>JAUIMM010001084.1:0-2573623 GCA_031769625.1 Taudactylus pleione
GGGGGGGTCAGTCAGATTTTTATTTTTTTTTCCCGCTGCAAAAGGACTTTCGAGATAATATTTCAGGAGAAAAGCTAACTGAATGAAGGTTATGGTCCCAGAGTGATAATAGGATAAACTTTGAAGTGACCCTTTTACTTTTCCCACCGTACACTTCCTGTCGAATCAACAAAAGGCTGCAAGGAAGGTTTCCATGAGGTACTAATGTTATTTCATGACTGAAAATACTGTGCATTCTGTGTATATAGAAGTATTGGATGTTGGCAAAATTCTACCTGCAGAGGGCACCGTCCTCGTATACCTCACTGACCGGTGATCCCTGGAGCGTGCCAGAATGTAGGTGTTCCATGCATGCAAACTATTAATATCAAAATCATTTAGGAGCATTTTAGCCTTTGTTGATCACTGAATCGGACACACCTCTCACTTTGCAGAGTCCGGCTCCATTACGTCATTTTTACCCAGGATATTGAGCAAGGGGTATATTTACTATACAAAGCCAACACAGCATTAATCTCTCTCTCTGCTTCTGAAATGCCTTGAGGGACTGTCCAGTAACTGGTGGGTTAAATATCATTGCAGAATAAAAAGTCTTAAATATCACTAATAGGAGGAAAAAAGAAAGAAAATAATTTCCTGCATTAAATATTAACACGGGTGAAACATAATGGATATTTATCCGTTTCCTCCATGTCGCTGTTTTCAGTTACTCTTCTGGTTTACAGTTAACTCGCACTTGCCTGGAATCGCTGCATTTTTCAGCCAGGGAGGTTCCACTAGTACAGTGGTTCCCAAACTCTGTCCTCAAGGTAACCTAACAGTCCAGGTTTTAAGGCTAGCCATACTTGAGCACAGGTGGCTTAATTAGTACCTCATTCAATTCGATTTTACCATCTGTGCTGAACAGGGCCGGCTCCAGGGGTCTGAGCACCCTGTGCCGGCCCGGTAAGCAGCGCCCTGCAATAGGGGGGCGTTACCTCATTACCATAGGCCACGCCCCCTACATGACGTTATTTGGAGGTGTGCCCGCATGGCACACCTCCAAATAACGTCAGGCTGGTCGTAAAGCCCAGCCCTCCGTCACTGCCCAGCTCTTTCCCGTCAGTGAATGGATGCCGCACACATGCGCGCTGCATCCATTCACACTCCAGGGGTCCGGCACCCCTGTGCGGCGGTGGGGGTCCCCAACTTCCCGATTTGGCCACCCGCGGGCCACATCGGCCCACCGGTGTAACAGCGAGACAGTACTGTCCCGCTGAAATCGGGATGTTGGGGAGGGGTGCGCCCTCTATGGGTGGCGCCCCTGTTCGACCGCACTGGTCAAACACCCCTATAGCCGGCCCTGGTGCTGAAGCTCATAGTACAATGACTAGAATATTACTGTGAATGTCTTTTGACTTAAATTGTACTGTATTGTATGTAAGAGTTATGCAAAGTAAAACACAGTTACAGCGGGATGGGGTTAGGTTTAGGGTGCAGGGGAGGGAGGTTAGTTTTTGGCACTAGGGGGGGAGATTAGGTTTAGGCACCTAATGTTCATTCTAGCGCCTGTCACAACTTGAGCAGTTCCTCTTTACTGCCTGGGGTGTCGCTTTCTGCTCTGGTGCTTCTAGCACACTCTGGTCTGTATCTCAGCAGTTGGTTGCATCAGCTGAGTGTGCTAGAAGCACCAGAGCAGAGAGAGGAAAAAGGAATTGCACGGGGTGTGACAGGTGTAGGGTGCTAGAATGAACACTAGGCATCAGGGAGGGAGGGATAGGGGTAGTGTCTGTGTCGGGATTCTGACCGCTGGGATCACGAGAGCCGGCATCCCGTACCCAACCCATTACAGTATGAAGTTTGAGTTTCCTTTAGACCTTTTTCTTTATTCAGAATAAATAAAAACGATTATATGTATTAAGCATATGCAGCTCCTCGATTAGGGACCAATCCGTTTAGGGACCTATTCATAGGAATGGAATTCGGTTAAGTGAGGACCATCTGTACTTACATGTAGGACATGTGGAATGGTGAAGCCACAGAGAAATTCCTTAGTACATGGGAGAATTAAACCTCTTTGTAGGATACACCAGCGCTGAACATCGGTCATATATGCACGCTCTGAGCGCATGGATGTATATATCTGATTATACATATATACAGCCGCCATATTGGAGGAGGAAGTCGGTGCTTAGTGCTTCATATCCTCCACATAGTCACATAGATATTACTATGGTTTCTCACTGGCACAGATGTTTCCTGTAAATATATTTATTTATTTATTGGGGTATTTTAACATTTAACACCTGCATGTTTTATAAGATGTTGTATAATGCAAGTTTCTTAATGGTCAGTATTGCAATTCAATTGTTCTGGGCGCCCATTCATTTTCGTGGTCTTTACACTATATTAGACTAGTTTTATCCGTATAAAACCTCCTAAACCCGTCTAAAATCCTGGTTAGGGCACCCAACTGCTGTTTGGGCGCCCATGGTAAGGGTTTATTGCACATTTCTGCTTGCACCCTCCTTTCCTGCCCGAACAGAGCAAAAATTGCATTGTTCAGTCGGGTGCCCTAAAAACAAAATAGCTGCCCACACAACAATTGAATGCAAAATGCTACGTTAGTGTCAGCAGCTGTGACCCAGTAACATAGCGTTTTACATGCAGCCACACACAGACTATAGGCATGCCACATATCATGTTACACAGCAGAAGCTGCTTGTGTGTGTGCTATTCACATAGCTTTACTAATAAGACACATTCAAAGGTAAAAATTCGGTGCCGAGTCACACGGCACACACGCGTTATGTTTAACGTGACTTGTAGCGCAATGGAGCTAAGATGTATGTGGACACATCTGTAAGTGTCAAGAAGCAGACAGTAGGAGATTGAATGGGATTTCAGCACTATGTTTATACAGTATATGGTATTGTGTGTCTTCCCATGTAAAGTCTAAGAAGGGATCTCGATTCTGAGTGGTGTGCTGTCTGACATCACTACGATGCCTGGCTGCTGGTATTCCCATCTATTACGGTGCAGAATGAGGGAGAATATGAGAGGATACTGGTAGGGAAGCACCTTTGCTAGGCTCAATTCCTCAATAAGGAAAGTAGAAACCTCTTAGAAATTCTGTAATCGCAGGAAAGCCCAAAATTGCAGGACGAATGCTGGTCTAGGATCCATGGTAATCTGTGGTGACCAATTATACAGATGATATCTATACATTATTACTTATATATTATAACGTCAGTTATCCAACTTAGGGCCTGATTCAGAGCCGCTCGTAAGCGGACGCTCGTTCGCTCCGAGCGATGTCTGCCCTACTGCGCATGCGTACGGATTGTTATACGCATGCGCGAACCACTCAGTGCGGTCAAAATTCATGCGCTCGCAAAATAGCGAATGCCTGATAATTTGAGTGACAGAAAGAGGCGTATGTGGGTGGTAACAGGGGAAGGTGCTTGAAAACGGGGAGTGGAGATCCGAACGCAGGCGTGCTTAAAGGTCAAAACGGGCGTTTTATGGGTGTGCTTAATTAAAACAGCAGCGTCATTGACCACGTCACTGGGTTATTTTATAGCCAGAACTGCTCGCAAAATTGTGGTAGCAAAAACCAACTGCAAGAATAGCGAGCAGCTCATACCCTGGTCGATGTACTCGATTAATCTAATAAATAGCGGACATGACGTAGGATGCGAGTGGCCAGGGGGCGTAGTTATCCAAAAAACGACCGCAAGTTTTGTTCGCTCGTTCAGACCTAGAGGCGTGAACAGACCGCAAAGAGCGAACGGTTCATTTGAATAGCCACCCCTATTTTCTGGACGAGCGAGCGCTATTTGCGTCCGGCTCTGAATCAGGCCCTTAGGCCCGTATTCAATTAGAGGCGAAAACCTGTTATTTTTGCCTGTTTTAATTATCCCCGCATTCAATTCCAAAGTCTTTTCGCCGGAGTGAAAAGTCTTTGTAAAAAAATGGGGATAACTTTTCTCCACACAATAGGTTCGGAAAAAAAGTGCAGAATTGGGGTTTAGGGGTGCAGGCTTAGAAAAAATAGCCTGCACCCCTGGGAATGTCCCCTAAAATTAATGTGTGTTTAAAAAAAAAATCAATTGGGACACCCCAAAAATGTAACTTTAATTTTGGGGTTAAATAGATTCCAGAGGGGTTCCCAAGTATGCGGCAGGTGTTTTCTTCATTGCAGGTGGTAGGGGCAGGTGCATTTTTGAAGAATTTTTTAAAATAACTTTAGGGACTTAAAAATATGCTTACCCCCATTTTCATGTACCCCAAATTTGATGGAAATAGTTATTTATTTTTTATTTTATTAAATTGAAATGCTATTCTTCACCACTTTCTTCTAAAGCCGCATTTATGCACCTGCCGCGGCTATTAGAAACCCCGACTTCCTTAAGCAGGCAAAAACGGGGGTATCCATAGTGATCCCCCATGCCTGGACATCTTTAGGAGGGCACCAGGAACTGGCGCCCTCCCGAAAATTCCCTGGGTATTTCCATACTTACCTTTCCGCCAGGTCCCGTTTTCGCCGGACCCTAATTGAATACGGGGATAAAGCGGGCACGCGCCCCATACTTTATCCCTGAAAAATCTGCGAAGATGGCGAAAAGTCTGACCCCGGACTTTTCGCCATCAAATTGAATACGGGCCTTAGAGGGCATTTAGAATAGAAAAAGTAATTAATTTACTGTCTTTCACAGGCAAAATGTCAAAGTGTTGACCATTAATTTCCATTTTTCCACAGATTACCCATTTTAAAAGGCAGATCATTTTATCCCCCTCATAAATTGTTCCATTAAAATTAGTGGAAAATGAGCCACACTGTTAATTTATAGAATATATGTGGAAACCGGTTCATGTCTGATTCCATTACTTAATAGGCGATGTCTCTCCCCTGTTTGTCATTGACTGTTTCTCTCTGGCTTAATGATGGAAAGCCTTTGTGGCTCGTGAATGTTTAAAAATACGATTTCACAGGAAGCTTTAGTATTAAAGACGCGTTCTTGGTTGTGTTTCCCATAATTACTAACTGAACACTGCGGCGTAGTTATAACTAAGGGGGTCATTCAGACCCGCACGTGAGCGGCAGTACGCTCGCAAGCGGGTCGATGCCCCCCACTGCGCATGCGCACGACGGAGGGAGCTCCATTGTGCGCATGCGCGAGACCCGGAGAGCGACGGGCTCTCCATCGCTCCGGGTCTCGCACCAAAGGCGGCGTGCTGTCGATGTTGATTCCCATGGGAACACCTACCGTCTCAATCCGGCCCCACTGACATCACTAGTGATGTCAGTGGGAGTGATTTTGGCTCTGATAGAGCCAAAATCACCCCAGGGCTTGCGGCAGCGAGACCCTACCGCAGGGTCTCCGTCGCAAGCCCGATGGTCGCGATGGTCAAGACCATCGCGACCATCATCATGGACGCTCGCTATAGCTGGGGGTGGTAACCCACAGCTATGCGAGCGTCCATGGGGACGCTCCAAAAAAAGGTAGGAGGGCCCTGATTCAGAGCGAGCGCTCTGGTCAGAGCGTTCAGCTCTGATTCAGGCCCTAAGTTTTTTAAATATAAAACAAAAAAGCTGATATCTTTAATATTTTTCCATTTATTAATTGTTTCAGTATCCCTGTATCCCATGATCTTTAATAGTTATTGTGACAATTTGATCTCGTATGTCTAATTGTACATATATCATCTACTTAGTGGTTGCTTTGTCTGTATAAGACCCTAATGGAGAAGATGTTTTATTTCTCTTAACATGTGATACACTATGGTGTCTCAAATATTGTATTTAAACACTCATTGCTTTAATAAAAATATATTTTTTAAATAAATAAATAAAAAAAAAGCTATTTTATTCTAGTTCCACCCTTTGGAATTTTATACTGGATATACACTTATCAATATATTGTTTATTCGATCGATGTATGATGTATACATAACGTGGGAGCGGCGTGCGTCTTTTCATGAGACTTTCTCCTCAAATGCATCTTGGACGCACGGCGCTGCGAATGGGACGTACAAGCAGATTCTGCTGATTAAAATGATGTGCAGCATGCCTATGTTCTGTGTGCGACTGCGGGTGTATGGTATGCAGTCGGGATGCCAACCGTCGGCATCCTGACTGTCTAATCCCGGCAAGGGTCTAATGACGCCTGTCATTTTACCTATGCCGGGAGCCCGACGCCTGGCATAACGATTGAAGGTAAGCTGGGCGCGCACAGCTGCAGGGGGGTTAGGTTTAGGGCTCCCAGGGGAGGACTTGGGCAACCCACCCCCCGGAAGGGTTAGGTTTAGGCTAGGGGAAGGGAGGGTTAGGGTTAGGCACCCCCGGGGGAGGTTAGGGTTAGGCAACCCGCCCAGGAGACTTAGGTTTAGGCTGCGGGGAAGGGGGGGGTTAGGTTTAGACACTTACAAGGGGGGTAGGGTTAGACACTTGGGGGGAGGTTGGGGTTAGACACTTACAAGGGGGGTAGGGTTAGGCACTTGGGGGGAGGTTAGGGTTAGGCACTTACAAGGGGGGTAGGGTTAGGCACTTGGTGGGAGGTTGGGGTTAGACACTTACAAGGGGGGTAGGGTTAGGCACTTGGGGGGAGGTTAGGGTTAGGCACTTACAAGGGGGGTAGGGTTAGGCACTTGGGGGGAGGTTAGGGTTAGGCACTTACAAGGGGGGTAGGGTTAGGCACTTGGGGGGAGGTTAGGGTTAGGCACACCTAAGGGTGGGGTTAGGTTAGTGAATAGTGAAAATGCTTACCTGTCGGGATCTTCACTGCCGGTCTTCAAGCGTTGTGCTTCGTCCGGCGGTATTTCATACTGATCCCGGGTGTATCTGCATGCAAAATGCTACGATACGAAGTCACCGCCACTGACACTATAACGTAGCATTTCGCCTGCAGAAACAGCCGCAGTCACACACAGAATGCAGGCATGCCGCACATCATTTTAATCAGCGGAAGCGGCTTGTGCGTCCCATTCGCATTGCTGTGCGAATAAGACGCATTTGAAGAGAAAAAGTAGCGAAAAAGACACATGGCGCTCACACGTTATGTATAACGTGACTTGTAGCGTACGGAGGGACAGATGTATGCGGACACATCTGTATATCGCGAGTGCATCGATGGGTGTGTACACCCGGTGTGTCTGTGTGTATGGACAATCCGCTGACCACCCGTACACTTTCTGCAGGGACCGCCGACACTAATATCACAACTGGCCATGCCCGTCCCGTTGTGATGTCAGCCCAGACATATCAAGCGACCGATTTGGTAAGTGTAGTTAGCTTATCAATTGGTCGCTCTGACGTCGGGTCAGTCTAATGACCGATCCGTCGTCGCAGTGTATACCCAGCTTAAGGGATATATTTACTGAACAGCCGCTGCCTGTTGTCTGCTCTGGATGGGGAATTTAAATAAAAATCCATAATATTAAATGAAAAAGTCTCTTAGTAAATATATCCCTTAATGGTATTGATCCAGAGGACCAAATCGGATGACATTTATGGATTAATCACCTCCTATAGTGCCCACTGCCAATTGTAACTTTAGGCTATAATGTCTTGTGAGACGGCATCCGGTCCATTAACCAAGTTGTTGGTTTATTCACTATCCATCCCCCCTCCTTCCTCATATGATAGGGCATTCTATGGCTCAACCACCCTTGTAGTAAAAAATAATCTTTCTTCCATTCATAATGACCCTTTGTCCTTGCTATGAAGTCATTTTTTGTATTGTCCTGCAACATATTGCTAATTCTTAGGTCACCTCTAATACACTCCCAGTAATTATTATTATTATTATTATTTTTATTGTTAACTTTTGTTTATTATTATTTACTTTTGTGTATGCAACATCGTATAGAGAAGACATAGACACACAGAAATATTGGGGTAAATCCTATTATGTGCGAAGGGTGCGACTTGCCGTTGCAACGGAGTTAAAACGCCAGCAACAGGCCGGCACCTCGCACCCTTTGTGCCCTGGTCCAAGCCCAAATTTGCTGAATTTTGCTCGGAGCCCTCTGGGGTTGCGAACAAAGGGCCTGATTCAGAGCCGGACGCTATTTGCGCTCGCTCGTTCATTAAAAAGAGGGTGGCTATTCAAATGAACCGTTCGCACTTTGTGGTCTGTTCACGCCTCTATGTCTGAACGAGCGAACAAAACTTGCGGTCGTAATTTTGAAAAAGATGCCCCCTGGCCGCTCGCACCATACGTCATGTCCGCTATTTATTAGATTAATCGAGTACATCGAACAGCATATGAACTGCTCGCTATTCTTGTGGTTGGTTTTTCCTACCACAATCTTGCGAGCAGTTCTGACTATAAAATAACCCAGTGACGTGGTCAATGACGCTGCTGTATTAATTATGCACACCCATAAAACACCCGTTTTGACCTTCAAGCACGCCTGCGTTCTGATCTCCACTCCCCGTTTTCAAGCACCTTCCCCTGTTACCACCCACATACGCCTCCTCCTGTCACTCAAAATAGCAGGCATTCGCTATTTAGCGAACAAACGATTTTCGGCCGCACTGACTGGTTCGCGCATGCGTATTAAAATCCGTACGCATGCGCAGTTGTGCGAACATCGGTCGGAACGAACGAGCGGCCGCTTACGAGCGGCTCTGAATCAGGATCAAAATTCAGCTAATCCGGGGTGCCATAAAGTGCAGCCATTGCCGCGATGACTCGCATCGGCGAGATTATCGCGGCTGATAGGGTTGACCCCATAGTATCAGAGTCCAAGTACAAAACATCCCTCCATTCTCTTTGTTCTCACCCCAAATTTTCCTAATCTCCTGTTCCCCCACTTTGATATAGGGAGAATCCAATTAGCGGGTAAACGCCGCTGCTAATTACCCACGCTGTTCAGTTCAGTTAGCGGGCTTTACCCGGCGCGTTAACATTTAGAAGTGGTCGTTTCCTCGCAGCTTCATGCGCTGCAAGAAAAGGCGCCCTCTGGGGTTTAAAGCGCGGTAGCAACCCAATGATTCTGCAATGGGCGCCAATCTATGGGCTAGCGAGTGTTAACCCCTGGTTTACCATGTGGGGAAAAAGCAAATTAACTGAATAGCCTTAACCTGCACGGCCCTATCCATTCGTATGCAGGGCGTATCCTGCCACTAAGTGTATTCCCTCCCATAGAGGCTAAGAAGAGTGGGGAAGTGCAACAGTGGTGAAGTTACGCATAGCAACCAATCCACCTTTTACCAATCATCTTATATAATGTACTGGATAAATGCTACCTCAAAGCTGATTGGTCGCTATGGGCAACTTGTCTACTCTTATCACTGCCTGATACATGGACCTCCTAGTCAGTGACTTTGATCCTATTTGCCTGGCACAGGATCGCTGATGCTTCTCCTAATGGGACACATCCATAAGGCAACTGAACAATATATCGTTCAGTGTAAGCACCTTCCATCATACCCGAACTTGGCCAATCTGTTGTTGTCGGTAGATTGACCAGCATGTTTGGGCAATGATTTTTATGATTGAATTAGGTCAGAAACATCCAATTAAAACTTATTCAACACAATTTTATAAAAAAAAACAATTATTTTTATTGATACACCGTATACCATTAAAATAGCTATTTTTGTTGTATACTGTGCATGAACTTGAGCTTTAAACTAGTACGACCATCGAAGGCTGTACCATTGATGGTTTAGCCATTAATCATTGAGTGCTGCGCAAGTGCAGACCTTGTTCATTGGACCAACGCCAACTATGTTATCTCAATGTTGGGCCCCGCCATCGATGGTGCAGCATCATTTCCACACCATCGATGGCAAAAGCACTTGCCATAGACTTTTAAACTATTTAAGACCGGGGTGGGCAATAGGAGGCCCTCCAGCTGTTGTTGAGCTACAAATCCCAGCATGCATTGCGACAGTTTTGGAATGGCCAAATAGCAAAACTGTGGCAGGGCATGCTGGCATGTGTAGTTCTACAACAGCTGGGGGGTCGCTTATTGCCCAGCTCTAATTTAGGACTTGTATAAATTGGCCATCCCTAATCGGCGGTCCCCTGACTATATACTTGATCGATGCTGGATCGCCTCAATCAAAGTGATTCATGAAATTAGCTCAAATATCAGTAATAAAAGCGATGACATGAAAGACCAGGACCCCTAAATTGACACAGGCATCATTATTTACTATCGCGCGTGTTACGTTGTTTCTGTGGTGCCACTTCCTTAGCTGCACTTTTCTGTATTAAAATGCTGGAAGGTTGTGCTGGTAAGTGGTGTAGGTGCTCTTGACCTGCATCGTCTCCATGGCTTCCCGGTGTGTGCCACGAACGGAGAGTATCCTTGGATAAGGAGGGGAGTGTAAATGTAAGCGAGTTAGGGGTGATTGTGTTAAATTAGAAAACACATGGTCATCTGTGAAACAGACCACACAGCAGCGATGCGCCACCTGAGGGGGGCTACGTGCCTCTGACAGGTCCGATAACACGCTAGACAGGTCCGATAACACGCTAGTGTACAATGTGTTCCAGATGGGAATACCGGGTATGTTTCATATATCTACTGGGTAAACGCATTGGGAGGGCTGTGCTACTCCAAAATCGGGGAGCACTCTGTTCCTGAGCGTGTCTCCTCCGGCTCCTTGTCACCTCTCTGGTCTCTCTCTGTTCTGAGACCGCTGTAAGGATAGTGAGGGGCTTAGGTGAGGTGAAGGTGACTAAAGCCAATCTTGGAAAATTAAAAATGCTGGTCACCCGGGGAGGACAAGTTTATTACCCCGGCAATGGCTAATCCGCATTTATGCTCCTGACCGTAACGGCAGAAATTAAGGACCGTTCCTCCATTAGCCGTCTTTCCAATAGTTAGTTCCCAAGTTCAAATTTTTGTTGCCTATATCGTAGTAATTCCAGTAAGCACAATTAAAGAAAACTTGTCACCTGTCCCCTCATCATATTTAATTCCATATTTGGATACCTCTCAATGTATTTCCACTTTGTTTTTGGTCCATCCGAATCCGTAATGTTCCAGTCCTGCAATATTCATCATGCGTTCATAATTAATGTTGTAATAGCACTAATTACTGTATTCTGTTATCTGATATAAGTTGGAATAATTGCTGTTTTATCTCATTTACTGTTTATTTGACTTCTGCAAAGTAAATGGAACTTGTTCTGGGAAGTGTTTTTGTATGCAGAGGGTGTCGCCCCCCCCCCCCTCCTACATCCTCTGCATACAAAAATCCTTCCCAGAACAAGTTCTGGGGGGGGTCATCTTCCTCTGTAAAGTATTAATGTTCCCTATAATTACAGTAGAAATGTACAGGTCCCCTATTGCCGATCGGGAGTCGTCTTTTGTGGGTGTAAATACGTATAGAAATCAGTCATATTAGGTCACTGATATTATTATTATGCCCATTTTTATGATACTTGGTTACTTTTTTTTTTTTTGTTTAATGTCTCATTTTATAACTAGTTCCAGAAATAAGAATCGGTAAAGTCATTTCAGAAATGGATAAAATAAGTATCTGGACACTTATCCAGAGTACGGAAGCAAATATAATTATCTTATGAGCACGTACCTTTAGGGGAGTACTGACATAGGTCCGTTAGCTTATCATTGATTCTATGGGGCATATTCATTTAGCCGCAGGGTTTACCCCGCAGCTAGTTGCCGCGCCGGACCTTTTCAATTAGCGGGGATTCCTCGCACGCGAGTCCCCGCAGTCGGACTTTACCTCACAGCTCATGGAGGTGCAAGGTATAATCCGCGTAACAAAACACCAAATCGGGCTCTCGCTGGGGGAAAAAAAAATTGATTCCGCAGGTTATGTGGAATCGGTGTATTTATGTGCGCGAGTCCCGATTTTTTATTTATTTTTTTTGCGGGGAAAAAGGTTATTTTATTGAAATCCATGTTTCCGGGAGAATCCCGTTTTTTTTATTTTTTTTGCACAAAAAAAAGGATGTAATTGAATTGCGTGATAAATTAACAGGGCTAATTGAAGTACACCCAAAATACCCTGGCACACACTAAAAATACGAACCGTGTCTCACCCCCCATCTGTGTTACCCCTGTCTGTTAGGCCCCCTCCCCTATAGATTGTAAGCTCTAATGAGCAGGACCCTCTTTCCTTTAGCGCTTTTGCTTCCCTGACCTATACTATCGTCTCCTCCCCATAACCAGCAGCGGTACTGAATCTTTGGGCTCGCCTGCCGCTGATTTTCTGGGTATTTTGATTGCATATTCTGCATTGTTTTTTACAGCTTTTGTCTTATGTTCTACAATGTTTTGTACTGTAAAGAGTGCCAGTTGATGCATTAACGATCAATTGTGCCATCAGTGATTAACATCGATGGTGTGAAAGCATAGAGAGGGAGAAACTTATGGTTTGCATCCATCGATATTTGTCCTTGCTGCGGGGGTTGTCAAGCAGCGGGCCAATCAGGAAACGGGAGTGGAGCTTAGTGGGTTACTGGTGGGTGGCAGCAGACCAATCAGGGAAGGCAGCAGGATTAAGCTTTATTTCATCGTGGCGAGGAAAAAAAAATTGACAACCGAGGACTATTGGATCTCTGGCATCGGTGGCAGAACCATCGACAATAGGGGACAAACCTTCAATGGTGGACATCCCTACTGTAAGTCTTTTGCAATAATAATAATAATGAATCTACCAGTATACCATCTCATGACCAGAGGAGTATTGCAAGGCAGCAGTACTAACCACTGTGTAGCCATGGTATCTCTGAGAAATGAGGCAAGTTGTGCCTCAACAATTTAAGTAGCTACTACAGACTTTAAAGGGCTAATATTTATTATGAACGTTATGAGGTCATTGAAGGGTGCTGAAAAATGTGACGCACTCGAACGCTACTTAAACGTTAATGAATAGGGGAACATTGGAGACAATTGGTCCTGTTACGTTCTGGTTTACATGTGCAGAAAACAGCAGTGAAATACAGTATGAATGATATATGTTCAGGAAGACAACCAATTCTACCATAAATCAATAAAAATAAATTAGTAAAATTGTTGTCTACCCAACAACAACGCTCGCTGTCATCCATTTTTCCCTTCTTGTTTGGGCACCAGCACCTGCAGTCTGAGGTAAGCTGCACTTGTAGGTTAATTTACTCTTTATATTGGACACTGCTTTACATTAGCGCCTGCTTCCTTTTTATGTTCTCTACAGCTGGAGGCGCCTATCGTGCAACACTGTCAAGTTAATTGCTGGCTAGGCCGTTCCTGCTATAGCCATGGCACTACATGGTGTCCTTCTGTAACTGGCAGGATGTGTTTGTTACACAGTTATATATAGAGTCTCATATGTGACTGTAGCAGGTCATGAGCAGATGTGCAGGGAGTGGTTACAGCTGTTTCATTCTCACGGACATAGTACATCACTTCTGACCGCGTTAGGGCTCGGATGCAATGAAAACATCTTCGCTTTTATGGTACATACTGATTCACGACATATATTTAGCAATGTCTCACGTTGGAAGCCAAGATTAGATAACTCTAAATTTAAACTCGGCCGCACTTCAATGTGTTCTAACCACAAAAGAAAAACATGTTTGCGGAGTTAGGGGTCAGCAGTGTTCTGCGCCAGCTGTTGCTGAGGTCCCTGCTCCATAAGGCTCAGGCTAGGGCAGGATTGGGAGGAGAGGGGTGGGAAGTCTGTGGTTCAGCAGCTGGAATACTTTCTGGGAGTAGTCCTAGGGAAAGATTGCTTGTGTTTCTATAGTGGTTGTGGTGGAATGGCCATGGGCTGCCTAGGAGGGGTCCAGTGCTCTCCGTCTTGGGGGCCTCGTTGGAGATAATTGTATGTAGCAATGGGCTCTTCTAAGGGGTAAAACTGGATATTTTTGCCATGCAGTTTGGGGTATTAAAACTGCCGCACATGGCTTTAGTTTGACATATCAGCCACCAAATCCTGCAGTTTGGTGATAATAACCATTGGCGGCTTATGGCTATTCACATAGGGCCTGATTGTGAGTCACACACATGCCGGTGTTCACGGAGTTGAGCAATTCATCCTCTTCCTACTGCACTGTGCGCTAAAAATCCTTAAAAAGTTGCACGTGTCACACAGCGTGTACGCAGAGAGACGCAGTTGCGATTGAGGCGCACGGTATAAGAGATGGATTGGAAATGTGTTGGGCCCTAACTGGGAGGCGACTATCCAGACACACGGAGATGGTCCGTCTATTGGGAGTGTCGCTGGCGCGTCGCATTACATTATTGCGGAATATTTACAGTGTATGTGGCATCTGTCCAACCAGCAAGACTTTTATTAGAATGCAAGAAATGGTGGGAACTGTGGTCAGAGTACCCCTCTCCCCCCCCCCCCCCCCCAACTATATGATACCATGAAAGGAGATGTCTGTAGCTTGGAGGGGCCAGAAGTAACCGGCCCCTTTAATTGGGTCTCTAAAGCAGGCCTGGCCAACCTGTGGCTCTCCAGCTGTTGTGATGCTACAAGTTCCAGCATGCCGTTCCACAGGTTTGCTATTAGGGAATGCAAAAACTGTGGCAGGGCATGCTGGGACTTGTAGTTTCACAACAGCTGGAGAGACACAGGTTGGCCAGGTCTGCTCTAAAGCATTAGGCAAGAAGATATCAGTAGATATCCAGTCATCCTTCCAGTGCCTCTGACCTGGGCACACCCATAATATTATCCATTTTGTTTAGGTTTACCCATCTGTGCCTGAGTGCTGACACTTCTTTTTCCACGTTCCATCATCCCAGCTGAAGGTCAGGTCTCTGTGATCAGAGCGTTTTATTTTCCATCGCTGGCACTGGGTGACCTCTCCTGCACTCTGGACTCTGCCCAGGACGTGTTTTTATGCTGTCAATTGTTTTACAATTCTTTTCCATCCCTATAAACTAATAAACAAAACGGAGAATAAATTAGGAAGCCTGGCAGATAAGCCACCTGAAGAATGTTTGGGGACGGCGTGCGGCATTTACCATGCATGGAGCGCGTGCATGTGCCCTGTACGTAAACCTTTATAGACATTTTCCTTATTGTTTTTGCACTGTGCGTGCACTAAGGATAATTACTGACTAGTACGCTATTCTCATCGCGGTTGCATTTTTGTACGCAGCGGCAATGTAAGCTTATGCTAATGCCACTTGAGGCGTTTTGTATAAATAGACACCTCCTGCCGACTTCTGCAGTCCGATGCTGCATCCGAGGACACATCCATCGGATCACTTGCAAGAACATCGGCCATCTGAGTCCCTGTTGCCAGCCCTTACAGGCCCCTAAAATGGCTTCATATGTCAATCATGT
Organism: Taudactylus pleione; assembly: GCA_031769625.1. NCBI lineage: Eukaryota > Metazoa > Chordata > Amphibia > Anura > Myobatrachidae > Taudactylus > Taudactylus pleione. The sequence goes on from JAUIMM010001084.1 coordinate 15,254, forward strand.
TGTCGTTTCGTGGGGGCACCGCAAACATCGCGTTTGTTTAAAACTTTTGAATTGGGACCTGGATTTATAATAGAAAGGATTATGGGATGAGCGATGGACGCCCAGGAGAGGGCGTTTGTACTAGGCCATCGATCATTGATGGTTGTGGCAGGTGTTTTTTTTACCATCGATAGCGGGCCACCGTTACCGCACCATTGATGAAGGCCCAATTTTGCAGGTCTGCGCATGCGCAGCACTCGGCAATCGATAGCTCACCATCTATGGTTTTTTTGCAGATGGTAGAAAAATCGACCATGGATGGTAGAGACATCGATGCCCATCACTAATTTGATGGGCATTGGGTGTGAATATTGGATGACCTTCACGCAGTTCATGTCCCAATCCTGACAGATCAAAAGATTCTTGATACAGAGCTGATTTGTCAGAATGGGGACTTGTGTTGGCTGATAATCTTCCGTGGTGCATGTGTGCGTTCATCTGCAGATCCACATGTCATGTAGATTGTCACGACCCGGACCTTGTGGTTTCCAGTCAGAGGACTGGGAGTCGGGGTGACTAGGTGGGGAGGAAGTACATATGACTTCCTCATCGGCTACTTCCGGGTGTTGATGAGACCTCACCAGAGGCTCCGAGTCTTGACTCATTGGTGGTTTTCACCAGTGACCCCTCCAATTGGGATATGGATTTTAGCTGTGCCCGATGAGCAGGTCGCGGCCTCCTGTTCAGGGACCCAGGAATTAGCAACTGACAGGGTGATAAGAAGACAACTGAGTGGCTGGAGATTATCAATGGGTAATATCGGTAATCACTGATGTTAGTAATACTGAGGTATATTGGTAGAGACCGATGTGGAATATCACTGGAGAAATATCGGCAGTGACAGATGTAGAATATCACTGGTAGTGACTGATGTCGAATATCACTGAAGAATATCGCTAGTGACCGATGCTGAATATCACTGGAGAATATCGCTAGTGACCGATGCTGAATATCACTGGAGAATAGCGGTAGTGACTGATGCTGAATATCACTGGAGAATATCGGTAGTGACCGATGCTGAATATCACTGGAGAATAGCAGTAGTGACTGAAGTAAACATCACAGAGACTGGTGAAGGGTACTGAGGATACAACAGTGTGGAGCCTGGAACAGTGATCTGAAGCTAGCAGCTACTGGAGAAGAGAAGTTGTTCAGATGATTTCCTGTTTCCTGCTTTATACCCTTAGGTAGCCGTCCATTGGAGGAGAGAGTCAGCTGAGAGGTGACCAGGCTACCATTGGTGGAGGGTCCAGTCAGGTGAGACAGACCATATGGCTGTGCCCATGACTGCTTCCGTGGGAACTCCGATATGGAGAATCACGTGGAAGTCAACAGGGCCCTGGGGATAATATGCAGCGTGTCACCCGCCACCGCACTTGGATTCTGACTACGCGGCTTGTCAGGGTAAGCCGGCGTCGCGGTGAGTGACGGCCGATCCCAGGCTGAATCCTGACATAGATGCACAGCCATATAGATGCTCACTTACATGGACGGTACTGTGTGCACAGTCCTATCGTGCTGCATAGTCCGAACAGAGAGAGATCACTGTTTAGTTTGACGTATTCCAGACGAGCGTGTTCGTGTGATTGGAAAATGAGCGCGCAGACACGCTGACAAGTATATTTACGGGTAATCTACTTAGAACAGATCCTTCCCATGCACCAGACGCATTTCGTGGCCACGCAGGGCAATTATCAGGCCTATTTTGTAATTCTTACAGTGGTGCCTGTGTAGCCAGCTGTAGAGAGGGGTTATAGATGAGCTGGTCATTAGTATCAGTGTATAGCAGCTCTCCACCTCCCTATTACACTGGTCCGGTGTCCCGGATCCTTGGTTATGTAAAGCCTCATGGGTCTCTTATTCACATGGATATCTTGTGAGCATAATGAACGTTTAATATTTATCAACAGATACTACTGTATGTATGTGTGTCCTCTTTGTCCCTTAAGGTGCGTATCCACTTACAGACTGTGAAACGACTGCACGGTTACGACATTGTAATCGTGCAGTCGTTTCCCAATCTGTGATGTGCCTACACTGAGCGTTCAGTCGTTCAGTGTAGGCACATCAATCCTCCCCGAACGTGGCCAACCCGAGGACGTTGTCAGGTTGACCAGCATGGTCGGGCGATGATAGATGTCAAAAACGACCAGCGCGCACACGCATCACTGGTCGTTTTTTACTTTAAACTGCCCCATTTGTGGACGATTACTGAGCGATTGCACGATTACGATGTCGTAGCCGTGCAATCGCTCAGTAATGTCGCGTAGTGGATACGCGGCATTACACTTCTCCCTGCTGTATTCAATCAGAAGCAACAATAGGTAAAATTCCAAATTGTGTCCAGTTCACAAAAGCAATTCCATGGATAATGTTAGCATTATCCACTTTGAAGCTATCCAAGCTGTCAGTCCTGACGGGGACTGTTTTACCTTTCAGGACTCCGTGGTCCCTTTGTCAGGCCAAGATACCTTTATCATTGTTGATGGGATTGCATAGCGGGCAGCCCCGTGACTATACAAAGACTCAATAAGTAATCGCAATAGACTTAGGGGGTCTATGTACTAAGCCTTGGAGAGGGATAAAGTGGCTGGAGATAAAGCACCAACCAATCAGCTCCTAACTGTCACTTTACAGGCTGTGGGGGTCTATTTACTAAGCAGTATCATGAGACAGAGTGAAAAGTGATAAGGTACCAGCCAATCAGCTCCCAACTGTCATTTTTCAAACACAGCCTGTGAGATGACAGTTGGGAGCTGATTGGCTGGCACCATATCACTTTTCACTCTGCTCCTAACACTGCTTAGTAAATAGACACTTGTGTTTGAAAAATGACAGCAGCTGCTTGGTTGGTACTTTATCTCTCTCCAAGGCTTAGTCCCACAGCTTTTCATGTACGGAGCTCTGTACTAACGCTGGAGGAAATGAATGCCGCTGTAATACTGCTGAATCACTTCATTATAAGCGAGCTGCCAGCCAGCCAGCGGATCCAGTGCCTGAATGGCCTCCGCACAGTCACACACGGCTTATTCTTCAGCATAATCCGAGAACTCTGACACAGTGCAGGAAACAGCTAAGTAATGCGAGCTACTGGCTGCTGCGTCTCTGACTCAGTACCCCACCACCAAACAATGCAGCCTTTAACTACTTGGTTATAAAAATAGGCTCTGGGGTGTTGTAAAACCATACTGTATGGAAAATATCCTGCCAAGCCAACAGGCTGTATCAAAGCAATGGTTGGAGATCTGAATGTCCCGTACGCAGCACACAGAGAGAGGCTGACTGCAAAACTGCACATATGCCTTTAATTATTACAAGGTTTCATAAGATCCGATCCTCTAATAGCTGTTGTGTGATTCACCTACTGCCGTGTATGGATTAGTAAATTATTTGCATGTTTTATCCATGCTTTTAATAGACTATTGCTATGAAATCCTACTTACACTACAGTTTATTAATACATAGGCGGAACGTTTAGAAAAAAAGCATCACACGTAAATAGAGACACGTGTATAGATTACGTTAACGTTTAATACCTCAATAGTATCTGCCTTGATGTTCCTCTGTGCTTCCTGTAAAACTACAGATTTTTGTCACAGTCCTAACTTTTTGTGACAGAGAGGGGGTATGGTGTCACAATAAGTGGGTGTAGGGTGGGTCAGGCGTGACGTAATCTATACCAAATAGTTTTTTTTTTATCTGAGTAGCCTTAGTGAATCGATAGAATGAATGCTATGAACAATCCCACAGAAAATGGCTGCCTCCGCTGCGTATCAGTGACCGGCTACTTTTGCATGTTATCAGAGGATGCTTCACTAGGCCCAAGCCTAATTAGGTCCTTATTTCTGTGACTATGACAAAAAAAATCCACCATAACCCCGCCCAGATTCTTGCACATGTCAACCAATCCGCTTCTCCCGGTCATTTTATAGAATGTATTTGATAAATTCTACATCAAAGCTAGTTGCTTGCTATAGGCAACTACTCCATCCTTACACTGCTTGATACCTCTGCCCCTAAGTCGCACACACAGATGTGACCTCATACATTCTTGCTGCAGTCGCGCCAACCAGCTCCAATTGTCATGCCAGGTCCGATGAGACACTGCTAATGCAGGGTGCGTTTTTTTCGTCATTTTTGCGCGAAAAATGTTTCTTAGTTGCAATTTGATGTCACTAGGTCGCACCCAGGAGACACTGCTGATTCATTTGATATACGTCGCTTGTATATCTGTGTGCGACTGAGTCTGAGTCTATATGCGTAGTGCCATAATGCCGCGGCCATGGCTTTTTTTTTTTTTTTTTCACGCCTAGTTCTGATTTGCATCGTATACAGGGCCTGATTCAGACCCGATGGTGCCCTAGTGTGCTATGGGTTTCGCACCAAAGGGGGCGTGCTGTCGATGGTGAGTGACAGCACGCCCCCTTTGGTGGGCGTGCCGGGGGCGTTGCTGCCCAGACGGAGGCGTTCCCATGGGAACGCCAACCGTCTGGGGCCGGCCCCACTGACATCACTCGTGATGTCAGTGGGAGTGCTTTGGCTCTGATAGAGCCAAAAGCGCTCCTGGGATTGCGGCAGCGAGACCCTACCGCAGGGTCTCGTCGCAAACCCGATGGTCGCGATGGTCTTGACCATCGCAATCACCTTTTTGGCCGCTCGCTTAAGCTGTGGGTGGTCACCCACAGCTATACCAGTGGCCAGGAGGCCGCTCCGTTTTTAGGTAGGACGGCCCTGATTCAGAGCGTCCGGCTCTGAATCAGGCCCACAGTCTTAGTCGCACACATATATACAAGTATCATATCTCAAATTAATCCACACAGTCTGCTGGTGCATCCAAGTCGCATCACATTGTGACTATAGACGATATGCTCCATGCGCAATATCGTCTAGTGTGTGGCCTTGAACTCCCGGGCAAACTATTTCAGCATACACACTCAACGATATCGTCAGATTGGCCTGCAAGTTCCGGCGATGGAAGATATCGTTAACGATCCGCAGGAGCGCGCATCGTTAACGATATTGTGCATACACACTGGACGATCGCTATCCATGTCGTTCACTTTATCGTTTTGTGTGTATGTCCCTTCACACACACTTTCCGTGAAAAAGACGCCCGGCACTAACAGAGACCTGGTAGCTCCCTCGTGCCAGGCATCTCGCACCACATGGCGTATTCAGGCTAGGTGTATGAGGAGGAGTTAATTAAGTGGAACTAAAAGCCCAATCCTGGGTTTGCCATTCCCCCATGCACGTGTGATAGTGACCGTGACAATTAGTGACTTACATCTGTGTTATAGTCTACATAACTGTGCCTTCCTGATCTAGCGGTTACTGATGATTATGGCGGAATATGTCTTAGTAACATGAATTTGCTAGTTAAATATGAACTTATCAGGGCCCGCAAGTCTCTTGTCGTCGCCGGTGTGGTATTTTGTTAGACATATCACTTTGCAATATGCCTAAATGGTACTGAATGAAATATCCTGTTGGTAACCATGAAGATGTAGTCTCACGTTTTCTGTTCCAGATAGTTTTCCAGCCGATTTCCATATGACGACCCTTTCAGCACATGGAAATATACACAGGCACACAAAGGTATATTCTTTCCATGCATAGCTATTTTCCATTATGTTAAATGTCCGAAAGCATCTTGTGGCAAGTTTTATGTTTCATTAAAGGACCACTATACCTACAATGCAAATTCGTCATGTAAAAATCTACTGATATTCCCAAATACAAAAATATTAGAGATGTGGCTGACCCCCGTGTTTTGGTTTTGGATCTGAATTCATCTTTGTGTTTTTGGTTTTGCAAAACCATCCTTAAATCTTTTTGTTTTGTATCTGTATCTGTAGTTAAAAAAAAATAATAATAAAAAGTTCAAAAAACAAACAAAAAAAAAAACAGCTAAAATCATGTAATTTTTGCAATCCAAAACCCAAAATTCGGATTTAAAATCTGAATTCCAAACTGCTGGAAGATCACAACGGCAACTCAGATTTATCCGGATCTCCTCGGGAGGTTAGAACCGCGACGCTGATCTGTCCGTATTCACAAAATTCGGGTGGATTTGGATTTCTGGAGAACCGAACCGCGCATCTCTAATAAATATGGAAGTTCTCAAACTGTATCTGGACAAAACCGCAGTTGGTTGACGCTCACAGAGCCGAGTCATTGTCTGATAGGACGTTTTCTGCCGGAAAGACCTACATCAACGTTTAACACGTATCTTTCACCAACACACAGCGCCATTGTCCAACAGGCCGTTGAGCCACCATGTTTAATTTTTAAACCAGTTTTCAGTGAATGAAATGACAAACGAGATAACAATTAATTACAATGATAAACATTTCTGATACCCATGGAAAGAATGACACATGAATAGCTTACGGGGTGTAAACATTTAAACAATCAGTCCTTGCAACGTATTTAGATTGGCTGCCAAGTGGTTAAGCTAATTAGTGTGTGGGGTTTTGTTTCCTTTTTAACTACAGTATATTGGAGCATTCCTGAAAGTGTGAAGCAGTAACAAGTATTGTGAGTTACTTGTGGAACTGGAAAGTGTCATTTTCCATGAGGTCACCGTGGGACCTAGCTCATAAGAGGTGTGTCAATGGAAAAATCTCTCTTAGGAAGGACCTTGTGCCGCTATAAGCTTTTGTTTGGCACAGCCAGCTATAAGTAATTGGAAAACCAAATTGCAGGGCTTGACTCGGAGGCCGAGGTTAACTTATGCAATCCCAGCGTCTGGCTACTTAAGGGAAAGAGAAAGAGGCCTTGTTGTAATGGTTGAAGTATTGGCAGCTACTGATTTGGTTATTTTATGTGTGTGTGTGTAATGTATGTGTTTATGTATGTATGTGTGTGTGTATGTATGTATGTATATATGTATGTATGTGTGTGTATATATGTATGTATGTGTGTATGTGTATGTATGTATATATGTATGTATGTGTATATATGTATGTATGTGTGTGTGTATGTATGTATGTGTGTGCTGTATATATGTATGTATTTGTGTATATATGTATGTGTGTATATATGTATGTGTGTGTAGTGTGTCTGTGTGTGTATATATGTGTGTGTATGTATGTATGTATATATGTATGTAAGTGTGTGTGTATGTATGTGTGTGTATATATGTATGTGTGTATATATGTGTGTGTATGTATGTATGTGTGTATGTATGTATGTATGTGTGTGTGTGTATGTATATATGTATGTATGTGTGTGTATATATGTATGTATGTGTGTATGTATGTGTGTGCTGTATATATGTATGTGTGTGTGTAGTGTGTGTGTGTGTGTGTGTGTGTATGTATGTGTGTGTGTATATATGTATGTGTGTATACATATTTTCTGTGAATGAAAACTAGGAGATAATTTTAGGGCCATAGGTGATGTATCTAGCAGTGTAGAATGGAGAACTGAACCAGTGGAGCAGTTGCCCATAGCAACCAATCAGCCGCGAGGTAGCATTTGTAAATTACAATTTCTAAAATGTTAAGTAGAAGCTGATTGGCTGATATGTGCAAGAATCTGGGCATGGTTTTGGTGGATAGGGCACAAGCCTTACTTTACCTGCCTGCTTAGATTTTTTTGATTGGTTGCTATGGGTAACTTCTCCTCTGGTCCACTTCTCCTCTCTTTCCTCTGCTTGATACATTTCCCCCTTGGCAAATGATGGAAGTTAATTTTTCAAAATGGTTTTTGTGTTGAATCTTCTACATACAACATCCTCTTAAATAAGAGAATTCCCTTAAGTGTTCATTCGCTGGTTGTTTTATCTGGGCCAGATGTACTAAGCTGTGGAGAGTGATAAACCACCAGCCAATCAGCTGCTAACTGTCATATTTCAAACACAGCCTGTGCATGACAGTTAGGAACTGAGTGGCTGGTGCTTTATCACTCTCCACTTTATCACTTTTCAGAGCTTAGTACATTTCAGCGATGTCGGCACACTCCCTCTCATTGGAGTACTCCTGCTATTGAGTCAGTGCAACCTTTTTTATAATCCACTATAATTGAACGGTTCCTGCCACCACGTTTTCCAGCGCATTTGTACATTTTTGCGTAAGTGACACTTGCCGACAATTTAAAATGCATGAAAAGCATCAGTCTGCGCATTAATCTCAGGGTAGGAACCCGTTCAGTACCACCACAGATTTGTAGTACAGTCGTGTGTGTGTTAAGTATATATTACAATTGCCTGATAGAAATGATGTCATCATGTTGGCGTGTACATCATAACTAATGTACAGCACGTGTCTCCCGCCGAGTTTAATAAAAAATAAAAAAAACCTCCACACACTGTGACAATGGAGCATTGCCATGGCAGGAGCACACAGCTGGCAGCCAGTAGTGAGCTGGCTTGGTGTAACAGCCAACAAAGGCGCAAGGGCAGGGACCGGCTGCCACTGCCTAGGACACTGCAGTGAGTGAGAGGGAGTGCTGATCCCGGGTCACCTGATAGTGGGAAAAGTTCCCGACGTGTCGTAGCAGTCCATTCCCAGATACCTGCCATTGTTTACCAACATAACTGCCCAACACTCATGGCATTCCTACCTCACTGCCAGTGAGGCACAGCTGGCCATGTAAGACAGGTGCAGACAATAGGTGAAGAGCCCTGGCTCTAGAGGGGACAACATACTGTTCGCGGCCGGGTGAGTGTGTGTATATATATATATATATATATATATATATATATATATATATATAGATACAGGGGGTAAAATAAGTATTGAACACATCAACATATTTCTCAGTAAATATATTTGTAATGGGGCTATTGTTATGAAACGTTCACCAAATGTCAGCAACAACCCATGCAATCCACACATGCAAAGAAACTACACCATAGATGTCCATAAATTAAGTTATGTGTAATAATGTACATATATATAATATTCAATCAATGCCTCTGACAGAGCTGAACACCTACCACAGACAGGATTTCAAACAATAGAGCACTAAGGACACAGAGGCCCTGATTCAGAGCCAGACGCTCTGACAGAGCGCTCGCTCTGAATCAGGGCCGTCCTTCCTAATTTTAGAGCGGCCTCCTGGGTGACCACCCACAGCTATAGCGAGCGGCCAAAAAGATGGTCGCGATGGCCAAGACCATCACGACCATCGGGCTTGCGACGAGACCCTTGTGGTAGGGTCACGTTGCCGCAAGCCGTGAAGTGAGAGTCGAGAGCACTCACACTGACATCACTTGTGATGTCAGTGGGGCTGGCACCAGACAGTAGGCGTTCCCATGGGAACCCCTACCGTCTGGGCAGCAACACCCCCGGCACGCCCACCAAAGGGGGCGTGCTGTCACTCACCATCGACCGCACGTCCCCTTTGTAGCGAGACCCATAACCGTCGCTATCCGGGTCTCACACATGCGCACGATGGAGCCGGCTCCCTCGTGCGCATGCGCACTGGGCCAACATCAACCCGCTTGCGAGCGCTCAGCATTAGGCCCAGAGATCCTTCTGGTCCACTGGATGCCGTCTCATTCACACGTATGTGATTTTCACCAGACACTTTTTTTTTTTTCTTTTTCTTTCTATCTTCAACACACGGTCAGATTTGTCAGATGACCGATTTGATGAACGTTCTGACCAACGATTTGAACTACGAACGATTTCTGACTGCATTAAATGAATGGAATCGTCCAAATCTGACTGCAAACACATCAGATGTCAGATATCATTATCTGACCAGTGGGAACGCGCATCGTTCATCTTTCATCTGACAAACATGTCAGATATGTCAGATTTTCCTACAGATATGAACGATTGAACGATTTTTAAAATCGTTATCGTTCAGATCTGAAGAAAAATCTGACCGTGTGTATACACCATAAGTTTGCTCTGTCTCTGCGTCCTTAGTGCTCTTTTCTTTTAAATCCCACCTGTGGTAGGTGTTTAGGTTTATCGGCGGCATTCATTGAATTCTTCAGCCTCTGCATTGTCTTAACTCCCTGACTTCCGCCTATATTATTCTTCACGGCCAGCCCTTTGTGTATATGACGCTGCTTGGCTCTATGCATTGGTTCTGTGTTGCGTGCATAGAGTATAATAAAAATAAAACGACTGTTCTAGATGATATGACGGCTTTGCTGAAAAGCTTAGCAGGATGACGCCAAGACGGGGGAAAAAAATTGTGTTTAATAAAAGTTGTATGACAATATGTTCAATGTAATAAGTTAAATTTATCACCCAACATGAGCTGTGGTACAACCTCAGTTATGTGTCCGGTGATCTCAGTGTGTCAGGCTGGTTCAGAGCCCCCTGTGGAAGCAGTGACTCTATATCTGAGATCAGCCTGTAACCTGCTGCTGCCAATGACCTTATATCTGAGATCAGCCTGTAAATTGCTGTGCCAATGGTTATTCATCTGGAGTCATACATAAATAATACAGTAAATGTAGTATTTATGCTTATACAAGCCTGTTCTTGGATCCCTCCGACTTTTTCCATCCGCCGCAGCAGCTGGTTTACATAACACTCTGAGCCCTTAACAAGCTCCCTATATAATCAGTGTTTCCATGAAGACCGATCTATTTTCTATCAGATCCCAGTGACACGGCCAAAATACCAGGAAATCTTAAGTGGGGTGTATCGTTTGCAAACGTTTCCTTTGTTGAGATTCTTCCTTACAGCGCCGCGGGAAGCGATAAGATTAATGTCTGTTGTTTTTGCTCAGCGAATGTATCTGTGGTTAGGGACATGCATTGCTGTGCAGAACACAGCAGGGATCACGGTTTGTGGTCATTGTAGAACCCTGTAACTTTCTTTGTGCTTGCTCGGTGGGATATTCTGCATTGCAGCGTTGGTTCAGCCGCGTGACAGACTTACATTTAACAGAAGTAATAGCGCGCAAAAGAGCCATAGGGCCGCGGGCAGAGCTTCCAATAGAGCCACAAATCGGCACAGGGCGGCCGAGCCAAAAACTTAGCTCTTGCCGCATAGGGTGGTTGTGGCCTTGCAGTGGGGGAGAAGAGACTTAAGTGTCTATTCAGCATTAGTATCGATACTGGCCAGAATATTTTCAGACAACACTGACACAATGTTTTTCTTTTTCTCAATACTTCTACACAATATTTAGCAACAATCTTCTCAGGGACAGCTGTTGTGTTAACAAGCTATCCCGGAGAATTCCCTGCAGGCAGTTTTGGTTGTCTGAAAATACTGTCCTGCACTGAGCATGCCCCATCTCTGCGCAGCATATATATCCCCTTGAAGAAGTCTATTACAAGGATGAAACGCATTGGGAGCTGTACATGGACCTTCCTGACTAAGAACTAAGAGATAAGCTTGTCATTTTTTTGCCTCTTATCCAATCGTTTTATTCCCCTATATTTTAAAATCAGTTTTTATTTCTTTTTGTCTTCGTTTTTTGATGTGTTTATAAAATAAATAGTATTTTCATTTATACTTGTAGTGAAGGTGTTTGTATCTAATGTATAATTATTGCACTTTACATGTGCATTCAATATTGCTATTGATTACATGAACATTGCTCCTCTAAGCACTGTAAACTGTTTGATTGAGCTGACACCCATTAATTATTAGAGGAGTGAATTTAATTCACACTATATATAGACACATGTACACATACACATCCACTTTAATTAATAATTATCTGGTACTATCAATTATTGGCGCTGTGGTCATTAATTGTTTTATTTGTTATATTGATATCTATCCAGAGGTGAGGGAGGGGAACAAGTTACTACAGGTGTGAGTGAGGGTAGTGTGCTACTACAGGTGTGAGGGAGGTATTGTATTTCTACACAGGTGAGGGAGGGGAATAAGTTACTACAGGTGTGAGTGAGGGTAGTGTGCTACTACAAGTGTGAGGGAGGTACTGTATTTCTACACAGGTGAGAGAGGGGAATGTTGAATGTGGTACAACACAAGCGAGGGAGGGAAATGTGTTACTACAGAGGTGAGGGAGTGGAATGTGTTAGTACGCAGGTGAGAGGTGGTAATTTCTCACTATAGCAGTGAGGGAGGGGATGTAGTACTATAGAGATGTAGGATTAATGTGTTGTTGGAGTGGTGAGATGGAAATTGAAACAGTAAATATCCACGGTCTACCTGGGAGAAACTGGGTACTTCTGCTAGTGTGTATCTATCTATCTATCTATCTATCCTTCCCAGCACTAGTCTACCTTAAATTCATACTGCTCCCTCCCCACGCACTCCTCCATCTCTTAGGAGCATGTGGGGGCGAACGCGGGGAAGAGCTATATAGTACATAGTGTTCACTCTAGGTCCAGCGGCAGGCAGGGCGCTGGACCTAGAGTAAGGGATCTTCTGCGCACAAAGGGGGCGTGGCCAATGAAATGGGGCATGTATTTATGACGCATCCCCTTTTCGGCACTCTTGGGGGCGTACCCAGCACTTACGGACATGCCGGACAGCCCCCTAGTGCCGTGGTCATGAGCCCGGCATCAATTCACCGGCGGTGACCGCTGCTCTGCCGTTTTCCCCACCCGCGGGACATTGCGGCCCGCGGGTGGAAGCCAGAACCCGCAGGCTGTTTCAGCGGGGCGTTGCCCTGGAGGGCAGGGTGCTTTCTGCCTTTCAGAAATAGGACCGGGCGTGGCGTCCCGCTGAAACAGCCTAGCGGGAATGCTCGTACATATATAATACACACTCTATCACAGGTCATGTACCAGGAGAGATGTCTCTTATCCAACGTGCGCCGCAGGCCAGGACAGTGGCCATGGTAACGTGTCCACAGCCACACATCCCAGTCTCTGGGTCCATCGCAGCTCCGCCCATCCCCACCAATCAGCCGCACACCGTAACCATGATGATAGTAAACAAAGAATACACACTGCCGCTAAACAGCGGCCTTATACCTGAAAACAAGATACAAAAAAGGCATATGTCCCCTACTCATCATACACTGTTATATACAATCATATTAAATATTTAGAGTGCATATATATAATTTTTTAGAATATAGGAGTGTAACACTTAACCAAGATGAACTCCATATGAAGTATTGGTAACTCCAGACATAATCCAAGTAACAAATAAATGCTAGATCACAGGTGATTTTTCAATCACTTATCAGTTACAATATCTGGGAACATTTGCAAAAAAACTTTAGACTGCTAAAATGTTTAAAGTACATTTATTATAAGAGCTCTAATTAGCCATAAGAGCGCTATACATCAGGAAGGAATCGTTATGTAATGCCACTGGATGTGTTCCCGGTGGACGGAATACCGACGCCGGAAGCCCAAACCCTAACCCCCCCCCCTTCCCGCACCCTAAACCTAACCCTCCCGGGGGGGTGCCTAATCCTAACCTCCCCCTAGTGGTGCCTAATCCCCCTTCCCCTAGCCTAACCCTAACCCCCCCCACACCTAATAGCTAACAGTCCCAGCTTACCTTCGTTCGGGATACCAGGCGTCGGGATTTCGGCATCTGGCTAAAGATAGGCATCGGAATTTAGACGCCTATCTTTAGTACCAGGTCAGACTTCCAGCATTGGCATTCCAATGGCCGGCATTCCGGGCAACGGTAAGTTAACCACATCCCCATCAGAAACACACAAACACTTCACCAAAAAAAACTTTATTTAAAGCATATGAACTGGTAGCTTAGGAATATAGTTCACTACAAAAAAAAACAAGTCAGAGACAGTGATTCATTGACACCGTACGGCGAGATAGTATACATGGAGTGTATCCATGCAGCTTCAATCTGCAGTCATTTGTGAAGACAGTCACCACCTCTTTAGGACAGGAACATGATCTATAATTTTATAGGTCAAAGTCACCAAGGAATGTTTCATCTCTCTAAAATGTTTGACGACTGACTGATCAACTTCTCTACCAGTTAGAGCCATCCGAATAGTCATCCGATGCTGCGCCATCCTTTCACGGATTGTACAGCTGGTCTTCCCGATGTACATCATGCTACAGGGACACTTACTGCAGTACACCACATACTTACTAGTGCACGAGGCCACGTGCTTAATGGGTATACGTTTACCTGATCTGGGATGAGACCCAGAACTCCCAGTTTCCAAATATGTGCAGCCAGTGCACCTGTAGCACCCACATTTTTTAACAAGAAACTGGGGACCTCTTTTTGGGGAACTGACTATTGTATCTCCAAGCACCAGCCAGTCATGTAAATTTCTGCCCCTCTTGTGTGTAATGATTGGCCAAAATTATTTGGCTGTTTGTTTCACAAAATTACTAGAGGTATTGTATTCACTAATATATAACATCCGGTTTTGATCTACTTTAATTTTATTGATCTCGGACATATTCTTCAAGATGTCACATCGTGTCTGGTCCAGAAATTTCTTTTTTGCTATTTCCAGATCCCTCAACTTGTATCCTCATTGTAAACATTTTACCAGCATCTGTTCCATTTCACTGGCTGCTGCGTTATCATCTTTTGTGATGCGTCTGATAGGCAAGAATTGGGAATATGTCAATCCTCGTTTTAATGCTTGAAGGGTGGTAACTCTGGGTGTGCAAGATAGTATTGGAATCGTTGAGTTTATGGTAAACATTGGTCATAAATTAAGTGCCCTAAGGCTGATTTTAATGTTCAGATAATGGATTTCCTCATGGCTACTTGTGTAGGTGAATTTTATTGCCGGATGATGTCTTCCATTGCGATGTTGAATTGTACCACAGACCCTGACCACAGTACCAGATTGTCATCTATGTACCGATAAAACAAAAAAAAAGAAAACGGCTGAAACTTAGGATTGTCAAAAAATAAATCTTTCTCTATTTAAAGCATGTATATGCTTGCAAAAGAATGGGCCACATGTGACCCCCATGACACACCCTCTTAATTGCAAGTAAAATTCATTGTTGAACAGAAAATAATTCCGGACTAAAGGTTGTCTTCAAAGATTCAATGAAAAATGAAATATCTGGTCCTTTGTAAGCTTGTTGCCGCTGCAGGTAAGAAAGAACACTATCTAAACCATGTGGTTGTGGTATAATGGTGTACAATGACACCACGTCTGTAGTACACAATAATAGGTTGTTAGGGATATTTTGTAGACTGTCCAATCTTTGTAGAAGCATGTTAGTGTCCCTCAAGAATGTACTTTCTTCTGAAATAAGAGGTTGTAGAAACTAGTCTAAGTATTTAAAATGATTGAGTCTCTGGACGAAATTATGGGTCGGCCAGGAGGCGCAGTCACTGTTTTGTGGGTTTTGGGTAGTGAATATATGAATGGGATCCTAGGATGATCAATTGTCAGATTTATTTTGGTCTCTTCTGTAATAATACGATTATTATTTACTGCCTCTTGTAGAAACTAATTCAATTCTGCTTTAAATTCATGTGGGGTCATGATCAAGTTTTTTTCTTATAGACCTCACAATCATGTAATTGGCGATACATCTCCGGTTTATAGTCTTCGACCTCCTCAATGGTCGAATTGTGATAGTTCTGTCATTACTCCGACCTCTAAGGACTTGGAACTCACCTGGAGAGAGGTTATGGCGCTGTCTCTGGAACATGTTTTGATTTGCCATGACTTCATAATCCAGCAATCTTGGAAAACCTTTTATGGACGAATTGTGCGTCTGGGGTTGAAAATTTTGATTTTTTTTTCGAATAGGGCCCATGTCTTTAGACAATGAACCAACTTCTGAGTTAGCAAAGAACTGTTTAAGTTTTAGCCCCCCTCTGGAATCTCCACATATCCTTTTTTCCAGTCACAGCTTTTGAATTTGTTCGTGGGCACAAATGTTAAACCTTTATTCAGGACTCTGGATTAAAGTTCAGTAATCGTAAGACTGGCCAAATTGCCAATAGAATTTGTTAATGGTTTTTCTGCCTCTCCCTCTGGCCATCACGTCTCGTCCTGTTCCTTACATCAGCCCTCGACAAATCCCGGGGGCCAGGTCGCCATGGCTACCAGATTTTGCTGCCTGGCTACTAGATTTTGCAGTGAGGGGGGAAGCAGATCCTCATCAGCTCCGGCGGAGCTTCGTACATATAGTATTGCGGTGTTCATATCATGCACAGGAGTGCATGCGCTGTGTTTCGCCTGCGGTGACTGCTGTGCCTCTGTCCGTCCCGGCCTGCACTGACTATTCCTTTCCATCCTGGCCTGCTCTGATCCCTGCTGTCTGTCCCAGTCTATGCTGATCCTCCTGTACATCCCGGCTGTCTGCTGTCTCCTATCTCCGACTGCATAGAGCTCTCTGGTAGTAGGGGCTATCCGTGGCCAGGGATTGCAGAGCGGCTTCAGAGGGATAGTGGTGTGACCACGAGGGGAGGGGGGTTTTGTTGCACTTTCTGGCACCATTATTTCATTTGAAATGTGTTCTGTTATTACTGGAGGGTGGGGGGTGGAGCAGGGGAGCTGTGCAGAGCAGTGAGGGGGCCTCCATTTTACTGTATCCATTCAACTGTGACCATTTTGTGGACTAGTATAGTGTGTATAACAGTTGCATAACACACAGAGCTATGCTCCTCACTCACTCCTGTAATTTTTTTGGTGGGACGGTGGCCTGGCTCCTACACTTTCATCCTGGCTCCTAGATTTTAGAAAAAATTGTCATGCCCTGCCTTACACAACTGGCTAGTTCGTGGAGATATAGCCGACAGTTCGCCAAATAGAGGTCCCTAGTTCTTTATAAAAAAAACCTGGGTACTACAGGTGCACTGCATACACTACGTGCAGATATTTAGAAACTGGGAGTTGTCTCATCCCAGATCAGGTAAACGTATACCCAAAAAGCACGTGGTCTTGTGCACTAGTAAGTATGTGGTGTACTGCATTAAGTGTCCCTGTAGCATGATGTACATCCGGAAGACCAACTGCACATTCCGTGAAAGGATGGCGCAGCATCGGATGGCTATTCGGATGGCTCTAACTGGTAGAGAAGTTGATCAGCCAGTTGCCAAACATTTTAGAGTGATGAAACATTCCCAAGAACTTTGACCTATAAAATTAGGTGGCATCCGTGATCGCAAATTAATGCAGTGTGAAGTTGCATGGATACATTCCATGAATACTATCTCGCCTTAGTCTCAATGGAATACTGTCTCTGGCTTTTTTTTTTTTTTTGTAGTGAACTATGGGCCTGATTCAGGTTGGATCGCAAGACTAAGGACACATGCAACTGGTACATGTTTGCCTTCTGCGCATGCACAAGCCAGCCAGTGCGATCGGGTATGTGAACGCAGTGGACACGCAGAAGCACAAAGAAATGATTGACAGGAAGTGCCGTTTGGGGATGGAGAGGTGGAGACATCGTTCCGTGTGTATGGACGATGAACGAATTATCGTCACTTTTTCTGGACACTCCCTTCCACCATTTTCTGCCAGCCGACAGAGAGATGGAAGATGCATCGTGAGTTTGTTTGCTGCCAAACGATATATCGTTAACGATTTGCAGTCATTCCTTGTGTATGCACAATATTGTTTGTCCGGGAGTGTTCAGGAGTTCAAGGGAAATCGTTAACGAGATCATATTGAAGGTGAAATTAGACTCCGGTATTTTCAATCTATGGGATGACAATCAGGTGTGAGTGGACAACCTGTCTTTTTAAAAGAACAGGGATCTATCAAAGTCTGATGTTCACAACATATGTTTGTGGAAGTGTATCATGCCATGACCAAAGGAGATTTCTGAGGACCTCAGAAGAAGAGTTGTTGATGCTCATCAGGTTGGGAAAGATTACAAAACCATCTGTAAAGAGTTTGGACTTCACCAAAAAACAGTCAGATTGTGTACAAATAAAGGAAATTCCAGACCATTATTACCTTCCCCAAGAGTGGTTGGCCAACAAAGATCACGCCAAAAGCAAGGCGTCTATTAGTTCGCAAGGTCATAACCCAAGGTGACCTCTAAGCAACGGAAGGCCTTTCTCACATTAGCTAATGTTAATGAGAACACTGAACAACAATGGTGTGCAAGGCAGGATTGCAAGCAGTAAGCCACTGCTCTCCAAAAAGAACATTGCTGCCCGTCTGCAGTTTGCTAAAGATCACCTGGATAAGCCAGGACACTATTGGAACTATGATTTGTGGACAGATGAGTCCAACATATAGCTTTTTGGTTCAAATGAGAAGCGTTATGTTTGGAGAAAGGCGATTACTGCATTCCAACATAAAAACCTCATACCATCTGTGAAACACGGTGGTGGTGGTGGTATCATGCTTTGGGCCTGTTTTGCTGCATCTGACCCAGGACAACTTGCCATCATTAATGGGACAATGAATTCTGAATTATACCAGAATATTCTAAAGCAAAATGGCAGGACATCTGTCCATGAGCTGCATCTCAAGAGAACGTGGGTCATGCAGCAAGACAACGACCCAAAGCACACAAGTCATTTGACCAAAGAATGGTTAAAAAAGAACAAATGTTTTTGAAATGTCAGTCATGACCTTAATCCAATTGAATTGTTGCGGAAGGACCTGAAGCTAGCAGTTCATGGGAGGAAACCCACCAACATAAACGACCTGAAGCAGTTTTCTACGGAGGAATGGGGTAAAATTCCTCCAAGCCAATGTTCAGGACTAATCAACAATCGCAGGAAACGTTTAGAAGCAGTTACTGCTGCACAAAGGGGTTATACCAGATACTGAACGCAAAGATTCACATTTTTTGCCGCTCACAGATATGTGATATTGGATCATTTTCCTCAACAAAAAAATTAGCATGTCTCATTTGTTTGACTTGGTTCTCTCTATCTACTTTTAGGACTTGAGGTGGTTTTAGGCCAAATTTCTGCAGAAATATAGAAAATTCTAAGCTCCCACCCCAAAACCTAACCCCACTACGCTCCATAAACCTAACCCCCCCTGCGGCTAACGCTAAGGCCGTCTCGGACTTACCTTGTTCGGGCTGGTGTACTTCGACGTTCCGGCGTCGGGATTAAGATAGGCGACGGTATTTCGACACCTATCTTAAGTCCGTTGTCGGGATTCAGATGTCGGTACTCAGTTATCTATTCATAACTACATCCCATATATATATTTTATATAAGAAAAATGTGAGTACTGCCTACATAGCACGTGGTAGATTTGCAGTGTGTCTGGTAATCGTCATATGGAGAAATTACTCACCCGGAGATATCGACGGTGTAACGTTAGGCCATTTAAGGCGACCATTAACATCAAAGCGAGTCAAGGCAATCATTTTAGGCGTGGTGCTATTATGACAAGTGCTGAATTATTAAATACCTGGCACCACCAGCTCCGTCACTCACCTGGGCTGATAGTTACTTTGATGATGGTCTCTGCCCCTGATAAGCCCGTGCAATACACTGACAAGGTATTTCAGAAAGTTGTTCCCCCTCCATGCTTACCTGCTAACCCCATACATTTTCACCTGTGATATTATGATACAACCGAATGGGTCATATTTAATCCGATATAGAGCAAAACCAGGCTCAGTGCGGACACCTCCTATCCCCATTTTTGTTGTTGTGGGATTTTTACTCAAAAGAGCAGTAGGCATTGCAGTACTGTTTTTACACCTAATCTGGGTATTTCACTATTTCAAACCCCCCTTTGTGGAACAACTTGAGGATTTGTAAAAGGGAAACTTAGGTAAAGACTATTATTTGCGAAGAGACCGACGAGTATGCGGTCTTGAGACGACCACACATCAGGTGCTGATGTCAGATCTGCACAAAGACAGTGCCAGTCCAACACGGAGTATCACCGGGACCCTCTTGATATCCCATGCCACTTGGGTTCCAGTGTAATACTGTAAAACTATAGTGCAGGGTCTTGTGGCACCACAAATGCCAGCATGCACTACCGGCACATGAGTGTCCTTGCATGCTGGCGCTTCAGGAACTACAAACATCGGGGCGCACATAGGTGCAATTGCTAGTCCTATGAGGGACCACAATCCTTTTTATTCATGCCCCATTTCCTAGAGGACAAGCCCATTGCTGATTAGACTGCTCTGTGCGGAATGTAAGAGAGCGGGCACAGCCAGAGCTCTGCTATTCAGTGGTAGTTTTGGCTTTTTAATACTGCAGACAGTTTGTATACCAGCAATGATCAGATAAAGGCACGGCGAGGTCAGTCTACGTTCCTTTGCCTGTTTAATTTCTGTATATTTATTTACAACCATTATTCTATTTCATACCCTGGTAAATTGTAATGGTTAAAAACAAGCGCTGTAGGTGAAAAGCATAAAGTGTGTGTATAGAATATCTAAAGCTTTATTGTATCATGGTATCAGTGGCCATAAAAATAATGGTTGTGTTAATAGTCCTTTTTGGACTTAGGGCCTGATTCAGCATGCACGTGATTTCACACACTTAGGGGTATATTTTTATTGTGCGTGTTTTTAGAAGTGGAGATGTTGCCCATAGCAACCAATCAGATTCTACTTAACATTATCAGGCACCTTCTAGACCAGTGGTTCTCAAACTCTGTCCTCAGGACCCCACACAGGTCACTTTTTCCAGGTCACCCAGCAGGTGCACAGGTGTATTCATTACTCACTGACACATTTTAGACGATTCAAAGGTGGAGCTTATTATTTCACTTGTGATTCTGTGAGGAAATCTGGAAAACATGCACTGTTTGGGGTCCTGAGGACTGAGGGCCTGATTCATACCTGGACGCTAACCCACGCTATAGCCGATAATCGCCCGTTTACGCATGCGTATACGTCAATATGCGCATGTGCTAGTCACTCACTGCGCTCGGGAATTGTGCGCTCATAGTACACAGACTGGACGCTAATTTGAGTGACCGTGCCGTTTGCGGGTGGCAACAGGAAGGTGCTTGTGAACGGGGGAGTGGTGGTGAGAACGCAGGTGTGTTTGGGCGTCTAAACAGCATTTTATGGGTGTGCATAATTAGCAGGGAAGCGTCATTGTACACGTCACTTGGTTGTATTTCAGCCTGCAGTGATCGCAGTGCTTGCGACGGGGTAGGGTCTACCTCAAGCGCTGCGCGCAGCTCCGATGGCTCTCGATGTAACCGATTAATCACACCCTTCCTGGAGATGATGTGTGCTAAGAAAGAAAGGTGGGCGTCTTTATACCGGCGTGCGTTCGCTCTGCCGTCGCTCTCTAAGACATAGAGGGCGTCCTTCCACCAGACAGTGCGATCACTGCATTTACATACCCAGCTCCTGTTAGCTGCGTGAGAGCGCAGCTTAGCGTCCGGGTCTGAATCGATCCCTGAGTTTGAGAACCTGTGTTCTAGAAGAGAAGAGCTAGAATCTGATTGGTTGCTATGGGCAACAACTCGACATCTAAAAATCTTCACTTTAGTAAATATACCCCCTTAGTGTGCTTTTTCATGGATGTTTTTGGGTCTCCCATGCCTGGTTTAAATACCGTTGGAGAAGAAAGAAGATCCACCAGCTAAAATGAATGACGTTAGGGATCGAGAAGGGAATTACTACCCTCAACTTAAGACCGACTGTTTCCTATTCGGGAGGCAATCGGGAAGCCGACTGCCTAAATACCGGCAGCCGGCTTCCCGACTGTCTTATCCCGGCAAGGGTGAAATGCCGGGCGTCTAGATGTAGACGCCCGCATTTCCCCGACGCCGGGAGACCGGCGCCCGGCATCACGATCGTAGTGATGCCGGGCGCCGCGAGCGGACAGGGTTAGGTTTAGGGCTCCCGGGGGGGACTTAGGGTTAGGCCCCCCCCCCGGGAAGGTTAGGGTTAGGCTAGGGGGAGGGAGGGTTTGGGTTAGGCACCCCCAGGGGGACTTAGGTTTAGGCAGCGGGGAAGGGGGTGGTTAGGGTTAGGCACTTGGGGAAGTTAGGGTTAGGCACCCCTAAGGAGGGTTAGGTTAGTGGATACTTACCTATCCACGATCGGGATTTCCAGCGCTGCCGGGCTTCCGCTGCGTCGCACTCTGCTTCTGTCAGGCTGCCGCTGACGGAAATCGAACCGCCGGCCATGCGGCCGATGGTATTTCATACCAATTCCTCCTATTCAAAGGGACATTTGAACAGCCCATACCCGCTCCCAACCTATTTGTCCAAAAAGGACTATAAACATCACCATTATTATTTTATTATTATGGATACCATGATACAATATATACATATATAACTGAGCAGCTTTAACCCCTCTCTCACCTTTTAAGCGCAGATAACGTATCTCTATACTGAAGGCAGCAGAACACCTCTATAAAGGTAATCTCTTAGAGACTAATTTATCCTCAGGGGATTGTACAGCTCCCCCAATGTCTGCATCATTATTTATACTTCATTGAAGGTTCTTTGAGAATCTTTGTTTCCACAATAATTCAGTTTATTATTGAGATCTTTCCTACGGACCCATTTTCATTTCCTGGATTTTAGATGAGATATTTGTGTTCAGGGAATAAGATTTAGAAATGTTTTGATGGCAGCAGAGATTAATCTAATCCCTATTTAATAGCTGCAAATGAAAGAATATTGAAGATTTGATGTAGCACTGTTATTATGGTGTGACAGTTTTCCTAGAGACTGATTTCCCATGGTATATTTTTCTAATGGGCCTGGTAGAGAGCGGCACACAATTCCGCCTGTATACGTTTCTCGGTGTGTTTTCAGGCCGCGCATACGTCAGGTCTGCTGGCCGCTGCATAAGCAGCTTAGAGCAATCACAGGCAAAATAGAATCGTACGGATCTGTCGTATCTAAACTTGTGACTGAGTGGGTGTTACGGTGTGGCAATGGGACGCTCGCATGTAGGATAAGTGTTCCATGGGCGTGTTGGCGGGATTGCAGGTTTTTGAGATGTGAGCGTACGCAGATCTGTCTTCTTTCAGTCAACTCTCTTGCACCAATTATAGGACTGGTGCAAATACGCGCATGGATGGAGATGGCTGCTTTCACCAGTGCATAGATGTTGGCGACTCTGAATTCAGGTGGAAGATCATATTTAGTTAGGGGAGGCCTGCGGGGAGGGGAGGGTTGGGCTGCGGATTGGGAGGGCTAGGTTAAGGCTGCGGGAAAGGTGCGTTAGGGTTAGGGGTTAGGATACTAATTCTGTTGGGATGTTGCTGTCGGTGTTCCTGTACCCAACCCACTGTCAATATGTGCACACTCCTCTCCTGAAATGATCTGTGCTGCTGTGGGAATTCTGATCATCTGACTGTCTACAGGATGTTGTGTAATTGGGCACCCATGGAAGGTGCTAGATGATAATGGGGGCGTTATGGCATTTCTTTTAGGAGACTGGAGCTCTCATGGTCGTTGGATAATGATTGGTAACAAAAAAAATGTTACTAACCTTTGTCAAACATGCCATAAAAATCGTGGAACAAAGGGCCTGATTCAGAGCCGGACGCTCTGTCAGAGCACTCGCTCTGAATCAGGACCCTCCTCTTTTTTAGAGCGGCCTCCTGGCCGCTCGCATAGCTGTGGGTGACCACCCACAGCTATAACGAGTGGCCAGGAAGATGGTCGCGATGGTCAATACCATCGCGACCATCGGGCTTGCGACGAGACCCTTGTGGTAGGGTCTCATCTGCCGCAAGCCCTGGAGTGCTTTTGGCTCTATCAGAGCCGAGAGCACTCCCACTGACATCACCAAAGGGGGCGTGCTGTCACTCACCATCGACAGTACGCCCCCTTTGTAGCGAGACCCATAGCGACGGCTAGCCCGTCGCTATCCAGGTCTCGCGCATGCGCACTGCCCCAACATCGACCTGCTTGCAAGCGGGTCTGAATCAGGCCCAAAGTCTGGAGAGAATTAGAGAAGAGCATTGCCTGTCATTATCAGTAGAAGAATCTGTCCACTGGCAATGGCCTGGATAGAGAGAATAATTAGAAACCGATGGTAAATGTGGATTAATTGATTTTTTTTTTTTTTATTTGTCAGAGTCACCCACAACGATAAGACACATGTTGTTAGGCTGTAGTCTATCGGTAAAGGACTGTGATGTGGAAATAGACTGATGAAAAGTTTTCTTCCTTGGGACTAGCTGCCTGCCCCTGAAGGCCCCCATACATCAGAGATGGATTGCAGCAATCGTGCAATTTGCAATCGATTCTGTATAAAAATCTTTCCCTTTTTCAATCGATTGTGGCAATTCTGCAATCTGCAGTCGATTGAAAAAGGGAAAGATGTTTGCAGTAATCGTGCAATCTGCAATCGATTGTGTATATATAATCAGTTGCTGATGTATGGGGGCCTTGACACACTTCTGCCTCATTATGGACTCTCTATGTCAAAGTAGGTTACAAACTGCATATCTGATACCCTGCTACTCATATAAATAGTGTAACAAAGTGTGCCCTGCACAGGCGCTTATCACTAGTATGCGTGTAACCGAGAAATCTGTATTTGCATTGTTTATCTTCCTTATGTGATTGACAAGGTAAATGGTCAGTTGATGAACATGTCTAGGTCTATATAGTCGTGTTTACTCAACTAAGAAAGCAATCTGTCATTACATAGTCATGTAGTGTATTGTTCATATAGGGCTTGTGTACAGTTGAACGTATGCATAAGTTTTTTGTTGCATAAAATGTGCATTTCTGTACCAAGCCTGTGCACAAAATACTTGTCAGCACACACGTGCGGTCACATCTTACACTTCCGGTTCCCTACCCTGAGACACGCAGGATTGGGGAGAGAAGTGGCGGGCAAATGTTAGTGTATCTGGGCTAGACCTGGACACAGATCCATATGTGCCTGTCAGGGGCGTGTCTTTGGTGGGTTCTCGTCCCCTGGTGGAAAATACGCACTGATGACGGTCAGCAGCCGTTTCTAATTGGCTGGTGACGTCAGGATGCCACCTGGTAGCAAATAAATATGAAGTAATGTGAATATGAAGTAACGGGCATCTATTGGTGAATTAGTGTGGCTGCTGTATTATATTATATAATGTGCGTCTATTGGTGAATTAGTGTGGCTGCTGTATTATATGATATAATGTGCATCTATTGGTGAATTAGTGTGGCTGCTGTATTATATTATATAATGTGCGTCTATTGGTGAATTAGTGTGGCTGCTATATTATATGATGTAATGTGCATCTATTGGTGAATTAGTGTGGGTGCTGTATTATATGATGTAATGTGCATCTATTGGTGAATTAGTGTGGCTGCTGTATTATATTATATAATGTGCGTCTATTGGTGAATTAGTGTGGCTGCTATATTATATGATGTAATGTGCATCTATTGGTGAATTAGTGTGACTGTTGTATTATAAGAAGTAACGTACATCTATTGGTGAATTAGTGTGACTGCTGTATTATATGAAGTAACACGCATCTATTGGTGAATTAGTGTGACTGCTGTATTATATGATGTAATGTACATCTATTGGTGAATTAGTGTGGCTGCTGTATTATATGATGTAATGTGCATCTATTGGTGAATTAGTGTGACTGCTGTATTATATGAAGTAACACGCATCTATTGGTGAATTAGTGTGACTGCTGTATTATATGATGTAATGTGCATGTATTGGTGAATTAGTGTGACTGCTGTATTATATGATGTAATGTGCATCTATTGGTGAATTAGTGTGACTGCTGTATTATATGATGTAACACGCATCTATTGGTGAATTCGTGTGACTGCTGTATTATAGGAAGTAACGTGCATGTATTGGTGAATTAGTGTGGCTGCTGTATTATAGGAAATAACGTGCATGTATTGGTGAATTAGTGTGGCTGCTGTATTATAGGAAGTAACGTGCATGTATTGGTGAATTAGTGTGGCTGCTGTATTATAGGAAGTAACGTACATCTATTGGTGAATTAGTGTGACTGCTGTATTATAGGAAGTAACGTACATCTATTGGTGAATTAGTGTGGGTGCTGTATTATAGGAAGTAACGTACATCTATCGGTGAATTAGTGTGACTGCTGTATTATAGGAAGTAACGTACATCTATTGATGAATTGGTGTGACTGCTGTATTATATGATGTAATGTGCATGTATTGGTGAATTAGTGCGGCTGCTGTATGATATGATGTAACACGCATCTATTGGTGAATTAGTGTGACTGCTGTATTATAAGAAGTAACGTACATCTATTGGTGAATTAGTGTGACTGCTGTATTATAGGAAGTAACGTACATCTATCGGTGAATTAGTGTGGGTGCTGTATATCAAGTAACGTACATCTAATCACAATATTTCATTGAGTTTGGGGGTGTC
This sequence comes from Taudactylus pleione, assembly GCA_031769625.1. NCBI lineage: Eukaryota > Metazoa > Chordata > Amphibia > Anura > Myobatrachidae > Taudactylus > Taudactylus pleione. Next base: position 41,397 of record JAUIMM010001084.1, read on the forward strand.
ACATAAAATCCTTTCGACTCTTTACGATTTCCAGCATTTATATGTATGCAAATGGATAAAACAGCACATTAATCCTTTGTTTAAACGATGATGACAGCAGGGTATAGCTATGTGCTTAGGGTCTAATTTCTTTGTGGTTATTCAAATCCTTTGTATTTGCCAGAGCTAGTACAGGATATATTAAGTTGTTTTATTGTACAACGACTCCCGCATCCGGACTGTACGCCAGCTGCATTTCTCTATATGACTTTCTGCAGCGTTTGTGGTGTGTGTATGTGTGTATGTATGTATATGTGTGTGTGTGTGTGTGTGTGTGTGTATATGTATATATATATATATATATATATATATATATATATATATATAATATTAATATTAGGGATGTGCGCCGGACCATTTTTGCCGGATTTGGTTCTAATTCATCATCCGGTTTTGGATTTGCCAAACTGCGGTGACTGGATTTGGATTATTTACAATAATTGGCAAAAAAAGCTAAAATCACATAAATCTGGCTTTTTTTTTTCTTCCTGGAGTGTTATTAACCTCAATAACATTAATTTACAGTCATTTACAGTCAATTAGACCACCTCACAGCTTATAATATTGTTTTCACCATTATTGGCCAAAGGTTGCAGTGAGCTGACTGGTTACCAAGCGTCAGAGCAGCGGCGCAGTGGCACAGACACCACAGTTTAAAGCACATCTATGAAACTATGCCACACAGCAGTGGCAGAAATGAAAGGTAGTTCAAGATGGAGTTGTCCTTGGGCCCACCCACCCTTATGTTGGATATTAAAAAGGACATGCAGAGTCACAGTGCTTTTATACATAGAGGGCTAGTGCCCAAAGGAGTCACAGTGCTTTTGATTTATACACAGAGGGCTACTGCCCAAGGACTCATGGTGCTTGTATACTCAGAGTACTAAGGCCCAAAGAGTCACAGAGCTTGTATACAGTGGGCTAAGTCCCAAAGAGTCACAGAGCTTGTATACAGAGAGAGCTTATGCCCAAGCAGTCAGGAAGCTTGTATACACACAGTGGGCTTATGCCCTTTCACGGAGCTTGTATAATAGACACAGTGGGCTATGCCCTTTCACGGAGCTTGTATGCACTCACTGGGCTTATGCCCTGTCATGGAGCTTGTATAATAGACAGTGGGCTTATGCCCTGTCACGGAGCTTGTATAATACACTCAGTGGGCTTATGCCCTGTCATGGAGCTTGTATAATACACACAGTGGGCTAAGCCCAGTCACGGAGTTTGTATAATATAAATAATACACTCAGTGGGCTAAGTCCAGTCACGGAGCTTGTATAATACACAGTGCACACAGTTGGCTAAGTCCATGCACGGAGCTTGTATAATACACACACAGTGGGCTAAGGGGGTCATTCAGACCCGCTCGCGAGCGGCAGGACGCTTGCAAGCGGGTCGATGTTCCCCACTGCGCATGCGCACGACGGAGGGAGCTCCGTCGTGTGCATGCGCGAGACCCGGCGAGCGACGGGCTCACCATCGCTCCGGGTCTCGCACCAAAGGGGGCGTGCTGTCGATGTTGATTGACAGCACACCCCCTTTGGTGGGCGTGCCGGGAGCGTGCCTGCTAGAAGGAGGCGTTCCCATGGGAACGCCTACCGTCTCAAGCCGGCCCCTCTGACATCACTAGTGATGTCAGTGGGAGTGATTTTGGCTCTGATAGAGCCAAAATCACTACAGGGCTTGCGGCAGCGAGACCCTACCGCAGGGTCTCCGTTTCAAGCCCGATGGTCGCGATGGTCAAGACCATCGCGACCATCATCATGGACGCTCGCATAAGCTGTGGGTGGTAACCCACAGCTATGCGAGCGTCCATGAGGACGCTCCAAAAAAAAGGAGGGCCCTGATTCAGAGCGAGCGCTCTGGTCAGAGCGTTCAGCTCTGAATCAGGCCCTAAGCCCGGTCACGGAGCACACAGTGGCAAGAAGTAGAACTACTCTCTCTAATTGTAATCTAACTCTAGTCTCGCTTTTCCCCTCTCTATCACTACCTAACTAAGCGTGACTGTTCCGTCTGGATACAGTCACGCGAAATGGCGCCGACAGCCGGGCGTCGCGCCTTTTATAGAGGCCGAACGTCACCCGGCTCTCACGAGAATCCGACTACGGACGGGTGACATTCGGCCTCGAGGTGGAATCTGAGTCAGGCGGGTACACCCGAACTTGCGTTCGGGTGGACTCAGATTCCACCTGTTCGGAGCGGTTCGGATTCCTCAGAATCCGAACCGCTCATCACTAATATATATATATATGTATATAATATATATCATGTAACACAGAACACAGGGTATAGAAATGAGAGCTTCATATATATCTCTAGCTATCATGTAACACGGGGTATAGAAATGAGGACTCCAGACAGGCAGGTACTTGGTAAAGCAGTGTCTTTTAATGGTAGCAGACACTGCACCTTTGTATACATAAGCATAGGCCTGGATACACACAGGCACATAACAAAAATAAGCAAATGATCATAAAAGTAAATGTCCCAGCACTCCTTGTGCTAATGTCGTCTGTGGACCTTCTAGGTCCTGGCACCCTAATGCTAACCACCACCCCTGGCCTATCGCCTGGCCAGTTTGCCTGGCATCAGGAGCAATGAGCAACAGGTGTGTGAGTTATAAACTCTACCTGTGCTGCTGGCTTTCTGCTGGCTCGGGGCGACCTGGAAAACCCGGAGTTCTATATTTCCAGAATGTGCCGGTCTTGTTTTCCTCTCATTTGGAGGGAGCTTATCCCACCAGAATGTGGGCAATTCAGGTGAGTGACCATCCCTCTCACCACAATATATATATATATATATATATAATATATAGTGTGTGTGTGTGTGTGTGTGTGTGTGTGTGTGTGTGTGTGTGTGTGTGTGTGTGTGTGTGTGTAAATCGATCATTGTATTAAATGATTGCAGAAATTTGGCAGCTATGTGTTTGCCTGTAGACTGGTGTAGACAGCGCAGCCTGTGTATGTACCGGCTTATATTACAGTAAGCATTTTCTCTCCGTGTAAATGTTTTGCCAATTAAGGCTGTGATGTAATGTCACTTTGAAGAGCGTAGATCGACAGAAATCTGCTGACCTTATATAACTTATTGTACCTGCATTCTCATAAAAGTCCAGCACTACCAGGTTTCAGAGAAGCTTTTGGGCCAAACACTTACTATTTATTCATTATCACTGTTTTATATAGCGCCAGGATATTCCGCTGCCCTTTTCAATTGGGAACAAAACAGTAATAAGACCAGACTGAGTAATAGACAGACGTACATGATATCTTCTGGTTAACCGCGCAGCATGGCGAACCAGAATATACCGCATGCAACCACGGGAGCGTGCAAATCGGGCATACACGTTTAACGATATGCCCGCTATTGTCGTTCCGATTTGCCCGGAAACAAAAAATTGGGCTGATAAGTGTGTACCCAGCCTTAGATTTATGTAAGGTGATTTGAATACAGATTGAAAATCGGGAGCAAAGGACAGTTCTAAAGCTGATCATACACAGAACGGCTATCATTCAAACCAGCCAACTACTCGTTCAGTATGTGGGAACAAACAACGGTTGTCTGATTGCTCCCACACACTCAGAAATGGGCGAAATACGTTCAAGTTCAACCAGATGCAGAAATGAAACAGCGTGTCCCGGTGCAGCGCTCGCTTATCTGCTAGCGAATCTCTGGCAGCCTCTTCTGGGTCTGGCTTGTAATCCAGCAGTGTTGGAGGTGAGTAAATCTAACCCCTATTCCTAAACCAAATCCTCCCCCTCACAGCCTAACCCTCCTCTCTCACAGCCTAACCCTAACCCTCCCATCTCACAGCCTAACCCTAACCCTCCCCATCTCACAGCCTAACCCTAACCCTCCCCTCTCACAGCCTAACCCTCCCCTCCTGCTGCCTAACCCTCCCATCTCACAGCCTAACCCTCCCATCTCACAGCCTAACCCTCCCATCTCACAGCCTAACCCTCCCATCTCACAGCCTAACCCTCCCATCTCACAGCCTAACCCTCCCCTCTCACAGCCTAACCCTCCTCTCTCACAGCCTAACCCTAACCCTCCCCTCTCACAGCCTAACCCTCCCCTCTCACAGCCTAACCCTCCCCTCTCACAGCCTAACCCTCCCCTCTCACAGCCTAACCCTCCCCTCTCACAGCCTAACCCTCCCCTCTCACAGCCTAACCCTCCCATCTCACAGCCTAACCCTCCCATCTCACAGCCTAACCCTCCTCTCTCACAGCCTAACCCTCCTCTCTCACAGCCTAACCCTCCTCTCTCACAGCCTAACCCTCCCCTCTCACAGCCTAACCCTCCCCTCTCACAGCCTAACCCTCCCCTCTCACAGCCTAACCCTCCCCTCTCACAGCCTAACCCTAACCCTCCTCTCTCACAGCCTAACCCTAACCCTCCCCTCTCACAGCCTAACCCTCCTCTCTCACAGCCTAACCCTAACCCTCCCATCTCACAGCCTAACCATCCTCACAGCCTAACCCTAACCCTCCTGCTGCCTAACTCATAACCCTCCCCCTAGTGCCTAACCATCCTCTCTCACAGCCTAACCATCCTCTCTCACAGCCTAACCCTCCCCTCCTGCTGCCTAACTCATAACCCTCCCCCTAGTGCCTAACCCTCCCATCTCACAGCCTAACCCTCCCATCTCACAGCCTAACCATAACCCTCCCATCTCACAGCCTAACCATAACCCTCCCATCTCACAGCCTAACCCTAACCTTCCCATCTCACAGCCTAACCCTCCCCTCCTGCTGCCTAACTCATAACCCTCCCGCTAGTGCCTAACCCTCCCATCCACATAGTTTCTAATCCTCCCCTCCCATAACCTATTCCCTAACCCCCCTCCTAGTGCCTAACTCTTACCTTCTCCTCCCGCAGTCTAACGCTAACCCCCCTCCTAGTGCCTGACTCTAACCTCCTCCCGCAGCCTAACGCTAACCCCCCTTCTAGTGCCTAACTCTGATCGTCCAGTCTGGAAGCCTAAACTTCACCCTCCCCCTAGTGCCTGGCCCTCCCCTCCCGTTGCTAAACCCTAAATAACTTCCTAGTGTCTAACTCTAATCCCCCCTCACTTCTCCCGCCTCCTAACCCTAAAGCTGGGTACACTCCTCATCAATGTGCCATCCCAGCAATGCGATGTAACAATATATTGCATCGTCATACACGCTGCATGATCCGCCATGCGGAAACGCAGTATATCCTAATCGTTACATGCTTAATATAACTACACTGAGTCATCCGTCGCATTGCCCCGTCTGATGTGCAGCATATCAGATGGGAAGATGCGACCACCCCATTCATCAAACTATGAATTGGGTTGTATATATATATATTAGGGGTGAGCGGGTTCGGATTTCTGAAATCCGAACCCCCCCGGTCCGAGTCGGGCTCGACTTTTCCCGCCTGACTCGGATCTGAAATCGAGGCAAAACGTCATCATCCCGCCTTCCGAGTCTCGCGGGTTTTGGAACCTATATAAGGTACCCGCGTCGGCGCCATTTTCTCACTCGGCTGTGGACAGTGAAGAGGGAGGGTGGGAGTTAGGGCTGGCTTGGCTGTGTAGTGTAGTGCTGCTGTTGTCCACTACTTCAAAGTCCATAGGGGCTGGCTGTGTTGTGCTGTGCTGCTGTTGTTAATAGGGGCTGTGTCCACTACTTCAAAGTCCATAGGGGCTGGCTGGACTGTGTTGTGCAGTCAGTTCTCCATAGGGGCTGTGTCCACTCCAAAGTCCTGTGCAGTGTCCCAGTCCTAAAGGGGTGCTGTAGTGTTGTCCAGGGGGTGCTCTGTCCATCAGGGGTGCTCCCCCCAAGTGCTAAAAAAATAATATATTTTCTGTGTTTGTGAATTGTGTGCGCAGTAGCCGCACGTGCATCAACAAAGTAGTGCCAAGCGTGCGCCTGTGTCATAAGTAAAGGGCCGGCTGGCTTGACCGTTAAAGGGTGCTGTAACCCCCAAAGTACACTCCAGTCCAAACCAAAAAAATATATATTTTCTGTGTTTGTGAATTGTGTGCGCAGTAGCTGCACGTGCATCAACAAAGGAGCAGCGCCAAGCGTGCGCCTGTGTCCCATAAGTAAAGAGCCGGCTGGCTCATTTCTTAAAGGCTGGTGTAACCCACAAAGTGCACTACTCTCCAGCAAAAATAAAAAAATATTTTCTGTGTTTAGCCGCACGTATATATCAAATCGATATAACATAAATGGAGGACCAAACTTTCTCCGATAAAAATAAAATAGAGAAAGATCAAGAACCACTTCCTCCTAGTGCTGAAGCTGCTGCCACTAGTCATGACATAGACGATAACATGCCATCAACGTCGTCTGCCAAGGCCGATGCCCAATGTCATAATAGAGGGCACATACAATCCCAAATGACAAAGTTCAGGAAAATGACCTTGAAAAAAACATTTAAATCAGCTGAAGAGAAACGTAAACTTGTCAATATGCCATTTACGACACGGAGTGGCAAGGAACGGCTAAGGTCGATCCTTAGTATGTTCATGACTAGTGGTTCAGCTTCACATGACGATGGAAGCCCTCCTCCCACTAAAAAAATCAAAAGAGTTAAGCTGGCAAAAGCACAGCGAAGAACTGTGCTTTCTAAGAAGATATCACAAATCCCCAAGGAGAGTCCAAGTGTGGTGGTGGTTGCGATGCCTGACCTTCCCAGCACTGGACGGGAAGAGGTGGCTCTTTCCACCATTTGCACGCCCCCTGCAAGTGCTGAAAGGAGCACCCACAGTCCACTTGCTGATATGCAAATTGAAGATGTCACTGTTGAAGTACAACAGGATGAGGATACTGGTGTAGCTGGCGCTGAGGAGGAAGTTAGCGAGGAGGATTCTGATGGTGATGTGGTTTGTTTAAATCAGGCTCCGGGGGAGACAGTTGTTGTCCGTGGGATGAAAAAGCCCATCACGGTCATGCCTGGGCAGAAGACCAAACATTCCACCTCTTTGGTCTGGCAATATTTCTATCCAAATCCGGACAACAACTGTCTTGCCATATGTATCTTATGTAAAGGTGGAATAAGTAGGGGTAGGGACGTTAACCACCTAGGAACATCCTCCCTTATAGGGCACCTGCAGCGCGTTCATAATAAGTTACTGTCAAGTTCAGAAACTTTGGCTAAGACCGTAAGCAGTCCAGGGACACCTAAATCCCGTTGTCCTGTTGTATCCAAGCGCCTGCAAACCACACCGTCAACTCCCTCCTCGTCAATTTCCTCCTTAGTCAGGATCGGAAGTAGTCCTGCAGGCCATGTCACTGGCATGACTGACTCTCCTATCCGGGATTCCTCCGGAGGATCCTGCATTGCTACGCCTCCTGCTGCCGCTGCTGCTGTTGCTGCTGCTGGGAGTCGTTCATCATCCCAGAGAGGAAGTAGGAACACCACTACTTTTACTAAACAATTGACCCTCCAACAGTCCTTAGCGAGGAGGATGAAGTACGACAGCAGTCATCCTGAAGCAAAACGTATAACTGAGGCCTTGACTGCTATGTTGGTGTTAGACGTGCGTCCGGTATCCGCCATTAGTGCAGTGGGATTTAGACAATTGCTGGAGGTAGTGTGTCCCCGGTTCCAAATCCCGTCTAGATTCCACTTCACTAGGCAGGCGATACCGAGACTGTACAGAAACGTCAGAAAAAGTGTCCTCAGTGTCCTGAAAAATGCCGTTGTACCCAATGTCCACTTAACCACGGACATGTGGACAAGTGGAACAGGGCAGACTAAGGACTATATGACTGTGACAGCCCACTGGGTAGATGTATCACCTTGCGCAGCAACAGCAGTAGCGTCACCAGTCGCAGCATCTCAGAAACGCCAGCTCGTTCCAAGGCAGGCTACGCTGTGTATCACCGGTTTCAGTAAGAGGCACACCGCCGACAACCTCTTAGAGAAACTGAGGGAAATCATCGCCCAGTGGCTTACCCCACTTAGACTCTCCTGGGGATTTGTGATATCTGACAACGCCACCAATATTGTGCGGGCATTACATCTGGGCAAATTCCAGCACGTCCCATGTTTTGCTCACACAATAAACTTGGTGGTGCAGAATTTTCTGAAAAGCGACAGGGGCGTGCAGGAGACGCTTTGGGTGGCCCGAAAAATTTCAGGCCACTTTCGCCATTCAGCGACTGCGTGCCGAAGACTGGAGCGCCAGCAAACACTCTTGAACCTGCCCCGCCATCACCTGAAGCAAGAGGTTGTGACGCGGTGGAACTCAACCCTCTATATGCTTCAGAGGATGGAGGAGAAGCAAAAGGCCATTCAAGCCTATACATCCACCTATGACATAGGCAAAGGAGGGGGTATGCACCTGACTCAAGCGCAGTGGAAAATGATTTCCGTGTTGTGCAAGGTTCTCCAGCCCTTCGAACTTGCCACACGTGAAGTCAGTTCAGACACTGCCAGCTTGAGTCAGGTCATTCCCCTCATCAGGCTTTTGCAGAAGCAGCTGGAGAAAGTGAAGGAGGAGCTAAGACGGAGCGCTTCCGCTCGGCATGTGGGACTTGTGGATGAAGCCCTTCATTCGCTTTGCCAGGATTCCAGGGTGGTCAATCTGTTGAAATCAGACCACTACATTTTGGCCACCGTGCTCGATCCTAAGTTTAAAGCCTATGTGGTGTCTCTCTTTCCGGCCGACACAAGCCTGCAGAGGTGCAAAGACCTGCTGGTGAACACACTGTCAGCTGAAGCGGAACGTGACACGTCAACAGCTCCTTCTTCATTTTCTCCTGCAACTGGGGCTGCCAGGAAAAAACTTAGGTATCCTAAGCAACCCGCTGGCGGTGATGCAGGGCAGGCAGGACCAAGTTTGGACATCTGGTCCGGACTGAAGGACCTGGCAACAATTTCTGACATGTCTACTGTCACTGCATATGATACTGTCACCATTGACAGAATGGTGGAGGATTACATCGGTGACAGCATCCAAGTAGGCATGTCAGACAGTCCATACCTGTACTGGCAGGAAAAAGAGGCAATTTGGAGGCCCCTGTACAAACTGGCTCTATTTTACCTGAGTTGCCCCCCCTCCAGTGTGTACTCCGAAAGAGTGTTTAGTGCAGCCGGGAACCTTGTCAGTGAAAGGCGTAGGAGGTTGCTTCCACAGAATGTGGAGAAGATGATGTTCATCAAAATGAATTATCAGCTCTTCCAGGGAGACCAGCCTCCAGAACGTACAGAGGGACCTGTGGTGGTGGATTCAAGTGGGGACGAGTTAATACTTTGTGAGGATGAGGATGTACACACTGAAGAGGGTGAGGAATCGGTGGATGAGGAGGATGAGGATGACATCTTGCCTCTGTAGAGCCAGTTTGTGCAGGGACACATTAATTGCCAGCTTGTTTTGTGGGGGCCCAAACGAACCAATCATTTCAGCCACAGTTGTGTGGCAGACCCTGGCGCTGAAATGTTTGGTTTGTTAAAGTGTGCATGTCCTGTTTATACAACATAAGGGTGGGTGGGAGGGCCCAAGGACAATTCCATCTTGCACCTCTTTTTTTTCTTTGCATTATGTACAGTTTGGGGCCTAGTTTTTCAAACTGCCATCCTGTCTGCTACTGCAGTATCACGCCTAGATGGGTCACGTGTTTGTGCCGCCCACTCGTGTCGCTTAGCATAGTCATCCAGCTACCTCGGTGCAACCTTTTGGACATAAAAACACTATTGTGAGGTGTGAGGTGTTCAGAATAGACTGGAAATGAGTGGAAATTAAGGTTATTGAGGTTAATAATAGCATAGGAGCAGAAAAACCTACAAATTCTGTGATTTTAGCTGTTTTTATGCTTTTTTTTTTAAAAATACAGATCCAAAACCCAGAACCCAAAACACGGAAGGGTGGTTTTGGCAAAACCAATCCAGATCCAAAACACCAAGAAAGATCCAGATCCAAAACCAAAACACAAAACACGAAAAGTGGCCGGTGCACACCCCTAAAATATATATATATATATATATATATATATATATATATATATATATATATATCACACACAGTCAGGTGCATAAATATTGGGACATTGAAAGAATTTTCATATTTTGGCCTCTGTTCACCACCACAAAGGCTTTGAAATGAAACAAACAAGATGTGCTTTAACTGCAGACTTTCAGATTTAATTTGATGGTAATTACATCCAAATCAGGTGAACGGTGTAGGAATTACAACGGTTTCTATATGTGCCTCCCACTTTTTAAGGGGCCAAAAGTAATGGGACTATCAACTCAAAAGCTATTTCATGGACAGGTGTGGGCTATTCCCTCGTAATTTCATTATCAATTAAGCAGGTAAAAGGTCTGGAGTTGATTCTAGGTGTGACATTTGCATTTGAAATCAGTTGCTGTCGACTCTTAATATGAGATCCAAAGAGCTGTCACTATCAGTGAAGTAAGCCATCATTAGGCTGAAAAATCAAAACAAACCCATCAGAGAGATAGCAAAAACATTAGGTGTGGCCAAATCAACTGTTTGGAACATTCTTAAAAAGAAAGAAAGCATCGGAGAGCTCAGCAACGCCAAAAGACCCGGAAGACCACGGAAAACAACTGTGGTGGATGACAGAAGAATTATTTCCCTGGTGAAGAAATACCCCTTCACAACAGTTGGCCAAATCAAGAACACTCTCCAGGAGGTAGGTGTATATGTGTCAAAGTCAACAATCAAGAGAAGACTTCACAAGAGTGAATATAGAGGGTTCACTACAAAATGTAAACCATTGGTGAGCCTCAAAAACAGGAAGGCCAGATTAGAGTTTGCCAAACAACATCTATGGAACAACATCCTATGGACAGATGAGAAAAGATCAACTTGTACCAGAGTGTTGGGAAGAGAATAGTATGGAGAAGGAAAGGAACTGCTCATGATCCAAAACATACCACCTCATCAGTGAAGCATGGTGGTGGTAGTGTCATGGCGTGGGCATGTATGGCTGCCAATGGAACTGGTTCCCTTGTATTTATGGATGATGTGACTGCTGACAAAAGCAGCAGAATGAATTCTGAAGTGTTTCGGGCAATATTATATGCTCATATTCAGTCAAATGCTTCAGAACTCATTGGACGGCGCTTCACAGTGCAGATGGACAATGACCCGAAGCATACTGCAAAAGCAACCAAAGAGTTTTTTAAGGCTAAAAAGTGGAATGTTATGCAATGGCCAAGTCAATCCCCTGACCAGAATCCGATTGAGCATGCATTTCACTTGATGAAGACAAAACTGAAGGGAAAATGCCCCAAGAACAAGCTGGAACTGAAGACATTTGCAGTAGAGGCCTGGCAGAGCATCACCAGGGATGAAACTCAGCATCTGGTTATGTCTATGCGTTCCAGACTTCAGGCTGTAATTAACAAAAAATGGCAGCTGCTCAATCAATCTAGCAGCACTAATCAGGTGCATGAAAGGGAGGGGTCATACTAAGTAGAAAAAGGAGGGGGGTTTAACCCCCTATTGTTCCTCAGCACATTGAATAGTACCTGCAACAATATATGAAGACTATATGATCATAGAAATCAGAGATATTAGTTGCATGTATTTGCAAATACATGGGAAGCTGCTAGGCCACGTCACGGCTTCTCTGTCTCTAGCAGTCCCTAACACTAAGGGGGTTCACATCCGGGGCGCAGTGCACCCCGAAAAACGGCCAGCCCAGGACCCCCCCAGGGCATCACAGGAAAAATGGAAAAAGAGTGACAGTGCAGTGTAAAGTATAGCTGTGTAAGACTAATTAGTTGCTTTTTACATCACATATTATGTTTGTATTTTTTTCATGTAATCACATATATTTTAACCCCTTTTTCCAACACTCATTAATTAGTCTTACACAGCTATACTTTACACTGCACTGTCACTCTTTTTCCATTTTTCGTGTGATGCCCTGGGCTGGATGTTTTTCGGGGTGCTCTGCGCCCCGGATGTGAACCCCTTAGTGTTAGGGACTGCTAGAGACAGAGAGCCCGTGACGTGGCCTAGCAGCTTCCCATATATTTGCAAATGCATGCAACTAATATCTCTGATTTCTATGATCATATAGTCTTCATATATTGTTGCAGGTACTATTCAGTGTGCTGAGGAACAATAGGGGGTTAAACCCCCCTCCTTTTTCTATTCAGGCTGTAATTGCCTGCAAAGGATTTGCAACAAAGTATTAAAAAGTGAAAGTTTGATTTAGGATTCTTTAGTTTGTCCCATTACTTTTGGCCCCTTATAAAGTGGGAGGCACTTTAGAAACCGTTGTAATTCCTACACCGTTCACCTGATTTGGATGTAATTACCCTCAAATTTAAATCTGAAAGTCTGCATTTAAAGCACATCTTGTTTGTTTCATTACAAAACCATAGTGGTGGTGAATAGAGGCCAAAATATGAAAATTCTGTCAATGTCCCAATATTTATGCACCTGACTGTGTGTGTGTGTGTGTATATATATATATATATATATATATATATATATATATATATATATAGTATTGTGTGCTTTGGACCCCCCCCTCCTCTGTCTCACGGGGAGAGGGCGAAGGGGGGAGGCAGGTTGAGGCAGAGGATGACTGGGGAGGTAGGGAGCAACAGGAGGAGGACAGAAAGATGCAGTGGGAGGCCAGTTGGTGACTAGGGAGGTAATTTAAACAATTATTTAACTTGTGCCCTGTCCCTCCTAGTATATTAAGGGGTGTGATATGTATTACCGTCGGGCGTATGGCCGGCGGTTCAATTCCCGACAGCAGCTACCCGACAGCCCTGGAAATCCCGATCGTCCTAAAGGGTAGTATCAACTAACCTAACCCCCCTAACCCTGACCCTCCTTAGGGGTGCCTAAGCCTAACCTCCCCCCCTGTGCCTAACCCTAATCCTCTAAAGCTGGCCACACATCTAAAGATTATCTGTCCAACCAGCCAACTAGTTGATTGGTTGGAATGAAAATCTGGTAAGGAATACAATCAGAAATTTGCTCCCAAAAGCTGGAAATTGGACCAAAACTGCTGTTTGAACAAATAGTTTAGATCAAACATTTTCATCTGTTTTCTGGCATTTAGGAGCAAATTGCTGACCATCATTTACTCCTATACATTACCAGATTTTCATTCCAACCAATCAACAAGTTGGCTGGTTGGATGTAAGTTGGTCTAGTGTGTGGCCAGCTTTAGTGCCTAAACCTTACCCCCCCTTCCCCGCTGCCTAATCCTAAATCCCACGGGGGGGGGGTGCCTAACCCTAACCTCCCCCCGGGGGTGCCTAGCCCTAACCCTCCCTCCCCCTAACCTAAACGTAACCTCCCGGGGGGATACCTAACTCTAAGTCGTCCCCTGTGTGCTCTAAACCTAACCCCCCCCCCCCCCCCGCGGCTGTTTCCTGCGGCGCCCGGCATCCGCTCGATCGGGATGCTGGGCGCCGGTCTCCAGACGTCGGGCAAATTACAGGCGTCTACATTTAGACGCCTGTCATTCGTCCCTAGTCGGGATAAAGCAGTCTGGAAGCCGGCTGACGGTATTTACACCGTCGGGTTCCAGACTACATCCCATTTTAAGTTGTGCCACCTGTATCCCTTATATAATTAATCATCGCCTCAACTACTGCAAAAACCTACTATCTGACCTTCCTCTCAGCCCTCGCTCCCCACTGATATCCTTCTCTCGCTGCTCCTCACCCGTCAAACCACTCTGCAAATCCCAATATGCTCCAGAACCCAATTCAGATGACTCCTATTGTTTCCGTTATGCACACTCCCACACAACCCCTTTTTTGTTATCCATCCGATTATCACCTTGGATCACCGTCATAGATTTTTTTCTATTTACATTTCCTCTATACATCACATGATCTTGGCATAATTCATGTGCATTCATGCAGTGACAACTAACATGGAGCACCTCTTTAAGAATAAGAATTAGGAGGATATATATATATTTCTAATATGTTTTGCTAAAATTCTTGCCTCTCCATCATAACGTTAGCCACGCATGGACTACGCCAAAATGGCGACCACGCTGCCATAGCAACCTCAGATGTGGCCGTTGGGAAAGAGAGAGTGATGAAGACCCGGCATCCGCCTTGTCTACGCATGCGCAACAAGATGTTCTCCGCACTGAAACGAGCGCCATACCCTGAAACTACCGACGCGATTAAGCGGATATGACGTCAGTAACCGGGCAGAAGTAACTCCAGGAAGGGCGGAAGCCAGCGTACGCAGGGAAAGGAGAGCTTTTGGACTTCAAGCCCTGGAGACATCGCTGATTCCTTGCAATACCACCCAGCGACACATAGTGACCCAGAGGGAGTTCACATAGATACCCTGGCACAGCATGGATAGCGATTGTATATTGGAACTGAAAGGACATGATTCCGGATGTTGCAAACCTGGAAGTGATGTCATGAAAGATCCAAAATGAGGCAAATTGAGTCCTGATTGAAATGGGGGTATAAAAAGCAATCACCCCAAGCTAACAGCACCCCTTGATGAAGACCCCAGCGCATGGAACGCGTTGGAAAAGCTGCCTCTTGCCTACTGAACTATCAAAGATAAACACTTTAGGAATTTAAGAGAACCTTCTTATACTTTGTACTTCTTAGAGTGTTTTTAAAGTTTTTAGAACACTTTTTGCTGCTCTGACACAAAAAAAGTTTTCTGTGCATTTTCCTGTGCTTTTAATATATCGTACTCATGTACTTATTGAACCTGTACTAAGGCTCGTTTTTAAATATTTATTAGCACTTTGCGAGATACACCTGTTGCACCTACCTAGACCTAAAAGGTCATTGCTAGAGCTCCTTGAAAATACGCACAGGCTCAGCAGTCTATAATTTGTTTATTTGTATGTTATATTTAATAAATTGTTATATATATTTTTTTACACATATGCTCTTATATGATTCATGAAGCACCTTGATTATCCATTTGTATCTTGTAACACATATTAGTTTGTATTATCTACATCAGTCACTAAAGACCTTGTACACTTACACACACACACACACACACACACACACACACACACACACACACATATATGTATACGTCTGCCTTGTATGTCCCTCTCTTTATGTATGTTTATTCCCATATTCTGGAGCAGTACGCAATCACTATGTCGCTATTTAGCATTCTCACCTTTATGGAGCGTACACACGGTCAGATTTGTCAGACTTGTCAGATGAACGATTGAACGATTTTACCAAAGTATTGAACGATTTTTGACTGCATTAAAATTAATGGAATCGTCCAAGTCTTACTGCAAACACATGAGATGTCAGATATCGTTATCTGACAAACGGGAACGCGCATTGTAAATCGTCCATCATTCAGGCATGTCAGATATGTCAGATTTTTCTTCAGATATGAACGACTTTTAAATCGTTATCGTTCATATCTGAAGGAAAAATCTGACCGTGTGTATGCACCATTACAGTGTTGTCAGCAGAAAGTCAACATTGATAAAGTCGACATGGTTACAGTGTCAACATCATAAACGCGGACATTTCCAGGAGGATTAGGGTTTGGGTTGTGATTAGGGCGAGGGACAGAATAAGAAGAAAACCACTTTGATGTCAGTCTAAAAATGTGTTGATGATATTTTATATTATACATTTGTGTTCTCTCAATTTAAGTTCTGTGGACGAACATGTTGCTCATAGTAACGTCTATTTCAAATCTGCCGTTATTATCCATTGCTTAATACAGGCCTGGCCAACCTGTGGCTCTCCAGCTGTTGTGAAACTACAAGTCCCAACATATACTCTCACTCATCAGCTGGTAATGCATGCTGGGACTTGTAGTTTCACAACAGCGAGAGACAGGTGGGTCAGGTCTGGCTTAATAGGCGTCTATATGGTTAGTTATATGGTTGTATAATGTAATTTGTGCTGTTTGGCTCCTGCCCTTCTCCTTTGTCCTCATGTCCTGTTGTGAACAGCATCCTGTCCTGTTTTCCCTCGGAGCAGGCTGTGTCACACAGGGAGTGAACCCAGTGCTGACCTTGTAATTCAGGTCAGGGTCGGAGCTATGACAGATATGTTCCTATCCATGTAATAAGTACATCTTACCGAACGTGCTGCCTCCATTTCTGCATTACTATACTTGCTGGGTGCTCATATTTTCCATGAGCTGCATTACACTTCCTCCTCTCCCAGTGATTGCAACTTTATGTACATAGAAAGTGGTGTCAGATGTTTCACACTGATTGCACCATAAACCTCAGACTTTCCATTTGTATGTTATATCAAATATATGTTTTAAGTCCATGTGGTTCTTCTTATACAGTGGGGTCAAATCAATTGAGAGCTGTTTTAACAGCAAATTAAAACAGCTGTCCGCGCCCGGCATCACTTCGATCGGGATGCCGGGCGCCGGTCTCCCGGCGTCGGTAAAATGACAGGCGTCTTGATTTAGACACCTGTCATTTAACCCTCGCCGGGAATAAGTAGTTGGGAAGCCGGCTGTCAGCATTGCGACGGCCGGCTTCCTGAACGTATACCTTCTAAACACGCATTGCATTTCCCCAGCAAATTCAAGGGTTTTTTCCGAGCACAAAATTATGTGGGAATGGAATGTGGAAGTGTAAATGATGTGGGACAGGTATGTGGAGGTGTAAATGATGTGGGACAGGTATGTGGAGGTGTAAATGATGGGGGACAGGTATGTGGAGGTGTAAATGATGGGGGACAGGTATGTGGAGGTGTAAATGATGGGGGACAGGAATGTGGAGGTGTAAATGATGTGGGACAGGAATGTGGAGGTGTAGATGATGTGGGACAGGAATGTGGAGGTGTAAATGATGTGAGGACAGAAATGTGGAGGTGTAAGTGATGTGGGACAGGTATGTGGAGGTGTAAATGATGTAGGGCAGGTATATGGCTGTGTAAATGACGTGGGACAGGTATATGGAGGTGTAAATGATGTGGAACATTTACGTAGAGGTGTAAATGATGTGGGGCAGGTATGTGACCCCCCCCCCCCGAAAAAAAAATTAAAAACTTTGAAAACTTGTGATCACCAGACAATATTACCCAATGCTATGGAAAATAGATGTTTTCCATATATGGATGGGAGGGCAATATGTGCCATATCATGCCCATAATTACACCTGTAAATGTGGGGTCGCTCATTTATGAAAAAGGTGAGGTCCTACTTTCAAATGTTTGTGTCTCCCCTTAGCATCCATTACCTGGTGACCACCAGACAATATCACCCAGTACTGTGGAGAAAAATAGTTTTCCATATATGGGGGAAGGGCACATTGTGCCCTATCTCCCCCATACTGGCTCACACACACGTATGGGACCCTGACTATAATAAGGGGAGTCTTTTCTTACAAAAGATGTTATCACTAGGCAGTAACGGAAACTGTACACAAAAAACATTTGCCACAGATTAGGTCTAAAGCCCATAGCTCCTCCATCTTGTGTCTAATAAAACAAAAAAAAGTGATCCCTCCTTTAATGCGGTAGGTTGTCCAGTCTATAAAATGGACGCCCTTGGGCTGCCATATTCTTCCTGCACATAGGAAGCATTCAGACTGAGACGGCAAAACATGTGGAGAAAAAAAAGCATTTATATTTCAAGTACAGAGAATTTGTTTTGACCTGTTGGAATGAGTAAGAAGACTAATGGTATTTTCTGAAATTACTAGGGGGTATATTTACTAAAGGTGAATTTTAATTGATTGAAAATCGATCTAAATCCAATGTTTTGTTGCAGGGGCTAAATAACACTTTTATTAACACTTAAAAATCTATATAAAACATCTGTCTGTTAGTAAATGTGTGATTTAGGGCGGGATATGCTAAGCATCGCATCCGCGATGCTGTACATACTGGCGAGAAATCCGTTTGGTTCCCTCTTAGGGAGCGTTCCGAAAAGAAGTTGAAAGACCTCTATTGGGTAGCGTCATCTCAAGATGGCGTTACCCACCGGGTCTAAGCTGCTTAGTACATATGAGAAATGCAGTGAATCACCTGAAACCGTAATTTCCGAGGATTTTACCACATTTCTGCCCTTAGTACCTCCTGCCCTTATCCCCTAAAACACAACATCAATGTTCATCGATTTCGATTAAAATTGACCTTTAGTAAATTTACCCCCTGGTATTTTAAACAAAAAAAAAAAAAAAAGTATAATTTGTGTGGGTACCACATAAAAAAAAAAAATTGCTATTGATGACAAAATGAGTGCAAATGGTGAAAAAATTACCTCAGCACAAGGGTGAGAAGACCCTCAGCACTGAAGGGGTTAACTATTCTAATATCTCTATGTGGGCACATGCTTTGTTATTTACATAACGTTTTGATTCTGTATTACTATTGATGGTTTGGTTGCTATTGTCCCGTGAATTCTCGCCCTACCTCTGCTGACTTACATATAGCCCTCCTGCCCGAGAGACCGCCCGCCGGGGCTTTGAGCACTGCTGTGTAATGTTTTGCTGTATGATGGCACTTTGTTTATTTCCCTAGCATGGAATGCATGCAAACCTCAAACCTTTACATACCATGCTCCGTATTGAGCAAGATGACCTTGTGTAATACTGTATGGCCCTCTGTATTTTTAGCTTGAACGACTACTGGTGGAAAAAAGTTTAGTTATGTGACTGCGTCTCCACCTGATTTTCCGAGAAGAGATTATCACTTAAAGGGAGTGTACTGTGCAAAAGTTTCTGAAAATGATTTTATGTTTCCCCTGGACACCAGGAATAGAATTATTTATAAAGTTACTGTAATATCACAATTGGGAATTTCTTGGAAGTCACTTACACTGCCTTGCAAAAGTATTCACCCCCTTTGCATTTTGTCATGTTTTGTTGCCTCACAGCCTGGAATTTAAATGCATTGTTTGAAGGTGTGCATCATTTCATTCACAGAACATGCCTACAAGTGTGTAGTTGTTTTTTTTTTTTTTTATGTTGTGAATCAAACAACATTTAGGACAACATAACAGAAAACTTCAGCGTATGTAACTATTCACCCACCTAAAGTCAGTACTTTGTTGAGCCACCTTTTGCGGCAATTACAGCTGCAAGTCGCTTTGGATAAGTCTCTATGAGCTTGCCACATCTTGCCCCTGGGATTTCTGCCCATTCCTCAAGGCAAAACTGCTCCAGCTCCTTCATGTTGGATGGTTTCCGCTTGTGAACAGCAATCTTCAAGTCTGACAATAGATTCTCAATTGGATTGAGATCTGGGCTTTGACTAGGCCATTCCAACACATTTAAATGTTTCCCTTAAACCACTCGAGTGTTGCCTTAGCAGTATGCTTCGTGTCAGTGTCCTGCTGGAAGGTGAACCTCCGTCCCAGTCTCCAATCACAGGCAGACTGAACCAGGTTTTGCTCAAGAATATCCCTGTATTTAGCACCATCCATCATTCCCTCGACTCAAATCAGTTTCCCAGTCCCTGCTGCTAAAAAAACATCCCCAAAGCATGATGCTGCCACCACCATGTTTCACTGTGGGGATGGTTTTCTTGGGGTGATGGGATGTGTTGGGTTTGCGCCAGACATAGTGTTTTCCTTGGTGGCCGAAAAGTTAAATTTTAGTCTCATCTGACCAGAGCACCTTCCTCCATACATTTGGGGAGTCGACCACATGCCTTTTTGGCAAACTCAAATCGTGTCTTCTTATTTTTATCACTAATGGCTTTTTTCTGGCCACTCTTCCATAAAGCCCAGCTCTATGGAGTGTACGGCTTATTGTGGTCCCAAGCAGATACACCAGTCTCTGCTGTGGAACTCTGCAGCTCCTTCAGGGTTACCTTTAGTCTCTGTGCTGCCTCTGATTAATGCCCTCCTTGCCCGGTCTGTGAGTTTTGGTGGGTGGCCCTCTCTTGGCAGGTTTGTTGTGGTACCATGTTCTTTCCATTTGATGATGATTGATTTGATGGTGCTCCGGGGGATCATCAAAGATTTGGATATTTTTTTTATGACCTAACCCAGAATTGTACTTCTCAACTTTGTCCCTGACTTGTTTGGAGAGCTCCTTTGTCTTCATGGTGTGATGCCTCTTGCTTAGTGGTGTTGCAGCCTCTGGGGCCTATCAGAAAAGGTGTGTTTATACTGACAGATCATGTGACACTTCGATGTCACACAGGTGGACTTCATTTCACTAATTATGTGACTTCTGAAAGTAATTGGTTGCACCAGAACTTTTGAGGGGCTTCATAGCAAAGGGGGTGATTACATATGCACATGCCAATTTTCAGAATTTTATTTATAAAGATTCTTTTTTTATATATATATTTTTCTCATTTCACTTCACCAAATTAGACTATTTTGTGCAGATCCATCACATAAATTCAGATTAAAATAAATAAATTACAGGTTGTAATGTAACAAAAAAAGTAAAAAGCCAAGGGGGGTGGATACTTTAGCAAGGCACTGTATATCCTATTATCAAATTTGCTGCTGTGCATCAGGAATTGTTTCTTCATGCTTAAACTCTCTGTTACTGCTGTGTTACTGTTGCTTGTTTTTCGTGCAATTCTGCGTCGTGCGTACAGAAACGTGTGTGTCTGACTTATCTCCTGCACCCAACGTGGCTGGTGCGCATGCCGATACTTATGGTAATGGTGGCGGTGGCCGGCATAATATAATGGATGGCATTAACCCTACAGATTCTCACAGTAGCATATGGCGGTAAATCGGGATACTGCGGCTGCCGCTAAATACTCGCATTCAGCCCCTACACCTCGGCAGTGTTTGTGTTCACTACAACAAGTGAGTCTGTTTCTAGCGATCTGGCGACATTTTACACATTTCCACTGTTTAATAAACAGAACCCTAAATACATTGTAATGTATACAAAACAATATTCTGTCTCCGGCCCACAGCCATCACTCAGAGAGAAAAATCTGTAACATTTTTGGTGAAAAAAGGGGAAAAAAACCATTCACTAGGAAAAATCCGCTGCTAACTGATCACATTGGGGCAGATGTATGAAGCTCTGGAAAGTGATAAAGTGCAGAGTGATAAATGACCAACCAATCAGCTCACAACTGTCATGTTACAGGCTGTGTTTGAAAAATGAGAGGTGGGAGCGGATTGGTTGGTCACTTTATCACTTTCCACAGCTTCATACATCTGCCCCAGAGTGAGATACTGTAGAGCAGGGATTCCCAACCACGGTCCTCAAGGCACACTAACAGTCCAGGTTTTAAGGATAGCCATACTTGAGCACAAGTGTGTTAATTAGTACTGCGGTTATTTTGATTTAACCACCTGTGCTCAGGCATGGATATCACTAATGGAGCATACACACGGTCAGATTTGTCAGATGAACGATTTTACCAAAGATTTGAACGATTTTTGACTGCATTAAAGTGAATGGAATCATTCAAGTCTGACTGCAAACACATCAGATGTCATATATCGTTATCTGACCATTGAGAATGCGCATCGTTCAAATCGTTCATCTGACAGATCTGACATATGTCAGATATTCCTTCAGATATGAATGATTGAACGATTTTTTAAATTGTTATCGTTCAGATCTGAAGAAAAATCTGACCGTGTATACACACTTAAACTTGGACTATTAGTGTGCCTTGAGGACCAAGGTTGGGAAACACTGCTGTAGAGGTTCTTTTACAGACTTTGCACATTGCAAATTCTTTTCTGCACAGACATGTAGGTAAACTTATAATGCCGCCACTTCTCAGAGAGCGTTTCAGCTTGATATTTAAAATGGCAATGATATTACAAGCAAGATACAGCGTGTTTTTAAACACGCTAAGAAGCCCACTTAGTATATTGAATCCCATTATTGAGTAAGGCTGGGTACTCGCCTGGGCGACCTCTCCGACATCCCAGGGATCGAATGACCGAGCGGCCGATCGATAAGCCAATACACACTTACCAATCTGCTGCTCAATGTGTCTCTGCTGACATCACAACTGAGCGGGCATTTAACTTTGCTCACCCAGTTGAGATGTCAGTCCCTGCACCCAGTGTACAGGTGCTACACACAGCCAGATGCTCCGATATATCCGCATTGGCTATGCTGCAGGGCCGATACGATATGTCTCTGAATGGCGCCATTCAGAGACATCTTCTGTACACGTACAAATGCACTATGCGATATGCCCTTTGTCGACTGATTAAACGACATACTGTATAGTGTGTACCCAGCATAAGCAACTCTAGGATTGTCTATAGGTCCAGTGTCGTCAATAGGCCAATTGCCTGGTTGAATAAATATCTAGGTATAGAAAGGCCCATATGCAGAGAGCCGGCATTTCTCCGTGTTGAAAGTTTGCGTAGGACAATATGTTTGTCTGGCACAGTTTATAGCTGTCAGAGTGTCTTATCTCTGTTGTGTTATCGGGATCATCTTGCTGATAGCAGAAGATGATGATTGTGCTTCATGTGATAAAAGTTTATGGAAAGTTGCCCAGTGGAAGGACTTAGTCATAGCGCTCCGAGTTTTCCACCGCCTGGATGTCATTTATTGTGGCTGATGGCAATCGCAGTTATGGTACATGAACGATGTGCACTTTTCATGGCTCAGCTGATTGCAAAGTTTTTAGGTGCTGGACCTCGGTGTAATTCCTGAGACTGAACCTTTTTTTTTTCTTTTTAAATAGAAATGGATTTGTCGTACAGTGTGACTATGTACAATTGTACATATATATCCCACCACTACACAGACACACATATATATGTATATACAGATAGATACATACATACACATTATATATATATATATATATATATATACACACACACATACACACACACGTGTGTGCGCGTGTAAATAAGAAAATGCAGGAAGCGCACAATGATGAAGTAAGTTAAAACTCAAACTCTTTACTGAGACCAGATTAAAACCACTCACACACAGCACGTTTGATACATTGCTACAGTATATCACAATAAAGGCTTTGGAGGCGGAATCATCCGAAACACTGAACCTTAGCCGATATCCCTATGTCCATCCACACTCCCTCCTGCACCTGTGACGTCACTGCATTCACGTCCTTGTCAGCCACGCCCATAACGCGTTTCGTCCAATCAGACTTCCTCAGTGGGGTGTAGTTTTCAATCCCTAGTCTTGTGCTTATAAAGCGTCTCAACTAGAACAATTCATTGGATAATTACTATCACGTGACTAGTTGACATATGCAATATTGTGCACATAATTTACCAACCCTGTACCACCACACCTAATATACCAGCCTGTACCAATATATTATACTAGTCATATGCCCCTACATATACTCTAGGATCCTGTGGGACTGCGAGCGCAGTGACTACACAGACCCATCGCAGAGTGATTGAAAGAAAGTGCCGTTTGTGGGAGGTGACGGGGGGTGGTTGGCGAAATGCAGGCGTGCCAGTGCTTTTGAATATCGTTGCAACGGCGTGCATAAATTAGCCACTGCAATGCCCTACGAAGATCGAGTACTCAGTGCGTGTGATGAGGTTAGCAATTCCTGAGTAAGGTCAGGGCTTGTGCAAGTGTGCATTCAGCATCTCCAAACGCTGAGGAGCCCCACTCACCCGTTGGGGAGAACATACAAACTACACAACACCTGGTCTCTTCCCCAGGAAACTTTTGGCGTAAACGGCCTTTCTTTTGTTTAAACAAAACAAGCAAAACTTTTTTTTTTCTTAATCAACATGGCTTATGGTTAGCTAAACATTCCTCAGGACAATTACAATACATCTGATTAAAGAGACTAATTTACTGCTCCTATGCACAAAATTACAGTGCGGCCACCAGCAGCGGGCGCAGGAAGCGGAAATTGTTAGGGGAGGGGGGGGGGGTGAGGGGATTACATGTTTATTTAGTCAGGGCACAAGCCTCCATGCTACAGCCAGGAGGAAATGAACAATTGTCACATAGCTCTTTGACTTCTCTGGTAATGTGAAATCTTGTTATTCCTGTCTATATTTATCCGTTCTGACCTCAGAAAGAACAGTGCAGATTGTGAAATGATGGGAAGGGATTGGTGAATCCTGTACATATAATATTAGCATTGTAGAGGGGTACTGAGGAAAAAGATCTTCGTAAAGATGGAGTTCTTCAGTACAGACTCTATCTATCTATCTATCTATATCTATCTATCTATATCTATATATATATATATATATATATATATATATAATGAAAATATGAGATTTTTTTTATTGTTTCCTTTACCAGACAGTTTACGAACACAAATATACTCTCTTAGAATAAGGCGTTCACATTATCTGAATCTTTCAATGAACCATGGAAAGTATACTTATAGTCTTGTGTATTAGTGGATAAAACAAGCCGTATATACCAGCTCAGGGAAGTACTGTAAGTTGAGTTTGCCAGTTGTGCGCTGCCTATCAAAAGGCACCCATTACTCAACTTTCCACAGAGGAGGCCATTTTGTTGTAGGTGAGCTAATATTCATAAGGATGCAATTCATCCATTGGTTACTATAAGTAGGAGCTCGCTGAAGCATTGAGGTCTCAAGATCCTAGTGGTTAGACAAGCTGCATTCAATTGAATAATTTTTGACCCTACAAAATGGCTGCCTCCGTTACAGAGAGAGAGAGTATGCTCCAAGCTAAAATACATGTCAGTGTTCTGTTGTTCTTGTGTTGCTATGATCTATGTAGGATCTATGTTGCTATGTAGGATCTATGTTGCTAGGATCTATGTAATAAGCCTTGGAGAGAGATAAAGTACCAACCAATCAGCTCCTGTCACTTTACAGGCTGTGTTTGAAAAATGACAGTAATTGATTGCTTGGTACTTTATCTCCATCCACTTTATTTCTCTGCAAGGCTTAGTACATAGATCCCTAGGTGCATGCTCTTGTCCTCTGTACATCTTATTTTAGGCTCTCTCTGGCTCCCAGGTGAGTTTTCAGCAGACGAACAACCAGAAAGTCCAGCCTACCACCACATCCTTATTTGTTTATGTATGGTAGAAAAGGAATTTAAGGTGGTTGGAAGAGTTTTTAGACTTATTTTTGTACCGCCCCACACCCTGCCATACACAGTACATTGTGAAGTACTGCTAGTGTTTGTGTTGCTTGTTCCAAAATGTTGGCAGGTTTGTTTCAGTGCATACAGAAAAACATTTCAAAACCACAGTTGTTTCCATAACTTACATTTACCAGTAACTATTGCATATAAATCAGTCTTCTCGTTCTACCTTAATGTTCCTTCAAATTAGGGATGTGCAGGCTCGGATTAGTTTGGATTTTCCCGCCAAATTCTGATTTTTCCCGCCAAAAATCGGGTCTCAAGAGAGAGGCAAACATCATCTTTCATGGACTTTTGTCCAGGAATGAAGATGTTTGTCCACAAAAGATGATGTTTTGCCTCTTTGTGAGACCCGATTTTTGGCGGGAAAAATTTGAACTAAACCGAGCCTGCACATCCCTACTTCAAACACCCCTGAGGTTGCCTGCAGGACCTCCATTTAGGCCACCCCAAATTCTACCTAATAACCTCTGGATGATCAATTGTGTTTTTTTCAAAGATTGAATCACTATCACCACCTTAAGAGTATCCGAGGCGGACCGTTGGGGTGTCACTTGTTCCTCTTCCCCCAATAATGGTGAATAATGCCAGATCACTAGTGTGCACGCTATATTATTTGGAGCAGAAACCCCATTTGTTAGTGCTGAGACCGGAAATCAACCACCTGCAGTGGTTGCAGTAGAATTTCCATGAGGGGTCGTCTCGCACCCTGTTCCATCACTGTCCGCCTCTTGTTTATATTTGAATTAAAATAAGTTAATGACATAATTGGTACTGGAAATTTATTTTTGATCTGTTTGCCGAAGCCATTTAAACTGGTAAAACCAAGTGCAATTCTAGCACAATCCTAGTAAGCTATATTTACTGCGGAATAAATGACTTATTACCCTTCAATTGAAAGTGTACTTTATTTAGCAGTTATTATTAGTAGTAGTTCCTGCATTATGTGCCTTTTATGTCTTGTCCCTTGTTAACCCGGCAATGCAGCTTACCACCCACAAAATGTACCTGGAGTCACTTTATTCACCAATCCAGGTATATGACGGAGTCAGAGAACCGTTATTTAACAGCTGATAAAGGACTGGTGGAAATAACTCGGGGGACTTGTCTTGTGACACATTCACAGTGGTCTCCATATAGTAACTACGTAAGGGGTGGCCGCCTTCTGCTCGTGCACAAGAGCATAGGTTGGTTCACTTTAGAGAAACGGCGTATTTTCCACACTAATATGTAGCTGGATGGAACTCTGGCAACTGACCAGCAATAGGCAAGATTGCCATTAGCGAACACATGTTGGATACATAAAGCCA
Source organism: Taudactylus pleione (assembly GCA_031769625.1). Lineage (NCBI taxonomy): Eukaryota > Metazoa > Chordata > Amphibia > Anura > Myobatrachidae > Taudactylus > Taudactylus pleione. Next base: position 67,686 of record JAUIMM010001084.1, read on the forward strand.
GACTGTAGGAATAAAATAATACTTGGCTTTAGGCGTAATATCCTAAAATAGGATAGAACTTGGCAAATGTATAGCCCCCTCAGGGCAGTATATACAGTAAAGGATGCACAAAGAATGGTTTATGTGCATGGACTGAAAGAATTGGATTATCATATATGGGGGGGAGGGTTAGGGTGTGGGGAGGGGGGTGGTTAGGTTCAGGCACTAAGGGTGGAGGTTAGGGTTAGACACCAAAGAGGGAAAGTTACAGTATGCTTAAGGTTGGGAGAAGGGGAGGGTTAGCATACTGAAGTGTCGGTATGCTAGCCCTGTCGGGATGAGGGTGTCGGGATTCTGACAACCTGGCCTCCAATACCAATTCTCCCAAACTTAATGCGGACTCCCCTTGTATCTGATATAACTGCATAAGCTATTTAATGTTCAGATTTAACTGATTCTTTAAACTAGTATGATTGAATTTGAAAGCCATAATCCTATATAGAACATTATTTTTCTTTAAAGAGCAAATTAAGTACCTTATACGGGGGCGAACGCGGGTTTTGGGGGATTTCGGGCAGCGATTGTGCCCTTTGTCAAACCCAAACCATTGCTGTATTAAATATGCTGTACACCTAAATAAACAATTTGGATGTTTGGAATCTGATCCTGGGGTGCCGTTTTCCTCTTCGCTGGCATATGGGAGGGGGCAGAGCCAACATTACACCTTTGAATCATGGTATGATGTCGTGATGGGGTGTGGCTACAATTGTGGTCAGTCAGGGGAGTTTCTAGCTACTCAGAAATACCCCTCCCCCCATGTGCACCACTGCTATAAGCATACATATGAGGGTCACTATTCTTAGCCTGTCATACAAATCATCTCCTTTTCAAACCTTTCTGGAGGTTACAAAATATGTCTGCCATATAAACATACAGGTAAGAAAAGGAAGTGGATGATTTTACAGTAGACATATCTCAGAGGGGCGTACTGTTTGTTCTAGCACCTGTCACAACCCTTGCAGTTCCTCTTTCCTGTCTGGCATGTTGCTCCCTGCTCTGGTGCTTCTAACACACTCAGCTGATGCAATGCACTACTGATATACAGACCTGCGTGTGCTAGAACCACCAGAGCAAAGAGCGACACACCAGGCAGGTGTTCGCCCGACCCCCCCCCACCCCCTGTCACTACCCACTAACGGTACTTCCTGTCATTTGCTCTGCCATGGGTCTGTGTATCTATCGCAATCGCATTTCCGAGCGCAGTGGCTAGTTCGCGTACTGCAATGCATGCGCAGTACACAACAACCGTTAGCGGGAATATAAGCAGCTGCGTTCCTTGCTGAATCAGGCCCACAGTCGCTTCCTGCCGGTGAACTTTGTGGTATCTAGTCTGGCATTCTGACCTGTAAGTAATCAAGAATAAGGTAGTTGGGGAACAATAGGCTGCCTGTGTTCTATTTGCAACATTCTCTGAAGGAAAAAAAGTTGAAGAACAAGAAACAAAATACAATGCAGTTATTATTCTTAATTTCTAGTTGTGTTAACCGAAGCATAACTGTGGGTACTAAATAGACTCCCCGGAGATCAAACGCGATGTCTGTCTGTGCCCAGAGCAGGAATGTAGCCTGTACTTCTGTGTGTCCCTGTTTCACTCATTTAGAGTAACGCAATCGTCCTATCCCCTGCAGCCTAACGTGGGCTCAACTTCGGGACGTTGGCTTCAAAGAAGTTAATTATTACGTCTGCCGCATGAGTAGACGGCAGCCTTCAGTCTGTCTTTTAACATATTACCTTTTATCTGAATTGAGATCGCTAGTTAAGGCCACGTGCGCCGCACTTATGTTATTGATAGGCACAAGCTCTGTTTCAGGATTAGATAGGGAGGCGGCATGGGTAATGCTGCCTTTGTTACACATTGTTCATCAGATTTTAAAACTTGTACATTCATTGAGCCCTTCACCTGTTATCCATTATTGCAGATAAATTATTGATTGAACAAGAAGGAAAAAAAATATAAAACTTGCCTCCCAGTAAGTTCATGAGTCCAGTGTTTTATATGTGAATGTGCAAGGCGATGTGGCTACTCACACTGTACCGTCACTAAGCCACCATCTTTACTGTCATTGTTAGTTGGGTGAAGTCGGGGGAGGGGGTTGTCCTGGCGCGCCCTGTCTCTACTGCGATGATGTAACGATACATTGCGTCGTCATACACACTACACGATCTGCCACGTGACGGAGCAATGTATCGTTACATGCTGCATGTAACCTCACCGTGTGGGCCCATCTGATGTGCAGCACAGCAGATGGGACGTTTCAGTGAACGACGTCCTGGAAAGATGGATTGGGCATACACACTGTATGTTGTGTACAATATATTGTTTCTATACGTGCTGGGAAGATATATTGGACGATAGATCGTATACTGGGCCTGGTTCAGAACCGCTCGCAAGTGCTGTGTGCTCGCGAGCAGGTCGTTGTTTGGCCACTGCGCATGCGCACGCCGGAGTCAGCTCCGACGTCGCTCCGGGTCTCGCACCAAAAGGGGGGCGGCTGTCGATTTTGATTGACAGCTCGCCCCGTTTTGGAGGCGGGCAGGGGGGATGGCTGGCCAAATGGAGGCGTTCCCGACGGAACCCCTGCCGTTTTGGGGCGGACCCACTGACATCACGATTGATGTCAGTGGTGAGCTTCCGGCTCTATTAAGAGCCAGAAGCTCACTGGGTCTTGCGGGAATGAGACCCTACCACAAGGGTCTCGTCGCAAGCCCCGATGGTCGCGATGGTTGAGACCATCGCGACAATCACCTGGCCGCTCGCAATAGCTGTGGGTGGTCAGGAGGCCGCACAAAAAAAAACACCCTGATTCAGAGCGAGCGCTCTTTCAGAGCGTCTGGCTCTGAATCAGGCCCACTGTGTACCCAGTTCAAGAAGTACAGATGTGTCCTTACACATCTTTGCTGCAGTCGTGCTAAAAAGACCCCTCTCGGCGCGCCAGGTCCCGTCAGAGTCTGCTAGCACTAAGCAGATGCATTATTGGCAAAAATAAAAAGATAAGTCGCAATGCGATGTGACTAGGATGCACCAGCAGACTGCGCTGATTCATTTAATAAGTGACACTTGTATATCTGTGTACGATTAATTCTCTGAATCTGTTTACGAAGTGCTACAATGTAGCGGCCGCAGCTTTTTTGATTCCAAGTTCTGTTTCGTACTTCATATACAGACTCCGGTGCACACAGATATACAATCTCGCGTATCAGAATATCAGATTAATCAGCAGAGTCTGCTGCGGTGTCCCGGTCGCATTGCGACTTATGCTGGCCATACACGCTACAATTATCGGGGCGATCCGCCTGATATCGGCGGATCGCCCCGATAATTGTAGCGTGTGGGGGGCGACCGAAGGTTAAATATTGCTCAGTCGGGCATGCCGGATTGTCCAGCATGCCCGTCCGATGCGATATTTCCCGGTAAACTGTCGGCCGCATCGGGCAGTGTATGCCCAGCCACGGCCGACAGACAGACATTTCCTGTGTTCCTTCCTACGGAAGGAACAGGGAAATGTCTCCTATCCCGGGGGCGGAGCGCAGATGTCGGGCTGATACACTGAGAGAAATCATCACAGTGTATGCCGGCGACATCTGCGGCTGGCAGCCGGCCAGATAAAATGTCTGTCGGTCTGACAGGCATTTTATCTGGCCGCGTATGCCCAGCATTAGATGCTTTTTCGGCAAAAAAAGATTGGCATGGAATCCGGCTCCATAGTCACGCCAGGCAAGTCGTGTTGCGTGGCGTATTGAGGCTAGATGTATGAGGGCTCTTCTATATCTGGTGTTAGCCCCTCACATTCCCATTGTTAGGTGGGTAGCAGCAGCTTATTACAGAGACCCCTGTATGGCACCTGGCAGCTTGTAAGTAATGGTACAAAATACTAGTCAGAGATTATAAGAAAACCTAATGAGGGACATAAAGGGGTCAATCCTATTACGAGCGAAGGTTGCGAGTTGCCGTTGCAACGGCGTTAAAACACCGGCAACGGACCGGCACCTCGCACCCTTCGAGGCCCCCTCTGAGCCCGAATTCAGCGAATCCAGGCTGTCGCAAAGTGCCCATTTGCCGCAATGACTCGTGCCGATGAGACCATCACGGCTACTAGGACTGACCCCCTGGTGTCACTATGGTATCATATTATAGATGGATCGGTTTGCTGCAGACATGTATCTCTAATTTCCCGGCAAGCAGTGGCGTATCTATAATGGGTGCACAGTGTATAGGGTACACGGGCCCCCGGGTCCAGGGGGGGCCCACACCGCACACCCTGCACCCATAATATTTTAAACTCACCTGTCCGTTGTCCCGCGTCGGGTGTCGGCGCTGCTCAGAACACCGGAAAAATGGCCGCCCGGAGTCTACTACTGCTCCGGTGGCTGGCCAGCCTCGACAGTCGGCTGCGGGCCACCAGGGAGAGAGGTGGGGGCCCCGCACGGGGGGTGCACACTGGCCCCCTCCTCTCTTAAGACTCCCCTGCCGGCAAACATTGATGCTACTTTGTACACAGTTTACACATATGCGAATAAAACTTCCTAACTTTTTAAAATTGTTTTACAGGCCTATGTATTAATAATCGATGCACTGCCGCAGTTGTTAACAGACTGTATCGTGATGAATATATTTTTTTAATTTTAAATGAAAATATCACTGCTATGTACTAACTGTAACTTACAGGGACAGCTGTAGCGCTAAACGCTGCTCCTGCGAGTTACATCCCCGGCATATTTAGAATCTGAAACTGCGCATGTGCACGATTTCAGATTCGGGAGCCGGACAGAGGCTGTGGGGAGAGGGATGGTAAGATCCACCTCCTGCGATATTGCCTCCATTAGCAGTTAGTAGTAAACCAAAGGGGCCAAACTCAGAAAAAGGAAAACTTGCAATGTCAAAGTAACATAACTGACTAGCACACTGCCTATAATTGAATGAGAATCCTTTGTTTAGATGGCACCTACACACCGAAGTAACATGTGTAATGTGATAGGGGGGGGTCTATTCAGCCTTGATTTTTTTTTTACATAAAAAATTCGGAAACTATGATTTCCGTATTTTTTTATGTAAATCCCCTATTCAGCAACGGGATAATGGAGAAGATAACGCAATTATCGTCTCCATTAATTCCCATCTCGCTGAGTACCGCACTGTAGGGATCAGGCCATTGATCTCTACAGTGCTTTAACACTTATTGCTATTCAGAAAAGCAAAAAGTGTTAAATCACTCGATAAATATTTCCTCTATATAACGCCATCTCAGAATGGCGTTATATGAAAAAAATACTTACATTTCCTGAAAACTGCAGGGGCAGAGGGAAATTTTCCCATAAGTCCCTGCAGCATCTGGTAAGCCTGCCCAGTCTCCGTGCCTGGTTCTCGGTGATCGGCGGCAGGTAAGTCACTTTTAGAGGCTTTTAAACCCCCCGAAACTGATTGATATGTGTATTCGGGCTTTATACTAGCCTGTATACATTTATATATAAATGTTAAATATAAAAGCACATAAATATACATGTATACAGGCTAGTATAAAGCCTGTATACACATATAAATTAGTTTCGGGAGGCTGTAGCTGTACTTACCTCTCCGCGGTCACCGGAATCCCGAAAACAATCCCTTCTGTGGCATCGCAGGAACAGCGTGTTACCGCAACCGCTGTCCCTGCACAAAATATTGCTGCATAGCTTACTTATATTATCATAACTGATAAAATCTCGTAACGATGTTATTCTGGGCAACTTCGTCACTGTTGCTGAATAGAGACCCCTGGGTGGCACTAATGGGGGTAGAATATTTCCCCATCTGCTCAAAGTAAATAGAAGGTAACGTTCTCCATTAACGTCTTAGGGAGAAATTCAATCAGCCCCGATAACTTAACGAGGATGAAAAAAAATGGAGGTAACTTCAGGCTTTATCGCCCGAAGCTATACAATTAGTCTCCCTTTTTCATCCGATACCTTTGTTAACGCCCATTCGCGGATTTGTGTGTTAACATTGTTGCGGCAAACCCGTTAACCACGTAGTTATCGGGGATTTTTCTTCACTTCTTGTGCACTGGTAAAAAAATCCCCGGTAAGTGCCTCATTTTGGGGCTAATTGAATTTCCCCGGGATGATAATTTAGCCCACGGTAAATTACTGCGGATAATTGAATTTCCCCTTTTTGTAAGATTTAATGATGTTAATCCCTGGAAATACGTCCCATATTCTCGCTTCTACACTGTATTATGCATCCTCAAACGTTACAGACACGTCCTGCTTGACCTATGCTGGCATTTAGTGCCAAGAGCTCCTTTTACCTGGCACCCAGTCATGCAATAAACATTGATTATACATCGTTTCCAAAGGGCTTTTATATCTAGATCACGCACGTGGCTATTTGTTCACTGCTAACATTTCCCAGCAAATAAGTACTAACGTAACTAAAGGAAACTTTTTATTATTTTTTTCCTTCAGAAACTTCTTGAACTGGTTCTTCTTGCTCCTAATGATTAAACAGAACTGCATTGGCAGATGGAGCCGATTCCTTTATAGACCTTGTGTAGAGCAGGAGCAGGTCCATAAAGTAATATGGTGCCTATTACTGTGAAGTCATTAAGCAGATTTGCAGCAGGAATGTTCCATCACAATCAGTGTACGATATTTTGTTTCCCATGTTATGTGAACCCTCTTGTGCCCAGGTCACGGCACCCAGCGTTTGTCTTGTCTGGTGGCGTTTTCTGATCATTGTTCTGCATGTAGGTGTACTAAGGTGATCTTACTGTATGTAACGACATGGGTGGGCATTTATGAAACATGCTGTAAAAAACCTACATGCAACTATATGACATCAATTAATACATGTGTCCCTTTAAATTTAAGAAGGTACATGATCATTTGGAGTACAGTAATTATCACATTATATTTTCCCCTTAGCTCTCTAATAGTACTCATTTGCTAACTCTACATTTCAGCGTAAAATTTACAATGAACCACAGCAACCAATGTGAATATATATATATATATATATATATATATATATTACAGGAAAGTGCGTGGACGTTTGCTACGGGTTGGGTACGGGATCCCGCCAGTCCGAATCCCGATGCCGCCATCCCGAGTAAGGGCTGTATTCAGTTAGTTTTCACAATTACTTGCTATTAGCGTCCTTATAAAAGTGGTGAAGAATGGCATAAACCAGTATTTTTGGGTGAAAATAAGTAGTCCAGTCATATTTGGGGTACTTGAAAATGGGCGCTAGCATATTTTAAAGCCTCTAAAGTGAAGTTTAATAAAATGTGAAAAACGCACCTGCGGCATGTACCTGCAATCAATAAAACACCTGACCCATCTTTGCAGACCCCAAAAATTCTATTTCACTAGTTTTTCTGCTTGTCCAACACACTTTTTACTTTTTCGCCCCCAAAATGAAAGTACTTTTTTGGGGTGTTAAGTTTTCTTCCAGGATTTTTAAACCCAGTTGTCCTTTGGGGGCAGTCCCAGGGGTTCTGAGTGGTTTCCCCAGCTTTGCACCCCAAAATAAAAATGTTGCACTTCTTTTCTCCTGCTATACAGAGGCGAATCGTTTTTGCTTATTACATTGCATTGACTTTCCGTGTACGCGAAAAGCATCGGGAATTGAATACTGAGAGAAGTTTCCTCCACGCTAAAAGCCAAGATCGGCGATACTTTTCCGCGGATCTCGGCTTTTCGTGTCTAATTGAATACGGCCCTAAGTTACTATCCCAACGGCAGTAGGTAAGTATCCTACCCTAACACTCCGTCCCTGGTATCTAAACCTAACCCCCCCCCCCTCAGTGCCTAACACTAACCCTCCCCCTTAGTGCCTAAACCTAACCCTCCCCCCCTAGTGCCTAACACTAACCCTCCCCCCTCAGTGCCTAAACCTAACTCTCCCCCCAAAGTGCCTAACACTAACCCTCCCCCTATTGCCTAACCCACCCCCCAATCCCCGCTACTTACTTTTGGGATTCCGGCGTCAGCATTCTGACCGGCGGAATCCCCACTGTTGGGATATTGAACATATCCCGTGCCGGACATATTTTCCAGCATCTTTTTATTTACGGGAAGGGGGGGGTCTGGGGGGGGGGAGATAGCACTGATTGCTGAGCACACCCGGGACGTTTCCATGCTAAATACAGATTTAAGCACCAATGCTGAGTTGACTGCAATTTGGCCGTATCTGTCCCCGTGCTTATGCTCAGTTTGCTGTTTGTTCTCATCGGAGCGCAGTCACCTATACTCAGTGCTAGGTACACACCTAGGAACAGGTATATTACACACCTAGGAACAGGTATATTTACGTTTCTATCCATCTTTACACGCTCTATCCGAACCTATTCTGCGAGATCGCCCTCTTTCTCCTCTCCAATCGGAAGTGTAACCGCGCTACAGATAAGTATGTACGATGCTGCATTGCACGTACTGCTGTACGCTCGCTTTACTCAGGCCCTGTGTAATCTCTAACATATTTACCCAATACAGTGGGACCTGACCCCCGGCTGTCTCATCACTTAGGAGCATGTGTTGTGCATTAAGCCCTTTCCATGTGGTTTAAATCTCCGTGGGATTCTGTGCGCTTTCATTTAAGATTTGGGGGAAATTGTTCACATTTTAATTTGGGAGTTGTTGGAATGTTACATTTATTTGTAGTAATGTTCCCCCTGCGACCACTGAAATATATAGGGGAAAAGCAATTCAGGATATACATGTGTTTTGTTGCAGCAGATTTACGGTATATGTGGTGTGATCACAGTTTTTATTATATGTGTGTATTATACATACATACATACATAGGGGCATATTCAATATGGGAGCGAAAAGTCTGTGCTGGACACAGGTTTGAGTGGGGATAAAGTATCGGGCGCGTGCCCGCTTATCCCCGTTTTCAATTTAAAAGGTGTTGAATCTGGACCCGGCGAAAAGTCCTCAGAATTTTCGGGAATTGATCCTGGCACACCCCAAAATATGTCCTGACATGGGGAATCACTATAGGTACCCCCCAATTAGACCTTCTGCATATTGTCGGGATTTTTAAATAACCGCGGCAGGTGTTTATTCCCAACTTTGAAGAAGTGATGAAGAATAGAAAAGGTTTTTTGGGGGGGCAAAAATTAACTATGCCCATCAAATTTGGGGTACATGAATGGGTGCAAGCATATCTTTATGTCCCTAAAGTGCATTTTGAAAATTCTTAAAAAATGCACCTGGCGCTACCACCAGCATTCTTTTAAAAACCTGCCGCATACTTGGGAACCCCCCCTGAATTAATTTCGTTAATTAAAAACTTGTTCCCCTTAAAAAGTGGGAGGCACATATAGAAACCGTTGTAATTCCTACACCGTTCACCTGATTTGGATGTAATTACCCTCAAATTAAATCTGAAAGTCTGCAGATCAAGCACATCTTGTTTGTTTCATTTCAAAGCCATTGTGGTGGTGAATAGAGGCCAAAATATGAGAATTCTGTCAATGTCCCAATATTTATGCACCTGACTGTATAAACGACCATAAAGTGTGCCGATGGACGGGGGGGATAACCCTTCGTCGCAGACAAGCGGAGATTTCTGGGGCATACTGAGTGATGTAATGAACGACTGAATGATACCTCGTTCCATCCTTTATTACATTGTACAGCGCCGCAAACAATATCGTCTGATTAGCCGCGCAGCACAGTCAGACGGAGGATATCGCATACGACCCGCAGGAGCGCGCAACCCAGCGTACACACCAGACGATCAGCAATTTGTGGTTGCAATATGACAAATCCTCAATAGGTTCTGGTGTGTGCCTGGCCATAAAGTGGATGGAGATAAAGCACCAGCCGATCAGCTCCTGTCACTTTTACAGGCTGTGTTTGAAAAATGATAGCAGCTGATTGGTGCTTTATCTCTCCAAACTTTATATGGCTCCAAGGCTTGGTACATCTCCCCCATCATGTCCTCCATTATGCTCATTGTCAGGGGCACAATGTGTCTGTCACTGCGGCTGCCTAAGCAATTGGCAAATGTTTCATCCTTCTCCGTACAGTGGAGCTCAGTCAGAGCCGCTCGCACCCAGCGTATGCAAATTCGGCTAAGTGACGGCATGGCAGGCCCACTATGTCTTGGCGTGCGATCGCTCTGTGTACGTAGACGCCCACCAGCCTGTTTTAAGACGCCCACTAGCGCACGTCCTCTCCAGGAAGTGTATGCAACTATCGGAAGCGAACGCAGCGCTTGAAGTTGACCATACCGTGCCACAAGCACTGCGAGCACTTCAGTGTGAAATACAACCAGGTGACGTGTACTATGACGCTGCCTGTTAATTATGCACGCCTCTGAAACGGCGCTGAGACGGTCAGGCACGCTTGCTTTCGCTCCTCCACTCCCCCGTTTATAGTGGCCTGCCCCTGTCATCACCCACACACGGGTTCTCCTGTCACTCACTCTGCTCGGCCGTCTATGCGCAACGAGCGACCGCTTCCCGATCTTTCGCACTGGTTCGTGCACGCGCATTGCGAAGCATGCACAGAAAGCGACTATCGGCCAGCTACGAGCGTTCGCATCATGGCGAGCGGGTCTGAATCCGCTCCATAGTCCCGTGACAGATTGTACACGATTGTACACGATTTGAAATGGCGGCGGGGAGTGGCCAGGGACGTCACAGATCCTACATCGGATCGCAGATGAACAAAAGTACGTATGATGCGTGTCACATCGTACACGATCGTTTGAGATCTCTGCAAAACCATCTGATCTGCGATCCAACTAGAGGACGACGGAGACGCGCATCGGGGTCGCAGAACACACAAAAAACACCTATTTTCATACGATCGGTCTGTACAACCCGTCAAAAACTGTCCATATCGGGTAAGAAATCATACCGTATATGGGCACCAATAGTGTACGGCTGCCAGACCCGCTGCTGTAAGTTATCACAATACTAGAAGTTCTTTCTGATTTTTATTTTTTAACCTGCCTTAAATACCCCTCATCCTACATTGTGCCTGTTATATCCATATAATTTACAGTATAGGGTGCATTAGAACATAGATTATATTATATCGTGGGGGGGGGAAATAGCTTATGATCTTGTACTGTAGCAAGTCCTTGTGTGCTGCTGCCATTTGCTAATTAAGCTGTACCCTGCCCCATCCCTGCGTGGGCATACTGTGACTTACAGCCTGTTTGCTGACCGACGCATAGGAATATGTTCCCTTCTAATCATGAGCAGCTTGTCCTGACCTGTTGCCACCTCTATAGAGATATGCAGGTTGTGTTGTCTCCTGTACCCTGGTTCCATACATGGAGACATCAGTATCTAGAGGGAGACAGATCAAAGTGACTGGAATACATCCAGTAGAATATAAATAAACCTGTGTGGGGAGGGGTGGCTGGTGATCGTGTCTGAGAACAGGACGACTCTTCATCAGGCTCTCAGCCCGGCCAGCAGACGTTGGTAGGAGATTGTGATTGCGGAGTGTAGGCCGCACTGCTAGGTGATGCCAGACCATTGGGTCTGATGCAGGGCTGCACGTGGATCAGCCGTGATTACTCCCGCACTGCCTGCACGCAATGAAATGCATATATTCGCCCACATGCGTAGTTGTACGCAACTTTGTGGTTTGACTGCCCCCTATCTGTGAGATGAGTTTGATAGTAGCCCTCACCAGCACACACCTGCCTCAGTCTGTACTTGGTGACACAAGATCCATCTGAAAACCGGCATATTTATGCTTCCATCCAACGCTGCATAGCCATAACCGTTTTCAGGGGCGCTGAGAGTGTGTGTGGGGGGGGGATACTAATTACCCAGGCTTGTTGGAGGTGTCCTGCAGGGGCCCAGGTCCTCCCCACCCTCTCTTACCTGCAGTGGGTCCGGCTCTAAGCACAAGAGCGCAGCAGTCTCCTCTGCCTGCTCATGATCGTGGCAACGTATCCGTGTTCAGGCCACACCCCCTACAGTACCTGTACCCAGAGCTGCTCTCTACGCCCCTGACTGTTTTGTATAAGTTCTTTGGAAAGGTCTGTCTTTAACAGACTTCACCAGATGGCTCATTGACTTATTGACCTCCTCCTGAACCTCCTTCCACATATCAGAACCGCGTGAGTCTGGGGTCATGGGGGGATAGTCCTGATGGCACCTGCATGTAATGATTGTCCCAGGCTATACAGCCCTGGACTATTTTGGATACGGTGCTGTGCTAGGTTGTTAGACAGCTGCCGTTTGGAGTCACAGCTGCTGTTTAGTGTATTAATCCTGTCGCGCACTCATGAGATGCAACGTGCACAGAGTGGCCTGGTACAGTACTTTCCATTGTCCCTACTTTATTAAGTTCAGTTGCTCATCTGTTTTTTAAAACTTTCTCTAGTTTCACTTCAAGGAGACTCTGTGTAACTAGTTACTTTCCCGGATCAAATACCGACAGCGGCAGCCTGACGGGTCGGAGTCGACTGCAGGAGGTAAGTACTCTAACCCTACCCTACCCCTCCCTTAGTGGTGCCTAACCCTAACCTCCCCCCGTTAGTGCCTAAACGGTGTAATGGTTAGCATTACTGCCTCACAGCACTGAGGTTGTGGGTTCGATTCCCACCACAGCCCTAACTGTGTGGAGTTTGTGTATTCTCCCTGTGCTTGCATGGTTTTCCTCCGGGTACTCCGGTTTCCTCCCACACTTCAAACATATACTGGTAGGTTAATTGGCTCCTAATACAAATTAACCCTAGTGTGTGAGTATGTGATATGGAACAGAGGGCCTGATTCAGAGCTGAATGCTCTGACCAGAGCGCTCGCTCTGAATCAGGGCCATCCCAGCTAAATTTGGAGCGGCCTCCTGGCTTATGCGAGCGGCCAAAAAGATGGTCGCGATGGTCAAAGACCATCGCGACCATCGGGCTAGCGACGAGACCCTGCGGTAGGGTCTCGCTTCCACAAGCCCAGGAGTGATTTTGGCTCTATCAGAGCCAAAATCACTCCCACTGACGTCATTACTGATGTCAGTGAGGCCGGACTCAGACGGTAGGCGTTCCCATGGGAACGCTTCCGTCTGGCAGTCACGCCCCGGGAAAGCCCACCAAAGGGGGCGTGCTGTCAATCAACATCGACAGCACGCCCCCTTTGGTGCGAGACCCGTAGCGACGGAGAGCCCCTCGCTATCCGGGTCTCGCGCATGCGCACGACGGAGCTCCCTCCGTCGTGCGCATGCGCAGTGGGGCAACATCGACCCATTTGCGAGCGTTCTTTGCTCGCGAACGTGTCTGAATGACCCCCAGAGAGTGTAAGCTTACTGGGGCAGGGACTGATGTGAATGGCCAAATATTCTCTGTAAAGCGCTGCGGAATATGTGTGCGCTATATAAATAACTGGTAATAAATAAACCTAACCCCCATCCCTGCACACAAAGCCTAACCCTCCCAGGGGGTGCCTAACCCTAATCCCCCCACCTTTCCATACCCTAACCCTCCCCCTAAGTCCCCCCGGGGGTCCCTATAGGCTACACGCTAAACCACCCGGCTTACCTTTGTTCGGTAAGCCGGGTGTCGGGATTAAGTAGTGGGGCTAATGAGAGGCGTCAGGATTTCGACGCCTACCTTTAGTCGCATGTCGGGATGCGAGTGTCGGGATATCGGCGGGCAGGATAGCACCTGCCATTATCTTGACCGCATCCCCACTTGCCTACTTTATGGTCCGTAGAGTTGGCAAGTGTGGGTGGGCACGACTACGCTCTTCATGTCGTCGTGGGCCGACACTGCTGCATAATGAAGCTATAAAAACATTAGTCACAGTGAAACGCGTCAGTAAGGTCACGGAGGGCTTGCTTACTCCCCTGGGTGACATCTTTGACATTTGGGAGTCTCCTGGACATTTTGGGATAGTTTGGCAACTAACCATATTTTACAAACCACAGGCCTGATTCAGCAGCGATCGCAAATGCCACTACGTACGCAGATCGAGCAATTGTTTGCCATTGCGCATGCGTTGCAATTGGACTGCGATTACGGACGCACCGAGGAATCCATCGCAGAGTGAGTGACAGGCTGTGAGAGTTTGGGGGCCGCTGCTTGGGCGTGCATAAATTAGCCACTGGGATTGCATACGCAGCTTGAGAGCCCACTGCGTGCAAAGAGACTTGCAGTGTCTGGGGCAGGCAAGACCTGGAGTAAATGCTGCGTGACGGGCCGATGCGCTTCGATGGTACTGATGTTTAGGCAGAAGAGCTAGGTTGGACGGATATGAGAAGGCAGCAGTGGGCACCTTTATGTTGGCGGAGCTTTGACAGGCATTAGCATATTTTCGCTACTGCGTTCCAGTAGAATTCGCAGCTGCGATTGCAGTAGCGATCGCTGCTGAATCAGGCCCTACGATTTATAGAACTTTTATTTCCGTGCTGGATAACGTAATGTTCCCAGGTCAGGTATGTTGTTGAGAAGTTATTTGGTTAAGGCAACCAAGTCTTCTAATCTCTTCCTGCAGGGTTTGTGGCCATTTCTAAAGAGCATTGGACTATTTTCTCAGAGCGTTGTTTTGTATTCTTTTTTGCGCTCATGCAGATGTCCTTCATTTTGAAATGATAAGGAAAAGAGAAACTGGTAGCCAATGAGAAAATGAGAGTGGTCACTAGGCTAGGACACCCTCGCTAACTCTGACCCACACTCCCTCCTTGTGTCTCAGCTGGGCACTCTTCATGCTAGACTATAAGTTCTTACAAGCAGGAGACTTACTATCCTTTGTTTTCAAATCTTCATTGTTTTGTATGTTGTCTACCCGGTTTTATTTATGCATTGGCAATAGTCATATTCACAACAGCGCAGAGCGTTTCAGGAGATGAGTGTGCGGCATGGCAATCCTAGATGTCAGCTAGAGAATTGGACTGGTTCTCGCTCCTGGTTGGCGAGCGCAGAAGAGCTTTAGGGCTAATGCCACGTGAGCGGGTGTAGCTCTTCTTTCAGCATCAGTCTACTGGGAAGTGCTGCCCATGGAGACAGAACATTGAGAACATAATAAACTTTTTGTTAACCTACAAAGAGCGAAGATGTGATGGGTTGAAGCACGTAGGTCAGCAGCCTTCCCAACCTTACTTGTTTTCTATCTGGTGCGAGATAAACATCAAGGGGGGCATTTATCAAACCTTCTAAAGTGGACAAGTGTCCACCTAGAACACGGGTTCTCCACTCCAGTCCACAAGTACCACCAACAGGTCATGTTCTATGGATGTCATCAATCATGCACAGGTGACGTGATCTTTTGCTGCGTCAGTAATTATCCCACCGACTTCCACAGACCTTTTGGAAAACTAGAGGGTTGAGAACCCCTGATGTAGAACATTTTATAAAATGATAGCTGGAAGCTGATTGGTAGCCCTGAATAATACCTTTTGTGAGTCTTCCCCCTGAGGTTATCCACAAGAAATCCCACCTGTTGACCAATAGTTTATAAGTGAGATCACATGTAAGTTAAAAAAAAAAAAAAAAAAAAAAAAATCATATGCAAATATACATTTGTAGATATTTTGGTGAATAACCACCCACTATGAATGACGAGGAGACTTCTGCAACACACACAGGAACCTCTGAATCAGGCCTGCAATGTCACCAGGAGGGTCATTCCATGTCAAGTGGTCCAGTGCATATTACCATGTAATACGTTTATTCTCTGCACACCTTTAATACTATGAGCGTTTAAAATATACAATTTTTATTATTTTTGATCTCGTGTAGTTTTTTTTATTTAAATAATTTTATATTACTGTTAGAAAATGTCAGTCATACAATTACCTAATTTAATCAGGGCAGGATTGAGATATGTTCTGAATATACTGTGTGGGTGTTTTTTTTACTTATTATTAGAAGTGACAGTCTTTAATTTGATCTACCACATGACTAGTTTTAAGGACGTTAACATTTCAGGGTCATTCTCCAGTATTTAAAAACTATTTCCAACACCTCTAAAAAAAATTAGTATAAATAAGAGTAGTGTGTCCAGCGCTAACCTTGTGATAGAGTAATATAAAGAAACAGGATGTATAAATATGTTAGGATGTAGATAAAAAAGAAGCACAAAGCAAATATGTTAAAAAAAGAGGAGCAATTTAATGAGGCTGGGTATGGGGTAAAAACCAAGGAGTCACAATGCTCCCTTGTGCAATGTCCACGTGTCCAGTGTAGCAATAGTGGAACTAGGAGGATATGACCTATATTGTATACATGGGTTATAAGAGAGCTCCTTCAGGGTGCCTCTTTCCGTAGTACACCGGGGGTGTCTACGTGAACCTTGTTGGCAAATATAATAGTGCGCCTGCGGCGAGGGGAATGCCCCTAAATAAGGGGGTAATGTCCTTCCTTGTATCTGGGTTGTAGGTTACATAAGGTAACCCTTTAAGGGGGTCCCTTTCCGTATGACACTTGTGCCTACATCTCCCTCTTAGCGCTATAGTGACAACCCGTCTTCCCGTATTGGCATGTGTAGTCTCCAATAGATGAAAATATAGGAGAGTGCTGTCCTGTGCGTATTAGTGAAGGGACTATACTGGACATGTGGACATTGCACAAGGGAGCATTGTGACTCCTTGTTTTTTACCCCATACCCAGTTTCATTAAATTACTCTTTTTTTTTTACATATTTGCTTTGTGCTTCTTTTTTATCTACATCCTAACATATTTCTACATCCTGTTTCTTTATATTACTCTATCACAAGGTTAGCGCTGGACACACCACTCTTATTTACTACTAATTTCCTGAGTTTTTGGACAACTCTGTGCCCAGCAGCTTCCGATACATTGTTGGGGACACTTTGCGCTGCTGGATACATACTAAGTCAGAGCTGCCATCAGGGGGGGACTGCTGGGCCTCCTGTCCCGGGCCCGGAGAGATAGGGGGCCCGGGTGGCAGCGACGAGGAAGAGCATCTGTGCTGCTGCATTTGCACTACGATGGAGCCAGCTGCGGCAGCCAATCAGGAGAAGCCACTCCTGATTGGCTGCCGTTCCACGAGCTCTGATTGGCTCGTGGCCAGCTCAATAGCATTCAGCTGGCCGCGAGCCAATCACAGCTTGCAGAACAGCAGCCAATCAGAAGCGGCTGCTCCTGATTGGCTGCCGTTACGCGAGCCAATCACAGCCAGCTCCATACTTCTAATACCACAACGCAGATGCATTCTGCGCCGCTGCCACCCTGGTCCCTTTCTCAGGTAAGTCTATATTTGTGTTGGACCTGTCTTGTGCTCCTACTTGAATACGGCCAGCCTTCCCTAAGCCCTCTCCTTCCCAGCCATCCTTCCTTCCATGCCCTCCCCCAGTACATCCAGCCTTCCTTTCCTGCCTACCCCCCCCAGTGCAGCCATCCTTCCTTCCATGCCCCCCCAGTGCAGCCAGCCTTCCATTCCTGCCCACCCCCCAGTGCAGCCAGCCTTCTTTCCCTGCCCCCCCAGTGCAGCCAGCCTTCCCTGCCCGCCCACCCAGTGCAGCCTTCCTTCCCTGCCTACCCCCCCAGTCCAGCCAGCATTCCTTCCCTGCCCACCACCCCAGTCCAGCAAGCCTTCCGTGCACTAGCTCCCCCTTCTAGTCCAGCCAACCAGCCTGTCTTCCCTGACCTAGTCCAGCCAGTCTTCCCTGTGGCACCCCTATGTCTAGCCTGCCTGCCAGCCTTCTCTGCCCTGCCTCTCCCCTAGTCCAGCCGGCCTTCCCTGCCCTTTCCCCCCCAGACCAAAACATCCTTCCATGCCATTTGCCACCCCAATCCACTTGCCTACCCTGTGCCCCCCCTCCACCATGTCTAGCCAGCCCTGATTTACACACCAATTGAGGCACCATCCCCGAAGTAGCTCCACCCACATTATCCATCCAAGTCTGCCCTATACCCCGGGGGGCCCTGCCTATTTTGTGAGTACTAGAGCCCTGATGGCAGCCCTGTACTAAGTAACCACCCCTAAAAAAAAAAAAATGCTTTAAAATGTTCAAAAGCCTTTTGTATTAATTCCTTGATGTTTTAAGATTGTCAGCACCAAATTCCAAATTTAAAGTTGGGTTTTCCATTGGGATGTTCTATTTTTAGATCCACTTTGACGTCCCATTTAGTGTACAGAGTGCAATAAAAATTGGGAAACCGAAGGTAAGAAAAAAAGTAATTTAAAAATTAGATCAGTTGCATGGAATGAAGCTGGAGTCGCGGCTGTAATATAGGGGTCTATTTACTAAGGGCCTAATTCAGCAGTGCACGCTAGTACGCAGAATCCCGATGTTCGGGAATCTGCACAGGCGCCAGATCTGTTCTGCGCATGTGCAGCACGGGTCCGCGAGCCTGCACTTAAACTGGCAGAAGACTGTCAGTGATTGACAGTCTGCTGCCGTTTGGGGGCAGGGAGGAGTCGGTGATGCCCTCCGTCCCCCACAGGTCACCTTAGCCAGCCGATGTCCCGCAAAGTATCTGATGCTGTGTTGGACAACGCAGCTCGGATACGTAATGCAGCACGAGTCGTGATGCCCCCTGCTGCGTTACCATATCACTCAACTATATGAACATCAGATTGCGTGCGGATTACGGGCACCTCTGGGTCAGGCCCAGTGTGGGTATCGGAGATCTGTGGGGCAGATTGTGATGACAGGTTTGTGTTGGAAAGATGCAGTAAAGTTTTATCTTACAGTGCCATAGATGTGAGCTGTTATAGCTGCATAATGTACAGTCAGCAGCTATCGTACATGACTTCACCTGCATGGAAAAAATGACACGCCCTGTAATGCCTCTTTAATTACATATGTATCCACACAGAGTGAGGTCAGGTCTTGTATCTAGACATGCAAAGCTATAATTGTCATTCAGAACTGAGCATTTGGCTGTGTTATTTTAAAAGCAATTAAATAAATGACAAGGAATGCAATTTCCAGGTATAGAACAACGGCAGACACCTAGCAGGGATCGTGTTTAATATTCTCCGACTAAATTCTGTCATACATGGCGTTTCCGTGCTCATTATACTTTATGTAAAACTTTTTAAGTGTGTGTATAATTATATATATATATATATATATATATATATATATATATATATATATATATATATATAGGGTATATGTTCAAATGGGATGAAGTCATTCATAATGTTGTCATCGGGTGAGATGCCGACATTCTGCACGTACTGACAGTGGATAGTTAGGGTTAGGCACTAGGGGGAGGGTTAGTGGTGAGTGGTAAGTCACCACTAGACCACCAGGGACAAATATATATTTGACATAGCTTAAACCAATACGAAAACGGATGTCTCTGAGGTGGCCTGTTAAATGAATCACTTGTCTTGTGCTATGAATTAATTGGTGTCAGATTTTATTTACCATTTCGTATAATAATCATAAAATATCTATAGAACCATCATTTTTTTTCTTTAGTGTGAAATGTTCCTTTTTTCGTGCACAAATGTTAACGTTTGCCAATTTGCTTATTACTTTACATGTATATTCTTTCAATTGAATAATATATTTAATACTTTTGAAAATCTTTGTAGTCTAGAAGTGATTCCAAGTACAAAGTGCTTTGGTCTTCAATTTCCTTATCGGTCTCCCCAAAGAAAACACCGGTCTCCCTTCTAGGTATTACCATTCTGTCAACTGAAAATTAGGCGACAACGTGACCTGTTGAAGCCAATTCCAGCAGGTTTTACTATGATCATGCAGGTTAGGTCCTGTGTTACTCATTGGAGTCTGTGGTTTGTATAAATCCGCGTTTCTCATCCGCACCCTGCACCCGCGCAGATAATTCTGTGGTTTAATGTTCACCGTGCTCTTTATTCTGGGAGTACCTTCTCTGTCAGGCTTGTGGTGCCATAAGGCCACCGTGCAGCCTCTGATTCCCCCCAAACACTTTTCTTTGCATCTGTAGCTGACATTAGGGGAGGCGTTCCGTTTTTGTTTTTTTTAATTGCGATTTTAGTTAATGGGCGCCCAACGGAGCAATTCAATTGTTGCTCCAATCAGGCGTGAGTGTCGCAGTCCCGCACGTGTGAAAAGTCCATGGTTTGGGCTACTTTTATATTGACCAGCACGTTGTAAATTGTAAACTGCCTTTAAATTCTTTTAATTAGAGGGCACCCAAAACAATAGGGAATCGGTATGATTTACCGCCGGCCGCATGTTCTAATCCCGACAGCGGCAACCCGACAGAGGAGGAAATCCCGATCGTCCTTAAGGTAAGTATAACTAACCCTAACCTCCCCCCCAAGTGCCTAAACCTAACCCCCCCCCCTTCGCTGCAGCCTAACCCTAAGCCGGGGGGTGCCTAACTCTAACCTCACCCCAGGGGTGCCTAACCCTAACCCCCCCTCCCTCTAGCCTAACCCTAACCTCCAGGGGGGTGCCTAACCCCCCCCTCCTTTCTCTAGCCTAACCCTAACCTCACGGGTGGGGTGCCTAACCCTAAATCCCCCCCCGGAGCCCCTATCCTAAACCCCGCGCGGCTGTCCGCACCCGGCGCTCCTGGCTTACATTCGATCGGTAAGCCGGCTGTCAGGATCTCGGCGTAGGTCTAATGACAGGCGTCAAGTTCTCGACCCCTGTCTTTTCTACCTTGCCGGGATTAAGCAGTCGGGAAGCCGACCGCCGGCTTCCCAAACAATAGAATTGCTCTGTTGGGCACCCAGTAATTATCACCGCCCAAAATACAATTGAATTCCCCCTAAATGTTTGGATTTCTGACTATTCGGTCTGTATACTCTCATTATTACTATTATTATTATGTTTTGTGCTTTCCACTCCCACATAGACTGGTAAGCTAATTGGCTGTTGACTATCCTGCTAAACTCTATGTGATAATCCCGGCTATAGCCCAGTTACCCCTTTTCAGTTGTCAGTGTAGATTGATTTGCATTCGGCTCTGCGTCACACAAACGGTCATTAGCGGTACATGCAAATACACGCAAAATCCTTTCTGCAGACAGGCGTATGTTCAGCTCGGGCCTAAAATCTGTACACGTGATGTGGGTATTGGGGCCAGGATGATGTAATCACGTCGCCATACCATCGCACCGGCCATCGATGCTGGTGCCATGCCTCCTACTGTGCCAACCTGGCTGCCCCCTCCCGGAAAGTCGGCAACTTTGCTGCGGTCTGTTTAACAATACATTTTCCACTTTAACTATAGCTAGTATTATGGACCTGTCACTCACTAGCTATAGTCCCAGCATTACAGGAGATCTCTCTCCCATCTCTTTCTCTTCCCTATCTTCCTTCCATCTATCTCTCCTGTGACTGTATGACACAAGCCAGATGCACAATAAAATACTAGTAAATGGACCCAGCATCTGCCGGATCACCAGAGCCCCCTCCCTTCCTGTTATACTTACCTCCCATTCCTAGTCCTATTCTGTGAATGCCACACCTAGGGCCTCAATCAGAGGCAGTCGGAGGATGCAAGCGGTCACTCAGAAACTGGGCGGCCACTTGCATCGTGACCGCCCGCCTCTGTTGAGGTCGTTAGGCTGTGGGTTAACACCCACAGCTCTAACGACCGCTCCGGTGACCATCGGGGCTTACGACGAGACCCTAGGGTAGGGTCTCCCTTGTCGTAAGCCCCGGAGAGCTTCTGGCTCTGTCTGAGGCGTGATGTCAGTGGGGGCCTCCCCCAAACGGCAGGCGTTCCCATAGGAACGCCTCTGTTTGGGCTGCCACCCCCTCGGCCCGCCTTCCAAACGGGGCGAGCTGTCAATCAACATCGACAGCTCGCCCCCTTTGGATCGAGACCCGCTACGACCGGCGCTGTTGGTTGTAGCGGGTCTCACGCAGGCGCCGTCGTGCGCATGCTCTGTGGGGGGCCATCGACCCGGTCCGAGCGCATCGGCGCTAACGACCGGGTCTGAATGACCCCCCTAATGTGCATGGCGTGTGCAGTGGGAGCTGGGGCGCACAGCCTGCGTGTCACAGCCGTGATTAGGTCATTAGGAAACATGCTGACCCAACTTTGATGAAGGGGCCTGACTCAGCATGGAATTGCTACCGCAGCTCCGTAATCTCATGCCGGTCTGCTGCAAAAATATGCTAATGACTGCAACCGCACAGCCAGCATAGAGGCGCCCACTGCCGCTATCTCAGTCCTGCGTATACATCGGTAACATCGGCCCCTCGCGCACATTTACAGCAGGTCTGACCTGCCGCAGAAACTACAAGTCTTGTTGCACGCAGCGAGTTCTCAGGCTGCGTTTGCCGTCTCAGTGGTTAATTTATGCACGCCCAAGCAATGACGTTCAAACGGACAGAGATGCCTGCGTTTCTCCGGCCACTCCCCCGTCACCACCCCTAAACGCTCACAGCCGGTCACTCACTATGCGATGGCTTTTATTCTGCTTGCGTGAACGCAAAGCGATCGCAATGCCACCGCGTTGCATACACGTGCAGTATGCACCATCTATGGATCTGCGTACGCTGTAACAATAGTGATCCTTGCTGGATTAGGACAGGGTCCGGTTTTATAATAATAGACTAGCTATGTACCCTACTTCATGTTTGCATTAGATGACTTTCCCAACGTATTGCCAGTGGCTCCTATATGTAAATATAAGGGGGAAGAGAAAGTATTATAGCAGTGGGAGAAGTAGGCGGCCTGCGCCCCTGTTACTTGGATACTTGCAGTATTTGCTTTTGTTATTTATGCTGGGTCTGCTAGGTAAAGCGTTTATAGGTTTCCATGATCTATTTGCGATACAGAATGTGTGCATAGACTTTCTTCTAGAATCCCATAATGCATCCCGATACCCTGTGTCTTCCATAAACTGTGGTTGATTTACAACCATTTGGAAGTTGCAGGTACGGAGCACAATCTAATGGATGCCGGAAATTCTGTAACATTTTATTCTGTTACTGTTCAATATTCTGATTGGCTACAGCTTGGCCTAGTGCTGTGAATGTTCTTATGCTCTGATTGGCTACAGCTTGGCCTATTGCTGTGAATGTTCTTATGCTCTGATTGGCTGCAGGTTGGCCTAGTGCTGTGAATGTTCTTTTGCTCTGATTGGCTGCAGGTTGGCCTATTGCTGTGAATGTTCTTATTGGCTACAATTTGGTCTAGCGCGTTTAATTTTCTAATGCTCAGATTTGTTACAGGAATGCCTAGCCCTATAAATGTTCATCCTAATAGTGCGTACAGACGTAGCGATCAGCCAGCGATACGATATCGCTGGCTGATCGTCATGCACTCTCCCTGGTGTGCTGGGTGATTGATATCGATCACCCAGCACACCACATACTTACCGTCGACTATAGCAATTGCGGGTCCCTATAGTAACTTGCTCGGTGTCGAGCAAGTTGACCGGCATGCACGGCCAATGGACGATATCGCTATCGTGCATAAGTGTCCGGGCATCGCTGGTCAATGGTTGGTAGGATAATTTTTAATGAGCGATTAGAACGATAACATTATCGTTCAAATTGTCCTTTAAAATCGGTATGTGCGGTGATCTCACACTACTGACCACTGCGGTCACCCTGCATTTTTAGCTAGGAATGATTGTGGATGTCGGTTGCTTTTAAACGTATTGCTCATTATGTAAGTTTCCTGTCAATTTCCATTCATAATTTGGCTATTAGATGGCACTGGGCCTATTTCAGCACGGATCGATATTGCGATAGCGCACGCAGACGGCCGATTGTTGCGTAATGCATATGCATCGTAGTGCGCAAAGGCATCACTGCAATCGTAGAGACCACGCAGACACATCGCAGAGTGATTGACAGGAAGTGAGCGTTTGAGGGTGTAGACGGGGGGGGGGGTGATCGGGGAAACGCAGGTGTGCCAGCGTTTGAACGCTGTTACAGGGGCGTGCATAAATTAGCCACTGCGATGCCATACGCAGCCTGAGCTCCCACTGTGTACAGGAAGGTTAGCAATTTCTGAGTAAGGTCTGACCTTGTGTAATTGTGCATGAGGCTCCGATGTTATTTGATTGTACCGATGTTTTCTCAGACTTGCAATGTATTACGGATGTGAGATAGGGGAAGTGGGCGTCTTTATGTTGGCCTGCGACGGCATTGCGATTGCATTCATTAGCATATTTTCGCAGCGAGTCTGTGCATAATCGGCAGCTGCGATCGCCTAGTGAATCATGCCCACTGTTCCAAGTATATTCTAAGCATAGTAATTGTATGTTTCCTTAATCCCGATTTACCGTTAATCTACATTCTCGTATGTAAGATATTGACCAGCACGTTGTAAATTGTAAACTGCCTTTAAATTCTTAGGAGCTGACTCAGTTAACAATGGGGATTCCGTCTGGTCCTCGCAAACTAAATCATTGCGGGATCTCCGGACAAGGAATCTCGCTTGTTTAGTTTTGCGCCCCGTAGAGGAGTCTGTTGAAACTAGCAGGATTTGCATACCGTATTAGCGGGAAATCTGCGCCACTACAGAGGAACCTTGCGTGTAACCGACCCCTAAGTTGTTTATTTTCTCCTGTTGAATGCATGGCTCACACAGGTCGCTGTACCACAGGGAGTGTCGGGGCCCATATCCAGATCACACTCCTTATTTCATCTAACGCCAAGAGCAAACACCAGTGATAATGTCGCTGAAACCGTGTCACTTACGTTAGGGAGTCGCCCAATTCCCAGTATATTGTTTCTTGTTTCATCAATCACTTGGAGAACTTCCAGCCACCTGTATTTCCAATTACATGTTTCGGGGGCATTAGTGTTTTCTCTTTATTTATTTTTACATATAATTTAAGTAGATAATGGGGGAAATGTATCAAACCTGCTAAAGAGAACGAGTGGAGAAGTTTCCCATAGCAACTAAGCAGCTTCTGGATGGTAAATATCAGCTACAGCCTGAATACAACATGTGGCACGAGTGAGGCGCCAGGTCCCGTGCGACTCTGCTAACGCCGGGCGTCATTTTCCCCTGAAAATGCGTCTTAGTCACATTGCGATGTACTAGGACGCACAAGGAGACTGTACTGGTCCATTTGATATGCGACACTTGTATATCTAAGTCTGTAAATGACGCACAAAGGAAACGGGCGTGCAAAAAAGCCGCAGCCTCTACCTCGTAACACTATACAGATTCAGAGACTCAGACGCAGACAGATATACAAATGTCTCATATCAGATTAATTAGTGCAGTCTCCTTGTGTGTCCTAGTACTCACTAGCGCCAGGCGTCCTTTTCGGGCGAATAAAAGACGGCCAGCGCTAGCAGAGTCACGCTGGACTTGTGCGACAAGAGAGGCTGCTTGGCGTGACTGCAGCGAGGATGTATGAGGACACATCTGTACTTACTATAAAATGATAAGGAGCAGCTGATTGCTTGGTATGGGCACACCCCACTTATCCAGTCTGTAGGTTTGATTCATTATACCCCAATAGCTCATGTGTGTGAATAAAATTGTACTTTCTACGGTTTATTTGTGCTGCTATTATCTCCCCCTCGTTGGCGTTTTACTTCTCGCTTTGCTCTCACTCCGTACGGCTTACTAAATCCGGTGCTTTCCAAATGCAGCCACCACAGCAGATGAAGTAATATAGCTCTATTCTGATGTCATCTACAAATAGACACAGTTGGTTTGTGCATTGCATGAACGTGTTCTTCCAAACGCTGAGTTTATAATGTAATGGCGATGTCGGGAATGGTTAAAGCACTTGTATGAGTTGGGGAGGGGTAATGCGAGTGAACAGCTGTAATTACTGTTCGCTATCAGAACATGTTTTTCCTTTGAGCATTGCTCTTTCCTAGAATGTCCTTATAGCACACGCATTAGTAACCTGCGGTCAATAATTCAGCGCTGGTTTCCCGGTCCCAGGGGATTAGACCTCAAGCCCTCGTTTCCTCTTTAGAAAATGATATGTCCTTTATGTTATGTATGCATTCCATGCAATGATTAGCCCAGGAAGATGGAAGGAAAGGGCTGATGAATTTTGGCTTTAAAGTAAGCCTGTAATCTGCTCATAAAGCAGCACTGGTGACTATCAAGAATGGGTACAGAGACTGGTGTGGTCACTGTGCCCCCTGCCTCCTTTTCCTTCTAATTGGCACACAGTGTCACTAGCAACCCAAGAGAGAGTTAAATTATTAGCCCCTGGGCACAGCGGGATGCTTAAGGTGGACAGTTTTGAAACTTTTGATGTGCTTACCGTGTACTACCAGCTCTCTATTTATGAGAGGAAGGGGGGGCGGATATTGCTGAGCCCCTTCCCCAAATATTGCTATGGGGCCTGCCCCAGGTAATGCACAGCCTTTTATTTATTAATGTCAGCATATAGCTTAAATAACTGTTAGGGAAGGATAAAGGGACAGGGGTGGGAGCCTCTGATGTGTGGCCACACCCCTACCATGCATGGTCACTCCCCTTTCCCGTGACACTATTGTCCCAGTTACACAACGTGAAATGGTAGGAAGTAGGGTCAGTGTGTCACTTCTTCATCCATAGAAGGGAATGATCTGTATCAAAAATGGAGTCACCTCCACTCACTATGCCGTGAGGGCTGGTCGCTGCCATTATGGCACTGCATGTGGGGATCCGGTCAGGATATCGACATGTTCTAAATGTTGACACCAGAATGTTGGCAGGCTCTGAATGTCGACATGGTTAACCAGTATGAAATTACAACATTTAACATGTCGACACCAGATTTTTTTTTTTGGTCGAGGAAATAGGCTAAAATAAGCAAAAAAAAAAAGTGTATGCCAACATTAACTATGTCAACATATTGGTTTTGACATTCAGAACCTGTTGACATTCTGGATGGTGACTTTTCATCCCCCATCCGTGCTTTGCACCTGTCCTCATTTCCTATCCGCCGCCTGTGTCTGTCCATATTGAGAGCTGGCGGACTGGATAGGTTTGAAAGTGGCTCATTCTTCTCTGGGCTTTCTATGCATGTTGGATAAGTGATTGTGTACGAATAGCTCACAGACACTGTAATACAATAGAGGTGTCTTAGAAGTTCCACAGCCACCACCTGCATTAGGTACAACAAGGATGTCTCAGGGGGCTGTTCAATTATTTTTTTAAGACGCCCGATGGAGCAATTCAATTGTTGCTGCGTCAGGGCGCGATCGGCACAGGCATTTCTGCTCACACCCTCAGGAGGGTGCAAGCAGAAATGTGTGAGAAACCACCTGGATAGGGCGCGCTAACCGTAGTGAGCGCGCCTTAACCAGAACTTTAGATGGGTTTAGCCGTTTTACACAGCTAAACCCGGTCTCAAAGGGATGTACTAAAGGAAAAATGCGGTAAACCCCGTTTTCTGTGGTTTTACTGCACTTTCATATGTACTAAGCCCCGGCCGCCCTATTATCGGTGCGGAAGGTAACGCCAGAAAAATCTGGCGTTACCCAATAGAAGCCTATGGGCTTCTTATCGCATCCCGCACCTGACGCTTCGCCGTTGCCCTGCGCTGGTGCCCACTCACCTGCTCTCCATGGTTGCCGTCCCGTGCTCCTGCTGGGTCCTCCTCCTCTTCCTAATCTTCCGGGTGCAGGGAGGAGGAGGAGCCCGGGGCTTCCTGCACAGGTCACCAGAAGGAAGCTCCCAGGGCTCGGAGAGGGCGGGGTCCCACGGAGACCCCCTCACCCGGCGTCGGCTGCTTCCCAAAGGGCAGCTCTTATCGCAAGAGCTGTCCTTTGCGATACTAATCGCATATGTTAGTACACATGTGATTGGCAAGGTTGCTGTGACTGGCGGGATGTACACTGCAAGGTTAGTACATCCCGCCCAGGGGGCGAAGAGGGCGATAATTAATGAGTACCCAGAACCATTGCATTGCAACACTGGACGCTCATTAATTATCACGTTGTAAAAAAACAATTGAATCGCCGCCTCAGAGACGTCATTCATTTTGTTATAGGCAGACTCATTGGAGCCCCCCCAGATCTCACGCCCTAGGCAGCTGCCTAATGATAGAGACGGCTCTGACTTCCAGCCCAGACAATGCTGTCCGAGCAGTGCTCATCTCCTAAATTGAGCTTGTCCCGCCTAGATCAGGACAGTTTGGGGGTATGCGTCAGTTACATACATAATAAAATGTTAGCAGCGTGGTCTTAGTACAGCGCCGTATGATGATGTCATAAGGGACAAGCAGGTTGTAACGACTTTATATAGGAACGTGAATACTTTTTTTTTTTTGTTATTGAACACCCTAAAGAAGTCACAAATAGTTAAATTTCAGCGCCCTTTTACTTCCTTTCTCCGTTGCCTTGTTCGGCCTCCCCAATTTACCGTATTGTGCTGTGTGTTTTGTTTTTCTCTACCCCCGTCCCCATTGAAGGCTTGAAGTAGCCCTCTCAGATAATCGCCCAGTCCCAGCCTGGACATTTTCCATCTTAAAGACCGGCAGCGCAGAGCTGAAGTGGAGATCATGTCGTCCTGAGTGCTGAATGGAATTACTCGCTGTGGAAACTATGCAGCCAGAAGACTTGATAACGCAACTGCAATGCAAACCTCAGCTGTTTTTCCATCCTGCAAAGCAGAAAGGCAAAGTTAATTAGCATAGGGAAACTGACTAATGCTGACGTCACCCCCGGCTAATGCTACAGAGCCTGTTCCCAGCTCCTTGCAAGCCTGTAGGACTCTGATGAGGAATTCACTGCCCCATAGGAGACAATCTGCTACATTTTACTGGGAGGAGTTGTACTGGTTCCCTTATAAACACAGTTTCCAGTAAGTACAACTTCCTTAAATGTGCCCAGCTTAGATCCTGTAACTTCACCTAGAATAAAGTGATATTCCGCCTCTAGGACAACCAGCAACATGCACTTCAGAAACTTTCATTACAGCTTTGCCTCCCTGGCTGCCTGCGTGGCTGAGAATGACATCTTCTATCAGAGTGACGTCAGGGTAAGGTCGCCCTTCCTGCCATTTATTATTTATGTTTTTTTATATATTTTTTTTTTTTTACTTGTTTGCAGTTTATTTTAATTTTTTTATAGGTTTTTTATATATATATATATATATATATAATTATAATGTTTTTGAGATGTGCATATGAAGTTTCAGCAGCTGTATTACTGTATTACTAGTATGGCAGCATGGATTTAATATGAGGCATATCTCCATATTATAACGTGTGTACTATACAATCTATGGAAACGCTCTACCACAGGACTTGTTGCAGAAGTAACCGATTGTCTGTTTTGCACTTGATATATATATATATATCATCTATCTATGTGTGTGTATATATATATATATATATATATATATATCTATGTGTATATATATATGTATAGTTCCTTATCACACATTATTAGATAGTCACAGAGGAGAGGACTCTGTGTGTGTGTTTTGTACTCACTTTGGAGTTGGTTGACACTTTTTACAGATCAGATAATGGAAAGATATGTCCTAGTGTCTGTGCTATATACATGTATTTACAATTTCACCTCTTTAAAGTTCCTGATATTGTGCGTTTGAAGGAGCCTAACCCTATGACAGACCCCGGCTGTAACCCTTTGTGTGCACTGGCAGAATTTGGCGACATTATACATCCAGGAGCCACATTTTTAAAATGATTGAGGGGTGCTCCCATAACATCCATTATATAGATCAAGAATGCATATAGCGAGGAGGATGGCTGGGTATCTGAACAGGACAGTGTATTGTGGAATGTACTAAAGATATCTGCAGATATTGAAACTGGACTCTCAGGAATCCGGGCCCTTTAGTGGTTTGATAGGGAAGAGGCTGCTGGCCAAGGGCTTTTACACAAGTTGATGGATCTCTGAGGCGATTTTAAATACCTCTGATAAGGGGGGTATTATTCCTTATAATACACAAATTTCTCTAATTAAATACTGAAATTATATTAAAATTCAGTTTATATATGATTTTTAGTATTATTACAGTAGTTGATACATGTGTTATCATTCCTTGTGTTTTTATCACACCTCCATGTTAATGTATGTCAGCAAACAATGTCGGCAGTATGTAAAGTCTTACTGCCCTCTACTGGACGTGTACAGAAATGTGCCATGAGCCTAGTACAGTATGTGAGGTAGCAGATTATCACTACATCTGCATATCACTAGGTAGTGTAAAAACGAACAGAGGCTGTCATGTTATTTTCACATAAAGCAAAGAAGTCTGATTTTAATTGGTAGTATCACATTCTTTTAATAAAAGATACTGTAAGTACATTTTTATCTCTCTCATCCATATGTAGTTATTAAAGAGCACCTTTTGTGTTTAGGCTATGAGGATCTATGTCCCGGGCCAAACATGGGTTGTCATATTTGTATGCAAACGTGTGTGTGCTTGCATGGCACATAGCATATACTTGTACACATATATGTTTGCATATATGACACTTTGGGGTCTAGTTACTAAGCAGTGTTAGGAGACAGAGTGAAAAGTGATAAGGTGCCAGCCAATCAGCTCCCAACTGTCATTTTTCAAACACAGCCTGTGAGATAACAGTTGGGAGCTGATTGGCTGGCACCTTTTTACTGTCTTATCACTTTTTACTCTGTCTCCTAACACTGCTTAGTAAATAGACACCAGAATGCATTGTGTAACTGATCTTCCTCATAGACGTAAGTTTCTCAATCCTTAATAGAGCTAGATATATTTCACATTGTATACACAATATTGCTAAGTGCAAGTTTAAACACAGGATGTCTGGTGTCCGTAGAAAATGGAAAATGACGTCGCCCCCCCCCCCCACATATGAGCTACAGTTTTACCCAAATATTTGATTAAAACATTATATATATATATATATATATATATATATATATATATACATATACAGTTCTGGCAGTAGATCTTTCACACTGTTAGATTTAAGATGCGTAAACGATAGAAACATTTTGCCCGATTTGCCTGATTCTGACGCATTGGAATGACAAAAATGCGCAGTGTCCACTAACGATGCCGATGCGCGGTCCCGCGGGTCATTTGTTGAATCCTCGGCCCTTACCTACATGCAGTAAGATCTGGCCATCTTGTTGACGAGATTAAGGTCGTTGGTCAGATTGTTTGTCAGATTGCACAGTTAATGCAAGATATCGTTTTTACCGAGAGTGCCAGGGGAGTTCAAGGGAAATCACTGACGACATTGCATCTTTTGCGAGTATTCTAGTGTGTGCGCACCTTTAGTGGTGCCTATATGTGGCCCATCACCTAGGCTACGGAGGCAGCCATCAACCTAGGCTACGGAGGCAGCCATCAACCTAGGCTACGGAGGCAGCCATCAACCTAGGCTACGGAGGCAGCCATCAACCTAGGCTACGGAGGCAGCCATCAACCTAGGCTACGGAGGCAGCCATCAACCTAGGCTACGGAGGCAGCCATCAACCTAGGCTACGGAGGCAGCCATCAACCTAGGCTACCGAGGCAGCCATCAACCTAGGCTACCGAGGCAGCCATCAACCTAGGCTACCGAGGCAGCCATCAACCTAGGCTACCGAGGCAGCCATCAACCTAGGCTACCGAGGCAGCCATCAACCTAGGCTACCGAGGCAGCCATCAACCTAGGCTACCGAGGCAGCCATCAACCTAGGCTACCGAGGCAGCCATCAACCTAGGCTACCGAGGCAGCCATCAACCTAGGCTACCGAGGCAGCCATTTTGTGGGCTATATTCAGCCAATTTCAAAATCATGTTTTGCTTGACGCTTCCTTCCCTCCACCCAGTATCTGCACTGGCCTAGTCCTATCCGTTTTATGGCTTTCTAATAAACTGAATTTGGGTTTCTTGGCTGCAGGACCTATTTTCTTCTCTTCAGTGTGACATTCTTTCCACAGGGGGAGTGTCATCTGTGTTCCTTTACAGAAGGAAAATAACAGCTGCGACAATGGAAAATGTATTAATTTATCGTGCATACGATTTGTCATCGCTTATTCTAATAAGTGCAGTTTGGCCTCCGAATCAGTGATTTATGCACGTCACAATGGCACCACACAATAGGTGCAGAGTGAGAGAATAATCTATGGCTTCTCCCTCTCTCAGTGTACAAGGCACTGCTATCTCTGGGTGGCCACTTGTGACTTCCTAGAAACGGGCAGTTGCCTTACATAGCACATGTGCCATTAATGTAGTTTAAATCCAGGCTTTCAAAATCCTTTTCTGAATGACACATGTGCCTGTTTGTAGGGTGGAAAGCCGGTATATTGCTGACTGTAGGCAGATGTAATGCAATCCAGTTCAATCAAGGTCCATTCGTAACACAAGAGCGAACCACACGTTAATTCATGCAAGGATGCATTAGAGAATTGTAGTTAACTACTGAGTGCCTGCAATTCTATTTTGTTTCATGCTATATTCTTGTGTCAGCCAGGCTTAGCTGGGATGCTTTGTGTTACACATTCTTAGCAGGTCTCCATGTCCTTTAACAGTGAATGAAGCCTTTTATTTTAATAACAGACCAGCTATTTACTTAGAAAATAATGAATTGCTCACTGCACAATGCCTTATTTCTGTTTTAAAGCTTCTCCCTGTTGCAAGTCAAGAGATTTTGATCTCCTTTAGCCACCGTGTGTTCTACAATTGGGTTTTGTGCCTCCTGTAACTATTTTTTAATTACCCT
The DNA here is from genome assembly GCA_031769625.1 of Taudactylus pleione. Lineage (NCBI taxonomy): Eukaryota > Metazoa > Chordata > Amphibia > Anura > Myobatrachidae > Taudactylus > Taudactylus pleione. The sequence continues at coordinate 100,181 of JAUIMM010001084.1, forward strand.
TTTTTTTAAAGGTGCACTTGACTAAAGGTCTGATAGGATTTTGTAATCATTCTTCATCAACTAAATAATTAGCTTTCATTTTTCTCTTTCAGGCCAAATTTGAGTCCCTGTTCAGAGCCTATGATAAAGACGCCACCTTCCAGTACTTCAAAAGCTTCAAGAGGGTGCGAATTAACTTTAGCAACCCGCTGTCAGCGGCCGAGGCCAGAATTCAGCTGCACAAGACAGAATTCATGGGCAAGGAGATGAAGCTGTACTTTGCTCAGGTCTGTACGGGACATATTGAGCATTTTTCATTAGTGTCGAATGCAGTCTTGGGCAACCTGTCAATCTCCAGCTGCTGTGGAACTACCGGTCCCAGCATTCCCTCCAAACCTCTGTGCTGGTACTGGTAGCCCCACGCCGACAAGTGAGATACAGGTTGCCAACCTCTGATCTAATGCTACCAACAGACACCCATTATAGTGGGTGGTCGGAACTGGTGCATATTTCCAATGTGTGGTACCGTTCTAGTAAGTGCGGCCTGGTGCACAGGGACGTAATTCCCTCTGCATGTGGAAAAAATGATATATGTTTAGGAGCTAGCCACACTGAGAACCATTAACGTATTGCTCATATGGCATTTTGTGAAATTGCTTTTTGTGGAATATTTTACACTGGATCTACATTATTTCCTGAGTATTTTGTAACTCTAGAATTAAAACAATAAACTATTTATTAGCCCCTTGTTTAGGGAAATATCCACGTTACATTCCTCTAAATGAAACCTATTCTGCCAGCAGTAGTGGTTGCATGCCTTGTTGTATTGCTAAGCTGCACTCTAGCCCGGTAGCTGGATGAAGAATCTATAGATTATTTTTGGTGGGGTGGTTTGTGTCCAGCCCTCTGCGTATGTCCTACACTATACCTTCTGCTGACGGACAGGTTTCACATTCTGATTGATCAATGTCCCCACTGACACTGTGCAGTTGATCCCTGGGTTTAAAATCCCTTTAATGCATATACAGTTTGGGACTTAGGGTATGCCGAGAGTCTGCCGAAAGCTTACGATCTGGCGATTTAACATTGAATGTTAATGTGTTTGTTCTGTTCTAGACATTGCACATCGGAAGTCCACATCTGGCACCACCAAACCCCGAGAAGCAGTTTCTCATCTCCCCACCGTCCTCCCCACCAGTGGGCTGGAAACAGGCTGATGATGCCACGCCGGTTATCAATTATGACCTCCTGTACGCCATCTCCAAACTCGGCCCAGGTAAGAATTGCTAATGGTCTGCATACAAGCTGCAACGTATGATCAGTCATTGGTGATACTGTGGCTACAAGCTAATCACCAGTCCAACCACAGCCATAACTGCAGTGGCTACTTGGTTACCTTAAACTGGGCCTTAAAGGGGGCAGAAAGGGGTGCATTTCCAGAACTGTGTGACTAGACATGGTCCTTTAGGGGTACAAGGCAGTATTCCAAAGATTAACAAATGTGTGTTTTTGGGTTATGCTATACATAGAGGCTTGTGTTCCCTTTAAAGTACACTACACACCTTTTAATGTGACTTTTTTTTTTTTTTTTAAATCGCATGCCTGGTCCACTTTAAGGCAGTATTGTACAGCAGAGGCAGAAAAATCCTCTACTCTAGCTCAGATACTCCCCAGCCTACGTTGCTCCATGCAGCGGTCATTTTTCCTGTGTGTGTGGCTAGGAGGGAATTTATTGAAAGAGAACATTTTCTCCGAGCAGCCCCAAAATAGCTGCTGATTATAGAACGCGCTTGGGGCCAAGTTTCCATTCTCTCCAGACAAAGTCACTACTTTTTTTTTTTTCTGTATAGCACATTTTTCCAACATTAGGCTAAAGGGGAAAAAATATCCCATGACGGCTTAGAAACCACACCTGATTCAAGCTAATGTGGGAACATTGGCACGAGGCATTCCAGGTATTATTTACTGGGAGAAAATCCTAGTGAATAAGACCGTAGGTAGGGTATGCAGTCGGGATGCCGACGGTCTAAATGCCGACTATCGGTATCCTGACTGTCTAACCTGGCAAGAGTCTAATGACAGGCGTCAAAATCCTGACGCCTGTCATTTTACCTACGCCGGGAGCCCGGCATCCCGATCGACGGTAAGCCGGGCGCGGACAGCTAGGGGGGGAGGGGGTGGAGGCTTAGGTTAGGTGCTCCCAGGGGGGGACTTAGGGTTAGGTAGCCCCCGGGAGGATTAGGCACCCCTGGGGGGAGGTCAGGGTTAGGCACCCACTGGGAGACTTAGGTTTAGGCTGCGGGGAAGGGGGGGTTAGGTTTAGGCACTTGGGGGGGGGGGGGGGAAGGGAGGTTAGGGTTAGGCACCCCTAAAGGAGGGTGAAGGTAGGGAATTAGGTTAGCGGTACTTACCTAAATTAGCAGTCGGGATCTTCACCCCTTCCGGGCTTTCGCTGTCAGAAGCCCGGCATACTGTTACCGTAGGTAGCTGGTGGGAGAGGACCCAAATGTCTCCTCTCCACTTTAACAAATGGTTGTATTTAAAAAAAAAAAAGATTATAATGAACAATAATATTAGAGTATTGGGGCAACCGTATATATGTACATATCATATTGCGTGGGAGGTGCCATGATAAGATTATATGTTGTAGGCCCCATCGTTTATGTAAGGAGCAACACGTTTTATAGTCTGAGCAAAGTAGTTTCTATGACAACGGGATGCGTATGACCTGGCAGATTGGTTCAAAGCAACAAGTAGTTACGGTGAGATTACGGAGGCGCATAGCAGGCAGATCCAGTTACTCAGCCAGATTGACCAATGTGGTGTATAATTTGGACAGTTTCGGTACCTCATAGACAATGATATTATTTAGTAATTGGTATTAAAGTGCTGAATTATGGATTTCAGAATTTGGGTGATAAATCGGTGACTATATTGTTATATTATATTTATTAGCTTTTCAGTACGCATCTCTTAGACCTGAGCATTATTAAGTCAATAAGACAAGCCATGTATCACTGTAAGGTCACATTTAACCCAATGATTTTTCTCCTTCTCCCTAGGAGAACAATACGAATTACATGCGGCAACAGACACCACCCCCAGCGTCGTCGTCCACGTCTGCGAAAGCGATCCAGAAAACGAGCTGGAGGTGGAGGAAGACGAAGAGGGCGCAAACAAAGGCAAACCAAGAATCATCCAGACCAGAAGACCAGACTACATGCCCATCCACCTGAGCTGAAGAAGAAGTCGGCGTGTTTTGTGAGGCATAGACGTCAATTTTCACTTCATGGAACTTTTAACATGAGGACGGCCGGACACACGGCGTTAGGACAGCAGCGGCAGTGGCTGAATTTAAGTCGGGCTCTGCAGTTCTAAACCGGTGTTCTCCTGGCCTGCTTTTATTTTTTTTTTAACCAGTCAGCGGTCGCTCTTACTTTCAGAGAGTCCTGCGGGTTTAAGACCGAGAGACTTAGAGACGAGTGGAAGAATGAGTACCAGTTTTAAGGCCTTTTGGAATTTTTGTTTCTCTCATGGAATATAAAGGGCTCTTTGCTTGGTGGTCCGTTGTGCGCAAAGACTCAAGCGTCTATACTGTACACCCCACGTTTGTACATAGTTGCTGGTGTGCGCGCCACTGTCCTTCCATTGTAACCTTGATATTATAGGAAGAAGTTGGGGGGAAAAATGTATACTTTTCTTTTTTTTTTTTTTCTATTATTATTTTGCATGTGAATTATATGCTGACATTTTCTATTCTATGTAAAGTTTAGACGATTCAATTTTTTATTTTCACCCTGGAAAAACTGATACAACAGGTGGACTGATCTGATTCGCATCAGGAAAACAGAACAAATAACTTGTGCTAATTTTTCAGTCCCAATGTTTGTACTTTTTGGGTTTACTAGATATTGAGCGTAGGTGCAGGCTGATATTTAGGCAGTGTAAACCATGCTGACTTTGCAGTCAGATAGCTTGTCATGATTTCATTTTGAGTGTGTATGACCTTTTGTGTAATGCTAAAATCGTGAGGTGGAAAAAAAAAAAAAAAGTACGTGTGATACCTTAGGTTACTCGTTTCCTCTGTGACAGGCAGTATTGTAACAAGAACACAAAATGGAATCTGTCTTCATTACCTCATCACATCATCTCTCAGTTCAGCTTTCGTGGATCAATACAGTTTACATATAAGCGGTTTCAAATAAAACCATTACATTTACTGTTTAGGCAACTTGTGTACCTCCAGTTGTTGTACAGAACCGCAGGCTTACCGAACATCGATTCAAGTATATCAGGAGGTGGCCATTTTATTCACTAGGGGCTACTGACATCACTGAGGCTCTAAGCCAGGTGTGGGGAACCTTTTTTATGCCGAGGGCCATTTTGAAATATATAACATTATTCGCGTGCCCGGTGCAGGCCACGCCCCATCCGTGTGATGTCACACGGACGGGGTCACAATAGCCAATGATTACAGCAATGCTGTAAGGGCAGCGGTGAAACCATCTGAAGCATCCTAAGGATGCTCCAGGCGGTACTGGTGCATAGATTCTGGCTGCAGGGTGCCATTCTAGGCGCCCTGCTAGCCAGATGAGACTAGTAGAAAATAACTCCGAGGGCCAGACCAAATGATTCCGTGAGCCTTATACGGCCCCCGGGCCTGAGGTTCTCCATCCCTGCTCTAAGCACAAATGCCTAGGGAACTGACCACAAAATGGCTGCCTCCACTGTCCTTAGACATGTCCATTTTAAATCTGGATTTTGAAAGGCAGTGGCTGGAAGAAGTTGAGTTTTTAGTCTTCCCTATTCCACGTGCATATTAGAAAATCTTTTTTTTTCTTTGCGCCACTTTGGCGGTGGTGCTGTTACAATTATGTTTTATGGATAACTTTCATGTTTTCCCTGTTATAAGCTAAATATTCATTCAGTATGGTTGCTTCCACCAAACATGTACTGTATACATATGCTGCGTGTAAATATGTAGGACATGCTTAATTCATGCACAGAAAACAGTGTCCATGTGATATTCTCCCACTTGAGGAAAAATAAAACTAATTGTTTTTGTGCAGTGTATTGTTTCTTTGAAGGTTTGTTATCAAAGGTTCTATGCGGTAACTTATGTCCTTTTTATTAGGAATCAAGTCCTTACCTTATTAGACTTATCTATATGTTATAAATGTGTACTGACCTGTAACAGCCAATTGGATGTTTGCTTTCATCCGCCTTCATTGCACTAGAATGATAAAAGCTGGTATGTGATTGGTTGTTATAGGTTATAGCTGATTTTGTAAGGTGTGGTTTTAATAATATGCAACAGGTATAAGTGTACTGAAATGCATAACTAACCAAGTATTGTGGCTATAAGTAAAAGTGCCCCCTACTCCTAATGCAATGATTTTTGCAGATGTACTGTAGGGAGAGCAAAATCTTCCTGTTTGTAACGCCATATTTGTACAAAAAAGCACTCATTCCCGAAACCGAGATTTTTTTAATGGCGCTAGGTCGGCCAACTTAATACACTTGAACAAATATAGTACAGTATAATTATTGACTGTTTCAAAGGGACGGTCTGTTATAGGGGCTCCCAGATGGAAGCCCAGAGTGTCACATCACACTAACGACACCCTTTTTTCTGTTATGAACGTTAGATGACTGTAAAAGGACGTAAGCATCTGATATTCTCTGCTTAGTTGATCCTGGCACAGGAAAGTGTTTATGACAGACAGCTTATTGTATTCCCCCGGTGCAAGCTATAAGCAGATTTAGGGAGTTACGTCTTCCACTTCTTGGCCTGCCTTCTTTCACAGTTTTAGAACTTTACCCAATGATGTCCTACCCCACCCAATATGATGTCAGACACAGCCTTTCCCACAAGCCCATGCTCCCAATCTCTTGTACAGTGACTGGATAAACACAGCTCAATAAGACTGACAGGAGAGCAAGAAGGGAAACAATGGCAACTCTACTGAATGCTTGCTAGAGCCATGATAGTAACAGTCCTAGAACAAAAATAAAAAAAATACAGGGTTAGCTCTGTAGTACGGTCATAAAAAAATCCTTATGATGTCAACATCATAAGCCGGAGGGTACAAATAAGCCTAAAAATTAGTTAAAGATCAGATTTTATTCAGTCATTGCAGCAGCTGATTACACTGAATGTGCACACTGTACATGTTTACTACATGTATATTTACTATCGTTATACGTGCACTTGGGGGGGGGGGGGGGGGGGGGGATTAGACACTCCAGCTGACAAATTGGGACAAACACCTCCTGTACATCTAATACATTACTACAGGACTAGGGTCATTATCTTCTATATTTCCAGCATCGCTCATATAAATTGTTTACAATTGTCTGTTTCTTAACCAGAAGCCGGGATGTAGGTTTTTAGTTTTCTCTCCACGGCTGTTCTGTAAATGCTTTAGACAATAAATTTGCTTTAAATTAGTGTTTTCAATCTATTGCTCTTCTTTCTAACTATTGGGTACTGGGCAAGGAACTGTTATACCACTGAAGTCTAAATTTGCAGACCTCTGGTTTTGCAGTTAGAAAAGTATTGTTCTACCAGTACTAGGAGCAGTTCTACTACCACAGTGCCGCCCCATTGTACTTACCATGTTCTCTTATCCCTGATCTGACCCATCTATGTCACTGTGGTGGAAGCCATGGGGGGGTGCTTGTACCTTGCCAAGAAAAGCCCACACAAACACTTTAATAATCATACCCGGCTGGCCAGCGCCATTGCTTCCACTGCACTTGGCGAAACTGCCACAGGCCACCGTCTGTTATTATACAGATATGAAACGGGACCATGGAGAGTGTGATTATTGCAATTTCAAAATGATGTAAGATCTGGCACTGGGCACTCTCTTGCAGTGACGCCGATACATTTCCGCAGTGCCAATTTTATCTCCGTGCTCCTCCATAGATGTAAGACAGAACATCCAATCTGATGTTGGCTTTCATTTTTGAAACTGTCTTGGAAACGGTTTGGGTACGGGATGCCGGCAATCAGAATCCCAACACCGGCATCCCCACAGGGTTAGGATACCAACTTGTCGGTCAGTATCCTAACCCTTCCCCTCTTCCTAACCCTCTCTCCCTGGTGCCTAAACATCACCTCTCCCCATAGTGCCTAAACTTTACCTCCCCCTCCTAGCACCCTAAACCTAACTCTCCCCCTCTTCCTAACCCTCCCTCCCTGGTGCCTAAACATCACCTCTCCCCATAGTGCCTAAACCTTACCTCCCCCTCCTAGCACCCTAAACCTAACTCTCCCTCTCTTCCTAACCCTCCCTCCCTGGTGCCTAAACATCACCTCTCCCCACAGTGCCTAAACCTTACCTCCCCCTCCTAGCACCCTAAACCTAACCCTCCCTCTATAGTGCCTAACCCCTAAACCTCCAACCAACCCCAGGACTAACCTTCGGGATTCCGGTGCCAGCATTCTAAGTGCCTGCCGAGATATTGACCGGATCCCTTGGAAACGGTTAGATTGGTTGCTTTGGTTTACAGGACATTTAAGCTCTTGTTATTGATAAGCGGTGAGTATGTTGTATTAGTATAATAGATGTCTCTTCAGCATAGCTGCATAGATGGTTAAAATACTCACACCTATTATCATGGAAAATATCCATCTTCTTTAGAACTTTTAATATTTGAAATCAAAATCTTTATGGGGCGTATTTATCACCAATCGCATTTTTAATGTGGTTGGGGAGTGATAATTACAATAATGAAACTCACCATAGCTTGGGGCACCAGGACACCCAAAACCTATGTCCCATTTTCTGCTCATTCCAGAAATTCCACCTTCAGGTGCTGACGGCTGCAGAAGAATATGCTCTCTCCCTACTGAATACATGCTCCGTTACTAACTGACCTCCCTCCATGACCTTTTACTCTTAAACAACCTTAACCTCCTGGCAATAACCAAAACATTTTAGAACTTTAAACAATAGTCACCCTAACACCAACCACACTTTAAACGTATCTCAATGTGGACACGTTCTTAGACGCTATTTTGAGTCACTTGTATCTTATTATACACGACACTCAATATAACTGGGCCGTATTCAATTAGGTGTGAAAAGTCGCGTTTGGAGTAAAACATTCGCAAGTTATCGCCGCATTCGCCAGTTTTGATGTGATCTTTTTGCATACTTAATGCGCACCCCCCGCTTTTCGCCCAATCCAATTGCAAAACCGCATATGTGTGAAAATTGCGCATGGCGAAACTAGCGAAAAGTACAGAACATTTTGGGAAATCAGTCTGTACTCCATGAAAAGCCTAACTGACACTGAAAATCAAAATAAAAGTGTATTAATAGCCTTAATAAAAGTATTTTGGCTTCTTAAAGTGAATCAAATGGCTGTTATATGTATATTTGCATAAGCGTGGAAAAATGATATAAAGCAAATTCTTTTGGAAAAAATAATTGTTGTAGTTAAATTGGGGACACATTAAAATGGGTGCTAGTATATTTTTGTGTCTATAAAATAGCAGGTTTTTTTTAAAAAAATTAAACTACACCTGCAATACTAAAAACACCTATCCCATTAATAAAGCCCCCCAAAATACCTGACCCAGTACTTTAAACCCATTTTCCAACACTTTTTACATGTCATGATTAGGGGGAATTAAGCCAATTTATTTATTTTTTTACCTAATTAGTCATTAGGGAGGGGGTGGGGGGCATTTCGCCAAACGCGACTTTTCGCACCTAATTTAATACGGCCCTAAGTGTACATTTTTTGTGGGCCGCGTTTTACATGTACATTCAGGCAGCAAATGCGTCCAATTGGGTATACCATTTTTTTTTTATTAAACAAATTGTAAACTTCAATTACACTAAATGTTAATTAACATGTTAAGTCATATGCTGATGATATATTTCCTTTAAATGACTTTTTAGCTTGTAGCATATACTGTGTTCCATTACCAAGAGGATGAAATAGGTGTAAACATAACTTCATTTACCAAGCCACTGCTTCGGAAGGTAATTTAAGATGACAAATTCTCCTTTTACAGATTACGTGCAGTAATACCCAGTAGCTTGTTACTGACTTGGTAATAATAATGGTGTAGTGACTGATGGGTTAGTTTTAGAGAACTCAGGAAGCATAATATTTTACAGTAAGCTGCCACCTAGTGGTGAAACAGAATTACACTGGTAAACCAATAAAAAGTTTCCTCCAAAAATGTAATTTCTGTAATACATCAACTTGGACGTGTATCCAACTTTACTGACTGCACACAATTAACCACTCTTCACTAAGGATGACCATCAGATAATGGCGGCATAGGCGCCATCACAATATGCCTAACAATGACGTAGCCCTTTGTTTTACCATCGGATATCATGGCGGGCATGCACAATGCCTCTGTAATGGGGACACACTAGTTTCTCCTTCCTGCAGCATGATGTACGCAGCTATCGAAAACGGGGCCATCCTAATGTAAAGACACGCTGGCAGCTGCCCAGGGCTCTACAATTCTAGGGGCCTTCGAGCAGGGACGGACTTGGGCATTCACATGAAGTGTGCGGCCTCTCACTCTGTGTATAGGGAAGCCGGCTGAGAAATATGAGGAAATTTGCTAATGTCTGCAAAGATCACCTTATACCCGCTGCTGCCTTATTACCTGCGTGCAACGCCGTACTTCTGCGGAAATATCGGTAACATTGATGCACCTTTGCGGCCCTGTTGGCCTTGCAGCAGGTCTGACCAGCCGCAGCCTCGGGAGCTCTTCAGACAGGCAGCGCTGCGTATGCACTCGCAGTGTCTAATTTATGCACGCCCATATAACGGCGTTTAAATGGAAAGACACGACTGCATTTCTCATTCTAACCCCCCCCATCTCCACCCCCAAACGCTGACAACCTGTCACTCACTCTGCGATGGATTCCTACGTGAATCCGGGATCACAGTGCAATTGCTGCACACGCGCAGTGCAGCTTATACACATGCTCTATGGCAAACAATCGCTCAATTGCATGCGTAATCGCCTTTGCGTCCGTCTCTGAAACAGGCCCTTAGTCATTAGACATATTGGTCCGTAATGTAGTGTAGGGTATAGAGGGGTCAGTGATGTGGTGTGGGGTATAGAGGGGTCAGTGATGTAGTGTAGGATATAGAGCAGTGATTTCCAACCTCGGTCCTCAAGGCACACTAACAGTCCTGGTTTTAGTGATATCCATGCTTAAGCGCAGATGGTTAAATCAAAATAACTAAGGTACTAATTAAGTCACCTGTGCTCAACTATGGCTATCCTTAAAACCTGGACTGTTAGTGTGCCTTGAGGACCGTGGTTGGGAACCCCTGGTATAGAGGGATCAGTGATGTAATGTGGGGTGTAGAGGGGTCAGTGATGTAGTGTAGGATATAGAGGGGTCAGTGATTTAGTGTAGGGTATAGAGGGGTCAGTGATGTAGTGTGGGGTATAGAGGGGTCGGTAATGTAGTGTAGAGTATAGAGGGGTCAGTGATGTAGTGTAGAATATAGAGGGGTCAGTGATGTAGTGTGGGGTATAGAGGGGTCAGTGATGTAGTGTGGGGTATAGAGGGGTCAGTGATGTAGTGTAGGGTACAGAGGGGTCAGTGATGTAGTGTGGGGTATAGAGGGGTCAGTGATGTAGTGTAGGGTATAGAGGGGTCAGTGATGTAGTGTAGCGTACAGAGGAGTCAGTGATGTAGTGTAGGGTATACAGAGGGGTCAGTGATGTAGTGTAGCGTACAGAAGAGTCAGTGATGTAGTGTAGGGTATAGATGGGTCAGTAATGTGGTGTGGGGTATAGAGGGGTCAGTGATGTAGTGTAGGGTATAGATGGGTCAGTAATGTAGTGTAGGGTATAGAGGGGTCAGTGATGCAGTGTAGGGTATACAGGGGTCAGTGGTGTAGTGTAGGATATAGAGGGGTCAGTAGTGTAGGATATAGAGGGTCAGTAATGTAGTGTAGGGTATAGAGGGGTCAGTGATGTAGTGTAGGGCATAGAGGGGTCAGTGATGTAGTGTAGGGTATACAGGGGTCAGTGATGTAGTGTAAGATATAGAGGGGTCAGTGATGTAGTGTAAGGTATAGAGGGGTCAGTGATGTAGTGTAGGGTATAGAGGGGTCAGTGATGTAGTGTAGGGTATAGAGGGGTCAGTAGTCTAGGGTATAAAGGGGTCAGTGATGTAGTGTGAGGTATAGAGGGGTCAGTGATGTAGTGTAGAATATAGAGGGGTCAGTGATGTAGTGAAGGGTATAGAGGGGTCAGTAATGTAGTGTAGGGTATAGAGGGGTCAGTGATGTAGTGTTGGGTATAGAGGGGTCAGTGATGTAGTGTTGGGTATAGAGGGGTCAGTGATGTAGTGTAGGGTATACAGGGGTCAGTGATGTAGTGTAAGGTATAGAGGGGTCAGTGATGTAGTGTAGGGTATAGAGGGGTCAGTGATGTAGTGTAGGGTATAGAGGGGTCAGTAATGTAGTGTAGGGTATAGAGGGGTCAGTGATGTAGTGTAGGGTACAGAGGGGTCAGTGATGTAGTGTGGGGTATAGAGGGGTCAGTGATGTAGTGTGGGGTATAGAGGGGTCAGTGATGTAGTGTGGGGTACAGAGGGGTCAGTGATGGAGTGTAGGGTATAGAGGGGTCAGTGATGGAGTGTAGGGTATAGAGGGGTCAGTGATGGAGTGTAGGGTATAGAGGGGTCAGTAGTGTAGGGTATAGAGGGGTCAGTAATGTAGTGTAGGGTATAGAGGGGTCAGTGATGTAGTGTAGGGTACAGAGGGGTCAGTGATGCAGTTTAGGGTATAGAGGGGTCAGTGATGTAGTGTGGGGTATAGAGGGGTCAGTGATGTAGTGTGGGGTAGAGAGGGATCAGTGATGCAGTTTAGGGTATAGAGGGGTCAGTGATGGAGTGTAGGGTATAGAGGGGTCAGTGATGTAGTGTACGGTATAGAGGGGTCAGTGATGTAGTGTACGGTATAGAGGGGTCAATGATGTAGTTTAGGGTACAGATGGGCCAGTGATGTAGTGTAGGGTACAGATGGGTCAGTGGTGTAGGGTATAGAGGGGTCAGTGATGTAGTGTAGGGTATAGAGGGGTCAGTGATGTAGTGTGGGGTATAGAGGGGGCAGTGATGTAGTGTAGGGTACAGATGGGTCAGTGATGTAGTGTAGGGTATAGAGGGGTCAGTGATGTAGTGTGGGGTATAGAGGGGTCAGTAGTGTAGGGTATAAAGGGGTCAGTGATGTAGTGTAGCGTACAGAGGAGTCAGTGGTGTAATGTAGGGTATAGAGGGGTCAGTGATGTAGTGTAGGGTATAGAAGGGTCAGTGATGTAGTGTAGGGTATAGAGAGTTCAGTGATGTAGTGTAGGCTATAGAGGGGTCAGTGATGTAGTGTAGGGTATAAAGGGGTCAGAAATGTAGGGTAGGGTATAGATGGGTCAGTGATGTAGTGTAGGGTATAGAGAGTTCAGTGATGTAGTGTAGGCTATAGAGGGGTCAGTGATGTAGTGTAGGGTATAGAGGGGTCAGAAATGTAGGGTAGGGTATAGATGGGTCAGTAATGTAGTGTGGGGTATAGAGGGGTCAGTAGTGTAGGGTATAAAGGGGTCAGTCATGTAGTGTAGGGTATAGAGGGGTCAGTGATGTAGTGTAGGGTATAAATGGCTCAGTAATGTAGTGTGGGGTATAGAGGGGTCAGTAATGTAGTGTAGGGTATAGAGGGGTCAGTGATGTAGTGTAGGGTATACAGGGGTCAGTGATGTAGTGTAAGATATAGAGGGGTCAGTGATGTAGTGTAAGGTATAGAGGGGTCAGTGATGTAGTGTAGGGTATAGAGGGGTCAGTGATGTAGTGTAGGGTATAGAGGGGTCAGTGATGTAGTGTGGGGTATAGAGGGGTCAGTAGTCTAGGGTATAAAGGGGTCAGTGATGTAGTGTGAGGTATAGAGGGGTCAGTGATGTAGTGTAGAATATAGAGGGGTCAGTGATGTAGTGTAGGGTATAGAGGGGTCAGTAATGTAGTGTAGGGTATAGAGGGGTCAGTGATGTAGTGTAGGGTATAGAGGGGTCAATGATGTAGTGTAGGGTATACAGGGGTCAGTGATGTAGTGTAGGGTATAGAGGGGTCAGTGATGTAGTGTAGGGTATAGAGGGGTCAGTGATGTAGTGTAGGGTACAGAGGGGTCAGTGATGTAGTGTGGGGTATAGAGGGGTCAGTGATGTAGTGTGGGGTATAGAGGGGTCAGTGATGTAGTGTGGGGTACAGAGGGGTCAGTGATGGAGTGTAGGGTATAGAGGGGTCAGTGATGGAGTGTAGGGTATAGAGGGGTCAGTGATGTAGTGTAGGGTATAGAGGGGTCAGTAGTGTAGGGTATAGAGGGGTCAGTAATGTAGTGTAGGGTATAGAGGGGTCAGTGATATTAGTGTAGGGTACAGAGGGGTCAGTGATGTAGTGTAGGGTACAGAGGGGTCAGTGATGCAGTTTAGGGTATAGAGGGGTCAGTGATGTAGTGTGGGGTATAGAGGGGTCAGTGATGTAGTGTGGGGTACAGAGGGATCAGTGATGCAGTTTAGGGTATAGAGGGGTCAGTGATGGAGTGTAGGGTATAGAGGGGTCAGTGATGTAGTGTACGGTATAGAGGGGTCAGTGATGTAGTGTACGGTATAGAGGGGTCAGTGATGTAGTTTAGGGTACAGATGGGCCAGTGATGTAGTGTAGGGTACAGATGGGTCAGTGGTGTAGGGTATAGAGGGGTCAGTGATGTAGTGTAGGGTATAGAGGGGTCAGTGATGTAGTGTGGGGTATAGAGGGGGCAGTGATGTAGTGTAGGGTACAGATGGGTCAGTGATGTAGTGTAGGGTATAGAGGGGTCAGTGATGTAGTGTGGGGTATAGAGGGGTCAGTAGTGTAGGGTATAAAGGGGCCAGTGATGTAGTGTAGCGTACAGAGGAGTCAGTGGTGTAATGTAGGGTACAGAGGGGTCAGTGATGTAGTGTAGGGTATAGAGGGGTCAGTGATGTAGTGTAGGGTATAGAGAGTTCAGTGATGTAGTGTAGGCTATAGAGGGGTCAGTGATGTAGTGTAGGGTATAGAGGGGTCAGAAATGTAGGGTAGGGTATAGATGGGTCAGTAATGTAGTGTGGGGTATAGAGGGGTCAGTAGTGTAGGGTATAAAGGGGTCAGTCATGTAGTGTAGGGTATAGAGGGGTCAGTGATGTAGTGTAGGGTATAAATGTGTCAGTAATGTAGTGTGGGGTATAGAGGGGTCAGTAATGTAGTGTAGGGTATAGAGGGGTCAGTGATGTAGTGTAGGGTATACAGGGGTCAGTGGTGTAGTGTAGGATATAGAGGGGTCAGTGATGTAGTGTAGGGTATAGAGGGGTCAGTAATGTAGTGTAGGGTATTGAGGGGTCAGTGATGTAGTGTAGGGTATACAGGGGTCAGTAATGTAGTGTGGGGTATAGAGGGGTCAGCGGTGTAGTGTAGGATATAGAGGGGTCAGTAATGTGTAGGGTATAGAGGGGTCAGTAATGTAGTGTGGGGTATAGAGGGGTCAGTGATGTAGTGTAGGGTATAGAGGGGTCAGAAATGTAGGGTAGGATATAGATGGGTCAGTAATGTAGTGTGGGGTATAGAGGGGTCAGTCATGTAGTGTAGGGTATAGATGGGTCAGTAATGTAGTGTGGGGCATAGAAGGGTCAGTAGTGTAGGGTATAGAGGGGTCAGTGATGTAGTGTAGGGTATAAATGGGGCAGTAATGTAGTGTGGGGTATAGAGGGGTCAGTAATGTAGTGTAGGGTATAGAGGGGTCAGTGATGTAGTGTAGGGTATACAGGGGTCAGAGGTGTAGTGTAGGATATAGAGGGGTCAGTGATGTAGTGTAGGGTATAGAGGGGTCAGTAATGTAGTGTAGGGTATTGAGGGGTCAGTGATGTAGTGTAGGGTATACAGGGGTCAGTAATGTAGTGTGGGGTATAGAGGGGTCAGTGGTGTAGTGTAGGATATAGAGGGGTCAGTAATGTAGTGTAGGGTATAGAGGGGTCAGTAATGTAGTGTGGGGTATAGAGGGGTCAGTGATGTAGTGTAGGGTATAGAGGGGTCAGTGATGTAGTGTAGGGTGTGGTATAGAGGGGGCAGTAATGTAGTTTAGGGTGTAGAGGGGTCAGTAATGTAGTGTAGGGTATAGAGGGGTCAGTGATGTAGTGTAGGGTATAGAGGGGTCAGTGATGTAGTGTAGGGTATAGAGGGGTCAGTAATGTAGTGTAGAGTATAGAGGGGTCAGTGATGTAGTGTAGGGTATACAGCGGTCAGTGATGTAGTGTAAAGTATAGAGGGGTCAGTGATGTAGTGTAAGGTATAGAGGGGTCAGTGATGTAGTGTAGGGTATAGAGGGGTCAGTAACGTAGTGTAGGGTATAGAAGAGTCAGTAGTGTAGTGTGGGGTATAGAGGGGTCAGTGATGTAGTGTGGGGTATAGAGGGGTCAGTGATGTAGTGTAGGGTACAGAGGGGTCAGTGATGTAGTGTGGGGTATAGAGGGGTCAGTGATGTAGTGTAGGGTACAGAGGAGTCAGTGATGTAGTGTAGGGTATATAGAGGGGTCAGTGATGTAGTGTAGTGTACAGAGGAGTCAGTGATGTAGTGTAGGGTATAGATGGGTCAGTAATGTGGTGTGGGGTATAGAGGGGTCAGTGATGCAGTGTAGGGTATACAGGGGTCAGTGGTGTAGTGTAGGATATAGAGTGGTCAGTAGTGTAGGATATAGAGGGTCAGTAATGTAGTGTAGGGTATAGAGGGGTCAGTGATGTAGTGTAGGGTATACAGGGGTCAGTGATGTAGTGTAAGATATAGAGGGGTCAGTGATGTAGTGTAAGGTATAGAGGGGTCAGTGATGTAGTGTAGGGTATAGAGGGGTCAGTGATGTAGTGTGGGGTATAGAGGGGTCAGTAGTCTAGGGTATAAAGGGGTCAGTGATGTAGTGTGAGGTATAGAGGGGTCAGTGATGTAGTGTAGAATATAGAGGGGTCAGTGATGTAGTGTAGGGTATAGAGGGGTCAGTAATGTAGTGTAGGGTGTAGAGGGGTCAGTGATGTAGTGTTGGGTATAGAGGGGTCAGTGATGTAGTGTTGGGTATAGAGGGGTCAGTGATGTAGTGTAGGGTATACAGGGGTCAGTGATGTAGTGTAAGGTATAGAGGGGTCAGTGATGTAGTGTAGGGTATAGAGGGGTCAGTGATGTAGTGTAGGGTATAGAGGGGTCAGTAGTGTAGGGTATAGAGGGGTCAGTAATGTAGTGTAGGGTATAGAGGGGTCAGTGATGTAGTGTAGGGTACAGAGGGGTCAGTGATGCAGTTTAGGGTATAGAGGGGTCAGTGATGTAGTGTGGGGTACAGAGGGATCAGTGATGCAGTTTAGGGTATAGAGGGGTCAGTGATGGAGTGTAGGGTATAGAGGGGTCAGTGATGTAGTGTACGGTATAGAGGGGTCAGTGATGTAGTGTACGGTATAGAGGGGTCAGTGATGTAGTTTAGGGTACAGATGGGCCAGTGATGTAGTGTAGGGTACAGATGGGTCAGTGGTGTAGGGTATAGAGGGGTCAGTGATGTAGTGTGGGGTATAGAGGGGGTAGTGATGTAGTGTAGGGTACAGATGGGTCAGTGATGTAGTGTAGGGTATAGAGGGGTCAGTGATGTAGTGTGGGGTATAGAGGGGTCAGTAGTGTAGGGTATAAAGGGGTCAGTGATGTAGTGTAGCGTACAGAGGAGTCAGTGGTGTAATGTAGGGTATAGAGGGGTCAGTGATGTAGTGTAGGGTATAGAGAGTTCAGTGATGTAGTGTAGGCTATAGAGGGGTCAGTGATGTAGTGTAGGGTATAGAGGGGTCAGAAATGTAGGGTAGGGTATAGATGGGTCAGTGATGTAGTGTAGGGTAAAGAGAGTTCAGTGATGTAGTGTAGGCTATAGAGGGGTCAGTGATGTAGTGTAGGGTATAGAGGGGTCAGAAATGTAGGGTAGGGTATAGATGGGTCAGTAATATAGTGTGGGGTATAGAGGGGTCAGTAGTGTAGGGTATAAAGGGGTCAGTCATGTAGTGCAGGGTATAGAGGGGTCAGTGATGTAGTGTAGGGTATAAATGGGTCAGTAATGTAGTGTGGGGTATAGAGGGGTCAGTAATGTAGTGTAGGGTATAGAGGGGTCAGTGATGTAGTGTAGGGTATACAGGGGTCAGTGATGTAGTGTAAGATATAGAGGGGTCAGTGATGTAGTGTAAGGTATAGAGGGGTCAGTGATGTAGTGTAGGGTATAGAGGGGTCAGTGATGTAGTGTAGGGTATAGAGGGGTCAGTGATGTAGTGTGGGGTATAGAGGGGTCAGTAGTCTAGGGTATAAAGGGGTCAGTGATGTAGTGTGAGGTATAGAGGGGTCAGTGATGTAGTGTAGAATATAGAGGGGTCAGTGATGTAGTGTAGGGTATAGAGGGGTCAGAAATGTAGGGTAGGGTATAGATGGGTCAGTAATGTAGTGTAGGGTACAGATGGGTCAGTGGTGTAGGGTATAGAGGGGTCAGTGATGTAGTGTAAGGTATAGAGGGGTCAGTGATGTAGTGTAGGGTATAGAGGGGTCAGTGATGTAGTGTAGGGTATAGAGGGGTCAGTGATGTAGTGTGGGGTATAGAGGGGTCAGTAGTCTAGGGTATAAAGGGGTCAGTGATGTAGTGTGAGGTATAGAGGGGTCAGTGATGTAGTGTAGAATATAGAGGGGTCAGTGATGTAGTGTAGGGTATAGAGGGGTCAGTGATGTAGTGTTGGGTATAGAGGGGTCAGTGATGTAGTGTTGGGTATAGAGGGGTCAGTGATGTAGTGTAGGGTATACAGGGGTCAGTGATGTAGTGTAAGGTATAGAGGGGTCAGTGATGTAGTGTAGGGTATAGAGGGGTCAGTGATGTAGTGTAGGGTATAGAGGGGTCAGTAATGTAGTGTAGGGTATAGAGGGGTCAGTGATGTAGTGTAGGGTACAGAGGGGTCAGTGATGTAGTGTGGGGTATAGAGGGGTCAGTGATGTAGTGTGGGGTATAGAGGGGTCAGTGATGTAGTGTGGGGTACAGAGGGGTCAGTGATGGAGTGTAGGGTATAGAGGGGTCAGTGATGGAGTGTAGGGTATAGAGGGGTCAGTGATGTAGTGTAGGGTATAGAGGGGTCAGTAGTGTAGGGTATAGAGGGGTCAGTAATGTAGTGTAGGGTATAGAGGGGTCAGTGATGTAGTGTAGGGTACAGAGGGGTCAGTGATGCAGTTTAGGGTATAGAGGGGTCAGTGATGTAGTGTGGGGTATAGAGGGGTCAGTGATGTAGTGTGGGGTACAGAGGGATCAGTGATGCAGTTTAGGGTATAGAGGGGTCAGTGATGTAGTGTACGGTATAGAGGGGTCAGTGATGTAGTTTAGGGTACAGATGGGCCAGTGATGTAGTGTAGGGTACAGATGGGTCAGTGGTGTAGGGTATAGAGGGGTCAGTGATGTAGTGTAGGGTATAGAGGGGTCAGTGATGTAGTGTGGGGTATAGAGGGGGCAGTGATGTAGTGTAGGGTACAGATGGGTCAGTGATGTAGTGTAGGGTATAGAGGGGTCAGTGATGTAGTGTGGGGTATAGAGGGGTCAGTAGTGTAGGGTATAAAGGGGTCAGTGATGTAGTGTAGCGTACAGAGGAGTCAGTGGTGTAATGTAGGGTATAGAGGGGTCAGTGATGTAGTGTAGGGTATAGAAGGGTCAGTGATGTAGTGTAGGGTATAGAGAGTTCAGTGATGTAGTGTAGGCTATAGAGGGGTCAGTGATGTAGTGTAGGGTATAGAGGGGTCAGAAATGTAGGGTAGGGTATAGATGGGTCAGTAATGTAGTGTGGGGTATAGAGGGGTCAGTAGTGTAGGGTATAAAGGGGTCAGTCATGTAGTGCAGGGTATAGAGGGGTCAGTGATGTAGTGTAGGGTATAAATGGGTCAGTAATGTAGTGTGGGGTATAGAGGGGTCAGTAATGTAGTGTAGGGTATAGAGGGGTCAGTGATGTAGTGTAGGGTATACAGGGGTCAGTGATGTAGTGTAAGATATAGAGGGGTCAGTGATGTAGTGTAAGGTATAGAGGGGTCAGTGATGTAGTGTAGGGTATAGAGGGGTCAGTGATGTAGTGTAGGGTATAGAGGGGTCAGTGATGTAGTGTGGGGTATAGAGGGGTCAGTAGTCTAGGGTATAAAGGGGTCAGTGATGTAGTGTGAGGTATAGAGGGGTCAGTGATGTAGTGTAGAATATAGAGGGGTCAGTGATGTAGTGTAGGGTATAGAGGGGTCAGTAATGTAGTGTAGGGTATAGAGGGGTCAGTGATGTAGTGTAGGGTATAGAGGGGTCAGTGATGTAGTGTAGGGTATACAGGGGTCAGTGATGTAGTGTAAGGTATAGAGGGGTCAGTGATGTAGTGTAGGGTATAGAGGGGTCAGTGATGCAGTTTAGGGTATAGAGGGGTCAGTGATGTAGTGTGGGGTATAGAGGGGTCAGTGATGTAGTGTGGGGTACAGAGGGATCAGTGATGCAGTTTAGGGTATAGAGGGGTCAGTGATGGAGTGTAGGGTATAGAGGGGTCAGTGATGTAGTGTACGGTATAGAGGGGTCAGTGATGTAGTGTACGGTATAGAGGGGTCAGTGATGTAGTTTAGGGTACAGATGGGCCAGTGATGTAGTGTAGGGTACAGATGGGTCAGTGGTGTAGGGTATAGAGGGGTCAGTGATGTAGTGTAGGGTATAGAGGGGTCAGTGATGTAGTGTGGGGTATAGAGGGGGCAGTGATGTAGTGTAGGGTACAGATGGGTCAGTGATGTAGTGTAGGGTATAGAGGGGTCAGTGATGTAGTGTGGGGTATAGAGGGGTCAGTAGTGTAGGGTATAAAGGGGTCAGTGATGTAGTGTAGCGTACAGAGGAGTCAGTGGAGTAATGTAGGGTATAGAGGGGTCAGTGATGTAGTGTAGGGTATAGAGGGGTCAGTGATGTAGTGTAGGGTATAGAGAGTTCAGTGATGTAGTGTAGGCTATAGAGGGGTCAGAGATGTAGTGTAGGGTATAGAGGGGTCAGAAATGTAGGGCAGGGTATAGATGGGTCAGTAATGTAGTGTGGGGTATAGAGGGGTCAGTAGTGTAGGGTATAAAGGGGTCAGTCATGTAGTGTAGGGTATAGAGGGGTCAGTGATGTAGTGTAGGGTATAAACGGGTCAGTAATGTAGTGTGGGGTATAGAGGGGTCAGTAATGTAGTGTAGGGTATAGAGGGGTCAGTGATGTAGTGTAGGGTATACAGGGGTCAGTGGTGTAGTGTAGGATATAGAGGGGTCAGTGATGTAGTGTAGGGTATAGAGGGGTCAGTAATGTAGTGTAGGGTATTGAGGGGTCAGTGATGTAGTGTAGGGTATACAGGGGTCAGTAATGTAGTGTGGGGTATAGAGGGGTCAGCGGTGTAGTGTAGGATATAGAGGGGTCAGTAATGTAGTGTGGGGTATAGAGGGGTCAGTGATGTAGTGTAGGGTATAGAGGGGTCAGAAATGTAGGGTAGGGTATAGATGGGTCAGTAATGTAGTGTGGGGTATAGAGGGGTCAGTAGTGTAGGGTATAAAGGGGTCAGTCATGTAGTGTAGGGTATAGATGGGTCAGTAATGTAGTGTGGGGCATAGAGGGGTCAGTAGTGTAGGGTATAGAGGGGTCAGTGATGTAGTGTAGGGTATAAATGGGTCAGTAATGTAGTGTGGGGTATAGAGGGGTCAGTAATGTAGTGTAGGGTATAGAGGGGTCAGTGATGTAGTGTAGGGTATACAGGGGTCAGAGGTGTAGTGTAGGATATAGAGGGGTCAGTGATGTAGTGTAGGGTATAGAGGGGTCAGTAATGTAGTGTAGGGTATTGAGGGGTCAGTGATGTAGTGTAGGGTATACAGGGGTCAGTAATGTAGTGTGGGGTATAGAGGGGTCAGCGGTGTAGTGTAGGATATAGAGGGGTCAGTAATGTAGTGTAGGGTATAGAGGGGTCAGTAATGTAGTGTGGGGTATAGAGGGGTCAGTGATGTAGTGTAGGGTATAGAGGGGTCAGTGATGTAGTGTAGGGTGTGGTATAGAGGGGGCAGTAATGTAGTTTAGGGTGTAGAGGGGTCAGTAATGTAGTGTAGGGTATAGAGGGGTCAGTGATGTAGTGTAGGGTATAGAGGGGTCAGTGATGTAGTGTAGGGTATAGAGGGGTCAGTAATGTAGTGTAGAGTATAGAGGGGTCAGTGATGTAGTGTAGGGTATACAGGGGTCAGTGATGTAGTGTAAAGTATAGAGGGGTCAGTGATGTAGTGTAAGGTATAGAGGGGTCAGTGATGTAGTGTAGGGTATAGAGGGGTCAGTAACGTAGTGTAGGGTATAGAAGAGTCAGTAGTGTAGGATATAGAGGGGTCAGTAGTGTAGGGTATAGAGGGGTCAGTAATGTAGTGTAGGGTATAGAGGGGTCAGTGATGTAGTGTAGGGTGGGGTGTAGAGGGGTCAGTGATGTAGTGTAGGGTATAGAGGGGTCAGTAATGTAGTTTAGGGTATAGAGGGGTCAGTAATGTAGTGTAGGGTATAGAGGGGTCAGTGATGTAGTGTAGGGTATAGAGGGGTCAGTGATGTAGTGTAGGGTATAGAGGGGTCAGTGATGTAGTGTAGGGTATAGATGGGTCAGTAATGTAGTGTGGGGTATAGAGGGGTCAGTGATGTAGTATATGGTATAGAGGGGTCAGTGATGTAGTGTAGGGTATAGATGGGTCAGTGATGTAGTGTAGGGTATAGAGGGGTCAGTGATGTAGTGTAGGGTATTGAGGGGTCAGTGATGTAGTGTAGCGTACAGAGGAGTCAGTCTTGTAGAGTAGGGTGTAGAGGGGTCAGTTATGTAGTGTGGGCTATAGAGGGGTCAGTGATGTAGTGTAGGGTATAGAGGGGTCAGTAATGTAGTGTAGGGTATAGAGGGGTCAGTAATGTAGTGTAGGGTATAGAGGGGTCAGTGATGTAGTGTAGCGCACAGAGGAGTCAGTGATGTAGTGTAGGGTATAGAGGGGTCTGTATGTAGTGTAGGGTATAGAGGGGTCAGTGATGTAGTGTAGCGTATAGAGGGGTCAGTAATGTAGTGTAGGGTATAGAGGGGTCAGTGATGTAGTTTATGGTATAGATGGGGTCAGTAGTGTAGGGTATAAAGGGGTCAGTGATGTAGTGTGGGGTATAGATGGGTCAGTAATGTAGTGTGTGGTATAGAGGGGTCAGTATTGTGGGGTATACAGGGGTCAGTGATGTAGTGTAAGGTATAGAGGGGTCAGTGATGTAGTGTAAGGTATAGAGGGGTCAGTGATGTAGTGTGGGGTATAGAGGGGTCAGTGATGTAGTGTAGTGTATAGAGGTGTGAGTAGTGTAGGGTATAGAGGGTTCAGTGATGTAGTGTGGGGTATAGAGGTGTCAGTAGTGTAGGGTATAGAGGTGTCTGATGTAGTGTAGGGTATAGAGGGGTCAGTAATGTAATGTAGTGTAGGATATAGAGGGGTCAGTAGTGTAGGATATAGAGGGGTCAGTAATGTAGTGTAGGATACAGAGGGGTCAGTAATGTAGTGTAGGGTATAGAGGGGTCAGTGATGTAGTGTAGGGTATAGAGGGGTCAGTGATGTAGTGTAGGGTATAGAGGGGTCAGTGATGTAGTGTAGGGTATAGAGGGGTCAGTAGTGTAGGATATAGAGGGGTCAGTGATGTAGTGTAGGGTATAGAGGGGTCAGTGATGTAGTGTACGGTATAGAGGGGTCAGTAATGTAGTGTAGGATATAGAGGGGTCCGTAATGTAGTGTAGGGTATAGAGGGGTCAGTGATGTAGTGTAGGGTATAGAGGGGTCAGTGATGTAGTGTAGGGTATAGAGGGGGCAGTGATGTAGTGTAGGGTATAGAGGGATCAGTAATGTAGTGTAGGGTATAGAGGGGTCAGTGATGTAGTGTAGGGTATAGAGGGGTCAGTGATGTAGTGTAGGGTATAGAGGGGGCAGTGATGTAGTGTAGGGTATAGAGGGGGCAGTAATGTAGTGTAGGGTATAGAGGGGTCAGTGAGGTAGTGTAGGGTATAGAGGGGTCAGTAATGTAGTGTGGGGTATAGAGGGGTCAGTGATGTAGTGTAGGGTATAGAGGGGTCAGTAATGTAGTTTAGGGTATAGAGGGGTCAGTAATGTAGTGTAGGGTATAGAGGGGTCAGTGATGTAGTGTAGGGTATAGAGGGGTCAGTGATGTAGTGTAGGGTATAGAGGGGTCAGTGATGTAGTGTAGGGTATAGAGGGGTCAGTGATGTAGTGTAGGGTATAGATGGGTCAGTAATGTAGTGTGGGGTATAGAGGGGTCAGTGATGTAGTATATGGTATAGAGGGGTCAGTGATGTAGTGTAGGGTATAGATGGGTCAGTGATGTAGTGTAGGGTACAGATGGATCAGTGATGTAGTGTAGGGTATAGAGGGGTCAGTGATGTAGTGTAGGGTATAGAGGGGTCAGTGATGTAGTGTAGCGTACAGAGGAGTCAGTCTTGTAGTGTAGGGTGTAGAGGGGTCAGTTATGTAGTGTGGGGTATAGAGGGGTCAGTGATGTAGTGTAGGGTATAGAGGGGTCAGTAATGTAGTGTAGGGTATAGAGGGGTCAGTAATGTAGTGTAGGGTATAGAGGGGTCAGTGATGTAGTGTAGCGCACAGAGGAGTCAGTGATGTAGTGTAGGGTATAGAGGGGTCAGTGATGTAGTGTAGGGTATAGAGGGGTCAGTAATGTAGTGTAGGGTATAGAGGGGTCAGTGATGTAGTTTATGGTATAGATGGGGTCAGTAGTGTAGGGTATAAAGGGGTCAGTGATGTAGTGTGGGGTATAGATGGGTCAGTAATGTAGTGTGTGGTATAGAGGGGTCAGTATTGTGGGGTATACAGGGGTCAGTGATGTAGTGTAAGGTATAGAGGGGTCAGTGATGTAGTGTAAGGTATAGAGGGGTCAGTGATGTAGTGTGGGGTATAGAGGGGTCAGTGATGTAGTGTAGTGTATAGAGGTGTGAGTAGTGTAGGGTATAGAGGGGTCAGTGATGTAGTGTGGGGTATAGAGGTGTCAGTAGTGTAGGGTATAGAGGTGTCTGATGTAGTGTAGGGTATAGAGGGGTCAGTAATGTAATGTAGTGTAGGATATAGAGGGGTCAGTAGTGTAGGATATAGAGGGGTCAGTAATGTAGTGTAGGATACAGAGGGGTCAGTAATGTAGTGTAGGGTATAGAGGGGTCAGTGATGTAGTGTAGGGTATAGAGGGGTCAGTGATGTAGTGTAGGGTATAGAGGGGTCAGTGATGTAGTGTAGGGTATAGAGGGGTCAGTAGTGTAGGATATAGAGGGGTCAGTGATGTAGTGTAGGGTATAGAGGGGTCAGTGATGTAGTGTACGGTATAGAGGGGTCAGTAATGTAGTGTAGGATATAGAGGGGTCCGTAATGTAGTGTAGGGTATAGAGGGGTCAGTGATGTAGTGTAGGGTATAGAGGGGTCAGTGATGTAGTGTAGGGTATAGAGGGGGCAGTGATGTAGTGTAGGGTATAGAGGGATCAGTAATGTAGTGTAGGGTATAGAGGGGTCAGTGATGTAGTGTAGGGTATAGAGGGGTCAGTGATGTAGTGTAGGGTATAGAGGGGGCAGTGATGTAGTGTAGGGTATAGAGGGATCAGTAATGTAGTGTAGGGTATAGAGGGGGCAGTAATGTAGTGTAGGGTGTAGAGGGGTCAGTGATGTAGTGTAATGACCAGGCACGCCCTTGCTCCACCCCTGAATTGCGTAGATCCCTAACAATTGGAGGTGTACGCGTACAGTCATTGTTGGATGAACGCACATCTCTGAATCACACCCTTAGATGAAAGGCGCTATATACAAAATGTGAAACTGTTTTATCGGTACAAGGCGGAAGAATGGTCATTCATATGGTAAAAACTGCTCCGAATTACCCATTGACCATGGCCTTTAGAATAAAGGAGGATAGGGCAAACACACTATTAGGGGTATATTTACTAAAGTGTGGGTTTTTATAAGTGGAGTTTTTGCCCATAGCAACCAATCAGATTCTACTTATCATTTAACACCTTCTAGAAGTAAATAGCTAGAATCTAATTGGTTGCTATGGGCAACAACTCCACTTATAAAAACCTGCACTTTAGTAAATATAATCTTTAATATACAAATCATTCAGTTACAGGTGACAAGACAGATAAATACATAACAGCAGGAGAGACCACTACACTACAGACGTTATTGTAGTAAGCTCTTGTAAACGGTCATAATACCCAGAAGGGGCAGCACTGGAGGAACAGGTGAAGTCTAGGACCTTGCAGACGGCCAGTGGTTCTCCACTTCCAGCAAATGGGAATTCTAATCTGTTGCGCAGCATCAGCCAGCAGTTTATGTACTGCGTGTTCCGAGGCATGAGTACCAGGGGTTATACAGGCATCCACCTCATACTTGTGCGGCAGAGAAAGCAGCGGCTTCATTCTATGCTCATCACTCCCCCACCCCTTATATATTTATGCCACCACCCGCTCCTTTAACTTACTTTTATAGGTTTTTGTGTCCCTGGCGATTTAAATGCACTTGGTGTATGTATGTACAGTGTCAAATAAACAGCTTTTTGTATTGAATATATCCTGGGGAAACACTAGATCACTTTTCCCTAAAGGCCACTATGGGGCATATCCAATTAGCTGCTGCTAATTATCGCGCTGATCGGGATTCAAATAGCGGGGATTCCACGTGCGGCTGTCCCCGAAACCCCATGCGCGAGTCCCCGCTGTCGGACAGTACCTCGCACCTCATGTAGGTGCGAGGTAAAGTCCGCGTGAAGCTGCCCTATTCGGCCCCGTGCTAGAGGGTATAACACACTGATTCCGCAGTTCTCGCGTGGAAGTTCCGTTCTAATGACGCGAGGAAAAAGCTATTTGATTGAATAGCTAATCCCCGCGTTTCGGGACTTTTGCCTGACAATTAGCACTAATTGGATACGCCCCAATGAGTGCACATCTATCACCTGCAGGAGAAGCACCAATATACATTTCTACTTACTTTAACTTTTTTATTTTATTTGGCTGACTGAATGGAGGCAGCTGTATCCCGCAGGTTCCTTCTTCATTCTGCTCCTCTTCCCTGCGTGCTGCTGAGCTCTCTCTTCTTGCATACCTATTACCTGACTCTACCGCCTGCCTGGAGCAGCTGGGTACCGGCTGCAGGTCTATGCTGGCTGTGTGGAGAGTATAGAGAGAGCACCCTAAGTCCAGGCACCGGAGACTGAGGCCTGTTGCTGTTGCTGCTCATTTCACAGACACTTACAGGGGTATTCAATATGGGTGCGATAACATCGTTTTTGCGTTAATATCGCAATTATGACGTCATTATCGCAGGTTTTACTTTTACACCTTATTCAATATCAAAGGCTTATCGCAGTTTTGAAAAGTCGAAGATAAAAAACGGGGATAAGTTTTCACCATTGAATAGGTGTCGAAAAAAAGTGCAGAATTGGAGTTTAGGGGTGCAGGCTTAAAAAAAAAATAGCCTGCACCCCTGGGAATGACATTTAAAAAAGAACTGTCAAAAAAAATGTAAAAAAAAAATAGGGACACCCCAAAAAATTAATTAAAAAATTGGGGTGAAAAAAAAAAGGGAAAAAATTGTTTAACAATAGGGAAATAGGTTCAGGGCTATTCTGGAAGTATGCGGCAGATGTTTTGAAGAATAGATTTATAGTGGCAGGTGCACAAATGCAGAATTTTAAAAAACTTACTTTAGGGACTTAAAAATATGCTAGTACCGATTTTCATGTCCCCCAAATTTGATGGGACCACTTAAAAAAACGAAAAAAATAACCTAAATGCTCTTCTGCATCACTTCTTCAATGTCGGGAAAAAAACACCTGCTGCGGCTATTTAAATCCCCGACTTTCAATTAAAGGCTAAAACGGGGGTACCCATAATGATCCCCCATGTTTTTACAACTTTAGGAGGTCTTACAATTATTTTAAGGAAAAATTCGTAACTTTACGCAAATCCAACTTCGGAGTTTCCCGTTTTCGTAAATTTTATATTGAATACAGGGATAAGCGGGAGCGCGCCCGATACTTTAACGCAGGTTAAAACTCCGATATGAAACGTTAACTTCGACAGTGAAGTTAACGTTTCATATTGAATACCCCTCATAAAATGAAGCATATGAAAATCTCCCTCTGGAAATCCTCTGTCTGGCCCTGACACTACTCCCTGGGTATCCGGGGACTTCCGTATCCGTATCACACAACACAGCGGGCACCCAGCAACTGGCCTTGTGACAGCGGGCAGGGGACAGCTGGACACGCTGTGCACATGTGTGATTTATTTCGGCAGGTGCCCGGTGCTTCGGAATGGTATTACAGGTATTATATATGGCTCCCATTTCTTGTAAAACCGTTGGACACCTCGCTCTACAACTGAAAAATTATCTCTGTGATCTAAATAAATAAAATCTAAAAGGGCAGATAGTAATTCACTAATTAAATGTATGGTTTTCTTGACCCGATTACGGAGATTTTATAATTTTATTTAGCCACTGTAACGATGATTGTAAAAATGGGGATGAGGTGATTAATATAAGACTCTATTTTCCATATATATAAATTAGCAAACAGTAGCGGGATGGGATGGAATGGAGGGGTATGTGAAGATGGAACAATTGGTTGATAAAATTCAGGACCTTGTTCCAGTAACGTTGGACCTCTCAACACGACCACATGACGCGGATGTAATCTGCGCGTGAGACATTACACTTCGGGCAATGACCAGATTCCTCAGGGATCATATAATGGCGTTGGAGTGGTGAGACATAGGCTCTGTGTAAGGTTTGTAAATGGATTTCCTGAAGCACAGAGGAACCTAACATTTTCAGTATTTTGTCTGTTGGATGGATAATGGCTGCAAAATCTTTTACCTCAGGGAGAGTTCCAGAGATGGATAGGATCTTGTGCTATCAAATCAGGGTAGGGGTACCTAATAGAGGTCAAGAAACTTAAGAATGACTCGGTGAGTCGGTGTGAGGGGGGATCAGAGTGTTGGGTTAAGGGCATTTACTGGATATAAAGTGTTGGAGATACAAGAAGAAATAAGAGTTGGGGGATGTGAAATTTGTCATGTAGTTGCTGAAATGAAAACATAAGGCCTCCTGGGTCGAAGATGTCTGAAATGGCCTTAATTCACTTACATTTCCATTGTAAAGACCAGGCATTGTGTACAGATGGCAAGAAATCGGGATTACCCTGTCAGAATCTGCAGCTTCCAGCCTGAGACACTGCATTAATTACTGCCTGTCTGTGTGCAGTGTCAGGTGCATGCTGATTGATTCTCCTGTTCACAGCACAGCTGGTCTATCATTAAGGAAGACTTGCTCTGGTTGGGCCTTGTTCCTGTTAAAATCCAGCCAACCCTGTAATCCATGCCAGTGTTAGAAGTTTTTTCGTACTTCCAGTTCCTGTCTCCTGCATGTCAGTCTTGCTGTTTTTCGTGTGTGCTGTTTATTCCATCCAGGCGGCTCCACCTGCATCTCGTCCACACGTGCTGCTTGTACCATCTGGGCAGCATGGAGTGCTTCCTACCCCAGAAGCGTCTGTCACCATCCGGTGGCTTGTATCAACACGGCGGCACCAGTCGCAGTTTAGCGTACCAGGTGCGCACCATCGCCAGTGTAATTCCGGCGGCACTGGTAGCTATTCTGCGTTCCAGGTGCGCAACCTAGCACACCGTCGCCAGTGTCATCCCGGCAACACTGGTAGCCACACTGCATTCCAGGTGTGCTGTTAAGCACACCGTCGCCAGTGTCATCTCGGCGGCACTGGTAGCAGTCCCACGTTATTGTTGCATACCTCACCTGAGTCTCATCAGCCCAAAGGCTGCAATGGTCCTGGGGCCCTAGGTCACTATCAGCCCTCAAGGCTGCTGCAACATCCCAAAGGCAGCTTCACTTCATTAGTCCCTTGGCCATGACTATAAAGGCCACAATCAGCCCCCAAGGCTGCTTCACACCATCAGTCCCTTGGCCACGACTATAAAGGCCACGACCAGCCCTCAAGGCTGATCCTACAGCCCACAGGCTGCATCACACCTCTTACCCTCGGCACAACTAGTACTATACATTCCAGCCCTCAAGGCTGTCATCAGTTGGCTCTACATCATACCGTCAATTCCCTCCAGGAATCATAACATTATCACCGGCCATAAATATTTGTAGAGCCACGATTGTGATCATGGAGCCAGGTCAGAATCCAGCTCAAATTCTTGCTGCCCAAATACAGGTCCTAACACAAAAGGTCCAGGAACTTTTCCTCCGGGTAGAAGAGACACGGGCAGCTCCCCCGTCCGTTTCAGCCTCAGCTCGGCACCCTGAGCCTAAACTCAATTTGCCGGATCATTTTTCTGGCAGTTGTAAAGATTTTCTCAACTTCCGAGAAAGCTGCAAGTTGTACTTCAGGCTTCGGCCTGCTTCTTCTGGATCAGAGACTCCACGAGTCTGTGTTATTATCTCGTTGCTTCAAGGTGACCCACAGACCTGGGCCTTTGGTCTACTACCAGCTCATAGGGCTCTTCAGACGGTGGATGCTTTCTTTGGTGCTCTTGGTCTTCTCTACGATGACCCAGACAAGGCAGCATTAGCCGAGTCCAAACTCCGATCTCTGTCACAAGATCAAGGAGCTGCTGAGGATTACTGCACAGAGTTCCGTAGGTGGGCCAATGACTCTGGTTGGAATGATCCTGCACTTAGAAGTCAATTCTGCCTTGGTCTCTCTGATCAGATAAAGGATATTCTTGTCCAACATATGGTTCCGGAGACATTGGATGACCTCATGCACCTGGTCATTCGCATTGATCGCCGCATCCGGGAACTTAGAAGGGAGAAGGAACTTCCTACATCTGTTCCTCGGCCTCCAGTTTGGGAGACTGGTGCTGCTAAAACTCATGGAGAACCATTTACATGCAAGACCAGAAAAATGCGATTTTGAAATTCAAGAGGTGTCATTCCTAGGGTACATCATCTCCTCTCCAGGATTCTAGATGGATCCGAGCAAGGTTAAGGCCATCTTAGATTGGGTTCAGCCTACCAATCTAAAAGCGATTCAGCGCTTCCTTGGCTTCGCCAATTATTACAGGCGATTTATCAATTCTTTCTCATCCATAGTCGCACCTATTGTGGAGCTCACCAAGAAAGGAGCTGATGTGACTAACTGGCCGGCCAAAGCTCTTTAAGCCTTCAACTCCTTAAAGATTGCCTTTACCTCTGCTCTGGTTCTTCGGCATCCCAATACTGACCTTCCATTTATTGTCGAAGTAGATGCCTCAGAAGTTGGTGTGGGGGCCGTATTGTCTCAGAAGGATCCTTTGAATGGCAAACTCCATCCCTGCTCTTATTTCTCCTGGAAATTCACCTCAGCAGAAAGGAATTATGACGGAATCGTGAACTGTTGGCCATCAAGTGGGCATTTGAGGATTGGAGACACTGGCTGGAAGGAGCCAATCATGTCATCACAGTGCACACTGATCACAAAAATATTTCTTACATTGAGACTGCCAAGTGTAATGTTCTGGTTTAGTTGTGGGCCCGGGGTGGTGACAGGAGCAAACACAGAAGCAGATTTAAATAAAAAGGTTACATTTTTAATGAGTGGCTTTAGAAGACATGGGAATGGCAAAAGCAAAAAGTCCAGGTTTAGCACTAAAGTGCACTTGATTACTGTAGTGAGAATAATGGGAGAATGTCCAGAAAGTGGCAGTTAAGAACAGTCCGGTACGCAGGTTAGTGAGCTGAAATATATACAGGCAGTGGTGATGAGTCCAGCTGGGAGTGAAATAAATACAGACAGAGGTAATGAGTCCAGCTGGGAGTGAACTGGAGGCAGGGTGCAGGGTGTCAGCAGGCTCAGGCACTCAGGCAGGAGAAAAGGTAGTGGAGGATGCAGGGTAGTCCAGCAGGTTTTAGGAGTTGACAAGCAGGCTGGCAGGTAGCGTTTACACATGTAACAAGAGGTGAGCACAGAGAACTCCCTCTCAGCTAGGCTGAGATACACGTTGCACTGGCAATGAAGGAAGACTCTGGATCTTCCTAAATACCCCGTGCCACGCTATGACTGGCTGAAGGGAACACATGACTCACCAGGATTGGGCAGTTGAATCACATGGTCAGAAGACAAGATGGTGGCGCCCATGCCAAACGGAACGGAAACACTGCCAGGCCTTATCAGCCCTGAATGACAATGTGCCCGCACAGAACCACACGCAGCCAAAGCCCCTCACCAAACACCAGTGCCACTGCCAGCCCCCCCACCATAGTGACCTCACAGGTAATACCTGCCGACCACCATGCCGAGAAACCCTGGCCGTGACACCAAAAGGTTGAACGCCACACAGGCTCGGTGGGCATTATTTTTTTACCCGTTTTAATTATGTCATCTCATTCAGGCCTGGCTCCAAGAACTTAAAGGTAGATGCGTTGTCCAGCAGTTTTCAACCAGTTCAACCAATCACCATGCTGGGGGAGACCATCATCCCTACCTCCAATATCCATTTCGCTGTGACCAGAGATTTTGCGGATCTTATTTGTTCCTGCCAATCAGAAGCTCCTGCAGAAATGCCACCAGGAGTCTTGTTCGTGCCAGAGAGATTTTGGAAATCGGTGCTATTGGACTTTCATTCTTCCAAGCCATCTGGGCACCCAGGCATTGCTAAAACCATAACATTTCTGTCTCGTTCTGTCTGGTGGCAATCTATGGGTCAAGATACTCGGGAATTTGTATTGGCTTGTGATGTCTGTGTTGGAAACAAGTCTCCTCACACAGCTCC
This sequence comes from Taudactylus pleione, assembly GCA_031769625.1. Classification (NCBI taxonomy): domain Eukaryota; kingdom Metazoa; phylum Chordata; class Amphibia; order Anura; family Myobatrachidae; genus Taudactylus; species Taudactylus pleione. The sequence goes on from JAUIMM010001084.1 coordinate 132,052, forward strand.
ATCCGGACTCCTGCTTCCTCTTCCTATGCCCTCTAGACCATGGACTCATATTGCCATGGACTTCATCATGGACTCACCATCTTCTTCCCACTGCTCTGTCATATGGACAGTTGTTGACCGTTTTAGTAAAATGGTTCACTTTGTTCCACTCACCAAACTGTCTTCTGCTAAAGAGTTGTCTTCACTATTTGTACTCCACATATACAGACTTCATGGCTTACCGATGGATATCGTTTCCGACCGAGGGACACAGTTTGTGACGCGGTGTTGGAAGAATTTCTGCTCGGCCCTGGGTATCAACATCAGCCTATCTTCCGGGTACCATCCACAGTCAAACAGGCAGACAGAACGGATGATCCAGTCATTGGAGCAGATACTCCGCCTCTTTGTTTCCAAGTACCAGAATGCCTGGGTGTCTCTTTTTCCCATTGCGGAATTTGCATTTAATAACTCTTGTCACTCCTCTTCATCGGTTTCACCTTTTTTCTGCAACTCTGGGCTGCACCCTAGAGCAAACTCATTTGAGGCAGTTTCAGCTGGTATTCCATCCTCCACATCGGTGGCGAGGCTGGTCTTTTTTGAAGAAAGTTTGTCAGTGTCTGATGAAAGCATCCGGTCGTGCCAAAATCTGGGCGGATAAACATCGACTACAATGCAATTTCAAAGTGGGCAATTTGGTGTGGCTGTCTTCCAAGAATATTAATATCCATCAATGATCATAGAAGGTCCCAGATTCATTGGACCATTTAGGATTATCTCTCGTATCAATCCTGTGGCCTTCCGTCTGAAGCTGCCTGCTAACCTGAGGATTAACAATACGTTTCATTGCTCCTTACTCAAGCCGGTCTCCTCTTCTCCCAGGGGGACAGCTCTAGAGGGCCAGCAAGACCTCCACCCGTCCTTGTCCAAGGACATCGAGAGTTTGTGGTGCAGAAAGTTCTGGACTCCAGATTCTCACGAGGAGTCCTTCAGTTCCTGGTCCATTGGAAGGGGTATGGGCCAGAAGAACACTCCTGGGTGCCTATGAGATCATTGAATGCTTCTGCTTTAGTAAGTAAATGTTTTCAAGATTTTCCGAAAAAACCTGGAGCTAGGGGTTCCTTAACCCCTCGTCAAAGAGGGGTACTGTCAGGATCTGCATCTTCCAGCCTGAGACACTGCATTAATTACTGCCTGTCTGTGTATAGTGTCAGGTGAATGCTGATTGATTCTCCTGTTCACAGCACAGCTGCACACTGGTCTATCATTAAGGGAGACTTACTCTGTTTGGGCCTTGTTCCTATTAAAATCTAGCCAGCCTACAATCCATGCCGGTGATAGAAGTTTTTTCGTACTTCCGGTTCCTGTCTCCTGCATGTCAGTCAAGTTCCTGAGTCAGTCTTGCTGTGTTTCGTGTGTGCCGTTTATTCCATCCAGGCGCCACCTGCATCTCGTCCTCACGTGCTGCTTGTACTATCTGGGCAGCACGGAGCGCTTCCTACCCCAGAAGCGTCTGTCACCATCCGGTGGCTTGTGTCAACATGGTGCCACCAGTCGCAGTTTAGCGTTCCAGGTGCACACCGTCGCCAGTGTCATCCCAGCGGCACTAGTAGCTACTCTGCGTTCCAAGTGCGCAACCTAGCACACCGTTGCCAGTGTCATCCCGGCGACACTGGTAGCCACTCTGCATTCCAGGTGCGCAACCTAGCACACCGTCGCCAGTGTCATCCCGGCGACACTGGTAGCCACTCTGCATTCCAGGTGCGCTATAAAGCACAGCATCACCAGTGTCTCTCGGCGGCACTTGTAGCAGCCCCACGTTATTGTTGCATACCTTGCCTGAGTCTCATCAGCCCAAAGGCTGCAACGGTCCTGGGGCCCCAGGTCACTATCAGCCCTCAAGGTTACTGCCACAGCCCAAAGGCTGCTTCACATCACCAGTCCCTTGACCACGACTATAAAGGCTGCTCCTACAGGCCACAGGCTGCATCACACCTCTTGCCCTCGGCACAACTAGTACTATACATTCCATCCCTCAAGGCTGTTGTCAGTTGGCTCTACATCATACCGTCAATTCCCTCCAGGAATCATAACATACCCATAATGAGAATATATCTGGAGCTAGTATGGTCTCTGCCAAATTTCCAATTGACACCACCCAAGCAGATAAGTATCTTTGAAAAAGAGGTGGTTTTGGGTATAAGGGGACATGGATTCCCTGCAGAGATGGAGAAGTGCTACAGGGGCAAATGGTGCAAAAAGGAATTAAAAGCATCTATCGAGAGAATAGTAACGTGTTCACAATTTAATAGGCAATCAGCCACATAGTGGAAAAAAGCTGCATGTGAATCATCGCGGATGTCAGGGAGACCCAAACCACCTGATGTCCTTGCTTGTATTAAACGACAGGGCTAGTGGGAGCATTTGAATCCAATAAGAAAGATTGTAAAATAGCACTCTCTTAATTAGTGCAATTCTCCCAAGCAACGAAAGAGGCAAATGTAACCGGTTATCGAATTGAGTTAGTATCTTCTCAACAACCGGTGAGAAGTTTAGGTTATAAAGATTGTGTAAAGTGGCCGGGATATGAATGCCCCAGGTATTTGATGGATTGATGAGTAAGGAAAGGGAAGATATGAAACCATTAGCCAAAACATAAGAACAAGGGGATTATATAAAATCTGCATTGAATAAACTGGAGAGGAAAACCAAATCTCTGGAGAGTCTCATAGAGGGGATCCCTGGTCACCAGATCAAATGCTTCTTCTGCATCAAGTGATAATAAAAACCTGGGATCACCCCCGCTGGAGCCGTCCACATGAGACACAGCTGCCAAAACTTCATGGATGTTTGTGACCGAGTGCCCCTCCCATATAAGTCTGGTTTGATCCCTGTGTACAATACTTGGGAGGAGACATTTCAATCGCTCAGCTAGGATTTTGGTAAAGAATTTGAAATCCGTTTTAAGCAAGGATATCGGTCAATATGAGGAAGGCAATAAAGGGTCACACCCCGGTTTAGGAAGCATTTTTATAGTAGCCGGATTAAAGGGTAGAGGTAGAGTATCAGTGTCAGTCAAAGAATAAAAGAACAACGTGAGGGGAAGTGGAATTTTGGACAGTAATATTTGATAGAACTCCTTAATCAATCCATCAGGACCTGGGGCTTTGAGAGTTTTTGGTTCTTTAATAACCACCTTACCCTCTTCAGTGGTCAAGCAAGCAAGGAAGTGACCTGTTCAGGCGTGATTAGGGGTAGAGAGAGGTATTCCCAAATTGTTTTCATGTTAACTATATTGATAGTGTCACTATTGATAGAGAGTATGGTGTATGTTTACTAAAGTGACAGTTTTTAGAAGTGGAGATGTTGCCTATAGCAACCAATCAGATTCTACTTAACATTTAACAAGCACCATATAGAAGATAATAGTTAGAAACTGATTGGTTGCTATGGGCAACATCTCCACTTCTATAAACTCTCACTTTAGTTCATTTACCCCTATATGTTAGTTAAAAAAAGAATTTTAAAATCTCAGACATATCCTCACCCTTAGACGTCAAGTCACCCCTTGAAATCTTTAGAGCTGTAAGATCACTAGGTGTTACAAGGAAAAAAAAAAGTTTTCCCCCCAGCACACTGCAAAAAACCAGCAGAAAAACTTGAATACTACATGATGATAGAAATTCAGAGGTATTTGTTGCATACAATTGCAAATATATGGTTAAGCACCGGGCCAGCTCCAAGGCTCCTCTATACCGGCATCCCAAACGCTACATGATAATAGCACCAACTCTGGGTCAAATAATTGCATACTATTTGCTACATGATAACCGCACAATACATAAATATATATAAGCTGAGAGCCAACTCACCTCGGAGGTGCCCCAGAAACCTCTATATATTAAATACAGGAACCAGCATACCCTCCCAATACTGGTCCCATCCATGCCTCTTAGAACAGCAATACAAAATAGTGGTTGCTCATATCAACTTAATGCTATTTCACAGGTGCTTGTAAGAGGAGGGGTTTACTCTGAACTACAAGGAAGAAAAAAGGTTCCCCCCCCCAGCACACTGCAAAACAAACAGCAGAAAAACTTGAATACTACATGATAATAGAAATTCAAAGGTATTCCTCTGAATTTCTATTATCATGTAGTATTCAAGTTTTTCTGCTGTTTGTTTTGCAGTGTGCTGAAGATCACTAGGTTGTCTGGTACCCCGGAATAGGTTGGAGAGTAACCACAGTCTGATTTGTTGCCATATTTATGGAACATGGGGCCTGATTCAGAGCCGCTCGTAAGCGGCCGCTCGTTCGCTCCGAGCGATGTTTGCCCAACTGTGCATGCATACGGATCGTTATACGCATGCGCGAACCAGTCAGTGCAGTCGAAATTCATGTGCTCGCAAAATAGCGAATGCCTGATAATGTGAGTGACAGAAAAAGGCGTATCTGGGTGGTAACAGGGGAAGGTGCTTGAAAACGGGGAGTGGAGATCCGAACGCAGGCGTGCTTAAAGGTCAAAACGGACATTTTATGGGTGCGCATAATTAAAACAGCAGCGTCATTGACCACGTCACTGGGTTATTTTATAGCCAGAACTGCTCGCAAAATTGTGGTAGCAAAAACCAACTACAAGAATAGCGAGCAGTTCATACCCTGGTCGATGTACTCGATTAATCTAATAAATAGCGGACATGACGTAGGATGCGAGCGGCCAGGGGGCGTTGTTTCCCAAAAAACGACCGCAAGTTTTGTTCACTCGATCAGACCTAGAGGCGTGACCAGACCGCAAAGAGCGAACGGTTCATTTGAATAGCCACCCCTATTTTCTGGACGAGCGAGCGCTAATTGCGTCCAGCTCTGAATCAGGCCCATAGAGCTGCCCTTGTCTACATCACGATCACTCATTTGAGTAAGTACATTGTCATAATGGGATTTTGCAGATATGTAGGCTTGGACATTAGGGGGAGATGGACAAGACTTCATAGTTCAATGTAGTTGTTAAAATTTGTTAGCCATCTAGGAAGGAGGCCGCTAGATGTTTTCTGAGTCTAGAAGTATAGGAAATGATGGCGGCCATAAGGGATGCTTTAGCCGCCTGCTAATACAACAGAGGATCCTCAGCATGAGAGGGGTTAGAGAAGGCGCAGTCATCCCATGCTGATATTAACATCGCCTTACATTTTTGGGAGTTCGCTAGGGACGATGGGAATGCAACATAGTTTATGAGATCGCACATCACTAAAATTTTGCAACGCTACCCAGATGGGAGGGTGGTCAGGTACTGATATGGGAGCAATATCTGTATAAGAACGTGGGTATTAATGTGTTAGAGAAAATAGTCTAACCTGGACAAAGCTAGGTGAGGGGTGGAGAAAAAGGTGTATTTGCTGTCTGTAGGGTGGTGCAGTCTCCATACATCAGTCAAAGACAGTGGATTACATACAGCGCCTTGCAAAATTATTCACAACCCTTTTGCATTTTTCATGTTTTGTTGCTTCGCAACCTGGAATTAAAATGTATTGTTTGAAGGTGTGCATCATTTCATTAACCGAACATGCCTGTAGTTGTGTTTTATTTAATATTGTGAAGCTAACAAGATTTAGGACAACATAACAGAAAACGTAAGCGTGCATAACTATTCACCCCCATAAAGTCAGTACTTTTTCGAGCCACCTTTTGCTGCAATTACAGCTGCAAGTCGCTTTGGATAAGTCTCTATGAGCTTGCCACATCTTGCCCCTGGGATTTTTGCCCATTCTTCAAGGAAAAACTGCTCCAGCTCCTTCATGTTGGATGGTTTCCGCTTGTGAACAGCAATCTTCAAGTCTGACCACAGGTTCTCAATTGGATTGAGATCTGGGCTTTGACTAGGCCATTCCAACACATTTAAATGTTTCCCCTTAAACCACTCGAGTGTTGCTTTGGGACATTGTCCTGCTGGAAGGTGAACCTCCGTCCCAGTCTCAAATCACAGGCAGACTGAACCAGGTTTTGCTCAAGAATATCCCTGTATTTAGCACCATCCATGATTCCTTCAACTCAAATCAGTTTCCCAGTCCCTGCTGCTGAAAAACATCCCCACAGCATGATGCTGCCACCACCATGTTTCACTGGGGGATGGTTTTCTTGGGGTGATGGGATGTGTTGGGTTTGCGCCAGACATAGCGCTTTCCTTGGTGGCCGAAAAGTACAATTTTAGTCTCATCTGACCAGAGCACCTTCCTCCATACATTTGGGGAGTCGCCCACATGCCTTGTGGCAAACTCAAATCGTGTCTTCTTATTTTTATCACTAAGTAATGTTTTTTTCTGGCCACTCTTCCATAAAGCCCAGCTCTATGGAGTGTACAGCTTAGATGATGGATTTGATGGTGCTTCGGGGGATCATCAAAGATTTGGATATTTTTTTATAACCCAACCCCGAATTGTACTTCTCAACAACTTTGTCCCTGACCTGTTTGGAGAGCTCCTTGGTCTTCATGGTGTGATGGCTCTTGCTTAGTGGTGTGGCAGCCTCTGGGGCCTTACAGAAAAGGTGTGTTTATACTGACAGATCACGTGACACTTAGATTTCACACAGGTGGACTTCATTTCACTAATTATGTGACTTCTGAAGGTAATTGGTTGCACCAGAACTTTGAGGGGCTTCATAGCAAAGGGGGTGATTACATATGAACATGCCAATTTTCAGAATTTTATTTATAAAGATTCTTTTTTATATATATTTTTCTCATTTCACTTCACCAAATTAGACTATTTTGTGCAGATCTATTACATAAAACTCAGATTAAAAAAATAAATAAATAACAGGTTGTAATGTAACAAAAAAGGTAAAAAGCCAAGGGGGTGAATACTTTTGCAAGGTACTGTATATACTGAACACCAACTTTATATGTACAAGCAAGGGGAGAACAGTAGACGTCCTAAAAGTTTTGGATCCCACTATATTGAAATCCCAAATGAATATGAAATCCCACATGGGGATATACAGTCAGGTGCATAAATATTGGGACATTGACAGAATTTTCATATTTTGGCCTCTATTCATCACCACAATGGCTTTAAAATGAAACAAACAAGATGTGCTTTAACTGCAGACTTTCAGATTTAATTTGAGGGTAATTACATCCAAATCAGGTGAACGGTGTAGGAATTACAACGGTTTCTATATGTGCCTCCTACTTTTTAAGGGGCCAAAAGTAATGGGATTAGCAACTCAAAAGCTATTTCATGGACAGGTGTGGGCTATTCCCTCGTTATTTCATTATCAATTAAGCAGGTAAAAGGACTGGAGTTGATTAGGTGTGACATTTGCATTAGGAATCAGTTGCTGTTGACTCTCAATATGAGATCCAAAGAGCTGTCACTATCAGGGAAGCAAGCCATTAGTAGGCTGAAAAATCAAAACAAAACCATCAGAGAGATAGCAAAAACATTAGGTGTCGCCAAATCAACTGTTTGGAACATTGTTAAAAAGAAAGAACGCACCGGAGAGCTCAGCAACACCAAAAGACCCGGAAGACCACGGAAAACAACTGTGGTGGATGACAGAAGAACTATTTCCCTGGATGAAGAAAAACCCCTTCACAACATTTGGCCAAATCAAGAACACTCTGCAAGAGGTAGGTGTATATGTGTTAAAGTCAACAATCAAGAGAAGACTTCACAAGAGTGAATATAGAGGGTTCACCACAAGATGTAAACCGTTGGTGAGCCACAAAAACAGGAAGACCAGATTAGAGTTTGCCAAACAACATCTAAAAAAGCCATTATAGTTCTGGAACAACATCCTATGGACAGATGAGACAAAGATCAACTTGTACCAGAGTGATGGGAAGAGAAGAGTATGGAGAAGGAAAGGAACTGCTCATGATCCAAAACATACCACCTCATCAGTGAAGCATGGTGGTGGTAGTGTCATGGCGTGGGCATGTATGGCTGCCAATGGAACTGGTTCCCTTGTATTTATTGATGATGTGACTGCTGACAAATGCAGCAGAATGAATTCTGAAGTGTTTCGGGCAATATTATATGCTCATATTCAGTCAAATGCTTCAGAACTCATTGGACGGCGCTTCACAGTGCAGATGGACAATGACCCGAAGCATACTGCAAAAGCAACCAAAGAGTTTTTTAAGGCTAAAAAGTGGAATGTTATGCAATGGCCAAGTCAATCCCCTGACCTGAATCCGGCTGAGCATGCATTTCACTTGATGAAGACAAAACTGAAGGGAAAATGCCCAAAGAACAAGCAGGAACTGAAGACATTTGCAGTAGAGGCCTGGCAGAGCATCACCAGGGATGAAACCCAGCGTCTGATGATGTCTATGCGTTCCAGACTTCAGGCTGTAATTGCCTACAAAGGATTTGCAACAAACTATTAAAAAGTTAGATTTAGGATTGTTTAGTTTGTCCCATTACTTTTGGCCCCTTAAAAAGTGGGAGGCACATTTAGAAACCGTTGTAATTCCTACACAGTTCACCTGATTTGGATGTAATTACCCTCAAATTAAATCTGAAAGTCTGCAGTTAATGCACATCTTGTTTGTTTCACTTCAAAGCCATTGTGGTGGTGAATAGAGGCCAAAATATGAACATTCTGTCAATGTCCCAATATTTATGCACCTGACTGTAGGTTGTTTATAAGTTTCAGGAAATAAGACTTAGATTATGAGTTAGGGGCATAAACATTTGTGACAACCAGGGCCGGATTAACGGGGGGGCGACAAGGGCGATCGTCCCTGGGCCCCCACACGTTAAGGGCCCCCACACCCATTGGGGTTAAAGTGGACCGGAGGAGGCGGAAACCAGTTCCGCAACCTCCGGCCAACCTAACCCCAGCGCCGCAGGGAGGCTCCTATTAGCAGGCGCCCGGCTCCCTCCCCGCAGCGGCAGCCGGAGTCGGAGGCTTGAGCTCACATGAGCTCCAGCTTCCGGCTCACGCAGAGCACTATGGCAGAGACGTCTCTGCCATAGTGTGGAGGAGCAACCGAGCGGACGCCGGGCTAAGGTTAAGGTAAGTATGAGCTTTATTTTTTTATTTTAGTGCAAGCGGCCTACTGGGGGCATTACTGGCGGGGGGCATTACTAAAGGGGACATTACTCAGGGGGGAGCATTACACATTACACCTGGGGCATTACTCGGGGAGGGGGGAGGCATTACTACTGGGGGCATTACTGGTGGGGGGCATTATTCAGGGGGGAGCATTACTACTGGGGCATTACTCGGGGAGGGGGGAGCATTACTACTGGGGCATTACTCGGGTAGGGGGGAGGCATAACTACTGGGGCATTACTGGGGGGGGAATTACTACTGGGGACATTACTCGGGGGGGAAGCATTACTGCTGGGGACATTAATCAGGGGGCATTTCTATCGGGGGCTCTACTAGAGAGGGAGCATTAGTATTGGGGGCACTAACAGAGGGGCATTACTACTGGGGGCAATTCTACAGAGGGCTCTACTAAAGGAGGAATGACTACTGGGGGCATTACTATTTGGGGCACAACTGCATAGGTATTTCTACTGGGGGATTTATACAGGGGGCATTACTATTGGGCACATGCCCAATTACTACTGGGGGGCATTACTATTTGGGGCACAACTACAGGGCCCTACTGGGGGCATTTATACAGAGGGCACTACTACAGGGGGCACTACTAATGGGAGTATTGCATAGGGCGCACTGCATAAGGGGCACTACTACTGCGTGCACTGCATAGGGGGCACTACCACTGTGGGCACTGACACTACTGGGGGCTCTGCATAAGGTCCCCATTGCGCATACCCCCAGTTTGTCACATTTAATAGGGGCCCCCACATGTTTGTTACCCAGGGGCCCCCACAGACCTTAAACCGGCCCTGGTGACAACATAACGGCAACTCGCAAATATGGCGTCTAAAATTACAAATCTGCCCTCTGGGTCTACTGTAGTGCGGTCAACTGACAAGTCTTTGCAGGCCAATCTAGCCTCATCCCTCGCTTTAGATGTATACGGCCTGAAGCTAAAAATTTTATGCCTGAGCATCCCGACTTCAGCATGTTCAGCTTCAGTAAGGTGGATTTCTTGTAGGAAAAAGACATCAGCATGAGCCTTGTAAAGAAACGTTAATATACATTTCCTCGATTAAAATGAGCGATTGATCGATAACGATATCAATATCGTTTGATAATTCGATAATCATTTGAAAATTTGGTCTTTTAGACATCTATCATCGTGCAAACATGCCAGTCAACCTGACAATATCGTCAGGTTCAGCATGTTTGCAGATGATTGATTGTGCCTGCACTGAACGACTGCAGTGTAGTGAACGACTGAACGATAACCATATCGTAATCGTTCAGTCTTTTCACTTTCGGGTAGTGGATACCCGCCTTAACTCTAAATCAGCCTATCACATACTAAAAATAAATAAGGGGATACTGACCTGCTGGCCATACTAACCCCCTAATTGGGTAACAAACCCCTGTAGTACATTTTAAAACTTAAAAGGTCATAAAAGATTACGTTGTCAGTAGCCAAAGATTCCTCACAGGGGTGGAAAGGGAAGCCAAGAAACTTAATAGTTGCAGCAAACTCTAAATCAGCCTATGGTATACTAAAAATAAATGAGCGAAGACTGACCTGCTGGCCATGATACCCCTCCCCCCCAACTGGGTAACACACCCCTGTAGTAGATTTCTGAGCACCAGATAATCTGAGTATGAGGGATAATACACACAATAAAATTTGATTTTGACAAAAGACAAATAAAAAAACTGGCCACCAACTTCAACACACTGTGCAGATATTAAGGCGGTGGCCCTTGACCTACTGACCATTAGTGGTCTTACACACTTCAGTATCACAGCCTGAATTTAGTACACAAAAAAAAAAAATTGATTTCAATGAAAGACAAATAAAAAACTGGGCACCAACTGCAACACACTCAGCTCACACTGCATGGAGACCCAGCGCTTATATGTACGTGAACAAAAAACGCACTGGGGGACAGCGCACAGACGTAGTACACACAATAATTGAAATAAACATTTCTTTCCACTTTTTTAAATTCGCAGCTCAGCCGACACAGGGCCTGATTCAGAGCCGCTCGTAAGCGGCCGCTCGTTCGCTCCGAGCGATGTTTGCCCAACTGTGCAAGCGTACGGATCGTAATACGCATGCGCGAACCAGTCAGTGCGGACGAAAATCGTTTGTTCGCTAAATAGCGAATGCCTGCTATTTTGAGTGACAGGATGAGGCGTATGTGGGTGGTAACAGGGGAAGGTGCTTGAAAACGGGGAGTGGAGATCCGAACGCAGGCGTGCTTAAAGGTCAAAACGGGCGTTTTAAGGGTGTGCATAATTAATACAGCAGCGTCATTGACCACGTCACTGGGTTATTTTATAGCCAGAACTGCTCGCAAGATTGTGGTAGCAAAAACCAACCACAAGAATAGCGAGCAGTTCATACGCTGGTCGATGTACTCGATTAATCTAATAAATAGCGGACGTGACGTAGGATGCGAGCGGCCAGGGGGCGTATTTTTTCAAAAAACGACCGCAAGTTTTGTTCGCTCGTTCAGACCTAGAGGCGTGAACAGACCGCAAAGAGCGAACGGTTAATTTGAATAGCCACCCCTATTTTCTGGACGAACGACCGCAAATAGCGTCCGGCTCTGAATCAGGCCCACAGCGCTTATATGTACTGTACGTGAACAAAACGAACTGGGGAACAGCGCACAGACGTAGTACACACAATAATTGAAATAAACATTTCTTTCCACTTTTTTAAATTCGCAGCTCAGCTGACACTGGGCCTGATTCAGACCTGCGAGCGCTGAGGGCTCGCAAGCGGGTCGATGGTGCCCTAGTGCGCATGCGCACGACGGAGGGAGCTCCGTCGTGCGCATGCGCGAGACCCGAATAGCGACGGCCAAGCCGTCGCTATGGGTCTCGCACCAAAGGGGGCGTGCTGTCGATGGTGAGTGACAGCACCCCCCCTTTGGTGGGCATGCCGGGGGCGTTGCTGCCCAGACTGAGGCGTTCCCATGGGAACGCCTGCCATCTGGGGCCGGCTCCACTGACATCACTAGTGATGTCAGTGGGAGTGCTTTTGGCTCTATCAAAATCACTCCTGGGCTTGCGGCAGCGAGACCCTACCGCAGGGTCTCGTCGCAAGCCCGATGGTCGCGATGATCTTGACCATCGCGACCATCTTTTTGGCCGCTCGCATAAGCTGTGGGTGGTCACCCACAGTTATGCGAACGGCCAGGAGGCCGCTCCAATAAGAGGTAGGAGGGCCCTGATTCAGAGCGAGCGCTCTTATCAGAGCGTCCGGCTCTGAATCAGGCCCACTGTGTGCAGTAATGTATGTGAACAAAAAGGCACTGGAGGACGGTGCACACAGGTTGTATAAACTATTTTTTATTTTATTTTTAACTTATTAATTTTTTTACTTTTTCCGGAGTCACGCTGCTTATATTGCATTGGGGTATGGACATATTTCCTACCCTCCTGATTCGGCCGGGAGCCTCCCAAAAATCGGGAGCCGCTCCCGTCCCGCTGGAAAGGCAGACAAGCCTCCCCCCGCAGCGGGGAAGGGGGGGAGCGGTGACGTGATTCACGCTGAATCGCATCATCGTGGCCTCGCCCTCTGCTTCTCAATGCCGAAAATCCCCATTATGTAGCAGGCACGGGGCCAAAATGACTCGATTCCGTGTCCACCCCCCCCGCTCCACTCCCACTGCAGTGTCGTTTATCCGGCCACGACCCCCTGCTTGTCCGGCCTGGCTGCCCCCTCCCGGAAAGGGCAGCCAGAATGTCGGCAAGTCTGGGTATGGACAGCTGAGTCACAGTGCAGCATCACTGTGTGACAGACTAGTAATAATAAATAATACTATAATAATCCCTGTACTATAAAAAATAATAAACAATGATTTGCTTTCTGCCTGTACTGTAAACCTAACTTGGCCAATATTAACAGTATTTAACACTAAGGGGACTAGAGTGGACACAGCACAACGGCAGGCACAGGAGGTGGAGAGGATGGACACAGCAGCCACTGGACACAGGGAGTGGATGCAGGGGCACCAAGAGGGGGGGGGAGCGGGTACAGATTACCCGGGCATGGGCTTTCTAAGGGGCCCTGCGGGGGCCCGGGTCCGGCGCCGCCCCCCCTCACAGCAGCCCAGCACACAGCGTGTGCTGAGCTGCAGTTGGAGACTGCTCGTGGCTGCTGAGCGGCGTCTCCTATGCCTGTGCGGGGGAGCAATCACACTGATCGCGCCCCCCCTGCCTTTGCACCGGGCTGAGGGGGCTCAGAGTGCCTCCCCTCCCCAGCGCACAGCACCGCTTCAAATTTTTTTTTCTCTATCGGCAAGGGGGCGTGGCCACACCTCTTGCTATTAGGCCACACACCCCCTATTACCGGGGCCCGCCACAGCTCTTGGCGGGCCTGAGTGGATGGACACAGCAGCGACTTCTGAACACAGGGACTGGAGTGGACACTGCACAGCAGCAGCCATTGGAGGTGGAGTGGATGGACACAGCACAACAGCCACTGGACACGTTAGCCTAGACTGGAGTCAGTGTGAAATGGCGCCCAAATCACCGCGGGATCCTGACTCCGGGATGATGACGTTTTGCCTCGATTTGGAATCCGAGCAAGGCAAGAAAACTCGTACCACCACTCGGATTCACTTGGATCGGGGAGTCCGGATGGGCTCGGTATTCAGAACACCGAGCCCGCACATCTCTAATTGCAAGTAACATAAAGGCCAAATACTCTGCGGGACAATCAGCCTGTTCAGAACTTTTCATAGCTTCCTCTATGAAGCACTCCTGCGCATCAGCCGAGGTGGTGAAGTCCTTAAATTCCTTGCCCTCATAAATGTGAAGACAAGCTAGGAAGGGGATGTAGTCGGCATCTCAGCGTGAAGGATGCCGACGGTCTTAATACCGGCGCCGAAATCCAGACAGATCCTGAAGGTAAGTATCAGGGTGTTAGGGGGAGGGTAGCGTTAGCTGGCAGGGTTAGGTACTAGGGGGAGGTTAGGTTTAGGCACCAGGGAGGGAAGGTTAGGGTAGGGGTTAGAAAAGTTCTTACCTTAGCATCCTATGGGTGTCGGTATTCAGGCTGTTGGGGTGCCGCTGTCGGTATTCTGGACAGCGGCATCCTGACAGCCGAGATATCATACCCAACCCCTGGGAAGAGTACAGCTATTTTTCAGTGTGTCCTGGCTAGTTTGGTGCAAATGGCCACCATCTCACGGCGAGCCCTGGCAACGTCTGTGTAGTAGTCCTGGAACATGAGAAGGGTGAGGCCATCACCAGGCTGATGTGCACCTGACCACAGAATCATTTTGTGATGAAAGTTGAGGCATCGTAAAATGACAGCTCTGTGTTTGGAATCCAAGCCTTCTCGGAGCAGGCCAAGACGGTGAGCACACTCAATTTCAAAAGAGGAATGTTCGTCCACGACCCCTAAGATTTCAGGAAGATCTTTCCGCAAGAAGGTCCTTTAAAGGATTCTGGGAGGCCAATCAGATGAAGATTATTGAGACGCGATCTATTTTCTAGATCATCCATTTTATTTCTCATTTAGTGATTGGCCTTCTGCAGTTGACAAAATGAGCTCCGATATATCCTGCAAATTTCCCCCTATGCGATGTTCATTGGTTGCCACCTTTTTAGTCGTATGATGTAATTGGACATTAAGATCCTGAATAGATGATGTGAATTTAGCCGCCTGAGCTTGCATGAGGGGTTGTGTAGTTTCCCGGATGGCCCGCACAACATCAGATACTGTAATCGGTGGCGGTGATGAGTCCAGTATCATAGCATGGGCAGGTGTAACTAACAGATAGAGGAGAAGGTAGTCACTGGAGCTCCGGCCGCAGGAGGAGGCAAATCTTTATGCTTGTTTGGACGTAGGCTCTGCGACTTCACTCTCGTTGAGGAATTCGAATGGATAGATTTGCGCAGCACAAAGGATGTAGAGATAAACCAGACAGCACGGATGAAAAAAGTCACCAGCTTCAGTAAAATATACAGTGCATAGAAATTTTCATGAATGACCACTAGGTGGGGGTCTATAACAACTAAAGTCACAAGTTGAGGATTAGAACTGTTGGTGCAGATAAGCAGCACTCGTTTTGTATGATGTTTCAAGGGATACAGTCAAAATGCCATTGTGCTGGATGTCAGCGCTTAGAATGCCGGTGCCAGAAACCCGACACCTGTCAGAATCCTGGCGCCGGCACCGCAACGTTAAGTACTGGAGTTAGGGGGAGGGTTAGGGTTAGACACTAAGGGGGTGGGGGGTGCAGAGGAAAAGTTTAGGCACATGGGGAGGGGATAGATTTAGGCAGCGAGGAGGGAAGGTTAGGGGTAGGGAGATGGGGAGGGTTAGGATACTGGGGGTATGTGCAGTGCTGAACGCAGATTCACAATTATCGGGAATCTGCGCGTGCACAGGACCCATTCTGCAAATGTGCAAAACGGGTCCTGTGTGATCGTGCGCAGGCCTTCTATGCCTCCGCCTGATTGATATGCAGAGGCATTTAAGGGGTGTTGCACTGGCGGTGACAGCCGGCGTTCCAGAAACCGTTGGTAGGGATGGTGATGCGGTGTCATACATTTGCGTGCAGCTTTGCAATTCCGTCTGAAGCTGAATCACCCCCCTTGGTCGACAGCTGTCGGTATCCTAACCCTGACGGGATGCTGACGTTGGGATTATGACCTGCTTGCATTCTAAGCTCCGGCATCACATACCCAACCCTGTTTCAATAGAAAATGAACACAGCAAAAAGGAGGTAACCAGTCCTTATAGAAATATGGGATTGCCGGCTGAGATAACAGATAAAAGAGTCTGGGTGCTAGAAGAAAAGGGTGCTGGTGCTAAAAGTCACATAACTTCCATGCAGGGGGACGGGATTGGGCAAAGCACTCTACCAAGAAAATATAATGGAAGCTAGTTAACAGAGAGGCGCTGGCTAAAAGGTATGCAATCGGGAAGCCGACTGCCTAAATACCGGCAGCCGGCTTCCCGACTGTCATATCCCGGGAAGGGTGAAATGCCTGGCGTCTAGATGTAGACGCCCGACATTTCCCCGACGCCGGGAGACCGGCGCCCGGCTTCCCGATCGTAGTGATGCTGGGTGCCGCGAGCGGAGGGTTAGGTTTAGGGCTCCCGGGGGGGACTTAGGGTTAGGCACCCCCCCGGGAGGGTTAGGGTTAGGCTAGGGGGAGGGAGGGTTAGGGTTAGGCACCCCGGGGGGACTTAGGTTTAGGCAGCGGGGAAGGGGGTGGTTAGGGTTAGGCACTTGGGGAAGTTAGGGTTAGGCACCCCTAAGGAGGGTTAGGTTTAGGGCTCCCGGGGGGGACTTAGGGTTAGGCACCCCCCCGGGAGGGTTAGGGTTAGGCTAGGGGGAGGGAGGGTTAGGGTTAGGCACCCCCCCGGGGGACTTAGGTTTAGGCAGCGGGGAAGGGGGTGGTTAGGGTTAGGCACTTAGAGGGGAGATTAGGGTTAGGCACTTGGGGGGGAGGTTAGGGTTAGGTTAGACAATACTTACCTATCCACGATTGGGATTTCCAGCGCTGTCGGGCTTCCACTGCCGGGATCTCTGCTGATGTTGGCCATACCAACTCCGGCTAGAATTGTCCTTTGTCACCCTGGGGTCTGTAACAATCAAAGGGCGACCATTAACCATAGAAGCAGGGGCGTATCTATAATGGGTACAGGGTGTGTGGGGAACACAGGCTCCTGGGTCCAGGGGGGCCCCGCACCGCACACCCTGCACCCATAATCTTACTTACCTCTCCGGAGTCCCACATCGGCGCAGGTGTCCGGTGCTGTAAAACAACTAGAAAATGGCCGTGGTGGCCATTTTCCCGTCATTTGCGCATGCGCAGTACAGGGAAAATGGCCGCGGTGGCCATTTTCCCCGTGACCTGTGCATACACTATAGACTCTGGGCACACTCTAGTGCCCACAGTCTATAACTCTGGCGCTGGCCGTGCACAGCTCAGTGCGCTGCCGGCCACCGGGCGGAGAGGAGGGGGCCCATGTCGGAAACTGCGCACAGGCCCCCTCCTCTCTAGTAACGCCCCTGCATAGAAGAGTAAACCGCTGGTTTTTGGTCAATTAGCATTATGCAGACCTCTGAAGATACCGTCCTCGTTTGTGTGACAGTTACCGAAAAATCCTGAAATATTAACACACGTTGACCGTCACCAGCAGTAACCGATCTTTGGCCCAATAGTTAAAAAATTGGCTATGGTTGGTCAAGGTCTATTGTTCCATGCCTAATCTATGCGCCTTTTCAATTTGAGAGCCTGTGGTATCAAAATACTGATATCAATTACAGGTTGAGTCTCCCATATCCAAAATGCTTGGGACCAGAAGTATTTTGGATATCGGATTTTTCGGTATTTTAGAATATTTGCATCCCATAATGAGATTTTTAGGGGATGGGACCCAAATCTACACGCCGGAATGCATTTATGTTTCATATATACCTTATACATAGAGACTGAAGGTAATTTTATACAATATTTGTAATAATTTTGTGCCTTAAACAAAGTTTGTGTACATTGAAGCAGCAGAAAGCAAAGGTGTCACTATCTCAGTCGTGCTCCAAAAAAAACGTATTTCGGAATATATGGATATGGGAGACTCGCCCTGTAATCGGGAGTCTTGACCAGATTCAGGGATGCCAGTAAAACGTAAATTGTTATGCCTGCTTCTGTTTTACAGATGGTCAATTTTCTGGAACATCGGGCCTGATTCATTACCATTCGCAACTGAGATTATGCACCCAATTGCTGCGTTCTGTGCATGCATGGCAGTGCGGATGTGCAAGCCGGCCACTGCAGTGACTACGCAAACCCATCACAGAGTGATTGACAGGAAGTGACGTTTGTGTGTGGTGATGGCGGAGTGTTCTGAGAAACGCAGGCATGCCAGTGCGTTTGAACGCTGTTGCATGGGCGTGCATATCCACTGCGATGCCCTACGCAGCCTGAGGCCTCATGGCGTGCAATGAAGTTAGCAATTCCTGAGTAAGGTCTGACCTTCTGCAAGTGTGCGTGAGACTGCGATGGTACTCCATTGTACCGATGGTTTTCGCAGTCTTGCTAAACATTACGGATGTGTATAAGGTAAAGTGGGCATCCTTATGTTATGGCATAGCGATCGCAATGGATTAGCATACTATCGAAGTTGAACTGCGTGCGTAATCGCTATTGTATTTGCAGTTGCAATCGCTAGTGATCAGGCCCATAGTTTGGATGTTCTGAGTTTGTGAAGCTACAGTACCCTAAAACTGGCCGTATCACTGGTGTGCTGTTCCAATGTCACAATTCTGGCAGTGTTTGAATTAGGGGTGAGCGGGTTCGGATTTCTGAAATCCGAACCCCCCCGATCCGAGTCCGAAAATCGAAGCAAAACGTCATCATCCCGCCTTCCGAGTCTCGCGGGTTTTGGATCCTATATAAGGTACCCGCGTCGGCGCCATTTTCTCACTCGGCTGTGGACAGTGAAGAGGGAGGGTGGGAGTTAGGGCTGGCTGGGCTGTGTAGTGTAGTGTAGTGTAGTGCTGCTGTTGTCCACTACTTCAAAGTCCATAGGGGCTGGCTGTGTTGTGCTGTGCTGCTGTTGTTAATAGGGGCTGTGTCCACTACTTCAAAGTCCATAGGGCTGGCTGGACTGTGTTGTGCAGTCAGTTCTCCATAGGGGCTGTGTCCACTCCAAAGTCCTGTGCAGTGTCCCAGTCCTAAAGGGGTGCTGTAGTGTTGTCCAGGGGGTGCTCTGTCCATCAGGGGTGCTCCCCCCAAGTGCTAAAAAAATAATATATTTTCTGTGTTTGTGAATTGTGTGCGCAGTAGCCGCACGTGCATCAACAAAGTAGTGCCAAGCGTGCGCCTGTGTCATAAGTAAAGGGCCGGCTGGCTTGACCGTTAAAGGGTGCTGTAACCCCCAAAGTACACTCCAGTCCAAACCAAAAAAAAAATTATTTTCTGTGTATGTGAATTGTGTGCGCAGTAGCCGCACGTGCATCAACAAAGTAGTGCCAAGCGTGCGCCTGTGTCATAAGTAAAGGGCCGGCTGACTTGACCGTTAAAGGGTGCTGTAACCCCCAAAGTACACTCCAGTCCAAACCAAAAACAAAATTATTTTCTGTGTTTGTGAATTGTGTGCGCAGTAGCAACACGTGCATCAACAAAGTAGTGCCAAGCGTGCGCCTGTGTCATAAGTAAAGGGCCGGCTGGCTTGACCGTTAAAGGGTGCTGTAACCCCCAAAGTACACTCCAGTCCAAACCAAAAAAAAAATATTTTCTGTGTTTGTGAATTGTGTGCGCAGTAGCCGCACGTGCATCAACAAAGTAGTGCCAAGCGTGCGCCTGTGTCATAAGTAAAGGGCCGGCTGGCTTGACCGTTAAAGGGTGCTGTAACCCCCAAAGTACACTACAGTCCAAACCAAAAAAAAAATTATTTTCTGTGTTTGTGAATTGTGTGCACTGTGGCTGCACGTGCATCAACAAAGGAGCAGCGCCAAGCGTGCGCCTGTGTCCCATAAGTAAAGAGCCGGCTGGCTCATTTCTTAAAGGGTGGTGTAACCCACAAAGTGCACTACTCTCCAGCAAAAATAAAAAAATATTTTCTGTGTTTGTGTGCGCTTTAGCCGCACGTATATATCAATATAACATAAATGGAGGACCAAACTTTCTCCGATAAAAATAAAATAGGGAAAGATCAAGAACCACTTCCTCCTAGTGCTGTTGCTGCTGCTGGGAGTTGTTCATCATCCCAGAGAGGAAGTAGGAACATCACTACTTTTACTAAACAATTGACCCTCCAACAGTCCCTAGCGATGAGGATGAAGTACGACAGCAGTCATCCTGAAGCAAAACGTATAACTGAGGCCTTGACTGCTATGTTGGTGTTAGACGTGCGTCCGGTATCCGCCATTAGTGCAGTGGGATTTAGACAATTGATGGAGGTAGTGTGTCCCCGGTTCCAAATCCCGTCTAGATTCCACCTGCATCCTCAAAGCAGCAGTGACAAGCGTGCGTCTGTCTGTTAAAGGGTGGTGACACCCTCAAAGTGTGCTACACAAACAATAAAAATATTGTTCTTTTTTTTTCTGTCTTTGTGAAATGTGTGGGCTGTAGCTGCACTTGCATCCTCAAAGCAGCAGCGACAAGCGTGCGTCTGTCTGTTAAAGGGTGGTGACACCCTCAAAGTGTGCTACACAAACAATAAAAATATTGTTCTTTTTTTTTCTGTCTTTGTGAAATGTGTGGGCTGTAGCCGCACCTGCATCCTTAAAGCAGCAGCGACAAGCGTGCGTCTGTCTGTTAAAGGGTGGTGACACCCTCAAAGTGTGCTACACAAACAATAAAAATATTCTTCTTCTTTTTTCTGTCTTTGTGAATTGTGTGGGCTGTAGCCGCACTTGCATCCTCAAAGCAGCAGGGACAAGCGTGCGTCTGTCTGTTAAAGGATTACATCGGTGACAGCATCCAAGTAGACATGTCAGACAGTCCATACCTGTACTGGCAGGAAAAAGAAGCAATTTGGAGGTCCCTGTACAAACTGGCTCTATTTTACCTGAGTTGCCCCCCCTCCAGTGTGTACTCTGAAAGAGTGTTTAGTGCAGCCGGGAACCTTGTCAGCGAAAGGCGTAGGAGGTTGCTTCCACAAAATGTGGAGAAGATGATGTTCATAAAATGAATTATCAACTCTTCCAGGGAGACCAGCCTCCAGAATGTACAGAGGGACCTGTGGTTGTGGATTCCAGCGGGGACGAATTAATACTCTGTGAGGATGAGGATGTACACAACACTGAAGAGGGTGAGGAATCGGTGGATGAGGAGGATGAGGACGACATCTTGCCTCCGTAGAGCCAGTTTGTGCAGGGACAGATTAATTGCCAGCTTGTTTTGTGGGGGCCCAAACGAACCAATCATTTCAGCCACAGTCGTGTGGCAGACCCTGGCGTTGAAATGTTTGGTTTGTTAAAGTGTGCATGTCCTGTTTATACAACATAAGGGTGGGTGGGAGGGCGGGAGGGCCCAAGGACAATTCCATCTTGCACCTCTTTTTTTTCTTTGCATTATGTACAGTTTGGGGCCTAGTTTTTCAAACTGCCATCCTGTCTGCCACTGCAGTGCCACTCCTAGATGGACCACGTGTTTGTGCCGCCCACTCGTATCTCTTAGCATAGTCATCCAGCTACCTCGGTGCAACCTTTTGGACATAAAAACACTATTCTGAGGTGTGAGGTGTTCAGAATAGACTGGAAATGAGTGGAAATTAAGGTTATTGAGGTTAATAATAGCATAGGAGCAGAAAAACCCACAAATTCTGTGATTTTAGCTGTTTTTATGCTTTTCTTCAAAAAAATACAGATCCAAAACACAAAACCCAGAACCCAAAACACGGAAGGGTGGTTTTGGCAAAACCAATCCAGATCCAAAACACGAAGAAAGATCCAGATCCAAAACCAAAACACAAAACACGAAAAGTGGCCGGTGCACACCCCTAGTTTGAATCTACTTTTGCCAAGGACGCAGCTAGTCTTGCATGACGATCTTCAAAAGGGTTTGTCAGTTGTAGGCATCAACATAGTAGTAATAACCTTGCGTTATTATCAGGGATTAATTTTCTGAGAAGGTGGCGATGTATTCCCCTTTCTTGTATTAGCAGAAGGGGTGGTGCGGGAAGTGGCGGGCTTGTACAGGAATTTGCCCATAGCCGGATGAGTGGAGCACGGCACAGCAATGTGTGTCTGATATGTAACATAGAAAGGGAAGACGCAAAGAATGAAATTGTAGCCTGTACTTAGAACACGCTCAATCGATCCATAAAACAGGAGCTGGAGGTACATAATATTAATAATAAAAAAAACAATTAAAAAAACCCAGAAATAACAGGAAATTAGACTTCCGGTTCCGGCTTTATGGAGTGAGGACGCAGCTCCCTCAGCTGCGTTTACTCATTGCCAGGACGAACCTTTTAAAGGCTTCTACAGCATCCAAATCATCCCCCCACTTACCTGTGAACTGGCCCGCGAATGGACATGGACCGCTATGTGGACCGTTATGCGGCCCCCGCTACACAGCAGGGAACTTTGCCTGTGAGACAGGGGAAGAAGCGCGGCAATATGGCGCCAGACCTGACAGCGCGTCTCCAGTTGCAAAAAAATCTGTGACAGAGCAGGACGCTGTCACTCCTCAGGTATGCCGCCCCCTGACTCCCGTCACATATGGGGAAATAGTGGAAGCTATTAGATCCACTATGACTTCTAACACAAGCGGTGGCAGACATATCTCAACAACTCCAGCATCTCTCTCATAGTGGCATATCCAATTGGGCACGAGGTTTTAGCAAGGTAAAAACCTTGCGCCCAATTTAGAAATACCGCAGGTATGCGCGCTCCCGATACACGCGGTATTCAATTCCAAAAATACTGGTCGCGGGGATTTCAGTTCCGAAAACCCCGCGGCACGTATTTTTTACTGATTAAAAAAATAAACACTTACCTTACCGGGGATCTCCAGTTGTCTCCGCGGCTCCTAGCGGCCTCCCCTCTCTCTTCTTACAGGAGAGGGGACTGCTGGGAGTCCCAGGGGCTGGTGGGAGGAGCAAGGGCTGCTGGGAGATGTAGTTCTCCCAGCGCCCACTCCGGGGGGGCGACACTAGCACTGCGGGGGCACACTGACACCGGGACACACACACACTCATACACACTTACACACACCACACGCACTGACATACTCACCGCTGCTGCAGAAGAGCCGGCTCCCGAAACAGGATGAAGAAGACAGCGCTGCAGGAGGTAAGTAATTAAGGACTAATTAAGCTAATTAGAAACTTCCAATTGCTTAATTAGTCCTCAGGGGGGACGCTGCGGGGGTGTCAAAGCAAGTATCGGTGATTTAACCTAAAATCAACGATTTTAGGAAAAATCACGCTTGCTCAGGAGGTGCGTGGAAAAAAACTCCCGACGCGTGTTTAATAAAAAAACCACGCACCTAATAGAATAGCAAAAAACCCGCACCTGCAGGAAAAACCTTGCAGGTGCGGGTTTTTTTGCTATTCTCGCAGCCTGTTGAATATCCCCCATAGAGTCACACAAACGGAGAATCAAGTAGGAGCTGCCTTGCATGAAATAGATGGGCTGAAACGTTCTGTCAAGGAACTCAAACATGATGGATACCAGATTTGGAACAAATAGGATGATACAGAAATCGATCTAGAAGAAATAATATCAGATTAGTGGGTCTCCCTGAGTCGGTCAAAGGTTCAGCATTAGCGCACCTTGTGCGCAACACATTGCCCTCCATTTTAGGGATTGAACAGGAATGCCGCGATTTAGTAATCGAAAGGGTTCACAGGGTCGGCCCTCGTCCGACTCCTAATGGGCCGCGCCCAAGAGACACCCTCTTCAAGTTCCTCAACTATTTAATGGCTTTCTGGTCCGCTTCTCGCCGAGTGAAAAATATGATATGGGAGGATCACAAGCTATTTATTTTTCAAGACTATTCATTGGAACGGACAAGGGCTCGTAAGACATTCTCACCTATATGCTCCCAACTCGTTTCAGAGAGCCGAAAGTTTGGCTTGTTATACCCGGCCCGACTACGCATATATGATGGTTCATCCCATAAAGGTTTCACTTCACCTGCAGATGCCACTGCATATCTCCAATAAATATCTCAGGCATCCTTAACCGATATAAGCGATCAACCTACAGGTTGAGATTTGAATCCCTTTCGGAGAACTGGCTATGACTGAACACCGGAACTGCACCTTCAACACGTATTCCTTTGCTGGACCACCCACTTCCGGCTGATATGCCATATGGGTTATTTATCAGGTCTACCTAAGTCCTCTGTTTTGATGTTCTAATATCTATACATTTTACTGTACTTTTGCATATTTTGGGAACAGGTCTACTACGTTTTCCAGGAGTTGTTATTTTGTATTGTATTGTCTTTTCTCTGCTACTTATTTTGCAAGGGGTATGGATATTTCCTCTATATTACCCTACTATTCTCACTCTGGCTGGTGGCTTATATAATTTTAAACACTTGATATGTGATATCTTGTTGCCAACTGTTTTTCAGCGGAATCACAGTATTCTGATGCGATATCAGGCAGCCTCCAGGCTCTCCGTATACTAGTGAACGGCATCACTTCTCCTCCTGCACACCCGCACACACAGCCGGGGAACCGCACAGCGTGTACAGCCGCGGAGCGACGGCAAAGGCGGCTGAGATACCAGGAGAGGCAGCAGCATATAAAATGCCTTTGCAGAGACACATCCAGCCACAAAACAATAATGTGGCCACAGGAGTGAGTGGACAGGGGCCGGGCACTGGGGGGGGGGGAGCAGCAGGTGAAGAGATCCTCGTGGTCAGCAACACATGGCATTGGAGACCTTCAGCGGGTCCTGCAGAGAGACAGTCCACCACACCGGTAAGTAATAAAGACTTCAGCCACAGAGCACCATTGGGTCAACATTAAAGAGGATTGCTCAACTTCAGAAGGTTAACGCCACAAACAATTCAGGCTGTCGTGCAGCCCATTAAATGTGATGGCCGGTCTCCAGTGGAGAAGTAATGCTCCTGATCTATAGCAGGTTCAAACACAGCCTCACACCAAGTCCTGACAGGTAGGACGTGATATACTCTGTTCAGGTGAGAAAATTGGAAGGATGGAGACTGATTACAGGACCGTGTTCAGGAGCTATTACAAAAACCAGCCATGCTGGATGTCCCATCCACCGGAAGTCGATGTTTTCTCATATTTAACTGTTGGAGAACGATTTTTTAGGTAAGCTGCTGGGGAAACGGCTTTTGCCCAAAATTGCTTATTTATGCCTGCATCCTTCAACATGCATCTGGCTTACTCTACTAGGAGTGTATTTACTAAAGTGAGAGTTTTTAGAAGTAGAGATGTTGCCCATAGCAACCATTCAGATTCTACCTATTATCTTCTAGAAGCTGTTAGTTAAATGTTAAGTAGAATCTGATTGGTTGCTAAAGGCAACATCTCCACTTCTAAAAAGTCTCACTTTAGTAAATATACCCCCTAGTGTGCAGTTTACTCGCTCACACCGTTTTGTTTGAGTGTACGCAATGGTCAATTGATGTTCATCTCCATATTTCTTTAGGAAGAATTCCACATCTTTGTTTAGATACTCTCAACCATTGTCAGATCTTAAGGTCTATAGTCTGTGACCTGTTTGATTTTCTACAAATCTATTGCAGGCTACAATTTTCTTCACTACTTCATATTTCTCTTTAATGAAGTATATGTATGTTACTCTTAGTCATCGATGAACGTTATGAAGGATCTGTATCCACTTATTGACTTGACTTCCATTGGACCACACTCATCTGTATGTACTTGTATTAACTCTAGTGGTGCTTCAGCTCTGCTTGCTGATTTTGAAAATAGCTGATAGCTTTGTTTTCCTATTATACAACTTTCACATATGGGTTTCTCTGTTTCAGTCGCTGATATTCCTGTAACCATCCCGTTCAGTAACTTTTTTGAATACTGTAGTATCTACTGTGACTAAATCATCTGTGCCAAAGTGCCATAGACTGTGACTCAGTCATCATCATCGCATAACACTTCTATGTTTCAAGGACGTATAATTAACAGCACTGGGTACCTGTTGCTATTACGGTATTTCTGTTCTGTACAATGCACTTTCTTCTTGTGAAATTAACCCTGTGACCTATTTGCTCTAGGACACGGATGGCTATGAGATTTGTTCCCTTCCCTGGTACATATTGCCCATCTTGGATTTCTGTGACTTTAGTTTTAGTCCTAATTTTTAAGCGGATAGTAACTGGTCCAACTTTTGTAGCTGTAAGCACTTCATTCCCAATTCCTTTTATTGTTATAGGATCACATGTGGCTAAAGTAGTGAACCACTCTTAATTGCAGCTGAAATACCTGGTAGCACCTGAGTTGATATACCAACAATCTTTTCTACAGCTCTCTGTGACACTCAGTGCTGGCTCATCTTTGCCGTTGGACTTCTTACTCTGCATAGCATTTATGTTTTTCTGCATACATTCAAATGCTTGTGACCTATTGTGTGACATATAACACTTGTACTTTTTCTAAGCTTCTCACTCTTGGGGTTATATTTACTAAAGTGCGGGTTTATAGAAGTGGAGATGTTGCAGATAGCAACCAATTAGATTCTAGCTTTTATCTTCTAAAATTAGCTAGATAAATAAGTAGAATCTGATTGGTTGCTATAATCAACATCTCCACTTCTATAAACGACACTTTAGTAAATATACCCCTTAGTGTGTAATGCAGTACTCTCAGCATTCAATTAAACTGGCATGTGTTATTGGAACTGTAGCTGATTTGCTTTCATTGGGTCTGTAGCTAACTTGGCTGTATTTGCTTCCAACACCATTACTAGAAAGTCAAACTCAGACGTTAAGTTTTATCATCTACTTGATCTCCTACAGTCGTTAGTTGCTGAGATATAGATGTCAATCTGTCAATGTACTCACTCATACTGCTGCTGCATTTACATAGCTTGGTATAATACAATACATGCCTCAGATTCATTCTTCTTATTAGACACCAATCCTCATATGCTGCCTGCAGTGTTGTACATGTTTTTTGCTGATACTTTCCCATGTGTGATAGAGTACACATGCTGTTCAACACTCAAACCAATCATACTCATGGCTCTCTCTACATCATCTGGGCTCGGACTGTCATCGGGATCAATTGTAACTTTCCACAACCTTTCATGCTTTAGTTGCATTTCCATAGCAAACCCATGTGGTGTAATTATCTGCACCTTTCAGTTTGATAAGCCCCAGTATGAGTGTAGCTCCTGTGTGCATATTTTACTGACATGATTATGCAGCTTCTGTGCTTTGAACAGCTCTCTGTGCTGACATACTGACCTGGAAACACTCTGTGCTGTCTTTAGTCTGTGTTTGCAGTTGTCTACTGGCGTCTGTTGTTGCTGGGCATTCTGAAAGTTTTGGGCCTTTGTGACTGGCACTTGTGTGCCTGAGCCCATAACCTGTTGGCATACATTAAGTGCGTACAGCCATGGCCAAAAGATTTGAGAATCACACATTGGTTTTCACAAAGTTTGCTGCTTCAGTGTTTTTAGACTTTTTTGTCAGATGTTACTATGGTGTACTGAAGTAAAAAAGATGTTACTATGGTGTACTGAAGTAAAATTACAAGCACTTCAAGTGTCAAAGGCTTTTATTGACAATTACATTAAGTTTATGCAAAGAGTCATTATTTGCAGTGTTGACCCTTCTTTTTCAAGACCTCTGCAATTCGCCCTGGCATGCTGTCAATCAACTTCTGGGCCACATACTGACTGATTGTTAGGATCTGCAGTCAGCAGATCATATTGTGTTCTCATGTGTTCATTAATTACTGCCTGTCTGGGTGTAGTATCAGCTGCATACTAATTAATTGCCCTGTCTGTGCACAGGCCAGGTGCACTAATCTGTCATTAGGGAGGCTTGCTCTGATTGGGCCCTGTATCTGTTAAATTGCAGCCAGCCCTTCACTCCATGCCGGTTATAGCGTTCAGATGTTTCCGGTTGTGGTCAGTGAGTATTCCAGTCGAGCTCCAGTACTCCTGTTTGTATTCCAGTCACTTTCCATTTGTGTCATCCAGGCGGCACAGTCAGTATACCAGCTACTTGCCGTTTGTATCATCTAGGCGGCACAGTCCATACACCAGCTACTTGCCGTTTGTGTCATCCAGGCGGCACAGTCCGCATACCAGCTACTAGCCGTTTGTGTCATCCAGGTGGCACAGATCACACACCTGCGTCCTGAGGGCGTTCTTCCACATGCTGTTGCTTGTGTCAACCCGGCGGCACAGGCCGCACTCCTGTGTCCAGTGTGCACCTTCTAGTGTCTGCCGCAAGTGTCATTCCAGTGGCACTAGGCGCACCTCAGCGACCGACTGCGCTATCTTGTCTGACTGCGCTATCTTGTGTACTGCTGCCAGTGTCATCCTGGTGGCACTTGGCGCACCCCAGCATCCAGAATATGCAATCTTGCGTTCCACCGCTAGTGTCATCTCGGCGGCATTTAGCGCATCCCAGCGTCATCTTGCCAAGCATTCCAGCCCTCAAGGCTGCTACACAGCCTAAAGGCTGTATCTCTGTCCAAAGGTCTCATCTCTGTCCAAAGGCCGCATCTCAGCCCAAAGGCTGCATCTCGGCCCAAAGGCCACACCAAGCCACGATTACCAGCCCTCAAGGCTGCTACATAGCCCAAAGGCTGCATCTCTGTCCAAAGGCCGCATCTCGGCCCAAAGGCCGCATCAAGCCAGGATTACCAGCCCTCAAGGCTGCTACTCAGCCCAAAGTCTGCATCTCGGCCCAAAGGCCGCATCAAGCCAAGATTACTAGCCCTCAAGGCTGCCACACAACTCTTGGACTATTACTGTCACGGCCAGGGTTTCTCGGCATGGTAGTCACCGGGTATTACCTGTGAGGTCGTTATGGCGGGGGGTCTCTGGCAGCAGTGCTGGTGTTTGGCGAGGGGCATTGGCTGCGCATGGCTCTGTGCGGGCACATTGTCACTAGGCCTGGTGAGGTCTGTCAGTGTTTCCGTTCGTTGGCATGGGCGCCGCCATCTTGCCTGCGGCCATGTGATTCCGGCTGTCCAATCCTGGTAGGTCATGTGCTCATTCCAGCCAGTCACAGCACGACACTGAGTATTTAGGAAGCTCCAGAGCCTTCCTTCCTTTGCCAGTGCAACATGTTTCTCAGCTGCGGCTGAGAGTACCTGTGCCTTACCTGCCTGCCTGTCTGTTACGCTACTAGCCTGAACCTTGCCTGCTCCAACCTGCTGGATTTACCCTGCACCCTCCACATACCTTTCACCTGCCTGAGTACCTGAACCTGCTGTTCCCTGCACCTTGCCTCCCTTCTCTCCCAGCTGGACTGAATTACCTCAGCCTGCATTTGTTACAGCTCACCATACCTGCATTCAGTTACAGCTCATCATATCTGCATTCTGTTTCAGCTCACCATACTTGTTAAATGGACTGTTCCTGCCTGTCACTATCTGGACATTTTCCCATTAACCCCCACTACAGTTATCAAGTGCACTTTAGTGCTATACCTGGACTTTTCATTTGCCATTCCCATGTCTTCTAAGTCACCTATTAAAAACCCCACTTTTTCATTTGTCTGCTTCTGTGTCTGCTCCTATCACCACCCCGGGTCCACAACAAATTCAGAACCTCACAATTACATTCCTGCCCTCAAGACTGTGCTGGACTAGACTCTTAGGTAATCGTCCCTACCCATCTTGACATTATCACCGGACCAAAATAGTAATTACTTTTGATATTTCATGGAGCCTGGGCAGAATCCTGCACAAATTCTGGCAGCCCAGATTCAGGTGCTCACTCAAAAAGTGCAGGAACTTTCCCTCAACATTGAGGAGACTCGGGCTGCACCTGCCCTTCCCACTATTTGTGAGCCCAAATTGAACTTGCCCGACCGATTTACAGGGAATGGTAAGGACTTTCTGAACTTTCGAAAAAGCTGTAAGCTTTACTTTAAACTCAGACCTGTCTTCAGGCTCCGAAGTTCAGCGAGTCGGGATAGTGATCTCTCTTTTACAGGGAGACCCCCAAGCTTGGGCCTTCGGTCTTCCTTCCTCTTCAACTGCCCTACAGACTGTGGATGCCTTTTTCTCTGCTCTGGGGTTGCTTTATGATGACCCAGACAAGGCGGCCATGGCAGAGGCTAGCCTTCGGTCTCTTAAACAGGAGAACAGGGCAGTGGAGGATTATTGTACGGAGTTCCGGAAGTGTGCTGTAGACTCGGGATGGAACGATCCTGCTCTTCGGAGTCATAACCGATGGGGCCTATCGTATCAGATAAAGGACATCCTGGTCCAACATCCCTCTGCAGATACCCTGGATGATCTTATGAGTCTGACAATTCGCATCGACTGATGCCTCCGAGAGTGCAGGTTGGAGAAGAATCTGCCTCCATAAACTCCTCGTTCTTCCCTTTGGAAGCCTGCTGGTGAACAGGAGGAACCCATGCAATTGGGGGCTTTCCGTCTCCCTGTTGAAGAGAGACAAAGAAGATGCACCCTGGGACTGTGCATGTATTGTGGGGGTAAGTGTAATGTGGCTCAACTTTGTCCTGTCAAGTCGAGAAAAGGCAAGGTCTAGATGCTAGTGGAGAGTTGCATCTAGGCCTTGCATCCATCTATCCTAAAACTTCAGTCCTATTCTCCACTACACTGAAGTCTTCTTTTGGCCAGGTCGCTGTATCGGCCTTCATTGATAGCGGAGCCGCAGATAACTTCATGGATTTATAATTTTTTGAGACCTTGGGGCTTTCTCCAGAACCTTTGGGTACCTCGGTCGCAGTAGTTGGACTAGAAGGCAAGGATCTGTCTTCCGTTCCTATTTCCTACCGGATGCCTCCTATAAGTTGACCATTGTAGCATTTCATCGGAAAGAACTGTCCTTTCTCCTCCTACAATGCCCATTGGCTCCCGTGGTACTGGGCTTGCCGTGGCTAAAAAAGCATAGTCCCATTATCCACTGGAATACTGGAGAGATTCTACAATTGAGATCCTCTTGCCTCGTTCATTGTTTGTCTCGTCCAGTTCGTCTTGCTGCTGTCATTCCGTCTGAGACTTCCATGATCCCCGCTCCTTATCGTGACCTGGCAGAGGTATTTTCTAAAAAGAAGGGCAATGTTCTTCCGCCACATCGGTCCTTCGATTGTGCCATCGACTTGATACCTGATGCCAGACTACCCAAAGGTAGACTATATGCCTTGTCAGTTCCTGAGACTAAAGCAATGCATGAATATATCCAAGACTCTCTTAAGAAAGGATTTATTCGGCCATCCAAGTCCCCGGTAGGTGCCGGCTTCTTTTTTGTTAAAAAAAAGATGGATCTCTCTGACCCTGCATCGATTTTAGAGGACTGAACTAGATCACCATTAAGAATGCCTACCCCTTACCGCTCATCTCAGTTTTGATTGATCAGCTACGGGAGGCCTCGATCTTCTCAAAGATTGACTTAAGCGGTGCTTACAACCTTATCCGCATTCAGAAAGGAGATGAATGGAAGACGGCTTTCAACACTTTAGAATATTTGGTTATGCCCTTCAGTCTCTCCAATGCCCCAACTGTCTTCCAGGACATTATCAATTTGGTCTTGAGAGATGTTCTGTGTGTCTTTGCTGTTGTCTATTTGGATGACATCCTTATTTTTTTCAAATCCCAGGAACAACAACAACAACAACACGTGAGGCTGGTTTTGCAAAGACTCCTGGATAATAGCTTGTATGCCAAGTTGGAGAAATGCGAGTTCGAGGTAAAGGAGATCTCCTTCTTGGGTTACATAATCTCCTTTCATGGGTTCTCCATGGATCTGAGTAAGGTGAAGGCTGTCCTAGATTGGAAACAACCCACATCGTTAAAGGCCATTCAGCGGTTTTTAGGATTTTCTAATTATTACCGCCGATTCATCAGATCCTATTCCACAATTCTTTTTCCCATCGAGGACCTGACCAAGAAAGGGGCAGATGTCGGTAATTGGTCTCCCAGAGCCGTTCAGGCTTTCAATTTCCTCAAGACAGCATTTGCATCCACTCCAGTCCTCCGTCATCCTAATCCCAACCTTCCCTTTGTGATGGAAGTGGACGCCTCTGAGATTGGAGTAGGAGCCATTCTTTCTCAGAGGGAATTGGAGGACAATAAACTTCATCCATGTGCCCTTTTCTCTCGGAAATTTCAGTCAGCAGAGAGAAATGATGATGTGGGCAACCGAGAGCTTCTTGCCATAAAGTAGGCGTTTGAGGATTGGCGACATTAGTTAGAAAGAGCTAACCATGTTATTTCTGTGCTGACGGATCATAAAAATCTGGCCTATATTGAGTCTGCTAGGAGACTGAATGCTAGACAGGCGCGATGGGCCCTGTTCTTCGCATGCTTTAACTTTATCATCTCCTTTCATTTGGCCTTGACGAGAACCTTGGCAGACTCTTTCAAGCGGTGCCAATTTGAAGCTCCTCCTGAGATGCCTCCAGGATTGATTTTTGTTCCGTAAGTCTCGTAAGGCAGTAATTAAGGAATTCCACTCGTCCAAGGCTCTGGGACATCCAGGCATTTCAAGACACTTGAACTGCTTTCTCGCTCTGTCTGGTGGCAGTCCATGTCTCAGGAGTTTTTTGGCAGCTTGTGAGGTCTGCTCTAGAAACAAGACCCTCCGTACCACTCCTTCTGGTCTGTTATGTCCATTACCAACTCTTCTCAGACTTTGGAAACATATCACAATGGACTTTCGTTGTGGATCTTCCATCATCTTCCCGCTGCACGGTCATTTGGATAATTGTGGACCACTTCTCCAAGATGGTACATTTTGTTCCTCTCAGCAAGTTGCCCTCAGCCAAAGAACTGGCAGTTATTTTTGTTCAACATGTTTTTAGACCTCATGGACATCGTCTCTGACCGTGGTACTCAATTCGTTGCTCCGTTCTGGAGGTGCTTCTGTGCAGATCTGGGCATTAATGTCAGTCTGTCTTCAGGGTATAACCCACAGTCCAATGGACAGATGGAGCGGGCCAATCAAACTCTGGAGCAGTACTTTCGTTGTTTTATTTTCAAGTGTCAAAACAACTGGGTGTCTTTGTTGCCGTTCGCGGAATTTGCTTACAACAACTCCTGCCACTCCACCTCCGCAGTGTCTCCGTTCTTCTGCAACTTCAGGATTCATCCAAGAAATAATTTTTTTGAGACTTCGGCTTCCACCACTTATTCTCCTTCATCTGTGTTCAGGTTACGTGTAGTTTGGTAGAAAGTGCATCAGTCCCTTCTTCAAGCTTCTGGTCTTTCCAAGTTCTGGGCAGACAGACAACGTAGGCCTTGTGGTCTCAAAGTGGAGGATTTGGTCTGGTTGTCCACCAGAAAAATAAACCTGCATCAGAGGTCACAAAAGTTGGGACCCAAGTTCACTGGTCCATTGAGGATTATTTCTCAAGTAAATCCTGTGGCTTTCCGTTTGACTCTCAAAATCAATCATTTTTTTTCATTGTTCTCTCCTGAAACCGGTTTTCCTCTCCACCAGGTTTTCTTCTAAGCATTCAGTTAGAACGCCACCAATGCTTGTCCAGGGGCGCTAGGAACTTGTTCTTGAAAAAATCTTGGACTCCAGAATTTCTAGAGGTGGACTTCAGTTTCTTCTACATTGGAAGGGGTATGGACCAGAGGAGCGTTCCTGGGTTCCTGAAAGATCATTACATGCTCCTATCCTGAAGAGAAAATTCTTTAAAGACTTTCCTGACAAGCCAAGGTTTAGGGATTCCTTAACCCCTCTCTAAGGGTTGGGGGGGTTCTGTTAGGATCTGCAGTTAGCAGATCATATTGTGCTCTTCTCATGTGGCCAGGTGCACTAATCTGTCATTAGGGAGGCTTGCTCTGATTGGGCCCTGTGTCTGTTAAATTGCAGCCAGCCCTTCACTCCATGGCGGTGATAGCGTTCACATGTTTCCAGTTGTGGTCAGTCTCCTAAGTATTCCAGTCGAGCTCCAGTACTCCTGTTTGTTTTCCAGTCACTTGCCATTTGTGTCATCCAGGCGGCACAGTCAGTATACCAGCTACTTGCCGTTTGTGTCATCCAGGCGGCACAGTCCATATACTAGCTACTTGCAGTTTCTGTCATCCAGACGGCACAGTCTGTATACCAGCTACTTGCCGTTTGTGTCATCCAGGCGGCACAGTCTGCCTACCAGCTACTAGCCATTTGTGTCATCCAGGCGGCATGGACCGCACACCTGCGTCCTGAGTGCGTTATTCCACGTGCTGCTGCTTGTGTCAACCCGGCAGCACAGGCCGCACTCCTGTGTCCAGTGTGCGCCTTCTAGTGTACTGCCGCCAGTGTCATCCCGGCGGCACTAGATGCACCTCAGTGTCCGACTGTGCTACCTTGTGTACTGCAGCCAGTGTCATCCCGTCGGCACTTGGCGCACCTCAGCGTCCAGAATACACAATCTTGCGTTCCACCGCTAGTGTCATCTCGGCAGCATTTAGCGCATCCCAGCGTCATCTTGCCAAGCATTCAAGGCCGCATCTCAGCCCAAAGGCCACATCAAGCCAAGATTACCAGCCCTCAAGGCTGCTACTCAGCCCAAAGGCTGCATCTCGGCCCAAAGGCCGCATCAAGCCAAGATTACCAGCCCTCAAGGCTGCCACACGAGTCTTGGACTATTACATTCCTGCCCCCAAGACTGTGCTGGGCTAGCCTCCTAGGTAATCGTCCCTACCAATCCTGACACTGATGGCCGCCCATTCTTGCCTAATCGATGCACTGACACTTGCCTGCTGCCATTCCCGAGCAAGCTCTGCACTGGTGGAGCCCCGATCCCCCAGCTGAATCAGCTATAGGAGACGGACCTGGCGCTTGCTGGACCTTCTTGGGCATCCTGAAGCTTTCTTCACAACTATAGTTGATTTAGGTGCAATTTTACTAGCAGCAATATCCTTGCCTGTGAAGCCCTTTTTTGTGCAAAGCAATGATGAGTGCACGTGTTTCCTTGCAGGTAACCATGGTTAACAGAGGAAGAACAATGATTTCAAGCTCCACCCTCCTTTTAAAGTTTCCAGTCTGTTATTCTAACTCAACCAGCATGACAGAGTGATCTCCAGCCTTGTCCTCGTCAACACTCTCACCTGTGTTAATGAGAGAATCACTGACATGATGTCAGTTGGTCCTTTTGTGGCAGGGCTGAAATGCAGTGGAAATGTTGTTTTTGGGATTAAGGCCCTGATTCAGAGCCGGACGCTCTGAGAGAGCGCTCGCTCTGAATCAGGGCCGTCCTTCCTGATTTTAGAGCGGCCTCCTGGCCGCTCGCATAGCTGTGGGTGACTCCCCACAGCTATAGCGAGCGGCCGAAAAGATGGTCGTGATGGTCAAGACCATCGCGACCATCGGGCTTGCGACGCGAGAGGGTCTGAATTAGGCCCTAAGTTCATTGTCCTGGCAAAAGAGGGACTTTGCAGTTAATTGCAATTCATCTGATCACTCTTCATGACATTCTGGAGTATATGCAAATTGCCATCATAAAAATGGAAGCAGCAGATTTTGTGAAAACCAATACTTGTGTCATTCTCAAAACTTTTGGCCATGGCTGTACTATTGGCAGTGGTATGGCAGAGTAGTTACACACCAGCAGATGCCCTGAATCAGTGAACAGCCCAGTACTTAACCAGCGGGGTGGTTTATTCAGCAGTAATGGGATTTTTTACAGCCGTACTCACATATATGCATACACAGACTGTCAGCATGGAGCAGAGCTTGAGCGGAGTGTACAGGTCACCAGCTGGTAACTGTATGTGGGTAGCGGTGCAGGCTGCAAGCATTTTCAGCAGTGGTAGCAGGATGGAACACGCAGTAAAAGCAGGGTCTCTCTGGAAGTAAGTGGGACACGTCCCTTTCCCACTGTGGCACTATAACACAGTGACAAGATAGCTTAGCACATGCGCAGAAGTACAGACGGTTGCCTTCTTGGTTAAGGATTGAAGACTCCCTAAAGGAGCTAATTTGAAGTATGCACAGAAGCACTTTGTGGCTTCAACACGTCTTACAAATGTGTCCTGAATCCTGATACATCTTTGCTCATAGCGCGCCATACAGGCTTCTAAGTCACAACATGAGAATAGCGCAGCATGGCCCGGTAAGGTGCAGTGAGACTTGGCAATATCCTCGGCATGCAATACACAGCTTCACCGCTGGGTGGCCAGTGCTCCACTGATTAAAACTACAGTGGTGAATAATACAGTGGATGGATATGGCACTACAGAATACAATAGTACAGTAAGCCCTGACAGACGGGCCAATCACATACTGTACAGTGCTGCACAGTGTAAATAGTGTATTTAATACAGTATACAATATTGTAGTAATTCTGTAAAGCAGGCTATTTTATGAAAGACGGGAAGCAGTCGGGAAGCCAACGGATGAAATCCCGACCGCCGGCTTCCCGACTGTCTAATCCCGGCAAGGTACTAATGACATGCATCGAAATCCTGATGCCTGTCATTAGACCTATGCAGGGAGCCCGACACCCGGCTTATCGAGCGAAGGTAAGCCAAGCGGGCAGCCACGCGGGGGGTGGGTTAGGTTAGGGGACTCCCGGGGGGGACTTAGGGTTAGGCATCCCCATGGGAGGTTAGGGTTAGGCTAGGGGAAGGAGGTAGGGTTAGACACCCCCCCCGCGAGACTTAGGGTTAGGCTGCGGCGAAGGGAGGGTTAGGTTTAGGCACTAATAGTGCGTACACCCTAGACGATATGCTCCCTGGGCGATATCGTCTAGTGTGTCCCCGGCAGGTGTTCTCAATGTTGTTCATGACATTGAGCACACCCACTGAACGATATTATTAACGATATCGTTCAGCGCCGGGCTCTCTCCCCCATTCCATAACTTGCAACAACCTGACGACATCGTCAGGTTGGCCTGCATGTTAACTCGATGAACGATGATGATGATCGACCCGCGGGAACGCGCGTCGTCGTTATCGTTTCTGTTAAAAATGGACGATAAAGTGGACGATTGAACGATAACGATATCGTTATCGTTCAGTCGTCCACTTTAATCGCCCAGTGTGTACGCACCATTAGAGGGGGGTTCGGCACCCCTAAGGGAGGGTTAGGGAGTAAAAAAAAGGTTAACGATACTTACCTTGTGGCCAGCGGTAAATCATACTGATTCCTGAAAGACTGCCTGTACGATTATGGCAACTTCGGCAGTGATGTGCGGCAGGCACTCAGTGATGGCATGCCTTTACCACAGTACATGAAACCATCGATGGTTCACAGCTAATGGTTTCATAACATCGATGTAATTTACCAATTGTACCATCGATTGATAACCTACTAATGGCCATCCCTACAAAGCCTTCCAGCTCCTATTCTAACCCACTTCCTCATGCTCCTTCATCACTGTCTACCCCAGTGCTCGAAGTGGGAATCCCCCCCTCACAAAACTTTTACGGATTTAGATGTGTTTAATTTTAGATGCTTTTAACACTATGTAACAGGATATGTTGAATAAACTTTGCTCACCTCCTGTGTCTGTCACTCTCCTCATGTGCCCTTATCTTCATCACCTCTGTCAAAGTCAAATAATTGGATATGATCGCTTACAATTGTTATCTGACGATATAGTCTTCTAAGGTCGGGTGACTTGTTACGAGGACGCTACTTTGCATCGCGCAATCCAATGCGCACAAATGCGACATCACACACATACGCTGATGCACATAACGCATACACATATAAATGTATATATACATATATACATACAGACGTTCATATGCGTATGCACATACTTACACATAGACGCTCATCTGTATATATTCACGTACATGCACATATTTGCTATTTCAATACACAGACGAACATATGCGAACGCATACATATAAAATGGTTCCCACACATTATAGATAATAACCAGAGTTATTAAAGGTATTTGTTAGCTAATAATTATGATGTAAGATGTACTTAAATGAGATCTAGCGTTCAGAATATAGTGGACATGTCATGTCTGGTATCATACTAAATCCCTGTTTATTTGCAGACATCCGTTTCTATCGGCAAAGAAGTCGCATCATGCGTCCGCTAGTTATGGATGACAGGGAGTTATTGGATAGAAATGTTATGACTTGCATGCAGTGTTATAGTCAGTATTAACCAGTTGTTTGGCGGGAAACTACACAATGTGACCGTTGGAGGATTGAGCCATACCCCTGATGACACCGTATGAACCGACCAATGACCAGATTGACCAGAAGCAAGAACCAATGAGAACCTGTCAATTTGTCTCTTTGTTAACTCTGAAACCTGTAAGGTATATAAGCTGTGTGCTGACCTCAGTGTATGGGACATCTTCTATGCCCCCGCAGGCTTCTGGATTGATGACTGTATACTTGGACCAGTGCGCAAGCGTATGTATCGGCTGTACTATTTTCATTGCTTTTTACTCTAATTGTTAAATCTTACATCGTGTTACTTTTTGTGCTTTAGAACCACACGATTGGACGGGAAAGCAATTCTTTCTTAAGCGACTTGCAGCGCTAAATAGCGACTAGCGACTTATAGGAATCAATAGATGGGGGCTCGTGCTTGAGGTTCACGCTACTGGGAATTACGCAAAACGACCGGGTCTCGGTTCCTCAACAAAGGTGGATGACGCGTCACATACGGGTAAGAACGCAATGTGTTTAAAGCCTGTTTTGTACTCTGTGTTGTGAAACCGAATATCCATTTTTGTGTGATCTAAGGAACGCTGATTAGAATCCAGGGAAAAGAGAGAAAAGTCAGTTTCTTTTATTGTCACTTTTGTGCTGCAATAGGCGATTCGCAAATAGCGTATGCGTCTTCCCTACAATACTGCCACATGTTTAAGTAATCGTTTTGATAGTCTTGTATCACTTGTTAAAACCTCTGAATAGATATTGTCACGGAGGGAAAGCATTTTTCTGGCCAGAAAACAAAGGTATATGAATGTGAACGTGTTCTTGTGATGTGAAAAGGAAAAAGAAAAACGGAGGTTTTTGCTTTTTGAACTGTTGAAATAGACAGGGCCGGTAAGGTGTCCAAGAGGCAGGTTGGGCAGCCGAAGCAGTACACATAGCAGGTATAACTGGGCGATAAAACGCAGATTGTTTTCTCGGCCGAACCCCCAATAGTAATCGCAAAGTCCATTGATAAGTTTTAGTGTCTCTGGGCAATGCGATCAGACCGCATGGTGTAAACCGTGATTGTGACTTGGGGGTCGTGGGAGGAAATCACTGGCAAGGGTAAGTGTTATTGGAATACTTAAATTCTACCAGTGGAGAGTAACTCAAAGTAGGAAGCGGTCAGACAAAGCTTGGTATAATTTGTCCGGAGAGCAGAATAATTGCATAGGCTATTTTCTGTTTCCTCGTTGTGCACGCTAACGGAAAAACGCTTAGCGGTCGGCGGTGCACAACGGGTGGAAGTGAGTGGACGCAGCTTGTTTAATTCGTCCACCGGTCGAAATCTCTAGCGAAAGTAGCCAAAGCGTTGTCCCAGATGGGTGCTAAGCTGTCGCTAGGGATGGTCGATGAGGTGCTGCTTATGAATGGGCCGATTGGATCGGCAAGGTATATAATGAATGTGAAGTATGGCGCTTATGCTACAGCGTACTGCGACATATGGGTCAAGATGACCAAAGAATGTATGAAACCCTTTCCCAAAGTTGGCAGTTTCGATTCAGAGGTACTGAGTAATGTTAGAGATAACATATGTTTAGTCAAATCTTTTAAAAGGAGAATAAAGTATAATGATTGTTGTGGCTGCACGAGGGGAACACGTGGCAAAATTGCGCGCTGCAAAACAGCGTACACACGTGGCAAAGTAGCACGCCACAAAGCAGCGTACTCATGCCGCAAAGTAGCACACCGCTAGGTAGCGTACTCACGCTGCAAGGTAGCGTTACCGCGCATAAAGGAGATAGCGCATGCACACCTCCGCCGCCATATGCGGTCGCAGGTGAAAGTACAGCCGATACCAAAAATGAAAAAATCGTATTAAGTAACTTGTACCGTTTTAAGTCACCTTAAGGAAAATGCAATTGAAGAAGATGATGAACCTGCTGTAATTTCAGCCATTGCACATGCTGTTAATATATTAGATGTTCCACAGAGAGGAAAGGCAGCGATCCAACCAGCAGGGGCAGCAGCTGAAATTGGTGAGACTAGTGGAGACCGTAATAGGAGAGGTAACATCCATAGTACCGAAACAATAAGTCCTATTGGTAGGTGTACATCCTGTCCGTACAATTGCAGTTCCCAATTAGAAACCAGACAAAGATGGTGTAGTTCCCATCAGGAATGTAGCAATGCATTGTCAATGGACGAGAGCAGAACTACATTCAATTATGTCAGACTTCCCAGTTCCTAGGAAAGAGCCAAATGCCAGAAATTTGTTAAAGATTTAGGTAATGCTCATGAGCCAACTAATAAAGATTGGCGAGTGGTGTTAAGGGCCTGTCTCCCTTCCAATACTGATGTACAAAAGTTTATTGTGGATTGTATTCTGGAGGATGAATACTTAACGGATGAGGATAACCAGGTAAATATAAAACGTATAATCACGCAATTGGCCATATATTTTCCAGTGGTAGTGAACTGGAGTAAAATCTTCACTATTAAACCAAAGGATAGTGAATCTGCAGCAGATTATTTTGCCAGCGCGCTGCTAGCAATAACCCAGTACACAGGGATAGCAGATATTAAAGATGATGTAGACAACAGGGAAGTAGCTGTTACGGTACTAATAGATGGTCTCAAGGATAATCTAAAGACCAGGGTGCAAACCTCTCTACCTAACTGGAGAGGAATTACTGTAGATACACTTAGAGAATCTGCCATAGAACATGATAAGAACATTTCCAAAAAGAAAGAGGCACAGAGTGAGAGGTTAATGGCAGTGAGCATTCAGGCTTTAGAGGGATTCCCTACACAGTCACATAACTACAACACATACCAGCAACGAAATTATACAGTAAGGTGTTATAATTGTAATAAAGAAGGACACCTAAAAAGGGACTGTAAAGTGAGGAGTTGGGGCCACCTAAGAAGGGAACACCTAGGTACACTCAGAAAGGGCACTCGCAAGATTCAGGGAATTTCCAGCGGTTACCCGCTCATATAGTGGCAGCCAATGCTCTGCTGGAGGATGATAGTCAGTGCTAGGGGTCAGGTCATACCTTTAGTCTACAGCCAGTCAGGTTAACTGAGAATACTAGGGAAGAACCTACAATGACAGGTGATATATCTGGTACTAAACATACTTTTCTTGTAGATACAGGGGCGACCAGATCCGTGATAACTTTACATTTAATTTACAGGTTACCAACAAAACCATAGCAGCAATGGGAGTAACGGGGAGGGTACAGCATTACCCTTTGACCAGATCTGCAGATGTTACTATCGGGCACTGTATAGGGGCACTGTATAAAGGGGGCTGCTACTGGGTTCTCTGTAGTAAGGGAGCTGCTACTGGGGGCACTGCAAAAGGGACACCATTTAAGCCTGGGGGTACTGCATAAGAGACCAGTCTGGGGGCACTACTTCAGCCTGGGGGCACTGCATAAGGGCAAAGCTAAACTACAGGGGGCACTGTATAAAGGGCACAAATACAGGGGGCACTTTTGACTGAGAGCCAGTGGGGGAAGCAGCCTGAGACCTGTCGGGCTGGATTGGTAAGGGAGATACCCCTTTTCCCGGCGTGCGCATAATTACGAAGGCCCCCACCCGGCTGGAAAAAAATTCTGGGGAGAACACTGCTCCCTCCCTGTGTATATACAGTCCTTCCCTCCCTGTGTATATACAGTCATCCCTCCCTGTGTATATACAGTCATCCCTCCCTGTGTATATACAGTCATCCCTCCCTGTGTATATACAGTCATCCCTCCCTG
Source organism: Taudactylus pleione (assembly GCA_031769625.1). Lineage (NCBI taxonomy): Eukaryota > Metazoa > Chordata > Amphibia > Anura > Myobatrachidae > Taudactylus > Taudactylus pleione. Next base: position 173,537 of record JAUIMM010001084.1, read on the forward strand.
TGTATATACAGTCATCCCTCCCTGTGTATATACAGTCATCCCTCCCTGTGTATATACAGTCCTTCCCTCCCTGTCCCCCGTGTATATACAGTCCTCCACTTCCTGTGTACTGTCCTTCCTTATATACATATATATACATACATACACAACATGTAGAGGGGCACTCACAATTCCACAGAATGTACTGCTGGGGTGCCTTCCTTAGGATAATGCAGCAATACAGTGTCCGTATGTAACAGGAACAGGCGGCACTCCACGGACTCGGTACATAGAAACAAATGACTTCATTGCCAACGTTTCAAGACCATTAAGGCCTTGTCGTCAGGGCCTTAATGGTCTTGAAACGTTGACAATAAAGTAATTTGTTTCTATGTACCAAGTCCGTGGAGTGCCGCCTGTTCCTGTTACATATGGACACTGTATTGAGATATATATATATATATATATATATGCCCCCACACGTTTGGTGCACAGGGGCCCCCAGAAACCTTAATCTGGCCCTGAGGAGATATATATATTTTTTTTTTTCTCTGGGGGCAGATAGTAATACCACCTCAGCCTGTGCCTGGGGTGCGTGCCTGGGATGTGTGCCTGGGGTGCGTGCCTGGGGTGCGTTCCTGGGGTGTGTGCCTGGGATGTGTGCGCTCTCAGGCGACTGTAGGAGACTCCCTCACATGACTGTTCTGTGACTCATTCTGGAACTTCCAGGACTTAGGAGGCCATAGGCCGAGGAAAGCCTGGCTGTGCCCACTGTAGTAATATGGAGGGGTGACAGGACCATACCCTGCCTATGTCACCCTGTGTAAGGCTCATCTTGCCCTCTGCAGGACTAGCTACCTACATACAATCCTATGAATACATTCACATCACCATACACAGAGATCCCACGCTGCTATATAACAGCCACTGACAGGGCCCAGGGAAATAACATTGTGTGTGTGTAATTATTATATGGCTACGTCCTCCTCCTTCCACCGCCATTCGTCCGATCTGATGTCAGTCATTTCTCCGCGTCCAATCAGAGCACGTCTTTCTGCTCTCTATGGCAGAGGAGAGAGATCATCCAGAACACACAGCACAGCTGAGATGCACGAGCAGTGAGTGGCTGCACCCTGCGCAGTGGAGTGCACAGCACAGGAGGCCGGGTGGTGTGTCCGGGCACGGGCGTCTCATCATGGTCTCTCCCTAATCGGGTGGCAGCACCGAGCAGGTAATCATCTTCATCACGTGTGACTCCAACCGCTGGGCGACTGCAGGTAATGCTGGCACTTGTAGTTCTCCCGCAGCAGCTGGTGATGCACAGCCTGCATACTAAGCCATGGCTCTGTCTTCTTTTGGTCTTGTGATGACAGGGAAGCTCGATATTCGGAAGTGGCGCTAGGGGCCCCATTGCTGTCCCCTAAACATAGTGGTGATCCCAGTTAGAGGGTCCCAAACCAGCCCTGTATGGTAACTGGAACCCGTTCAGGCTGGGAAGTCGTTCTAAAAAAGAAATTCAGGAATTTAATTTTAATTTTTTTTTTTAAATAAAAGATTTTTTTTTATTTTTTTTAAATAGAGCTATGAAAACGGATTGGTATTTACAGAGTTATTCTTATTAGATAATTAGCATTATAAAATTATGCCACTCCGTATTGTCTATACATATCATATGCTGTTCTCTTTTAATGTGTGGTGATATAAAACCAGTTCCCTTATTATAACCTTATTCTCCCTCCTCTGCTCCTTCTGTGTGTCCCCTTGTCTTTCGCCAGCCCCCCTCCCCACTTGTTTTATATTTTCCTTATTTTTGTATGTTATTTACAAACTTGGCAAAATGTTTTTATTCTTTGATCGTAATTGACTGTTATCTTCTCATTTCCCTGTACCATCTGCGGTTCTTTGCTATTTTCATATCAGGCTATTGCATAGACAAATGTCGTCTTCTGAGATGGTCATTTCTATGTTCCCTTTTTGAAAATGTCCTTTAATAAAAAGTTTTGGAGAAAAAAAAAAAATTTGAGACAAAATTGTGTTTAAAATTAATACTAAAAGCCAGCTGCAATCTTCAGAGGTGGAGAATAGAAGGACTGCAGGCAAGTCACTTACTTTCCGAGAAGTGTGTGTGTGTGTGTGTGTGTGTTCTGAGAATCTGTCTGTAGGAACAAACAACTCCCAGCCCTTGTGTATGTCCGAGAAATGTAATATCAAACTAAATTCTGTTACCTCCGCTGCTTTTATCATTCTGCATTCTGCTCAGGCATAATTCTATGCAACGATGCCTTATTGTGATGCACCCAACTGTAGGGCATTACTGCCAGGTACCCGACGGCTGCCAGTCTCCCTTGTGATAGAAGTTACTGTGCATTTCTCTGGAGCACATTATTCTGACTGTCGGTGACCGTTTATTTAACAATACTTCTTAACATTGCTCCAGTATCGTGGGGTCTATTCACTAAGCCTTGGAGAAAGAAAGAAAGTGGATGGAGATAACGTACTAACCAACTGGCTCGTGTCACTGTACAGGCTGTGTTTGATAAAGCAGTTAGCAGCTGATTGGTTGGCAGTTTATCTCCATCCATTTTAACAAGGCTTTGCAAATAGACCCCCATGTGTTTTATGTTAATATAATCTACAAACCTATTCTCCTGTAGAGAGACAAACCTATATATTCTGTAATAGATGTTGAAATATAAACTAAACTGGGAATGGGTTTCATTTTGGTTTGCCCTGTCTTAAGCTGGGTACACACTAAGTGATATATTGTTCCGATTTGTGTCAGAACAATATATATCGGCAACATTGCTCAGTGTGTACGGGTGATTGCGCGCTCCCATGCGTTCATTGCATCTGTGGTGGGGGGCGATATATCGGGCGGTTGTACGGCAGATCGTGGAGTGTGTACGGACCGCCCGATATATAGTGTCAGCGCTGGGTACACACCGTCTAGTGTTTAGTATGTACCCAGCTTAATTCCCCCCCCCCCCCCCCCATATCCCTGTAATATCAGGGTGGGAATTTATCTGAAAATACCCATTGAAGTTGCCACACCCTGCCATTTATCTTGAAGATTCTATCCCACTTCCCCAAGTGGCTATTTTGATGGTATTAAGGAGTCTGTTTAGCAAGCCAAAGTTCCCTTAAATCATGCGGAAACATATGATTTAAGCATCACCGCTATGTAGGAAAGGGTTAACAGAGAAGATAATGCAAGTAATGCCTAGCTGATACTACATCGCATTGTAGACTTGCTCTCTACAGCGTATAACGTTCTCTGCTCTTCAGGTAGCAGAAATCCTTTTAAAAAAAAAAAACCCCGTAAAGGCTTATCTTGTATAACGCCATCTGTGAATGGCGTAATATGAAGAAACTCCTTCTCTTGCATGAAAACTGCAGGGACAGAAGGAAATTTTCCCTTTATTTCCTGCAGGCTGTTGGAACTCCTCCCACTCTCTTCCCCTCGCCCAGCGTCCTATGTACTGTTCATAATAAAAGTCTCTCTAAGGATATAGTGACGGTGCATACATATCAAATATGAATGCCTATAATATATATATATCCAAATTTCATATGTATACACATTCCTTATGTCTATAGAGAGACTTTTTAATATGATACTATTGACGCTGGGCACATGAGGGGAGGAAAGTTCTGTCAGGGCCGTTTCTGATATAGTACTGGCCCGTGTGCGGTCCTCAGCGAGCCATATGATTATGCGTACGCCTGATAAGTCGGATCCTGCGCTATACAAGGAATAGGAATCTCTTTTCGGACATCTGAAAACAAGGTCACCAGGCACTTCGCGGTTACTGCATGTTCACACAACCGCTGCCTTTGAGAAGATTTTTGCTGCATAGCCGGGAACAGTTGGTTAAAATGCGCAAATCGCAATGATATTGGCTAAAAATGTTGTAGCCAATATTGCGCTTTTTTCTAAATAGACCCCTAAATATGTTGAATATTCTCAGTGCAGTAAGCGGTGGCCACAAGTTTTACGCCATAGGGCCTGATTCAGGCAGATGCATAGGCGCAGATGGTGAGTCTTCGCATGTGTAGATGCGAATTGACGTGTTTTTGCATATGTGCTATTGAGTCTTATTGAACTTGTTATGGGCATGTGTGTAACACTCCGTGCAATTCTGTGTCATGCATACATGGAAGGGAAGCCTGTTTCTGACTGGTCTCTTGCACCTAGCATGGGGCTGGTGAAAATGCAGATATTAACAATGACTGTGGAAGAGGCTGCCATAACCTTGGTGGGCAGCATAGCCTTCCGCTAGCAGACTCCTGGACCCCCACATTCAGTGATCACAAAATACATGCTATGGCGGGTTTTTACTTGCTACTTGGTTTTTAAAACAGAGCGGGTCCCGCAGGAAGCGCTGTGTGTGCTGCGTCCAATCACCGCCGGCTGCGTCTCCCCGATCAATCACTCCTGGCAGCAATTGGTTCAGGAGACGCTGCCGGCAGTGATTTTTTGCTCCAGATGGGATGCGGTCAATATCCAATGGGATTCCGACGATAAGAATGCCGGCGCCAGAATCCCGACACATGTCAGTATCCCAGTGCCGAAATCCCCCTCCGTACCTCCAGTACTGCATGCCCCTTACCCCCTCCTTGCCCCCCAGTACTGTGCAAGCTGCTATCTGCTATTGCCCCTCCCTACCCCCCAGCACTGCCTGCCCCTTGCGACCCCTTCTTGCTCCCCAGCACTGTAACAACTGCTGTCTGCACTTACCCCTCCCTACCCATGGCACTGGCTGTCCTTACCTCTACCCCAAATTCTCCCCGTCTGTACCCCCAGCTCTACCCCAAATGATGCTTGCCCTTTAAACCCCTCTGCCCCCAGCACTGCTGCCTGCCCTCACCCCCCATAATATGTAATGGGACCCAGAATCTGTGGAGTAGGACCAACATTTTTTAAAATGAGGGGTCCCTAAGACCCACAATTTCTTTTTCTTCGCTCAGCGTGATAACTGGCTGTAGTCTTACGGATTTTTGCATTAGTATAAGATAGTACATATGGCTCCCACTGCTTCCCGCAACTGAAGCCCCTTTTACAGGCGTCATGGAATCGGCCACATTAATTAGTTCTTGTCCCTGAATTATTTACACCTGGTAAAGGTCCCTTAAAGCAGACCGGACCATTGTGTGCAGGTTGGCAATATAACCTCTGCTACAGGACAGTAGGAGACTTTTTGCTGCAGGGGCCGTAATGTTTTACACCATGATGCAGCCTACATAGTCCCTGCCACTCTCTAGCTTGGTGACGTTCTCAGGGGAAGTCAAGTCTTTAGTTTCACATCCTCTCCTCTGTACCACTAACACAGAGTGCTATCCCAGTGTGACCCCAAAATGTATTTTGTTTAACCTAACAATTACTCATTGTACTTCTCCGTTATGTATTGGTTGTGTATGTTTGGTCATTATTGTTGTTCATATTAAATAATATACACTTTCTTTTTTTTTTTTTTAAAGAAAAAAAAAAAACTTTATAAATTCTAGCATAAAATGAAGCTAATTTCAATGGTCAAAAAATGGAGTTACTTTTTTTTTTTTTTTGTATATGCTCTGTCTGTCCTGGTCATGCTTGGTATTCTAATACATTCTATATATGTGTGTGTGTGTTCATTCTAGCACCCTGCCCCTGTCACAACCTGTAGCAGTTCCTCTTTCCTGCCTGGGGTGTGTCGCTCTTTGCTCTAGTGCACAGGTTCTCAAACTTGGTCCTCAGGACCCCAAACAGTGCATGTTTTCCAGGTCTCCTCACAGAATCACAAGTGAAATAATTAGCTCCACTAATTAGAGGAACTTTTAAAATGTATTCGTGAATAATGAATACATTATATTATGTGCAGCTGCTAGGTGACCTGGAAAACGTGAACTGTGTGGGGTCCCGAGGACCGAGTTTGAGAACCACTGGTCTAGTGCTTCGGCTAATGCAATAAACTTACACAATACAGACCAGAGTGTGCTAAATGCAGAAAGTGACACCCCAGGCAGGAAAGAGGAACTGCACTGGTTGTGACAGGTGCAGGGTGCTAGAATGAACAGTATATATGTGTGTGTGTGTGTGTATATATATGTGTGTGTATATATGTCCATGTCCAGTGGAGAACAGCACACACTTCATCAATAATTTCAATATTCAGGTGCTGCAATCCCGTGATCGATAAATATGCTCATCGGCAGCCTGGTGACAATATGCAAATGTTGCTGTTGACCACATTAGCATATTATCACCAGGCTGCCGATGAGTATATGTGGTGCCATTTACCATAATAATGTTTTGCATTGCTGCTTATGCAGTATTCTTTCTACTTGGCTGCTATTTAGATATACATATTGCCTCTATTCATTTGTGACATGCACGCTTTGATGGACATAATGGCTGTTTTTTTTGTTTTTTGTTTTTTTTTAAACAAATTTTTTATTACAAATTCTGCATTGGTGTGCTGGTCTCTCTTTCTGTTCCTTGTAACTGAAAATTGAGGGAGGGTTAGGGTGAAGATTAGGGTTAGAAAAAATTATAGACTCTGGGTCTCATTCAGACCCGCTCGCGAGCGCGGTACGCTCGCAAGCTGGTCGATGTTACCCAAAAGCGTATGTGCACGACGGAGGCGCCTCCGTCGTGCGCATGCGCGAGACCCGAATAACGACGGGGTAGCCGTCGTTATGGGTCTCGCACCAAAGGGGGCGTGCTGTTGATGGTGAGTGACAGCACGCCCCCTTTGGTGGGCGTGCCGGGGGCGTGGCTGCCCAGACAGAGGCGTTCCCATGGGAACGCCTACCGTCTGGGTCCGGCCCCACTGACATCACTAGTGATGTCAGTGGGACTGTTTTTGGCTCTGATAGAGCCAAAAGCACTCCGGGCTTGCGGCAGACGACACCCTACCACAAGGGTCTCGTCGCAAGCCCGATGGTTGCGATGGTCTTGACCATCGCGACCATCTTTTTGGGCGCTCGCATAAGCTGTGGGTGGCCACGCACAGCTATGCGAGCGGCCAGGAGGCTACTCCAATTTTAAGTAGGCTGGCCCTGATTTAGAGCGAGCGCTCCGGTCAGAGCGTCAGGCTCTGAATCAGGCCGTGTGTGTGTATGTATGTATGTATGTATGTATGTATTCTTTCTCTTTTCCTCTACCCCCCCCCCCCCCCTCATTTTCAGGGTCAATAGGGCTCCACAGGGAGACCTTGGAGTGTAGGTAGTGGTTGATGACCGGGCACCGAACAGTTAAAGCTTCGCTCCCAGGATGCAATGGTCCCTCCCCCTGTACCCCAGAGGCACTTGTTTCGTCGGTGCCCGGCCGGAGTCGGGTCACCATTATAACAGTGGGCTTCTTCAGCAGCCCAAAAGCTTTTATTATTATGATTTTGTTTATTTTACATTTATTCTTCTGAGTGGCCTGTGCTGCCGCTCCATCACCCCTCCGGGCGCCGAAACCCCAGCTCCGTCTGGTGCTCTCGGCGGGCATCCCTGGGACCTTGCTAGTCGGCCCCGCGGACAAACCCATACTGCAGCCCGGTTTCTATGAGGACAGGTAAGGCGGGTCACCGCTTGCGGTGGCCTGCAGATGGGCAGTCTCGCCTCCGGTCTCAGGGGACAGACCGGAGGTGCCGAGGGTGAACACTGGGTCCGACCATGTGTTCCACTAAGAGGGGAGGGAAGGTCAGCTTTCCCTATTATAGCGGCCCCTCAGCTCAGGGTGCTATTCCTTTTGAGGTCTAGCTTCTCTGAGCTGCTCTCCTCATCCGACCACACCCCCTCAGAGGTCTCCGGCGGCCATCTTCTACAGGCTCAGCCACAGCCCTCTCAGGGAAACGCTGGGTCCTGTCCCCCTACATACCTCTCCCTGGAGACAGGTTATGTAGCATTATAGCCTACCTACCAGCCTTTAAGGACTGAGAGTCTGATTCAGAGCCGGACGCTATTAGCGCACGCTCGTTCAGAAAAAGGGGGTGGCTATTCAAATGAACCATTCGCTCTTTGCGGTCTGATGCCGCCTCCATGTCTTAACGAGCGAACAAAACATGCGGACGTTTATTTGAAAAATACGCCCCCTGGCCGCTCGCATCATACGTCATGTACTCGATTAATCTAATAAATAGCGGACATCGAACAACGTATGAACTGCTCGCTATTCTTGTGGCTGTTTTTTCCTACCGCTATATTGCGAGCAGTTCTGACTATAAAACAACCAAGTGACGTGGTCAATGACGCTGCTGTATAAATTATGCACACCCATAAAACGGCCGTTTTGACCTTTAAGCACGCCTGCGTTCTGAATTCCACTCCCCGTTTTCAAGCACCTTCCCCTGTTACCACCCACATACGCCTCCTCCTGTCACTCAAAATAGCAGGCATTCGCTATATAGCGAACAAACGATTTTCGGCCGCACTGACTGGTTCGCGCATGCGTATTACAAACCATGCGCAGATATGCGAACATCGCTCGGAACGAGCGTACGGCCGCTTACGAGCGGCTCTGAATCAGACCCTGAGTAGTTAATTGTAGTGCCATTTTGCAGTTATATGTACCTCTGCATTGAATGTGACTTATGCTATCTCTGGCCCTGATTCAGAGCTGGACGCTCTGACAGAACGCTCGCTCTGAATCAGGCCGGGCTATTTTATTTTTATTTTTTTTTAGAACGGCCTCCTGGCCGCTCGCATAGCTGTGGGTGACCACCCACAGCTATAGCGGGCGGCCAGGAAGATGGTCGCGATGGTCTTGCAAGCCCCAGAGAGATTTCGGCTCAAACAGAGCCGAAATCTCTCCCACTGACATCACTCGTGATGTGGGAACGCCTCCGTTTGGGCAGCCACTCCCCCAGCCCGCCCACCAAAGGGGGCGTGCTGTCACTCAACATCGACAGCACGCCCCCTTTGGTACGAGACCCGGAGCGACGGATTGCCTGTCGCTATCCTGGTCTCGCGCATGCGCACGACGGGGCCACCATCGACCCGGTTGCGAGCGCTCAGTACTTGCGACCGGGTCTGAATCAGGCCCTCTGTCTGTATATTCTCTATGTACTGTCAGCTTATATCTTTCCCTTTTTTCTCATCATTGCCCTAACATACAGGTGTATTCAGGGTTTTCCGTACCTCACATTTCTTGTATTTGTGAAGGTTGACACATACAGTTAGTTACTGCACTGTGCCATATTTTGTGTGCCCCTGCAGCTTGCCCAAGCATAAGACAGTATCAGTATATTGCATTCCCACTTGTATATCACATACCTAGTGGTTGCGTATGCCATATTGTATGCTATACTACTCTGCAGCTATGTCTAGCAAAGGCCAGAGTAGCAAGCAAGCAGCTGCACCCATACTGTTCTCAGGCAAATTATGTGCTGCAGGCTTAAATGAGGAGAATTTAATACAGGATGGGATATGTGCTAAGTGTTATTCCCCATCAGACCCCTCAGCCCTGGCTCAGGAGCCCCCTTGGGCTTCCTTTTCTCAGGTGCTGCGGAGCGCCTAGCAGAGCCGGCTGTAATTCCCCCTATGGGGATGCCACAACAGGTAGAAGCAATAAAGGGACCTCCTATGCCCCCTCTATGAGTAGACATACTCTCTAACTCAGTACAAAGTCTGGCGGCTACCTCTATAGCCTTTCAAAATATGTTACAAGCTGTGAAGCCCCTACACCATGGGTCTTCAACCTTTGGCCCTCCAGCTGCTGTAGAACTACAGATCCCAGGCTGCCCTCCCACAGTTTTAGCATGCTGTAATATCAAAACTGTGGCAGAGCATGCTGGGATGTGTAGTTCCACAGCAGCTGGTGGGCCAAAGGTTGAAGACCCCTGCCCTACACAGTAAGACTACTAAGCGTCCTGTGTTAACTTCACAGTCTGTGCAGCTCTCGGATTCTGAGGTGTCATCTGAGGGGGCAGAAGATGCTGATCTCTCTAATATGGAGTCCCCTTCGGGGGAAGAAGCAGAGATTCAGTCTAAAATTAATATACTGTACCTGCTTTGGTGCGAGCGGTTAGATCTATCTTACAAGTAGCAGATGATGAGCCCGTCCCCAAAATCAAAGCACCCACTATTTAAACGACAAAAAGTGGCTTCACCAGAGTTTCCCAGAGGCTTGGCAGATGCCTAGTAAGAGGTTTCAGCCTCAAAAATGCCGGAACTCTTGTTATCCTTTTCCTGCAGCTCATTGTGCAAGATGGGAGACTCCACCAGCGGTGGATTCCCATGTTACGCATTTGATTAAAAGCCTATCCCTACAGTTTCCTCACTAAAGGACCCTACGTATAGAAAGATTGAAACTGGCCTTAAATCTGTGTACTCTTTCAGGCGCCATTGCTCGCCTGACCATGGCTATTGCATGGGTGGCTAAAGAAATTGAGAGCTGGGCAGACACACTTAAAGAATCTTTTCCCTCAGACGCCTCTCGGATTCAGATGTCTTAAGCATCTCACATAAAAGATGCAGCTTCATATATTGGAGAAGCGTCCTTGGATGCCAGTCTCCTAGCTTCTAGAGCAGAGGTTCTCAAACTCTGTCCTCAGGACCCCACGTGGGTCACATTTTCCAGGTCACCCAGCAGATGCACAGGTGTAATCATTGCTCATTGATACATTTTAAAAGATCCCACAGGTGGAGATAATTATTTCACCTGCGATTCTGTGAGAAGATCTGGAAAACATGCACTGTGTGGGGTCCTGAGGACCAAGTTTGAGAACCTGTGTTCAGTCACGGCGGTGTCTGCCTGCGGCTTTCTCTAGCTGCGGTCATGGAAGGCAGATGCAGATTCTAAGAAAGCCTTAGAAGCATTATTTTACAATGGGGAGATCTTGTTTGGCCCAGACTTAGACAAGATTGTAGCCACATTAGCAGCATCAAAGACCGCCTTTCTGCCTTCAGCAGCTACCGGAAAAACCTAGCACAACATCCTTTAGGTTCTATCGTCCCCAAGGAAAGCCTAAGAGTCAGTCCTTTCCTAGGAAGTCGGCTCCCACTAGGGCGGCTAAGCCCAGGACCAAGCAGACCTGGACCACCAGACGTACTGCTTCAAAAGCCGAGGACAAGCCTTCAGCCCGACGGGACGGGCCTTTCCCTGGGGGACCCCAGAGTAGGAGGTCTAAAGGGTTTTTTCGCTCTGTGGTTCAGACTATGCTCAGAGCACATAAGCAGGCCTCTGCCAGGATTTACCTACTTCCAATGGTGTGATGCCAGAAGCTATGACCTTCATGTGTTTCGGGTCTCTAGAGTCCTAGCCTTCCTCCAAGCTGTATTGGATCTTGGACTCCGCCTTACTTCGCTGAAGGTACACGTCTCTGCTCTGTCCATTTGGTTCCAGTGTAGAATTGCTTCACTGCCAGATGTCCACACCTTCCTGCAAGGTGTCCTCCGCATACAACCTCCCTTTGTCCCTCCTATGGCTCTGTGGGATTTGTCACTGGTTCTTCAGGCCTTACAGGGCACTCTGTTTGGACTTTTTGGAATCTGTGGATCTCAAGTGGCTCACAGCGAAGACTCTTTCTTCTGGCTATGGCGTCTGCCTGAAGGGTATCAGATTTAGGGGTGCTCTCATGTCGCTCCCCATTTCTAATCCTCCATCAGGACAGGGCTGTTCTTCTGACTCGCCCTGGTTTTCTTCCAAAAATGGTTACTCGTTTCCATATTAATGAGAAAATTGTAGTCCCGGCCTTCCAATCACCAGACTTCTCGGTAGGTGAGGCCTCCTTGGATGTGGTCCGTGCTCTTAGGATCTACGTGGACTGTACTGGTTCTCTGAGGAAACAGGCTCCCTATTTGTGCTCTATGGATTTCACAAGAAGGGTTGGCAAGCCAATAAACAGACATTGGCTAGATGGCTTCACAGACTTACACGCAGGCAGGCCTTCATGTACCGGCTACTGTCACTGCTCATTCCACTCGCTCTGTGGGTCCCTCGTGGGCAGCTTGCTGTGGTGCTTCAGCTGAACAGCTTTGTAAGGCAGCCACGTGGTCTTCTCTTCACACTATTCTTAGGTTCTATGCCTTCGATATGTTTGCCTTTCAGGATGCTTCATCTGGACACCGGATTTTCCTCTCAGCTCAAGAGCATCCCCACCCTTGAGTAACTGCTTTGGGACATCCCCCAAGGTCTCCCTGTGGAGCCCTATGGACCCTGAAGAAGAAAATGAGAGTTCTGGTAAGACGTAACTTCGTTAACTCTCTCTCTTCAAAGTCCATAGGGTCCACCAGCCCTGACGCACCTGGCTTCTATGGACTATGTTTCCTGGTCACCTGTTTCCTGCCTCCTTCTGTGTGAGAATGTGATTCATGTGTGTACCAGTCTTCATTCTCTCCTCTCCTCCGGCCTTAGGCATGTCACGAACTGAGGTGCCTCTGGCTCGGGGCGGGGTATAGGGGGAAGGACCGTTGTATCCTGGGAGCAAAGCTTTAACTGTCCGGTGCCTGGTCCTCAACCACCACCTACACCCCAAGGTCTCTCTGTGGACCCTATGGACTTCGGAAAAAGAGTTAATGAAGGTAAGTGTTTTTTTTTTCATTAAAATTTTTATATATGTGTGTGTGTATATATATATATATATGTGTGTTCAAGTCCCAGTAGCACTCATTAAAGAAGTCAATGAGGGAGTGCACGGTACATATGATAATGGTAAACAGCAGATTCAAAGAACCGGCACATCCAATAAGTTAATGCAAAAAAAGGCTGTATTCAAAAAAATATCACAATAGCAGCAGAGAGCAGCAGCATAAATGATAACAGTCACTGATAGAGTCCAACAAAGGTGAAGCATGACTTCATGATAATCTACTTAATGAAACCAGGGTGGTCACCAAACTGTCAGTGTGCATCTCACCGGACCCTAGAGCAGCAAGCCTAATCTCGACAGCTGTTTCGGCGCTGCATGCGCCTTTATCAAGAGCAGAAAAGACTAAAGCACAATGAGCCATATAAAGAGCCACACACATTAGTAAACTCACCCACAGGTGCGCGCGTCCACCCCTCTGTACACAACGGTTCCAGGAAGTGGCTGGACGCACACGTGGGGAACAACGTGTAACCGATCCACGTGACAAACCCGATCACATGATCGGGGATGACGTGACGGTATCCTAGACAACACAAAAGCGGTAACCACGGAGCCGCATAATCATAATAAAGCCAAAAATAGGCAAGACAATATAGCCAATGATGCGTACTAGGGGAAATATAATGACCCAAACTAGGTCATACCAATCCGCTAAATTAAGTGGCTATTAATGGCTCAGGTGCATTACAATCATATCAGGATGCCAGTAGTAAACACAATATGACACATAAACGACACATAACAATAGACAACACATATAGCAATATCCAAAATACCCCCCAAAAAATAATAAACTAAAAAAATATAGCAAAAAACATGTACAAAGAAACCTATGATGGAGAGCACAGGATATATAGATTGACAGGAGCTCAACTAGAAAAATCAAAGAAAACAGCTCAAATATTGACCCTCATTAAGCCCATTGGGTACAACAGTGTTCAATCGGTCAATCCAAAAGCTTTCCCTCTGTAATAGGAACTTATTCCTGTCACCCCCTCGTCTTAGGGGAAGAATGCAATCAATCGGCATACATTTGAAATCCTTAATGAGGTGTTTAGCTGTAGCGAAATGTCTCGCAACCGGTGGCGTATTGGTATCGACCATATGCAAAGCTTTCTTAATTGAGGAACGATGAAGGTCAATTCTCTCCTTGAGCGTACGGATAGTCTTACCCACATAGAGCAAGTTGCAGGGGCATTTAATTAAGTAAACCACAAAACGACTGTTACAGTCTAGATGATGTCGAATTTCATAACTGATGTTTGTTTCTTTTAGGATCCAAAAAGTGAGTGCCTAGAATTAGAAACTGACAATTGACACACCCGTGGCATTTGTATGCTCCATTTTTAGAGCGTAACCAGTTTTTATTGGCAGTGGGTCCTATGTCAGATTTAGACAATATCTGTTTGATGTTAGTGCTTCTTTTATAACAAAAGAGCGGTTTGTCCTGGCAGAGTGACCCTATGCTATCATCACACTGTAGAATGTGCCAGTGTCGTAGCACCACTTCACGAATATGCTTAGAGGCAATCAAATACGTGGAGGAAAATATCATCCTGGTGTTTCCAACCTTCGGAACTTTGTTAGCCAATGCATCCTCTCGCTTAATGTGCATACATTTATTAATAGCCTCTTCAATCTCATCGTTGTGGTAGCCCCTGTCCACAAATCTCTGGCCCATCTCCTCCAGGGCACCTGGTAAATCATTCAATTCCACACCGTCCTTATGATCAATATTCGTATACAAGCTCGTTATGTCAAGTGTAACCAATAGGCTACCAGCTATCAAGCTTATTAAGAAAGTCAGTGGTGTCCTTAAGATAATACTTGGTGTTTTGAACCACCGGCTGTAGCCAAAAGTCGATGAATTGAGACAAAGGTTGGCATAATGATCCACATGAAGAAATTATGGGTCTGCCAGGTGGTTTAACGAGTGTTTTATGTTTTTTTTGCAAGATATAGATTAATGGAACCCTAGGATGTGTTTGTGTAAGAAAATGGGCCGTAGGCTCATCAATCCAACCATTAATCAATCCAAGATTAATAATACTATCAATCTCTTTTTATAGACATAAGTGGGGTCATAGGTCAGGGCCATATAGCATGTGGTATCAAACAATTGCCTCATAATTTCATTGATGTAATCAACTCTATCTAATACAACAATGTTACCACCCTTATCAGAGGGACGTATAACTATCTCCACATTATTTTTTAAGGAATTGAGTGCGCAATTCTCTTCACTGGTGAGATTGGTATAAGACAATTTCTGATTTTTAATAAAAGTAAGGGTATCCCGTTTAACCAGGTTGACGAAGGTTTCTGTAGAGGCATTCGTCCCTGGCAGGTCGAAGGTACTCTTGGGTTTAAAACCCCTGCCCTCAGATGGAGTAGTGCCAGACTTCGCAAAATAATCCTTCAATTTCAAAGATCGATGAAATCTATATAGTTCCACTTCAAAGTCAAAAGCATCTTGTTTGTGAGTTTTCACAAACGATAATCCCTTAGATAAAACCGCCATCTCATGCGGAGTAAGGGAATAATTAGACAAATTAAAGACAACTATTTCTTTTTGTTTCGATTCCCCGTTTTTAGAACTGCGGGAACGTTACTATGTGTTGTCTATTGTTATGTGTCGTTTGTGTCATATTGTGTTTACTACTGGCATCCTGATATGATTGTAATGCACCTGAGCCATTAATAGCCACTTAATTTAGCGGATTGGTATGACCTAGTTTGGGTCATTATATTTCCCCTAGTACGCATCATTGGCTATATTGCCTTGCCTATTTTTGGCTTTATTATGATTATGCGGCTCCGTGGTTACCGCTTTTGTGTTGTCTAGGATACCGTCACGTCAACCACGATCATGTGATCGGGTTTGTCACGTGGATCGGTTACACGTTGTTCCCCACGTGTGCGTCCAGCCACTTCCTGGAACCGTTGTGTACAGAGGGGTGGACGCGCGCACCTGTGGGTGAGTTTGCTAATGTGTGTGGCTCTTTATATGGCTCATTGTGCTTTAGTCTTTTCTGCTCTTGATAAAGGCGCATGCAGCGCCGAAACAGCTGTCAAGATTAGGCTTGCTGCTCTAGGGTCCGGTGAGATGCACACTGACAGTTTGGTGACCACCCTGGTTTCATTAAGTAGATTATCATGAAGTTATGCTTCACCTTTGTTGGACTCTATCAGTGACTGTTATCATTTATGCTGCTGCTCTCTGCTGCTATTGTGATATTTTTTTGAATACAGTTTTTTTTGCATTAACTTATTGGATGTGCTGGTTCTTTGAATCTGATATATATATATCTCTATCTATCTATCTATCTATCTATCTATCTATCTATCTATCTATCTATCTATCTATCTGTGTGTGTGTATATGTATGTGTGTGATATTACTATGCCTGACTGGTATGGGTAGTGACGCCCAAGTATGGTAGGTAGGCAGTACTACACAGTTGGCGTGGTTGGACAGTGACCTCACGTACCACTGGAAAATTGTCATCATCCCAAGACATTTTAACGAAACTGTAGCTCTTGCACTAAATAAAAGATGGCGTTTACCGTTCTATGGTTCCTAAACCATGACAGGCGATGATACCAAACACACCTCCTGTATGTATGGATCATAGTTTATAGATCATATCTTGGTGTATTGCTTTATTGTAATCTTTTATTCTCAGGTTTATGTGCGTGACCCGGAAAATGAAGCATCTGCCATGACGGGGCTGCGAGCTCTCCTGTGCCTCTGCCATGCCACCTTGCTGGGTATGTGAATTTGTATATTTCATATCTAAAATAATCCCTCTAGCTGCCAGTCTTCCGTACACAACTGGTGAGGATTGCAGATACAGTAAGTGTATTCTGACCTGTGAGAAAGCCGGGATGAAACTGAGATTGAAAATTCACAAGTTCCTTTAAAACTGTTTTGTGGTTAAACCTCATGATCCCTTCCCAGTGTTGTGCAGCGAAAACTACAATCATCTATTGTCTGACAGAATTTCTCTTAAAGCGGTATCTGTCGCTTACACAGTTGTGTCAGGAGAAAGATAACAGGTCCGTCTGGTTTTGTGTTTGTTTGTTTTTTAAAACGTGCTCTCCGTTTTTACTCTTCAATATTTTATCTGTAACCGGAATTGGCCTTGTGTTTAACCATTAATATCACTTGAATGCTTAAAGATGGGTCTAACTCCACCTTGACAATGGAAGGGGCTGTTCCTGAGGTGGGTGACCCACAATGCACCCTTCTTTACTTGCTGATTAACTCTCAAGTTCCCTAAAAACAGGAAATGGTAAAAAGGATGGATTTGTGTGAGTGTACCAGCTTCTTGCTTCTGTTGCTCGAGTCGCAGCTACGTCCATCTCTAAATCGGCCCCAATGAGTGTAAATACTTTTTCCATATCTGTGACTTATCGTTGCCCCGTTATCAATTACTCATTAATATCTATAGTTCATGTTTGCTCAAAATTCCAACACATCTGCACAGATTTATTGTTGTTTTGGGGTTTATTTTTGTAAGAAATGTCCTTGTCGGAGCAGTTTATGTCTTGTCACTCTGCAGCACGCAGTATTTACTACCGATAGTCTATCGTTTCCCATAGTAATTAACAGCCATGAGATGCTTGTGCAAACACTGATATACCGGGTGCATCCGACATGAATGTGTTTTAATATACGGGTGACATACATAAGGTCAACATTAGAGAAGGTCGACAGGTACAAAAGGTAAACATGGAAATAGTAAACACTTTTTTTTTTTTAAAGCTAAAAACCTTTCGTTATCTACTGGGCCCAAAAAGGGGTGTGGCATGCAAAAAGGGGGCGTAAACTCTCAGCAAGGGGCGTGGGGGTCTGTCCTACTAAAATCACACATAGTATCCCCAATTCAAATTACGCCACACAGTAGGACAATCTTATTCACATTACACCACATAATAGTGAGCCCTTATTCATGTTACGATAGTACCCTTTATACACAATGCCCACAGCAATGCCCCCAGTAGCAGTGCGCAAGACACACCCACGCACAGCACTATACTTCCCCACTCCTGCGCCCGCCGCCATCCTACTGCCCCTTTTGCTTGGTACTATAGGAGAAACGTCATGACATCTCTCCCTTCACCAACTGTGGGAGACGGAAGGCGGAGCTCAGGAGTGAGCTCCAGCCTCCTGCAGCTGCTGCAGGGAAAGAGCTGCCGTGCCCCCGCTGGTAACAAAATCTCTGCGGGCATGCATCAAATGGAGTAGGCAGCTGCGACACCTCTCCAGCCCGGCGCCGGCTAAGCGCCTTGCACTGGTCTTGGGTGCAGCAGCCAATAAGAATCTGCCTGACTCTTAGCAGATTGGCTGCTCTCAGACAGCCACCACGATTGACGTTTTGGCCCCCCCCTCCCGTAAACACTTAAACGAGTTAATGAATGACGGAATGATCATTGTTTCGTCCTTCATTAACATACCACAGGTCTCTAGCGATTATGCTAGGTTTTATGTGCAGCACATCAAACCTAGCGGGAGCGTGCAATCGTCCGTAACAACTGCGCAATGTAGACGATTAGTGGTTGTGAAGCAGTAAATCGGCTCAACATCGCTCCAATGTACCCAGGGTTAGAGGTAGGCACTTACCCGGGGGGTTAGGCTGCAGAAGGGACGGTTAGGTTTAGGGTCCAAGGGGGATGTTTAGGTTAGGGTGAAGATTAGGGTTGGGAAAAAAAAAACATGTTGACTATTTTTGTGTCGATCCTTTCCTACATGTCGACCTTTTGTCACGTCAACATTCTGGTGTTGACCAAATCATTGTCGACCTTTTGCATCACACCCTTAATATACCGAAGTGCAATCTTTTGGGTGGAGATGGGGTGCAGTAGAAAACTATAGTGAGTTTCTTATATGTTGCTATGGATTACAGCAGTATTTCCCAAACGCAGTCCTCAAGGCACCCGAACAGTCCAGGTTTTAAGCATATCCATGCTTGAAAATTGAAACTGATGGTTAAATCAAATTAACTGTGGTACTAATTAAGCAACTTGTTCTCAGCATTAGAAACTGGACTGTTAGGACTTGTGGAGAGAGTTTGGGAACCTCCTGGATTACAGTAACTTTCTACTTGAGACTTTTTCAGAATGCCCCCTCCTCCCTGGTGAGTCTGTATTTGACATTACACTTTAGCTAAAGTTGAAAGTGAAGGAAGTTCTTGTGTCAGAGCACCAGGGTAAATGTTTGTACATTATATAAGTAATACTTCCCTTAAGTGTTCTGGCCCATTGTAATCGGATGCTGTAGCCTCAGAAAACCCAGCTTTGTTCCATTTTAAGAATTTCAAATGAAAATAACCCCAGGTAGAAGGCACACGGCCAATAAACATATCACAATGTGCTCAAACATGTCATCAGGATCCCACCTTAGTCCTGGTGGAAATATTTTGATTTGTTTTCAAATGATCCAGACTTCTAGACTGAATTCACGGAAGTGGCCTGCTGTGAACATTTGACTGCGTCTCACACCCTAAAGGCAACATGACAAGGCCATGGACTGTCGCCATGTCACACACGTCCTCTGGGCCCAAGGCCTTGGGGGCTATTTCTCTTATTTGGGATCCATACTTACCATTTGGACCGTGTTACCTCAGAAATGAGTATTCTCAACCGGTTTCTCTTCTAAAAGGAAGAATGCAATGAAATACTGGTATCCCTTAATCTACAGAGTATCACCAGCAGTGTGTGGTTTAGGTCTGTACCTGAGTGTATGTGCTCCCATGAGGCCTACAGAGCAGAGGCAGCCATTTTGTGAGTGACTCAATACTAATGACTACACAGCTTGTGAATGGACTATGGGCCATATACATCACAGGCATGTTGTTCCTTACAGACTTGAGACCATCATATTGAGGACTCCAGAAAATATTTCTGAGAATGGAACTGAATTCTCCACAGAGAACCAGTGACACTTTGTACTTCAGTGATGTCACCGGTCCTTGTCCCTAATGAAGGGGTGAGCTGTATTGTCTTGCTGGCTGCCTCCATAAAGTGCAGATAAGTGCCCTGTAGAGAGTGAGGTAATGGTGGTATCTTATTTTAACAAGATCTAAGGCCAGCTAAGATGTATCTATTCCCTTTAATATTGTTATTAAACACCAATTTTGTATTCCGAATTATACTTGTCTTATATATAATTATAATCTCTGTTGTATAAGTAGAATATGACTCTCGGGGGAGAGTTGCCCGGAAAATGAGGGTAATGTCCGACTGAAAGCATTGTATGCCAAAAAATATCGTATATCCACCCATATGCAGAGCCCCGAATCTGTCGTCAAGCACTTACACGACACTTACACCCGTGTTTTAAGCTATTTTTGTTATTTCTGTACAGTGAAAAACGTATTTGCTGTATTACAGAGGTTTGTGAAGTCTAATGGCTGCCTAATACCAGAGACCATTCGCATATGCCACAAAAAACTATAGCTTGCTGTGTCTGTATGTCCCCCTATACAGGCACTCTGGGATCTCTGCTTTATAAGCAATAATGCACCCCTACAAATTATGTTGGAAGTTATCTGTGTTTTCTGAGACTTGGGCCACAGCCTTTGTGTGTTACGTGGTTGTGTTACACCTGTGACTTGCGTATGATGTACAGTAAGTAAGATGGCATTAGCCCATATAATCCGTTGACTGACCAGGCGAGAAAATCGTTCTTCTAAGGTATATTTGCATAAGGTAAATGTGTATGGCATTGATAGACTGCTGTCCTACTGGTTCCATCCTTCTCTCACTGTGGGGTCTATTTACTAAGCAGTGTTAGGAGACAGAGTGAAAAGTGATAAGGTGCCAGCCAATCAGCTCCCAGCTGTCATCTCACAGGCTGTGTTTGAAAAATGACAGTTGGGAGCTGATTGGCTGGCACCTTATCACTTTCTTATCATTTTTCATTCTGTCTACTAACACTGCTTAGTAAATTGACCCCTTTATTCTTTACAGCAAGCGGCACCTGTAAACGTGGACTACCATAGAAAGGGCTACTACCTGACTTGTGATACTTTCGTGTCTTTCTCTTTTGCACAGTTACAGCTGTTCTGCAGCCTCCAAAGAACATCAAACTATTATCTGAGAATTTTAGGCATATCTTGACCTGGGAGGACCCCAACAATGTGTCTCCCGTCTACTACAGCGTGGAGCACAGTGAAAATCAGTAAGTCTGCAAAGGATCCAATGAACTTGCATGCACATGAGATGTGAACCCATACGTTCACGAATGTTACAATAGACATGAGTTTGTTATTATATTTCTTGTGGTTGAAGCGAGATAGCAATGCAACGGTCTTACATAGGGTACGTGGGGACAGTTCAATTATCCCTGATGTGCTCATTTTGCTGTGCACCCCTATTGGGGTAAAATGAGTGATGTTGTGCCTTCCATATTGACAGTGCTCCCATGCCAATCTGATGACCCCTCACCAGCATTGTGGATAATTGAATTTTTCCCTGTAGGTTACCCATTTATGTATTACAAAAGTATGACTGTCTACTGTATTTATCAGTTCTGTCCCACCCTCAGCCTGAGTTAGTTCCGTCCCAGATATATTCATTGGAGGTGCTTCCTAACATTACTCCTGATGAGCCTCCTTCTTCTGCTTTTTTTTTTTTTTTTATATATTTATTTTTATTTCCCACCTGATTGGACAATCAGGAAAGTTTAGGCAATAACCACAGCCTGTCCAAACCGCCCACAAATCAAGTGCATTATCATAATGTGTATTAACAAGTAAAGTTGTGCTTTTAACTGTATGGTGTGCATACAATTTGGGCAAACTGGATAGACTTGCATTTAAGCTATGCGTTTCAAGGGTCAGGAGTGATGAAAAAGGACTAATAATGAAACGCGTGGCTTGAACACAAGCCTTTCCCGGTTACCTGAGCTCTAGGCTGGTGCTCTACAACTTCCAAGTATTCCACTGTCATATATATATATATATATATATATATATATATATATATATATATATATATATATATATATATATATATATGCAAATACTGGCTTTGTACCGGCCTCTGTGGTCAAGCATTATTTTAGTGTGTATAAACACTGTGTATAGTGTGAGTCAACAGGAATTAAGTCTGGCCTATGTGCCGTTAACACTTAGGGGTATATTTACTATAGTGCAGGTTTTTAGAAGTGGACTTGTTGCCCATAGCAACCAATTAGAGTCTACTTATTTATCTAGCACGGGTGGGAACCTTTTTTCTGCCGAGGGCCATATTGATATATAGAACATTATTCACGGGCCCGGTGCAGACCACGCCCCCTCCGTGTGACGTCACACGGGGATGATACCACAATCACCGGTGATTACAGCAATGCCTGGACCATCCAGATGATGCTCCGGGGAGATGTAAGGACAGCAGTGTGACCGTCTGAAGCATCCTAAGGACGCTCCAGGCGGCACTAAGGCATAGATTCTGGCTGCAGGGTCCCCCACCCCCCCCCCTCCCCCCCCCCCCCTGCGACACTAAGGTGGCCAGAGTTGTCGTTTCTCGTTGCCCATATTTTTTGTTCGCCAGGTGTGCCGTGTAATTTCCCGTTGCTCCCATCATGCGGGTTTCCCGGTCAGTCAGACTTTAAATGTGTGATAGTGCTATGAGCTGTATTCTGCTAAACAATTTTGGTGGCTGGCACATTGCCAATGCCCCGTGGTACCGTACTCAGTCGTGTTTCTCTCTTTGCTCGTCAGCCAAAAATTTGTTACCGATGGAGGTTGCGCCAATATTACAGCTCGGCACTGTGACCTGACGAAGGCTTTCAGAGACTTAAACGGACGTTACACAGTGCGGGTCAAAATATTCGCAGATCAACGTACTTCAAATGGCTCTCTACCCGAAACGTTTAGTCCAATCTCTAACAGTAAGTATATCCAGTCAGCCCTGTCTGTATACTCCCTGCACCAGCTCCAGTTGTGAGCGGAGTTAGTGGCATCCAGTCACATTGTGCTACTACAGCCAGGCTAATGTACAACTCCTCTTTTTCAGCTGTTCTTGGTCCAGCCATAGTGGATGTTGTTCCTTGTGACCGTTGTATCAGAGTCTCCATCCAACCCCCGGTCTCTCATCTGTGGAGTGAAGAAGAACAGCGAAATGTTACCATGCTGAATTACTTTGTCTATCCAATTCTGGAGTACACCATTCATTTGAAGCAGAACTCGAAGGTAAGGAGAGATTAGTGGGATCATATTTAGAAGCGCTCCGCTAATCTATTTTCTGTCATCTTAAACATCATTCTCTTTGTGATGGGCTGACGGCTAAACGAGAGGTCTGTCTATTGTCTGGTCAACCACTTTAGGACAATATTACAAGCCAGGTGGTAATAGTCAAGGGAGGCTGCTCATAATGGGTTTCTTTTGCAGTGTGTTCCTGGTCACTGTAAAGGGGATTCTCACACTCGCTTACAAAGCCCTAACTCACTCCTCTCGAATTTACATCTCTGACCTCATCTCCCTTCACTCTCCTCTCTGCCCTCTTCGTTCAACAAATGCATGCCGCCTCTCATGCCAACTGATTACCTCCTCCCACTCCTGCCTCCAAGACTTTGCCCGTGCTGCTCCCCACCTCTGGAACTCTCTCCCTCTCCCCATCAGTCTCTCCACCTCTCTACAATCCTTCAAATGGGCTCTCAAGACTCACTACTTCATCAATGCTTTCCAGCACTCATCCTAACTTGCTGCTACATGCTCCCTCCTCCCTGTCTTCCCCATCGGTGTCACCCCTGTATGTCTGCCCCTCCCCTTGAGAATGTAAGCTCTTGCGAGCAGGGCCCTCTACCCTCTTGTGCTTCTCCTTACTTTATTTTCATCTACTTCTTACCCACCACTAGGACACCTATAATTTGGTTGCTTATGCTCAGTTGCTTATTTGGGTGTTATGGCCACCAATGTATCAATGTATATTATCCATGTCCTTGTCCTGCATTGTATTGTATTGTACTGTAAGTTACATTTTTGGTTATGTACTTTGTAAGGCGCTGCGGAACACTTGTGTGCTGAATCTGTATATATCCTTATACACTCAAGAATTCATCTGGCTGCTTCTGTGTTCAGTCTGATCATTAATAAACACTAGTGACCCATTGGAAGCCATGCCATCACACTGCCACAACGCTACAGACCATGAGCAATTCCGAGTCTTCTCCTTACTTTTTTCTTACTATTATCCTGCTACAGGTTGACCTTCGTTTCCTCTGTCCAAAATATGCTGTTCAAGAACTGGGCCGGCTTTTTGTTTTTTTTTGT
The DNA here is from genome assembly GCA_031769625.1 of Taudactylus pleione. Classification (NCBI taxonomy): domain Eukaryota; kingdom Metazoa; phylum Chordata; class Amphibia; order Anura; family Myobatrachidae; genus Taudactylus; species Taudactylus pleione. Next base: position 197,351 of record JAUIMM010001084.1, read on the forward strand.
TTGTTTTGTTTTTGTTTTGACAAAGTCCAATCTTTTGAGGCTTATGATTGGTTTGCACCTTGTGGTGAACCATCTGTATTTACACTTGTGAAGTCTTCTCTTTATGGTAGAATTGAATAATGATATGTCTACGGAGCTTGTTCTTCATTTGTCTGGAAGGGGTTTTTCTGTACCACGGAAAGGATCCTGCGATCATCCGCCACTGTTGTCTTCCGTGCACGTCCATTTTGTGTTGCCGAGCTCGCCAGTACACCTGAACATGCGGCCTCAACATATCCGTGTGTTTTGTGTAAAAAATAGTGTGGAGTTTCCCCTTGAAAGCATAACCAGCTCTATGAGCCAGCTCTGATTCTAAAAACACAAGGGACAAAATGTATAGGGGTCTCCTGTATTTTATGAAGCAGCACTGGGCTCTGTAAGCCAGTCCTGGTTTTAAAAATACGGAGGGGAAAATGGCGTGGGGTTCCTCAACAAACCAGCACCGGGCTCAAACTAGTGTAATGGCCAAAGCATTAGCACCCTAACCTAGTAAGCCCAGGCCTGGCTTAAGCCCGGAACTTTCCCTGCACCCCTGGCCAAGTAGGTAGGTAGGTAGGGGTAGCATATGGCCAATCCCAGGGATAGAGTTCAAGTTGCAAGTTGCAAAGATGTCCCAGCCTTTTTTTCTCTCCACTCTGCTTTCAGAGGATGGTTTTCTTTGGGGCTTTTTGTTAGCTCCTGGGCCTGGAAGCTTCCTATGTACTTTTCCTTAGTTCCAGTCTCTAGGCAGTTCTGTTAGGGACTGAGGTTGTTGCTTCGCTTAGTGGGCTGTACCTGTTTGAACTAGAAACTGAAATTGCAAGGCAGCATGGGTCAGTGTGGGAATCTCTGCTAAACCCCATTTCTCTTCTTCCTTTTTAGAGGTCGAACCCCCTCAGGGTCTCCGGCTTTTGTGCAGGGGGTACTGTATGCACAGCCTCCCTCTGTTCTGCCAGTCCTGTCTTAGGACCTCACTTGGGTCTTTGGCGCTTCTGGAGGCTTTTGTGTCTTTGGGTCAGCCGGTTCTTGACCTTATCCAGGCATGTTCTACTCGGGCCATAAGTGCCTCTTAGGGAATGCGGCTGGGTGCCTTGGTTGGGCAGCTGTGCAGGGAGATTCCTTTGTCCTTCATGCACATCTTCATGTACTTTTCTCTGTTCCACACGTTTGTAACCCCAGTTGCCAGTTTTGGGCGTAAGATTTTGGGCACCACCCGGGCGCTGAGTGTTCTCTAAACTTTTGATGCTTTGGAAAGTTTCACAGTCTGCAGTATTCCCCAGATAGAGCAAAAGAAGATAAATCAATTTCTCTGAGCCAAACTGGGGGACACTTCGTTCCCTCCCTGGTTGTGTTTTTGCATGTTGCGTTCTCCTTTTAGGCTTTGTGTATCATCCAGTACTGCATAGGCAGGGCCATTATGGGCTGGGGCAGCAACCAAGCTGCTCCCCAGGCATTGTGCCCTTGTTACAGCCCTCTCTGCAGACTAAAAGGTTGTATTTGAATCCATTTAAAAATCCCAATGAGGATGGGTTTCAAAATAAATATAACCTATATGCATTTCTCTATTAAGTTGACACCCTTACTATGTAAGCTCTCCCTGGGAATAGACCTCCTCATTCTTGTTCCTCCCCAGCACACGCCCTGTCACCCGTGCTCCGCTCCTTCTCCCCTTCAGTGGCTCCGATTCTGTCTGCTCGCCCGTACGTACAAGGTCACTGAGTACTGCATTTGATTCTCAACCTCAACTCTATCTTCAGCGAGTTGTCCCAGTCATCTGTCCATATTCTATGGCAGGGGAGTTCAACGTGCGGCCCCCCACTACACGTCCCAGCATGCTCACAGTTTTAGCATGACTTAATAGCAAAACTGCAGGCAAGGCATGCTGGGATGTATAGTTCCACAGCACCTGGTGTTCCCTGTTCTAAGTCATGCCTTTTATGTGTTGTCTTTAAGATCTAGTTACCCTGTTTAGGGGAAATGTTTTGTATTTTTACCCTGTACATCTGGTGGCACCTTTAGAAATAAAATGTACAAGTGTGCTCTAATTCAGTAACTGTAAAACCTATTTAAAGTCACATTTTGTTTACGAATAATACAAATATTCTTTTCCTGGCAGGTTGACGACATTGATGTAGAGTTTGGTAGAGAAAACAACACGCTTGTCTCAAATCTGCTGCCCAATACCAATTATTGCATATCTGTAACTGTGGCTACAACTATAAATCTCATGCCTTCTATACCATCTGCATTAAAATGTGTCATCACCGAGCCAAGCCATCCTCATGGTACGTGTGACCCAACTTACCGACTACTCCCATAATGCACTGTATCATTTAGACAACCAGTATTAACAGCTGTGTTTTTATAATCACTCCCCATCCTAGGGATGTCCTTCCCCAGGTAAGTACCAACCCACCTGTCTATGTGTACGCCTACTGCTTCTCTTCCCCCAGATTCATTTGTCAAATGAATAGTTGCACGTGACTGGATGAGTGCCATAGCCGGCCTGTAATGTGCCACCTACCGAATTATGCCGCTCAATCGTTCCAAGTAAACTCAGCACTGTGGTGTAATTAATAACTCAGCCGTGTGATTTTGGAAAATGTGTCATTGTATTTAACCTAAAGCACCCAAAGCACAATAGATAGTTTTACATAATTGTCTATGTTGTCCTCAAATATTGTAATATAATATAAAATATGCTGTGTGTGTGTGTGTGTGTGTGTGTGATATATATATCTCTATCTATCTATCTCTATCGATAGTTTGATGGGTACATATTTATCGGTATCCATCTACCGCACCCTCTTGCACTCACTACTGCCCCTAGCTCCCCATACACTGGCTCACGCCTTATATTTTTCAGTTGTCTCCCCCCTTCCCTTTAGACTGTGAGCTCTATGAGCAGGGCCCTCCTCCCTCCTGTTCTCATTCCCTACTTCTCTTACACACCAGCTACACTAGCTCCCTGGACTCCACTCCTACTACCTAGACCCGTTATCTAAGCCCATGCTAACAGCTGCAGCTTACGCTGAATATTTCCATCGCAGCCCTAGTTTCGGAGGCTGTGTTGAGATTTGTAGTGCTAATTGTTACTTGTCCACTGTATTGTACTGTACTGTTGCCCTGTGTATGGCGCTGCAGACCATGTGTGGCACCCTATAAATAAAGTGTGTGTGTAATATCCATGTAACCCACCCTTGAACTCTCTACTTGAGTTGGATACAATAATATGTAGTTCCAGCTAGACTGTTTTAGCAGGGCGCCATGCCCTATTTCAAAAGGGAAGACTGTGCCCTACTCTACTTGGCGCCCGCCCCGCTAAAACAGCCTGCCGGGTGCCGTCCCCACCCGCAAGCCGCAGTATCCCGCGAGTGGGAGACATTGCAATATAGCGATTACCGCCGGTGACCAATGCGTCCGGTATTATTCACAGAAAAGGGAGAGCTTGGCTGCAGCCCCGCACGCCCCCAAAAGTGATGAGGGGGGCGGGGCATAAAGACACACGCCCTTTCCTCGTGGCCACTCCCCTTTTTCGGAAGCGTGCGCACCGGGGTGCCCTTTCTCTAGGTCCGGCACCCTGCCCGGCGTCGAACCTAGAGTGAAGACTAAATATTTAATGTATAATAACAAACGCAAATTATAAATAAAATGTTTCTCTTTCATTTTTCAGGAACATTTCCCCAGACTCCCACAGTGGGTAAGGTTTTATTATTATTATTATTATTATCCTCCTCTTATTTCTATGGCGCCACAAGGGTTCTGCAGCGCCTTACACAGTACATAAACAACTGAGCAAACAAGAAAACTGCGACTTACAGTAAAAAACAATGTAGGACAATTGCTGCATAGCGATCATAATACTCAAACAGCAAGGCGTCCGCAACCAAGTGTTAGGTGCCATCATTATGGGGAGTTTGGAGTAGATGATCATATGAGTGAGGGAAGCAGAAGCACATGAGGGGAGAGGGCCCTGCTCGTGAGAGCTTACATTCTAACGGGGAAGTTTTAGTGGTAACATCATGTACTATATAACACAACATTGTTATTCTCATTCATTAACACGCCGCATGGATTTTATTTTCAATATTCAATTTTTATTGATTTTCAAAGAGAAATTTTGGACATATATATAATAAAAACATACAGAAAATACACAATAACAATAGAAATAAAATAAACAATAATAACTAACAGAGAGAAAAAATAAATAAATGTAAAAATTGGGGAAAAAATTAAATTACATAAACAACTGACTCCACTTAGAAAGGTACATACAGTATAATTATATCTTTGACTCCATATAGCTTCTTAAATACAGATACCAAAAATATAGCACTGATATGAGGAACATACATTCACTTAGTCGTGACCTCTTCCTTATCCAATCACTTTTCCATACTCAGCTCGATACTCAATATTACCATATAACCTTATTGTAAATTATATCAAATAAAATCTAGAAAATATTATTATATTGTTTAATTCACACAGTCATCCTGTCCACCTTTTATGATTTCTGTATTCGGTCCATACAAACCAGCGGACCAAGGGGTTAGAGATTGATGACGAGTATTTGGCCCCTGCCGTTTCGAATTCGTAATGGGCCTGAATTTTATTTTCAATAGCTTGTATATTGGGAATAATATTAGATTTCCACTGCTGAGCTATTAGTAATTTTGTAGAGATTAATATATGTCCCAAAACATAACGATCACTACTGGAGATGGGTCCCCGATATATATGGAACATAGCTATTAAAGTATCCGGATCTATAGAAATCTTCAAAACCCGGGTTATGAGATTAAATACTTGGTTCCAAAGTGATTGAACCATGGGACATGTCCAGAACACGTGTGGTAGTGTACCCACCATCCCACAATGCCGCCAACAGAGATTGGAAACCGAAGGCCAAATCTTATGAAGTTTCTCTGGGGTTAGGTACCATCTATGTAGCAATTTATAGTACTGTTCTACATGAGAAACACATTTTGAGAGTGCAAAACAGTTACGGAAAACTAACTGCCAATCTTCTTCAGTCAAAGAGCATGACAGATCTGATTCCCATTTAATCAGGGAGGAAAATTTAGAGGGTTTTATGGAATCAGTTATAAGAGAGTACCACCAGGTTATGCTACCCTTAGATGTAATTGTATCCATCCTTTTCTTTAAATATTGAGGTATTTTACTAATATGGTGAGGGGCATTAATTACATTATATAACCAGTGACGTAATTGTAAAAATTTAAAGAAATCTTTTGTCGGAATAGAAAACTTCTCACAAATCTGAGCAAAGGAGTTCAACTTGTCTTCAGTAGTTACATCACCAAGGGAAAGTGCCCCCCCTTTCTATCCAATTATCAAAACACAAATTCGGAATAAGGGTCGCAATTCCCCTAAGGGAGAGGTTAGTAGTGGGAAGAGAAAAGTCATTCAGTCTAGAAACTACTTCGAGCCAAGCCTTCCTAGTGGACATGATAGCTGTTAAATACTTTGGACTGTTGATCTTACTGGATTGAGGCAGCCATAGCATATCAGTCAAAGGTAGTGGGAGTATTGCGTCCCTCTCTAACATAACCCATATTTTTGGCTTGTCAAATTCGAACCAATCTCCAATTTGGCTCATTAAACATGCTAATTGATATATTTGCAAATTTGGAAATGCCAATCCCCCATTCTGTTTTGGTAAGGATAAAATATTCCTAGCTATTCTAGGCTTCTTACTATTCCAGACATATGTAATAAACAGTTTATGAAATTTATCCAATACATATCTTGGAACCAGCACCGGAATTGTTCTAAAAAGATACATCAGCTTGGGAAGAAGCATCATTTTTAATACAGCAATTCATCCCCGCCAAGAAACCTCCTGCAGCATCCAATCTTTCAGTAATAAAGATAGCATGTTCAATAAAGGAAGGTAATTCCTGGATATTATATTAGAAATATGGGGTGTAATTTGGATCCCTAATGGAGCGTACACACGGTCAGATTTGTCAGACTTGTCAGATTTGTCAGATGAACGATTAAACGATTTGAACGATTTTACCAAAGTTTTGAACGATTTGAACGATTGAACGATTTTTGACTGCATTAAAATGAATGGAATCGTCCAAGTCTGACTGCAAACACATCAGATATCAGAAATCGTTATCTGACCATCGGGAACGCGCATCGTTGATCGTCCATCGTTCAGGCATGTCAGATATGAACGATTTTCCTTCAGATATGAACGACTGAACGATTTTTAAATCGTTATCGTTCATATCTGAAGGAAAAATCTGATCGTGTGTATGCACCATAAGTATTTAAGGCTCCTAGTTTTCCAAACATATGAGTAAGATGCCTTGAGCGAGATGAGCATATTTGGTTCAATATTGATCGGGAGAGCTTCAGTCTTGGATGTGTTCAATTTATAATATGAAACATGCGAATAATTCACTAGTAAGTCATGGAGCTTTGACAAACTAGAAATGGGATGAGTGAGGGTCAATAGCACATCGTCTGCAAATAAACATATTTTATTGTGTACTCCTGCAACGATAGGTCCTTGAATATCTGATGTGGATCTGATAGACTCTGCCAAAGGTTCAATAGCTAGCGCAAATATTAGCGGGGATAATGGACAGCCCTGGCGAGTGCCGTTAGTTATATCAAACCCATTGGAAAGCATACCATTTGAAAACACTTTGGCTGTGGGATTAGAGTACAGGGCCATTATAGAGGACAAGGCTCTATTACCTATTCCAAAGCGCTGTAACACCGCCGTTAAATAGCCCCAGTGGAGTCTATCGAAAGCCTTCTCCGCATCCAAGGAAAGCACCAACAATGGCTCACCCGAATCGGAGAAGGTCTCAATCAAATCTATTACTCGTCTGGTGCTGTCAGGGGCTTGGCGGCCCGAGACAAACCCCACTTGATCTTGGTGAATCAGGGATGGTAAAAGTAATTTCAATCTATTTGCAATCAATTTTGCGTAGATCTTAATATCCGTATTTAATAATGCTATCGGGCGATAATTGGAAATAAGGGAGGGGTTCTTATTTGGTTTTGGAAATGCCACTAATCTGGCTTCCAACATTTCCTTGGGTAGAGAGCCGCATTCTGAAACTTTATTAAACAGATTTACCAATATGGGATTCAGCAACTCTCTGAATTCTTTATAAAATTTATTGATAAACCCATCTGGTCGCGGAGCTTTTTCTAAGGGTAGCGATTTAATCACTTCATCTACCTCTTTGATCGACCATGACTCATTCAGGGAAGCGACAGCTGTGTCATCTAAGGAAGGGAGTCGTATGCTATTCAGGAATTTATCAATATCTATCGTGGTCGGTTGGGGAGTTAACGGATCATCTTTTAAATTATATAATTTAGAATAATAGTCGGCAAAGGCGTTTGCTATTTCAAAAGGGTCGGTTACTTTAGTTCCTTTGGAATTGTAAATCATCTTAACTCGTTCCTTAGCTATTTTGCTCCTTAATTTCCTTGCCAACATTCTTCCCGCCCTGTCGCCATGGATATAGTATTTCTGTTTTAATTTAAAAATGTTTCTATGGACTACTTCCAAAGCCAGTACATTCCACTCCTCTCTAGTTTTTAAAAGTTCTCGATAAATTTTATCATTAAGAGGTGAAATTTTATGTCTGGCATCCAGGTCAGCCAACTTTACCTCTAAATCTATTCTATTCTTAATAGAGGTTTTCCTAAGTCTCGCCGCTGCTTGAATGGCTGATCCTCTCACCACCGCCTTAAGGGTGCACCAATGATTATCCAAAGAGGTGTCTTCAGGTTTATTTGTTTCCAAGAACAATTTAGTAGATTCCATAATGGTCTGTCTAGCTGTGGGGTTATTCAGAAGGTAAGCACCCATACGCCATGGTCTAGGCGGAATCCTATATGATTCAACATCCCATTGTAAGACAATGGCTGAGTGGTCTGACCATGCAACAGGCAATATAATAGCTTTCCTAAATTGCCATAATGTCCATTTATCTGATAACGCTAAGTCAATCCTTGAATAGGATCGGTGCACATGGGAGTAGAATGTGTAGTCTCTGGTCGTAGGGTTTTTTGCCCTCCAGATATCGTAGATATCATACTCCGATATTATTCTATTAAACACTTTAGAGTGATTTAGAACCTGCTGTGGCTGTAGCTTATTAGTGGGAGAAGATTTATATAAGGAAGGATCTAGCACCATGTTAAAATCTCCCACTAAAATAACCTTGCCCTTGCTATGTTGTAGGAGAATGGCACAGAATTTTCTGCAGAATACAGTTTGTTTAGCATTTGGGGCATATACCGTGGCTAATGTGACTATCTTGTTTTCTAATTTCCCCATCAAGATAAGGTAGCGGCCGTTAGGGTCTACAATTTGGTCCTCTAGTATAAAGTGACAGGAGCTTGCAAATAATATAGCCACCCCAGCTTTTTTTTGTGGACCATTGGACAAATACGCTGTTGGGTAATAAGAATTAGTAAATTTCGGGGGAGCTGAGCAAATAAAATGGGTCTCTTGGATCGCAACTATATGGGCTTTATGTTTATGGAAAAAGTTAAGGGCCAATCGCCTTTTGTTGGGCGAGTTTAGCCCTTTAACATTTAAAGACAATAGCTTAACCATGGAGTCACAATACCATATTTATAACTTATGCCATATCTAACCACGTAAAACATCTGGTGTATACACATAGTACCTTTAGAGCAAAAAGTAAAATTAAATAAAAAAATAATTGCGCTTCCAAGACAGGCGGAAAAACAGCTGTATAGATAAAGCAAAAAAAGGAGGGGAAAACAAATTAGGGGAGGAAAAATATAGCACCTTATGGGAGCTATTTGAGACCACCTCCTGAGGTGGCACATACTAGGTATATAGTGGGGGTAGCGACCACCCCCACCACTCCATAATAAACACTCAAAATAGAAATATCAATCTGCTATTATCAACGAAGACAAAAAAAACAAACACATTGAAATGCTTATCAATTTATCTAACCTTTCCAGATACTGTTGGAGCCAACTAACTGGAGATAGAAGATATATTATATATCTAAAGGCACTAAACGCAATAGCCTCTTAGATTGACTTATGGCACACCCTGCGATTATGAAGAAAATTACAAATACTGTAATATTACTTAAGTGCATTCGCGTTCGACTCTTGGACTTTTGACCAACGATGCCGAAATATTCTCTAGGTTCCAAGCGGCCATCAGCTGGACACCATCTTCCGGCGATGACACTACTGTGGTTGACCCATTTCGAGCAATCAGCAGTTTGGTGGGGAAACCCCACCGATAGGGTATATTAGCTTTTCGTAGAGCCTTTGTAACTGAGTAGAAAGATCTGCGCTTAGCTAACGTGGAAGCCGATAGGTCTCCAAAGATTTGAAGGTCGCCTAGAACCGGTCCTGCTATGTCGGAAGATCTTGCTGCTCGTAATACTGCTTCTTTGATATGAAAGTAATGGAGTCTCATGAGTGTATCTCTGGATGAGCCCTCTGGGGCATTTCTGGATTTGGGTAGTCGATGAATCCTATCTATCAGAAAGTCAGTTGTGGTAACTGTAGGAAGAAGCTTCGTAAACAAATCAGTGGCATACTCTTTGAGATCTGAGTTGGTCACGGACTCTGGAATACCCCTGATTTTGATATTGTTACGCCGGAATCTATCTTCCATGTCTCCGACTTTATCTCTCGGGGTAGTCACTTCTGATTGAAGTTGTTCGTGTAGCGTAATTAAATCGTTGTGGGACTTGACCACTTCTTCTAATTTATTTTCTAAGTGATCCGTCCTTTCTCCCAAGCTATCCACTGACTGCTGACAGGTCTGGAGTGCAGATTTAAATTCCAAGGATATATCCGATTTAAAGGATGCCAAAAGGAGCTTCATGGTTCCCACTGTCAAGGGTGCATCCTGAAATCGGTAGCTAATTCTAACAAATTATGCTCCTGTTTGAGCTCTGCATCTGATTTTAAAGTAAATTGCACGTGTAATATCCTGAAAAGCTATCCTTATATATATTCGTGAATTGAATTACTGTTTCCAGAAACCCCCCCCCCCCCCCAGCTGCTGCCAGAGTTATTTAAGAGATATTGGCCCAGATTTATCAAGAGTGATATTCTTGTTACTCTTAAACAGTGCTCCAGCCAATCAGTGCCTAACTGTAATGCGTTTGAAAAATGACAGGAGCTGATTGGTTGAAGCACCATTTATGATTAGTAATGAGTGAGAAGAATATTGCTCATTGATAAATCTCAGTCTTATAGTATTATATTTGATGTAATTTCCTTATATATCCTGCTATTGAGACTATCACAATCTCAGATAGTATATTCTGTGCAGCAGGGCTGTGTGTTTGGTTTGCTGTATGGATGCTTTTCCTGCCTGCCAGCTGAGTGTATTTAAGTCCTCCCATTCCTGGGGTCATTTATCCAAAGGATAAGTGTGAAAAGTGGGGTTAATAGTTGATTGCCAGTATTTGCTGTTCCCTCACTTAGTGGATTGCACTAGAGCCTGTAGTTTCCTGTACTGTAGCTTAGCAGTACAGGGTTTTAGTTGAAGTAGTGTCCCTTTGTAGAAGGAGCCATGGTGTAATATTAAGGCTCCTGGTGGTTATTCTGTCTGAGGTGCAGTGTACAGTTCCAGGCCTCTACGTACCGCTTCCCTCCAGCTACTTGCCCCGATTGGTGAGTTCCTGGGGCAATTGGTGGGGCGCAACGGCTCTCCTCCTCCAACTGGTGCAGGGATTCCAGTCAGTCCTCTGCTCTTCTCAGTGGCTTCCGCTGGACTGGACACTGCTACTGCACCCGCTCTACGGCAAACACCTCTGTGCTCCGGCTTCTCAAGCCGCTGGATCAGTGTTCAGTATTATTTCCGGCGCGGCTGATGTAAGATTACTGCTATCCTCCTGGCGTGTTTGAGATGGAGGCAAAGTCCACACCACCTGTACAGCGGGCTCTTATTCTATATCCCTCGGCCGCGAGACTGCAGCGCATTTCCGCCGAGGGCTTGAATCAGCTGCCACCCCCTGTTCCCTGGCACATATGGCTTCCAGTATATTCCCAAGTTCACTGCCATCAGTGTTAAAATAATCCTTGCCCAGCTCCTTCTCTAGTGCACAGGGCTCCAAACATTTGTACAACACAATGTACCTGGTGTAAGATGATGGCTGACATTTCACAACAAAGGTCAATTGTGCAGGACCAAATGTATGTCCGATCAAAATCCCTCCTGATGTAAAATAACCCAAAGGTGCTGTGTGTGTGTGTGTTGTGTATAATGTGCAGTTGTTTTTGCAGGACATGCACCTAATAATAATTTGTTTATCATTACAGAAAGCAACACACTCCTTATAGTAGTCTCTGTGGTCTGTGCTGCCGTCCTATTGGTTGTTTTGTTGCTTACCTTATTTGGACTGGACAGAGCGGGGTATATCTTCTATGGGACGACTTACTTTCCCAAAGTCCTGGTGTGTATCCTATGCTTTTCTCATGTATTTAGTTGTCACTGCTTTGTGTCCTTACACAACAATACACCTTTGCTTCACCCTTTTGTTTTCTTAGTCCAAGCCTAGAAATGTACCCTCCAATTACTCCTCTAGATCTCCCATGCATACAGATGGCAGATCTGAGTTCATTATATGATCTATGTGTAGTCTTCATTCTAGCACGCTGCACCTGTCACATCCCATGCAGTTCCTCTTTCCTGCCTGGGGTGTCGCGCTCTGCTCTGGTGCTTCTAGCACACCCTGGTCTGTATCTCGGAAGTTTTTTGCATCTGCTGTGTGCTAGAAGCACATGGGCAGAGGGCGACACCCCAGACAGGAAAGAGGAACTGCACTAATTGTTTTTTTGTGTTTTTATTATTATTATATTTTTATTTATACATTTGTGACATGAGAGCCTGTGTCGGGTCTCCTATGCTGTCCACAGTGATGAGCACAGTGTGGCCTGGTCTATATTACCCCATAAAGAACTGCTACATAATTTATGATTGCTAAGACAGGCCCAGTGCTATTAGCTCACTGTGCGGAACGGATTCTTCCTTTTATGAATCTGTTAGTAGCATTCTGCAGGGTCTATGTACTAAGCTGCATCCAGATCCTTACAGAACACTGCAGTGTAATAGAAGGCAGGTGACCGGTGATTACTCCGTGGGTCACCGTTTTACAAATTCCCAGAAAGGTGGTAGATAAAGATTGTGGCTAAAATGTCCAAATTTAAAATATTTTATTTTTAAAAAAGATTTTAAAAAATTTTGTATTTAGAACTACTCAGCATAGGTATTAAATCATGGTTATGGGAGATAAAGAAGTTTAACGTCCTTTTTTTTTATTATTGTTAAAATCATAGAAACATGGTGGCAATGATTGTATGTATCTAGAGAATGTAATAATCCTCCGAGATCTGCCCCGTCTCCAATTATGCACGCGCAGTGAGAGCCGAGGCGTGTGCCCCAATGGATCCCACTGCTAGGGAGATGGGACAGACCTAGAAGAGCAGGAGAACCCGCTGGGCGCCATGAGTGGAGTAAGTATGGGGTGGGACAGAGCAGGGGGAAGGCTCGGAGCAGAGGAGGGCGGGATGATGGAGCAGACTGAGGTGACCCGGCATATGCTACGTCCCTTTTACTAGTTTTTAATCACCATGTATGAAAGAAAAATAAGAGTGATGTGGAAGCTACAGTCAGTGGGACCCTGATTACCCCATTATCTCGCTGTAACGTCCTAGCTGCCTCCATCTACAACATGGCACCTTCCCTAGCCCATGCAGCCATGTCCTCACTAGCTCAACTACACTACTAATCCTACTAGCTCATCAGGATCCGCTTGGCTGCAGCTTGTGGTCTCCTCGCTCCCCTCCCCCCTGGGGACATCCCGTGTGGGCAGGAGTTGAAGACTGGATAAAATAAGGTGCTCAGACCCAGACATGCTTTAACCCACTTTAATGACCAAGACGATGTATATTAAAATTGGGGGTAGGGGGGCGGGTGGTGTGGTTTTATTGTTTTGGTTTTTTTTTCATTGTTTGAGGGATTGTGTTTAATTCCTGATCACCTATATGAAAATGGGGGGAAAAAAACTTTAGAACAAATCCACTGAATGCATTGTCATTTTTTAGCATCTTACGCCATTTTGTTTTCCATACAAGCATAGGTTATATGGGAAGTAACAGAGAAAGTACTGAAGAACATCTTCCTTCCAAAATAATAACCGGCACCAGCCGCTTCTTTGTAAGACCTTCCGTACACTATAGAATCCACTTTTATCTTAATCTGACGTTATCCCTTAAAATTTTACTTCAGAGAGCGCTGCGTTATGGACTATTGTGATTTAGTCACTTGACAATCTATATTCCTGGAAAAGCAGGGCCGGATCCTCAGACGGACGCTTCTGCGACTTTATGCATAAACGGCTACAAGCCCTTCCCTGGTGTACAGCCGTGCGTCTGCCTGTGCAAGGGCTAGACACCCACTTTGAGCTTCTTTGGACGCTGAAATACCGTTTAGTGCATCTTTAGACGCAACCATCGGTCGCTCCATCAACACTTGCCCAAGTTCCGTGCTAGGTGCAGATTTTCCATCAGTGTATGGCTTCCACTGTGAGTGATTATACGCAGCCAGTTCAGCGACACAGGCCAGGTCTGTGCGTCTGAATAGTCACTGCCCAGGAACGCCCCAATACATTGTCAAGACAATCCTGAGGCCGTGCATCCCAATCGCAACTGTCACTCTGTGCTCACAGACTCCAGACGCATGTGCAGTAGAATTAAATCGCTCAACTGATTGCATCCCCATTCCAAATCAGCAGTGTGATATAATAGATGGTTAAATGGTCGGCAATGTCTAGATAGACACCAGATATTAGACCAGTGATTTTCAACCCTTTCAACTCGAGGCACACTACACAAGATTTTAAAATTGCCAAGGCACACTGGCTATGCGGTGTGCACACTATCTGGCTATGCGGTGTGCACACTATCTGGCTATGCGGTGTGCACACTATCTGGCTATGCGCGTGACCAATTCAAAAAAAAAACAAAACAAACATTGGCTCCCACATAAAAATATACACGCACATTGGCCTCCACAGGAATAAAACACACTACAGTACTAGTGCGCTGAGCTGACCACCGCGACACACTTGACAACCGCTCGTGGCACAGTGGTTGAAAAACGCTGTATTAGACAGACCATAGGTCGATAGGAACAAAAGGTTGACATGGAAGGTTGACAGGTGTGTGTCGACACGTGTATGTGTGTGTATATATATAATTATACACACACACACACACACTCGGGTCCATAAATATTGGGACATTGACAGAATTTTCATATTTTGGCCTCTCTTCACCACCACAATGGCTTTGAAATGAAACAAGATGTGCTTTAACTGCAGACTTTCAGTTTTAATTTGAGGGAAATTACATCCAAATCAGGTGAACGGTGTAGGAATTACAACGGTTTCTACATGTGCCTCCCACTTTTTAAGGGGCCAAAAGTAATGGGACTATCAACTCAAAAGCTATTTCATGGACAGGTGTGGACTATTCCCTTCACGTTTTATGGACCTGTCTCTGTGTGTATATATGTGTGTATATATGTATGTATATATATATATATATATATATATATATATATAATTTTATTTATTTTTAACCCTAATCTTCACTCTAATGGTGCATACACACGGTCAGATTTTCCTCCAGATCTGTACAATAACTATTTAAAAAAATCGTTCATATGTGAAGGTAAATCTGACATGTTTGTCAGATGAACGATATCTGACATCTGATGTGTTTGCAGTCAGATTTGGACGATTCCATTCATTTTAATGCAGTCAGAAATCGTTCAAATCACTGGTCAAATCGTTCAATCATTCATCTGACCATGTGTATGCACCATAACCCTCCCTCCTGGTTCTTAACCATCCCTTCTAGTGCCTAACCCTTTAAAGAACAACAAAAAAATGTTGCTCTTTCTGTGTCGATATTTTGTCCCTGTCGACCGATTGTCTGCTGCCTATCTAGACATTGTCAACCTTTTTTTAATGTAGATCTATAATTTGGATACCCCGAGTCAAACCCTCAATGTTAATATTTCTGACTCCATGACCATCTTGGAGGGTGGGCAAGCCTGGCAGTATGTGATCGTTAATGTCTATAGTGTGGTGTTTTCCTAACCGTACCCATTTTCTTTCTCTTCAAGAAATCCATCCCGGCATCAGCAAGTATATTTAGTGGAAGCAATGAATTTAGTTGGCCGACGTGCATTGTCCCCGTAGAGATCATGGACAAAAAAATTGAGGTGGAGGACAACCAGGATAAAGTGAAATCCTGCGGAGAAGGTTATGCCAGCAGAAATAAACTCCTGACCAATTCTCACAGTGACACGTGTGGCACCGCCAGTAGTGGTCAACTGCCATCGGCTACGTCTTCATCTGAAGAATCGGGTGGGCAATCTACTGACTCTTCTGAAGAAGACACTTCTTCTTCGCTGCTTCCAACAGACGTGGACCTACCTGCAGTATCACAAGGCAGCGACTCTTCCAATATACCTGTGCCAGTTAATGAATTGAATAAGACTTCAAGTACCCTGTTCAACAATAGTGGGGTTTTTGACATAAATCTGAACTCCGTATCCATAGCGGATCCGGAGGATGCATGGGCAGGTTTCAGTCACGAAGGGGCTACAAAGGCGGAGCCAGTGATTTTAATGAGCCCCCACGGAGCTGGGATTACATTGGACTCGGAGAATTGCAAAGATTTCCCCTGTGAAATAAGTGTTGACGAACTGAGGGTGTATACTTTCGAGGGTGGAAGCATTGAGGAAGAAGAAGAGGACTGTGATGAAAATGAGGGTTCTGATGAACACCGTGCTACTGGTTACATGAGGAGATGACTTGTACATTGTATAGTTTTTGTGAACACTGGTCCTTTTTTTTATTTTCTTTTTTAATTGAGAAAATATAGGAGCGTCCTATATTATCAGGTCAATAAGGAACCACTGTTTTTTATATACAACCATTGTTATTCATGGAACCATTGCTGTTCAACTTCACAAATTATGATAGTACAACCATTATATTAACATTGTTTTACTTGTTACTCTCTCCAGTCCTTTTAAATCGGAGCCATTTCAAACATAAAGCTGGCTTATTACAGTTGTGATATCTGCATCAGCACAGCCGATGCAGATATCACAACTTGATGGGCATATTTAAATTCCTGTCCCGTTGTGATACCTGGCCAGACATATCGAGCGGCCGATTGGTAAGTGTGTATATCTTACCCAATCGGCCACTCTGTCGGTGCGACCACCAGTCAGCCGCTGGGTCGGTGTAGTGTGTACGCAGCTTTAGAAGAATTGCTAAAAAACATTTTGTGCTTCTGGTAGTTTATCGAGAAACACAAGTCTGTACACACTTTACATAGGAAATCCAACATGTTGGATAATCTTGATTCCCTGATTCTAACCCGGAAATTAGTGAGCCTGTCATTGTTAACATGCTTTTTCCCATGATTCGCCGATCATCGATGTCCGAGGAAGAACTGCTCCAGGAGTGCGAGTACCATATACTAGGGCAGCAGTCCACTGGCTGCGACAACTTGAGCCCTCAAGAATCCTGTGTGGTGCTTTGCAGTCAGGAGCCACTAGGGGGCATTGTGTCTAATGAATCCAGGAGGCCTATTACAAGTCCCCGCCAGAAGGCGCTTACTGTGCAGTGGCTGAATACCACGGCTGGGTAAAGGGGTTACAACCCCTCTCTACATGTCAACTGTGTCCGCACTAGAATAAGTGAACACTTATTTATTAAATATATTTTTAAATACTTATACAATTCTCTGTGAGCACACCAGGCTGTATCTCTCACATTAATGTTACACAATCATAGTATACACATTCAAATACATTTTAAACACACATTTGCAACCTTGGCACATCGCACTTCGATTTAACCCTTGTGGCTACGCAGTGCAAGTCAATCTCCATGGCTGCAGTGCCCATTTTAACACACGGGGGTCCAGCCTTAGCCCACGATACAGATTTATCTTTTCTAATATTTTATCTAGAATGTCCTCTCACCACCTCCAACTCAAGGAAAAGTTAATTATCTCAACAGATGTTACCTACCTGACCATCTCAATCTCACTGGGAGTCATCCTTGACTTGGAACTGTCCATTGTTCCCCATATCCGTCCTGTATCCCATTCCCGTTACAAGTATGAAACATTTCCAGCATACACACTGTATGTGTATGCATTGTCTTATTAAATGTTCTTATTACTTGTCTTCCCCATCCAGACTATCACTTACACAATCTGAATCCATTGGCTACGATCCGGTCTGCCAGCCCTTATTTTGGTTGCCTGAATGTATAAGATGCTTCTACTAACATTGGGCACCAGCATTTATCGTTTCCCTTGTCTAAGACTAGCTCTTAACTCTTCCCCTTCTTTCTACCAAAAATTTATGCCTTTTATCCACATTAATTGCTGGGCTGCACTACACGTCAAGGCTTAAACCTCCAAACCAACATTGCTGTGTGACTGGATCATATAGCCTCACCAAGCACTTTTTCCATTACAGTCAGGCTGGACCTATATGCACTATAGGCCTGATTCAGCTATGGGAATAGAGGGCCTGATTCAGAGTCGGGCGCTCTTTCAGAGCGGCATTTTTTTTTTTTCGAGAGTCTGCATCCTGGCTGCTCGCTAAGATGTGGGTGACCACCCACAGCTTTTGCAAGCGGCCTGGTGATGGTCGCGACCATCGGGCTTGCGACGAGACCATTGTGGTAGGGTATCATCCATCACAAGCCCCAGTGAGTTTCCGGCTCTAATAGAGCCGGAAGCTCACTACTGAGGCCGCCCCCAAACGGCAGGCGTTCCTTCGGGAACGCCTCCGTTTGGCCAGCCACCCCCCCCTGCCTGGCTCTAAAATGGGGTGAGCTGTCAATCACAATCGCCCGTCGCTGGCCAGGTCTCGCGCATGCGCACGGCAGAGCCGGCTCCAGCATGCGCAGTGGGGGACCATCGACCTGCTTGCGAGCGCTGTGCACTCGCGAGTGGGTCTGAATCAGGCCCAGAGTACGATATAGAAAGTTACTTTGAACTTAGACAAACCATGTTGCAATGCAAGGGGTGCAAATACATAAAGCAAAAATTTGCAAGGAAGGTAAATACTAGCTGTTTTTGCATGTAGCCCACAAATGCTGGGCAGCTTTATTGTTACATTGCAAATTAGATGTCAGTTTGGACACCTCCCAAATCTAAATTTCTGCACATTTTAAATCTGCCCCCCCTGCAGTGCAGCCTGGTGTTACCAAGATGCACAGTTATTTGCGGTTTTTAAGGTGCGTACACACTAGAAGACTCGCAAAAGATGCAATGTCGCCAACTATTTCTCTTGAACTACCCCAGCAACTTCCGGACAAACGATATTTTGCATAAACTGTGCAATCTGACAAACGATCTGACCAATGACCTTAATCTCGATAACGAGATTGCCAGATCTTACTGCATGTAGGTAAGAACTGAGGATAAAACAAACTACCTGCCGGACTGCGCATCGTTATCGTTAGTGGTGAATGCACGATTTGTCATTGCGAAGCGCAGGAATCGGCCAAATCGTGCAAAATGTCATCTAGTGTGTACGCACCTTTACTCTATTCCCAAAGCTGAATCCGGCCCTATGTATGTATTTGTCAGACTCCTATTTTCCTATAGAGTGTAAGTTACCCTCCTACATCTGTCTCTGTTTAGTTTTTTTTTAATTGTTTTTTTTTATTTTACTATGTCGTTTGAACCCACCTGTAAAGCAGCAGAGTATGCTGGTGCTATGTAAATAAATGTTTTACAGTTTTTCCTAAAGTCGTTGTATTATTTTTTTTGAGTTTTTCAGTATACAGTACATAAAGGAAGAGGACAGAGATTGTAGATGCATTCCAATTTCAAACTAAAAGCTAGGTATCCGTGTAGGCAATTGTACGTTTTAGAATGGAATGCAATAAGCCAATTGCTATACAGTACAGAAGGATGAAGCTGTCATGTAACTATATCCTAAGCATGTCAGAGCCTCCGTTCCAGATAGTGAATAGAGCCGAGATGTATATATGAAAGTAACAAAATAATATATTTTTTTTAACAAATTCATAAAATAAATAGAAAACTGTAATAACACAAGAGAGTAATAAATAAACGTCAGGAGACCACGATCCATCTTTTTTTTGGGGGGGGGGGGGAAGAGAGAGTCAGCTAGCAGATGACAATGCGATGGGTGGGGGAATATAGCTAAAGTAGTGTATGAAAATAGTGGTCAGTTTTAAATGGTAATCAGATGATTAGTTAGAAAGAAGTTGGTAGGAGCACCAGTAGGAATCTTGGAAACAATGCAGTATAGCTCGTTTTGTCACAGCATAAAGTGTATTTGACTTTTTTTCCAATGCTGAAAAAGATTTGGTATAAAAGTCTTTGCTGAGCGAGATCTCCAGTCTATACAAGAAGAGGGGGCTAGAGGTCACCAACTCCAATGGTGGCTGTAAGGATTAGTAGTCGCTGTTGGGAAATGGCCTCACAGCCATTATTATTTAGGTTACACTAGAGAAGGATGCTAAGTTCTAATGATTAGTTACTACACAAATGTATTGCTCTTTGTGCCACAGCTAATGACCGTATATGCATCTAAGCTATTTATGCACAAAGGTAACGGAAAGTGCACAGATCATGGCTTTATTGTAACAGTAAGACCTGATGTGAATGCAAATAACTGGAAACTCTGGAAATATAACTGGTGAGTGCCTGACATCGCCCTGTGAGTGCTAATCCTAGTTATAACTAGAATTGTGTTCTTATGTAAATATTAGCTTGGATTTGAATATGACCACTGTCTTTACACCAGCAGCCAGCTCCCGGTTTGATGGGACAGCTGAGTCCCTGTCCTTTTCGAAGCTGTAGTGGGGGACATTTTGGTTCAACTCCTAAAAATGGCTGCAGAATGGGGGATGCAAATGCAAGAACCAATGAGAAGCCTTAGTGTCTGTGATTGCCGATTCTCATTGGTCTGTGACCGTGGGTTCTCCATTGGTCCTCTGGGACACAGCCTGTCGCCTACACCCTTTGGTGGAAGATGTGTTTTTGGCCTGAACTAATGCTCATGTGAATAGTGGCTATAACTGGGAACTGTTACCTCATAATTATAAGTAAGGCCGCTTAAAGATTAGGCTGAGGCTCACCAGTTGCATACTGGTTTAGCTCAGAAAGTGGATGTCTTCACTGTGCACAGGTGATTTGTTTTAAAGCAACAGCACATTGGAGTCTATACATGTAGATCTGCAATATTGAATTATTACTTATTGCTATATCATTTTGATGTGATATATATAGCTTGTCTAAGTAGCAATTCATCTACACTTACCTGTCCTGCGATGCAAACCGCTATCCAGAACTCCAGCGATGCCGTCTTCTCCTGCGGCCCTCTTAGGTAAGGCTCTCCTCTTCTGCGCAAGCTCCAGCTTCTAACTTCAGTGCTGCGTGTGGGACTGTGCAGGGGAAGGATGAGGGAGGGCTGTCAGGACAGAGGAGGAGACCGGAGGCAGGGGATAGGAAAAGAGCCATGGGGGGGGGTCTCGCGGGCAGCAGGGGTAGTGCAGAGCAAGGGGGACGGCGCCAACAGTGGGCAGTCACGAGGAGGTGACCCAGCATATGCCCAGTGGCAAACGCAGGATTTCTAAAGGGGGGTTTCCAAATGCTTAATTTTAGAGCGAGTGTGGCCAGTCCATGAAGAGGGCAGAATCAGTGCTTAAACAGCTTTAATATGCGTCATACAAAGTGTCATAATTCCAGCATACACAGGACTAGCGATCACAGTAAGCCATTAGATGCGTCAGTAGGGCCATCCTGCCTGAGCTGAATGTTTTTATTTTAGATGTGAGCACCATTCCTGACTATTGGAGCAAGTCCTGGAGTCTGGGGGAGCAGCAGTAGAACCTAGCACTGCCCTGGACATATATGTACATATTGGGCTCTATAACAGTGCATCCCTAACAGTACATGTTTTCCAGATCTCCTAGTTGGTGCACAGGTTATTTATCACTTGCTGATGCATGTTAAAAGATCCATAGGTGGTGCTAATTATTTCATTTGTGATACTGAGAATAAAATGCAGCACTAGTAAAATTCTATTATATTATTATTTCTATTGTGGCCATGGTGTGGGATGGGGAAGGGGGTTTCCAGGCAGATGGAACCCCCCCCTGCGTTTGCCTATGATGCCCATGCCCTGGGCTCCTCTGATTTGGCTTCTGCAGGTGGGCGGGTAGAGCAGGGAGAAGGCCGGGAGACAGCTGTTTTCCCTGCTCTCCTCCCCTCAAGAGAAAAGGGATTTTCACTGCTACATGAATAGACCCCATTGTACTTTTAAAAAACATCTGTATAATAGATGTGATGTGGATCAATGAAACGTAAGAAGAATACCCTTACAATACAGGATCATTATATAGAAGATTGAAAATGTATAGTGTGTGTGTATTAGATTTGGGGTGCAACATTGTATGTGACCACATTGTATAAATAGAAATCACAGGGGCTCTGCACTCACCATAACAACTAACAATAACAATAATAATAATAATAAACAGTGGGGTTTTGGTTCATGAATTGATCAATGCATTTAAGCTTGCAGCCCCCGTTAAATGCATTGATCAATTCATGTTGTTTTTGATTGACCATTCAAAATAAAGAATTATTAAAAAAAAAATAAAAAGAAATACGCAGAGGAACACAGTCCTTTTGCTATGGAATTGGCCAGAAATGTGATAAGTGATCATTTTTGTATAGAAAGCAAATGCGCCTCCCTCCCCTACAAATAACAGCAGCAAATGCGGATGGAGTACGGCAGGAGGTGTGGCTTCACTGTGTATACAGAAGATGGTTGACTACACAGTGCAGTAAGTGGGGGGGAGGGTAAAGTGTAGATAATAAATACTGTAAAGCTGCATACACACGGTACGATCTGCACAACTAACGATATCGCTGAACGACTTTCCTTGAGCTTTTCTGTAGTGCAGGACAAACGATATTGGGTGTACACACTGAGCGATATCTATGATAGATATTGGGTGTACACACTGAGCGATATCTATGATATATATTGGGTGTACACACTGAGCGATATCTATGATATATATTGGGTGTACACACTGAGCGATATCTATGATAGATATTGGATGTACACACTGAGCGATATCTATGATGGATATTGGGCGTACACACAGAGCGATATCTATGATAGATATTGGGTGTACACACTGAGCGATATCTATGATAGACATTGGGTGTACACACTGAGCGATATCTATGATAGATATTGGATGTACACACTGAGCGATATCTATGACAGATATCTTTCAGTGAAGTCATCCTGCCACATCTCTGACATGCAAATCGTGTTGAAATCGTCCAAGTTGGCCTGCGTGTACGGGCGACCATAGATATCGTTATCGTCCATGGGGGAACGTGCATTGTTGGTCGTATAAAAATGAGTGATGCGAAAGCTTTAACGTTATCGTTCATAGATATCGTACCGTGTGTACGCACCTTAAAAGATTTTATCTTTTTTTAATGTCCAAACTAATAAACATAGCAGCAGCCTTCGCCTTCCCAATCTGCTTTTTTTATATATGTATTCAGTACCCTGTAATCCTACAGCCTCAGGGGCCTATTCATCAGAACTAAAAAACTCGATGGAAGTAATTAGGTTTAGAACTCGCATGGAGTTCTACCTAATTACCGGAGGAATTCATCATTCCTCCTCCCCATAACTATCTATTCCAAAAAGGACACATTTTTGCTATGACTTTTCAAGAAATAGATAATTTTCCCTCTGTACACTACCTTACCGCAGCTGTAATCAGTGCTGCACATGCGCTGTTACATTCACAAAATCGGTGCATGCGCAGCACTGATTACAGCTGCGGTAACGGTGTCCCCCCAAGCACCCCCATCCCCTCGCCTACGCTCACCTCCCTGTCCCCCACCTACCTGGGTGCAGCCGCAGACCCCGACCTCCCATCTGAAGAGAAAACAGTAAAGTTACACAAAAAAAAAATATATATATATTTTTTTTTTAAACTTTACTGTGTTCTGCCGGGAGTCGGAGGCAGCAGCCAGAGCCAGAGGAGGGACGAGGGAGCAACGGAGCGAGCCGGAGGAGGACCTGCCCAGCTGACAGCAGGTAAGTATAACCCGCTACACGCCATCTGAGAGTGGCTTATAGTAACACCATCAAATTCCGAAAATACATAATTTTCTGAATTTGATGAATAGCCTAATTTCTACATCCCCATACTAATGTACTAATGTATGGGGAGTGTGGAAATTAACGCAGGCGGACTTAACCAGGAGATATCAGTGATATCTCCTGCGCTCATTGTGTTCATGAATACTAAAATAACGGTAATTAAGGAAAATGGCCTTTAAGACCATTATTTTAGTGCTGATGAGTAGGTCCCTCAGTGTTTACGTCCAACTGTGAATGAGGTCCTTTATGACCACAGCCCAATTACAAACATAGCTGCCATAGATTGCGCTGTCGTAGAAGGAAAACCACAAGGAACTGTACTGAAGTATTCATTTTTATTTTATTATTGCTTTCAGCTTGTTTTTTCTTTTCTTTAGCTCTTCCTGGAAGATAAAACAATCATAGTCTTTGTTCTACATAAGTCGCTCGCAGGGCTGCATTCGCAGTTGGAGCTGTCCTTACCTGTGTAGGGAATTATGTGGGAGAAGAGGTAGCTAGTAAAGATCAAATAAGGCTGGTTATACATAGGCATTAAGAAAGCGCCAATCACACCACGTGTCAGCTGGGATCACGCTTGATGGGGTGGTAACCACTTTGCCGTCACTGGGGTCAATGCAGCACATGTCACGGACCCCCTCGTGGTCACTTGCAGTGACAGCGAGTACACAGGAATCGACGTTGCTGAGCAAATGGGTGTGAGGTCATAGGGAGCAACAGGTTTCGCCCCAAACCTGTTTACATGTTTTTTTAACGAGTATTTTTAGGATAAACACTAGCATGTGAATGGTTTTAACTCCAATGGGTAACTGGCGTAACAAAGCAAGGAAAATGACACAGAAGCCATTGGAGACAGAAGATTAGTTATGACTCGGGGAGGAAGGCCGGCATAGGTCAGTGCCACTCACAGGTCCTAGTGTGTAGCTGGGACGGGATGGAAACGTTACACAGTTGGAAGTACATGGACATTATGGCTTCTCTCCCGGTTCATAAGGACAATAACAAGATAAAAAGTATTTGTTCTTTGGAAAACATTATTTGCTGAAATACAAGTTACAGCACTTGGTAAGGGGCCTATTTACTACTTATCGGGTCCTGATTATTATTTTTTATCAATGCTATTTGTGTCAAAAAGAGATTAATGCTTGCCCCAATGTATTAAAATACACCCGCAGGGACATGGGCTTAAAAAGGAACTTGTCCCAGTGCTATGTAAGAAGTTAAGCGATGGCATTAGCGATCCCTTCTTGTTTTGGAGCCGCTCACACTACTGCGCATGCGCGGTCTGCTGAGTAACGGATCCCTCTCCCAGTAGCTCTTACAGAAAGTAGTCCATGAGCTACAATGGCTGACGCCATCAGGAGGTAGTATGGGCTACCGAGGCTAACAATTTGTTCACACAATTAAGTGGTTAAAAAGTAACTCACTGTAATGCTATTACTCACTCTCTCTGGTATGCATTCCCTGCAGGCACTCCTTCCAATTACACACCAGTAATGTACTAACTAACAGAAGATTAAAAACTACAACAAATAAACTGAAGTAAACCTCCGGGATGGGTCTGGGTGAGCTTGTTGGGTACAGTTCGTGCACATATATTGAAGAGTCTCGGGCCCTTCGAGGTGTACTGCAGTAACTGCAATTTACGCCAATCAGCCATAATATTAAAACCACCTGCCTAGTATTGTGTCGGTCCCCCTCGTGTTGCCATAAACTGCTCTATCCCTTTGAGGCATGAACTCCACAAGATCTCTTAAAGGTGTCCTGTGGTATCTGGCACCATGAGGTTAGCAGATCATTTAAGTCCTGTAAATTGCAAGGTGGGGTCTCCATGGCTCGGACTTATGTTTCCAGCACATCCCACAGATGCTCGATGGGATGGGGATCTGGGGAATTTGGAGGCCAAGTCAACACCTTGAACTCTTTATCATGTTCCTCAAACCATTCCTGAACAATATTTGCAGTGTGACAGGGCGCATTAGCCTGCTGAAAGAGACCACAGCCTTCAGGGAACACCATTGCCAGGAAGGGCTGTACTCGATATGCAACAATGTTTAGGTAGGTGGCACGTGTCACAGTAACATCCACAAGAATTGCTGGACCCAGGGGTTCCCAGCAGAACACTGCCCAGAGTACCACCCTGCCTCCTCCGGCTTGCATTCTTCCCATGGTGCATCCAGGTATCATCTTTCCCCAGGTAAATTATTTAAGAGAAAATGTGATTAATCAGACCAGACCACCTTCCATTGCTCCATGGGCCAGTTCTGGCGCGCTCATGCCTATTGTAGGCGTTCTCTGGTGTTGGACGGGGATCAGCATGGGCACTCTGACCAGTCTGCAGCCCAATACGCAGCAAGCTGCGATGCACTGAGGGCCAGATTCAGACCCGGTCGCGAGCGAAGGACGCTCGCAAGCGGGTCGATGTTGGCCGAATGCGCATGACTGAGGGATTCCATCGTGCGCATGCGCGAGACCCGGCGAGCGATGAGGAATACGTCGCTCGGGGTCTCGCACCAAAGGGGGCGTGCTGTCGATGGTGACTGACAGCACGCCCCCTTTAATGGGCGTGCCAGGGCATGGCTGCCAGACGGAGGTGTTCCCATGGGAGTGATTTTGGCTCTGATAGAGCCAAAATCACTCCTGGGCTTGCGGCAGCGAGACCCTACCGCAGGGTCTCGTCGCAAGCCCGATGGTCAAAGACCATCGCGACCATCATCATGGCCGCTCGCTATAGCTGTGGGTGGTCACCCACAGCTATACGAGCGGCCAGGAGGCCGCTTCATTTTTAGGGAGGAGGGCCCTGATTCAGAGCGAGCGCTCTGGTCAGAGCGTCCGGCTCTGAATCAGGCCCTCTATGTTCTGACACCTTTCTATCATAGATTCAGGAAAAAGAGAGAAAATCTTTTGTTTCAGACTCAGGGGAGCCCCACCAACCATAAAATAAGAAGCAATCCCTTTTATTGCTCGCAATGTAGTTTTGTTGGTCTTACACATACAGTACATATACTTCTTTGTATTATTTGTTGCCATACTCCTTTCGTTTAGTATACACAGCCAGCTCTCTTTTGGTTGGCCAGGCAGGTTTGTTTTCTCTAGTGCGGGTCCCAACCCTACCTCACCTTTCTATCATAGCCCGCATTAACTTTTTCAGCAATTTGTGAACACCCAAAAAGACCGGCCGCTTTGCAGCTGCTCTGACCCAGTCGTGTAGCCATCACAATTTGTCCTCGTCAAAGTCGCACAGATCCTTACACTTGCTACATTTTCCTGCCTCCAACACATCAACTTGAACTGACTGTTCACAAGCTGCCTTATCCCATCCCTTCACAGGTGCCACTGTAGTGAGTTACTCAATGCTATTCACGCTTGGTGCAGTGGCGTATCTATAATGGGTGCAGTGTGTGCAGGGCACACGGGCCCCTGGGTCCAGGGGGGCCCCGCACCGCACATCCTGCACCCACATTATTTTAAACTTATCTGTCATTGTTTCCGCGGCGGGTGTCAGCGCTGCTCAGACCACCGAAAAATGGCCGCCGCAGCCATTTTTCCGGTGTTCTATGCATGCGCAGTAGACTCCGGGCACACTCTAGTGCTCGGAGTCTATTAATGCTCCGGTGGCTGGCCAGCTGCGTCAGTCGGAGAGAGGATGGGGAACCGCACGGGAAGTGCACACGGGCCCCCTCCTCTCTTAAGATGCCCCTGGCTCAGTGATTTTAATGTTATGGTTGATCGGTGTATATAGTTGTCTCAAAGTCTCAGGGCCCATTCTTGCTTAGTCTCCCAGAATGTCCGGTAGACTCCCAAATCTAGGATGCCCGGAAAAGAGGTAAAATCTACCGGAAAACCCCTGCAGCCACCCATTTCATTCTGGGTGGCTTAATGACGTGCTTTGAATCGTGTCATGGTGGCCCCACCCCCCGCCTTACAATCTTGCCACTGTACGGCAGGGGGCAGGACCACCATGATATAATAAGTCTGCAGAAAATTAGAACAATCCCATGAAATATGTGTTTGCACTGTCGATACAGTTTTCATTACACACCACATACATACTGTATGTTATCATACACCTAAACATAGAAATATAGGATTTGACAGCAGATAAAAACCACATGGCCCATCCAGTCTGCGGTTAGGGTATTAATGTTAGTTTAAGGGTTTGGGTTAGGACATTAGAGATAGGGTATTAAGGTTGGTTTAGCGGTTTGGGTTAGGGGGTTATAGTTAGGGTGAGGCTTAGGGTTGTTAGGGTCAGGATTATGGTAGGGATGCTTTGTGTCCTGGCTTTACCGGGTATGTGCCCCAGCATCCCGGACATAAAAGTAATCATAAATACCAGCAAGCAATGCGGTTACCCCAAGCAGGGAGTTCAGTAAGGTATGTCCAGCATATGCAGACAGCAGGTGTTAGTGGTGGAGTCATATATGCATAAATGATGCATTAGAATTCACTTAAATATTTGCACTGCAAGAACTGTAACTTAAAAGAATGGAGGGAGGGTGAGGCGATCAATCCACCGCTTACTAGTACTCCTGCAATGCCCAAGCGACTACAAAAATAGCGGATAATGCCCCGGACTCAGGACAAAGGCTGGCAAACTCCCTGCAGCTGGGCTGGAGAAGAGAAGGGTGGAGCCATCAACAATTAATGATGACTACATTCATTTTTTAGGGGGGGGGGAGGAGAGAGAGAGAGAGATATGTGTGTGTGTGTGTGTGTGTGTGTGTTAGGCAGTAAGAGATGATGTTCCACCTGGTGTTGCTGGATATGCTTTTTGGCAGTGCTGGACATCCCTCTTGGATGATGGGGCAGGACATGACCTTTTGGGCCTGCACTGCACCACTCTTCATGCGTTACCTAGGTGTCACATCCTCCCTGAAATTATATTTCCAATGTTGCCAATTGTTATCCTGGTGTGAGAGAATAAAGACAGGAGGTTACAGAGCAGGATAAGCTACACTTGGGATGGTCATGGACCATTGGTGCTTAGCCACCATTGATGGTTTGCCACTGACGGGCGACGGTGCAGTGTTTCTCAGCCATTGATGGTAGAGGCATGATGGTAATGCAGCAATGTTCTGTTTTTGTTAAGTCACCACTGAAGTCCAGCCAAGTGCGCACAGCTCCCTAACTCCGCCTTCTTTCTCCGATTGGCTCCTCCACAGCTAAGAAACATTGTGGTTCGTAAATATATTCCTGAGCCAGGCTCCTGCAGTTTAGTTCCTTGTGGGTCTCTTATGTCATCTTTAGGACTGCAGGGGGACATGACCTCTTCCTGGCACCTATGTATAATGAGACAGCATTTTAAAGGGCAGGGACCAGGGCAGGATTAAGGGTCTCATGGGCCTGGGCTGAAAATCATCAAGGTAAGTGGAGGAGGTGTGACCAGTGCTATGTGGGTGTGGCCAGTGCTATGTAGGTGTGTGCATGCCCTACACTATCATCCCCAATGTCTATCTAAATGAGTAAAAGTCAAAAAATAATTTTGTGAGGAAAATTTCAATCTAATTTTAATACTTATGATTTATGGCCGATGTGTGGGCAGCTGGTAATCATGCTGTCGTGTTGATGGGCCTAATTTTATGTGATATATAGGTGAGACTCCCTTTCCACGTTATTGTTAGCCATTCATTATCACCTATTAACATACCTCCCAACTGTCCCGCATTCAGCATGCGCACGGCATCTATTCACCTGTGTAGGGAGAGTCTGGGGGCTGCCCAGCATTTTGGAGAGTGCTGGGCACGCCCCCTATAATGACACAAACTGGGATTTCCGCAAGGCTCCACCCCTTTTCCGATAAGCCACACCCCTTCTAGCAAAACTACAACCCCTTTTCAGGCACGCGCGTCTCTGGCGCGCGAATTGTCCCTCTTCGAGGAGTAGAAAAGTTGGGGGGTATGTATTAAGGTTGTTATCCAGGATGTATCACATACTGATATGTTTATAGGAGGCTTATCTCGAGATTGTGGTGATGACTATATTATATATATATCTATATATATATATATAGATATATATATATATATATTCCCAGGAGCAGTGCTCGAAGTGTGCCGGTATGCAACGGTATAGCATACCGGCACTTCAAGCAAGCACTACTTTTTTTTTAACTAGCTTGGAAGGAACAGATGAAGGGTGGAGGCGCTGAGAGAGAAAGCTACAGTACATGACTCCGCCCACTACACTGCATGACACCGCTCAGTGTCAGTGGAGGACAGCTCCTAGGACCACCCAAACCCCTAGTGCCGCTGACGTCGCCCACTCGCCAGTGTGCTCGTCCCCATGAGCAGATCCCCCCTCTGCTAAGACCGGGCTGGGCAGTGGGCGGGGCGGGGCGGGGCAGGATGACATCTTCCCCCTGGCCGCTCCCATTTTAAAAATAAGGGCAACTGTAGCCGCGCGCTGCAGTGCATTACATACTCTGCGGGCTGCAGCCGGAAGACAGAGAGAAAACGCTCCCCTACCGTTCCGTTCAGTCAGAGCGGCCGGGGAGCTTCTTCTCTCTGTCTCCCTGCTGCCTGTCACATAACTGTCCTGCAGCCGCAGCGTCCGACGATGTCTGACAGAATGCCGATTGGTGGATGGCTCTAGTCCCATCCACCAATCAAAGTGGTGGGATGTCTCTCCACACTGATTGGTGGATGGTTGAAGCTATCCACCAATCAGAATTCAGAAGGCTGCAGGACTAGAAACCAAGAGATTGCAGGCAGGGTAAGTACAGCAGGTTCCATGGTTGGGTCGCCTCATAGATCTGAGGTCTATTACACTATTTGCAAGGAGGGAAAGAGGGAGAATAGATATGAACCATACATTCTAATAAAAAGGGAAGGCAGATGTTTCATTAGGGGATATTTGTGGCATTATTTTTCATTTTGTAACGTGTGTGTACTGCATTATTTTTAATAAGGGGAGTGTGTGTGGGAGGGTGGCAAATCTGGCTTGATTCTTCATGTGGAGCACTACTACTATAGTCGGCACAACTACTATGGGCAATGTATAGAGAGCACTACTACTGTGGGAAATGTATAGAGGGCACTACTACTGTGGGCAATGTATAGAGGGCACTACTATGGGCATTGCAAAGGGTGCACAACTACTTTGGGCAATGTATAGAGGACACTACTATGGGAAATGTATAGAGGGCACTACTGCTGTGGGCATTGTATAGAGGACACTACTACTGTGGGCATTGCATAGGGGTACTGCTACTGTGGGTATTGTATAGAGGGCACTACTACTGTAGGCATTGTTTAAGGGGCACTACTACTGTGTGGCATAATGTTTTATAAGGGGTACTATGGCATGGTGCACTACATTAAGGTGCCCACCTTAAGGACACAACCCTTTTAAATGGCCACCCCCTTTCCCCGCCGCACGCCGAAGACGTGCGCATAGGTACAATCTTATATTTTCCATACCCCTACTTCAAAATTCCCACTTCGACCACTGCCCAGGAGTGCGTTTGTTATTTCATGATTGTATTGTGCTGTTTAATACACATTTATATGTGCTTTTTAAAATAAATGTAAATATACTATTTTGATTATTCTATTGGTATTTTGTGCCTGATTCAGGAGTACACGCAAATGCACTGCTGATCGCAGATTCCCGATTAACGGGAATCTGTACGTGCACAGAACCCATTCTGCGAGTGTGCCTTGGATGCCCCTGCCTGACTGACAGGCCGAGGCATTTAAGTTGCGGTGCAGAGGCGGGGTTGGCCAATGTTCCCGGAAACAGGGACGTGTCCACTCCTTTCCCGGGAATAGCCAGCCCAGAATCTGCATTGATCAACGCAGTGTCCAGGGGTCGCAAGCCGGCCAGCCTGAGTAAGCATAGTCTTAAGGTGCATATCCACTACACGAGTATAGAACGGCTATATGATTACAACATCGTAATCGTTCATTATACTGTGTGTGTAGTGGATTTTATGCCCACACTGAACCGATGGTCACGAAGGTGATCCCAGCCTGCGACCTCCTGCTGTATTTGCATAATAGCAAGGATCGCAATTGCAAAGCTGCCTGCGTGCATACATCATATATCTATAGCCTGCGTGCATACATCATATATCTATAGCCTGCGTGCATACATCATATATCTATAGCCTGCGTGCATTCATCATATCTATAACCTGCGTGCATACATCATATATCTATAGCCTGCGTGCATACATCATATATCTATAGCCTACGTGTATACATCATATCTATAGGCTGCATGCATACATCATATCTATAGCCTGCGTGCATTCATCATATCTATAGCCTGCGTGCATACATCCTATTCATAGCCTGCGTGCATACATCATATCTATAGCCTGCGTGCATACATCCTATTCATAGCCTGCGTGCATACATCATATCTATAGCCTGCATGCATACATCCTATCCATAGCCTGCATCAGAGCCGTAACTAGACTTTTTGGTGCCCTGTGCTAGAAAGAGCATTGGCGCCCCCCTAATTTTTCAAACGGACATAATGCACCCAAAAAAGGGCCATGGCTTCATGGGGAAGGGCCAGGGAAGAGATAGGAGAGACCAGGAGATGCTGGGGATGAAATAAGAGGAAGCTAGAAGCAAGAATGATAATAAACAGAAATTTGACAGGCCCAAACAGCGCCCCGTGACCTGTGGTGCCCTGTGCGATGGCAACGGCCAAACTACCCTAGCTACGGCCCTGGCCTGCATGCATACATCATATCTATAGCCTGCATGCAGTTTTGCAATTGCGATCCTTGCTGAATCAGGCCCTTCGGCTGATGTGTGCAGCGCCACCCACTACCTTTTTGTCTGTATATTCATTGTGAGTGAAGTGGCAATTCTCTCAGTAGGTGTGCAGCAGCTATTTACTATTTAGCCTATTGGGACATCCATTGCAGTTTGGCGCCTAGATAATTTTTTTCTGTTGGTGATTTTATCTGGAGGTCCCTGTGTGGTCCCATCTGCCCCATTGTTAATCTGGGCCTGGATGGGGCAGTAAAATAGAGGGGATTTATTAGAATCCTTTTACATTACAAGCTGCAGATGCCTTAAGGGGGAGATGTATCAAGCCTTGAAGAGAGATAAAGTGTGGAAGACGCCCAACGCAACCAGCGTCTAACTGACATTTATCTAGCACAGGCTTTGAACTGGCAGAAGCTGATTGGGTGCTTTGGGAAACTTCTTTCTCTCTCTTTCTCTCTCTCTCTCATGTTAGTACAATCTAGTAATAATAATGTAAGTGACAATATTTCTCTCATACTTGGCTATGATATATACAGTAGTTATTTGTGTGCGGGGGAGAGAGAGCGCTGCTACATCCGTTACCCCTCAGGCAGAATGTCGGAAAACAGGCTTCCTGCTGAAAGTGCTGTGGTAATGGTGTCATGTGCAGTCGTGAAGATGCAAAACAATGAAAATGTTATTACACTGCTCCCACAATGCCACATTTCAGTCAGTACAATGCTAAAAAAACAAATAACAGTTGGACAACTTGTCTGTACTGCTTCCTTTTACACAGAATGGCCTTCACACAGCCCTGTGCCCAGGGCACCATCGGCCTTATGCCTGCCAAAGTCCAACGCCCACCACATAAAGCTCGGTGCCTCATGACCGTCATCGCTCCTCCCTTACTGTCTCCCTGGCAGGTACATCAAGATTTTCTATTTGTGCAAATTAGCCTATTTATCACCTTGCACAGTCCATGGGTCAACACCTACATCGCCATCCACTGTGGCGGCCGCCAGGGAATGAGTTTGGACCTAATTGCAGGTCTCGCTGGAAATCAGCATTTGTGGAAAGCGTGAAAAATGTCACTTTAATGTCCGTCCTGGTCAGCGTAAGATTCAGGCACCATTATTTCTGTACTGCGCCATAATCCCTCCACCCCGGCACCGTAGCGCTACGTGGTTCCAGCCCCCACTGTATGCAATGGATATAAAGTAAAAGAAACTGACATGGTACAGCTCTAGCCTATTAATAATCCCATTATTAAATGTAACATGCAGCTAATAAATCTCCCCCTAAACCCTCACACCCTCCCTCAGATTCATTTGCACTTTAGACCCTGATTTTTGTAGCCTGTTGCTGTTTCTAGTTTAAAATTACAGTATTCATTAATGTTACCTTTTCTGTTTAATTCTCCAAAACTACTGCTCAATTTGGCCTAATAAAGTGTCTAAAACTAATCTGAGAGTAAGCGGACAACTTTAGTCCTTTTACTACATGCCAGCAGGGCCTCCCAGCACTCTGCTTGGCTGGCATGCTGAGAGACGGGGGGTGCCACGAGGTCAGACTCTTTACATAGCGCTGTGAGGCACGGTCACGCCCATGTGTGCGTGCAGACAGATCATACGTTCAATATCAGAGCTCCTTTTGCACTGTCTCTCCTCTGTGTCACCCCTGTCTCCCTTAGACTGACGAGCAGGGCCCTATTCCCTCATATGCTCTTCCCTTCCTTCCTTCTACCACCATCTCCTCCCCAGGGCTGCCATCAGAAATTGTGGGGCCCGGTACTGACAAAATAGGTAAGGTCCACCCCGGAGGTATGCAGCAGAGGTGGGCGGAGCTGTGGATAATGTGGGTGGAGCTATTTCAGGGTGGGGCATTAATTGTTGCATAAACCATTTTAAACATTTTCAAAATTTGGGCTGTGTGAGCAGCTGTTAGGGAAGGCTGGTTGGACTAGGGGGACAAAGGGCTGGCTAGACTGGGGGGGGCGCAGGAAAGGCTGCCTGGACTGGGGCAGGGCAGGGGAGACAGGCTGGCTGGACTAGGGGTAGGATGCAGGGAGGGCTGGCTAGACTGGGGGGCACAGGGAAGGCTGACTGGACTGGGGGGCACAGGGAAGGCTGGCTGGACTGGGGCAGGGCAGGGAAGACAGGTTGACTTGACATGGGGCAGGGCGCAGAGAAGGCTGGCTGGACTGGGGCAGGGCAGGGAAGGCTGGCTGGACTTGGGCAGGGAAGGCTGGCTGGACTGGGGCAGGGAAGGCTGGCTGGACTGGGGCAGGGCGCAAGGAAGGCTGGCTGGACTGGGGCAGAGTACAGGGAAGGCTGGCTGGACTGTGGCAAGGCGCAGGGAAGGCTGGCTGGACTGGGGCAGGGCGCAGGGAAGGCTGGCTGGACTGGGGCAGGGCGCAGGGAAGGCTGGCTGGAATGGGGCAGGGCGCAGGGAAGGCTGGCTGGACTGGGGCAGGGCGCAGGGAAGGCTGGCTGGACTGGGGCAGGGTGCAGGGAAGGCTGGCTGGACTGGGGCAGGGCAAGGAAGGCTGGCTGGACTGGGGCAGGGCGCAGGGAAGGCTGGCTGGACTGGGGCAGGGCGCAGGGAAGGCTGGCTGGACTGGGGCAGGGCGCAGGGAAGGCTGGCTGGACTGGGGCAGGGCGCAGGGAAGGCTGGCTGGACTGGGGCAGGGCGCAGGGAAGGCTGGCTGGACTGGGGCAGGGCGCAGGGAAGGCTGGCTGGACTGGGGCAGGGCGCAGGGACGGCTGGCTGGACTGGGGCAGGGCAAGGAAGGCTGGCTGGAACGGGGCAGGGCGCAGGGAAGGCTGGCTGGACTGGGGCAGGGGAGACAGGCTGGCTGGACTAGGGGTAGGACGCAGGGAGGGCTGGCTAGACTGGGGGGCGCAGGGAAGGCTGACTGGACTGGGGGGCACAGGGAAGGCTGGCTGGACTGGGGCAGGGCAGGGAAGACAGGTTGACTTGACATGGGGCAGGGCAGGGAAGACAGGTTGACTTGACATGGGGCAGGGCGCAGAGAA
Organism: Taudactylus pleione; assembly: GCA_031769625.1. Classification (NCBI taxonomy): domain Eukaryota; kingdom Metazoa; phylum Chordata; class Amphibia; order Anura; family Myobatrachidae; genus Taudactylus; species Taudactylus pleione. The sequence goes on from JAUIMM010001084.1 coordinate 232,408, forward strand.
GGCTGGCTGGACTGGGGCAGGGCGCAGGGAAGGCTGGCTGGACTGGGGCAGGGCGCAGGGAAGGCTGGCTGGACTGGGGCAGGGAAGGCTGGCTGGACTGGGGCAGGGCGCAGGGAAGGCTGGCTGGACTGGGGCAGGGCGCAGGGAAGGCTGGCTGGACTGGGGCAGGGCGCAGGGAAGGCTGGCTGGACTGGGGCAGGGCGCAGGGAAGGCTGGCTGGACTGGGGCAGGGTGCAGGGACGGCTGGCTGGACTGGGGCAGGGCAAGGAAGGCTGGCTGGAACGGGGCAGGGCGCAGGGAAGGCTGGCTGGACTGGGGCAGGGAAGGCTGGCTGGACTGGGGCAGGGCGCAGGGAAGGCTGGCTGGACTGGGGCAGGGCGCAGGGAAGGCTGGCTGGATTGGGGCAGGGCGCAGGGAAGGCTGGCTAGACTGGGGCAGGGCGCAGGGAAGGTTGGCTGGACTGGGGCAGGGTGCAGGGACGGCTGGCTGGACTGGGGCAGGGCAAGGAAGGCTGGCTGGAACGGGGCAGGGCGCAGGGAAGGCTGGCTGGACTGGGGCAGGGCAGGGGAGACAGGCTGGCTGGACTAGGGGTAGGACGCAGGGAGGGCTGGCTAGACTGGGGGGCACAGGGAAGGCTTACTGGACTGGGGGGCACAGGGAAGGCTGGCTGGACTGGGGCAGGGCAGGGAAGACAGGTTGACTTGACATGGGGCAGGGCGCCGGGAAGGCTGGCTGGACTGGGGCAGGGCGCCGGGAAGGCTGGCTGGACTGGGGCAGGGCGCAGGGAAGGCTGGCTGGACTGGGGCAGGGCGCAGGGAAGGCTGGCTGGACTGGGGCAGGGCGCAGGGAAGGCTGGCTGGACTGTGGCAGGGCGCAGGGAAGGCTGGCTGGACTGGGGCAGGGCGCAGGGAAGGCTGGCTGGACTGGGGCAGGGCGCAGGGAAGGCTGGCTGGACTGGGGCAGGGTGCAGGGACGGCTGGCTGGACTGGGGCAGGGCAAGGAAGGCTGGCTGGAACGGGGCAGGGCGCAGGGAAGGCTGGCTGGTCTGGGGCAGGGCAGGGGAGACAGGCTGGCTGGACTAGGGGTAGGACGCAGGGAGGGCTGGCTAGACTGGAGGGCACAGGGAAGGCTGACTGGACTGGGGGGCACAGGGAAGGCTGGCTGGACTGGGGCAGGGCAGGGAAGACAGGTTGACTTGACATGGGGCAGGGCGCAGAGAAGGCTGGCTGGACTGGGGCAGGGCGCAGGGAAGGCTGGCTGGACTGGGGCAGGGAAGGCTGGCTGGACTGGGGCAGGGAAGGCTGGCTGGACTGGGGCAGGGCGCAGGGAAGGCTGGCTGGTCTGGGGCAGGGCGCAGGGAAGGCTGGCTGGACTGTGGCAGGGCGCAGGGAAGGCTGGCTGGACTGGGGCAGGGCGCAGGGAAGGCTGGCTGGACTGGGGCAGGGCGCAGGGAAGGCTGGCTGGACTGGGGCAGGGACGGCTGGCTGGACTGGGGCAGGGCAAGGAAGGCTGGCTGGAACGGGGCAGGGCGCAGGGAAGGCTGGCTGGACTGGGGCAGGGCGCAGGGAAGGCTGGCTGGACTGGGGCAGGGTGCAGGGAAGGCTGGCTGGACTGGGGCAGGGCAAGGAAGGCTGGCTGGACTGGGGCAGGGCGCAGGGAAGGCTGGCTGGACTGGGGCAGGGCGCAGGGAAGGCTGGCTGGACTGGGGGGCGCAGAGAAGGCTGGCTGGACTGGGGCAGGGCAGGGAAGGCTGGCTGGACTTGGGCAGGGAAGGCTGGCTGGACTGGGGCAGGGAAGGCTGGCTGGACTGGGGCAGGGCGCAAGGAAGGCTGGCTGGACTGGGGCAGGGTACAGGGAAGGCTGGCTGGACTGTGGCAAGGCGCAGGGAAGGCTGGCTGGACTGGGGCAGGGCGCAGGGAAGGCTGGCTGGACTGGGGCAGAGCGCAGGGAAGGCTGGCTGGAATGGGGCAGGGCGCAGGGAAGGCTGGCTGGACTGGGGCAGGGCGCAGGGAAGGCTGGCTGGACTGGGGCAGGGTGCAGGGAAGGCTGGCTGGACTGGGGCAGGGCAAGGAAGGCTGGCTGGACTGGGGCAGGGCGCAGGGAAGGCTGGCTGGACTGGGGCAGGGCGCAGGGAAGGCTGGCTGGACTGGGGCAGGGCGCAGGGAAGGCTGGCTGGACTGGGGCAGGGCGCAGGGAAGGCTGGCTGGACTGGGGCAGGGCGCAGGGAAGGCTGGCTGGACTGGGGCAGGGCGCAGGGAAGGCTGGCTGGACTGGGGCAGGGCGCAGGGACGGCTGGCTGGACTGGGGCAGGGCAAGGAAGGCTGGCTGGAACGGGGCAGGGCGCAGGGAAGGCTGGCTGGACTGGGGCAGGGGAGACAGGCTGGCTGGACTAGGGGTAGGACGCAGGGAGGGCTGGCTAGACTGGGGGGCGCAGGGAAGGCTGACTGGACTGGGGGGCACAGGGAAGGCTGGCTGGACTGGGGCAGGGCAGGGAAGACAGGTTGACATGGGGCAGGGCAGGGAAGACAGGTTGACTTGACATGGGGCAGGGCGCAGAGAAGGCTGGCTGGACTGGGGCAGGGCGCAGGGAAGGCTGGCTGGACTGGGGCAGGGCGCAGGGAAGGCTGGCTGGACTGGGGCAGGGCGCAGGGAAGGCTGGCTGGACTGGGGCAGGGAAGGCTGGCTGGACTGGGGCAGGGCGCAGGGAAGGCTGGCTGGACTGGGGCAGGGCGCAGGGAAGGCTGGCTGGACTAGGGCAGGGCGCAGGGAAGGCTGGCTGGACTGGGGCAGGGCGCAGGGAAGGCTGGCTGGACTGGGGCAGGGTGCAGGGACGGCTGGCTGGACTGGGGCAGGGCAAGGAAGGCTGGCTGGAACGGGGCAGGGCGCAGGGAAGGCTGGCTGGACTGGGGCAGGGCAGGGGAGACAGGCTGGCTGGACTAGGGGTAGGACGCAGGGAGGGCTGGCTAGACTGGGGGGCACAGGGAAGGCTGACTGGACTGGGGGGCACAGGGAAGGCTGGCTGGACTGGGGCAGGGCAGGGAAGACAGGTTGACTTGACATGGGGCAGGGCGCAGAGAAGGCTGGCTGGACTGGGGCAGGGCGCAGGGAAGGCTGGCTGGACTGGGGCAGGGAAGGCTGGCTGGACTGGGGCAGGGCGCAGGGAAGGCTGGCTGGACTGGGGCAGGGCGCAGGGAAGGCTGGCTGGACTGGGGCAGGGTGCAGGGAAGGTTGGCTGGACTGGGGCAGGGCAAGGAAGGCTGGCTGGAATGGGGCAGGGCGCAGGGAAGGCCTGCTGTCCTGGGGCATTGCGCAGGGAAGGCTGGCTGGACTGGGGCAGGGCGCAAGGAAGGCTGGCTGGACTGGGGCAGGGTACAGGGAAGGCTGGCTGGACTGTGGCAAGGCGCAGGGAAGGCTGGCTGGACTGGGGCAGGGCGCAGGGAAGGCTGGCTGGACTGGGGCAGAGCGCAGGGAAGGCTGGCTGGAATGGGGCAGGGCGCAGGGAAGGCTGGCTGGACTGGGGCAGGGCGCAGGGAAGGCTGGCTGGACTGGGGCAGGGTGCAGGGAAGGCTGGCTGGACTGGGGCAGGGCAAGGAAGGCTGGCTGGACTGGGGCAGGGCGCAGGGAAGGCTGGCTGGACTGGGGCAGGGCGCAGGGAAGGCTGGCTGGACTGGGGCAGGGCGCAGGGAAGGCTGGCTGGACTGGGGCAGGGCGCAGGGAAGGCTGGCTGGACTGGGGCAGGGCGCAGGGAAGGCTGGCTGGACTGGGGCAGGGCGCAGGGAAGGCTGGCTGGACTGGGGCAGGGCGCAGGGACGGCTGGCTGGACTGGGGCAGGGCAAGGAAGGCTGGCTGGAACGGGGCAGGGCGCAGGGAAGGCTGGCTGGACTGGGGCAGGGGAGACAGGCTGGCTGGACTAGGGGTAGGACGCAGGGAGGGCTGGCTAGACTGGGGGGCGCAGGGAAGGCTGACTGGACTGGGGGGCACAGGGAAGGCTGGCTGGACTGGGGCAGGGCAGGGAAGACAGGTTGACATGGGGCAGGGCAGGGAAGACAGGTTGACTTGACATGGGGCAGGGCGCAGAGAAGGCTGGCTGGACTGGGGCAGGGCGCAGGGAAGGCTGGCTGGACTGGGGCAGGGCGCAGGGAAGGCTGGCTGGACTGGGGCAGGGCGCAGGGAAGGCTGGCTGGACTGGGGCAGGGAAGGCTGGCTGGACTGGGGCAGGGCGCAGGGAAGGCTGGCTGGACTGGGGCAGGGCGCAGGGAAGGCTGGCTGGACTAGGGCAGGGCGCAGGGAAGGCTGGCTGGACTGGGGCAGGGCGCAGGGAAGGCTGGCTGGACTGGGGCAGGGTGCAGGGACGGCTGGCTGGACTGGGGCAGGGCGCAGGGAAGGCTGGCTGGACTGGGGCAGGGCAGGGAAGGCTGGCTGGACTGGGGCAGGGAAGGCTGGCTGGACTGGGGCAGGGCGCAGGGAAGGCTGGCTGGACTGGGGCAGGGCGCAGGGAAGGCTGGCTGGACTGGGGCAGGGCGCAGGGAAGGCTGGCTGGACTGGGGCAGGGCGCAGGGAAGGCTGGCTGGACTGGGGCAGGGCGCAGGGAAGGCTGGCTGGACTGGGGCAGGGTGCAGGGACGGCTGGCTGGACTGGGGCAGGGCAAGGAAGGCTGGCTGGAACGGGGCAGGGCGCAGGGAAGGCTGGCTGGACTGGGGCAGGGCAGGGGAGACAGGCTGGCTGGACTAGGGGTAGGACGCAGGGAGGGCTGGCTAGACTGGGGGGCACAGGGAAGGCTGACTGGACTGGGGGGCACAGGGAAGGCTGGCTGGACTGGGGCAGGGCAGGGAAGACAGGTTGACTTGACATGGGGCAGGGCGCAGAGAAGGCTGGCTGGACTGGGGCAGGGCGCAGGGAAGGCTGGCTGGACTGGGGCAGGGCAGGGAAGGCTGGCTGGACTGGGGCAGGGAAGGCTGGCTGGACTGGGGCAGGGCGCAGGGAAGGCTGGCTGGACTGGGGCAGGGCGCAGGGAAGGCTGGCTGGACTGGGGCAGGGCGCAGGGAAGGCTGGCTGGACTGGGGCAGGGTGCAGGGAAGGTTGGCTGGACTGGGGCAGGGCAAGGAAGGCTGGCTGTCCTGGGGCAGGGCGCAGGGAAGGCTGGCTGTCCTGGGGCAGGGCGCAGGGAAGGCTGGCTGGACTGGGGCAGGGCGCAGGGAAGGCTGGCTGGACTGGGGCAGGGCGCAGGGAAGGCTGGCTGGACTGGGGCAGGGCGCAGGGAAGGCTGGCTGGACTGGGGCAAGGCGCAGGGAAGGCTGGCTGGACTGGGGCAGGGCGCAGGGAAGGCTGGCTGGACTGGGGCAGGGCGCAGGGAAGGCTGGCTGGACTGGGGCAGGGCGCAGGGAAGGCTGGCTGGACTGGGGCAGGAAGGCTGGCTGGACTGGGGCAGGGCGCAGGGAAGGCTGGCTGGATTGGGGCAGGGCGCAGGGAAGGCTGGCTGGACTGGGGCAGGGCGCAGGGACGGCTGGCTGGACTGGGGCAGGGTGCAGGGACGGCTGGCTGGACTGGGGCAGGGCAAGGAACGCTGGCTGGAATGGGGCAGGGCGCAGGGAAGGCTGGCTGGACTGGGGCAGGGCAGGGGAGACAGGCTGGCTGGACTAGGGGTAGGACGCAGGGAGGGCTGGCTAGACTGGGGGGCACAGGGAAGGCTGACTGGACTGGGGGGCACAGGGAAGGCTGGCTGGACTGGGGCAGGGCAGGGAAGACAGGTTGATTTGACATGGGGCAGGGCGCAGAGAAGGCTGGCTGGACTGGGGCAGGGCAAGGAAGGCTGGCTGTCCTGGGGCAGGGCGCAGGGAAGGCTGGCTGTCCTGGGGCAGGGCGCAGGGAAGGCTGGCTGGACTGGGGCAGGGCGCAGGGAAGGCTGGCTGGACTGGGGCAGGGCGCAGGGAAGGCTGGCTGGACTGGGGCAGGGCGCAGGGAAGGCTGGCTGGACTGGGGCAAGGCGCAGGGAAGGCTGGCTGGACTGGGGCAGGGCGCAGGGAAGGCTGGCTGGACTGGGGCAGGGCGCAGGGAAGGCTGGCTGGACTGGGGCAGGGCGCAGGGAAGGCTGGCTGGACTGGGGCAGGAAGGCTGGCTGGACTGGGGCAGGGCGCAGGGAAGGCTGGCTGGACTGGGGCAGGGCGCAGGGAAGGCTGGCTGGATTGGGGCAGGGCGCAGGGAAGGCTGGCTGGACTGGGGCAGGGCGCAGGGACGGCTGGCTGGACTGGGGCAGGGTGCAGGGACGGCTGGCTGGACTGGGGCAGGGCAAGGAACGCTGGCTGGAATGGGGCAGGGCGCAGGGAAGGCTGGCTGGACTGGGGCAGGGCAGGGGAGACAGGCTGGCTGGACTAGGGGTAGGACGCAGGGAGGGCTGGCTAGACTGGGGGGCACAGGGAAGGCTGACTGGACTGGGGGGCACAGGGAAGGCTGGCTGGACTGGGGCAGGGCAGGGAAGACAGGTTGATTTGACATGGGGCAGGGCGCAGAGAAGGCTGGCTGGACTGGGGCAGGGCGCAGGGAAGGCTGGCTGGACTGGGGCAGGGCAGGGAAGGCTGGCTGGACTGGGGCAGGGAAGGCTGGCTGGACTGGGGCAGGGCGCAGGGAAGGCTGGCTAGACTGGGGCAGGGCGCAGGGAAGGCTGGCTGGACTGGGGCAGGGCGCAGGGAAGGCTGGCTGGACTGGGGCAGGGCGCAGGGAAGGCTGGCTGGACTGGGGCAGGGTGCAGGGAAGGTTGGCTGGACTGGGGCAGGGCAAGGAAAGCTGGCTGGAATGGGGCAGGGAAGGCTGGCTGGACTGGGGCAGGGCGCAGGGAAGGCTGGCTGGACTGGGGCAGGGCGCAGGGAAGGCTGGCTGGACTGGGGCAGGGCGCAGGGAAGGCTGGCTGGACTGGGGCAGGGCGCAGGGAAGGCTGGCTGGACTGGGGCAGGGGGCAGGGAAGGCTGGCTGGACTGGGGCAGGGCGCAGGGAAGGCTGGCTGGACTGGGGCAGGGCGCAGGGAAGGCTGGCTGGACTGGGGCAGGGCGCAGGGAAGGCTGGCTGGACTGGGGCAGGGCGCAGGGAAGGCTGGCTGGACTGGGGCAGGGCACGGAAGACTGGCTGGAATGGGGCAGGGCGCAGGGAAGGCTGGCTGGACTGGGGCAGGGCGCAGGACTGGGGCAGGGCGCAGGGAAGGCTGGCTGGACTGGGGCAGGGCGCAGGGAAGGCTGGCTGGACTGGGGCAGGGCGCAGGGAAGGCTGGCTGGACTGGGGCAGGGCACAGGGAAGGCTGGCTGGACTGGGGCAGGGCGCAGGGAAGGCTGGCTGGACTGGGGCAGGGCGCAGGGAAGGCTGGCTGGACTGGGGCAGGGCGCAGGGAAGGCTGGCTGGACTGGGGCAGGGTGCAGGGAAGGCTGGCTGGACTGGGGCAGGGCGCAGGGAAGGCTGGCTGGACTGGGGCAGGGCAAGGAAGGCTGGCTGGACTGGGGCAGGGCGCAGGGAAGGCTGGCTGGACTGGGGCAGGGCGCAGGGAAAGCTGGCTGGACTGGGGCAGGGCGCAGGGAAGGCTGGCTGGACTGTGGCAGGGCGCAGGGAAGGCTGGCTGTATTGGGGCAGGGCGCAGGGAAGGCTGGCTGGACTGGGGCAGGGCGCAGGGAAGGCTGGCTGGACTGGGGCAAGGCGCAGGGAAGGCTGGCTGGATTGGGGCAGGGCGCAGGGAAGGCTGGCTGGACTGGGGCAGGGTGCAGGGAAGGCTGGCTGGACTGGGACAGGGTGCAGGGAAGGCTGGCTGGACTGGGGCAGGGCAAGGAAGGCTGGCTGGAATGGGGCAGGGTGCAGGGAAGGCTGGCTGGACTGGGGCAGGGCGCAGGGAAGGCTGGCTGGACTGTGGCAGGGCGCAGGGAAGGCTGGCTGGATTGGGGCAGGGCGCAGGGAAGGCTGGCTGGACTGGGGCAGGGCGCAGGGAAGGCTGGCTGGACTGGGGCAGGGTGCAGGGAAGGCTGGCTGGACTGGGGCAGGGCGCAAGGAAGGCTGGCTGGACCGGGGCAGGGCGCAGGGAAGGCTGGCTGGACTGGGGCAGGGCGCAAGGAAGGCTGGCTGGACTGGGGCAGCGCAGGTAAGGCTGGCTGGACTGTGGCAGGGCGCAGGGAAGGCTGGCTGGACTGGGGCAGGGCGCAGGGAAGGCTGGACTGGGGCAGGGCGCAGGGAAGGCTGGACTGGGGGAGGGCGCAGGGAAGGCAGGCTTTTTACTAGAACAGTAAAAAATAGTGGAGGAAAAGGCGCTCTCCTACTTAACTAACCTGTATGTTTTTAGTGAAAATCAATATATGAATATATTAATGAACTTGTAGGCAGCAGCTGTGAAAAATAGGTAAATGCTCAACCATATGTAGACAGACAGTACAAAAGAGAAAATAGACAGCGCTAATATACAAGAAATTTAATAGAATTAAAAATGTATATGTAAAAAAATAATAATAGTATAAAATCTACCCCAATACATCGGCCGATGTAACCACAAGCATTTTATAATTTAATGATGCATCATTGAATACATATAGCAATAAAACAACATGTCAGACTTAAGTTTGTAATAGATCAAAAACTGAGAGCTTACAGAACCAATAGTATCCTAACTAGGAAGCTTTATGAATTCCTGTTATTATTGTTGAAAAATCCGTTTTCACTAGTGCACAACACATAGGGCGGATTTCAATTGATTCCTGCCCTCATCGCGCCCGACGGAGCTATTCTATTCTTTTTTTTTTAATAATATTTTTATTGATATTATTGCGGAAAATTTGACAGAGAACATATTTCTCAACATACAATAGTAACAATACCATATCGTGGCAATGTAGAAAAGTCAAAAAAACACATGGCATAGAATGATAAAAAGAAAGCATTCTCCACTCTATAGTCAGTATTTTAAAGAAATAATATAGAAAACAAAGCATGAACCATTTAAGAATGATTTTGTATAAAATATTCCCATACAACCTAATTGATTTATGCATGACATGGTTTATCCTTAGAATGGTGGGTGACCTTTCTCTAGTATCTCCATATTATACCATGTGGTCATAACTGCCACCCTACGTATATTTTCTTTGAGAGATGGAGATAGATTATTGATATAGGGGAGCCATATTCCAAAGAAGTTCTTTGCATTATTTTCAATATCGAGTGAACTTTCCACCCAATCCATCTGATAGAGATACATTAGTCTCGGTAGCATAAGCGTTAAAGGAATGGGATTAGGATCAATCCACTGTGACAAGATAGTTTTTTTTGCTGTTCCCGCCACCCTGGCTAATAATAAACATTTTCCTTTTGTTAGTCTTGGTTGGGTCTCATTAGAATAATGGTTCCATAGCGCCCATGCCATTGATATCTCAAAGAAAATATGTAATATATTATTTATATGGGATTATACTTCTTTCCAAAATATCTGGACAATCTCACACGACCACAAGCAATGAACTATGTCAGCATTGGGAGCTGAGCATTTAAAACAATTAGAATTGTCTGATATTCCTGTTAAATGTCTAAGTTTTGGTGTGTAGTACGCTCTATGCAATATTTTATAGTGCATCTCAGCATATGAAGATGAGACTAACTGCTTATTTAGTGTATTACAGGACGTAATGATGCATTGGAGCGTTAATTCCGGAAAAATGTATCTGACTAAGCCTGTATCTACCTTAGCAAGATCCAAACGTCTTCGTACATAATCATAGAGCATTGAAGTAGACCATGGATCTCCCATCCTGCTCCTCACTGCAGCGTCTAGAACATTGACTCTATTCAATTGATCAAGTTGCGACATTTTTTTTAAAATATAGCTTCTTACTTGAAAATAAGCAAATACTGGAAAATTAATATTAGGATAACGCTCCTTAAGTACAGACAAAGACAGTATTGTGGAACAGTCTTCATCTAAAAATTTGTAGATCAGGCTAAGTCCCCGAAGATTCCAGTCCCTAAAAGTCCTTGTAGATATTTCATCTTGTAGAGTGACATCACAAAAAATAGTTTGAAACAAAGACTCTGTGTGTGAAAGATGAAGTCTCTTCCTCAACAGTCGCCAAGCAGAACAAGTAGTATTTAGCAGAGGGTTGCATTTAATCTCTGGAGCAATTTGTGAGGGCGGAGTATGCAATAGATTAACCAAATTACACTCAGGGCTGAAAGCCTGATCTAGTTCCTTATACGCAAAACAACTGCTATTCCCTATCCAATCGAGAGCATATCTATAATTGGCTGCGATGGCATAATCCTGTGCACATGGTAAATTTACCCCTCCCAATGATAATGGTTGTTGTAACTTTAATAACGAAATTCTGGGTCGTTTGTTAGCCCATATAAATTTGGATAGTGCTCCATTAATTAGTTTAACATCAGTTTTTGCTAAAAGAAAAGGAAGCATCTGGAGTGGGTATAATAATCTGGGGAAGGAAATCATTTTATAGAGTTGGCATCTGCCCAAAAAAAGATAAAGGCAAATGCTTCCATCGTTCTAAATCTTGTAGCAACTGCTGAACAGAAGGTGTAATATTAGCTGCATATATATTTTCTATCTTATTTGGAAACTTTAGTCCTAAATATGTTAGATGGCCCTGAGCCCATCTAAAGGGAAATTGATCTCCCCATGCTAATCTAGCCTCCGCATACAGTGCTAAAGCTTCAGTTTTGCTAAAATTCACCAGAAAACCTGAGATGTCATGAAAATCTTTTAATATCCTCAATAATGAGGGAAAAGCCTTCTTTGGTTCACTAAAATATAAAAGAAGATCATCTGCAAAAGCTGATACCTTAATCATAGAGTTCCCTAGGAAGACTCCCGTCCATAGATCATCTTTGATAAATATGCGTATTAAAGGGTCTAAAGCAATATCAAAAAGCAATGGGGATAAGGGACATCCCTGACGTGTGCCTCTTGACAGATAAAAAGGAGAAGAGTTCCATCCATTAATTGTCAGGAAGGCAGTGGGGCGTGTATAAAGTAATCGAAAAATATTAATAAAGCCGGTACCAAATTGCTGCATGTGTAAGATACGTGATATATGTGACCAGGAGACGCGATCAAACGCCTTATCGGCATCACAACTAACTATTATAGTCTCTCTATTATTTATTTGTTTAGATCGTGTCAAAGCTGCTATCAACATTCGTACATTATATATAGATGTACGTCCCTTAACAAATCCATTTTGTGCTGGGTGGAGTATCCTAGGAAGAATATTTTGAAGTCTCTGAGCTAGTAACTTAGTGAACAATTTTAAATCCTGGTTTAATAATGATATGGGTCTGTAGGACTGAACTAATGTGGGGTCCTTTCCAGGTTTTGGCAAAACTATAATTCTGGCTTCGTTAAAACCAGTCGGCGGTGGTTTCCCTCCAATAATAGCATTAAATAAGGACAACAAATGTGGCAGCAATTGAGTGGAAAGAATCTGATAATATTCTGCTCCAAAGCCATCAGGTCCTGGGGTCTTACCTTTAGGTAATGTTTTAATTAACTGTATCAATTCCGTCTCCGATATTGGTTCTACCAAAGATTCTCTTTCCTCCTCCGTTAATAATGGCAAACCTGCTTCCCTCAAAAATCTTGTAGCTAACTCAGGAGAATCGGGAGGAGCCGTGTATAATTGTTTATAATATTGTTGAAATTGTTCTGAAATATCGGCTGAATCTGTAACACAAGTACCCAAATTATTCTGTAATTGAAGAATATTTGAAGATGTATTGTGGGTTTTGGCTAAGTTTGCTAATAATCTGCCTGGTTTATTACATCCTCTAAAATATTTGTTACGTTGAATATTATGTGAATATTGGGCACGTTCTTCACACAAAAGATCGTATTCATTGTTAGCTTCCACATATCTCCGCCTATTCTCAGGTGTCTCGTTCAGAATGAGTGTGTCAATAGTTTTAGTCAAGTGTTTGTTAGAGGAATCCAATTTAGAAGCTAGCAGCTTACGACTCCTGGTCACATACTCCATAATCTGTCCTCGAAGCACCGGCTTTGAAGCAGCCCAGAATAAGTTAATATCCTCCAAGTGTTCAATATTATCATTTGTATAATTACAAAATGCTCCTTCTAAATGGGTACGGAAATCATTTGATTTACTCAAATACGCCGGGAATCTCCAATTATATGAAGTATATATGGGGGATTGTAATGAAAGAGTGAACCATATCGGAGCATGATCTGAGACTGCTATGGGTGCTATCCCTGAAGACTCTATCCTTTGATATAAAGAGCGAGATATTAACCAAAAATCTATTCGTGAAAAAGTGTGATGTGGATGTGAGTAAAAAGTATATTCACAAGATACTGGATTTTGACATCTCCACGGGTCGCACAGTTGCAGTGAATCTACTAGCAACTGTACAGGGGACACCAAAGCCTCTCTATTTCTACCTGGAATGTTGGATCTATCCAAACCTTGAGATTTTACACAATTAAAGTCACCTCCTATAATCAATTCACCTTCCATCCAGTCATTCAGTCTAATATATAAATTTGTGAAAAATACTTTATTTGGACCAGTAGGAGCGTATATAGTAGCCAAGGTATAGATCGAATCATGTAGTGATATCTTTACAAAGAGATATCTACCTTCAGGATCTATCAATGTGTCTTTAATAGTATATGGATATTTTTGCGAAAAAGAATCAAAACTCCTCTACGCTTGGACGTGAAGGAGGCAGCTTTATAGTCACCTATCCATGTATCTCTTAATTTATTGGGGTCCCTAGAATTCCAATGCGATTCTTGCAAAAATGCCACATCCGGTTTCATGCTTTTTAAATGTTTAAGGACCTTACGTCTCTTGACAGGCGTATTTAATCCCTCCACATTCCATGAAATGAATTTAAGTACTGACTTAACCCTCGTGGAATCTGAAGAAATCATTGCCATATCAACCTATTCCCACTCTGGGTGCTGAACAGTAAATAATCCTAATACTTGCGCCACCCCCACCCGTCCCAGCGAGCAGGTATCGGGGTAAGAGAACACACTTTTCACGAAACCACGTCATGATAAATATAACAAAGAGAACATATATCTCCGTAAATAACCATGTAAGTAACAAATAAAATTTTTGTGAATTTTTACGAACCCAATAGTGCGATTGGAATAATCGCCTTATATAACAATGAAATAAAAAACGTTTAGAAAAGAGAATTGTAATACCTATATAGGTGTCATGAGACCATTGTAAACACAATAAAATTATGTTGCCCAAAAATTTTTCTTGATATAAAAACTCTTGATAAACTAGAAGAGAAACTAGCATGGGATTTGCTAATGGTCCACATTGTGGCCACCCAGAACACCACAGCAATAAAAGTATTACCACTGCAGTATAGTATATCACAAAAAACTGTACCATAATATTAAAATAATTAAATGCAAATATCAACAAACAGATATAGAGAACATTTAGCATATAGAACCTGAATGTACTTCACTCATAGGGAATTCTTCACATATAATGAAGCATCTGTGACCCATCAATCATAACCCTGCGGTGAAGTGTCAGATGGAAGTGAGTCCAAAAAGTTCTTTGCAGCTTGCGGTGTTTCAAAGAAATACGTTTTTCCTTCATAGGAAATTCTCAACTTGGCTGGATATAATAAGGCGAAACGGTGTCCCCTTTCAAATAAACTTTTGCAGATAGGAGCGTATTCCTTTCTCTTTGTTGCAACCATATAAGAGAAGTCTTGGAACAGGAGTATCTTAGCTCCCTGATATCGTAGCTCTGATTGTTTTCTGTATGCTTCCATTAGTCGAGCTTTGTCAGCATAATTCAATACTCTCATAATAACAGGTCGTGGTCTGTTTCTGGTGTTTTGTCTGTCTGGACCAATACGATGGACCCGTTCCACCATCAGCACTCCCTGGTCAGGGACACTCTTTAATTCACGAGGCAACCATTCAGAAACAAGTGTCATCAACTCAGTAGTTTTAATGGTCTCAGAGAGCCCATTTATGCGCACGTTGTTCCTCCTGTTTCTATTTTCAAGATCTTCCAACTTATCTTGCATGGATACTGCTGCCTTTTCTTGGGTTGATAAGTCAGCCTTAAGTACAACAAGCTCATCCTCCAAGTCTGAAATCCTTTGTTCCGCCTCTGAGATACGTTGATCATGTTGTGTCAATTGTGTCAAGGCTGAGTCTAAAGAGTCTTTCAATGGGGCTAATTTTTGATCCAATAATGAAGCTAAGATGTTGGTAATCTCATGCGTTGTGAGAGGGCCAGCAGTACTGTTGGTTCCAGCATCTGACTCCCGGTCCCTAGGGCTACTTCCCGGGCTAGCATTCTGAGAAGTCGGGGAAGATGAGGAGGCGGCCGAAGGAGCCTCTCGTCCCCTGCCCCTTCCTGTCTGATGTCCCTTAGGACCTCTAAGTGTTTTGACCACATGTTGATCCATAGCGCTATCTGACTGTTAACAGTAAGGACTATGACGAAAGTGTGTACAGTCAATTGATGTAAATGTCTGTTGCCCTTGTTATTGGGCTCTGATTCTGGTGTTCTGGGAGTGTGTGGAAAGGATGACAGCCCACTACTTCTTACCAGGACCCCCACGGAAGATTAGTGATAAACGTCCACTTTTCTTACTACTCGTCTCAATTGAATAAGACAGTTGTGTTTTAATATAGACTCCGTGAGCCAGCAGTCACTCAAATAGGACCGCCCACCAGATTTCAGCAGTGACTTTCTTTGTAAAATTACGTTTTTAGTATATGATGACTGTATTCACTCTTTTGATTTGAGATAGACAGCTGTCCAATGTGGCCGGAGGTAATGTGGTATTCGATGAAAGATTATGTCAGAGCAAACAGCAGTACAAACGCAGCTTATAACTGCAGCATCTTCAGAGAAAAGCAGTTAGGCCGTGTTACTACAAGTTGCAGTGTCTACCTGAGAGGGAAACCCCAGCAGGGAAAACCCACACAGGAAAGTCCTCTATGAAGTTTTGTCTTGTCAAAGATAAATTTATGGGAGGTCTATCTCCAGGTCACAAAGGGAAGCCTTTTAACCAGCATGACCAGCACATAATGGGGGGAAGCTGCTGTATATAGAGAAAGCCCAGTAGTGTATGTGAATTATCCAGGAGTTTGCACTCCTCAGCATAGACCCATGGGTCTTATTCAGCCAAGGGAGAGCCAGATGCTATAGCTATGTCACCCAGGGCACTCACCCCTAAGTCTGGCCCAGTCCTGGATGCAGGCAAGTCTCAGAGTCCGTCCTCAAAACGGTGGCCCCCCGCGGGATGCGGCTCCGACCGCGGGCGTTTTCCGGCTGTTGGCGGTCTAAATTCACCCACCGCCTGTCTCCACGTTCCCAGCAGAGCCCAGCGGAGGGTCAGGGAGACCGTGGAGATGTCCGGCGGTGGCGCGGCAACTCCGCCGAATCCGCGGGATCACAAATCTAGTCCCCGGCTTCTGGAGGTGCAGTAGGCCGCAATGACGCCGGAGCCGGAGGTCACTCCAGGAACAAACAGCGGGGCTCAGCAGAGCATGCGGCGGCTCAGGGCAATCGATAGGGCCCCCCAACACAGCCGGTATTTGGGTATTGGTGTCCTTTTAGTGGGGTTTCAGAGGAGCCGATCTGGGACACGTCTTCCTCCCTCAGATGTCAAGCCACGCCCCAGCTATTCTATTCTTGCTACTGTCGGGCGCGATCAGCTGCCAGCGCTACATTTCAGCTCGCAGCCCCTGGGGGTTGAGAGCTGAAATGTGTGAAAAGTGACATGTTTGGGCGCCCAAACATCACTTTTCGCGATCGCGCCCAGCACTTTGGTCGGGTTTAGCTGCTTTACGCGGCTAAACCCGACCACTTTGGGTGCGATCAGCACGAACATCTAGAACAATTGCATAGCGGCCCGCGATCTCCTGTCACTTTAGATGGGAGATGCGGGCCGCGAAAACAATTGAATTCCGCCCATAGAATGCAGCCAAAATCAGATGCGGTTAGTGCTGAGGACAGCTTGTGATTGCCTTTAGAATAAAACGTTCAGTTTTCTTTTTTTTTTTTTAAATATCTTTTTATTGAACAGCAATAAAACAGTTATACATTGCACAATCCAAGAATTAGAGAAAATAAAATTGTCTGATAAACGACTAGTCTGTTTCTTGGAACAAACAATATACAAACTACTGTTAATCTTTTCAAACTTTTTTTGGAAAATAGTACAAATATAGATTGAAATTATGTCAAAGTACAAAGAAACAAAGTACTTGAATATAATATAATGTAGAAAATTACAAAATTACAAATACTGTATAAAAAAATCAATATAGTACACCGTATAGAAATGCAAGTAAATATACAATCAATGTCACTCAAACTATGCAACTTATAGAGCCAGTGTAAGCAGCAATTGAATTTTGAGTTAACCAATTATCACATCAACTTCGGTATATCAGTCAATCGTTGCGTCAATATAATCTACATCAATGCAGAATTATATTAGAAAAAAAAAAAAAAAAAAAGGGGGGGAGAGTTAGAATAAAATGATAAAAGAAACAGAAGAAGAAAGAAAGGTGAAATAGAAATAGAGGGGGAATCACTGACAGAAGGTGAGAGATACCTTGTCTGGGGGGATTCACAGAGAGCTACATATAAATAGCACAAATAGGGGCATTTTAAGTGATATTTCTTAGCATAAACCATTCCGTGTGATCAAAGACTTTCCATATGTTATTCTGAATCTGGACCGGTAAACATTGTATGTATGGTTCCCATTTTTTGGAAAAAATCCGTACCCCTCTTTCGATGTTAAAGATAGCCATACGTCTCTCCGCATAAATAACCTCCAGCAGCGCAATTTTCCATTCCATTAGTGTAGGTGCTGATTTTGAGATCCAGTAATTAAGGATAAGTTGTTTAGCTACTGTAACCATGACTCTCAGAGCAGGTTTCCATGGGCCCAAGGAGGACTCAGACTCCCATATTGAAAATTCTGCGAAAATAAGAGCTGCCGCATTTTTGGACAATTTAAGATGTATCGTATTATTTAGATAACACAAAATTTTATTCCAAAATCTATGGATCTTTCTGCAGTACCAGAGGTTATGCGAGAGAGAGGCATTAGAGCAGTCACATTTCACACAATTTCCCTCCTCCAGTGGCACAAAATGTCTCCGTTGGGCCGGGGACATATATGTACGATTTAAAATTCTAAGATGAATTTCTTGAAGTCTCGCTGACTTAAGGCAGGGTAAAACACAATCCAGATTCGCAACAAATGGCTCCAAGTCACATAATTCGGGTATCTCTGTGTGCCAAGCTTCCGCAACTGGTGCCCAAGCATGTATAGGAATTTCAATCAGGTATTTATATAAATGAGCTATTCTGAATTTGGTTGAGCGACATAAGAGTAGAATGCGACCCATTGTATCTGTGTTAATTGAGATCCATAAAGGATTATCTAAGGATTGAATGAAATGACGTACTTGTAGAAACATAAAAAATTGTGTACGAGGGATGTCATATTTATCCTGTAATTGTACAAAGGAGAGCAAATTGCCACCCGGATCAAATACATCTTTGATGGACATGATTCCCTTTTGATTCCACATTTTAAAAAGAGGAATGTCAAGTGAAGGGGGAAAACAGGGATTACCCCATAAGGGGATGTACGGGGATGAAAAAGGATTTTTCCCCAAATGTGTATTAACCTTCAACCACGTAGTGTAAGTGTCCCAGAATAAAATATTAGAACGAAATATCTTAGGAATGTGTATTTTAGGGGTGTGTAACAAGGCTGCTGGGGCATATGGGTGAAATAATGCTTCCTCCAAGTCAGGATTAGTATAGTGATCGGTATGTAATAACCAATCAGTTATATATCGGAATATGGCAGCTTTTGCAAATGCAGAGATGCTTGGGATGCTCAGCCCTCCATTTTTTTTCAATAGGTAAGCTCGGGAACGCGGCATTCTGGGTTTCTTGTACTGCCAAATGAATTTAAAAAAGATCTGCGTAAACTTCAGTACATCCACTCTTGTTAAAGTAATGGGTAAAGTTTGTAAAAGATAGGCTAGTTTCGGGAACACCACACTCTTTATTACAGTTACTCGTCCGAGTAGAGAGAGTTTAAGATCTTTCCAATTCTGGAGTTGGGAGTTTAATCTATTTAGCAATGGAGAGAAATTAAAAGCATATAGAGAGGATAATTGAGCTGGTATAAATATACCTAAGTATTTTAATTTATGTGTTGCAATTGTGAAAAGAGAGGCTATGTGGGGATGTGTAGCTAAAAAAGTAGCTGCATCAATAGGGAGCAACTCAGATTTACTCACATTGATGCGATAACCTGCAAATGATCCAAATGTGGTAATTAGATCCAGAAGTGTAGGGATGGATCGTAGGGGGTCAGATATAAAAAGCATCATATCGTCTGCAAATAAAGACAATTTACATGTTTGGTTTCTGATAGTAATACCCTTTACCTCCGTTTCCTGTCTTATTGCTATTGCCAATGGTTCTAGCGCAATTGCAAACAAAAGTGGAGAAAGCGGGCAACCCTGTCTCGTCCCTCTCTGTGTACAGAATACAGGTGATAAATATCTATTAGTGAGAATCTGAGTAAGGGGAGAAGTATATAAGGATCGTATGATCTCAACAAAAAGGGCGGGCATACCAAACCGACGCAGAGATTCAAACAGGTGATCCCAGGTTACCAGATCAAACGCTTTTTCTGCGTCTAAAGACAACAAGAACCTGGGATCACCCGTCTCGCCCATATGCAGAGACTGCAGCACCGTAAGGACTTTCCTAATGTTTGTGACAGAATTTCTGCCACAAATAAACCCGGTTTGGTCCGGGTGTATGATAGACGGGAGAATCAACTTCAACCGCTCTGCTAAAATTTTTGTCAATAATTTATAGTCTACGTTAAGTAGAGAAATGGGTCTATATGATGAAGGCAAAAGGGGGTCTCTGCCTGACTTCGGCAGAACTTTTATAATGGCCGAATTAAAATAGTGAGGGATTATTTTACTATCCATTATGGAGTTAAATACATTAGTTAAAGTCTCTGTGATTTGGGGACGTAATATTTTGAAAAACTCCCCACTCAGACCATCTGGGCCTGGGGCCTTGAACGTCTTGAGAGATTTAACAGCCTGATCTACCTCTTCATGTGTAATTTTGCCAATCAATATATCAGCCTGTGCAGATGAAATCTGTGGCAGGGTGTGTGATTCCCAAAAAGCCTCCTTTTTAGTGATATCTATTGGGTCTTGGGAATAGAGGTTTTGGTAGTAACGGAAAAAGATATTCGCGATATCTTTGCCATTGAATTGTATGGCAGAGCTTTCATCTTTGAGAGCTGCAATATTATTATGTGGCTTGGTACCTCTCAGCATGTTTGATAGGAGTCGGCTAGGTTTGTTGCCGTATCGAAAGAAATGTAATTTACCTGAGTATACATATTTATCATCCATTTGAGTGAGGATTTGATCAAAGTGTAACCTGCACTCACCATATGCGGCTCTAGTCACCGGTGAGGATGAGGCTCTTAGAGCTTGAAATGCGGATGTTAAGGCCGTCTGTGCAGATCTATAAGTGGCGTCCTGTTCAGCCTTATATTTTGTCATAAAGGAGATAATTTCCCCCCTAATCACCGCCTTAGCAGTTTGCCAATATAAACCTGGGTTATCTTTATGTATTTGGTTGTTCATTTCGTAATTGGCCCAAGCAGACTCTAGCATTGACTTAAATTTAAGGGATGAGGCTAATTTTGCCGGAAATCGCCATTGGGAGTATGAACCCAAAAGGAATTTCCCCTGTACATCCACCCACACCGGCGCATGATCCGAAATAGCTATAGTTTCAATCGATGTATCGATAATCATTGGGGATATTGAGTTAGATAAGTAAAAATAATCAAGCCTAGAAAAGGCGTTATGAGTGGCTGAGTAGTACGTGTATTCCAGATCAGTGGGGTGTCTCATTCTCCACACATCTAATAAATTCAATTCTTTGGCTATATAATTTAAACCTATTTTTGGTTGTTTGGGGGAGGAATGAGAGAAAGTTTTCCTATCTAAGGTTGGGGAAGCGACCAGATTGAAATCACCCCCTAATATAATCTTAGAATCTGCAAAAGAATATAATTTGTTAATCAATCCTAAGAAAAAAGATTTATCATATATATTGGGACCATAGACATTACACAAACAATATCTAGTGCCGTCTAGCGTGACATCCATAAGAATGTATCGGCCCTCTTGGTCCACATCAGAGGAGTGAATATCGAATTGAATACCCTTGCGTATTAGGATTACCACTCCACGTGACTTAGAACCAAATGATGATGACGCCAGTACCTGGTGGTGCAGTGTGTTTAGCTTGGCGTGTTCTGTGGGAGTTAAATGAGTCTCCTGTACATAAGTGATATCGGATTTAAGCTTATTAAGATATGTCAATATGCGCTTTCTTTTCACTGGTGAGTGAATCCCCCTGACATTCCAGGTGCAAAACCTAAGGTGGGAATGCATCACAAGGTGTGGAAATTAGGTAATGCAAATAGTAAAAAAGTGTAGTATAAATGTTAATATACTCCCCATAATACCGGTTGGTGTTAGGTAGGTTCATAATAATATGAATGTCGGCTCTAGTATAAGTCATAAATAAGCTATGAAGGGCATGAGCTTCGTGATTCATACAGTATAAAGAAACAAATAAACAAATGGACATAGACATAAAAAGAAAATAAAGAAAGACGCTGATATGCATAGATTGCGAATCAAATGCAAACATATAACCAAAACTATAGTCATTGATCTCAGCCTATTGAAAAGGAAAAAAAAAAGACAATAGTCTTAATAATAACTATAAAGCAACGTCACAAGTATATATGTAATTATAATCCTAAATCAGACTATAAACATATTTTTGAAGAAAAGGGTAAAACCTGGTAAAGGCATCAAAATAGGTATGGGACATCTTCCCGTAATCAATCATTATGGTCCATCGTGGAGGGGTCCGAGGACTCTTTTACTTCGTTAAGGAAAGCCTGGGCGTCAGCAACTTCTGTGAAATCTTTAGGGCCTTGAGATGAGAAAATGCGAAGTCTAGCTGGGAATAAGAGCGCGAAGCGAGTCCCTGATTGGATGAGCTGAGAGCAGACAGGGGACATATTTCTGCGTGCTCTGGCAACCTCCGCGGAGTAGTCCTGGAACAAGAGGATACGTTGGCCATCCCACTGAAGAGGGCCCTTCTGTCGAGCAGTTGACCATATCAGATCCTTGTGACGAAAATTTAAGCACTTGAAGATAACAGCTCTAGGGCGTGAGATGTTAGAATCGCGAAAAGGACCTAATCTATGTGCTCGTTCTATCTCAAAATTATTCAGTTCAGCCGAGATGCCGAGTAGCTCAGGGAGATCGGTTTGAAGAAATTTAGTGAGATCGTTGCCTTTAATCGTTTCCTTAAGACCCAGAAGTCGCAGGTTGTTGCGTCTGGACCTATTTTCCAGATCGTCTACCTTGGATAGTAATTGTTGTTGTGTGGTCGACATGGTAGCAACTTGTTGTTTTAGTTCCGAAAGTTCATGAAAGTTGACTCCGATCCTGTTTTCATTTTCACGCACTTGTTGTGAGACAGAGGACATTTGCGTCTTAATATCCGCCAGTGCCCCCATGAATTTATCCACTTGGTTTTGCAGTAGTGGTTCCACTGTTTCTTTAATGGCTCTAACTATCTCTGCATATGAGAGAGGAGCAGGAACCGGGCCCATTGTGTTATGGGTAGTAGCGGGTTCGGAACTATGTGTGTGTGGCATGTTTTCCACAGAGTCTGTAGGTTGATCTGTACGTTTGCTACTACCCCTGGCTCGATTTGCCTTGGGGGTGGGCTGTGGAGCCATGAACTTATCCATGTAGAGATTGGTCTTAATTTTCACCAGGTTATGATAATACTGAGGAGTGTGTTGCTTAGAAATGGCTGTGATCACAGACAGGAGATCCTTTACATTTCAAATAATTGTGAAGTAACTTGAAAAATAGGGCTGGAGCACCATCTGGTGGTAGAAGCTGGCACTGTAACTATTCCCCAGAGTAAAGGATATGTACATAAATATTGCCAAATTTATCATCAGCTATAGCTGGGGATTCAAAAGAAGTATAGAGTTGCAAGACTTCTGTTTATAAGCAGCTGTACGTTCTCCAGTATAGGGCTTTAACTGGTAACACACAGTACCTTGTCTCCTGTATATGCAGTGTCTGCAAAATGGCGCCGTCTGTAAAAGGACCTTGAAAGGAGCCAGCGTCTGCCTTCTGCAATTATGATATGCGGTCGCGGGGACCCGTCCAGCGGCGTCCCCGTGTGTTCCCCTTGCTGCTCGCACCCACCAGCTGACTGTCTGTGAGCCAGCGTCGCGGGGTTTGGCAGTGGACCAGGCGCGATGCAGGAGCCGGGAGGCGAGGGCCGGAATCCAGCACCACGCACCGCGTCTGCAGTAGGCCGCGAGGTCCGGCAGCCCGAGTCCGGGAACCAGGATCCCGCTAGGCAATGGGAACACCCGCCTTGGGGGCAGAGATGGCTTGTGGCGGTAGGAGAGCCAAGAAGCACCGCGCACGGCCGGAGGGACTGGATCAGCAGGCTCAGTCGTAACGGAGCCCCGACTCCATGCAGCTTTCCTCCTCGGCTTCCAGGCCACGCCCCCCTAAAACGTTCAGTTTTCAATAGCATATGGTCAGTCAGGCATGTTCATAAAGCAGTCAGCTGAAATTAATATTGCAGATAATGGAACAAACTTTAAGGGGCCTATTCATCAACACTAAAATAACGTTTTTAAGGACATTTTCCTTAATTACCGTTATTTTAGTGTTCATGAACACAGCACAGGAGATGTCACTGATATCTCCTGGTTAAGACCCCCTGCGTTAATTTCCACACTCCCCGTACATTAGTATGGGGATATGGAAATTAGGCTATTCATCAAATTCCAAAAATTATGTATTTTTGGAATTTGATGGAGGTACTATCCGCCACTGTGAGGTGGCGTATAGTAGGTGACACTTACCTGTGACAGCGTGGGCAGGTTCTCCTCCGCTTCCTCCGTGCTCTGGTCCGTCCTCTGGCTTCGGTGGCTGCTCTGACACTGTGTTCTCCAGGCAGAACACAGTAAAGTTTAGGGAAAAAAAACAAAACAGAACACGTGTCAGAGCAGCAGACGGAGCCGGAGGCTGCTGCGCGGGCAGGTAAGTTGGGGACGGGGGGGAGGTGAAAGGAGAGGGATGGGGGGCACACAGCATTACCGCAGCTGTAGGCAGTGCTGCGCATGC
Source organism: Taudactylus pleione (assembly GCA_031769625.1). Classification (NCBI taxonomy): domain Eukaryota; kingdom Metazoa; phylum Chordata; class Amphibia; order Anura; family Myobatrachidae; genus Taudactylus; species Taudactylus pleione. The sequence continues at coordinate 255,716 of JAUIMM010001084.1, forward strand.
TCTGGTTTTACGGATGTAACAGCGCATGCGCGGCACTGATTACAGCTGCAGTAAGTTAGTGTAGGGAGGGAAAAGTATCTATTTCCCAAAGAGCAGTATTCGCAAAAATGACAGCTTTTTGGACTATATACTTATGGAGAGGTGGAATGATGAATTTCTCCGGTAATTAGGTAGAACTCTATGCGAGTTCTAAACCTAATTACCTCCAGACAATTTTAAGTTATGACGAATAGGCCCCATTATCTGCAATATTAATTTCAGCTGACTGCTTTATGAACATGCTTGTGGTTACACCGGCCGGTGTATTGGGGTAGATTTTATACTATTATTATTTTTTTACATTTACATTTTTAATTCTATTAAATTTCTTATATATTAATGCTGTCTATTGTCTCTTTTTACTAGGAGGCTGGCTGGATTGGGGGGGCTGGACTAGGTGCGGGCAGGAGAAAGCTGGCTGGGGGAGCGCAGGAAAGGCTGGCTGGACTAGAGGAGGGGACACAGGGCAGGGTCAGCATACCTGTTTTGTTTTTTTGTTTTTTTAAACGAACACAGGCTCCGGCAACACTGGCAGGAAGAAGGAGCATCGGCGCAGCACGGAGGTGGCATTGAAACATGGAGCTGACTGCGAGCCAATTGCTGCTCCTGATTGGCTGCCATTCTGCGAGCTATGATTGGCTCGCGGCTGGCTCCATAGTTCTAATGCCGTTGCCCGGTTCACCGATGCTCCTTCTCCCTGCCAGTGCCTGCTGCCTGTGTATTCCTTGCCACTGCCACCCAGGCCCCCTCTCTGTCCGGGACTGGGAGTCCCAGCAGTCCCCCCCTGATGGTGGCCCTGCTCCTCACCACTGCCCACAATGGCACCCAACCTTTGGGTTCTGCCACCCTGCTGCCTATTTGGGTACTGATGCAGCAATGTTTATAAACCATGCCCATGTTCTGCAATGTTCTGCATTGTATGTCACTTTTGTTCCTGTTTTTTGTTCATACTGTTTGTTTTTGTACTTTGTCAGGTGCTGCAGACCCCTTGTGGCGCCATATAAATAAAGAATAATAATATGCAAAATGCAATGGCATTAATTATTACCTTTTTTTTTATATATCAAACACATTCTGTAGCTGTATACACCGAATTAGGCATCAGTAGGTTACCTATTGATGGTCTCCATTATTGATAGCATTGGTGGATTACATCGATGGTATGAAACCATCACCTGAGAACCATAGATGGTTTCATCCACCAATGGTCATCCCTGTTTTAATAGTGGCAAGGCAGAAAGCATCAGGGAGTGGGGGCAGGGTTTTGCTGGTTGTGTTGGGAGGTGGAATAAAACCTATTGTTTGGCTCTGTGCCATCCATAGAGGTGAACCTTTGGATCACCGCCATTGATGGCAAAACCATTGGTGGTTAACAATCGATGTTTTTTAATCATCGATGGCCATCCCTACAATGAATACAGGGCCTGATTCAGCAACGATCGCAGAAGCAAAGACACACGCAATCGATTAATTCACATTGCGCATGTATCGCAGTGCGCGAACTAGCAATTGCGATGGGAACTGCATTTGCAGAGGCTACGCAGACCCAGAGCACATTGATTGACAGTAAGTGCCGTTTGTGGGTGGTGAGGGTGTGTGGTCGGGCGAACGCAGGCGTGCCAGTGCATTGCATCGCCGTTGCAGGGGGGTGCATAAATTATCCATACGCAGCCTGAGGCCTCATATCGTGCGCTGAAGTTAGCAATTCCTGGGTGAGGTCTGATCTGCCTTACCTGTGCGTATGGGTCCGATGTTGCCGATTATTTTGCTATGTTGCCCAATGTGTGTAAGGGGAAGTGAGCGTCCTTATGTCAGGCTGTGATCGCAATGCGATTGCAAACATTTGCATTTCACCGCTAATATCAGCAACTGCAATGTGTGCGTTATAGCAGAATAGCGATCCTTGGGCGGCCACGCAATTTGTACAGCCTTTATAAACTCATGGATTAAGCACTACCAGTATCCCTGAGGAAGAGCTAGGAGCTCGAAATGCATTGGACTTACTGATCGCTGCTACACTGAAGTACCTGGACTGTTTTGATTTATGCCAGCCAGACACGCAGAGTGGAACTGGGATCCCTCTACGTGCATTTCACGCCATCGTGGGAGACTTTATAGTAATAAGTACCTATACCCCTCCAGTGCACTATTATTCGTTAGTGCTTTGACTTGTACAGTTTTTATTGTTTTATCAATGTTTGTTTTGCCACCAGTGAATTTTTTCACAGTGTGCTATTTGTGATATGGGGCCTGATTCAGACCCACTCGCGAGCGGCTGTCCGCTCGCAAGTGGGTCGATGTTATGCACTGAGCATTGTTGCAATGTTGATTGACAGCACGCCCCCTTTGGTGGGCGTGCCGGGGGCGTGCCTCCCTGACGGGGGCGTTCCCACGGGAACGCCTCCCGTCAGAAGCCGGCCCACTGACATCACTAGTGATGTCAGTGGGAGTGATTTTGGCTCTGATAGAGCCAAAAGCACTCCGGAGCTTGCGGTTGAAAACCTCAACCGCAGGCTCCGGCTCGCAATTTCGATGGTCGCGATGGTCTCGACCATCGCAGCCATCACAAAGCACGCTCGTATAGCCTGTGGGTGGTGACCCACAGCTATACGAGCGTCCAGGAGGACGCTCCATGAAAATGGAGCCCGGCCCTCATTCAGAGCGTGCGCTCTGCTCAGAGCGTACGGCTCTGAATGAGGGCCATGGTTCGCAGGTAACCATTTCTTTATCCTTGTGAATTCTATTAAATTGCAATTTTTTACGGTATTTCTTATTTTTCATATGAACAACTAACGGGAGTCGTACAAAGCCACCCACATTGAAAGGAAAGTATAACTATTAATGGATTTACCACTGATTTACCACTATTGTTCTTTTGGGGTCTCAGGGTGTCCCAGGTTCTATCCACCATAGACTACAGCTAATCGCGCTGTTTTTTTTAGCACAAGCCATATACATTTAGGGGCATATGTATCAAAGCTTGATGTGAGTTAAAATTGTGAGATTATATATCGCCAACCAATCAGCTTCTAACTTACATTTTGCAGGCTGTGTTTAAGAAATGATAGTTTGGAGCTGATTGGTTGGTGATCTATAGTTCACAATTTTATCTCACATCAAGCTTTGATACATATGCCCCTAAATGTACCTTTTTTACTGCTTGTATAAAATCTTATTTATAAGTGGGCTTGCGAGACTCTTATTGAGTAACATGCGGCTCATCAATGTTGCCTCATGTTGAAAGAAGAACTTAAATCTTCATTATTTGTAACAAAAAAAAAAATATATTAATTTAAGGGAAAAAAATCCTTACAACATATAGAAAAGCTGGATAATAGGTGACTCGCCCACAGCTTGTAAGTACTGTAGAAAAGCAGGGTAATGCTGACGAGAAGTAAATCTACCTGTAAATAATATAAGAGAGCAGGTCTCTATAGTGACTGTATAGAGTGCGTAGGCCAGGGAAGCTGGGAGTGCAGAAGGTTGCGTGTGACTGTAGAGTGCTGTCCCCTCCCTCTGTAGTATTTCCCTGTAACTCTGTACATTCCCCACATCTGAAAATGAGGAAGTGACAGTGAGGTGCCTGAGTGTGACGAGAAGGCAGAATACACTACAATAAACATCACACACACAGGCCTCATCATGTATCGCATTTCCTATGGACTGATTATTTTTGCCTGTGCCTGGGTTTCAGGTGAGTTTTATGATTTATCATTGTAACCACTACCTACCAGCAGAAGTTAGGTTTACTAATGAGCTGGGAACTAGTAGCTGCTTCAGTTACCGGCTCTGTGAGATCTCCAGGGGCATTACTGGCTTGTGTGTGTGTGGTTCTGTCTTTTGTGCTTCACGAGCTAGATCAGCACAAATTCTGTTGTTCTTTGGGCATGGTGTAATCAGGACTGGCATTGTCGTAGGCAGGCGGGGTAATTGCCCTGGGCCTGGATGCTTCTGTGAATTAAAACTCCCGTCCTCCCCCAACTTTTTCTAACAATCATTTATTTGTGGGGGTATTGGTAGAAAGTGTTTTGATGTTAATAACAGCTCCTGGCACCTGTCTATATCACTACCACTGGCTATAGATATTGGGTATGGGACTATGGGTGGATAGGGGGCACAGAGCATTACATGGTGGCAACAATGGACCTAGGCATGAGGCTTATGGACTGGGCCCAGGTCTGTGATATGGCGGTTACTGGTAGTAATTGGGGGCATTTGTCTGTACTATGTCCTCTGCTTTGGGCTGTGCTAAATAAACTCTCTGCTTTAAATTTATATTACAGGGAATTATATTACCCTTCCCCCAACTGTTCACCCCTTTCCTACAGAAAGCAAGTTCTCCAGAAGTGCCATCTGACCTACCCCTAAACCCTATCCAAGCCAGCAGTCCATATCTAGCACTATCCATGCCAGCAGTCTATACCTAGCACTATCCATGCCAGCAGTCTACACTTAGGGTTATCCATGCCAGCCGTCTACACTTAGCGCCATCCATGCCAGCAGTCTACACCCTGCACTATCCATGCCAGCAGTCTACACTTAGCACTATCCAAGCCAGCAGTCTATACCTAGCACTATCCATGCCAGCACAATCTACACCTAGCGCTATCCATTCCAGCAGTCTACACGTAGTGCTATCCATGCCAGCAGTCTACACTTAGGGTTATCCATGCCAGCAGTCTACACTTAGCGCTATCCATGCCAGCAGTCTACACTTAGCGCTATCCATGCAAGCAGTCTACACTTAGCGCTATCCATGCCAGAAGTCTACACTTAGCGCTATCCATGCCAGAAGTCTACACAGGGCTCGATTAACAATGGGGTGGATGGAGCTGCAGCTCCAGGCCACAGATGAAAATAGGCCCATAGGATCCATTGAAGTGCAGTGTAGAAAAGGAAAAATATATTTTTTCCTGTAACTACCAACAGCCCAGCTCAATTATCCCGAGTCCCAGCCGCCTGAAGCATTGTCCCTGCACTCTCCCCAGCCCCAACCACCCCCCGACCGTGATAACATATTAAGCTCCGCCCCAGCCGTCAGAAGCACCGCCCAAATACTGACAGAAGCTCAATCTCTGGTCATGTTAAGCTCCACCCCCTGGATCACCCACAGCTGTCCTTTTGTTCCCTGTTCATCCAAAGCTCCTCCTCCTGGGTTATCTTCTGAAGCCACCCAGGTTAGCTGAAGCCCCTGATCTGGCCAGCTCGCATTCACCAATCAAATACCCCGCTCTTCATTTCTACAAAAGCAGGTGAAAATGACCATCGGGCCATTTATCAAGAAGGTAAACAGGAGATATCACAGATATCTACTGCTTACCTTCATTTCGCGGAATGTCCCGCTGTCCCCATACACTAGTATCACAGATATCTCCTGCTTACCTTCCTCTTGTGGAATGTCCCGCTGTCCCCATACACTAGTATCACAGATATCTCCTACTTACCTTTCTCTCCCGATGTGGTCCGCTGACCCCATACACTAGTATCACAGATATCTCCTGCTTGCCTTCCTCTTGCGGAATGGCCCTATGTCCCCATGGGGACAGAATTCATCAAGCTCCGAAAATACAATATTTTTGGAGCTTGATTGCGCCATCTTCAGATGGCGAGTGCTTCCGCTATCCGCTCCTTCCCTGGGAAGAAGTCCCGGATCGTGAAAAGGAGCCCTTTCGAATCCCTCCGCCCCTGTCCGTCTCCTTCCGCCTATCTGTAGGCCACGCATATGCATTTCTCTCACTGCTCTGAAAGGAGCAGTGAAAAGATTCAGGAGCTCATTCAGAGTCGGTCGTGAGCGCTGAGCGCTCACAACCGACTCGATGTTACCCCACAGCGCATGCGCAGGACGGAGCCGGCTCCGTCGTGCTCATGTGCGAGACCCGGCTAACGACGGGCGCTCCATCGTTAGGGGTCTCGTAGCAGACGGGGCAAGCTGTCGATGTTGAGTGACAGCTCGCCCCGTTTGCTGGGCCGGGCTGGGGGCGTGCCCGGCCAAACGGAGGTGTTCCTGTCAGAACGCTTGCCATTTGGGGGCGGCCCCACTGACATCATTGCTGATGTCAGTGGGGAACTTCTTGCTCAAACAGAGCAGGAAGCTCCCTGGGGCTTACGAGTGCCCAGACCCAACCCTAGGGTCTGGTCGTAAGCCCTGATGGTCGCGATGGTCAAGACCATCGCGACCATCACCCATGTCGGTCGTTAGAGCTGTGGGTGTTAACCCACAGCATAACGATCGACAAGGAGGCGGCCGTTCCAGATGCAAGCGGCCGCCCTGATTCAGAGCGACCGCTTGCATCTAACGACCGCCTCTGAATGAGGCCCACACTGCTCTGAAAGGAGCAGTGAAATACTTTGGGGAGACAGCAGATTTTTGGATCAATTCAGCATTGCTCCGGCGCTTGCGTCTAGCTAGAACATTAATTATCGGACCCCAATACTTAACATCATGAATAGACTCCTTAGCAACTAAGGGCCTGATTCAGACCCACTCGCGAGCGGCTGTCCGCTCGCAAGTGGGTCGATGTTATGGACTGAGCATGCGCACGATGGAGGGAGCTCCGTCGTGCGCATGCGCCAGACGCGACGAGCGAAGGAAAGTCCTTCGCTCGTTGTGTCCGATCAAAGGGGGCGTGCTGTCAATGTTGATTGACAGCACGCCCCCTTTGGTGGGCGTGCCTCCCTGACGGGGGCGTTCCCACGGGATGTCAGTGGGAGTGATTTTGGCTCTGATAGAGCCAAAATCACTCCGGAGCTTGCGGTTGAAAACCTCAACCGCAGGCTCCGGCTCGCAAATTCGATGGTCACGACCATCGCGACCATCACAATACACGCTCGTATAGCCTGTGGGTGGTGACCCACAGCTATACGAGCGTCCAGGAGGACGCTCCATGAAAATGGAGCCCGGCCCTCATTCAGAGCGTGCGCTCTGCTCAGAGCGTACGGCTCTGAATGAGGGCCTAAGTTTGCAGCTGGGCACTGAAATCATGAGAACAGTCAGTGCTGTTAGTTCAGAGACTGAGCTGCCTAGGAAAGGAGGGAAGGTACAGTAGCTGTCATTGGTTGTGAGGAGAAACCAGCATGCATAACCAGAGGAATTTCCCACAGGTCGGTGTAATGGGCGTGATGCATGACCCATCGCACTCGGGATGCATTCCGCCGGTCTTCGCATGCATGCCGACGTTGGGAAGATAGATAGGATAGACATTCTATAGATAGATTGTGGTGCAAGTAGTTTCAATTTATTAGCTGTACTCTGTGCGTGCCTCGAAGGTGCGTGCACGAAAAATGGGCTTGGTTACACATCATGATGGGTGTGGTCACTCGAAACGGGGCTGTGTCCACTTGACATGCCCCTTTTTCTCGGCACTCTGGGGGCATGTCCAGCACTGATTGCCTGGAGTCCACCTCACCGCAGGGTGCTGTGACTCACTCAGCAGCGCAGCTAATGGTGCCAGCAGTAAGACTGTAAGGGGTACCATGTACTAGCTGCTTATTTCTTAATGGTATGCCATACCACCTTACTTGCACCACTACATGATGTGACAAATATTAGAATTGCATAAAGCACGTGTGTTGTAGTTTTGGTCGTGCAAAATGGATGCGGGAACTTAGAAGCCGGAGCCATTTTTCCTTGGTATGAGATGGCAGGTGCAGGACGTGACACCCCGAAAAATGGTTGTGGCACTCCTGTGTTATTTGGCCCCACTCCCTGTTACCTCCCCCCAAACACTCCCTGACTGTTAATCACATTGCGAGTAAAAAGTCACTGCAAGCGACAATGGTAAAGTAACGTGATGTATGCGCCGTGCGACTTAGATGCATGCGCAGTTTACCGACAATCTCTCAAATACAAAAATATCGCCATTGTGTATGTAACCCCCCTTCAGTGTGCGGTGTGGTACATAGGTGCATTTGGAGTGATACACCTCCTAATGCCTCAGGCTAGCTCTCCAGGGTGTGGGCAATACCTGAGAAGGGGGTCCCTGCCCATGCAGGCTTTATAACAGTCACACATATAGATACAGGTATAGATAGACACATGCAGCAACAGTTCTATTGAATAACTTGGGCGCCAGACCTTCTCTTATAAAAATAAACCAATTTATTTCTCTCCTCCTGCACATGACTTTACAGGACAAGAATATGGTTACAGCAGCTTCTCCTCTCCCTCCAGCTCATATACTTGGCATGTCAGATGGTATATGACAATCTTATGGATATGGTTACATTACATCACCCTCTTCTTCACCAGCACAGTCTTTAAGCAGAGTCACAATGAATGCTTTGCATTTTACCCACACAGGTCCACCTGGCCCTTTGCTGGCTGGTGCCTGTAGTTCTCCACTTCATATGTGCAGGTCCACCTAGCCCTTCGCTGGCTAGTGCCTGTAGTTCTCCACTTCATACGTGCAGGTCCACCTAGCCCTTTGCTGGCTGGTGCCTGTAGTTCTCCACCTCATATGTGCAGGTCCACCTAGCCCTTTGCTGGCTGGTGCCTGTAGTTCTCCACTTCATAAGTGCAGGTCCACTTAGCCCTTTGCTGGCTGGTGCCTGTAGTTCTCCACTTCATATGTGCAGGTCCACCTAGCCCTTCGCTGGCTGGTGCCTGTAGTTCTCCACTTCATACGTGCAGGTCCACCTAGCCCTTCGCTGGCTGGTGCCTGTAGTTCTCCACTTCATACGTGCAGGTCCACCTAGCCCTTTGCTGGCTGGTGCCTGTAGTTCTCCACTTCATACTTCAGGTCCACCTAGCCCTTTGCTGGCTGGTGCCTGTAGTTCTCCACTTCATATGTGCAGGTCCACCTAGCCCTTTGCTGGCTGGTGCCTGTAGTTCTCCACTTCATATGTGCAGGTCCACCTAGCCCTTCGCTGGCTGGTGCCTGTAGTTCTCCACTTCATACGTGCAGGTCCACCTAGCCCTTCGCTGGCTGGTGCCTGTAGTTCTCCACTTCATACGTGCAGGTCCACCTAGCCCTTTGCTGGCTGGTGCCTGTAGTTCTCCACTTCATACGTGCAGGTCCACCTAGCCCTTTGCTGGCTGGTGCCTGTAGTTCTCCACTTCATACGTGCAGGTCCACCTAGCCCTTCGCTGGCTGGTGCCTGTAGTTCTCCACTTCATACGTGCAGGTCCACCTAGCCCTTTGCTGGCTGGTGCCTGTAGTTCTCCACTTCATACTTCAGGTCCACCTAGCCCTTTGCTGGCTGGTGCCTGTACTTCACTTCATACATGCAGGTCCACCTGGCCCTATGCTGGCTGGTGCCTGTAGTTCCACAGCTTCACACACATCTTACATAACTTCTTTTGCACTCTGCCTCTCCTTTGTCTCTTCTAAGACAATATACAGAGTGTCTCATACACAGTCTGCCTCTCTCTGCTCCCCTTCTCTTTCACATGGGACAGCAATATACAGACTTTTCTATTGCAGCTATCAGACGCTCAGCTGCTGCCCATCCCTATCCTACAGGAATGGCTCCTATAGCCACACTGCTACCACAGTGACCCCCCCTTTAATGGCTGCTGGGTGGCTTTTATGCATAAGGGACTCCTCTGGTACCTTAACAGTAAAAGCTCCTGGGAAATTCCTCTTCCCCATCTCTTCAACACATATACTTGCGTCTCTTACCCCTCTCATGGGTGCTGAACACTTCACTGGGCTGCTCACACTGCAACCTTCCAGCTCTTTCTCTGTGGTCTCTCACAGACTTTATCTCAGTGGTCTCACTCTAGACCTATTTCTCCTTTGGCGTTAGATGGGCATCGTGGCAGTCACCACGGCCCCGCCAATCTCCCCCTGCCAGGGGAGCACAAGGGCTACATTTCTGCTTCCAGCTCTGAAGCTTCCCAAAGATGTCTGCTCTCTGCCAAATTCTTCTTCCCAACTCCCTTTGTTCTCTCCCCCTCCTCCCTCTGCTCTGCCAGCTACACACCCAGTCTTCCCACCCCTGCGTGTCTATCTCTCCAGCCCCTCCTTTACCTGAAAACTGATCCGGGTCTCAGGCATGTAATATCTACAACAGGAAGCAAGCTCTAACACTGAGAGGGGTGTATTTACAAATACCATCCCTTAGAGGGTGTTACATGTATAACTCTGAATCAGTCCAATAGCTCCACTTAAAAGGGGTTTAAGGTAAGAGCTAGCTATGCCCTCCATGGAGACAGCCATGTCCGTGTCACAGTAATGTTGGTTATGAAGAAGCCTTTTTTCTTTTACAGGAAGAGAGAATGGGCTCTATTTATTAACATTATTTTGACTAAAATAAAGTGAAAAAGGGTGTTTTCACACCCTTTTCACATTATTTTAGTATCACCGATAGTTATTACAGGGCAATTGGAGTAGAATTCGTAAAATTCTACTCCAACCCCTAAGTATCACTTATTTTTAGTAATCAGATTGTATTTCCCATAATTGTAATGGGAAATGTGATCTGGCCAAAGTTACTAAAAATAAATTGTGAAAAAATACCGGGGAAAGCCCTGTGATAATAACGCCACCTGGAGGTGGCGTTATCCAAGGTCTCCCCTGGTTACCGGCCTCCTACTCTGCTCTAACGGGGAGAGCAGAGGCGGGAGTCGGTCCCAGTAATCAGCTGTGTGGTCTAAACAGACTGCAAGCTGATCATTGCAAAAAAACAAAATAGTAAAACAAAAAATTTACTTACCTGACTCCAGGGACCGGTGATCGGGCCTCTGGTGATGTCCCCCCTCCGGACAGCTGGTTTCCCATGGTGCACTGTGGCCCAGTCATCAGGTGATCGGGTCCCAGTGCAGTATGGGAGACCACCTGACTGGAGGCATGGAGGACATCACCGGAGGCCCGGATCATGCAGGTAAGTGTAATTAAGGGAGGGGGGGGGGTAGCGGCGGGTCCGCAATTGCGGGGGGCGGGGCTTCGCACCGGGGGGGGTAGCAGCGGCGGCCGGTCGGCGCATGTGCGGGCACTTTGTCACTGTATTTTTTGCGAAAATTCCATGATAAGGCTCCGAAGGGGATTCGCAGGGACAGAGCTTTATCGCAAGCTCTGTCCCTGCAAGGGATTTGTAGTAAATCCCTGTGATATTGCAATGCGAATTCAGTAGTTAATATCACATTAAAATCAGCATTCAATATGCGGATTGTAGTAAATAGAGCCCAATGTAACAACCTTCCTGGAGCTTCACAACTTATTGGATTTATATAATATAACACCTGCTGCAGACTGATCTGTTAATGCTTTTGTGCACACTTCAGGTTTTGGAAAAGTACCAGCGCCTGTCAATCTTACTATGGATTCCGTGAACTTCAAGAACATTTTACGATGGAAGCAGCCATCTGGCCTGGGTGACAATGCGACATATAGGGTGCAATATAAACTGTACGTGCTGTATGTTTACTTTCTTATTAATACTAAAGGAAGCAACAAAAACAAAACATTTCCATCTTTAGTACATACATACCGACTTTTGCTGCCAGGTCAGCAGAGAGGGGGCATGGTGACCTGGAAAGTGGGCTGTGCAGGAGGCGTGAACCCTGGCATTGTATAACGGGGGGGCGGGGGCTACAATTATGCGAATCACATCTTCGTCCCCCAACCCTGACCGTCCACTTGTGTTCTATAAGTGGGCGGCCGAGAGGGAAGTGCGTGCAGGTGAATAGGGGGTTGCCGGGGGGCTGGGCCGTGGAGGAGGGTGCGGTTGACTTGCCTACTTTTTCGGGTGACCGGGAGCTCCACTCGATTTTCGGGAGGCTACCAGCCATTCTGGGAGGGTAGGCATGAATGGCTTAGTATTATTTCATTATCGGATCATGGAAGAGATTTATCAAAGCTTGGAGAGGGATAAAGTACCGACCATTCAGCTTCTGTCATGTTACAGCCTGTGCTAGAAAATTTACAGTTAGGAGCTGATCGGTCGGTACTTTATCTCTCTCCAAGATCTGATAAATCTCCTCTTATGTCTGAATAAGCAAAAAAAAAAACTAAAATCTTTTTAGGTCAAAATAGCAGGCAAAGATTGTGTTATCGCTCCATCCTCTTATCGTAACCTGCAACTCCACTGTGAGGACTGTAAAATATATACAGTACATATTATACATTACTGTTTGAGGGTCACTGTTTGCTATATACTTGTAGATTAATTTATTTTAACTAAATGTTTTATCTTGATGCAACTTTTACTTGGAAGAGAATTCAATTTAAAGTAGGCCTTTCTCACACATTGGTGGCAGCCATTTTGTGGGCTGAAACAATATGCACCAGCATGCAGCCTATTCCCTCTCTGGGAACCGGCCACCACTAAGGCAGTTGTACCTCAGTGATGTCACTATTTTTTAGCGGATAGAAAATACAAATTGCTGCAGTCCTCATAATGTCTGCCTCCATTGTCCACTTTAGAGCATATTATCCAACTGTCTTCATTTTGCTGGAAGAGTCCAGAATCTTGCTTCTTGAAAGCCGGGGCTTACACAAAAATAGTCAGAGTTCCAGGTAAAAGCTGGCATTTTGGGGGTGGTATGGGTGGAGATTGGCCATATTGGGGCTCATTTTATTTAGAATCGACGCGTTGAGAGGTATATTAGAGCAATACCACCTGGGAAAATATTTAACAGTTACTGGGCCTAATTCAGACCCGCTCGCAAGCGGGTCGATGTTAGCCCAGTGCGCATGCGCACGAGGGAGCCGGCTTCGTTGTGCGCATGCGCGAGACCCGGATAGTGACGGGCAAGCTGTCGCTACGGGTCTCGCTACAAAGGGGGCGTGCTGTCGATGTTGAGTGATAGCACGCCCCCTATGGTGGGCGTGCCGGGGGCGTGGCTGGCCAGATGGAGGCGTTCCCATGGGAACGCCTACCGTCTGGGGCCGGCCCCACTGACATCATAAGTGATGTCAGTGGGAGTGCTTTCGGCTACGATAGAGCCAAAACACTCCAGGGCTTGCGGCAACAAGACCCTACCACAAGGGTCTCGTCGCAAGCCCGATGGTCTTGACCATCGCGACCATCTTTTTGGCCGCTCGTTATAGCTGTGGGTGGTCACCCACAGCTATACGAGCGGCCAGGAGGCCGCTCTAAAAATTCAGAGGGACGGCCCTGATTCAGAGCGAGCGCTCTGTCACAGCGTCCGGCTCTGAATCAGGGCCACTGTTCCATGCAGTTGTTTTTTTTTACTGAGACTTCATTGTCTCTCTCACAAGCCCCAGCTGTTAATCAGTGAGACTTTGAGCAGGAGGACAAATAGCTGCTGCATTCTCTATTATAGCCCGCTATGACGTGGACCCACCTAGGGAATATATTTTCCCTAGGTGGGTCCAAGAGGATTATAGGCAGCTTCAAGAGGATTATAAGGCATTTCAGTGCATTGTCCTGGTGTTTACTATCCGATACAGTGAACTGTGGCAGAAAGTTATTATTATTGCTTTATTGTAAGCTCAAAGTCAATAAAAAAATTGTATCATGAACATGGAATATTAAGCAACACAACATATTTACAGTACAGTAGGTGACATCCTTCCAGCAAGTTAACAGGAAATGTTGTATTTTTTTAGGGGTACATTGAGTGCAAAGTTAAACTATACAGAAGTGTGTTTCACTAATGAGCTATACTGTGACCTGTCAATGGTTACATACAAGTCTCATGTGCGAGTGAGATTGGAAGTCAATGACAGCGCAGTATCGGACTGGGTGACGGACAACTTTGACCCCTATGAACAAAGTAAGTGGTCTTCATTATATAGTGTACGTATGTACTTAAAATAGGTTGTTTGCAGACAGAGTTTACTTCCATTTTATACTATGAGAGCTGAAAGCTGTTTCTGTTTCCAGCAATTATCGGGCCGCCAGAAGTGACAGTCTCCTCGAGGTCAGGGTATCTGGATGTTAGTTTCCTTGGCCCCTTTGTGGAATCTGATGGTACTTCACTGAAGGATAAATATGGGGAACTTGTATACAGAATGGTATACTGGAAGGAATTAGACCCTGCACATGTAAGTAAAAATGTAACAGTGGTTCTCAAACTGGGGTGTCACGGGGCACTTGCAGGGGTGCCACGGACTTGTGTACCAGTATCTCAACAAAAACTTTTGGCTTAGGGGTGACGTGAAAAAAATGCTCATACTGTACTGTAGGGCGCTGTGATTTAAGAAAGTCTGGGAACCACTGATGCAGGGGCAGAACTATGGGAGACAATGGAGGCGCCTGCCGCCGGGCTCTAGCTCTGAAGGGGCACCTCCTCCATTCACCCCACTTAGGGCTGTAACTATGTACCCGGAGTGTACCGTCACGGCCGCCCAATACATGGCACCCCTTCCCAGCACCTGAGAAGCCACCATACACTAATGGAGAGCTCCATGTCAGACCATCAGCTGCTGCCTTCGTCTATCTATAGCCTGTCTGCATGCAAATTGCCAAATTACTCGTATAACTTGCCTCCGGGCATCTGGGATGAACTTACGCCACTGCACTGATGTCAGACAATTACTTGTGTCATAATCTGACGGAATGGTTTTATCTCTGTTCTGTACAAATGGGAAGTATATCTATAATTCAGCATATTGGATCTACTTAGGGCTGCCCAAAAACCTCTTGACTTGGTTGATCAATGCAATTAGTCAGCAACCACATTAGTGAGCAATGCGATGAACAACCAACCATAATGCAGTGCGGACTAATGCTAATACACATGCCATGAATGGAGTCATTGACCTGGTCTCCCAACACGCCTGATAAATCCCAACACAGATTAATGTTGTATACTTGGCTTCGGGTGGCATTAATGGGGTATGTTGGACAGTAAACAACTAAAACTCTTCTATGAAAAAAGTCCTTTTATTCCCCAAATTCTGTTTGTTTTGGATTTTATTTTTGTATATTTTATTTGTATTTCTGACATACTGTAAGTGTGACTGTTAGAGCATTCAAAATGACGTCCTGTTTTGTAATCTATACGTCACGTGTAAAAACCTGCGCCATTTTCCAGGTTACAGTCATGAACATGTCACAAAACATCGACATTTTGAATAAACTAGATAAGTGGACCACGTACTGTCTTAAGGTCCAGGTGTATGTTCCAGAAGATGACAAAGCCGGCCAGTTCAGCCCAGTGGTCTGTGAGAAAACCACCGATGATGGTAAGAAATCTAAGTTTTTGTTCTGAATTAACACAGAAAATACAGTTTACACGGCACTGTGTCTAAGGCAGGGATGGGGAACCTTAGGCCCGGGGGCCGTATAAGGCCCGCAGAATCATTTGGTCTGGCCCTCAGAGCTGTTTTCTGGTAGCCTCATCTGGCTAGCAGGGTGCCTAAAATGGCCCACTGCTGCCAGAATCTATGCAACAGTACCGCCTGGAGCATCCTTAGGACGCTTCAGATTGTCACACCGCTGACCTTACAGCTCACCATAGCATCCTCTGGATGTTCCAGGCATTGCTGTAATCACCAGCGATTGTGGCCGCACCCCCGTGTGATGTCACACGGAGGGGGTGTGGCCTGCTAATAATGTCTCAAAATGGCCCTCGGCAGAAAAAAAGGTTCCCCATTCCTGGCTTAAGGAGGCAGAATGACACAGGGTCATAAAGTCTCCAGTGAGTGTCCTAATTGTGATACCAAATGGAGCTGGCTGCTGGAGCGATACTGTATTTAATATTCTTTTTTATTCTCCTCCAAGAGGAGATGTTTCAAGCCCTGGAGAAAGATGAAGTGGAGAAATTGATCAAACCAACCAATCAGCTTCTGTCTTTTATCTACCCCAGTCTATGCAGTGACAGCTAGAAGCTGATTGGTTGGTTTGGGCAACTTCTCCACTTTCTCTTTCTCTGCAAATCTTGAAATCTCTCCCCCGCCCCCCCCCCACCCCCCAATTCTTGTATCTGGATATGAATTCCTCGCGCTTCCAAATGACAAAAATTGTGGTGCGCAATCAAATTATTATTATTTTTTTTAAACCCACAAGAAATGTACAAAAAAGAACAGCCTGTACCCTAAAACACGAAAAAATATATATATTTTGGATAACAGTTACCGTCCCAAAGTAAAATAATTTGTATGTTTTTTTAAATGGTTCAAATAGCTGATTTGTGCATTCTTATAGCAGTGAACGAATGATAGTAAACAATCTGTTTTTGTTCAAATAAATGTTGTAGTTAAATTTGGGTTGCATAAACATGCACTTTGCAGAATAATAACCCATTAATGACAAGTAATTATTGAGCCAATTAAGCGAAGTGAAAATTTCCAATTGCCTAATTAATCATTGAGAAGGGGTGGGGTGTCCTAGGGATACTGAACAAAGTCCCCAAATTTTTACCTTTTAATTGGCGATAAATCCCAATATTGCACCTGCCCTGAAGCTGTGAGGAAAAAAGCTGCGTTAATTCCTGTAGAAAAATACATTGGCTAAAATTTTCGCGGCTAAATGAATAGGAAAATTCTCCCGCCTGGCCAAAAAACCTTGCGCCACGGGAATAATAAAATCACATTGCTAATTGGATTACCCCAAAGAGTTAATAAGGATGTTTTTTGTTTTTTTCTTAAATCACCGCTTCATCTGGTCAGTCTCAGCGCATTGGAACTGAATGCTCAGATTAGGCGTCCAGTTCCACTCTTTTAAATAATAATAAAAATTATATATTTTTTGTTAACTAGATAATAGACATGGAAAAATAAATTATAAGAATTGAAATAATTTTTTCAATGACGTCCTTTTGTTATCGCCATCTTTGGATAACAGAACAAGGGGGAGATTTATCAGATCTTGGAGAGAAATAAAGTGGAGAATTTGCCCATAGCCACCAATCCGCTTCTAACTGTAATTTTCCACTTTATCTTCCCCAAGTATTGCGGTAATGTTTTTCAAATGAGTTTTCCCCGTGCAGTGACTCTACCACTGGCTGGGAACCCCTTGAAGCATAAGGGCGAAGTGATAAAAAAACATATCGCTTGTTGCCCTTCGGTAAATCGGGATCTGAGTTTTACAGATCTATCTTGTAGGTTTCAGAATCAAATGACTGCAGGGTATTAGGAAATGTAATCAGTTCTGTATGTACTAATGTGAGCATCCAAAAGGGCGGAAAATTGTGCCCAAAACGATTTTCTATAAAGCCGTAGAATCTTGTGCACTCAGCCTGCAGGCAGCACGCTGTAATTGTGGGGGTGGCTTAGTATCAGGCATTGGGGCATGTAGTGCATAGGCAAATGCAGGGGGGGTTTCCGTCTGCCTGGAAACCCCCCTCCCCAGCCCACACCATGAACACAATATAAATAGTAATATAATGGAATTTTACTAGTGCTGCATGTTCTTCTCAGTATCATAAATGAAATAAATAGCACCACCTGTGGATCTTTTAACATGTATCAGCCAGTAATAAATAACCTGTGCACCAACTAGGGGATTTGGAAAACATGCACTGTTAGGGATGCACTGCTATAGAGCCCAATATGTACATATATGTCCAGGGCAGTGCTAGGTTCTTCTGCTGCTCCCCCAGACTCCCGGACTTGCTCCCATGCCCTGGAATGGTGCTCATATCTAAAATAAAAACATACAGCTCAGACAGGATGGCCCTACTGCCGCATCTAATGGCTTACTGTGATTGCTGGTCCTCTATAAGCTGGAATTATGACACACAATACACCTTGTATGACGCATATTAAAGCTGGATAAGTGGTAATTATGCCCTCGTCATGGACTGGCCACACTCACACTAAAATCAGGCATTTGGAAACCCCCCTCTAGAAATCCTGCGTTTGCCACTGTAGTGTATTTGCAATTTAAGAGTTTAAGAATTTTAATGTAGATGCATAATTATTTCAACTGTAATAACTTTACAACAAGTGTTTTCCATTTTGAACGCTTAGTTCCTGTCTGAAAGGTTTGTGCATACAGTATAATAGGAAAATGACTCCACCGCACACAACAGCCGCTGACACTGTGTATCATCTACAGGTAGAATATCGCCATGGAAAATAGTGCTGGTGTTCCTTGGATCTCTGCTCATTACCACTGTTGGAACTTTAGCCCTCACCTTTGTCATATTCAAGGTATATAAGATGACCCGGTACATATTTTATCCATCATATTCCTTACCGGAGCATCTAAAAGAGGTTTGTACGTTATCCTGCATTGAATGGCTTTAAGGGACGCTAAATATGTTACATGCTACAGGTATATACTTAACGTAATACTTTTCCTTCCAGTACTTAAGCAAGCCGTTCTATAGCACTCCGTTCCTGCACACACCGCCTGGTGAGGACTGCGGAGAGTCCTGTGAGCAGCTTACCTTTGAATCGGAAGAGATGGACGATAAGGAAGAGATAAGTTAGCACTTTCTGGCATGGCGAGACCCTTCCCCCATTGCCGAATGAAGATTTGAAAGAGAACAATGGCCATTGATGTTCTCACAGTTGTAAACACTATGTTGTTTTAAATTATGTATTATTAACTGTATCAAATTTTTGGGCGGGATACATTAAGCATCACATTTGCATGCAATGCATTCCCGACACTCATCACATGCATGCCGGCCGGCGTAAATGATGCCGGTAGCAATGAATAAAATCACAAAGGACAGCAGCACTCCCGGTAACATCTGTCCTTTGCAATAGAAGGACATCCAGGTTTATGACCCAGGAGTTCTTCTGCCAGTGGCGTAAGTTCATCCCAGATGCCCTGAGACAAGTTATAATTTGGTGCCCCCCCTAAAAAAAAAAAGAAAGAAAAAGAAAGATGCATATCTATCTATCTATCTATCTATCTATCTATCTATCTATCTATCTATCTATCTATCCTTACGCACAAAAACACTAATATAGAATATGTAAATTTGTTTCTATTAGGCCTATTTACTACAGTAAATTGTCAGGATATTCCCCAGCCCCCCTTTTTTTCGGGTATATACAGCTATGCTAGGCTCAGAGTCCTCTAGATGGAGGTGAAAGCCATCTGATGTGGGGTGGGGAGCAATCCTGATACCCCAGATAGAGGGGAAAAGCCCCTGATGTGAGGGCTTTGAGCACTGAGTTTGAGTCAAGATACTGTAATACTGCTACCGTGGTGGAACTACAAATCACAAAATTCCCAGTCTACTGCTAACTGCTTCACATGCCAGGAAGTTGCTCCACCAAAGATCTGCCCCCAGACTCAGTCGCTGATGCCCCAGGCCCCCACCTCCCATGCCCTCTTACCCGCAGCTCTCGGGAAGACGTGCTATGTATTGGGAGTCACGAATAGAAGCCCATAGTATCACATTCCAGAGCTTAGTGCATTATGCGGTAAGCGGCCAAACCTCTGGAAACGCCATTTTCTGCGTTTTGGTCGCAATATCTGCAATGGTGCACCCTGCCCAATTCGTGTACATTTGCAGAATGACACTAATTCTAATGACCTCAGATGATTTGTGTCACAGACAATTGCACACAATGTTGAGCAGCCATTTTGTTGGGTGACAGTTCACTAAAAAGCAGCGGCGTCACCAATGTTTGAGGTACTTTGTGTCACTGGTTCCTTTCCCAGTGAAGCCATTCTCAATTACATTGGTTATGGTTACAAAATGACTGCATAATTCACAATATTTTGGAGCACATGATTACATCAGAGGCTGTTGCTGCAGAGCAGGGTGCAGTTGCCAAGGGGCCCTGACGTGAGGGGGGCCTAGGAACGCCGGAACCCGTACAGTGCCAATCCCTGCGCATGATAAGCCTGATATCATTATCCTTTGATGGATATGTAAATAGAAACAATCTGAGCACATACTGTATATCCCTTTTAGAGTTTTCCTATCACATAGATGCCAGACAGTTTATGGCCGAAGACAATGATTGCGAGACTGCACTGAATATGCACTGCATGGGTTGCCACAATGATCCTCCTGGATCTTAGTATATTGATACTGCAGGCTGAACATGGTGGTAGCCCACAAAATGGCCGCCTCCACTGGGTCAGGCAACAGGTACACTTAAACTGACTGCTTCAGACGAAAAAACTTATTTATGAACTGAACAAGGACATAAATGCATATTACTGTGATGTATCTCCCCCGTGCACCCCTCCAGGTGCAATATCCATGATGATAATAATAAATAATAGTGCTTCCCCCTCTCATAAAATAGAACCAGCACTAGTGCTGATAGCAGCAAAACTGAGGGGACGAAAAGCACGGAATCAACACGATATTGCCAATGACCGCACAGGTGGCACTATACCAGGGAAACCAGCAGGGTGGGATCCCCCTGCCATGGTGCCAGCACTAGGGCTAATCCCAACACAGCCGGATGTGTGAAAATTAGATTTGAATATAATTTATCCCTGACACACTACAGGTCCCAGCATGCCCAGACCACCTTTAAGGGGCTGGATATGCTGGTACTTGTAGTACGACAAGCTCCAGCTTACACCTGGTTGAAAGGGCATGCTGGCACTAATGGTTTCTCACAAAATTATGTAAAAAACAACTCACTGATTTTGTCATAAGAACATTTATTAGAGATAACAGCACATCCGCACAAACCTATCGCTCATCTAAGTCCTAGGGAATGGGGGAAGGGAATGGGGATTTTTGTTCCATCCACGATCCTTAGTTTTGAAGAAAAAAAAATAAAAATTTGTAAGTGGCTAAGCGCTTCTATTTACAGTATACAGTGGGGTTTTCCCACAGTCAGACCATGGGGAATCCCCACCATGGTACACTACAGAGCTTTACACATCACACAGTACCTTACATTGTAAGGATAGCTCACATCATTAATGTAACATTTCAGTTTTTTGCTAAATCTATAGATCATTGTGGACGGGATTTACTAAGCGTCACATCCGCCATGTAGTACAACCCACCACTTATCGTGTACATACCAGCGTTAATTATGCCGGTATGTACTTAGAAATGCGTTTACAATAGTAAGGGACAGCTTTCCTGATAAAAGCGGTCCTTTGCGATAGACTTGGATAGGCAGAACCGTGCATTGTCACGGAGGACACCGGGAGGGATCCCTTTCAGAAGAAACCCGATAAGAAGCACATAGGCTTCTGTTGGGTAACGACATCTAAAGATGGCGTTACCCACTGGGTCTAAGCGAGCTTAGTACATATGGAAATGCGGCTAAAACTCAGAAAACAGCATTTTCATGCTTAGTACATCCCGTCCTGTAGGTGAATTGTTCTCTTAATCACAAGAGCCGCCTTTATTACATGTGACGCTTTTGTGTGTTTGGGTGTTTATTGCATTGGTTTTTCCATATTCAGCGTGGTGGGACTGTAAAAGTATAGGATGCATTTAGAGGGGGGATAATACTCTACAGCCCCCTACTAAACAAAAAGCTCTGCTCTACAATGCAGGACCTCTATCCCTTACATCTAATTTCTACCTGCAGTTTTGCACTTTCATATTTACTAAAGGTCAATTTTAATTCGATTTTGATCTATTTAAAATCGATGACAATCGATCAACATCAATGTTGTGTTTCTGGGGCTAAATCACACAGAAACGCAACATCGTTGTTGATCGATTTTCATCTATTTTAAATCAGTTAAAATCGACCTTTAGTATATATAGCCGTTATAATCTTGTTGAAGATCCAAACATGAGCCTGCACATTTTACATTTATTTTTAAGGCTAAAGGGCTTTTTGCAAGTGCTGTTTTTATCTGTAACCCCAGCGTGATTTTGATGATTTCAGGCTATAAGTCTGTATTTTAAATAGTTTTGTAAATGGTATAAAAGTGAACTGAAGTTAATTTCTAACTCCAGAGGCTCCTGTACCACAAGGGGGCGCATGACCTTGGAGCAACAGACACGACAACTTGCAGCATTTATACAGATCCAGTCTTGACAGCTCCTCGTGGGCTTATTTTTCAGCATTTTAAACCCAGCAGCGTCATGTATGATCCACAGTCATTCAACAGAGACAACTTTTGGATATCCAGCTGTTGTAGAACTACCAGCCCCAGCATGACTTTCCTTAGCTGGGCATGCTGGGATTTGTAGATCCACATCAGCTGAAGAACCATGCACTGCCTAAGCCCTCTCTCTCGATGAGATTTATTAAACCCTTGAAAAAGGAAAAGTGGAGGTATTGCCCAATCAGATTCTAGCTTTTATTTATTTAGAGTGTACTAGATAAAGGATAGCTAGAACGTCATAGGTTGCTATTTTTATCACATCCACTTTTCCTTTTAGTGGGTTTGAGAAATCCCCCCCAACGCGTTTTATAGATCTCCAGTTCTGCCTGTGTAGCAGGTTTCAGCTGACGTATTTTTCAATTGCACACATTGCATCAGTGGTTGCGTGGAGATTAGTAGTCCTATTGTACTGTGCTGTTTTACCCTCTATTGTCTTATCATTTTGACCCCTGTACGGCGCTGCGGAACACTTGTGATTCCAAGCTTTGCACAACGCAGGACAAAGATCAGAGAACTACAGTTCCCACCCTACGCGTTTTGCACTGTTAATATCTCTGCTCTGTAAATATGAGCTTACAGTCCAGGGAATAACACTGAAATAAAAGGGATTTTTTTTTCTGCAGTATTTCAATATTGAAAAACAGGGATAAATCTTAAAAGCTAGAATGGTCCCTGGAAAATTGGGACAACCATGATAGTGCCCGGGATTTATCCAGTAGCATTGCTGGATGGCAACAGATGGGCATTCTGCCCACTACACTGGTATGCACATGGGATATCTACTCCGATGTGATGGCACTTAAGGCAATGAAAATAGCGTTAGCAGGATAGATGACATTAATTAGGAAAATAATATTATGTTGAATGATAATTAGTCCATATTGATTATTTTCATGTTATTTGCGATATTAATTTATATTTGCAATTTCAGTAAAACTTTCTACGACTTGTTTTTATAATGACATTAAATATATTTTTCAAAACCTTTTGTGATTATTGTATAATTAAGTCAAAAATAATGCCTAGTACAGTGGCTCTCAAACTGGGTGCCGTGGCATCCTGGGTGGCTCGGTTGGTAATCTGGGACCAAATAAAATTATTTATGATCAGTGTGATAAGCAAAACCAGGCTGGCAATCAAAAAATATGTGGACTAACAGAAGCACAACCCTGTCCACTAACCCATAACTGACCCTTAGGATTAGGATGATAGATCAGCACAATTTACTTAATTTAATATTTTTTTCTGAATTTCTCAATAAGACATTTTTGGCCTAGGGGTGCCATGAAAAAAAAAAATAATGCTGATACTCTAGGAGGGTGCCTTCATTCCAAGTTTGGGAAACACTGGCCTAGTAGGCTTATTTTGAAGCAGTTTAGGAACCCTGACGGTAAATAAAAGGACATACATTTCCAGTAAGCAGCTATTTAGTTAGCTGACAAGTGTTTACATATAAACATTGGATACAATGGTTCTAGGAAGAGGTGTTATTGTACACGTGTAGGTTTGTACTTTTGTATGATCTGATGTTAGAACCAGGGCCAACGAGAGCCGCTCCGTGCCCAGATGACAAGGGGCGTAGCCTAATCACTGGAGGCGTGGCCATGCCCCCTTAGGAAAAAAAAAACACTTTTTTCAGCGGCGCTGGGGAGGGGGCGCTGTGTGCCCCTCAGCCCGGCGCACAGCCAATGGGGGCGCGATCAGCGTGATTGCTCCTATAGGCATAGGAGACTGCTCTGGCTGCTGCTTTAGCAGCCACGAGCAGTCTCCCAGTGCAGCCCAGCACACATCAGCGTGTACTGGGTTGCTGTGACTTGAGAGGGAGGGGGAGCGTTGCCAGACCCCTGCAGCAAGACCCCGGACCGCTGCAGCAAGATCGGGCCCGGGTAATTTGTACCTGCTCCCCCCCCCCTCTCGACGCCCCTGGTTAGGACACAGAGGCCCCCATTTATCAACTATATTAAACACCAGTGACATTGTTTGTTCAGTATCGCTGTGATACAAATGAAAAATGTACTGGAATTTAACAATACTTACCCCTCCTGCGAGGTCCCGCGAACTCCTCGGCGAGGTTCTCTGCCGAGCTGCTGGCAGCCTAACGCTGCCAGCGACGGTCTGTCTGCGCAGGTGCATATCACGGGGACCCTGCAATGCCTGGAAGGCCTCGCTGAAGCCGGAAAGGCACCGCCGGATCTCCATTGCAAGCAATGGGGCCCGCATCGCTCTCGCCATCTAAAAGCTGGCAAGAGCGATGCTGTACAAACAGCGGTAATCTTAGATTACCGCTGATTGTTAAATCCAGAAACCTGGCATAACCCCTTTAAAGCTGCTATCTGTCTAGTCCACTACACAGTGGGAAACAACAAGCGCCTGATTATTTGCTAAATGTAATGTAAATAGCCCTCAAATCAATGTTACTAAATAACTGTAACTGATAGATATCATAGTAAGTTAGTCTATGGCTGTGTTTCCCAGATTCCCTTGCCCAGTTGTGTCTGTGGTCCTGCAGCCAGCGTATGGTTGGTCAGTGGGTCACCCGTACACACACGTGGATGCACTGGTCTATCTGCATGATATATCGCCATCGACTGAGCTGCAGGGCTGACCGGATAGGTCTGTGAACGGCACCTGCAAATCAGCTCCCGATATATTGTTCATGGTTCGATCGTATCTCGTATCTACTAGTGTGTACCCAGCTTAAGTGACTTGTGCATGATATAAAAATTAAAAACATCATTAAAAAACGTATCTGTGTAGTGTTCGTGAGGACCAGATTTGGGAAACACTAATCAAGGGCAGCGGCGTTCAACTCTAGTCCTCAAGGGACCCTGACATGTCATGTTTTCTGAATTTCTTTAATCATGCACCAGTGATTTAATACTTGACTGTGGCAATTAAACAGTGCTAAATGGGTATTAAGGAGCCTAATGAGTGTCAAGAAAACATTCCCCACTCCATTCCACCACCAGCCTGAACCACTGATATAAGACAGGATGGGCACATGAATTTGTTTTGCCTAAACTAAATTAGTCAGACCAGGCAACATATTTCCAATCTTCAACTGTCCCGTTTTGGCCAGCCTGTGCCCCTCTGCAGCCTCAGGATCTTGTTCAGTAATCATTCTACGCTCAAAGCCAGATTTCTTCTCCATTCTGGTGTTGACCATGTCTGCACACTATATGGCCCAAAATATGCGGACATCAGAATATCACACCCAGATGTGGCTGCTGAACATCTAATTCTAAAGCCACAGGTATTAATAGAGATAGCCCCCCTTTGTGGCTATAAATCTCAGCCCTGAAAGCTTTCCATTACATTTTAGAACAGGGACGCAAATCCATCAGCCGTTAAGAGCATTGCGGAGTGCGGACACTAAAGTTGGGCGACAAGGTGTTCGGTGGGGCTAAGGCCAGGACACACCAATTCGCAAAACATTTGCCAATGGCTCTCGCATTGCGCCCTGCTGAAACAGAAAAGACCTCTCCTCAGACTATAGCAGCAACGTTGGAGGCATCCAATTCACTAGGATGGCAATGCGGCATTAAGATTTCCCGTCACTGGAACTAATGGGCCCAGGGCAAACATGCAACCCAGCCCCCAGACCTATATATAAAAAAACATTTTTATGTAGCATTTATTCATTATTTGCATAACCAGGGAGATGGGAAAACAGCAGCGACTAAACAGTAATGGAGGCAATATATAGTACATACATGAAGTGTACAGAGGACCTGATACAGAGCCGGACGCTCTTTGAGAGCACTCGCTCTGAATCAGGGCGTCCCTGTTTTTTTCAAAAGATGGCCTCCAGGGCCGCTCACTAAGCTGTGGGTGACCACCCACAGCTTTAGCGAGCAGCCAGGTGATGGTCACGATGATCGCGACCATAGGGACTTGCGACGAGACCCTTATGGTAGGGTCTCGTTCCCGCAAGCCCCAGTGAGCTTTCGGCTTTAATAGAGCCGGAAGCTCACCACTGACATCACTCGTGATGTCAGTGCGGCCGCCCCCAAATGGCAGGCGTTCCTTCGGGAACGCCTCCATTTGGCCAGCCACCCCCCCTGCCCGCTTCCAAAAAGGGGCAAGGAATCGACAGCTTCCCCATTTTGGTGCTAGACCCGTAGCAACGGAGCGCCCGTCGCTGGCTGGGTCTCGCTCCGGTGTGCGCATGCGCAGTGGGGGACCATCGACAGTGGTGATAAAAGTAATGGAGACCACAAGAAGCTGTGCAGAGATTACACTACAAGGTGTGGAGTGGAAGGGGGAACCAGGAAAGGAAGGGGGGAAACAATGGGGAGGTTAGTACAGGAGAGCAATGGGGGGAGGAAGAGGGAACTCTGGAGGTTGCATTACTTTTATGCATAGGCAAACGCAGGGGGGGTTTCTGTCTGCC
The DNA here is from genome assembly GCA_031769625.1 of Taudactylus pleione. Lineage (NCBI taxonomy): Eukaryota > Metazoa > Chordata > Amphibia > Anura > Myobatrachidae > Taudactylus > Taudactylus pleione. The sequence continues at coordinate 282,006 of JAUIMM010001084.1, forward strand.
TGGAAACCCCCCTCCCCAGCACAGACCGTGACCATAATAGAAATATAATAGAAAGTTACTAGCGCTGCATGTTCTCAGTATCACAAATGAAATGATTAGCACCACCTGTGGATCTTTTAAAATGTGTCAGCCAGTAATAAATATACCTGTGCACCAACTAGGACATGTGGAAAACATGCACTGTTAGGGGTGCACTGCTATAGACCATCAATAGGGTTAATTATTAATACTGTATAATAGTAACTTGGGGGCCTATTCATCAAACAATAAATGGCCTGGTAACCATGCGGAAACGCTAGTTGGCTTTCGAGAACAAGCGCCATCTTCAGACGGCGCTTGTTCTCGGATCCCCGTTCCTTCCTATGGGAAGGAGTTCCGGGGATGCGCAGAGGCATCCGAGCGGATCCCTCTGCCACCTCCTCACGCCTTCCCGGCGGCTTTGCGCATATGTAACCCGAGGTCACGCATGTGTTGCCGGGATGACGGGGAGCAGGCAAGTAACGCAGCTACAGAAGTAGCGATACTTTCCACGTTGACAACTGCTTTTCGGAGCAGTTGTCCCCTCACCGGAGCAATGATGAATTTCTCCGGTGTGACGCTGCCCCCGCTGCGAGTTGGATGCTAAAGTATCCCTCACAGCGAGTTCTAAACTTCATCATCAGAGGCCATACAGCCTTCGATGATGAATAGGCCCCTTGGTTATGAGATGCACAGGTCAATTCATGTAGGTTTGCAATATAGAATTGTTACTTTTCACTATATATCGCATTGGTTCAATGCTATATAGCTTTGTTAAGCAGCATTTCATGTATACTTACTTACCTTTCCGGCGATGCGATCCAATATCCAGGGCTCCGACGGTCCTTTCTTCAGCTGCGGTCCAGTGTGAGAAGCGTGGAGGCGAAGGCAGGTCCTTCCTGCGCATGCACAGGTGGCTGAGGTCAGGGGAGGCTGCTGGGATATCAAGGGACGGAGCCAGAATGACTGGCGGCAGGGCGGACGGATTTCCCACAAGGCAGAAACATGGGGGGGGGGGGTTTACTCCGCACAGAGTATGCACATAAATATTCATACAAGATATAGGTAACTAAGATGTAAGAATAGTACAAGATGTAATATCTCACCCGTATTATTAACTCATATTGGCGGTGCTCCCCGGAGCCAAATTATACTTTAGATAGAAACAGAAAAAAGAAGGCTCTTTTTGTGGGGCACTCATGTTTAAGCGGCCGCTCATTCGCTATGAGCGATGTTCGCACAACTGCGCATGCGTATGGGTCGTAATGAGCATGTGCAAACCAGTCATTGCAGTTGGAAATCCAGCACTCGCAAAACAGCGAGGGGCTGCTAATTTGATTGACAGAATGTACCATTTGTGGGTGGTAACAGGGGAAGGTGCTTGAAAACGGGGCAGTGGAGATCCGAACGCAGGCGTGCCTAATGGTAAAAAGGGCGTTTAATGGGAGTGCATAATTAGTAAAGGAGCGTCATCTACCACGTCACTTGGTTGATTTTTAGTCTGAACTGCTCGCAGTGATTGCGGTAAGAAAAACCAACCACAAGCACTGCGAGCAGTTCAGATGCCTTTCGATGTACCCGATTAATCTAATAAATACCGGAGATGACGTGTGATGCGAACGGCAAAGGGGCGTCTTTACAAAATAGTGAGTGCATTTTTCGTTCGCTCACTCAGACATAGAGGCGTCAACAAACCGCAGTGAGCGAGCGCTCAATTTAAATAGTCAGCCCCTTTTTTGGAACGACCGTCCGCAAATAGCGTCCGACTCTGAATCAGGCCCTAAATCCGGCTCTGACTGGCGGGCAGAAGACCGGGAAGTAAGCAACCTCCCTGTCCGTTACGCACTGTTGTACAAATTACGCTATCCTGAGATGGTGAATCCGAACACACAGGAGAAGCGGAAAGCTGAGCTCCTGTGCTTTTATGAATCGCACTCATCAAAGTATGGCAATGTGATTCAGCCACGGAGCGTCTGTGCCGCTGGAGAAGTCAGGAACCCACTCAGTGAATAGCACTAAGCAGAGAAATGCCTGGTTTACTGCTCCCTGCGATGTGCTGGGAATTAAGTGACCGCTCATCCTGTGCCAGCAACACAGCCCATATGCAGCCAGGTGCGTCAGGGCGGGCGCCCTGTGGACTTCGAAGAAAGAGATAACAAAGGTAAGTTCTTACTATATCTCTAATTTTCTTCTTCTGGGTCCATAGGGGGTCCACAGGGTTGACCTTGGGGATGTCCCAAAGCAGTCCAACTAATGGCGGGGACGCTCCTGTGCTGAAAGGAGAATCCGGCGCCCGAAGGATGCATCCTGAGAGGCGAAGGTGTCAAAAGCATAGAACCTCAGAAAGGTCTGGATGGAAGACCACGTGGCCGCCTTACACAGCTGAACAGCCGAGGCGCCACGGCTAGCTGCCCACGAAGGGCCTACAGACCGAGTAGAGTGAGCCTTAACAGAGGCTGGAACAGGCAGGCCCACCTGTGTATAAGCCTCATAAATAGCCAAACAAAGCCATCTAGCCACAATTTGTTTGTTGGCAGGCCAACCCCTCCTGTAAAATCCAAAGAGGACGAATAAAGAATCCGACTTTCGAATGGAACTAGTCCGGTCCGCATCCAAGGAGGCTTCACTAGCCGAGAGGTCAGGTGACTGAAAGGTAGGCACAACAATTTCCTGATTAATGTGGAATTTAGAAACCACCTTAGGAAGAAAACCCGGACGTGTGCTAAGCACCGCCCTGTACTGGTGAAAAATCAGAAAAGGAGGACGACAGGAAAGCACCCCCAATTCTGACACCCTCCTGGCCGAAGCAATAGCCAGGAGAAAAACAGTCTTAATAGTCAACCACTTGAGCTTCACCGATTCAAGAGGTTCGAATAGAGGACTCTGTAGGGCGCAAGTCCGGCGGTTGGAATCCCGACAGTGGCTGCCCGACATGGGTGAAAATCCAGATCGTCCCTAAGGTAAGTATAGACTAACCTAATTCCCTCCCCCAACACTAACCCTCCCTTAGGGGTGCCTAACCCTAACCTTTCATCCAGTGCCTAACACTAATCCCCCCTCTAAATGCCTAAACCTAACCACCCCATCCCCACCACCTAAACCTAAGTCCCCCGGGGGGTGCCTAACCCTAAGTCCCTCCCCGGGGTGCCTAACCCTAACCCTTCCTCCCCCTAGCCTAACCCTAACATCTCTAGGGGGGTGCCTAACCCCAAGTCCCCCCGGGAGCCCTAAACCTAACCCTCCCCCTCGCGGCTGTCCGCTCCCGGCATCCCTTTGAACGGGATGCCGGGCACCGGTCTCCAGGCGTCGGTAAAATGACAGGCGTCTAGATTTAGACGCCTATCATTTAACCCTCGCCGGGATTAAGCAGTCAGGAAGCCGGCTGTCGGGATTAGGTCTGCCGGCTTCCCGACTGCATACCGGCCCTAAGCACCACCGCCAAATCCCAAGGAGCCACTGGGGGAACAAAGGGAGGCTGAATCCTGAGAACACCCTGAAAAAAGGTGCGGACATTTGACAGTGTAGCTATCCTACGCTGGAACCACACAGAACTTTCAAAGAAGCTAGGCGTAAGCCTAGGTCCTGATAACACAGGAATATGCGGACTGTACACGTCTCGTCAGCAATTCACGAATATATGCATGCTTATGTATATCACTATTACCTTTATTGCAATTAAGAATGTATAGAAATAATTGAGAATATATAAATTAGTTGTGTGAGTTGCAGAAGACCGTATTTGTCGAATGGCTTCAGCCTAGAGCGGATAGGGTCTTGTCTATTTCCTTTAAAGTAGGCAAATCCTGTGTCTGATGCAGCAGCCATCTTGTTTAGTGGTTTGCAGTAAGAATTGTGGCTTTAAAATGTCAGTGTTTAGCGTGTACAGACGAGGAGGCAGCAATTCTCAGATTTTATAAACAAAAAGAGTTAAATCAGATAGCCTTGGTCTACAAGAAGCAGGAACTGAAGGCTAAATGAGAACAGAAATAGAAGATAACATTTTATATTGTCAATATTTTGGTTAGGACATATAAACAATTAGGGTCTAGTACGTATGATAGAATCGAGCAAAATAGAGGTATATGGGGGAGATGTATTAACAGCAAAAATGCGGTAAAAGCCCTGAAAATGCAGTTTTCGTGGGTTTTACCGCATTCCCCGTAAGTATTAAGCAGCAGAATGCGCTGCATTCTGCTGCTTCGCATTGCTAGGTAACGCCACCTTCAGGTGGCGTTACCCAATAGAAGTCTATGGGCTTCTTAGCGCGACGCTCGGGGCTGGGAGGGATCCGGACGGATCCCTCCCATGAGCCCCCGCAGCCCGCGTCCTTCTGCGCATGTGCAGAAGGACTTCAGGGTGTTAAACCCGGAAGTCCCTCTGCCCGGCAGCATCGCAAAGGACAGCTCTAATCGACGAGAGAGCTGTTCTTTGCGATATTCTTGCTACATGCCGTGGTAATTAACCGCGGGATGTACGCGAAGTCGGGGGGGATGTACCGCATCGGCGATGTCGCCGATGATACATCTCCCCCTATATTACATCTTTTAGAACTCGTTCTGACCAAAAACTTCTTCCTTTTTGACGGGGAGTTTTTCTTGCAAACAAAGGGGTGTGCGATGGGTTCATCTGTGGTACCGACGTATGCCAATATTTACATGTTTGATATTGAAGAAAAATTATTCTTTACTGAACCCACGATTTCATCCAGAATTGCATTTTATAAGCGTTTTATAGATGATTTATTTTTTATTTGGATTGGGCCTCCTGAGGATGTAAAAGTATTGCTTGATTCTCATAATCTGTCTCTCAGTCCTGTGAAACTCACATATAAAATGCACCAGAATACCATAGAATTTTTGGATGTTCAATTAACGCTACATGAACGAATCAGTGATTAATACGAGTTTTTCGAAAGAGTACTGATCGTAATACTTATTTACATGCTAACAGTTGCCACCCCAAGGGCTTGAAATATGGTATACCATACTCACAAATGATTAGCATTAAAAGAATCAATAGTATTGATTCTAAAGCAGGAGAACAGATCGATGATCTGATCGATCGGTTTGGGAGGAGGGTCTATGAGCTCAGACATCTCAATTTAATTAAACAAAAAGTGTTGCTATTTGGACAAGAGGAATTACTATGCAGGAAAGTAGAGGGTGCTAAGATTAACAAATTTACATGGGTTACACAGTACAACACATTGTCCCCAGAGATAAACAATATCACCAAGAAACTGTGGAACCTCGTTCAAATGGATAGTGAGTTACAACTTAAAGATGTCCCAATACGCCCGTGCTATTCTAGAAGCAGCAATCTTAGAGATCTCTTAGTAAAGAGTGATATTACAGGGAGAGGCAAGATTTTGACCAAAAGCTTCTTTCCAAGAAACTTGGCTGCTTTAGATGCACCTGTGTTACATGCAGATTCCTTCTTACGGGCAACACTTTCTACCAGCCACACTCGGGTAGAGTTTTACAGATTAAACACCATCTTACATGTGAAACCTCTTTTGTGGTTTATCAAATCCTAGGCCCCTGTGGCCTTTCTTATGTAGGGAAGACCTCACGTAAGTTCAAAGAGAGAATGGAGGTTCATAGATCCACCATTAGAAAGGCATTAAGCAGTGGCACTAGTGACCAGCCAGTTGCCCGACATTTTTTGGAGGCTGGACATAATCTGGCATGCTTACGATACAGAATGATTGACCATGTACCCCGCTTAAAAGAGGTGGGGATAGAAACTAGGTCTTATTGAAACGAGAATCCTTTTGGAGTAATTACATCTAAAAAATGGATCCAAAAGGTCTAAATGAGGTCCTTCCTCTAGCATGTTTTTTCTGATGTTTGATTTTCCTGATGATTGATTTTGCACAGTGACAAGTTTTCTGGTTTGCACTGTTCTTAATCACTGTATTTATTAATTGATTTTAAATCAGAGATGTGCCGCTTTGCGGACACTTATGTATTCTAATGTCTGATTACTCATTCCTATGCTTGATGTTTATATGTGTGCATTTACTCTATACTGTTCTCCATCTATGTTTCATATGCCTGTACGCATCGGTTTGTATTTTGTTACTACGTGCCGATTTGGTTTATTTGTTTCCATGGTGACGGGATGTGTTCACTGACGTGTTCGGCGCTGATGCACCGATGCCGTCATCATTATGTGTCCCTCGCCTCCCGTGCTCAGCTCGGGATCTCGCTGGGAGCCTTTTGTTCACGTTTGTTGTATGTTTATAAGGTAAGATGTTCTGCTCATTCTGTATTTCCTGATGAAAATCTAATATAGATTGAAACATTGAAATTATCTTCACGTGTCTGTATATTCTATTTTTCATATACCCTGAGTGCTGCACCATCAGATTTGATATTGTTTTTGTCTTGTGCTGGCACCGGGTTAAGTTACAGTCATTGATTAGTGCCAGACCATTGTTGGCTCAATATATATATATATATATATATCTCAACACAAAAGGGAAGTTCAGTGGTTCACTCCTGGCGCACCCACAAGTATGCTGCACACAGGTCCACATATACGGCACCGTGTAGCAAACAATCGTATGTGACCGACCTCACAAATACATGAATTTATATAAGTGAGATCCAATAAAAGCCCTTCCCACACACACCTGCCAGGGCCATAGAAGGAAAGGGATAGGTATAGACTGACAGTTTTTAGAAATAAAGCACAGACAGTCAGCACTAGCAAAAGTCACATACAATGCAGAAAGTAATACTCACTGCACCTTGTCACTACAATCAACCTGCCCAGATTCAGTGTCTGGGAGGGGGCTATAGTGCTGTGTACGCTGTCCTAGCAGGGGAGAGGTACACAAGGGGACCGACCGCACACTGCCCAAGAGATCTGCGCTGCCACTGGGAGAAAAGATGGCTGCCGGAGACCTCAGAGGAGGAGTGGCCGGAGGAGGAAGGCAGCTCAGCGACGCCAGACCCGAGCGGAAAGGCGTGCTGAGCTGAGGAGCCGCTAGACAGGGAAGGCTACTCCGAGGGTATGTTGTTTGGGTATCCTGGAGGATAACATTCTCCGTAAGTATCATGATATTTATCATCAATATGTGTACCTAAGGTTAGTATTGCTCGCACCTGGTTGACCTCTCAGGGTCCGCACCAGTTAGGCAAGAGAAATACCTCTACTTAACTCGAAGGGCAGAGTATAAATTTGACCACATTTGGTGTAGATGGAGTGGGTCCAGATATACTCTCCCTGATGTGTAATGTTTAACCACTGTTTAATGGTATATGGCACAAGAGCAGGCATGGGAGAAGCTCCTCTCCTCTCTTTTATTTATTTATTTTTGTTATTATATATTGTAATGTTAATTAATAATATAGGGGAGCTCTGACCATTCTAGGACTCATCTAGTAGTTTTGTGGAATAGATGTCCTAATGGGTTATATTACCAGAACGCCTATATGTTAGGACTAAGATATACCAAATAGTTCTGATTTGTAACGTATGTGGCATCTCTATATAGTTGGGATGTTCTTTATAACTAAGGGGTATATACACACTGTTTAAACTTGTACCACATTACTTTGTTATCCCCTTATTTGACGCGATATTCTGTATGTATTGTAATATGTTATTATTACTGTTATTGATTGTATTGGGTGTTTTTTTTTCCCTTTTGAAAATTCCAATAAAAATTACTCAAAAAAAAAAAAAAAGACAGGGAAGGCTCTCTCCCCTGGCTTGCATTTAACCCCGGGATGCCGGCTCCCGTTGCCGCATGTTATCCCTGGTGGTCTAGTGGACCAGCGGGGTATGCCTCCGGTCTGTCCAGAGAGAGAGGAGGCTGAAGACTGCATTTACACTCGCGCAAGCGGTGACCCGCGTCTTACCTATTCTCCGGCGATCCGACAGCAGCCTAGGGATTCCTCCAGAGACTGGCTAGTACAGACTCTGAGGTCACACCGCGATCCCCAGATCTGTACTGGCGTCGTGGCGCCGGCGGGGTGTAGGAGCGGCAGCTTGGACGTCCAATGGACAGTCTGACGCTGCCACTCGGAAGAGTTAGAAAAAAGAAATAAAATAAAATGAAATAAAAAAAACCTCTTAAAATAAGCTTAGGGGCCCCCCCTGCGCTAAGGGTGACCCGGCTCCGGCCGGGCACCAACTTAAACAGAGGTGCCTGTGGCTTCGGGGCGGGGTATAGAGAAGAATGGACCCAGTGCCTCCTGGGAGCAGCTAAAGCTTTAACTGCGTGGTGCCCGAAGGTCCAGATCCAGCTATAACCCAAGGCCAACCCTGTGGACCCCCTATGGACCCTGAAGAAGAAAACAGCTATTTCAGAACAATCAAAAAAACATTTCTAAAATAATCCCAAAGAAAGCACAATAATTAGAAATAAAAGACCTATAGAAGGCTGCAACATAAAGGCCTTGTAGTAACAAGTACTAGCACAACCTCTACTATGGGGCTAGTAAAAGCGCTAGCATTCAGTACAGCTGTTCCTGTAAGGCGGCCCATACACTGTAAGATTTTTTACACTATGTGCACGATTTAGCAATCGTGTACATCGTGTGTGGTTTGGCATGCTGTACGATGGTCGATGCGTGTCCTCGCCGTCGTACATCTTATGTATGTGCCACTGTCTGCAGAGTCAGCAGTTTGGGGTGTAGCATCCACACCTACGAGGCTCCCAAGGGGTACCAGAAAATGCCATAGTCCCAGGTGGAGATAGGGACACTGTACATGTATGCACACAGAATGTTTTTAAGGAAAAATGTATTTTGAATGTTTCACCAGGAGGAGATCGTGAACAAGATGACACAAAGAGGTGCCCTGACGTGTGAGCACCTTTTATTCATACCTTACCAAACTTATAACAACAGATTACACCTGTAATGGAAGTCTGATGGTTCTGTTCTATGGTTACATGTTATTTATATATAATACTGCCATCCTGAACTTGGTGTCCACCTGATCGCCGATATCCCGGCTTCCTCTAAGCGTTACAGGTCCAGCGCTCTCCTGAGTTTCCCTATCCAGCCCATGCACCACTTCAGTAGTCGTTCTTTGCATTATGTTCCGCTAAGACCATAGAGTAAATGTAATAGACTGCGCGATGCAGGGCGATGTTGTAAAGGGACATTCATTTAAAAGTCAAAACCAAGGTTAAAAAATTATTGCCCCTTTAAAACACTGCCCAGACTTGCCAGTGCCTGCATTGCACACAGGCTGTAACATTTACTCCATGGGGGCGGAATTTGATATGGGGCAAAACAAAAAAGAGCGAGTAACTTTGGACCTGGGCAAACCGCACTGCAGGGGGAATGAAATACATTTATCTGAATCACTCTGGGGGGGCAGGTTTTTTTAATGTGGTTTTACCCAGGTGCACAGTTACTTGCTTTTTATTGCTTTGCTCCCAACTCACAGTCAGCCCCTTTGGCCTCCAAAACTGTGCACAGGACTCAGGGTGAGGTCTTACCAGTGACGTATAAAGTGGTAATATAACCCCCTCCCCCCCTTGCTTTTTTCTCAACGCTGCACTCTGCTAGTCAGTGGCCTTCATATAATCTCTGTTGTCACATTACATCATCATTTGTCCTAAATTCTGCTTGCGGGTCTGTCTCTCTTGTGCATTATTTACCTTTTGATGTAAAACATTAAACACACTCAAGTCCATCCCTCTATTTTCTGTAATTCACTTCAGCCGTGACGCTACAACACTCCGCCTACCGTCCTTCATCCGTGACGCTACAACACTCCGTCTCCCGTCCTTCAGCCGTGCCGCTACAACACTCCGTCTTCCGTCCTTCAGCCGTGACGCTACAACACTCCGTCTCCCGTCCTTCAGCCGTTATGCTACAATATTCCGTCTCCCGTCCTTCAGCCGTGCCGCTACAAAACTCTGTCTCCCCTCCTTCAGCCGTGCCGCTACAAAACTCCGTCTCCCGTCCTTCAGCCGTGACGCTACAACACTCCGTCTCCCGTCCTTCAGCCGTGCCGCTACAACACTCCGTCTCCCGTCCTTCAGCCGTGACGCTACAAAACTCCGTCTCCCGTCCTTCAGCCGTGACGCTACAACACTCCATCTTCTGTCCTTCAGCCATGCCGCTACAACACTCCGTCTCCCGTTCTTCAGCCGTGACGCTACAACATTCCGTCTCCCGTCCTTCAGCCGTGACCCTACAACACTCCTGTCCTTCAGCCGTGCCGTTACAACAATTCTTTTCGCATCCTTTAGGCGTGCCACTACAACACTTAGTCCCCCGTCCTTTAGCCGAGCTACTACAACAGTCCTTCTTGTGTCCTTTAGCCGTGCCGCTACAACACTCCCTCACCTGTCCTTTAGCTGAGCCGCTACAACAGTCCTTCTCGCGTCCTTTAGCTGTGCCGCTACAACACAACGTCACTTGTCCATTATTATTTATTTATTTTTTTATTCATTTTTATTTCAGAAAGGAACATTGGAAAATGGCACACAAATTTTATATTTTCTTCAACAGTGTCACAAATAACATTGTGTAATTGAGAAATAAAGTAGTTAATACATATGATCAAGACCAACATCACTTCTCAAAACAGAAAAAAAAAAAAAAAGTGAGACATAATAAAATCAGAGCTCAAAATCAAATTAAAATCAATAGGCGCGGTTGGCACATCAACCAAGTAAAAACTAAGGAACCGTTGTTGTTTGCATAGTAATTGGCGCATCTCCCAATAACAATCTGGTTTTGTACCAACTTGTGGAGTGAAAACATTTATGTAATTGATTTTGAAGGTCCCCTGATAGAGAATCCATTAAACCGCTCCCAGATGTGAAAACATTTTTCAGTACGCTCTTCCTTGTGTAATGAGGCCTCTAACCAGTCCCTGTGGAATACGTGGAACATTTTTGGTTTGAACAATTGTATGGATGGCGGTTCCCCGTGAATCCACTGGTGTAATATACTCTTACGAGCTACTGCAGAAATTCTAAGCATCAACCTCTTACTTTCCTGCACCATATTGGTTGTAAGGGGATATATCCCAGAACTGTCCATTCTGATGAAAGAGGCAGATCACTAAGGAGGTAGGTTATTGCGAATAGTCTAACCTGTTTCCAGAAATAATTTATAAGTGGCAATCCCACATACAATGCATGAATGTGGCATCAGGGCCATTGCATTTTGGGCAAACCCCACAATCAGAGATCCCAATTAAAAATCTACGATCTGGGGAAAGATATCAAAGATATGAAATATATTGTAAAACATTTCCCTGTACATTGAAGACAATGGACCTCATTCAGAGCCGCCTGCAAAATGCGAGCGCTCGCTGTGAATGAGGGCGGACGCATGTCAAAAAAGATCCGGCCTCCTGGCTGCTCGCTAGGCTGTGGGTTACCACCCACAGCCTTAGCGAGTGACCAAGTTGATGGTCGCGATGGTCAAGACCATCGCAGCTTGCCACGAGACCCTTGAGGTAGGGTCTCGTCTGCTGCAAGCCCCAGAGAGCTTTCGGCTCTAATAGAGCCGGAAGCTCTCCCACTGACATCACTGGTGATGTCAGTGGGGCCGCCTACAAACAGCAAGCGTTCGCTTGGGAATGCCTCAGGTTTGTGAAACCCCCCCCCGGCCCGCCTACAAAACGGGGCGAGCTGTTGATCAACATCGACAGCCGCCCCTTTTGTAGTGAACCCCGGAGCGAGAGAATTTCTCTCTCGCTCCGGGGCTTGCGCTTGCGAGCGGGTCTGAATGAGCCCCAATGTCTCCTGACCTTTAACCCAACTCTTACCCATTTTATTATCTATGAGTACAATCTGAGCATTTTCACTTTCTGTCTGCACTTTCTAAAATCTAAATAAGGTTTTAGCACTTTATTCACAGTAAAAAAAAAAAAAAGAAAACGTTTGTCCTGAGATTGTGGTGTTAGATTAATTTAAAGTGATTAACGCATTCTATTAAGGCCTTAACCTGTATAGTGTACTTATAACTTGGGATTAATACCACGTCTACGCTGTTTATTGAGGGTCCAAATTCAAATCTCTTCAGTTCTTGCATAAAACAAATGATTATTCTTTTTCGTGCATTATACAGAAATAATATGGCAGCGCACGTTCATCCAGTATAATGATACATCACATAACTGGGTGTGACTTGTATGAATGGATAGGAAAAGCAAAATCTTTGGCCACAGGTAAATCGCTTGTAAAATGGGTGTGGTTCAATAGATCGACACTAAAAAGGTCGACACCAAATGGTTAAGTCAAAAAGGTTGACATTTGCAAAATGTCGACACGTAATAGACCGACATGGATGTAGGTCGACCTGTACAAAAAGTTGACAGTTTCAAAAGGTTGACATGGGATTGGGCGACAAAAAAATGGTCGACACTTGTTTTCTAACCCTAAATGTCGGGGTAAGTGCCTAAACCTAACCGGCCCTCCTAGTGCCTAACCAACAATAAAAAAATAAAACAAATGCGGCTATCTTTTTTTGCGTGTGTGTGTCATCCATCCCCACGTCGACCATTTGTACCTGTCGAACTAAACCCATGTTGCCCTTCTTTGTGTCTACATTTTGTACGTGTCAACCTATAGACTGTCAACCATTTGGTTTTGACCTTTCAAATGGAATCCTTGATTAGGGATCATAGTGTTAATTGGGGTATCCGGATTTAAGATGGACAGTGTCTAGACAGACTGTCGATCTATTGACTGAGACAAAATATTGACTGACAAATGGTCAACAGGGACAAATGGTCGACACATGCTTTTTCAACATTGTTAGGGTTAGGCACTATGGGGAGAGTTAGGCACCAGAGGGAGGGTTAGGGTAAAGATTAGGAATAAATTACAAAAAAATAAAATACTTAAAAAAAAAAAGTGTGAATCATTTTTGTGTCTACCTTTGGTCCCTGTTGACCTGTTGTCTGTCTACCATCTGTTGTCGAGCTATTGAGTATCTAGCTAGACTAATTCGATCTTCTATATCACACCCGTTATCCTCTGAACTCATTTTAATTTACTGAAAACGTAACACCGTCAGTTCTCTCTATAAACTTTGATCCATTAATGTAAACTTAACTGAAATTCCGCAATCACCTTTCAAATGAAATACAATATGTATAAAACATTGGCAGTTTGAATATTTTTTACAGAAGTATTAAATAAAATAATGCCATACAGTTTTCTGTTAGAACGAAACGGTATTTTACAAGTTCATCCTGACAGGACGCGTTTCGCCTTGCCTTCGCCGTTACACATCAATTTCACAATGAATCATGCGATACAAGTGGGTATGGCTTGTCCATGGGGTGCATATAAATGAATAAAGTGCAAAAGCGAAGTTTCGCCATTGGCACAACACCTCCAATTCTTTCATTAAAAAAAAAAGATCTGTGTTAGTCACTTTTGCCAAATCTGTAGTTAGCAGGAAATACACGACCACCACCCGAATTGTTGGCTTCCTTTCTGCCCCAGACCGTAATGTGTGCGAGACTGATGTGGTCCAAGCAACGCGAGAATCTCTCACTCGCAGTTGGCTAAGGTTAGTTCTCAGCATCTTTTTCTTACATGGTTTAACTTAACAGGAAAGTAGCTCCTGAAACAAATGAATACGACACCAGCATCATTTGTACAGCGCTGTCTGATTCCAGTGTGCGAGTGCAATGATGACGTGTAGAATGTTTGCGTGGAATTCTTGGATGGCCACAGGTCACCTGTTCCTCCAGCCAAGGCGGTAATCACTTGCCTGCCGAGTACGCCATGTATGTGATGCATTGATCACTTGTGCTGCAATCCCATTACTCGCATAGCATTTCCTATGCTAAGCTGTAAGCCATACTGTCCTTTCTGTCACCCCCAGCCCTCTCAGGTTTTCTCAGAACACTCCCGTCTTTCCTCAGTAACCGTTTCATTAACTTCCTGATAACACTCTAATTCCACAAGGCAAAGTTCATCATACAGATCTTCGTTATCATTAGGCTTGCCATTTTCCACATATGCATGCTGAGGAGGATCCTGTAAAAACTGGAAGACATAGGAACATGTATTAATGTTTATATGGTACAGCATCTTGTACCCGGACCGGTGACGGGTATAGATCCACTATGATAAGCTTGTAGTGCGCAATAAGAGGATCCACCACACAGGGCGCAGAAAAGCCCTGTTATGGCCCTGCAATTAATGGTACTTACAGGGTTGTCGAGGCATAGGGCAGGCCAATGTATGGCTGGGGGTGTGGTCACTGTGGAAGACACAGTCACACCCAATTGGGGCGTAGATTCCCATTGTTCATGCCTCCTTTGCACTCCTGGGCTCTTTTAGAGGGGATGTAGTTATAATCCTGACCCGGTATTACGGATAGTATAAGGATTATGGGGGAGGGTTAGGCTGCGGAAGGCGGTAGAGGGTCAGGCTGGAAGGGGGGAGAGGGTTAGGCACCAGGGGGAGGTAGTTAGGATGCGGAAGGGGGGAGAGGGTAAGGATTAGACTGCCGGGTGGGGGAGGGGTTAGGGTTAGCATGCTTACCTACTTATACCGGGATGGTGAATGTCGGAGTGCCGCTGGTAATATTCTGACCACTGGCAGCCCGATCGCCGGGATCCTGTACCCATCCCCTACAGAGTCCCTGGCTTGGGTATCTGTACTCCCCCACCCCTCCCCTTCCATCTCCTCACAGTGTTCCTATCAGAGTGCACCAACATTTCATCCCTATATAGTGACATATACACAGGTACTCACCTCCTGCATGTGGGATGGCATCTCAAAGGGGGGGTACAGCAAATGCTTGAGTAGAAGGCAGCTTCTTTTGTGCATCAGATACGCGCCTCCCGCACACACGCCAAAGCCTAAGAAACTGAAAACTATAATCATCACCAGCTGCAAGGTCGTGAGTTCTGAAAAACAAAAAAAGACACAGCCACACTTACATGGTTTATCAGAGGCAATAATATGTACAGAACCATGAATTTATGCGTCTTTTTGTGATATCAGGAACCCAATGTTCTATACCCAGGGTTTCCCAAACTCAGTCCTCGGGGAACCCTAACAGTAGTGTTCATTCTAGCACCCTGCACCAATCACAACCTGTGCAGTTACTCTTTCCTGCCTGGGGGCCACACTCTGTTCTGGTGCTTCTAGCACACTCAGTTGATGCAACAAACTTCTGATATACAGAGCAGAGTGTGTTAGAAGCACCAGAGCAGAGAGCGACACACCAGGCAGGAAAGAGGAACTGCACGGGTTGTGATAGGTGCAGGGTGCTAGAATGAACACTACTAACCGTTCAGGTTTAAGGAAATCCATGACTGAGCACAGATGGTATACCGAAACTGACCTGTGCTTAAGCATGGATATCCTTAAAACCTGGACTGTTAGGGTGCATGGAGGATTTAGGGAACCAGTGGTATACAAGTGTTAGTTACATCACGCAGAGGAGCGGATACAGTGCGCCAGTTTGCGTTGCATATATACGCTGTGAATTTGCATGGTTAGAAAGGGATGGTATGCGCACACACACACACACACACACACACATGCATTGATGCAGGCTCGTGCAATTCTGCCACTTACGCCCGTCAGGACCTGAAAAGGGTGGACAGGGGAGTGAAGGTGCATTGTAACGCAGGGCGAATACAGTAAAGACATGTTTGCACAAATGCAGCTCCCGCAGACCTTCAGGAACACGCACATACGACCAATGAGGCTTATCTTTTGCACCTTTTACATTGCAGAGCAAATACACGCTGATCATTAAGTCCAATAAGTAAGTAATTTAAGTCCAATTAAGCCAACAGCCCTGCATTAGCCCCAGAATGCACTAGGTCACTGATTATATCAAATCCTTTTTGTTACATCACTGGTACCTTGTGCGTTTTGCTAAACCGGGAAAAGTGCGAGCAAATCTGATAAACGGTATTTCTATTCAAAGTTTTTTTTAAAAGACAACAACAAGTGCATGGTTTTTGCAGAGAGATCTGATCATCGCTGTGCGTTTCCGCCTTCTGCATGCAGACAAACCTCTTATATCACCGAGCGGTTTATGTTTATCGCTCTGGAGAGGACAGTAAGATATTATATAAGGATGACTGTATGCAACGCACAGATCGGAGGGCAAGCTGCACTGCTCCCCAGAGAACAGGATTTTAAATGAGATATTCTACTTTAAATATTTACATTAGACAAATACAAAAAGGAAGAGGAAAAAAAATTGTGCAAATGGCCATTAGGCTGAAAGGTGATGCGAGTACACTTGAAAAGGGCGGAGTTAATGATAAGTGGGTGGGGCTGTAGAGAGACAGCTGTTTAGCATGGACAGTCGGCTGAGACAATATATACAGTACTGTACGAGGGTTGTCCAAAAAGTAATTCCTAAATGCTCATAACTCTGAAATAATAAGCAACATTTATCTGAAACTTTGTCAGTTTGTAGTTTAATATGTCTGCTAACTATATATGTAGTTTTGTTTAGATAGTTCAAGAAATACCATGGAATCCAAGAGGAAACAAAGAGCCGTCATTGTATTTCTGGAGAAAGAAGGCTGCAGTGCTACAGAAATCCACAGAGGACTGAATAAAGTGTATGGTGAGCGTACAAGTGACTATAGCAATGTCAGAAGGTGGATGAAGCGTTTTCAATCAAGAGAATCGTCTGTGTGCGACAAACCTCGTGGTGGCAGACCATCAACAGCAGTGACAGCAGAGAACCAACACACAGTCGATGCCATGATTCAGAAAGACCATTGTGTGACCATCAGAGATGTCAGTGATGACCTTGAATGTAGCCATGGCACTGCAGAAACACTCATCAATGATTTGGGATATCGTAAAGTGTGTGCTAAATGGGTTCCAAAGCAATTAACCAGGGATCATAAGGCCCACAGGGTGGAAGTGTGCAATGACCTTTTGAAGCCAACCCTGAGAGGTTTTTGGAAAATGTCATTACGGGAGATGAGAGCTGGGTATTCCTTTATGACCCAGAAACAAAGGCCCAATCAAAGCAATGGAAACACCTAAGTTCACCTAGGCCAAAAAAGTTTAAATCACAGCAATCCGTTAACAAAGTCATGGCCACATTCTTCTGGGATTGCCGAGGTGTCATTCTCATCGATTACTTGGAACCAAACCAATCAATCAACAGTGATCGACACATTATTACACTTAAGAAGTTGAAAGAAGCCATCCGCAAAAAAAGGTCAACAATTCCACTGTCAAATGTCAACTTACACCACGACAATGCCAGACCTCACACTTCGATGGCAACATCTGCATCCATTGCCAGAATGGGGTGGGCAATAATGCCACATCCACCATACAGTCCTGATTTGGCCCCTTCTGACTTTCATCTGTTTGGCCCCCTCAAACACTGTCTACGGGGTCAACATATTGAAGACATAGAGGTTGTTAAAAACGCCATACGTTCCTGGGTCATACACCAACCACTGGAATTTTTCCAAAGTGGATTCACAGCTTGGATTGAGAGGTAGAGAAAATGTTTGAGGGCAGATGGTGAATTTTTTGAGTAGTCATTCTGTTACTAAGACTTCAAAGTATTTTACTGCAAATTTTCAAATCTGTATCTATAATAAAATTTGTGTTGTGAGCATTTAGGCATTACTCAATCTGTTCACCGGCTTGTAGCAGACGGCAATGTAGAACACAGGAAAATAATCTACAACATCCGTAACCTTTCAAACAGTTAGGACTTTAAATGGTTGTCAGCTCTTAGATAAAGTGTCTCATCCACTACCCCAGGCTCCATATCCTGCTCCTCAGAGGTCTGTCCCCAGGGCCCTTCATTCACTGCGCCATAGACATGCTGAGATTCTTCAGCCTTTTAGCCTTGATGGCCCAAGACCGTGGGAAAACCAGTCCCCCCTCCTTGCACTGTCACCCTGCTAGAGGTGATATGTCCCAATATTGGGGCCGTGAGAAGGTGACAAATAATACCCAGGTATGGGGACAGTCCTATTAAGTGCCTCAGTGAGTGCTGAAGGTGCATGTGAAATTACCTGTATCCGTTGTGGTGTCACATAAGGTATCACTCATTTGCCCATCTATATAATCAGTAGAAGACGTCACCCGTACACAGTACTTGGTCCATGGCTCCAGCTTTCTCAGGATGTAGCTCGTCCTTACGCCAAGATCAACTTCTTTCTAAAATATCAGGAATGAGAACAGTCACACTGTACTTAGGTTCACACATCTGCTGAGATTGCTCCTTTAGTCAATAACCCTACCACATGATCACCATGTATGTACCCAGCGGCGGTGCCATGTAACGATACAGCGCACACGCCGTACACACTGCACAATCCGGTGTACCGCGGCGCGATGGGTCGTTCCATGCTGCATGTAACAGCACAAGTTCCTTCATTGCATCGTCCATTCTGTGGTGCAGAACAGCAGATGGGGCGATGAGATGAATGACTGTTGTGCAGGTGCAATCGGGTGTACACACTGCACGATCCGTACCATAGATCTTATAGTGTGTGCCCAGCTTTGCATATTTGAAAGATTCATAAATAGACGTATTTAAAAAAACAAATCAAACGGTTTAACCAGTTTCACTGCAGCTCTGCATAACACCATAAATAATCAACTAACCTAATAAATTAAGTTCAGTAACAGGCACATCCTATAATACACACACTCACCTGAATAATGACCATGCATATTGGCCCAGTGACGTGCACATGTACAGGCAGCCACACGGGCCCAGTGACACATGTACAGGCAGCCATATGGGCGCAGTGACACATGTACAGGCAGCCATATGGGCCCAGTGCACATGTGCAGGCAGCCACACGGGCCCAGTGACACATGTACAGGCAGCCACACGGGCCCAGTGACACATGTACAGGCAGCCACACGGGCCCCGTGACACATGTACAGGCAGCCACACGGGCCCAGTGCACATGTGCAGGCAGCCACACGGGCCCAGTGACACATGTACAGGCAGCCACACGGGCCCAGTGACACATGTACAGGCAGCCACACGGGCCCAGCACATACATACAGCCAGCCACACGGGCCCAGGTACACGTGTGATATGAAATTCCTCTGGATCGTGCATAAAAATATCTGGACCTATTGTTCCTTTAGTCGGTTCTATGTGTGTATATGTATATATGTATATATATATATATATATATATATATATATACACACACACTTTTACACACATATACACACACACATTAATTACTTTTAAAAGAAGTCACGTGTTGAGGAGGAGTCACTAATAACACTGTGCCACATGAAGGTACGGAATAGTTAGAGGAGATAATCTAGATCAGAATGTCATACCTTCTCTCCGGTATGTTCCTTCCAGTAATACAGCCGGTAAGTCATCTTCCATTCTTTGGGTATCGGTGTAAAAGGGGGGGAAAAGTCTACTTCCAGCTTTCTCGAATCGGAAATGAGGATCAGAGACGTCACGGGACCTATTGTTGCTGCAGAGAAGAACAACACTGTGAATGCGTAATATTGTACATGCAGAAATCTCTCCCTACAGGGTGCTATCACCAGCACAGGCTGAGGCCGAGCAGCACGCTACAGTCAGGCAGGATTTACCCAATAAAGGCACATGTGCAGACAGGAAACACAAAAATATTTATATCTCTCTTTTTAATACTGCTCTTTATTTTCATCTAACCAACCATCCGATTAGGCGGCGATGTTGTACACAATCCTATTGGGTGGGATATTAAACCCATTATATATATATATATATATATATATATATATATATATATATATATATATTACACACACACATACACATATACACACACATATACATATATATATATACATACACACACACACACACACGCTTAAGAGGCGCTCAGAATCTGGAAGTAACAGGAGGACCTGTACAATGTCTCTCCACCTAACGCCGCAATCTCTGCCGCCTTCTTCTATTGTGTCCATCCATATCCCCTATAGTAATGTAAGCTGGTAAGAGCAGGGTCCTCAACTCTTTACAGTCTCTACATAATAAGGACCTCTGCACACTGTACTATGGCTCTACAGAATCCTTCTGGACACTGTGTGCTGATCCTTTGGGAAAAGTCTCCGTCAACAAAAACTAGCCCGGAACCTAAAGCACGGAATTCTACCGCTCATATTGTTCACTGAAACCCGCCCGGTAGCTGCACTATATTTGGAGACCCAGTGAGTGCCGCATTAAATCTCCCACTGATAGTTACTGCTACTGCAACTGCATTTTGGATTGAAAAGTCAACTAGAACTTTGCTTATAAGCCGGATATCAACGGATAAAGCTCAGAAAACTGCGGGAGGCTGCTTCATGCCGGAAAGTGTCCGTAAGATATATTGTCTCAACACTGATTAGTTTACACTGACATGATCCTAAACTGGCAAAAGCAGTTTTACACGTACCTGCACCTTGGAGAAATAAAGGTTATTTGTCACTGCACTGACTGGGACACAGATACTGGCTAATGGAATTTATAATGAGTAGGGGGAATGCTACGGGCATCATTCTGAGGTGGCAGTAAAGCAAAAAAGAGCAAATAACTGTGCACCTTGGTAAAGCCGCGCTGCCCTGCAGCTGGGGGAGACGTCACATGTGCAGAGAGGGGAGTGGCCAAACTCAGATCTAAATGGCAGAGTAACAAAAGAGCTGTCCGACATTTGCGGGCTACATGCAACAGCAGCCAGTATTTACCCTGCATGCACACACATAAATGCATCTGCCCCCCTTCTGGTGCAGCATGACGTGTCCAGGTGCTTGACTCCCACCTCCGAATCCAGCCCCTTTGTGTTTTTAATTGCATTTTACTGATTGTTATATTGAATACATTAAGTCTTCATTATAAGACACTGTCACAGTATTGCTATAGTTATGTATATTTGCAAGTTGACACATCGCAGTTTGTTACTTCTTTTCTATTTTGTTTTGAGAAAAGAACCCCTGTGAAAACTTATAAATAAAAGCGAACGACGACAACAATCAATTGAATTGCGCGGATAGGGGGCGGGTGCGCTCCAGCGAATTTAGTTGCGTTCACGTAATGCCAGAGCATCTATGGCCAATTTGCCTTCACCTCTGCATGGATCTCACAAGGACAGCACACTAATTAGACAGAGTTGCTCCTTTTCTCTGCCGTCTTGCTGCATGTTGATAAAGGAGAAAGGGTACATGAAGAATAATCCGGTATCTACTTACTGTTTTTACTTGCTTGGAAAACGGGTGTCTGGCTCCAGGCAGACCTCTGCGCTCCCAGCTGAGCCTGGACCTTCAGCGTACCTCTCCAAAGCCGATTTATGTGTGTAAAGTCGCACTGTGTCTCGCTGATGTTTGCACACAGTATACGATGGTCATTGTACCTGTAACACACACACACACAGATACAGCCGCCTTATACAACTGCCCATGAGAAAACACCAAACATGGGACAGGGTCAATCTTTCACAATACCAGTGGTCTCCAACGTTAATTGAGGTGTGAGCTACTTTGGAAAAATTAAACCTCCCGAAGAGCTACTAAAATTGTGTAAAAAAAAAAAAAAATCTGGCTAATAACCGAACAATTGAAGGTAATTTAATGAAAATTAAAAAAAAAAAAAAGAAAAAAAATGTTTAACAGAAAATAAAAATGCATTTAATTATTACAGTGATATTGTTGTAGTTTGTACATACAATTTAAGCACAGGCACATTTCACTGTTAATTACCGGCTAGTAGAGGAGCAAAAGATATAGGCAGGGCTGCTGTGTGATTTTCAGGCAGGACTGGGCGGGAGTCACTCGCTCCACTGTAGCGTAGACGCCGCGGGTGGAACCACGGGGAAGTGCGTCAGGCGATTGCTGTAGAGGTTACGGCAATCACCTAATGTGCTTCTCTGTGACTCCACCAAACGCTTTCATGCCACACGTCAGAGGTCACTTCCTTCTAGTTGACTCGGCAGTACTGCAGTTAGGTGAGCTACCAAAATTAAGACCACGAGCTACAGGTTGGAGACCACTGGGATAAACTGTCCGCTTATGCAAAATTAGCACACGTTTTTCCACCCGAAGTGTTCCCCAGTTTATTTAGTTTTTTTTTTTTTTTCAAATTAAGTTTGTTTTTAATATAGATATATATTTTTTTTTCTAAACTAGTAAAACAATAATAATAAAAAAAAAAAACACACACCAGCCACCCAGCAGAAATTTGGATTTGCTAAAACCGTGCTGCAGAGGTGGTGGCCAGGAGACTACTTAAAATCAAGGGCCACTCACTCAAAAAGTATTCCCCATTTAATGGAGTGCACATTCGCTGGGAGCTGCTGTCTGGTACTGTCGAACTACATGTTCCAGCAAGGTACTGGTGGCCACTGACTGCCTAGTTCGAGGAATGTGAAACGGATGCATTGCTGCGTTACTGAGGCTTTGCACATCTGTCACCTGAGAAATGAGATGGCAAAACCGAGATATAGAGAGACAATTCCTCCAGCAGAGGTCAGGAGTCAGTGGGTGCATCAAATGTAGCAAGTCCCATCTCACAGGGTCTCACGTGCGTTAGATGTTTGTTGTTGACAGTGTAGCACGAAGTGGTAGAGTACGGAATTCCTGGCTTGAGTGATCTACGCACCACATACAGAATCATGCAGTCTCACACCTTCTTAATTTAGATGCTTCCATCTGTGGTTGAATTAAGGGCCTGATTCAGAGCCGGACGCAATTAGCGCTCGCTCGTCCAGAAAATAGAGGTGGCTATTCAAATGAACAGTTTGCTCTTTGCGGTCTGTTCACGCCTCTAGTAGGTGTGAACGAGCGAACAAAACTTGCGGTCGTTTTTTGGAAAAATACGCCCCCTGGCCGCTCGCATCCTACGTCATGTCCGCTATTTATTAGATTAATCGAGTACATCGACCAGCGTATGAACTGCTCACTATTCTTGTGGGTGGTTTTTGCTACCACAATCTTGCGAGCAGTTCTGGCTATAAAATAACCCAGTGACGTGGTCAATGACGCTGCTGTTTTAATTATGCACACCCATAAAACGCCCGTTTTGACCTTTAAGCACGCCTGCGCTCTGATCTCCACTTCCCGTTTTCAAGCACCTTCCCCTGTTACCACCCACATACGCCTCATTCTGTCACTCAAATTATCAGGCATTCGCTATTTTGCGAGCACATGAATTTCGACCGCACTGACTGGTTCGCGCATTCGTATACCGATCCGTACGCATGCGCAGTTGGGCAAACATCGCTCAGAGCGAACGAGAGGCCGCTTACGAGCAGCTCTGAATCAGGCCCCAAGTTCTTAATTTGGAGAAATTGATAAAAGAAAAAAGGAGCTGGAGCAAGTCCGTATTTCTCCTGTAGTTCAGCAAAAGGTGGGTGGGGGGGAAGCCTCCTAAGATACGGAGGAGCATCTTCAGAGCAGCACTGAAAATCTAGGCAAGTTCCCAGGGAAAGGACCATGGGGTGTTGCCAAATTTGGGTGGGTGGATAATTATATGGCGCTAGCTTAAAATAAGAGAAGTGTAAATGTAACTGTCGGGATTTCATAGGCCTGTTCCAAAAATCTCTGGGATGGAAGGATAAGGGTTCCGGTAGTCCTGCGCCAGGAGGGGTTTTTTCATTTCATCCATTTTTTTTTCAACTCGTGGCTTGAGTGACCTGAGCTTAGGTGGCTTAGCTGCGTGGTTTTACATTTCCTAATTGGAGGAAGGCTAGATCTTCCTGCTGGTAAAGAGGCTTTTGACAGAATCTTTCTACAATATCTAGGGGTTTTGTCTTCCCAAATATATTGCAGCAAATTTATTTTGAAGGGATTGGAAAGGGCAGAGCAACCGGGGATAGACGCTTATTTTAATTGCATTTATCCTGCATACCGGCGAGATATAAAGGTATAGCCAAGAATTTAAATCCTGTTTATAATCAGTAGGGGACAGATACATTGAAATAGTTGCGTATATTCTTTGAATTTAGGTGTCCCTAGTTAATTTCGAAGAACTTTGTTCAGTGTGGGGGGAAGGTAGAGTGTTAGGGTTCCTAGGCTGGAATTGTTAATTTCTAAAGGTGCCTACACACACAACGATTTTTTGAATGATTATCGTTAAACGATATCGTTAAACGATATCGTTTAAAAAAAATCGTTCACTTTCTGAGTCAAACGATGAACGATTATTGTTCATGCGCGTTCACGTTTGTAGTATGTAGTTCAGTCAGACTTGTCAACTCAACGATTTTCATTAAGTTAATATGCAAAAATCGTTTGTAGTTCATAAAAATCGTTCATTACATTTAGTAAATGAACTACTCTAGTAAACGATTTTAGTTAATTTTTTCAAGGGAAAAAATTGTTTACTAAAATCGTTCATTAAACTAAATCGTTGTGTGTGTATGCAGCTATAGTCTGATAGGGAACTGTATTTGTCTAGATCTTGGAAAAAAAAATTGGGAGAGAGGATGGCTTATTGGTTGGAGTTAGCAACACATCGTCTGAGAAGAGAACATTTGTATTGGTGTGAGCCTATATGGAAACCTGTAATATTGGAATGGCTTCTTATCCTGGATGCTAAAGGCTCAATACCAAAAGAAAAAAACCTAGATTAGGGGTGAGAGAGTCACCTCTGGGTAGTGCTGGGCCCCAATTTTAATTTTTACAGACGAGGCATTGGGGCACATATCTATCTGGGAGAGGGCCTGGAAGGAAGAAGTTGGCCTGGCCTATATACTGTATATATATTTTTGCTATTGCCATTTCCTGATTTCCTAAATTACCCACCAGGATTATATGTACCTGACTTCCGTATTGTTTCTCCTTCATCCACTAGGGGACACTGGAGCCTCAGTACAATGGGGTATAGAAGTGGGTTAGCTGGGAGCTGGCACCTTTAATAAAAAAAAAACTTGAATGGTGGCTAGCTCCACCCCCTCTATACCCCCCCAGGTCAGTCTAAAATTTGTGCCCTGGGAGCTGGACCTATGCTCCAGTAGGCACACTACAAAACAAAGAAAGAAATCCATTTGAGGATACAGACAGGCAGCCAACTGCCCCTGCCTGTCTGCACCGCTGGAGCTGCCGGGGAGACCTCACCGCTACAGCCTGCGGTCCACGCTGAGATCTCCAGCTAAAGAGACCTCAGTCTCTGGGGAGCCCTAGACGCGCTGGATGCCCGCTCGTCGCAGGCTTTCCCCTAGCACAAATCCCGCCGCCGGCAGCCATAGCAGGTTCAAGGTCAGTGCATCCTGGTTCCCCGATTTGCGGGAGAGCCAGGACTTAGTCAGGCGGGTAAACATAGGAGCAGCATCCGCTTGCGCTGGAAAGGCGCTATAGCAGAGGAGGCGGAGCTTAAGTCCGTCTTCTGCTCCTGCCTCCCAGCAACCCCAGCGCATCTGCAGTAGACGCTGGGGGGCCATTTTAGAAGAAGGGCTGCTCCTGGAGACTGCACAAATTCAGCAAAAAAGGCCAGTAAAAAGGGTTCTTTTTAAGGCTGTTTATAGCTCTATTAATAGAGCTGCATAGGGTGCATAGCAATCTCCCTCTCTGCCCCCTCTTTGATACTGTGTGGTCTCTGTATCTGTCCTCTCTCCTACTGTGTGTATGTGTGTGGTGTGTGTGACAGAGTGCTGCAGCATGGGTTCCAAAGAATCTAAAGCTGCACAAAAATCATTCTCATGCAAAAAATGTGCAGAGAAGTTCACACAAGAACAGTCTAACTCTTCTTTGCTGTGTGACAAGTGTGTGTCTCAGCCGCAGGCTGCCGACACACCATCCCAGTCGTTATGGTCTGATCAAATAACTTCTGTTATGACAAAACTGTCCTTAGGAGCTTGAAGCAGCTCGCAGAGACAGGGAAGTGATCAGACAGAGATCACCTGAACCAGATTGGGCACATTCTTTAGCCAAATCTGTGGAGGGACTTACTAAAGTTATGTCCCAGGCACCCACTGCTGCCTCGTCATATAATGTCCCTAATAAGAGACTTATCCAGAATCCCTTACATTGGGATGATTCGGATAACGAGGAAGCGCAGGAACCAGAAGAGGGCGAGGTTCAAGAAGAGGTTCAGTTTCCTGATGAATCAGAACCAATATCAGGGCGTAGATGCAGTAATCACTGCAGTACACCTGGCCTTACATATAGAGGACTCAGAAGTGACTTCTAAACAGTCTATTTTTGGTAAGAGATTTAGACAGGCTGTCACTTTCCCAGCTTCAGAGGAGTTGGATGATATCCTAACCTCAGCGTGGAAACACCCTGATAAGAGGTTTCAAAGCTCTAAGAAATTTTTATCTTATTATCCATTTCCACCAGATAGTAGGAAATTATGCGAAACTCCCCCAGCTGTAGATACCTCAGTATAAAAAGACAGTGCTTCCTGTACCTGGGGCTGTTTCCTTAAAGGAGTCCTCCGACAGAAAGCTGGAAAACACGCTAAAATCCATATATACAGTGGCAGGAGTATCACTGCATCCAGCACTGGTTAGCTGTTGGGTAAACAAGGCTGTCGAAGCCTGGGCTACACAACTTGCAGAGGGTCTCAGGACAGGAACGCAGACTGAAGATCTTATTCAGCTGGCTGAGCAGATTGCAGAATCAGCCGCTTTCCTTGGGGAAGCTTCTAAGGACATACGTGGTCTTTCTGCTAGATCTTCGGCTTTAGCTATATCAGCCAGAAGAGCCCTTTGGCTGCGTCAATGGCACGCAGATGCAGAGCCCAAGAGAGCAGTAGAAGCTCTTCCTTTCACCGGGGAAGTTCTTTTCGGGACGGCGTTAGATAAGTGGATCTCACAGGCTACTGGTTGGAAATCCACTTACCTACCATCTGCGGCTCCCCCTCCTAGACGACCTTCTGCAGGACCTTCCTTTCGGTCCTTTCGTCGGCACCAAGAGTATTCACAAAGGTCATGGCCATCATGATGGCTCTGCTGCGGCTTCAGGGGGTAGTCAGTGTCACATACCTGGACGACCTCCTGATCAAGGGTCCGTCAGTAGCTCGATTCTTAAAAGACATTCAATTAACCCAGAATCTTCTCTTGCAACACGGATGGATTCTAAATGTACAAAAATCCTCCCTGACTCCGACACAACGTCTGCTGTTCCTGGGCATGATATTGGACACAGTGGAACAGAAGGTATTTCTGCCCCAGGACAAGGTCTCCTCCATTCAAAGCATGATTTTGCGGTATCGCAGAGTATCAGTACATCTCTGTATCCGCCTGCTGGGAAAGATGGTGGCGACCTTCGAGGCAATTCAATATGCGAGATTTCATGCCCGCCCCTTTCAGTTGAACCTTCTTTCCCAGTGGTCAGGATCCCACCTATTTCTCCACCAGCGAGTCCTCTTGTCTCCCCAGACGAGAACATCTCTAATTTGGTGGTTGAATCCCTCGCACCTGCTGACAGGACGACGGTTCGCAGTATGGGATTGGATTCTCCTCACCACAGATGCAAGTCTAAGAGGGTGGGGAGCAGTGACCCAGGGAAGACATTTTCAGGAGCACTGGACTCAGAGGGAGGCAGGTCTGCCCATAAATATTCTAGAGTTAAGAGCAATATTTTATGCTCTCCAACTGGCGCATCCTCTGTTGCAAGGTCAGGCAGTCCGAGTACAGTCGGACAATGCCACAGCGGTCACATATCAACAGACAAGGCGGCACCAAAAGCAGAGCCGCCATGAGGGAAGTAGGCAGAATCCTGCTTTGGGCAGAGGAATTCGCAGTGGCGATCTCTGCCATCTTCATCCCAGGAGTGGAAAACTGGGAGGCAGATTATCTCAGTCGGCAAGATATTCATCCGGGGGAATGGTCGCTCAATCCTCAGGTACTTCACCAACTAACTCTCAGGTGGGATCATCAACAGGCTGATCTCATGGCATCGAGGTTGAACCACAAATTACCAATTTACTGTTCCCGGACAAGGGAACCACAGGCAGCAGCAGTGGACGCACTGACAACACCATGGAGGTTCCACTACGTATACTTATTCCCTCCTTTCCCACTAATTCCTCGCTTACTTCAGAGAATCAAACGCGAGAATGTCAGAGTGCTATTAATAGCACCAGATTGGCCCAGACGAGCGTGGTACTCGGCAAATAAGGAATCTGCTGGTAGACGAGCCGTGGCCACTTCTTCTTCAAGACGACCTCCTGCTTCAGGGGCCGTTTATCTATCAAGACTTAAGGCGGCTTCGTTTGACGGCATGGCTACTGAAAGGGCCGTTCTTAGACAGAAAGGAATCCAGTCAAGTGTAATTGCTAACATGATTAGAGCTCGCAAAGACGTTACATCTCAGCATTCCTATGGAATATGGAAGGCTTATGTCACTTGGTGTGAAAGACGCAATTCACCTCCATCAGTATTTAAGGTATTACGTCTCCTTTTCCTCCAGGCTGGCATAACAGCGGGTCTTCGTCTGGGCTCCAATAAAGGTACAGATATCTGCGTTATCCATTTTCTTCCAGAGGAAATTGGCCTTATTACCGGATATCCAGACTTTTCTCCAAGGAGTAGTCAGGCTTCAGCCTCCTTTTGTGCCTCCTACGGCACCATGGGACTTAGATTTGGTATTGGATTTTCTCCAGTCTGAGACCTTCGAGCTGCTACAGAGGGTGGAGTTAAAGTACTTAACTTGGAAGGAGGTTCTCCTTTTGGCACTCGCCTCAGCGAGGCGTGTGTATGAACTGGGGGCCTTATCATGCAGCCCTCCTTATATCATTTTCCACAAATAAAGGGCAGAATTACGCACACAAAAATCCTTTCTTCCAAAAGTAGTATCTGCTTTTCATATTTAAGGATGACTCTCCAGCTTCTAAATCCTTAGATGTAGTCAGAGCGCTCCGGATTTATGTCGACAGGAAAGCTTCGCTCCGTAAATCAGATGTTTTGTTTGTTCGGTTTGATTTGGCCCGTCCAGGTTGGCCGGCTTCCAAACAAACTATTTCCAGATGGATACGTCTGGCTATCAGACAGGCTTATGTGGCGGCTGCCAGACAACCACCGACTTCCATTACAGCGCATTCTACGCGCTCGGTAGGACCTTCATGGGCGGCTGCTCGTGGGGTTTCTTTAAACCAGCTTTGTCGAGCAGCCACTTGGTCCGGCAAGCACACGTTTCTAAGATTCTACCATTTTGATACTTTTGCGGCCTCCGCTTCTGAGTTTGGCCGTGCAGTTCTGCAGGGTTCTCAGCGCTCTCCCACCCAGGATGTGAGCTCTGGGACGTCCCCATTCTACTGAGGCTCCAGTGTCCCCTGGTGGATGAAGGAGAAAATAGGATTTTGGTACTTACCGATAAATCCCTTCCTCCGATTCCACAGGGGACACTGGACACCCACCCTGCGCTGCTCTTCCTGCATTGTTATTATTTCCAGATTCAGATGGTTGTTTGTAACTGTTGTCCGATTGGAATGTTGGTTTGTTTTTTATTAACCTTCTTTATATATGAATGCTGTGGCTTCTCTGTCTCCTACTCCTTACTTTCCAGCTCCAAACCGGGCACAGTTGTTTAGACTGACCTGGGGGGCGGGGTATAGAGGGGGAGGAGCTAGCCACCATTCAAGTTTTTTTTATTAAAGGTGCCAGCTCCCGGCTAACCCACTTCTATACCCCATTGTACTGAGGCTCCAGTGTCCCCTGTGGAATCGGAGAAAGGGATTTATCGCTAAGTACCAAAATCCTAATTTTTTGGAGTCCGTTAAGGTGAACGCTACAGTGTTTCGTATCGTAACAGCCACACCATTGGGTTTCAGCGAGTCTGATGAAAACCTTTTGGAAGACAATGAGGTGTGGTTAAAATTTTTAAAAGAGCTTCTTAAAAAGGAGCATGAAATTATTATTTAGATTATGAATTGCTAACAGGAAGAGCACGGATCTTTTTGGAGGGCTGTTAATTCTTTGGTGTTGATGGAGAGGATTTCAGATGCCATATTGTGTTTTATAGGTCAGTTTCACGTCAGGAACAAGTTGAAGATTTTGGGCAAAATTTACTAAGCGCGGGTCCTAAACCCCGGCGGTTTGGTGGCTGGTTCTATTCTGTTCTGTGGCTGGTTCTATTCTGTTCTAAACCCCGGGGGTTTGGTGGAGGTTTTGCAGCAGTTTCTAAATGACAGCCCTATGCTATTCTAAAATGTGTTTTGACGGCGGTTTTGCAGCAGTTTTGGCCTTAGTAAATCTGCAGATAGCAAAACCGTCGCCAAACTCACAGGGTTTAGAAAAGAATAGAACCCGCCGTCAAACCGCCGCATAGTAAATTTTTCCCGTTAACTGAATTTAGTTTGGTGTTAAGAGTGTGGAAGGGGGATTCCTGGCATCACCTTGCCAAAGAAAGAGGACAGGGGACTTGTAGGGAATTACAAGGGACAGCAGCGGTCCAAGGGCCTGATTCAGCAGGGATCGCAATTGTAACCGGGTACCCAGAGCGGCTGATCGTGCGTACTGCGCAGTGCATGATAGCATGGCGATCACACTGTGATTGCACACGCAGAAAGAAAGCCATCGCAGAGGGAGTGAGAAGACGTCAGGATTTGGGGGGTAGTGACTGGGGAGCGGTCGGAGAATCGTAGGCGTGCCTGTCTGTTTGAACGCCGTTACATGGGCATGCATAAATTAGCATATTTTCTCAGTACACTTGCGTGCCGTGATTGCAGCCGTGATCGCAATAGCGATCCGGTGATGAATCAGGCCCCAAATCCTCTACAGTGTGGGAGACGGGTCACTGACGCTAGAACCCTAAATTGGCCGAGGACTAGTTTATATAAGGCCAAAATGAGACTCAATATTTTAGGCTCGTTTACAGACTTTACATACTGTATATGAATAAGGTGTTCTACGTATACACCTGTTCCTACTGGGGGCAGGTTCCCAGGGACATGGGGAGGGCTGGGGGCCTGGGTGCTGGTGACCCCACCCACCCAAAGTAAAAACTGACAAAAAAAAGCAAACAAAAAGATATAAAAATCCAATATACACAGGATAAGGGCCTGATTCAATAAGGATCGCTATTGCGATCGCAACGGCAATTACGCACGCAGTCTCACTGCGAAAATATGCTAATGATTACAATCGTAATGCCGTCGCAGCCAAACATAAGGACGCCCACTTTACCTTTCACACATCCGTAATACTGCAAAACCATCGGTACCATGGAGTACCATCGCAGCCTCACGCACACTTGCACAAGCTCTGACCTTACTCAGGAATTGCTAACCTCAGCACACGCAGTGAAAGCCCAAGCTGTGTACGGCATCACAGGGGCTAACTTATGCACGTCCCTGTAACGGCGATCAAACGCACTGACACACCTGCGTTTCACTGACCACCCCCCCCCCCCCCGTCACACCCCCAAACGGTCCCTTCCTGTCAATCACCCTGCTATGGGTCTGCGTTGTCTCTACGACCGCAGTCCCGATCGCAGCGCAGAACGCATCAACCGGCCGATTGCGTGCGTCATCGCAGTTGCGATCCGTCATGAATCAGGCCCTAAGTGTCTTTATTTGCCGTGTAGGTGGGTACGTGGGGAACAATGCTGATCTTAGGGTGACGGCTGCACTAACTAAACTACAAAATGAATGTGCAAAGTGTGTAGTATAGCAAGTTACAAAAAAATAAATATAAAAATGACAAGAGCATTTGGCTGGTAATTGGATAACATGTCCTCTGATGTCTGTACATAGGTACCATCTAGCATCACACACACATACACATATATATATATATATATATATATATATATATATATATATATATATATATATAAACAGGACCCAACAATGAGGACATGGAGGGCAAGTAAATAAATCATACATTGGGAAACAAAAGAACTTTAGAACGTCTTAATATCGGAGGGTGGTCATACAACAGTGATGTAGCTTTGATAGATGGAATTGGTATTTTCAGATACTTTGCCGCAGTTTAGGATAGATCCCCTCATAAATGTCCGATGCCCTTAGGAGGCAATAATTAAAGCACTCTAGTTTCTACGGAATTTTTTTGGCTTGACTGAGAAAATTAAACCTTTGATTTTTGATGGTTCAATGTACACAAACTTTGTTTAAGGCACAAATTATTACAAATATTGTATGAAATTACCTTCAGGCTGTGTGTATAGGGTGTAAATGAAACAACTGAATTTTATGTTTGTACACAAACTGTGTTTGAGCCACAAAATTATTGAAAATATTGTATAAAATTACCTGCAGGCTGTGTGTATAAGGTGTATATAACACATACATGCATTCTGTGTGTATATTTGGGTCCCATTCCCAAGATATTTTATTATGATATGCAAATATTCCAAAATACGGAGTATTCCGTTACCCAAAATACCCCTGGTCCCAAGCATTTTGGATATC
This sequence comes from Taudactylus pleione, assembly GCA_031769625.1. Lineage (NCBI taxonomy): Eukaryota > Metazoa > Chordata > Amphibia > Anura > Myobatrachidae > Taudactylus > Taudactylus pleione. Next base: position 314,300 of record JAUIMM010001084.1, read on the forward strand.
GGAGACTCAACCTGTATATCTTTTTTTCATTTATTGATGACTGGTTCTCACTGCGATGACAGCCCTACATATTGTGGTGCAACAAAGATTTGTTCCCACAGTAATTTACACCATTTAATAGGGAAATCCCCATTTACAGTTGTAGTGATTTTAGTGTAAAATATGTGTGGTGCTACGAAACAGAGATCCCAGTGTTTTACCAAAGTCACTAGAGAGCAATCCTGGTATACATGGAAGTTACAACCTTATAAGAATATATGGGATTCATTTTATTCTTATATTATTCCGTCTTTTCCATTTCACCACATCCTCATTTTTCTCTCTATTATACTGCTGAGTTGACTCCAATCTGTATTTTAAATTCACAGCGTAATTGGTGATTGCAGTAAGATCTATGTTTAGATCAGTTATTGATGACTGAAATCCAGTTGCGAATGAGCCCGTCTGGGCCATTATTGGCCATTGTAGCATAAGGATGTTACCTTTAGTACGAGCTGGATACTCTTCAAAGCTACTTTCTTGGTCTGAAGCCAGTTGGGGAGATAAGGGAATATTACGTGGGGCGCTGGGTTTTTCTTCTCTGGTAAAGTATTGGGGCAACCTCAGAGGGTGCACATTTATTGTGACCGTACAGATTGTCCAGTGGCAGACCTGAAGCTTCTGGTAGGTAGATCTGAGAGGATGGGTGCTGGGTTGTCACTCGCATGATATCATTTTTCTGTGTTTGTGACTAGCCTGATTAGGGAATTGAAAAGTTTCTCGTACAGATGCTGTGGTTAGTGCACGTCTGTACCCTGATATTTTAGTTAAGCGTCTGTGGCAGAGTCTCCAAATACATCAGCGGTAGTTGCACGCAGCTGCACACCCACAGTGCAAGACGACGGCCGTCCACAGGTCCCCCCCCCAGGTTTGCCTGAGAGGCTCCAAACCAAAAATGTATCCTTTCCTGAGATAGTAAGAGGCGTCAAGGCAGGGAGATAGGTCCTTTAAACACTGAGTAAATCCAGTTGCTTCTGGAGTTGAACTGGTCCCATCACTGGAGATGGACGAAAAGATAAACTGTCCAGGGCTTGCTCCCGATAGGCAACGTCATCAATGGCGTAGCCTAATAGAAGCCTATGGGCTTCTTACCGGAGACTGATTGCGCATGTGCAGAAGGACTACCGGGTCATAAACCCAGAAGTCCTCTCTTTGCAAGGGAGAACTCTTATTGGAAGAGCTGTCCCTTGCCTAATCAGAGACCCGAGGCGGGAAGAACTCTGCACAATGCAAACAGTGGACAGGATACCTCTCAGCGTCCCAGAAAGGCGCAATTGCAGTCTAAGCTCTCTCTTACGTCACCCCTTGGTGATACCAGGGAACTTTACGTCTGATGACGCGAGTGTATTTAAGGCCATAGACAAAGAGCTCCAGACAGAAACTTCTGCCTTAATACATAGCCAGGGCCACAGCCTAAGAGACATATAAAAACCATTTCACTGAATGAAGCTCTTACCGCAACCCCTTGTTCACCAATAACTAATATAAAATAAGATCCTCTCTCTGGCATCATCTAAAGGGAAATTCCTCGGCCTTTGTGATCTAAGCAGGAACCAAAACAAAACATAAAAACAACTCAGCGCTTTGAGAGGTTCAGCAGCTGGGGGAATGCTGATCCTTGTAGTGCCATATTGGATGATCTTGGGGGCCTCCAGATGTGTTGTCTCTCAATTTAGAAACACACAAGTATATGACTCAAAGTGGTGCTATTATTATGTAGTGTAGGAGACGCCTTGACGTGGCTTTTCATATGTTTGCAAATGAGTGTATCCGAGTTCTCTGTGTGTTATTATTGTGTAGGATGCAGGTCTCTCTTGCTGGCCCATTACAGAGTGCTGGGTGAATTGCTGTTTTTTTTTTCTTGTCTATAGATCACCCCTCCCTTACACCCACCTGTGATGGGCCAGGAAATAGATTCTGAGCAACTTCCATTCCGTGCATCAGTGATCAAGAACAAAGACAGTACAGTGATAGAGACTTAAGGACAGGTGGGGACGAAGGGACTGGGAGTGGAAGATGTGTACCGTGCCCTGCCAGTTTTATAACCCTGAGAAATGTGCCCGGCCCTTAACTGAGCGCCCCACTGACCATCAGGTGGAAGGGGGAGGGTGGGTGTGTTACAGACTGGGCAATGGGCAGCCTTTAGTGCAGAATCAGGCAGTGAGAGGGGTCGCCACCATGTTTGTGATGCCCAGTGCTTATACATTCCTGGGAAACGGGAAGATGGCAGCCTCCACGGAGTGAGGACAGGTGTAAGACACTAATGGAACTTGTTATGAGCATAATGATTCCGGGTGATGATTTCCGCTCGTTGTGTCTGCTGGGTGATCAGAGGAGAGGAGTCTCAGCAGGTCAGTGTGTGTTGCTGGGCCTGTTATGGGCTGTGAGATCTGTATCCTGAATAACAGTCCAGAGGCCCCATAGTCTGGGCACATAGATACCGTAAAGGACTGTACCCTGCTGACATGGGGAGGGGGGTCTTTCAGCTACTGTCATAGATTCTCCATAGCCCTGCCCCACTTTGCTGACATGGGGCATCCCATGTCAACTACCTGTTGACATGTGGTCTCTAGTTTCCCCCTACAGCTGACATGACACCTCACCAGTTCTCCTCATACTGAGGTTCCTCTCCATAAACCCAGCCCCCATCTACCGACATGTATCCCCCTGCCCTCCATCCTCCTCAGCATACCTGGGGTGTCCCCAGGCTACCACTTTACTCCACTGACAACCAGTCTCCCCAGTACCATACCCTCCCTCTGATAATATCAAGTCTCCCAGGTACCCCATACCCCTCAGCTAACATGGTAACCCCCCTTCTGCTGACATGTATCCCCAATTCCCAACACCCTGCTGTAATGTATTCCCCATACCCTCTCTACTGGGTCTCTCCATTTTCATACCCTACCGCTGCTGATGTCAAGTCTCCCCAGAAGCCCATACCAATGCGATTTCATGGTAACTCACAGTCCCCCAGAACCCTTTGCTAATTCAGTACATCACCCCTGTTACCCCAGCCCCCTCCCCATCTGCTGACATGGAAGATTCCTTACTATGAATTGGGGGTCCTGCTGTGTGGCTTACAATGATCAATGGTGTTGAAACCAGCAGAGGTGTCCAGAAGGACGATGATAGAGAATTTGCTGTAAGTAGATTACTTCCCCACTTTTGAGAACTTATACTAATAGTCACATAGCACCAAAGCAGATATAAGCATCTCATACAAAGATATGGGACTCGTGTAGCAATATACTTACAATTCAAATTCCACATTGTATGTTGCAGGAGTCTTCTCATTCATAACTTCCACAGGATCCCACCTCAGTACATGGATCATGTTGTGGGAATCGATGCGGACGTTACTGGGGGCAGACAGATCTACAACAAGGAAATCATGTATATATGAACTACTGAAAGAGATTAGAACTATACAATAATGCACATGGTATGAATACAGGCACTGTTGAATAGTGCAAAGTAACAGGACCTTCCAATACTAGACTTTCCTCTTACTAGTGTTCATTCTACCACCCTGCACCTGTCACAACCCGTGCAGTTCCTCTTTCCATCCTGGGGTGTCGCTCTCTGCTCTGGTGCTTCTAACATACTCATCTGAAGCAACAAACTTCTGATATACAGACCAGTGAGTCCTAGAAGCACCAGAGAAGAGAGTGACACCCCAGGCAGGAATGAGGAACTACATGGGTTGTGACAGGTGCAGGGTGCTAGAATGAAGACTACTCTACCTTCTAAACCATTAGGATATTTCCAAGATTCCCATATGGATTGCTCTTCTGCTCAAACCTTAAAGAAAAGGGTCGCAATCATTCACTACCTTTCCCAAGATGTAGATCCCAGATATTTTATCTGTCTGGGAATGTTCTCTTGTTGGATGGAATTCCTCTTGCTATATAGATTCAACCAAACAGAAGGGGGCGCTGTGATTTGGCCTACAGGCAAGTTTGGCTATTTAGGAGGACAATCAACGGTCCTCCTGGAACGCAATCGTTCTTGGTTCCAGAGCAAGCTCAATGTTTCTAAAATTCTATTTAAGAACGTGGTATGGCAGAGGTTCCCAAACTCCGCCATTACACTCCAAGTTTTAAGGGTATCCGTGCTTGAGTCCAGATGGTTAAATCAAATTGACCGAGGTACTAATTAAGTCACCTGTGCTCAAGCATGGATATGCTTAAGACGTGGACTGTAGTGGCAGAGCTTGGGAACCACTGCAGTATGATTTTACACAAATAGACAAATTTTTTTTTAATATTTTGAGACATCACAATAAATGAAAAAACAAGAGATATGGTAAGAACTTACCTTTGTTATCTCTGTTTCTACGAAGTCCATAGGGTCCACAGGGTTGACCTTGGGGTATAGGTTGGGAACCAAATCCGGGCACCACGCAGTTAAAGCTTTTAGCTCCCAGGATGCACTTGGGTCCACTCTCCCTATAACCCCGCCCCCCAGCCAGAGGCACCTCAGATTGTAAGTAGCCAAAGGCCGGAGGAGGAGAGAAAAAGAGAGAGAAAACTGGAACACTCTAGAACCATACTCACAGAAAAGGAGACGGGAAGCCGGTGACCAGTAACACAGCCCATATGAAGCCAGGTGCGTCAGGGCGGGCGCCCTGTGGACCCTATGGACTTCGTAGAAACAGAGATAACAAAGGTAAGTTCTTACCATATCTCTTGTTTTCTACTTCAGGGTCCATAGGGGGTCCACAGGGTTGACCTTGGGGATGTCCCAAAGCAGTTCAACCAAGGGTGGGGACGCTCCTGTGCTGAGAGGAGAATCCGTCGCCAAAAAGGAAGCATCCTGAGAGGCAAAGGAAACCAATGCCTAGAACCTTAAAAAGGTATGGACAGAAGACCACGTGGACACCTAGTAAGGCAAAACAGCCGAGGCGCCACGACGAGCCGCCCACGAGGGTTACACGGCCCGAGAAAAAAACAAGCCTCAACGACAGAAATGCCCACCCATGGGTAGGCCCCTGAGGAAGACATACGAGGCCATCCAGTCAACATTTCATTATAGGCCGGCCATCGTTTCCTGTTAAAACCAGAAACCGCAGACCACCAATAAGGAGTCCGCTTACCATAAGGAACTTGAACGGATCACATAAAGCCAAAGAGGCCGGACCACAGTCCATGAGGCCACAACAGCCGAGAGGACTGGGAACTGAATGGCCATACCATAAGTTCCAGAATAATATGGAACCTAAAAACCACTTTAAGAAGAAACACAGGGCGAGAGCAACTCACACCCTGACATGATGCCCTCCAGAAGAGGGAGCCACATGAGAACGCTCCCCATTCAGACACTCTCCTGGTTGATTTAAACACCCTGAGAGAGAGAGAGAGAGAGCTTAAACAATAGACCATGTAATGGCTATCACAACCAGAGGTTCCATTGACTGTCCCCGGAGGGAACAAAGAACCACTACTAACTCCCCAGGAGTCCCTAGGGAGGACAAGTGGAGACATAATCCAGAAAACACTCCAAAGGATGAACTGGATACCAGAGCGGAGCAATTCCATATCTTAACCATACCGACAGTGTAGAGATCCGCACTGTCAGGAAGGCCAGGCCAAGGGTGAAACCCAAGCCAGCTGGAAGGAATGCCAGAATATCTGGAAATCCTGGACACCGGAGGATCGTATCGACAGGTACGATACCATAAGAATTATGTATGCCACAGTCCGTGGCAGATCCCAGCAAAGTCTGGCCTATCTGCTCTAAACATCTCAATGAAGACAGAGCCAGGGAAGCCCGAGGACCACAGTAGGGGCGCAGTTAAAGACAAGCGATCCAGATCCAGGGAAAAACAAGGACCCTGAGACAACAGGTCCAGATAGTGAAGCAGTAGGAACGGAGCATCGAGGAGGAGACTCCGAAAATCTTAGTACCAGTGATGTCTGGGACGACCTGGAGCCCCCAGAAGGAAAGCCCCTCCGTCTCGAATTAAACTTCCGAAGACCTCGAGGAAGAAGGGAGACCGGAGGACACAGGTACACAAAGTGGAAGGACCACTTCACTGACAAAGAGTCACTGAAGGTAGCTTCAGTACTCCTAGAGCTGGACTGTAACACCGGTAATGTGTGATCGAGTCAGAAGGCCATGGGGATCAATCCCCTCAGGGAGGCCCCCTCTGCTCACCAGGAGTTGAAACCTCTCTTGGAGAAGAGACTAGTCCCCGGGATGCACGCCGTGACGGCTGAGGAAGCCCGCTTCCCAATGGAGAGCTCCGGGAATAAACACCGCAGAGTTGGCCAGGAGAAGACCCTTGGACTATGTCAGAATGGGTGACATTCCTAACATTGCCACCCAACTACCAGTGTTGCCTAGATGGAAGCCACTGTTGTGACACTGTCGGACTGAACCTATTCAGGTTAACCGTGACAAATGGGTTAGGCCAGAGTGAAAGTCCAAGACAGCTTAAAGTATCAACAAGGTAAGTGGCAGGGCAGAAGCGACAGACGTCCAACTGCCCCGAAATGAATGCGGACCAGACACTGTCTTTAGCAAAGAACACCCTGGACGAGATGGCCATAGCCACCCGGACAGAGACCAACTCGCCTCCGTAGAAAGTATCATCGTTCGAACAGCGATCCGATGAAAAAAACTCGATCCATCTGGAGGGGAGTCAATTATGGCAAGGCCTGGAATGGAACTGAGCACATTCCACCCTACCAAAAGGTAGACACTCTGGTAGACCGCGCATCACAAAGAGTAATGACATATGTCGACTGCGTAGATATCCGCACCCTCGAAGTTGAAGAGTGGAGATCTTGTCTTACGCCAGAAAAATTCTCAGATTCTGAGAATCCAGCAGTGCTCCCAGATGAAGAAAACCCTGTGAGGGATGCAGGGAGGACTTTTCTGTGACGAGAAGAAGCCCCGGTTATCCTGACCTGGCGGTAAAGTACCTTGGTGATCCTGCTAAAAGTAGGAGACCGTCCAGAGAAAGGAGCATTCGGATACACTGAACAGGTGAACTGTCAGAAAATCCATAAAGCTGGTAAACCCCGGTGGAGTTGAGGACAGCCCCAAAAGGCAGAGCCCGAAACTTACAAGTGTTGCTGTGGCACAGCAAACCTGAACCCATGCTGATGAGAGGGCTCTGTATGTACCCGTAGGTACGTATCCTGAATACTCGGATATACCATAAAATCCCCAGGTTCCAAACATCGGATGATGGAGCATGGACGATTCCACCTGAGTCAAGGCACCGTTGGAATCTGATTCAGGGATTTGAGACAGAGTATAGGCAAAGGAGGACCAGTCGGTCACCGCCCCAAAAAGAAAGTAGAACAACCAGTCCCTCACTGAGATAGTGAGGTTGGCCGAAATAGCTCTGCTTACCACAAAGACTGTATAGCTTTCTGGGATTGTAAGGCCCTGATCAGTTCTGAAGAAGGGCCCGTGTACCAATGCCTGTGAGGAGGCTGCATGAGCAATGAGAGGCCGTTGAGAATCAGTACCTCACTCTGGAAATTCCCCAGATGTAGACCTGTCCCGTCAGGCTGAGGGTATATCCTCAGGTGTAGAAACAGGGTCGTCCGGAAGTCCAGGACTGCTCGGTACTGGATATGGTGGCCCCCGTGGAGGCCGACAGCCTAGGAAAAAACAGGCCTTTAGGCTGACCCTGAGGACAAAAAGACTTAACAGAGTTAGTCCGAATGTAGTGGGAGTAGCTAAAGACGGTATCTCCCCATTAGTGATACTGCCAATGATGCAACGATCTTGTCAAGGTCAGGACCAAACAAGAACTTCCCCCTGGAAGGAGTGTGCACCTCTGCTTTCCCATAACGCAGCCATAGGGTACTGCGGCGGATACAGACGCCGCCGAAACCCTGAAAGTTAGAAGACCGGCATCCCATGAGGTAATCCCACATATGACCACTGCATATTTTGTGAGCGGCAAAAAGATATTTGAACCTCAGACGTGTTGGAGGGGAAAAACGTCACAAAAGCATCACCATGCGATGGCCATGGTAGGACGGGCAACAGGGCCTGAAAACGAGTACATTGATTTCAGGCAAAGTTACCACCTACGGATCCGTAAAATTCGTCCAGGCCGGGATGGGAGGCGTATTAATGCCTGTAACCCGATGATTAACATACAAATCCATCCCAGAAGGGGATTTCCATTACTTGTGAGGACCCTCAGGGAATGGGAAACAGGAGGCCTTTGTGACTCCTCGTATCTGGGGACAGCCAGACTCCCGCTATGAGATCCACCCGCTGGGCAGAAAACGGGAGATGTATGATACTGGTGCAGGATCGACATTCTCTATATCCAGAATGAGCCTGGCTACCAGCCCCAAAGCAGGGATAATAATACTTGAGATCGGCTCCCCCCCATGTGAGAGGGAAAGAGCCGAATATACCATCCAGTTCACGGCAGAGCCACTGGTCAGTAACCACAGGGCGTATATCACGCCAATTAGTATTTCGTATAAAACGACATCCACCAGGGTGGCCGTTGTGGTAATCCCTGCAAGGGGAAAGACAGACCGATGTGGTATCGGAGGTAATTCATGTACTGTGAAAAACCCCGGCAGGGAGCGATAGTCTGTGACACAGGGGTAAATTGCAAGAAATTGCGAGATACCCCGAGTTCAAAAGGGCAGTATGGTGAAGTAACTCCAAGCGAGTGACGACAATGGGGCCCGCCCGGCGATCCTCAAAGGAGAGGATCCTGAGAAACAACGCCCTTTAAGGGGGTCGTGCAAGGGGCCCGGCACCAGATGGTGCCGCATACGTAAACCTTTCTGAGTTAAAATCCTCCGCACTAATTCCTGCAGGCTATGACTTGCAGGATAGCAATAATGGGTGCAGTATCGTGTGCAATCTCCTGGTCAGATATATCTGACTATCTTGACGGAAATATTAAGCAGCGCCATACCGGTCCTGACTGACGCTAAGATTAGCTGCAGGAACCCATTATCAGCGTACGCAACTCACAGTTCCATCTAAAATATGGCAACGTGCAGCACGCAACAGTATGTGACAAACCTCACAGATATTAACAAATATATATATGTGAGGTCTCAGAACCACCCCAGGTACACCTGTATTAGGGCAGATAAAGAAAAGGGATAGATATACACTGACAGGTGAGAGAAAAAGCAGACAGTCAGCACTAGCATAAGTCACATACAATGCAGAAAAATATATATACATACATAAGCATGACATATAATATACTGCACAATGTCGCTACATTCAACTGCCCAGATTCAGTGTCTGGGAAGGCTATAGCGCTGTGTACACTCACCCAAAATGGCCAGGTACGCAGGGGGACTGGGCTCACTGACATCCTAAGAGTTCTGCAGCACCACAGAGAGAAAATGTCCGCTGGAGACCTCAGAAGAAGCGTGGCCCGCGGAGGAAGCAGCTCAGCGACGCCAGACTGTAGTATTGAAAGGCGCGCTGAGCTGAGGGGAGGAGCCGCTAGACAGGGAAGGCTTCCTCCCCTGGCTAGCAATTAACCCCCCGGGATGCCGGCTCCCGCTGCCGCTATAATCCCTGGTGGGCTGTGGACACGCGGGGTATGCCTCCATGGAGGGGGAGCCCGCCGCCACCGCTAGCGCCTCCGGTCTGTCCCCAGAGACCGGAGGCATAAGGCTGCATGTACACGCGGGTCACCGCAAGCGGTGACCACGCGACTTACCTGTCCCCGTCGATCCGGCAGCAGCCCAGGGATTCCTCCAGAGCCCGGCTAGTACAGACTCTGGGGTCCCGCTGCGATCCCCAGATCTGTACTGGCGTCGCAGCGCCGGCGGGGTGTAGGAGCGGCAGCTCAGACGTCCATTGGACAGTCTGATGCTGCCGCTCTGAAGAGTAGTAAAAAAAAAAATAATAAAATAAAACTCTTTTAAGCTTAGGGGCTGCTAAGCAGCCCCCCTGCAGTAACGGTGACCCGACTCCGGCCGGGCACCAACTTAAACTGAGGTGCCTCTGGCTGGGGGGCGGGGTTATAGGGAGAGTGGACCCAAGTGCATCCTGGGAGCTAAAAGCTTTAACTGCGTGGTGCCCGGATTTGGTTCCCAACCTATACCCCAAGGTCAACCCTGTGGACCCTATGGACCCTGAAGTAGAAAGGGTTTAATTTGTTTTTAAGCAGGATAAAACATCTGGTACTCCATCTTTGTTCTGATGGGTCTGTTTGATTCCAACCCTCCGCCCAACTCGCTTTAATTCCCCTGAATGGAAGGCTTGCAGAATTCATACTTTCGTGTCTTCAAACCGCGCATGGTGAAATTGAAGCACGATGTGAAAAGAACACTCCTGGGGAATATGTATACAAGACCAATCACGTTATCAGCAGCAAAAACGTAGATGAATGAAAGTATTCTAGTAACGTTGTCTAACAACCCTCATTATTATACCTCATACTTTATTACTGTACTGCAGCAATTTCAGTCTATAAAGAACTAACGGCTAAATGTCTGTTTTAAACCCCATAGTTGTGTGTGGTAGAAATTTGCTGATAACATTAGAATCACCACCCCGGCTAGTGAACTGAATGTTTTTCCTCTCACTTTATTTCTGTTCCTATCTTCCTGAATTCACATGGCCACAGAAATGTGATTGGGGGGGAGGGGTCGACATTTACAGCACTAACCACCTTAAAGTGCCCCCTGTCACCTACAAAGGGGGCTGAAGGCAGCCGGAGAACTAGTAGAGAGCATTCTAGTGCATATTGCTTCAGCCCACAAAATGGCTGCCCGAAAATGTGCCTTAGTTGTAATGCAATGAGACTAGGATGCACCAAGAGACTGTGCTGATTAATTTGATATGTGCCACTTGTATATCTGTGTGCGACTGAGTCCTATGCAGTGGCTGCGGCTTTTTTCCCCACACCAGGCCCCGTTGTGCTTGCTATACAGTCTCAGTCGCACACAGGTATACACGTGACATATCACATTAATCAGCGCACTCTCCTGGTGCTTCCTGGCTGCATCTCATGGCGACTAATGCTGGTTACACACTAAACAATGTGTACCCAGCGTGATATCGCTAGCGATGGGACCCGATGCCAGCAGCAACAGTAATAACGATATTGCCCATCGAACCTACATGCAGGTCCGATGGACGATGTCGCTGATGACGCGCGGAGTTGCGCATAGTCAGTGACGCATTGCATACACACTGGACGGTATGAACGATTTGTCACTCCGATGCATCGGAATCGCCCAAATCGTTGATAAAATCGTCTAGTGCGTGCCCATCTTAAGACACAATTTTTGAGAGAAAAAAACAGCCGGCTCTAACATAGGCGCACTGGACCTGGCGGCTCTCTCGCGGCACATGGCGTATTGATGTTAGATGTATGAGGACACATCTATATGCTTTTGTACATAAGCTCTCTGCAGCGCTAATATAAAGAGGAATTTCAACTAAACGGATCTTCTCACTGATAAATTCCCACAATTCCGCAAAAGACAAAAGGTAACATTTATCAGAGTCACTGTGCATTTATCCTAAATGATCACATAAAATAATCTGTAGTCAATAAATCATCTCTAAATATCCATACATTTATACATTAGGAGACCATGGGGATGTAATAAGCAGTACAATAATCAGGGCACCCCAGCGGATAAAAGTTCCTAGTAAGGGGGTGATTATTACAGTTGTACAGATGTTTGCAAATATACAAGGACACAAGTTAAATACTTCCGCTCATAGTCAGTCTCAATATGTTTAGGCACATCCCTAAATGCAGAGGTCACTGATGCAAGAATGACAAGTGCAGCATTTGTGCCTTGTTTGTGAAGACACAGAAAATACTCAGACAAAATACGGAAGTCACATGTAACTAACCCTAAATACGTGCGCAGCTCGGAGTGGGGTGGTTAACCCTGGACTCCACACTATACGGCACTTGTACTGTATGAACATCGGTGACTCGTCTCTCGTAACAGCGGGGGACGCAAGTTCCAGATACGTGCATCGCAATGTACTGGCACAAGTTGTGCGCTACGGAAAAATTCCAAAGTAGGAAATGCTCTTGCGTTAGCCTCTATATTGGGCCCGGAGTGATATATTAACTAAAGGTCCAGTGTTCTTCCCAGAAATTTTTCCAGCTGGGTGGCATCCAAAAGTGCGTGGGGGCCTTCGCAATTATGCGTGCACCGGGAAAAGGGGTATCTCCCTTACCAATCCGGCCCGACAGGTCTCAGGCTGCTTCCCCACTGGCTCTCAGTCAAAAGTGCCCATTATGCAGTGCCCCCTGTAGTTATCCCCTTTATGCATTGCCCCCCTGTAGTTTAACTTTGCCCTTATGCATTGCCCCCCGGCTGAAGTAGTGCCCCTATGTAGTGCCCACAGACTGGTCCCTTATGTAGTGCCCCCAGGTTTAATAGTGTCCCTTATGCAGTGCCCCCAGACTGGTCCTGGCCCCAGCTCCAGCCCAGCCCTTACCTTTACATGACGGCCACTCCCGCTACCTCCCGCTGACTTGATCTAACTAGATCCAGCAGGCGCGCGGGGCAGGCTCCTCACGTCGTGGGTGACATCATGACGTCACCCGCGCAGTGCATCACTGGGAACGCTGGCCTCTGAAGTGATCGGAGGCTTCTTTAGCCTCCGGTCACTTCAGAGGCCAGCGTTCCACAGCAGGGGGTCGGCGGGGAAAAGTGCCGGGCGATGCGCCCGGAGAAAACAGCCTGGGGAGAACACTGATTTTAATAGATTTAAAAACCGAACACCATTTCTTTAGCTAAATCACACATTTACTAATACTTAAAGACCAAGGGCCAGATTAATTACGGATCGCAACTGCTATAGCGATTACGTACGCAGTTCAACTGCAATAATATGCTAATCCATTTGCGATCACAATGCCACCGCTGCACTACATAAGGACGCCCACCTTACCTTACACACATCCATAATGTTTAGCAGGACTGCAAAACCATCGGTACCATCGCAGCCTCACGCACACTTGCACAAGGTCAGACCTTACTCAGAAATTTCTAACTTCAGAGCACGCTATGAGTCCTCAGGCTGCGTACGGCATCACATTGACTAATGTATGCACGCCCCTGTAACGGCATTCGAACGCACTGGCACGCCTGCGTTTCGCCGTCCACCAATCAATCACTCTGCTATGGGTCTGCGTATTCGCACACTGCGATGTATACACATGTGCAGTATGTAACAATCGGACGATTGTGTGCGTATTAGCAACTGCCTTCCTTGCTGAATCAAAAATGTAAAACTTGTCTGTTAGTAAATATGTAATTTAACCCCAGAAACACAACATCAATGTCGATATTAAATTAATTAAAATTGACATTTATTAAATATACCCTAAAGTCTCTAAAAGACATATATACAGAAAGGATCTGGCAGGTCACGTTGTAGCTCCCGTGCACTGTATAACATATAGAAAACGTCACTTATTTTTCGCTTGCAGCTCATAAAAATGAGCAACGCTTATTGGAATCACGCAGGGTTACAAGGAATCCTTGCGGCTTAATTGAAGCAGCCCTAATGTTTCCATTCTTTCGCGGTGATCATTTAACCGCCAAATAAAATACAACACAAATCATTTACTGCTGTCTTCATGTTGTAATAAAGTCATTTTACAGTCAGTAAGTACCACAATACGGAATTATATATAACCGTGCATCCATTAGACACAACTCCCAAAATGGAGGAAGAACGTTCTTACAAACGCCTGGCGTGGTTTCATCACCTCCTGTGCGCCTAACAATGGCGGCCAAGGCTCCTTTAGGATTTATAATTCTATATCCAGTTTTATCAGTTTCTGGACACTGTGCGCGTGATATTTATGGATTTTACGCGATTTATAAAGGTTGATTTTATTCTAATTAGTTCACCATATGTATGTTAATTGAGTGGACTTATGGCCTTATTCAGAGACTGACTCTAACTGCGTTTCCCTGCGCAACGCAGCAGCGAAAATATGCAAATGGCAGCAAAGTTTACCTGAGCATAAAGACACCCAAAGTGGCCTTCTCACCTGCGTGTGACTACACATCCCTACGTAAGCCAGGGTAACATCGAAGCACATCGGCGGCCATCTTACCCTTGCGGCAGGTCTGACCTGCCGCAGTCTTGGGTGCTCTTCTGACGCGCAGAGCTGCGTATGTACTAGCAGTGGCTAATTTATTCATGCCGTGTAACGGCGTATAAACAGACACGCCTGCGTTTTTCTGACCACTCCCCATTACCACCCCCAAAAGCTGGCAGTCTGTCGCTCACTTGGCGATGGATTCCTCTGTGCGTACGTCATCGCAATGTGGTCGCAGCGCTGCATACGTATGCGCAATGGCAAACAATCGCTCAATCCGCGTGAAAACTGCATTTGTGCCAGTCTCTGAATTCATACGCCCTACCATTACCCATCATCGGACTGGCGAGGGGCAGACGTCCATTGTCCCCTCTGATTAGTCACAATACTTTGGTAATGTAAGAATTACTGATTGAAATTCATACACAAAGTTTACTTATATTTACACACCTTTCAGTTTTAAACCATCAGACAAACCATCGATGGTGAGCCACCAATGGTTTGTGTTTTATACATGTGCTCTCGGCTCCTGCTCATCAGCAAAATGCATTTTTGTTTCACCATCAGGTTCAGCCTTCGATATTATTCCATCGCTGTCTGGCCATTAAAAGGTGAAACCACTCACCATCGGCCGTTGACCATCAATAGTCAATGGCCAACACTACAGCAGACATGATGCATTGGTGTGAATAATAATATAAGTCCAAATATTGTACACCAGCACTCACTCACCGGGCCTGCCTTTGGAACCCACCACCCACTTGGCCTACACCGCTGTTCAGTGTGCAGTAGATTTCACAGAAAAGGGACACGACCCAGTCCCCAGGGTACACTTATTTTTTTTAGTATCCATGCAAGTTGAAGACCAGGATTAGTCCAGCCCGGCCACACACTGACCTTAATAGTAATTACCCCCAATAATCATTGGTCGGCAGTATAATTTTAAGCGCACAGGCCATCAGGATTTGTCCAACACTACCATGGGTGGACCCACTAGGAAGGCGGAAACCATAGAACTTTTGCTTAGTGTTATCAATGTCGGGTTGGACATCAGAAGACGACAGTTAAAAACCATCGATGTTCCCGTTACGATGGAAGTACGTTTTCCTTCAAATTGTGTTTTTTCTAAGATTACCAGCCATTGGATGCAGCTTTCCGATGCCCACCCGATGGCTGGATGTTATATCCAGCTGCAGACACCCGGAAGTGATGTCAGCAGCTGAGCTTATGCTCGCCTATACAAAGCTCTGACTGTTTCTGCGCACAGTATAACCATCGATGGTTACAACATCACATGTTTAGATCAGCAGTTCTAGAGAGTAAAAAATTATTTTTAATACAGGTAAGATCCTGCATATTCAATCAGAGAGCCGACTGCTGACACTCACTTGCACAGGGCAGGTACTTTCTTGGCGCTGCAGATGGGACTGTTGGCAGTGAAGATGTACTAGGAAAGAGCCGTAGGTGGGTAACAGAGATACAAGTCTGGCCATGTCCCTGGATGTGGTATGTAGCTCCAGTATTGCTGGAGAGCCTCAGGTTGCCTACTTCTAATATATAGTCTCATCCTAATCACAGAGATGCAGGATGTTTTAGCATTGCAGTGTGTCAGCCAGAAAGAACCCGGATGGTGCTATGCTATTAGACAAGCGAAGAAAAGCGCAGTATTTCATCGTTTAATAAGTGGCCAGCACGCTTGCTGCTATGGCAGTGGTGTTATTAAAACAAAAGGTGCCACCGGACAAATCTCTAATTTCTCCACAGACTTTAACACATTTGTAGAAGTAGTAATGACCCCTTCACTGTTTCATACATTTTACACACAGCACCTGTTTCTTGCAAATAAGCGGCATGGGTATGAAATACCGGCGGCTGTGTCCTGATGCCACAAGCCCGAAGGCTGAAGATCCCGACAGTGGAGGTAAGTAACCAAACACTCCCCCTCGCCAACTTCCCCAAGTATCCCTTAGGGGTGCCTAACCCTAACCTTCAACTCGGTGGTGCCTAATCTCCCCCCTGCTGGTGCCTATCCCTACCCCCCTTCCCCACACCCTCAACCTAACCCTCCCTGGGTGGTGCCTAACCCTAACCCCCCCTTACCGGGTGGTGCATAGCCCTAAGTCCCCCCGGAGTTGCCTAAACCTTACCCTCCCTCTGCGGCTAACATCTAAGACGGGCCTGCTTACCTTCATTTGAGAAGCCATCTGTCGGGATTCTGGCTTCGGGATTTCGACGTCTATCTTTAGTCCTGTCGGGATTTAGGCTGACGGCTTCCCAGCCGCCGGTATTTTGACTACACATTCATAAATGCACAATCACATGCTCTGAGACTGAGCAGCTGAATGTTTTTACTGCAACTATCTTATATATAATCCTACTAAGGCCGGTATCTAATTAGCCCCGAAGTCCGGCCTGATTCCGGCACGAATCGTTGTTCTTTCTTTCGGAACCTGATGTGTCCAGAAATATAATCCCTGAAAAGTGCTGTGTTTCTGCCGCCACAAAGCCGAAAGCACATAGAATCTGTGAACTTGCTGTATATCACAGATCCTATGTGTTTTCGGCCAAATAATCCTATTTGTTCGGCCGAACAAATAGGATACGGCAGAGGTTTCCAAACTTATTTGAATCACGGCGCCCTCGAGTATCAGCATGGTTTTCACGGCACGCATAAGCCAAATGTTTGTTACTGAGGAATTGAGAAAACAAAAGTTGTAAGCATCTGTAGTAAAGTGAAGTAAATTGTACTAACCCGTCTTCCTTAGGGTCAGTTATATAGTGGTGACAGGTTTGAGCTTCTGTTTGTCCACATATTTTCAGTGCATTGATCAAAAATAAATTGATTTGGTACTGGACCACCAACCTGAGGAACCCATGCAAGTATCCCAAGGCACCCCCCAGGATGCCACGGCGCACCGTTTGGGAACCACTAGGATACGGTGATTAATAATAAAAAAAAAAAAAAAAAGGCGAAAACAGGGATATTACCATAAATCACCATTTTATGCAGGCGAAAATATATTAGGGCTAGTATACCGGTCTAATGTCCGCGTCTCTGACATGCTCAGTAGGTGTGGGAAATCTCAGGGACTGCCATCACTGGGGCTGAATGAATTCAGCGCACTGTTAGGTCAACTAAAGGATTCTTCTCGCACCCTCCGGACTAAACAGCGAGGCGAATTGAATAGCTCTGGGACCAACTTCCCGATGCTATTCACCTGGTTCTGAACTGAATTGCCCCCACTGACACTGGTGGGGTGGGTCAGACCAGCTGTCATTAGCTGCAATGTAGCTGTTACTTAGTAAAGGTGTTTGGGGTTTGGTCCTTTTGGTTTATGGGCAATCTCACAGAAGAGGGATTTTATAATCGCTCTCCCGAAGCCTCGGTCCGGCTCCCGTATATAGCACTGTGCACATGTGCAGTGTCAGATTCTCAGAAGGAATCTTTCACAAATGTGATTGAATCCTCCGATACCCCAATATAAGTTGCAGGGACAGCTGTTAGCAATACCGCTGTCCCTGTGAGTTACACTTAGTACATAGTGGAGATAATCATGTAAAAAATTATTATTCCAGCTGCGATGTACAATACAAAAAATTGTGGCACTTCTGTGATTTTATTTACATTTTTTTGCATTAAAGGTTTTTATTAAGATCTCTGTAACAGAAATCAGAATACGTCCACGATTTTTAGTACATATGCCCCTTAGGGGAAGACTCAATTCTGTGCGACGTTGAATAGTGCTGGAAATGAGTTCCCAGAGCTATTGGCCGCGCTGTCACCCCTAGAGGATTTCTGCTCGCACCCTCCTGAGAAGAGAGCAGAAATCTGACTAAACTAGTGGCGCGATGCTGGTTGCGGACTTAGCGATTGCGCCAACAGCATCGCCACCGGCATTAAGTTGGAGAATGCAGGGGGCCACGAGTAAACACCCGGCATTAGGCGCCGTAAGCTGCTTCTCCTGACTTAAGCGCAGGGCACGATGGGGACAATTCAATGGCTCTGGGAACTCATTCCCGGCGCTATTCAACATTGCACTGAATTGAATCGCCCCCATAGTGTCAATAACCCCCATACAGTTTGACAAAAATATACTGGTAGGTTAATTGGCTCCCCACAAAATGTGTAAGTATGTGATAGGGAATATAGATTGTAATCTCCACTGGGGCAGGGACAGATGTGAATGGTAAGATATTCTCTATAAAGCGCTGCGGAATATGTGTGCGCTATATAAATAACTGGTAATAAATAAATATTCTGTTGCACTTTACAATTGGAAACATTTATAGAACAAAACAGGCTTACCTCTATGTCTGTCTGTTAGTACCCCGTTTTGTTCTATAAATGGGGAGCAAATTAACCTACCAGTATATTTTTGGAGTGTGGGAGGAAACCGGAGTACCCGAAGGAAACCCACGCAAGCACAGGGAGAATATACAAACTCCACACAGGTAGGGCCGTGGTGGGATTGGTGCTGTGAGGCAGTAATGCTAACCATTACACCGTCTGTGCTGCACTATATAAGAAACTGTTAATAAATAAATAAAATATAGATTCTGTAAATAGAACCACTCATTTACCTGCTGTTTTTATAGTGTGTATACAATCAGGGATGTAGTCAGGAAGCCGACAGTCTAAATACTGACCGCCAGCTTCCCAACTCTCTAATCCCGGCGTGGTACTAATGACAGGCGTCGAAAACTCAACGCCTGTCATTATCCATATGCTGGAAGACCGACGCCCGGCATACCGAACGAAGGTGAGCCGGGTGCGGACAGTGGCGAGGGGAGGGTTAGGTTTTAGGGCTCCCAGGGGGACTTAGGGCTAGGCACCCCCCGGGAGGGTTAGGCTAGGGGAAAGGGGGTTAGGCACCCCCTGGGAGTCTTAGGTTTAAGTGGAAGGGAAGGGGGGGTTAGATTTAGGCACTTGGGGGGGGGGGGGAAGGGTAGGGTTAGGCACCCCTAAGGGTTAGGGTGTAGAATTAGGTTAGTGATACTTACCTTTGGATGATCAGGGTTTTCACCCTTGCCGGGCTGCAGCTGTCGGGATTTGTAGTACCTACTACACCCATACAATGATACTTATAGTGTGTATACAATGACACAGTTTATATACAGTGCATACAATTATTACAAGGCTTACTGAGCTAGAATAGAGTTTTTAGTGTCCAGGGGACAGAAAGACAAGTCTATTTATCAGAAGGTGTTAAAACCAAAATCCTGTGAAAATGATACCAAGAAATAGAAAAAAACCCACTATAAATAATATATATATATATTTTTGTATATTTTAAGATTTTTCTTTATTGAATCTGCACCTGGAAGCTGGAGAGTGGGGTCCAGGCTTAGAACGCAGGAGTAAGCATGTTCAAAGAGCCTCCGACTGGCCGGTTATGGGGTAACTCTGTGCTCCATGCTGCCGGCCAGTATTTAGTTTTTGTTAAATAGCCCCGTAAAGTGTTTCACTATATAGTGACAATAGAAAATACGGTAAGTCTTTTCGTAGCTGTCTGAAAAAGACCCCACATTTGTCCACGTTTTATTTATAATATTGAATGAGCCAAGGTTTCCAGCAAATGGCACCCTGTCATCATTATAGAGTTACCACCAATGCTCCTGACCTTGGGCCCGTTTTAGAGGTGGGTCGGTAATGAGGGTTGCAAAGATTACCCGAGCATAGAGACGCCCACTGCTGCCTTCTTACGACGATGCATACCAGCGTAAATATCGATAACATTGACGCACATCGAGCGGCCATCTTGCCCTTGCGTCAGGTCTGACCTGCCGCAGACTCTGCATCTCTCCTGACACACAGAGGCCTCTCATTGCTGAGTATGCAACCGCAGTGACTAATTTATGTACGCCCATGTAACGGCGTTCATACGGAGAAGCAAGCCCGCGTTTTTCTGACCACTCCCTCCGCCACCAAACCCAAATGCTGACAGCCTGTCACTCACTTTGCGACATTCATAAATGTAGTGTAATCGCTGCCCACACGCAGTGCGGCCTATACACTTTCGCAATGGCACAAAAAAAAAAAATCGCTAGAGCTGATTAAACATTGCATATATCCCTGAACCAGGCCCTTTGGTAGTACGCTGACACCTCTGAAGACTTTCAGATCACACCTCCAGCTCACCCACAAGGTTACTAAGAAAAGCCACAAACACCACAAGTCGCTGCAAACTCACAAAGAACTGTGACAGGAGTCTCCAGCTGTTTTTGTAGGACTACATACCTCACAGGAGAGACTGGCAGGACACACTGGGAGTTGTAGTACCACCACAACAACAGGAGTGAAACACAACGTCTTGGGAAATGTAGTATACTGCTCTGTAGAAATGCTAATAGCACACTGCTGTCATATATAACATCCACTGCCCAAACTATAAATATATATATATATATATATATATATATATATATATATATATACACATACAGAGCCAATCTGCAGTGGTGCAGGGAGACAGGCCCTGTAGTGGTCCGGGGGAAGCACTCACCATGGGGAGAGGTGGAGGCAGGGTGCAGCAGGGTGAGCAGCACAGGGAGCAGGGTCATAAGCCGCATCTCTTCTCCTGCTGCTGCGTGTGTCTTCTACTAGAGCCCGGCACTGTGGAAGGCTGCCAGGGGGCCTAGTGTGTGCCTGGCCATAACATTTCTTCCTGCTTCCCTTTTGGCCCCTCCTTTGCTGTAGCCTGTAACCCAGCCAGGGTATCCCCTTCCCGTATGTCTGACTCTGACTCATCACCATTCTCCCTGCCCTGCAGCACTATTCTGGGAGAGGACATGGCTCCTATAATCCAACACAGTTGCTGCAAAACTTTTTGCTTTAGTTTACTAATAAAATAAATAATCCATTGGTGTGAACGTGTGCAATAATTCCAGGAGTGTTGCAGATCTGTAACACTCCTGGAATTATTGCACACGTTCACACCAATGGATTATTTGGGCTGCTCTATAATGTCGGGGGCAACACCTGGGCACAGCCAAAGTAACTTTGGGGGCATATGTATTAAACATTTTAAACCATGCTGCTATTGCATCTCCTGCTTCGCCGTTTTACGTCGAGAAGCAGGAAGCTATGAATGTATGTAAATGTCAATTGCTGTAGTGGGGGGGGGGGGGGGGCAGAAATCTCACTCCTCCGCCCATTTGTGCATGTCCTGTATTGTATATCAGCCTAGTGCTGACGCCAGATGTCATGGCTTCCTTTTGCATGTTCAAGTTTTGGAAAAATAACTCTGCAAGATGTAATTTTTGCAGCACATAATCCTCAAATGACTCTATGGGCGGTATTCAATTGGGGGGGGGGGGGTGCGAGCTGAAATGGGCGAAAAGTTACTTGTTTGGGCGCCCAAACAGCACTTTTCGCAAGCGCGCCCAGCACTTTGGTCTGGGGTAGCTGTTTTACGCTGCTAATCCCAACCACTTTGGGCACGATCAGCGCGAAAAACAGCAACAATTGAATAGCACCCCGCTATCTCCCATCACTTTAGACAGGAGATCGGGCGCACTATAACAATTGAATACCGCCCTATGTTAAGTGTACAAGCGACCAAGGCACTGATCCAGTTAGACTGTTCGTGTGTGTGAGTGCGGCAATGTGCCGCACTTACAGTAGCTCTGGACTCACTGATGTTGTTTGCAACCCAGTAGGGCTGTGTACAAAAATCCACCAGTTCGGGGTGAGAGAGGGCGAGATTAGGTGCCGTTGCAATTTACCCACCTTGTGCTTAATGGAATCGACTGTTAACTCAACTTGTCTATCGCACAAGCTTTTATTAACAGAAAGCAGTCTCCACTGGATAAATATCTGATGTCTGCACAGACTTCCATTTTGGAGAAGCTGTAAAACCACTGAGAAAACACCAGTTTGCAGGAATCTATGGATTTGTTATAGGGAAAAGGATTGCCACCTAGCAACAGCATGTGGGATAGGCAGCAAGCCTCCTGAAAATGCTGAGACACAGGAGAGTGAAAGAATTTTCACCTCCTCTACCTGTGTACAGCGCAGCTCGGGGGCGCGCTTCACGTGCACACTGGTGTCACGTCCACGCCCGCAGTTAACTAAGATTTTTCGGAAGCGCGCTGGTGGCAATCCAACCCCAGAGTGTGATGGTGGCATAAGCAAACGCAGGGGGGGTTTCCGTCTGCCTGGAAACCCCCACTCCCCAGACAACACTATGACCACAATAGAAATAGTAGTATAATAGAATGTTACTAGTGCTGCATGTTGTTCTCAGTATCACAAATGAAATAATTAGCACCACCTGTGGATGTTTTAAAATGTGTCAGCCAGTAATAAATATACCTGTGCACCAACTAGAAGATGTGGAAAACATGCAATGTTAGGGGTGCACTGCTACAGACCATCTATAGGGCTAATTATTAATACTGTATAATAATACACTATCCAGTACATAAGGAGACCGATATGTACATATATGTCCAGGGCAGTGCTAGGTTCTTCGGCCGCTCCCCCAGACTCCCAAACTTGCTCCAATGCTCTGGAATTGTGCCCACATCTGACATAAAAACATTCAGCTCAGACAGGATGGCCCTACTGCCGCATGTAATGGCTTACTGTGATTGCTGGTCCTGTATATGCTGGGATAATTATACACAATACACTTTGTATGTAACATATTAAAGCTGGATAAGTTCTAATTATGCCCTTTTCGTGGACAGGCCACACTCACTCTAAAATCAAGCATTTGGAAACCCCCCTCTAGAAATCCTGCATTTGCCACTGGGTGGGAGAGAAAGTAAACCTTTATACCTGATAAGTCTTATGGGGCATGCACACTAGACGATTTTTATGAGTGATAACGATATCGTTACGTTCATGTCGTTCATACCATCCAGTGTGTATACACTTCCCAATGTCAGCACTCCTGCCAGGTCCCGCCGCAGATGATATCGCCGCATAGCATACACACATCATCTAGTTTGTATTTGTATGCGGCACTACACCTTTGCTTGTAAAGAAAAAATGCTTCACAACAAAGAACGATTTTATCGCACTGTAACATACCATACACGATACGATATGCACCTTGCGAAGCGGTGGGGGATCCGACGGACGACATATCGGGCGGTCCCCTCGCAGGGTGCGATCGGGTGGCCGACCGCCCGATATGCCAGCACCCCCCTCCCCCACCCGCATAGCGCTGCATGTGATCGTACATTGCATCCCCAGATCAACTGAACCTGCAGATAGATCTGGAGGTGCGATGTACTCACCAACAGGAGCGCGCTCTGTCCGATATCATGCCCATACATGGTACGATATAGCAGCTAAATCATACCTATACGTCGGATCGGCTGCTATATCGTGCCTTATCTGAGAACTTCCTGGAAGGAAAAACGATTTCATAGGCAAACGCATGGGGGGTTTCCGTCTGCCTGGAAACCCCCCTCCCCAGCACACACATGACCACAGTAGAAAAAGTAATATAATAGAATTTTTATAGTGTTGCATGTTCTTCTCAGTATCACAAATGAAATAATTAGCACCACCTGTGGATCTTTTAACATGTATCAAGCAGTAATAAATAACCTGTGCACCAACTAGGAGATCTGGAAAACATGCACTATTAGGGATGCACTGCTATAGAGCCCAATATGTACATATATGTCCAGGGCAGTGCTAGGTTCTTCTGCTGCTCCTCCAGGCTCCCGAACTTGCTCCAATACTCTGGAATGGTGCCCACATCTAACATAAATATTCAGCTCAGGCAGGATGGCCCTACTGCCACATAAATGGCTTACTGTGATCTCTGGTCCTGTATGTGCTGGAATTATAATACACAATACACTTTGTATGACGCATAATAAAACTGGTTGAGTACTAATTCTGCCTTCTTCATGGACAGGCCACACTCGCTCCTGCATTTGCCACTGGATTTGTACATTGGAATCAGAACTGGACAGGGAAGAACTGTTCCAAACTTAGAGTCTGATTCAGACCCGCTCGCTAAGCTACGTTTGCTCGTTTTGGCCGATTGTCGCCCGTCTGCGCATGCGTTGCAGTGCGCGAGCCAGTCTGTGCGTTTGGGAAGTGATCGCTCGTAGCCCGTAGATGGAGCACTACTTTGAGTGACAGATAGTGCCGTTTGTGGGTGGTAACAGGGGAAGGTCCTTGAAAACAGGGGAGTGGATGTGTGAATGCAGGCGTGTCTGAGCGTCAAAACGCCATTCTTTGCCCATGCATAATTAACATGGAAGAGTCATAGTACACGTCACCTGGTCGTATTTCAGCCTGTAGTGATCACAGTGCTTGCGGCAGGGTAGGGTCTACCTCAAGGGCTGCGAGCAACTCGGATGGCTCTCGATTTTACTGATTAAGCACACACTTCCTGGAGATGACGTGTGCTTAGAATGAAAAGTGGGCGTCATTACATCGGCGTGCCATCATTCTGCCGTCACTCTCTGACATAGAGGGCGTCCTTAAGCCTGGCCATGCGATTGCGGAATTTGCATATCTGCCCCCTGACGGCTGCGAGAGAGAGAAGCCTAGCGAGCGGGTCTGAATGAGCTCCTTAGGCAAATAATCTGGTGCAGGGTAGTAGGATACTTCTGTTCCTTATTGGTGGCTGCTTGAGGCTTCTTTGAGTCCCCTGCTGCACCTTAAGGGATGATAAAGGTAATGTTATTAGCACTCAAGCAAGGACCTAGCGAAGGAGAAGGGTAGGTAGGGTGGGAGCTGTTGCTAGGTAGCAATCCTGTTCCCTAGAACAAATCCAGTTTGCAGGTCATAGATTCCAGCAAACTAGTGATTGTTCTTCGGGAGGTTCTCCACCTAGTAACAGCAGGTGGGCAAACTACCACATACCTGGTGGTGGCTCTGAAAAACTCGATCTTTTGTATATTGGTTGGTCTCCAATTGTGTTTTGCAAAGGTCTGGGCAGAGGCCCAACATGCTGCTAGCATGATCGACAGTAAAGATATGCCATTAGCTGCTGCTTCCCATAGGGAATGGCCTTTGAAGAGGTGGTGTATCTATCCCAGCTTCTCTAATAGTAGAGGATCTTGCTGGGTGAAATGGTTTTCTGCAAGTGAATAGCTGTGTGGTATTGTCTCTTATTGGCGCTGTCAGGGCTAAGTAAGACGATAAGCACGAAGCCACGCACAAGTTAGGTTCTGAAGTATTGTGTATTAAGGGCCTCATTCAGACCCACTCGCAAGTGGCTGTCCGCTCGCAAGTGGGTCGATAGTGTGCACTGCGCATGCGCACGACGGAGGGAGCTCCGTCGTGCGCATGCGCCAGACGCGACGAGCGAAGGACTTTCCTTCGCTCGTTGTGTCTGATCAAAGGGGGCGTGCTGTCGATGTTGATTGACAGCACGCCCCCTTTGGTGGGGGGCCAAGGGAACGCCTACCGTCAGAAGCCGGCCCCACTGACATCACTAGTGATGTCAGTGGGAGTGATTTTGGCTCTGATAGAGTCAAACTCACTCCAGGGCTTGTGGTCGAAAACGGGAGCTCCGATCACAGCACAGCCTTTATCATCTCTCTCCTCTGAATGATGCAGAGGAGAGAGATGATAAAGGCTGGACAAACTGTGTTAGGAGGGGGGCGATCGCTCCAAACGCCCCCCCCCTGGATCCGCCACTGCCTCTGAGAATAATGTGGTACCCTGTAGGAGTCTCTGCTATAGCTAGAGCTAGCAAGGATGCCAACTTGCAGGATAAAAGAGTAATGTTGTTTCTGTCTCCCAAGAGACTAGGAGGGAGAGGAAGGGTTCGATATCCCATGTATGGGAGTACTGTCTGTAGGGATTGTCATGCAGGGTGTTGGGTCTAGAAGTGGGCAAGGATCAGGTACTGGGAGTCTGTTCCAATTGGATCGTTCTGTTTTTACTCTTCTGAAGTGAAAAATAGTGTTTGTCCAGGAATAGAAGGAAGCAGAGTTCTCAGGAGACCTCTCTGCATGACAGAGGCAAGTGTCGGAACCCAGGGGACATTGCGATCATCTTCCCAATAATCCTTGCTAAGGAGCGGAGGAATAATCTGTATTTCTGGTGGGACTGCCAGGGAGAAAGAATGGGTATCTAGATCAAAACCAAGAAATGTTATGGTTCAGGACGGGGTTAGAACTGACTTTTGAGTGTTTATTTTGAATCCCAGGTCTGTTAGCTGGGAAAGGGTTGAGTCTCTGTGTCTCAGAAGGATATCGTGGTCTGAGTGCACCAGTAATATGCCATCTAGGTAAATAACGCATTGGACTCTCTTCTGGCGCAAATGGGATACTACAGCTTTCATGACCTTTGTAAAGGTGTATGGAGCAGAAGAGAGGCCAAACACCATAACTGTCCATTGAAATAAGGTGTCTCTCCAAAAAAATCTGTGATTCGGATGAACCGATATGGAATGGAAAGCTTCTTTCAGGTCTATCTTTATACAGAATCAGTCCTTTGCGAGGAGGTAAGGAATGTGTGGGATACCTTCCAATCAAATAACAGTTCAAAGCTTTTACATTTAATACCGGTCTTATGAAGCCGTCTTGCTTTATTATGGGGCATAAGTGGCTGATCCAGCCTTTTGCGGTCGGGTCTGCCAATTCAATTTTTTCCTGTTGGAGCCCTCTAGCTGAGGGCTGCAATTCCTTTAACAAGGAATATGACCCGCTTGGAGTGGAAAATGAATTAAAGGGAGGTTTAACCCTGATTGGGTCGTTTTCAGCAACCACCTGTCTGTCGCTACTCTAAATCGGATTGTTTGAGAGTTTTGTGGGGGAAAAAGAATGTGTGTGAGCTTACCGTAGCTGCGGCCTCTTTTGGCACTGGTCGAAGTGTTTAAGGATGATCCTCTTGGGGCGTCGTTGGACCTGTGCACGAAGCCTCCTCTCTGGGGTCTTCTTGTGCCTTGGAAGTCTCGGGCCGGACCTGTGGCTCGCGAAGTCCAACCCCTTTAAGAAAAGGTTTCTTGAAGGGCTCGTTTACTTTATTGAGATCTGAACAGGACTTCCTTGCCTTATGTCTCATTTTGACCTCCTCTATGAATAGAGGGCCGAAGAGGCCGGCGTCAGTAAGGTTAGGGAATTCTAAGGATTTGGGTGCTAGATCTGCAAGTCCTGCACCAGTAAGCCATCTGTACCTGTGGTTATTGGTGATATAGTTGAAAGTCTGGTCTATTATAGGTGTTTCTCTGCTAATGGCCTTAAGGAGAGCAAGCATGGACGCCACCAGAGAATCCAGAGAGACGCTGGACTCCGCTTGCCTCTCTGCTTTATCTAATATGACCAGCAGGGGGCCAGCTGCGTTAGCTATTTTATATTAAATCTTCTTCAGAGTGGGGTCTGTGGAATCGTTGTACCTCTTTTCTCTCACTATAGAGGCTAGGGCTGGGTCAATGTTGTTCAGTCGCTCTGTTTAATCGGGTAGTGGATGTGTGCCTTAAGGACCAGTGTGTGGCATATAATTTAGCTGGAGGGGTTGTCCTCGCTAAAGCCATTCTGGCCATCTGAATCTCACTATATTTCCCACGTTGGGATGAGGCGGAGGTTCTGGTAATTTCCTCTGATTCCCCAGTCCACAGAGGCAGAGTGGCCACGATCCCTATGGTAGATGTGAGGCTGTCAGGTGACCCCACATGCTGAGGGTGGGTACCTTTGTACTGCCTGCTACGGGCAAAGGTTTCTTGCCAGCTACGGGCAAAGGAGTTGTGCTAGCTCTGAGCACTATCATGTTGTCTGCTATGGACAATCCTAGGGAATGGGGGAATGACACCTGAGCAGGTCTCCCTGGGGTTTAACTTACTTTTATTTTTCTTTGAACTTGATTTATTATGGGTTGGTGAGTTCCCTGAACAGGGAGGTGACTTGTCACAGTGTTGGGGAGATTTTTCGACCTCAGAGTCAGAGGAATCAGAAGTGTCAAAACTTCTGACAGGAAAAGTTTTTTTTTCTTTTTTGCATGAATATCCTCTGAAGAGAACGAATTAGAGGGGGAAAGAGGTTCTTGCCCTTTTATGGGCTCTTTTCCCTTGAAAACTGCCAACCATGGAGGACAATCCCAGTGAGTCTGACACAGAGACAGATACTGTGGGGTCTATTTACTAAGCAGTGTTAGGAGACAGAGGGCCTGATTCAGAGCCGGACGCAATTAGCGCTCGCTCTTTCAAAAAAAGGGGGTGGCTATTCAAATGAACCGTTCGCTCCTTGCGGTCTGTTGACGCCTCCATGTCTGAACGAGCAAACAAAACATGCGCTCGTTTATTTGATAAAAACGCCCCCTGGCCGCTCGCATCATACGTCATGTCCGCTATTTATTAGATTAATCGAGTACATCGAACAGCGTATGAACTGCTCGCTATTCTTGTGGTTGTTTTTTCCTACCACTATATTGCGAGCAGTTCTGACTATAAAACAACCAAGTGACGTGGTCAATGACGCTGCTGTATTAATTATGCACACCCTTAAACCGCCCGCTTTGACCTTTAAGCACGCCTGCGTTCGGATCTCCACTCCCCGTTTTTAAGCACCTTCCCCTGTTACCACCCACATACGCCTCCTCCTGTCACTCAAAATAGCAGGCACTCGCTATATAGCGAACAAACGATTTTCGGCCGCACTGACTGGTTCGCGCATACGTATTAAAAACCGTACGCATGCGCAGATGTGCGAACATCGCTCGGAACGAGCGTACTGCCGCTTACGAGCGGCTCTGAATGAGGTCCAGAGTGAAAAGTGATAAGAAAGTGATAAGGTGCCAGCCAATCAGCTCCCAACTGTCATCTCACAGGCTGTGTTTGAAAAATTACATTTGGGAGGTGATTGGCTGGCACCTTATCACTTTCTTATCACTTTTTACTCTGTCTCCTAACACTGCTTAGTCAATACACCCCTGTGTGTTCCATGTCAGCGCTAACAGAAAAATCTGAGTCAGCGGTCAGGCACTCGCCCATGTGACCGTGGGCATGCACGTGAGAGCCACGGTGTACACAGGCAGAGGAGGAGAGAATTCTTTCACTCTTCTCTGTCTCAGTGTTTTCGGGAGGCTTGCTGCCTAACCCACCTGCTGTTGCTAGGTGGCAAAGCCCGAAGAACAAAAAGGGGTTGACACTTATTACTCGGTCACTTAACTTCACAATTCCTCTGGATTCTAAAGGTAACTGTGAAACTATTTTGGTTAGGTTGGGGAACATACATAATGATTATTATTATCCTTTATACAGTGCCAACTTATTATGTAGAGGAACCAGAGAACCAGGAAGAAATTGCATGTGAACATGGGGAAACAGGGGAGTAGGTTCATACCAAGAACCCGGAGGTGAGATAGTTATTGGTGCTCCCCTCTGCTCGCATGCACTACCAACACTCCAGTCCCAGCAGCATTCACATGCAATCCCTCCATACCCACATTCACTACCAACACCCCAGCAGCGCCGGGTCACACACTCTCTTCCCCCTGCATTCACTACCAACCCCCCAGCAGCACCCAGTCACACACACTCCTCCCCCTACATTCATTTCCAGCACCCTAGCAGCACCCAGATACAAACTCTTCCTTTCCCTGTATTAACTTCCATCACCCCAGCAGCACCTAGTCACAGATGCTTCTCCTTCTGCATTCACTGACAACATCCCAGCAGCACCCAGACATACACTCTGTCCCCTGTCTTCACTGCCAACATCCCAGCAGCGCCTATTCACAGATGCTTCTCCGTCTGCATTCACTGCCAACATCCCAGCAGCACCCAGACACACGCTCTCTCCCCTGTCTTCAATGCCAACATCCCAGCAGAACCCACACACTCTCCCTCCCTGCATTCACTTCCATGCCAGCACTGCAGGAGCGGCAACCAGAAACACACTCCCCCACCCAATTAACTACCAACACCCCAGCCAACAAATATTACCTGCTGCTTATCAGGGTTTCCCGTTCTTGCTATTAGCGGTTCCCACAGCAGCAGCAGGTCCCGCATGTGTGAGGGGGAAGAACCAACAAAGGATGGGGGAAGGGGGCCATGTACTCCAGTCTTTGCCATGCTTCCTTTATGTACATTGGTGTGGTTCCCCACTACAGGAGAGGGAGGACCATGGCATATGCCTGAGGGTTCCCTGCTTATTCCTGAGCATAAAGCAGAACCTGGAGTAATGGAGGAGGTCAGTCTGCCCCCTTCAGGGGAGGCACCCGGAGGCAACCACCTTCTATTCCCTCATCTATTTACACCCCTGCGGGGGAGAACATACAAGGGCTGGATTCAGAGTTGCACTAAAGTCTGCTCTGCGGGCGACATTAGCGAATGTTTGGGAACTTCACACACATTGAAGCTGTGTACACAACTCCGGATGATTCAGAATCATATGCATTACAGCTGCAACTCCCATTTGCTGCTGAGTGCAACTAGTCGCTCGCAAGTAGCAGGGACTTATCTATAATGGGTGCAGGGTGTGCGGTGCACATAGGCCCATATTATCTAATACTTACCTCTCCATGAGGTCCCACCTCGGGTGTCTTAGCCCTGAACAAAACGCTAGAAAATGGCCGCCACGGCCATTTTCCGGCATTTTGCGCATGCGCTGTTAGGAAATTGCTGGGAAAATGGTGGCCGCGCCATTTCCCAGGCGGCCTACGCATGCACAGTAGACTCTGGGCACACTCTAGTGCCCAGTCTACTGATGCTGTGGTCAGCGGTCAGACACGTCAGTGTGCTGCCAGCCGCCGGGGAGAAAGAAGGGGGCCCCGGATGGAGAATGAACACTGGCCCCCTCCTGTTTTAAAACGCCCCTGGCAGGTAGGATTGGTGTGCTGTGGGCATGTAGAAGAAATATTCTGCTTTTTAGAGTTGAGTGTATTGTGACAAGAATCACATAGACCGGGTAAAATCCAACAGAAGCTTTATTTCCTCACCACAAGCAGGTATACAAGACAATGCAGTTTTCACAGGCAAGATGTTACAGGCTGGTACACAAAATCTTCCAAACAGCAATATAGTTCTTTTAGTGGTCTCACAGGTCCAGGATACTTAACACTAGTCACCCCCGGGCCTATAACCTGGGCGACTACTTCACCATCAGGATCAGTTTGCCAGTGTCTCTGCAGCTCTTTTACCAGCCTCACACAGGTGTCTGTAATTAGCTGCCTTTCCAGACTCTGATTGAGGCAACTCCTGAACTGGACCCTTCAGTTCTACTGCCTTTGCTCTGCAAAACCTGAGATATCTGGACATTACACATTCCCTTCATGTGGAATTATGCTGACCCTGTCACAGTATGTAGAAATCAGCCCGATGTCAGCCAGACAGGATAGGGCTTGTGCAAGTTTGCGCTGACAGGGATGGGGGCTACTTTCACAAGCCGACTTCCGCATGAAGATGGACAGATATTTGGCATAGATGGGTGAATGCTTGCATTAGCATAAGGTAGTAAGCAAGCTGCTGCATTAGCATAAGGTAGTAAGCAAGCTGCTGTGGTCTTACAGAATTAGAAGGGTCAGCTGCATGTGGAAAGATAAAAAGAGGGATATTCAATATGGGAGTGAAAACATTGTTTTTGCGTTAATATCAGAGCTATGACGTCATTATCGGAGGTTTTACTTTTACACCGTATTCAATTTCAAAAACTTTTCGCAGTTTTGAAAAGTCTTTGATAAAAAACGGGGTTAACCTTTCACCATTGAATAGGTGTCGAAAAAAAGTGCAGAATTGGGGTTTAGGGGTGCAGGCTTAAAAAAAATAGCCTGCAACCCTGGGAATGACATTTAAAAAAGAACTGTGTCAAAAAT
Source organism: Taudactylus pleione (assembly GCA_031769625.1). Taxonomy (NCBI): domain Eukaryota; kingdom Metazoa; phylum Chordata; class Amphibia; order Anura; family Myobatrachidae; genus Taudactylus; species Taudactylus pleione. The sequence continues at coordinate 346,123 of JAUIMM010001084.1, forward strand.
TTTTTTTAAAAAAAATAGGGACACCCCAAAAAATTAATAAAAAAATTGGGGTGAAAAAAAAAAATGGGAAAAAATTGTTTAACAATAGGGAAATAGGTTCAGGGCTATTCTGCAAGTATGCGGAAGGTGTTTTCTAGAATAGATTTATAGCGGCAGGTGCACAAATGCAGAATTTTTAAAAACTTACTTTAGGGACATCAAAATATGCTAGTACCCATTTTCATGTACCCCAAATTTGATGGGACCACTTAAAAAAATGAAAAAAATAACCTAAGTGCTCTTCTGCAACACTTCTTCAATGTCGGGAAAAAACACCTGCTGCGGCTATTTAAATCCCCGACTTTCATTTTAAGGCTAAAACGGGGGTACCCATAGTGATCCCCCATGTTTTTACAACTTTAGGGGGGTCCTACAATTTTTTTAAGGAAAAATTCGTAACTTTACACAAATCCAACTTCGGAGGATCCCGTTTTCGTTAGTTTCATATTGAATATGGGGATAAGCGGGCGCGCGCCCGATACTTTAACGCAGGTAAAAACTTCGATATGAAACGTTAACTTCGACAGTGAAGTTTACGTTTCATATTGAACACCCCTCAAAGTGTGGGAAGTACTAAGTGTGATATGCATAACAGTTAATCAAAAGGTATGTGATTTCCATTTACATCTTGCATGATTATTACTTTGAAATCTGCATTCATCCTCATGCAAAGCAAACTGTGTATTTAAATGTATGGGATGTCATAATGTGCTTGCAATTGGTATTACTTGCTCTGTGGATATTCTTGAGGGTAGTATAGTTTATTGAGCATGTGTTTACTTAACACACTGCAATTTATCTGCTTTGATCAGCTGACCATTAGAGGCCAGCTGTAGTTTGCCATAATCAGACAAACTATTTACTTAGAATTAGAAGGGTCAGCTGCATGTGGAAAGTACAAAGGACCTCATTCAAAGTCGGTCGTATGCATCCGCTCGGTCGTACCCAGCGATGTTTGCTAAACTGCGCATGCGTAAGTTTCGCAGTGCGCGTGCGCAAACTAGCTGTTACGATCGGAAATTTCTCTCTCCTTGAACTTGGCCAGGTCGTTAGTTTGAGTGACAGGATGAGGCGTTTGTGGGTGGTAACAGGGGATGGTGCTTGTGAACGGGGGAGTGGAGATCCGAACGCAGGCGTGCCTGACTATGTAAACGGCGTTTTATGGGAGTGCATAATTAACAAAGTAGTGTCATAGCACACGTGACATGGGAGGTTTTTACACTGACAAGATCGTAGTGCTTAAGAGAGGGTATGGTCAACCTTAAGCTCTACGAGCAGCTCCGATGGTTCCCGATGGTCTCGATTAATCCTTATATGCCCGGAGATGATGTGTATTGCGATCGAGAAGGTGGCGTGTTTTTAGTTTTACGGCCGCATCCTCCCCTCGCTCGTCCAGCTAACGATCCCATCTTAATGACGCAACTTGCGAGTGCATCATTTGCATATCCGGCCCCTTTTCCCTTACGACCGAGCGGCCGCAACGACCGACTCTGAATGAGGTCCAAAGTGTGGTAAGTATTAAGTGTGATATGCATAACAGTTATCAAAGAGTTGAACAAAATTTGAGACCAGATTATATCAACTAACTTTGTCATTGTTTTATGTGCTGAACATGGTTTGAATTATGAGATGCACTAACAAAACTCTAAAGGTGCATACACACACAACGATTTTTTGAACGATTATCGTTAAACGATATCATTTAACGATAATTGTTTGAAAAAATCGTTCACTTTCTGAGTCAAATGATGAACGATAATCGTTCATGCGCGTTCATGTTTGTAGTTTGTAGCTCAGTCAGACTTGTCAACTGAACGATTTTCATTAAGGGAATATGCAAAAATCGTTTGTAGTTCATAAAAATCGTTCATTACACTTTAAAAAATCTGACAGATAATCTGAGAGATCATCGTTCATGAAAATCGTTCATAAAAATCGTTGGTAACAAAATCGTTGTGTGTGTGTATGCATAAAGCTGCATACACACACAACGATTTTGTTACCAACGATTTTTATGAACGATTTTCATGAACGATGATCTGTCAGATTATCTTTTTTGAACGATTATCGTTAAACGATATCGTTTAGCAATAATCGTTTGTAAAAATCGTTCACTTTCTGAGTCAAACGATGAACGATTTTCGTTCATGCGCGTTCACGTTTGTAGTTTGTAGTTCAGTCAAGCTGCATACACACACAACGATTTAGTTAATGAACGATTTTAGTAAACGATTTTCTCCCTTGAAAATATGAACTAAAATCGTTTACTAACGTTGTTCATTAATGGAGCATACACACGGTCAGATTTGTCAGACTTGTCAGATTTGTCAGATGAACGATTGAACGATTTGAACGATTTGAACGATTGAACGATTTTTGACTGCATTAAAATGAATGGAATCGTCCAAGTCTGACTGCAAACCCATCAGATGTCAGATATCGTTATCTGACAAACGGGAACGCGCATCGTTGATCGTCCATCGTTCAGGCATGTCAGATATGAACGATTTTCCTTCAGATATGAACGACTGAACGATTTTTAAATCGTTATCGTCCATATCTGAAGAAAAAATCTGATCGTGTGTATGCACCATTACTATGTTCATTTAAATGTAATGAACGATTTTTTAGAACAACAAACGATTTTTGCATATTCCCTTACTGAAAATCGTTGAGTTGACAAGTCTGACTGAACTACAAACTACAAACGTGAACGCGCATGAACGAAAATCGTTCATCGTTTCACTCAGAAACTGAACGATTTTTACAAACGATTATCGTTTAACGATAATCGTTCAAAAAATCGTTGTGTGTGTATGCACCTTCAGACTTGTCAACTCAACGATTTTCAGTAATGGAGCGTACACACGGTCAGATTTGTCAGATTTGTCAGATGAACGACTGAACGATTAAACGATTTGAACGATTTGGACGATTTGACCAAAGTTTTGAACGATTTGAACGATTTGAACGATTGAACGATTTTTGACTGCATTAAAATGAATGGAATCGTCCAAGTCTGACTGCAAACCCATCAGATGTCAGATATCGTTATCTGACAAACGGGAACGCGCATCGTTGATCGTCCATCGTTCAGGCATGTCAGATATGAACGATTTTTCATCAGATATGAACGACTGAACGATTTTTAAATCGTTATCGTCCATATCTGAAGAAAAAATCTGATCGTGTGTATGCACCATAAGGGAATATGCAAAAATCGTTTGTAGTTCTAAAAAATCGTACATTACATTTATGGTGCATACACACGGTCAGATTTTTCCTTCAGATCTGAACGATAACGATTTAAAAATCGTTCAGTCGTTCATATCTGAAGGAAAATCTGACATATCTGACATATCTGTCAGATGAACGATGCGCGTTCCCGATGGTCAGATAACGATATCTGACATCTGATGTGTTTGCAGTCAGACTTGGACGATTTCCATTCATTTTAATGCTGTCAAGAATCGTTCAATCGTTCAAATCTTTGGTAAAAATCGTTCAAATCGTTCATCTGACAAATCTGACCGTGAACATAGTAAATGAACAACTTTAGTAAACTACGTATTGGGTTCTATATCAGCACATCCCTATCAGTGCATGTTTTCCAGATATCCTAGTTGATGCACAGGTTATTTATTAGTGGCTGATACATGTTAAAAGATCCACAGGTGGTGCTAATTATTTCATTTGTGATACTGAGAAGAACATGCAGCACTAGTAAAATTCTATTATACTACTATTTCTATTGTGGTCATGGTGTGGGATGGGGAGGGGGGTTTCCAGGCAGACGGAAACCCACCCTGCGTTTGCCTATGAATAGTAACAAGGGATGATATGGATATTGTGCCTATAATACCCCTTTTCCACCTAAATTCCGGGTCTGACCCGGAGTTGGAACAAAGGCCCTCATTCAGAGCCGGACGCTCTGAGCAGAGCGCTCGCTCTGAATGAGGGCCGTCCTCCATAAAAATGGAGCGTCCTCCTGGACGCTCGTATAGCTGTGGGTCACCACCCACAGCACATACGAGCGTGCAGGATGATGGTCACGATGGTCTTGACCATCGCGAGTGCGACCAGAAGCCTGTGGTTTTCGACCACAAGCCCTGGAGTGATTTTGGCTCTATCAGAGCCAAAATCACTCCCACTGACTTTCACTAGTGATATCAGTGGGGCCGGCTTCTGACGGTAGGCGTTCCCTTGGGAACGCCTCCGTCTGGCAGGCACGCCCCCGGCACGCCCACCAAAGGGGGCGTGCTGTCAATCAACATCGACAGCACGCCCCCTTTGATCAGACACAACAAGCGAAGGAAAGTCCTTCGCTCGTTGCGTCTGGCGCATGCGCACGACGGAGCTCCCTCCGTCGTGCGCATGCGCAGTGCACACCATCGACCCACTTGCGAGCGGACAGCCGCTTGCGAGTGGGTCTGAATGAGGCCCAAAGTTCCTATCCGGATCAGACCCGGAATTTTGCCGGCGCCGACTCGGGATATTCCCGAGTCAGTGCCGCTCACACCGGAGTCGGGTCTGCATAGACCCGGCTTTTCCGGAGTGAAAGTGGTCGCTTGGAGATGACGTCATCTCCAAGTGCCACTGAAGCCGGACCAATCGGCCGTCTAGCAGCGCACACCAGGTCATCGTGACCCGGAGTGTGCTGTTCGCTAAGCCCGTGTTAAACCCTGCTAGTTACCTGGGTTGGATGGCCGGGTCCCTCGACCCGGCCATCCAACCCTCTCCCCTTTTACACCAGGGAGCTGCCCGGGTTAACCCTTCAAAATCCCGATTTTTAGCTCTGGTGTAAAAGGGGTATTACTGAGTCATATCCTGGATACTCTCATCAGCTGGAACTTGGTACCTGGCCGTGAGTTTATACTCCCTGTGTACCCCATCTGTGTCACACCTGTTTGTCTGCCCTACCCTTTTAGAATGTAAGCTCATACGAGCAGGGCCCTCTACCCTCTTGTGCTTCTTCTTACATTACTTTCATCTACTTCTTACTCCCCACTAGGACACCTAATACTTGGTTGCTTATGCTCTGCTGCTTATGTGGGTGTTACGGTCGCTAATGTAGCAATGTATATTACCCATGTCCTTGTCCTGTATTGTATTGTACTGTAAGTCTTTGGTTGCCTATTTGTTTTACATACATTGTAAGGCGCTGCGGAACACTTGTGTCCAGTGGCGGTTCTAGGGGTGGGCTAACAGGGCAGTCGCCCGGGGCGCCGGCCCCTAGAGGGCTCCACTGAGTCCCCAGAAGGCAAAAAAAATTAAAAATCCCATAATAAAAAAAAAACAGCGCCGGTCCCCCCGCGTTGCCAGGCGCCCGCTGATATTTGTTATCAGCTGGCACCCGGCTCCCTCCCTGCAGCGGCAGCCGAAGTTCACTCCAGAGCTCCGGCTCCCGCATAGAGCACTATGGGAGGGACATCATGACTACTACTATAGGGGGGCATTATTACTGGGGCACTACTATAGGGGGCACTACTACTGTGGGCATTGTATTAGGGGCACTACTAAGTACTGTGGACCTTGTGTATAAGGGTCACTAATTTGGGCATTGTGTAAAAGGGGCACCACTGTGTGCCATAACATGAATAAGGGACTAATGTGTGGCGTAATTTGAATTGGGGTTACTGTATTATAAAGGGAATTACTGTGTGTGGCACAATGTATTATACAGGGCATTACTGCGTATGGCATAATATGTTATACAGGGCATTACTGCATGTGGCATAATTTGTTATACAGGGCATTACTGCATGTGGCATAATTTGTTATACAGAGCATTACTGCATGTGGCATAATGTGTTATACAGGGCATTACTGCATGTGGCATAATGTATTTATAAAGGGCATTACTGTGTAAGGTGCATTACTGCACATGGCAATTATTCGCCAAAAGGGGAGAGCTTGGGGGAAGCCCAGCACCTTCATAAATGCTGGGTACGCCCCACAGTGTGATGAATTGGGGGTGTTCCGCAAGGACACGGCCCCTTTCCGGAAGCGCGGGTGCTTTCAGCGCACGCAGAGGAACATCATCTACAAAAAGTTGTTTGTTTGGTTTTTTTTTGGGGGGGGGGGGGCGCAACGGTGAACTTTCGCCCTGAGCTCCACAATGTCTAGAACCGGCCCTGCTTGTGTCGCCATAGTTATAAATGACCATAATAATAAATGTAACCTTGATGTGTCCAACTCAGAGTCAGGTAGTATCCCTTTAAATACCGTGTTTCCCCGATAATAAGACCTACCCTGAAAATAAGCCCTACCCTTACTTTTGTAACCCGGTCCTAAATAAGCCCTACCCCGAAAATAAGACCTACCAATATATCATATTAAGCTGGGAACGCTTCGGAGGCCAGCGTTCCCAGTCATGCAGTGCGCGGGTGACGTCATGACGTCACCTGCGCGTTGAGGATCATGTGCAGCCGCGCCTGCTGGATCATGTTAGATCCAGTCAGCGCGCAAGTGAGAGCGACATCCCGGACGGCGGCGAGTCAGGTAAGTACCGTATAGTACTGGTGGGTGGGGGATCAATTACAGGGGGGCTTGCACTGCAATAAGGGAGGCTGCATAACGAGCACTGCTACAGGGGGGCCTGCATAAGGGGCACTGCTACATGGGGGGCCTGCATAAGGGGCACTGCTACAGGGGGGCCTGCATAAGGGGCACTGCTACAGGGGGGCCTGCATAAGGGGCACTGCTACAGGGGGGCCTGCATAAGGGGCACTGCTACAGGGGGGGGCCTGCATAAGGGGCACTGCTACAGGGGGGGGCCTGCATAAAGGGCACTGCTACAGGGGGGGCCTGCATAATGGGCACTGCTACAGGGGGGGCCTGCATAAGGGGCACTGCTACAGGGGGGGCCTGCATAAGGGGCACTGCTACAGGGGGGGGGCTGCATAAGGGGCACTGCTGTCAATGTTAATTAAAATAAGACCTACACCGAAAATAAGCCCTATGGTGTTTTTTTTAACAAAAAAAAAATAAGACAGTGTCTTATTATTGGGGAAACACGGTATACCAAGCCCAATGCATTGTATCAAGTATGTAATACCCGCCCTAAATGGAGATATATGACACAACGCTCTTACCATACAGGAGCTTTACCAGTTTCCCACGAAGAAGCAAAGCTGCTGAGAATTGTGCAACAACATGAGCTGCTTTGTGGTTGAGAGAAAAACTACGTATATGAATCTATACCTTGTGTACACAGTGCCAGTAACAAACACGGGAATAGGATTCTTCTTATGTCAAGAAAATAAAAGTTTTATTAGTCAGCGATCCCTGATCCTGGCTGCAACCATTTAATTCCTATGACTGACCGACAATCTGATAGAGTCCTGGGGTGCAATGCCCCACTCAGTACCCTGGCCGCAGCAGCTCTCCGCACCCCTGATAGAGTCAAAGGCCTACTTCAGAGCCGCACACCGTTGCATTTGTTTGTGGAGTCGCTACGGTGATATTATGCAGATGCTAGTTTCAGCTTTCCCCTCGTGTACTATCGTGCAAGCACTGGTATGCCCGCTTTCAGAGTCGCTGCGCACTGTAATACCACAGTTGATTCAATACACTCCATCTTCAGCACAACATCATGTGCACCATCGACACACTTGCACCTGCACTATCCCTCTGCCTGAACATGGCCTCTGTGGCTACGGCTCTGCATGTGAGAACACAGCCATTTTCACTGACCCACCGCGACACTCCCATAACACGCCCACGCGACTGTTTTATTTTGTGTTCACTTCAGGCCACCTCCCTCGCCATTTCTGATACCATCGGTCACGGACTACACAGCGCATTTGTGCGTATACACAGGGTAAAGCATGCACCATTGCATTTGTCAGAATATTTAGCAAGTACACAGTAGCAAATAATCGCTCTACTACGTGAACATCTGTGAGACCCCACTGAGGTGCCCCTACTAAAATGTTAAGTAATAATGTGCCTCCTGCCATTGTCTAATATAGGCCATTATATATATGTTTTCATTGGAGTTCAGGGACTTCTTGCACTGGCCCCTTCAGCGGTGGTGGACATTAGGGGACCAGTGAGTACTGTGGCAGGCTCAAGGATTGAACTTAAAATAAATCAGCAGTTGGTGGCTGCACTGAGGTGAGGTACCTGCAGGTAGGAGTGAAGCTGCATGGTGTGCGTGTTTTACCCGATTCCAAGCGGTTCTTTCCAGTGACTGATAGCCGTGAGTGGCTAAACGGACAAAGAAACAGTGACTCCCCAACTCCCTTCTGGAAGTCCAGAGCAGCTGACAGGAGCGAGGTTTGTAAAACACCTGCAAACACAGCCTCACATGCTTTCCCCACCGCTCAGCCAGTGATGTGAGGTCAATGGCTGGGGAGGCACACATGGAGATGGGTCTCACCCCCTCCTCACTGTAACTCTCCCCTCACTACACTAAGCTACAGTGTCCATTGATTCTCCTACCTGCATCACTGTGGCTTCTCTTGCTTCTGCTGACTGAGCTCCGATCTCTAAACACTGCAGTGCACTTGATGGTCACATGACATATCCAAGGTGTCCATCAGTGCTCAAGGCACGCCCCCCATAGTCAGAGGCATGCCTCTAGTAGCTCTCTCTCTGTGCAGGTTACTGCCTGTGGTGTGGCCCTGCCCCTAGCTCTGCAAGCTGTGTTTGACAATACAGAAGTGAGGCTGAGCTGTTGCTGCCTCATGTCTCATCTGCCTGCAGTCCCAGGGAGCTCCACAAAGTTGGTGAGTGTTATCTATAACAATTATTACAATAAATAAAGAAAATGTTTATAAGTTATAAATATTTTCTATATATTATTCTAATAATTTTATTATCATATCTCAGGTGTATTACAGGGATGGCTCTGCCTCCCCTGACTGCACGTCCCTGTGCTCAGTCATCGGTCCTGACAGGACATTGCGGCAGATGCCAGTCAGCATAAATTCTCCCCAGTCAGGCCGCATATCTCCATCCTTCCCCCTTCCAAGGTAGCTGCAGAACTGCATGCATTGAGAGACTTGACCAGCTGGGTAGGTCCCACACCTTCATACTCCTATCATCACAGAGAAGTCCCAGTATGAAATTGCCTCTGCATCTGTCAGTCACATTAAAGCCAGTCAACCTTCTCTACAACCTTGCAGGCAGTACACAAGTAGACTAAAATTGTCCATCAGATTGCATTAATAACAACTGCCATAAAGGAACAGTTATCTGTCAATTAAACTAAACTGGGCAACGGAAAGTGCACCAACTCTACAGAGCAGTCCACTACAGCAGGCTGCAGTGCAGCTGCTTGCCGGGCAGTCTTCAAGGCTGTGACTGACCCGGCCAGCAGCTACATGAAGAGGATCGGGGTACACAACAGTACACAGCAGTATGAGTCAGCAACACTGCACTACTTGGCAATACATCCCAGTAGTCTCTGCAGAGGGTCAGAGGAGCATGTGCTGAGCTCTGATTGGAGGAGTCTATCACATGCTTCTCTGACCCTGGAGATCAGCAGTAGCACAGCCTCGCTCGTGGGAGTGTCTCATTGTGAGGCTGTGACTTCTGCTCTGCCGACTGCCTGAGACTGCTGTGGCTTCTGGTGAGTACACTCTGTGGGCACTACAGTGTTGCATAATATAATATGTGGACCCTATAGTGTGGCATAATATGTGAGCACTACAGTGTGGCATAATGTATGGGCACTACAGTGTGGTATAATGTGGGGGGCACTACAGTGTGGCATAATGTGTGGGCACTACAGGTGGCATAATGTGTGGGCGGGATGTAGTCAAGTTACCGGCCGCCGGAATCCTGACGCTGAAAGCCTGACATGGGACTAAAGATAGGCGTTGAAATCCCGCTGCCCAGCATACAGAATGAATGTAAGCCGGATGTCTTAAGTTGTAGCCACGCAGGGGGAGGGGTGTTAGGGTTAGGCACCCCCCGAGAGGTTTAGGCTAGGGAAAGGGGGGCTTAGGATTAAGCACTACTAAGGAAAAGTTAGGGTTAGGCACCCCCCGTGGAAGGTTAGGTTTAGGATGCGGGAAGGGGAGGTTAGGGTTAGGCACCACTAAGGGAGGGTTAGGGTAGGGAGAGGGGAGGGTTAGGTTGCTTAACAGCCCCATTCGGGATTTTGATCCATCGGTCTTCCACTGTCGATATTTCATCTGGCAGCTATTCAGCCGCTGGGATAACATACTGTGTGGGCAGTACAGTGTTGTATAATGCAGGTGACACTACAGTGTGGCATAATGTGTGGGCACTACAGGTGGCAGAATGTATGGGCACTACAGTGTGGTATAATGTTAATACATGTGTAGTGGTTTACTTTACCCATAACTGACCAGCATTGCAAGGGTTACTGGGTGGCTCACCACTACCCCCCTGACCCCTCCATACTCACCACTACCTCTCTGCACTACCCCCTTACCCCTCTTTACCAAACACTACCTCTTTGCACTACCTCCCTGACCCCTCCATACTCACTACTACCTATCTATACTACCCCTCCTTACCAAACACTACCTCTCTGCACTACCTCCCTGACCCCTCCATACTCACTACTACCTATCTACACTACCCCCTTACCCCTCCTTACCAAACACTACCTCTCTGCACTACCTCCCTGACCCCTCCATACTCACTACTACCTATCTACACTACCCCCTTACCCCTCCTTACCAAACACTACCTCTCTGCACTACCTCCCTGACCCCTCCATACTCACTACTACCTATCTACACTACCCCCTTACCAAACACTACCTCTCTGCACTACCCCCTTACCCCTCCTTACCAAACACTACCTCTCTGCACTACCTCCCTGACCCCTCCGTACTCACTACTACCTATCTACACTACCCCCTTACCCCTCCTTACCAAACACTACCTCTCTGCACTACCTCCCTGACCCCTCCATACTCACTACTACCTATCTACACTACCCCCTTACCCCTCCTTACCAAACACTACCTCTCTACACTAACTCCCTGATCCCTCCAAACTCACAACTACCTATCTACACTACCCCCTTACCAAACGCTCTCTCTCTGCACTACCTCCCTGAGATCCCCATACTCACTACTACTATCTGCACTACCCCCCTGACCCCTCCTTAACAAACACTACCTCTCTGCACTACCTCCCTGATCCCTCCATGCTCACCACTAACTATCTACACTACCCCCTTACCCTTCCTTACCAAACACTACCTCTCTACACTACCTCCCTGACCCCTCCATACTCACTACTACCTATCTACACTACCTCCTTACCAAACACTACCTCTCTGCACTACCTCCCTGACCCCTCCATACTCACTACTACCTATCTACACTACCCCCTTACCCCTCCTTAACAAACACTACCTCTCTGCGCTACCTCCCTGATCCCTCCATGCTTACCACTACTATCTACACTAACCCCTTAGCCCTCCTTACCAAACACTACCTCTCTGCACTACCTCCCTGACCCCTCCATACTCACTACTACTATCTGCACTACCCCCTTACCCCTCCTTACCAAACACTACCTCTCTGCACTACCTCCCTGACCCCTCCATACTCACTACTACTATCTACACTACCCCCTTACCCCTCCTTACCAAACACTACCTCTCTGCACTACCTCCCTGATCCCTCCATACTCACTACTACTATCTGCACTACCCCCTTACCCCTCCTTACCAAACACTACCTCTCTGCACTACCTCCCTGATCCCTCCATACTCACTACTACTATCTGCACTACCCCCTTACCCCTCCTTACCAAACACTACCTCTCTGCACTACCTCCCTGATCCCTCCATACTCACTACTACTATCTCCACTACCCCCTTACCCCTCCTTACCAAACACTACCTCTCTGCACTACCTACCTGACCCCTCCATACTCACCACTCTCTCTGCACTACTTCCCTGACCCCTCCTTACCAAACACTACCTCTCTTCACTACCTCCCTTACCCCTCCATACTCACCACTCTCTCTGCACTACCTCCCTGACCCCTCCTTACCAAACACTACCTCTCTGCACTACCTCCCTGACCCCTCCATACTCACTACTACCTATCTGCACTACCCCCTTACCCCTCCTTACCAAACACTACCTCTCTACACTACCTCCCTGACCCCTCCATACTCACTACTACTATCTGCACTACCCCATACCACTCCTTACCAAACACTACCTCTCTGCACTACTTCCCTGACTCCTCCATACTCACTACTACCTATCTACACTACCCCCTTACCCCTCCTCACCAAACACTACCTCTGTGCACTACCCCCTTACCCCTCCTTATCAAACACTACCTCTCTGCACTACCTCCCTGACCCCTCCATACTCACTACTACTATCTACACTACCCCCTTACCCCTCCTTACCAAACGCTCTCTCTCTGCACTACCTCCCTGAGATCCCCATACTCACTACTACTATCTGCACTACCCCCATGACCCCTCCATACTCACTACTACCTATCTACACTACTCCCTGACCCCTCCTTAACAAACACAACCTCTCTCCACTACCTCCCTGATCCCTCCATGCTCACCACTATCTACACTACCCCCTTACCAAACACTACCTCTCTGCACTACCTCCCTGACCCCTCCATACTCACTACTACCTACCTACACTACCCCCTTCCCCTCCTTACCAAACACTACCTCTCTGCACTACCTCCCTGACCCCTCCATACTCACCACTACCTATCTACACTACCCCCTTACCCCTCCTTACCAAACACTACCTCTCTGCACTACCTCCCTGACCCCTCCATACTCACCACTCTCTCTGCACTACCTCCCTGACCCCTCCATACTCACTACCTACACTACCCCATGACCCCTCCTTACCAATCACTACCTCCCTGACCCCTCTATACTCACTACTACCTATCTACACTACCCCCTTACCCCTCCTTACCAAACACTACCTCTCTGCACTACCTCCCTGACCCCTCCATACTCACTACTACCTACCTACACTACCCCATGACCCCTCCTTACCAAACACTACCTCTCTGCACTACCTCCCTGACCCCTCCATATTCACTACTACCTACCTACACTACCCCATGACCCCTCCTTACCAAACACTACCTCTCTGCACTACCTCCCTGATCCCTCCATACTCACTACTACTATCTGCACTACCCCCTTACCCCTCCTTACCAAACACTACCTCTCTGCACTACCTCCCTGACCCCTCCATACTCACCACTCTCTCTGCACTACCTCCCTGACCCCTCCATACTCACTACTACCTATCTACACTACCCCTCCTTACCAAACACTACCTCTCTGCACTACCTCCCTGACCCCTCCATACTCACTACTACCTACCTACACTACCTCCTTACCCCTCCTTACCAAACACTACCTCTCTGCACTACCTCCCTGACCCCTCCATACTCACTACTACCTACCTACACTACCCCCTTACCCCTCCTTACCAAACACTACCTCTCTGGACTACCTCCCTGACCCCTCCATACTCACTACTACTATCTGCACTACCCCCTTACCCCTCCTCACCAAACACTACATCTCTGCACTACCTCCCTTACCCCTCCATACTCACTACTATCTGCACTACCCCCTTACCAAACACTACCTCTCTGCACTACCTCCCTGACCCCTCCATACTCACACCACTACCTATCTACACTACCCCCTTACCCCTCCTTACCAAACACTACCTCTCTGCACTACCTCCCTGACCCCTACATACTCACTACCTATCTGCACTACCCCCTTACCCCTCCTTACCAAACACTACCTCTCTGCACTACCTCCCTGACCCCTCCATACTCACCACTCTCTCTGCACTACCTCCCTGACCCCTCCTTACCAAACACTACCTCTCTGCACTACCTCCCTGACCCCTACATACTCAACACTCTCTCTGCACTACCTCCCTGACCCCTCCTTACCAAACACTACCTCTCTGCACTACCTCCCTGACCCATGCATACTCACCACTACCACCCTGCACTATTCTCTTGACTATTCCAAAAAAACGCAGATGTGTCCCAGCCGTTTTCGGAGAATGTAGCATGCACCTACGATCCTGACGGCTCAGTTCAGGCGGCTAGAGTACTCAGATGGTCGATTATGGAATGGTCTGCGATGGCGGCTGCGTATTTGTGCGCACTTGCTTGGATCTGCGAAGCCGCCAGTGGGCATCTCAATACATTTCCAGCCGGTTACAGCATTAGTATATTTCCTACAAGGCAGCTGTGGCCGCGGGATGGCAGCAGCGAATGCATTAGGGTCCACATCTTGATCAGGCCCATGGTCCATCCTATGAGCGTGTTATGAAGCTGACTTAGAAGCTCAGTTGCTCCCCCTGGTGGCAGTACTCAGAACCTAACGCAGAGATGTACATAAACCCGATGATTTTAGATCTACGCATGCACAGAAGCCCCATGTGCCGATCTGGGGCTGCAATGCTGATCACAGTGCCCCAAACTCTGCAGCGTGACTGACATGCCACTCACATTTAGGGTCGGTGACGACACAGAGCAATACAGAAAACGGGGGCATGTTGGCCAGGTTTCTTGGATGTGCTGAAGCCGGTGGCATGATTTTCCTAGACATCCTGAGTAACATGGGAAGCCGGCAGTGGGCGTCTTTTCTATATTTTAGCACAGCTGCTGCGTACAAAGACGCATCAACTGGGCTACTGCGTCCATCTCAGCATCAGGCCCTCAGATGGTAAATCTGCTCATGCTATAGGGCTGTTGCAGGATTTGATGGTGTGACTGATGGTGGAGACTTAAGACGCACCAGGCGGTATAACAGCATGTACAGTCGCTGAGAGTGGGCGTCTCAGTCCGTCCACATTCATACGCACAGATGTCGCCCAGGGAAGGACGTTGCAGCAGCATTAGCATAGAGCTTCGGACGTGCAACCGCCAATAGACGCTTCTGTGTCTGAGTCCACCTATAAATCAGGTCACTATATGCTGCAATCTTATAACAAAGTGCTTATACAATAACCAATACTCGTAAAATTGTATAAGTACTTTATCACAAGACAGCAGCATATAGTGAGTCAGCGTCATTTTATTAAATCACTTTTCTAACTTTATTTTCACTATCCCCAAATCTATTAATTGTTTTTAAATATTTCACTAAATCAGGTTTTAATAAGAAAGATAATAGTGATATTTTATGGGTGATTGTTTCCTCTTGTGCTACCATAGGACTTTCCTTCTCCTCCTTTGGGACTGTGTATACATATCTGTGTATTGTCCTAGGCAGCACCCTCACTCAGTATTAAAAAAAATTGTTTTGAGTATATAGAATTGGGGTTAATTAAGTTACTAATAGCTAGTGCAGTGGTTCCTTCTTTCCCCTCTCCTTTGATTTGGAATAAACTAATGTATGTGCTGTTAACTATATTTTGACCATGTCGACAATTTGATGTAACATCTAGGTACAATGGGCCCAATTCACTACCGATCGCAACTGAGATTACGCAGACAAGCATCGCAGTGCTTGTGAGCGAAGACTCCACTGCAATCGGGACTGCGCAGACCCATCGCAGAGTGATTGACAGGAAGGGCCTTTTGGGGGTGTTGATGGGGGTGGGGGGGTGGCGAAACGCAAGCGTGCCAATGCGTTTGAATGCCGTTACAGGGGCGTGCATAAATTAGGCACTGTGATGCCATACGCAGTTTAGGCTTGCACTGCGTGTGATGAGGTTAGCAATTCCTGAGTAAGGTCAGAGCTTGTGCTAGTGTACGTGAGGCTGCGATGGTACCGATGGTTTCGCAGTCTTGCTAAGCATTACGGATGTGTGTAAGGTAAAGTGGACGTCCTTATGTAGTGCTGTGACGGCATAGCAATTGCAATCATTAGCATATCTTCGCAGTAAGACTGCATGCATAATCGCTATTGCGATGCTTACCGAATTAGGCCCAATATGCGGACATGGGACTGGATTCAGAAACGTATGTAAACCCGATGGTATGCAAATGTCACAGCCGGCGGGGTTTCTATTGAAACGTCCACCAGCAACTCTGCAAATCCAAGCATCTACGTACAAAGACTCAGCATCGGTCACCGATCAGTCGATAACCAGACTACTGCACCTTCCCCGACAACCCCCCGTCACCACCCCCCAAACGCTCACTGCCTGTCAATCATTCTGCAATGGCTCCCCGTGATCGCAGTGACGCCTTCGCAGTATGCAACAATCAGCCGTCAGAACGATGGGGGGGTTTAGGCTAAGTGGTATTAACTTTATTATTATTACATTTATTAGAACATGAAAAACACTACTTTTTGTATGTGTAACCAAAGTGTATTTAAGATGCAGACAAGAGTGATAAGCTATCCTACATTGAACAACATAATTCATGGAACCATTGTCAATATCCGGTGTCTCTGCTTCTGCTGGGTTAAACATTACTAATGGAAGTTGAGGCCCCCATTCAACAGCGACGGATTGTCGCGTTCCTGCGATCGCCAGATGCCGGGTTGGAGGATCGGTGAAATCTAAGATGTCGGATATTACGGATTTGACAATCACGATCAAATTATGATCCTGATTTGCAAAACTGTGAAATTTAACATGTATAAATTTCCCCGAACCTCCGATAGATTGGAGAACATCGATGGCCGCCGGTCGGAGTTTCCGATCAGATTGCAAGTTTAGACAATACGTCGGTAGATGTATGGCGGCCTTTAAATGGCCTTAGAGAGTCAAAGGCGTTAGAGGGCAATAATAGTGATATAGAGACCTGCAGTTTATTATACTGTATGATATAGACAAAGAGCGAAAAAAAGACGGGCCCTTATCAGAAATTCACATAAAATATAACTTTAATAAGTAGGGTTAAAATTGAGGGGTTCCCATACTACATAAAAAATAACATACAAAATGAACATGTAATCACATACAGAGTACAAACATCTTTGCAGGTGCTACCAATAAACACCTGTGTTAGTTTATATTTACGATCCTCCTATAATATCATGTTATTTATTATGCAATATCACAAGTTTATCCGGAGGATTTGTATCAGTGCTCCTGGTATCATGCTATAATGATTATATGTTGGTTAGTTACATAGGCAGACATGTGCCAGTGCTGTGTCGTATACCACACTGTTCCAATCCTGCACCTGTGTGTATTAACCTACAGCACCTGGTATTCCCACGTAGTCTCCCATCCAAGTACTAACCAGACCCAATACTGCATAGCTTCCAAGATCATATCCAGTGTGGTGTGGCTGTAGGTATAACTCCGATCCAGGGAGTGAAAGCACCCAGGCATACAGACAATGCAAGATAAATGATAGGACTCTCTCATATTGGGAGTCCAATTTATTAAATAAAGCAATGTTCAAAAAAATGCAGTGTATGAGCATACAGTACTTTTATTGTATAAATACAGCAAACAATTCTCCATACAATGCATATGTATGAATACACCCCTCATAGGCACACGCAGGGGGGGTTTCCGGTTGCCTGGAAACCCCCCTCCCCAGCCCATAACCACAATAGAAATTGTAAAATAATAGAATTTTACTGCATGTTCTTCTCAGAATCACAAATGAAATAAATAGCACCCCCTGTTGATCTTTTAATATGTGTCAGCCAGTATTAAATATACCTGTGCACCAACTAGGAGATCTGGAAAACATGCAGCTAGGGGTGCAATGCTAAAGACCATCAATAGGGTAAATTATTAATATAGTATAATACACTATTCAGTGCATAAGAAGACCAATAAGTACATATATGCCCAGGGCAGTGCTAGGTTCTTCTGCTGCACCCCCAGACTCCCAGACTTGCTCCAATGCTCTGGAATGGAGCCCCCATCTGAAATAAAAACATTTAGCTCAGGCAGGATGGCCATACTGCCACATATAATGTCTTACAGGGATCGCTGGTCTTGGATATGCTGGAATTATGATGCACATTACACGTTGTTGTGCTAATTATTCATGGACTGGCCACACTCACTCTAAAATCAAGCATTTGGAAACCCCCCTCTAAAAATCCTGCATTTGCCACTGCCTCTTCTCCTTCTTAGAATGTAACAGGGGAAATCTTTACATACATAGGCCCATATTCAATTAGTTTTGCATCCACGATACTTTTTCGCATGCCGCACTTTGCAAACTTCGCGTGTTTTAGCCGCGGAAACTTTTCACGCGCTCTCCAGCTATTCGCTGTATTCAATACCAAAGGACGCAAAAAAGCATCCCGGCGAAAAGTGTTGGCAGAGTGGGAAAAATCAGCCTGACACTCCCCAAAAGATGCACTAACATTGAGGATCAATGCAGATGTCCCCAATTAGCCCTACCGAAGCTATTTGGGGTACTTAAGTGCTGTCCAATTGCTCCAAAATAGCATCTTTGCACAAGTGGTGAAGAATAGCATTAAGCAGTTTTTTTTGGGTGAAAATAAGTAGTCCTGTAAAATTTGGGGTACTTCAAAATGGGTGCAAGCATAGTTAAAAATCACTAAAGTTAAGTGTTAAAAAGAGCTTAAAACGCACCTTCGGCAAACACCTGCAATTAAAAAAACACCTCACCCATACTTGCAGACCCCTCAAAAGTCATTTGCGTTTGTACCCCCACTTTGTACTTTTTCACCCCCATTTTCAAAGTGCTTTTTTTTTGGTGTTCCTCTTTTGTTTTTGCATTTTTATGACGCAGTTATCCTTTGGGGGACTGTCCAAAGGGTGCAGAGTGGTTTCCGCACCTTTGCACCCCAAAATCGCAATTCTGTACTTTTTTCCACTGGGTATTCATAGGCGAAACTTTTTTTTGCCTATTACATTGCATTGACTTTCTGCCTGGCAAAATGACGTCATCCGCGATACTTTTTCGCGGATTCTGACTTTTCGCCGGCAATTGAATACAGGCCATAACCTGCATGTGCTCTCTATAGGGATTTATCACCATGTATGACATATTGGTTACCAAGAGTTTTCCTCAAACATTTACATGTTTCTAGCAGTCGCTTGTGGATACAAATGTTTGTAAACCAGGTAACACGCGTCATTCATTCATTCATTCGTTTCTGTGTCACCATATATATAAAATTTGTATGCAACAGGGAAAAATAGTCTCAGTAAAGCCGCGCACACACTTGCCGATATTTTGAACGATATCGTTAAATCGTTCACAATATCGGGCAATGCTAAAAACGACCAACAATGCGCGCTCCCGCTGGTCATTTACGATATCCCCAGTCGGCTGTACAAGTAGCCCAATCTATGGATATCGTGTATACACTTGCCGATGCCGGCAACCCCGCCGGGCCTGCCAATAACGATATCGCCGCATACACACATTGTCTAGTGTGTATGCGGCGTAAGATTGTACTAGGTTCAGATACTCTGCTCTGTAGTCAGATATCACTATACTAGCATAAGAGTACACATGTATTCAAAATAATTGGTTCCAGCAGCCCTCTGGGTGCAGAGCATTGCATCTTTGCAGATATAATTTATGGCAGTAACAGATCACATATATAATCAAAGTTTCCAGCAGAGTGATATTGGTGTGTGCGTTACATATACAAATGCAACTCTCTAGGTGCAGAGCATTGCAACTAAAGAGACACGGCGGTCTGGCAAAAAGTAGTAGCCATACAAACGATACCAGGATTACAGGTGTGGGAGTCCGGTCCGTGCACCAACCGGAACTCCGGGGTTGAGGACGCGCGTTTCGCCTAGGTTGTTCACCTCTCCAGATGATATCATTAAATATTGGGTGTAACACCATGAAGAAGTGTGCATGAGAAAAAAATCTATTTGCTTGTGGTTAAAATGGAGCCATGTGCATTAGCCAATGCGGAGGTGGTGTCAAAGAGAAAAACCTGCAATGAATAACAGAGATGGGGATGACATGTCCCTTCCTAATAGAAGGGTAGGCCTTGTCACAGTGGGGGAATAATAAAATAAAAAAATCTGAAAAGGCAATTTATGAGAAGTGACCCATTACAACTTAATTACTTTTTTTTTTTTTTAATGCAATCATTAATGTGTCCGAGTTCACTGTTATCCTGGGAAACCACTAAAAATACCGTACAATATGGCCTTTATGGGGGTGCAGTCAGGAAGCCGACGGTCGAAATGCAGACTGCCGGCTTCCAGATGGTTTAATCCCGGCAAGGTACTAATGACGGGCGTCGAAATCCCGATGCCTGTCATTAGACCTACGCCGGGACCCCGACGCCCGGCATACCGAATGAAGGTAAGCCGGGTGCGGACAGCCGTGGGGGGGTCGGAAGGGGTTAGGTTTTAAAAGATCCACAGGTGGAGCTAATAATTTCACTTGGGATTCTGTGAGGAGACCTGGAAAACATGCACAGTTTGCGGTCCTGAGCACAGAGTTTGAGAACCTGTGAGCTTGTAGACTGTTTGGTCTGTCAAGTTGTGGAGCAGTGTTTCCCAAACTCATTCCTCAGGGAGCACTAACAGTGCATGTTTTCCAGGTCTCCTCACAAAATCACAAGAGAAATAATTAACTCCACCTGTGGATCTTTTAAAATGTGTCAGCCAGTAATAAGTACACCTGTGCACCTGCTAGGAAACATGGAAACCATGCACTGTTAGTGCTTCCTGAGGAATGAGTTTAGGAAACACTGTTCAAGATCATAATCATGAATCACTGAACTTTTGCTCCAATGCGATTAATCTGATCAAGATCCACTTTGGAACACATTTTAGCAATAGATGGTCCTGAAAGGGTTACCTGAGTTATATCACGAACACAAAGGACGGATGAGGGAAACCTGACAGACATGAAGCCGAGTCTGTTGCACAATTCCCCAGGCTGCGGTTATTCTAAAGAGCTGACTAGGAAATGTTTGTTTCCTGCTAATAAAGTGACTTGTTTTCTTGCAGTTTACATTTCTTGTTCCTCTGATTGTATACCAGGTACTTTCCTCATCTGTGCAAGGGGAGCAAGTCTATATACACCAGTCTTTATTATAATTCTATACTACAGTAAAGCACCCAGGACCTGCACAATTGGGTAACTTTCAGCACAGAGCAGTCTATGGCAATTAGAAGCTGCTACAGGTGGAGTCTGTGCACAGTTTTACGGGTTGATCTGTGAAGCTGGCAGCATACATTATACAGTGTGAGCCATACTTTCAGGGAGATTGTGAAAGCAGCACCTATGAGCGCGGTGGTAAAGTGGGCGTGTCCTGCTACATCTGAGAGGCGTGTCATAAAATTGACCATCAACTAAGTGTAAACGAGCCCCAAAGCAGTTAGTAAGATCTACTTGCTGATGAAAATACACTGATACTTCTCAGGGCTTATTCATGTATTGTGTCTTACAAGGGGTTCCATATAAGTGGCCACGAGAAACCTTACGGTCCAGGATTTAAGCCGGGTACACACTAGATGATATATTGTCTTATCCTGCAGATCGGGCCCATCATCTGGTGTGTACCCACTATGCGCGCCCCGCTGCCCGACATCGTTGCATCGGGGGGGGGTCGCCTAATGTGTACCCACCTTTAAGAATATCCATGGTTGAACACTGGTGACATAATTAGAACCTCAATTTGATTAAACCATCTGGACTCAAGCATGGATAACCTTAAAACCTGGACTGTACTGGCGGAGTTTGAGAAACTCTGATATATAGAAAACACCCAGCTTTGCAACAAGTGTCTTAACTAATGAAAGACAGTGGGGTTGTGGACACTGTCAGCGCACATGCTGAGGGTCACCAGTTGGACACAGATCATTTACGCTTTCCCCTCTGGCTATGTTTTATATAAAAT
The DNA here is from genome assembly GCA_031769625.1 of Taudactylus pleione. NCBI lineage: Eukaryota > Metazoa > Chordata > Amphibia > Anura > Myobatrachidae > Taudactylus > Taudactylus pleione. The sequence continues at coordinate 367,909 of JAUIMM010001084.1, forward strand.
GAATAAATAAAAAACATATCCAACATTGATTAAACAACTTACCCCTAAAGCAATAGAAGTATTGCAGCGTTTTTTGATCTACTTACACTTAACGTTAATTTAATAACTAGTATTCATTTTCAAATCTAATTTGTCCAATTCTGGGAAGCAAAGTGGACTTAATCGTTTCCGACTCCACCCAAAATAAACAGGATTTTTATGGCGATCACATCACTAGGAATTTATCCTAAATAGAGACGTACCATATTTCAACTTTACCTTCTCCATCTCACAAAGTGGCATCAATGTTCTTAAGTGGAGTTTTACAACGTGGGACAAATAATTAAAAATTGTGTGTCACAACGCTTGCCGGGGTGGTAAGGATGGCAACCATACTAATAGGATTGGCGTAGACTCAGAGCGGAGGAGTGCAGCTTTAGGCATTGGTGGCGTTTAGTAGGGACCCCCACAATGGGGTTTGGGCTTCGCTGCAGCCCTCTGACTGGGTTCCTACATACGGGCTGGTGGACACTGGAGGGTATGAAGGCAGGCAGTGAGACTGGTCGCTGTGAGGTATACTGGATCATAGTCGTCAGATACGGGTCAGAACCAAGAAGGCAGGGCGGTACCAGGGAATGGGCAGCATCAGGACAGGAGAAAGCCAAGGTCGGAACCAGGAAGTCACAAGTAGCAGTACCAAGGGAGAAGGCGAGGAGATTCGATAGAACTCCCAGTGTACTAACCTGCGTTCCTAACAGACAGACACTGGAGATCAGGATGTGATATGTAAAAATTAATGGGCGGGCAGCGACAAAGGGTGCCTAATCTCTGCGACCTAAAGAGAACTAGTGGGTTTCCCAATTTAACCCAAAAGGGAATAGAATTGAGTACAGCTCTGAGACAGACACTTTATAGATCAAAACTTCATGGTGACACTTCCATAATGCAAACTAGTCCCTTAAGGCCCCCATACATCAGCAATCTGAAAACCACAAATGAACAATTTGAAGATTTATTGCCCGATGTTAGATTTCCCAATCTAGCAATCTGCGCCCATACATTACAGGATTGTTTTCAGTGATTTGCAGATCGAGTGCAGCAAACACAGATCTGAGAATCTTGAAAGGCTCCATCATTTCACTAGTAACGGTCTGCAAATCTGCTCATCATGGCCATACACTAGCAATCTACAGCCCCAATCCATCTGTGAAATCCAACATGTTGGACAATCTGATTTAACAATTCCAATCACTTTTTGGTTGCAATCTGCTATCTGTGAAGCCCATACATTGTAGATTTCTTATACAAATCGATTGCAAATTGCAGAATTGCCACAATTGATTGCTGATGTATTGGGGCCTTTACTCTCCATAAATGGGAGCCGAGCACTATAGGACTGTTAAAGGTCGCTCAGTCAGTCTGACAAACAGTTGGTCTCTCGGTCAGGAACAGTCGCTCGCTCGGTCACAGGTATTAGCTTACTTACATAGAAAGGGAACTTTAAAACCCCAACATAGGTATAATTTTATAAGGTCTTTGTAGGGCAATCCTACTCACTCAGTAATGAGCTATTTGTAAATAAGGGAATGTTCATTCGTATCAACATACCAAGGGGTCTATGTACTAAGCCTTGCAGAAAGATAAAGTGGATGGAGACAAAGTACCAACCAATCAGCTCCCGTCACTTTACAGGCTTTTTGAAAAATGACAGTTAGGAGCTGGTTGGTTGGTACTTTATCTCCACTTTTCTCTCTCTCTCTCTCTCTCTCTCTCTCCCCCCCCCCCCCCCCCCCCAAGTGGTTTATTAAAAATATTGGATTGTCCTGGAGATATATTAACTCCTATAATGGACACACAATGAATCAAATTTTACTTCACAAATCACAGAATAAAAGGGCATAATGTACAATCATAAAAAGTAGCACAGATGTATATATAAAAACATTAGGAGCAAGCATAAAAATTAAATAAAGTCTTACTAATTCTGTAGCTGCTACGTGTTCCTCAGGCAGTTGAGTGAATTTATTTACGCTAACTTAGTGTACCCCATGTTCTGAACTGTAATACCACTTTTACACCTAAATTCCGGGTCTGACCCGGAGTTGGAACAGGGTTCCAATCCGGATCAGACCCGGAATTTAGCCGGCGCCGACTCAGGACATTCCCGAGTCGGCGGCGTTAACACCAATCGGCCGGCATGCGGCGCGCTCCAGGTCATCGTGACCCGGAACGCGCCGTTCACTCTGCAGGGTTGCACGGGTTGCTCCCGTGTTAAACCCTGCTAGTTACCTGGGTTGGATTGCCGGGTCACTCGACCCGGCGATCCAACCCTCTCCCCTTTTAAACCAAGGAACTACCCGGGTTATCCCTGCAATAACCTGGGTTTTAGCTCCAGTGTAAAAGGGGTATAACTGGAAATGTTTTATGCAATAGTATTAGTAGTAACATGTAGCTAGCAAGATGCTGTTACATATGCTGCTGGTGCAAAGTAGGCCACATCTTGATCGCACCTCGATTTCTGCATAGGAATAAATAATAAAAAAAAAAAATGCTCTATTTGCGTGTGCTTTCTTCAGATTTTACTTCCGCCGACTTTTCCACCAACGCTATAAGCAAAGATCCATGGAGCTGTGGTCCCGTTAATCTGTATCCCCCTAAGAATCATTAATAAATTGTGAGCTGTGCTGCGGATGCATTTGAAACGGTCACAGCCAGGAAAGGGAATGGACACAAGATTGTACATGGTTTGGTCATTTTTAATTCAAATATAAAAACAAAACAAAAAGATATCTGGGCAAATAATAAAGACTGGTCCCTTTTTACGTTGTTAAAAATGAGATCAAACTTAGAATTTGAGCAGAATAAATACATACAAAAAAAGAAAATCTTCTATTCCATAAAAATATATGTATGTATGGTTTGTGTGTTTTCTCGTGCATATCAGCTTATATCGCGGTCTGTTTATGCAAAAGCCAAGAGGGTGGTGACATTTAGTTTACAAAATGCTTTATTGAAATAATAATACAGGTTTATGCATAAAATACATTATCTAAGGCAGTGGTTCCCAAACGCGCTCCTCAGGACCCCACGCAGTTCATGTTTTCCAGGTCACCCAGCAGGTGCACAGGTGTATTCATTACTCACTGACACATTTTATAAGATCCACAGGTGGAGCCAATTATTTCACTTGTGATTCTGTGAGGAGACATGGAAAACATGCACTGTTTGGGGTCCTGAGGACAGAGTTTGAGAACCTGTGGTCTCAAGGGTATTGGCAGTCACATTTCCACCAGCTGTATTTGTCAAATTTCTTGAAATGTTGCAGAAAATACTTAATGCATTATGTTAAAAAAACGATATAAATAAGTACATTAAAAAGGTAATAAAAACACCACAGGAAACAATTTACACCTGTGGCAGGTTTTCCTCTCGCTATGTCAGTTCCCTATTTTTGTGTGATTGCACCTGTTCTCTCCCATCAGTACATGGCTAAGTGTGACAAGAATCGGGAGCTGATTTCTGGGCCATTTAGAAGCAGTTGAATATCTCCCTACCTCACTGGCGATTTTGCCATTCCAATCGGTCGGCTTTATTTTCCAGCTATTTGGAGTGTCTAACTGCCAGCAATTTGCGCATGTTTTGAAGCCGGAAAAACCATCCAAACCGCCAACAGCTTAAAAAGGTAGAGCGGCGTTTTCGACAATCTGGTTGATTCTGATTGGCCGACTTCAAACCACTGTTTGCACCGTCGGTTTTAAACCTAGGCTGCTCTGTATACAGCTGGCTGCTGCCTTGTAGCAAATGATAAGGGTTCCGGGAGCTAGGGGTAGGAGACAAATCAGGAGAGGAGAATTTAGTGCAGTTGTGGAGTTTGGTCCACATTCCTCACAGCAATCTCTATAGTGAGCCAATCTGGACTGTTTCCCGCCTCTGCTATATTGCTGCACCCACAGGTGCAGAGAGGTATTTAATAGGCTTCATAGGCCCTAACAAGCAAACCGTTTGCAATGTGAGCAATCTCACTTGCCAGAGCCGCCTCACTCATCTGGCGGGAATTCTTGCCGTTTGTGAAACCGCAGTGGTTTTCGGGAAAAGATGCTTTTGCTGCGATTTTGCTGCAGTTAGACTTCTAGTAATTGGCAATTTGAAAACTGTCCCCCAAAAAACGCTCACTGGGCTGTTCTTGCTGGAGTTGGGATAGGAACAGTAATGCGCTTAATAGCTTGACAAAAAGGAAAAAACAAAATGACAGCAAGTGCTTGTTCTGGGCGTCAGACCTTGTTGGACCTCTGCGGTTGGAGGCCGGGAAGGTTGTCTCACCTATACTGGGCATTCAGATACGAAGACTCCTTTCGGGCCGTCCAGGCCCAAATAGCCAACATGTCTTCAAAGACATATTTTACCTCATAAATTTGTAAAACGCCCCCTTACTGCGTATATTACTTTTACAAAAGTGCTTTGTACTATGGGAAGCTTTGCTCCGGAGCTGAGAATGTTCCACTGATCAGTTTCGAGATGCTGGTTTGCACAAGCAGCTTCATAAATGTAAGACACCTTATGTTAAGGGTTGCAATGTGCAAGCACGGGCGAGATTGTGGCAAGTTAGCCCGTATTTTTTAAGCTGCAATAATTTTATAAATCAAAAACCTGGTTGGTAATGAGCGCAGACCCTGGGCAGGTACATAAAAGTCACCGCCAGCTTAGAGACTCTCGTCCTCTCTCCCTTGGGATGCTGAGCAGAAATAAGAGCTTATTCACCAATGTCTTGCTCATACAACAAAATGAAATGGCGCACATGATCAAATAAATAAACGGTTTACTTAAGAATAACCGTGTATGCTATGGACGCGGGTAATAAGTTACGTATTAGTGCACAAGCTTTCAGGCTCGCAGAAGTGCTATTAGTAGGATGTTTGGCATATGTAACACATACAGCGCCTGATTCTGGGTTGCACGCAAAACAGCCGCTACAAACTCCACTGTTTCTGGAAACGCAGCCGCTAGCACCGACGCGACCGAGACGCACCCAAAACGGGCCCACTAAATGGAGCATGTTTGCCTGCACTTCAGGCCACTCTCCATCGCTGATACAGTCTGACCCAATCGCTCAGCACCCCCGTGTGTACACTCTGTGTAATGCATGGGCCGTAGGGGGTTTGCAGAAATGTTCACACATGTGCAGATGCAATAAGTCGCCAAACTACGCGGATAGCAGCATTACGTGAGACCCAGAATCAGGTCCTGTGACAGTAAAAGTACAATATATACATAAAACGTCTCTTATAAAGAGACATTAGAGATAAAAAAAAATTAAAATACATCCGCATCCCACACTGGAGCGCAGATCGTACTTACCACATAGAAAATAGTGGGGGAAGTCCCATAACACATCATGGTATAGTAGCACCACAGGGAAAATGTACTGAAAACATGTTAGTTCTGTAAGTTGATTTATGCCGGTTATCACAGTTCTGTAATGTGCGTCTGTCACCTACACACTGATGGCAGACAAGGTGTGGGCTAAACCCAATAAGGAAGCAGCTTATAACTCACTAAGGAGGAGAATAAACATTCAGGGCCTGATTCAGAGCTAGGGGCAACTAACAAAGGAGCAGTCTGGACCCTAGTAAAAACCATGTTCCTCTGCAGATGGGGCAGAATGAACATGAGATTCAGAGCTGGACACAGTTGCAGCCAATTCTTGCGTTTTTGGACGCAGCACAACTACGACTTTATGCTGCCGCCAATGGGCTTCCTACCTATGCGCCCATCGACTGCATCAACCAATCCGCTGCTGTGCATAAAAATACGCACCTTCATTCGCTCCACCCGATATTACACCAGCCCTATTGAGGCACAGAAAGTTTGATGGAACATGGCAGCCAGTACCAGTACAACCGCGAAATAAAAAGGCATAGTCGCTGGCCACAGCACGCCCACCTCTGGTTAGCCACACCCCCATTACTTCCCAGGAACGCCCGCTGAAATTGCCCCTCTCTGCGACTAAATGAATTCTGCGACTCCAGCCGCTAACCACTGGGACGCGTGCGCCGTTGCGAATCAGACATAAACATCGCCCACTTGCTTCCGACATCGACACTGTGTCCACCTCTGAATTAAGCCCTTAGATTATGGAAGGGGCGTGTCCTAGATTCATTCTGAATGCGGTGTAACACCAAAGCTGCCCCCTAGTTGCGCGCATGTGAATAAATACAGGAGTTTGCTCCCCCTGCGTTGCAGAATGGTTTGTTCCAGGTGCTAATTGCTCCGCTTTTGAGATTTGACCCCAGGTCTGAATCAGGTCCTCAGTACCTAAAATGTCCGTCATTCTTGTGTACAGGTTAGCAGGAGCGCTTTACTATTATTGTCAGACCCTGTTTGATGGCTTGTTTGTCCTGCGGCACTGGCAACGCCAGGCTACTCAGCAAATGCCTTTCATGAATAGCAGGGTTCCATGAGGTTCACTGAGTGCAAATATCCATCTGCCATGAGCCTTCAACCTCACTTGAATAGTGGCCGGAGTCCTTGCTAATGGCTTCTGAGGTATTTGTCTCAAATTGCACCAGATCTTCTGTCTGGGTGCTCTGGATAATGACGCACCTGTCAAAAGTCTCTTCTTCGTGTAATGAAAAGGGCATTTTGTTAAAATTCCTGTGTGAATCCTGCATATCCTGGAGACAGAATAAAGAATGTGATAGATTACATATTACACAAATAAACGCACTCATTATGTTCTACTTTCAGAAGTGTAACAGGACTACACCACTAAGCTGATACTACTACAATCTATCTCTAATAAAGCGGAATCTCTCAGTCACTACCGTTCCATAAGAGCTGCCAATAACTTCATTCTCTATTCTCACCATTTCCCATTCCTGCCTGGAAAGACTTCTCCTGTGCTGCACCCTTCTCCCCTGCCTCTCCCCCCCCCCCCCCCCGCCCCAATAGGGTCTGTACTATGCGCGTGATTCAGAGACGGACGCAAAGGCGATTCGGGCATGCGTAAAAGCCGCACTGCGTGTGCACAGCTATCGCACTGCGATCTCAGACGCGCGTAGGAAGCCATCGCAGAGTGAGTGACGGGTTGTCGACGTTTGGTAGGGTGGTGACGAGGGGTGGGCTGAGAAACGCAGGCGTGTCTGCCTGTTTAAACGCTGTTACATGGGCGTGCATAAAGTAGCCACTGCTAGTGCATACGCAGCGCTGCGTGTCTGAAGAGCTCCCGGGGCTGCGGCAGGTCAGACATACCGCAAGTCCAAGATCCCCGCCGATGTGCGGCGATGTTACCGATATTTACGCAGGTATGAGTCATCGCACGCAGGTAAGAAGGCAGCAGCGGGCGTCCTTATGCTCGGGTGAGCTGTGCAATCCTTAGCATATTTTCTCAGCTGTGTTGTGTACGAAATCGCAGCTGCGATCGCATTAGCTTCCGTCTCCAAGTCAGGCTCTATATTCTCAATCTAGCATTTTCATTCAGGGCAACATGTTAGGCTTAAGGGTTAATATTACCGCCTCACGGCCTTGAGGTCATGAGTTCAATTCCTGACCAAGGGTACTGTATGTGTGGAGTTTTTATGAGCTCCCCACAGAGCCGTAACTAGACTTTTTGGTGCCCTGTGCCAGAAAGCGCATTGGTGCTCCCTCCCCCCCCCCATTTTTTAAATAGGAACATAAGACACGCACCCGAAAAAGGGCCACAGCCTCATGGGGAAGGGCCTGGGAAGAGATAGGGGAGGCCAGGAGATGTTGGGGTTAAAAGAAGAGGAAGTTACTGGTGAGAATGATAATAAACAAAAAATGTACAGGCCCGAACAGCGCTCCCTTCCCTGCGGTGCCCTGTGCCATGGCACTGGTGGCAGCACCCCAATTAGGGCCCTGGCTCCCCATGTTGGTTTCTTTGGGGTACTCTAGTTTCCTCCCACACGCCAAATACATACTGGTAAACTAATTGGCTTCTGACAAAATATTAACCCTAGTGTGTATGCGATAGGGAATATAGAATGTAAGCTTCACTGATGTGACTGATGGATACAGCATATGATCTGTAAAACGCTGCAGAATGAGTGTGCGCTATACTGTATAAGAAAATGGTCAATTAATAAATAGGTTGCCCTTAAGCTCTATGGAATAGACTGATCCATTTAAGCTCTATGGAATAGACTGCTCCATTTGCTATTCCTGGGCACTTACATACTATACCCCGTGCCATAATATTTCTGTATTGGTACCTTGTCAGCAGACAGAGTGTTCACACTTTTGAAAAGAGCCTGTACTGGAATTGTAACAAGTTATGTCCCCTATTGTAATCAATGTTTGCTTTATCTCCCACACTACGGAACATATTAGTACTTTATAAATAAAATATCACGCCACGGTATGTGCACGATAGAATACTCAATAACAGGGATTTTCCACCCCCAGCAAAGTCCATAGGATTGTGGTTGGGGAAACCCTTCTCCTGTCACTAGTGAGGTGGACTGGCCTATTACCAGGGTCTCCGTGCACACAGTGAGGTAGTAGTGACATCTACTGATGAGGTATTGGACCCTTTTCAATGGATGTATCTGCTGTTCTTGGTATGGACCCAGTGGGCAATGCATTAGACTCTGATACATAGGCATGAATGCCCTCGGGGAAAACTCCTTTAGACTTGGTAGAGAAACACGGCAGTGACGTCCCCGTACCCTGCGCCGTTGTCCCAGCGCGTATATTATGGAAATGGACTGCTGCAGATGCCACTATCTGGGATAATTAAACGCTTCTAGAAGTGGGGACATGGGCAAGAGACAAAGCCTGGGACAGGAATGGGATTCTAACAACAGGCCAATTAAATCATTTATTTCTGAATGAAAATTTAAATTCTTTGAGTATCTATGCAAGGATATTGGCCTTTCAGGGACATTCGTCATAATTAAGAACGACGCCAGGGAGATGCTCAGTTTAAATAATTCCCCCAGTAATTACTTGGTAGTCTTATCACACTAAGGGGCAGATTCAATTAGCGACGAAAAGACGATGTTTTCGCCTCATTCGCCTGTTTTGAGGTGAAGTTATTGCGGACTTTCACATTGCGTGCTCCCGATTTTCACCCTATTTAATTGCAAAACAGGTGAAAACGCGGACGTGCGAATGCCGCAAAAGGAATTTTTTTTTTGGGGGGGGGGGGAATCAGTCTGTACCCCCAAAAATGCATAAGTGACCCTGTTAATCAATATAGAAGAGTATTAATAGCTGTAATAATAGTATTTTGGTACCTAAATTATGTCATATGGCTGTTATATGCACTTTTGTGTGAAAAAATTATATAAAGCAATTTCTTTGGTGAAAAATAATTGCTGTAGTTAAATTGGGGGTACATTTAAATGGGTACTAGTATTTTTTGGAGTTAATAAAGTGCATTTTAAAAAACTTTAGAAAAATAACCTGCTGCAGACTCCTGCAATCCTAAAAACGCCTGTCCCTTCCATACAGCACCCCAAAACACCCAACCCAATACTTGAAACCCATATTCAAACACTTTGTACATTTTCACCCCAAAAATTACGTCTTTTTTTTTTTGGGGGGGGGGGGTAGGGGGGACTGAATTAAGACACAGATATATTTTTTGCCTAATTGGTCATTCAGGGGGCGGGTGGTGCCCAAATGGTTTAGAACCAAGTCCCCCCCATTTTTACCACAAAATTCTGATTTTGCACTTCTTTTCTCCTGCCTTTGGGTGGTGTATTTTTTCGCCTGTTTTTGCCTATAGAGCTTTTGCCTAGGCGAAAACGACTGGGAATTGAATAGGGAGATACTTTGGAAACTGGCGAAAACCGCACATCAGTGGCGGGCTGGGCCGGGGGGAAAGGTGCCATGTGCCCCCCGGGCAGCAGCGCCATGCGGGCCGAGGGCCGCGGGCAGTCTGAGTCTGTGTGACATAGACTGCACCGCGCGTGTAGCGCTGACCGGACGGAGTTCGGTCAGCGTTACACAGTTACAAACACACAGCCGCCGGCTCCGGCAGCTGTGTGTTTGTTTTGAGTGGCAGCCAATGAGAGTCTGTCAGACTCTCACTGACTGCCGCTGCGCCCACTGCAGGAGCCGCTCCATCTTCCGGCTCCTGCAGTGGGTAATGGGAGAGGCGTCATGACATCATATGACGTCTCTCCCATAATGCAGAGCAGCCTGGCCCGGGAGGACAGACGGAGGAGCGGATGGCGGCAACGGGGATTCAGGTAAGTGTTTTTTTTTTATTTATTACGTGTGTGTGTGTGTGTGTGTGTGTGTACTGTGGGGGGGAATTACTACTGGGGATACTACAAGGGGGAGAGCACAACTGGGGGCATTACAAGGGGGGGCTACTACTGGGGGCATTACAAGGGGGGATAACTACTGGGGGCATTACAAGGGGGGGGACTACTACTGGGGGCACTACAAGGGGGAAATCACTCCTGGGGATACTACAAGGGGGAGAGCACTACTGGGGACACTACAAGGAGGAGAGCACTACTGGGGGCATTACAAGGGGGGGGATGCTACTGGGAGAACTACAAGGGGGGGGCTGCTACTGGGGGAACTACAAGAGGGGACTACTACTGGGGGCACTACAAGGGGGAGCACTACAGGGGGCACTACAAGGGGGGGGGACTACTACTGGGGGCACTACAAGGGGGAGACTACTACTGGGGGCATTACAAGGGGGGGATACTACTGGGGGCATTACAAGGGGGGATTACTACTGGGGGCATTACAAGGGGGAGAGCACTACTGGGGACACTACAAGGGGGAGAGCACTACTGGGGACACTACAAGGGGGAGAGCACTACTGGGGACACTACAAGGGGGAGAGCACTACTGGGGACACTACAAGGGGGAGAGCACTACTGGGGACACTACAAGGGGGAGAGCACTACAAGGGGGGGATGCTACTGGGAGAACTACAAGGGGGGGGCTGCTACTGGGGGAACTACAAGGGGGGGACTACTACTGGGGGCACTACAAGGGGGAGAGCACTACTGGGGACACTACTACTGGGGGCATTACAAGGGGGGGACTACTACTGGGGGCACTACAAGGGGGAGAGCACTACTGGGGGCACTACAAGGGGGAGGGGGGACTACTACTGGGGGCACTACAAGGGGAAGACTACTACTGGGGGCACTGCACAGGGGGGACCACTACTGGGGGCACTGTATAAGGGGCACTGCATAGGAGGATCACTACTGGTGGCCTGTATAAGGGGGTCCTCTCCTGGGGCACTGCATATGGGCACCACTACAGGGGGCTGCCCATATCTTTATTTTTACTTTACATTAATTCCATATGGACCCACCTCCTCCCTGGAACACTTGAGGGGGGGGGGGGGGGGAGGACGCCTAAGCACGCACGTGTTCCGGGCACCCCGGCTACACGCTGCTCCTCTGCCAGGGCCACCTGCATGCATTTGCCCCCAAGGCTAAAAGTTCCCAGCCAGCCCCTGCCGCCCATAGGCAAAAACTTTACGCCGATCGCGGCTTTTCACCTCTAATTGAATCCGCCCCTAAGACAGATGTGAGAAGAGGACTTTTCACAGATATAAAATAAGCAATAGGACAGTATGTTGAGATGTTGCACAACAGGCTTCTACCTTTGTCAGAATACATGTTATGCAATCGTACATAGAGTGTACACTAACCCCTTACATTGCATAACAATCAGGAGTAGTAATGATGCTTTATGACCCAAATGTAGAGCCCTGATGGGCTCCTCCTGGCACTGGCTACAGACATGTTAAGGGGTGCAGGAATATTGGCAAGATGTAACGAGGGGATTCCCTGGGTGGAAAGTTGATTTTGAACTTCGCGGTCCTGGAAAGATTTGAAATGGCAGACTTTAAATATAACCATATGGGGCGCATTCAGCTATCTGCACATTGCAGAGGGCGGCATTACAGCAACATCTCAACTCTATGGTCTGTGAAATTAAGGGCCTGATTCAGAGCCGTTCGCTATTTGCGGCCGTTCGTTCAAAAACAAGGGGTGGCTATTCAAATGATCCGTACGCACATTGCAGTCTGTTCACACCTCTAAGTCTGAACGAGCGAGCAAAACATACGCTCGTTTATTTGTTAAAACCGCCCCCTGTCCGCTCGCACCATACGTCATGTCCGCTATTTATTAGATTAATCGAGTACATCGACCAGCGTATGAACTGCTCGCTATTCTTGTGGTTGGTTTTTGCTACCACAAATTTGCGAGCAGTTCTGGCTATAAAATAACCCAGTGACGTGGTCAATGACGCTGCTGTATTAATTATGCACACCCATAATACGCCCGTTTTGACCTTTAAGCACGCCTGCGTTCGGATCTCCACTCCCCATTTTCAAGCACCTTCCCCTGTTACCACCCACATACGCCTCATTCTGTCACTCAAAATAGCAGGCACTCGCTATATAGCGTACAAACGATTTTTGGCCGCACTGACTGGTTCGCGCATGCGTACTAAAAACCGTACGCATGCGCAGATGTGCAAACATCGCTCGGAACGAGCGTACTGCCGCTAACGAGCGGCTCTGAATGAGGGCCTAAATCTGCAGTGTTGGTGGCAGCGTGTTTCTGAGGCAACATCGCCAACTTGTGGTCATCGCTAGACACTGAAATGCCCCCTAAGAGTCTCCATCAGTCATGGCATGAGATACCTCGTCTGACAAAGAGACCCGAAAAGTCTTGAAAGACCGCAACGCTACCTTTCATAATAACTCTGAGTCCAATTGGGGATACTATTCCATTGAACGGTAACTTTACTTAATACAGAGATACAAAATAACAACAGTTACCAGGGGCAACACAAGCGGCATATAAACAAGAATTTAAATCGCTACTATACAAGCAAAGGTCCGGATTCAGAAATTTACGCTAATGCAATCGCAACTGCGATCTCTTACAGATGGGCATGGGCGAAAATATGCTAATTTCTTCCAAAGCTTAGCCGAGCATACCAACGCCAACTGGTGCCTTCTCATATATGTCCAATGACGTATAAAAGCGTAATCCTCTGTAACACTGATGCACATCGGGGAGTCACGCAGCTTCTGAGTGAAGTCTGACCTGTCTCAAACACTGCGACTCTACTGATACGCAGAGGGCTCTTACGCTACGAAGGAGATCGCAATGGCTGATTTATGCACGCCCATGATACAGCGTTTAAACGGTCAGACACGCCCGCATTTGCCTAACCACCGCCACCCCTGCCCATTACATCCCCCAAATGCTGACTACCTGTCTCTCACTTTGCGAGAGAATCCGCTGTACAAACCAACCACACCCGTACGCAGAACGACTATCACAGATATGGCTACAAATCGCTCAATATGCATAAATATCGGCATTGCGTAAAAACTCTGAATCAGACCCAGCAATCGTAACATAATAAAAAAAAACACATCTGGATGGAATCTCTTCACATCTCAGCTGAGGAATCTGGGTTTCAGCTCCCACTCCTATAAATACACACGATCCTGTATGCTGCATAAGCCATTTTCATATGATATACAGAAAGTAACACACAATTCTATACCAAGTGATCTGGCCTCGTACCATTCCAATACTTGAAGGCAGCTTGCTGGACGGGCAGTAGATATACTTCATGTATCGTTTTAAGGGGCAGAGACAGATGTAAACCACTATTGAAATGACAATTATTCCAATAAAGACTGACGCTGTAATCCACTCCGTCACATAAGATCGGGGATCTACAATTACAATGAAACACAGCAAAATTGAGCATATTTTCATTAAAACGTGGAACTTTCAGACTCATTTATAATAAATATATGTCATTCTCAATTAGAGATGATTGGTTCGGGTTTGGCCCGTATTTTCCCGTCAAGGTCGGATCTCAGAATGAGGTAAAACGTGACCTTTCCCCGACATCCGGGCGAGTTTTGCCTCGTTCAGAGATCCCGACTTAGCATGTAGATCTGAGCCACAAACCTAATGTATATTATTAATACAGTTCAATAATAACTTGCAAAGACTAATGCTGAGTACACACTGACAGATACATTGGATGATCAACTGATCGGCCAATAGATCTGCTGCACATCGGCAAGTGTGTACCTGCGATATGTTGGTGAACGTCGTTGTTCACCGAAAATATCGCATTGGCTGTGCTGCACAGCCGATGGACAGATATGTCTGCAGACCGCCCGTATACACACAGCGGCAGCCGCGAGGAGGAGGGCGTACAGGAGTGCAGTGTACTGTATAATTTATGGGCCATTAGGGCCTATTAAAGGCAAGAATCATTTTAAAATGGAGTTTTCAAGAAAAATTTTTTAAAATAATCTCCAAACATTTGTAATAATGTACACACCCAAGCCTGGGCTTTTACCAGAATGAAGCTGGACAAGGGCTCTCTCAGATTCATTCTTCAACCACTGGGCTATTTAGTGCTGTAACGTAAGGAATTTGGCAGAAGTAAGATACTCACTAACCAGCGCCATCTTGCATACGGGGATGTTCTATAATCCCTCATTGGGTAATATTGGACAAATGCTTCTGACATTTTAAATATCTCAGGGACTCTCCTTTATAATGAGATATGTGCCATACACGCACGTGCTGCTGTTTGTGACTGAGGGCCCCAGCCAACATACGTCCGTCCTGTTTGCCATCTAATAACATTGGAAACTCGAGTCAAATGCGCGCCTGCGGGCCAGATCCAATAGGTGCTTCACGTCCGTTTAACGGATGAGATCCTCTGGGGACAGATATTGCGATTTTTAGCAACTATGCAATTCTCAGGAGCCACACGCGCACAGCATACGCGCCTCACTTGCAGCTGAATGGCCAAGTTCAGTCATGGCATGACGCGGGTGTGTGGTCTGAATTGAGCGTATGATGTGAATATAGGTGGGATTCCAGATTGATAGTGACGGCCGCAAGCGGATGGTACGGCCGCATAGACGCGTGCAACTTTGCTGAATAACTACATTTATCTTGGTGTGGCGAAGGCAGATGCAATTCCTGATGACTTGTGGACTGAATCAGCCCCAGATCCTACATCCGGGGTGTTCTTTTCTGCACAGAATCTTTGTTTCCTGAGGTATTGTAAGGAGTTAATCCTCAATGTCCACTACGATTTGGTATGGCGAGGAATTTTTAAACCACTGTGTATATGGATGGATCAGAAGACATGGACCTCATTCAGAGTCTCTTGCTAGATGCGATCGCTCGCCCCCAGTGTAAGCAAATTTGTCAAAGTGACACCACGGGAAGCGAACGCTCGCCAAGGCATATGCACGCCCACCATGTCCTAGCGAGCGGCCAGCGTACGCCAAATTGCACAGGCAGAGCCGCCCACCAGCACACGTCATCTCCAGGAAGTGTATTAAAACATTGGTACATCGAGGACAATCGGAAGCGATCGCAGCGCTTGTGGTTGCCTTACCCTTCCGCAAGCACTGCGAGGACTTCAGTGTAAAAAACAGGAATGTGACGTGTACTATGACGCTGCGTGTTAATTATGCAAGATTCTAAAACGGCGTTGAAACACTCAGGCACGCCTGCGTTCGCAGCTCCACTCCCCCGTTATTAGTGTCCTGCCCCTGATACCACCTACAAACGGCCTCTCCTGTCACTCATTTCACTGGGCTGTCTTTGCTGGGCGAGCGAGCGGCCTTCGATTGCACAAAGTAGTTCGCGCAAAATGAAGCGTGCACGTACGCAAACCATCAGGCCGCTTGTGAGCGCACAGCGCTAACGAGAGACTCTGAATGAGGTCCCGTGTGAGGGTCTATGAGAGTTTCTGTGATTAGATTTAGGTGTTGAGGTTTTATTAAAAAAAAAAAAAAAACACCACCACAGCCGATTTCGCTGCACTACTTATTTCTGAGACAACAGATGCAGCATGAGGAGGTACGTTTAGGGGACGAGTAGGTGGGTATAGGCTAGTCCATCTTTATCATGTGATATTTTATTGAAAACATTTTCAACTTTCTAAAATCTGCTCCCAGCGAACCAATATCAAAAAATGTTTTTGAACATTTTTCACAGAGCGTACTTCTCCCCTTATCGCCACTTCTTAGCGGGAATGTCCTCTTCGGCCTCTTGCCCTCGTTGTAAATCCCTTGTGGCAGATTTAGATCATTACTTTTGGAACTGCCCTCTCCTTTGGGTCTTTTGGCTGCAGGTTAGAACATATGCCCTGGACCGCTTGGTGAATGACATACCATTCACTGACGTGTGGGCGATATTTGGAATTCTGCCGGACGGTCAGCGAGTGGCGACAGGTTGCAGATGGCTTTTACTCAGTATTAGTGCTGTGGCCCGTAAGGCAATATTACAGACGTGGATTGACCCAATGGTACTGTATTCGGGTGATATCAGATGACCCTCTGATCCTTTTGGATACCTAAAGAGCCCCACACTTCCCCCTTTTTTTTTTTTTCTCTTTTCCCCTCCCAGGAGATGTTCTTGCTCACTTTTGTTTGGCGTTATGATTGGTCCCCATGGTTGGTTCCCTGGTCCCGTGGCCCCGCTCCCCATTTCATATCCTGTGTTTTGGAAATGGAAATTGAAGATATATAAAATTTGGATGTCGAATGGTATGTAATAGCTGTTTGAAGTTTCTAATGGCAAAAGGAGAATCCTGTTTTTCTGGGCTGTATATACTACTTGTGCTCTACTTTGTGTGACTTGTGTGTGCAGATACAAAAAATAAATAAATCGGACACACTATTTACAAAATTGTATACTCGTGTATGTATTCACAATACATGCATTTGTAGATGAATCTGTAGAGATAATTTTTATGGTGTTTCAATAAAATGTTTGTTTTTTTTTCTCTGGAAGAGGGTGCAAGGCCCTCACTTCAGCAATCAGATGCAAACTATAAGCTGGGGTGTGAGATGTAGTAGGGAGCTTTTTGGGAATGAGTGAAAGGTGGTTAGCGTTCACAGATTAGCTGTTTCTAGGTGTAGGTGAAGACCTCCTATTGACATACAGAAGGTCCTTCTCGCCTACATGAGAAGGTCCTTCTCGCCGTCCTGGCCTACATGAGAAGGTCCTTTTTGCCGTCATGGTCAACATGAGAAGGTCCTGGAGCTTTCCGTCACGTCGCACATGAGAAGGTCCTTCTCGCCGTCATGGCCTACATGAGAAGGTCCTTTTTCATGGTCAACATGAGAAGGTCCTGGAGCTTTCCGTCACGTCGCACATGAGAAGGTCCTTCTCGCCATCATGGCCTACATGAGAAGGTCCTTATTGCTGTCATGATTTTATCAAATAGGGATGGGGCAATACGGTTCTGACAAGTAGGCCTGAGCCCAACTCAACAAAGTCCAACTCAAAACTACAAAAAAAAAAAACAATCGGTTTATCTTTTAAATGACTACACACCAGTTGTTATGCAGCGAACATCACTGTAAAGACCAACTCGGTTTTCATCCCCGCTTCTGTTGTCACACTTTGTTCGTGCTTTCACACAATGAGTTGTGGAGGCTTCCAGAGCTTTTACTATAAAATCAGGATTGCGGTTTTCCATAGGTATCACCTATAAAATCAAAATGAAACATAAAACACTAAAGTTACATAGAGACAGCCTTGCAAGCTTTAAAATTTAAGATCTGCAGAACGTTATTCTAATGAAATTATTTATTAAGAAGATGTGGGCTGGAAGGTCAGTAATGAGCATATAACAATCACAATTCTATGATGTAATGAATATTACTGGCCTAAGCTTTAATAAATCTCTTCAATTTAAAATACAGTTAGTAGTAGTGCCTGATCAGACATTAGGGGGCAGCCTTACAGCTCCAGGACTTTGGGGAGTGGGTGGGGGTATATCGCCATCTGTGTCGGGGAATAAAATGAAGACCTAATTTATTCCATGTTGTCGGCTTAATTGAAGAAGCTTGTAAGTTATACAGCCATCCCAGGCGGTGTTGTGACCATGTAACTCACTGCTACAATCATTGTACTACAGCTTGAAGACCTTCATGCAATTATCTTTTAGAGTCTTCCTCGCATTCCCCAAAAGCCAAAGTCTCTGTTGCACTCCACAACCATCATTAGTTGCCTGGATCCATCATGTCAGCTGTATAACCATGTACCGTATGAATGGCGATTTGCTGGGAACTGGTATGAAATACCACCGGCCGCATGGCCGGCGGTTCGATTCCCGTCGGCGGCAGCCTGACAAGAGCAGAGTCCCAAGCAGCGGAGGCCCGACAGCGCTGGAAATCCCAATCGTCCTCAGGTAAGTATATACTAACCTAACCCCCCTAACCCTCCTTAGGGGTGCCTAACCCTAACTTCCCCCCAAGAGCCTAACCCTAATCCCCCCTTCCACGCTGCCTAAACCTGAGTCCCCTGGGGGGGTGCCTAACCCTAACCCTCTCTCCCCCTAGCCTAAATCTAACCCTCCCGGGAAGGTGCCTAACCCTAAGTCCCCCCCGGGAGCCCTAAACCTAACCCCCCCGCGCGGCTGTCTGCTCGTGGCGCCCGGCATCACTACGATCGTGATGCCGGGCGCCGGTCTCCCGGCGTTGGGGGAATGCGGGCGTTTACATCTAGACGCCCGGCATTTCACCCTTGCCGGGATATGACAGTCGGGAAGCCGGCTGCCGGTATTTAGGCAGTTGGCTTCCCGATTGCATAGCATTTCCGGAGCATGCATGCACCCTGTGCTGTGTATTACAGGGGGAGATAACAAGAGATATGGTAAGAACTTACCTTTGTTATCTCTGTTTCTACGAAATCCATAGGGTCCACAGGGTTGACCTTGGGGTATAGCTGGATCTGGATCCATGGGCACCACGCAGTTAAAGCTTTAGCTGCTCCCAGGATGCACTTGGGTCCGTCCTCCTCTATACCCCGCCCCCGGCCACAGCACCTCAGTTGGTAAGCAGCCAAGGCCGGAGGAGGAGACTAAACAGAGAGAAGGAAGACTGGAACACACAAGAAACCATACTCACAGAAATGGGAGACGGAAAACCGGTGACCAGCCACACAGCCCATTTGAAGCCAGGTGCGTCAGGGCGGGCGCCCTGTGGACCCTATGGACTTCGTAGAAACAGAGATAACAAAGGTAAGTTCTTACCATATCTCTTGTTTTCTACTTCAGGGTCCATAGGGGGTCCACAGGGTTGACCTTGGGGATGTCCCAAAGCAGTACAACTAAGGGCGGGGACGCTCCTGTGCTGAAAGGAGTACCCGGCGCCCAAAGGATGCATCCTGAGAGGCAAAGGTGTCAAACGCATAGAACCTCAAAAACGTTTGAATTGAAGACCAAGTGGCCGCCTTACACAGCTGAACAGCAGAAGCGCCACGTCTAGCAGCCCAAGAGGGACCCACAGAACGAGTGGAATGAGCCTTAACAGAGGCTGGCACAGGTAATCCCTCCTGTGCATAAGCCTCACAAATAACGGAACGAAGCCAACGGGCTAACGTTTGTTTGTTGGCAGGCCAACCCCTCTTGTGAAAACCAAAGAGGATAAACAAGGAATCAGACTTCCTAACCGAAGCCGTCCGGTCTACATAAATTCTAAGCGCCCGGACCACATCTAAGGAAGTCTCACCAGCTGAAAGATCAGGGGACTGAAAAGCTGGCACAACAAGTTCCTGATTAATATGGAACTTCGAGACCACTTTGGGCAAAAACTCAGGACGAGTGCGGAGCACCGCTCTGTCCTGGTGAAAAATCAGGAAAGGAGGGCGACAGGAAAGCGCCCCCAATTCAGACACCCTCCTTGCCGAAGCAATTGCCAGGAGAAAAACCGTCTTAAATGTCAGCCACTTGAGCTCCACCGCCTCAAGAGGCTCAAACGGAGGACCCTGCAGGACCCGTAGCACCACCGCCAAGTCCCAAGGAGCCACAGGAGGCACAAAGGGAGGCTGGATCCTGAGAACACCCTGGAAAAAGGTGTGAACGTCTGGTAGTATTGCAATCCGCCGTTGAAACCACACGGACAAGGCGGACACATGAACCTTCAGAGATGCAAGGCGTAAGACTCTGCTTGATGTCTACATTTATATTACTTGTTTCCAATCCTGACTGAAGAAATTCCAAGATCCTAGAAACTCGGAACACCTGAGGATCATAATGTCTGGACTCACACCACTGAAAGTAAGTGTGCCACACTCTGTGATAAATCCGTGCTGAAGCAGGCTTGCGTGCCCTGAGCATGGTACCAATAACCGAACTGGAGAAGCCCCGAGACCTCAAGACGGCTGTCTCAAGAGCCACGCCGTCAAAGACAGCCGACCCAGATCCGGGTAAAGGCAGGGCCCCTGAGACAACAGGTCCCGACGCTGAGGAAGAAGGTACAGAGCGTCGATGGAGAGGCTCCTGAGATCGGAGTACCAAGGACGTCTGGGCCACGCCGGAGCTACCAGCATGAGTATGCCGCCGTCCTGCTTGAATTTCCGCAGAACCCGAGGAAGCAGGGATATCGGAGGAAACAGATACGCCAGGTGAAACGTCCATTTCACCGACAGCGCGTCCACCAGACTTGCACCTGCGTCTCTTGTCCTTGACCCGTAAACGGGCAACTTGTGATTGTGACGGGAGGCCATCAAGTCCAGCTTCGGCAGTCCCCACCTGTCCACGAGTAGCTGAAACACCTCTGGGTGAAGCGACCATTCCCCGGGATGCACGTCGTGACGGCTGAGGAAGTCCGCCTCCCAATTGAGGACTCCGGGGATGAAGACCGCCGAGATCGCTGGAATGTGACCCTCCGCCCAAGTCAGGATACGAGACACCTCCGACATCGCTGCCTGACTGCGAGTTCCGCCTTGGTGATTGATATACGCCACCGTGGTGGCGTTGTCGGACTGCACCTGTACCGCCCTTCCGTGAAGAGCGGGGCCGGACGACTGCAGGGCCCTGTATACTGCCCGCAGTTCCAGGATGTTGATGGGGAGAAGTGCTTCTTCCGCTGACCAACGACCCTGAAGCGACAAAGAGCAGGTCACTGCCCCCCAACCCCGGAGACTGGCATCCGTCGTGAGCAGGACCCAGTCCGGGATCCAAAATGGGCGCCCCTTGACCAGATGAGCTGTCTGAAGCCACCAAGCCAAAGATAGCCGAACGTCCGGAGACAACACCAGCACCTGAGAGCGGATCCGGTGAGGTAACCCGTTCCATTCTGATAGAATCAGCCCCTGCAGGGGCCGGGAATGGAACTGGGCAAATTCCACCATGTCGAATGTCGACACCATGGATCCCAGAACTCTCATAGCCGAATGGACCGACAGGCGGCAACGGCTCAGGCAACTGCGTATCCGCAGCTGTAGGGAGGCGACCTTCTCCGGAGTCAGGAAGATCCTTTGCTGACGCGAATCCAGCAGGGCTCCCAAATGAACCATCCGCTGTGATGGAATCAGGGAGGACTTTTTCCAATTTATCAACCACCCGTGTGCTTGCAGGCAAGCGATCGTCAGGTGGAGATGTTGAAGCAGTACCTCCGGAGAGCTCGCCAGCAACAGGAGGTCGTTCAGGTACGGCAGCAGCCGTACATTCTGGTTCCGAAGATGTGCGGCCATGACCGCCATAATCTTCGTGAACACCCTCGGTGCCGTGGAGAGACCAAAGGGTAGCGCCCGGAACTGATAGTGGTGTTGAAGGATAGCGAACCTCAGATACCGCTGGTGTGAAGATGCTATCGGAACATGGAGGTAGGCGTCCTGGATGTCCAGGGACACCATGTAATCCCCCGGTTCCATCGCCAGAATAATGGAACGTAACGTTTCCATCCTGAACTTGGGAACCCTGAGGAATTTGTTCAGAGACTTCAAGTTGAGGATAGGGCGATGAGAACCATTGGGTTTCTGCACCAGAAACAGAGACGAATAATACCCCGTCCCTCGTTGTGATAGAGGAACGGGAACAATGACCCCTGCTTTCAGCAAGGACTCTATAGCCTCCTGAACCTGTAACGCCTTGGTCTTGTCCTGAGGACTTGTGCAGAAAAACTGGTGGGGTGGTCTGTGCCGAAAAGACAGGGCGTACCCCTGGGAGACCACTTCTCGAACCCAGGCATCCGTGGTGGTATTGTGCCAGCACTGGGCAAATAGAAGAAGTCGGCCTCCCACTCTGAGGTCCCCCAGAGGGAGGCCCGTCCCATCAGGCCGCAGGTTTATCTTCCTGCTTGGAAGAAGGGCTCCGAGCACTCCAGGCTTGCTTCTTGGGTTTAGAGGCCGTCTTACTCGCAGACTGTCTCGGGAAGGACTGACCTTTCGCCTTACCCTGAACCCGAAAGGAACGAAAAGCCGAACTCCGAACCTTAGCAGGCAGTGCCGCCGAAGGGAGGAAGGCCGACTTGGATTTAGCCAGGGTGTCCACTATTTTGTCCAAGTCCGGACCAAATAGTAATTCCCCATTGAAAGGTAAGGCCTCCAGACCTTTCTTTGAATCAGAGTCCGCTCTCCAGGACCGCAACCATAAGGATCGGCGGGCAGACACCGCTGCAGCCGATACCCTCGAGGTCAGCAGACTAGCATCTAAAGAAGCTTCTCCAATGTAAGAAGCAGCGTCCCTCATTTTTCCCAACAACGCCCGCTGGACATCCGGAGCGTCGTCCGGGAAGGTATCTTCCAATGCATTGGCCCACCCCTCAATGGCCTTGGCCACCCAGGAGATGGCCATGGACGGTCGGGCCACCGCCCCGGAGAGGGAGTAAATAGACTTTAAGCAAGTCTCAACTTTCCTGTCCGTGGGATCCTTCAGCGAGGATATCGACGGTAATGGTAAGGTGGCGCCCCGAGTTAAACGGGTGACATGGGAATCCACCGCCGGTGGAGTTTCCCATTTTTTACAATGTGCCTCAGGGAAGGGGTAATTAGAAGCCAACCGCTTCTGAGGAAGGAATCTCTTACTGGGCGCCTGCCAAGCTACCGCCATATGATCCGTCAACTGATCCGACAGGGGAAACACCGCAGAAGCCACCTTAGTTTTTTTGAAACTAGGAAACTTCGACTTAGGAACCGGTGCCTCATCCTCTATAAGAAGAATAGCTCGCACCGCCCTAACTAGTGCTCGCACATTAATGGACGACTTGGTATCCATTTCCTGGACCGAGGCGTCCGAGTCAGTGTCATCAGGGACCTCCCCATCATCTGAGGAACCCTCTGAGTCCGATACCTGAGCAGCCCGTGTCATGAGTGGGCGTTTTGAAATCCTAGAAGGCATGTCAGTCTGCAACATTGACTGAAAAGCCGAGGAAGCGGCCGCCAAATTTTGCACGGAGTTGGAGAGCACATCCACCCAGGGTGGAGGAGTCACCATAGGGGCCTGAAAAGGTACCACAGGCTGCTGCGGCACAGGGGAAGCCTGTATATACATAGGCAACCCCGCATAGGGACCCACCGACTGAGACCCAGGAGGACTCCGCAATAACTGCGGGACACCCGGGGAATGGGGGATGGTCGGCTGGGACAACGACCTAGTAGGGAGAGCAGTCGGGACCGACAGACGGTCCGCAATAGACACCAGCACTTGAGAAAACATCGCCCACGGTGGTTCCTGCGCCAGAGAAGGTCTGGATGGGCCAGGAGCCACCTGGCATCGACTACACAGGCCATCCTGTGACAAATCCTCCCTATCTACTCCTGCAGAACAGCGTCCGCAGGAGGCCAACACCGGAGCCACTGAGCGCTCAACCTCCTCGTCTGACATGACAGAATATATTATATATCTGGCACCAGGGTAGAAGTAAAACGCACTCACCGGTGTGCTGAACAACAGCCCACAATATGGCACTGAGTAGCACACAACTGTATGTGACGGACCTCACAAATACGTGATCTATATAAGTGAGGTCAGTAGAAACGCCCCTCCCCCACACACCTGTAGGGCTTGTAGGAGAAGTAAAGGGATAGGTATAAGCTGACAGTAAGTAGAAAATAAGCACAGACAGGCAGCACTAGCAAAAGTCACATACCATGCAGGAAGATATACTCACTGCACCTTTACACTACAATCAACCTGCCCAGATTCAGTGTCTGGGAGGGCTATAGTGCTGTGTACGCTGTCCTTAATCAGGGGAGAGGTACACAGGGGGACCGGTCCGCGTGCTCCCTGAAGATCCTCGCTGCCACTTGTAGAAAATGGCCCCCAGAGACCTCAGAGGAGGAGTGGTCGTGTAACTGCAGCTCAGCGACGCCAGACTCCGTGCTGAAAGGCGCGCTGAGCTGAGGGGAGGAGCCGCTGACAGGGAAGGCTTCCTCCCCTGGCTAGCATATTAACCCCAGGGCTTGCCGGCATCCCGCTTGCCATATATCCCTGGTGGTCTAGTGGTCCCACGGGTTATTCCTCCTCAGAGGGGGAGCCCGCCGCCACCGCTAGCGGCCCCCGGTCTGTCCCCTAGGACCGGGGGCAAAGGACTGCATCTGCAGGCAAAACCCGCGAGCCGCCGCTAATCGGCGACTCGCGGCTTACCTTGTCCCCGGCGACTCCGGCAGCAGTCCAGGGAGGGACCCAGAGTCCGGCTAGTACGGACTCTGGCCTCCCGCCGCGATCCCCAGTGCAGTACTGGCGTCGCGGCGCCAGCGGGGAAGGAGAGCGGCAGCGTGGGCGTCTGCATAGACAGCCCGTCGCTGCCACACTAGAGCCTCTGTTTTAAAATAAAAATCTAACAGGCTCTTTTTTTTTTTTTTTTTAAATAAAAATAGAAAGCTTTTGGGGGCTGCTCCTGCAGCCCCCCTGCGCAGGTGACCCGACTCCGGCCGGGCACCAACTCAAACTGAGGTGCTGTGGCCGGGGGCGGGGTATAGAGGAGGACGGACCCAAGTGCATCCTGGGAGCAGCTAAAGCTTTAACTGCGTGGTGCCCATGGATCCAGATCCAGCTATACCCCAAGGTCAACCCTGTGGACCCCCTATGGACCCTGAAGTAGAAACAAGTGTTTTAGCCTAATGCATACGGAACCCTTAATCCTGAGGTCAGGTATGCGCACGGCTGCAGGGCATTCACTGCCCAGGCGTTGGCGGGAACGGGGAAGGGAACCACTGCACTAACTATTATGGTGAAACCCCAATTGACTAATCCAAGCACATTTAAATTGTTTGGGGGTGCAGTTGGGTTGGCGGGAACCGCTCGATCCCTCTTCGCGGCCACGGACCTCCTCTTCCCATAGGAAGGAGCGGGGCACTGAGAATCAACACCATCTGAAGATGGCATTGTTTATCCGCAAGCAATACTGCAATTACTGATAACTAGGCAGCCCTATGGTGCCCCTAGTAATGAATGGGCCTATTACTTAAAACATGCGGAAACACTATGTGTAATGGGCACATTAGTGATAATGAATAGGCCCCTAAAGGTCATTAATCAGGAGTCAATTCTCTGGTTATGTTAAAAACTATAGATGTGCTGTAACAATACGACAAGTCACTAAGTTATTTTCTCTGGGCAGAATTTGCGAATAAGCCTCTCCAATTCCAATGTATCATATCCTGCACTGAGGAGACCTAACAAGGCTGAAACAGTTTATAGGGCAGATATTCTACACACTATAAGATATATCGTTCGGATTGTATAGTGTGTACGTCCGAATGCGCATGCACGACGGACATTCATTGCATGGTTTCATCTGCTGTGCAGAATGTAACGACATTACACCATCTTACACCAGATCGCGCAGAGTGTATTGTTTACATCACCTAGCACAGTCGGCTGGGTACACATCGTATAGTGTGTACCCAGCTTAACTCATTTTAAAACTCTAGTGGGTAGAGCAGTGGCTGAATAGAACATAGAATTGACTACAGTGTTCAAACAAGAGGGTTAAAAAAAGATTCATCTGGCATTCTAATGGTCTGAGAGAAGGGTATATGTTATGTGCTACCATGGAAACCAGTTACATGCCACATGAGCAGAGATGCCTCGGTACGACCCTTTGAACACAGGGCCTGATTCAGAGCCGCTCGTTCGCTATGAGCGATGTTCGCACAACTGCGCATGCATATGGGTCGTAATGCGCATGCGTAAACCAGTCATTGTGGTCAGTAAACGAGCGCTCACAAAACAGCGAGGGGCTGCTAATTTGATTGACAGAGTGTACCGTTTGTGGGTGGTAACAGGGGAAGGTGCTTGAAAACGGGGGAGTGGAGATCCGAACGCAGGCGTGCCTAACGGTCAAAACGGTGTTTAATGGGTGTGCATAATTAGTAAAGGAGCGTCATCGACCACGTCACTTGGTTGTCTTTTAGCCTGAACTGCTCGCAGTGATTGCGGTAGGAAAAACCTACCACAAGCACTGCGAGCAGTTCAGATGCCTTTTGATGTACCCGATTAATCAAATAAATACCGGAGATGACGTGTGTTGCGAACGGCAAAGGGGCGTCTTTACAAAAATAGCGAGCGCATTTTTCGTTTGCTCGCTCAGACATAGAGGCGTCAACAAACCGCAAAGAGCGAGCGCTCAATTTAAATAGCCGGCCCCTTTTTTGGAACGACCGTCCGCAAATAGCGTCCGGCTCTGAATCAGGCCCACAGTCTGCTCTGTGCACTGTAAACCCCTCCCCCCTCTGCATTCATATGACATGTCAAGAACGGTGAACCTGTGCAACTGGCAACCATATTTGCAACCTCCAGACAGGTTTTCAAAAGGAGATAGTCATTTGTAGAAGGAAAATGAACAATGACTATCAAATGCATGTTTAAAAAAAAAGGTACTGAGCTTGCTACTTACACAAAAAAAAATTAATAAAACATTGTAAAACTCCCCATTGAAACATGTCAACATGATTAAGTAATTCATACTCCTGCATTCTCCGTTTTGTTTTTTAAACCGGGTTATTCGGAGCTGTACCACTGATTTCCTACACAGTGGCCGGTGCCATGCTTAGAGCCGAAATAAACTCAAATGAGAACACAAATGTTCAGCCTTCGCAGTGGTCGATTCTGAATCTTGCGCAACTCTGCCGAAATTCCGTACCTCGGCGGCCAACGGATGTCTAATGCGAGTATCTGAGTCCCATCCCCTACAGCCCTCGGTCTGCTAGAGCAGCAGTCATTACTATTATCGGCACTTGCTCCTTGACCTTACTAGATGCAAGACATGACTGACATAGGTGTCCCTGTAGCATATGCAGAGTTATACGCATAGATGCATAGTGTAACTCTGGCTAAACGCCTATGAGACTCTTACGTGGGTACGCCCAGTTACTGACCAGATGACACTCAGAAACGAATAAAACAGGGGGTGTGCTATGAAGAGTCGACATTCAGAATGTTGATACCAGAATGTCGACAGAGGGCCTGATTCAGAGCCGCTCGGAAGCGGCAGTACGCTCGTTCCGAGCGATGTTCGCCCATCTGCGCACGCGTACGGTTTTTAATACGCATGTGCGGACCAGTCAGTGCGGCCGAAAATCATTTGTTCGCTATATAGCGAATGCCTGCTATTTTGAGTGACAGGAGGAGGCGTATGTGGGTGGTAACAGGGGAAGGTGCTTGAAAACGGGGAGTGGAGATCAGAACGCAGGCGTGCTTAAAGGTCAAAACGGGCGTTTTATGGGTGTGCATAATTAATACAGCAGCATCATTGACCACGTCACTGGGTTATTTTATAGTCAGAACTGCTCGCAAATTTGTGGTAGCAAAAACCAACCACAAGAATAGCGAGCAGTTCATACGCTGGGCGATGTACTCGATTAATCTAATAAATAGCGGACATGACGTAGGATGCGAGCGGCCAGGTGGCGTATTTTTCCAAAAAACGACCACAAGTTTGGTTCGCTCGTTCAGACCTAGAGGCGTGAACAGACCGCAAAGAGCGAACGGTTCATTTGAATAGCCACCCCTATTTTCTGGACGAGCGAGCGCTAATTGCGTCCGGCTCTGAATCAGGCCCAGAGTCAGAATGTCTACAACCAATATGTCGACATTATTTTAGCCTAACCCTAAATCAATTGCAAGCCCTAATAAAAAAAAAATGTATGTCGACATTCTGGTGTTAACATGTCAAAGGTCGACATTCTGACCGGATCCCATCACAGATGTAAGAATAAAAAGTTAGAATAACAGATGTGAAGACGACGGCACTTTCGAAGAACTGGCCGCACACATTACATGCCTCAGACACCTGGTTTATTACAGCGCAATTCATTCTCTTATAATGTACCTGAGGGTGTGTCACATTCTTCCAGTATTCCAGGTGGTAGATCCAATCACAAGCATTCAAAAGGTACTTATCCTTAAATCCTTGAGGCGCGCTCATAGAAATGTGCAGATCTTGGTTGAGAATGGTCAGGTTAATGCTCGCCGGAGGCCCCATTACAGCTTTTGAACATAAAAAAAAAAATATACATTTTACATAACATCTATACAAACACACGTCGAAAATGTACATAAAATATAGATAAAGTGTAAATGACAAAATGGATTAGCTGTCACTATAAGGAAGGACTGCAGTCATGCGCCCTAAGGTGTCCATGTCATAATGTAAACGTAAAATGAGCTTTCAGAATCTCGTCACCATAGCGCTGCACAGCTATAGGTCAGCTGCAATGTGCCAACATTTAAAGACAGACGTGGGCAAATTGGTTGGTACCCCCTTCCACGAAAAAAAGAAGATCCCATCATTCTTGGAACTAACTTGAAAGTGACAAAGGTAATTTGTATCCATCGTTGTTTAATCCATATTAATTGCATTTGATTTTTGATTCAACAGAATATTTTAAAATAATAAAACAAATGAAAATAACACGGACAACATGATATTGCAGAGCACATCCGGCAGTAAGGAGCAGAGCCTCCGGGTTGATGCCTGACAAGTAAGCAGTAGCATTAGGTCAGTTTGGCTGGAATTCCTGAGCTAACTGGGCCCCCGTGTGTGAGCCGGACTTACGCTGCAAGCGATAATTGCGCATATTAAGTGCTCTTGTAAACAGGTAGAGGACGAGATCTTAATGTCTACACGTTTTCTGCACCAAATGCAAAGTCCTCTCTGCCTGGACGGAGATCACACGTGTGGACGGATTGATGAATCCATTCATGGACAACTCTTTCTGTGAAATGGACTTTTCTGTGCGGTAACTGGGCGGCGACCTTGTGATCACACGGAACGGATCCGTGGGAGTGTCATGGGCATGTAAACAGACATCTGTACTTTTCACAGCGTGTGGACGGAGACTGGGCACCTTTTTCTGACTGATCTTTTGCACCCGGCATGGAGAGTGTGTAAGACCCGATACTAATGACGGCTGGGGACAGAAACAAACTGGCCAGGCCGGCCTTCCGCATGCAGACATATGGATACTCGGCATATGAGGGCAGACACTGGCATTAGCCATAGGGTAGTGCACTGGCTGCCACACAGAAAGGGGGCCGCAGATGTGTCTGACGCAGAATCAGTACCACGGACCGCAGCTGAGCAGTAGTTTAAAGAGGAAAAAAGGTTCACTTAAGTCAACTTTGTAAAACAGTAAATGTGAACGTTTCAGCACCATATATTAACTTAGAGGGGAAATGTGGTGGGTATGTAGAGTTCCTGCTAGGATGTTTCAGCTGGGCGCAGCACATTGCCTGATTTTAAAGAGCTAAAATGCACCCTGCCCTTATTGAGGCAACCCGACAGCACGCTGATCACAGCCCGATGTCGACAGGCCTGCAGTGTGCTGCTCCTCTCCGTCTCGTCTTCCCCCTGCGGGCCGCAGTTTCCCGTGGGGGAAGTTGTGGGGTGGCGGAAAGCTGTGGATAAACACTCACTGCCGGGTGAATATATGCCATGCGTATAGGATCTGTTCACAGTGTGGGAAGAGCTTGGGGGGCAGCCTGGCATCTCCGTGATTGCTAGTCACGCCCCCCTGACTGATGGAATCAGAGGCATGTCATGAGTCCACGCCCACTCCCATGAGATCACGCCTCCTTTTTGGCCCTGCCCATAAGTGCCCTCTACCATTGTAAAGTTCCCAGTCCTAATTTACAACCTAGCATGAACACTAAAAAAAAACAAAAAAAAAAACACCACATCGCCAATATCATTATTTAGAAAAAAATATTCTAAATATTCTATCACTTTCATATTTTACCACAGGACAGGGCGATCTTCACAGATTGTACGCATGAAATTAATGTTTTCGGTGAAACTTGCAAGGAGATACAGGCTGTCCATGACAACTACCTGCTGCATCATTAACGGCAGTGAGGTTGGCACCTGGTTTGGGGCGGGCTGTACAAGCCATATGGCATGAAGTGAGAATTCCTCACCAGGAAGATTTAGCTATAAATGATATATGTCTAGATGCTTTCTTGAAGCTCCAAGCAGCTATCAATCTCCATAGTGGACAGGGAAAGTACAGGAGCAAACTGTTAATCTGAATACTCATCTCCGCCTTTTACTTCGTAACCCCCATTAAGTTATGATCAGATATTGCAGAGCAAATCAGGCAGTAAGCAGAAGAGACTCCGGGGGGGCTCAGGCTCTTCCTGCCAGAACAGCCCACCCGATGGCCTTTCCTTGCTTGTGCATACTAGGAAAGTCATGGCTCAGTGCTAGGCCACCATGCCACTATCTGCCACTATCCCCGGGCGTATGCTGTAACAACTTCAAAAGGTTTGTAGTCAGTCCTGCCATGAAAAAGGAGCTGGAGTTTCCTCACAGCCTACTGTATATACCAATAAAGAGTTCCTTGTCAATAGTGGTTCCAAAGTTGCCGGCTGGCATAAGTCATGTACTGATCCTGCCAGTCAGGCCCGCATTATAGTTTGGAGCTCACCAGGACTCATTTTCCACAGCGGCAAGAACAGTGTCAGTCTGTCACTTTTTCAGAGTGATATGCAGGCTATGGACGGTGATATCCTGAGGCTATGGACGGTGATATGCAGGCTATGGACGGTGATATGCAGGCTACGGACGGCGATATCCTGCAGGCTACAGGCAGCGATATCCTGCAGGCTACGGACGGTGATATCCTGCAGGCTACGGACGGTGATATCCTGTAGGCTACGGACGGTGATATCCTGCAGGCTACGGACGGTGATATCCTGTAGGCTACGGACGGTGATATCCTGTAGGCTACGGACGGCGATATCCTGCAGGCTACGGACGGCGATATCCTGCAGGCTACGGACGGCGATATCCTGCAGGCTACGGACGGCGATATCCTGCAGGCTACGGACGGCGATATCCTGCAGGCTACGGACGGCGATATCCTGCAGGCTACGGACGGCGATATCCTGCAGGCTACGGACGGTGATATCCTGCAGGCTAGGGACGGTGATATCCTGCAGGCTAGGGACGGTGATATCCTGCAGGCTACGGACGGTGATATCCTGCAGGCTATGGACGGTGATATCCTGCAGGCTATGGACGGTGATATCCTGCAGGCTATGGACGGTGATATCCTGCAGGCTATGGACGGTGATATCCTGCAGGCTATGGACGGTGATAGAACCAATACTCACCTACTGCTGCTTCGTGTTCAGTAAATGAAGGACTGCATGGGCTGCACACAGTCTCACATTGGATCCACCTATAATGTTGGACCCAAAGCAGCTCATAATGTCGCCAGCTGCTCCCTTGCGTAGAACGCTTCCATCTATAGCCTATATTTCAATAGGCAGCAAGCACATTGCCGAGGTTTGTCCCCCAATACGATCATAGCCCGATAATGGCAAATCATGGGAATTAGCAGAAAGTGTCCTAATTACAGCCAAGGTTTATTAACCAGGAATGAGAGCCAACACACAGATGGAGCGAAGTTTATTGCAATAAGCGACGTAGCATGGCTAAAGTGGAGAGTGGAGAAACTGAGTTTCATTTCACCTAAACCGGACACTATAATATATATCTGTTGCCTGAACACAATAGAGACTGCTAATCTGTGGGCTGAGCCAGACTGAGTCGGAGTCGCACACAAATTGTACGTTAGAAAACCCCTTTGCATGCTGGGAAATAAATATGGGTCACCACCTGTGTTCTGGGATGACCACCCGCCCATAATCGACCGGCGGTCATCACTACCAACAAGGGACGGATCTTGGAATAGCCCGCAATTCTGTGTACCTAGCCATGTCACGTCCTTGGAATGTTTAAGCCTACACGCAAAAGCTCAGTCGTCCTCCCAGTTATACCCAGTGTAACAAGTGTGGTCGCTGGATCCACAATAATGGATAGGCTCTCTCACGAATTTTGGTTCAGTCTTCTCAGTGTGCAAATAAAATGTATAATAATAGCAACTTACCGTCTGTTTCTGGATGAAACTGCACAATGCTGGAGTTGTATTCATCTCTCTGGCTATCATATACAGTTGTGCGTAATAAATATCTGTGGTAAAAGTACACTTCCTTTGATAGGTCACACTCTGAGACGGTGATATTTCCACATGCGGGGATTTTTCTCCATTCTCTAGTGAAAATACTTCAAAACAAAAATATTGTTAGCACGTCATTAATTTACAGAGGGTAGTTCATTCATTTGCCACCATTAACCCACAGCAACGAAAAAAATAATAATTTGATTTTCTATGGTCTGTAAATTAGTCTACTTCCTTTAAAACATGTCGGGCAGAAGCTGCCCTTATTCCTACTGGCCTTATCATTACCACGCATACATATGGTGGCCGCATACACTGCGTAGATGGTCACAAGCTTCACTCTTTAGGGGGTGATTAAATTGTTTTTTTTTTAGGCGTGCTAATTAATGGGCATCCAATGTAGCAATTCAATTGTTTTGGAAGCCCATTAATTATCGTGCTTGTCGCGCCAAATTAAACGGGTTTAGCCGCGTAACACGATTAAACCCATCTAAAGTCCTGGTTATGGTGACCAAACAGCAGTTTGGGCGCCCAAACCACGGACTTATCGCGCATTTCTGCTCGCCGCCTCAGGAGGCTACGAGCGGAAATGTCGGCGACGACTGCTATCGCGACCGAACGGAGTGACAATTGAATTGATCCGTCGGACATCCATTAGTAACAGTCGCGGACGCCAATAACTGAACAGTCCCCTTTATCGGTATAGTTGTGCTCTAAATTTAAACAGATTTGAAGTGTCCCTATTCTGACTTACTGGGAGTACGCGAATAAAAATAAAAAGAGAATAAAAAATAAAATAAATCATTACATAAAAAATAGGGGACAAAAAAGGTATTAAAAACACACCCTTGTTCTAACATATTTAATTTAACGCACACTAGAGAACACTACGCATATTAAGGGTGGGTAAGTGAAAATATATGCCAAGCACATTTAACCATACATAAGCTAGAGCTTTACATTACACCAGATATCTCTATGAAAAATAGTCCTTCCTAATAGCCCTTGCTGTTTTATTCCTTTAAGATGTCCTCCAGGTAAAGCTGCGCTCCACATTTATAACAATAGGTTTAGGGCCTGCTGAATGCATGTAGGATATTTTGGTATCCGGATTAAAGATCGACAGTGTCTAGATAGACACTCATTATGTCGACACCAGATGGTCAACAGAAACAAATGATCGACACAAAAATGGTCGACAAGTTTTTTCAACATTTTTAAAGGTTGGGGTGCGGTAGGGGATGGTTAGGAACTTGCCGGAGGGTTAGGGTTAGGCCCTTGCTGGAGGGTTAGGCTGCGGTAGGGGATGGTTAGGAACTTGCCGGAGGGTTAGGGTTAGGCACTTGCTGGAGGGTTAGGGTTAGGCTGTGGAAGGGGACCGTTAGGGTTAGGCACTTGCCGGAGGGTTAGGGTCAGGCTGCGGAAGGGGACGGTTAGGGTAAGACGCTTCCAAGGGTTAGGCTGTGGTAGAAGACAATTAGGGTTAGCAACTTGGCTGTGTGTTAGGGTTAGGCTGTGGAAGGGGACTGTTAGGGTTAGGCACTTACCGGAGGGTTAGGGTTAGTCTGCGGAAGGGGGAGGTTAAGCACTTGCCGGAGGGTTATGGTTAGGCTGCGGAAAGGGACAGTTAGGAACTTGCCAGAGGGTTAGGGTGCGCTAGGGGGCGGTTAGGAACTTGCCGGAGGGTTAAGGTTAAGCTGCGAAAGAGGACAGTTAGGGTTAAGCACTTGCCGGAGGGTTAGGGTTAGGCTGTGGAAGGGGACCATTATGGTTAGGCACTTGCCGGAGGGTTAAGGTTAGGCTGCGAAAGAGAACAGTTAGGGTTAGGCACTTGCCGGAGGGTTAGGGTATAGTCTGTGGAAGGGGACGGTTAAGCACTTTCCAGAGGTTTAGGGTTAGGCTAGGGTTAGACACTTGCTGGAGGGTTAGGCATTAGGGGGAGCATTATGGTTAGGAACCAAGGGGAGGGTTAGGGTGAAGATTAGGCTCAAACCCCCCCTATAAAAAAAAGTGTTGACCATTTTTGTGTTGACCATAATGATGTTGACCCTTTATCCCTGTCTACCATCTGTCATTGTTCTATTGAGCGTCTATCTAGACACTGTCTATCTTCTATATCATACCCGGATATTTTACCTATTACTGCATTACCTAGCCTTAGTAATCAAATAATCGATGACTGATTTGTGTTATTATAATATAACAAGATGAACATTTTGATTATGCATGGTTAAATACAATAGTTTGTTTAATAAGTTTTATAGATAAATATATATTGCTATTGTAGATTAATTAAACAAGTGAGCCTGAGTGACGCCATCTTGTCTATTTCCATGACTACAGAATGAATGTGACCTATTCCCTACATTCTAGTAGAGCAGGAATGTGTCTAGCTAATTGAAAGATAGATAATATTTCATGAACACAATTAAATATTGTTATTTTACAGCTTTCTACTGAACATTCCCATAGTTATCTGGTCTAGTTTGCGGATATCAAAACAGCAGGTGTTGTGACCTTGGCGTCTACAGATTAAACGCTCTTTGTTGAAGCCAGCTAGAAGGAAATTGGTACCAAGCCAGAAAGCAAAAATCAAATGAATGGAGGAAAATATAAAAAACTGGACATTATGGATTATAATCATTATATGAATGGCATTTGTATGGAAGTAAAATACCACGAGTCAAAATATATATTAGAAGAAAATATAGGATTTTTATTAGAAAACAGAGATAGATTATTTTCTGTGTAGCAGCTAGCTGATACAATCATTATGGAATTTTAACGTGAAAGACTACTTCTATAACCAATTCAAATATATTTTTTCTCATAGTTACTGAATTATTATTGTTGAGCACGCAGGTGCTGATAAGGCTCAAGGCTGTGAATCTTAGAAGTTGGCATTAAAGAGAAGCTACTTGAATAGGTGATGAGCTGAGAGGTGACAATAGGATCATTTCTGAGAAAAATTAGACCAAAGAACCAATAGCAAACAGGCTGTTTTACATAATGATCCCTTATGTACAAATCACAATTGGGGCATCTCTCTTTAAGGATTGATATCTGTCGATTTCTCGGAATTGGAGTGACCTGCTATGAATAATTAGGAATATGCATTAGCCTAGTTAGTCTGAAGTGAATAAATACAAGAGTGAGTTCAGATAGGTTAGGATTTCCTATTGACACCCCTGTAAAGCTATTTACTGTGTGCGATGACACACAATAGGGAGGGCTAGCTTGTATGCAGTTATAATTTTAACTTAAGCCATGCTAGACAGGGGCGCATCTATAATGGGTGCAGGGTGTGCGGGGTACACGGTCCCCTGGGTCCAGAAGGGCCCACACTGCACCCATATCTTTAATACTTACCTCTCTGAAGCCCCATGTCTGCAGTATCAGAGCTGTAAAAATCACCTGGAAAATGGCCGCCACTGCATTTTCCTGGTGACCTGCACATGTGCAGAAGACTCTGGGCACAGACGAGTGCCCGGAGTCTACTACTGCTGCGCTACAGACAGTGCGCTGCCAGCCACCGGAGAGAGAGGAGGGGGCCTCGGACGTAAAAACTGCACACTGGGCCCCTCCTCTCGATACGCCCCTGATGGTTGCAGATTTTCTGTCTGCGTAT
The DNA here is from genome assembly GCA_031769625.1 of Taudactylus pleione. Lineage (NCBI taxonomy): Eukaryota > Metazoa > Chordata > Amphibia > Anura > Myobatrachidae > Taudactylus > Taudactylus pleione. Next base: position 403,735 of record JAUIMM010001084.1, read on the forward strand.
GACCGCCAATGTGAGCGTCTGAGTGTCTGAGTTCGCAGCCACTTCAATGATACACACGCGACATTTCCATAACACGCCCATAAGACGGAACATCACTGGACGCCTGAACAGCCACCTCCCTATTACCGCCCAATTACGGCCGCAATAACTACATCCCCCCCTCCTTACATTATGACATCGCTCTGGTCACATGTCCCTAATAACATAATCACAAGAATGGATCTTGTGATTATGTCACACTCCCTGCCTCCCACAGCATCAGGACTCTCATCTGCTTAAATACTTTGTGCTGCTGTTACCATTTGTAAAATGGTTCCAACTGGACGAACATGCATGTGCACAAGCTGAAGAATAATAAGAAGCAGCTACTTTAACCCAAGCCAAATACATCTGTACAGTTGTGAATTCCTACCATTGTTCCACTGAAAAGGTCACATTTGGATACTGAGCGTAGTCCCAATCCCACTTTAACAGGTATCTACCGTCTATGGGCTCCACCCGGAGATTCTTTGGCAAGCCTGTAAAACAACAGGAAGACTTGATATATAACAGACTCTAATCTGCGATTTACAGAACGGTTTCCAATCAATTCACATATTAAACGTTTAACTATTGGGGGGAGATGTACTAAGCTCTGGAAAGTGATGAATTGGAGAGTGAGAAACCACCAGGCACTCAGCTCCTAACCGTCATGTTACAGGCTGTGTTTGAAAAATGACAGTTAGGAATTGATTGGTTGGTAGTTTATCAATTTCCAGAAATTAGTACTTCTGCCCCTTAGTCCGATTACAGCAGAATTATTTCTATGTACTTATGCTAGATACACACTGGCAGATATACTGGCCGATCGATTGATCGGCCAAGATGCCCGTCGGCCAGTGTGTACCAGCGATAGGTCTGAGCGACGTCGTTCACAGACATATTGCATCGGCTCTGCTGCACAGCCGATGCCCAATATATCTGCAGATCAGCCGCCCGCCCGTACACTTGCAGCGGAGGCCGCCGGAAAGGGGGGCGCGACACGATTCCTGGCCAGCGGGACTCGCAGCCAGAAGAGATGATGGTTGTTCACCATTGTCTGCAAATATATCTGTAAGGTGTGTACCCAGCTTAAGTTTATAAAGGGAATCGCATGGAGCAACAGTAGTAAAGGGAAAAGGGCAGCAATGAAAAAGGGATATGGGCTAATAGGAGGAGATAATCTACTGCTCCACAGAAATGAAGAACATTATGACATCACTTAATAGATTTGTTTTCAGTTTTACTAGAAAAAAAAAAAAAAAAAGAATCAGCACTAAAAGAAATGTTTGATTACAGCTTTCCAGATACGGGTCTCCTGCTGCTGGTAACATCACAGAGATCTACGTATAAATGGGTCATCCAGATATGTGACGGCCATTAACCAATGGCCCATCCACTATTACTACATAGCAACATTAAAACACTTTCTAAGCAACTATGGGCAGATTCTGACGCTGGACAACCACGGGCGCTGTCAGGTAGGTGGTTTGAAGTGACGGCAAAAAAAGGGCCGTCTTATGGGCGCTTTATGGGAGTGTCATGGCCGTGGCGGTAAAAGCGTTATTAGAGACACTGCGCCAGCAATAGGGCGCCGGAAGCGACTATGGTCATCACGATGGAACACTGATGGCGGAGTATTTGAGTCCACCGGTGGGGTTTGCATTGTCCACGGGCATTGAAAGTGGGCGTCTCAGAGCTTGCGATGTACGCTGCTGGCAGGTACACAAGGGAGAGGCGGAGACTAGCATTTGTATATTACCGCAGCTGCGAATCCGAAAGCGATAGGATAACTTATACAAAACCCTCTGTAATATTTATCCAGAAAATAGTAACAATTCCTCTACACCAGTGAATATATGCTATATCATCAGCATCGCAAAGGGTTGCCCAACCAAATACCGCACACCGTCGGCGGGCCTGATTCAGCAGCGGAGGCAATGGAGATATTTACACAGAGTGATTACTTGCCACTGCACATGCGTGTTATCCGCACTGCGCAAGCGTCACAATTGCTTTGCGATTACGTATGCCCTGAGGATCAATTCGCAAAGTGATTGTCATGTGGTCAGCGTTTGTGGTAGGTAAAGTGTGTGTGTGGGGGGGGGCGGTAGGTAAACGCAGGCTTTTCAGACAGTTTATACGCCATTTTATGGGCGTACATAAATTATCCATTGCCATTGCATTGGCTGCACGAGAGATCCAGTCTGAATGCAGACACCAGAATGTCAACATGTTCTGAATGTCGACATGTTTGTAATGTCAACATGTAAAATGACAACACCTTCTTTCGACGTGGTCAACATTTTGACATGCTTATTATGTCAACATTTTATATGTCGACTCCAAAATGACCACTGTTAATTTTTGTGTTCTTTTTAGGGTTAGGTTAAAATATGCAAAAAAAAAAACACAACAAAACCCTTGACATCCTGAACCAAGTCGTTATTCGTGAAGGATGACATAGCGTCCAAGTTCACATTCAGACGGCAGACAATCAGAACATGGCGACATTTTTGTTGCGTTGACATTCTGAATATCGACTTTTTATGCCACACCCCTTTCATTGCCCATAACTGAAATGCACATTGGCTGAAAGCTTTTAAAGTTACAAAGATCATCATACTGGTTGCCCAGCAACAATGAGTATATGTGAAATGCCATCTTTTAAAAGATGCAAATCAACTTTTCCTTAGAACAGTATTTTTCAACCACTGTGCTGTGGCGGTCAGCAGTTGTCAAGTGTGCCGCGGCGGTCAGCTCAGCGCACTTGTACTGTAGTATGTTTTTTTCTTGTGGAGGCCAATGTAGTGTGTTTTATTCCTGAGGAGGCCAATGTAGTGTGTTTTATTCCTGAGGAGGCCAATGTAGTGTGTTTTATTCCTGAGGAGGCCAATGTAGTGTGTTTTATTCCTGAGGAGGCCAATGTATTGTGTTTTATTCCTGAGGAGGCCAATGTAGTGTGTTTTATTCCTGAGGAGGCCAATGTAGTGTGTTTTATTCCTGAGGAGGCCAATGTAGTGTGTTTTATTCCTGTGGAGGCCAATGTAGTGTGTTTTATTCCTGTGGAGGCCAATGTAGTGTGTTTTATTCCTGTGGAGGCCAATGTATTGTGTGTTATTCCTGAGGAGGCCAATGTAGTGTGTGTTATTCCTGAGGAGGCCAATGTAGTGTGTTTTATTCCTGTGGAGGCCAATGTAGTGTGTTTTATTCCTGAGGAGGCCAATGTAGTGTGTTTTATTCCTGTGGAGGCCAATGTAGTGTGTTTTATTCCTGAGGAGGCCAATGTATTGTGTTTTATTCCTGAGGAGGCCAATGTAGTGTATTTTATTCCTGTGGAGGCCAATGTAGTGTGTTTTATTCCTGAGGAGGCCAATGTAGTGTGTTTTATTCCTGAGGAGGCCAATGTAGTGTGTTTTATTCCTGAGGAGGCCAATGTAGTGTGTTTTATTCCTGAGGAGGCCAATGTAGTGTGTTTTATTCCTGAGGAGGCCAATGTATTGTGTTTTATTCCTGAGGAGGACAATGTAGTGTGTTTTATTCCTGTGGAGGCCAATGTATTGTGTTTTATTCCTGAGGAGGACAATGTAGTGTGTGTTATTCCTGAGGAGGCCAATGTAGTGTGTTTTATTCCTGAGGAGGCCAATGTAGTGTGTTTTATTCCTGTGGAGGCCAATGTAGTGTGTTTTATTCCTGAGGAGGCCAATGTAGTGTATTTTATTCCTGTGGAGGCCAATGTAGTGTGTTTTATTCCTGAGGAGGCCAATGTATTGTTTTATTTCTGAGGAGGCCAATGTAGTGTATTTTATTCCTGTGGAGGCCAATGTAGTGTGTTTTATTCCTGTGGAGGCCAATGTAGTGTGTTTTATTCCTGTGGAGGCCAATGTAGTGTATTTTATTCCTGTGGAGGCCAATGTAGTGTGTATTTTTTATGTGGGAGCCTATATGTATGTTTTTTGATAGGTCGCACAAGCCGTATCGCCAGATAATGGGCCTTGGCAATTTTAAAATCTTGTGTAGCGTGCCTCTAGTTGAAAAAGTTGAAAATCACTGCCCTAGAAGCACGGAAGGGAAAGGGAAACTGCAGTCTACACCTGCAGTACAGTACGCGGTCCTAGAGGAGATCGGGAGGGGTAAGGGAACATGAAAGTAATTAGTAATATAAAAGTAGCATGGGAGATATTAATGGATAAATATACACTATTAAAAGCCACAGGATGTGCAGCCCGTGGGCTAAACCTGCTTCTTAATGAGATCATCAGATTGGACACTAGGCAAAAACGATTTATAGAATAGAAAAAGGAAATGATAAATATAATGAAGATATTCATATTGTGGCTGAAGTATTTAAATTCAACTAACGCTCATATTGCAACCTATTGTCAGCATGCCGGCATCCGCTGTCCTTGCCACTCAATTAGAGAATGCTGATCGTGGTTATTTAACAGGGCGCGACAGTATAGTAGCCTATTATTGGCCATAAGCAAAGTATTGGAGTTTCTTCAAAAGGTATAAATGGCTGATTTTTACCTTTTTATTAACAGTGGAAAAAATTATAACAAGCAAGTTTACTTTCAGTATAATAAAGGGCCTGATTCAGTAAGGATCTCCATCGCTGCGCAAATATACTAATGATTGCTATCACAATGCCGTCGCATACCCTAATCCCATCCCTCCCCCACAGCCTAACCCTATCCCTCCCCCCACAGCCTAACCCTATCCCCTCCCCCCACAGCCCAACCCTATCCCTCCCCCCACAGCCCAACCCTATCCCTCCCCCCACCGCTTAACACTTATCCCTCCCCCCACCGCCTAACCCCTATCCCTCCCCCACAGCCCAACCCTATCCCTCCCCCCACCGCCTAACTCATCCCTCCCCCACAGCCCAACCCTATCCCTCCCCCCACCGCCTAACCCCTATCGCTCCCCCCACCGCCTAACCCTTATCCCTCCCCCCACCGCCTAACCCCTATCCCTCCCCCCACCGCCTAACCCCTATCCCTCCCCCCACCGCTTACCCCTATCCCTCCACCGCCTAACCCTATCCCTCCCCCCACCGCCTAACCCTATCCCTCCCCCCACTGCCTAACCCTATCCCTCCTTCCACCGCTTACCCCATCCCTCCCCCCACCGCCTAACCCTATCCCTCCCCCCACCGCCTAACCCTATCCCTCCCCCAGTCTAACCCTATCCCTTCCCTACCGCCTAACCCTATCCCTCCCCCCACTGCCTAACCCCTATCCCTCCCCCCACCACCTAACCTCCCCTGACAGCCTAACCCTATCCCTCCCCCCACTGCCTAACCCTATCCCTCCCCCCACTGCCTAACCCTATCCCTCCCCCCACTGCCTAACCCTATCCCTCCTTCCCCCGCCTGACCTCCCCTGACAGCCTAACCCTATCCCTCCTCCCACCACCTAACCACCCCTGAAAGCCTAACACTATCCCTCTGTCCAATCCCAGTCTCGACCATGTGACTGGATCACGTCCAGCATTTGGGCTATATGCAAAAGCAGGCTAAACTGAGCAGTGAATTACTGCAATCACTGGCACTGTTGAGACATATATTTTTAGATCAGTCTACACCTGCTACATGTAAACTGGGTCTAGTGGAGACCCTAGAGATGTAAAATCTCAAACCAATAATTACTGCGCTTGGTATTGACATATAATGAGTGTAAAAAAGGCCAATATAAAACGGTTTGCTCTCTATTGATAAACATGAAGCTTTTATTATGAAAATACCATTTAATGGCTGAATAATCGAAACAATAAACAGATAATAGGAGATTATAAAAACAACTGATACATAAAAATAGCAGCATATAAAGATTGCATAGGTGGGGTGGCCACGCCGAGGTCCGTTCCTGCTGGTAACCTGTCCCCACAATAAGCCGCGGCTGGAGTTGAAAGCAATGGCCGCTGACAAGATGCGGTGGTTGCCGACGGTCTTTCACGGCTACTCTGTATTCCATGTGGTGTCAAAGCTGTGGTAAAAGCCGCCAATGCCTGGAGGGTGGCATCAACGCGTTTCGTCCCGTATAGCACCGGGACCTCCGTTTGGCCACGCCACCTACAGCGGTCCACATACCGTAAAAGTTTTGTGTGCACACAGGAAACATCAGCCTGTAAGGACAGCGGTAACTCCTTTACTATTACAAACTCTCTGGTTACACCCCGCAACACTGGGACGCCAGCGTATATGCATTCTAATTAAAGGCTGTGCAATTTTTAATCGGTATATCAGTATTACCAAATAAGGACTCTGACTTCATTCATGGTTCATTGAACTGATACTCTATGGGTGGTTTTCAATTTTTATGGCGGACACAAAACTGTTTCCCCTACCCGACTTTCCGCCGACATCGTGTGTTTTGGACGCGGAAACTTATCGTGCACGCCCCCGCTATTCGCCCTATTTAATTCCAAACCACGCGAAAACGGCAATCCACGAAGTCGGAACAGGTGGAAAGTGCTGTCAGAAATGGGGAAATCAGTCTGAACCCCCCAAAAAGGTGCACTAACATTGGGGATCAATGTAGATGTCCCGGAATAGCCCTAATAAAACTATTTGGGGAACTTAAATTGTTTCTATAGCTTCCTATTAGCGTCTTTGCACAAGTGGTGAAGAATGGCTTTCTGCAGTATTTTTTTGTGAAAATAAGTAGTCCTGTCAAATTTGGAGTACTTGAAAATGGGTGCAAGCATCTTTTAATGTCTCTAAAGTGAAGTTTTAAAAATCGTTAAAAACGCACCTGCACTCAAAAAAAACAAAACACTTGACTCATCCTTGCAGATCCCCCACAAGTCTATTTCGCTAGTTTTTATGCTTGTCCCCCCACTTTGTACTTTTTCGTCCCCAAAATGAAAGTACTTTTTTGGGGTGTTGACTTTTTTTTTTAGGGATTTTTTGACACAGTTGTCCTTTAGGGGGCTGTCCCAAGGGTTCTGAGTTTCTGCACCTTTGCACCCCAAAATACAAAAAAAAAAAAAAATGCAATTTTTTTTCACCTGCTATTCAGAGGCGAATCTTTTTCGCCTATTACATTGTATTGCATTTTCGCGTATGCGAAAACCATTTGGAATTGAATACGGAGATAAGTTTACGACACACGAAAAGCCGAGATCGGCGATACTTTTTTGCGTTATCTCCGCTTTTCGTGGCTAATTGAATACGGGCCTATGTGTGAAAGGATACATTGCAACAAAGAAACCCTTTTACCTGGCTTGGAACTCAAATTGATTAAATAGATATTTTGTTTTCAATTTCAAGCCGCTGCGATTCAGGTGCATATATGTATATGCAATCTTTACATGCTGCTATTTTTATGTATCAATTGTTTTTATAATCTATCCTACTATCTAACTGTTTGTGTTTAGATTATTCAGCCCTTAAATTGTATTTTCATAATAAAAGCCTCCTGTTTATCAATAGAGAGTAAACGGTTTTATATTTATATGTCAACACCAAGCACAGCAATCACTGGTTTTTACTATATGCAAAAGCAGCCAGTATTTACCCTGCATGCAAAACGATTAATAAATATATCTGCCCCCCCCCCCCCCCCCCTTGCAGTGCAGCGTGGTTTGTTCCAGATACAAATTTATTTGTATTTTTAATTTTTTTATGCTTTGCCCTCACCTCAGCCCAATCATAACATAACAGCAGACTTGTTAGATACACAAGTGTTACATGTTGTATCAAACAGACCTGGTTGCAAAGCAGAAAAGTGCCAGAGCCGCCGGTGATTGTTCGACACCTGCAGCTAATTACTGATATAAGGGCATCCATGATACAGAAGTATAGAAGAAGAAACAGTGAAAGCCTTTTATAGAAAGGAATAACTTGCTACCAATCAACTCATGCTGCTGCCAGTCTCCTGGAAACAAGATGTGAATGATGATAAAATGTTATGACGAGTGCATTATATAACCAGCAACACGCCTAAGACTTGATGCTGGGACAGGTACTGCCAAATGTGGCAGAATACAAAACATCTTCGGTCTGGTATGATCTGTGGTCAGCCAGAATGTCAACATGGTAGTAATGTTATTTAACGCACTTTAACTGTGTCAGCATTATGTTAATATCACGTTTAAAGCTAGCATGCCGACACTTCTAAAATGCTTTAAAATAACATTACTACTGCGTCGGCATTCTCTGATCGACATTACAGTGTTGACATTCTGACTGGTATTAAATGAACTACCTCCTGTTTGGTCTGGGACTGGAGAACCCGGCCAAGCATATCCCACCTGCAATATGATGGCAAGGCCTAGGCAGGACGCAGCCTCTGAAGCTTTGGCATAATGCTCGGCTTTTTCACGTTCTCCCATCTTCTGCTTCATAACGCGAAAGAGACCGGTCTATGTTTGCCAATACAATAATGTTCCCACCAGCCGACAGCAGCTATCTACGGGGCATCACTATTTCAATACGATCCCTGCAACTGAAACTCTTACTGGGCATCTTCTATGATTCAGAACAGTTCCTTCCCCACATTCAGGGCTCAATTCCGAGCCCTAATGCCGACACTCACGTAGTCGAGCGACTGTTTTGCAACTGCGCAGGTGAAAAAAATGTACAAAAGACCTGTACGGCGCCAAACGCTACACAGAGCGTACGCACAAAGTCGATGTTCCGATCGAGGCAGACGGTATCAGTAAATGTGATGGCCGTTCCTGGGCGGTGACTAGTAGTGCAGGCAAGAATGGTCCATTCAGTGGGCGTGTTAAGGGAGTGTTGCGGGCGTGGCCAGGAAATCGGCAGCGTTCCCAGACGCACAGCCGCAGGTAAAGGAGGCCGTGGTCAGACGGAGACATTGCACCCACCACAGGGCGGTGGCAAGCTTTGTATAAGGATGCACCATTTGGTAGTACATTGCACGCGGTCGCTCAAAACGGATACTGCAGGCCTTGCGCATTCGGCCGCACGGATGTAGACGAGGGAAGGAGTTTGTAGCGACATTCACATAAAGTCGCAGACAGGCGCTGCTGCATGCGATTCTGAATCAGGCCCTCAATCTGCCCTCAAATCCTACTCCATGCATATAAGAAACATTCCCAGAGTACACCTGTATCTCACACAGACTCCCACGGGAACCGGCCCTCCCCTGACCAGACTGGAGCTACAACAGTTAAAACAGCAAAAACAAACAAACAAAAAAAAAAAACAATGTGTAATGACGGTCTGGATAAACTCCATTTTTTTATGTGCTATATACCAAACAGAGGCCCTGATTCAGAGCCGGACGCTCTGACAGAGCGCTCACTCTGAATCAGGGCCGGTCTTTTTTTTTTTATGGAGCGGCCTCCTGGCTGCTCGCATTGCTGTGGGTTGCCACCCACAGCTAATGCGAGCGGCCAGGATGATGGTCGCGAAGGTCAAGACCATCACGACGATACCCTTGTGGTAGGGTCTCGTTGCCGCAAGCCCCAGAGAGATTTCGGTTCTAACAGAGAGCCGAAAACTCTCCCACTGACATAACTTGTGATGTCAGTGGGGCCGCCCCCAGACGGTAGGCGTTCTTATGGGAACGCCTCCATCTGGGCAGCCACCCCCCCCGGCCCGCCCACCAAAGTGGGCGTGCTGTCATTCAACATCGACAGCACGCCCCCTTTGGTGCGAGACCCGGAGCGACGGATTGCCCGTCGCTATCCGGGTCTAGCGCATGCGCACGACGGAGCCGGCTCCGTCGTGCGCACGCGCTCTGGGCCACCATCGACCCGATTGCGAGCGCTCAGCGCTCGCGACCGGGTCTGAATCAGGCCCAGAATGCCCTCACATGCACAAGTTATTATCCTTTATTTATATGGTGCCACAAGTATTCCGCAGCGCCTTACATAGTACATAAACAAATAAGTAACCAGCAACCTCCAATACAATACAAAGCAGGACACGGACATGGATAATAAATATAGCTATATATTAGCAACCTTTACACTTACTCCCCATTAGGGCAATTAACACTTGGCTGCTTATGTAAGAGATAAAATGAACATACAGTAAGGAGAAGCACAAGAGGGTAGAGGGCCCTGCTCGAAAGAGCTTACATTCTAAAAGGGAGGGGCAGACAAACAGGAGTGACACAGATGGGGTAGGCGGGGAGAAAGGAAGATGTAGCAGCACGTTAGGATGAGAGCTGGAAGGCTTTAATGAAATAGTGGGTCTTAAGAGCTTGTTTGAATGATTGTAGAGAGGTGCAGAGTCTACATAGAACTGAAACTCCTGAATAAAACAAGGGATCAATACTGAAAAGATGGTGAAGACAAGCAAATACTGGTCAGATGTCAAAACGTTGATTCATATAAAGGGGGGAGTGAGGCAATGTATTACTGCACCAGTTTGACAAGAGCCTAACATCAGATTGTTTGTTACCCTGGCTCAGTACATGCTTATATATGAGACAAGCAGGAGAGGAATGTGTGATAGAGATAAATATACTGGATCCACTTATGTTTTATATCTTTAAAAAAAAAAAAAAAAAAAAAGTAGTTATACTTTTGACTTTATGTTAAGCTAAAAGAATGTAATCTAAATAGAACCTTAACCTAAAACAGAAGGCAGAGGGAATATGCAGCAGCCTCTACTAAGAAAATAGACCAATCAGACGGCACCACACCATCATGTGAGTACAACAGGAAGAAGCCTCCTTGTTCAATTTATGCAGCGGCTGCTCTGGACCGCCCCCCCCCTGAGGACCGAGCACTTGGCGGGACGCGAAGGAGCAGAGAGACTAGACGTCCCTGTGCCTGGAGCCCCATCTAACAGCTTGCAAACTAATGCTGGGTACACACTAGACGATGTGTACCCAGCCAGACATGGGCAGCAACGGGACACGAAGGGGGAGCGGGCAGCAATGGCGCAACATTGGGGGCGGGTCATGCTGCAATCAGCAGCATGGCCCTCGCTAACGACATCCCTGCATGTAGGGCCAACGTCGGATGTAGCAGATGACCTGCAGGACCGCGCATCGTCAGCAACATATCGGGTACACACTAGACGATGTGCCCGATAAGTTGGTCCGATCCGCCGAATCGGACGACATATCGTCTAGTGTAGGGGTGGGCAATAAGCAGCACCCCAGCTGTTGTATAACAGCATGCCTTGAGTTTTGTTTTTTGGACATGCTAAAACGGTTGCAAGGCATGCTGGGATTTGTAGTTCAACAACAGCTGGGGGACCTCTTATTGCCCACCCCTGGTCTAGTGTGTACCCAGCATAACTCCTAGTTGGTGACAACTTCTCCTAATGAAGGTTGCAAGCGGTAAATAGAATCAGTGCTTCAGGTGTCATGGCTGCACTTCTGTATATGTAACTGACTAAATTATACGTGCTAAAAATATATTTATATTACAGCGTACATGACTCTGTTTTATATAGGTCGGTACACAAAAAGAACTTACCTTCAAGCTGAAGGCTGAAACAGCGCGCCGCACTAAAGGGACTGTGCATTTGGACGATAAAATGAAATAACCGAGCCCTCACACAATAAGTTACACCAGGCGAGAGCTTATTATATGCTATCACAAACTGAGGCGTTGTCCTGTGAAATGTCTAAAATACAAAAGGAAAGATGATGACCATTGCAGAATGCCCAAGAGTAATACAGCAACAGATAAAATGACCCCACACAAATGCTACCAGTATTGTAAAGCCCTAATGACCAGCATGTAATAAAAGCAAATCCCCCCCCCTCCACTGTCCTGTGTATCATACAACCAATAATTTCTAGTAAGTAACTCTGTCAGTAGTAATAGTAATACGGAGTTACATACTAAACATATAATACAGCCCTCACTGCTCAGTAATTAAGGTTTCATAGTAAAGTGGCGGCAACAGACATAGTACATTTTGTGGTTTGTGGCTGCATTAGAACGAGGTGACAGGGCTGATAAGTAGCACAGACACTGCCATGTCCAGGGGTCACTGACGAGTGTGACTATGCCACCCCTGCTGCTGGTCCTGGGACATTTCCTGGAGTATTTTACCCAACTTTCTTGGTGACTAAGTCGCTGCATTATTATGGTCGCATCCCTCATACGCTACATAGATCTGTACAGAATACATTTCAGTCATCTTTAAAACCACAATTTCCTGATAGATCACAAAATGGTTAGTTGTCAGTACTGGACAGATTAAACTATGGTACACACATACATATATATATATATATATATATATATATATACATACATACACATATACACACACACACACACACACACACGGGACTCGTAGGCCGCCAGTTGAAAAAAAAACCAACAATATTATTTAACTATTCAATGACAATTACCCCCACACCCACCACCACTAGGGTAGTGATCTGTGCAGCGCCACAGGCAGGTCTATTGCATCATAAATCCTGGCTTTCTATTCTATTCTATGCTTTACATGGTCTATATGGCGCTTTAATATTCAGTTCTGTTATATTCTATTCTACAGTGTGATATATTACAGTGTGCTATATTACAGCGTGCTATATTACAGTGTGATATATTACAGTGGCTGGAGGACTTTCATATCACTCACCTCCACATCAGAACCATCGCTCTGGAGATCTATGACATAAGACACAAACACATCATCGGATGATGGATACAGAGTTGAAATTTCAACTGTCACAATCCCGTCAGTAGTATCCACATATAGAATGGGAGCAGCTTCCGTCTCTGGTTCAATTCCAAGACAAAGACATAAACAAATAACAGCTAATCAGGTTACTCAGCATTAGTAGTGGCACATGTAACACCTGTATGATGTGAATTCATCTGTGTTTTCCTGTCATTAAAGTAGGTTTTGAGTTGGGTTGTGCCTGGAGAACAGTAGTATATGTGCCTGGGTCACACCAGGAGAGAACAGTAGTATATGTGCCTGGGTTACACCAGGAGAGAACAGTAGTATATGTGCCGGGGTTACACCAAGAGAGAACAGTAGTATATGTGCCTGGGTCACACCAGGAGAGAACAGTAGTATATGTGCCGGGGTTACACCAGGAGAGAACAGTAGTATATGTGCCGGGGTTACACCAAGAGAGAACAGTAGTATATGTGCCTGGGTCACACCAGGAGAGAACAGTAGTATATGTGCCTGGGTCACACCAGGAGAGAACAGTAGTATATGTGCCTGGGTTACACCAGGAGAGAACAGTAGTATAGGTGCCTGGGTTACACCAGGAGAGAACAGTAGTATAGGTGCCTGGGTTACACCAAGAGAGAACAGTAGTATATGTGCCTGGGTCACACCAGGAGAGAACAGTAGTATATGTGCCGGGGTTACACCAGGAGAGAACAGTAGTATATGTGCCTGGGTCACACCAGGAGAGAACAGTAGTATATGTGCCTGGGTCACACCAGGAGAGAACAGTAGTATATGTGCCGGGGTTATACCAAGAGAGAACAGTAGTGTATGTGCCTGGGTTATACCAGGAGAGAACAGTAGTATATGTGCCTGGGTTACACCAGGAGAGAACAGTAGTATATGTGCCTGGGTTACACCAGGAGAGAACAGTAGTATATGTGCCGGGGTTACACCAGGAGAGAACAGTAGTATATGTGCCTGGGTTACACCAGGAGAGAACAGTAGTATATGTGCCTGGGTTACACCAGGAGAGAACAGTAGTATATGTGCCTGGGTTACACCAGGAGAGAACAGTAGTATATGTGCCTGGGTTACACCAGGAGAGAACAGTAGTATATGTGCCAGGGTTACACCAGGAGAGAACCGTAGTATATGTGCCTGGGTTACACCAGGAGAGAACAGTAGTATATGTGCCTGGGTTACACCAAGAGAGAACACTTTGGTCTCCGGCAGAATGCCGTGTGGGGGTGTGATTCCGGCAGTGAGGTCGGCGGTCACAGGGCCTGATTCAGAGATGTGCGTTCATCCTCGGATGAAGTACATCTCCAATACTGAAGTTTCTGCACCTGTGCAGGACCCGTACTGTGCATATGCAGAACGGGTCCTGCGATCTCACTCGCAGACCCCCCAAGCTGCAGCATGACTAACATGCTGCAACGTTTGAGGGGCGGAGCGGGCCCGTGCGCTGTTCCTAGAAACGGGGGCATCTCCTCAGCTTTCGGGGGAGGGACGAGGCCAAGGAACCGGGCCAGGCTGCGGAAGGGTTCAGTTGGCACAGCCTGACCAAAGGAGCAACCATCGCGGTTTTAGGTGACAATGGTGATCCCGGCCTGCGACATCGGTCGCAGTGCTGGGATCGTAAATGCAGCAAGGGATACAGTCAATATCCCGGCACAGGGGATGCCTGCGCTTAGAATACCGGCGCCGGATTTCCCACACCTGTCAAAATCCCGGTGCCGGCATCCCGAAGTAACGGGGTTAGGGGGAGGGTTAGCGTTAGGCACTAGGGTTAGGTATTAAGGGGGGAGGGTTAAGCTTAGGCACCGAGCAGGGGGGAGGTTAGGTTTAGGCACAGGAGAGGGATGGTTAGTGGTAGAGAGAGGAGGGAGGTTAGGATACCTACTGACAGGTGTCGGTATCCTAAACCTGTCAGGATGCCGGCATCTGGATTTTGACCGCTGGGCTCCAGACCATGGCATCCCGTACCTGACCCATCTGACACCTCCTTCTGCGTTTGCATCTCAGATGGACGGATTTTCACAGACGCTTGTGTGCGGCTGTGCAATATCCCTCCATCTATGAATCAGGCCCACAGAGCGCTGCATCACTACCTAGGAGTCTGGGGAGTCAGCGGATATCCGGTCTGCACATGTGCAGGACAGACCTCCACTCTAAAAGGCCGGGTGCAGGGGATGCGACCTGGACAGCTGGAGCACAGCTGATTGCGCACACATCCCATGCAACCACGCCGGTTAAGTGGTTAACAAAGTGTGGGAACTATGGGCTTAACAGGTTAATGTTCTCCGACCAATTGCTGTTTGAGTTTGATAACCATGATACATTCCACTCGGCTCCTTCTTCCCACCCAATTCCTTCCCTAGCGGTCTGTTCTTCCATCAGGAGTCTGATTTATGGTTGTATTTATTACCTGAGATTTGCTACTTTTCTCTCTTGTTGTATGCCTGTTTGTTCTATCAGCGCCTAGTAAAACTGATCTGGAATTGTACTATGCTGAACGCTTATATAATAAAGTCATACAAAAACAAAAAAACTAAGTAAATACAAACATATGTTGTCTTGCCTGTTAAAAAAAAAACAAGTAGGAATCTTTTCTCCG
This sequence comes from Taudactylus pleione, assembly GCA_031769625.1. Lineage (NCBI taxonomy): Eukaryota > Metazoa > Chordata > Amphibia > Anura > Myobatrachidae > Taudactylus > Taudactylus pleione. The sequence continues at coordinate 418,950 of JAUIMM010001084.1, forward strand.
AATGCAAATATCAAATGAGTACTAGGAAAGGACGGACGCAGCTTCATATAATATAGCAAACACACTAATGATTTTCATACTCTAAGTGGGTGTGGTCCAGACCCAATCAACCTATTGGAAGCTTTATATAGTATAAGGGGGTGTGGTCAGACCCAATCAGCCCCTTACAGACGGTCACAGGTGCAATAGGCTCATACGCGATACCCGGATAGCGACGGGCAAACCGTCGCTCCGGGTCTCGCAACAAAGGCGGCGTGCTGTCGATGTTGAGTGACAGCACGCCCCCTTTGGTGAGCAGGTCGGGGGGGGTGTGGCTGCCCAAACGGAGGCGTTCCCATGTGAACACCTACCGTCTGGGGCCGGCCCCACTGACATCACAAGTGATGTCAGTGGAGAGATTCCGGCTCTGTTAGAGCCGAAATCTCTCTGGGGCTTGCGGCAACGAGACCCTACCACAAGGGTCTCGTCGCAAGCCCGATGGTCACGATGGTCTTGACCATCGCGACCATCTTCCTGGCCGCTAGCTATAGCTGTGGGTGGTCACTCATAGCTATGCGAACGGCCAGGAGGCCGTTCTAAAAATAAAAAAAGACCGGCCCTGATTCAGACCAGCTCGCGAGCGTTATGCGCTCGCAAGCGTTATGCGCTCGCAAGCGGGTCGATGGTGGCCCAGTGCGCATGCGCATGATGCAGCCGGCTCCGTCGTGCGCATGTGCAAGACCCGTATAGCGACAGGCAATCCGTCGCTCCGGGTCTCGTACCAAAGGGGGCGTGCTGTCAATGTTGAGTGACAGCACGCCCCCTTTGGTGGGCAGGCCGGAGGCGTGGCTTCCCAAACGGAGGCGTTCCCTACCGTCTGGGGCCGGCCCCACTGACATCACAAGTGATGTCAGTGGGAGTGCTTTCGGCTCTGTTAGAGCCGAAAGCACTGGGGCTTGCGGCAACGAGACCATACCAAAAAGGGTCTCGTCGCAAGCCCGATGGTCGCGATGGTCTTGACCATCGCGACCATCTTCCTGGCCGCTCGCTATAGCTGTGGGTGGTCACCCACAGCTATGCGAGCAGCCAGGAGGCCGCTCTAAAAAAACCAGAGGGCCGGCCCTGATTCAGAGCGAGCGCTCTGTCAGAGCGTCCGGCTCTGAATCAGGCCCTCTGTTCAAAGTGCAGGATGAGGAGACAGACGGACCTCAGCTCAGAGTCTCCAGGGAAAAGTTCTAAACATTTACTGAGCTCAGAGAATGGGTTCTTAGTGGCAAATGTCACTAACACAATGGGAGTGTTTTCTCTACATAAAAATATTGGTGAACGTGTATAACAATGTAAGACATAGCTTTGGATTAGAACTTGCTTACCGACGCTGTTTGGATCGAAGTCTATAGAGTTATACAGGCTGTGTCCTTGCGGTGTTTCACTTCTGACGTGAAGAGTGTAATTTTGGCTGTAATCCAGCAATTCAGGGGGTATATTACATACGTATCCTTCAGTGTGATTACACCAATGGACTATGCGGGCGGTTGTCCCACACCTTCAGAGCAATATAAAAAGGTCATTAAATCGGAGGATAAAACAAGATTGTCTATTTAGTTACAGATTGTGGTTTAATTTCTACATTGCAGAGCTGCAAGACTGAATTCAGTAATCCATACATACATCTGTAATTTGTCTACGTGTGTCCATTTAGTGTTCAGTATTCTAAGGAGCAAATTGAAAACTCTGCAGAATTTCCCTATCACGGTGAAATTTTTTACGATCCAAAGCTACGTTTATGGAGTAAAACTTAAAACTAGTTTTTTGGGAGCCATCAGGGCTCAGAGATATCAGATATATTTGATTTGGGAGGGGGGGGAGCACTGTCACATGAATACTTGACTTGCTTGCACATTCCCTCCTGCAACTTTTACTAATTGCAATGGTTGAATGTGTCTCTTTCTTTTGTGCTTCTAAGTTACAGTATGCATCTCTAGCATGACACCAGTGTGTTTATTTCTGTTGGCCATACAGTAGGTGGGACACAAGCACGTTCTCTGCATAATGTTTGCAATGCAGAGAGGAAGGCTGTACCAGTTGTGTGATATTCAGCCACCAATTAAAGATCACAACTCCACCTGATTACACTAAGACATGGCAGGAAAATAAAACACTCGGTTTGAAAGTAACAAAATAAAATGGTTTCGTAAAAAGTTGCAGGATGGCATAGGAGAAAACATAATACAGGATATGAACGGGGACAATTTGTTTAAACCTTTTTTTGTACTGTGGCCCTGATTCAGAGCCGCACACTCTTTCAGAACGCTCGCTCTGAATCAGGGCGGCATTTTTTATTTTTATGCCGGCCTCCTGGCCGCTCGCTAAGCTGTGGGTGACCACCAACAGCTTTTGTGAGCGGCCAGGTGATGGTCACCTCCGTTTGTCCAGCCACCTCCCCTGCCCGCCTCCAAAACGGGGCGAGCTGTCAATCACAATCGACAGCCGCCCCGTTTTGGTGCGAGACCCGTAGCGACGGAGCGCCCGTTGCCGGAGGTGGCGCATGCGCAGGGGGTAAACATCGACCTGCTTGCGAGTGCATAGCGCTTGCAAGCGGATCTGAATCAGCCCCAGTGTCCTAAGCAGGAATCTCGTGAAGAAAAAAAAATAAAATCGGGTATGTTGTAACATAAATCATGGTAACAGGATAAAAGAAGAATGGTGGTGTTAACCATTTGTCCTTTCTTTCGCCTTACAAGGCTGCTATTAATGATTTAGGTCTCTTAGCTACCATGACAACCACAGTCACAAGGCATATTATGTTGTGAGCAGAGAGTTTGGAACACCCCTCTGAGCTCTGTCTGCACTGTGACCTCCTCCTTCTCCCTCCCTCTGCTGTCACGTGACACACGACACGCTGATAGCTATGAGTCTGGGCCAGATTCTGCATCGGATGCAAGTACAAAAGCAGGAGCAGCCCGCAAATATCTGCAGACTGCGCAGGTGCCACGAAAATGTAACGCACCACGCATACACACCTTAACGGAGGATATGAGAGCGGCTGGTTCGCTCTTTGCTCGGCCTGACCTCCTTGTCCGTGAAATGGGTGCGAATGCACAGAAAAGTATGGCCTTGTGGAAGTGTCGTAGGATTGTAGTCAGACTACCTTTCTAGTGTGAGGCATGCATACAGAGTAGCGACGCCTGTTTTTGAGGGATATTTTGCACTCAGCATAGCTTCTGCACTTGTGTGTGTGTCAGTTGATCAGACTGTGTTATTGCCAGACATTATTTTTTGCCTTCCAGAGAGATTTTGAATAGGAGATACTGATTTGCACAAGAACAGCTAGGAAAAACCATCAATGATATTTAACTTGCTATTTAAAGAAAAAAAAAAAAAAAAAATCTATGTGGGATTGTGGCTTTGTTCTATCCAGGCTGTTAATTTGGCGTGCTGCTTATATAGTTATGTATGGATAAGTGAGGTTTCATTACATGTAAGAATAGAATACGCTGCACCATAGCAGAACAATGGAGCGGAACATACGTCTGATAGAATGCAGTAAAGGTCACCGCTGTGTTGTCATCATTACTAATCTCATCCCAGCTCCAGGACGCTGACAGGTTCCAGTTATAGTTTGTGATCTGAATGTTACTTGGTGGTTCCAGTTCTGTAAAATGAGGAGAAATAGCTTCTGTTGAGGGAGAGACATAGACTGTAGGTAACACAAGCACACCTCAGCCAGGCACATAAGGGGCACAACAAGGGGACTCGCAAAGCTGCAGCACGGTCTAGGGCGCGGAGCAGGTGCTAGTAAGGAGTCCTAGCAAAAGCAATTGCTAGGTCTACAAACTCGTGGTGTTTAACACAAAACCTAAAGCCCGTGTGTATTCTTCCAGATGCTATTTATGTAATATGTAGCACTTGAACTTCAGCCCACAAGTTGTTTCCCTATAACTCTCCCACCATCAGAATAGTAAAGCCATGAAGATACCAAGCACGGGGTCTGCAGAGCGGAGGAGACAGAGTATTACTAAACATACACCTGGGAAAAGTTTAACAGCAAACTGCAGCCGCTGAAGAGTCAGACAGCTTCCGCAAGTGTGCAGAGTTATTTCTGGTTCAATATTGGAGGCTGGGCAATAACTCCTGAACTGCACTGGATATGATGGGGGGGGGGGGGGGGGGGGGTGGTACAGTAAAGGGTTATAAAAAAAGAGGAAAGAAAAGAAATTAGACACTAGCCAAACTGACTGGCACCCTACTCGCACCGCCGAGCACTCACCGCTATTGCACAGGTGCAGTGTCTTCAGCTGTGGCGGTCAGTGCTGGATTGCGTTATAAGGCAAGAATGACAAGTGTCTTGTACACACATCTCTAGATGGGGTGGATGGATAATTGAATAAACACAGAGAGATCATTGATTATTTTCTGGAAACTGCCACCGCATACGACAGAAATCCAAAAACCAACATTTACTTCATTGTCCGCAACGGTTCATCCCCGGCAATTGTGCCACCGGGTATGGTAGATTTTCTCAACATTCACTAGGTCAACATGGTCTTAATGTCGAGATTGGACATGTAGACGAGTATCAACACTGACCACGTCGACACTGATGTCATGTTGACGTTGTGAAGCTTCGACTTTTTACCGTTATTCTGTCCCAAACCCCAACGCTTACCCGAATGGTAATCCTAATGGAAATGTCGACCTTCTGCTACCAACATTGTGAATGACGACTTTCTGGACAGAGACATTCCGACTACGTACCGTGACATCACTACATATAGATTATCAGTCGAGCACCGACGGGTTGGCTGTTTGCCGACCCGCCAACCTAACGATTGGTAAGTGTATACACACTTACCAGTCGTCCGTCTGATGTGTATGGCCTGACGTCCCAACTGGGCGGGCATTGCAGTTTGCCCGTCTCATTGAGGTGTCGCTCACCGCCGCATGTGTACGAGCGATCAGCAGGTCGCCCATAAACACCAGCAGATTAAACAATATCTGTGCAAGATACAGCTTCATCTGCTGTGCTGTACAGAAGATCGGATAGGTCTGTGAACGACGTTGTTGACAGACATAACCACTGTACACATCAGCAGATGCACTATAGATACATCGCCATTCAATGCAACAGATATAACTACAGTATCAGTGTGTGTCAGGGTCCTGCGGACTGGCCCTCCAGATACGCCAATCTGAGAATCGCCGCCTGTGAATTTTACAGGTTACCCCAGCACGTGTGGTTTAATAAACCGGGTAACTGCCACCAGCAGAAGAAATCTGTAATGCTAAAGCATAAGGCGAGCTTCTGCTCCCACCTGCACATACAATTATCAATACTTACAAAAATAGGTAACATGAGCCATATGAGGCCTTGGGTCATAAAAACACAGATCCAGAACTAGAATTAATGCTTTAATTCAAGAATATCTTCAAAGCTTATGCACAAAAAGTTACAAAGAATATAATAATGTTAAAGAGAATCACACAGTTATTTTTAATTTATTCTCTGGAAATTGTAAGTAACAAATTGGAGAAACAAACCACTCAAATCATGTTGGATTAAATGGTTCTGGGATGTGGCCTTCCCAGTGACGAATTAGGGATCATCTGTATCCTTCGATAGCCTCATGCAGAATGAACAATGGAACAGGGTTGAGTCACATATTTCTGCCTGCTTTTCCAGGCACCCCCTCACCCCCCTCCCTGGGGTGATTTTAACCCTTTTTCAGCTCAGAGTGGATTGTCCAGCTGGCTGAAACTCAGGGTTTCCTGGCCACATGAACAGGGGTTCTTTAATTAGGGTTCTTTAATTACACATTCAGCTCTCTTTGAAGTTGGGAAGCAGGCTGAGGTCCACAAACGTGCCCAACCTAGGTGAAGAAAGTCACGCCTGCTGAGACCGAGAGTCTCCCTGTGTAAAAAACTATTTTTTGCTCACGGTTCCCAAACCGAACACAGGGCTCTTAATGACTGTTTTATCAAGGGTCTGGCCAGCTGTCCTATAATTTCCACAGACATATTTTTCTTTTATGCCATCTACACTGCGATAAGTTTATGGCTGCCTCAGGAAGACAGACCTTCCTATAACCTCTCTTGCCCAGCTTCAAAAGGCTTGTCAACTTTCCACACACAAAAGGATGCTACATACAAATTGCATGTTTTTTCCAACACAATATCCTGTGCAGTGATGCCCATGCTGATGTGAAATGAGCTTTTCCGCTACAGTGTGTATCCTACTTGAGGGGAAACATGAGCTTGGTTTGCTAACGACATTTCATTTGAAACATTATTTTTCTTAGTTAAGGTGACATTTAAACCTATATTGTGGGAGGAAGTTATTAAAGACTAGTATGCCCGTGGCGAACATTTCGCCACTTTGAACCCAGAACATACATATGGAAAAAGCTTCGCTAGAAAAAGCGCTAGATCATATGTTATCACGACGGAATCGGGTAATAAAAGATGTGTGTGAAACATAACCGGCTAAGCCACGCCCTTTTTTTGTTTTGGGGGAATTTTTTATTGTCACATTTTGCCAATTTGTAAGTGCGATGATATATTTGTCCATGGACTCTGAAGCAAAATAGACCGTTTCCAGGGGGTTATGCAAGCTGAGCCCCTATAGATGCAAATGATAATGCACTGTTACTCCGCCTCTCCGTCCGCCAGCCAATCAGTGGCTGCCGGCAGCTCTTGTGGACAACAGAGAAATAAGAGGTGTTGCTTTTGAGGCGCAAACCCCGCTGCTGATTGGCTGGGGAGTTGCGAGTCTGGAATCGACGTGTTGGAGAAAGCAGGTGAGGGAAGAGCGCCCCCTACGGCAGCAGCATCATGTGTTGTGCTGGCCTCATTATGTAATAACTATGCATTCAGGCGGCCAATAAGGAGCCGAACAGGGCAGAACGTAATCAGTGTCCACACATGCCTAGGGCGCAGGGTCCATGTGAGAGCACAGACCAACAGTAGTGCGTGAGAACAGCAGCCGCCGGCGGTCACCCCTATCACTGTGTTGGCTCTGTGTTCTGGTAGTTTTCTTGACATTTAAAGGTCATCTATACCAAAGCTCACGGATGACTGCATTAATCCCTATTGCCTCTCACAGAACTGTACACCAAGAAAGAACGATCTCAATGAAGAAATCAATGGATCGTGCACCAAACAGCTGCAGAAAGCTGCCGACTTGACCTGCTCAGCAACTGTCGGCAGGTATCACTGGTAGAATTACCTTTCCTTGTGGGTGACAGAAAATAAAATAAATGTATAGTACACAAGGGACAAATCATAATGGTGCATGCACACGGTCAGATTTTTCTTCAGATCTATAGATTGTAAGCTTGCGAGCAGGGCCCTCTTACCCTTATGTATGTCATGTATGTATGTATGTCTTTTACAACCCAGTATAATGTTAATCTTGATTCAAATTGTAAAGCGCAACGGAATTTGCTGCGCTATATAAGAAACTGTTAATAAATAAATAAATAGATCTGAACGATAACGATTTAAAAAATCATTCCATCGTTCAGATCTGAAGAAAAATCTGACATGTCTGAACGATGAATGATGAACGATGCGCGTTGCCGATGGTCAGATAATGATATCTGACATCTGATGTGTTTGCAGTCTAACAGAATATCCCATGTGTGCACTAAATGGATTTTATTTTACAGATGTCCTGGAGAACTGTAAATCTTTAAGAGGAACATGAAACTTGCAGATGAGAAATTCCACTCACAAGACCCACATTATTTTTAGTATGCTAAGCTGGGTACAAACTTGTTGGGTCAGACATTGGGCAAGTGTGTACCTTCACCCGAACGTTGCATACAGCTGATCCTGGTCGGGTCGAATGATTTTTATATATGCTTAAAAATCAGAAGACAATACCGCCGATAATCTGACCAATATGGAGGGTTGTATGCTGCGGACATCTGAGTTGGCGACTGATCTCCAGCGCACCAGCACCCGCTAATTAACACCAGGTCCCTGGGTATGGCCTGGCTCGTGGAGGTGCCAGTCCACCTTTAGCCATTACTGCAGAGCTCTGTAGCGTCCGTGCGTTCAGCGATGGTGGATTTCCACTGCTGCCCTACATGTACAATGTCGGCGTGGGCCATTTAAAAAAAATGGCACTGCGAGCCGTGATTGGCTTATTCGTGGCCATATTTTTGTAAATGGAGCACAAATTCAAGATGGTTGCAGCGAGCCATCGCCCCGGCCCCCTGGAGCTGACTAGAGACATGAGAACCCAATAAATAAATACAAAATTAAGGCCCTGTTTCAGAGCCGGACGCTCTGACCAGAGCGCTCGCTCTGAATCAGGGCCCACCTCTATTAAAATGGAGCGTCCTCCTGGACGCTCGTATAGCTGTGGGTCACCACCCACAGCATACACGAGCGTCCAACAAGAGGGTCGCGATGGTCTTGACCATCGCGACCATCGGACTTGTGAGTGAAAGCCTGCGGTTGGGTTTCTCAACCGCAAGGCCAGGAGTGATTTTGGCTCTATCAGAGCCAAAATCACTCCCACTGACATCACTAGTGATGTCAGTGGGGCCGGCTTCAGACGGTAGGCGTTCCCATGGGAACGCCTCCGTCTGGCAGGCACGCCCCCGGCACGCCCACCAAAGGGGGCGTGCTGTCAGTCACCATCGACAGCACGCCCCCTTTGATGAGACACTCCGAGCGAAGGAAAGTCCTTCGTTCGCCGGGTCTTGCGCATGCGCACGACGGAGCTCCCTCCGTCGTGCGCATGCGCAGTGGGGAACATCGACCCACTTGCGAGCGTACTGCCGCTCGCGAGTGGGTCTGAATGACCCCCTAAATGTTGGATGATTTTGACCAATAAATGAAAAACTATATTCTTTTGTGCGATGTTTGAAATATTGGGTTCCCTTTACTTTTAGGACTCAATAGATTTAAATTCACACTAATGCATAAATTCAGAACATTGTAAAGGGCTTACATACTTCCTAGTGCTGCCGCTGTGCAGATTTTTCCGTGTGGTTGTTATTGAAAAATGACACCAAAATTCCTCAATGGAAAATCTCTAACGCAATAAGAACTGGGAGAAGCAGGAGGATTGTATTTAGGGCTATTTTAGGAAACAGTAATGATGATGAACAAATAATCACAAGGAAAGTCTTTAAGAGTGAAAGTGAAACTAGGAATAGGGGGAATTCCATTCACAAGGGGCACAATGTATTTTTTCTTTTTATATGTAACGGATCTATCCCGCCTGGAGCAGAATCAAATAAAAAAAGTGACAGGGGTCCTGTTACCCGGCCCTGTGATGTCATTGTGTCACCGTCTGCGTTATGAAAACGTGTGGAATAAGCATGGCTGAAGGCGCTGTGTTGGTGAAGCAATGCGGCTGTGTGAGGGAGTCTGCAAGCGATGAGGCTAAGTACATAGCGCAGCACAGAGAACGACCACAAAGACGCTAAATACAGAAGGACTACCAGGTTATAACACATGGGGCCTAATTCAGAGTTTTGGGCAAACCCGATGGTATGCGTACAACTCAGAACGTCGGAGATCTGCATATCCCTATCAGACTCTCCACCTCTCTACAAATCTTCAAACGGGCTCTCAAGACCCACTACTTAATCAGGGCCTTCCAGCACTCATCCTAACCCACCTCATGCTCTTTCCTCACTATCTTCCCCTTCTGTGTCACGCCTGTCCTGTCTGCCCCTCCCCTTCTGTGTGATGCCTGTCCTGTCTGCCCCTCCCCTTCTGTGTGATGCCTGTCCTGTCTGCCCCTCCCCTTCTGTGTCACGCCTGTCCTGTCTGCCCCTCCCCTTCTGTGTCACGCCTGTCTGTCTGCCCCTCCCCTTCTGTGTCACGCCTGTCCTGTCTGCCCCTCCCCTTCTGTGTCACGCCTGTCCTGTCTGTCTGCCCCTCCCCTTCTGTGTCACGCCTGTCCTGTCTGCCCCTCCCCTTCTGTGTCACGCCTGTCCTGTCTGTCTGCCCCTCCCCTTCTGTGTCACTCCTGTCCTGTCTGTCTGCCCCTCCCCGTTAGAATGTAAGATCTCACGAGCAGGGACCTCTTCCCTCATGTGCTTCTCTTTACATTTTCTTCTACTCCTTACTCCCCATAAGGGCACTTAACACGTCACTGCCAACTCCCGGCAGCTTATTGTGAGTGCTTTAATCACTATTGCAGCAATGTATATAAGTTGTGTCCTTGTCCTGCACTGTAATGTACTGTAAGTTACTCGGTTCCAGTTCACTTATTAGTCTATGTACTATGTAAGGCGCTGCGGAACACTTGTGGCGCCATATAAGGATAATAATAATGATGATAATAATAATAATAATAATAATAATAATATGTGCAGCTACGGTCACAGGGTCTCTAAGCTGCAGCATAATTGGCATAATTGACATGCTGCAGCGTTTTCGGGACAGGGAATGAGCGGTGCGTGCCAGTGTTCCTGAAAACGGGGGCACCTCCCCCCCCTTCTGAGAGTGCTGAGGAGAGCGTCTGTGTCTTCCGTACCCCCTCTCTCCTGCACCACACCTCTTACCCCCCTCCTCTGTAGCACACCTCTTACTCCCCTCCCCTGTAGCAGACCTCTTACCTCCTCCCCTGTAGCCCACCTCTTACCCCCCTCCCCTGTAGCCCACCTCTTACCCCCCTCCCCTGTAGCCCACCTCTTACCCCAGCTCCCCTGTAGCCCACCTATTATCCCCTACCCTGTAGCCCACCTCTTACCCCATATCCCCTGTAGCCCACCTCTTACCCCAGCTCCCCTGTAGCCCACCTCTTACCCCAGCTCCCCTGTAGCCCACCTCTTACCCCAGCTCCCCTGTAGCCCACCTCTTACCCCAGCTCCCCTGTAGCCCACCTCTTACCCCACCTCTCTACCCTGTAGCACTCTTCTTACCCCAGCTCCCCTGTAGCACACCTCTTACCCCCATCCCCTGTAGCACTCCTCTTACCCCACCTCCCTCCCCTGTAGCCCACCTCTTACCTCCTCCCCTGTAGCCCACCTCTTACCTCCTCCCCTGTAGCCCACCTCTTACCCCCTCCTATGTAGCACACCTCTTACCCCACCTCCCTCCCCTGTAGCACTCCTCTTACCCCCTCCCCTGTAGCACACCTCTTACCCCCTCCTCTGTAGCACACCTCTTACCCCCTCCTCTGTAGCCCACCTCTTACCCCCTCCTCTGTAGCCCACCTCTTACCCCCCAGTGTTACACTTTGATCATGTCTCATTTAGTTTTGCAGTTATAGTGACAGCGAATCAGAGTGCAGATGATTCATTCTGGTTCTCGGAGAAGATTATTATTACTATATAATATAATACCTATATTTAGCCCCTAGGAATTAGAAACAGTCCCAGTGCAACCAAGCTACAGATATGTGACATGAAGGGTAAAGCTGCCATCTTCACAGGCGACCAGGGGGTCTACTGTACATCGGACACCAGAATCTACTTCTGGCTATTAGAGGAAGTAATCCCACATATGCCAAGCTAAACACAGCTCTCTTATAGAATCGCTCCACTCTGTACAAGGGGCATACAGTAGACTAAAGGAGACTACTATAGGGAATACAAAGAAGATACAGTAGTAGCGCAAGACAATTAGATTATGAATCAAAATAAATATGTATATGGCAATGAATATCATATAAAATGTTAGTTGTATTCCTAATAAAATATAATTCAATGATCACAATGATGGGCGAGGCAATATGCTCATTTACCTATTTCATTTTTTTATACAATTTTTTGTGGGCGAGAAAAGTCTGCCCTTATTGTCGTGATCATTGAATGATATTTTATTAGGAATAAAACTAACATTTTATATGATATTCATTGCCATATACATATTTATTTTGATTCATAATCTAATTGTCTAGCACTACTACTGTATCTTCTTTGTATTCCCTATAGTAGTCTCCTTTAGTCTACTGTATGCCCCTTGTACAGAGTGGAGCGATTCTATAAGAGAGCTGTGTTTAGCTTAGCATACGTGGGATTAGTTCTTCTAATAGCCAAAAGCATTATGGACACTAGAGAGCGCACAGCGAGCTCTATCACTGGGCTCATCAGGGCCAGCACATAGGAAGAGACACTGGAAATACAACTACGATAGCAATGTGCCTACTATAGCTGTATTATATGGTCTGTTTTTCCATTGCTGAGAAGCAGTAAGCGTGCAGAAGTAGTGGGAAGCAGTGGTCTAATAGAAAGCGGGCAGGGGAAAAAAAAATTCATCATTCCGATAGTTAGCGATCACGGTGATTTGCATATTAGTATACAGATATCTGTGACACACTGTTCCCTTACACAAAGAGGCACCAGTTCAGAGTTAAGGTGGGTACACAGCTATACAATCATCGGGTCGTTCATCCAATATCGAGAGAACGGCCGTTGGATTGTATAGGTGTGTACGCTGTCCCGATGCAGGAGCATTAGCCGATAAACGGCTTTTAACGCCCCTGCAACGGAAGGGATTAGGAGGTCACATCCCATGTACGGTTTAATATTTATCAGTTCGGCCGCCCGAGCCCATAGAAGCCCGTACACACTGTACTATGTCTGCGCAGTGCGTACGCGGCTGACAGGGTGTCACACTGGGGACAGACTGCACGGCTGATCGGGACAGTTTTACCCGATCAGCCTGCAATCGTAAAAGTGTGTACCCACTCACTTCGGTCACCATTACACTCGCACAGTGTGCACGAAACGTAATGCGGATAGCCGCTCGTATGCATACACTTGTTCAAACAGCCGTCATCAGCATGATCAGCGCGTGCTTGTACCGGCCCAATCCTTGGTGCAGCAGATTCATATGAACTCAGGGCCTGATTCAGAGAGGCTCTGAATCAGGGCCATCCTAACTAAAATTGGAGTGGCCTACTGGCCGCTCGCATAGCTTATGCGAGTGGCCAAAAAGACGGTCGCAATGGTCAAGACCATCGCGACCATCGGGCTTGCGACAAGACCCTTGCGGTAGGGTCTCGTTGGCCGCAAGCCCGGAGTGCTTTTGGCTCTATCAGAGCCAAAAACACTCCCACTGACATCACTAGTGATGTCAGTGGGGCCAGACCTAGACGGTAGGCGTTCCCATGGGAACGCCTCCGTCTGGGCAGCCACGCCCCCGGCACGCCCACCAAAGGGGGCGTGCTGTCAATCACCATCAACAGCACGCCCCCTTTGGTGCGAGACCCGGAGCGATGGCTTCCCCGTCGCAAACCGGGTCTCGCGCATGCGCACGACGGAGCAGCCTCCGTTGTGCGCATGCGCACTTGCCCAACATCGACCCGATTGAGAGCGCTCAGCACTCGCGAGCGGGTCTGAATCAGGCCCTCAGTCTGATCTTTGTGTACTCGGTCAGCGTAGCTTGCAACTTCCACTAGACCCCCCACGCTGACCTTAGCTTGCATGAGAACACCCCATTGCTGCCTAGTTACACCCGTGCAGCCACAAATGGAGCAGCGACTGAGATACGTAGAACTCGTAATTGTCCATAAATGTGTGCGCTCTGCTACGGAGACTAAGCAGGGCCATCTTAAAGTATAGGCTCACTGGGCAACTGCATAGGGCTCCACGATTCTAGGGGCCTTTGAGGGTGGACTGGGCCAGGGGGAATCTACATGGAGTATGTGCACAGGTCCGCGCACAGGTCACCAAATTACACACAATGAGAGCGGCAGTACAGCATTTTATGCCTCCCTGCCTGTAGCCACAGAGCCGGATTCAGGGGGGGCGGGGGACTGCACTGCGAGCTGGAGAAGAACAGTAGGGAAGTGGAGACCGTAATCGTCGCTTTACAAAATTTGTTTTAAAAAAAAAAACGCAAGATTAGCCTGCAAAGTTGAAATCAGCCCCAGAAAAATTAGAAGAATAGGAAAAAAAAAAAAATGTGAAATTGATTCATTGTGACAGTAAGGGGTCGACTCAATTATCCATGAGTCGGCTGTCGGTGCAAACGCTGCCATATGCCGCACTTACAGTAGCCCCGAACTAGCTGATCTTTGTTCGCATTCCCATAGAGCAGATTACAAAAATCTGCAAGTTGGGAGGGAGACGGGGACGAGACGGGGTGTTTGTTGCCGACATTTCCATGCCGTTCCAGCAGCACTTTCCCCCCGCTCGCAGCAAACTGAATTGACCCCTAAGAACTCTACAAAAACAAGCCAGTCCTTGCACTATATGAGTCAGTGTGGTTGTAATGTCTGATACTGATAACGGAACGCGCTTTCTCCGTACTGTCACTGAAGGCGTGCAATTTGCATACTTGCACTTAATAAATCAAAGAGAAAAAAAAAATATACGGCCATAAGGAACGAGAATGATTTCTTAGCTACAGCAATAAAATGTAACACACGTCCACCCCTACAGTACTCCGAGCACCTCATAACATCAAACACAAATCTTGTGCGGATTCTCACTAAATGATTATGTAGCCCTGCTATGTGTGCCCTCGGTATGAGTGTTAGTGGCTTGTGGCAGGATGAGCGTACTATATGTGCTGGCTCTCTCTAACTAATCATCACAGATTATTATTACTGGCGCTGTCTGGCTAAGCCAGCGTCTCACTGACTGTGGGCCTGATTCTGCAAGGATCGCAGTTGCAAAGACGCATGCAGCAGTCATTTAATTCGCATTGCGCATGCATCGCAGTGCGCGAACTAGCAATTGCGACGGGAAAATGTGTTTGCAGAGGCTACGCAGACCCCTAGAACAGTGATTGACAGAAAGTGCCGTTTGTGGGTGGTGGTGAGGTGGTCGGGCGAACGCAGGCGTGCCAGTGCGCTGAGACGGAGTTGCAGGGGCGTGCATAAATTATCCATTGCAATTCCATATGCAGCCTGAGGCCTCAAAGCGTGCGCTGAAGTTAGCAATTCCTGAGTGAGGCCTGACCTGCCTTATCTGTGTGTATGGGTCCGATGTTACTGATTATTTCGCTATGTTGCCCAAGTATGTGGATGTGAGTAAGGGGAAGTGGGCGTCCTTACAGTAAATAAATAAATAGATCCACAGCAAAGCGCAAATTACAGCTGCCAATTTCAGCAAGGACTTCCAGTGTCCACCCAACACTACATTTATACACTTCTAGAAAGAATATTGAAGTCCTCAGAAATAGGCGCTATATGAATACAAAACCGTCCATAAATATTATCGTTCTAAGAGTATAACATCGATGTTTTACTGTTGATGTCTCCGATGATATTCCTCGATGGTATGGCGTTACATGAAAACAGAAAAAAAAGAGGAGGACAATAGGTCGGTCCTTAAAGGCTTCGTACCAGATTACACACATATAAATAAAGTCTGCAACGTACCCTACTCACATGAATAAGTGGGAGGGTACACATATAAAAGTTTATTTCGTTAAACATCAAAAGATCATAAATGTAGGGTCTATTCCACTTCTCCAAACCAAAATGATGGTAATCAGAAATCTCATGGTTCTTTATAGTAAGCTGTGATCGCAATGCGATTGCAAACATTTACATATCACCGCTGATATTAGCAACTGCGCTGCGTGCGTTCTAGCAAAATAGCGATCCACGCTGAATCAGGCCCGGTGTCAACTGTATAAACAACGTGTTGTCCGTCCCCAGTTGGGACATTGTCCAGCTTATGCCTCACCTATGCTGTTCCTAGGACACACACAAAGCTCCAAACCAAGACCCATTGTACATGGGATAGTAGCCCTCCATTTATACAAGCCTGTGGTTAGGTAGATGTATAGACCCCTCATTCAACCCAAACTGAGGGCCTGATTCAGCTTCAGACGGAATTGCAAAGCTGCTTGCAAGCATCACGCCTCCTGTAACATTACTTATCCAAGCTGCGTTGTCCATATAATCTGTGGAACATCGGCCGGCTAAGGTGACCTATGGAGTCACGTAGACGGCCGCCGCAGATGCGAGGAAGAGGCCAGGAAAGCTCCGTCAGCCGATGGAGATACTGGCCTCATCCCCCGGAAATCGCAGATGTAGGCAGACACACGCTCTGAAAACGGTCACGACACGTCTACGTTTTTGCTGCCACTCCCCGTAACAGCCCCCAAACGTTCCCCGAATGTCAATCAGTGAGCAAAGAAATCATCACTGCGATAAGCACCGCTAAGGTCCAGTATCTTGGCGCATGCACAATGTGACCGCAACGCATGCACAGTTGGCGGATAAATCGCTGAACTGCGTAAATATCGGCATTGCGTCTACATCTGAATAAGGCCCATTATCTATAGTATATAGATGGACAGCTCCCTTTCACACCAGCACCAGAGTCTGAGCCATACTTGTCGAAATTCTGGCTGCCTCCTCATCCACGAGGGAGCAGCCAAGTCGGCGTAGAAGGGGGGCGTGGCTTGGAATAGGGAGGTACATTATGCAGTATTGGGGGTGGAGTGGGGGTGTGACTGCAAAATCGCGGCAACGTGGTCCCGCCCAAACTAGAATACCGGCATTATGAGGCAGGGGGCGGGGCCAGGATGACACGATTCAGCACGAATTGCATCTTCAGCCACCCCTGCTCCGAGGTGTGTAGGGAGGGCCTGGGGGTATTAGGGCAGCCGGGACTTCCGCTCAATTTTCAGGAGTCTGCTAGCCGTTCCGGGAGAGAAGCAAGTATGGTCTGAGCTATGCAATCTGATCCTTAGATCTCCCGCCCAAATTTACCTCCTTTGTTCTATCACCAGGGTCTAGTACCAGAGCAGTGGTGGATTATTATTATTCTCCTTTATTCATATGGTGCCACAAAGGTTCCACAGCGCCTCACATTCCAGATTCCGGTCAGGAGCCAGAAACAGCCCGGGAGCGTTTACAGCCAGAGGTCGCTATGATCCACTATAACACTTCTCCTGCATGCACACCACCACTGCCCCAAGGTTCCTTAGAAAATCTCTCAGGAGCTGCTGAGAGGGCCTTACATTGCCGGGCCTCCCCAGACTAATAGGTGAATGTATAGCTATACAACGATAAAGAAAAAGTCGTGCGGAGGTGTATTATTTTTCCCCGTCCGCACATAATTTCAGGGGTACAGTAAGAGCAAAATTTGTCCCATGCTGACCACAAGAAGTGTATCACTTGCGGGTGCTTGGCACCTGGTGCAAGACGGGAACCGATAAAAATGACAATTTGTGGCAGCTTTTTATTGGCCAAATGCATCTGAATCCCTCCCACTTAAGCAAATAGAAATGCCTTGCCGAAGCCCGGTAGCTTACCATATATTTGCAAATGCATGAAACGGAGATCTCTATATCACTGTGCCCACCAGGGGTAACCCAGGTGCCTATACCACTGTGCCCACCAGGAGTAACCCAGGTGCCTATACCACTGTGCCCTCTAGGAGTAGCCCAGGTGCCTATATTACTGCGCCCTCCAGGAGTAACCCAGGTGCCTATACTACTGTGCCCTCCAGGAGTAACCCAGGTGCCTATACTACTGTGCCCTCCAGGAGTAACCCAGGTGCCTATACTACTCCACCCTCCAGGAGTAACCCAGGTGCCTATACTACTCCACCCTCCAGGAGTAACCCAGGTGCCTATACTACTCCACCCTCCAGGAGTAACCCAGGTGCCTATACTACTGTGCCCTCCAGGAGTAACCCAGGTGCTTTTATCACTGTGCCCACCAGGTGTAACCCAGGTGCCTATACCACTGTGCCCACCAAGAGTAACCCAGGTGCCTATACCACTGTGCCCACCAGGAGTAACCCAGGTGCCTATACCACTGTGCCCTCTAGGAGTAGCCCAGGTGCCTATATTACTGCGCCCTCCAGGAGTAACCCAGGTGCCTATACTACTGTGCCCTCCAGGAGTAACCCAGGTGCCTATATTACTGCGCCCTCCAGGAGTAACCCAGGTGCCTATACTACTGTGCCCTCCAGGAGTAACCCAGGTGCCTATATTACTGCGCCCTCCAGGAGTAACCCAGGTGCCTATACTACTGTGCCCTCCAGGAGTAACCCAGGTGCCTATACTACTCCACCCTCCAGGAGTAACCCAGGTGCCTATACTACTCCACCCTCCAGGAGTAACCCAGGTGCCTATACTACTCCACCCTCCAGGAGTAACCCAGGTGCCTATACTACTCCTCCCTCCAGGAGTAACCCAGGTGCCTATACTACTCCACCCTCCAGGAGTAACCCAGGTGCCTATACTACTGTGCCCTCCAGGAGTAACCCAGGTGCTTATATCACTGCGCCCTCCAGGAGTAACCCAGGTGCCTATACTACTCCGCCCTCCAGGAGTAACCCAGGTGCCTATACTACTGTGCATTTCAGGAGTAATCAGGAGCATTTACAACTATGCACTCCAGGAGTAACCCAGGCATATATGCTACCAATTCAGAGCAGGACACATGTATGTACGGCCATCTCTGTATAGTAGGCACCTTTTTGCAAACTGCTCTGCATTAGTCCATAGCTTGTCTACTGCAGTGCGATAACCAGAGATTTGGTTTGTCACTGTGATAGCACACCTCTGTATAACTGCATACAATAATATATTGTTTAGTTCACCATAACAGATGCTATGTAGTACTATCACTCATATAATCCCTTGCAAGGAGCTTGTGTGTATGTCTGTGTATGGGTGGGGCAAGATGGAGGCCAATGGCAAACAGAACTGAATAATGTCCCCCAGTCTAGTGATGGCAGAAGTCGCCGTTACAAGAACCCATTAGTCATAAGGGAAGTTTGTGTGTGAGAAATTTCACAAACAACATGGGACCAGATAAATCTACACCCGTCAGCTTGTTGTGAAATGGATGGGTAGTTGCAGCCTGTATGTATCTTGACCCGACGCAACAAATCACAGCAATTCACATGAAAGGGGACAGCACTGGTTGTGCAACAAACATATTTGTAGATAAAGAAAACTAGATGCTAATTGTATGCAGTCACACAGTATTCTTGCACGTTATTTCCAATTTGGAATCATTGTTGATCTAGCTTAATTTTATGGAGAAAGTGTATTAATAAAATCTGCAAAAATAATTTAGACGTTTTCTCACCGCCCTCAGCCATATTTCTGTGACAGCCTATCCCAAGAATTCAAATCCTTCATTTTAATATAAAAAAAAACTAAATAAATAAAAAATCAACACTACTTAAATCAATAAAATATGCAGCTAGTTTTTATTTCTACCTCCTTTATCAGAAACTAGCTGGGATATCCAGTGTTGCCCGGGTTGAAGACTGGACCCTGAAGTACACATGCAGCCTTTATTTATTTACAATGTCCCCGCCTATTCCATTGATCCTGAGAAGGACCCCAATGTTTGCCAACATGCATGCAAACAGTGGCGTAACTACCGCGAGTGCAAGGGGTGCGGCCGCTATGATGCCGATCTGCCTCTGTGGCCCGCCATTCCCCCTGCCCCCATACATGCACGTGAGGTGGGCATGTAAAGTTAGGGTCGCCGGGGGGGCTTAGGTGGCAGCGGTGTTCATTTGATGCCGGCCCGCCAGACATGGAGAGACAGGGCCGCTGGTCGCAAGGCAAACTGGCCCTTTTATTAATATTATTATTAGTAGTATTTTTATCCTTTGTTTATATGGCGTCACAAATGTTCCGCAGCGCCTTACAAAGTACATAAATAAGTGAACAAGAAACCAGTGACTTACAGTACAATGAAGGACTAGGACAAGGTTTATATACATTGCTGCATTAGCGATCAGAACACCCAAATAAGCAACAGGGCATAAGCAACCAAGTATTAGGTGCCCAAGTGGGGAGTGAGGCGTAGATAACAGTTATAAGTAAGGAGAAGCACAAGAGAGTAGAGGGCCATGCTCGTGAGAGCTTACAATCTAATGGGGAGGGGCAGACAAACAGGTGTGACACAGATGGGGTAGACAGGGAGAAAGGAGGATGTAGCAGCAAGTTAGGATGAGAGCTGGAAGGTTTTGATGAAGTAGTGGGTCTTGAGAGCCCATTGAAGATTTGTAGAGAGTCTGATGGGGAGAGAGTTCCAGAGGTAGGGAGCAGAACGGTCAAAATCTTGGAGGCGGGAGTGGGAGTAAGTAATCAGTTTGCATAAGAGCCGGAGTGTATTTGTTAAACGAAGAGGGCGGATGGGAGTGTGAAGGGAGATGAGGTCAGAGATGTAAATGGGAGAGGATTGGGGGGGGAGGGTTTTGTGCAAGAACCTTGAACTTGGTTCTGAAGGGGAAGAGGAGCCAGTAGAGGGCTTGTAGGAGAGGGGAGGCAGATGTAGAATGTTTGGAGAGGAAGATGAACCAGGCAGCAGCATTGAGGACAGATTGGAGTGGCGAGAGGTGGGAGTCAGGGAGGCCAGATAGGAGGAGGTTGCAGTAGTCCCATATGGAGATGGCCAGTGAGTGGATGAGGGTCTTAGTTGCCTCCAGGGTGAGAAAGGGTCTGATCTTGGAAATATTTTTGAGATGGAAACGACAGGACTGTGAAAAGTGCTGAATTTGTGGTTTGAAGGAGAGGGAGAAGTCCAGGATAACTCTAAGACAGCGCACTTTGGGGCTAGAAGAGATAGTTGTGCCGTCAATTGATGAAGAAATTGTGGGAATTTAGGTTATTCTGGTGGGTGGGAAGATGATCGGCTCAGTCTCAAGGTGCCCATACACGGTGCGATAAAGAAGCCAAACCCGACGGATTTTTACAATTTGGCTGCTGTATCATACAGTGTGTGGGCATGATATCGGCCAATGCGCGCACCCGTGGGGTCATACACCGCACCTCCAGATCTTACTGCAAGTTCAGTTGATCTGGGGATGCGATGTGCGATCCCATGCAGCGCTATGCGTGGGGGGAGTATTTGGGTGCCGGCATATTGGGCGGTCGGTCACCCAATCGCACAGTGTGTGGGGGAATGCCCGATATGTCGGACGTAGGAACCCCCGTCGCGTCGTAAGGTGCATATCGCACAGTGTATGGGCGGCTTTAGATATGTTAAGTTTAAAAGAGGGGATAAAAGGTATATCTGAGTATCATCAGCATAAGGATATTATTGGAAGCCAAAAGAGTTGATGACTTCACCTAGAGAGGACGTATAGAGGGAGAATGGAGGGGTCCAAGAACAGAACCTTGGGGAACACCTACCGTTAGTAGAAGTGGGGGGGCGGGGGGCGGGGGGGGGAGAGATCGAGGAGAAGGAGCAGAGAGTAGTGGTTTTTGGATTTGGCAGCAAGGAGGTCATTGCTGAATTTCCTGAGGGCAGTTTCATTGGAGTGGAGAGAATGGAAGCCAGACTGAAATGGGTCGAGGAAGGAATTGGAGGAAAGAAAGCCGATAAGGCAGTTAGAAATGGTATGGGGTTAGGATCAAAAGGTAGGTTTTTAAGAATGGGGGAGATAAGGGCAAGTTTGAAAGCAGAAGGGACAGTTCCAGAAGAGAGGGAGAGATTGAGGAGGTGGGCAAGATGGGAACAGGCAGGAGAGATGTAGCAGATGAGATGGGGAGGGATAGGGTCAAGGGGGGAGGTGGCCCACAAACAGAGCCGGCCCTAGGCAAAGGCATTATAAGCAAATGCCTAGGGGTGACTAGAATGCCCAGGGGCATCCGACGGCTCTGCTGTTGCCCCAAGGCGTAGCTTCCCCGCCTGCCGCTGCCCCCCCGGCACTGCAGCGATCAGAGCACAGCTCCGATCGGCAGTTCCCCCTGCCTGCCGCTGGCCAATACTATGGGGGTATAAGGGCACCATTATAGGGGCATCACTATGGGAGCACTACTACAGGGGCATTACTATGTGTATATATATATATATATATATATATATATAATGGGGTAGGGGTACCAAATTGGCTAGGGCCGGCTCTGCCCACAAAGTTGTAGTTACGCCTTTGCATGCAAACACAGAGGGCTGACTAATATATTTAGTCACCTTAAAAAGGATTAACTCTGGAAGTAATATGAACTTGCATGAGTCATAAACTTTGACACTTGCTTAAGGTGCCCACACACATACCGATGTGATCTCAATCACATGATGTGTACGATTTCCCCCTGAACTCTCCCCGGGAGCTCCCTGGCAGTCCTGCACACGATTTGGTCTGAAAATGCTGCCAATGTGAAACATAATCTATCGTGCCTCCTAACTACTCCAGGGATGCGCATCGCATCGTGATCGTGAGTGGGGACTCACGATTTCCTCATGATTTGGCCATATTTTACACAATCTGTCGTTCCAATTTGTCGGAATCGGCCAGACGGGTAAAATATCGCTATGTGTGTGTGCAGCTTAAGAAAAGTTAAAAGGATACTTTTGTAGCTTTCACACAAGTTTTTGTCAGACTGACAATTTCCACTTGAGCCAGCCCATACAAATCTGCCCGAGCCTTTGCTGTCTGTCTATATATCTCAGTACCAGCTACTATAAAAGATCAATAGGACAGTCTCCAGTCGACAGGTTGTCAGACTACTCTACGTTAGTATTAAATATGCAATTATCTCTTTCACATGCCTGATCATAAGCTTCTTAAGTGGTTATTAATGGTTATTGTAATGGATGCTGTAAATATATGCTGTACTTGCATGCTCAGCATGTAATGCATACAGCTTGGGACAGAAAGGAACACAAACACATTATTCAAAATAAGTCTGAATTATTTTTTTTATTGTTTTTTTTCAAGCTATGAAACCACTCGTACTACCGCGTCACTGACTAACCCGAGCACAATGTGGAGTCACTACTGCTAATGTAAACTTATTAACATTTTCTAAAAATCACATGAATACATTGCAGCCTGCTAATAGCTTCCAGGAAGTCAACCCTGTGCGATCGCTCAGAAAATGTGGTCAATAATCCCCTGGTAACAGGCGTTACAAGAGAAAGGCCAGTTCTGTGGTTCCTGTTGAAACCAGGTGGCAATCAATGTACGTTTAATGACATATAGATCAAATTTATTAGGGCACAAGTAACAACAAATATGAAAAACAACAGAAAAGTTGCGAAGTGGGGAATAACTATGAAGCATTCAAAACTATTCTGAACATAAAATAATAAATAGAGATGTTTAATAGAAGTCGTCAACTCCTATGGGAGGATAAAAAAAAAAAAAAAAAAAAAAAAATCGAATTGAGGTATACTTCTGGAGGAATGGGTTTGATTCCCGTCAGCGAAAGCCCGACAGCGCTGGAAATCCCGATCGTGGATAGGCAAGTATAGACTAACCTAACCTAAACCCCCTAACCCTAGCCCTCCTTTGGGGTGCCTAACCCTAACTTCCCCCTCAAGTGCCTAACCCTAATCCCCCCTCTAAGTGCCTAACCCTAACCACCCCCTTCCCCGCTGCACCCCCGGGGGGGTGCCTAACCCTAAGTCCCCCCCGGGGGTGCCTAACCCTAACCCTCCCTCCCCCTAGCCTAACCCTAACCCTCCTGGGGGGGTGACTAACCCTAAGTCCCCCCCGGGAGCCCTAAACCTAACCCTCCCCCCCGCGGCTGTCCGCTCGCGGCGCCCGGCATCACTACGATCGTGATGCCGGGCGCCGGCTCCCGGCGTCGGGGAAATGCGGGCGTCTACATCTAGATGCCCGGCATTTCACCCATGCCGGGATAAGACAGTCGGGAAGCCGGCTGCCGGTATTTAGGCAGTCGGCTTCCCGATTGCTTCCCCTTCTGGAAATTGCTTGCATAAAATGTTTCTCTTCTTTAGTTAAGAGTTAACAAAAAGTAGCATGTAAATTCTTATGCTGGCCACACAAATAGTGATATTTTACCTGATCTAGCCGATTCCGACACATTGGAACGACAGATCGTGTAAAATATGGCCAATTTGAGAGTAAATCGTGAGTCCCCACTCACGATCACGATGCGATGCGCCTCCTCGCAGGTCGCACATCGCATCTTCAGATCTGCCGTGCAGTAGGGCAGATCTGACAATCTAGGACACGATGCACTGTGAAAGTCTGGAATCAGGAGAGATTGTTTAAGACTGGACACCAAATTGTGTGCAGATCGTGTGCAGAGCTGACGGGGAGAGTTTCAAGGGAAATCGTACACATCGGCTCATCGTGTGCAGATCGCTATGTCTGTGGCCAGCTTAAGGTGACCAAACGCAACGTAAAGTAAATAAATAAAGTAATGGAGGGACTCACTGGGAAGAATTCAATTGTTTTTTCCTGCCCGTTCACCCGTCTAAAGTAATGAGAGATGGGGGGTAATATTCAATTGTTTTGGGTACCCGTGACTTTTCACACGTCACCCAAAAATAGACCATGTTTAGCCGCATAAAACGGCTATTCCTGTCTAAAGTCCTGGTTAGAGCGCCCAAGCAGCAGTTTCGTCACCCAAAACCAGGGCTTATCGCCAGTTTCTGCTCAGCGCCTTAGGAGGCAGCAAGCAGAAATCATGCTATCGCGCCCAAGGGCAGGAACAATTGAATAGCCGCTGTCGGGCACGCAATACTGCTGCGGCCAGTGAAAACAACTGAATTCCCCCCTTTCATCCAAGTCAGAACAACTAAAATATACAATGAGGAGGTAAGACGTACGTAACACCTAGTTTCGATGCCCATCTGAGCAGGTGGTTTTCGCAATATTTGGGAATGTGTGGACAACTACAAATGTGAAAAATTGCAACCGCAACAACCTCCTCAAAGTATTGTGTACTATTATATTTGAACTAGGCCTACACCATTCTCATATTTCCTAAAATACTGCTAGTTTATTACGCTAAGGAAAGATCAGGTCTGCCTTATTAATTCAGTGTTATTTACAGCTCTTTACGTCCAAGTTCTTATTAGCGACCCATAGAAAAACTAGCGAGCCTGGTCTGCTTACCGTATCCTACCACTAATTCACAAATACTACCAAGTTTATGGTACCTACACACCTCTTAGTTCATTACAATACATCACCCTACAAAACAAAAAAAAAATATTTTTGGCATGAACAGAATCAGGAGCAGTTTCAGATCACGCATCCCTGGCATCAGCAAATTGGCAGAAAAATCTGCACGGGTGTACGGGCACACGACAGCACAGAGCAGGAAGTTACATATTTTTCCACTGCACCAACGCGTTTTACCAAGACCATGGCGCAATGTCTCACCATCCATCTAAGAAGAGTTAAGATGCTGATACAACATAAAATGTAAATGAAGGAATTACATTAATTTACCTCATGTTCTCCCTAATACAGAAGGTTAGGGGTATGTAGCAGAATGGGGTGCCTTACAAAGCAAGAGAAAAGGGGTGCACATGATGACAGCATGTGCCCCCTTTGTGATGAAGCACAGAGGGGGCACATGGGAGATGGGCTGTCAGTAGAAGGCACCTACTTCAGTGAGGTTTTGGGGAGGAGGCATCAGAGGAAGTAACACAATCTTAACTAAATCAGTGCATTTAGTAGTAGTCTAGTATAAGGGAGACAAATTCAAAGTTCACAAAACCAACAATGTTGTGGGGGCATGAAAAGTGCACTTTGCAGTGGGCAGCGACCCTCAGAGGATTCACATAAAAATAATGCAAAAGGCGTCTCTGTGGTCAACTTTTCAATGTTACCACATGTCCGTCATACAGTGCACTTTCCTAATGATGTTTTTAACAAGCAGGCACCGAGGTGAAGTTGTGTCACTGTATTAGCGAGTGCTGGATTTTTGGAAATTATATAACATATACACACATAGCAATGGACGGCACTCCGGGCGACTTCACAAAACACACAAACGCTCGTGAAGTTGCTGGGAGTGCCGCCCATTGCTGCATATATTTTTTCCTTACCAACACAGGGATAGGTAATCTAGGAAGGCACCAGGCGCACATTATATCTTTAGCCCTTTGGAGTCCCGGCCATAATGCCATAATTGCTGTGTATATATATTATATATATACACACAGACATACACAGTGTTAACATGTGCATTATACTTACGGGCAGATTGTTGGCAATAATTGGTCTGTGGCGAACAACGCAGGAGAGCTTGGTAGCCAACCCCGAAGAATGCATAAAAAAAGGGCTGCAGTGAAGGGCCAGCGTCGTTGCATCAAGCAGCACATGGGCCAAATTATACGAGCAGTAGCTGCATGAAAGGGCACTGTGTGGTAGCGGGCACTAGGATGGCATTGCAAAGTACATTACTACACCCAAAGGGTAATGCAAGAGGTGGTGGGAAAGGAGGCACTGAAGGGACCATAGAATAAGAATAAGGGATGAAAAGAGGGGCCTAATGAGGGTGCATAGCAGTGCTGGGAAGCATGGCACAGACTGGCACAATACTGGGATCATACACGCATGCATACTGCTGTGCAGACTGACCTGATGTCCTCATGCCACCCAGCAGCGGCAGGACTGATAGGAGCTGGAATACCAGATCAGAGGACCACGACATGTCAGTCCCTTACCCCAGCTCTCCCAGAATCATCATACACAGTCTGGAAGCTGGGACCCTAAAGGCGATCAGACCTGAGCCAGGGAGGGACTCCCCCACTGTAGTGGATAGATACCCTTCCGTAGAAGTACCCTGACGTCACCAATTACTCCACCCACAGCTGTCTGCTCCTCCGTATCAACGCTTTACAAGATGGACTGTGAAAATGTCCTCAATTTCTATGTATTAGGTCTTCAGCGACATCCATTTTATCAGAGGCAAATTTGCAGCAGAATGTACAGAAGGCTACAGCAAAATGGCTTCTACATTGGAGACGGAAAGACAAAAGACCTAGGAATTAATTGATTTGATATACAAGGAGGATATAGGATGGGATAGCAGCACTGGGACATCAAAAGAAAATATTGGAAGTACCGATGTTTTTAACATTGATTACAAAACATTGTTTAGTCCTAAGCAGTTGTTTATTCACCACCCCTCACTGCCCCCTCAGTCATTAAATCCTGTCCGTCCAGCCCGTGTGTCAGCCTCAGTCTCCCACCCCAGCCCCAGCGTGTCAGCCTCATTCTCTCCCCCAGCCCCAGCGTGTCACCCTCTTCCCCCCAAGCCCCAGCGTGTCAGCCTCTCCCCTCTAGGTGTGTACACCACTCCAGTACTGAAGAAGATCCATAGCCGGTCGAACCATTGGCACACATTACTTGAAGTGTTTGTGGATTAAACATAATTTTTTGATTTGTGAATGTGTGTGTATATTATACACCCGTACATACCTTTAGCTGTACAGCCTCCATTCTCTCCACATGTAGCCCCCCACTTTGCCCCCCTCCATCCAGAGTTCTTATCGCCGCTCCTGCCGACTGCCCATCTACCTCCCTCATTCCTCTCCCCGCTTCCCACCAATAAATAAAACAGCATTGTTGCATGAACAACATTTCTTATTGATATTACTATGAGAGCGTTATCTTGCCTATCCCAAGGGGTGATGGGGTCAGAATCACAGGCTCCTCTAATGCTCTTTTGACTCCATTATAACCTGCAACTGATTGCATGAGTGATACATATTAATAGGGCCGTGTTAGGGTAACATGAGCCCTCCAGGAGAATACACTAAGTTCTCCACCTTCACATAACTTTAATTAATTCATTTAATTTACTGTCTGATGATCTAAGCCCATGGCGCTGGTAGAACATGATGGAACAGGCTGGTGCTATATATATATATATATATATATATATATATATATATATATATATATATAATATATATATAAATGTGTCAATAAAATAACTGTATATATTATATATATATATGTCAATAAATAATATATATACGTGGCACGTGGGTAATCGAGAGCAATAGATAAATAATTAAAGATGCAGGTGGGCCTATACTAGCCAATAATGTAGAGTATCTTATAGGAAAATAGGAAGTCATGGTTTTGGAGCTTACTGTAGGTCGGGTATTGTCTATCGCACACGGTCATGGAGCATATATTGTAAAATATATTAATTGTGCAGTAATTCATTATGTCCTTCCTATATGCACAGGTGATCATGTGAAAGGGCTGGTAGGTAATACAATGACATTGAACTGCACGTATGTCAGTAAAGGCAACATCACAATGTACTGGGGACGGGGGTCGCTGTTCATTTAAAAAATTGTCAAATCTTGGTGGGTTTTTGTCACTAACAAGGTGAGGGCAGTAGTGGGAGAATCTCTAGCAGATGGGAGTAAATGAGGTATATAGTTTCTCTGTATTTAGTAGCTGTGTGTATGGAGTATGAATAGAAACCGGACATCACGGGTAGCAGATGAGAATGGAACCAGGATACTAAATGCTGTTAGGATCAGGTGAGTACAAGAGCTGTAAAGTACATAAGATTCACTGCAGGTTGATAAAAGTGTTGTACTAGAGATGATGCTTGACTGTGGAGCCGTAACAGCTATACAGGATGTGCTGGGTTGCAGAACAGAACCAGCTATACAGGTTAAGCTGGGATGCGGAGCAGAACCAGCTGTTATAGGTTATGCTGGGATGCGGTGTAGAACCAGCTATTCGGGATGTGTTGGAATGCATAGCAGAACCAGCTATACAGGATGTGCTGGGATGCAGAGCAGAACTAGCTATTCGGGATGTGCTGGGATGCAGAGCAGAATCAGCTATTTGGGATATGCTGGGATGCGGAGCAGAACCAGCTATTCAGGATGTGCTGAGATGCACAGCAGAACCAGCTATTCAGGGTGTGCTGGAATGTGGAGCAGAACAAGCTATACAGGATGTGCTAGGATACAGAGCAGAACCAACTATTCAGGATGTGCTGGAATGCGGAACAGAACCAGCTATACAGGATGTGCTGGGATGCAGAGCAGAACCAACTATTCAGGATGTGCTGGAATGTATCACTTCTCTAGAAACCACAGCTTCATGAACTAGAGATGAGCAGGTTAGGTTAAACCAAGCTTACCTGATCCGAGCCCCAGCTCGGATCTCCCCAGTGTTTTCGGATTCCAAATCGAAACAAAACGTAATTTTCCTGGCGTCAGATCTTGCGTGTTTTGGATCCAATGTAAATCCCTCCCATGGTGATTCGGGCATCATGTGTCACAGCACTGCTGGAGGGGAAGGAGTTCAAGTTCAACTTGAAGAACTTCAAAGCAACATTGTTTGTCTTTGATGGGCAGTGGCACCCACATCTCCCTTAGAGTAAATGCTGGCAGAGCTAGTTTATTTTTGGATAGTCAGTCAGCAAAACATTATTATTATTTATAGTGCAGAAACATCATTCTATTGTACTACTTGTTGTGTGTGGTTTAAAAAAAAAAATGTGTTAAAAAAAACTTCAGGTCGTGATTCTGTGTTTTTTTAAGTCTAACATTAATGGTCAGCAGGTCAAGAGCCACCACCTTAATATGATCTGCGCAGTGCGTTGCAGTCGGTGGGCAGTTTGTTATTTAAAATAAATTAAAAAGTGTTTTAAAAAATACTTCAGGCTGTTTATATTGTTAACACTAACGATCAGTAGGTCAAGGGTCACCGCCTTACTATCTGCGCGGTGCATCGTAGTCGGTGGCCAGTTTGTCATTTAAAAAAAAAAGTGTTCAAAAAACATCAGCAATCAATATGAATCACAACGAACAATCAATAGAACTGCAGGAGCAGCAACCAAGCACCAGCGCTGCAGCCACATGTCATGACCATACCGCTTCAACGACATCTACTAAAGTCGATGCTCAAGGGCATAGAGGGTTTTAGACGCGGCATCTAAAATCAAAACAATATTTTACATTGATAAGGAAAAAAACACCTTTAATAATAGGAAAGTTTTCTGCAGAAAAACAAAATTGCCAACATGCCATACACCACATGCAGTGACTAGGAAAGACTTGGGCCTTGTCTTTTATTTGTGAGTGGTGGTTCTGCAACTGCTGTCAGTCAGGCATCTTCTTCTGCCTCACATGATGATGAAAGACAGTCTCACTCTGAGGGGTAAATTTACTAAATTGAGAGTTTTCAGAAGTGGAGATGTTGCCCTTCGCAACCAATCAGATTCTACTTATTTAACTAGCACCTTCTAGAAGATAATAGCTAGAATTGGATAGGTTGCTATAGACAATTTCTCCACATCTAAAAACGCTCACTTTGGTAAATTTACCCGAGTCTAGAAGAGGTGTAAAAAAAAAATATGAACAGCGAAATATCAGTGCTGAAAAAAACACTAAGGCATTAGAATAAACTGTGCTCAGAAACATCAGAAATCCCTGTGAAGGGTCTGTGTGTCCATGAGTGCTATGTGTGAGCCTGACCTTTCTGATACTGTATTCGTAAAGAATCCTCCTTCCAACATTTCTGCACCATCTGCCAATGTGGTGATGAGCAGCACAAGTAAAGAAGATGCTGACCTAGAAATTGAGGATGCTACTATGGAAGTGCAATAGGATGAGGGGGATATATGTGCATCTGACGCCGCTGCTAATGAGAATGTTGTTTGTGTAGGTCAAGCACCAGTGGAAGCAGTTCCTGTCCATGATAAGAAGAAGGCCATTGCTATGCCTGGGCATAAGACGATAAATCCACCTCTTATGTGTAAAATTATTTTTACCCAAATCCTGACAATTGTCTTGCCATATGTAGTGTTTGTAAAGCCACAATAAGTAGAGGTAGGGACTTTAACCATCTAGGAACCTCCTCCCTGCTATATCATTTGCAGCACATTCATGAAAAGTTTTTGTCAAAATCAGAAACTTATGCAAAAAAGGAACAAGCAGTCCAGCATCAGCTAGCTCCCTTCTCTCACCTAAATCCCTGCACCTGCAATCTCCAGTGACAATACTTTCACCATCAATATTCTCACTAATGATCGGAGCTAGTCCTGCATCCTTTTTGCTAACGCCGAGTCCTCCACTATCCAGGATTCCTCTGAAGAAACCTTGAGCGCTAGGCCTGCTGCTGCTGGGGGTTGTCGAAGCTGTATAATTGGCTGAGACAGAACCTGTTAAAATAAAAAATTTGCACGATGCCATTTTGCGAATGGCAACAAGACACCATTTTGCGAATGGCCGCTCAGCGCCATTTTAGCGAATCTCACACATTATAAGTACATACGGCAATGTTATTATTTAGCGTCGTGCAATTCCCACGCAATAGAACAATGTTAAAAGTCCTCATTATATAAATACATACATTTACTAAAACATATAATATGAACAAACCTGCAAAACACGTACCACGGTGTACTCCACAAACACATAGTCGCACAACGCTAACTAGCGGCTTTTCTTAATATCCTTACACTTACATACTGCACACTTACATAAAAAGGTTCCTAACATTAGGGTTTATATTCAAGGTTTTATTTATTATTAAGTATGTAATAAAGCGACTGTATTTAAGATCTCAGGTTTAGTACATGATAAACAGACCGTATTTGGTGGTATTCTAAATCACTGTTTATTTGCAGACTTCCGGTTCCATCGGTGAGGAAATCGCAACATGCGTCTGCAAATTATGGATCATAGAGAGTTAGGCATTAAAATGTACTCTGTAATGCAGCCAGTTTAGACTTGTTTTTCAGCGGGAAAATGGACACAAAGAGCTGTTGGAGGCTGGACTGTGATCATACAAACTGACCTATGAACTGTATTGTAACAGAAGAACCAGGAAGAAGAACCAATGGGATTATGCCAACTTGTTCTATTGTATTGCCTATCTCTGTAAGGGTACATATACAGACGCTCTATTTCCAGTAGTTAGTCTGCTTGTTCTTTCTTCTGACGGAGGCTTCACCGTTGATGCCGGAAATCTGGATCCAGAGCGCCTGCGTATGTATTGACTGTACCTTGTGATTGTATAATTTGTTTGCGCTAATAGTATTTAGATCACAGCGTGTAACTATCTGCTTTTTGGTGAATAATATCTTTTTGTGCTTTGGAACCACAATCAAAGTCTGGAAAGCAATTATTTCTTGTGCGACTTATAACGCTAAATAGCAACATTTAAAGTGTATAGATAGGTAGGAATCGATAGTTGGGGGCTCGTAGAGTGAGATCACGCTGCCAGTCACACGGTAACACACGGTTATCAATCTCTCAGCAAAGGGTGGAGGCGCCATACGCTGGGAAAGAACGCATTGTGCTTTCGAATACCTGCTACCACTTTGTTTCTGAGAGACCGCTATATGTTATTGTGTGAGTTCAAGGAGTGCTGATTAGAATCCAGGGACAAGGGAGGAAAAAGTTTGTTTTCCTTCATTGATAAAATTTAATGTTAAAAGGGGAAGTCGCACAATAGCGTAAGGGTAATAATACGTTTTGTGTAGTGGTCGCATTATTGTGTATACGACTAGTCGCACAATAGCGTATACATATTTCCTGTATTGCTGCCGCGTCGTTGAGATTGCATTGTGATATTGATAGCGTGATAGCATTGTTTTAAAGATCTTAGTTGGTGCTGCTATATCCGGGAAAACATTTATTTTTCTGCGCAGGAAAAAGGTGTGTAACAGTGAACGTGTGTTGGTAGGGGTAACATATTCCCTAGCTAGGGGTATCGTAGGACCCTTAGGGGCTAGGCGCCTGGTGTCGGCCTAGTGGCTCGGTAGTAGATACCGAAGTCTATACACACAGCAGGAGTAGTTGTTTTGTGTTAGGTATCGCCTCAGTGTGATCGCAGCAGCCAGTGATCAGGTCGGGTTATTGGGCATTGTGATTGAACCGCACAGTTGTAGCATATTGTCATTGTGAACTGAGTAGTGGTGGACGAAATCAGTGAAAAGGGTAAGTGTTATTGGAATGCTTAAATTCTAGCAGTGCAAAGTACTCAAAAAGGGCTTAGGTGCATGGAACCAGCCTGGTTATTCTTCCATAGGTGTGTGGGCGCGTCCTGTTAATATCATCCACAGGTAAGTGAAAGTAGCCTTGACATTCTTTCACCGATTTAAATCTCTATTGAAAAGTTTAGTGTTATTTTCCCAAGATGGGAGCCAAGCAAACGTTAGAGATGTTAGATGATGTGCTGCTTTTGGAAACGCCGATTGGTTCGGCATGGCATATAATGCATACAAAGGCCCTCATTCAGAGCCGCTCGTTAACAGCAGTACGCTCGTTGCGTTCCGATGTTGAGAAACCGCGCATGCGTCAGTGTAACACTGCGCATGTGCGTACGGCATATTGCGAGCTTTTTTTGTCTCGTTCGTCAAATTGCGAACAGGAAGTGACATGTCAAATGTGATTGACAGAACAGGCCGTTTTTGGGCAGTGACGGGGGTGGAGATGGAAAAACGCAGGCGTGGCGAGGCGTTTTTGGGGCCTACATACATTATCTGATGCGAACGTCAAATGTGTTCGTACCAAGTCATACGTCACTGGATGATCCTCTTTCCGTTCAAACTGCTCGCACAGCTTGGGATCTGGATTACTCAACCACATTGGCGATGGCCTTCTCCTCCGTCCCGGGCCTCCACGATGTTTCATCGATTAATCACAGCTTGTCAGAAAAACAATCAATTTTGAATTGAAACCCAGCTTGTAATGTGTTTTGAAACGAGTTTTTTTGGTTAGCACAAAATCGTACGCAGGTGGAAATCATAGCTGCTAATTTCTGGATTACACAATCAATTAGCGTACATTTGTAGGTATGTTTTTTTTTATTTGAATTTTGTTTTTGTGCTATTGTAACAATAATGTCATCATGTTTGTGTGTATTTTACCATTTTGCTTTGGTCAGGAGAATTTGCATCCAATTTTTAAAGTGTTCCTTAAAGAGCCCTTTTTTTTAAAACATTTTTTTTTTTTTTTGGAGGTCGTTTTTGCCTTGTGGGCCAGGATTAACTCTAAACCATTTATAAAATAATGTCAGAATACAATGTCGAACATTTATAAAAAAAAATTTTGAAACCAAAAACATATTCCAGCCCATTTTTGGCCCAAACTTTTTGGGCAGTGTTATTCCCCAAAAAAATTTAATTTGGCAAAACATAAAAGGTATGGAAACTTAAAACAAAAATTTAAAAACAATTCACAAGAAAGGAGAGGGAAGTTTTGGCCAGAAAGGAATATGGGGCAAGCACAGAAGGAGTGTGGGAAAAGTAGCCAGTGCTGTCAACGTTTTTTCCCCCGTTTGGCTGGGGGCGGGTGGGCGCCAGACCTGGTCCGGGATGTCATCGGGCTGGCCTGTCCAGAGGCAGATGTTGTGGCCTCTGGACTAGGCACAGGGCTAGGCACATTTGGAGGATTGGCTGATGTTGTGCCAGAGGTGGAGGATCCTGATGTTCCGGCAGGAAGGGAGGTCGGCTCCACCATGTGCTGGCGAACGAGCTGCTCCAGGGCATTGGCGATGCGGGTGTTGGACCTGGTATTTTCCGCCAGGGCCTGACCACTAGTCTCGTTGGCCGCAGCATTTTGCTCCAGGGCCTCAGCCACCCGTAGCAGACTGGCGCCCATCCTCTGCAGAATCTCCGTATGGAAATCCGATTTAAAATTGAGTTCTGTGAGGAGTGGCACTACCTGCGAGGGGGATTGCCCTGGACTGGCTTCTGCAGGGTCCTCAGCCGGATGTACTGGTTCCTCCCCTGCAGAGCCAGCAGAAATTCTGCGGCCAAGGCTCCCCTCTGGAGCAGACTCATCCGCCTGTGTCTCTGTGAGAAAAAAGAGAAAAGAGTCACATTAGAATCTACATATTGGCACAATAACATTTCAGAGTTGGTTACATCACAATATTTACCTGGGACAACACGAGGAGCCGCAAAGTCTGGCATGTCCGTATCCATGTTGGACACGCCAAACACCTCCACAGCCTGCACACACCCCTGTGCCAGCTCTTCCAAATCATTCAACTCCAATGACACAGGGGTGGGACCCCCACCTGTCCCCCATGCATGCCTAGCCCTGTCCGCCATTTTTTGTTTCAGGCGATATTTGAAGTCTTGCCATCTGTGGGTGAAAAAGTAACCATTATTCCTGTTTTTGTTTTTTTTTTGTTTTAGGGGGGTCAAGTTTTTACTTACCGCCGTTTGACATCCCGGGCTAGACGGACATAATCACCCACCCTATTGACAGCACTGGCTATCTCCTCCCACATTCTCCACTTCTGGCTTGCACCCATATTCCTGTCTGCCTGTGGCAGGATGTCCACACACTTCTGAACCAAAACCTCCATCTCCTTTCTTGTGAATTGTGGCTGCCTTTTCTTTTTCCCTGCTTTGCCAGGAATACTGGGCCCAGCAGCCTCTTCCATGTCATCCTCCTCACCTATTTGTTTAAACGTTGAGAAATTTAAGCTTGCAAACTTTCACTATATTATGTTTCAAAATAATCCTTGCTTGTAAATGCCTGAAAAACTTACCGGCCGACTCTTGGCCATTGTTTCCCTGGTCTGTAGCCATTTCTTACCTCCAAACAAGAAATACACCAGAACGTTTTTTTTGGGTCGTGACGTATTTATACATGCGTCCTTATTTTTCATCCGCATCATTGATTGTGCGTTCCTATGATCCCTCCTTAATTTGTGCGGGAAAATAAACACTATTTATGGCTTTGGGCGTCTTGAGTCGAGGTGGCAGGTGTTGGTTGTTGGAGGTTATGTTGGTCGGAGTGGATTGTTGGCGGGAATTGTATTTGGCGGTGTTTGGCGTTTTTTTCAGTGTTTTTTTTGGAGTTTTTCTTTCCGTTCGCTTTTTTTGGTGTGGTTGTTGTATTTGTCGTGTAATTTTTTGGTAAGTTTTTGGCCGTCTTCCTTTTGTTCACTTTGTGTATCCTTCTTTTTGATAAATTTTGGTCGCTAATTTTTTAACAATTCTCCTTTGGTAGGTTTCTTTTGGCTCTGCCCCAACGACCTTTTTATCCGGTGACTTATATATCCTCTATTGGTAAGTTTTTTTTTTCACTTGTTTATTAAATGTTCATGTTTTGTTTAACGCAACTTTGTTTGACCTTACAGTTTTAACCTTTGGTTTTGTGATTCCTAAATCTATGAATTAATTAGCGCATTTTTATCTGGTTATTTTCTGTATTGTAATTGCGAACTAATTAGCGCATTTTTATCTGGTTATTTTCTGTATTGTAATTGCGAACTAATTAGCGCATTTTTATCTGGTTATTTTCTGTATTGTAATTGCGAACTAATTAGCGCATTTTTATCTGGTTATTTTCTGTATTGTAATTGCGAACTAATTAGCGCATTTTTATCTGGTTATTTTCTGTATTGTAATTGCGAACTAATTAGCGCATTTTTGGCTGGTTATTTTCTGTAGTTAAATTGGTTGTGATTTACCCTTAGAAATTTAATAAGAATTTGGGGCCCAAATTGTGGTAGTCTGCGCACTGTCGTTTTGCTTTTTGCCGAAATGTGTGTTTATCCCCTTTTATGTTTTGGATTGTACCCAATTTAGATTCATAAATGGCCACCCTAAATTTTTCCATTGTTTGTTTTTAATTTTAGGCTTGGAAAATCATGACAATACCCCGGCATGTAAGCATCATTGGATTGTATCGTAAAGATAAGTGATTTTTCAAATTTTTAGGGGAAAAAAAACCAGACATTCAATTCTTGCCATTTCAGGTTGATCTTGGTCGGATTGTTGTGGCCATGCTCCCGGAAGCCGACCAACCTCAATCTTGTCCCAGGCATAGGCATCGTAGGCGTGCAAGGCCCCAGATATATCGAACACGTGTCACCCTTTTTGGAATGCCCGATGATGAGGTGTTAAGACGCTACCGTCTTCCGCCCCAAATCATCATAGACACTCTCTCATTAATAGAGAGTGATCTTGAGCGGCAAATTGACAGTCCTACAGCAATACCACCACTTACGCAATTTATGGCGGTGTTACATTTCTGTGCCTCAGGATCGTTTCAAACAACGGTGGGAATAGTTGCGGGAGTCTCCCAATCCTCCTTTTCCAGGATCCTGAGGGCAGTGGAGGCCCTTTTCAAGCAACTCCATCATTTTATTCAAATGCCTTTGGATATGGGTGGCCTTAGTGTGGCCAAGGCCAATTTTTACCAAATAGCTGGCTTCCCACACATCATAGGGGTTGTGGATGGTACTCACATACCACTTCAGCCTCCAGCACGGCTGGAGGCCATTTTTCGCAACCGCAAACACTATCACTCCCTGAATGTAATGGTGGTATGTGATGCCTCCCTCCAGATCCTGTCCCTGAATGCAAAATTACCCGGAAGTGCACATGACTCATTCGTCATCCGGCAATCAGGGATATGGCACAAATTAACCAACCTACAAGCTGGTGATGCGTGGCTTCTGGGTAAGTGGAGACCTTTAGTACATAACAATGTTAAGCTTGATACACAGTGATCCTGATGTTGTCACTTCTTTTTCACAGGAGACAGTGGCTACCCTTGCACGCCCTGGCTGCTCACTCCTTATTTGGCTCCCACACCAGGGCCACAAAGTAATTTTAATTCCGCACTTACAGCCACCAGGCAAGTGGTGGAGCGATGTATCGGCCTTTTAAAAGGCCGATTCAGATGCCTCCACCACTCTGGTGGCGAGCTCATGTATTTGCCGGATATGGTTTCGAAAATTGTGGTCCTGTGTGGGATATTTCACAACATCGCCATAAGGAGTGGTGTCCCAATGCAGCCAGAGGATGCCTTGCCTGAGGATGGCCCCCCCGAGGTTGGTCGGAGGTCAGTATGTGGGGGGGCCATACGTGATGATGTGGTGGCCAGATATTTTAGGTAATTATTGGCACAAAAGAAGTTCTTTGACACAATGTGGTAAGGATTTTGGGAGACCATCTAATTAATTTGTTTATTATTTCCCATCTTCTGTTTGATTTCATAATCTTTGGGACTGAAACGATGACTACTTCCTGCTACACAAAACAAACCTTCATGGGGACACATTGGATATATATTCTGGACCCAATATTGCAACGCAACATTTGTGGAATCATGTTGGCATGCTCATTCGTCAACCAGTTCTTGATTTTTCTGTACTTTTTTCATATGGTGTTTGATGGGTTGTACATTTTGTTATCACTGTGTGTATTGTTTGTGAGCCAACACTTTGTTTTTTTTGCTATGTGTTGAATAAATTTTTTGAGAGTGTAATTTTGCAAATTTTCTTGAACATTGCAAGCAAGTGTAACCAGGTTCACCCACGTTAAAATTGCTTAAGGGTTAATCCTGTAATGTCGCAATTTGCTCAAAATTTAAATATGCTTTCTGGGTCAAAAACAACACCAAAAGGTATTATGTAGAATCAGTATGCTTTGGAATCTCGGGCTAAGCAGGTTGCCCCCAAAATTGGAACATGTAAAATGTACTAATTTAAAAAATGTAACACAAAAAAAACCCCTAAGCCAATTGTTACTGTTAGCTGTTTCATGTGCCTGTTTTCTAAAAATCTACAACACACAATCTTAGTGACATTAGTTGCAAATACTTGCTGCAAGAGTCTACTTATGTAAGTGTAAACAGTCTAAGATTTGGAGACAAGGAATGAGACTGAACTCTAACTTTAACTTTTTTATTAGTAAAAATAATTAGGGTTTAAAAAAAAAATTATGGACGCAGGATCCCAGCCATACGGTCAAGGACCACCAGCAGGCCGATCACGTGGGCCCGCATCACTTGGACGCACCCGGCTAGGTTCGCCAAACGCCTCTGGTCCTCTGTGGGTTAGAAAAGTGTGGGGCTTAATACATAATTTAAGAAACACCCAGAAAAAACAAGCAAAACAGAGCGATACAAAAATGACAATAGTGTGACCAAAAGCACATTTAACCAAAAAAACCAAAGGACACAAAAATGGACACCCAAAAAAAAAAAAAAAAAGTTTTGCCATGTGGGATATGTGTATGGGGAAATCAGCAGTAAAAGGTAAAGACAAACAGAGATATACCCAAACTTTTGAAAAACCAAATAAAGGAAAAGGCACAGACACAGGATTAGATTAAAACATTTTAAACTACAAAAAAGGATAAAAGGGAGACATACCGTTCAAAATGACGGCTGGCCCAGAACCAACTCCCTCGTCCTCCTCGGAGGTGGCCACATTCCCCAACGAGGTGGGAGGGGTGATGACGGATTCCGCCGAGGGGGTAGTCACGAGAGGGGTGGTTGGAGGGGAGGGGGAATTGGGAGGGAGGGGAAGTAGCACAAAGGGATGTGCGACAGGGTCTGGGCAGGCTGGGGAGGAGGGGGAATTTAGGGTATTTTGGGGTGAGGATGTTTGGCTGGGGGTTGGGGAGAGGGGCCGAGAGCGCCGTCTTTGACGGCGATGATGCCGTAGTCTTCGCTCTGCCCCTAAATGATGGGAAAAAAATTGAGGTTAGTTTAGAACACCACCTTGTTAAACGCAAATTTTTGAACCCCAAAAAATGAAAACATGCACATGCAGATATGACTACAAAGAATAAACAGCCCATACATGAAAACATGCACATGCAGATATGAGTTCGAATAATAAATAGGCCATACATGAAAACATGCACATGCAGATAAGAGTACAAATAATAAATAGGCCATACATGAAAACATGCACATGCAGATATGAGTACAAATAATAAATAGGCCATACATGAAAACATGCACATGCAGTTAGGGCCACAAAGATAAATATGAAAAACAAAGTCAAATAAACTTACTTTCCGCTATCTGCATGCGAAAGCATGCCAGCAAGCGGGGCGTCCGCCGTTGCAGGTCGGACCACCTGCGCTCCAGCTGGCCGATCTGGCGGCGTGAGCCGAAGGAACGCAGGCGGCCATGTACCTCCGCATATGCGGAACGCTTTTCCCGATTAGTGATGGGGGGAGGCTGGCTGGTGATCCGCCTGTCCATCACCTCGGTTAATACCAGGAGCTCGCGCCTGGTGAATGCCGAGGCTCTCATGATGGCAATGGTGTATTTTTTTTTTTTTTTTATTGACATGTATAGGCATTTATCAATGTGAAAGTCATAGAATGAAATATAATGCAAATACAAAATGCTAATTTATAATAAATATTATAACAGCATCAGTAAATATCAAATGGTATTTTTCCACTTTTTGTTTTTCTTTTTTTTTTTTTACCAATTATATTTTTATTAGATACTGTAAATAAATTGAAATATTATAATAATCTCAACAATAACATATACAAAAATAAAATCAAATAATATTTAAAAACACAATAAAATAAAAGGAGGGGGACAAAAAGAAAAAGAGTAAATAGCTAAATTTTTGATACTACACACTCAGAAAATACATACGAATATCACATTTTCAAAACGGTATTGTATAACCCAGTTATATATCGACAAAACAATACACTTTTGGAACTCAAGAGACAATATTATTGGAAGGAGAATGTAGTATTCCAATATCAGTTGGGCCAGGTCTCAAGGGATTTCCTCCCAGACTATCCCTATATTCTTTCCATTTAAACCACAGCATATGGGGCGAAGAGACCGCAGTAGAATAGTTACTGTCCGCTGTCTCAAAATCACAATGGCAATTTACTTTATTTATTATATGACCTAAGCTGGGCACACAGTCTGTTCTCCACAATTGAGCGCAATGGTGTATTTTTAATAAAACAATTTTAATAAAGACCAGAAAATAATTTTGATTGGCTAATGTATTTGGGTAATTAACAGGACCAATTCTATTGGTTAGTGTATGAGTCATGTGTTCGACAGGGCCACAAATCTATTGAGAGTTATGATAGGCTTGATGCAGTGATATGCGTAAGCTAATTTAAATAAAGAACTGAACCCAGTAAAATATGCGTGGGTAAAAACACAGAAAACAAATGGATAATTGCCTCAAACATGTATTTTGACAAATAAAAGCGAATGTTTAAGCCGTACGTATTCTGCGGGTAAACACAAACACGGACAAAAGTAAAGTTTATTGCATTTAAAAAAAAAAAAAAAAAAATTGACGAGCAATTAAGCTAATTGATATATTGATTGGCATGATACGATTGAGGGAGGTAGGCAGAATAAACAAGCAGGTAATCGGAATCTGACAGGCCCACTTCCGGTTTGTACTTGTGCGTGCGTTCCCTGCAAGCCACAATGGGGATGTACGCTCGCTATTTGGCACGCTTGTTAGCTAGAGGAGGGGTCGGTAGACTTTGGGGAGGAAGTTTAGCTGCGATCGAAATTACGAGCGAGCGCTTAAATTAACATATTTCGGTACGTACGCCGAACGTACGAACGGCCACTTGCATCCGGCTCTGAATGAGGGCCAAAGTACGGTGCGTACGCAACTATGTACTGTGATGTATGGTTTAAGATGACAAGAATGAGTGTTAAACCTTTTCCCTGAATTGGCAGCTTTGATAAGGAGGTATTGAACAATGTCAGAGATAGCATCTGCATGGTGCACTTAGGGGTGGCTTAGGGGTGTGCATGTGACGCAAACCAGCGTCGCGTGCACGATGTAGGGGAGTTGCGTGCACGCCACGAAATAACGCGCATGCACAGCAAGGTAGTGTGGCGGAAGGTAATGTCAGTGGTTCACGCACACCACCACCGCCCTATGCGGATAGGGGTGAAGGTACAGTCAATGTAAAAACCCATAAAAATGTAACATACAACCTGTACCCTCTTAAGTAATTATAAGGAACGTGTTGATGATGTAGATGATGACCCTGTTGTGATGTCCGCTCTCTCCCATGTTGCACAAATGTTAAATGTACCACCACAGCAAGAACAGGTAGCTGCCTCACTAGTACCAGAAATGGAGGTAGCCCCACCCATACAGGAAGTATTAACCCCCGCTTTAACAGTAGCGGAGATTACTAATACCGTACGTAGTAGCAGTAGGCTGATCCCTCAACTACGTAATTCAGCCAGAGGTAGCATGGCAGGCATACATCCCGTCTGGACAATAACTGTTCCCAATGGGAATCCGGATGCGAATGGTGTGGTGCCCACAAGAGATGTAGTGATGCATTGTCCTTGGACAAGAGCGGAACTAAGGGCCTGATGCAGACCCGGTTGCAAGCGCTGATCGCTTGCAACCGGGTCGGTGGTGGCCCAGAGCGCATGTGCACGACGGAGCCGGCTCCGTCGTGCGCATGTACGAGACCCGGATAGCGACGGGCAAGCCGTCGCTCTGGGTCTTGCACCAAAGGGGGCGTGCTGTCGATGTTGAGTGATAGCACGCCCCCTTTGGTGGGCGGACCGGGGGGTGATTGCCCAGATGGAGGCGTTCCCATGAGAGCGCTGATCGCTTGCAACCGGGTCGGTGGTGGCCCAGAGCGCATGTGCACGACGGAGCCGGCTCCGTCGTGCGCATGCGCGAGACCCAGATAGCGACGGGCAAGCCGTCGCTCCGGGTCTCGCACCAAAGGGGGCGTGCTGTCGATGTTGAGTGACAGCACGCCCCCTTTGGTGGGCGGCCCGGGGGGGTGGTTGCCCAGATGGAGGAGTTCCCATGAGAATGCCTACCATCTGGGGGCGGCCCCACTGACATCACAAGTGATGTCAGTGGGAGAGCTTTCGGCTCTGTTTGAGCCGAAAGCTCTCTGGGGCTTGCGGCCACGAGACCCTACCACAAGGGTCTCCTCGCAAGCCCGATGGTCGCGATGGTCTTGACCATCGCAACCATCATCTTGGCCGCTCGCATTAGCTGTGGGTGGCAACCCACAGCAATGCGAGCGGCCAGGAGGCCGCTCCATATAAAAAAAAAAAAAAACGCCCTGATTCAGAGCGAGCCTCTGAATCAGGGCCTAAATTCCATAATGACCGACTTCCCTGACCCCAAGAAGGAATTAGAAAAATGCCAAAGATTTGTGAAAAACTTGGGTAATGCTCACGAGCCTACCAATAAAGATTGGCGAGTGGTGTTAAGGGTGTGTCTTCAGCACAATACCAACGTGAAAAAGTTTATCACGGATTGCGTATTGGGGGGAAACGACCCCTTAACAGAAGAGGATAACCAAGGTAACATTACCCACATATTAACTCAATTGGGTGTATATTTTCCGGTAGTAGTTAACTGGAGTAAAATTTTCACCATAACACAAAAAGAGAGTGAATCTGCAGAAGATTACTGTACCCGAGCTCTGCAGACTATCACCCAGTACACTGGGATAGAAGATATTAAAGATAGCACTCACCATAGGGAAATGGTCATCACAGTACTTATGGATGGTCTTAAAGACAATCTAAAGACCCGAGTTCAGACCTCTCTACCTGGCTGGAGGGGAGTTACTGTAGACACACTCAGGGAGTCTGCTATTGAGTACGATAAAAACATCCTCAAGAAGAGAAAGACCCAGAGCGAGAAGCTAATGGCTGTTAGCATTCAAGCTCTAGAAGGAATGCATATACCATCACAGCCACCAGACACACATGCACCTGCACAGCTACACACCCTCACCAATCCTACACCACCACAAACACAGCCCTACCCTACTTATCACACACAACCACAAAACCCATACTACCCTCAGCCACCATATTACCCTCAAAATTCATACCCACACTCACAATCCTTCTCTACCGCCCAACCCACACAACAATCTTTTCCCCCACCCCACTCACAACGGTGTTTTAACTGCAAACAAGTTGGGACATGTAATTATGAACTGTAAGGTGAAGATGGTAGGACCCCCTAACCAGGGAGTACCTAGATATCCATATGAGGGATATATGCAGAATGCAAGGAATTCTCCACAATCACCTGCTCCAATTGTGGCCTTAAATGCTGTATTGGAGAGTGAGAGTCAACGATAGAGGTCTGGTCATACCTGTAGTCTGTCGAAGCTGGATAATTGGCTGAGACGAGATCAGCTTAAAATTAGATCGTAATGACGCCATCTTGCGACTGGCCGCAAGACGCCATTTTAGAAAATGAGATCGCAAGACGCCAATTTGCGAATGGCCGCCCAAGCGCCATTTTAGATAAACTCACACTTAAGTACATATGGCGATGTTACTATTAGCACCATGCGATTGCATCTTTCACCATTTCTCATTCACACACAAATACGCACATTTGCGCTGTTAACATGTCGCATATTAGCAAATGCATAAGAACCTGTATGAAAACGCTGTTTATTAGCTTCATGCGCACGCATCTGCCCCAAGTTAACTAGCGTCTTTATATCAAACCCCAAATATTTACACATTACATATTCACATATAAGATTCCATAAGCGTTAAAGTATAAGGTTCAAATTTGTTCATTTATTATAATTGCTGTGAAATAAAGGTTAATTGGTAGCTAAGGTTTAATACATGATAAGTAAGCCATGCTTGGTATTATACTGATCTGCACTCTTTCAACAGCATTCCGGTATCATTGGTGTGAAGATCGCAAAATGCATTCTCAACTTATGGACCGCAGAGACTTAAAGCATCGATATGTACATTGTATGACCAACT
This sequence comes from Taudactylus pleione, assembly GCA_031769625.1. Classification (NCBI taxonomy): domain Eukaryota; kingdom Metazoa; phylum Chordata; class Amphibia; order Anura; family Myobatrachidae; genus Taudactylus; species Taudactylus pleione. The sequence goes on from JAUIMM010001084.1 coordinate 463,048, forward strand.
GTTAGGATTTGCATGAGGAGGGAAAACAGAGGCAACCAGCTGTCGGAGGCTGGACTGTGTCTATTTGAATCAACCTGTTAAATACTCTGTAACAGATGCATCCTCCTTGGGAACCAATGGCATCAGCAACAAGCCTTTCTATTGTGTTGTCTGTTTCTGTGAGAGTATAAATGTGTGTGTTGTGACCCCAGTCTGGAGTCTTCTTGCTGAATGCTGATTGACGGAGGTTTTCTTGCTGAATGCCGGTATCTGGTCCAGAGCGCCAGAGACGGATTTAGACCTCATGGGGCCCTAGGCAGATACTGGTTTGGGGCCCCCATCCCTCAAACAATCCTGTGCATATATTATAGTAGGTGTTGCTGAAGCAAGATACACACATCATAATATATACCAGCATCATATATATGTGTGTGTGTATATATTGCTTCAGTGACACAGACTGTAATATATGCAGTTACTACAGTGTTACTAAATCACATATATATATATTTGTATATCATCCTGTAATATATGTAATCAACTGTGTATACACATATATGCATTAAAGGAGTGTGCATGTATGTGTGTGTGAACAGAGGTGGACTGGAGGAGAGTGGGATAAACAGAGGGAGATGGGAGGACAGGGGAACAAGTAGAGGTGGACGGGAAGAAGGAGGTGTGAACTTTGGGAGATAGGAGGAAAAGGGGAAGAACATGGTGAGTGGGAAGGAAAGGGGGAAGAATAGTAGGTAGTGATCCAGCAAATATACACACACACATATATATATATATATATATATATTACACGCACACATACATATATACACACACATACATATACACACACATACATATATACACACACATATATACACACATATATATATATAATATATATATATACACACACGCATATATATATATATATATACACATATATATATATATACACACACACATGCATATATACACACATGCATATATACACACACACACATGCATATATAGACATACATGCATATATACACACACATACATATATACACACACACATGCATATATACACACACATACATATATACACACACATGCATATATACACATATAATATATATATATGGCTGGCTACAGCAGCGCAGGCTGCAGGGAGGGGGGTTTGTTGGAGTAGGCTGTCGCTGACTAGATCAGTGCATGCTGCTGGGGAGGCTGGCTACATGGAGGAGCGGCTACAATGCAGGAGGCAGGCAGCACTTACTGTGACTGCAGGGGCTGGCTACTGCAGCGCAGGCTGTGGGGGGAAGGGGGTTTGGAGTGGGCATGCTGCAGGGAGGGGCTGGCTACAATGCGGGGGGGGGGGCAGCTGAAGAGACTGGATGAACTCACTGTGCCTGCTCGCACTGCACATCACTGCAGTGGTGAGTGACACACTGATTCCCCGGGCTGCCAGCTGAAGGGCTAACTCCACCTCCGAGTCCTCCTTCCCCCGAATGTTAAAGACAGAGCCATGATCGTGCTGCTGCTGAGTACCGTGTCTGTGTGTAACCTCTCCCCGGCCGGTGCCAGTAGCAGTTGAAGCAGCAGATTTTCGGAGGGGGAGAGGGAGCGGCCACGGGCCCCTTAGGACCCGACGGGCCCTAGGCGGGTGCCTAGGATACATTATGGTAAATCCGGCCCTGCAGAGCGCTTGCGTATGTATAACTGTACTTGGGTCTGTATAATTTCTTTGCGCTAAATTGTACTTAGATCATAGCGTGTAACTGACTGTACTTTTACTTGAATAATACTTTGTGCTTTGGAAACACATGTTCCAGGTCTAAGGTTTTTATTTACTGTATGACTGCGTACACAAATAAGCGTCAATCTTAGAGGTTTATAGGCAGGCTTTAGAAGGTATAGGTAGAAGCGTATAGAGGTTCAAATTCAGTATCATTAAATCTACAGCTAGTCAGGTTAACTGGAAGTACTAGGGAAGAACCGGTGATGATGGTTGATGTAGCTGGTACCAAACATCCTTTTCTTGTAGACACAGGGGCGACCAGACCAGTGATAAAATCTCCAGCTAATTTACAGGTGACCAGCGAAACAGTACCAGCAATGGGTGTAACGGGTAAAGTGCAACATTATCCTTTAACCAAATCCACAGTGGTTATTATTGGGCCATTGCATACCAGGCATTCTTTTCTCCTGGCAGCAGCGGCCCCTACCTACCTACTGGGAAGGGATTTGTTATGTAAGATGGGATGTATCATATATTGTACCCCTGATGGTATATGCTTAGATATCCCAGAGAGAGTGGCACACGAGGTGAGGGATATATTGGACACTCCCCAAAGGTTAATGTATCACTCTACTGGTTCAGGTAAAAATCCATCTCAGGTAGATCAAATGTTATCCCAAATACCAAGTTCACTTTGGACCAAAGATGGACAGGACACTGGATTGACTGCAAATGTAGTTCCTGTAATGGTAAATCTAAAAAGTGGTAGGCAAGCTCCAAAAATTCCCCAGTACCCGTTAAAACAGAAGGTAGAGATAGGGGTTTATCCCATAATTGAGCAGTTATTACAACAGGGAATTTTAGTCTGTACAGCAAGTGTAGCCAACAGTCCCATCTTTCCTGTGAAGAAGAGTGGTGGGAGGGGTTATAGGCTGGTACAAGACCTTAGAGGGGTTAATAAGGTGGTAGAGAGCCAATTTCCCATAGTGCCGAATCCAGCTGTCATTCTTATGCAGATCCCACCAAATGCAACCCATTTTACTGTCACTGACCTCTGTTCTGCTTTCTTCTCTGTACCTCTTCATCCTGACTGTCAGTACCTATTCGCTTTTACATATAGGGGTGTACACAACACATGGACACGATTGCCCCAGGGCTTCATAGACATCCCCAGTATCTTCTTCTCCCAGGCCTTACACGACTGTTTACAATCTTTTCAACCTGCCAATGAATCTGTTCTAATACAATATGTGGACAATTTATTGTTGTGTTCTGATTCGTTTATGTCATGTTTAAATGACACTAAACTTTTATTGCTTCATCTCTTGCAAACAGGACACAAGGTTGCTAAGGACAAACTACAGCCATGCCAGTCCAGGGTTAAATACTTGGGACATTGCCTAACCCAGGGGTTACGACATCTGACCAATGACAGAATCCAAGCTATACAGACCATGACACTGCCGCAGAACCAACAGCAAATCTGTACCTTCTTGGGAATATGTGGATACTGCAGAATGTGGATCCCAGGTTTTTCTATTTTGGCCTTGCCATTACAGGACTTAATCTCTTCATCAAAGCCCGATTGTGTCATACACACAGAGGAAACAGAGCAGGCTTTCCTTAATCTTAAGGATAGTCTGACAAGAGCACCTGCATTGGGAATACCTGATTTGTACTGTACGGAAGCTAATGGTTGTGCAGCAGGTATCCTCACACAAAAACATGTTGATGCCAGTAAGCCCGTAGCATACTACAGTGATCAATTGGACACTGTGGCAAGATCACTCCCAACGTGTTTAAGAAGTGTAGCAGCAACTGTTCTATTGGTCAGTAAGAGTGAGGATGTAGTATTAGGCCATGATATGATTGTTTATACACCCCATGCTGTATCTGCTTTGCTGAATTCTGCCCAAACCAGACATGTCTCCTCAGCTAGGTTCACAAAATGGGAACTAACCCTAATAGCACCTGCTGACATCACCATCAAATGGTGCAGTACGTTAAATCCAGCAACGTATTACCATATGTGCAACATGATGCACAAAGGGTGGAGAGAGGTGAGTCGCTGGTGGAAGGTGAGTTCTGCAAGTATATTGATGCACATGATTGTATGGAATATCTGAATCAGACCTTTATTGCAAGACCTGACATATGGGATACACCTTTAGAAAATGTAGATGTGACATTTTACATGGATGGGAGTTGTCATAGACAGACTGACACTGGAGAGTTATGTACAGGTTATGCTGTGGTAAATGAGGAAGACATCATAGAAGCCGAACCTCTTGGTCCACCTCACTCGGCCCAAGTGGCGGAGCTGGTGGCACTAAAAAGAGCTTGTGAATTAGCAGAAGGTAAATCTGCTAATATCTATACTGACTCTAGGTACGCCTTCGGGGTGGTACATGATTTCGGTGCTCTATGGCGTCTGAGAAATTTTATGACCGCAGCAGGCACACCAGTCGCACATTCCAGACATATAAAAGGACTACTGACATCGATCCAACTGCCTAAGGCAGTGGCCGTAATTAAGTGTAAAGCCCATACATGTGAAGATGATCCGGTGTCACTGGGCAACAACAGGGCAGATGAAGCTGCCAAATGGGCAGCAGGGTTAAAAGTGAATGTGCCAATAAACCAAATGATGTTTCAAATGATTGACGTGCAAAAATTAATTGAGATGCAAAATTTGTGTTCCATTCAGGAAAAGGCAGTCTGGAGGTCCAAGGGATGTGGGCAAGAGTCTTCTGTACTCTGAAAAGATGGACAAGGTAAGCCAGTGGCCCCCAAGGCATACTACCCAAGCCTGGCTGAGGCAGCGCACAGTCTGACTCACTTGGGAAAGCAGGGTATGTGCATATTGGTAAGAGCATACTGGTGTGCACTGGGTTTTTCTTCCCAAGCAGAAAAGAGAGCAATGTCCTGTTTGACCTGCTTGAGGAAAAACATTGGGAAAACAATCCCTACCAAACCATCCCACATTCCTCTGACCGACGGACCTTTTCAGGAAATACAAATTGATTTCATCCAATTACCACCCTGCAGTAATCTCAAGTATATATTAGTGTGCACCGATGTGTTTTATAATTGAGTTGGGGCATACCCAGCTGCCACTAATACTGCTCCATTTACTGCTAAGAAAATAGCTCAGGAGTTTGTATGCAGATACGGTATCCCTAGAATAATTGAAAGTGATAGGGGTACTCATTTCACAGGTGATGTCTTCCAAAACATGTGTAAGCTGATGGGTATTAATAGTAGACTCCACACCCCTTACCGACCGCAAGCCAGTGCCAAGGTGGAGAGGATGAACGGGACTATTAAAAATAAATTAAGTAAGATCATGGCGGAAACTGGACTGGGTTGGCCAGAAGCACTACCACTTGTCCTTCATAGTATCAGGACAACTCCTAGACCCCCTCTCAATCTGTCCCCCTTTGAAATACTGTTTGGTAGACAACCTCATTTGATTATAAGCCCACAGGAAGATTTGAAAAGTAACAACGAGGTAACTGTAAGGTATCTTATAACAATGAGTAAACAGTTAAAACAGCAACAGCAGAAACTGAAATTGTTGTCACATAATATGCCTGAAACAAACTGTCATGATGTTGAACCTGGAGAATTTGTTATGATCAGAAATTTCTTGCGTTCAGGTTGTTTGACAGATCGGTGGGAAGGTCCGGATCAGGTGTTGCTGACGAGTACAACTTCATTGAAAGTGGCGGAGAGAGATATCTGGGTCCATTCCACTCACTGTAAGAAGGTCAACCAACCAGTGGAGAGACAAGGCGGAATCAAGGCAGATAACGTAAACCTGTCAATTGCGAGTCTGTTCCGGGAAGGTTAAAGGTTACAGTGAGACACCCGAGCTAAAGAAATTTGTAGATCATTGTTATCAGCAATGGATTGGTCTGCTGTGGTTATCTTTGTGTTTTCTCCCAGAGTTCTCATTATCTTGGGTTGTTTCGGGATCTCTGGTTTCTGTGACGGAGGACAGAGGACGGAGGGGAGCTGATGGTGATATCAATGGAGTGGAGTTGGGAGAAGGAGTGCTAAACCAACCGGGGGAGTATCTGACCAAACCCAGTACAGTAATTGTTAAGAGATCTGCTATGCTCGAAACTCAGAGACAGTGTGAAGGTCTATTGTCTGAGGATTATTATATGCGTGAGTTTTGTGGGTCCTTAGTTGATGAGAATTGCATTCAGCAGTGCCTACCTAAGTATAACCAGTATTGGGGTGGGTATCCTTTAGAGGATTATCATACTATAGTGGGCAAAGTTTTAAACCAGACTGTCTATTGGGTGTGTTCTCATGTGCCTCAGGGACAGCATAATGTAGGGTTAGTGCCATTTCCATTAAATGTCTCCGAGGTTTTAGAATTGCAACAAGGGAAGACGCTGGATGGAAAATTTCTAAACACCAAACCACCTCATTTTAAACTCCACCAGTACCAAGTAGATAAATCACTTTTATGTTTGAACATCACCAACTCCAATAAACCAGGAAGTTGGGAGGTGACTGGGAATAACCAGACGATGACCTTCTCACTAAGAGCTGATTATGAGCCTATAAATTTTGAACTGTTACGCACAATTAGGTTAAATGGGAGACACTTCCGGTATCGGTATACATTAAGTAACATCAAAGAAATGGTTGGCAGAGTAAAAGAAGGGTACTGTGCCAGGGTTATACAACCAGAAACGTGTGTTAACCAGATGGGAGAACCTGAGATAGGATAATTTGTTAGGGAAATGTGTTGGATGATCATTATGCACTCTATCCCTTATGTTCTCCCCAATGATGTATATTTCATATGTGGAAGGAAAGCGTATAAGTGGCTCTCTCTGAGTTCCGAAGGTTTGTGTTATCTGGTAAGAGTACTCCCAGAGGTTATGACCCTTACACATGGTGAAATGCTTGGTATTCATAAAAACACACCATCACCATATCTTCACACACAGTATGAACATAGAGACAAAAGAAATATGATACCTGGTGATGTACATAAAGCCACACAGTTAATTAGTGAATCAACTGGCTTTCAAGTTTTAGTCACATTAGATCCCACCAGGATCGCTCAGGGTATACTAAATTTTAGATATATTCAAGATCTTGCTAAATTAATAGATAATATCACTGAGATGTATGATGACACATTTAGGTACACAGGTAGGGAGTTACAGGCCTACAATAAAGAACTGGTGCAACACAAATTAGTTTAACAGCTGTCACTGGAGGGTATTGTGTAACTTTGGCCACCCAATTTGGTGTAAAGTGTTGTACATATATTACAAATAATACTAGTGACCCCAAGGAGGTGATAGACCGGAAGATGGACGAAATTCTGCAGCTGAAATGGGAATTTCGGAAGAACCATAATGCTTCAGTGGCTGAAGTAGAGAAGGTAGAAGAATGGGTTTCATGGTTGAACCCAGTGAAATGGTTCTCCAGTCTAGGAGAGTGGGTCCAGGAAATGGTTGCTAGTATAGGTAAACTCCTGATCCTTATATTGGTTGTCATCTTAGTAACTGGTGTATGTGTCAAATGTGTGTTCCTACTGTGTTGAAAGGTGGAAAATGTAAAGATAGGGTAAATCGAAAGAATGAAATTATGATGGTGATCAGTAGTAACAATATGAATACTGAGGTAACTGTAGGACTGTATTACAACCCTGAACTAGAATGTACCATCAGATGACATATATATTTAGACATGCATGAAATGTATTATGAAATGTTATTTTTAAACATTTTAAATAATGTAAGTCCCTATTCCCCTTCAAGACTTCCTTTATAGTATAGGTGCATCCCCACATCTTTCCCATGATCTCCCAAGATCCGCGGTGTGCGTATAAGGGTAGTTTTATGTCCACCCCCTAGAGACACATTATTGATGGTTTAAGAACCACCTTGTGCCATCCCATAATATAACATTAAATAATATGTCATAGTGAAAGCCTAAATTACATTTTTTAAATCAGAGTGTGATAGCATGTTGCTTGCTATCAAAGGGTGGACTGTCAAAGCTGGATAATTGGCTGAGACAGAATCTGTTAAAATTAAAAATCTGCACGACGCCATTTTGCAAATGACAATAAGACGCCATTTTGTGAATGGCCGCTCAGCGCCATTTTAGCGAATCTCACACATTATAAGTACATATGGCGATGCTATTATTTAGCGTCGTGCGATTCCCATGTAATAGAACAATGTTAAAAGTCCTCATTATATACAGTCAGGTGCATAAATATTGGGACATTGACAGAATTTTCATATTTTGGCCTCTATTCACCACCACAATGGCTTTGAAATTAAACAAACAAGATGTGCTTTAACTGCAGACTTTCAGATTTAATTTGAGGGTAATTACATCCAAATCAGGTGAACGGTGTAGGAATTACAACGGTTTCTATATGTGCCTCCCACTTTTTAAGGGGCCAAAAGTAATGGGACAAACTAAACAATCCTAAATCTTATGCTGGGCATACACGGCAAGATAAAATGTCTGTCAGACCGACAGTCATTTTATCTGGCCGGCTGCCAGCCGCAGATGTCCGCAGCATACACTGTGAGAGAAATCAGCCCGACATCTGCGCTCCGCCCCCGGGGGAGGAGACATTTCCCTGTTCCTTCCGTAGGAAGGAACACAGGAAAAGTCTATCTGTCGGCTGCGCTGGGCATACACTGCCGGATGCGGCTGACAGTTACCGGGTAAATATTGCATCGGACGGGCATGGTGGACAATCCAGCATGCCCGACTGAGCAATATTTAACCCTCGGTCGCCCCCCCATGCTACAATTATCGCGGCGATCCGCCGATATCGGGCGGATCGTCCCGATACTTGCAGCGTGTATGGCCAGCTTAACTTTCACTTTTTAATACTTTGTTGCAAATCCTTTGCAGGCAATTACAGCCTGAAGTCTGGAACGCATAGACATCACCAGACACTGGGTTTCATCCCTGGTGATGCTCTGCCAGGCCTCTACTGCAAATGTCTTCAGTTCCTGCTTGTTCTTGGGGCATTTTCCCTTCAGTTTTGTTTTGATCAAGTGAAATGCATGCTCAATCGGATTCAGGTCAGGGGATTGACTTGGCCATTGCATAACATTCCACTTTTTAGCCTTAAAAAACTCTTTGGTTGCTTTTGCAGTATGCTTCGGGTCATTGTCCATCTGCACTGTGAAGCGGCGTTCAATGAGTTCTGAAGCATTTGACTGAATATGAGTATATAATATTGCCCAAAACACTTCAGAATTCATTCTGCTGCTTTTATCAGCAGTCACATCATCAATAAATACATGGAAACCAGTTCCATTGGCAGCCATACATGCCCACGCCATGACACTACCACCACCATGCTTCACTGATGAGGTGGTATGTTTTGGATCATGAGCAGTTTCTTTCTTCATACTCTTCTCTTCCCATCACTCTGGTACAAGTTGATCTTTGTCTCATCTGTCCATAGGATGTTGTTACAGAACTGTAATGGCTTTTTTAGATGTTGATTGGCAAACTCTAATCTGTTCTTCCTGTTTTTGTGGCTCACCAATGGTTTACATCTTGTGGTGAACCCTCTATATTCACTCTTGTGAAGTCTTCTCTTGATTGTTGACTTTGACACATATACACCTACCTCCTGGAGAGTGTTCTTGATTTGGCCAACTGTTGTGAAGGGGTTTTTCTTCACCAAGGAAATAATTCTTCTGTCATCCACCACAGTTGTTTTCCGTGGTCTTCCAGGTCTTTTGGTGTTGCTGAGCTCTCCGGTGTGTTCTTTCTTTTTAAGAATGTTCCAAACAGTTGATTTGGCCACACCTAATGTTTTTGCTATCTCTCTGATGGGTTTGTTTTGATTTTTCAGCCTAATGATGGCTTGCTTCACTGATAGTGACATCTCTTTGGATCTCCTATTGAGAGTCGACATCAACTGATTCCAAATGCAAATGTCACACCTAGAACCAACTCCAGACCTTTTACCTGCTTAATTGATAATGAAATAACGAGGGAATAGCCCACACCTGTCCATGAAATAGCTTTTGATTTGATAGTCCCATTACTTTTGGCCCCTTAAAAAGTGGAAGGCACATATAGAAACTGTTGTAATTTCTACACCGTTCACCTGATTTGGATGTAATTACCCTCAGATTAAATCTGAAAGTCTGCAGTTAAAGCACATCTTGTTTGTTTAATTTCAAAGCCATTGTGGTGGTGAATAGAGGCCAAAATATGAAAATTCTGTCAATGTCCCAATATTTATGCACCTGACTCTAAATACATACATTTACTAAAACATATAATATGAACAACCCTGCAAAACACGTACCACGGTGTACTCCACAAACATGTAGTCGCACAACGCTAACTAGCGGCTTTTCTTAATATTCTTACACTTACACACTGCACACTTAAAAAAAAGGTTCCCTAACATTAAGGTTTATATTCAAGGTTTTATTTATTATTAAGAATGTAATAAAGCGACTGTATTTAAGATCTCAGGTTTAGTACATGATAAGCAGACCATGTTTGGTGCTATTCTAAATCACTGTATATTTGCAGACTTCTGGTTCCATCGGTGAGGAAATCGCAACATGCGTCTGCAAATGATGGATCATAGAGAGTTAAGCATTAAAATGTACTCTGTAATGCAGCCAATTTAGACTTGTTCTTCAGAGGGAAAATGGACACAAAGAGCTGTTGGAGGCTGGACTGTGATCATACAAACTGACCTATGAACTGTATTGTAACAGAAGAACCAGGAAGAAGAACCAATGGGATTATGCCAACTTGCTCTATTGTATTGCCTATCTCTGTAAGGGTACATATACAGACGCTCTATTTCCAGTAGTTAGTCTGCTTGTTCTTTCTTCTGACGGAGGCTTCACCTTTGATGCCGGAAATCTGGATCCAGAGCACCTGCGTATGTATCAACTGTACCTTGTGATTGTATAATTTGTTTGCGCTAATAGTATATAGATCACAGCGTGTAACTATCTGCTTTTTGGTGAATAATATCTTTTTGTGCTTTGGAACCACAATCAAAGTATGGAAAGCAATTATTTCTTGTGCGACTTATAATGCTAAATAGCGACATTTAGAGTGTATAGATAGGTAGGAATCGATAGGGTGGATCTTCATCCCAGAAGGGGACCAAGTATACTCACAGTAGTTTCAGCAGCAGTAGGTAGCACAAAACGCCAGATCATTTCCAGGCAGGCTACTCTCTGTATCATCGGCTTTACTGAGAGCCATACCGGTGTCAACCTCTTAGGAAAACTCAGGGATGACTTTAAAAAAAATGGTTTACCCTGCTTGAACTGTCCTCAGGATTTGTGATTTTGGATATCGCCACAAATATTGTGAGAGCATTCTAGCTGGGTGAATTCTAACACGTTCCTTGTTTTGCTCATGCAATCAACACGGTGGTGCAGAATTTTTTTTACAAAAATTACATGTGCGTGTAGGAGATGTGGTCTGTGACCTGAAAAAATTTCAGCACATTTTCGCCATTCCGCAACTGCATGTAGAAGATTGCAGTGGCTACAAGAAAAGGTAGATTTGCCATGCCACCAACTGAAGCAATAGGTAGTAACAAGGTGGCATTCCACCCTTTATATGCTTCAGCGAATGGAGGTACAGCAACAAGCCATGAAATAGGGAAAGGCAGGGGAATGTACCTTACTCCAGCACAGTGGGGAATACTTTCCATGTTGTGCAAGGTGCTGAAAATATTTGAAGTAGTCACCTGTGAAGAGAGTTCAGACTCTGCCAGCTTGAGTCAGGGGATTCCCCTAATTAGGCTTTTGGAAAAGCAGCTTGAAAAACTGAAGGAGATGATACAAAGCAATTTCACTAAGTATGTCGGGCTTGTAGAACAAAAAAAAAATCGGAGCTTTCCCAAGAGACCCACTGGTGATGCGAATGAGTCCACACAACATTTTGACATTTGGTCAGGTCTAAAAGAGTTGCCCAAAATTAGTGACACCTCTACCATAATGCAATCTGATACGGTCACCATCCATAGAATGGTGGAGGATTATTTTAATGACGGTGTACAAATAGACACATCAGACAGCCCCCTTTGACAACTGAGAGGAAAAAAAAGGAAATTTGGAGACCCTTATACAAACTGGCTTTACTTTAGCTTCCCATCCTCTAGTATGTACTTGGAAAGTTTTCAGCACAACCAGGAACCTGGTGAGCGATTGACTTAGGAGGCTACTTCCTCAAAATGTGGTTGATGATCAAAATGAACTATAATTTCCACAATGAAGACCTTTACTGGTAATTACGTCAAAGTTCAGAGGCTCCTGTAATGGTGGATTCCAGCAGGGATAAATTAATAGTGTGAAGATGATGTAAACACTGGTTAGGTTGAGAATGACCATGACATCTTGCCAATGTAGATATCACCGACAGCTTAACTGCCTTAAACCCATCATTATCAACAACACTGTTAGCTGCCTTTTAGGCCCTCATTCAGAGCCGTTCGCTATTTGTGGTCGCTCGTTTAAAAACAAGGGGTGGCTATTCAAATGATCCGTACGCACATTGCAGTCTGTTCACACCTCTAAGTCTGAACGAGCGAGCAAAACATACGCTCGTTTATTTGTTAAAAACGCCCCCTGGCCGCTCGCATCCTACGTCATGTCCGCTATTTATTAGATTAATCGAGTACATCGACCAGCGTATGAACTGCTCGCTATTCTTGTGGTTGGTGTTTGCTACCACAAATTTGCGAGCAGTTCTGGCTATAAAATAACCCAGTGACGTGGTCACTGACGCTGCTGTTTTAAATATGCACACCCATAAAACGCCCGTTTTGACCTTTAAGCACGCCTGCGTTCGGATCTCCACTCCCCATTTTCAAGCACCTTCCCCTGTTACCACCCACATACGCCTCATTCTGTCACTCAAAATAGCAGGCACTCGCTATATTGCGTACCAACGATTTTCGGCCGCACTGACTGGTTCGCGCATGCGTACTAAAAACCGTACGCATGCGCAGATGTGCAAACATCGCTCGGAACGAGCGTACTGCCGCTAACGAGCGGCTCTGAATGAGGGCCTTAATCCCATCATTCGTTAGCAAGTTTATCAACACTGTTATGCTGGCCACAAACATAGTAATATTTTACCCGATCTGGCCGATTCCGACACATTGGAACGACAGATCGTGTAAAATATGGCCATATCCTGAGTAAATCGTGAGCCCCCACTCACGGTCACGATGCGCGTCCCCGCTGGTCGCACATCGCATCTTCAGATCTGCCGTGCAGTAGGGCAGATCTGACAATCTAGGAGGCGATGCACTGTGACAGTCTGACTGCAGGAGAGATCGTATTAAGATTGGACACCAAATCGTGTGCAGATCTGCCGGGGAAAGTTTCAAGGGAAATCGTACACATCGGTTGATCGTGTGCACATCGCCATCTGTGTTGCCAGCTTAAGTTGCCCATTGGTAGCTTGTTTTGTGGGGGCCCAAACAAACCAATCACTTCCGCCACAAGTGTCAGGCCCCGTCACTGAAGTGATTAGTTTGTTAAACCGTGCATGTCCTTTTAATATACAAAATAAGGGGTTGGAGGACCCACGGACAAGATTGTGTTTGACAGGCAGTGTACTGTATATTACTGTACTTTGCTGGGGTGTTGATGTTTTTTTGTATGTTGCAGTGCATCTTTTTTTTTTTTTTTAAACAATACTTTCCAGTTCTCGAATTTGATTTATTTTTTTTATGGTTAAATTAGCACTAATCATGTGTGGAGTTTGTATATTCTCCCTGTGCTTGTGTGAGTTTCCTATGGATACTTCATTTTCTTCCCACACTCCAAAAATATACTGGTAGGTTAATAATTGGCTCCCAACAAAAATTAACTCGTGTTCGTATGTGTGCATGCAGGTCCGGCGACAGGGGTGCACCCCCGAGTGTCTGAGGGACCTGAGGGCTCAGGGGCCCAAACAGCATCTGCTGCGGGTCCGCAGCTAATACTAAATAATACATTCACCAGCCACCTGTCTGGCACTTGTAACCAAGCAAAGAAAATGTATTATCATCGGGCCCGGTGGGCCGTGGCCTTGTTATCCCTCTTGAGTGTGGTCACGACGCTGGCACATATCGCGTCAAGATGATGCTGTGCCAGCCCTCTTCCTTGCATCTCTTGCCTGCCACTGCGACGTCCGTTCCATCTATCGAGGAGCAGGGACCGGGGAGGCCAGGAAGTGGAGCCGACCGCTGCCGAGCACACAGACAGGCCGGCACACTACTTCAAGCTACTGTGAGTAAGTGACATCAATTACAGTGGTTTTTTTATTATTTAAGATTGATATTGACAAAGTTCCTCTTTTCACATATATATATTTTGTATAAAAAGAAAACGAGCTATGTGTATGTATATATATATATAAATGTGTGTGTATATATACTGTAGATATATCTATGTGTATGTATACTGTCGAAGTCAGCTGATTGGATGAGATCCGTATTACAATTAATATCTATCGATGCTATCGGCCTTTTATCTGATAGCGTGTGACTGGCATGCTACTGCGTATCGGTGCGAATCCAACACACACATAGGTAGACGCACATATGCGAACGCACACATGTATATACATACACACACACTTATAAAATGGTTCCCACACATTATAGCTAATAACCAGTTATTAAAGGTATTGTTAGCTAATAATTACGATGTAAGATGTATTTAAAAGAGATCCAAGGTTCAGGATACAGTGGACATGTCATGTTTGGTATCATACTAAATCCCTGTTTATTTGCAGACATCCGTTTCTAACGGCAAAGAGATCGCATAATGCGTCCGCTAGATATGGATGATAGGGAGTTATTGCGTAGAATGCTATTGCTTGTTTGTAGTGTTGTAGCCAGTTTTAACCAGTTCTTCGGTGGGAAGCTACACAATGTGACCGCTGGAAGACTGATCCATACCCCTGATAACACTGTATGAACTGACCAATGACATGTATCGTACCAGAGTGATCGGAAGCAAGAACCAATGAAAACCTGCCAACTTGTCTTCTTTGTTATCTCTGTAACCTGTACCGTATTATAGGCTTGTGTACTGGCTGCAGTGTACAGACATCTTCTTTGCGACCGCAGACTTCAGGACTGAATGACTGTATACTGGGACCAGTGCGCATGCATATGTATCGGCTGTACTTATTGTTTATATTCTAATTGTTAAACTTCTATCGTGTTACCTTTTTTTACATAAAGTAACCTTTTGTGCTTTGGAACCACACGATTAGACTGGAAAGCAATAATTTTTCATTAGCGACTAAACAGCATTCATAGAACATATATATTTGTGGGTATGTGTGTGAGAATATATAGTATATATATATATATATCTACCTATATATAGATCTCTGAGAGGATTGTGTGGAGCAGGGGTTGAGGGGGGGCTAGAGATATCTGTGTAACGGGCCCCAAGATTTCTGTTGCCGGCCCTGTGTGCATGTGAGTGGGAACATAGATTATTGTAAGCTCCATTGGGGAAGGGACTGATGTGAAAGGCCAAATTGTCACTGTAAAGCGCTCCCCTACTCCCTCATAAATTTGCTTTGAAATGAAAAACTGCAGTGCCACTGTTTCCTAGATGTGCCATGTAGGAAGTTGTACTGTCATGTGTTTGTGTCGCTTACCTTAATCAGCCAGCTAGCTCGGTGCAACCTTTTGGCCTAAACTGGATGATAACAATATTGTGAGCGTGAGGTGGTAAAAACTGACTGGAAATTAATGTTATTGAGGTCAATAATGCTGTAGAAAGAATACAAGGCCCAAATTTTGAGAGTTTAGCTGTTTTTATACAGATCCAAAACCCAACGACAAATTAGAACCAAAACACGAGGGTCGGCTCACATTTCTGTCATGAACACAAGCCAGGTCTCATGTAATTGGTTGCTGTTGGTTACACTATCTTTTCCAAAAGCATTAGTTTACACAACCCCAAAATAAACTAATAAACACGATCAGTGCATTCTGATTGGAAACCCAATACTATTGGGGGGGGGCTATTTGCAGGAGGCGTGGCCACTCACCCCTTAGAAACCCTTTGCTATCTGTATGGCACTGTGCGCTGGGGAGGGGGGCGCTGTGAGCCCCTCAGCCCAGCACAAATCCAGGGAGGGCACGATCAGTGTGATCCCCCACTGGCAGAGGAGACTGCTGCTGCTCCCTGGTCTCCCACTGCAGCCCAGCACACAGCAGATGCCAGGTAAGAGGGTGGGGGGGGGGCTGCGTCAGTCACCTCCAACAAGCCCGGTCCCGGACCCTCTCAGCACCCCTGGGTATTGTGTAACACACTGCTACAATTTAAAAAAAAAAAAAGAGAATATAAACAAATCATCTTTCATATTAGTTTATTATACAGCGACTGTCAGCACAAAATAATTATATCAAGAGCTTTCAGATGACAGGAATCCACTCCAGGCTTCATATCCTGTACCTCCGATTCTGTCATTAACAGAATGTTACTGCTCTCAAGGCCACACATCCAGATCAGACTAAGGGGCCTCTCCTTGCCTTGATGCATGATGGCCCAGACAGAGACTGCACAGCCTTTTTAAAGCAGAAGTACCAATCTTTACAATAAGAGAACTTTAAATTGCTCGAATATGCAGCAGAGCTATGATACAGTCCTGTCAGTACTGGTGCTGTATACTAGAGGTCGGCAACCCGTTACCCTCCAGCTGCTGTGGAACTACCCAACCCAGCATGCCCTGCCTCAGTTTTAGCATGATCTAACAGCAAAACTCTGGCAGAACATGCTGGGATGTGTAGTTCCACAGCAGCTGTAACAAATACTGCCTACCCCAGCGGTATACTATGGTCTACCACCAAAAGCGAATATACAGTAGCACTATTACTGGAAGGTACTGCAAGATATACATAGCTTCAGCAATAACTATGACAGTAGGACAGCTCCTCAGATTTACTATATATATATATCTATATATATATATTTCCTGACGTGATACTTCCTATTTAAACACAGTTGAAGTGCGCCTCATGTATAAACCGTAGAGGAAACAATTGTGCGGGTTGAACGGGATGTAGTTTAAATCCTGGCAGTCGAGATGCCGATGCTCAGAATGCCGACACCGGAATCCCGACACCAGTCAGAATGTCGGCATCCGGCGGTAAGTAGTGGGTTTAGGGAAAGTGTCAGACGTTAGGGTTAGGCACTAGGAGCAGGGTGGTGAGGTTAGGATTAGGCTGCAGGGGATGGTTAGGGTTAGGGGAAGGGTTAAGATACTTACTAACAGGTGTCGGTGTCTTAACCCTGTCAGGATGCCGGCGCCCAGATTCTGACTGCCGGGATCCCGAGCGCCGGCATCCCGTACTTAACCCGGTTGAACCAATATTCATAACAATGCATGGATGCAATGTGTGGCTAATGGCATCACTGAGGCAGGAATATTGTCTCAGTCCATAAAATGGCTGCTCAGCATCCTATGAGGTAAATACCGGATACAGCATACAGGTACACTGTAAGGAACCCACACGTTCAATCATATGACCAACCAGATCAAATCAGTGTGTGAGACCAGGACAGGCCAAATTGGCCAGCAAAATGTCTATACCTTTTAGAATTTCCATCCATACACAAAAAAACAACAACACTATAATAATAATAATAATAATAATAATACTACAGCAGATTGGCAATTTGTGGCACATACGATATTTTGCTTTCCTAAGATCATACAATTCCTTGTGTGGTTACCTTGGGAGCCTACCAGTACCCTAACAGTGGCAGTCATATTGTAGGCAAAATATAGACTTCACGAGAATGTAGCATATTAATTCATTTGTTTTGTGCGAACCATCTCAGTGATGTCACTGGTTCGCACAAAAAATGTCCGCTGGCACTCTGTGTAACACACACAGTTTAAGAAGAAAAAGATTGTTACTTGACGCTCACCCTCTCATAACAAAACACATTTTAGAGTTGCATTTCAAATAATATTTGTCACTTAAAATATTTGTGCATCAGTAGTACAATTCAGAAAGTCATTCAGTGCATTAAAGTAGTATTTATATCTCATGCATAATGAACAGTGCTTTGCGGCGAAACGCGTTAACCAGATTGTCCAGTGTATCTGTGTATCAGGGCTTAATGCATGAACATTGACCATAGAGAACAGCATGCTTTTTTTCATGTAGACGTGTGTGTGTGTGTGTGTGTGTGTGTGTGTGATGTCTTTTTGTCAGCAAGGCAAAGTAGTGAAATACTGTTATGTGCAAAAGCGACTTATCCCATTATCCCAATATGGCTCTTGAGTTAAAAAACAAACTCCCCACAGCCAGGTAGTCACAATACATGAAAATATTCTGGTGCTGGAGGGGCTTCCGTGCAAAGCGAGGAGATCTTATTTGATCCATTCACATTCATTTAGTAACATTACAAAAATTAAATAAGATCAGCCTTAAAAATAAACTTTTTATATTATCTAAAAAGCCATGTACTCACATAAATAAAATATTGTATTAATAAATGGCAACATGTAAATGGCAAAATTAATATAAATGATATTGCTGTCTTAAGTTCTGTTTTAACCTGGGGAGTTCAGTGACACCAGTAGGGGGCAGCGTTCCCTATTGTGCATAAATGTTTTTGCACTTTTGATATTCCCATGTGGGTCATCAACACAGCTGCGTTAAGCAGGGTGTCCTAACAATCTGACCAGGAGAATGAAAACGGTATAGTAACACCAGTGACATTTTCACGGTTCGATGCAGGGTGATTAAAAAAAAAAAAATTAGAGCTAAAAAAATAATGGCTATTTTACGCTAAATACTAATAAACATCTGAATAAAAAAATAAATATATTTTCTATTTTCTGAGCACCTGCACTGCTGTTTACAGCTATCAAAATTCACACTGTTGCAACTTAATCACATTTGCAAAATGATGAAAAGCAGAGCATGCTGGGACTCAACCGATTTGTTTAAAATTTAATTTACGTGTGAAATCTAAAAGCCAATCTCAGCCAAGCCTTTCTCAACCCCTCACCTGCTGCTGACTGACTTATTACAATAGACAATGGCAAGTGGGCAGTCCAGCCGGTGTTGGAAACAGAACGGGGGGGGGGGGGTCCACTTCTCCCATCCTAAAAACTAGAATATGGGGCACGAATTACCCAAACTAAATTCTTACAGGAACACTTCAGAACCAACGAGCAATCTAAATTTTTCTTTTCATTTTCTAAACTGTACTAGATCGATTGTAGATACAATTTGATTTGGCCGCTGTGGATTACAGGACAATTTTCCCGCTGCGCCAGTTTCCCTAAATGCTACTTGCGAAGTCTCGCCTATACAGGATATTGGGGTAACACTGGGGCACATTTCTGAAAATTCATGCCCGGTCCGCTTGTAACCCACAGAGACCAATCAATTTCTCAGCGTCGCTTTGATAGAACAGTTTACAAAATGTAAAACAAAGATCTGATTGGTCGACATGCACCTTTTGTGCGCCAGTTTTACTTTGTGTCTCCAATTGACGGTAGAGGGGAAAAAGAAACAATATGGCATTGGAGATTTGGGGTACAAGTTACCCCTGACCCCTCTGACTGAGATTGGGTTGATTTAAAGGTCCTTAACTGCGTCATGCATAGTTAAAGAAAGTAATCTCTACAAAAGAAACAGAAAACACAAAATAAACCCATTCGCCGTGTCTCACATCTACGGCAGATTGCGCTGGCAATGAGTAAAAGAGGTTATTGAGGTGTATAAAACTTAAACAGCAACAAAATAGGATAGAGCATTCAAAACACAGTGTGCTCCGTTTCAGGACCATAATTCTTCTGTTCTTCCAAACTTGTAGATGAGGGTGCTGCATAAAATGAGAGAAAGAGAGGAGATTAATTACAGGATGCCTGCGGCATAACTGGATCCATACAGAGAAGAGGCTGTTTTCAGTCATTTACTTCTCTAAACTGAAGAGGAAGAAGAAAAACACATGGGCACACCCGGTCACCCCCATGGGAAGGAGGAATCGACCGTGATTAGACAGGACAGCAGAGGAAAACACCTGGGCACACAGGGTCGCCCCCATGGGATGGAGCAATCACACACGTGATTACAGAGGTCAGGCATGGACCCCACACACAGCCAGATCACAACTACTGCCCGATCACGTTATTCTACAGTGGGCAGGATTGGCAATCTTTTTAGAGAGTTAGGAGCACGTAGCCAGTTAGGTGCCTGGAAGAATCGCAGTACTGTTATGGAACTACAAGTCCCAGCATACTACATAAGCCAGAGGCCACAGTTTGCTATGCTCCTGTGTAATCTTAAACTATTGACGTTGACTGTGATACAGAAACACACTAAATAAATACATGATGACCCAGGAGCAGAGCTGGTGGTGGCTCCTCCGCTGATGGCCTCTGGCTCACAGGACGTAGAGGGGCAATGTCTACAACGGCTGGCAAGCCAAACGGCGCTTATCCATGCTACAGGGTACTCCTAATATAAGAGGATATAATAAAACAAATGTAAACCATAGAAACCAATAAGACACAGTAATTGGTCATGAGCAGTCTATAAAGTCCGACACTGGTTGCTAAGGTTAGAACCACCTTTGACCATAGGTTGGCGGACTGTGGAAGCACTTTTTTTTCATTACATGGAAAGTCACGTGTAGAGTAATGATGGATTTGCCGGGATTCTACATTTTACAACTGGTCAGTGTGCCCTGAAATCGTCTGGACCTCAGTGTGGGAGAAAATGGTCACGTCCGGGTAGCCGAATTAATAATGTGCAGCGGATGAATGTAGTTAATTGGGACAATCCAGATCTGAGGAATCTCCAGAAAAAGTGCGGAACGATCACAATTCCAAAACTTACCTAAAAAATATCAAAGCGTTCTGGAAAAACACAGCCAGCCCGGGGTAGACATTGACATCTGCAGAATACAAACAGCAGAAATCAGGACTGTGGTTATGGACAGCTCCTCTGCTTGCAATATAGGCAAAATGTCTAAAGCTGGCCACACATCTAAAGATTATCTGTCCAACCAGCCAACTAGTTGATTGGTTGGAATGAAAATCTGGTAACGTATGGGAGTAACTGATGATCAGCAATTTGCTCCTAAATGCCAGAAAACAGATGAAAATGGCCGTCAGACAAGTTTGTTAAATGTTTGATCCTTAACAATTTGTTCAAACAACAGTTTTTGTCCATTTTCCGGCGTTTTGGAGCAAATTGCTGATTGTCATTTGCTTTCATACCTTACCAGGTTTTCATTCCAACCAATCAACTAGTTGGCTGGTTGGAGAGATAACCTTTAGATGTGTGGCCAGCTTTAGAATGTGGGTTTAGCAGCTCTAATTAATCTGAACCAGGCCACCCTCCGGCAACACAGAACATCTTTCAGCTTGGGAGTACCTATAATGGGGTGCATGAGCCTACTTGGAGAGCTCATTACCCAGTACAGTGGTCATTGTTGGAGTTCTATTCCCCATAAACACCTTTTCACATCTTATACATCACTTATAAATCTTACGAAGATGCTATAAGCCTCTAACAATACGAACGCTTGGGCACGTGTCCTAGTGGCAGGCATGTGTGGCATCAATGGTGGGTAGGCTATGACCATTGAATGTTGTGCCTAAGAGGTAGTAGACACAAACACTTGAGCTTCATCACAGCCTGCACACAGGGGTAACATAAAACCATATATTGCACATTACACTGTGCAAGACCATTGAGCAAATGCATCTATCTTGGCTACAACACCATTGACAAACACACATTAGGAAGTGCTGTATTTGTTACATAATTTCGGTTTATCCCCAAATACCTCAGCGATGTCACTGGGTTCTAGTGAAACAATAGGCTGCATGTTCAAGAACCTTAATCCATCTTATTACATGGCTGGCTACATTGTTATTCCATGCAGAAAACAATGCAGAAAATAAAAACCTGAAGTCATGTTAACCCATAAAATCTGTTTACTAGGCATCAAAGTTATCGTTCCTGCTAGGCTTCTTTCATGGGGCGTTACGCTTTGCCCCTTTATTAAAAGCCAAAATGCGCCC
Source organism: Taudactylus pleione (assembly GCA_031769625.1). Taxonomy (NCBI): domain Eukaryota; kingdom Metazoa; phylum Chordata; class Amphibia; order Anura; family Myobatrachidae; genus Taudactylus; species Taudactylus pleione. The sequence goes on from JAUIMM010001084.1 coordinate 484,823, forward strand.
TGCTGGGTTCGCCACGCTTCTCTGTCTCGCCCCCCTTCGCTTGTCTGGGCAAAGATAACTGGTATACTCACTCTGTGTGACGTAGGCTCCAAAGAGGATCCACATAGAGGCGATAAGTGATCCGAACATCATCATGAAGCCAATGAATAGCCAGACCCGTGCACCTGTGTGACAGAGGTGATGTTATTGCACAACATGAAGGGTTTAGAGGGTAATAAATGTGTACATACTGCCTACTGACTGGGCAATCTGTGGGTAGAACGTAACAAGCTGCAGCCGGTTTCTGTGCTAGTTCTCGGTGAGCGGATAGGCCGAGTACTGGATCAGCCGGCATTGTGCGCTGGGGAGCAGGAAGAACGCTGTGGTGGAAATACAGAGAACTGATTACTCACCTGTTCTTCCCAAGCAGCCATCGCTGTAACTGTCTCCTCGTACTTGCGCATTAGACACGGCGTTTATCCTGTCAGGACAGGAGACAAGTCAGTTCTTTGTTGAAATAATCCCAATATGTGCGTGGGAGTCTGATGCTTACTAAATCAGCTTATTGCCTTTGGCAAAACATATATAACATATGAATCACTGTGGAAAACAGAGTGTAATAGAGAAGATCACACATCATGCCATAGTTGGGAGAGCATCACTTAAAATACACTAAGATACATTTTAAAATGGCAGCCATTCCACTGTCCTGGTTTAGCAGTGCTCCTCACGGTGACTGGAATAGAAAACACTTAGGGGTAGAGTATATTTACTGAAGTGCGGGTTTTTAGAAGTGGAGTTGTTGCCCATAGCAACCAATCAGATACTACTTAACATTTAACTAGCACCTTCTACACGATAATGGCTAGTATCTGATTGGTTGCTATGGGCAACACCTCTACTGCTAAAAATTCTCACTTTAGTAAATATACCCCTTAGTGAGCATGGACCCGATTCGGAGTCGTACGTAATGCCAACGCCTGCAGCGACCGGAATGCTAATGCAACTATACCCACGTATTACGAGTCCTACGCATCTCTGTGATCACACCGTCCCCCATTTGCCAAAGTAGCTGTCATCCCTGTCAATGTCACTTACACCTACCCCATGCTGGGTGCAAGTGATCTTTCTGAATTTGGCGTCCACTACGCAGACGCACGACTGAGAATAGCTACACGACAAACCCACGGGACATTCGTAGGCCAGCTGCCACCCATTTAGCTGTCATAGAGAAACCATTGCGATGCGAACGACTCAGAATCGCTTATAAATCCTTACAGATGCGTCCGCAGCCTCTCGCTGTGTGTGTAGTGTTTGCTGGATGTGACCAGATGCGGCTGCACTGGAACTTGCCTGTAAAATGGCGACTGTCGTACAGTACGCTGCGCTCTCTGAGGGACACTGTTACAGGACATGCCTATTGAACGTTAAACACCGAGGGGGCGATTTAATTGTTTTTTTTTTAGCCACGCTAATGGGTGCCCAATGTAGCGATTTAACTCTTTTCGGGCGCCCATTAATTATAGCGCTTGTTGCACCCAGTTAGACCGGGTGTAGCCGAGTGAACCGGTTAGGGAGCCCAAACACAGGCTTGCCTGGTACACACTAGACTTGCAAATGATGCCATGTCGTCAACGATTTACCTTAACTCCCGGACAAACGATCAAGTGCATACACAGTGTGCAATCTAACAAACGATCGTTAACGATATAATGTAACCATATCGCCTGGTCGTTCGGTAGTGCGTACACACTGCACGATCTGAGGGGAATTGTTAACGAGATTTACAGACCTTACTGCATTTAGAGAAGATCTGAAGATGCGACGATGGCGCCATGGGAGCGCGCATAGTGCGACATGACTATTTGAACGATTTGTCATTCCGATGCGCCATGTCGTTCAAAATATCATTAGTATGTAGGGGCCTTTATCACATATTTCGACTCGCCACCTCAAGAGGCTATGGACAGAAATGTCAGCGCCAGCGGCTATCGCGCCCGAACAAGGCAACAGTTGAATTGCTCCGTCAGGTTCACTCGCTGATAGCCATCCGAGCAAACAATTGAATTCCCCCCTAAAAAAAGTAAACTAAATCCTCCTCCAGCAAATGAACATAACTACTTCAACAAAAGCAACTTGCTGTGCAGGTAATAGCAATGCCCATGAGTGGGAGGAAAAGTCGTGTTCCCCAGTTAATTACACAAATACGGGAATAATCAGGATGTGTAAATATCCCACGTTCACGCTCCTAGAACTGGGGGAGTCAGGAGCGATGTCCCGGATCAGTCTCATTGGAAACTAGGTGGGAAGTGGACAAGAACGAAGCCAGCTAGACAATTGTATCCAGCAGATCTTCAGAACAAGTTTGTCCTTGGCGCAGTGATTACCCGGCACCAAACTCCCACAGCCTGAACGGTTTTCTATTTCAATATAAGAACCATTTGTGAGAAGGTGATTATTTGGGAGGAGTATGTATGATTATGTAGTCATAATCCCAGCTGTCGGGGTGTCAGAGCTCAGAATGCCTGCACCGGAATCCTGACACCAGTCACCATTCACAATCTTGGTGCCAGCAACCCGACGGTAAGTAGTGGTGTTAGGGGGAGGGTTAGGTAGCAGGAAGGTTAGGATACTTACTAACAGGTATTCTAACCCTGTCGGGATCCCCAGAGCCGGCATCCTGTACCCAACCCATTTGAGGGGTAGGGCAGGATACCTATTGGGACAGGAGACCTTTGAGAGGAGAAACTTATTATAGGGAAGAGAAGAGAAATAATGGCACCTATACTGAATGGTTAGCTTGCCAGAGACTTACTATCACAGACACTAGGTAAAGTACTAGAGCACGGCTAGGTTTACACATTCATCACTTAACATTTGCATGATGCAAATACAAATGGGGTAAGTAGTATATGTAGCAAGAATAAATAAGAGATGTTTGTGACTCAAACACATTCCATGGATATCTTCATGAATAATCTGCTCGGTGAATTGCAGACTATCAGCACTGCTTGTTAAAGTCCACTTTCTCCTACAGGGAAGCACAAGGTCATTGACATACAAAGTAACATTTACTCAACAGACCAGAATAAACTATTATATTAACTTAAGAGTAGGAACATGCTGTGTTTTCCCTGTATTTACTAAATGGTTTCTATTCACAAGGGCACTGAGTACTGTACTGAAATCCTACTTGCCATAGCCAGGAACTGAAAGTAAAGTAGTATACTGTAGTTATGTAACATGTGATTAAGGACTCATTATGCTATTGCCAGCATTATCGGCACATTTATAGCTCAGCACGTGTAGCCCCAACTTATCACGCGTGCTTGTTAATGTAATTACAAAATGAGGAATATGGGCGCCTGTATGTGGTCATCTGCTAAGAGCGATCACTGGGCCAGGGTGCACAAGTGGGGCTCATTTCAGAGTCGCACACAGCGGCGTCCGTGTCTGCAACATTATGCAAATGCCACTACCAGCCCTTCTTTGGTGTACAGCTGTGCGTCTGACTGTGTAAGGACTGGGGGTCTGCATCGCTACCAATCGCAACTGCGATTACGCACGCAATTGGCCGATTGTTGCGTTCTGCACATGCGCGAAGACTCCACTGCGATCGGGACTGCGATCGCAGTGACCTACACAGCTTGGTCTTTCACTGTGTGCGATGAGGTTAGCAATTCCCGAGTAAGGTCAGAGGCGGTCGCTAGAAGCGATCGCTCTCTCTGAATGAGGGCGGCCGCTTCTTTTTTTTAGTGCGGCCTCCTGGTTGCTAGCTAAGCTGTGGGTTACCACCCACAGCTTAGCGACCGACCAGGGTGATGGTCGCGATGGTCAAGACCATCGCGACCATCGGGGCTTGCGACGAGACCCTAAGGTTGGGTCTCGGCAACCGCAAGCCCCAGGGAGCTTCCTGCTCTGATTGAGCAGGAAACTCCCCACTGACATCACTGCGGCCGCCCACAAAACGGCAAGCGTTCCGTCAGGAACGCCTCCGTTTGTGTAGCCATCCCCCCACCCCGCCTGCAAAACGGGCCGAGCTGACGATCAACATCGACAGCCGGCCCTTTTGTAGTGAGCTCCGGAGCGAGAGAGTTTCTCTCTCGCTCCGGGGCTTGCGCACGTGCAGTCGCTGCGCGTGCGCAGGACCAAAACATCGACCCGGTTGCGAGCGCTCAGCGCTTGCGACCGGGTCTGAATGAGGTCCAGAGTTTGTGCAAGTGTGCGTGAGAATGTGATGGTGCTCGATGTTACCGATAATACATGTGTCTCAACTGTCGCCCCTAGGCAATGGCTTATAATGCCTAGGGCCAGCTCTGCGTCTGAACATGGACTCTTTGGAAGCTCTAAGCATCAGAGAACGCAGCCGCTTTCAATGACACGCCCTCGACACTCCGATAACATGCAGACACCCAAATATTTTTTGCATTCACTTCAGGCCACCTCCCAGTCACCGCTCATCGCTTTACAGTTCTACTCCATTTCCGATACCAGTGGTCCTGTATGCAATAGCACCTTTGTGCGTACAGTCAGGGTAACGCATGCGCCATCGGGGTTTCCAAAATAATTTGCACATGCAAATAATTGCTCAACTGCGCCAACATGGGCACTGCGTTGAGTTAGCGCCCACCTCTGATTCAGGCCCAATATGTGAAGATGGTTGGAGGTCATAGGGCAGATAAGCTGCGTTGTCATTATTATTAACCCATTGTACGAGTGCTCGATCGATAGTGCCGTCCTTCCCTGTTATGTGGCATACTATGGTCCAGGTTAAGGAACGCGCCTCCTGTGGCCGTTGAAGGAACAGCCAATTACCACATGAAACGCACATTAATTCCAAGTTATATTATAATGCGTAATCCAAAAGTTAGTTTCAATACTCAGTACATTACCAACTTACATGAAGAATGCGACTGTAGAGAACACACCGCATGTGTGAAACGCGTGGTTCAAATCTTCAGTAGGGCTCACGACAGCAGCATCGATCATTATCCACCACCCTGAGAAGAACTGAACAAGTCTAATTGAGTATATTCACCTATAATCCTTAATAAAATGCAAGAAATGTAGTAGTGTCATAAGTAGCATCAGCAGGCGGCGCCCCTAGAGGATCTGAGAAGGTATTGCACTCCATGCTAATTTAATAAAAAGATAGCAGTAATAATAACAACAATGACAATGATAAAGGCCTCATTACAGGTCCAGGAAAGCGCTGTAAATTAAAAGCTGCACATTAAAAAGGGAACTATTTGTCTGTGTTTAAAAAATATTATCAAAAACATCACCTATTTATTATTTTTTTGCAAGCCTCTCAGCAATCTTCAAATGACAGCAGATCTATATATAAATATGTAACAGACACATGACATGACCTATTGAATATGTACTATGTATGTGACGTGTATGCTAGGGGACAGTGTTGCCAAGATCAATTTAAAGCAGGGGTTCTCAGCTCCAGTCCTCAAGCACCACCAACAGGTCATGTTTTGTGGATTTTTTCTAACCATGCACACATAAGCAGGGGTGCCGATAGCTGCGCCAGGCCCGGGGGATGAAGGGTGTGTGGTCTAATCGAGGGAGGCGTGACCACTCTCCCTTAGAAAACGGAGCAAAAAAATAATTTTTTTGCAGCACTACGCGCTGGGGAGAGGGCGCTGTGAGCCCCTCGGCCCGGCGCATAGCCAGTGGGGGGGGGGGTGCGATCCGCGAGACAGGAAGCAGACGTAGGTGATGACAACACAAATACTGTATGACATATCCATGTAACTGAAGCTACCACCTTTCTGGTGGCTGAACCACAACTACAAATGTCAGCCTGTTTTCAGTTCTCACTTTTCTGGAAGTGATGTAAATGCTAAGATAAAACATCTCATTGCAATAAAGTATACTGCTATTTGCAGTAACTAGTGGGATAACTTCGCGTGGCATTATTTGGTGTTGCTGCCACTGTTTGCAAAATCCCAGGGTTGAAATACAATCATTATTAATATAGCCTCCAAGACATAAACATACAGAGCATTGTTTCCTATATTAACTTCCCCGTTTTGCTCCCTGTACAAAAGAATAAGACGATTTGTATCAAGTCTGTGGCCTGCAGGAAAGAGGATCGGTGAGAATAGATGCACTTCCCTTAGGAAGCTAACCTGCGACACTTACAAAGTGGGGCACACTCATTATATGGCAGCACATATCATGTTGCTCCCATGTATAAAACAAAACATCCCCTTTATTATTATAATTCTACTATAATGTTCGGCCATTGCCTACATGCGGTAGTTTGCAAATTAATACCCCTACCCCACATGATGTCACAAACATGCCCAGCGCATGCCATAAAAATGTACAACATGAAGGGGCGTAGCCTCCTACCCAGTACCCGGACCCACCAAACGCCTCAGTGACTAGTGTGGCTTTGAAGACCACTTTTTACTAATAAATGAATCAATGTGATAAGTTGACAGCTCACTTCTTGCATAAACCATTCAATGGGTAATACAGTTTTATTGCCACCATCAACATACTGGACATTTATTAAAGTTGCATCAGCTGAGTGTGCTAGAAGCACCAGAGCAGAGAGCAACACCCCAGGCAGGAAAAAGGAACTGCACGGGCTGTGACAGGTGCAGGGTGCTAGAATGAAGACTAACTGGGAGGTAGATAATGAGTTATGTTTTCTACGGCCAGCTGCACTCACAAGAACTGTAATATACTTCCCTTTACTTACCAGAACCCCGGCTACCACAGACGCAATGGTGTTCCTCTGCTCTCCCCAGTCGATACACTCGCACTGCGGCCATCGGAAGTTATCCAGGAACCCTGCCATTTTCTCCAGCCGTTTCAATTAGGCCGTTTCATTAACTGTAAAGAAATAAAAAAATAAAATTAAAAACAGCATGTTAATGAGAGCAATACACTAGAACACAATAATAATAATAAGTAGTCAAACAATATACAATGAGGGAAGTGAATTTTTGGAGAGGGCGAGCTATCTAGCCAGCCCACCCTAGTCAAAGCAATCCCTTCAGGGATTAATACCCCAGTCCAGCCAAGGTCTCGCAAAGGACATCATAGTAAGTAGTGTTCATTCTAGCACCTTGCACCTACCACAACCAGTGCAGTTCCTCTTTCCTGCCTGGGGTGTTGCTCTCTGCTCTGCTGCTTCTAGCACACTCTGGTCTGTATCTCAGCAGTTTGTTGCATCAGCTGAGTGAGCTAGAAGCACCAAAGCAGAGAGAGACACCCCAGACAGGAAAAGGAACTGCATGGGTTATGATAGGTGCAGGGTGCTAGAATGAACACTGGTAAGGGTGACACCGCAGGCGGCTCTACATCCTGGCTCTCCGAGTACATAGCGTATGGAGCACGGCCAAACCAAAACGCTGCCACATCGGCTGCCAGCCCAGTTTCAGGTGTATGAAAAGCAAGGTGGCACCGTGGATACAGTACTATGGTTGTCTCTCACCGCTGGGGTCATGCGTTTGATTCCAACCACACACCTATATGTGTGGAGTTTGTATGTTCTCCTCCTATGGGCTTCCTCTGTGAAAACACTCCAAAGGCATACTTGTTGGTTAATTAACCCTACAGTGTGTGTGTATGTGGTAGGGAATACAGATTGTAAGCACAACTGGGTTACAGATTGATGAATGATTAAATATTCTCTGTAAATGTAATGTATAGGCGCTAGGTAAATAACGGTAATTAAAATAGCTGGGACAGGTAGAGTGTGAGCTCTCCGATTATTTAGCATGCACAGGGATAAACTAAGATTTCAATCCACAATGTAGGACCAATAGCAGAGGACAACATGGGTGGGGGCTACCAAATAGAAGTCTTCCACATTTAGGGGAAAAATATAAAGACCAGAAGGTATACATGCAATATACCATAGCAGACAACTTTTGAAGTATGCCATAAAAAAAAAAGAAGGTATTAGATAAATATGGGCAATACACTATATTGTAGTAGTGTTAACTCTAGCTTCGGCGGCAGGCAGGGCGCCGGAGCTAGAGAGGGCAACCTTGTGCGCGCGCCCAAGGCGCGCGTGGTCATGAAAAGGGGACTCGTCCCCTTTTCGTCATACTTGGGGGCGTGCCCGGCGCTTACGGACACGCCGGGCAGCCCCCAAGCGCTGCAGAAAGGGAGAATAGATGCCGGGCGCGTAGTCCATTCTCCGGCGGTGACCGGGTCACCGCATGTTTCTCCACTCACGGGACACTGCGTCCCGCGGGTGAGGACGGCACCCGCAGGCTGTGAGGGCAGGGTGCTTTTTGCCCTCCAGAAGGAGGACAGGGCGCCGCGCACCGCTAAAACAGCCTAGCGGGAACGCTATTGTAGTGTTCATTCTAGCACCACGCACCTGTTCAGTTCCTCTTTCCTGCCTGAGGTGTTGCTCTCTGCTCTAGTGCTTCTAGCACACAAACTGCTTAATGTCGGCAGTTTGTTGCAGCAGCTGAGTGTGCTAGAAGCACCAGAGCAGAGAGTGACACCCCAGGCAGGAAAGAGGAAGAATGAACACTAATATTCTATTTACTACAATCTGACTTTCGGAATAATGGTCTGTTCTGGGCCATTCCGTAGAACGTGAAACCTAACTGGCAACATATAATTTAGAAAAATTCCTGCTATATAGTGTCCCTGCTTTTTCTGTACATGTGGTGTGAAAAACCATCAGTGTTCCCTATACTGGTTAAGAGATATGCGGCAACACTGGTATATCTATAAATGCTAATCCCCAGCTATCTACTATTGGACACAAATGCACGTGAATGACAGTATTTCAAGAGGAAGTTTAAAAGTTTTGTTATGACTCTATAATAATATAAATTTAGTACATTTACTACAAATAAATATATAACTGTGTGACTTACATTCATTCTACATTAGATAATGAAAACGCACATGTCCCTCTCCGTCACACTGGATGTCCCTTTCCGTCACCAAAACTACTGTTTTTTGTGGAGGTTTTTTTGTACAAAGAACAAATGCACAAATATTTAGATTAATATATTATTAAACCATCAGGTCTGCTTACCCTGCACAGGAGAAATCAGAGCCCAGCCAGGTCTAATTTCACAGAAGTTTAATGTTGTGTTACCTCAGAAGGATTTTGTATTTAGTCCCGTTCCGTCATAAGTACATAGCAATTGTTGCAAAAAAAAAAAAAAATTACAAACATTACTTTTATTTGACTAGGATCAACATTAAGCTTCAACTAATTTATGATAAATGAAAGTTCTAGATTCATTATTCAACTTTATTCATGGAACGGGACTTAAATGTATCCAAATGTCCAATTCTGTCCCATGGAATGGCCCTTCTGACATCCAAATAACATACAGTCATGCAGAACATTCTCTGATAAACATCGTACTTGACTGTGTGTGTGTATGTATATATATATATATATCTATATATCTATCAAGTGTGTGCATCAACTACATATATGATCTACTGGATGAACATATATGTGTATGTTATGGCAGGGTTGGACTTATCCCAGGAATCAATAACCAAACAAAATAGCTGCTGGGGCCTAACTACGAGAGTCCCTTCTATTCCTAACTTGTCTAACACTATATAACAGAGTTAAATATTACTGAACCGCATATCCCTGAGATAACATAAAACACCATAATCTAATAGCATGTAATGGTTGTAAAGTCTACAAGGGCCCGGCACACAGGCATATAATAACAGCATCATACAAGGCACGCAACCCTAAGGCAGCGCTGATCTCAGTATATGTCAGCACTGGTCTTAGTATCACTAACTAATCATGTGAAAGTGGAAAATGGTTACTAGACAAACACTAAAAAGCAGAATATATTTTAATGAGCTATTACAACATAGTGAATGAATGTGTTACTCCCTTCTATGGGGGTGAGACATTTGTCTTACACAAACCATCTGTTACAGGTTGGGTGTGGGATGTCGGTGCTCGGGATCCCAGGATGCCATCATCTCGACAGGGTTAGGGTATAGACATCTGTAGGTAGGTATCCTAAAACTTCTGCGGCCCCTCCCTCCTCGCTGCCTAAACTTAACCTCCCCCCCAGTGTCTAAATCTAACCCACCCCCTAGTGTCTACCCCTAACCCCGCTACTTAACCTCGGCGGTGGGGAAGCCGGCACCGGGATTCTGTCAGGTGCTGGGATTGCAGCGCCAGTATTCTAAGTCCCAGCATCCCACTTGCCGGGACACTGACCACATCCCTCTATTACATGTATTTGATAATTATATTATTGTATAGGCTCATTGAGACCAACAGGTTCCATCCCCAATAACCACTTAAATGCTCTTTTAAAAACTGAAACATGCCCACACTGCTTCCGCTGGTCTTGAGTGGGTGAGGTTATAAATGGGGTGGGGATCAGAAAAATGAGGAAGCTCTGTACTATACAGGTGGAGATACATCGACAGGGTTGGGGAAAAAAAGTTTTTTTTTTTTTTAACAAAGCATTACATGGTTGATCAGGATCTCTAATACAAAGCAATGTTTCACAGTATTAATATAATATGCAGGATTTGATTTTTTTTTTTCTTTAAAACATTAATACAAGAAAAAACTGGTTTAAACATAAGAAAAAAAAAATGTTCCCCTAAACCCTCATATATATATATATATTAACGCAAAAACGATGTTATCGCACCCATATTGAATACCCCTGTTTGTCTCACATGGGAGGCCATACTCTGACAGACAGTCTGCCCCTAGTACGGAGTTTGCGCATGTTTTGATGGTGCGACCAATGGTTGCATCTAAAGACGATCAAAGTGGGCGTGTCAGTCCTTACACATTCTGACGCACGGCTGTACACCAGGGAAGGGCTTGTAGCGATATTAGCATAAGGTTCCACGCGCTGCGCAGCCAAAAGACACACTCGCACAGACTCCGCAGCATTCGCTTCAGAATCAGGCCCATTATGTTTTATTAGCATTTTATGTATTATTTATTATTATGTATTAAGTTATTTATACAGCACTTTAAAGAGAATATTACGTCATTCACATCAGTCCCTGTCAGAGTGAGGCTTACAATCTATATGCACTTAGGTACACACGCATGCACGGGTTTATTTTGTAAACCAGATATGTCGGTGAACATCGTCGTTCACAGACATCTGGCTGTGGGAATGGGCGACCCGCCGACAACCGACATCTCAACTGGCCCAGGCATATCGTTCTGCCGATTGGTTAGCACGTATAGCTGACCAATCAGCCGCTCTGACAGCAGATTGGTCTGCTAACCGATCCATTGGTGCAGAGTGTACCCAACATAACCTACCCACCAGTATGTTTTTGGAGTGTGGTAGGAAAACAGTGCACACAGAGAAAGCCCATACAAACTCCACACAGTTAGGGTCTTGGTGGAAATCCAACCCAAGACCTCAATGATGTGAGGCAGCAATGCTAACCACTACTTCAACCATGCTGTACAATTTGTATCGAACGGTATTAAAACATAAATAAATGTAAATCTGTTTTTATGACATAGTAAAGCACCCAGTGTGTCCACTCGCAAAGCTGGTCTCTATGTTGTACACTTACAAAACAGTAATTAAATAGCAATACCACTGTCACAATAACCATAATGGTGACATCTCTCTAAGCTAGCAGTGTCATCAGGGGACATGTTATATGTCTTGTCTTATTAATGGCTCACAAGGATCAGGGGGAAGGAGCATCGAGATGAGCTGGCGGAATAGAACTCATGCTGCAGAGGTCACCCCTTCCCCATGTTAGTAGCACCCAGGCCCCCAGCAATGCAGAATATAACAGAATGAAGCAGTAACATACATGGGACCCTGAGTGTTGGTGGCACAGAGATGAATGATGGGGAGCGGGGCTGATCAGCCTGCATGCATCAGCTCACTGTCTTTAACAGAGGTCACACACCTCACTATATACCCAGAGAGACTCCAGCAGCTGTGGAACTACAAGTCCCAGCGGTCCCTACTATACATGCTAGGGTTGGCAATCGCACAGCAGAGAGAGAGAGAGACACAGATCCCCCGCATCGGGTGCGGGCGCTGTGACTGGGAGAGTAGCTGTCTGGACCCTGCGGGGTAGAGGGGTCTCTGCGACTTACCCACTGCTGTAGCTCAGTCGCTCGGATCGCGACACCCTTCCATCTGAGACAGGGTCCCGCCCATACCGGGTGCGTCACGGTGACGGGGGCGTGGCGTATACGGCTGCTGCTGATGCGGCCATCGTGGTGGAGGGCAAATGTACCAGGAACAGGAAGTAGACTGCAAGGCTACAGGGCGTAATTATTATTATTTATTTTTTATTTTTTTTAAGACAACTTTATTTAACAGATTACAAAGTTAGACTAATATTTATTTTTATTACTATATTATTATTATTATGTTTACTATTATTATTTTTACATTACGGGAAAAACTTATCAAGCCTAAATAGGACAAGTGGAAGGGTTAGGTCTAGACTATACAGGGCTGATGGCCCTGTGACGTCACACCCACGTGACTCGGCCTGAAAGGGGGAGGGGCGGGGATGGTAACGGGGACCAAAAGTGTCCGCTCGCCACGCTTCGGGCATGGTGGCTCTATGCCCTAGTGGATGGTAACGCAGGAGCGGTCCAGCCTCCTGCAGCGGTCACGTGGTGTCTACGTCACAGAGGTCCTTTCTCCAACTTGGAAATAGCAGCAACCCAAGTTGGAAGCGTTGTCTAGAACAACCAATCAGATTCTAGCTATCATTTTATGGAATGTACTAGATAAATGATAGCTAGACTCTGGTTGCTATGAGTAACTCTACTTGTCCTCTTTAGAAGGTAGGATAAATCTCCCCTTATGGCAGAGGTTCCCAAACAAGGTCCTCAAGCACCCCCAACAGTTCAGTTTTTAGAGATGACTATGGTTGAGCACAGGTGCTTAAGTCAAATTGACTGAGGTACTAAGTAAGTCACCAGTGCTCAGCCATGGATCTCTCTAAAACCTGAACTGTTGGGGCGCCTTGAAGACCGCATTTGAGAACCTCTGCTTTATGGCATACCTTTCCAGTCATTTTGGAAGGACAGTGTCTCAGGAACTTCCTGCTGCCCCACCCATGGGCCACGTGCCATGTCAGATGGGTGTGACACGCGGGCATGCCCCCAAAACATACTTGCCGACATTCAGCTCCCTCCTTCCGGGACGGATCTGAATGACTGCTTACAGCGGGGGGCTTGGCCACGCAATGATGAAGTTTTGTGGGTAGGGCTGGGGGCGTGACTGCGCGATCACAATCGTGGCCCCGCCCCCACTTCACAAAATTAACTGCATTGTGAAGCAGGGGGCGGGGCCACGATTACGCGAATCACCTCACTACCCCTCCCTCCTTTCTATCTTTACTCTGGGGGGGGGGGGGTCGGGAGGCTTGCCTGCCTTTCCGGGGGGGCCGGGAGCGGCACCCGATATTGAGGCTCCCGGATAAATCGGGAGGGTAGGCAAGCCTGCTCCAAAATGATCCGCTACAGGGAGTAACCCACAGTCACAGCCCCTTTGGATGCGCGTGCAGAACATCTCCCCCTCCCAAATGTCTGGACGTATGCCATACTTAACCTGCAGGCCCAGCGACAGGGGAGTACAAAGGGGACACTTGTACCTGGAACCGAGATCCAGTTCATGTGTCCCCCTTGCCTCTGCCGCTGCTGTAAGCAGAGCACAGGCAGAGAGAGGAAGGTCGGCAGCCCGGCGCAGCGTACATGACGTCATGACATTGCATCGCTGGATCAGAGAGGAGCCGGGCCTGAGCCACCAGGGAAGAGGAACAGCAGGCAGCCGGTAAAGTGTTGGCTGTCTGGACTAGAGAGACACGAACGGGCGGTAGGGGACTACAGATGAAGTGGGGGCGGGATGAAGCTGAAGACAGCTGGGAAATGAAAATGAGAGACACAGGGACTGGGGAATGAAGCTGAGAGACACAGGGGCTGGGGAATGAAGCTGAGAGACACAGGGGCTGTGGAATGAAGCTGAGAGACACAGGGGCTGTGGAATGAAGCTGAGAGACACTGGAGCTGGGGAATGAAGATGAGAGCCAGGGGCTGGGAAATAAAAGAGAGACACGGGCTGGGGAATGCAGCTGAGAGACACAGGAGCTGGGGAATGAAGATGAGAGACACGGGCTGGGAAATAAAAGTTTAGAGATACAGGGACTGGGGAATAAAGTTGAGAGATACAGGGACTGGGGAAAGAAGATGAGAGATACGGGCTGAGGAATGAGCTGAGAGACACAGGGGCTGGGGAAAGAAGCTGAGACACAGGTGCTGGGGAAAGAAGCTGAGACATGGGCCGGGGAAAGAAGATGAAAGACACAGGGATTGGGGAATAAAGTTGAGAGACACAGAGTAGGCAATGAGGTTGAGAGACACAGGGGCTGGGGAATGAAGCTGAGAGACACAGGGGCTCGGGAATGAAGCTGAGAGACACAGGGGCTGGGGAATGAAGCTGAGAGACACAGGGGCTCGGGAATGAAGCTGAGAAACACAAGGACTGGGGTATGAGACTCAGAGACATGGGCTGGGGATTGAAGCTGAGTGACATAGGGTGGGTAATGAAGCAGAGAGACATGGGAGGATGATGAAGCTGAGAGACGAGTGGGGGATAATGATACAGAGAGACACGGGTGGCATATGAGTGGATGGCTGGAGATGGAGAGATACGGGATGAGACTGGAGACAGGGATGGTGCTGGAGCGACACAAAGGAGGACGAGGCTGGAGAGATGAGGGTTGAGGCTGATGCAACACAGGCAAGGATAAGGCTAAGAGACAGTTGGGGAGAAGGCTGGAAAGACACAGATGAGCCAGTGGCAAACTAGCATGTACCTACTGGGAAGGGATAGGGGGCCCCAAGATTTCTGTTGCCAGCTCTGCTTATCTACTCTTCCAGAAGGTGAGGGAGACCCCTAATTTTTCAGGTAGTCCCCCGGACCTCCAGAAGAGTGGGTGGATCTACTCATCCCGTCGACTTCCTAGTGAAGTGGGCATGATGGGGAGATAATACCAGGAATTGCAGGTCTGTAGGGGGAGAGGTGTTACATTTTGCAAATGTTGTCATTAGCCCCTCCCTACAGACCTGCATTTTACCATGACAGAGGTGGGGCCTAATTACATAAAGAGCCCGCCCCCCCCCCCCCCCCCCCGTGGTAAGCTGCATCTCCTCTCCGGGCTTCTCCCATTGGTAAGTATGAGGTATGTCACGTGGGTCCTATACAAATTTCCCTTTGCCACTGGCTGCCACACAGTGTATTAAGTTAAAACAAAACAGTAAATGAACCATACTTGCTGACTTTTAAGAAGAGTCCCAGAAGGGGTTACCATGACCGATATGCGAGGAAGAGGGATTCAAGACTCACACAGTCAGGAAAAGTTGGTAAGCATGAAATGAATTTGCAGCAAAAGCACCAACTATACATGTGATGAACAGAACACGCCAACATTAATTTAGAACTATTGATGCCAACATTATAAAATACTGTCCGGTTTTGTTGCCAAACTGATGCATACCTCACAACCAGTATAGAGGGTATGAGCTCCTCATATTGTGGTATGGCGCTAATACAGGGGAATACCTCCCAAAACCACATTGCAAATCGGAGCAGTGGTGTTGTCCCGTGTAAATTGGGAACGTTGGGTTGCACATAGGTCACTCTTCTTCCCACTGGGGACTGTACTACCATCCCAGAAGGGAAGACTTCTCAGTGTTTTTGTTCTAGATAAAAAAAAATGCAGATACTCAAAACAAGGAGCCAGTAGTGGAGAGAGACATGAATTAGGAATGCCAGAGTGGAGAAGGTTACAGTACAGTCCATCTGAGAGATGACCAATAGTGAATAGGGGGGAGGGGTCTTATTTTACTCCAGAGTGACAAAGTCTTAAAGACATCACCAAAATGGTAGCGGAATGAATGGCAGAGAGCATGAAAGTGGGGTTAAAAAGAAAGGGGCACATCGGGGATAAATTCTAGGCAGCGGATTTGTGGGACAGGAGAGTGTGATGCTGTCAACTGATAGTGAAAGGTGGGGGGGGAAGGGGGGGGTGAGAGGACTCGGGAGTGTGGGAAGATGATAATCTCAGTTTTAGGGCCGGATTCACTTAGACGCAAAAAGCCGTAATCCGCAAAAAAGTTTTTCGCCTATTGCCGCTGTCCACATGTTTGCGTTTTACCTCGAATTCGCGTTGAACAGGCGAAGGCGGTGGAAAGTACAACAGACGAAAAGTCTGTAACTTTTCGCGGGTAATTGAATACGGGCCTCAGACATGTTTAGTTTAAGAAAGTGTCGGATCAACAAGAAGGAAATAGTAAAAAGACAACTGAATACTGTTAATTCTAGCACCCTGCACCTGTCACCTGTCCTGCCTGCCTAAGGCCCGTATTCAGTTCCTCTTTCCTGCCTGGGGTGTCGCTCTCTGCTCTGGTGCTTCTAGCACACTCAGCTGATATACAGACCAGTGTGTACTAGAAGCAACAGAACAGAGAGCGACACCGCAGGCAGGACAGGTGAAGGGTGCTAGAATGAAGACTAGCTGAAGTAGAGGTAGATGTGAGGGGATCGGTATGGCCGCATGGCTGGCGGTTCAAATCCCGACAGCGGAAGCCCGGCAGAGGTGAAGATCCCAACAGCAGCTAAGGTACTGTAAGTACAAACTAACCTATCCCCCCCCCTAACCCTCCCTTAGGGGTGCCTAACCCTAACCTCCCCCCCCCCAAGTGCCTAACCCTAACCCCCCCTTCCCCGCTGCCTAAACCTAAGTCTCCCGGGGGGTGTCTAACCCTAAACTACCCCCGGGGGTGCCTAACCCTAACTCCGCCTTCCCCTAGCCTAGCCCTAACCCTTCCGGGGGGCTGCCTAACCCTAAGTCCCCCCTAGAAGCCCCTAACCTTCTGATATAAGACCAGTGTGTACTAAAAGTAACAGAACAGAGAGGGAGCCCCTAACCTAACCCTCCCCCCGGGATGCAATCGGGAAGCCGGCTGACATTATACCGACAGCCGGCTTCCTGAACTGTCTTATCCCGGCAAGGGAGAAATGCCCGGCGTCTAGATGTAGACGGCGCTCATTTCACCAACGCCGGGCGCCGCGAGCGGACAGCCACGGGGGGGGGTTTGTTAGGTTAAGCGCACCCGGGATGTCGATGTCGATCGACAGCTCGGCCCGTTTTGCAGGTGCAAGGGGGGGTGGCCAGACAAACGGAGGCGTTCCTGAAGTTTGTAGGCGGCCCTACTGACATCAGCAGTGATGTCAGTAGGTAGCTTCCTGCTCTGTTAGAGCAGGAAGCTACCTGGGGCTTGCGAGAGACAAGACCCGACCCCAAGGGTCTCGTCGCAAGCCCCGATGGTCGCAATGGTCTCGACACCCACAGCTTAGCGAGCGGCCAGGAGGCCGGATTTTAAAGAAGAAGGGGCCGCCCTCATTCAGAGCGAGCGCTAGCATTTTGCGAGCGGCTCTGAATGAGGTCCTAAGTGTATAGGGAGAAAAGAACAGGGCCAACAACAGAACCCTGAGGGACTTTGGTCTCATCTGCCAGTACAGGTGGAGGCACCACACAGTGGAGCCATGATTATGCCATTTGTAACAAAGCAGGATATAAAAGCCACACCCTCTTTACTAGGGAAGTGGATGCAGGGGGTGGACTACTCTCCTGGGAGTCCAGGTGAACTGCCTAAAAGTAGAGAAATATGGCTTTACCAACCTTTTTTTGTGGATGGCAAAGAGGTTTGGGGATGACCTAGCAAGTTCTAACATGGAAAGCATGCCCACTCTGGGAATGCTGTAACTCTCAACATGCAGTAGCTCATCTAACATTGGTGCAGGGTCTGTAGTGCACAAGGACCCATGGTTGGCGTCCCCCTCCCTATACTTTTTAGGCGCCGCAATCTTTCCGGTGATATATTCAGAAAGATGGTTCCCCATAGGAGCTAGCAAAGTGCCAGCGTCTTTGCACCTTTCTGTGCATGCGCCATCTTTCCCAATATATGTTCGAAAGATGGGTTGGTGAGGCGCAGCGATTAAGGAGGGAGCTGCTGCACCCTGCCCCCGATCCACCCCTCTCCAAGCTCTTAAAACACTCCTGTCACATGGTTTGGTTATGTTCCTCTGAACTTTGTCCCACTTGGACAACAGCAGTTGATGGTGAATGGTGTTTTCACCATCCAAAGGCGGCTGTACCATGGCAGACGCCGGTGGATTGTGTGGAAGCAGATCGGCCATCCGACGTTAAAATACTGCTGAATTCACATAGAGAACGGCTGCCGGTCGCTATAGCACGTGTGCATACCGTACATTAATTTTTTGCTCGTATGTGAACCATCACAATTTTTTTTATCATCTTTTTGTTTTGATGTGATGATTAGTTACCATAGAATCGAAAATTATGATGGCAGAAGACCAGCCGTCATTCGATGGTGGGCTCCTGATGTCCATCCCTAGTTGGGAGTAAAGCCAAGAAAGAGCCAGTAACTTTGCACCTTGAATTAGTAAGTATATAACAAACTTATGAACTTATCGATGGTAAGGGTAGCATGTGACATAATTGCAAAAGAGGAATTTTATTGTGTAGCTGTTCCTCTTTCCTGCCTGGGGTGTCGCTATCTCTGCTCTGGTGCTTCTAGCACACTCAGCTGATGCAACAAACTGCTGAGATACAGACTAGAGTGTGCTAGAAGCACCTGAACAGAGAACGACACCCCAGGCAGTAAAGAGGAACAGCTTGGGTTGTGAGAGGTGCAGGGTGCTAGAATGAACACTAGAGATGTCTGCATACCCGATGGTTTGTGTACACCTCCGATTATGAGAGGACTGCACATGCGCACAGGGCCGGTTCTAGACATTATGGAGCTCAGGGCGAAAGTTCACAGTTGCGCGCCCCCCCCCCCCCCCCCAAACAATAAAAAACTTTTTGTAGATGACGTTCCTCTGCACGCGCTGAAAGCACACGCGCTTCCGGAAAGGGAGCGTGTCCTTGCGGAACACCCCCAATTCATTAAACTGTGGGCGTGCCCAGCACTTATGAAGGTGCTGGGCTTACCCCAAGCTCTCCCCTCGTGGTGAATAATTGCCATGTGCAGTAATGCGCCTTACACAGTAATGCCCTTTATAAATACATTATGCCACATGCAGTAATCCCCTTTATAAACAAATTATGCCACATGCAGTAATGCCCTGTATAACACATGCCACACGCAGTACTGGCCTTTATAACACATTATGCCACATGCAGTAATGCCCTGTATAACACATTATGCCACATGCAGTAATGCCCTTTATAAACACATTATGCCCCACGCAGTAATGCCCTGTATAACACATTATGCCCCACGCAGTAATGCCTTGTATAACACATTATGCCACACACAGTAATGCCCTGTATAGCACATTATGCCACACACAGTAATGACTTTTATATTACATTATGCCACACGCAGTAATGCCCTGTATAACACATTATGCCACATGCAGTAATGCCCTGTATAGCACAGTATACAGTATCCCCAATTCAAATTGCGCCACACATTAGTCCCTTATTCATGTTCTGACACACAGTGGTGCCTCTTTTACACAATGCCCAAATTAGTGCCCCTTATACACAAGGCCCACAGTACTGAGTAGTAGTGCCCCTAATACAATGCCCACAGTAGTAGTGCCCCCTATAGTAGTGCCCACGTAATAATGCCCCCTATAGTAGTGCCCACAGTAGGAATACCCCCTATAGTAGTGCCCAAAGTTGGAATGCCCCCATTAGTGTCCCCAGTAGGAATGCCCCCTTATAGACATGCCCCCAGTAGTAATGCCCCTTTATAGACATGCCCCCAGTAGAAATGCCCCCTTATAGACATGCCCCTAGTAGTAATGCCCCCATGCCTCCCTTCTGAAAAATAAAAAATACAAACACAATATTTACCTTAGGCCCCGCTCCTGCGTCCGCTGCCATCCGGTCCGACCACGGCTCCACCACGGATCTATGAGAGAGACGTCATGATTTCATGACGTCCCTCCCATAGTGCTCTATGAAGGAGCCGGAGCTCTGGAGTGAGCTTCGGCTGCCTTTGCAGGGAGGGAAACGGGTGCCCGCTGATAACAAATATCAGCGGGTGCCCGGCAACGCGAGGGGGACCGGCGCTGTTTCTTTTTTATTATGAGATTTTTTTTTTTTTTTACCTTCTGGGGACTCAGTGGCGCCCTCTAGGGGCCGGCGCCCCGGGCAACTGCCCTGTTAGCCCACCCCTAGAACCGCCACTGCATGCGCAGGATGTGTACTGGGAGTGCAGGCGCCAGGGTCTGAGTTGGAAGATGCAGATCTGTGTACTTGCTTTTAAAGCTTTATCCTGGAATTTTTGCCCCTGGGAATGTCCCTGCTTTTTAAAATTGAGCGAGCCAGCAGTATAATTCCTCTTTTTCTATATACTGAATGTAACGTTTCTCTATTCCCAAAACTTAAAAAAAGATATATTTCAAGTAGACCCAGGTGGGAGGTGTCATCAAGCCCCCAGACCAGTGGTTCCCAAACAGGGTGCCTTGAGGACCAAAACATTCCAGGTTTTAAGGATATCCCTGATGCTTGCACACAGACATGTCCTTAAAACCTGGACTGTTAGGGTGCCTTAAAGACTGAGGGCCTGATTCAGCAAGGAACGTAGTTGCTAATACGCATGCCATCGACCGATTGTTGCGTACTGCGCATGTATCGCAGTGCGCGTGACCGAATTTGCCATTGCGATAGGGATTGTGTTCGCAGCGGCTGCGCAGACCCATCAGCCATTGCGATCGGGATTATGTCGGCTACGCAGACCCATAGAGTGATTGATAGAAAGTGCCGTTTGTGGGTCGTAACGGGAGGGGGGGGGGGGGGTCGTCCGAACACAGGCGTGCCAGTGCGTTTGAACGCCGTTGCAGGGGCGTGTTTAAATTATCCAGTGCGATGCCGTACGTAGCCTGAGGTCTCATAGCGTGAGTGGAAGTTAGCAATATCTGAGTAAGGTCAGGGCTTGTGCAAGCGTGTGTGATGGTACTCGATTGTACCGCTGTTTTCGCAGACCTGCAAAAACAGCGTCCTTATGTTGTGCTGAGACTGCGTGCGTAATCGCTATTGCATTCGCAGTTGCGTTCCTTGCTAAATCAGGCCCGGAGTATGTGAATCACAGCCCCAGATGTTCCACTGGGGAATTGGCCCAGATCCGGTGCATGGAAGACTTTTCGGAAGAGTAGAAAGTACACAATACTGTTCTTGCCATGCTTAAATATATTTAAGTAGCAAAGTGTCGTTAGCTGAAACTCCAAGCTAGCTAGGGGCCTGGCAGCAGCATATTATAAAGGGAGTTATTGGTATTATAGCCCACAGAGACCCATAGTGTCATCCCATTCAGCGTAGGGAAATGCAGAGCTGGATTACAGGTGGGTTGAGGGGGAAATGAGGAGCGACGGTGGCAGGTGACTGTGCACATCAGTTGCTTCCTATTGCTCTGCACGAGCAGACCTACTAGGCTGCGCACATAACCCTCTTTGCCATGATTGCACTCACATAACAAGATGCAGTTATTATCCAGAATGGTGCAACTTGGGGTTGTCCAGCGTACATTGGCCGTGATTCAGAGCCACTCGCGAGCGGCTGTCCACTCGCAAGTGGGTCGATGGTATGCACTGCGCATGCGCACGACGGAGGGAGCTCCGTCATGCGCATGCGCGAGACGCGACGAGCGAAGGACTTTCCTTCACTCGTAGTGTCTCATCAAAGGGGGCGTGCTGTCGATGTTGACTGACAGCACACCCCCTTTGGTGGGCGTGCTGGGGGCGTGCCTGCCAGACGGAGGCGTTCCCAAGGGAACGCCTACCGTCTGAAGCCGGCCCCACTGACATTACTAGTGATGTCCGTGGGAGTGATTTTGGCTCTGATAGAGCCAAAATCACTCCTGGCCTTGCGGTTGAGAAACTCAGCCGCAGGCTTCTGCACGCAGTTTCGATGGTCGTGATGGTCAAGACCATCGCGATCATCATCCTGCACGCTCGTATATGCTGTGGGTGGTGACCCACAGCTATACGAGCGTCCAGAAGGACGCTCCATATTTATGGAGGTGGGCCCTGATCCAGAGCGAGCGCTCTGGTCAGAGTGTCCGGCTCTGAATCAGGGCCATTGTGTCTGCACCAATCCAAAAATATACTTTAGGTGAAGGAAAAAGAAAATAGTGCCAACACATTTTGCAGTTTAAACATTCACATCAGTCCTTACCACAATGGAGCTTACAATCTAATTTCCTCACCACACATACACTGGGGTGAGTCATTATCGTCCAAAGGCCAGTGCATTCTTTGGGACAGTGTAAGGACACTGGAGCACCTGGAGTAAACTCATGCACAAGAACATACAAACTCCACACAGATACTGCCCAGGGTGGAGTTCCATCCATGACCCCAGTGCTGTGAGGCAATCATAATCATCACTATGCAAACATGACACGCATTCATCACTATACAATGCAGCCCTGGGAAGAGGAGACCCTGGGGCTTATGTAGAGCTGGATGGAAAGAATTACTAAACTCCCAGGGGTAAATTTAGTAAGATGGGAGTTCTATTAAGCGGTGATGTTGCCCATAGCAACCAATCAGATTCCAGGTATTATCTTCTAGAAAGTGCTAGATAAATGAGAAGTACAATCTGATTGGTTGCTATGGGCAACATCATTTTTTAAATAGAACTCCCATCTTAGTAAATTTACCCCCAAGTGCTCCAGATAAAAATGACACATTTAGCCTATAGAGCCGGCTGTATACACACGATGCGCCCAGCCAGACGCTTTTGTAGCATATACATTACTCCAGGAGTGAACACTACTATATGTGCTTCATTTACATCAGGAGATGGGGCTTCAAGATGATATTAAAAAAGGCTAAAATTACAGTACACACTTCATACACAATATAGTACAAGGCTGGACACTGTTATACAGTAAGTAATAAAGTCGCATTTATCATGTAAAAAGAAATCTGATCAAGATGCACAGACAAAATTTTAGTTTTAATTAGATACAAACCAATACACACCTCCATTGCCTTCCCCTTTAAAAGACCAAATGGTAATATGCAAGAGCTACAGATCAATTGCAAATATCACTGTGATAATGCTGTTAGTGTGCAGCACTATAGTAATAAGCTGAAGGGATTCAGGGCCAAATTTATTAATTAGTAGAATGACACCCTCATTGCCGGCTTTTGTGATCCGATGCTGCATCTGAAGATGCAGAATCGGATCATCTGCGTGGACATCGGTCATCTGAGAAACCCTCAGGTTACTCAGGATTGCCGCAGTTTTCACGCTGCCTGGGCCAGTGACGCTACGTCCAAGGACACGGCACCTGGCCTCGCCACGCCCAGAAAATGGGTCCGCACACGCCGGAATGCTGGCCATCACTGCTTGTCCCAGCCCCCGAAAGGCCGCACGTCAATCTGCACACGAGCAGGAAAGACCCTGCGCAGATCGCTAAACATCGGAGATTTACGAAACCATCGGGTTTGCGTACATCTCTGAATTAGGCCCTGTACCCATATGGGTTTGTGTGCAGTTTGTATGTTCTCTCCATGTTTGTGTGGGTTTCTTTCATGTACACTCATGGTAGGTTAACTAAATTCTGACAAAAATTAATGCGTGTCTGTATCTGTGTATTAGAGAATTTAGGGGCATATTTATCATAATCCACATCTCAGACGCAGATTGGCTGTAATAAATTCACCCAATATCGCAGTGCAATGTTTGAATACATCACAAGCATATATCGCTGTACTGCGTGCTCTGTCCCTGCGAATCCACGTCACATACTTTTCCAGTGAGTATGCGTCCGCGCATGGGTCACCGACAGCTGCTGCTACCCCCCCCCCCCCCCCCCCTGCGATGCACCTTCCCCAGCTTACACTTACCTGATCGGTGCTCCGGTAAGGTCCTCTCTCTGGGACTCCAGTGAGCTGGTCTCCGGGCTCCTGCACTGTGACCCTGGTCAGCTACTCTATGCAGCAGCTGACCGAGGTCACAGTGCAGGAGCCCGGAGACCAGCTGACCGGAGCCCCAGAGGTCATCACCGGAGCACCGATCACCAGTCCCCACGTGCAGATAAATGTTTTTTTTTTAAGTGATCAGCTTGTAGTCTGTTTAGACCACACAACTGATCACAGGAGCCGGCTTCCCTGTTCTTCTCTGCCTGTCGAAGCAGACCAGGAGTCGGGGAACCGGGGGAAAGCCCTAATAACACCATCTGAAGGTGGCGTTATTATCACAGGGCTTCCCCCGGGATTTTTTCATAATATATTTTTAGTAAATCTCAGCAGATCACATTTCTCATTACAAGTATGGGAAATGCGATCTGTTTACTAAAAATATGTGAATTGAAGAGATTGGGGTAGTTTTTCACGAAAACTACTCCAATTGCCCTTTAATAAATTTATGTGACACCCATTTTCACATTATTTTATTTAAAATAATGCTAATAAATATGCCTATTAAATTGTAAGCTGCAATGGGCAAGAAATTATGTGAATGACAAATAGTCTCTCTACATTGCTGCAGAAACAACAATTATAATAATATTAATAAAAGAACAGTAATACAGAGTGCCCCTTTTTCAGTAGGCCGTGCCTTTAAAGTGCAGAAAATTGTGACTGTCTCTTAAAATCAGGACTGCAGGTACTCATCATAGTCATTATTAGGAGGAACTGCTGGTGAAAATAGTCTGCATAAAAGTCTTAGGATGACCGGACCTCACATCTAAAGCTTACTCATCTCTAATCCAAATAAATAGATCTTTGTGCTCCAAAAATAAATACAGCTTTGTCTATTATTACTTTATTACTTATATTGTTTAATGAAATTTCCCAGCTTTTTCAGCTGCACTATCCAACTGATTAATAATTCCCTAATGTCCACCTGCTTATTGTCCACGTGCTTATCATCTTCTACCTTCTTTACGGTCTGCATTTCCTCTCGCAGGCAAACATAGGCCTGCTCTGCTCGTGACAGCTCTTTATCCGCATTAAAATGGACCATTTGTCTGTTCAGTAGGGGTACGACAAGGTTAAAATCATTGATTTTCTTGTTCAGCTTTGTTATGTCTTCTTTGAAATGCTCACAGACCTCCGTCCATTGGTTCTCCTTAGCATAGGTCATGGGCTCTCCTAGTTTCTTGCGAGAGGCCACTAACTCGTTTCTCAGCTTATCAATAGTTTCTCGGATCTCCTTCTGCAAAACAATCCACTCGGGTAGGTAACCGTTATCTATCAATATCCTGTTGAGATTATGAGTCATGGGGTCGACATGTGGACAAGAGGAAAACTTGTCTATAGGTTTTCCTTTTCCGCGGAGGTTGTCAAAGTCTCCCTTTGCCATGGATTCCTGGATGAGGTCCTCTACCAAACGCTCAATGGCTTGAGTTATTTTCACCTTCTTGCTCTGCCTTATGTCTCTTGCCACCATTGAGTTCTCGGTGTACTGCTGCTCGAACTTCTGCTTACGAAAATCTAATACTTGGTCGGTGGCCCGATTGACACGGAACTGTACGTACTGTCTCTGCCTTTGACTCGGCGTGCCGTACCCAACTCCCTCATAACTCAAGTAATGTCTGTGCTGTGGCACTTTGTAGTTTGAGGTCTTCTCGTCATCATCATCAAGAACTTGTCCTTTCTTAGACTCTCCTTCCAAGTGTGTCAGCAATTCCCTGTAGGCCTCATCGACCTGCATGAACATGTTGACGTCGGCAGTGATGGAACCACTATCTGGATGGTATTTCTTTGCTAAAGTCCTATAGGATTCTCTGACCTCATCTAATGAGCAGCCCTCAGGAACATTCATAAGGCTGTAGCAGTCCGCGATGCTCCTATTGTGCTTATGGCTCGAATACGAACAGTCTGGGAACGGACGCCACGGGTTCAGGAGAAGTGGAAATCTAAGTGGCAATCTTAGATTTTGAGCTAGGAAGATTCTTGAACGTTTCATTCTGGTGGTGTTATTTTAATGCTAACAAAGAAGTAACCTGTTAAAAAAAATAAAAAGGAGGAAATGTAAACAAAAAAAAAAAAAATCACATAAAAAAAAGTGCAAGAAACAAAAAGTTAGAGGGATGGGAATTATATAATAGCATTAAAATGAGACCACTATTGCAAATTGGCATTTAAGCTGGCTCACTGGCATCCCAGGGGTATATATTGCCTCAGGGATATCACTGTTTTTGAGTGAATTTTTTACGCCATCATTATTATTGGTAGTACACACAAAATGGCTGTACTCTGCACCCCCCCGGGTATAAAGCGCCCACACTTTGTGTGTGGAACCAATATCAATTCTTAGCGAATTGATAAGGTGAATTCTCTTAGTCTGGACAATAACTGGTCTCCATGACAACTGAACACACAACCTAATAACATGGTCATGTCCCCACTTTTCACTCCACACGTTAACAAGACGGGTCCTGCTGCAATGCATGTACAGAGAATTGCTA
Organism: Taudactylus pleione; assembly: GCA_031769625.1. Lineage (NCBI taxonomy): Eukaryota > Metazoa > Chordata > Amphibia > Anura > Myobatrachidae > Taudactylus > Taudactylus pleione. The sequence continues at coordinate 511,278 of JAUIMM010001084.1, forward strand.
CATCATGGCGTGTATAACTTGCAGGCTTTTCTATTAAAGAGCCCTGGTCCCATATTATCCAGAAAGCTTGGCGACACCTTGACAAAAGGTTTCAGAGAGGGGGTTGACTTCTGTAATGAGAGTGATGTAGCTGTGGGTGGGGGGCACCCACCCATAGCTACATCACCAGCGTTGGGGGCACTGGCATATGAGAACTGGCCTTGGAGAGAGATAAAGTGGACAGAAGTAAAGTACCAACCAATCAGTTCCTAACTGTCACTTTACAGGCTGTGTTTAAAAAATGACAGCTAGGAGCTGATTGGTTGGTACTTTATCTTCCTCCAAGGCTTAGTACATATGAGTATTTGGGGCCACTACAGTGTGTTTAACACATCTGAGGTGCTGGGAGTATACACAGTATACAGTAACTGAATCCTAATTTGTACCAGTTTATCCAGGCGTGCGGGTGTCCAGAAAATGGCACTGTCCAGGGTATAGAGCTGTCACTAATTAAAGTTTTTTGACAGGAAGTGCCATTTGGGGGTGGTGACGGGGGGTTGGCTGGCGAAACGCAGGCGTTCCAGTGCGTTCGATCGCCGTTGCAGGGGCGTGCATAAGGTCTGAGCTTGAGCAAGTGTGCGTGAGGCTGCGATGGTACTCGATGTTACCGATGGTTTTGCAGTCTTGCTAAACATTACGGATGTGTGTAAGGTAAGGTGGGCGTCCCTGTGTAGTGCTGCGACGGCACACCGATCGCAATGGATTAGCATATCATCGCAGCCAGACTGCGTGCGCGATCACATTTGCGATCAGTAGTGAATCAGGCACTATGTGAATACTGACTGGCTGAGGATAACAGGTATGGGAGCTCACTAAATAATACTGTACAACCCAGAACTGGCAGGAGAGGGTCACAGTGACACTGGCAGAGCTCGCCATGCTAAAACCCACAGCCCTGTGGTAAAGTAGCAGAGCATGCATCTGATGATATACTCACAGCTGTGTGTGCCATACAACAAATCTGCAATCTCTTACCTTATGGTTACACAGTTCAGCTGTGTGAGTGTCCTCCAACAGACATATTTGTTGTGCAGTGAGGGATTCTGGGAGTTGTAGTTCTATATCACAGGTCACAGTGCCCTCTGCTGTCCACTATGTAAAAACTTATTCAGTTGATTCAGAACTTCCAGAAGCTAAATTACGGATTGTTACCATAATAAAATCATGTACTTCATTTTTTAATTTTTTTATGTATATTTCGTGTGGCTTTTGTTTTATTTTCAAATTTATTTATTTTTTGAGATAATAAAAACAATACTAACCACATATAACATAGTTGCCAACATTTATTTATTACCAGTTATTTATACAGCTTACAAATATTCTGCAGTGCTTTACAGAGAATATTTGTCCATTCGCATCAGTCCCTGACCCAGTGGAGCTTACAAACTATGGGCCTCATTCAGACCCACTCGCAAGCGGCTGTCCGCTCGCAAGTGGGTCGATGGTGTGCACTGCGCATGCGCACGACGGAGGGAGCTCCGTCGTGCGCATGCGCCAGACGCGACGAGCGAAGGACTTTCCTTCGCTCGTTGTGTCTGATCAAAGGGGACGTGCTGTCGATGTTGATTGACAGCACGCCCCCTTTGGTGGGCGTGCCGGGGGCGTGCCTCCCAGACGGAGGCGTTCCCAAGGGAACGCCTACCGTCAGAAGCCGGCCCCACTGACATCACTAGTGATGTCAGTGGGAGTGATTTTGGCTCTGATAGAGCCAAAATCACTCCAGGGCTTGTGGTCGAAAACCCTGACCACAGGCTTCTGGTCGCACTGGCGATGGTCAAGACCATCGCGACCATCATCCTGCACGCTCGTATGTGCTGTGGGTGGTTACCCACAGCTATACGAGCGTCCACTGAAGCCGGACCAATCGGCCAGCTAGCAGCACACTCCAGGTCATCGGGACCCGGAGTGCGCTGTTCTCACAGCAGGGTTTCACGGGCTACGCCCGTGTTAAACCCTGCTATTTACCTGGGTTGGATTGCCGGGTCACTCGATCCAACCCTCTCCCCTTTTACACCGGGTAGCTGCCTGGGTTAACCCTGCAATAACCCGGGTTTTAGCTCCGGTGTAAAAGGGGTATAAGTAAGCTGCCATGAACTACACGTTCCATACTGACATATTTTTCAGAACAGGAACAGATAATGGTGATTATAGTCAGTAAAAAGCAATAGTTCTCATTTATACTGTGCAGTTGGTAAATTTGTATAAAATAAATAAAAAAATTTCCAGGCAATAAAATTATTAGGGGCACTTGGTCATTGGGAAGATAATACGAACACAACAGAATTGTTCCAATGTAATACCCTTTCACACTAAAGCCCCGTGTCCAACCTGGGATACTGAACATGGGTAGAAGACGAGGCTTCAGATGACTTACCCCATTCAGACTGCCTGTTGGACACGGATTATTCCTGGGTCAACGGCCTTCATACAGGACACTTGGAGATGACGTCAACACCAAGCGCCCCTCAGCCGGCCAATCAGCAGACTTTTAGGCAAGAACCTTGTCAAATGACCTGGGTCATACCTTTCACCCCACCGGCTACCCTGCTAGCGTTCTTGGTAGCGGACTTGGGATGTACGACCCGGGTCGACCCTTTCACACCGAGCCAGCACCCTGGTCGAACTGGATTGCCATTGCAGTAACCCGTGTTCTCTGCTCGGTGTGAAAGCAGTATGATATTGATGCAGAGTGTACATTGACTGTAATGGGAGTTTAGAAAACGGTTGCTGAAAGCCATATTGTGTGCAATGATGTTATAAATGTATCAGGCATTAGATAATGGTCAGACATTAGGAGGTGGTCAGACATTGCATAAGGTGTTTTTGACAGACAAGCAAAGGACAAGGGAGCCAATTCAGACCCGCTCGCTAAGATGCATACTCTCGCTGCTGCCGATGGTGTGCAGTGTGTATGCATTGTGCGTATGCTCATACCTTAGCGAAAGTTCACAATGCATTCGTTCGCTACGCATAGACAGCCCAGCAGAGTGAGTGACAGGGGAAGCCGTTTGTAGGTGGTAACATGGGGCTGGCCATTAAAAACGGGGGAGTGGAGGTGCAAACGCAGGCGTGCCTGAGCATCTCAACTGCGTTTTAGAGGTGTGCATAATTATAAGACAGCATCATAGTACACGTCACCTGGCTGGTTTTACACTGAAGTGCTCGCAGTGCTTGCGGCAGGGTATGGTCAACCTCAAGCGCTGCGATAGCATCCGATGTACCAATGGTTGCATACACTTCCTGGACATGACGTGCACAAGTGGGCATCTGCATACACTATGTGATCGCTTACTGGGCGTGCTAATGCATTGCTGTGCGGTAGCACTGCCTACGCAATTTGCATACACATTGTGCGAGCGATCGCATGTAGCGAGCGGCTCTGAATCAGGCCCAAAGTTCTCTGTGGCCAGACATCCTTAATCCTGAGTCAACATAGTGTTACCTTCAGTTTATCTGAGTACATACACGATAATCACCCCTCATAAGTAGTTGTTCCAACATTCATAATTGAGGCAACAGTGCCCCCTACTGTCTATTAATATTTATGTATATTTCCAAACATGACCTTTATACTTGTTTAAATGCTGATGTAGGAGTTTTCCTCCTATATAAACTGTAATTTGTCAGTATACAATCAGCCTAAACCTATGCCTATGCTCAATGTATTGGAGAGGTGTTGGAGAGGCTCCTGGGAACAAGCAAGTTAAGTGTTTATTATATTTTACTCTTTTACTTTGTAATAAATGTCTTTTTAACTGATATTTGTTGTGTGGCTTGATTAATGTCTTTGGGCCGTATTCAATTAGCGACGAAAATGGCAGTTTTTTTCACCATTGGCGAAAACGGACGTTTTTGAAAAAAAAAAGGCGACATTTTCTAAAAAAAAAAAGCTGGCGACATTTTCGAAAAAAAAGGGCAAAATTTTCGCCAAAAAAATAGGCAATAACGGTAACAGGTGAAAACAAACTGTAGAAAAGTTTTCTCTATCCCAGACCATGTTTTTCTTCTTTTCCGCCCAATATTTGCGCAGACGTTTTTCGACAAAGTACACAATTTACAACTATTATCAGGTAATTTATCATTATGGGGGGTGTCCAAAGGGTTCTGAAAGAGATCTCAAAATTTTTAGCTAAAAATAGGGATTTTACATTTTATTTCGCCTGGTCTGGGATGGAGAAATCTTCTCTCCAGTTTTTTTTCTGCCTATTGCCGTTTTCGCCTGTTTTATAGCGAAAATTTTGCCTTGTTTTGGCAAAAACATCCGATTTCGCCATTGGCAAAAAAAAGTCAGTTTTCCCCGCTAATTGAATATGGCCCTTTGTGTTCAAAGAATCTTATCTCGTTCCACCGAGAACAATTGACCAATCTATTATATTCTGTAGCATCAATTATTCACATAAATGTAAGGAGGTTGCTTTGGTTATCTGAAATATTTAGCAAAGTAATAAATCTGAAATCATACAGAGAAATGATCAGACTCTATTATACGCCAATTGGAGCCTCCAAAACCACCATGAGACATTGACTATGTCAGTGGTTCTTAAACTTTTTTTGTTTTTAATACCTGGGTAGCCCTGGCAGCCCCTGTATGTTATTTGTTCCCTTCAATAATTAACATTGTCCAGAAAAATAAGATGCCTACTAATAGGTGACATTTTACAGAATCATGGGCCTGATTCAGAGCCGGACGGACGCAATTAGCGCTCGCTCATCCTGAAAATAGGGGTGGCTATTCAAATGAACTGTTCGCTGTTTGCGGTCTGTTCACGCCTCTAGGTCTGAACGAGCGAACAAAACTCGCGGTCGTTTTTTGGGAAACTACGCCCCGTGGCCGCTCGCATCCTACGTCATGTCCGCTATTTATTAGATTAATCGAGTACATCGAACAGGGTATGAGCTGCTAGCTATTCTTGTGGTTGGTTTTTGCTACCACAATTTTGCGAGCAGTTCTGGTTTAAAAAAAACCCAGTGACGTGGTCAATGACGCTGCTGTTTTAAATATGCACACCCATAAAACGCCCGTTTTGACCTTTAAGCACGCCTGCGATCGGATCTCCACTCCCCGTTTTCAAGCACCTTCCCCTGTTACCACCCACATACGCCTCATCCTGTCACTCATATTAGCAGGCATTTGCTATTTTGCGAGCACATGAATTTCGGCCGCACTGACTGGTTCGCGCATGCGTATAACGATCCGTATGCATGCGCAGTTGGGCAAACATCGCTCGGAGCGAACGAGCTGCCGCTTACGAGTGGCTCTGAATCAGGCCCCATTTGTATAATATAAAAGTGGTGATAAGATCTTAGGCAGACCAGTTACATACCCTGCTGCAGAATGCTTAAGCCGGGTACACACTAGACGATATATTGTCCACATCGCCCAGTGTGTACCGGCTATGTCACTGACAGTGCGCAAACAGGTCCGTCAGCTGGGGGCCATGCTGCGAAGTGTGTATGCACTTGCCGATACCGGCACCCCGCCTGGTCCCGCTGCTGCCAATATCGTACACACAAGACATCGTCTAGTGTGTACCCGGCATTAGACTCATATGTCCGCCTGAATGGAAAGCTACGTATGACCTCACCTGGCGAGGCCAAGAGCTCTTCGAGCCGTACTGCAACAACAGACAGGAGGAGTATGCTGCCTTCAAATTCACATCTCTCCGCCAGGGCCGCGCTCTTTAGGCTGGTCCTGGTGAGTACGGGCAGCCTGGCCCCATCCACCGTTAAAAATATACTTTTGAATACCCCGACCATTATTGCACACGTACACTAGGTTGTGTGAGCAGTTGGACTATGTGATTGTATTCACGGTCCTGTCGTAGTTGTATGATAATGCACAGCTGCTGCACCATTTGTATGCTGCGCTGTGCAATACCGTACAGCGAATATGCTAATACCGCAGGAGGAATCTAAGGGCAAAAGGCGTTTACTGCCGCCATCACAGATCCGAGTGCTGAATCCAAAGACGCAGCATCAGATCACCATTGGGACCACCAGTCGTGGCATCGGCCATCTTAGTAAGCCTAAAGGGGCCTATCCATTAGCAGATCTTTCTGAAAGACAAAAGATTTATCTTTTGAAAATTCCTGGGGCTGCGGTGACAGATATCTGTCATGTACATGACAGATTTTTGCAAACGACGAACGATATTGCATGACATCATTCTGGGAGTGGATTTTATTTTATGTTTCTATTCATTTTCATTAAAGAAATCGTTCGACGTTCGTCGTTCGCGACAGATATTTCTAATATCTGTCAGCGATAAACAATAATTGACCAACATGTTGGAGAGACAAAAGACCCAATTTGTCGGCCGCGGGAGTGCGCATTTTTATCGTTCAGAGCCTATCCATTAGCAGATAAATCGTTCATCGTTCAAGGGCGCCGGCCACTGGAGGGCGCCGCTGAGTCCACAAAAAAAAAAGGATGTCTCTTTCCAGTCTCAGACAGGTTGATTTAGTGTGGATGTGTGGCATAATGTATTGGGGGAACAAATGTGTGGCATATTATGTATTGGGGACACAAACATGTGGCTTATTATCTATTGGGGGCTCAAACGTGTGGCATATTATGTGCATTCATGTGTAGCATAAATATGAATTGGGGATACAGCTGTGTGGCATATAATGAATTTGTGGAACAGATGTATGCTATATTATGATTTGGGGGCAGTGTTATGAGGCACAGTATGATTTTGGGGCTCTGCTGTGTGGCATATTATAAATTAGTGTCACTATTGTGTGGCATAGTATGAATTGGAGGGAGCAGGGACGGTGGGTGAAATGTTGCCTAAGGTGCCCAGACACCTTGCACCGGGGCCCTGTCCTAACTTAAACTAAATGAAGAGTTTAAACCTAGAAGGCAGTTGCATAGGAGAGTGTGAGCCCTGAGTGAGCGTGGTATATCCCATTACCCCCAGGCTGTAATAGAACGGCTTCTAAAGGCTATAAAACAGCTGCAGTCAATTCTCTTCTGATATTTCCATCAGCCAAAGCAGAGCCAGTGAGTGACGGGCAGCTCTTCCCACTGATTATATAGAGGCACCTAGTGATGAGCTACTGAGAACCTCTGGTAAGTATATATGTCAGTCTGCCTGCGTCTAACCTCTGATTTTATTGAATTGCTCCTAAATTGCCCTGATTTCACCCCTAAATGTGGCATTTTCGTTTGCATCCCACATGCATATTACAATGTGCAATGTCGTTGCTACCTTATATATGTCTGATGTGCACTCTGCACTGGCATCATGGGCATGGCCCTTCATTGACCCCTTAGTGTATGAACTTCACCTTTCCATGTACGTGGCTGCATCTAACAGTGGCCCTGATTCAGAGCCGGACGCTATTTGCGCTCGCTCGTTCATTAAAAAGGGATGGCTATTCAAATGAACCGTTCGCACTTTGCGGTCTGTTCACGCCTCTAGGTCTGAACGAGCGTACAAAACTTGCGGTCCTAACTTTGAAAGAGACGCCCCCTGGCCGCTCACACCATACGTCATGTCCGCTATTTAATAGATTAATCGAGTACATCGAACAGCATATGAACTGCTCGCTATTCTTGTGGTTGGTTTTTCCTACCGCTATTTTGCGAGCAGTTCTGACTATAAAACAACCAAGTGACGTGGTCAATGACGCTGCTGTATTAATTATGCACACCCATAAAACGCCCGTTTTGACCTTTAAGCACGCCTGCGTTCTGATCTCCACTCCCCGTTTTCAAGCACCTTCCCCTGTTACCACCCACATACGCCTCCTCCTGTCACTCAAAATAGCAGGCATTCGCTATTTAGCGAACAAACGATTTTCGGCCGCACTGACTGGTTTGCGCATGCATATAAAAATCCGTACGCATGCACAGATGTGCGAACATCGCTCATAACGAACGAGCTGCCGCTTACGAGCGGCTCTGAATGAGGGCCAGAGGGCCTGATTCAGACCCGGTCGCAAGCGCTGAGCGCTCGAAACCGGGTCGATGGTGGCCCACAGCGCATGCGCACGACGGAGCCGGCTCCGTTGTGCGCATGCGCGAGACCCGGCTAGCGACGGGCAATCCGTCGCTCCAGGTCTCGCACCAAAGGGGGCAAGCTGTCGATGTTGAGTGACAGCTCACCCCCTTTGGTGGGCGGGCCGGGGGGGTGGCTGTCCAAATGGAGGCGTTCCCATGAGAACGCCTACTGTTCGGGGGCGGCCCCACTGACATCACAAGTGATGTCAGTGGAGAGCTTCCGGCTCTGTTTGAGCCGAAAGCTCTCTGGGGCTTGCAGCCACGAGACCCTACCACAAGGGTCTCGTCGCAAGCCCGATGGTCGCGATGGTCTTGACCATCATCATCATCATGGCCGCTCGCTATAGCTGTGGGTGGTAACGCTTTTTTTTAATGGGCCTATTTCAGAGATTTACGCAATTTTTACGCAGTTGAGCGTTTATCGTGGAGTGCGCTTGCATCAAAATGCGCATGCGCCAAGCCCCCTCAGCGATCCCCCGCGCATACCTTCAGGGATTGCAGCGTGAGGAAGGCACAATTGGGGGAGTCAACGGGGGAGTGGTTGACAAAAACCAAGGTGGATGGGTGCCGTTTTGGGGGCAGGTCGCAGCAGGCGTCTGCGATTCACTACGCACACAGGACGGCTCCAGCGTCTCATTCCAAGTACCCATGCTGCAAGACCATAGGGTTACTGACATCGGCGATTTTTCTGAGAACCTGCGTATGGGCTGCGAATGTGTGCGTAGTTGCGGAGCTATTTGTGACCGCTCCGGGGGAGCGTCTCAGTGCTGATAGGGGAGGGAGCTATTTTACAAACCATCTCATCTCCGCAGCTTTCAAAGTAGCAGCTGCGATTGCAACACCTTAGGTCTCTGAATAAGGCCCAACGCTATATATGTATATTCTGCTATGTTTATGTGTGGGCTCGCAAGCGGGTTGATGTTCCTCCACTGCGCATGTGCCGCCTCAGGCATGCGCGAGCCCCAGCGGGCAACGGTAGCTCTGTCGCTCCGGGGCTCACTACAAGACGGGTCGGCTATTGATGTTGATTGACTGCTCGTCCCATTTTGTAGGCAGGGAGGGGGGGTGGCTGCACAAACGCAGGCATTCCCTTAGGAACGCCTGCTGTTTGTGGGCGGCCCTACTGACATCACTCGTGATATCAGTAGTGGACCTCCTGCTCTATTAGAGCAGGAAGTCCACTCGGGCTTGCGGGAGCTGAGACCCTCCCACAGGGTCTCGACGCAAGCCCGATGGTCACGATAATCGCAACCATCGCCAGGCCGCTTGCAGTAGCTGTGGGTGATCACCCACAGCTTTGCGAGCGGCCTGGAGGCCGAAACAAAAAACCCCAGAAATGCCCTGATTCAGAGCGAGCGCTCACAAACAGCGAGCGCCTCTGAATCAGGCCCACTGTGCATAGGTACAAAAGGGGTTTTATTGTTATAGTCCGCTCTAGTCAATCAGTTGTATTATGTTATGATGATTATAGAATTAATTACAAAAAAACAACATACTGGTCTTAACTAATATAAATTAAAGTAAGACTTATTCTATAGTTGGTGGTGCTACCAGATAACATTTGTGAGAGTCACAATTTAAACTGTTTTTGCAAAGGAGCAGAAGAACAAATATTGGCCCTCATTCAGACCCGGTCGCAACCGGGTCGATAGTTAGCCCTGCGCACGCTCTCTACAAAAGGGGCAGCTGTCGATGTTGATCGACAGCTCGCCCCGTTTTGTAGGCGGGCCGGGGTGGTGGTTTCCAAAACGGAGGCGTTCCTTAAGGAACGCCTACCGTTTTGTGGGCCGCCGGACTGACATCATCAGTGATGTCAGTGGGGAGTTTCCTGCTCTTTCAGAGCAGGAAGCTCCCTGGGGCTTGCGGCTGCCGAGACCCAACCTTAGGGTCTCGTCGTAAGCCCCGATGGTCGCGATGGTGTTCACCATCGCGACCATCAACCTGGTCGGTCGCTAAGCTGTGGGTGGTAACCCACAGCCTACCTAACGACCAGGAGGCCGCACTTCAAAAATTAAGTGGCCGCCCTCATTCGCCCTCATTCGGAACGATCGCTCTCTCTGAATGAGGGCGGGCGCTTCTTTTTTTTTGTGCGGCCTCCTGGTCGCTAGCTAAGCTCGCTCCGGGGCTTGCGCACGCATAGTGCGGCCGCTGCGCGTGCGCAGAGGTAACCATCGACCTGGTTGCGAGCGCATCGGCGTTGCGACCGGGTCTGAATGAGACCCTATATTTGTTCTTCTGCTCCTTTGCAAAAACAGTTTAAATTTCCACTGTACATAGGGCCTGCTTCAGAGACGTACGCTAATGTCCCCACAGCTGCCAATTTGTATGTAACGGTTGTGCGATAAATGCAAATGTCGCAGATGCAGGGAATAGTACTGAGACGTCCACCGGCGTCATCACGGATCCAAGCGGCTCGCAGATCATTCGATTATCGGAATCCTGAGTAGCCCTATGGCTGTGAAGAATGGGCGCATGAAGATACCGGAGCCATATTATCGGCCATTATTTTTGCCACCACTCCCGTTACTCCCCTGCCTGTCAATCCCCTTGCAAAGAAATTATCTCTGAGGCCGCCAATACGCAAGACCATCGCGGCAAATGTGCTGTGGGATTCAGACGCATGCGCAGACCACCGATGATCTCTACATTTCATAAATATCGGAGCAGCGTACATCTTTGAAACAGGCCCATAAATGCGATATTGTTTGTTTCATACAATAAATATACAGTCAATATATAAAAGCTGTTCTGGAAATGAAGGCATTTATTTGAGCATGGAATTTGCATTACCCTTTACCAAAGTGTTAATAGGACACTAGTGATTTATCTAAACTGAGATTAGACACAGTGATTTCCGTGCAGCAATGACACCAGGGAGCAGATCATAAAGGTCACATTCATTAATATTTATTTACTGTGCTAGGCTTTGGTTCTTCTATGCAGAACATTCTCCCGTGACACTATATAAAGGGACAACATGCTGCAAGAATACGTGTAGCGCTCTCCTGAACTAGATGCAGAATGTAAAGCGTCTTGCAGTGGGTTATTTTTCCTGAGAAATGCTCTATTTACATACCAATGTTATACACTCTGCACAGATCACTTGCCCAGTAGGGCTAATGTTCCGCTGAAGCATGCTTTCCATTGTTTAAATGGCTGCAGCAGATCTCTGTGGGGGGCATAATGCCGCAGATCATGGGTCCGTTGAAAAGGTAAGAGGTAGGGTCTAGATGACGTGTTCCTCTGGGAATCAAACCCCCGCCAGACCATTTCCACACCCTGCAGCATGTCCCGTTCCGCCAGATACACAGTGCTCTGCTGCTGAACTATCTACTTCATTTATAATTGCCCTCACTCACCTGTGTTAAAAACACCCTTCTCATCACTTAAGCTGGCCATACACGCTACAATTATATGGGCGACCCGCCCGATATCCGCGGATCGCCACGATAATTGTAGCGTGTGGGGGGGTGGCAACCGAGGGTTAAATATTGCTCGGTCGGGCATGCCGGATTGTCCAGCATGCCCGTCCGATGCGATATTTACCGGTAAACTGTCGGCCGCATCGGGCAGTGTATGGCCAGCCACGGCCGACAGACATTTCCTGTGTTCCTTCCTACGGAAGGAACAGGGAAATGTCTCCTCCCCCGGGGGCGGAGCACAGATGTCAGGGCGAATACACTGAGAAATCTCACAGTGTATGCCGCGGACATATGTGGCTGGCAGGCTGCCAGATAAAATGTCTGTCGGTCTGACAGACATTTTATCTGGCCGTGTATGCCCAGCTTTAGTTAGTTCAGCACAGGTGACTACAATTATAAATAAGTGTGTGACGTCTAGGAGCAGAGCATTTTGTACTTGGTGGATGGGGTCATGTTAGAGGGTCTGCTTTTCACTAGGAAGTGGGCAGGATGTGAGACTGTAACCTGCTTTTCTGGGAGTCAGTGTAATGCCCCAAATATTTGTGAGTACCCTATTCTGAGAGAGTAGACAAGTGTGCACTGAAGTCTACTGGAAATATTTAGTTTTACACTGGTCAAGCAAAACTGCATGGAGAGAGGCCGCAACGGCGTCCGGAGGTGAAGGAGTTGGGTCACCACCCCCTCTGATGCCCCTGTTCCCCCCTCCCCAAACCTCTGCGGATGCCACTTCTGAACAGCGCTAATGCCAGATGTGCAAGCTCAATGCAGAGGAGGTTAGAGCCCCCTGCCCAAATTTTGCTATAGTACCCAGCGATGCACAGTTCAGCCCCTGAAATTCCAAAGCCGCCCGTGCTTATGTTAATAAAAGTAAATATATAGATGAAAATTAAATCTTAAGTAAGTTTGCGTCTCAATTTGTTAACATGGCAGAGCTCTTAGCCAAATGGAGGGGTGGGGTTGGGGTGCGGGTAATTTTTTAATTTTAATTTCTTAACCCATAATTCCATGCAGAGAACATGTGTCAGGAGATTTCTAAGAGAATATAATACACATGCTAATATTTATGTTACTTGTTGTGCTTACCACTCTGCCACCATGCTCACATTATGCCATCAGTGATCTGATCAGACCAGGCTCTATACACTGTGTGCATATGGCAGTTGTTTCAGATGAGCTGACTGATTGGTAAACATTCGGATCCTTAATGTACAATAATCTATGACAGTGTGGCCAGCTTTGGATATCACCTAACTGATGAACATAATAACAAGGGATGGGGTTTGAATGACCTCCTAAGCACCTTCTATCTACCTCTCACACACAGAAATATGGCGGACAGGATACTGGTGATTGGCAGCGGTGCCAGCGAGGAGAGTCTCTGTCAGAAGCTGGCACAATCTGATCACGTGAAGCAGGTGCTATTCGCTCCAGGGAAGAAGGCCACGACTGACAGCGGAAAGGTATGTAAATCAGGTAGGTAGGGTACCATCTTTAATGTATAATTTATGTTATTATTATAAACTAGTATATTGGATGTAAGATATGCCAGGCCACCCTCCGCCCCGCCCCCATTTTATCTGGCTCCGCCCCCGCGGTGCTGCAGCTGCTCTTCCTCTGCCTCACCCTATATGTCCAGCTCCACACTTACCCCATTCCTGGTGGCCTGTCCTCCTCCCCCAGGTCTGTTCATCTCCCTAGCAGTAAGAGCCATTGCCCAAGCTTCCACTGTGCACGCATTGAGGAAAGGGGACACAGCTTCTGAAATGATTATATAAATACTGTTATAAATGTAACAGTATTAAATGGAATCATTGGATTGCATTGAATCACCACCAGATATCTGGGATCTTCATTGCATCACTGCCAGAAGGAATGTTGCGTGGTGACTATAGCCGAGTCATATAATATGTTACTAATGCAATCTCCTACAATAAAAATTGAACAGTACTGTTTATACAATACTGTATATGCTATAGTTCTAATATAACGTTTGAGAAAACAATACCCAAAATATATAGATCTTTAGACAAGATTTTAATACCTTAACATTATTTTTCAATGTTTATATTATCTGTTTTCTGCAAAGCAATGTTATATTATTGGTCTCTGGTAGGAATAGTCTCTAAATGAGGAGTAACAACTATTGGAAATATTGTGCGTACAGGTGCAGTGGTATGGTACTCACCAGTGGATGCCCTGAGACAACGAACAGTCCAGTTACTTAAGCAGTGGAGTGGTTTATTGAAGGATAATGAGGTACAGCTGTACTCACTGTTACACACTGATTCTGGATGGAGAGGAGATTTAGTGGAGCAGGTGACATACAGCTCACCAGGCGGTGAGTGTATGTAGCTAGCAGGTAGCGGTGCAGGATGCTGGAACAGCGGTAAATACCAGGTCTGGATGGAGCTAACTAGGAGACGTCCGTGTCCCACCATGTTACTCTTACACAGTGACAAGATGGTGCCGCGTATGAGCAGTACTAACTTTGGCAGCCGTCTTGGTACAGGGAATGAAGCCTCCCTGGAACAAAATGGAGTCTGCGCAGAAGTGCACTCCACTTCCAACAAGAACATAGAAATGGAAATAAACTATACTTAAAATTGTATTAAATGAACTCCATATTCTATTAAAAAATGTTTTTTTTCTTTTTTTAAATAAGTCTCATGCAAATTAGCAGATGGAAAGTCCAAAAAAGCTATTTCATAATGTGAATTAAGCAAAGTGATATTATAAATGATTCTCAGCTGCAAAGCAACTTTTCAAGACCCCCTTACAGTTTAAAACAGATTTTCTACTTCAGGGTCCATAGGGGGTCCACAGGGTTGACCTTGGGGTATAGCTTGGATCTGGATCCACGGGCACCATACAGTTAAAGCTTTAGCTCCCAGGACGCACTTGGGTCCTCCTCTATACCCCGCCCCCGAGCCACAGGCACCTCAGTTTCAGTTTGGTGCCGGCCGAAGTCGGTTGCACTGTGCAGTGGGGCTGCAGGAGCAGCCCCTAAGCTTTATTTTTACAGAAGAAAAGTTTTTTATTTTTTCTCTTGTTTTACACTTAATGCAGCAGCATAGGACTGTCCTTCTGGACGTCCATGCTGCCGCTTCAACACCCCGCTGGCGCTGCGACGCCAGTACTGATGTGGCGATCGCAGCGGGACCCCGAAGTTAGTCCTAGCATGGCTCCGGGACCTCCCTCTGACTGCTGCCGGACTCTACGGGGAACAGGTAAGCCGCGAGCAGCGCTCTTAGCGCCGCTCGCGGGGGTAAATGCAGTCAGTTGCCGCCGGTCTCTGGGGACAGACCGGCGGCTCTAGTAGCGGCGGCGGGCTCCCCCTCATGCAGGCATACCCCGCGCTCCGCTGGACCACCAGGGTATAAGTTCCGGAGGGGAACCGGCATCCCTGGGGTTAAGTACTAGCCAGGGGAGGCAGCCTTCCCTGGTTTAGCGGCTCCTCCCCTCAGCTCAGCGCGCCTTTTCTCACGTGTACTGGCGTCGCTGAGCTGCTCCTCTGCTGGCCACTCCTCAGAGCTCTCCGGCTATAACGCAGGCTCCCAGGCAGGTGCATGGTCAGGTCCCCCTGTGTACCGCTCCCCTACCTAAAGGACAGTGTACACAGCGCTATAACTCCCCCCAGACACTGAATCTGGGTGGTTAAGGGTAGCGATTGGTGCAGTAAGTACAATCTTCCTGCATTGTATGTGACTTTGCTAGTGCTGCTGTCTGTACTCATTTTCTACTTGCTGTCAGCTTATATCTATCCCTTTGCTTCTCCTACAGCCCGAAGGTGTGTGGTGGAGGGGCGTTTTTCTATTAACCTCACTTTTATAAATCATGTATTTGTGAGGTCAGTCACATACTGTTGTGTGCTACACAGTACCATATTTTTGGGCCTGTTTGTGTTGCATGCTGGTGAGTGCGAGGGTGTTAACACCATATGTCCTCTGCTGATAAGTATTTATTGTATAATTACTGTATCATGTATGATAAGAAGACTGAGCACTCCGGGGCTCCTGTGTTGCTTTCCTGCATACGCTGTTCTGCTGGTGTTAATGGGAGGATTTATCTTAGGATGGTCTTTGCGGGCAGTGCCAGCTGGCACCAGGCCCCTCTATACCCCCTATGCAGCAGGACCCCCCTTGGGCGATGTTTTCACAAGTGCTGACATCTATTGCAGATGTCGATCCCTACAGTGACCCCTTCTGGGGCATTGTCCCAGCACTCTGTCTCCCATTCCCCGGATATTCCGCAGGTATTGCGGTCTCCCTCCGGGGCCCAGACTGTGAGACGGTATTCGGGGCTGCCTGTGTATGTCCAGCCTCCCCCTGTATCACAACAGTCTGTGGTGCCTTTTCAGGGCTTCCCTCAGTCGGCTCCTCCGCCTTGGGTGGATGTTCTCTCCAACTCGGTACAGAGTTTGGCGGTTTCATCCTCGGCTTTTCAGTCATTTTTGCAGGGTGATGTGCCACAGAAGGCGACTAAGCGGCCTGTTGTGAGTTTACTCACTGCGCAGGTATCAGAATCGGATCCCTCTTCAGATGATGGAGAGGTCAATGAGGATTCTGATTTGGATGCTGTGGGACAGGAGGTTGAGCCTAGGTCCTCCATTAATGTTCCAGCATTAGTTAGGGCGGTGCGGGCTATTCTCAATATAGAAGAGGAGGCACCGGTCCCTAAGTCGAAGTTTCCTGACTTCAAGAAAGCAAAGGTTACTTCTAATGTGTTCCCTCTGTCCGATCAGTTGGCGGATCATATGGCGGCGGCCTGGCAATTACCCAGCAAAGAGATTCCAACCACAGAAAGGGTTGGCTTCTCATTATCCCTTTCCTGAGGATCATTGCAGGAAATGGGAGACTCCACCGGCGGTGGATTCACATGTCACTCGCTTGGTTAAAACCGCTACGCTACCATTGCCGTCTATTTCCTCTTTAAAGGATCCAACGGACAGGAAAGGGAGACTTGTTTGAAGTCCATTTACTCGCTCTCCGGAGCGGTGGCGCGCCCGTCCATGGCCATTTTCTGCGTGGCTAAAGCCATTGAGAACTGGGCCAAAGCCTTGGAGGATTCTCTTACGGACGGTGTTCCGGATGTTCAGAGAGCATTAGTGGCACAAATGAGGGATGCCGATTCCTATATTGGGGAAGCGTCATTGGACGCAAGCATGTTAACCTCTAGAGTTTCGGCTGTGTCTGCTCGGAGATCCTTGTGGCTGCGGTCCTGGAGGGCTGATGCGGACTCTAAAAAGGGTCTGGAGGTCTCCCCTTTAATGGAGATTTGCTATTAGGTCCGGATTTGGACAAAATAGTGGATACCTTGGCTAAGTCCAAGTCGGTTTTCCTCCCTTCGGCTTCTGCGCCGGCTAAGGTGAGGAGCACTGCCTTTTCGGTCCTTTCGGGTTCAGGGTAAGGCCAAGGGCCAGTCCTTCCCGAGACATTCAGCGACCAAAGCCTCATCCAAAAGCAGGCATGGAATGCTCGTCGCCCCTCTTCCAAACAGGAGGATAAACCTGCTGCCTGACGGGACGGGCCTCTCTCTGGGGGACCCCAGAGTGGGAGGCCGACTTCTCAGATTCGCCCAGTCTTGGTTCAGTACCACCACGGATGCTTGGGTTCGAGAAGTAGTCTCTCAGGGGTACGCCCTGTCGTTTCGGTGCAGGCCGCCCCACCAATTTTTTTGCACGAGTCCTTCGCTGGACGAGTCCAAAGCTTCCTATCTCTGCTTCTGGTGCAGAAACCCAATGGGTCTCATCGCCCTATTCTGAATTTAAGGTCTCTGAACAAGTACCTCAGAGTTCCCAAGTTCAGGATGGAAACATTGCGGTCCATCATCCTGGAGATGGAACCGGGGGACTTCATGGTCTCCCTCGATATCCAGGACGCCTATCTCCATGTGCCCATAGCACCGGCACATCAGCGGTACTTGAGGTTTGCTATCCTAAACCATCACTACCAATTTCGGGCGTTGCCTTTCGGTCTTTCCACGGCTCCGAGGGTTTTCACCAAGGTGATGGCAGTCATGGCTGTCCACCTTCGGGGTCAGGGTATACGGATGCTGACGTACCTGGACGATCTGCTGCTGCTGGCGAGCTCCCCGGAGGTGCTTCTTCATCATCTCCACCTGACAATTGCTTGTCTTCAAGCACACGGGTGGTTAATAAATTGGAAGAAGTCGTCTCTGATCCCATCTCAACGGATGGTCCATCTGGGAGCACTTCTGGACTCCAGTCAACAAAGGATTTTCTTGACTCTGGAAAAGGTATCCTCCCTACAACTGAGGATACACGGTTGCTTGAGCAGTGGCAGGGTGTCAATACATTCACTGGGGTCCATGGTGTCGGCATTCGACATGGTGGAGTTCACCCAGTTCCATTCCAGACCCCTGCAGGGGCAGATTCTTGTGGAATGGAACGGGTTGTCCCGCCGGATACGATCCCAGATGCTGGTATTGTCCCCGGAAGTGCGCCGGTCCTTGGCGTGGTGGCTGCAGTCAGCTCATCTCAGCCAGGGTCGCCCCTTTTGGATTCCGGACTGGGTTCTGCTCACGACAGATGCCAGTCTCCGGGGTTGAGGGGCAGTGACCGGCTCGTTGTCTCTTCAGGGCCGTTGGTCGGTGGAGGAGGCCGTCCTTCCCATAAACATTCTAGAGCTACGGGCAGTGTACCGTGCTCTTCTGGCGTCAGGCACCGTTCTTCTCGGAAGAGCAGTTCAGGTGCAATCAGACAACGCCACCACGGTGGCATACATAAATCACCAGGGAGGAACTTGCAGTCGAGCTGCGATGTTGGAAGTGTCCCAAATCCT
Source organism: Taudactylus pleione (assembly GCA_031769625.1). Taxonomy (NCBI): domain Eukaryota; kingdom Metazoa; phylum Chordata; class Amphibia; order Anura; family Myobatrachidae; genus Taudactylus; species Taudactylus pleione. The sequence continues at coordinate 529,549 of JAUIMM010001084.1, forward strand.
GACTTGGGTGGAGTGCCACCTTCCAGCAATATCGGCAGTCTTCGTCCCGGGAGTCCTCAATTGGGAGGCAGACTTCCTCAGCCGTCACGACGTGCATCCCGGGGAATGGTCGCTTCACCCAGAGGTGTTTCAACTTCTCGTGGACAGGTGGGGACTGCCGGAATTGGACCTGATGGCCTCTTGTCACAATTACAAGTTGCCCATATATGGCTCAAGGACAAGGGACGCAGGCGCAAGCCTAGTGGATGCGTTGTCAGTGAAATGGTCGTTTCACCTAGCGTATCTGTTTCCTCCAGTCTCCCTGCTCCCTCGGGTACTCAGAAAGATCTAACAGGACGGAGGCACGTTTCTGCTGGTGGCTCCAGCTTGGCCCAGACGTCCTTGTTACTCCGATCTCATGGGCCTGTCTGTAGACGCTCCGTACCTTCTGCCTCAACGTCGGGATCTACTGTCTCAGGGTCCCTGCCTTTACCCGGATCTGGGTCGACTGTCTTTGACGGCGTGGCTCTTGAGACAGCCGTCTTAAGGTCCCGGGGCTTTTCAAGCTCTGTCAACAGTACCATGCTTAGGGCACGTAAACCTGCCTCTGCACGGATTTACCACAGAGTGTGGCACACTTACTTTCAGTGGTGCGAGTCTAGAAGCTATGACCCTCGGGTGTTCAGAGTTTTCTAGGATTTTGGCATTTCTGCAGTCAGGTCTTGACCTGGGCTTACGGCTTGCTTCCCTAAAAGTTTATGTATCGGCCCTGTCAGTGTGGTTCCAACGAAGGATTGCCACACTGCCTGACGTTCACACTTTGTTCCAAGGTGTTCTGAGGATCCAGCCTCCCTTTGTGCCTCCAGTGGCTCCGTGGGACTTGGCGGTGGTTCTTCGGGTCCTGCAGGGACCTCCTTTTGAGCCTCTTGAGTCGGTTGACCTCAAGTGGTTAACACTTAAGACTGTGTTTCTCCTGGCTCTTGCTTCGGCCAGGAGGGTATCCGAGTTGGGGGCACTTTGCTGTATCCCCCCCCTTCCTGAGTTTTTGCCTAAAGTGGTTTCTAAGTTCCACATAAATCAGGAACTTGTGGTGCCTGCTTTTCAGGCTCCGGGTCTTACGGCTGGCGAGGCTTCGCTGGACGTGGTCCGGACTCTCAGAATTTATGTTGAATGGACGGCCTCTGTTAGGAAGTCCGATTCGTTGTTCATCCTCTTTGGTTTCCATAAGAGGGGTTGGCCTGCCAACAAATAAACTTTAGCCCGTTGGCTTTGTTCTGTTATTAGGGAGGCTTATATACAGGAACGTTTGCCTGTTCCAGCCTCGGTTAAGGCTCATTCCACTCGGTCTGTAGGCCCTTCTTGGGCTGCTAGACGTGGTGCCTCCGCTGTTCAGCTGTGCAAGGCAGCCACTTGGTCTTCAATTCAGACATTTTTGAGGTTTTATGCGTTTGACACCTTTGCCTCCTTTCTCCTTTCTGCTCAGGAGCATCCCCGCCCTTAGTTGAACTGCTTTGGGACAGGATTCTCCTTTCTGGATTCTCCTTTCTGCTCAGGAGCGTCCCCGCCCTTAGTTGAACTGCTTTGGGACATCCCCAAGGTCAACCCTGTGGACCCCCTATGGACCCTGAAGTAGAAAACAAGAGATATGGTAAGAACTTACCTTTGTTATCTCTGTTTCTACGAAGTCCATAGGGTCCACAGGGCGCCCGCCCTGACGCACCTGGCTTCAAATGGGCTGTGGTACTGGTCACCGGTATTTCCGTCTCCCATTTCTGTGAGTATGGTTTCTTGTGTGTTCCAGTCTTCCTTCTCTCTGTTTAGTCTCCTCCTTCGGCCTAGGCTACTTACCAACTGAGGTGCCTGTGGCTCGGGGGCGGGGTATAGAGGAGGACCCAAGTGCATCCTGGGAGCTAAAGCTTTAACTGTATGGTGCCCGTGGATCCAGATCCAAGCTATACCCCAAGGTCAACCCTGTGGACCCTATGGACTTCGTAGAAACAGAGATAACAAAGGTAAGTTCTTACCATATCTCTTGTTTTAAAACTCTTATCAACAATTTAATTAAGGGCGTTTCAACAAAACATTTTCTAGAATAAGGTGTATTTTAAAAACACTAACATCTAAAAAAACATCTGACCACATTTCATTACATTTGACCCCTTCTTCACTTTTATAGAATAATCCCACTAAAGCAAACGTTGGCCAGATTATGTTGTACTTTATGTAGAATTGTAAGGTGTGTAACTATAAATAGTGGGACATTTTCATTCTTTCTTGTGTTTTCTTTACCGCAGCTGTGCTAACCAGTAATCCGACCATCTTAAAGCAGTTCTGCAAAGACCATAACATTGGCCTCGTGGTGATCAGCCCAGTTTCTCTTCTCACTGCTGGTAAAATAATTGATTATATAATAATAATTAATACTTCTAATCTAGTGATTCTATTGTCTTTAACTTAAGATCTTTCTAGGAAACGTGTAGGATGTAGACAGCATAGCTATTAGAGGAATTCAGCTTCTGATTTCTGCAGAGCCCAGCACAGCACTATCATATCATAGAATTGTGTATCAGACTGGACCAACCCTCTTGTTATATATGCATATTAATTTGCAAATTATCTAATTACTAATTATTTGTTAAAAGCTGCAATATATCTTGACACCACAAGATGGCGCTTATATAGATACACTTTACTAATCATTTAGGGGGAGATTTAATAAAGCTTGTAGAGAGATACAATTGGAGATAAATGGCACCAACCAATCAGCTCCTAACTGTCACTTGACAGGCTGTGTTTGAAAAATGACAGTTAGGAGATGATTGGTTGATGCTATTTATCTCCAATTGTATCTCTATCCAAGCTTTATTAAATCTCACCCTTAGCTAGCACCTTCTAGAAGACAATAGCTAGAATCTGATTGGTTGCTATGGACAACATCTCCACTTATATAAACCCGCACTTCAGTAAATATACCCCCTCGGGTCTGATTTTGACCAGGGGGGGTATATTTACTAAAGTGCGAGTCACGCAAAGGTGCACGCATTATTTATTTATTTATTAGAGCAGGAAGTCCACTGGGGCTTGCGGCAACGAGACCCTACCGCAAGGGTCTCGTTGCAAGCCGGCTGGTCACGATGGTCTTGACCATTGTGACCATCACCTGGCCGCTCGCATAAGCTGTGGGTGGTAACCCACACAGCTATGCGAGCGACCAAAAGGCTGCAACTAAAAAAAGAAGCGCCCGCCCTGATTCAGAGCGAGCGCTCGCTTTTTGCGAGCGCCTCTGAATCAGGGCCTAAGGACATTAAGACGTGATACTCACTGGGCCTGATTCAGAGTTGTTCACTTATGCACACAGCACTGCTATGTACATATATGCTAATGCTGCAAGAGGCATCTGAAGGAAAAAGACCCCTCCAGGCAGCATTTCATATCCAATGCCTGCACCCGACGCAGGATCGGATCAACATTGTGACCATCGGTTGCGATGTTTGCAGCATCAGCCAGCTGCCTAATCTTACTCAGAATGGCCACCTCTGGCAGAAGCAAACACTAGCCTTGGCACTCCCAGAAAATGGGTCTGACACATATCAGTATTCTGGGAACGCAGGCCGCGCCGTCCCATCCCCACCCTTAAACGCACGCAGCATGTCAATCATGGGGGACTGCGACAGCTGTCATAGTCAGTGATTGGAACATTTGCAGTACAGATCCTGCACTTTCACCGATCATTAAATATCAGAGTTGTATGCAAACAATCGGGTTTACATGTAACATTGAATTAGGGCCAATATATACATATATATATATATATATATATATATAATAACCAAAGAAGAAAAGGCGACACTCACATATAGAAACCGTTGTAATTCCTACACCGTTCACCTGATTTGGATGTAATTACCCTCAAATTAAAACTGAAAGTCTGCAGTTAAAGCACATCTTGTTTGTTTCATTTCAAAGCCATTGTGGTGGTGAATAGAGGCCAAAATATGAAAATTCTGTCAATGTCCCAATATTTATGCACCTGACTGTATATTGTACCAGTTAAGCAGACATCAGGAGTGCTGCTAAAAATCCAATAGGTAGCACAAGGGTTAATATCTGACTTACAAACTCACTAAAAAAGTAGCGCAGATGTCAGCACTATCTACAGGAATGTGCACCAACACTATGACAGCACTATCTAAAGAAATGTGCACCAGCCCTATGGCAGCACTAGCTACAGAAACTCCCACAGCCCTAGAAACATGCACCAGCCCTATGGGAGCAATATCTACTGAAACGTGCACCAGCCCTATGGGAGCACTATCTACAGAAACTCCCACCAGCCCTAATGCAGCACTATCTACATAAATGTGCACCAGCTCTATGGCAGCACTATCTACAGAAACTTGCACCAGCCCTATGGCAGCACTATCTATAGAAATATGCACCAGCCCTATGGCAGCACTATCTACATAAATGTGCACCAGCTCTATGGCAGCACTAGCTACAGAAACTCCCACCAGCCCTATAGGAGCACTAGCTACAGAAACTCCCACCAGCCCTAATGCAGCACTATCTACATAAATGTGCACCAGCCCTATGGCAGCACTAGCTACAGAAACTCCCACCAGCCCTATAGGAGCACTAGCTACAGAAACTCCCACCAGCCCTAATGCAGCACTATCTACAGAAGCTTGCACCAGCCCTACTGTATGGCAGTACTATCTAAAGAAATGTGCACCAGCCCTATGACAGCACTATCTACATAAGCTTGCACCAGCTCTACTGTATGGCAGTACTATCTAAAGAAATGTGCACCAGCCCTATGACAGCATTAGCTACAGAAACTCTCACCAGTCCTATGGCAGCACTATCTACAGAAATGTGCACCAGCCCTATGGCAGCACTAGCTACAGAAACTCCCACCAGCCCTATAGGAGCACTAGCTACAGAAACTCCCACCAGCCCTAATGCAGCACTATCTACATAAATGTGCACCAGCTCTATGGCAGCACTATCTACAGAAACTTGCACCAGCCCTATGGCAGCACTATAAATAGAAATGTGCACCATCCCTATGGCAGCACTATCTACAGAAATGTGCACCAGCCCTATGGCAGCACTATCTACAGAAGCTTGCACTAGCCCTACTGTATGGCAGTGCTATCTAAAGAAATGTGCACCAGCCCTATGACAGCACTATCTACAGAAGCTTGCACCAGCTCTACTGTATGGCAGTACTATCTAAAGAAATGTGCAATTATATTACCAGACACTTAGTGAGTTATTTACCCCTAACACCTGAATGGGCAATATTCGGTATTATGCCCATGGGCACTAGAATGGCACAAGGGGTTAGAAAACTACTAGTTATTCTATCGGCAGTAGCAAAAAAATGTATTTTACAAATATGGCTGCAACCCAATGCTCCTACACTAGCCTTATTCTTGGGAAAACTTTTTAATATTTTCCGAATGGAATGGTTGGGAGCCTCGCTACAAAAAGAAAAATTCACAGAGAAGTTTTTTGAAACCTGGGAAAGTTACATAGACACATTGCCTCAGTCAATTAAAGACCAGGTATGGAAATGTTTCAGACAGACACTTTGGTATGAGACACGTGTTAACGAACAAGACCCCCCGATTTCCCTTAATGCTATATGATCTAGATATGGGAGTTGGTGTTGGGGACTCGGACTCGCACTATTTTGTTTTATCTCATTTTATTATATTTTATTTTATTTGTTTACCATTGTAAAGTAAGGGAATTCTCTGTAAAACATTTTATCTACAAATCTATGTGCTTATGTTTGACTTTCTGTCATATGTTTATTATGCTTCAATAAAAATTTTGTTGAAAAAAAAAAAAAAAAAAGAAATGTGCACCAGCCCTATGACAGCATTAGCTACAGAAACTCCCACCAGCCCTATGGCAGCACTACAGAAATGTGCACCAGCCCTATGGCAGCACTATCTACAGAAGCTTGCACCAGCCCTACTGTATGGCAGTACTATCTAAAGAAATGTGCACCAGCCCTATGACAGCACTATCTACAGAAGCTTGCACCAGCTCTACTGTATGGCAGTACTATCTAAAGAAATGTGCACCAGCCCTATGACAGCATAAGCTACAGAAACTCCCACCAGCCCTATGGCAGCACTACAGAAATGTGCACCAGCCCTATGGCAGCACTATCTACAGAAATGTGCACCAGCCCTATGGCAGGACTATCTACAGAACTCCCACCAGCCCTATGGGAGCACTATCTACAGAAACTCCCACCAGCCCTATGGCAGCACTAGCTACAGAAACTTCCACCAGCTCTATGACAGCACTATCTACATAAATGTGCACCAGCTCTATGGCAGCACTATCTACAGAAACGTGCACCAGCCCTATGTCAGGTACAGTGTCTCTGCCTGACCATCCTCAAGTGCTTGCGGCTGTGTGCCTGTAAATGCAGCCACTTTCACTGAGAGGCCCACGACACTCCCATAATACGCCCACTGAGAGGACTATTGTTGTCTGCACTACTAGCCACCTCCCAGTCACCGCTCATCACTATTCCACCACATTTCTGATGCCATCTGACCCGAGCGCAACAGCACCTCTGTGTGTACACTCTGGACCTCATTCAGAGCCGCTCGCAAAATGCGAGCGCTCTCTCTGAATGAGGGCGGCCGCATCTGTAAAAAAAGCCGGCCTCCTGGCCGCTCGCTAAGCTGTGGGTGACCACCCACAGCTTTAGCGAGCGGCCAGGTTGATAGTCGCGATGGTCAAGACCATCGCGACCATCGGGGCTTGCGACAAGACCCTTGTGGTAGGGTCTCGTCTGCCGCAAGCCCCAGAGAGCTTCCGGCTCTAATAGAACCGGAAGCTCTCCCACTGACATCACTGGTGATGTCAGTGGGGCCGCCCACAAACGGCAGGCGTTCGTTTGGGAACGCCTCCGTTTGTGAAGCCACCCCCCCGCCACACCTACAAAACGGGGCGAGCTGTCGATCAACATCGACAGCCGTCCCTTTTGTAGTGAGCCCCAGAGCGAGAGAATTTTTCTCTCGCTCCGGGGCTTGCGCACACGCATGTGCGGCCGCTGCACGTGCTCAGAGCCCAACATCGACCCGCTTGCGAGCGCTCAGGCGCTTGCGAGCCGGTCTGAATGAGACCCTATGTGTAATGCATGCACCATAGGATTTGTCAGAGTTTTTATCGTATGTGCACTTGCAAATAATGGCTGAACTATAAGAACATTGGCATTGCGTGCAACTCAGAATCAGGCCCATGATGTTTATACTTTGTTTTTATCTTCAAGGACTCATCGATGATCTGTCAGGATCTGGAGTGAGGTGCTTTGGCCCAACTGCGAAGGCAGCTCAACTGCAGGCTAACAGGACTATCGCCAAAGATTTTATGCACAGGCACGGCATCCCGACTGCAAGATGGAAGTCTTTCACTGACCCTCACAAAGCCTGCAGCTTCATTACCTAGTAAGATGCTGGTGTTTGCTACATAGCTATAGACAAAGTACTGTAACTATTCACTAACCAATGAAGTAACCACAAGCTCATGTGATGCCGCCATACATGATAAAGGAATAATTCAGCAGGGGGGGCACAGGGAAATGTTTACACTGAGGAAACACGTCTAGCGGTTTGTATAGACACAATACTATCGTCATTACCAGGGACGTACAATCAGGGTAGACAGAGCCGCCCCTGTCATACTCCCTGTCATGCTCGAGAGTTTTGAAATAAAATCTGTTTTTTTTATACATGCGTGCCTCCCCAGCCATTGACCTCACCACACGTGTCACTGGTAGTTACACGATAGACGGAATGGCTGAGTACATAACTGTCTGTACTCCTACATATGACATTACCCTACACAGACACACACTCCTCACAACACCAGAGAAATCCCAACACATTTCACTAATCTGTGTTCTGGTAGCAACTCCAATAATAGCAGTTGCAGGGAGTGGTGGCAGAGTAGGTAACACTAGCCCCATAACGCTGCTCTCAGAAGAGGAGGTAGTCTGCATCTTGGCGCACACAATGCCGGCAATCAGAATCACCGCACCGGAATCCCGACGGCTGCGATCCCGACGGTGGGTGTTAGGGGAGGCTTAGGTTTAGGGTTAGGGGGAGGGAGGATTATGCTTAGGCACTAGGGGGAGGGTTAGGATTAGGCTGTGGGAGGGGAGGGTTAGGCTTTGGAGGGGGTTGACGGTTAGGGTTAGGGGTAGAGTTAGGGGAAGGGTTTGAATACTTACCTGCATGTGTCGGGATTTCCACCATCGGGATTTCGTTGCCTGGATTTTGACCACCTGCATTATCAGCGCCATGATCGCGTACACAACCCCTCAGAAGTGAGAACACTGCCCTCTCCTGAGCATGTGCCGAGGAATGCACCCACAGTGTATTTATCAGAGATGAACAGTTCGGTTTTGCTGAACACACCCGAACTTTGGTGTTCCGTGTGGAACTGAGTCCCGGCTCACGTCTTCTTGCCAAGTTAGTAACTCGGATCTAAAAACTGGATCTTGCATGTTTTGAATTGCATTGGAGACTCTCCCTCATGATTTCAGGTGCTGTGAGGTAGTTAATATTGACTGGAAATGAAAGGAAATGAATGTTGTCGATGTTAATAATACTATAGGAACATAGGCCCTGATTCAGACCCACTCGCGAGCGGCTGTCCGCTCGCAAGTGGGTCGATGTTCTGCACTGAGCATGTGCACGACGGAGGGAGCTCCGTCGTGCGCATGCGCCAGACGCGACGAGCGAAGGAAAGTCCTTCGCTCGTTGTGTCTGATCAAAGGGGGTGTGCTGTCGATGTTGATTGACAGCACGCCCCCTTTGGTGGGCGTGCCGGGGGCGTGCCTCCCTGACGGGGGCGTTCCCAAGGGAACGCCTCCCGTCAGAAGCCGGCCCACTGACATCACTAGTGATGTCAGTGGGAGTGATTTTGGCTCTGATAGAGCCAAAATCACTCCGGAGCTTGCGGTTGAAAACCTCAACCGCAGGCTCCGGCTCTCAGTTTCGATGGTCGCGATGGTCACGACCATCGCGGCCATCAAACTGCACGCTCGTATAGGCTGTGGGTGGTGACCCACTGCTATATGAGCGTCCAGGAGGACGCTCCATTTTTATGGAGGGCGGCCCTCATTCAGAGCGTGCGCTCTGCTCAGAGCGTACGGCTCTGAATGAGGGCCATAAACAGATCCAAGTTACATGATTTTGTAGCCCACCTTTTTACCACTAAAGGTTACAATTTTAGCTGTTTTTATCCATTTTTAGAGAAGTCCAAAACCGAACCAGAACACTTTAGGGTGGTTTTACCAAAACAAAGCACAATGATGAGTTAGAACCAAAACATGGGGGTCTGCGCACATCTCTGGTCTTTATCTGCCCTGGGGAGGCGTCCACACTTCTGTTTTGAGAGCAGAGGCAGGTTATCATGGGCCTCCGAGGGGAAGGGACAACCTGGCATTGCTTGGCCCTCCATTTCCCCCAAACCCTCCGTTTCCGCCAATGTACTACTGTACCATGATACCATACGGTGCATTATAGGGGAGAATTACACCAGTGTTTGAGCAGCTTATTGTATTTAGTGTATTCCTTTCCTGTTTATTAAACAATATTTGTGGAATATCTTCCGAAGACACCTGTTTTTAGGGAACTGTACCTGCAAGTATTAAGGACCCCCTGGATTTACCATGGCGGGACCACAGCAGATATTTCCTATATCTGCCGCGCCCCCTCCATTTTTGATCTCAAAGCAGCCTCCATGGGTGTCTATGCAGCCGGATTTACCAAGCTTGGCCGAGGCAGCTAATGCCATCTGCAGATGGCGTTACTCTATAGTAGTCTATGGGCTACTTACCGCAGATTCATTTGGAGAGGATCCCTCTCCCCAATCCAGGGCCATCTGTTCCATTGGGCTTGTTGGGTAGTTGCCCAAAGGCCTGAAGCTTGTAGGGGTCCACCAACCCGCCTGCCTGCAGCCGTGGCCAGTTGGTAAATTTGTGATATTATTATAAGACAGCCGCCGGTGCACTGTATTCCGATCTAACCTCCCCCACACCATCACCCCTGTGACGAGTACTCACCTCAGTCCCAGTTTCACTTCATCCGCCGGCTTCAGACCAGTCAGACAGAGGACCTCATTCAGAGTCGGTCGTTGCGACCACTCGGTCGTACGCCACCGATGTTCGCTAAACTGCGCATGCGTAAAATTCGCAATGCTCGTGCGCAAACTAGCTAGTACGATCAGAAATTTCTCTCTCCTTCAACTTGGCCAGGTCGTTAGTTTGAGTGACAGGATGAGGCGTTTGTGGGTGGTAACGGGAAGGTGCTTGTGAACGGGGGAGTGGAGATCCGGACGCAGGCGTGCCTGACTATGCAAACAGCGTTTTATGGGAGTGCATAATTAACAAAGTAGCATCATGGCACACGTGACATGGGTGGTTTGTACACTGACCAGATCGTAGTGCTTAAGAGAGGGTATGGTCTACCTTAAGCTCTACGACCAGCTCCGATGGTTCCCGATGGTCTCGATTAATCCTTATATGCCCGGAGATGACGTGTATTGCGAATACGAAGGGGGCATATTTATTTTTAGTCTTCCGGCCGCATCCTCCCCTCGCTCGTCCAGCTAACGATCCCAACTTAACGGCGCAACTTGCGAGCGCTTCATTTGCATATCCGGCCCCTTTTACCTTACGACCGAGCGGCCGCAACGACGACTCTGAATGAGGTCCTGAGTCTCTCTGCATGTGTGGGAGGTCTGATAGGCATGCAGGAGGGTTTAATTTTATTGACCATTTACATGAATGGGTGGGTAGGGGCCCAAGTGCATTGCTTTGCCCAGGGCCCACACTGCTGTTAAGACAACCCTGCCGCCATCACCCACTGACGCATGCACTGGCCAAAAGCTATTACTCTGCTTCTAGCTCTTATAGGAGCCCATCTCCTGGCATCAGCATATTAGTAAATGTGTGTGAAAATATTAATTATCACATTGCGAATTTAGGCGAAAAATATTGATCAGGGCCTGATTCAGCAAGGAATACACGGATGCAGACACACGCACCCGGCCGCTGTGAGAATATGCTAATGAATGCATACGCACGGCAATCGCAGCAGAATAAGCAGACGCCCAGCACTACACAATACCACCCACTTCCCTTTACGTGCGTCCTCTAAACCTGGCAAGGCAGCAGAAACATCGGTAACATCGAAAACCATCGGACCCATACGCACAATAGTGGTCGACCTGACCCTCCCGCAGACATAGCGAGACTTCCTGCGTGCAACTAGACCTCAGGCTACGTCCGCTGCCGCAAGGGCTTAATTATGCACGCCCCTGAAATGCCGTCCAGACGCATCGGCATGCCTGCATTTGCCCGACCACTCCCCCGCCACCACCCACAAACGGCACTTCCTGTCAATCACTGTCCCTGGGGCTGCGGACTCCCTGCGTATGCATACTCCATCTCACTGGCCGGTTCGCGCACGCACACTCCAACGCATGCGCAGAGCAATACCATCGACCGATTGCGTGCGTCTGCATCCGTGCGTTCCTTGCTGAATCAGGCTCTCAGCTTGTTGGTGCTGGCAGTTAGAATGGTCAAGTAATCGCACAAATACAGATATTGTCATGAATGGATCTTGTGCATAAGCTGCAAAACTGTTGCTGGTAAACAGATGGTTTTGTGATCTTGCTCTTTCCTTGATAAAGTGCAGACTTTCCGGCACTGGTAGTAAAGGCCAGCAGCGTTACATCTGGCCGAGGCGTGCACGTCACCAGGGATAGAGATGAGACTTGTAGAGCTGTCCAGCACCTGACACAAGTAAGTTCGACAAATATATATTAATCAAATTGGGGTGAAATTATAATACGAAGGGGAACATATTGTTTAACAAATAATGATCAATATTGGGTTATATGGTTGTTAACCCTTCATGACCATCTAAAAATCATACACATGTAGTCACCTATAGCTGGGGTTATTTCCATTATCATGGTCTACAGCAAGGGTGGTTATATACTGATGACCCTAATGCTGAATACAGTAAAGGTTTTGCCACTTCTCACAGTTTAGCAAGTTATAATCCATAGATGGTGACATCACTACTTGATCATTTTATCACATCTTACTGTATGACATACTGGATAGTTTTGATGTATTACACCCCAATCGCAGCAGACATGAACACTAACATTAAAAAGTTACACACAGTAAACAAAATCATTGGTACATCGAAAATTATTGTTAATGTATAATTGTATATACTGTATGTTGATTTTAACCGCTAAGGAAAAGTTAGTAGATATAGAAGTTGTTTCTAACCTATCCACTTGTGAGCTACTCTCTGTTCACCTTCACTTCACTTCAGTGTTCACTTTCCCTGATTCAGAGCCGGACGCTCTGACAGAGCGCTCGCTCTGAATCAGGGCTGTCCTTCTTGATTTTTACAGCGGCCTCCTGGCCACAGCTATAGCGAGCGGCCAGGAAGATGGTCGCGATGGTCAAGACCATCGCGACCATTGGGCTTGCGACGAAACCCTTGTGGTAGGGTCTCGTTGCCGCAAGCCCTAGAGTGCTTTCGGCTCAAATAGAGCCGAAAACACTCCCACTGACATCCCTTGGGAACGCCTCCGTCTGGGTAGCCACGCCTCCGGCACACCCACCAAAGGGGGCGTGCTGTCACTCAACATCGACAGCACGCCCCCTTTGGTACGAGACCCGGAACGACGGTTTGCCCGTCGCTATCCGGGTCTCTCACATGCGCACGACGGAGCCGGCCACCATTGACCCGCTTGCGAGCGCATATCGCTTGCGAGCGGGTCTGAATCAGGCACACTGTTCATTAGGTTATTCAACCATTAACTTATTAGCAGTTTTGAGAAAAATTTGCATCAACATTTTGTTTAATGTAACTAAACATAAGTATTTCTCACAGGACTGGGCTTTCGGACAATCAACCGCAATGTTAATTGTTGAAGAGCGTCTGGAAGGGGAGGAATACTATGTAAGTTTAAATACGGTTTCAGTGTAATTTACCAGGATCTATTAACACTAAGGAGTATATTTACTAAAGTGCGGGTTTTTAGAAGTGGAGATGTTGCCCATAGCAACCAGTCAGAATCTACTTAACATTTATCGAGTACCTTATAGAAGAAAATAGCTAGAATCTGATTGGTTGCTATGGGCAACATCTCCACTTCTAAAAACCCGCACTGATTCTAAATCTCATACAATGCCGATGTATAGTTGAGCCATACATGCCTACTCTCCCGGGAAGGTCGGGAGGCTCCCGAATATCGGGTGTCCCTCCCGGCCACAGCGGGGGGATGGGGTGATGGCGTGATTTGCGCTGAATCACGTCCTCGTGGGCCCGCCCCTTTCTTCACAATGCCGTTAATCTCGGCATTGTGAAGAGAGGGCGGGGCCACAATGACACAACCGCGCGGTCATGCCCCTTTTCCGCCCCCAATATTACATCGTCTCCTTGCCACGCACCCCTATTGCCGCGTCACCCCCCTTGCTGTAGAAGCCTGGCTGCCCCTCACCGGAAGGAGGGAGCTGAATGTTGGCAAGTACAGTATGAGTTGAGCAATTATTTGCTACTGCACATAAAAAAATAAATCCCCACCTGCGCATGCATTACCCTAAGTGTACACACAGAGGCGCTCTTGCAATGGGTCAGACGATAGCAGAAATCCAGCGTCAAAGTGAGAGGCGGTGACTGGGAGGAGGTCTGAAGTAAACACAAAAAAATAGGTTTCACAGGCGTATATGGGAGTATCGTGGGCGTCTCAATGAAAGCATTTGCAGGCACACGACCACATACACAGAGGCCATGTTCATACAGGTGAACATCACCAGACATAGGGCAGGTGCATTTGTCGATGGTGCGCTGATGGTGGCATATCGAAAATCACCGGCGGTGTAGCGGCAAGCAGAGATGCTGATAGTGGGCATCTCAGTGATTGCACAATCGGGCGCACGCTAGAGCACCTGGTAAAGGCTGAAACTAGCATTTGCATATTTTCGCTCCCGCACCTCCACAAACAAGTACGGACGCAGCGGCGTCCACCTCTGGATCACGCCCTATGACCCATAGATTGCGCAAACATATTCTTGGTGCATAAAAAATAATTTAGGAAACTATTAAGAATACAGATATGTAATAATATAAAAGAGTAATATCAATAAATCACATTACCTAATTAAAATAATCATGCTGGGTTCTACTAGTTACTAGGATAACTCCTGAAACTTTTTGCCTGAAATCCCCTACTGAAGACTCTTGACCTCATTCAGAGCCAGACGCTATTTGCGCTCACTCGTTCAGAAAAAAGGGGTGGCTATTCAAATGAACCGTTCGCTCTTTGCGGTCTGTTCACGCCTCTAGGTCTGAACGGGCGAACCAAACATGCGGTCGTTTTTTGGAAAACTACGCCCCCTGACCACTCGCATCCTACGTCATGTCCGTTATTTATTAGATTAATCGAGTACATCGACCAGCGTATGAACTGCTCGCTATTCTTGTGGTTGGTTTTTCCTACCGCAATCTTGCGAGCAGTTCTGACTATAAAATAACCCAGTGACGTGGTCATTGACGCTGCTGTATTAATTATGCACACCCATAAAACGCCCGTTTTGACCTTTAAGCACGCCTGCGTTCGGATCTCCACTTCCCGTTTTCAAGCACCTTCCCCTGTTACCACCCACAAACGCCTCATCCTGTCACTCAAAATAGCAGGCATTCGCTATTTAGCGAACAAACGATTTTCGGCCGCACTGACTGGTTCGCGCATGCGTATTACGATCCGTACGCATGCGCAGTTGTGCAAACATCGCTCGGAACGAACGAGCGGCCGCTTACGAGCGGCTCTGAATCAGGCCCTCTGTTGCTGCCATTTGGGAGGTTGAGTATACTAGACCTTCCTTAGTGCCACCTGTAACCATGGAAACAAACTGGCCGGTACTGATTGTTTTACTTATTACAGATGTTGCTAGGGAGAGTATATGGACCTCATTCAGACTCGGCCGAAGCGGCCGCACGGTCGTACGGAAAAAGGGGCCGGATATTCAAATGATTCCCTCGCAAGTTGCGTCCCTAAGTTCGGATCGGTAGTTGGCCGACCAAGGGGAGGAAGCGGTCGGAAGACTGAAAAATACGCCCCCTTCTCGTACGCATTGCACGTCATCTCCGGGCATATAAGGATTAATCGAGACCATCGGGAACCATCGGCACTGGTCGTAGAGCTTAAGGTTGACCATACCCTCTCTTAAGCTCTACGATCATGTCAGTGTAAAAACCACCCATGTCACATGTGCCATGACGCTACTTTGTTAATTATGCACTCCCATAATCCGTATGCACTCCCATAAAACGCTGTTCGCATAATGAGGCACGCCTGCGTTCGGATCTCCATTCCCCCGTTTTCAAGCACCTTCCCCTGTTACCACCCACAAACGCCTCCATCTGTCACTCAAACTACCGACCTGGCTGTGTTCAAGGAGAGAGAAATTTCTGATCGTAGTGGCAAGTTTGCGCACGCGCATTGCGAACTTTACGCATGCGCAGTATAGCGAGCATCGGTGGCGTACGACCGTGCGGCCGCTTCGACCGGCTCTGAATGAGGTCCTATGTTCTTAAGATTCTATTTATCAAATGTCAGCAAGTAAGAGGAGTCATTCTAGGACCCAGTGTACTATTGTAATTAGGCATTTGTGACTCTGTGTTGATAGATAGCTGTTACATTGTTGGCCAAGTAATAGTATAGATAATGCTGTAACATGGTCACTTTCTGGCCCGTTGTATAGATGGACAGCAGCAGAAGCTTCTCTCACACATATGCACCTGGGTGTAGTGTACTAGCTATTAGGTGTAGTTCTCAGATTGAGTGAATTTAAATAGCTTGTTTTACACAGACATTTCCAATGTATCACTACGGTATTTTAATGTTCTTTATAGTGCCTATGTGTCACTGATGGAATTACACTCGTCCCTATGCCTTTTCTGCACATCCAGAAGCGTTGTGTTGATTTAAATGAAGTTCCACTACTTACATCTTCAGGAACCACCCAGGTAATGGGGCAGGCAATGCACAGGTAATCACCATTACATCACCTTTATTGCAGTGCAGCAGATGGGTATCCAACAGATATTGCTTCTCTGGCATGTTTAGTAGTGGGGGGGTTAGAGTGCCCCGGAACTGTCCATCCACGCCGACTACCACTCATGGCCACCAGTGATGACTGAAAAGCCATCAGTGTAAATGCTGTGAGTCACTGGGATGGTTCCCATTTATTACACCGTATTAATTCACCTCACTAAAGTTTTACGCTTACACCTGTACATGGGCCATATTTAATTCTTACAGGATAATACAATATGACAAAACGTCCGCAACACTTTCTCACTACACTAATCCCTAACAAAAGGCTTCCTACAGCTTCTCTAGGATATTTCTCTCTAGTCGGGAAGCACATTTGGGCAGCACGGCTGATGTAGTGGATAGCATCACTGCCTCACAGCACTGATATCTTGGGTTAGATTCCCACTACGGCCCTAACTGTGTGGAGTCCTTATGTTCTCCTCACTCTTGCATGGGTTTCCTCTGGGTACTTTGGTTTCCTCTTACACTCCTAAAATATATTGGCAGTATACTGGCCCCCAACAAAAAATAACCCCGATGTGTGTATGCGTGAGTACAAGTGAAAGGGAACGGTCTCATTCAGACCCGGTCGCAAGCGCTGAGCGCTCACAACTGGGTCGATGTTAAGGCCCTGCGCACGCGCAGCGGCCACACTGCGCGTGCGCAAGCCCCGGAGCGAGAGAGGAACTACAAAAGGGGAGAGAGCTCGCTACAAAAGGGGCGGCTGTCGATGTTGATCAACAGCTCACCCCGTTTTGTAGGTGGGGCGGGGGGGTGGCTACACAATGCCTGCCGTTTTGTGGGCGGCCGCACTGACATCAGCAGTGATGTCAGTGGGGAGCTTCCTGCTCGATCAGAGCAGGAAGCTCCCTGGGGCTTGCGGTTGCTGAGACCCAACCTTAGGGTCTCGTCGCAAGCCCCGATGGTCGCGATGTTCTTGACCATCGCGACCATCAACCTGGTCGGTTGCTAAAGCTGTGGGTGGTAACCCACAGCTTAGCTAGCGACCAGTAGGCCGCACTAAAAAATACAAGCGGCCGCCCTCATTCAGAACGAGCGTTCGCTTCTTGCGACCGCCTCTGAATGAGGGCCATAGATTGTAAGCTCTACTGGGGCAGAGACTGATGATAAATAACTGGTAATATATATATATATATATATATATATATATAATATATACACCATGCATTATTGTCGGTATAGTATTGTGATTCTACTTTGTATGTATGTACTGGAATAAATTGGAATAAACTCTGTTTGGCAGATGTCGGATAACGTTTCCAAGATGATTCACGATGGAATTCTCCAAAAAGCCGGAGACGCTCTGCGGCAGGAGGGCTGGAATTACACAGGTAATGTATTAGTCTGTATCCTTCCTAATTAGTGTTTGATATACTATCTGCAATAAAAGAGACACATGTAACAACAATAGGTTTGACGACCTTCCACCCTCAGGTGTTATTTAATCCATAATTAAGGTTAAACTGAGCAGTGGTTTGGGAATAGAGGTGAGTGCATTTAGGGCCTGATTCAGAGATGGACAGAATCGCAGAGCAGCACACAAGCGGCTGTGTCATTCCATTCATCTACCATACTAATGCAGCAGGAGGGGTTTGCAGGGAACAGATTCCTCCTTGGTGGCGCTGTGACCCAGATTGCAGCTTGGGATCACCCTCGGTCGCTATGGTGTGGACGCTGAGGCTTACCGCAGCCTGACGGGGTCCTGGTCACTTGCGAGGCCAGGATATCTGCCAGCCGCGCCCCCGCTCTGCCCCCAAATGACGCAGTATGTCAGTCATCCTGTGGCATCATGCTGCAGCTTGGGGGAGGGGGATCTGCAAGTGAGATTGCAGCACCCTTTCTGCACATGTGCAGACCTCATAACATTGGAGTTGTGCGCTAACCATCAGCCCTGAGAGCCTGATACCGAGTTGAATGGAGATTGGACTCATCTGATCCTGTATTGCAGGGGTGGGCGACATGCAGCTTTTTTGATTTTCCGATGTGGCTCCCCGGGTCGCGGTTCGACAGACCCCCACTAGTACTGAGACTGCTGGTCTCTGAAGTGATCTAAAGAAGCCTCTGATCGTTTCAGAGGCCAGCGTTCCCAGCGATGCAGTGCGCGGTTGACGTCATGATGTGAGGAGCCCGCGCACCTGCTGGATCCAGTTAGAGCCCTGACGGCATGGAGCAGTGCCAGCATGAGGACAAGCTTCTTCATAGGGGTGTGGGGGCGGGGAGGGGGAGCTAGTACTGGGGGCAATACCCTTAGGGGGCACGACTACAGGGAGCATTGCAGAAGGGGCACAACTACTGGGGGACATTGCATAATGGGCACAGCTACACGGGGTATTGCATAAGGGCCACAACTACTGGGGGCATTGCTTAATGGGCACAACTACAGGGGGCATTGCATAAGGGGCACAACTACTGGGGGCATTGCATAATGGGCACAGCTACAGGGGGCATTGCATAATGGGCACAGCTACAGGGGGCATTGCATAAGGGGCACAACTACTGGGGGCATTGCATAATGAGCACAGCTACAAGGGGCATTGAATTAAGGCCACAGCTACTGGCGGCATTGCTTAATGGGCACAACTACTGGGGGCATTACTTAGTGGACACAACTACAGGGGGGCACTGATTATGGGGCACAACTACAGGGGGCGCAGCATAATGGGCACGGACTTTCTCAATGTATTTTCTGTGGTTCTGGATTTCAATATATATTTTATGTGGATCTGGCTTGTTTCTGTGTATTTTATGTGAACGTGGCTATTTCAATGTTTGCTATATTGCTCTGGCTTTTTCTTTCAAAAGTGAAAAAATTGGGAACTTGTGTATTGTGTATTTTCAATGGCCGCCAGCGTGACTAAAAACGGGGGTGTAACACAAGGCCATGCACCTGCAAATGTCATACTAAAGGCGTGCGCACAAAAATGGGCTCTTCAACTTGACCACAGATATTTTTTGGCTGTACTGCAGGCACAGGAAAACGTGTACAGTATGTTCACCCCATATGCAGAGCTGTACGCATCCTGTAGTGCACTCTCCCCTCTCTGTACGCTTGTACATTTGTGGAGCAAACGCCATGTAGAAACGCATACGATACTCTCTGCTGGGAGGCGTCCGCTGACCTCTGCATCAGTCTCTTAGCTTAATATGTAAGCTGGGAATGGCCGGGAGGATCCCAAAAATCAGGTGGCGCTCCCTACTGCCCAGAAGAGTAGTCAAGTGTCCCAGAGCCAGCTGCTACCTCCCCCCCCCCCCGCAGCTGCCCACTTACCAAGCACAAGTGGACAGTCTGGGGGGGGGGGGCTGATGACGCGGACTGCGTTGCATCATCGTAGCCCCATCCTTCGCTTTACAATGCCTTTAATATCGACATTGTATAACAGGTACGCCCCCCGCTACGCCCACCTATGCCACTACACATATGTGAAAATCTGTAAAAACGCCAACGGTGCAAGCGTTACACAGTGTGTGCGCACAAAGGCGTTATTGCGGTTGAGACGCACGGTATCACAGATATCTTGCCGCTCCTAGGCAGTGACTGGGAGGTGGCTAAACAGACGCACGGAGGTGTTGCGTCTTATGGGCGTGTAATGGGAATGTCGCGGCGTGTCACTGAAGTCGTTGGGTACTCAGACGCTTCACCGCTCACATCGGAGGCCATACCCAGACGGTAAATCTGCACCTGCCAGGGGTCTGGTGCAAGTTTCAGTGGTGAAACCGATGGTGATGCCTAAAAACGCACCAGGCGATGTAACAGCGTCTGCGGGCGCTGAAAGCAGGCTCAGACCTTGCACACTCATATGTATGGATGTACACCCGGGAAGGGCTTTGTAGCTGCATTTACATAAAGATGCAGACGGACGACCGCCACAAAACAAAGCCGCTGCCGCTTCTGCGCCCCCTCTGAATCAGGACCAAGACCCTTTTTGTGCAAAAATGAGACAATCGTTATCATTAACTTCAAACGTTGCCCCCAGTTTATTACATTATGCAGTTAATGTTTTTCAACACAAAATGCATGCGAGAGGGACACGTTACTTATGTCTGCATGCCCTGAATATTCTGCACTTCATGATCCACCTCTCTAAGGGCCTGTTTCAGAGCCGCTTGTAAGCGGCCGCTCGTTCGCTCCGAGCGATGTTCGCACAACTGCGCATGCGTATGGGTTGTAATACGCATGCACGAACCAGTCATTGCGGTCGGAAATTGTGTGCTCGCAAAATAGCGAATGCCTGCTAATTTGAGTGACAGAATGAGACGTTGTGGGTGGTAACAGGGGAAGGTGCTTGAAAACTTGGAGTGGAGATCCGAATGCAGGTGTGCCAAACGGTCAAAACGGGCGTTTTAAGGGTGTGCATAATTAACAAAGCAGCGTCATCGACCACGTCACTTGGTTGTCTTTTAGCCTGAACTGATCGCATGATTGCGGTAGGAAAATGCTACCACAAGCACTGCGAGCAGTTCATACGCCTTTCGATGTACTCGATTAATCTAATAAATAGCAGAGATGACGTAGGATGCGAGCGGCCAGGGGGTGTTTTTTAAAAAATAGCGAGCACATGTTTTGTTCGCTCGTTCAGACATAGAGGCGTCAACAGACCGCAAAGAGCGAGCGCTCTATTTTAATATCCGGCCCCTTTTTCTGAACGAGCGAGCGCAAATAGCGTCCGGCTCTGAATCAGGCCCTAAGGCCACAAGGCCACAAGTGCAAGGTATGTGCAGTTGTATATGGGGACAAAAGCTGTGGACGCTGCCTGCAGGGCACTAGGACACGTGTTCAGTATACAACCCTGACTTAGGCCCTCAGTTTGCAGAGGCTGCTCCTGAGTACAGAGAAGAGAAGGCCACACTGATGTATGCAGGGCAGACCATCGCGCCACATCGGTGAATTATTTTTTTGCGGTGTGCATCGGGCGAGCTTTATAATATAGCCTTCTGTGGGGTATATTTACTAAAGTGAGAGTTTTTAGAAGTGGAGATGTTGCCCGTAGCAACCTATCAGATTCTACTTAACATTTAACTAGCACCTTCTAGAAGATAATAGCCAGAATCTGTTTGGTTGCTATGGGCAACACCTCCACTTCTAAATACTCTCACTTTAGTAAATATACCCCTATGTCTTATCTCATTTGGAGCCTTTACCATATCTGAGGAAATAACTCTTTTAACTTTCATTTTTCCAAAGCAAGCTTCCATCTTGTAATATTTTGCATTTATCCCCATAGCTGTTTTGGGGGGTGTAGTAGGTATTACCGCAGGCCGCATGGCCGGCGGTTCAAATCCTGACAGCAGTAGCCCGGCAAGGGTGAAAATCCCGATCGCCAAAAGGTAAGTATCGCTAGCCTATTTCTACCCCCTAACCCTCCTTTAGGAGTGCCTAACCCTAACCTCCCCCCCAAGTGCCTAACCCTAACCCCCCCCCCCTAAGTGCCTAAACCTAACCCCCCCTTCCCCGCAGCCTAAACCTAAGTCTCCCGGGGGGGTGCCTAACCCTAACCTCCCCACGGGGGTGCCTAACCCTAACCCTCCCTTCCAGTAGCCTAAACCTAACCCTCCCGGGGGGGGTGCCTAACACTAAATCCCCCCAGGAGCCCTAAAACCTAAACCTCACTCCCTCCCGCGGCTGTCCACACCTGGCGTATGCCGGCGTTTGGATAATGACAGGGATAGAGTTTTCAACGCCTGTCATTAGTACCATGCCGGGATTAGAGAGTCGGGAAGCCGGCGGTCGGTATTTAGACCGTCGGCTTCCTGACTACATCCCGTTTTGGGCATGCCGAAAAAAATAAATAAACTGACTTCAAATATGTCACCTAATATAATATAGACAATGTTCACATGCAGATATTCAGAAGTGGCTTCCTAACACTGTCCATGGCCTCACAGGTCTCTTTGGTGCCAAAATAATGGTGACTGAAAAGGGTCCAGTTGTTCTCGGACTGAAATGCACCTTTCAGGATCTGGAGAGCCAGGTGAAGTTTACTAAATTCTACAAAATATTGTTTATTTAAAGCACCTGTCGCCTAGACTCAGTAATGTACAACAATCCCAATTTATTGTGGTCAAAAGCTTCAGCGTTGAGCAGGAGATGGCACTGTCCTGACAAAAAGGCCTAGAGATGGCCTGGGTGTCCTGGCTCATGGGGGAGTTTTATCAAAGCTTCAAAAGAAGGAACCAATCAGATTCTACCTATGAATTTATAGAATGTACTAGATGATAGCCAGTAGCTGATTGGTTGCTATGTGTTACACCTCCACTTGCCCTCTTTAGAAAGTTTGATATATCTCCTCATATGGTATGATGTTGGGAGGTATGAGTGAATCTACAAGCTGGGAAATTGTCATGATAAGTAGGAATAAGTTCCTATATCTGTTTTAATATAGTTGGCTAAAATTATGGTAATCCTATTCACAGACTATATTACAATTTATAGTCTAATTAATTTTTGGCAATACCTACAAGTTGTTAGGTGCTTAGTGGATGTGCGCAAGATTAGTCCACACGTTGATTCCAAACCTAAGTGGGTTTTATTATAGATAACAGGATACAGGGGATAGGAAACAACAGCAGTCAATACGATAAGGTATCAATCCCTCTTGGGCCAAGTACTTTACAGCCGTACAGCACTGTGATGCTCCAATAACACAGTGACAAACTTATACACATGCAGATTATTTTATAGAGGCATATAAACAAGTCTTGAACCTGGAGTCTAGACAGCCTGCTAGATAATAATATTTACTCACAGGGGCTGGCTGGCAACTTTTAGCCTGGGGGGCAAATGCATGCAGGCGGCCCTGGCAGAGGAGTAGCGTGTAGCTACGGTGCCTGAAGAACATGCGTGCTACGGCTCCGCCCCCCCTCAAGTGTTTCATGGAGGAGGCGGGTCCATATGGGATTAATGTAAGGTAAAAATAAAGATTAGGGGCAGCCCCCTGTCGTAGTGCCCATATGCAGTGCCCCCATGTGCCACAGGAGATAACACCCTTATGCAGGCCTCCAGTAGTGCCCCCAGTAGTGATCCCCCCCTATGCAGTGCCCCTTGTGCCCCCAGTAGTGGTCCCCCCTGTTCAGTGCCCCTTGTGCCCCCAGTAGTAGGCCCCTTATATAGTGCCCCCAATAGTGGTACCCCCTATGCAGTGCCCCCAGTAGCAGTCCACCCCCCATGCAGTGCCCCCAATAGTGGTAACCCTTATGCAATGTCCCTTAAATAGTGGCCCCAGGTGTAGTCTCCCCCCCATGCAGTACCCCCAGTATTGCCCTTTATATAGAGCCCCCAGCAGTGGTCCCTCGCAGTGCCCCCAGTGGTAGTCCCCTCCCCCTATGTAGTGCCCCTAGTAGTAGTCCCCGCCCCCCTAAGCAGTGCCTCTAGTAGTAGTCCCCTCCCCTTGTAGTGCCCCCAGTAGTAGTAGTAGTCCCCCCTTGTAGTTCCCCCAGTAGTAGTAGTCCCCCCCTTGTAGTGCCCCCAGTAGTAGTAGTCCCCCCCTTGTAGTGCCCCCATAGTAATCCACCCCCCTGGTAGAGCCCCCAGTAGTAATCCCCCCCTGGTAGTGCCCCCAGTAGTAATCCCCCCCTGGTAGTGCCACCATAGAAATCCCCCCCCTGGTAGTGCCCCCATAGTAATCCCCCCTTGGTAGTGCCCCCATAGTAATCCCCCCCTTGGTAGTGCCCCCATAGTAATCCCCCCCCCTTGGTAGTGCCCCCATAGTAACCCCCCCCTTGGTAGTGCCCCCATAGTAATCCCCCCCCTTGGTAGTGCCCCCATAGTAACCCCCCCCTTGGTAGTGCCCCCATAGTAATCCCCCCCTTTGGTAGTGCCCCCATAGTAATCCCCCCCCTTGTTAGTGCCCCCATAGTAACTCCCCCCTTGGTAGTGCCCCCATAGTAATCCCCCCCCTTGGTAGTGCCCCCATAGTAAACCCCCCTTGGTAGTGCCCCCATAGTAACCCCCCCTTGGTAGTGCCCCCATAGTAATCCTCCCCTTGGTAGTGCCCCCATAGTAATCCCCCCACTTGGTAGTGCCCCCATAGTAGAGAGAGACTTAATTAAAAAAAAAAAAAAAAACACTTACCTGAAACCCCGCTCCTGGTCCCGACGCTTCCACCGGCTCCTCTGGCCGCTTTGCATTATGGGAGAGACGTCGTCATGACGACGTCTCTCCCATTACCCACTGCGGGAGCCGGAAGATGGCTCCGGCAGTGGGAGCAGCGGCAGCCGCTGAGAGTCTGACAGACTCTCAGCGGCTGCTGATTACAGCAAACACACAGTTGCCGGCTCCGGCGGCTGTGTGTTTGTGCTGTGTAGCGCTAACCGGACTCCGTCCGGTCAGCGCTACACACGCGGTGCAGTCTGTGTCACAGTGACACAG
Organism: Taudactylus pleione; assembly: GCA_031769625.1. Classification (NCBI taxonomy): domain Eukaryota; kingdom Metazoa; phylum Chordata; class Amphibia; order Anura; family Myobatrachidae; genus Taudactylus; species Taudactylus pleione. The sequence continues at coordinate 554,081 of JAUIMM010001084.1, forward strand.
ACTGCACCGGCCCGCGGCCCGCATGACGCTGCGGCCCGGGGGGCACATGGCACCCGGCCCCCTGGCCCAGCCCGCCACTGTTTACTCAGACGTGATATTATTTAGACACAATAACACACAGTTAAGAGACAGCACATAGCGATTAAACTACATTACGACAATTACATAAACAATTAACTACATAAACAATTAATAAATGGCTGCCTCCTCTCTTTGCAGGTCATGAAGGCAATTCAATTACAATGTGAGTTGCGTCATTATAATACAAAGCTATTTCTTGGCCTTACCTTAGTTTATCCGAGAATAGATTAATCCTAATTCAGTGTTTATATCATCCTTATTTTGATATTAAATATATCACAATAATAAGAAAACATTGGGGCTGCCTTTACTTCCAGCATCATATTTATTATTTTTAGGATTTAAGTATATTAGCCAGGGCCAGACTGCCCATCTGGCACTTCTGGCAAATGCCAGAAGGGCATATGGGCTGGTCCGGCGTAATACCACAGCCGAGCAGCTCTGCCGCCCGGCGCTCTGCTCGGCCAGGGATACTAAAAGATGAGGGAGTTCCGCGAGGCCAGGCCCCCATGTCTCGCGGGAACGCCCCTGTGAGGAGAGGACACACCCCTTTTTATTTGAGGCCACACCCCTTGTGTGGACGCAATTGCTCACAGGGGGTCCGTCCATGACATTAGCTATGCTTCACATAACTGTGCGTTTACATTGTCTCATGCTCATGTTATGAGCAAACCACAAAACATTTAAATATATTAAAAGTTTCAAACCAGCCAACTCTGAGGCAGCATGCTAAACCTCTCTGACGAATTATAAATTGGACAACACCATGGGGTATTATTTACTGGCCAGCGGCTGCTTCTCTGCTGGTTTCACAACAAAATTTCATGCACCACGCATATTAAGTGCGTAGTCCAGTGTGTTTTTAACGTAATATTAGAGCGTCTTTAGATTTTGATGCCAAACCCCCCCGAGAAGCTTAGCAAATATTCTCCCCATGCAAATCAGTGCACAGAGGAGTAAGGCAAGTTGTAATAATAGGTTTTTATTGTCCTCAACAGACCATTTCTCCACTACTGAAGTCTGATCTGTATGGAGTAATACAGGCAGCCACGGAGGGACGACTCTGCTCTTACTTACCAGTTTGGACTCTGGATGAACGTGTGGCTAGTGCAGCCTCCAGACAGCGAGAAATACATAGTAAGTGCCGGTTCTAGACATTGTGGAGCTCAGGGTGAAAGTTCCCAGTTGCGCCCCCCCCCCCCCAAAAAAAAAAAAAAACGGAAATGCGGCGTGTCCTTGCAGAACACCCCCAATTCATCACACTGTGGGGCGTGCCCAGCACTTACGAAGGTGCTGGGCTTCCCCCAAGCTCTCCCCTCGTGGCGAATAATTACACAGTATGTCTTACACAGTAATGCCCTTTATAACACATTATGCCACACGCAGTAATGCCCTGTATAACACATTATGCCACATGTAGTAATGCCCTTTATACACATTATGCCACATGAAGTAATGCCCTTTATACACATTATGCCACACGCAGTAATGGCCTTTATAACACATTATGCCACATGCAATAATGCCCTGTATAACACATTATGCCACACGCAGTAATAACCTGTATAACACATTATGCCACACGCAGTAATGCCCTGTATAATACATTATGCCACACTCAGTAATGTTCTGTATAATACATTGTGCCACAGACAGTAATTCCCTTTATAATACATTATCCCCAATTCAAATTACGCCACACAGAAGTCTCTTATTCATGTTATGACACAGTGGTGCCCCTTTTACACAATGCCCAAATTAGTACCCCTTATACACAAGGCCCACAGTAGTAGTGCCCCTAATACAATGCCCAGAGTAGTAGTGCCCCTTACACAATGACCCCAGTAGTGGTGCCCCCCATGCAGTGCCCTCATTAGTAGTGCCCGCAGTGGTAAGGCACACAGTGTTAATGCTCCCATTGGTAATGTCCCCTATAGTAGTGCCCCCCTATAGATGTGCCTCCAGTAGTAATGCCCCCCTATAGCCATGCCCCCAGTAGTAATGCCCCCCTATAGCCATGCCCCCAGTAGTAATGCCCCTTATAGCCATGCGCCCAGTAGTAATGCCCCCCTATAGCCATGCCCCCAGTAGTAATGCCCCCCTATAGCCATGCCCCTAGTAGTAATGCCGCCCTATAGCCATGCCCCCTATAGCCATGCCCCTAGTAGTAATGCCGCCTTATAGCCATGCCCCCTATAGCCATGCTCCCAGTGCTGGTGCATCTGAAAAAAACAAAAAAACAATTAAAATACAAACACAATACTTACCTTAAGCCCCGCTCCTGCGTCCGCTGCTGTCAGGTCTGACCGCGGCTCCACCACGTATCTATGGGAGAGACGTCATTACATCATGACGTCCCTCCCATAGTGCTCTCTGCGGGAGCAGGAGCTCAGGTGTGAGCTCTTGCTTTCGGCTGCCGCTGCAGGGAGGGAGCCGGGTGCCTGCTGATAACAAATATCAGCGGGCGCCCGGCAAATGTAGCCTCCCTGCGGCGGCGGCTAGCGGCGCTGTTTTTTTTTTTTTTTCTTGCCTCTCTCCTGGGGACTCAGTGGCACCTTCTAGGGGCCGGCGCTCCGGGCGAAAGCCCTGTTAGCCCACCCTTAGAACCGCCACTGAGTAAGTGATGTGAAAGTCTTAAGATACTTGTGCTGCCACCTGCAAGCAAAGGACCACCTAATCCTTTATAAGTTCCAGATGTATAAAATCCAGTGGGTGAAGTGTAATATTACTTAGTCCATGAGAGATAGGATCAACGTTGCTGTAATACTCCTTCCATCCACTTCAAAGAGTAATCCACTCATATATACAAGGGGAAAAGAAAACAACAACTCATGGTGTAGTACTGTATGTCCTACACAATTCAAACACCCATAGTGAATGTTAATAATCTTTGAAAGGGTGATGAAGTGTGGAGGAAGAAAATCCCAATCTCCCTCACGATCACAGGAAACAGCGTAGTACCCAACTCACAGTGGAGTGTGGTAGATGATGTATAAAAAGGTTTCTTTATGATCACCCCACTTCCACCTTGTGAGGAATAATCAGAGGCATTCTGCCCGATTTCCACAAATGAGACTTCGAGGGTGAATTCAATTAAGAGCGAATACATTCGACCGGGCAAATTTGCGCGCCAGCTGACGCACTTTACGGCAGCTGGATCTCGCTCAAAGGTGTTCGCTACCCCATAGGGTAGTGAGTACTTTTGAGCAAATCGGGCATTCGGGCCGGCCGGGCAAAGAGTGCGAGACGGACTGCCGTTGCTGGCGTTAAAACACTCGCGGGTGCCCCCCCTTCCCCTGCTCTCGGCTGGAACCTCCACTACTTGTACCACCTTATCCATAATATGTCCCTGGTGCCCCCTCTCCCCTTGGCCGGCGCCCCTGGCAAGAGCCATCCTGGCCAGGGGTAGATCCACCCCTGTCAGCCAGAGCTTCCATACAGAGCACAAAGATTATAGGGGATAGAGGACAGCCCCGTCGGGTACCGTTTCAAATAGGAAAATAATTAGAAGAGCTCCATTAATGTATACTCTTGCAGAGGGAAATCAGTATAGAGCAAGTATACGATGAAGACAGTGTGGACCCAGGCCCAAGTGCTCGAGAACACCCTCCATAAAACGCCAATTTATTCTGTCAAATGCCTTCTCCGCATTGGTGGACAGGAGGACCACGTGGATGAGTTCAATGATTTTAGTACTGTTATCTTTAGCTTCTCTACCAGTGACAAATCCCGCCTGGTTCCCATGAACCAAACCAGGGAGGAGAGGATCCATTCGATTGGTGAGAAGTTTAGCAAACAATTTTAAATCAGTGGTTTTAGAGGGAGATCGGCCTATAACCCGAGCATTGGGTAGGATCTATCCCATCTTTAGGAATTATAGAAATATGAGCCTCGAAACTCTGGGGGGAAAAAGTAGTGTTGTCCCAAATAGCATGAAAAGGGGCATGAAAGAGGCACTATATGTTCTGTAATAAGTAACAAAGCTATGAACTAATTGCTTTTTAACTATAAAATATAACTCTCAGGCATGAGAGTGTTATCCTTGTTTTGCTGTGGTGTCCAGGGCACATTAACCAGAGCCGCAGCACCATAGCTGGACATGCACACTAAGGGGTCTATTTATCAAGCAGTGAAAAGCATGGAGAAGTGGACCAGTGGGGTTGCCCATAGCAACCAAACAGCTCCTACCAGTTATTTTATAGACTGTACTTGATAAATGCTACTTCAAAGCAGATTGGTTGCTATGGGGAACTTCTCACTGCTTGATAAATAGACCCCTAAGGCTCCAGCACATGCCCTGTGTAAAATAAATAGGCCAACTGCAAAAATATTGCTCTAGCATCCACTTCTGAATCGGGCCATTAGGAGGAAATGCTTGGAGAGAGATAAAGTGGAGAGAGATAAAGTACCAACCAATCAGCTCCTAAGTGTCATTTTACAGGCTGTGGCCCTGATTCAGAGCCGGACGCTCTGACAGAGCGCTCGCTCTGAATCAGGGCCGTCCCTCTGAAATTTTAGAGTGGCCTCCTGGCCGCTCGTATAGCTGTGGGTGACCACCCACAGCTATAGCGAGCAGCCAGGAAGATGGTCGCAATGGTCAAGACCATCGCGACCATCGGGCTTGCGACGAGACCCTTGTGGTAGGGTCTCGTTACCGCAAGCCCTGGAGTGCTGATCTCCAGAATGTCAGGGAAGCTAGAAAAGACAGCAGTATAATTGTATTTAATTTTATAAGGGAACATAGGGCTGGACGAAATATGGTCATTGTCATCATGTGAAGGTAGGAGAGGAGGCAAACAACCAGAAAGAGACGGAGAGATGGTAAAAGGAGCAAGATACCCCAACAGCACAGCCTCATGGTCTGAGGAAAAGAACGAAGTTAACCGGGATGTTACTAGGAGATGCTGGAAGGTCAGGGTCCCCTATGAGATTTGAATCCTGTATCCCCTAAATGTCTCAGCCCAGCCGTCCCTAACACGCCTGGTGTCACCACCTAGACATAACTAACCACATGATCCACAGCCTGCCCACCATTAACCCAAAGTTGACCAGGCTGTGCGTGTCCATGTTCCTGTCAACCCTGCTACAGCAAAGTTCGTACATGCACACTGTTGATAGGATGGCCCCATTCTATGTATGTGACAGATAAATATGTATAATTCTAATGTACAATAAATTCTCACAGCCAAACACCAGGATCTGGAGATGTTCCACACAGATGCTGAGACAGTATCCGGTGATTTAGTGTCCAGCCGAGAAACTGTCATCTCTTCACCCAAGGAAGCCACCAAATGTACGGCACTTGTGGCCTTTCCAGGATCAGCCTACAGGAAAGATGGAGCTTCTATAGCTACTAGTCACCAGGGCAGACACAGGTGTGTGGCAGATGCAGCTGGAGGTGTATTGTTTCCTATTCATGTCTGCTTTCCCCTAACTAATGTACAGAAGGCCATATTCAGGACCTGTAACAAACTGCTGTTGGATTTTGCATTTCATGGTTTGTGTTTAAGCCTGGAGAACAGACGTAATGTACTTTATCCAGACCAGACCCAAGAATCAGCTTCTGGTGCAGCACGTGCTGGATCCACAGGTATTGTCTCCGGACGAGGGTAATGCAACACATGACAGTGTTCTCATTCGCAGGGCAACTAAATTGTGTGTAGAGCAGGAAATATGTCAGCACGGTTGGCGTAATGGTTAGCATTACTCACTGCACTGAGGTAATGATTTCATCTGTGTGGGGCTTGTATGTTCTCCCAGTGTTTGCGTTGGTTTCCTCTGGTTGTTCCTGTTTCCTCCTACACTCCAATAACATACTGGCAGGTATATAGATTCTGACATTATTAGCAGTAGTGTATATGCACTTGTGTGCTAGGGACTTGCCGCTGTACGCCCCAAAAGGGCAGGAACTGTAATAAATCATGTATATTCTCTGTACAGCGCTGTGTAAATTAGTTGTGATGCTGTATTATATATATAATAATAATAATAATAATAATAATCTGTTTGTACATTGGATGACCCTACTAGAAGCAATGGGACTGCATCAGTCCATACCCATTACAGGATTTGCCATGCAATAATCTCATTATCATATGATAGCAAGAAGTGCTAATAACTGTTTTAGTAGTAGTTATTTTCATATTGCTATCTCCTCTACTCTCTCTCTGATTTTACATTTGTAGCCAGGACAGACGCCCAACACTCACCCAGTAGATGTGTTAGTTATATTGAAGTCAATCTAGCCCAGTACAAGGACCCAATCTTGGTCTGCACAACCAGCAGCATTGGAGAAAAAATAAAGGTAAGTAGATTCCTGGGAGTAACATGTACGAAGGTTGTTTGCAGGAAGGTTCTTTGCAGTAAGAGCAGTACAGCTGTACAATGCCTTGTCAGAATACTGGTATCTGAGGATAGGTGTCACTATGTATAAAGGAAAATATTGTATGGGCTTTATGTATTACTGCAGACAGTGCAGAGTGTGTTGCGTGTGGCATTTTGTAATCAAGAAGGACGTAAAAATGTTACTTAAATTATACCAATCACCTCACACAATAGAGGCAGCCATTTTGTGGCCTGAAAACACTAATAATTCATGCCTCATGCCTCAGTGATAACTTGTTTCTAGTGAACTAATAAGCTGAATAATGGGGAGCCCAGTAAATGTCTGCCTTTCTGTAGTGTAGGTGACCATTCCCTTTTTAAATTATTATAATTATTTTCTGCCTATTGATCAAAATAGAGATCAGTGGTGGAGATGATCTTATGTTATGTTGCTAATTGTTGTACTATGCTATTAGGTGTTTTGATAACTATTAAAAGAATAACAAGAGAATAAACCATCGTCCACTTTTACATTATTGTTTAAGTTGATCTACACTGAGTTCTCATGTTGTCTTCTCTGCTTCTAGGTGGCCCAGGCGTGCAGTCTGCACAAGATGGCTGCTCAGGGCCTGGTGACCACCTGCATAAATGACCTTTTGTCCAAAGGAGCGCAGGCGACATTTTTCATGCCTTATTTTGCTTGCGGAAAACTTCCCGTGGATGTGACTGAAGCAATTGCTGAAGGATTAGCGGTGGGCTGCACAATAACTGGGAGCACTTTACTGGGTAATGTTACTGACGTTTACTAACATATAGTGAGGATTTACGTATTGTGTGATACTTCTATGAGCACGTGCTCCTGCCTTATTGCCAGCTGCTGTCCATGCTATCTGTATATGCATAGGTTCTCAGGAATCGTAGCTGCAGTAGATGTAAGTGAGTGGTGTGCCATAATGAAGAGCATTGGCAGGACCACTGTTTTGGCATCACTTGACTACCTGACTTTTGCTTTCGATCTTGTTTTATGTAGACCGTTTCCTGATAGTAACCAAACTCGCCTTCTTGATTGTGAATCTTATTGCCTGTCTGTCTGTGTGTACTGTTTGGTTAATTTTACTCCCAATTAATAAACATCACAGACTTGTGCCACAGACCAAGTTGTAGTAGCCACATTGAGCTGTGAAGCTGGGTACACACTGGAGCGATGTCGGGCCGATATGCCGTTTTGTAACTACGTATCACCTACATCGCTCAGTGTGTACACATGATTGCGCGCTCCCGTGTTCGCTAGCGATGGTCGCTAGGTTTGATGTGCTGCACATCAAACCTAGTGATATCGCTGGCGGCCAGTGCATTGTTAATGAATGATGTAATGGCGATCGTTCCGTCGTTCATTAAAGTTGTCCTGTGTGGACGCACAATCACTGTTCACAGGCATTCGTTCCAATGTCTAAACGAATGTCCATCACCCCAGTGTGTACCCAGCCTCTGGGAAATGGTGACTGCTTGGTTGTGCACCTAGATGTGACATAGGGGGAGATTTATCAGACCTTCTAAAGAGATAGACTCTGATTGGTTGAAATGGGCATGACCTGTACTTGTCCTCTACAGAAGGTTTGATTAATCGCCCCCATGATCATGAGTCAATATGTAAGCTGGTGGCAAACTATAATCATAGCCTGGCAGATTGAAGTAGAGTTCTAACTAAGGCCCTCATTCAGAGCCGTTCGCTATTTGCATTCGTTCGTTCAAAAACAAGGGGTGGCTATGCAAATGATTCGTTCGCACATTGCAGTCTGTTCACACCTCTAAGTCTGAACGAGCGAGCAAAACATACGCTCTTTTATTTCTTAAAAACACCCCCTGGCCGCTCGCACCATACGTCATGTCCGCTATTTATTAGATTAATTGAGTACATCGCCCAGCGTATAAACTGCTCGCTATTCTTGTGGTTGGTTTTTTCAACCACTATTTTGCGAGCAGTTCTGAGTTTAAAAAAAACAAGTGACGTGGTCATTGACGCTGCTATATTAATTATGCACACCCATAAAACGCCCGTTTTGACCTTTAAGCACGCCTGCGAACGGATCTCCACTCCCCGTTTTCAAGCACCTTCCCCTGTTACCACCCACATACGCCTCATTCTGTCACTCAAAATAGCAGGCACTCGCTATATTGCGTACAAATGATTTTCGGCCGCACTGACTGGTTCGCGCATGCGTACTAAAAACCATACGCATGCGCAGATGTGCGAACATCGCCCGGAACGAGCGTACTGCCGCTAGCGAGTGGCTCTGAATGAGGGCCTAAGTCAGATTCTGAGGGACATTTCAAGAAAAGAGAACCAACCAGTCAGAATGCTGACTTCCAAGTACAGATGAGCGGTTTGGTTCTACTGAAAACCAGACACATCCGAACTTTTGGGGTTCCGACTCGAACAGAGGGCTCGATTCAGACCCGCTCGCTAGATTCAGCCTGTCTTAAGACGCCCACTTATGCACGTCATCTCAAGGATGTGTATTCAACCATCGGTAACATCGAGTACCATCGGAAGCGATCGCAGCACTTGTGGCTGACCATACCCTACCGCAAGCACATATGGAATTGGGAACATCGATGGTTGCTAACCATCGGTTTCCGATGGCCATCGCAGACATGATGCCTATGCCCCTTGTGTTTTCTCTCTATGGTGATATGTTTTATTGTATCATGTTTTTTCTCTTCTCAGATTGGGAGATGACACAAGTGCCCGGTGTAAGCCCGGATGGGGGCTACAGCCTGTTTGGATGTGCGGTGAGTGTAATGGAGAGGGGACACAGACTACCACGGCTGGCCCAGATAAGAGAAGGAGATGTGCTGATAGGAATACCGTCACTTGGGTTACACAGCAGCAGCCTCGGCCTTCTGGGAGACATACTGCAAAATCACTCTCTACAATTCTCTTCAGTGTTGCCATTGGGCAATGGAGCCACCACAACATGGGGTAAAAATCTTTATTATTATAGTTTATGCTCACTATTCAACATGATGTAACCTATAATTCTCAGCCCTACGAATGGCAGCAAAATGGAGTGCAGCATCAGCGTCATCGAGTTTTAGTGAGAGAGCGGTAGGAGCAACAGATTGGCTGCAGCCGGCAAGACCAATAGACCGACCGAGCTTATATTGTAGTTGAATCAGTCAGTTTAGGCTTATCGGTATTGTTTGCTGTCTATAACTGCATAAATAAACAAATTGCTCTCTTAATTATAAAATACAGTATTGAGACTTCAATTTGAATCTGGAACTTACACATTGGTTCCAACAGGTAGAAAATCCTAAACCTTCTACGCGCCTCTTAAACCTGTTGTGCATGCCATGTGGTGCACGCTTGCCGACCCCTGTACTGGACCCTAGTGAATTGATAAGTTGCATTCTCACAAATATTGGATCAGAGTACAAAATGGCTGCACTACTGCGTGCAGGGGATGTACACACTTATAGTAATCTGCAGCCACCGGTTCTCAGCTGCTACAAGTCAGTTTTAGCCAGCAGAAAAGAGAAATAGCAGGAACAGTATAAAATCAGAATCCAGAAGCTGGTCTAGATTTGGGGTCTGAATCATTAGGGATCGCAACTGCGACAGCATACGCAGATCGGTTGATAGTGCGTACAGCGCATGCGTATGCTTGTGTACTCACTGCGTGCGACGAGGTTAGCCATTTCTCAGTCTGACCTGCAGTAATTGTGCATGAGGGGCCGATGTTACTCGATGTTCCCGATGTATACGCAGGACCCCAAGCCCCATTATTTAAAACCAGCACCGGACCCAAACCTTCCGGGTCTCCATGGCGAAAGCATTCACACCCCAAGCCGGTCAGACCAAGCCGGGGATCTCAGGGGAGGTGGGGATCCCCCCCAAGAAGGGGTCCCTCCTCTCCCGACACCCCAGGCTTAGGCTGAAGCCTGGGGCTCTTCCCCGCAACCCTGGGCTGTGGGTACGGGGGTAATAATGGTGAAAATATTTCAAAACTATTGTATTTTACAGTGGATGCCTGCCCTTTGGCACTTGTGGAACTACAAGTGCCAGCAGGCGGTCGGCACCCGTACCCCCACTGTAAAATAAATAGTTAAACAAACCACAGTACACACACACCGTATACAGTATAACTTTAATACATACACCTATCCCACTCATACATACTTACCTTAAATTAAGGGGGACTTTTGAAGGGGGGACAGTACGTCATTTTTTTAAAAGATTTAACCCTTCATTTACTATTTACAGGCAGAAACATACATGTATCACACTGATCTGTGTATGTTTCTGCTGAACTCGCAGCTCACAGGCAGTTTTGTCCGTTCTCATGAGAGTTTAGAAACTCTCATCTTGGTAAATTCCCGCATCCTATCTTCACTAGTGAAAATTTACTCGAGTTTGGCCGATGGTGAAGTGAAGAGAGGGCCTGATTCAGACCCACTCGCGAGCGGCTGTCCGCTCGCAAGTGGGTCGATGTTCTGGACTGAGCATGCGCACGACGGAGGGAGCTCCGTCGTGCGCATGCGCCAGACGCGACGAGCGAAGGAAAGTCCTTCGCTCGTTGTGTCTGATCAAAGGGGGCGTGCTGTCGATGTTGATTGACAGCACGCCCCCTTTGGTAGGCGTGCCGGGGGTGTGCCTCCCTGACGGGGGCGTTCCCACAGGAACGCCTCCCGTCAGAAGCCGGCCCACTGACATCACTAGTGATGTCAGTGGGAGTGATTTTGGCTCTGATAGAGCCAAAATCACTCCGGAGCTTGCGGTTGAAAACCTCAACCGCAGGCTCCGGCTCGCAGTTTCGATGGTCGCGATGGTCAAGACCATCGCGGCCATCAAACTGCACGCTCGTATAGCCTGTGGGTGGTGACCCACAGCTATACGAGCGTCCAGGAGGACGCTCCATTTTCATGGAGGCCGGCCCTCATTCAGAGCGTGCGCTCTGCTCAGAGCGTACGGCTCTGAATGAGGGCCAGAGTTTGCTAACTCTCCAGTATTTTCCCGTAGCAAAGGAGGTTTCTCTCCCGAGTTTGACATTTAGTAAATTTGCAAGTGGAAAAAAAATGCCCAAACTCTCCAGAAAATGCTAACTCGACCAAACTCGAATCTTAGTAAATTTACCCCTAAGCCTGGACCTATGCAGTAGAACAAAGTTGGCAAGCGAATTACACATGTATACGTGGCCCGGCTTCAGAATGACTGCGCTCGTATCTCCATAACAGACGTATGAATGATATGAGCAAAAAGAGAAAAACATAATACACGTGAGGCCTAGTATGGCACTGACTCTGCCTTAGGCATAGCTAGTGGTGGTGCACTAAATTAGTAATTGTATACACTCTGGGCCTGATTCAGCAAGGATTGCAGTAGGAAAGACGCATGCAATCTGTCGATTAATTTGCATTGCGCATGCGCAAACTAGCAATTGCAATGGGAAATGGATTTGCAGAGGCTACGCAGACCCCTAGCACACTGATTGACAGGAAGTGCTGTTTGTGGGTGGTGACAGGAGGGGGGCATGCATAAATTTGCAGGGGCATGCATAAATTATCCACTGCAATACCATATGCAGCCTGAAGCCTCATAGTATGTACTGTAGTAAGCAATTTCTGAGTGAGGTCTGACCTGCCTTAACTGTGCATATGGGTCCGATGTTACTCGATGTTACCGATTGTTTCGCTATGTATACGGATGTGTGTAAGGGGAAGTGGGCGTCCTTATGTTAGGCTGTGATCGCAATGAGATTGCAAACAGTTGCATTTCACCACTAATATCAGCAACTGCGATGTGTGCGTTCAAGCAGAATAGCGATCCTTGCTGAATCAGGCCCTCTACTTTCTTATCAGCTAATGAGCAATGAGGAACATAGGGCCTGATTCAGAGTTGGGAATAGAGAGAGAGATAGCACTTAACTGTGTACCTGGACAAACCATGTTGCAATGCAAGGTGTGTAAATACATCATTTTTTTTGCATGTGGGGTAAATACTGGCTGCTTTTACATGTAGCCCACAAATACTGCACAGCTTTATTATTACACTGCAATTTAGATGTCAGTTTGGACACCTCCCTCCCAAATCTAAATCTCTCTGCACATTATAAATCTTCCCCACCTGCAGTGCAGCATGGTTTCACCAAGATGATCAGTTGAGAGAGATATCTCTCTCTGGGCCTAATTCAGACCCGCTCGCGAGTGCTGAGCGCTCGCAAGCGGGTCGATGTTACCCCAGTGCGCATGCGCACGACGGAGGGGGCTCCGTCGTGCGCATGCGCGAGACCCGAATAGTGACGGCCAAGCCGTCGCTATGGGTCTCACACCAAAGGGGGCGTGCTGTCCATGGTGAGTGACAGCCAGCCCCCTTTCGTGGGCATGCCGGGGGCGTTGCTACCCAGACGGAGGCGTTCCCATGGGAACACCTACCGTCTGGGGCCAGCCCCACTGACATCACACGTGATGTCAGTGGGAGTGCTTTTGGCTCTGATAGAGCCAAAAGCACTCCAGGGCTTGCGGCCACGACGGTCTCGTCGCACATCGCGACCATCTTTTTGGCCGCTCGCATAAGCTGTGGGTGGTCAGGAGGCCGCTCCAATATTAGGAAGGACGTCCCTTATTCAGAGCGAGCGCTCTGTCAGAGCGTTCGGCTCTGAATCAGGGCCTCTATTCCCAACTCTGAATCAGGCCCATAGGCAGTTACTAAAGACCAAGGGCTCGATTGCTTTAGCATTTATTTCTGCTGCCGCTTTAAATCCACCAGCGGCTTTGACAGACCACGAGTTAGTAAATCAGGCCCCAAATTGCAAAAAGAAAGTAAAAAAAAAGGAATAGATTTCCATCTGGGGTCTGCCAAAATTGCATAGATCACACATGATCACCCAAGTTCCAATGCTGAACCGCCTGCTCCATGATCACCCTGATCTGGGATGTCCCACACGTTACTCTTGGTCTCTCCCACCAGAGATAAGTTTTTGTGGGAGGTAATGGGGAGCGTCAGTAAGGAACGCAGGCTGTCGCAATCATTTTGGGGGCGTGTCTCACCCTGCGACTGTGAGCACATATGCAAGTAATATGGCTCCGGCATCTCAATCAGGCGCAGAACTATGGGAGACAATGGAGGCGCCTGCCGCCGGGCTCCAGCTCTGAAGGGACATCTCCATTGTCCACAACATATTCACCCCACTTAGGGCTGTAACTATGTACTCAGAGTGTACAGTCACAGCCGCCCAATACATGGCACCACTTCCCGGCACCTCTTTCCAGCACCTGAGAAGCCAGCATACACTAGTGGAGAGATCCATGTCAGACGATCAGCTGCTGCCTTCCTCTATCTATAGTCTGTCTGCATGCGAATTGCTACATTACAGTGTCAGCGGCTGTGACGGGTGGGGCACCAAATTATAATTTGCATCCGGGTGTCTGGGATGAATTTACGCCACTGGTCTCCATTCCCATTCTGCGGGATCCAGTGGCGTCCCTCTCCGAGGTGTAACCTGGTGTGGGGAGGGACGGTGTGCGTGCGGCGCCACCACACGCCGCCGGAAAGGGGTCGTGGCCACATGGGAAGGGGGCGTGACCATGTGGCCCGAACCCCCGTGCCATTACTTGGGGGAAGAGCGAGGGGTGCAGGAAGTACCTGCGTGGAGACCTGGCCGGCTCCCTCAGTGTCAGGAGCCGAGTGCTGCACTTAATCCCACAGTGCAGCACCCGGCTCCTGTCACTGAGGGGGAGTATGGACCTTGGTGTCACCCCTCGGCGGGTGACACCCGGATGCAGACCGCACCCCCTTGTGACGCCACTGGCGGGATCATAGACTCACTGAGGACTGCGGCAATCAAATGATCTGCGACCGATGCTGCGTTTTTATACGTAGATGCTGCGTCTGTGTACGCAGGTGCTGGGATTTGCAAAGCCGCAAGTGGGCGCCTCAATATATCTCCCGGTGGCTGCAGCATCCGCTTATTTTCCCACAGCAGCTGCATGCACAGACCCAGCAGCAGCATCAGCGGACAACTGCGGATCAGGCCCATAGTACAAACATTACTAGGCTCCGGAGTAGAGTCCACAACATATGAAAGGTTTGTCCCCTGTGTTATCCTCCCCAAGATGTCTAAGTACTTACTAGGCAAGCTGATCTCCCAATTATTAGCGGTGGCAAAGAGTTTATTTGCTGAAACATGGGAGCCACCAAACCCAGCCTCCGTTTCCTCTCTCCAAGGGGGTCTATGTACTAAGCAGTGTTATGAGACAGAGTGAAAAGTGATGTCTGTGATAAGGTACCAGCCAATCAGCTAACAACTGCTATCTCACAGGCTGTGTTTAAAAAATGACAGTTGGGAGCTGATTGGCTGGTACCTTATCACAGACTTATCACTTTTCACTCTGTCTCCTAACACTGCTTAGTAAATAGACCCCCAAATGTCTTGTCTCATGCATGGAGAAGATCACGTATCACCCACTTGATAGAGACAACGGCCTTATTCAGACATGAACGCTATTTGCATCACTGCCTCGTCTTTGGACGCAGCAACAATGGGAAAATATGCTAATGCCATATGAGGGAGAAGCCGCCCACGGCCGGCATCGCAGATCCGTGTGCTGCGTCCGAAGACCCAGCCTCGGATCACCATCGCGATCATCAGCCACCTGAGTGAACCTAAGGCTATTCAGAATGACCTTCTGATCTCCGTAACCGAAGCCATTAAATCTGCCTCTGTAAAACGCAGACACAGGCCTCGGCATAACCACAAAACAGAGGCGACACGCCCTCATTTTGGGAAACGTACCCCCGTTGCCAACCTTTCCCCGCCCACAAGCGGCCACGGCATAGCAATCATGCTGCAGGTAAGGGGGCACCTCCAGCGGAAATCGCAGCTGCGAAAGCAGTAGCATAAACCTTTGAATATGTCCCTAGACCCCAAGTCACTAGATTTGTTGCCCTAAAGCATTTTACAGCTGAAAAAACAAAACGAGGACAAGCGCTCATATTTGGCCAAATAAAATTTTCTTTAATATAACTGGAGCAAGTGGCCCACCTCCCCATCCTCATCTGCTCTCCCCCAACTCCGCCCTTCCCCATTTCTTTCTCCTCTGACCCCTGCCTCCTTTTAGACAAAGTTACTAATTGTTGAAATAACTTTGTTTATATGGTCACACATTTGTACAAAGGTTTGGATTTTGTATACATAATATCTGTGTATTGTAGGGGTTATAGCACTGTGGGCATATCCCAGTAACCATCCTCTCTGTATATATGTGTAGGGGAGATGATAATGAGGTCTGAGGTGGTATACAGCCCATCACTACTCTGTGCTCTCCAGTCCCGGCACATCAGAGCCTGTGTTCCTATCACTGCTGGGGGGCTTGTGGGGAGTATTCTCCGATGTCTGCCAGAGTCCTTTGCCATTATGATGGGTAAGCTATGGGAATACTACGGGTAAATGTGATAATCCAGCCAAAAGACTTAACTGATGTCTGATATATACAGTTTAGCATCTGTCTCCCTTCAGTCAAACACAGTCACTATTTCTCATTGCTATAATGATAACATTGACATAGTTCAGGCTTTGATATGATAACCCTTATACAACAAGAGATTGAGAGCCATATGCGATGTCCGTGGCACCATCCTTATATTTACAATACAGACTTCTCATTTTTCATTTGAAACATGAACCAGTCTTTAAAATCTTAAGGCCCCCACACACTGTACGATTTGCAAACGATCCAATCTTGTTTGCGATTTCCCTTGAAGTCCTCAACACTCCCGGACAAACGATATTGTGCCTACACATGGAACGATTGTACAAACGACCAAACTATATAGATGGATCCTTAACGACTGCAAATCATTAACGAAATATAGTTTGGCAGTAAACAACCTCACGATGCATCTGCTGGAACATTTAAAAAATAGTGGAGGGGAGTGGCCAGGATCAGTGACGATAAATCGTCCATCGTTCATCGTGCACACACATGAAACAATGTGTGCCAAATCGTGAAAGATAGGTCGATATCTCTCTGCAGGTTCAATTGATCAGCGACCACAATCAGCGACATCGGGAGCTCGCATCGGCGTCGTTATCATGGCCATACACGGCACTTTTTAAACAATTTGTCATTCCAATCGGTCGAAAATGGACAAATCTTTAAAAGATCATACTGTGTGGGGGCCTTAAGGTTGAAGAATTGGCTTTACTTAGGCAACATCCTGCAATATACTGACTTGGGAAAAGTTGTACCACGCCCATTGACCATAAAGCCCTGTGACCTGTCTTTGGGCCCCATACTTATTGACCTCTCTGGGTAATCCGAGTGTGCAATCCTTGTATAGCATACCGCTAGGCCAATCCAATGTAGGCATTAGTAATAATATACCAATGGAAATTCATTATGGAAAATGGCACAGACAGAAATATTGTGGGCGTGAATCTGAGTCACACGCTGGGCCTGATTCAGAGCCGCTCGTAAGCGGCCGCTCGTTCGCTCCGTGCGATGTTCGCACAACTGTGCATGCGTATGGGTCGTAATGCGCATGCGCCAACCAGTCAGTGTGGTCGGAAATCGAGCGCTCGCAAAATAGCGAGTGCCTGCTAATTTGATTGACAGGATGAGGCGTTTGTGGGTGGTAACAGGGGAAGGTGCTTGAAAACGGGGAGTGGTGATCCGAACGCAGGCGTGCCAAACGTCAAAACGGACATTTTAAGGGTGTGAATAATTAACAAAGCAGCGTCATCGTCCACGTCACTTGGTTGTCTCTTAGCCTGAACTGTTCGCATGATTGCGGTAGGAAAATCCTACCACAAGCACTGCGAGCAGTTCAGACGCCTTTCGATATACTCGATTAATCTAATAAATAGCGGAGTGACATAGGATGCGAGCGGCCAGGGGGCGTCTTTACAAAATAGCAAGCGCATGTTTCGTTCGCTCGCTCAGGACATAGAGGCGTCAACAGACCACAAAGAGTGAGCGCTCAATTTAAATATCCGGCCCCTTTTTCTGAGCGAGCGCAAATAGCGTCCGGCTCTGAATCAGGCCCACAATCCACAGTCAATGCCGGTGTTTACATAGTTGAGCAATTTTTTCCAGTTGAGCATGCGTGAAAATTAGCATAAAACCCCTACGGCGCATGCTTCACACAGAGTGTGCGCACAGAGGTGCTGTTGCAATCATGTCAGGCGGTATCGGAAATATGACGGAAAAGTGATGGGCGTACCTGGCCTGTGACCGGGAGGTGGCCAGTAGTGAGTGCAAAAATGGTCCGTTCAGGTGGCATGTTATGGAGTGTCGTGCCCTAACCATCCCCCCTAGGGGTGCCTAACCCTAACCTCCCCCCCAAAACCTAACCCGGCTATGCTCACTAAACCTATCCCTCCCCTCCCCCATGGATAACTTCGGTGTTCCGGCGTCAGGATTAAGATAGGCGTCGGTTTTTCAACACCTATCTTAAGTGTCTTGTCGGGATTTCTTTGCAGGAATCTCATAACTACATCCCTGTATAATATTTCATTTACACATGTATAATACTTTATTTACACCTGTAAAATGCTTCATTTATACCTATATAATACCTCATCAATACCTGTAAAATACTTTATCTATACCTGTACAATACTTTCTCTATACCTGTATAATACTTCACCTATACATGACCAATACTTCCTCTATACCTGTATAATATCTCACCTATACCTGTACAATACTTCCTCTATACCTGTATAATATCTCACCTATACCTGTACAATACTTCCTCTATATCTGTATAATACCTCACCTATACCTGTACAATACTTCCTCTATACCTGTATAATACCTCACCTATACATGACTAATACTTCCTC
Organism: Taudactylus pleione; assembly: GCA_031769625.1. NCBI lineage: Eukaryota > Metazoa > Chordata > Amphibia > Anura > Myobatrachidae > Taudactylus > Taudactylus pleione. The sequence continues at coordinate 572,335 of JAUIMM010001084.1, forward strand.
TATACCTGTATAATATCTCACCTATACCTGTACAATACTTCCTCTATACCTGTATAATACCTCACCTATACCTGTACAATACTTCCTCTATACCTGTATAATACCTCACCTATACCTGTACAACTTCCTCTATACCTATATAATACCTCACCTATACCTGTACAATACTTCCTCTATATCTGTATAATACCTCACCTATACCTGTACAATACTTTCTCTATACCTGTATAATACCTCACCTATACATGACCAATACTTCCTCTATACCTGTATAATATCTCACCTATACCTGTACAATACTTCCTCTATACCTGTATAATACCTCACCTATACCTGTACAATACTTCCTCTATACGTATATAATACCTCACCTATACCTGTACAATACTTTCTCTATACCTGTATAATACCTCACCTATACATGACCAATACTTCCTCTATACCTGTATAATATCTCACCTATACCTGTACAATACTTCCTCTATACCTGTATAATACCTCACCTATACCTGTACAATACTTCCTCTATACCTGTATAATACCTCACCTATACCTGTACAATACTTCCTCTATACCTATATAATACCTCACCTATACCTGTACAATACTTCCCCTATACCTGTATAATACCTCACCTATACCTGTACAATACTTCCTCTATACCTGTATAATACCTTACCTATACCTGTACAATACTTCCTCTATACCTGTATAATACCTCACCTATACCTGTACAATACTTCCTCTATACCTGTATAATACCCCACCTATACCTGTACAATACTTCCTCTATACCTGTATAATACCTCACCTATACCTGTACAATACTTCCCCTATACCTGTACAATACTTCCTCTATACCTGTATAATACCTCACCTATACCTCTACAATGCTTCCTCTATACCTGTATAATACCTCACCAATACCTGTACAATACTTCCCCTATACCTATATAATACCTCACCTATAACTGTACAATACTTCCTCTATGCCTGTATAATACCTCACCTATACCTGTACAATACTTCCTCTATACCTGTATAATACCTCACCTATACCTGTACAATACTTCCTCTATACCTGTATAATACCTCACCTATACCTGTACAACTTCCTCTATACCTATATAAATACCTCACCTATACCTGTACAATACTTCCCCTATACCTGTATAATACCTCACCTATACCTGTACAATACTTCCTCTATACCTGTACAATACTTCCTCTATACCTGTATAATACCTCACCTATACCTGTACAATACTTCCTCTAAACCTGTATAATACCTCACCTATACCTGTACAATACTTCCTCTATACCTGTACAATACTTCCTCTATACCTGTATAATACCTCAACTATACCTGTACAATACTTCCTCTATACCTGTATAATACCTAACCTATACCTGTACAATACTTCCTCTATACCTATATAATACCTCACCTATACCTGTACAACTCCCTCTATATCTATATAATACCTCACCTATACCTGTACAATACTTCCCCTATACCTGTATAATACCTCACCTATACCTGTACAATACTTCCTCTATACCTGTATAATACCTCACCTATACCTGTACAATACTTCCTCTATACCCGTATAATACCTCACCTATACCTGTACAATACTTCCTCTATACCTGTATAATACCTCACCTATACCTGTACAATACTTCCTCTATACCTGTATAATACCTCACCTATACCTGTACAATACTTCCTCTATACCTGTACAATACCTCACCTATACCTGTACAATACTTCCCCTATACCTGTACAATACTTCCTCTATACCTGTATAATACCTCACCTATACCTGTACAATACTTCCTCTATACCTGTATAATACCTCACCTATACCTGTACAATACTTCCTCTATACCTGTATAATACCTCACCTATACCTGTACAATACTTCCTCTATACCTGTATAATACCTCACCTATACCTGTACAATACTTCCTCTATACCTCTATAATACCTCACCTATACCTGTACAATACTTCCTCTATACCTGTATAATACCTCACCTATACCTGTACAATACTTCCTCTATACCTGTATAATACCTCACCTATACCTGTAAATACTTCCTCTATACCTGTATAATACCTCACCTATACCTGTACAATACTTCCCCTATACCTGTACAATACTTCCTCTATACCTGTATAATACCTCACCTATACCTGTACAATACTTCCTCTATACCAGTATAATACCTCACCTATACCTGTACAATACCTCACCTATACCTGTACAATACTTCCTCTATACCTGTATAATATCTCACCTATACCTGTACAATACTTCCTCTATACCTGTATAATACCTCACCTATACCTGTACAATACTTCCTCTAAACCTGTATAATACCTCACCTATACCTGTACAATACTTCCTCTATACCTGTATAATACCTCACCTATACCTGTACAATACTTCCTCTATACCTGTACAATACTTCCTCTATACCTGTATAATATCTCACCTATACCTGTACAATACTTCCTCTATACCTGTATAATACCTCACCTATACCTGTACAATACTTCCTCTAAACCTGTATAATACCTCACCTATACCTGTACAATACTTCCTCTATACCTGTACAATACTTCCTCTATACCTGTATAATACCTCACCTATACCTGTACAATACTTCCTCTATACCTGTATAATACCTCACCTATACCTGTACAATACTTCCCCTATACCTATATAATACCTCACCTATAACGGTACAATACTTCCTCCATACCTATATAATACCTCACCTATACCTGTACAATACTTCCTCTATACCTGTATAATACCTCACCTATACCTGTACAATACTTGCCCTATACCTATATAATACCTCACCTATAACTGTACAATACTTCCTCCATACCTATATAATACCTCACCTATACCTGTACAATACTTCCTCTATACCTGTATAATACCTCACCTATACCTGCACAATACTTCCTCTATACCTGTATAATACATCACCTATACCTGTACAATACTTCCTCTAAACCTGTATAATACCTCACCTATGCCTGTACAATACTTCCTCTTTACCTGTATAATATCTCACCTATAACTGTACAATACTTCCTCTATACCTGTATAATACCTCACCTATACCTGTACAATACTTCCTCTATACCTGTATAATACCTCACCTATACCTGTACAATACTTCCCCTATACCTGTACAATACTTCCTCTATACCTGTATAATACCTCACCTATACCTGTACAATACTTCCTCTATACCTGTATAATACCTCACCTATACCTGTACAATACTTCCTCTATACCTGTATAATATCTCACCTATACCTGTACAATACTTCCTCTATACCTGTATAATACCTCACCTATACCTGTACAATACTTCCTCTAAACCTGTATAATACCTCACCTATACCTGTACAATACTTCCTCTATACCTGTATAATACCTCACCTATAACTGTACAATACTTCCTCTATACCTGTACAATACTTCCTCTATACCTGTATAATATCTCACCTATACCTTTACAATACTTCCTCTATACCTGTATAATACCTCACCTATACCTGTACAATACTTCCTCTAAACCTGTATAATACCTCACCTATACCTGTACAATACTTCCTCTATACCTGTACAATACTTCCTCTATACCTGTATAATACCTCACCTATACCTGTACAATACTTCCCCTATACCTGTACAATACTTCCTCTATACCTGTATAATACCTCACCTATACCTGTACAATACTTCCTCTATACCTGTATAATACCTCACCTATACCTGTACAATACTTCCTCTATACCTGTATAATACCTCACCTATACCTGTACAATACTTCCTCTATACCTGTATAATACCTCACCTATACCTGTACAATACTTCCTCTATACCTCTATAATACCTCACCTATACCTGTACAATACTTCCTCTATACCTGTATAATACCTCACCTATACCTGTACAATACTTCCTCTATACCTGTATAATACCTCACCTATACCTGTAAAATACTTCCTCTATACCTGTATAATACCTCACCTATACCTGTACAATACTTCCCCTATACCTGTACAATACTTCCTCTATACCTATATAATACCTCCACTATACCTGTACAATACTTCCTCTATACCTGTATAATACCTCACCTATACCTGTACAATACCTCCCCTATACCTGTACAATACTTCCTCTATACCTGTATAATATCTCACCTATACCTGTACAATACTTCCTCTATACCTGTATAATACCTCACCTATACCTGTACAATACTTCCTCTAAACCTGTATAATACCTCACCTATACCTGTACAATACTTCCTCTATACCTGTATAATATCTCACCTATAACTGTACAATACTTCCTCTATACCTGTATAATACCTCACCTATACCTGTACAATACTTCCTCTATACCTATACAATACTTCCTCTATATCTGTATAATATCTCACCTATACCTGTACAATACTTCCTCTATACCTGTATAATACCTCACCTATACCTGTACAATACTTCCTCTAAACCTGTATAATACCTCACCTATACCTGTACAATACTTCCTCTATACCTGTACAATACTTCCTCTATACCTGTATAATACCTCACCTATACCTGTACAATACTTCCTCTATACCTGTATAATACCTCACCTATACCTGTACAATACTTCCCCTATACCTATATAATACCTCACCTATAACTGTACAATACTTCCTCCATACCTATATAATACCTCACCTATACCTGTACAATACTTCCTCTATACCTGTACAATACTTCCTCTATACCTGTATAATACCTCACCTATACCTGTACAATACTTCCTCTATACCTGTATAATACCTCACCTATACCTGTACAATACTTCCCCTATACCTATATAATACCTCACCTATAACTGTACAATACTTCCTCTATACCTGTATAATACCTCACCTATACCTGTACAATACTTCCTCTAAACCTGTATAATACCTCACCTATACCTGTACAATACTTCCTCTATACCTGTATAATACCTCACCTATAACTGTACAATACTTCCTCTATACCTGTACAATACTTCCTCTATACCTGTATAATATCTCACCTATACCTTTACAATACTTCCTCTATACCTGTATAATACCTCACCTATACCTGTACAATACTTCCTCTAAACCTGTATAATACCTCACCTATACCTGTACAATACTTCCTCTATACCTGTACAATACTTCCTCTATACCTGTATAATACCTCACCTATACCTGTACAATACTTCCCCTATACCTGTACAATACTTCCTCTATACCTGTATAATACCTCACCTATACCTGTACAATACTTCCTCTATACCTGTATAATACCTCACCTATACCTGTACAATACTTCCTCTATACCTGTATAATACCTCACCTATACCTGTACAATACTTCCTCTATACCTGTATAATACCTCACCTATACCTGTACAATACTTCCTCTATACCTCTATAATACCTCACCTATACCTGTACAATACTTCCTCTATACCTGTATAATACCTCACCTATACCTGTACAATACTTCCTCTATACCTGTATAATACCTCACCTATACCTGTAAAATACTTCCTCTATACCTGTATAATACCTCACCTATACCTGTACAATACTTCCCCTATACCTGTACAATACTTCCTCTATACCTATATAATACCTCCACTATACCTGTACAATACTTCCTCTATACCTGTATAATACCTCACCTATACCTGTACAATACCTCCCCTATACCTGTACAATACTTCCTCTATACCTGTATAATATCTCACCTATACCTGTACAATACTTCCTCTATACCTGTATAATACCTCACCTATACCTGTACAATACTTCCTCTAAACCTGTATAATACCTCACCTATACCTGTACAATACTTCCTCTATACCTGTATAATATCTCACCTATAACTGTACAATACTTCCTCTATACCTGTATAATACCTCACCTATACCTGTACAATACTTCCTCTATACCTATACAATACTTCCTCTATATCTGTATAATATCTCACCTATACCTGTACAATACTTCCTCTATACCTGTATAATACCTCACCTATACCTGTACAATACTTCCTCTAAACCTGTATAATACCTCACCTATACCTGGACAATACTTCCTCTATACCTGTACAATACTTCCTCTATACCTGTATAATACCTCACCTATACCTGTACAATACTTCCTCTATACCTGTATAATACCTCACCTATACCTGTACAATACTTCCCCTATACCTATATAATACCTCACCTATAACTGTACAATACTTCCTCCATACCTATATAATACCTCACCTATACCTGTACAATACTTCCTCTATACCTGTATAATACCTCACCTATACCTGTACAATACTTCCTCTATACCTGTATAATACATCACCTATACCTGTACAATGCTTCCTCTATACCTGTATAATACCTCACCTATACCTGTACAATACTTCCTCTATACCTGTATAATACCTCACCTATACCTGTACAATACTTCCTCTATACCTGTATAATACCTCACCTATACCTGTACAATACTTCCTCTATACCTGTATAATACCTCACCTATACCTGTACAATACTTCCTCTATACCTGTATAATACCTCACCTATACCTGTACAATACTTCCCCTATACCTGTACAATACTTCCTCTATACCTGTATAATACCTCACCTATACCTGTACAATACTTCCTCTATACCTGTATAATACCTCACCTATACCTGTACATTACTTCCTCTATACCTGTATAATATCTCACCTATACCTGTACAATACTTCCTCTATACCTGTATAATACCTCACCTATACCTGTACAATACTTCCTCTATACCTGTATAATACCTCACCTATACCTGTACAATACTTCCCCTATACCTGTACAATACTTCCTCTATACCTGTATAATACCTCACCTATACCTGTACAATACTTCCTCTATACCTGTATAATACCTCACCTATACCTGTACAATACTTCCTCTATACCTGTATAATACCTCACCTATACCTGTACAATACTTCCTCTATACCTGTAACAATACTTCCTCTATACCTGTATAATATCTCACCTATACCTGTACAATACTTCCTCTATACCTGTATAATACCTCACCTATACCTTTACAATACTTCCTCTAAACCTGTATAATACCTCACCTATACCTGTACAATACTTCCTCTATACCTGTACAATACTTCCTCTATACCTGTATAATACCTCACCTATACCTGTACAATACTTCCTCTATACCTGTATAATACCTCACCGATACCTGTTCAATACTTCCCCTATACCTGTACAATACTTCCTCTATACCTGTATAATACCTCACCTATACCTGTACAATACTTCCTCTATACCTGTATAATACCTCACCGATACCTGTTCAATACTTCCCCTATACCTGTACAATACTTCCTCTATACCTGTATAATACCTCACCTATACCTTTTACAATACTTCCTCTATACCTGTATAATACCTCACCTATACCTATACAATACCTCACCTATACCTGTACAATACTTCCTGTATACCTGTATAATACCTCACCTATACCTGTACAATACTTCCCCTATACCTGTATAATACCTCACCTATACCTGTACAATACTTCCTCTATACCTGTATAATACCTCACCTATACCTGTACAATACTTCCTCTATACCTGTATAATATCTCACCTATAACTGTACAATACTTCCTCTATACCTGTATAATACCTCACCTATACCTGTACAATACTTCCTCTATACCTATACAATACTTCCTCTATATCTGTATAATATCTCACCTATACCTGTACAATACTTCCTCTATACCTGTATAATACCTCACCTATACCTGTACAATACTTCCTCTAAACCTGTATAATACCTCACCTATACCTGTACAATACTTCCTCTATACCTGTACAATACTTCCTCTATACCTGTATAATACCTCACCTATACCTGTACAATACTTCCTCTATACCTGTATAATACCTCACCTATACCTGTACAATACTTCCCCTTAACCTATATAATACCTCACCTATAACTGTACAATACTTCCTCCATACCTATATAATACCTCACCTATACCTGTACAATACTTCCTCTATACCTGTATAATACCTCACCTATACCTGTACAATACTTCCTCTATACCTGTATAATACATCACCTATACCTGTACAATGCTTCCTCTATACCTGTATAATACCTCACCTATACCTGTACAATACTTCCTCTATACCTGTATAATACCTCACCTATACCTGTACAATACTTCCTCTATACCTGTATAATACCTCACCTATACCTGTACAATACTTCCTCTATACCTGTATAATACCTCACCTATACCTGTACAATACTTCCTCTATACCTGTATAATACCTCACCTATACCTGTACAATACTTCCCCTATACCTGTACAATACTTCCTCTATACCTGTATAATACCTCACCTATACCTGTACAATACTTCCTCTATACCTGTATAATACCTCACCTATACCTGTACATTACTTCCTCTATACCTGTATAATATCTCACCTATACCTGTACAATACTTCCTCTATACCTGTATAATACCTCACCTATACCTGTACAATACTTCCTCTATACCTGTATAATACCTCACCTATACCTGTACAATACTTCCCCTATACCTGTACAATACTTCCTCTATACCTGTATAATACCTCACCTATACCTGTACAATACTTCCTCTATACCTGTATAATACCTCACCTATACCTGTACAATACTTCCTCTATACCTGTATAATACCTCACCTATACCTGTACAATACTTCCTCTATACCTGTAACAATACTTCCTCTATACCTGTATAATATCTCACCTATACCTGTACAATACTTCCTCTATACCTGTATAATACCTCACCTATACCTTTACAATACTTCCTCTAAACCTGTATAATACCTCACCTATACCTGTACAATACTTCCTCTATACCTGTACAATACTTCCTCTATACCTGTATAATACCTCACCTATACCTGTACAATACTTCCTGTATACCTGTACAATACTTCCTCTATACCTGTATAATACCTCACCTATACCTGTACAATACTTCCTCTATACCTGTATAATACCTCACCTATACCTGTACAATACTTCCTCTATACCTGTATAATACCTCACCGATACCTGTTCAATACTTCCCCTATACCTGTACAATACTTCCTCTATACCTGTATAATACCTCACCTATACCTTTTACAATACTTCCTCTATACCTGTATAATACCTCACCTATACCTATACAATACCTCACCTATACCTGTACAATACTTCCTGTATACCTGTATAATACCTCACCTATACCTGTACAATACTTCCCCTATACCTGTATAATACCTCACCTATACCTGTACAATACTTCCTCTATACCTGTATAATACCTCACCTATACCTGTACAATACTTCCTCTATACCTGTATAATACCTCACCTATACCTGTACAATACTTCCTCTATACCTGTATAATACCTCACCTATACCTGTACAATACTTCCTCTATATCTGTATAATCCCAGACGCTCTGTGCTGGAAGATCCCGGCTATCTTCTCCTGGCTGTACATGGAAGGAGGCCTCTCTGAGCAGGAACTGGTCTGTAACTTCAGCTGTGGTGTAGGAGCTGTGCTCATAGCACAGGGGGCTGCAGCCCAGGACATCCTGGCGGAGGTGCAGTATGAACAGGAGGCATGGCTGATGGGGGCACTTATGCGGCATCACCCAGGTTAGTGTCCTTGTACTGTTTCCTTATTACTGTTAAAGGAGCAAATGTGCACGTATATGTGAATATATACATAATCAGGTCCAGACGATATTTCACTCCTTTACCTTAGGCAAAACATACCTGAGAATGTGTCTAACCTCTGTATTTTCGCAGGTTCTCCTCGTCTACGAGTCAGCCATCTCTTAGAAGCTTTGAGACTGAACACTTTCCAGTTATTGAAAACCGTAATTGTAAACAAATCACCCGATAAGGTTTCAAACGTGGCTGTGTTACTATCCCCCACAGGTAAACACCTTACATTTACTGATCAATTAGTCTATAATGTGCCATTGTTATCTGCTATCAATCACTAAATGGCTCTAGTAAGGGGTGCTGCCATACTCCCATCATTTTCCCTATACGTGGGTTTGGTATCCAACCCCATTCATACATTTCAGCCAGTGGAGTCAATATCTGCGAGAATGCAACATTTCAATTCAATAGGAACCAGTGTCTCATGAACAATGGTTATGAAGACCATCAGTGACACATACCTCCCAACCTTATATCAACAGGATAGTTCTGATTCAGGGGACTTTTCTGACGTCCAACTATTCCCCCCCCCCCCCCCTCCCCCCCCCGGCGCGGCTGTCCGCACCCGGCATCACTTCGATCAGAATTCCGGGCATCCGTCTTCCGGAGTCTGTCATTAGTACCACGCCAGGATTACAATTTCTGGAAGCCGGCGGTCGGGATTTAGACTGTCGGCTTCCAAACTACATCCCCTGTACATTTGTTCTTGATTTGTGGCAGGTTGGGACGTAGTTCCATAAAACACCATGAAAATAGTGTTTTGCGTGAAAACGCAGGCGCAGGGGTATAACCATGCTCACTATGATGTGGTTCCATCCCCAACATGTCATAGCCTCCATCCCAAATTAGCCTATGTCAGTGTTTGGAGGTATGGTGAAGTCACTGGTTCCTAGTGAATTGATTGGTTGCACAATTCTCACAAAATGGCTGCATCCACTGTCTGGAGGAGGCCAGTGCTCATGAAGCAATGAGCCCTGGGGGTATACTTTTTCTATGCACACGACACTTGCTGTCTGGCTCATATTGAGGTGGTGGGAATTTGCGTCTACATAATAAGCGCAGAATGCACCTATGACCCCTAGAAAAGGCGCATTTGCTAGGCTTGCTTAGCTGGACAATTATCACACTTGCTAACGCTCTCAGATTGTCTGAGAGACTTACAATTTTTGGGGTGTCCCACAAACTTTTGGAAAAGTTAGGTCGATTACTGTATCCAGCCCACTTCCTAGTGAAATTGGCAGACCGGCGGCATGATGAGGTGAATCGCAGGGGAATGCCCGGAAGGGGATTTACACACTACTGGACAGTGACCCTGATTCAGAGCCGGACGCTCCGACAGAGCGCTCGCTCTGAATCAGGGCCGTCCTTCTTCATTTTTAGAGCGGCCTCCTGGCCGCTCGTATAGCTGTGGGTGACCTCACACAGCTATAGCGAGCGGCCAGGAAGATGTTCACGATAGTTAAGACCATTGCGACCATCGGGCTTGCGACGAGACCCTTCTGGTAGGGTCTCGTTGCTGCAAGCACTGGAGTGGTTTTGGCTCTATCAGAGCCGAAAGCACTCCCACTGACATCAATTGTGATGTCAGTGGGGCCGGCCCCAGACGGTAGGCATTCCCATGGGAACACCTCCGTCTGGCCAGCCACGCCCACGGCATGCCCACCAAAGGGGGCGTACTGTCACTCACCATCGACAGCACTCCCCCTTTGTAGCGAGACCCATAGCGACGGCTTGCCCGTCGCTATCCGGGTCTCACGCATGCGCACGACGGAGCCGGGTCCTTGGTTGAATTTTTTTTGGGGTGCCTTGCTTCTCGGACATGAACCCCTTAATGCTAGGGACGCCAGTATAGAGGAGCCTTGACGATTGGCCTGGCGCTTATTCATATATTTGCAAATGTATGTAACTAATACCTCTGAATAGCTATTATCATGTAGGATTTAAGTATTGTTTTTGCTGCAGTGTGCTGGGGGGCAAATCTCTCTTTTTTCTGTGTTCAGAGTAAACCCCGACCTTTACAAGCACCTGTGTTATGCAATTAAGCTGATCTGAGCAACTACCAATTTTTTTTGCAAGTTTGGAGAGGCATGAAGGCAGTCAGCATTAGGAGGATGTGCTGATGCTTATAGTGCCATGTGGAGGTTTTTTGGGGTACCTCCAAGGTAAGTTAGCTCTCAGCTTTTATATGTACTGTTATCATGCAGTACATCAATTGTAATTATATGACCCAGAGTGGGTGCTACTATTATGTAGCAATAATTATTTTGGGGTGAGCGTTTGGGAGTGGGGCCCCCGGGGGGGTTCTGACTGGGCCTTTCTCATGGCATCACCACTTAATTCACATAGAATACTTTTATCACTTTTCTATTTGTTTGTATATTATTTATGTAATTTTAATTCTTTCTCATTTCATTAACACTTATTGATTTATACTTACACATATTTTCTTTATACTTCACTATAACCTTTTTCCCTTTTTCGTGTGATGCCCTGGGGATGGCCCTTGGTTGAATTTTTTTTTGGGGTGCCTTGCTTCTCGGACGTGAACCCCTTAATGCTAGGGACGCCAGTATAGAGGAGCCTTGACGATTGGCCTGGCGCTTATTCATATATTTGCACATGTATGTAACTAATACCTCTGAATCGCTATTATCATGTAGGATTTAAGTATTGTTTTTGCTGCAGTGTGCTGGGGGGCAAATCTCTCTTTTTTTCTGTGTTCAGAGTAAACCCCGCCCTTTACAAGCACCTGTGTTATGCAATTAAGCTGATCTGAGCAACTACCAATTTTTTTTATTTATTTTTTTTGTCGTGCACATGCGCACTGGGCCAACATGGACCCGCTTGCGAACGCTCAGCGCTCGCGAGCGGGTCTGAATTAGGCCCAGTGTTATTAATGCCTAGGAAAGTCGCCATGCAAAGCGCAAAGACAAACGTAAAGGTTTAATTAAGTCCGAATAAATCAACACTTTCACATACTTTTGTATAAATTAAGTGTAGGGCTAGTTATCATCAAGTTATGAATTTATTTTTGTTCGGGACTTGGCAGTCTATTTTTTTTACATAGAAAATGCGGAAATAATAGTTTCCACATATTTTAAGTAAGTACACTATTCCGCAATGGGTTAATGAAGAAGATAACGCAGTTTTCACGGCAGCCTGTGAAGATTTACATGGCAGAAAATGTAGCCAGCAGAGGGATCTATTCAGATTCCTCCCTGCTGTAACTGCACGGCAGGGCACCGGGAGCTGAGAGCTCCGGGGCACCGCAGACCTGTGTCTGTGCAGCCCAGACTGCCTTCTGCTCTGACTCACCGTCAGAAGACAGAAGGCTCCGGTCCAGGCTTCTGGTGGCAGCAGCAGGTAAGAGGGAGCGGCGGAAAGGAATGCTCCCATACAGGCTCCTGGTGGTGGCAGCAAGTGGGGGAAGGAGCGTGGAGATTGCTCCCGTGCAGGCTCCCTGTGGCGGCAGCAGGTAAGAGGTAATGGGGGGGGTGAGAGATTGCTCCCGTGTAGGCTCCCGGCGGCGGCAGCTGAGAAGGAGTGGGGGGAGATAGCAGGTGGGTGGTAAATGAGAGAGCAGAGGGAGGAGAGAGGACACAGAGGTTTGACTGCATGCCCCATATGCACCAAACTCTGGAAAGCAAAACTTTCCAGAGCTTGTACCCCATAGGCAAAGCCATCTCCGTATGCCTTTGCTTAATAGCAGTTTGTGGGCTTTGTACTGCATCATTCCCCGAGAGGGAATGTCCCCCTTGACTCGCATATGACCTGGCCGTTGGCCATGCATGAGTGCAAGGACTCTCAGCTCTTAACCCCAAAACTCAGTGGGGTAAGTAACTAGGGTATATGGAGCCCAGGGCAAAATAAAAAATGGAGGGCCCCCCCTATGTGCACAGGTCAAAAAATGGGCGTAATAAGCACATGCTACAAGGGGCATGGCCACTGAAAAATGGGGCGTGTCAACATGACTCAGACCCATTTCTCGTCACTCTGGGAACATTCCTTTCCATTACATATGCACCTTAATGCTCTGAGTAGTAGTGCCCCTTATGCAATGTCACCAGTAGCAGTGCCCCATGTAGTAGTGCCCTTTATATAGTGCCCCCAGTAGTGCACCCCTATACTGTGCCCCCGGCTAGTAGTCGCCCCCCCATGCAGTGCTCCTTATACAGTGCCCCCAGCCAGTAGTGGTCCCCCTATGTAGGGCCCCTTATACAGTGCCTCCGGCCAGTAGTGGTCCCCCCTGTTCAGTGCCCTGGGCCAGTAGTGGTCCCCCCTATGCAGTGCCCCTTATACAGTGCTCCCGGCCAGCAGTGGTCCCCAATATGCAGTGCCCCTGGCCAATAGCGGTCCCCCTATAAAGTGCCCCTTATACAGTGACCTCGGCCAGCAGTGGTCCCCCCATGCAGTACCCCCCAGCCAGTAGTGGTCCCCCCCTATGTAGTGACAGACACAGACAGACATAAAACACTGACACTGACTTACCTGAGTCCCCGCTCCTGCCGCGGTCTGCTCCTCTGTCCTCTCGCTCGGTCCCACTCGGTACTATGGGAGAGACGTCTTGACATCTCTCCCATCACCCACTGCAGGAGCCAGAAGGCGGAGCTCATGAGTGAGCTCCAGCCCGGCTCTGGCAGTGGGCGCAGCAGCCAATGAGAGTCTGTCTGACTTTCAATGGCTGCTGAAACACACGTCGCCGTCAGCGCATGATATCCGCACTTTCCTTCAAGGGGTCCTTCGCATTCAGCCTCCCTTTGTCCCTCCTGTGGCACCTTGGGATTTGGCTGTTGTCCTTAGGGCCCTCCATTTGAACCCTTGGACTCGGTGGATCTCAAATGGCTTACTGTAAAGACCGTTTTTCTTCTGGCTATTGCTTCTGCCAGAAGAGTGTCTGATTTGGGGGCTCTCTCTATTGTCGTTCCCCATTTCTGTTTTTTCACCAGGACAGGGCGGTGCTTCGGACTCGCCCTGGTTTCCTTCCTAAGGTGGTTTCTAGTTTCCACATTAATGAGGAAATTATTGTGCCTGCCTTTAATTCCCCAGACCTCTCGGCAGGTAAGGCCTCATTGGATGTGGTACGTGCCCTCAGGATCTATGTGGACCGTACTAGTTCCCTTTGGAAGTCAGACTCCTTTGTTTGTCCTCTATGGTTTCCACAAGAAGGGATGGCCAGCCAATAAGCAAACTTTGGCTAGGTGGCTTCGCATGGTGATCTCTGAGGCTTACACTCATGAGGGCCTTCCAGTGCCGCCCTCTGTTACTGCTCATTCTACTCGATCTGTGGGTCCTTCGTGGGCAGCCCGCCGTGGCGCCTCGGATGTTCAGCTTTGTAAAGCAGCCACGTGGTCCTCTGCCCAGAGGACCACGTGGCTGCCTTTGCATTTGATACCTTTTGCCTCTCAGGATGCATCCTTCTCCTCTCTGCACAGGAGCATTCCCACCCTTGAGGGTACTGCTTTGGGACATCCCCAAGGTCACCCTGTGGACCCTGAAGTAGAAAATGAGAGATATGATAAGAACTTACCTTTGTTATCTCTCTTTCTACGAAGTCCATAGGGTCCACAGGGCACCCACCCTGTCGCACCTGTGCTACAGATGGGCTTCGCTCTGGTCACTGGTTTTCCGTCTCCTTCTGTGTGAGAATGTGATTCTAGTGTGTTCCAGACTTTCTTCTCTCTCTTTTATCCTCCTCCGGCCTTTGGCTTGCTACGAAACTGAGGTGCCTCTGGCCCGGGTGTCAGGGTATGGAGGGAGACCCAAGTGCATCCTGGGAAGAAAAATTGACTGTGTAAGGTGCCCGGATGACTCGGCATCACCTATACCCAAGGTCACCCTGTGGACCCTATGGACTTCGTAGAAAGAGAGATAACAAAGGTAAGTTGTTTCCATATCTCTCATTTTATCACTAGAAAAAGGAATCTTAACCGAGCAATTTAAAAGTGTGGTCTATTGGCTGTTGAGGTTTTGTCAAGTATTTTGAAGGGGTCTCTAAAATTGCCCTGATTTTCACTTGGAAAATGTTGGGACATATGGATTGTGTTGTTGTCCTGTCTCAAACCTCCCTTTTATCTTTGAGGTACTAAACTGAAGCTCATGATGGACACAGCCAGACAGCTGGGCAGCTGTGTGAGACTGGCCCTTATGATCTCCGATAGGATTGCGGTGGATGAACTGAGGAGGGCAGCTGGGGCCGGGATCCCTACACGAGTAAGTATTACACTTTACTAACAAAAGATAGATGCCAGAGATCCTTCACCTGATCTGGGCACATCTAGCTGGCAACTCCTCGTTTTAGTAATTGAAAATATCCATGAGAAAAAAAAATATTTCACCCACTAAGACTAAGACCATTTCCGTACTGTGGGCTTGATTCAGAGATGGACGGATCTGCACAGCAGGAACACAAGCGCCTGTGCAAATTCGTCCATCTTAGAAGCAAATACAGAAGGAGGTCGTCAGACACCTGCATCTGCGTGATCCCAGCACTGCCACCATCCCTTTCATATGGGCATATTCAATTGAGTGCTAAACTAACAAAAGTCCAGCACCTGTCAGGTTTTTCCTGTAGGTGCGGGATTTTTGATATTTAATTAGGTGCGGGGGTTTTTTCTTTTGCCATGTCGGGTGGTTTTTTTTCTTCGCACCTCCAGAGCAAGTGTGATTTTTCCTAAAATTGTTAATTGTAGGAAAAAAAATCAGTGAGACTTGCTCTAGGACCCCAATTACTTACCTTCTGCAGCGCTGTGTTCTGCATTCAGCGTCGGGAGACTGTGTGTGTGTGTGTGTGTGTGTGTGTGTGTGTGTGTGTGTGTGTGTGTGTGTGTGTGTCTGTGTGTGTGTGTGTGTGTGTGTGTGTGTGTGTGTGTGTGTGTGTGTGTGTGTGTGTGTCCCCAGAATGGGGGCAGAGAGAACTACATCTCCCAGCAGCCCTTGCTCCTCCCACCAGCCCCTGGCACCTCCTCTCCAGTAAGAAGATAGAGGGGAGACCACAGGGCAGGTAAGTGGGGTTTTTTTTTTATGCGGTGCAGGGTTTTCAGAGCTAATAACCCCGCAACCACTATTTTTTTAATTGGATACAGCGGGTATCGGAAGCGTGCATACCCGCAGTATTCCAAAATGGGGCTCAAGGTTTTTTCCTTGGTAAACCTTGCGCCCAATTGAATCTGCCCCGTAGTCTCCAATACTATATAAACAGGCCAAGCTTTTATCTACAAGGAGAGGATGAGAAAGAGGCGGCCGTCAGCCCTTGCAGCCTATAAGGTTAGAACCCGCCAGCCTTTGGTCCAGTTAGTGGTGGTGACTGATAGTGAATTAGAGATTATGGGGGAGATGTATAAAACAGTGTAAAGAGAGGAGGATGTGCCCATAGCAATTAATCAGCTTATACCCTTCATTTTATAACATGTACTCGATAAACACTACCTCAAAGATGAGTGGTTGCTATGGGCAACGTCTCCACTTTGTATACTGCTTGATACATCTCCCCCTATAGCAGAGGTTCCCAAACTCCGCTATTACAATCCAGGTTTTAAAGGAGAGCCATGCTTGAGTCTAGATGGTTAAATCAAATTATCCTTAAAACATGGACTGTAATGATGGAGTTTGGGAACCTTTGCCCTATAGTGTGGTATAAAAGGGGACTCTCCTTGTGCAACTGGGGAGCCCTGACTATGTCCTATACACGAATATTAATACTGAACACATGCTAGTGCAGCACATGCCTGTATTGAGAACACAGCACCTTGTCATGTCTCGCCCAGGTGATTGACCATACAATGTTCGGGTGCCAGTCAGAATTCGAGAGTACAATCTGCAAAGTGCTGGAGGAGTTCTCCATTCACCTGATCTGCCTCGCTGGGTTTGGATGGCCGTTGTCTAAGCAATTCCTTAATAGATGGAAAGGTAAAGAATGCAGGTACTTTGTGCCAGGCTGTTTTGCTAACTGGGCAATAGGAGGATTCATCCTGGACCTGTCAAAGGTGGAGGCTTACCAGAGGTCATTATACCCTAGTAATGAAGCCTGGATAGGAGACAATAAAATATTTCTAGCTTAGCCCATGATTAGAGATGTTCAAATGAATCAAAATCGAAATTGGGTACAATGTGGTCTGTTGGACGGCCTTGAACTTTTTCACTATATTGTTGGGATTTTTGTGCCGACTCAAATACATTCAACTGTCCCAGATAAATTAATTGTTTTGAAGTTTGAGTTTGCCGTAATAACAAAAGGTAAATGAAGATAATAATTCCCATTATGATGAGCACAGCTGAAATGTTCTGATGTCTAGTTGTGTAACCAAACGTGGCGGCCATTTTTAATGGTGGATATCATTCAAGGTCGTGGTTTATGTTGAGTAAAAGCTCTAAATAAATAAAACAACATGGCTGTAACACCTCTGCAAGGGGAGTAAAAGTTTGCATTACCTGGTGGGGGAGAAAGGGCAGGAATATCCCTACGTTTGCCAACACGTGTGAATGAGATTTCGCTTTGTGGGAAAAGATTATTTAAATTAAATATAGTGGATGAGACTGTGGAATTACACCTTTCACTTGCAGACTAGCGAAACCATAGATTTTTAGGAGAGAACATTAACCAGTGTGAATAAAATACATACACAAAACAGTAACACTTAATAGACACATTACTATAGAGCATTACTATTCAAATAAATTGGCTGACCATACATCCTTATTGCACTTATAATGTAACGTATATAACATTTGTTGTTTAGGAAAACTTCTGAAACTCTATACAACACTTTTTCCATCGTCCAAAGGGGAGCAGCTGCCTGCGACGGATGCAAGAGTCTGCGGCTGTACAGTCTGTTTCATGCTTGTAAGTATTTCCAAAGTAGGGACAATTGCAGCGAAATACATTTTAGAAAGTTGGCACGGTCCCTGGAAATTATGGACATTTGTCATATGGGCTAAAACACAAGCAATGTGTCCTGACGTACAGATAAGTACGGTGCTTTACCAACTGAGTATGTAACTTGGAAGTCACCTCTCATTGTAGGATGGCTCTTCTGCTGGACCTATAATCCTACAAGAGACCATCACAGGAGACTCGGAGGTCCCATTGTGTGAGCAAATGGAAGAAGCGGAACAGAGAGCAGTCAGCAAAGCTCTTTACCTGGTGGCCAGCGGAACACTAAGCTTAGGGGTGGATGGCCACATCTCCTGGAAGAACGAAGACGGAACTAGTCATAACTAAAATATTGTCACTGTCATGTTCAGCCTGAGCTACGTTATACCGTGCGCCGCTCCCTGCCTGCGCTACGCTGTGCCGTGCGCCGCTCCCTGCCTGCGCTACGCTGTGCCGTGCGCCGCTCCCTGCCCTGCGCTACGCTGTACCGTGCACCGCTCCCTGCGCTACGCTGTACCATGCGCCGCACCCTGCCTGCGCTACGCTGTACCATGCGCCACACCCTGCCTGCGCTACGCTGTACCATGCGCCACACCCTGCCTGCGCTACGTTGTACCATGCGCCACACCCTGCCTGCGCTACGCTGTACCATGCGCCACACCCTGCCTGCGCTACGCTGTACCATGCGCCACACCCTGCCTGCGCTACGTTGTACCATGCGCCACACCCTGCCTGCGCTACGTTGTACCATGCGCCACACCCTGCCTGCGCTACGGTATACCATGCGCCACACCGTGCCTGCGCTACGGTATACCATGCGCCACACCGTGCCTGCGCTACGTTATACCATGCGCCACGTTATACCATGCACCACTCTCTGCCTGGGCTACGTTATACCATGCGCCACTCTCTGCCTGGGCTACGTTATACCATGCGCTACTCCCTGCCTGGGCTACGTTATACCATGCGCCACTCTCTGCCTGGGCTACGTTATACCATGCGCTACTCCCTGCCTGGGCTACGTTATACCATGCGCTACTCCCTGCCTGGGCTGCATGCTATATCAGACGCCACTCCCGGCCTGGGCTGCATGCCATACCAGACGCCACTCCCGGCCTGGGCTGCATGCTATACAATACCCCCTCCCTGCCTGGGCTGCTTCTATACAGATTGGCTGTATTACCCTCCCGTGTTGGTTTTTGGAAACAGAAAGTGACATACCCTCATTTGTGATAGTTGCCAAACGGTAGAAGTTTGTATAAAGTTTAAACTGGAGCGATGTTAAAATACAGCGTTATATCTAGAATCGTGCAATGGTTGGGAATATACTGCTCAGTATAATTTATTTGTGTGTATATATTAATATACACACCATGTATATATTATAGAATATATATATATATAGTCTATATCATCATTTACAAATCAATAAAAGTTCTAACAAGTGTATAATGCGTATACTTGATAATAGAATATACGAAATTATAACAGCAGTAATGCTAGACATACACTATACAATAATCTGTCAGATATCTGTCCAATGTGGCTGGAATGAAAACCTAGTAATGTATGGGAGCCAATGACCGTTGATCATATGGTTTTAAACACTGGAAAACGGACAAAAAAAAAAACCCAAAACAATTGTTCAAATTGGTTTTATTTGTGTTTTAACCAGTTTGTCTGAACGACCATTTTTGTCTGTTTTCCAGCGTTTGTGAGCAAATGGACGATTGTCATTGGCTCCCATACATTACCAGGTTATCATTCCAACCAGCCAGAAAGGACAGATAATGTATGTCCAGCATAAGGAACATCAGGGGTGTGTGTGTCCACTTTGGTTCACCAATAAATTTAAGACAAAGTAGAAAATAATAGCGTAGTAGTAAACATTAATATTACTTGCAATAAGACTGAAGTCATGTACATAAAATATTGGGAACATCTGTACCCCATTGATATAAACCAATATTAAAAGTTAATTTAACACCCCCCCCCCCCCCCAGTAATCAGAGAAATATTGGACGGTGCCGGATGTCCCTTCGTTAGCTTCCAGGATGAGTCTATTTGCTGTCAGTGATAATCCACCTCAACAGGGAAACGCAGGAGGGGGCCTTACTACTAGCACCTAGTAAGGATGTTAAACAGATCAGTATTTATATGCAAGTGCCCCAGGCTCCTAAACCTGTAGTGAAATTATGTACAGTGCCTCCGAAAAGTATTCACAACGCTTCACTTTTTCCACATTTTGTTATGCTACAGCCTTATTCCAAAATTGAATAAATTGATTCTTGTCCTCAAAATTCTACACACACTACCCCATAATGGCATGTAAACATTTTTTTTTTTAGATTTTTGCAAGTTTAATTAAAGACAAAAAAAAACACACTGAGAAATCACATGAACATAAGTATTCACAGCCTTTGCCATGAAGCTCAAAATTGAGCTCAGGTGCATGCTGTTTCCACTGATCATCCTTGAGATGTTCCTACAGCTTAATTGGAGTCCATCTGTGGTAAATTCAGTTGATTGGACATGATTTTGAAAAGGCATACTGTCTATATAAGGTCCCACACTTGACAGAGCATGTCAGAGCACCAACCAAGCATGAAGTCCATGAAATTCTCTGTAGACCTCTGAGACAGGATTGTCTCGAGGCACAAATCTGGGGAAGGGTACAGAAAAATATCTGCTGCTTTGAAGGTCCCAATGAGCACAGTGGCCTCCATCATCCATAAACGGAAGAAGTTCGGAACCACCAGGACTCTTCCTAGAGTTGGCCGGCCGTCTAAACTGACCGATCGGGGGAGAAGGGCCCTAGACAGGGAGGTGACCAAGAACCCGATTGTCACTCTGTCAGAGCTACAGCATTCCTCGGTGGAGAGGAGAACCTTTTAAAAGGAAAACCATCTCTGCAGCAATCCACCAATCAGACCTGTATAGTAGAGTGGCAAGACGAAAGCCACTCCTTAGTATTAAAAAAAAAAAAAAAAAAAAGCAGCACATGGCAGCCCGCCTAGAGTTTTCCAAAATGCACCTGAAGGACTCTCAGACCATGAGAGACAAAGACTGAACTCTTGGTGTGAATGCCAGACGTTATGTTTGGAGGAAACCAGGCACCGCTCATCACCAGGCCAATACCATCCCTACAGTGAAGCATGGTGATGGCAGCATCATGCTGTGGGGATGTTTTTCAGCGGCAGGAACTGGGAGACTAGTCAGGATAGAGGGAAAGATGAATGCAGCAATGTACAGAGACATCGTGGATGAAAACCTGCTCCAGAGTGCTCTTCACCTCAGACTGAGGCGACGGTTCATCTTTCAGCAGGACAACGACCCTAAACACACAACCTGATGGAGCTTGAGAGGTGCTGCAAAGAGGAATGGGCGAAACTGCCCAAAGATAGGTGTGCCAAGCTTGTGGCATCATATTCAAATAGACTTGAGGCTCTAATTGCTGCTAACGGTGCATCAACAAAGTATTGAGCAAAGCCTGTGAATACTTATGTACTTTTTTTTTTTTTTTTTAAATTAAATTTGCAAAAAAAAAAAAAAAAAAACTTTACGCGTTGTCATTATGGGGTATTCTGTGTAGAATTTTGAGGACAAAAATGAATTTATTCAATTTTGGAATAAGGCTGTAACCTAACAAAATGTGGAAAAAGTGACGCGTTGTGAATACTTCCCGGATGCATTGTATTTATCAACGAGGATTGGCAGATAGGTTACACTGAAAGCCAGTACCCCAAGATTGGTCAGTTCTTCCCATCTGAAAGTAGACACTCCTAAAGATATACAATATCAATATTATTGACCCTTACACAGAATGCTAATTTAGTCACTGTGAGGGAGTAATACGTGTGGCTCATACAGTGCCTATAAACAGGTATTCAGCACCCTTGGGCTTTCACACGTTGCTGTGTACAACATGGAACCACAATGGATTTAAATGAAATGTATTCCCACTAATCAGCACAAAGGAGCAGATTCCAGCTCGCAGCTCGATAATTCGGGAGCAGATATCAACTAATGGGAGGTAACACGCGCTAAGTGTCTGGAAGCAGGTGTGGTGGCACATATTGCATCGCCCCCAAAGTACTCAATGTGTAAACAGAAATGTTTTTAATCCAAGAATCAGCAAATAAGGGCTCTAGTCAGTCATTCTGTACATCTGGGGAGCTTTGGAAGAGCTAAGAGGGAAGATGGGTGTAATCTTCACATATTATAAAATTAGAGCAAACTAAAGGGTCTATTTACTAAGCCTTGGATCAAAATAAAGTGAACAGAGATAAAGTACCAACCAATCAGCTCCTTTCATTTTTCAAACACAGGCTGTGACATGGCAGTTAGGAGCTAATTGGCTGGAACTTTATCTCTGTTCACTTTATCTCCATCCAAGGCTTAGTAAATAGACCATGAAAAGGATTGGAAGCTGTAGAAGTCAGTACAATCAGTATACAGGATAGAACCCATATGGTCTGAGCAAGAGTTCAATGCATGATGCATCTCTCTCATAATGTGATGGAAGAGGATACGATGCTCAGCACAACCAATCAGCTCTTAGCTGTCAGTTATATAGCACAGGCTTTGAAATGTGTTAGAAGCAGATGAGTTGCTTCGGGGAACGTTCCCACTTTATCTCTCTCCAAGGCTTGACACATCTCCCCCTATCTGTCCTAACTATCAGTAATAGAGGACATTTTGCCAGCGGGAGACTCCCTGATCATCGCCATGGCTACCTCTTGCTGTATTGCAATTTTTGTTAGATAATAACCCCAGCTCTTTACAGGAAAGGGAATGAGGAGTCGCAGAGAAAGAATTGCTCGGCCACCGGCCATCTGGCATGCCACACATACAGTAAGCCAAGACAGATTTACGTGGCAGGTGGGCAAAAACCTATTACATTATTAAAAGCCCCCCCCCCCATAAAGATAACCAGTGTCTCATGGGAGAACGTCAGAAGAGGCATTTATTTGTTTTGTACTTTGCTATTGAATTAACAAGGGGGGGATTCACAAAGCGTTCTGTAGAGTCTCTGTACCTGTGCTTAGCATGGAGCAGAACAGTTTCCAAATATAATGGGGGAGATGTATCAAACCTTTCAGAGATCATTTGGAGGAAATTGCCCAAAGCAACCAATCAGCTTCTGTCATTTTATAGACTGTGCTAGATAACCGATAGCAACCAATAAGCTTCTAGCCATCATTTATCTAGTACAGTCTATAAAAAAAGTCAAAAACTGGTTGGTTGAGAGAGGTTAAATGGAGAAGTTGCCCATAGCAAAGGATTGATACATCTCCCCCCAATGTGATAAAGTCCCCTTGAGAGAAGGTGGTTAGATACTTGGTTAGCCTAGTCACAGGCTTTCCTTCATAATAGATATTCAGGAGAATAAACATACATACAAAAGTATACAGAACATGGCTTTATTAGGGAAATGGGGCCTTAGAGGAGGACACAATATAACATGTAACAGTAATATCAAAATGTAAACAATGCTAAGCTAGGCTTAATTACTGCCCACATTCACCTTCTACAAGATCATTAATCCTCCTATTACGATGCAATGAACCTTCAGGATCCATCTTGTGCTGCAGGACCAGGCCAGGCCATGGCTACTCGGGGGGTAGACTTGCCCATTGGTTGGGGTATATTATTATACAACAGCTGGAGAAGGCACCAGATTAGACCCCTGTTAGCTACATTGGCTATAAGTACTAATGCAGCATCATTTCCATATAGACCAGTAAGTGCTGGATGAAGGACTACAAGAATACAATGATGTGCCTCACCCTGGTCCACGCCTGCACACTCTTCCCAAAGCCCTCTACTCACAGCCCATTGCCGGCTTATATGTGTACGCGGTCAGTACTTACAGTATAACAGCCTTCAGTGCAGTTAGCAGCTGGACATTTATCAATTACTGTGCCTACAGCAATCCAGTGTGTTCTGGAGACCATGTAGAGCACAGGATCTAAGCTGTAGGTCCTAGGCCCAGTCTGTTTGAATCTTCCCATCATTTGTCATTTTAAAAAGGCACCAACATGGGCCGACAACTGGGAATGATGAGGATCGCAGTGCAATACGTGGCTTTAGGACATTATTCGGCCAAGCTCGGGTTAGACTGGTTCTTCTTCCAGCAGAGCTTGCCGTCTGTTCCTAGCTCCACGGCCCCACTGGCCACAAGCTGCAGGGCGGCTGGGAAGGCTTTGTGCTCAGCCTTCTTTACCCGCTCAGACAAGGTGTCCTCTGTATCCCCAAGCTCCACCGGAACAGGCTCCTGAAAGATGATGGCCCCGGCGTCAACTTCCTCCTATAAGAGAGATTAGGCGTTAGACAAAAAACTTTTCACAGGAGCATAAGCTGCACAGATGTACAAGCTATTATACCAGTTACTGCCTTTTTTTTTTTTAATTCTAATTATCTTGTTTCTAATTCATATTAAAATTATTTTGCTTAAAGATTGTGACGCTGCAGCTCATCAACCCCCCCCCCCACCCCCACCCTACAGCGAGTGGCAATAAGTGAGCGGGAGAAAGGAGCACACTGCGGTCACCATCACATTTGTTACTGAACTCAAAAGACTGCATCAAACTCTGCAATTTAGTTTCAGGTGACGTTCACAGCGTCAGAGGCTGTGCTAGAGTGGGAGGGCCCACGTGCACCTCTGCCCGATGCGCCTCCCCCGCCCCCTTTCCTCTCACCAGTGCATGTCCTCAGTAGGCGCTACCATTGTCTAGTGCGTATGTGCCGATCTCTAGGAAAATGCTGCCGTCGCCATTCTCTGCTGCTGGAGGGTTTCATTTTATTTTTCTATTTTTTTTTTTTTTAAAGGCACAAGTTAAGCGACAGAATCTTTGCACAGAGAAGTCTCAGATCATCCCCCCTCCCTACATCACCCACCACTCAGACAGAGAACCGGGCAATCGGGTCTTTGGAGACAAATGTATTAAACCTTCTAAAGAGTGGCGAAGTTGCAAACAGTCAGCTTCTAGCTAACATATAACAAGTACTATAAATTCTATAAAATGTAAGCTAGAAGCTAATTGGTTGCTATGAGTAACTTCTAAAGAGTCAAGAAGCGGACAGATGTAGAAGGCTTGCTACATCCCATAGCAACCAATCAGACCCTAGCTATTATATACTAAAAGGTGCACACAGTCTCTCTCTGTAAGGGGGGGGGGGGGGGGGGTCTCCCCACATATCTCTCACCAATAGAGGAGCTCCAGCCCCCACAGGAAGCGACGACTGGCCTCTAATCACTTAGGAGACATAATAAAAGCAAGTTGCTAGTGGTAACAGTACAGAGGCAGTGATACTTACAGCCACAAAATGCACAGTACAGCCAGTGACTCTCACTCCGGCTTCCAGCACCAGTCTGTGTGCATGGGCTCCTTTAAATGACGGTAGCAGGGACGGATGAACGTTAAGGATCTTCCCTGGTGAGAGGCAGGAGAAAAGCGTCACTACACTTCAAGTGAGAAATAATCTGAGAGAAACCACTAAACCGAAGTTAAATGTTGGGTTAAATAAAATAATCATTTTCTAAAATAGTTTTGTATACAGTGCATCTGGAAAGTATTCACAGCGCTTCATCTTTTCCACATTTTGTTATTTCACAGTCTTAATTCCAAAATGGAATAAATTAATTTTTGTCCTCAAAATTCTACACACAATACCCCATAATAACATCGTGTAAAAAGTTTGAGATTTTTGCAAATTTAATAAATAAAAAAAAAAACTAAGAAATCACAAGTACATACAGTAAAGCTGCATATATACATATATATATATATATATATATATATATATATATATATACACACATATATATACACACACACACACACACGATTTAGTAAATGAACGATTTTAGTAAACGATTGTTCATTTTTTCAATGTAATGAATGATTTTTTTATTTTTTTTTTAACTACAAATTTTTTTTGCATATTCCCCTACTGAAAATCGTTGAGTTGGTCAGTCTGACTGAACTACAAACGTGAACGCGCATGAACGATAATCGTTCGTTTTAACTCAGAAAGTGAACGATTTTTTTACGATATCGTTAAAAGAATCGTTGTGTGTATGCACCTTTAGTATTCACAGCCTTTGCCATGAAGCTCAAAATTGAGCTAAGGTGCATCCTGTTTCCACTGATCATCCTCAAGATGTTCCTACAGCTTAATTGGAGTCCACCTGTGGTAAATTCAGTTGATTGGACATGATTTTGAAAGGCATACACCTGTCTATATAAAGGTCCCACACTTGACAGTGCATGTCATAACAAACCAAGCATGAAGTCCAAGGAATTGTCTGTAGACCTCCGAGACACAAATCTGGGGAAAGGTACAGAAAAATATCTGCTGCTTTGAAGGTCCCAATGAGCACAATGGCCTCCATCATCTGTAAATGGAAAAAGTTCGGAACCACCAGGTCTAAACTGAGCGATCGTGGGAGAAGGACCCTAGTCAGGGAGGTGACCAAGAACCCGATGGTCACTGTCAGAGCTACAGCATCCTCTGTGGAGAAAGGAGAACCTTCCGGAAGCAATCCTAAAGCAATCCACCAATCATGCCTGTATGGTAGAGCGGCCAGACGGAAGCTACTGCTTAGTAAAAGCACATGGCAGCCCGACTGGAGTTTGCCAAAATGCACCTGTAGGACTCTCAGACCATCACTATGCGAATAAGAAGCATTTGAAGGTACAAAGTCACAGGAAAAGACTCTCGGCACTACAGAGTCACGCCATGGCATGTCATGACTAGAAGGGCTGTTTAGTGCGCAAGGAGGCTAGATGTATGTGGACACATCTGTACAAATAGAGGAACAATTCCTACAAGGGTCCCCACACGGTAGATTTACACCCATAGCTCTCCGCACCCTAAAGTGCTGTACTTAATCAGAATGGGATCACTGCCAATGGCTAGTGCAATTTGTCACAGGAAGGAAGACAGAGTCACACGGAGCTCCCGCGTTGTGTGTGGCGCGACTTGTAGCGCACGGAGGATAGATCATGTGGACACATCTGTATAAATGATTTAAGGATATTACAGATGAGCTGGACAGGTGTATCCAATCCAATGCATGCATATACGTCGGCTCATGTACTGGTCGTTTACAGAACACACACACACACACACACACACACACACACAATAAGCTAATGATAATGTCAGGTTTAGCTGACCACTAATTGTGCACTCACCGTTCCACTGTCTGACAAAGGGTCCAGATAAGATTCTCATAAATCCGGCCAGACATACAAACTCAATGGAGAACTCATTGAGGACTTTGTCCACTGCGCTGTCAAATTCTTCACGACTTTTGTACTGTTTGTGGTCGATGACCTGGAACGTAGGCAATTAAAACTCACACTTGAAAAAACAAATGTAAAAAAAAAAAAAAAAATTACCCCTCATACATAAACTGTGTGGTTCTACCTAAAACCCAAAGTTCTAAAAGGTCTGCTTTTTTTCCCACTGTGGTTATAAAATTTAGCTGCTGTATCTGGCAATATAACAAGTAATGTAACCCAGCAAGAAGGCATCAGCAGGAACAGCCCAAACAAACCCTGGGTGCAATGCGTGAGGACCAGCACAATGTGACAATCCAAAGGGTTTGGAAGAATAAAGCACAAACACCAAAACGATGAATATAAAATATAAACATAGAATATATCACCTTTGTTGGAATATTGGCCGCAGCTGCTTTCTGCAGTCCTCCCACCCCAGCCTTGTTGGATATTACCAGGGCAATATAGGCGGCACTGCTCAGAGTCTTGGTGCTCTTAATTAAAGCTTCAAGATTTGTACCTGGCATTAAAAAGCAGACAAGCCAATTTTATCATCATCTATTATTTATATAGCACCACAAATGCCGCAGCGCTGTACAGTGAGAGTAATGGTCTCTCACATCGGTGCCTGCCTCGTTAGGGAATTTACACTGTAAGCTCCAACACACACACACACACACACACACACAGCTAACTGACCTGGCAGCAGGGTTTTTGGAGTATGAGAAAACCGGCACAGACATGGGGAGAACGTACAAACTTCACACAGCTAAGGCCCTAGTCACGAATATAATTTGTGACTCTAGTGCTGAGGCAGCAATGCTAACCACTGTGCAGCCCCAATAATTGGTCTACACCAATATTCCTAATTTGGCTGCATTTGCAGCGTGTACAAGATGGTTGCTGCATTCAGCTTTTACAGCTCAAAAAAAAACATTACTGGTAAACCAAGATTTTTGTACTTACCAGTAAAATCAATTTATCCAATTGTGTGGGAGAGACTGAAGTATACTGGTGTATAGATGGTGTTGTGTGGAGCCTGGCATATTAAATCTTAGCCGTTTTGAACATTGTTCTTTTTCCCCCTCTAAACCCTACCTGACGTCAGTTAAGTTTTAGCAAACCCAAGCAGATACGAAGAGGCGAGAGAAACAGAAAAGGGGGAGGAGAACCTTCCTAAAAAGGAAAGGACGGAACACATCCCGACAAATACACAGCAAACAACCAAACAGCCGGAACCCGAACAGAAGATAATCAAAACACCAGCAGAGGGAGGACGTCGAGTGCCCGTAGAATTATAGAAAGGATTTTTGTACTTACCAGTAAAATACATGTTTCTCCTTCATCCACAGGGTGACAGTGGGTACATTCCAAAGTTGTCCTCATCGGAGGGAGAGCGCTGTGGCTTCAAAAAGCATCTGCTGACAAAACCAGCCTCTTTGGACGAAAAACTGCAGAATTTTTAAGTGTTCATGGAAGACCAGGTGGCAACCTGAGAAGTAGATAGAGGCCCATAATAGGCAGCCCAAGAGGCGTCTAGAGACAGAGTGGAATAAGCCAAAACCCTGGAAGGCACTGGTTTGGCGCAACCAATGTAAGCCTGCTGAATTACCACCCGAACCGACAGAGCTACAGTTTGCTTCCAGGCCAGCCAACACCGGTTATGGGAATCGGATGATAATAAAGTAATCTGTTTTGCACAAGGCCGAAGTTAGTAAAACCGAAGGGTCCGTACCATATTCAAAGGGTGATCAGTGTTCTTCCCAGGCTGTTTTATGCAGGTGCACCACCCGGTAAGAAACAGCCTACCATCCGGAACTTTGGGAGCCTGCAAGTGGGGACAGTATCTGGGAGCTGTATAAAAAGGACCAGATCCTACAGACTTTGCAGCTTTTTCATAATCAGACGACTGGGCCTTTAATTAGAAGAGAATTAATATATAAAATGTTATTTCAAGTTTAAATCATTATAAAAGGTCAGGGTTTAAAACATATTATTGGGAAGGCCCCCACCCAGCTACTTGTTGATACCACCTGGCTGGAAACAATTTCTGGGGAGGACACTGATGACCAAAAAAAATCTTTGCTGGGAAGAATCGGAACCACAATAGGTTGATAGATGTGGAGACGACAGTCGGCAAAAGTAAGGTTATGTACGGAGCTCTGCCCGGTTGTCATGAAAAACCAGATAGGGATAGCGACAGGACAAAGCACTTCGCTTGGACACCGTCCTGGCGGAGGCAATCGCTAGGAAAAACACCCTCTACCAAGTAAGGTATATCAAGCCCATCGAGTCAAGCGGTTCAAAACAGAACACATTGCAAAAAATACTCCTCAAGTCCCACGGAACCGTGGGAGAGAAATAGAGGGGTTGGAGGTGGAGGGCCACCTACATAAACATCTGCAACTCAGGAAGCAAGGCCAAGCGACGCTGGAAAAAGATGGATAGTGCCAATTCCTGCACCTTTAAGGATCCCAGGTTCAGACCTGCCTCCAGAAAACAAAGACAGGAGAGACTAAACCCATTCCGCTTGCATCAAGCAACATAAACCCACCAAATGCGGTGGTAATGTTTTACAGAGACTGTCTTGCAAGCCTTCAGCATGCACAGAAACCGAGAAAAGAAGACTCTTTGTTCAGGGCAGTCATATGTGGTCGGAATAACAGCCTCTAGAATACCCTTCTCCCTCAAAAAGGCAGTCTCAGCCACTCTGTTAAATGCAGACGAGGTAAGACGGGGTGGACAAATGGCCCTTGTTGCAGCAGATCTGGGTAATGTGGAAGAGGCCATGGGTCATCTATCAGAATGCCTTAAGTCAGAGTGCCCCGATTGACGTGGTCAATCTGGAGCCACCAGAATCACCAGTTGTACGTTCCCAATTGATGCATTTCAGAACCCAAGGAAAAGGCAGGAAAAGGAAGACCTGACGAAAAACACATGGCACAGAGCATCTGCTACCAGAGCCGCTGGGTTTCTCGTTCTGGAGCAGTAAAGAGAAAAGTTTGTGGTTGTATTTGAGGACACCATAAGTTCAACTTTAGACAACCCCCATTGAGCCTGGAAGATGTCTTGGTGAAGATCCTGATGGCTGAGGTAATCTGCCTACCAATTTTCGACCCCGGGAATGAACACTGTCACTATGGTCGAAACATGACTTTCTGCCCATCAAGAGGACGCGTGTTGACTCCCTCATGGCCAAGGGACTCTTCGTACGCACTTGACATTGTCAAACTGGACTTTTACCAGATGCACCTGCAGGAGCTGTTGAGCTGCCACAAAGCATTGAATATTGAGTTCCAGGACTTTGATGGCCAGCAACGCTTCCTGCTGAGACCAAAGGCCTTGAAAATGATAATGGAGAAGCACAGCGCCCTAGCCTCGAGACCGGCGTCCGTCGTGACAAACACCCAATCCCAGATCGTGAATGGGCAAATGTCAAAGACGTTTAATTTCCAACTAACAGAGAAAGGATAGGCGAACTACTTGGGACAGGTGGAGGAGAGAACCCTCCAACTTGGAGAGAAGGTCCAATTAAAGATCCAGAGAGTGGAACCTGCCAACAGGACTGCCTAAAAGGAGACAAGCATCCCCAGAAGTGGCAGGCAGAAGTGGACGGAAACAGCTTCCCCCCCCAAGAACCAGCAATACAAGAGACTGAATGACCCAAAATCTTGTCTGGTGGTAGAAAAATCCTCTGCAAGGTCATATCGGACAAAATTCTTAGTAATAGTCTCTGAGAGAGTCAGATTGCACTTTTTAAATTCACATCCACCCATTAGATGAATGTGTGATGTGTTAGAAGGACAGGAGAGTAAAGTATGTTTGAAGTTGGGGCCTTTACCAAGAGATCGTCGAGCTAAGGGATGGTCATTACACCCAACTAGCCACCATTACCACCATCAATTTGGTAAACACCTTTGGGGCGGGAGAGAGATCGAAGGGCTCTCGTACCCTACAAGAGGATACTCCAAACACAGGTATCAGAACAAGTTTAAAACTAGTTTGTTTAAGAAACAAATATGATGCACGTCCACATTAGGGGTCCCTATGTGGGTTGGTTTCCCTGAAGGTCCGATATCCAGGTGATGGTAAGGCCAAGACTAACCACACCCTTGGAGTTGCCATCCCTGGTGGACGACTGATCCCAGTGCCCTCAAAACTGCAACTTATCCAAGGGTCAAAAGGAGCAAAGAAAAAAAAAAAAAAAAAAAAGAAGGACAGAAGACTACCTTAAAATTGACAGAGGGAGGTTAAAAAAATAAAAAAAACAACACAACACTTACCACCTGTGGCCAAAACAATTAGATCAGCTCTGGACCAAACAAAACCTCTCCTGAAAAAGGAAGGGCTTCTAGAGGACACTTGGATTCAGCATCCACCTGCATGCCAGTTGCCATAGGGCCTTTCCAGGAGCAATGGCTGAAGAGCAAACCCCTGGAGCAGACCAGGCTTGTCTCTATAGCTACCTCCTCCAAAAAAGTAGTGGACTCCTTGATGTTCTCAACCAGAGGAAGAGGAGTGATTGAGTGAAGGCCATGTACAAGGAAATCCACCACCTTACAAGTATTTACCCAGGTCGAAACCAGAATGGAAGCTCCCGCAGACACATAGCTCGACTTAAGATTTTGATCCTACCTGTCCCAGAGCAGTAGTAGAACCCGGCACTAGGAGGGTAGTCTTTTTGGACAACTGAGAAACTATGGGATACTAATGGGGTCGACTCCCACTCGGATCGGTTCATGGTCAGCAGGGAAATCTAACATCTGCATATCTGGAACTTGCAATTTGGATGCATCCATGCGGTGGACAAGTCCTCCAACTGAGGAGAGGAAAGAAAAGTAACAGGTTGTTTACGCTTCCTCTTGAAGAAAGACACCTCCTGAGTGTCAATGTTGGAGATGTTAAACACCTGGCGGACACCTTGAGCATCACCTGCGTCGTCTTCTGCAAAAAGATAGATCCAGGACCGATTCCTCCAGAGTACAGGTTCTCAAACTTGGTCCTCAGGACCCCAAACAGTGCATGTTTTCTAGGTCTCCTCACAGAAGTGAAATAATTAGCTCCACCTGTGAATCTTTTAAAATGTGTCAGTGAGTAATGAATGTACCTGTGCACCTGCTGGGTGACCTGGAAAACATAACCTGTGTGGGGTCCTGAGGACAGAGTTGGAGAACCACTCCTCCAGAGGTTCCTAGAAACTGACTCTTGAGGAGTGCACCATCTGGACGGCTTACTTGAGCCCCTGGAGGAAGAGCCCAGTAGTCTCTCAAGAGAAGAGGGGCCCGGTACCAGACTGAACAGAGTTGGCCAAACCTTGAGCCCAGGATGGCTCAGTCATCTGAAAAGGAAGGCCCTGCTTGTGTAGGGATCCCAGAGGAAATAGATAAGGCAAGAGAAGCAGGTACTGACATACAATAATGACAGAGTTCCTAGTAGGTTAGACTGTACAATAACAACCATCTTGCTGAAATAAGCGGTCCCGTGCCACCTGGCTAGCTTAATAGACAATGTTGAGTGTGACTATACATTAAAACATCCATCAAGTAAAACACACAACCCCAGCGCCATATAGGAGGAGTGGAGGGTAGAGGAGGAGGAGTGGTAGCCAGGCTCAGGGTGTCCGTGATGAGTGGGGCTGCCGGGAGTCAGAGCTACATGAAGCTGTTGCTGCTCATACATCCTGAAAAGATGGTGAACAGTCTGCAGGCAGCTGTGCACTGAAGAGGGGGGAGGCTAACCGACAGGCTGCTTGTCCAATGGGAGCCTCTCCCTTCCTGCGTGGCTCCCAGTGCAGTCCCTGAGCCTGCCAAGATGGTAGCCAATGCTAAGCCTCGCTCCCAACTCAGCTATAAGCCAATATGTAAAGGCCGCTTCCCCGCGGCCAAACTGTAACTTTAATAGTGTGCAGAGCCGTCCTTCACTAGCCACAGAGCGGATCCTACTCACCGCTGCTGTTCTGCTTCCGGTGTCAGCGCTCAGGGACCCAGACACAGACCTGTTGCAGCTGTGGCAAGTCCCTCCAGAGGCTCACTCGATGCAGGCAGACTACGGCAGCACAGAGCCTGCCAGACTGCTAATAGGATACTGCAGCCCCTGGAACAAACGTCAGGGCTCCAACAGGCACTTAAACTAAATGCAGGTCAAATGGGGTATAATGGGGGAGGAGCCTTATTCAAATCAACTACTGCTGGCCATACACGGTAAGATTTTCTGTCCAACCATCCAACTAGTTGAAAATCTGGTGCTGTATGAAACCAAATGACAATCAGCAATTTGCTCCCAAACACAGGAAAATGGACAAAAACTGTTTGTTAAATATTTGCTCTAAACAATTTGTTCAAACTTGTGTGAACAACCATTTTAATCTATTTTATGGCATTTAGGAGCAAATTGCTGATCATCAGTTACTCCCATACGTTACCAGATTTTCATTCCAACCAACCAACTAGTTGGATGTTTGGACAGAAAATCTTACCGTGTATGGCCAGCATAAGTTTTTAAGTGCCAGGCTCCACACACCATTCATCTATACCCCAGTGCACTCCAGTCTCCCCCCAGTGGATGAAGAAGAAATTACCTCTATAGGGAAACTATTTGTGATCAGTCAGCTCTCTAATAGCTCTGTCCCCCCAACATAAGCCCTACTAGCAACTTACACAGATACATTTCTGCTACTAGGGAGCTTTCAGAGAGCCACAAGTTGGAAGCATAAGAGTCATACAGCCAAATACAGTGCAGCCAGGTTAAGTCTTTACCTGTGCCGGAGATGAGGACGGCCACTCTCACTTTACCCTCCCCGGCCTTGTCCGCTCCATCACAGGCAGATGCAGAGACATAGTTTTGAGGCTGCGATTCTGTCCTGTGCAGAGCCGCCATCAGATTCTTTACTTCCACGCTGCAGGAGTCTAACGAAAAAATAAAGTTACTTTAGGGGTCACCCAGTGGAAATTATGAAGGTCAAAAAACACCTTCATTACATTTCTCTATGAAGGTCACCAGTCAGATCTGGTCTATGGCTACAGCGACAACATAAATAAGCAGCAATAATGGTATTCAATAACCGGAAACCATCAATGCTTTGGGTAACTTTCTCTCTAAGGCTTGATACATTTCCCCCCCAAGACCTAATCAGATCGGACCCCAATCTCCACCAAGCATGCGCATGGATTACAGATTAGGTGGATCCATCAAATAATCCACCTGGGTTCCCTGTAGATGTACATGAACACAGTTTAAAGGTCTTTATATTGAAAGCTCAGAATAGCTGTCCAATTGGATGAGACAAAGGGAGAATAGGCAGCCAGTATACCCCCATGTCAGCCCCACCGTCTGCTCTCTCCATGCGCTGCTCCGGGGCAGATAACTCTGCTCCTTATCACATTGGTTGAGGACTTCACAGAATCATGGAACCCAGCAGTGCAAGAGTTGTCCTTGGGAAGGGACCACATAATATAGGGGAGGAGGGAGAGAACACCATGGTAACATTTCAAGTATTCGACAATGTTGTAAAAAATAAAATGAAAAAAGGAAACAAAAAAACATTAGATGAAGCCTTTTACAACAGATTAAAATAAAATATCCTTGTCAGCTTGATCTTGTGTTGGAGACGGGGGAAGGATTCTTTACTGATGTATACAGATAAAAAAGGAACCCAACGTACATGGTGGATGAGTAAAAGGAAACACTTATACTGAGAACGCAGACCTTTAGGGCATGGGGTCACTTCCCCGATAAGCCACGCTTCTTCTGCTGCCTGCACCTCCTTCAGAACCTGCTCAGCGAGTCCCTTCTCCACCATCAGTACTGCGCCAATCCCACAGTTAAAGGTCCGTGTTAGCTCCTCCTCCGACAGGCCTCCCTCTTTCTGCAGCCAGGAAAATATTCCCGGTATCCTCCAGCAGAGGGCGTCTAAAAAACAATACCAAGAGTTACGTACAAGAGCCTGGAACACAGAAGCTGCAACACTGGGAGCATCGGTACATGGAGAGCAGCAGCCCTGTGTAATATCAGGGGTTCCCTGAGCAAACCTCAGCCACTGTGCTCCTCTCACTCACCCAAAGTGACTCCAAGAGATGCGGGCAGGATCCTGGGAATGTTCTCCAGGAGCCCACCCCCAGTGATGTGAGCGTAAGCCTTTACACGGCCGGATTTAAGAATGGGTAAGAGGGTCTTGCTGTAGATTTTGGTAGGGGTCAATAAAAGTTCTCCTGTAAGAGAATAGAATAAAAGAAACGCATGGCAGATTGGGGAGACCATCACAGGGCAAATGCTCTGCAAGTAACATATCGAACAGGGCATCATTAGAATGACTATTAAAGAGAGAGCACATTTCCAACAGTGTCTGGATAGAAGCCAGACTGCAATTACAGCCAAGGGCAATGGTATGGTATGAAACTGTATCTAAAACTATGGGGGAGATGTATCAAGTGATGGAGAAAGATAAAGTACCAACCAACCAACTCCTAATTGTTACTTTACAGTCGGTTTGAAAAATGACAGGAGCTGATTAGAACATTATCTCCATCCACTCTCTCTCCAAGGCTTGGTACATCTCCCCCTATGTATGTGAAGAAATTCAAAATGTGTCATGTTATTCAGGGTAACTGGGAACCACTGCACAGCGGAGAATGACAAGGCCTCACCCAATGTCCTGTCCCCACACCCAGACGGTGCTGGTGAGGAAAGCTCCAGCCCAGACTTCTCAAGCACTTTCCGGACCAGGCTGAAGCCGTTGCTATGAACACCCGAGGAAGAGACGCCGATAACCAGGTCCCCTGCCGTGATCCTCTCCAGATGCGGCAGCATGTGGCCCCTCTCCACTGCACCCACAGCAAAGCCGGCTAGGTCGTAGTCGCCGGGGGCATACATTCCCGGCATCTCGGCTGTTTCGCCACCTACAAAAGGCAAAAACGGTATGTGAAGAGCTTCCATGTAATACGGGCACAAATAAAGTATTAAAAAAAAAAAAAATGAAAATAAAATATGGGATTTTAAATGCACTAGGGGGGGAATTCAATCTATAGCCTTACCGAGAAGAGCACATCCAGCTGTTTGGCAAGCTCTGGCTATACCGGAGACCACCGATCCAGCCACAGTCACGTCTAAGGCCCCACAGGCAAAGTAATCCAGGAAAAATAGAGGCTCGGCTCCCTGCGCCAAGATGTCATTCACGCACATAGCCAGTAGGTCCTGCCCGATGGTGTCATGCTTATTACATGCTTGTGCAATCTGCAACGACAATGCATTATAGCAAGGGTTTGATTTCTGAAGAAAATAGAAATAAAAAAGGTACTGGAACAAGGGGAGGGGGATGAGTCAGTAATACCCCCAGAGAACACACATCTGCACAGCATAGTGTCCTATTCACTCTCCTATTTAGGCTCTCCACATAATAGGGATGTATGTGTTACTGACTATTGTATCCTGCCTCCCCCATATAACAAGAGAGGATGGAGGTCAGAGATCTACTTTTTGAGCGCCGGAGTTTCCATGGACTTTGCTTTAAACAGATTTACTGTAGCTGCCAGTTACCATTGGCCAATTCATTACCGCTTTACCTTCACTTTAGTTCCTACGCCGTCTGTCCCGGACACTAGTATGGGGTCGGTAAATCCTGCAGCTTTAAGGTCAAACAGGCCGGCAAAGCCTCCAAGCTCCGCATTGCAACCTGTTGGAAGAGATTAGGTCACAGCTACATAATAATAACACTACAAACAGCCGCATACATCATTAAATTAACGGTGCATTATAATATACTAGTCTTTAATACAACAGTCTTCCAGCCACGGGGGTTGCACTTGTGTTGTGGCTCTGTCACACACACACACAAAGATCTATTGATGAACAGAACACTGTCTGTACTCTGAGAACGGATAGTGAGCATTACCCTAAAGCAAGGGTAAGCAACGTGCGGCACTCCAGCTCTGTAGAACTACACATCCCAGCAGGCCCTGCCAGTTTTAGCATGCCCTGTGAGCAAAACTGTGGCAGGGCATGCTGGGACATGTAGTTTCACAGCAGCTGGAGTGCTGCACGTTGCCTACCCCTGTACTAGAGTATGCCCGCATCTCTCCCAGTGCAATGATGGGGGCTTTATGTTGAATGCACAATAAAACAGGGCAGGGACTAACTTGTCTGTCCAATCTAGCTGCAGTCACTTAGCTCACGTACTGTACTTGAACCATACCTGGTCTAGCTGTGGCTTTAGCAAAAGGTTTAATTCTCTGCACAAGATTGTTCCCAGCCCCAATATCCACACCGCTGTCTTTGTATGTCAGGGACCTGGCAATAGAGAGAGCACACACTTATAGGATACTTTCCTCTAGTAACTGTCCCACCACCCTTACAAAACCTGGAGAGGTGCAGAAATAATATGGCGTTTGTATAAATTCCGTATATTACAAATATATATTTAAAAAAAAAAAAAAACGCAAGACCCCTGTCCATTGCGCCATTTGGCTTCTTCATAGGTTGCCGGAGATCTAATCACCAAACAGGTAATGCTACCAACGTTGTGGTGAGAAGGTATCGCCTCGGGTTCCCAGTTACACTTCGTTGACCATATAATGGACCCTGCCCAGGCTTATTGAGGTCAGAAATAACCAGCAACCATAGTATTATAAATGCCGGAAGTATGGAACCAATCCTAAGGCTCTGTCTGCTGAATGCTAAGCAAGCCATTGATGAGACTCAGCCAATCCAGAAGCAAACCCTGTATTTGATGCATCTATAGAGCTAAAATTAGTTCAAAAGGGCACTAATGACAGACATCAGGTGGTGACTATCCTTGAAGTTAATACCCTTGTAAACTTTCATATATAAAATCGGATGAGCTGTTGATGGAATAATGCCCCTCAGTCACCTGCTGGCTGTTCACCCAAGCACATGGAATATACACAATACTCCTAATTTACCATTGGCCAGATTGTTATCTAGTTTTATTTTTCCTATGAATTGGAAATTGTATCACATTCGCCATTATTGCACCACCCCTGATGAAGTCCAAGACGAAACGCGTTGGATGTACAAAAATCAGTGTCCACAATACTGTAAAGCCATAACTGGTATGAGCTTGTGTGTCTTTTTGGAACAGTAGAAAGGGTCCATTTACTAAGCCTTGGATGGAGATAAAGTTCACAGAGTACCAGCCAATGAGCTATCATTTTTCAAACACAGCCTGTGATATGGCAGAAAGGAGCAGATTGGCTGGTACTTTCTCTGTTCATTTTATCTCAATCCAAGGCTTTGTAAATAGACTCCACAGAGTGGCATTACTCCATCAAGCAGTCAAAGTGGTATCAGATCGCCAGCTAAACAGTGTATATGTGACTATGATAGTGATCTGTATTGTTGAAAACTAATAAATTTTTATGTATCACATTGAGTATAAAGTAATGGGAAGTTATAATATATATAAATATATATATATATATATATATATATATATATATACACACACACACACACAATCTCTATATATACTGGCGTATTCTACTGTTTATCACGATTTCTTCCATGTTCATTTTTTATGCCCCAATTAAAAAAAAAAAAAAAATCTTAATTTTATTGAAATCTAAAATAGTAATTTAATGAAAGGTTAAAAAAAAAAAAAATTGTGTAGTAAAGACAATTAATGTAGAACTTACATGATTTAATAAATAAAACCATGAGTATAAGAGAATTGGGTCACGACTTCCTATATACCGAAAAGCACATCACTTCTAATCCCAGGAAGTATGAGTGTTTCCCCATACGTGTCACCTCAGGGAGCTTAGCGAAACGCATTAGTCAAAATGAAAATCCATTTTTGTTTTTAATCATTTATTAATTTAAAAAATTATACAGCTGCACCGACCACCACTACAGTACATCAGACCACGTGTAGACAGGGTCACGAGATACAGTTTCATCCCCGGTCCTCCAATACACACCTGTGCTGCTTGAGATAATCTATAGCTCGGTAACCTATATCCTTTCTATAAACTGAGCCAGAAAACTTTATGGCTTCCACGCCTTTGTTTGCTCCTTCCAGAGCAGATACCAGAGACTTCCCAATAGAAGTAACCGTAAGAACACGACCACCGCTGGTGACCACCTTGCCATCCTTCAGCGCTGTACCAGCATGGAAGACCTCCAAACCCAGGTCTCTGGCTTCAGCGAGTCCTGGATCAGAAACCAAATGAATGAGCCACATAGCTGAGAAAACACAACTTTCTAGAAATACACAATACAACAACACCACAAACGAAAATTAACCATCTTTTTCTGATCACAACAACTTGTTAAAATAAAACACACACAAAAATATATAAAAATAACTAATCAACCTATGCATAGCAACAAATACACAGGTCACAGAACATTGTAAAAAAAGACACCAAAACTTACCAGTGATTTCCAGGCCCTTGGCATAATTACCAGGATAACCCCTGCTGGCAATAACCACGGTAACCGCAGCGTGGTCCTCTAGCCAGACAGGCATAGACATGGCAAGCCGGCCATCAATGGTGGCCTGGATAACCTCATACAGATCACTCTGAAGCAGCGGCAGAATTACCTTTAAACGTTAATTGATA
This sequence comes from Taudactylus pleione, assembly GCA_031769625.1. Taxonomy (NCBI): domain Eukaryota; kingdom Metazoa; phylum Chordata; class Amphibia; order Anura; family Myobatrachidae; genus Taudactylus; species Taudactylus pleione. Next base: position 612,954 of record JAUIMM010001084.1, read on the forward strand.
CAAAGTATTTATGAGTTTATTTCACACAAAAGCTTTGATATGAAGAACAGGCCATGTAGCACCTGCCAAAGATAGAAAGTGTAGTTCACTACAGAGCAGGTCCCACTTCAATGCAGGTTTTTGTGCATTAAGTTACAGAAGTAAGCGATGGCCCAACACAGAGAGACCAGTGGTACTATGGTGCCCAATGAATGCCCATCGCTAATCTTAGTCCACAGTGATAGTGCGTTCAGAAGGGTGAATGGGCAGGGGACTATCATAGCGAACAGCATTGCCTAGAACTCTTCTAGCCACAAATATGTAAATAGTATTAAAATAAAAAGTTATATCCTCTAGTCTGCAAGTTCCCCGGATACCCCGAACCCTAAACCCAAAGACTGCAAGGTTAGGGTGTTACAAGCACATTAATACTGCTCTAGTTCAATCTGGCCACATAACCCACTCAAAACACCGTGCCACGTACCTGACATTCCGGGTCCCCAAATCGGCAGTTAAACTCAAGAACCTTAAACCCCTCCTTTGTACACATGATACCAGCATAGAGAACGCCTGAAAAACACATTATGCACAGGCTCACTCACAAAGACAAACTCATTTAGCTGAACTCGATTTGGTATGTACACAGCCACACACACACACGATACCCAAGTACTTATACAGTATAAAACAGAAGTACAAGCGCGGGCTACACTATTTAGCCCTCACATTTTTGTGCTTTGCCCCCATTCTCTCAGACACACTTATGATGCCAACAGGTAGGCTGACCCTGCGATGGGCTAGTGCAGAGGGACCAGCTCGTTTGCGCTCACTCAGACTTAAAGAATGACCCCCGCGACACTCAAAAGGAAAAACTCACCGATATATGGGGAGCCTTCTTTGCGGATTCCATCAACTGCTGTTTGCAATACAGAGTCCCGGATCTGGTCTAGTAATTGCTTGGAAATCTAGCGTGGTAAAGAAAGAAAGTTAAGCTGCAAATCCACTGTACTAGCTGAAAACGACTGCACGGCTACGACATTGTAATGGTTGTTTGTCAGTCTGTGATGAGCCTGCACTGAACGAGCAGTCGTTCAGTGCAGGCTCATCCATCATCTGCAAACATGCATTTATAGTCAGGTTGTCCAGCTTGTTTGTACGATGATAGATGTAGGAAACGACCAGAGGGCGCGCGCATCACTTGTAGTTTCCGACATAAATGTGCACGATTTGCAAGCGATTGCACGATAACGCTTGCAAATATCGCTATGTGGATGGGCACCATTAGAGATACTGTAAATCATTTCCCATATCTGCAGACAAACACTATTCCATAAGTTCAGTCCATCTCCACACAGGGGGCTTATGTAATCGGGTGCGACTTGCAGCCGCTGCTTGAACTCCATATCTTCCCATATTTCACACAAATACGCTATTATCTGCTATTACACCAAAAAAAGCTGCTGGGTATTCAATGCAGCTATAATAATCAGCTTGTCAATTCGCTCAATAGGACAGAAGAATTCATGCTATGGATAGGAAAAATGATACTTTGATATTTATTTTGATACCGGCCGGGGTTTTACCATTGTATTTTCTATGTTTTGAATAAAAAAAATTTGTATTTGTATGTTTTTTTCGTAATGTTTATTGAGTATTCCCTCCAATTAGAAAGCAGCAATCAGGTTATTGCACAGAGTATTTGATGGGCGCCAGGTTTCTTGTGCGTTTTACTCTTGTACGGAGAACACACAGAACTGAACACAATGGAGTATGAGGATTATGGCATAGGACAGTGTTGGCTAACCTTGACACTCCAGCTGTTATGGAACTACATAACCCAGCATGCACTGCTACAGTTTTGCTATTAGGGCATGCTAAAACTGTGGCAGGGCATGCTGGGATATATAGTTCCACAACAGCTGGAGTGTCAAGGTTAGCCAACACTGGCATAGGAGGACACAATTTGTCAGACAACCAAATGAAATATTATTTAAAAATAAAGTTGCCTCTGTAAAACACATAGGGGGCGATTCAATTCAGCGCAAATTGAATAGCGTCGGGGGAGAGCTTCCAGAACTATTCAATTCAGTGCACTGTGTGGTCGGAGAATGCCGGTTATCGCGCCTTAACAAGGGTGTTAAGGCGCGTTAATCGGCATTCTCTGACCAAAGTGCCGGGCACAAGGCTGTTAGCGCTGCGCTAAGAAGTAAAACAGCTGCGCGCCCGGCACTTTGGTCGGATTTCTCCTCGCTTCCCCGGTGAGGTGCGAGCAAAAATCCTTAGCGTGGCCAAACAGCGCGGTGTATTGAATAGCTGCGGGAGCTCCCTCACGTCGCTATTCAACATCGCGCTGAATTGAATTCCCCCCCATAGTCTGGGCTGTAAGGTCTATAAAATCTCAAACACAGAAGACACGGCCTAGACGAAATCTTCTAGCTCAAATTACATTGCATCATTTCAGCAACATATTCCAGAGCTAGGACATACCTGAGGGGCTGGACAATAGGCTCCCATTCCCCCTGTGTTGGGACCTTTGTCTCCATCCATCAGTCTCTTGTGATCTTGGGCTGGTGGCATTGGGGCAACAGTGACCCCATCGGTGAAACACAGGCACTGCAGGGGGCAAGAGGCAGAGTTAGAGATCCCACTACAGAATGGACGGGAAGCAGGGAGAAAGTTTGGGATCAGCTTTAGAGACCACAGTAACACCAAAGGCTGGTTCTGTGGCTTCAAGAACACAAGACAGGTTGTAATAGTGTGTACAGCAGGAGACAGGACTACTTGTACTTTTGCACGTCTATACCTAGTGCACTGCGTATGTATGTATGTATGCACAGAGCCGTAACTAGTCTTTTTGGTGCCCTGTGCCAGAAAGAGCATTGGCGCCCCCCTCATTTTTCAAAGGGACATAATGCACCCAAAAAAGGGCCATGGCTTCATGGGGAAGGACCAAGGAAGAGATAAAAGGGGCCAGGAGATGCTGGGGATAAAATAAGAGGAAGCTACAAGCAAGAATGATAATATACATAAAATTTGACAGGCCGAAACAGTGCCCCCTGACCTGTGGTGCCCTGTGCGATGGCACCGGCCGCACTACCCTAGCTACGGCCCTGTGCATGCATGCATTTATACACACACACACCTAGTGCATTGCACGTTCATACAAGGCCATATATTAGGTTACTGATCAGACAAGTTCCAGAACTAGGAGAATCAGACAATGATGACATTGGCAGTGACTCTCGTCTCTATGGCAGAGGAGGGTCGGGGGCCAAACGCAGGCAGCGATGATACGTACAGACACTTCTTCGCCATCCAGCAGCTCTTCAACAACCACAGTCTCCCCAGCTTCTCCAAACGCCTTGTCCTACATTAAGAAGCAGGGATTATGTCAGCCATGTTATCTATAGCAGTAGAAAGCCACGTTTCCTGCCTCAGCATATCTGATTGCCTGCCTAGGACAAAGCTTCATTCTCTTTGCTGGTAAATGGAGACATTGGTGAAGATTAGTTCAGTTTCCGACACCTACAGAGAAGATCCCAATAGTGTTGGACCGTATATATAGCTTTAAGACATACTGAAGCAAAGGATTAACCTTACACGAACATATGAGATGTCTGCCATTAACGGTTTTATTGGTTGATATGCAGGATATGTTCTGCCCTTATTAATGATAGATTAAACATGAACATGTGTCAGTTACATATATCTCCCCCTGGTAACCTATTCAGGTTTAAAAAGCTACATAGTGTTCAAAAAGAAACTTCCCTATTATTATGATAATCCTTTATTTATATAACAGTGTTTCTAGAACAGTCTATGTCCATATAAAGTGCCAGTTGCCCATCTTAGGGGGTATAATAAATAAAATGCAGGCTTTTAGAAGTGGAGTTTTTGCCCATAGCAACCAAATCAGATTCTACCTATTTTTCCATCACCTTCTAGAAGATAATAGCTATAATCTGACTGGTTGCTATGGGCAACATCTCCACTTCTAAAAAACCCGCACTTTAGTAGATATACCCCTTAGGGTTTTTGCAGAGGAACCCTTTGCCCCATGCGTCAGGCAATGCACGAGGTTACTCTCTGCAGAACATCCAGGCAACTAGACGCATGTAACCTAGAGGCCTAAACACTCACCTGCATGATGTCATGTACAGCTTTACAGGCCTCCTCCTTGCTGCTGGCTACAATCACACCCTTCCCAGCAGCCAGGCCGCTCGCCTTCACTACCAGAGCTGGGAAATCAGCGCTAGAGAGAGATAACTGAGATAAGCAACCGAACTGCCTGCACGATGCCCTAACCCTTTATAAATGGACGTCTTAGTCAAATACAAGATTACATTTAAAAATTACAGGAACACAGTTATCCTCATGAGTTACTAAAATTCTGGGCGCTTTTTTTTTTTTTCATTTACGTAAGCTGGATTGCACACCTTTTTTATGGACTTGTTTTATACATACACACAAATTTGCTTTATTATTACATCCTGCTTAAATGGAAAAGTGCTTTTCCCTGCAATAGTGTGGACCATGGTCATTACACTACACTTACAGCCATTTATACCAGCAGACTACATGCCATGCAGCAATGCTTAGTAGTACTGATCACCTAGTAATAAAGTTGCAGGCTTTCTTTGGATCGGTGAAGGATTTCCACTTGGCTGTTGGGATGCCATGACTGTCCATAAAGTCTTTGGCAAAACTTTTACTGGCCTCCAGCTGGGCAGCTTTTGCACTGGGTCCAAAACATCTCACACCGGCCGCTGTCAAATCATCAACAAGACCTGGCATAGAAGGAACATTCCATTATAAATCAGTGTATACAGACAGAAATATGGCTAAGCTAGACAATAAAAGTGTGCGTTTGTCCATTATGCGTTTTGTACCTAGCACCACCTAAATTTGGCATGGTGGTGTAATTTGACCAGGATTAGGTTTTTGCCTAGGTTTGAACTTCCTCATGCCCACACACTGTCACACAATCCCATAAAACCGGGACATTCTTAAATTACACAGGTTCTAGGGCTGAGGGGCTGGCTTCATACACTGTCACACATTCTCATCTCGTTCAAAGTGCTGTGTTATATCACTTTTCTAACAGTGTGATGAGGCCATGATCTCCGTTGGCTGACGAAGATTTCCTGGCCTCTTTTACTCATCTGCCGTGGCCGGCTTGCGTGTCCCCGTGTTAGCTCAGCCAGACCGAAGGGATTGCAGATGATCCGATGCAGAGTCCTTGGATGCAGCTCGGATTAGTAATGCACGCAGGAGGCATGACACCAGATTACAGCTGATAACATGTTAGCAGCTGCGATAGCATATCTGTCTGCAGATGAATCACCCCCTCTGTCCAGCAGAGAGTACTGTAACGCAAGTGATTTGGTAGCTATACCGATTTCTGTTCAGATTTCTGTTCAGTAAGTCTGCTCCCAATATACCCCAATCCCACAGTATGAGAATACGCTGCCTGCACGGTCACTTACTCCTAATGTGCATAGTTATAGGCAAGGATAAGGTAAAGAAATGTAGGCTGCAGATGTATTTCAGGGTCCAGTCTTGAACCTGGGCAATGGCAGGTATCCCAGCTGGCAGTGAATATAAGCTGCAGATGTGTCCTCATACATTCTTGCTGCAGTTGTGCCAAACAGTCCCTCTTGACACGCCAGGTCCTGAGCAACCCTGCTAAATATGTCTAAATCGCAATGTGATGCACCAGGAGACTGTGCTGATTAACATGATATGCGACACTCGTATATCTGTGTGCGACTAAGGGCCGTATGCAATTATGAGTGAAAAGTCCGCTGCTGGACTTTTCGCCGTCATCGGAGGTTTTACCGGCCAAAAACTTATCGCGCGCTTCCCCGCATATCCCCGTATTCAATTGCAAATGTGCGAAAACGAGACCCGGCGAAACGTAAATCGGCGAAAAGTCCAGTCATTTTTGGGGAAATCATCCTGACACCTCCCTAAAGATGCTCTGATATTGGGGTTCACTATAGGTACCCCCGATTAGCCCTGCTAAAGGTATTTGGGGTTTTTAAATGCTGTCATAGGCGCTATTTACAGTCTTTGAGCAAGGGGTGAAGAATAGCATTTTGCAACCTTTTTTTGGGAAAATAAGTAGTCCCATCAAATTTGGGGTACATGAAAATGGGTGCAAGCGTATTTAAAAATGGCTAATGTCAAGCATTAAAAAAGCGCCAAAAACGCACCTTCAACAAGCACCTGCCATCAAAAATACTCCTCCCCCATACTAGCAGACCCCCCCCAAAGACTATTGCGCTAGTTTTTGAGTTTGTACCCCCACTTTGATTTTTTTCCGCTCACATTTTCAAAGTGCTTTTTGGTGGTGTCCGTTGTGGGGGGGAGGGAGGGGTTTGTGCTCTTTTACGCAGTTTGCATCTAGGGGGGTGTACAAAGGGTACAGAGGGGTTTCTGCACCTCTTCATCCCAATTTTGCATTTTTTTCGGCCGGGTATTCATAGGCGAAACTGTTTCGCCTAATACATTGTATTGTGTTATTGCACTGGCGAAAAGACGCCAAAATTGAATACGGTGATAAATGAAATAAGCGAAAATTACGTCATCGGTGACAAAGTTTCGCCGAAAACGGGATTTCGCTCCTAATTGAATACGGCCCTAAATAACTGAATCAGCATGCAAAGTGCTACGATGCAGCAGCCGCGGATTTTTTCCACGCCAAGTTCAGTTGTGCTTCATTTACAGACCCAGTCTCGCAGATATACAAGTGTCGCATAGCAAACCAATCAGCACGGTCTCCTGGTGCGTCCTATAATATCACGACAAATGTATTTTCAGGGGAAAGAAACGCTCGGTGCTAGCAGTTGTATAGGACCTGGCGGCTCCCTCGCACCAGGAAACTTACGCCACATAGTGTATGCAGGCTAGTTGGATGAGGAAATATCTATTCTGTATGCCCTTCAGATAAGCAGTTTATGGGTTCTCAATAAAGGCTCATGCAAATGAAGTTCATGGTGAAGCAGCAACTGCCAGTAAGTAAAGCTTTCTTCTTTATTACAGGTCACCTTATTAGCACTAAGGAACAGCAGGTCAGTATGAAGGCACAATTACCTGCAGCTAGAGGAGCTTCTGGACCAACCACCACCAGTGTAACATTCTTGCTCTTGCAAAACTGGATGAGTTGGAGATGATCACTGGTCGGGACATCTACAGAAGAGGAAGTCAACAAAATCAAAGCAGCAAGTCACAGTAACTAATTGTAAGGATGCCTCAGGAACGCTGGTTATTATGAAGCACTAGGTAACACAGCCTCCAGCCCATGTATTTGGTGTAGACACGCTCCAATGACATGTCTCGGGATACTTAGGTGATCTTACACAAGACAAGCTCAGCAGCACATTGGATGAGGAGGAAAAGCAGTGGAGCTTACCCTGACTATGTGAGCAGGGAAGGAAAATATTTGCTAATTATGTGAAGGATTTGGGGAGTGCCAGTGTGTGGGGGACATGTGCGAACATGCCTCCCACCTTTCCCGATTCACGGATATTGGCGTGGGGCTTCTTTTGCTTGGAACTTTGCCTTTAGAAATTTTGGCCGGTATGCGAGCGACATGAGGGCAAAGTCTAAGTGCATTCTGGGAGTTCTAAGGGGCATGTGAGGGGAGTAAAATGAGGGGGGGGGGTCTTAATAGCATGCGGGATGGTCTGTGTGACATGTGAGGAAGTCTGAGAGGTATGGAAGGTGCTATTAGAAAAAAACTTGGCTGCGCTCAATTCATCACACTAGGTATATTATGAACCACATTATACTGAAAAATATAAAAAAAGATATTTAATATGGCAATATTGTACACAGATAAAATTATTCAAAAACTATGTGGAACATGTATGTGTTCCTAATAGAAAATACATACATACATATAAACAACATATAATTAATATCAAAAAAGAATAAAACAAATTGAATGAATAAAGTCAGTATTCCTGGTCATATTATTTCCAGAAAAGGAATGAATAAAATGTTTCTCTTGAGTATAGGTACACTGTATCTGTGGCAGCTTTAAAATAGTGCAGCAATTAGATAGAATGTTGCTATTATGGTAACACGGAATGAGCTCACCCGATTCTGGTAGAGATAGTCTGTGATCTGCAGATCAGGAGTCTCAGTATTCCACGTGTGATGCTGTGTATGTCCTAATACTTGCAGCGCGTATTCTTCATGTATCCGTCACTGGATATCAGAATATCTCCCTCTCGTCGCAGGAGCTCTCAGTAGTATTGCTCCGCTCCGTATCAAGTGGTATGTAGCTACTGATGGAGCCGCCGGCCGGCCCAGTTGTATGATCCAGAATTAGACCAACTTTAACCACAAGCTGCTTGTGGACTTCCAGAGAAGAGCAAAAAGACAGCAGGTGTCCCACTGAGTCACAAGCTGCTTTTGCAGACAAGTTGGAGCCACACACAGCAGGAGCCTGCAAATGAGCAGAGGCCTGGGTGAAGTCCACAAGCAGCTTCTGGTTAAAGTTGGTCTAATTCTGGATCATTAAACTGAGCCGGCATACACAGGACATATTAATTATATGTTGTATGTATGTATGTATTTTCTATTAGGAACACATACATGTTCCACATAGTTTTTGAATAATTTTATCTGTGTACAATACTGCCATATTAAATATATTTTTTACTATAGTGTAAAGACAGTGTGATGAATTGAGCGCAGCCAGTTTTTTTTCTAATAGTATCTGAAGTAATCACACAAATTCTTCTTTTTGGCAGCAGTCTCTTCTCACACATCAGATCATCTAGGAAGCGCTATCTTCTTCAGTTTTTTATATAGGTATGGAAGGTGGTCTGAATGGTATTCAGGTTAGTCTGAGGGGCATGATGTGGGGTGATCTATGTAATATAGGAGGTCTGAGGGGCATGTGGGAGAGTTTTATGGGAAGTGGGAGTCATAGCACATGCAGGGGCATTTCCTTTGCAGACAGTGCAGCATGATTACACAATGGGCAGCACAGAGGGTGTAATGGTTAGCATTACTGCCTCACAGCACTGAGCTTGTGGGTTCGATTCCCACTACGGCCTTAACTGTGTCTGCGTGGGTTTCCTCCGGGTGCTCCGGTTTCCTCCCACACTCTGCAAATATCCTGTTAGGTTAATTGGGTCCCAAAAAAAAAAAAAAAATACTAATGTGTATGTGGTAGGAAAAATAAATTGTTAGCTCCACTGGGGCAGAGACTGATGTAAATGGTCAAATATTGTCTGTAAAGCGCTGCGGAATTTGTGCGCACTATATAAATAACCAAATTAACAAAATATCCCGAAAGCATCCTGCAATAGGATTGAATATGATCATTCAATAGGATAGAAGAAAAAGGGTGGCTCTAAAATGAAAAGGTTTAAATCAAAATATACTCAGCCCTTCATCCACTAATTTACATAAAGATTTGTGGAACTACAAGTTCCAACATTGCAGCTGGGGCACTCGGGGTTCAGACCAACTGACAACTTCGTATAAATAAAAAGGTGATTAAATGAGGGGGTGGCGGAGGGAGTCTATTGTGTTCTTCATTTAAATATTCTTAGATGTATTCTCTATGTATAATTTTAAATACTTTTATACCACAGATCACAGGACGCAGTAATTAAGAAATTAATGGGAATGTGACCCGCACATGTCCGCAGCAGGATGCAGGGCAGCTAATCTAGTTAGCTTTAAGTTTTCTCCAGCACCCAGGAAATCTAGTACATGCACTGTAGGAGTTAGGTGGGCTGATCTCATGCAAAGTCCAGGAGTTTCCAAACAAAGGATTTACTTTTTATTTTGTAAAATTTCCCTTTTCAACTGTCCCAGCATCTTTACTGTACCAGTCAATCCACAGCAATCTGTTCCAACCCCAATATACAAAGAAATTTGTGCAGCAAGACAGCCAAAGCACAGGGGGTCAACTTTGAACACAATGGTGTAGCTGAAGAGTCAATACATAAATGGGGAGTGAGCAAACCAACAGGAGGAAGCATGACCCCAGGGGATATATTTACTAAAGTGAGAGTTTTTAGAAGTGAGGTTGCCCATAGCAACCAACCATATTCTACCTAAACATTTAACTAGCACCTTCTAGAAGATAATAGCTAGAATCTGATTGGTTGCTATGGGCAACATCTCCACTTCTAAAAACTCTCACTTTAGTAAATATACCCCCAGGAGTGAACGAGAATAAGAGACGTGGCGTATTTATCAAAGCATTCAGGAGAGATAAAGCACTAATCAATCAGCTCCTGTCATTTTCAAATACAGCCTGTGAAAATGACAGTTAGGAGCTGATTGGTTGGTACTTTATCTCGCTCCACACTTTGATAAATACCTCCCTTATATTGATTCAAATCACCAACACTCCATTTATTGTATGCAGGTCAGTAATAAAGAGTTGAAAAAATATATTTAATTTAAAAATCAGCTTTATGCGATCTTGAATAAAACAGTGCGTATGTTCAAAGTGATGTCACCACGACAACCGCACAGTGCAGCTGCAATCTGTCTAGCGCTGCCTAAACCAATAAAAGCAGACACCTGATTGGTTGAGGTCACACAGCACTATCTGCACATTGCAGCAGGTATTTAAATAACTTCCAATGAGTCAAGAGACTGATCAGCCCTTAGTATTGGACTAGAGAACAATTAAACACCAGACTGAAGGGAATGTGACGCTTACCTGTATTTGAGATCTTTCCACTGCCAGCAGTACCAGCATTCCCCGGCGCTACAAGGATCTCTTTGACGTGGGCAGACTGTGCCAGTTTCCAGACTAGTGCATGCTCCCTGGCTCCGCTGCCAATCACCAGAACAGTGTCAGCCATCTCTGCAACACAGGACAATACTTTATGAGGAGCATGAGGAGGCAGGTCACAAGGGGGAAGCATGATGGGTGATGTACTCTGTGCATGAAGAGTTACATTAGTGAATAAAGTCTATAATAGATTAGCACAAATGTGCATGTAGTTACACAGCTGAATAAGGTCTATGACTGACACACTCAGAACTATTAATAATTTATATGCTTTTAATTTCAGGGGAATGCAAGTTGCACCTTGTGCACTGGTTTACTTTGCCACAGAAGGTTATGACAAGTAGCAGGAATAGGAGCCTGGAGCAAAGTGCCCGGTGCACAGAGTCTGGTGAGTCAGAGTGGGCTGCAGGGAGAATAATAGTATTTAAATGGGATCGTTACCTGGGAAGACAAAACTCCAACTCTATCACTGAGCAGAGACACAGGGAGACCACGTGGAGCGCCCGACCTAGATATTCAGTTTAAACCCCAGTCCAGGATCCTCTGCGCCCCGTGAGAGCTGACGTCAGGGCAAAGCCCTGCCTCCTGTGGCCTCCGGGGATGCACTGCGCATGCGCGGGCCCGGCACGGAAGACACGCATGTCCACGGAGGAGTACCGAGAATCCGGAAAGCGTTCTACCTCAAGGACACGCCCCCGCACATGTCATTGCGGAGGGCGGGGACAGACGGACTTGCTCCTCCCACTTAGCTAATAACTATACATAAGTACAGAACTTAATCATAGTTGCCAAGTCCTCTTATAACAAGCGGATTGGGACGAGGCTGAAATTGGCTTCTTATTCGGCCAGCTTCTTATTCATTTCTTATTCACTTCTTATTCATTTCTTATTCAAGCTCCAGCTTCTTATTCACTTCTTATTCATTTTCCAGCTTCTTATTCAGAAAATGTTACATTAAAACATTTAAATAAAGTTAGATCACTAAACTAACACTATGTAAACAAAGAATTATGTCCCCTACACAGTCTACAATTATTATTTTCCTGGCACAATAAGGATTTGGGCATGAAAAGGGCAGTAAAGCGGGCACAGGCACTATATTTTGTCATTTTGAATAAGAAGCTGTAGTTGTGCAGGGGTTAACTAGCTTCGGTCATCAAATGTTACACTTGAAACCCACAGAGGGTGGTCTGGTACATATGACCCACTTGTCATTTGTCTTGACCAACAAGGATTTTGGCATGAATAGGGCAGTAAACGGGCACAGGCTCCATAATTTGTCATTTTGAATAAGTATGTGTAGTTGTGCAGGGGTAAATATCCTTGGTCAATAAATTTGAGTCTTGGAACCCACAGAGGGGGGTCAGGTACACATGACCCACTTGCCATTTCCCTTCACCAACATGGATTTTGGCATAATTAATTTGGGGAATGGACAAATGATCCGGATCTCGGTACCTGCAGATAAACACAAAACAACAGCCACCTACACGGCTTCACTATACTGACTTCTTTAGTGTTTACCACACACACTGGCATCACAAGGGGGGTGCGGGCAGGGCCAGTTCTAGACATTGTGGAGCTTAGGGCCAACTTTTAGTTGCTAACTTTTTTTTAGAAGACGTTCCTCAGCTTGCACTGAAAGCGCATGCGCTTCCGGAAAGGGGGTGTGTCCTTGCGGATCACCCCCAATTCATCACACTGTAGGGCGTGCCCAGCACTTACGAAGGTGCTGGTCTTCCCCTCAAGCTCTCCCCTCGTGGCGATTAGATGCCATGTGCAGTAATGCCCTTTATAACACATAATTCCACACACAGTAATGCCCTTTATAAACACATTATGCCACATGCAGTAATGCCCTGTATAACACATTATGCCACATGCAGTAATGGCTTTTATAACACATTATGCCACATGCAGTAATGCCCTGTTTAACACATTATGCCACACGCAGTAAGAATTTGTATAACACATTATGCCACACGCTGTAAGAATTTGTATAACACATTATGCCACACGCAGTAATGCCCTGTATAACACATTATGCCACACGCAGTAATGCCCTGTATAACACATTATGCCACGCGCAGTAATGCCCTGTATAATACATTATGTCACACGCAGTAATGCCCTGTATAATACATTGTCACACGCAGTAATGCCCTGTATAATACATTGTGCCACACACAGTTATGCCCTCTATAATACAGTATCCCCAATTCAAATTACGCCACACATTAGTCCCTTATTCATGTTATGACACACAGTGGTGCCCCTTTTACACAATGCTCAAATTAGTGCCCCTTATACACAAGGTCCACAGTACTGAGTAGTAGTGCCCCTAATACAATGCCTACAGTAGTGGTGCCCCTTATAGAATGCTCACAGCAGTGGTGTCTCTTACACAATGGCCCCAGTATTGGTGCTCCCCATGCAGTGCCCTCAGTAGTACCCACAGTGTTAATGCCCCCATTGGTAAAGTACCCTATAGTAGTGCCTCCATTGGTAATGCCCCCAATAGTGGTACCCCCTATAGTAGTGCCCACATTAGTAGTTCCCCCAGTAATAATGCCCCCTGTAGTAGTGCCCACAGTAGGAATGCCCCCTATAGTAGTGCCCACAGTTGTAATGCCCCCATTAGTGCCCCCAGTAGTAATGCCCCCTTATAGACATGCCCCCAGTAGTAATGTCCCCAGTAGTAATGCCCCTTTATAGACATGCCCCCAGTAGTAATGCCCCCTTATAGACATGCCCCAGTAGTAATGCCCCCTTATCGACATGCCCCCAGTAGTAATGCCCCATGTCTCCCTTCTGAAAAATAAAGCATACAAACATAATACTTACCTTAGGCCCCGCTCCTGCGTCCGCTGCCGTCTGGTCCGACCGCGGCTCCACCACAGATCTATGGGAGAGATGTCATGACGTCCCTCCCATAGTGCTCTCTGCTGGAGCCAGAGCTCAGGAGTGAGCTCCGGTTCCACGGTTCTATGGGAGAGACTTCATGACGTTAGGACGTCCCTCCCATAGTGCTCTATGCGGGAGCCGGAGCTCTGGAGTGAGCTTCGACTGCCGCTGCAGAGAGGGAGCCGGGTGTCCGCTGATAACAAATATCAACGCGGGGGTGACTGGCGCTGTTTTTTTTTTAATTTTTCTTATGGGATTTTTATTTTTGCCCTCCTGGGGAATCAGTGGTGCCCTCTAGGGGCCGGCGCTCTGGACGACTGCCCTGTTAGCCCGCCCCTAGAACTGCCACTGGGGGCGGGCCGCACTGGGTGACACCATCCGAAGGGTTTGACACCAAAATAGCAGAGCTGCTCTGCTATTTTGGTGTCACCCCGTCGGATGGTGTCACCGTGATGCCAGGACGCGGAGAGAGGCAGGGAGAGAATGTGGGCTGCCCCAACAGCTGCAGGAGCACTGGGGAAGCCCACTGTGTGACGAGAACGGGAGGCGGTAACGCACCCAAGATCGGCTCACATAAGGGGTGTCGCTTCACGGGCGAGGTCACGCCCCTTCCTGCGAAGCCACGCACCTTCCCGGAGCACACGCCTATGGCGCGCAGGAGGACTCAGAGCATCCGCACCAGGTGACACCAAGGTAGGTGACGCCTCTGACCACACAAACCAACTTGACTACTCATACATACATCAGCACCCTGCCAACAGCAATACAGGGTGGATGTAGTGCACTGCATATCACCATGCTACCCATATGCTCCCCAACAATGCATCTACACCAATAATGTAATAATTGTTACAGGACAAGGGAATAATGCAGTTACAAAGCATTACAATAATCACAAACAGGTACCTTACTTCAGCCTACCTTTTAATGGAGGCCTGATTTTAGTAGCTGAGATGACGAGTTAACAAGGTTACAAACCTCAATACATTCTTATCAAATCAGAATAACAGTACTACAGGGCTTAATCATCTTCTGCTGCCTCAGGCCTAGTGCCTGCCTTCTAGGGGATCAATGACACCTAACAATGGGTTAATGATGTGGATCCCAAATTAACCCTATAGGGCCTAATGCCCCTTATACCTTGTGGGTGCCCTCTCTGGCTCAGGCTTATTGTCCGCCTAACAAAGGCCGTCCCTGCTGGTTAGGGCTTAACGCCCACAGTGGCCATGGGCCTAATGCCTGACAATTAAAATAGCATGCAATTGAATGAAAATAAAATGCAATTAGATTTACCAGTCCAGTAGTCTTTGGCTGAACTAAGCCTAGTTCATCCACAATTACTATGTGTTCTTTACCCGAGGTGGGTTGACTCGATATCAGTGCTTCCTGTAGTCTTCACCTTGAGCTGGCAAACTCCCACTGCCACAGCAGTCTTCACCCAGGTAGCAGTGACCAAGGTCCAGGGGAATAGCTATGATGTTTGGCACCCAGGGCAAGATGACAAGTTGGCACCTCACTTATTTATGTGACCTGGGCCTATTGCCCAGGGTCAATTATAGCCTTAGGAGCACGGGCCTAATGCCCACCTATTTGTGTCACAGGCTTAAGGCCTCATGACCCTTACGTGCCTACTGCCTAACAATCTGATCGTCTAGGGAGGGGTTAATGATGGTAAGGCCTCAAAGAGGGTCTACCTGTCGGGTGGGAGAGGATGCAGTGAGGATCTTCATTCGCTCTTTTACTTCCCAACCACTGCAGTACTCTCCGGTCCTCAGCCGCATTTTTCTGTCGCTGGCCCATTCTGGCCAGTAGCGGCGCTGTCAGAGCTCTTCTCTATTGAGCCCAGTGTCTCCTAGCGTCTTCTGCAGCCGCTGGAGCTCTTCTCTTTTGAGCCCGGTGTCTTCTGGACTCTTCCACGGCTGCTGGAGCTCTTCACCCATTTCCGCCAAATTGACTCTTCCTCCCAGAGACATCTGACGCTAGACGCCACGGGCGTAGCCAGCCATGATGTGGCTTACAATGAATGGCTCACTGTGGCCGATTTCTATTGGCTGCCGGTGGACGCCGTGATTGGCTCAGATTGTCAAAATTGTCACCACTGTGATTGGCTCAAATTCAAATTGTCACCCCTCTTCAATGGCCGGCGGTCAATGAGCTGCACTCAGCTATTAGCTGGCGCCACATGTCAGCCGCTGCTGGGCCTTGACCGGCACTGAAAACAGACATACTGGGCCTGATTCAGAGCCGGACACTCTGACCAGAGCGCTCGCTCTGAATCAGGGCCCTCCTACCTAACATTGGAGCGGCCTCCTGGACGCTCGCATAGCTGTGGGTTACCACCCACAGCTTATGCGAGCGTCCATGATGATGGTCGCCATGGTCAAGACCATCGCGACCATCGGGCTTGCGACAAGACCCTGCGGTAGGGTCTCGCTGCCGCAAGCCCAGGAGTGATTTTGGCTCTATCAGAGCCAAAATCACTCCCTTTGACATCACTAGTGATGTCAGTGGGGCCGGACCCAGACGGTAGGCGTTCCCATGGGAACGCCTCCGTCTGGCAGCCACGCCCCCGGCACGCCCACTCACCATCGACAGCACGCCCCCTTTGGTGCGAGACCCCGAGGTCCCTCCGTCGTGCGCATGCACCCTTAGGCACCATCGGACACTTATGTGTCCTGCTGGGGATACATCTCACCGGACTGCAGGACTAAGGCGCTGGGATCAAGCATTTGGTCACAGCACTGGCAGTGGCTTAACTAGGTTATATGGAGCCCAGGACAAGTTTAAAAATGGACCCCCCCTATGTGCGTGTGACAAAAAATGGGCGTGGACACTTAAAAATGGGGAGTGTCAACATGACACACATCCCTATCTCGTCACTCTGAACATTTCTTTCCATTCCATATGCACCTTAATGCAGTGCCCCTTATACAGTCCCCCCTCTGCAGTGCCTCCAGTAGTGGTCCCTCTTATGCAGGCCCCCAGTAGTACCCCTTATACAGTACCCCAAGTATACAATGGCCCTCATTCAGAGCCACTCGCAAACAGCAGTACGCTCGTTGCGTTCCGATGTTGACTAACCACGCATGCGTCGGTGTTACACTGCGCATGTGCGTACGGCAGATTGCGAGCTTTTTTTCTGTCGTTCCTAAAATAGCGTACAGGAAGTGACATGTCAAATGTGATTGACAGAACAGGGCGTTTTTGGGTGTTGACGGGGGTGGAGATGGAAAAACGCAGGCGTGGCAAGGCGTTTTTGGGGCGTACATACATTAGCAGATGCGAACGTCAAATGTGTTCGGACCGTCACATACGTCACTGGAACATCCTCTTTCCCTTCAAAATGCTCCCACAGCTTAGGGTCTGGATTACTCGACCACATTGGCGATGGCCTTCTCCTCCGTCCCGGGACTCCATGATGTTGCAGCGATTAATCGCGGGTGGTCACAAAAGCAATTAGTGTTGTATTGAAAACCGGCTTGGTATGTGTTTGGAAAGCAGTTTATTGGGATAGCACAAAACCGTACGCAGGTGGAAATCATACCTGCTAATGTCAGGATTACACAATCAATTGGCGTACATTTTTTGGGGGTTTTTTTGGCCTCAATTTGTTGTTTATGGCCTATTGTGACAATAATGTCATCATGTTTTAATTAGCTCCCCTTTTTTTTTTTAATGTGCAATTTGCATCGTTATGTGATTTTTTAAACGTTCCTTCAAGAGGCCTTTTTTTTATACAAATGAAATGGTTTTTGGTGTCCTTTTTTGCCTTTAGGGCCAGGATTAAATGTAACACATTTGTACAATAATGTCACAATACAATGTCAGATTTTTAACATAAATTTATTGTTTAAACACAAACCAATTGGCATAATATTTTTTTTTTTTTTTTTCTGCCAAAGATACTTTTTATCCAAAAAAATAATCAATAACTGATAACATAAACGTACAAAAATAACTTAAAAACATTTCACAAGAAAGGAGAGGGAAGTTTTGACCAGAAAGGAATATGAGCCAAGCACAGAAGGAGTGTGGGAAAAGTCGCCATTGCTGTCACCGTTTTTTCGCCCGTTTGGATGGGGGAGGGTGGGCGCCAGACCGGGTCCGGGATGCCATCGGGCTGGCCTGTCCAGAGGCAGATGTTGTGGCCTCTGGACTAGGCACAGGGCTAGGCACATTTGGAGGATTGGCTGATGTTGTGCCAGAGGTGGAGGATCCTGATGTTCCGGCAGGAAGGGAGGTCGGCTCCACCATGTGCTGGCGAACGAGCTGCTCCAGGGCATCGGCGATGCGGATGTTGGCCCTGGTATTTTCCGCCAGGGCCTGACCAATGGTCACGTTGGCCGCAGCATTTTGCTCCAGGGCCTCAGCCACCCGTATCAGACTGGCGTCCATCCTCTGCAGAATCTCCGTATGGAAATCCGATTTAAAATTGAGTTCTGTGAGGAGGCCCACTGCCTGCGAGGGGGCACGCCCTGGACTGGCTTCTGCAGGGTCCTCAGCCGGATGTACTGGTTCCTCCCCTGCAGAGCCAGCAGAAATTCTGCGGCCAAGGCTTCCCTCTGGAGCAGACTCATCCGCCTGTGTCTCTGTTGGAAAAATGAGAAAAGAGTCACATTAGAATCTACATATTGGCACAATAGCATTTCAGAGTTGGTGACATCACAATACTTACCTGGGCCAACATGAGGAGCCGCAAAGTCTGGCATGTCCGTATCCATGTTGGACACGCCAAACACCTCCACAGGCTGCACACACCCCTGTGCCAGCTCTTCTAAATCCGTCAACTCCAATGACACAGGGGTGGGACCCCCACCTGTCCCCCTTGCATGCCTAGCCCTGTCCGCGAGTTTTTGCTTTAGGCGATATTTGAAGTCGCCCCATCTGTGGGGAAAAATGGAAGCCATTATCCTTTGGTTTAAAATGGGGTTTGTTTTTAGGGGGGGCAAGGGTTTACTTACCGCCGTTTGACATCCCGGGCTAGACGGACATAATCACCCACTCTATTGACAGCAACGGCTACCTCTTCCCACATTCTCCACTTCTGGCTTAGACTCATATTCCTGTCTGCCTGTGGCAGGATGTCCACACACTTCTGGATCAAAACCTCCATCTCCTTTCTTGTGAAATGTGGCTGCCTTTTTTTTTTGGCCGCTTTGGCCGGAATACTGGGCCCAGCAGCCTCTTCCATGTCATCCTCCTCACCTATTTGTGTAAATTTACAGAATTCACAAAATCACAACTTGCCTAATCTTATGTTTCAAATTAATCGTTGATAGAAAATGCATGAAAGACTTACCGCCTGACTCTTGTGCATTTTTTCCCTGGTCTGTCGCCATGTCTGAGGTCCAAACAAGAAATACACCAGAATTTGAATGTGTTTTCGTGACGTATTTATACATGCGTCCTTATTTTGCGGCCGCATCATTGATTGTGCGGCCCTATGATCCCTCCTTAATTTGTGCGGGAAACGAAACACTATTTATGGCTTGGTGTGTCTCAAGTCGAGGTGGCGTTTTTGGATTGTTGGAGGTTATCTTGGCTGGAGTTTATTGATTGCGTAGAAAGGAGTTGGAGGTTGGAGATTCGTTTGTTGGTTAGATTTGCGTTTTTTTTTCCGTTATCTTTGTTGGTTTATATTTTTGGGACCTCGTTTGTTGATTTGGTAAGTTTTGTGAAGTCTAACTTTTGTTCAATTGTTGTTTCATTGTGTTTCGTATATTTTGTAATTTTTGGATACCTAATTTATTCTATTTTAGATTTTGTTTATTTTCGACCCCAAAGACCTTTTGATTTTGCATCTTAGATATTTGCTCTTGGTAAGTCCATTTTTTATCTTGTATTAGCGAACTAATTAGCACATTTTTAGTAGTTACTCTTGTGACTTGTATTAGCGAACTAATTAGCGCATTTTTAGTAGTTACTCTTGTGACTTGTATTAGCGAACTAATTAGCGCATTTTTAGTAGTTACTCTTGTGACTTGTATTAGCGAACTAATTAGCGCATTTTTAGTAGTTACTCTTGTGACTTGTATTAGCGAACTAATTAGCACATTTTTAGTAGTTACTCTTGTGACTTGTATTAGCGAACTAATTAGCACATTTTTAGTAGTTACTCTTGTGACTTGTATTAGCGAACTAATTAGCGCATTTTTAGTAGTTACTCTTGTGGCTTGTATTAGCGAACTAATTAGCCCATTTTTAGTAGTTACTCTTGTGACTTGTATTAGCGAACTAATTAGCACACTTTTAGTAGTTACTCTTGTGACTTGTATTAGCGAACTAATTAGCGCATTTTAAACAGCTTAATAATCATTCTAACTTTTTGATGGTTTAGCTTTCGCTTTTTGAGCCAACATTTCGACCCGTTTTGATGTACTGTGTTAAATGTCGCTTTGCGGTTTTGCTAAATGGGTGTTTGGCATATTTGAACTTTGGTCTAGCACAAAATGTATCCACAAAAATGCACAGAGTGAAATGTGTCAAGTAATTTTGTTGTTTATTTTCAGTTTGGACGTATCATGACAATACCCCGGCATGTAAGCAGCAATGGATGGTATCATCAAGCTAAGTTGTTTTAATATAGTTTTGGGGTGGGTCAAAAGCCTTACTTTGAAATTTTTGAATTTCAGGTTGATCTGGGGCGGATTGTTCTGGCCATGCTCCCGGAAGCCGACCAACCTCAATCTCATCCCAGGCGTAGGCATCGTAGGCATGCAAGGCCCCAGATATTTCGAACACGTGTCACCCTTTTTGGAATGCCCGATGATGAGGTTTTAAGACGCTACCGTCTACCTCCCAAAATCATCATAGACACTCTCTCATTAATAGAAAGTGATCTTGAGCGGCAAATTGACAGTCCAACAGCAATACCACCACTGACGCAATTTATGGCGGTGTTACATTTCTGTGCCTCAGGATCGTTTCAAACAACGGTGGGAATAGTGGCGGGCATCTCCCAATCCTCCTTTTCCCGGATCCTGAGGGCAGTGATGGAGGCACTTTTCAAGCACCTCCATCATTTTATTCAAATGCCTTTGGATATGGGTGCCCTTAGTGTGCTTCCCACACATCATAGGGGTTGTGGATGGTACTCACATACCACTTCAGCCTCCAGCACGGCTGGAGGCAATATTTAGAAACAGGAAACACTATCACTCCCTGAATGTAATGGTGGTATGTGATGCCTCCCTCCAGATCCTGTCCCTGAATGCTAAGTTACCAGGAAGTGCACATGACTCCTTCGTCATCCGGCAATCAGGGATATGGCAGAAATTAACCAACCTACAAGCTGGTGATGCGTGGCTTCTGGGTAAGTGGAGACCTTTAGTACATAACAATGTTAAGCTTGATACACAGTGTTCCTGATGTTGTCTCTTATTTTTCACAGGAGACAGTGGATACCCTTGCATGTCCTGGCTGCTCACTCCTTATTTGGCTCCCACACCAGGCCCACAAAGTGAGTATAATTCCGCACTTACAGCCACCAGGCAAGTGGTGGAGCGCTGTATCGGCCTTTTAAAAGGCCGATTCAGATGCCTCCACCGCTCTGGTGGCGAGCTCATGTATTTGCCGGATATGGTGTCGAAAATTGTGGTCCTGTGTGGGATATTTCACAACATCGCCATAAGGAGTGGTGTCCCAATGCAGCCAGAGGATGCCTTACCTGAGGATGGCCCCCCCGAGGTTGGTCGGAGGTCAGTATGTGGGGGGGCCATACGCGATGATGTGGTGGCCAGATTTTTTAGGTAAGTTTGACCCAAACTACAGTGTTTATACCTAATGTGTTTGTGTTTGTTTGCGAACATCTAATTTATTTATTTTTTTTCACCATCTTCTGTTTGTTCACATAATCTTTGCCACTCCAACGCTCACTACTTCCTGCTACCCTTACCAAACCTGGATCTGGTGATTTTGTCCATATATTCTGGAACCCATATCGCAACGCCATGTTTGTGGAATCATGTTGGCATGGTCCTTCGTCAACCAGTTCTTGATTGTTTTTTTTTTATTAAATATTTTATTTGTATGTGTTGTATTTGAGATTATCACTGTTTTTTTTTTTTGGGACTGACCACTTTGATTTCTCATTTATGTTGTGAATAAATGTTTGGAGAGTGAAATGGTCTTCCTTTTTTTGGACGTTAACAGCAAGTGTAACCAGGTTAACACACCTTACATTTGACTAAGGGGTAATCCAGTACTGACACCAGTTGATGTAAACTGAAATATGTTAGCAGGTTCCCAACCCACACCAAAAGGAAGCCTGTCCAAACCTTTGGATTTTGAAGATTGGCCTAAGCAGCTTGCACACCAACTAGGAACCTGTAAAATGGCGAAATATCTAATTGACACTACACCCAAAAAGGGAAATGACATTGTTACTGTTATGTGTTTCTTGTGGCTGTTTAACATACAAATACAAAATACAATCTAACTTTTAAAAAAGGGAAATCCTTGCAGGAACAGTCTACTTATGTCAGGGAAAACTATTTTTTCTACTTCAGGGTCCATAGGGTATCCACAGGATACCTTGGGGTATAGGTGTGACGTCAGTCGCAGGGCACCAAAGAGTTAAGCTTTCAGCCTCCCAGGATGCACTAGGTCCCCCTCCTATACCCCGCCCCCGGGCCAAGGCACCTCAGTTTAGTTTGGTGCCCGGCCGGAGTCGGGTGCACCTGTTGGAGTGGGGGCTAGAAGAGCCCCTGAAGCTTATTCTTCATGCAGCTGTGGCTGCACATCTGGATGAACAGCACGGACAGTCAGTCCTGACGTCCATGCTGTCTTCCCTACACCCCGCCGGTACCAGAACGCCGGTACTGATCCGGGGATGCTGGTGGGCGTCTGGGGTCACAGCTAGCGGTGACCCCAGATGCTTCGGACCATGGCCGGATTCAAGGGGGACAGAGGTAAGCAGCGGGGTCCCGCGGTGGGTCCCCGCTGATCACATGGTCCTAAGTCCCCAGGCAGGGGGCTCCCTGGGGACTGGCTGCAGCGTGGAGCCAGGCGACCAACCTGCGCTTCCACTACCCCCTGGGACAGCGGACCGCAGCAGAGCGGTAGCGCTGCGGCGTCCCAGGGGTTAAATGCATGCCAGGGGAGCGCGCCTTCCCTGTCTCACAGCCGGCGCCTCCCCCGCTGCACACAGCCCTCTCTGCATGCTGCCGACTGGTCCTGTGGCAGCGCTCCTCCCCCAGGCCAGCCTCCTCTCTGCTCCTCGGCGGCCATCTTCTCCAGAACGCATGGTGAACGCTGCTGGAAGCGCTGGACGGAAGCATCGTGGTCTGGGTCCCCCCGCATACCTCTCCTCCGCTGTGGTCAGGTCTGTGTATGCAGCGCTGTGTCCTACCAGGCCCTGTGTCTGTGTAGTTGAGTGATCAGCGCTGTTAGTGCAGGAATTGTTATTTCTCTGCATTGTATGTGACTGTGCTAGCGCTGCTGCCTGTAACTTTTCTTCTCTAAACTGTCAGCTTTATTACTGTCCCTGTTCTTCTGCTAAAGCCCTTGCGGTGCGGTGCTGCAGGGAGGTCTCTCACCTATTTAAATACTTAATTGGTGAGAGAGGTCACATACGTGGTGCCATCATGTCTGAAAGTGATTTTCCCCTCCGGCTACAGTGTACCACGTGCAAAGTACCGTTAGCGGAGGGGGAGGGTAGCGCGGAGGGCCTTTGCCGGCAGTGTTTGTCCATGGCGCGGCCTATTACGGTTACAGCACCGGTACAGGAGCCGCCCTGGGCTTGTTTCGCTCAGGCGTTAACAGCTTTAGTGGGCCAGTTAGCTCCGCAGCCCGCGTTTACTCCGAGGGGTTTGTCCCAGCAGTCTGTGGTGTCGTCACCCATGCAGGGGTTCCCACGACAATTGGTGGTACCCCACAGTCTCCCTATTTCCCCGCTCCCGGGTTCTCAGGAGCCAGCGTGGGTTAACTCCCTGACGAGTTCTGTACAGCACTTGTCGGATGTGTTGCAAGGGGAGTCTGTGATGCGGCCTCATAAAAGGCCGGTGGCGTCTCTGTCCGCTCCTTATGAGGATGACGAAGGGACGTCTGATGATGGGGAGATTCTTGATCCTTACGATCAGGAACCTCTCCATACTAAGGACGCTGATGCTAAGTCCAAAGTATATATTCCTGGACTTATTCGGGCGGTCCGCACAGCCTTGGTGATTGAGGACGAAGTTCCCCCAGCGGCTAAATCTAAGTATGCCTTTTTCAAAGATGTGAAGGGCGATGCCACAGTCTTTCCTCTTTCGGGTCAGTTGGTGGACCATTTAGAGGAGGCGTGGAAACAACCTGGCAAAAGATACCAGCCGCAGAGACGCCTGGCGGTGGCTTATCCGTTCGCGGATAATTATTTTGCTAAGTGGGAATCCCCTCCACAGGTGGATTCTCACGTGACCCGTCTTGTCCGTAGTGCCACATTGCCGATGCCATCCATGTCCTCCCTTAAGGATGCTACGGACCGCAAGGTAGAAATCTGCCTGAAGTCCGCTTATTCCCTTGCAGGGGGGGCAGCACGGCCGGCTATGGCCATTTGCTGGGTTGCCAGAGCGATGGAGCGCTGGGCGGATTCATTAGAGGCTTCTTTTGAATCCGACTGTCCGGCCGAACAGGCGGAGTTGATTGGCAATCTCCGTGATTCGGCCACCTACATCAACGAGGCGGCTCTAGACATTAGTACTCTGGTGTCTAGAATTTCTTCAGCAGCGGTAGCTGCTCGTCGCACCTTGTGGCTGCGATCCTGGAAGGCGGACGCAGATTCCAAGAAAGGTCTGGAAGCGTTGCCGTTTACCGGAGAAGTTCTCTTCGGTCCGGATCTGGATAAGATTGTGGCCACGCTGGCGGCAGCCAAATCTGCTTGTCTCCCGTCGGCCGCTGCTCCTTCTGGTTCGGGACCATCGTCCTTTCGGTCATCTAGGGCCCAGGGCAGGCCCAAACCACAGTCGTTTCCTCGACAGGCTGGCCCTAAGAAATCGGTCAAGCCCCGGAAGCAGGCATGGAGTACCAGACGTCCGGCCCCCAAGCCAGATGACAAGCCTGCGGCCTGACGGTCCGGGCCTCCCTTTGGGGGATCCCAGGGTGGGAGGCCGCCTGCTACAGTTCGCCCAGTGTTGGTCGACCACTACGACAGACACTTGGGTTCTGGAGGTGGTTTCCCACGGATACGCCCTCTCCTTCCGGCACAGACCCCCGGCTCGCTTCTTCACCACGGGTCTCCCATCAGACCGGAACAAGGCTACGGAGCTGCGGAAGGTATTGCACACTATGGCCCTCATTCAGAGCCGCTCGTTAGCGGCAGTACGCTCGTTCCGAGCGATGTTTGCACATCTGCGCATGCGTACGGTTTTTAGTACGCATGCGCAAACCAGTCAGTGCGGCCGAAAATCGTTGGTACGCAATATAGCGAGGGCCTGCTATTTTGAGTGACAGAATGAGGCGTATGTGGGTGGTAACAGGGGAAGGTGCTTGAAAATGGGGAGTGGAGATCCGAACGCAGGCGTGCTTAAAGGTCAAAACGGGCGTTTTATGGGTGTGCATATTTAAAACAGCAGCGTCATTGACCACGTCACTTGGTTGTTTTATAGCCAGAACTGCTCGCAAATTTGTGGTAGAAAACACCAACCACAAGAATAGCGAGCAGTTCATACGCTGGTCGATGTACTCGATTAATCTAATAAATAGCGGACATGACGTAGGATGCGAGCGGCCAGGGGGCGTTTTTAACAAATAAACGAGCGTATGTTTTGCTCGCTCGTTCAGACTTAGAGGTGTGAACAGACTGCAATGTGCGTACGGATCATTTGAATAGCCACCCCTTGTTTTTAAACGAACGACCGCAAATAGCGAACGGCTCTGAATGAGGGCCTATGCTCCAGGCTGGAGTTATAGTGGCGGTTCCATTCTCCCAGAGGGGCCAGGGTTTCTATTCAAATCTATTTTTGGTACAGAAACCCAATGGGTCATATCGTCCGATTCTCAACCTCAAAGCACTCAACAAGTCTTTGCGGGTCCCGAAGTTTCGGATGGAGACCCTACGGTCCATCATTCTGGCGCTGGAACCTGGGGACTACTTGGTGTCATTGGACATACAGGACGCTTACCTGCATGTCCCTATTCTTTGGCGCCATCAACAGTTCCTCAGGTTTGCAATCCGCAGCGACCACTTCCAGTTTCGGGCGTTACCTTTTGGCCTGGCAACAGCACCACGTGTTTTCACCAAGGTGATGGCGGTCATGGCGGCTTCTCTGCGGCTGCAGGGAGTCTGCATGTTGCCGTATTTGGACGACCTGTTATTGGTGGCAGGATCTCCAGAGCTCCTGTTACGCCACTTGGACCTGACCATTGCACTGCTGCAACGGCACGGCTGGCTAATCAACTGGCAGAAGTCCACTCTAATCCCGTCTCGGAGGATTCTGCATCTTGGAGCCTTATTGGACTCGGGACAGCAAAGGATCTTCGTGACGGAGGACAAGATCTCTGCTTTACAGTCAAGGGTGCGCAGTTGCCTGCACAGCCGCCGGGTGTCCTTACACTCGGCGATGAGGTTACTGGGCTCCATGGTGTCGGTGTTCGACATGGTGGAATACGCCCAGTTTCACTCCAGACCTCTGCAGCACCTGATCCTGTCCAAGTGGAACGGGCTGACTCAGTCTCTGAAGTCCCAGATGATTGTGCTCACCCAGGAGGTTCGCCTGTCCCTTACGTGGTGGTTACAGACGACCCACCTCAACAAGGGACGTCCGTTCTGGGTTCCAAATTGGGTCCTGTTGACAACGGACGCCAGTCTTCGGGGCTGGGGAGCAGTTTTGGGTCCACACTTGTTCCAGGGCAGGTGGACGCCGACAGAAGCGGAGCTTCCAATAAATATCTTGGAACTCCGTGCGGTCTTCAATGCTCTCCAGCAGGCACAGCGGTTTCTCCAGGGTCGCCCGGTGCAGGTCCAGTCGGACAACGCTACCACCGTGGCCTACATAAACAGGCAAGGAGGAACTCGCAGTCGGGCGGCTCTCGTAGAGGTCTCTCGGATCCTGGTTTGGGCGGAGCGCAATCTTCTGGCCATATCAGCGGTCTTCATCCCGGGAGTGCTCAATTGGGAGGCGGACTTTCTAAGTCGCCAGGACGTTCATCCGGGGGAATGGTCCCTGCACCCGGACGTTTTTCAACTACTGGTGGACAGGTGGGGTCTTCCAGAAATCGACCTCATGGCGTCCCGGCACAACAACAAGTTGCCGGTGTACGGGTCTCGCACAAGAGACGAAGGGGCGTCTCTGGTGGATGCTCTGTCCGTCCGGTGGATGTTCCGGTTCGCATACCTGTTCCCTCCGGTCTCCCTTCTTCCACGGGTAATCCGGAAATTCAAACAGGAAGGAGGGACGCTCCTGTTGATAGCTCCCGCGTGGCCCAGACGGCACTGGTTCTCAGACCTTCAGGGTCTGTCCGTGGACAGTCCTCTGCGGTTGCCGCTACGACCGGACCTTCTGTCTCAGGGTCCTTGCCTTCACCCGGACCTGACTCGGCTGTCTTTGACGGCGTGGCTGTTGAGACGGCCATGCTGAGGTCCCGGGGGTTTTCCAGCTCTGTGGTGCGTACCATGTTACGAGCTCGGAAACCGTCTTCCGCGAGGATATACCATCGCGTGTGGCATACGTTCTTCCAGTGGTGTCGACCGAGAGGTTATGCACCGCGGGAGTTTCGTCTGTCTCGGATTCTCGCCTTCCTGCAAGCGGGACTAGATCATGGGCTTCGCCTTGCTTCTTTGAAGGTACAGGTTTCGGCCCTATCTGTCTGGTTTCACCGTAGGATTGCTACAATCCCGGATGTGCGCACCTTTATGCAGGGTGTTCTCCGCATTCAGCCGCCCTTTGTTCCACCTGTGGCGCCTTGGGATTTGGCTGTGGTCCTGAGGGCTCTCCAAGGACCGCCGTTTGAACCACTGGGCTCAGTGGATCTTAAATGGCTAACAGCTAAGACTGTTTTCCTTCTGGCCATTGCTTCGGCCAGACGTGTTTCTGAGTTAGGGGCTCTTTCTTGTAGACCCCCTTTCTTGGTTTTTTATGGGAACAGGGCAGTGCTCCGCACTCGGCCCGAGTTTCTTCCCAAAGTTGTTTCCCAGTTTCATGTTAACGAGGAAATAGTTGTTCCGGCCTTTAACTCACCGGGTCTTTCCGTGGGTGAGGCCTCTTTGGATGTTGTGCGGGCCTTAAGGACTTATGTTGACCGCACTTCTTCGTTTAGGAAGTCGGACGCTTTGTTTGTCCTCTATGGCTTCCGTAAAAAGGGTTGGCCTGCTTCAAAGCAAACTTTGGCAGCCTGGATCCGTATGGCTATTTCTGAAGCTTATCTTCATGAAGGCCTACCGGTCCCTCCTTCTCTGAAGGCTCATTCCACTAGGTCTGTGGGTCCTTCGTGGGCAGCTCGACGTGGTGCCTCGGCAGTTCAGATCTGCAAGGCTGCTACGTGGTCTTCTGTCCATACCTTCGTGAGGTATTACAGGTTTGACACCTTCGCCTCTCAGGATGCTTCCTTCGGGCGGCGGATTCTCCTTTCTGCACAGGAGCGTCCCCACCCTTAAAGGATACTGCTTTGGGACATCCCCAAGGTATCCTGTGGATACCCTATGGACCCTGAAGTAGAAAATATGAGATATGGTAAGAACTTACCCTTGTTATCTCTATTTCTACGAAGTCCATAGGGTTCCACAGGACTCCCGCCCTGTCGCACCTGTGCTGCAGATGGGCTTTGCTCTGGTCACCGGTTTTCCGTCTCCCTCTGGTGAGAATGTGATTCTTGTATGTGTCCAGATCTTTGTTCTCTCTCTTCCTTCTCCTCCTCCGGCCTATGGCTTGGTAACTAACTGAGGTGCCTTGGCCCGGGGGCGGGGTATAGGAGGGGGACCTAGTGCATCCTGGGAGGCTGAAAGCTTAACTCTTTGGTGCCCTGCGACTGACGTCACACCTATACCCCAAGGTATCCTGTGGAACCCTATGGACTTCGTAGAAATAGAGATAACAAGGGTAAGTTCTTACCATATCTCATATTTTTTTTGAAAAAAAAGAATGAGCCAGAACGTATATTAGAACTACAAAATTTATTTACAAAACGAAAATAAACAAAAAAAACTACTGGCGAAGGATGCCAGACAGCCGGTCAAGGGCCACAAGAATGCCAATGACATGTTGGCGCATCTGGCCAACACAATCGTCCACCTCTTGTCGACGCCTCTGTTCCTCTGTGGGTGAGAAAAGTGTGTGGATTAATAAAACAATAGGGAATCCACATTAAAAAAACAAAAACACAACAAAATCACTCCTAAACCGAAAAAAGAAAAACCAAAACAAAAAGGGGGTGCTGGCAAAAATACAAGGCCTATGTACAAATTCACACAGGTGTGATATGTGTATGTTGAAATCAGCAGGAAGAGGTAAAGGCAAACTGCTAAATCACCAAAAGTAAACCAAACAAGCACGAATAAAGGCACGACACATGATTACATACAAACAGTTTGTGGTTAAAAAAAATGAGAAAGAAAAACATACCGGGAGCCAAAACGGGAGCTCCGGAAGTCCCTCCATGTTCCTCCTCGGAGGAGCCTTCATTCCCCAAAGAACGGGGAGGGGTAATGATGGACTCCGGGGAGGGGGTAATTGGAAGAGGGGTGGGTGGAGGAGAGGGGGAAGTGGGACGGAGGGGAAGGAGGCCCGACAGTTCCGGGAGAGGGTCTGGGAAGGCTGGGGAGGAGTGGGGTATAGGGGAAATATTTGGGGTGGAGTGTTGGCTGGGGGTTGGGGATAGTGGCCGGGAACGCCGTCTGGCCGGACGGTGACGGCGTAGTCTTGGCTGTCCTCCTAAAATATGTCAAACAAATTGAGGTTAGTTTCTGGGCAAATCCGGGGCCCAAATAAAAAAAAAAAAACCAGCAACAAAAAACATGCAAAAAGGAGTAGAATGAAAAAAACAGAAATAGAGGGAAAACAAGCACATGCTGATATGAGGACAAATAATTAATAGGACAGACAGGAAAACATGCACACGCAGATATGAGGACAAATAATTAATAGGACAGACAGGAAAACATGCACACGCAGATATGAGGACAAATAATTAATAGGACAGACAGGAAAACATGCACACGCAGATATGAGGACAAATAATTAATAGGACAGACAGGAAAACATGCACACGCAGATATGAGGACAAATAATTAATAGGACAGACAGGAAAACATGCACACGCAGATATGAGGACAAATAATTAATAGGACAGACAGGAAAACATGCACACGCAGATATGAGGACAAATAATTAATAGGACAGACAGGAAAACATGCACACGCAGTTTGCCCCACAAACACAAACATGAAAACCACAATACATAACACTTACTTTCAAGGATCTGCATGCGAAAGCATGCCAGCAAGCGGGGCGTTCGCCGTTGCAGGTCTGACCACCTGCGCTCAAGCTGCCCGATGTTGCGGCGAGAACCCAACGACCGCAGGCGGGACCGTGCCTCCGCATACGCGGAGCGCTTCTGCCGGTTGGTGATGGGTGGAGGCTGGCTGGTGATCCGCTTATCCATCACCTCCGTAAGCACCAGCAGCTCGCGCCTGGTGAATGCGGAGGCTCTCATGATGGCAATGGAGTTTTTCATACAAAACATTTTTGATAAAGTGTGGCAAAAATTTCTGATTGGCTAATGTATTTTGGAAATTAACAGGAGCAATTTTATTGGTTAGTGTATGAGTCATGTGTTCAACAGGGCCAGAAATCTCTGGAGAGTTATGATAGGCTTGATGCAGTGACATGCGTTTGCAAATTTAAATAAAGAAATGAACCCCGGAAAATATGCGGGGATCCACAGCAATAGAACAATTGTTTAATTGTGGTTCACATGTTTTTTGAACAATAAAAGCGAATGTTCCATCCGTACGTATTCTGCGGGTAAACACAAACACGGACAAGAGTAAAGTTTCTTGCATTGTGTTGAAAAAAAAAAAAAAATTAAGCTAATTGATACATTGATTGGCATGATACGATTGAGGGAGGTAGGCAGAATAAAAGAGCAGGTAATCGACATCTGACAAGGCCACTTCCGGTTTCACTTGTGCGTGCGTTCCCTTCAAGCCATTTCGGGGATGTACGCTCGCTATTTCGCACGCTCGTTAGTTAGAGGAGGGGTCGCCTGAGTTTAGGGAGGAATTTTAGATGCGAACGAAAATACGAGCGAGCCATTGAATTTAAATAATTTTGTACGTACGCCTAACGTACGTGCGCCCGCTTGCGAGTGGGTCTGAATGAGGGCCTATGTCCCCAGTAGTGATCCCTCTTATGCAGGCCCTTAGTAGTGCCCCTTATACAGTACCCCTAGTAGTGGTCCCCCTTATGCAGTCACCCATTAGTTCCCATTATACGGTGCCCCCAGTAGTGATCCCCCATATGCAGTGCCCCTTACACAGTTCCCCCTGTCGTAGTCCTTCTTATGCAGCCCGCCATTAGTTCCCCTTATACGTTGCCCCCAGTAGTGGTCCCCCTTATGCAGATCACAGTAGTGGTCCCACTTATGCAGGCCCTCAGTAGTGATCCCCCTATCCAGTAATAGTCCCCAGTACAGCCCCCCCGATGCAGTGCCCCCAATAGTAGTTACCTCCATACGTTAGTAGTAGTCCCTAGTAGAGGTCACCTCCCCCCCTGATGCAGTACCCCCATTAGACAAACACACAAGTAAAAAAACTAACTTGAATCCCCCGCTCCTGCTCACGCCGCCGTCCGCACCACCGCAGTCCTCCCGGGCTGGCGCACTCTGCATTATGGGAGAGACGTCATGACATCTGTCCCATAAACCACTACAGGAGCTGGAAGGCGGAGCTCATGAGTGAGCTCCAGCCCAGCTCTTGCAGTGGGCGCAGCAGCAGACAATGAGAGTCTGTCTGACTCTCATTGGCTGCTGTAAATGCACTGGCGGCTCTATGGGCTATCCTGAGCCCGCCTTCCACCCTTCGCCTGGCGCTATTAGGTAAGCGCTCAGGGGGAGAGAAGGGGCGCGGTTGTGCAGCACAGGACAGTGCTGGGCGCAGGGAAGCCTAGTGCCGGTCCTGAGTAAATGCTGACCGTACTCAGGAGCTCACTCAGAGCCACTCGCGAGCGCACAGCGATCGCAAGCAGCTCGATGTTTGCGTATGCACTGCATCCAGCAGGTGCATGTGCGAGACCAGCTGAGCGACTGAAGGTCAGTTGCTACGTGGCTCACAACAAGACGGGACGGCTGTCGATGTTGATTGACAGCTCGCCCTGTTTTGTGGGCAGACAAACGCATGCGTTCCCTTAGGAACGTCTGGCATTTTTAGAAGGGGTTACTGACATCACTAGTGATGTCAGCAGTGGACTTCCTGCTCTATTAGAGCAGGAAGTACACTCGGGCTTGCGGCAGCTAGACCCTACCCCAGGGTCTCGTCGCAAGCCCGACGGTCATGATAATTATGACTGTCTCCAGCCCGCTTGCACAAGCTGTGGATGGTCACCCTCAGCTTTGCGAGCGGCCGGAGATAAAAAAAAAAAAAACACCTGCCCACATTGCAGAGCGAGTGGCCACCAGCAGCAACCAACTCTGAATGAGCTCCTCACTGCGGTCGACACTACACTGTTTAACTAGGATGAGCCAGTACCATGGCCGGCGGTGCGGGGGCGTCACCGGCCCTGCCCTAGTTACGCTACTGAGCACTGGACATCGCCCTGGACATCAGCTCCCCCCTCTGCCGGGCCTGTCAGATGGTGCCCAGGGCAAGGTGCCCCACACGCACCCCCTTATTACGCCACTGCCGGTGTACCAGCTTTCTGAGAGATTCCAGAAACATGCTGAATAGTCTGGGGCTGGTTAATGTGATGGCAGGAGGACACCACGCTAAGTGTATCTCTCTGCTATAGTGTTACCCCCTCCTCCCTATAACCAGCCTTGTGCTGGATAATGTGATGGCAGGAGGACACCACGCTAAGTGTGTCTCCCTGCTATAGTGTTACCCCCTTCCTCCCTATAACCAACCTAGTGCTGGTTATCGGAAGAAAAGGTGAACCCCACACAGATTTTTTTTCCTGTATTCCAATACCAGACCATGCTCAGAGGTTTAGGGAAAGACCCCAATTGTCAAATTTGTTGACCAACGCTATTTAACCCTTGAAAAACTACAGATAATTATTCAAAATTAAGAAACCTGGTGCATGTGCCCATATTACTGCCCTATTTATGCCAAAATTCTTGTTGGTCAAGGCAAATGACAAGTGGGTCATATGTACCAGACCACCCTCTGTGGGTTTCAAGTGTAACATTTGATGACCGAAGCTAGTTAACCCCTGCACAACTACAGCTTCTTATTCAAAATTACAAATTATGGTGCCTGTGCCCGTTTACTGCCCTATTCATGCCAAAATCCTTGTTGGTCAAGACAAATGGCAAGTGGGTCATATGTACCAGACCACCCTCTGTGGGTTTCAAGTGTAACATTTGATGACCGAAGCTAGTTAACCCCTGCACAACTACAGCTTCTTATTCAAAATTACAAATTATGGAGCCTGTGCCCGTTTACTGCCCTATTCATGCCAAAATCCTTGTTGGTCAAGACAAATGGGGGCGAGATTAGCAAAAATCCTGCACCTGCGAGGTTTTTCCTGCAGGTGCAGGATTTTTTTTCGCACCTCCAGCAAGTCTGATTTTTCGTAAAATCATTATTTTTAGCGGGGACACGCTCTGGGACCCCGGCGGCACCCCCCTTGAGGACTTATTACCTCCTGAGGTTGTTTCCAATTAACTTAATTAGTCCTTCTGCAGTGCTGTCTTCTGTATTCAGCGTCGGGTCTGCAGCAGCGGTGAGTATGCAGTGTTTGTTAGTGTTTGTAAGTTGTGCCCCCTTCCTGTATTGGGCGCCGGGACTACATCTCCCAGCAGTCCTTGTGCCTCCCCCAGTGTGAAGATGGAGGGGAGGCCACCAGGAGCCGCGGAGACCCCCAGGCAGGTAAGTGACTTTTATTTTTTTTACACGGGGCGAGGTTTTCAGCTCTGAAAAGCCCAAACCACTTCTTTTTTAATTGGATACCGCGGGTATCGGGAGCGCACATACCCACGGTAACTCTAAAATTGGGCGCAAAGTTTTTTCCTCGCTATACCTCAAAACCCAATTGAATATGTCCCCATAGGGGCAGATTTATTAACGCACATAACTGGCGTTTTAAGAGAGGAGAGGACCCATGTGCAGCCTCCTTTTGGGCCCCCTCTGCTCTGGTAGCGGATTGAGCGCAGTATGCTCGGGTCTGCGGGAAAATGGTGCCCGTGCTTAATTCCCGGGGACATCTTTTCTGCGCATGCACTGGTCAAAACTTCCCAGCGACACCCGCAGCAGATTGATTCCCTTTCTTCCGATATAACCCTGGCATACTGAAGTAAAAGGGGTTCATTGTAACTCACATCTCCATATATATTTGTGAGGGCTATCACATGCTACATATCGCTGTTGCGCACTACACTGTGCCATATTGCATATACATCTGGGTTGCTAGCTACACTGTGTCAGATTGTGTGTTATATTATTTTTGTAGCATTGTCAGGCAGAGGAAGAATGGCAAGCAGCCCACTCCCCCCACTCTTTGTCTTGTAAGTTTTGCTCAGCAGGCTTAACTTCAGTGGACTTAGGACCTGATTCAGACCCGCGTGCGCGAGCCCCGGCGCGATCGCAAAAAGCACTCGCTCCGGCGCTCGCATCCAAAAGGGGCAGCTGTCGATGTTGATTGACAGCTGCCCCATTTGGAAGGTGGGAAAGGGGGGTGGCTGAGCAAACGGAGGCGTTCTTGCAGGAACGCCTGCCGTTTGCGGGCGGCCCTACTGACATCACTAGTCACTAGTGATGTCAGTAGGTGGACTTCCAGCTCTAATAGTGCAGGAAGTCCACTGGGGCTTGCGGCAACGAGACCCTACCGCAAGGGTCTCGTTACATCATGGCCGCTCGCATAAGCTGTGGGTGGTATCCATGGAGTCCACCTTCGACATGGTGGACTTTGCTCAGTTTCACTCAAAGCCCCTACAACAAGGGCTGGCAACAGAAATCATGGGGCCCTGTACATCCCTTTTTTTTAGGGGCCCCCCATCCCCGGCTCCTCTTCCCTTATTCACATCCCGTACTGCGCTCCCCTTCCCCTATCCACATCCCGTACTGCGCTCCCCTTCCCCTATCCACATCCCGTACTGCGTTCCCCTTCCACTATCCACATCCCGTACTGCATTCCCCTTTCTACATCCCATACTGCGTTCCCCTTCCACTATCCACATCCCGTACTGCGTTCCCTTCCCCTATCCACATCCCGTACTGCGTTCCCCTTCCACTATCCACATCCCGTACTGCGTTCCCCTTCCACTATCCACATCCCGTACTGCGTTCCCCTTCCACTATCCACATCCCGTACTGCCTTCCCCTTCCACTATCCACATCCCGTACTGTGTTCCCCTTCCACTATCCACTTCCCGTACTGTGTTCCCCTTCCCCTATCCACATCCCGTACTGCGTTCCCCTTCCCCTATCCACATCCCGTACTGCGTTCCCCTTCCCCTATCCACATCCCGTACTGCGTTCCCCTTCCACTATCCACATCCCGTACTGCGTTCCCCTTACACTATCCACATCCCGTACTGCGCTCCCCTTCCACTATCCACATCCCGTGCTGAGTTCCCCTTTCTACATCCCGTACTGCGTTCCCCTTCCACTATCCACATCCCGTACTGCGTTCCCCTTCTCCTATCCACATCCCGTACTGCGTTCCCCTTCCACCATCCAAATCCCATACTGCGTTCCCCTTCCCCTATCCACATCCCGTACTGCGTTCCCCTTCCCCTAGCCACATCCCGTACTGCGTTCCCCTTCCCCTAGCCACATCCCGTACTGCGTTCCCCTTCCCCTAGCCACATCCCGTACTGCGTTCCCCTTCCCCTATCCACATCCCGTACTGCGTTCCCCTTCCCCTATCCACATCCCATACTGCGCTCCCCTTCCCCTAGCCACATCCCGTGCTGCGCTCCCCTTCCCCTAGCCACATCCCGTGCTGCGCTCCCCTTCCCCTAGCCACATCCCGTGCTGCGCTCCCCTTCCACTATCCACATCCCCTACTGCGCTCCCCTTCCACTATCCACATCCCCTACTGCGCTCCCCTTCCACTATCCACATTCCGTACTGCGCTCCCCTCTCCCAATACAACATGCCTCACTGTCATTGTGCTCTCCAAACCTTCCCCCTTGTGCTCCACTGCGCTGCCCCTCCTCCTATTTCCGCAGCTCATAGTAACCACACCCCCACAGGCAGGAGCAAACCCCCCCATCACCTCTCCTTGGAGTGCACTGCTCCCACTTACCTTACAGAATGTTGCCAGCTGGGAAGAGAAAGTTCCATGCTGCAGTGCTGGCTGCTGCTCTGTGCTGGGCGGTACTGGTGGAGACGCTTCCTGGGTGAGTAGCAGCACTAAGGTGGGGTGGAGCTGCATGATGACTTCTTGGGTCTCTCTCAGCCAGTGATCCAAAGAGTCACTTCAGACTCCTCAGACCACTGGCTGAAATATCCAAGGAGTTATCGGGTAGCTCCGCCCCCACTGCTGTGCTCAGCATCACTCGGGACTGGCCCTGTTGCTGCATGTCTATTCAGCGTGGGGCTGCAGGAAACAGGCGCCCCCCCAGGACTTAAATCAGCACCTTTCCTACTACTTACCCTGCTCCTGGGTGCCGGGTACAACACAGTGGCTGCCTGCGTTGTGCTACAATGATCAGCAGGGGCCCTGTACATGCCTGCCTGGTGATCACTGCAGCAGCGCAGGCAGAGGTTACACTTCGGGGCCCCTTAGGATCTTGGGGCCCGGTACAGGTGTGCCCCTAGTCCCCCCCTGTTGCCAGGCATGCCTACAACACCTGATCCTCTCCAGGTGGAATGGGCTGCTTCATCTGCGCAGATCACAGATGATGAGTCTATACCCAGAGGTTCGCCTGTCTCTGGCCTGATGGCTACAGACATCCCACTTGGACAAGGGATGCCCCGTTTGGATCCTGAACTGCGTAATCTTAACCACAGACGCAAGCCTCCAAGGGTGGGGCACTGTGACTGGCTAGCACTCCTTCGAGGGCCACGGGACTCAGACTGATGCGGTCTTACCAATCAACATCCTAGAACTCAGAGCCATCTACAGAGCTCTCACTCTGGCTCAGGATGTCCTTCAGAGCAGGTCGATACAAATACAGTCTGACAATGCCACGGCAGTGGCCTACCTCAATCACCAGGGAGGCACTCGAAGTCCAGCAGCAATGGCCTCGAGACACAACCATAAACTTCCAGTGTATGGAGCCAGTTTAAAGGGAGCCCATAGCGGCCTTCTTGGACGCTTTATTTGTGAAATGCATCTTCTATTTGGCATACCTCTTCCCTCCAATATCCCTTGTTCCTCGAGTTCTTTGGAAGTTCAAACTAGAAGGGGGCACAATCCTGTTAAACCCTCCGGCTTAGCCCAGACCCCATTGGTACTCCGACCTACAAAGTCTCTCCATAGACGTTCCTCTCCAACAGGTTCTCAAACTCGGTCCTCAGGACCACAAACAGTGCATGTTTTCCTGGTCTCCTCACAGAATCACAAGTGAAATAATTATCTCCACCTGTGAATCTTTTAAAATATATCAGTGAGTAATGAATACACTGTGCACCTGCTGGGTGACCTGGAAAACGTGACCTGTGTGGGGTCCTGAGGACCGAGTTTGAGAACCACTGCTCTACAACTTCCTCTACAACCAGACCTGTTGTCTCAGGGTCCCTATCTACATCCGGACCTGGCCCGCATGTCTTTAACGACTTAGCTCTTAAGACATCCCTCCTGGGATTCTCTGGCTCTGTGGTCCAGACCATTATCAGAGCTCGTAAACTGGCCTCTGCCAGAATTTGACATACATATTTTGACATACATATTTTCAGTGGTGTGCCCTTAGAAACCGGGTTTGACATACATATTTTCAGTGGTGTGCCCTTAGAAACTATGACCCTCAAGTTTTTAAGGTTTCTCGTATGCTTTTCTTCAGGCTGGATTGGATCTTGGCCTCCGCCTAGCCTCTCTGAAAGTGCATATATCTGCTCTATCTATCTGGTTTCAGCGAAGAATTGCTCCTCTACCAGATGTTCACACCTTCCTCCAGGGTGTGCTCTGTGGGATTTGTCAGTAGTGCTCCATGCACTTCCGGAACCTCCATTTGAATCCTTGTAATGAGTGGATGTCAAATGGCTCACTGCGAAGCCTCTGTTTCTTCTGGCTATAGCATCTGCCTGTAGGGTCTCGAATTTAGGAGCGCTTTCCTGTTGCTCCTCCTTTTTTTTAATCTTTCATCAGGACAAGACTGTTCTTAGAACGCGCCTGGGTTTCCTTCCCAAAGTGGTTTCTCATTTCCACATTAATGCTGAAATTGTGTTTCCGGCCTTACCATCACCAGACATCTCGGCAGGTGGGGCCTCCTTGGATGTGGTCCGTGCTCTGAAGATCTACGTGGACCGCACTAGTTCCATCAGGAAATCAGACTCCCTTTTCATCCTATACAGATTCCATAAGAAGGGATGGCCAGCTAACAAACAGAGCCATGCAAATCTATCTTGCCTGAGTATCTCACAGGCTTACGCGCAGACTGGTCTTCCTGTGCCAGCTACAGTATCTGCTCCTTCTACTCGCTCTGTGGGTCGCTTGTGGGCAGCCCGGCGTGGCGCCTCTGCTGAGCAACTATGCAATGCAGCTATGTGGTCTTCTGTCCAAACCTTCTTAGGTTCTATGCTTTTAATA
The DNA here is from genome assembly GCA_031769625.1 of Taudactylus pleione. Classification (NCBI taxonomy): domain Eukaryota; kingdom Metazoa; phylum Chordata; class Amphibia; order Anura; family Myobatrachidae; genus Taudactylus; species Taudactylus pleione. The sequence goes on from JAUIMM010001084.1 coordinate 651,432, forward strand.
CATTTAAATCCAACAAAACCAGACAACTCCACTGCGCAAACTATTCTGACAGCAGCACCCTTCAACAGGTCCCTGAGCGTCATCCAACACTCAAAGACACAATGAAATAAAGCAAAATGGAACCCGTATGGGAGCGCTGCACACTAAATCCAAATAGTGCAATGGAAAAACATGAAAAATACCACTATACAGGCTGGAGTGGCATGTGGTTCTTAATCCTCACTTCCTCTGATGTTCTGTCGAATTCCCCCCCGTGCCGGGAAACATATTTTCCTCTATTATCCGGGGTGTGCCTCATACAAGGAGTTATTTTTCTTTACTCTTCTTTATACCATTACATATACTTCAGGGAGCACCCCCTGATTTCTCTATATCCCTATTTTCTGATATTAATAGCTATAATTTACTCCTGTGCAATTGTGTTTCCTTGCCTTTGTCTATACAGCACTGTGAGGGAGGGCCTGGCTTCCTTGTCTGTCCCATTTATCTATGTGAGGTTTTATTGCCATTGGGCGATACATGGGGCCCTTACATATATAGCTATGGGACCACAAATGACAAGTTACTCCCTGCAAGTGGCCCGTTACTATTCTGTTCAGATATTCTATTGATGTGATTAGAAAAAAGGAGATAATCATGTCCTGTGTGTCAGTGGTGTCTATTCATGTATAAAGTTAAATAGGTACCGGTAATTACCACTGTATATTGCATCATATCAATGCGATATATAGTAGTATTATGTAGCCGTTCGCCTGTCCGGCGAAGTGATGCGGAATCCAGGTCCTCTGAGATGATATGATCTCGGCAAGCTGTCTTCGCACGCGCCGTCCACTGGGGGATTAGCGGGTGCGGCAGGACAGCGAGCCGGGGGCAGCAGGGATTCACTAGGATGACCCGGATCACCTTAGCAGGGGTAGAAGGGGAGCGGGAGCAGCCGGGACAGAGGAGACTATGCATATGCCCTGGGCTCCTCTGATTGGCTCCTGGTCATGAAGGGGTAATAGGGAACAGGGAGACAACTGTCTCCTCCCCTCAGCAGCCTCCTTACACCATCCTAAGATGGCGAATGCGAAGCAAGCAAAAACAATTGGAAAGCTTCGTTTTTTCATGAATCGCACTCACCGTATGGCGACGTGATGCAGGCACGGAGCAGGCACACCGCTGGAGAAATAAGCTTCTCCACTGTAACTTGCTCTATGAATTGCACAAAGCTGAGAAGAGCCCTATTTTCAGATAAACAGGGCTCTTCTCTGCTCCATGAATAGATCCCAGTGTGAGATGCGCACTATGGGGCAGATGTATGAAAAGAAGTTAAATGTTATGTGCTGCAGTTACGGCTCCCCTGCATGTAATAATAGAGGGAAGTAATTAGAATGACGGGGCGCCCCTGTCGTTATCGGTGTCGCTATAACTAGATAGGGTGCCAATCTGGTGAGACACGTTATACATGGTAAGTGGCCCTTACCGCTCTAAAAACTGCAGCTGTCGTTGCCGTAAAAGCACACACAGTACTATGCATGCAGCCAGGAATTGTGCTTACATAATAAGGAGAGTTATGGTAAAATGTACCCTTGCTAACTCTCTTTCTTCGAAGTCCATAGGGTCCACAGTGGAGATAATGAGGTGTAGGAGGGACCTGGAGGACTGGACACCAATAGCAAAGCTTTTCAATCCCAGGATGCTCCGGCCCTTCCCCCGATACTCCGCCCACAGCCTGAGGGCAACTCAGTTTTGTCAACAAGCCCCAGGCAGGAGCAGGATAGGAAAGAAGGAAGACTGGTACACCGAGGAATCACACTCTCACACAGAGAAGGAAACAAGTAACCAGGACGTCCTCTATATAATAAGACGTGGAACCGCAGAATCTGACCTATAAGAACACACACTCTGCCTTTCTTATCTATGTAGATATTATTATTTATTCTCCAAATATACCAACAGAGGGACGCCTCTCATTACTCTATATTTAAGAGTTATTAGGTTATTATCTGGATAAGGTGTACAGCTTTTTAATAGTGTTATGTGTTGTCTTTACACTGTATTGTCATATATGTTCTGTTATATTTTCGCCTTGTCATATGAGGATGCTATCCTCTATGAATATTAGATGTTATTACTTTCATGTCTCTAATTCATACCTAATTAACCAGCCACAGTAGCTATAACACTGGTCTTATGTATATCCTATGTATAGCATGATTATAAGCGGACACTTATATTATATCTATATGTATATTCACAACATGAATGTCCACCATCATTAATCAATTGATAGTAGATGGTTAATTCTTATATATATTATCCTAAACATTGATCATACAACAGATAATTGATACATCAATATATACCTGTATGATTTCTGTTATTGTGACTTGTGATTGATATTCTTTAGCCTGAGAGTAATAGGCTGGTTGTGGTATATGAATTCAAAGATTCGTTATGCAGATATATCTGCTGGTTTAACACTGTCTCAATACTATTTGTCTGTAGATTGATAATTGCCTGTTGGTTTATGTTAGGTTTTATTTTTTGCATAATTGAATAAAGGTTTAAAAAAAATTGATATTTCTTTCTTTCCATATTTTCCTCTATTATCCGGGGTGTGCCTCATACAAGGAGTTATTTTTCTTTAATCTTCTTTATACCCTCCCTCACTGTGGCAAAGGGGGGTTTCCAATACTAGGTTACTAAACTAATGACAAAAATATCTAACCACATACAGGCAGCGCTCCCGGGTACTCAATAATCCAAGCTTGTTACTCCATTACTGTGCAACGTTTCAGATACATTTATTACATCTTTCGTCTATGCTTCTGAAACATTGCACAGTAATGGAGTAACAAGCTTGGATTATTGAGTACCCGAGGAGCGCTGCCTGTATCTGATTGTATTTTCTTGTATGTTCAAGACTGAGTAGTCTGCTTAGTTATTATGTATATATAGACTGTTATATAGTCCGGCACTCAGGATGAATTGAATAAAGTTCAGGGGTGCCCTCCTGTAGTTTAATTATTGGGACTATCCAATGTGGAGCTTTTCAGCCTTTCCAAGAAATAAGAAGGCGGCACTGAGTCCTCCATTACAAACATACACAATCACATAGACACACACACACACTGACAAAGCCTACATACAGACACACACTGAATGCAGCCAACTAAATACAGTGCTGGCAGTGGCGGATTGGGATAGAAAACCAGCCCGGAAAATTTCTGGAAAGCAGCCCTAAGGAAGGCGGGGTCTGTTGATGGGGGCGGGAGCTCCATCCTCAAAGGGCCTGATTCTGAATTAGATGCAGTCGCGGCCTTCCTTGGCTGCAGTTTGTCTGCAACTTTATGCTAATGCCGCTACAAGTCCTCCCCTGGTGGACATCCATGTGTCCGAATGTGCAAGAACAGAAAAGCCAACTTTCAGTGTCTACAGGTGCTGCAACCATGCTTTGTGCCTCTTTAGACACCACCATTGGCTACATCATTGAAACTTGCACCAGCCCTATGCTAGGTGCAGACCATCAGTCCAATGTGACCAAGTCAGTGTCTTTGTACGCAATCACTTACAGCAACAAGCCCATGTCACTCCAATAACACGCCCACACTAGATTACTTCTGCCTCTGATTAGCCAACCCCCTGTAACCACCCAGCAATGCCCAAACCATTTCTAATACACTTGTGCATACTGTACGTCTGAATATTTACTGAAACTCTGTATGACCACCATTGGGAAGCATAAGCGGTGGAACTCAAATGCATGCGCAGAGGAAAAACTTGCACAAGAAAAAAATAAAACACATTGGCCACCACATTAGCGCCCATTTGGTACCATTTGTATCAGTAATATGTTTTCTTTAGGATAAGTGTCTTCAGAAAGATCACTCTGCCCTAGCCAAATACTTCTAAATCTACTTGTTTATGAATAGTCTCCAGCCTCATCCTCTTCTGCGTCTCCCCAGCCTCATCCCCTTCTGCGTCTCCCCAGCCTCATCCCCTTCTGCATCTCCCCAGCCTCATCCCCTTCTGCGTCTCCCCAGCCTCATCCCCTTCTGCGTCTCCCCAGCCTCATCCCCTTCTGCGTCTCCCCAGCCTCATCCCCTTCTGCGTCTCCCCAGCCTCATCCCTCTATGTCTCTCCAGCCTCATCCCCTTCTGCGTCTCACCAACCTCATCCTCTCTCTGTCGCTCCAGCGCTACCCTCTCTGCAACTCTCCAGCGCTGTCCACCATGTCTCTCTCTCTCTATTAAATATATTATACAGATATATATTTCTAACACTTCATACTGTGTATATGTGTGTGTGTATATATATATATGTGTGTGTGTATGTATGTATGTGTATATATATATATATATATATACACTGGTGGCCAAAATTGCGGACACATTTTGAAAATTTTATGTTTTCCAACTTTGAATGCTTATAAAAACTGTTTCACTTGACGCAATGCAATGATTCATATATCAAATTAAAGGAAATTTAATGCTGAATTCAACACAATAACCAGGGGTCAAATATTTGCATTATAAGGGAGGATATGCTACTTTCAGTCAGAGAAAGAAGCACAGATGTGTGAGATTCAAGAAGCGGATTGTAGTAACAGCTACTACCAGCTAGAGATGAGCGGTTCGGATTCTGTGGAATCCGAACCGCTCCGAACATTGGGGATCCGAGTCCACCCGAACCCTGTTCGGGTGTTCACCGCCTGACTCGGATCCGCGTTCAGGGCCGAACGGCGGCCGCCTGATGTCGGATTCTCACTAGAGAATCCGACATCAGGGCTCCTATTGTGTAGGGCAGAGCGCTGTGATAGCGGTCTGCCCTACACAGACACAAACACACAGCCGCCAGTGGCAGCTGTGTGTTTGTTACAGCAGCCAATGAGAGTCACACAGACTCTCATTGGCTGCTGCACGGAGGGAGCCGGCTGGAGCTCACACATGAGCTCCATCTTCCGGCTCCCTCCTCAGCGTGTGACAGCAGAGCGGACGGTAAGTTTTTTTTTTTTTTTTTACTTGTGCAAGGGCTGTGGGCGCTACTGGGGGGGTCTGCTACTAGGGGGGTCTGCTACTGGGGGTGCGGGGGAGCCATACTACTGAGGGGCCTGCTACTGGGGGGGCTATACTACTGGGGGGGTCTGCTACTGGGGGGGCCATAGTACTGAGGGGCCTGCTACTGGGGGGGCCATACTACTGGGGGGGCTTACTAATACTGGGGGGCCTGCTACTGGGGCAGCCTACTACTGGGGGGCCATACTACAGGGGGTGCCATACTACAGGGGGGGCTACTACTGGGGCAGCCTACTACTGGGGGGGCCTGCTACTGGGGCAGCCTACTACTGGGGGGGCCATACTACTGGGGGGGCTGCTAATGGGGGGCATACTACTGGGGGGGCCTGCTAATGGGGGGCATACTACTGGGTGGCATGCTAATGGGGGGCATACTACTGGGGGGGCCTGCTAATGGGGGGCATACTACTGGGGGGCATTCTACTGGGGGCACTGCATAGGGGACCCTACTACTAAGGGGACTGCATAGGGGGCACCACTGCTGGGGGCATTGTGTAAGGGACACCGCTACTGTGGGCATTGTGTAAAAGGGGCACTACTGTGGGCATTGTGTAAAAGGGTCGCTGCTGTGGGCATTGTGTAAAAGGGGCACTACTGTGTGTCGTAACATAAATAAGAGACACTTCTTTATGGTGTAATGTGAATCAGGCCCTATGTGCGGTGTAATGTGAATAAGATTGTGCACTGTGACTCCTTGGGCCGTAGCCCACTATGTAAACAAGTACTGTGATTCTGCTGGCCGTACCCCACTGGGTGGGTGCACTACTTTTCATTTCTGCCACTGCTGTGTGGCAATGTGTCATAGATGTGCTTTATACTGTGGTGTCTGTGTCGTTGTGCCGCTGCTTTGTCGCTTAGTAACCAGTCAGCTCACTGCAACCTTTGGCCAATAATGTTGAAAACAATATTATAAGCTGTGATATGGTCTAAATTGACTGGAAATTAATGTTATTGAGTTTAATAATACTCTAGGAAGAAAAAAAAGACCAATTTATGTGATTTTAGCTTTTTTTGTAAATTTTTGTAAAAAAATCCAAATCCAAATCCAAAGCCAGTCACCGCAGTTTGGCAAATCCAAATCCAAAGCCGGACGACGAATTAGAACCAAATCCAAATCCGGCAAAAATGGTCCGGCGCATCGTCCTTCTGCTGTTGTCTCAGAACTAATTGGGCCTGAGGGCTCTATGGTCTCATCTACACAAGATATTGCAGAGGTTTTTAGTTTATTTTATAAAAACTTATATCAAACACAGTTGACTGAGGACGTGAATGCTTTGTCATTATATGTTGCTTCTGCTAGGCTTCCAAAATTGTCATCCGAGGCTCGGGCGTATTTAAATGCCCCGTTGACCCTGGAGGAGGTAGATGCTGCGATTAGTTCCTTTCCCGGTAACAAGGCACCCGGATCTGATGGGATTCCCATAGAGATATATAAAAAACATGCTGGTATCTTTGTTCCAAGACTTTTAGATCTGTTTAATGGGCTCTTGAAGAAAATTTGTTCTCTCCATCTATGTCTGAAGCCATAATTGTTGTGCTCCGTAAACCCGGGAAGGACCCTAGATACCCTGATTCCTATAGGCCAATTTCTCTAATTCCCACAGATGACAAAATTTTGGCTAAGATCCTTTCTATTCGGCTAAACACTGTTATTACTTCAATTATTCACCCAGACCAATCAGGATTTATGCCAGGCAAGTCGACGTCGGAGAACATTAGAAGGCTGCACACTCACTTACAGGCCTCCCATGGCGAGGAATCGTCCTCTGTTATTGTGTCATTAGATGCTGCAAAAGCATTTGAATCTGTGGAGTGGCCCTTTCTGTGGGAGGTCATGTTATGTTTTGGGTTTGGGCCGGTGTTCTTGAAATGGGTAAAGCTAATGTATGCGAACCCTACTGCCAGGGTGTCAGTGAATGGGTTTATCTCCCCATCCTTCCCCCTGTCTCGGGGCACAAGACAGGGTTGCCCCTTGTCCCCAACCCTGTTTGCATTGGCTATTGAGCCGTTAGCCTGTATTATACGTTCTCACCCTGATATTATAGGTCTACAATTGGGTAATAGAATGGACAAAGTTTCCTTATATGCAGATGATTTATTACTTTTTTGACTGACTATGTAACAGCTATGCCTGTGGTTCTTCAAGTCATAGAACAATTTGGAATTTTTTCTGGTCTTAAGATAAACTGGGACAAATAATCTATCCTTCCTCTTAGGGGGTTGTATCCGACTGTTCCCATTATCACTCTCCCTCTCTGTTGGGTAAATACATTTAAATATTTAGGTATCTGGAAAACTAATTCCCCAAAGGACTATATAGTATTGAATGTTGAGCCCCTTTTTGTCTACTTAAAGGCAGTGGCGTCACAAGGGGGGTGCGGGGGGTGCGCGCCGCACCGGGTGTCACCCTCCAAGGGGGTGACACCAAAGGCCGCACACTCCTGCCCGCACCCCCCTGCATGCGTTGCCGCCACCACACTAATGCAGCTGCCCCCATCCCACAGTCTGCTCCCCGCTACTGGACAGAGAGGGGGGCCCGCGGCGCGGAGTAATGGGCCAGTGGTGGCCGGGATCCCAGTGCATGCCGTCAGTGGCAGTGGGGATCTGCAGAGCCGGGCAGCAGCTCACTGCCACGGAGGTAACTAGATTCCTCACTGCCACACTGACTGTAGCTGTACTTCCTGATGGCTGGCCCCTCCCCCGGACCAGCCACCTTACAAGGAGCTCAGAGCAGCCAAGAACAGTACATGCCTGAGCTGAGCTCCGTGCTTCTCCACTGCTCTGCCTCTGACTGCTCCTCAGTCATTACCCTTGAAACAGACTTCAGCAAAGGCACACTAGAGGTAAGGAGGGGATGGGCACAGAATGACAGAGAGGGGAATGTCTGTGGGGGGCTCACTCACAGAGGGGAATGTGGGGGGATGGGGGCTTACTGACAGGAATGTGTGGGGGAGCTCAACTGGGGGGAATGTCTGGGGAGGGGAGCTCATTGACAGGAAGAGAATGTGTGTGTGTGTGTGTGTGTGTGTGTGTGAGGAGGGGGGCTCACTCATGGAGGGGGGGAATGTGTGTGTGGAAGTGGGCTTACTCATGGAGGGAAGTGTGTGTGTGGAGAGGGGGGCTCACTGACAGAGGAATGAGTGTGGGGAGGGGGGCTTATTGACTGAGGGGAATGTGTGTATGTGGGGACGGGGGCTCACTCATGGAGGGGAATTTGTGTATGTGGGGACGGGGGCTCACTCACGGAGGGGAATGTGTGTGTGTGGGGGGAGGAGGGCTCATTGACAGAGGGGAATGAGTGTGGAGAGGGGGGCTCACTGACTGAGGGGAATGTGTGTGTGTGGGGGGAAGGGGGCTTACTGACAGAGAGAAATGTGTGTGTGTGGGGAAGGGGGCTTACTGACTGAGGGGAATGTGTATGTGTGTGGGGAAGGGGGCTTACTGACAGAGAGAAATGTGGGTCTCATTCAGAGCCGCTCGTAAGCGGCCGCTCGTTCGTTCCGAGCGATGTTCGCACATCTGCGTATGGGTTTTAATACGCATGCGCGAACCAGTCAGTGCCGCCAGAAATCGTGTGCTCGCAATATAGCAAATGCCTGCTAATTTGAGTGACAGGATGAGGCGTATGTGGGTGGTAACAGGGGAAGGTGCTTGAAAACGGGGAGTGGAAATCAGAACGCACGCGTGCTTAAAGGTCAAAACGGGCGTTTTAAGGGTGTGCATAATTAACAAAGCAGCGTCATCGACCACATCACTTGTTTGTCTTTTAGCCAGAACTACTCGCATGATTGCGGTAGGAAAAACCAACCACAAGAATAGCGAGCAGTTCATACGCTGTTCGATGTACTCGATTAATCTAATAAATAGCGGACATGACGTATGATGCGAGCGGCCAGGGGGCGTTTTTTACAAAATAACGACCGCATGTTTTGTTCGCTCGTTCAGACATGGAGGCGTCAACAGACCGCAAAGAGCGAATGGTTAATTTAAATAGCCACCCCCTTTTTCTAAACGAGCGAGCACAAATAGCGTCCGGCTCTGAATCAGACCCTGTGTGTGTGTGGGAAAGGGGGCTTACTGACAGAGAGAAATGTGTGTGAAAATCACAGAGAGAAAGAGGGGAATGTGTCTGTGTATGTGGGGGTAATCAGTGACACAAAAATGGCACAAAGTAGAATGTGGGGAGATTGCTGAGAGAGAGGAGAATGTGGGGGTGATCGCTGAGAGAGAGAGAGAAGTGTGGGTGGGGGATTGCGGCTGCCTGATACAATAAAGTTTTTTTTTTTATTTGAGCTTAGGCGCTAAAGACGTCATGATATCACGCACGCTGCACCACTGACAGGATCCAGCCATAGCGTGAAGAGGAGCAGCCAGAAAACATAGGAGAAGGTAAGTGTCTGTGGTCTGTTAGGGCTGTATGTGAGTGCTGCCTAGAGACAGAAGGGGTGCTGGCCGGAGAGATGCTGCGGAACTGGAGTTGCAGAAACACAGTGAGTGGGAGGCCCTGCCTATATTGCCAGTCCTGGTCCCCACGATTTCTGATGGCTGCCCTGCACTTTGGTCCCAATTTTTTTTTTGGTGGAGGAGGAGGGGGGGGGGCGGGTGTCACCGTGCGTTACAGCACCGGGTGACACCAACCCTAGTGACGCCTCTGCTTAAAGGGCAAACTTCAGTCCTGGCGCCGGCTCCCTCTTACCGTTACTGGTAGAATTAACTTAATCAAGATGGTGGTGCAGCCAAAATTTGTGTACGTTTTGCAGCATTCTCCTGTTTTTATTACAGATACATTGTTTAGGCATTTGAATAGTCTTCTTTCTTCATTGGTCTGGGTGAATCGTCGACCACGTATTCAATTGGCAGCTCTGATCCGATCTAGGTCTGGGGGAGGTTTGGCTCTTCCAAATTTCAAATTTTATTATTATGCGGCGCAGATGGCACATATACGGTTATGGCTTCAAGATGACTCCCCTAATGCCCTGCACGTTTTGTTGGTCTCTCAGATTTTCCCTAACTTTACACCATTACAGGCCTTGCTTGCGGGTAGAATTATACAGAAAGGCCCTCCCCTGTTGATGCAAGCTATTAAGATATGGAAATTGGTGACTAGTATTCTACAGTTTACGGGATTAGATCCAGACACTTCTCTATGTAGTTATCGTATATTACCTGAACTGGCCTCTTTACAGCTTGAGGTGACATGGGGTTCTAACGGTGTAACTACATTGGGTCATTTATATGACACTTCAATTCTTAAATCTTTTCCACAACTCCAAGAAGCTCATCATCTCCCTCAATCATATTTCTATAGATATTTACAATTACGGCATGCTCTCTCAGCACAATTTTCAGATGGCCCTCCTCTAATTCAAATATCCCCATTGAAGTCATTCCTTTTATCTTTAGGTCCCCGAAAGACGCTTTCTTACTTATACTCCTATATATTGTCTTCTTATCATAAGGATAGTTTACCACATCTTAGATCAAAGTGGGAGAGAGATATTGGCCTTATAAGTGATACGGACTGGGATAATGCTCTAGAAGCTCCTCGTATTTCCACGACTTCTATAAGATTTCAACAGATTCAACTGTGCATTCTACACCGTACCTATTTAACTCCTGTTCGTTTGCTAAAATTTTGGGGGAGAGCATCTGACATATGCCCTAAGTGTAAAATTAGTAGCGGTACTTTCTGGCACCTTCTATTGGATTGTCCGGTGGTTAGCATTTTTTGGAATAAGGTTCTGAGAGTTTTGTCCAATACAGGTATTGCTCCCACTTTAGCTACACCATTGATGTGGTGTTTAGGCTCTATGGACGAGGGGGTAGTGGACAGATATTTTAAGCAATACATTGTCAATATGTGTACACTAGCTAAGGTATGTGTGGCACGGTCGTGGATGGCTCCTACAGGGCCAGATTATAATGCTTGGCTGTCCTTGGTCCGTACCACTGTTGAACATGAAAAACATGTGTTTATTTGTCGCAAAGCTGAGAAGAAGTATGAACGTATCTGGAGCAGTTGGCTTAAATCCTGTTATGCCCGTGCACTGCCTAATGATTGACCGGTATATTATTGTTAGGATAGTGAGGTAGATTGTTACTTTGTTGGAGGTAATGTGCTGTGTGATAAGTTGAGAGCAGAATTTATTGGGATCTAGTTAATTTTGCCAATTTTTCAGGTGTTATTTTTGACAATATTCCAATATTTGTATATTGTGGTACATATATATATATATATATATATATATATGTTTATGTGTGTGTATATGTATGTGTTGATGTATGTATATATATATATATATATTTTTTTTTCTCTATGTTTATTGTTTTGGTATACAGATTAATATTATATTTTTTATAAGCAATGGATCTGGGATGCAGTTTGTAGATCTAGGTTTTATATTCCAGATACTGTTATTTGATTATGGGTATATGTGTGCATATGTGTGTATGTATTTATGTAGGTGTATGTGTATATATGTGTATGTATGTATGTATATATGTGTATGTGTAGGTATGTATATATATATATGTATATTAATATATATTTTTTTATTATTTATTTTGTTTGGTTATTTGTTGATGTATATCTATAAACCAATAAAAATTTACTCAATCTAAAAAAAAAAAAAAAAATGGTCCGGCACACATCCCTACTACCAGCCAATCGGAATAGTCATTCTGAGGACCAATCAGCTGTCGTTTATGAGAAGGTACATGATTCAAAGGTGGGAAAGGTCAGTTTGGCTGCTTCATTTTGCAGAATAAAGTTGGTTACTGAAGTGCAATTACGGTTGGATGTTTGTGTGTATTGTTTAGTGCTATTGACGGTGTAAAAATAAATACAACAATGTCATCCAGGCAAAGTGGTGACTGGTCACCCAGGAAGAGATCCAGGATTGTGGTGTTACGTGAAAATGGTCTTTCGTATGCAGCAATTGCGAGAGAAATTGGTGGGAATGTGACAACATCAGGAATATGAAAGTTTTGTTTACGCTATCAGGATAAAGTGCACAACAGCTGTTGATGATAGGAGAATAAAATGGATTTGCGTCAGGGACAGATGGATGTCATCTGCGGCCATTAGCAGTAAACTGAGTGCAACTGGTGTTTTTGTCAGTACAAGAATGGAACGGAGAAGACTAATGGAGGTTGGCCTAAAAGGTAGGATTCCCCGAAAAAAGCCATTGCTGAATAAAAAGCAGCGGCAGAAACGAATGCAGTGGGCAAAAGAACACATTGCATGGACAGAAGGTCAGTGGAAACAAGTGATATGGGTGACGAAACTAAGATATCGATATTAGGCAGTGATGAGAGAAAATATGTGAGACGTCACATCGGGGAAGAGGTACATCCAGATTGCATTCAAGCGACAACAAAGAATCCTACAAGTGTTATGATCTGGGCATGTATGACAGCAGATGCTGTAGGCCGCCTTCATGTCATAGATGGCACACTGAACAGCAGAAAATACGTTAACACCATCCTACAACCAAACTTCTACCTTCTATCAGGGATCTTTTTCCAGATGATGCCCCATTTTGTTCCCAGCAGAATTCAGCTCACTGCCACACTGCACGGACATGCAGAAAAGGGGTTCACGGAGAATGACATACAGGTGCTGGGATGGCCAGGAAACAGCCCAGACCTGAACCCCATAGAACATTTGTGGTTCCGTTTGAAAAAACTGGTACATCTGAGACGTCCATCCAATAAAAGACAATTAATTGAGGCTATAATTGTCTCATGGTACCACATAATAAAGAAGGAAGAGCTCCAAACATTGGTTGACTCAATGCCACGTCGCTGTGCTGCGGTCTTGAAAAATAAAGGATACCCAACGAAATACTGATGGGACAGTAACATCATAAGTACACAGGGATTTTCACCCTAAGTGGTGTTTTCACTGCATAACTTCCCTTGTAATGCAAATATTTGACCTCTATTTATTGTGTTGAATCCAGCATTAAATTTCCTTTCATTTGATATATAAATCATTGTACTGCATGAAGTGTAACAGTTTTTATAAGCATTTGAAGTTGAAAAACATTAAAATTTCAAAATGTGTCCGCAATTTTGGCCACCACTCTATGTATATATATATATATATATATATATATATATATATATATATATATATACACCTTACTGCATCTCATCAATGCACATGTAACTTATACTGTTGCACTGTATATTATATTTAAAATATCTACATATATACTGTATATATAATCTCACAATGTACCTCTGACCTACATACTGTATACAGTGACAGTCGGTAAAGATATATGTACATTGTGAGAATATTTATATATGCCTTTGTGATTTATATATATATATTATATAATCTAGATATAATATACAGTGTAAAAGTAAAAATTACATGTACATTACAAGTTATTTGTATATACTATCTAACTTTTACTGTCAGACACTGTGCCTGTGTGACCCAGTCAGTTTTTATTACTGCCAGTGACAGTCTATAGTCGTCTCTGACCTCCTTCTCCTTCCCTGTTGCTAAAGTACTGAGTGCTGATCCTGAGATAGGGGAGGGGCGGTGCCGAGCTGTCAGCAAGACTCGGAGCCATAGAGAGCTACTGCATATGCGCAGAAGCTGCTGCTGGAACCCGAACAGGGAATGCTGCTGATTGGAGCAGAGCTCCGATCACACGGCAGCCAGCCCCGCAGCAAAATCAATCAGCCCGGCAGCAAGCCAGATAAGGGAGGATGGAGCCGACCCAGCGGGAACTCTCCCGAGTTCCCGGCGGCCCAATCCGCCCCTGAGTGCTGGCATCACTTATTAAAGACCCTAACCCACTGGCACCCCCCACCAGGGGCGTAACTATTCCTACGGGGGCCCAATAGAAAAACACTTTACAGGCCCCCCTCTCAGGGAATGCCTGCCGTTTGAGGGCGGCCCTACTGACATCACTAGTGATGTCAGTAGTGAGCTTCCGGCTCTATTAGAGCCGGAAGCTCACTGGGGCTTTTTGGCAGACGAGACCCTACCACAAGGGTCCCGTCGCAAGCCTGATGGTTGCGACCATCACCTGGCCGCTCACAAAAGCTGTGCGAGCGGCCAGGTGGCCGTTTTTAAAAAAAAAAGCGGCTGCCCTGATTCAGAGCGAACGCTCACTTTTTGCGAGCGTCTCTGAATCAGGGCCTGTGTGTGCAGCAACGACAGCTGGAGCTTTCAGAGCAGTAAGGACCACTGACCGTGTATAACCTGTCACACCAGATTGGCGCCCTCTCTACTTATAGCGGCACCGATAATGACAGGGACGCCCCGTCATTCTAACTGCTTCCCTGCATTATTACATGTAGGGAAGTGGTAACTGCAGCACATAACTTACACAGATACCGGAAATACATTTAACTTAATTTCATCTGCCCCATAGTGCGAATCACTGAGGTTTATACATGATTCAGAGAAGAGTCCTGTTTATCTGAAAACAGGACTCTTCTCAGCGTTATGCAATTCATAGAGCAGGTTGAAGTGAAGAAGCTTATTACTTCTCAAGAGAACAAGTCTGGCCACTTGAGGAAGCAGCCAGGAAACACGACCAGTATACTCCCTGACGTGAACAATTTTATTCCATTTATGCTTTAGTTTTTGGATTATATTGATTTTATGTCCAATGTTATTTTACTGATACATTTTAATTATAAAAAAAAGCATTCTTATATATTACACTGCACAACAATGAAAATGTTTCCGATGTGAAAATAGTTACTTCTAATTGATTTCAGCATGCAAAGAATGAATATGACATATAAAACTCTCAGTTAGCTCTGAGTTCCGAGATATAGCCCATTTATGACGATGTAGGGGTATTCCTAGTGAAGTGGGCAGAATGGAGAGAATGTTACCAGCAATCTGCGTTCCGCGCAGAGGGGGCGGGGCCTAATGACCCAATTAAGTGAATCAGTTATTTGTAGAGATGAGCAGTTCGGATTCTGTGGAATATCGAACCGCTCCAAACATAGGGGATCTGAGTCCACCCGAACCCTGTTCGGGTGTTCCCCGCCTGACTCGGATCCCGAACGGCGGCCTAATGATGTCGTATTCTGGTGAGAGAATCCGATGTCAGGGCTTCTCTAGTGTAGTTATATTTATTTAAACAAAAAAAGGATGGTTGCTACACTAGTATTACATCATTCAAGAAACCCCATATTCTTACATCTCACAAATTATTTATTGGGGGTGCTGCCTACTGACAATTGATAAGGACATAATTTAAAGGGGATAGAAAAGAATTGTCTTAGGTAATGGCGCACTAAATAAATTGTATTATTTTAAAATATACCTTTTATTCTATAATATAAAAGGTTTCTTCACAACAGCGAAATATTAAAAGGAACACATTGTTCCTAAACATGACCAAAATACATACATAATTAAGACATAACAAAACAATAAAAATAAAAAATAAAGTGTGTAAAATCAAGGTCTCTAGGTGTATTTATTAATTAATAATTAATAAAGGTGCTTACTATGTATACCCCTGTTTATTCTACCTAGTATTATGTATTCTCAAAAATGAAGATAAAGGATTTTCAATAGTTAGGTTAATGTTGTATACTGTGGAAGTGCTTCTTGTTCAGCACAAATGTAACAGGTAATAGTTACACTGTTACAACAAAAGTTCCTGGAAATTGATACATAAACTAAGTCTGTTATGAGCCGAATTTCTATATCAGTTAATATCCTTAAAAACAAAGGAAATCATATTATACGTAATATGAGTGAATATTAGGCTTTTATATGTGGTGCTTATACAACATCACCGCTCTCTATCATGCTATCGCCCTTCAGCAATATACTGCACGCATCACCGTGCAGTAGTATAGGGCAATGGATCAAATAATTATTATGTCAGCACTCACACTTAAGTGTTGTTATACACTCCTCTCTCATACGGATTGTAAATATGTAATTATACCGCTGTACAGACATTTATTATTTTATATATAGTGGACAGAGGGCCTGATTCAGAGCTGAACGCTCAGACCAGAGCGCTCGCTCTGAATCAGGGCCCTTCTCCCTGAAAATGGAGCGGCCTTATGGACGCTCGCATATCTGTGGGTTACCACCCACAGCTATAGCGAGCGTCCATGATGATGGTCGCGATGGTCAAGACCATCACGACCATCGGGCTTGCGACGGAGACCCTGCGGTAGGGTCTCGCTGCCGCAAGCCCTGGAGTGATTTTGACTCTATCAGAGCCAAAATCACTCCCACTGACATCACTACTGATGTCAGTGGGGCCGGCTTCAGACGGTAGGCCATGCCCCCGGCACGCCCACCAAAGGGGGCGTGCTGTCAATCAACATCGACAGCACGCCCCCTTTGGTGGGACACCCGGAGCGACGGAGAGCCCGTCGCTATCCGGGTCTCGCGCATGCGCACGACGGAGCTCCCTCTGTCGTGCGCATGCGCAGTGGGGCAACATCGACCTGCTTGCGAGCGTCCTGCACTCGCGAGCGGGTCTTAATGACCCCCAGATTCCTCTCTACTATAAGTAACGGGGACAAGAATGCACAGAAGGAACATATGATAAGTTCCATGTGCTGAGCCAGAGAGGTATCTGTCCTAGTAGTAGGGGGCATACCACTGTGGGCATTATATAAAAGGGGCACTACTGTGGGCATTATGGTGTAATGTGAATAAGGGGCACTATGGGCCTGATTCAGAGCCGGACGCTCTGAATCAGGGCGTTTTTTTTACTTTTGGAGCGGCTTCCTGGCCGCTCGCATAGCTGTGGGTGACTACCCACAGCTATAGCGAGCGGCCATGATGATGGTCGCAATGGTCAAGACCATCGCGACCATTGGGCTTGCGACGAGACCCTTATGGTAGGGTCTCGTTCATCGCAAGCCCCAGAGAGCTTTCAGCTCTAACAGAGCCGGAAGCTCTGCACTGACATCACTCATGATGTCAGTCATGCCGCCCCCAAACGGCAAGCGTTCCCTCGGGAATGCCTCCGGTTGGGCAGCCACACCCCGGCCCGCCCACCAAACGGGGCGAGCTGTCACTCAACAACGACAGCTTTCCCCCTTTGGTGCGAGACCCGGAGCGACGAATTGCCCGTCGCTAGCCGGGTCTCGCGCATGCGCACGACGGAGCCGGCTCTGTCATGCGCATGTGCTGTGGACCTCCATCAACCCGGTTGCAAGCGCTTAGCGCTTGCGACCGGGTCTCAATCAGGCCCTATGTGTGGTGTAATGTGAATAAGATTGTGCACTGTGACTCCTTGGGCCGTAGCCACCTGTGTATACAAGTACTGTGACTCTGCTGGCCGTACCCCACTGGGTGGGTGCACTACCTTTCATTTCTGCCACTGCTGTGTGGCAATGTTTCATAGATGTGTTTAAAAACTGTGGTGTCTGTGTCGTTGTGCCGCTGCTCTGACGCTTGGTAACAAGCCAGCTCACTGCAACCTTTGGCCAATAATGGTGAAAACTGTAATTTACACTGTGAGATTGTCTAAATTGACTGTACATGACTGGAAATTAATGTTATTGAGGTTAATAATACTGTAAGAAGAAAAAAAGGACCAATTTATGCGATTTTAGACTTTTTTGTCTGGCAAAAATGGTCCGGCGCACATCCCTAGTTATTTGTCCCCTCCCCTATTCAAATGTATGCGATTCACGGGATTACCCACACAAGGTAACTGTGGTGCACTGAGTGACAAGCATAGTGAGCGATTCCACCAAGACATTTCAGCAATGGAACAAAGATATCAGGGGAGGTGAATCACTACTGTTGGACAGTGACAAGAGATGCCCCAGAAGAGGAGTACAAGCGACAAGCAAAGAGAAAGCACCCCCATGAATAGGCCACTATATTACATAGTACTTTCCTATGCTGTATGTTTGTTTCGTATGCTGTATGTTTGTTTCGTTTTGTGCTCTTATTTGTGATTGATTGAATTAAAACAACATTTATTTATGTTCTATCAAGAAAATATCATATTATTTTAAAAAAGCTTTTCACTAGGACTATATTACTAATGTACATACAGTATAGTGCAAGTAGTGTAGCTCAAAAAATAGAACTAGTAAAAACATTCTGAAATCATTTTAGTTTTTCTTGACCTCAAATTAGTAATGTATGACTATTTTTAGAAAGGAAACAAATTAAAAGTATTAATTTGTTGTACAGTGATTATCAACTTACTGTTAGTAAATTGCAAAAAAAAAACATTTTAATAATAAATTTGTCCATGACAGATTGTTTTGTACTTTTAATGTCACTTATAAATGTATATATAATAAACACTACTTGAACCTAAAGGAATAGCCTCCATTATTGAAATAAATCCTTTATTAATGGTTCCAAGGCAGAGGTTCCCAAACTCTGCCATTACAGTCCACATTTTAATCATATCCATGCTTGAGCACAGGTGACTTAGGGGTCTATTTACTAAGCTGTTAGGAGTTAAAATGAACTGTGATAAGGTACCAGCCAATCAGCTCCTAACTGCCATTAAGTATAGATGGGGTTTTCCTTTCTCTCTGATTCGTCTGAAGGGAGACAACTGTCTGCTAAATCCAAAGAAGATGCTCTTCGATTGCTGACAAAGCTTAACCTAACTCCTCCTAGCGTTGAGACTGCTCTGACATCTCAAAAGAGTCCGACTAACAAGCAGTCTTCCGGCTCTCCCATAGCTCCAAAGCACGTTTGTTCAGCAGTGCCTTCTACTTCTGCATCTCCCCGCAATCCACCCTGAGTTTGGTTCTTCACTCATCCTGGTTGGAGCTATGCCAATTTTTTGCTAACCTTTTTGAGTTATTACAAAATTGGGTTGGTTTACCTTTGATGTCTTATATAGTAAGCCAATGTTTGTGTGAAGTATCTGCGCTTTTGCAGGTTTAGGGTTTTTTGTTTCTCTAGATATTTTTTACACAAATTTTTTTTGATAAATGCTTTCTTTTTCATATATATTATATGTATTATTTTTCGGTCATGTTAGCAGTGTGATCTATGATATGCTTCCGTATTTCGGATAATTTTCTGTAGTTGTGATTTGTATTGAGTAGGGTTCTTTTTTCAGTGATATCAGTTGGAGTGAGGCCAGTGCCTTACCCCTTCGGGTCAATATGACCCTTTCTGAGCTTTGGTGGGATTTTTTTCCCCTACCGTTCCTCTTATAGGTGCTCAGTATGTCGGACTCTTCCCTCTTGGGGTTTACGAGTCTTAATTTTTCTTTTTGTGTATTATTTTATCTTTTTTTTTTCTTTTTCTGATTTTGTTTTTTCTTTTTTTCGGGGGGGGGGGCATTTTTTGTTATATTTGATAGATTATTATTATAACTGTCAATTCGTATTGTAATTTACCATGCTAATGGTTTAAATAGTCCACAAAAGCGGACCAAGTTATTCTTAGATTTAAAGCGAATGTCTGGTGATTTGATTTTTCTCCAGGAAACGCATTTCCATGGTTCTTTACACCCTGAACTCCAGTCCTAAAAGTATCCTGTTGTATTTCATGCCTGTGATCACTCACAAAAAAAAGGGGAGTGGCGGTTCTGGTTGCTAGTCATTTACAGTTGGAACCGGAAACGCTGTTAAGAGATAGGAGGGGTAAGTTTATTATCATAGTGGGCATGTTAAATAATACATTGGTTACATTGGTGAATGTTTATGCCCCAAATGTAAATCAGTCATCTTGGTTTTGCTGCTCTTGACTCAAAAATGTCTTATTATCATAAGGGGGAGGTAATTTTAGCAGGGGATTTTAATACAGTTCTTCATAAAAAATATGACAGATCCCACCCCTTACCTCCTTCATTGACTTATATTGGAGAGCGTAATTCTAAAGCCCTACTATCCCTACTTAAAAATCACTTATTGTTTGACACCTGTCTGGTGCAGGAGGCTCTTGCTAAAGATTATACAGTCAGGTGCATAAGTATTGGGACATTGACAGAGTTTTCATATATTGGCCTCTATTCACCACCATAATGGCTTTGAAATGAAGCAAACAAGATGTGCTTTAACTGCATACTTTCAGATTTAATTTGTGGGTAATTACATCCACATCAGGTGAACGGTGTAGGAATTACAACGGTTTCTATATGTGCCTCCCACTTTTTAAGGGGCTAAAAGTAATGGGACTATCAACTCAAAAGCTATTTCATGGACAGGTGTGGGTTATTCCCTCGTTATTTCATTATCAATTAAGCAGGTAAAAGGTCTGGAGTTGATTCTAGGTGTGACATTTGCATTTGGAATCAGTTGCTGTCGACTCTTAATATGAGATCCAAAGAGCTGTCACTATCAGTGAAGCAAGCCATCATTAGGCAAAAACATTAGGTGTGGCCAAATCAACTGTTTGGAACATTCTTAAAAAGAAAGAATGCACCGGAGAGCTCAGCAACACCAACAGACCCGGAAGACCACGGAAAACAACTGTGGTGGATGACAGAAGAATTATCTCCCTGGTGAAGAAAAACGCCTTCACAACAGTTGGCCAAATCAAGAACACTTTCCAGGAGGTAGGTGTATATGTGTCAACAATCAAGAGAAGACTTCACAAGAGTGGATATAGTGGGTTCACCACAAGATGTAAACCATTGGTGAACCCTAAAAACAGGAAAACCAGATTAGAGTTTGCCAAACAACATCTAAAAAAGCCATTACAGTTCTGGAACAACATCCTATGGACAGATGAGACAAAGATCAACTTGTACCAGAGTGATGGGAAGAGAAGGTTATGGTCAGTTCTGGAATCCTATAAGCTTGTCTGAAGAGGTGAGTTTTCAGGGAACGCTTGAAGGATTGAAGACTAGAGGTAAGTCTTATTGTGCGTGGTAAGGTATTCCATAGAGTGGGTGCAGCCCGAAGAAAGTCCTGTAACCGCAAATGGGAGCAAGTAACGCGCGGGGATGAGAGACACAGATCTTGTGCTGAGCGGAGAGGTCAGGTTGGGAGATATTTTGAGATGAGTGAAGAGATGTATGTTGGTGTAATTCGGTTAATGGCCTTATGTGTAAGTAACAGTATTTTGTATTGAATACGGTAGAAAACCGGCAACCAATGGAGGGACTGACAGAGCGGGGCAGCAGACGATGAACATTTGGCAAGGAAGATAAGCCTCGCAGCTGCATTCATAATGGATTGTAATGGCGATAGCCTGTTTTTGGGAAGACCAGTAAGGAGACTGTTGCAATAGTCAATGCGGGAAATAATGAGTGCATGGATTAGAGTTTTTGCAGTGTCTTGTGTGAGATATGGTCGAATTTTGTATATGTTTTTTATATGTATGTAACATGATTTTGAGACAGATTGAATGTGGGGAACAAAGGACAGTTCAGAATCAAGGATGGCACCAAGGCAGCGAGCTTGTGGGGTGGGGTGGATTGTTGAGCTATCAGCAGTGATAAAGAGATCAGATTGGTAACTGTTATTGGCCGGTGGAAATATAATTAATTCTGTTTTAGAAATATTAAGTTTCAGGTAGCGAGATGACATCCAAGATGAAATGGCAGCAATACATTCAGTGACACGGACCAATACAGATGGTGATAAATCTGGAGAGGATAGGTAGATTTGAGTATCATCCGCATACAGATGGTACTGAAATCCAGAAGAGCGGATTAGTTTGCCAAGAGAGGTGGTATAGATTGAGAATAGCAAAGGACCTAAGACAGAGCCTTGCGGTACTCCAACTGATAGAGGTAGCGAAGAGGAGGCAGAATCAGAAAAACGAAAAGAAAAAGAGCAATCAGATAGGTAGGAAGAGAACCAAGAAAGAGCTGTGTCCTTAAGACCTAGGGATTGTAATGTTTGTACGAGAAGAGAGTGGTCAAGTGTCAAAAGCAGCAGAGAGATCTAGAAGAATTAGGAGTGAGTAATAGCCTTTAGCCTTGGCAGTGACCAAATCATTTACTACCTTAGTCGAAAGCTAGACTGAAGTGGGTCCATTAAGTTGTGGGTGTTAAGAAAGTGTGTGAGGCGGGTATAGACAAGTCTTTCCAGTAGCTTGGATGGGCATGGGAGCTGGGAGATAGGACGGTAATTTGAGAGAGTGTTAGGGTCAGAATTTTTTTTTTTCAGAATCGGTGTAATCACTGCATGCTTGAACAGTGCTGGAAAGATGCCAGTAGAGAGAGAGAGAGATTACAGATTTTAGTTAGGGTTGGGATGAGCACAGGAGACAGAGCTTTACTAATTTGTGAGGGTATAGGATCTAGAGGAGAGGTAATAGAGTAGGAGGATGAGAAGAGGGAAGATACTTCATCTTCGTTTGTGGGGTCAAATGAAGAGAATGTGCCAGAGGGTTCAGGTAGGGAATTGAGTAGGTCACTAGCTGAGGAAGAGAATAACATTTCATTTCGGATATTATTAATCTTGTCCTTGAAATAGGAGGCAAGATCTTGTGCACAGATAGTAGCAGGTGGCTTGGGTGAGGGAGGGGTAAGAAGCAGTTTAAATGTATTAAAAAGTCACTTGGGGTTAGAGGCTTGAGCAGGGATAAGAGATTGGAAATATGTTTGCTTGGCAGTGTCCAGAGCAGTACGATAAGAGTTGTAGATAGACTTATATGTGAGGAAGTCACGTGGAGTGCGAGACTTTCGCCACTGACGTTCCTCTTTAGATAAAGACATTGATTCTTTTCTAGCAAAGTGTCATCTCCCTAAATTAACTAGTGCTAAGGTTGCTCAATTAAGCTCAGGTATCTCTTTAGAAGAGTTGGAGACATTAAAATCCCAAAAATCTGGTAAAGCCCCTGGTCAAGACGGCTTCTCCCTACTGTACTATAAGAAATTTAAATCTATTTTATTACCCCATTTGTGCAGACTTTTCAAAGGGTTTCTTAAGGGTGAGACTATCGTCTTGTACTTTGGAGGCTAGAATTGTTGTTATACACAAACCTGGGAAGGATCCTAATATCTGCTCAAGTTATAGGCCTATATCCCTTCTCAATGATATTAAGTTGTCCTCCAAAATTTTGGCAACTAAACTTGGTGAGGTACTACCACAGCTTGTCCACCCTGATCAGGTGGGTTTCATGGCGGGTCGACAAGCCCAGGATAATACAAGAAGCACAGTGGATCTTATCCACATCATAAATAAAAGATGCCTTCACTCATTTCACTAGATGCTGAGAAGGCATTTGATAAAATCTTCTGGCCTTTTAGGTTTGCTACTCTTCAGAGTTTTGGTCTGGGAGGGAATCTTCTGAGAGGTATAAGGATTTTGTATTCCAACCTGATGGCAAGGGTTCGAGTGAATGTAAGGGACTCTGATCTCTTTGGAATTAGTAATGGCACCAGGCAGGGCTGTCCCCTTTCCCCTTTGCCTTAACTATAGAACCTCTTGCTTGTTTAATACGGTCTTCCCCTGATATTAAAGGGATTCAAGTTGGTGAGAGGGAATGTAAAATGTCACTCTTTGAGGATGACTTATTACTTATACTTTCTTCCTTTTTCAAACTCTATCTTCTTATTCTACCTTTGCTGGATACCGAATTAATTATTCTAAATCGGAGGCCCTCCCGTTACATGTATCCCCAGACACCTGTAAACTATTAGAACACAATTTTCAATTTGCTTGGCATTCCAAAAAGATAAAATACCTTGGGATCTATATCACTATAGTTCTCTATATAAGGAAAATTTCCAAACTCGTTTTGCTAATGTGGAATTAAAAACTTGGAGGGGCCATATAATACCTTGGTTTGGCAGGATGACTGCAGTTAAAATGAATGTGCTGCCCAGAATTCTTTATTTTATGCAGACTATACCAGTAGGAATTCCCAGTGAGGTTTTGAGTCGGGTGCAAGGAGCAATAATTACATTTATCTGGCTAGGTAAGCCGCCTAGAGTGAAATTCTCTACTCTTATTAGGAGTCCCATAGAAGGTGGATGTGGTCTTCCTGATGTGCGAAAGTATTATTTCTCCACTTGTTTAGGCCAAGCACTCACCTGGTTTACACCTACAAGCAATTTACCGTGGGTACAAATTGAAACTGCTGACTCCTCATTGTATTCTCTGTCCTCCATTATCACTCCCTCCATTTTCTAAACGGAGTGCATTGGGGCTTGGTCCGACTACTAAACTGACTCGTTCGATATGACTTTTATGCACTAGGCGATTTAACCTTTCATCCTATCCATCCCCCTGACTCCCATTTGGGATAACCCAGATTTTCTTCCTGGATTATATACCAATAGGTCACACTCGTGGTTCAATCTACCATCACATCCTAGATTTCCGTTTGATTGTATACAGGGCAGCACCTGGTATTCATTGGAGGATTTGGTACAAAACTATCAAAATTTCTCACCCAATCCTCTATGAATACTTTCAAATTAGGACATTTCTTAATTCTCTGCCTAAGGACTCTATTTGTAGACCATTTACGCCTTTTGAGAGGTTTTGTTACCATACACCTAAGAGACAGTATCATTACACCTTCTATATTACCTACTTTGTGCAAATACACTTTCCCATGAAGTGGCGTGGGAAGCAGATTTGGGTTTTCCTCCTAGTGAGGAATCATGGGAAATTAGAAGCAATGTGGCAAATTCTTCCATCGCCACTCTGATAAAAGAAAACATAAAATCTATAGGAGATGGTACTTGGTTCCCACCAGATTGTGTAGGATTTTCCCATCCTCTTCCCCACTGTGCTGGCGGAATTGCGGTCAGCGGGGTGATTTTATACATAACTGGTGGACATGTCCCAAAATCACTAAAATGAGAAAATTCTTATTGAACAATGTATTTCATATCTCGGTCCCTTTAAGCCCATGGACTGCCCTATTGGGGCTACCTGTATCTGGGCTGAATTCGCTCTCAAATAAACTGGTCCTCCAATTAGTACATGCTGCAAGGTGTACTTTGGCCAAGTCTTGGAAACAACCATCCGCCCCTGCATCACATTTAGTTCACTCCAAGATTTGGTTTATTGCCAATATGGAGAAAATCACCTTGGCTCTTAGGGATCAGTCAGATAAATTTAATATGATATGGGACCCATCGTTTAATTACTCAACTACTACTCTCTCTAGGATTTGATGCCTTGTCTGTCCAAATACTATATTTTACAAATGTTATGGTGGTACTATATGTGTAGGATGAGTTCTAATACAATATTTATATGCTGCCTCCCCCCTATTTTTGTTTTCTTCTGGTTTTTTCCTCTTTCATTTTATTCATTTAAAAATAGTTCTGAAAATGTAAGGTGAATATTTATGTTTAATATGATATGGATATGACTTCAATTGTATTGATTTTCTTATATCTTTAACAATTTGTTGTTGTTTTTATTCAAAGAAAAGGAGAATACGATGGTTAAAAACCAAAAATAATAGAGACTGCCTGATTCAGAGGCTCTCTCAAAAAGTGAGCGCTCGCTCTGAATCAGGGCGGTCGGTTGGTTTTTAAGTTGCGGCCTCTTGGCCACTCGCATAGCTGTGGGTTACCACCCACAGCTTATGCAAGCGGCCATGATGATGGTCGCAATGGTCAAGACCATTGCGACAATCGGGCTTGCGACGAGACCCTTGTGAGCTTACGGCTCTAACAGAGCCGGAAGCTCTCACTGACATCACTGGTGATGTCACCGAGGCCGCCCACAAACGGCAGGCGTTCGCTTGGGAACGCCTCCGTTTGTGAAGCCCCCCCCGGCCACACCTACAAAAGGGGTCGAGCTGTCGAACATCGACAGCTGCCCCTTTTGTAGAGAGTCCCGGAGCGAGCGCTTTTTGCACTCGCTTCGGGGCTCGCGTGTGCACTGGCCCACCATCGACCCAGTTGCGAGCGCACAGCGCTTGCGACTGGGTCTGAATCAGGCCCACAGTGTGCACACACAAAATGGCTGCCTCCACTAGGTAGATGTTACTGAAATACTGAATATCTCAAAGCTTGTAGAGAGATAAAGTACCAACCACTAAGCTTCTGTCCCTTCACAGGCTGTGTTTGAAAAATCACAGGAGCTGGTTGGTTGGTACTTTATCAAGTCATTACCCCAGCCACCATAGGGCCGTATTCAATTAGAGCCGAAAAGTCAGAATCAGCGGAAAAGTATCGGAAATTACGTCACTTCACCAGGCGGCAAGTTTCCGCCGTATTCAATACCAAATACTTTTCGCGTACGTGAAACATCAATGCAATCTAATCAACAGAAAAGTTTTGCCTGTGAATAGCAGGCGGAAAAAAGTGGAGGGAGAGAAATTTTTTTTTTTTATTATTTTGACTAACCCCAGAAAGTACTTACTTTTGGGGGCGAAAAAGTTCAAAGTTGGGGGACAAACTTTGAAACTAGCAAAATAGACTTCTGGGGGTCCCCAAGTATGGGGCAGGTGTTTTTTGACTGCAAGTGCTTGCGGCAGGTGGATTTTTTACATCATTTAAAACTTCACTTTAGCAACTTAAAAATATGCTAGCACCCATTTTCAAGTACCCCAAGTTTGCTGGGACTAGTTATTTCCTCAAAAAAAAAAAAAAATAAATAAAAAATGTACTGCTTAATGCTATTCTTCCCCACTTGTGTGAAGTTAGGTCAATTGGTGCCAATTCGTGCATTAAGTACCCCAAATACCTTTATTAGGGCTAATTGGCGGCATCAATAGTGATCCCCAATGTTAGTGCATCTTTTGGGGGGTGTCAGGCTGAGGTCCTCATTTTTTACAGGACTGTTTCATTTTCGCCGGGTACCATTTGAGTCCTTTCTAACTGACTACGGCGAATAGCGGGAGCACGCCCGATACTTTTCCGCATGCAAAACACGCGATATAGGCGAAAAGTCAGTCATGCGAAAAAGTATCGCAGGTGCAAAACTAATTGAATACGCCCATAGTCAGAGTTCAGAAAATCCCCAGACCTATGACGCTCAGGGCTGGTTTTCCCTAGAGGACACAGATTTTTTTTCTCATGGAGCGAATTGTTCATTGTGTATGCGCCTTAAGTCAGACAGATGCCCAAGGAGTCTACAGCTGAGCTAATTGGGTAGTTGCCATTGTTGGATTCTTTTGTTATACTATTTGCCCCATCACTACAACCCCCAGTAGTACTGAGAAGGTCATTGAACCCATGCAAACACATGTGTATGTCTATTGTAAAATGTGCACATTCCTGTATTATCCAGCACATTGCCATCCGGGCAAAAATAAAACAAAACACATCCAAGTTTATAGTATAAAGCAAGTTACAGTGAGAAGAAATGATACGGTTTACTATGGTTTAATGCAGGTAAAGGCATTGTCCAGCACGTCAGCTGATGTGGAACTATACATCTCAGCATGCCCTAACAGCATCAAAATAATGGCAGTGCATGCTGGGATTTGTAGTTCTTCATATTGCCCACCCCTGGTTTAGAGCATAGTGCATTGATCAGACGATCCGAACAATCTGTTCCCCAAAACAAAAAAAAGTGTAGACACAAGACGTTTTCTTTGTTTATTTTGCAAGTGGTGTACAGGACATAAGTCAATGCTGTGCAAAACTCACACAAACAAAAATATAAATTACATTCATCATTTACACCCCCCATTTTTAATTTATTTTACAGCAGCAATATCGTATCAGTTATTACAAAAAAAAAAAAAAGGAGAATTTCATGGCCTTTCCGACCTCCTGCTCCTTAAAGTTGGGAAAATCATGTCCAAGTTTGACAAAACAAAAACCAAAAAGTTTCCTTTAAAACAGGATTAAATATTTAAATGTACAAAACGGAAGCTCCATCGGATCCATTAGGTTTGGAGCAAGTGAAGCAACGGCTGATCTGTTTTTCATTTCAGAGTCAGCATTTCATGAAGGTACTGCAGCATAGGGGGGCGCTGAAGGACATCTAGGGATGAGGGGGAAACGTTAGACACATAACTTATGTACAACTGGTTTGCAAGTAGCCATCATCCAAGCAATAGTTACACCAAAGAGCATATAAATCTGTTTATTGAAAAATTAGAGAGTTAACATAGAACATTAATATGCAGCCACAATGGGCAGTATGCCATTTAGCATCAAGGCAATAAAACTTGTTCTGTCCACCAGTCAGCGATCCTTACATAGTGTAGTTCTAGACCAGGGGTAATGAACCTTTTATCTGCAGAGGGCCATTTTGATACATAAAACATTATTTGTGGGCCAGGTGCTGGCCGTGCCCCCTCCATGTGACATCACACAGGGGTGGGGGCCACAATCACCGGTGATTACAGTAATGCCCGGAGTATCCTCAAGATGCTCCGGGGGAGCTGTAAGGGCAGCGTAATGACCGTTTGAAGCGTCCTAAGGACACTCCAGGCGGCACTGCTACATAGATGCTGGCTGCAGTGTGCCATTCTAGGCACCCCGCTAGCCAGATGAGGTGAGCAGAAAAAAAAAGCTCAGAGGGCCAGACCAAAAGATTCCACGGGCCTTCTACAGCCCCCGAGCCTGAGGTTCCCCATCCCTGTTCTAGACTTGTCTAAAGTAAGGATCACAAAGTAGCTTTCAGCAAATATACAGGTTAATAACGTACTGCAGGAACTGTAAAAACATTAAGGGAAAATGTATCAAATTCTAAAGCGGGGAGAAGTTGCCCATAGCAAACAGCTACCTATAATTTTATAGAACGCACTTTATAAATTGCGGGATTCTGATTGGAGAAGATGCGCGTAGCAACCAATCTTTAAAATCTTTGATTGTTACCCTTCATTCCAGACAGAAAAAGGAGTTTTTAGATTAAAAATAAGAGGCTCTATGCAGGGCTTCAACATTCAGATCAACCAAACAATATTTTTAGCCCATTTGATTTTTGCTACAGCTTGGCTGTCACCATCCATTTTTGTCCCCTAGCAAAACAAAAAGGAATGTAAGGCTGGATGAGGGGCATTGACGTGTACAGGAGAGCAATACTAGATTGTGGCAATTTACCATGCAGTGTTTATTCAGCATAATACAGAGGAACAGACCCAGTTAAATAACCCCACGTTGCAACATGACGCATTTCGCTCAGGGCTAATAAGAGCAATGAATTAAGCATAAACACCTTCCTTAACCATTTACTTAAATAAATGCAGGGGGGAGAACGGACATTCCATCTGTGGGCATTTTGGCAAAAAATTACCTTCTGCTAGTAACCAGTTTGGTCTTGATTTACTAGTCTATACCTCAAATTAAAGAATCCTCCTCCTTTAGTCATATACTGTACAATAAATAGATAAAGAAAAAATAAAAGTTTGGCATCTTACTCCATTTTGTCCTCTAGTTTATGAATCGTCTGCTTGTCCAGGTAACGGCAGAATAAGGAAAGCAAATTGCTTGGCAAAAAAAGTGGTTCCACCATAGAGGATTTGGAGACATGAGAGAGCTCCTTCGCGACCAGAAATACAGTGTCCGTCCTGCAGGGGAAAAATATATATCTAGTTACAGAAGGGAGACCACATACTCAAAACCAATTCACACTGAATGTAGATTTTAGGCATTATTTGCCAATATTAGATCATGGTAACGTGTTAGCTTTTGAGAACCACCAGAAACTACGCTCCCCCACCCCCCCCCTCCTCCCAAACTACTTTCTGTCTAATACAACCCTTTCATGCAGTCTGACAGTATAGATCCAATTAAGAAAACTCAACTGTCTTTCCTTTCTACTATGAAACATGAATTCCATGATTGCTTACAAAAAAGCCTGGAATTCACTGAACACTCATGTAATCCCCTAGTTTTCCCTACAAGAAGGGAGACAGATTGGTTACTAGAGAACATTACCATTTTTCAAAGTCCCCAATGCATGGTTCCATCGGTGTATCAGAGGACAGCAGACTCTCTCCATGGCTGAGCAAAGCATACAGTATGGAGATTCCAAACTAGGCAAGAGGGAGGGGATAAAAAAAAAAAAAAAAAAAAAAAAAGAAGTAAAAAGATTTTTTCCCAAATTCTTTTAATCAAAAGGTCAGTCAAAAGGATAAAGCTGCCCAAGATAGAGCGCAGATCAGTCTCCACAACCAATAAGGCCTATTTCATGATCCCACTTTAGTACATGTAATCACCACAGTGAACTGGAGACATGGTCTGACGTGAAACCTTACAATAGGTCCTCTAAATTGCAAGCAATGAATGCTGCGGCACTACAAACTTACTTGATTTTGAAACGCCAGTGATAGAGGCAAATGGGGGCTTTCTGGCAATGGCCTAGTGAGTTCTTGAATGACTCTGATCAACTCGGTGAAGGGAAGCTCATTAATTATGGAGGTCAATGGCCCATAGAGTACTGGAAGAGACTGCAAGAAAACCATTAAGCCAGTTGCACCCATCAGGCAATCCAACACCCACTCAAGATTACCTTTTCAGTGCTGTCATTTTTTATGAGGAACGGCAGATGCTGGACCACCGTTTGGAGGATTTCCGCTGCTTGTTCGCTGTGCAGAAACGGCAGGAGCCGAGCGGTTAATTTTTTGCCTTTCCCAACTAGCAGGAGCTGTAAAAACTCATTCTCAGATTCCCTGAAAGACACATTGCAGCAGATTCAAATTGAATTGGTCAAATACTTTTAACCATAAACAGCACACTGGGTGGTATTTTCACTTGTAGCTCTAGCACTGAAAGGAACAGTCAAGATAACCAATCTGTTCTTTGAATAATAGTCTACCTCCCATGCCAAAAATTACCACCCCAGCTACTGCAGGTTGAGGGGTATGCGATAAGTTTCTGGATGTGCAGTGCATAGGTAGAATATCTAGTTGTGAACTGCAATCTTTGACTTAAGTCCACTTCACTTCCTTCAAGAAACTCATAGAACTTAGAGGCCACTGAAGAGCCAAGATCTTCTAGGACTACAAGAGTGGTCTGCGACAGCAGGAGAGTTTTGAATGGCTAAGAGCTGCTTTTGGGGAGGAAGCACCGTCCTGAAACACAGAGTGGTTTGCAAAATGTTGGCACGGGAGACAGTCCCTAAAAGATGGGGAGCGCTGCAGCTGGCCTGTGTCCACCATCACCGATGACAACGTTGCTGCCATGTGGGCCATAGTTGAGGTGGACACCAGGTTGACTGTGGCCCAGTTAAAGGAGATAGGCATCTCATCGGGATCCAACCGCTCGATACTCCATGAAAAGTTTGGTCGGAGCAAGGTTTCTGCACACTGGGAGACTTAGAGTTTGAGTGACCGCAATCAAACCTGGCCAGCATGTTGCAGCTCTGTCAGAGATAATGAGTGGTGATTAAATCCTGGATCTACAGTTTTGACCCAGAAACCAAACAGTCGGCCTAATGGACCCCAGTTGGAGGTGTGCCACCACAGAACTTCCAACGTGAGCGCAGCAGATTGTGGCTGTTTTTGCAGCCAAGACTGGTCTCGTAGCTACCATACCACTCATGGAGCAGCGCACCATCACTGGGGACTGGTACGCCAACTAATGACTCCTGCAAGTGCTGGTAGCCACTACCAGGCACCGTTGAAGAACCTCGCACTGGTGGTGAACTTCTCCATCACAACAATGTACCTGCCCACAAGTCCAGGAAAGTGGTGGATATTCAAGCCCATGAACGCATCCAGGAGCTTGGTCATCCACTGTACAGTCCAGACCTGGACCCCTGCGACTTCATGTTGCCACAAATCAAGCGCAAGGTGAGATTCGTTTTGTGTAACCGGAAGCTGCAGTGTAGACCTTCTTCCAGCATGTAAATGACCAACCTGTTTCGGACTGTTCCAGCTGCTTCGCCAAGTGGTTTGAGAACATGAAACTTTACATAGTCTCATCTGTAGAATACTTTTGAAGAAAAAAAAAAAAGTAACATTCACTTTGTAAATACAATACTTTGTGTATCTGGAAACTTATTGTATACCCCTCGTATTTACTGAAGTACAGATTTATAGAAGTGGAGGTGTTGCCCATAGCAATCAGATTCTACTGATAATTTATCCAGCACCTTCTAGAAGATAATAGCTAGAATCTGATTGGTTGCTATGGGCTTTAGTAAATATACCCCTGAATGTCTGTTCATAGAGGAGGAAGGGACAGGTAAAGAGTGTGTGTGTGTGTGGGGGGGGCGGGGGGGGGGGGGGGCGTGGGGGGGAGTACATAAAGTGGAATTTGGAGAACAGTCTATCAAGACCACACGAAAGGAACCAATCATGCCTTTAGTACTGTACAATAAGGGGAAAGCTTTTTGAAGGTTAAAAATTCTCATTTAACCAAGTCTTTAGCACTGTTTGACTTAGAAACTCAGCATCGCATTTGCTCTCTTGTGGTGGCGAAAGGCAACTTGCACATTACCCATTAAATGAAGTCAGCTTCTGCAGTTAACAGGGTAGATTGAGCAAACCTACTAAAGAGGACAAATGGAGTGGTTACCCATAGCAACCAGATTCTAGCCATTTTATAGAAGGTACTTAATCAATGGTAGCTAAAATATTAGTGTGTAGTTTGTATGTTCTCCCTGTGTTTGTGTGCATTTCCTCCCACACTCCAAAATACATACTGGTAGGTCAATTGGCTCCTGCCTAGTGCATAGGGGTGTGTGTGTGTGGTAGGAAATAGAGTGTAAGCTCCACTGGGGTAGAGACTGCTGTGATTGCCCGAATATTCCCTGTAAAGCTCTGCGGAATATGTGCGTGCTTTATAAATAACGGTTGATAAATAGCAGCACGATTGGTTGCTGTGAGTAGCACCTCAGCTTATCCTGTTGACAAGGTTGGATAAATATCCCCCCTAAGTTCCACACAGAACCTACTCATCATATCCGCCAGCCCCAATCTTTAGCGCCTCGTAGATCCTCTGCACTTTGTAGCTCTGCTTTTGCTGGAAGAGAATGTGCTGCTCGGCAGGTATGTGATGCATTTTCTTCTCCATCTCTTCCACCTCTAGCAACATCACAAACAGCTGAAATACATAAACACTAGTGATTCTCAACCAAAATGGAGACAGAGCATCACTGGTTAAACATCTTCATCCTTAGCCAGCTAATCTCACCACTGGAAGGGCTGCCACAGAAATGCCAAGGCCGTAAAAGGCTTTGATCAAATATAGTATTTTCTTGGTTTTATATGAATAGGTATTGTGGAGGTACAAATACCGCTGCAGTTCTCGTCAAGTAGGCTTCCGCATGCAAGTGACAGTCGGCGAACCATGGCTCCTGTGATCATGCCATAACTGGCTCTTTTACCTATATTAGACCGTGCAATAAAGAGCCCAATCATTGGCAGAGACCCATTTTAGCTGAGAATCTGGTTTGCCGCCTTTTGGGAAATAGACCACTTTGCCAGTTTGAGTCATGGTATAACATGACCAGTGTTGGGGTACAGGTGGAAGAGGCTGCTGCATTTGGTATGGAGAGACCCAGTACTGCCTAATTGGGATATAGGAAGACAAGAGGAGTCTTAATACCCAGAGTATTAAGGATTTTTCTACTTCAGACTGTTGATAGGGCAGTGCGCTACTGCACAGACTCCATTTTCTTCCCTCAGGGAGGCTTCAAACCCTGCTCCAAAATGGGCTCCGAGGTAAGTACTACACATGCCTGACACTATCTTGCCATTGTGTAATGGAGCATACATACGGTCAGATGAACGATTTTGCTAACTATTTGAATAATTTGAACTACGAACGATTTGACTGCATTAAAATGACCGAAATCGTCCAAAACTGACTGCAAACACATCAGATGTCAGATATCGTTATCTGACCATTGGGAACGCGCATCGTTCAGACATGTCAGATTTTCCTTCAGATCTGAACAATTTAAAAAATCGTTCATAGCTGGAGAAAACTCTGACCCTGTATGCACCATAAGTGTCACAGTGGGAGACTGGGTCTTGCTGGAGTTAAGTGGGTGACATCAGTGTTCGTACCTGCCATTACCGCTGTTCCAGCACATGTAATATATAGTCACCAGCTGGTGTGCTTTATCACACCCCACCCTGCTCCATTACAACAACTGTGGATCAGCGAGTACACCTGTACATCATCTATCCGCCAATAAACCATCCCACTGGTTAAGCAGCTGGGCTGTCTGTAGTGATAAGGCATCGACAGATGTGTACGTAACTCTGCCATACCACCGCACCCGTATGCATGCGCTTCTCCAACAGAAACGTCTCTAGGGACAGTCACCCTATACTACATGTAACAAGAAAAACATTTCCAACCTTCTCAATGTGTTTTAGCACCCGCAACTTTTGGTAGCCGAGAGCCTTTATATCCTGGAAAGAAGAAGACAGATAATCTATTACAAAGATGGTTTAGGAAACTCAGGCAAAACTACATTTCAGGGAAATAAAAAACAAAACTAAAAACACACAATTAAAAAAAATGTTGCAGTAGTTTACAGGCAGAGAAGGGCGTATCACTGGTTACAGAGTATAAATCTCTCACACTTGCCTACAGTCATTGCTACATATCATGTACGTGTATTCAGTCTAGATAGGGACCAGTCACCTTTATAGACCCTTATTGGTGAGGTCACACGTTTCACTGGTCCTTTAGGCAGGACACGCAATGGCTGCCATAAAGTCAGCAGAAAGCGCAGTGTAGGAAGGTAATATTTTCTTGCTGTAAAAGTTAAAACCACCTTTTTTTCCCCCCACAATCCACACCCAATAATTAACGCAACAGTTTTAATGTTTACATTACGCCAATAGCAGGATTTGTTGTGTACCAGTGGGGGGCACCTCACAGATTGGGAATGCACAGGCTGGAGGGAGATCTGGCAGTAATGGAGTGATCATGTGGAAGGAAGGAACATTCTGTAGACCAAAGCCAGCGACGCAGAATACAAACTGCTATACTTTTTATTCAGAGCCCCCCTAACTGACCATGGCAGGAGATTGTGGCTTCATGTACTTACTTCATCCGGTAGGACATAGGAAATGGCATCAATGGCTCTTCTGGGGCTGTAACAGGTGGAAACTGCAACTTGTCCTAGTGAACCTTCAATGTGAACCACTGGGTCAGCACAGGGGGGAGGGCGGAGAAAATACACATTAACAGTTTGACAAAGAAATAATTAAGTTACTTGTGCTCAAGTATGGCTATCCCTAAAACCTGGACTGAGTGTGCCTTGAGGACCGTGGTTGGGAACCCCTGCCTTAGGGACTATGGGGCCCACCAATAAGTGTATTTGCAATGCGATCTTGGCTCAAAATTCACATTCTAGTATGCATCAGGGATGACATGTTTCAAATTGCACATAGAAACCTAGAATTTGACAGCAGATAAGAATCATTTGGCCCATCTAGTCTGACCATTTGGGGTTAAGGATGGGTTAGAAGTTTGGTTAGGGTCAGGGGTTAAGGTAGGTTGTTAGGGTATTAGTCAGGGGCGTATCTATAATGGGTGCAGGGTGTGCGGTGCACACGGGCCCCTGGGTCCATGCGGAGCCACGCACACCCATATTACTTAAGAAAAAAAAAAAAGATGGCGTTGGATGCAGGGGCCAAGCTCCGGAATGCTTTGTATTCCAGACCTTGGTAAATCCAACAACATTGCATCCCCCGTAGAAACACTAGTGTTTTCGGGGAATACAGTATGCCGCAAATATTTGATAAACAGGCCCCTTTGAATGGTTTCTATTGGTGTGGATAAAAAAATAAATAAAAGAAAAACAATTTGAATCTTGGGGAAAAAACACTTCTTTCCAATATAAAACATTTAGTGCAAACTATGAAAACTGTTCTGGTCATGTTAGGCCACCATATGGATTACAGTGACATGCGGTGAGGTAAATGGCTGGGGAGGGAATGACTAGTATTAGACCCAGATATACACATACATACTGTATATGAACCCGCAGGTTCATGTGGGCATTATAGAAAGGTGCAGCAGTATATAGCGCTGGAAAGTTGGTGAGTTTTGATCAGGGATGTACGGAAACATTAGACTTGGGAGGCAGTGCCTCACCTACCATACACTTTTTACGCCAGAGTTTAGCTGTAAAAAAAAATTATTAGAATACAAAGATAGTTTACATTTTATATTTTTTTTTACAGCCAAAAACTCTGGAGTATACTGAAGTGACAGGAAAGGCTCTGCCTCACCTGACCGCACATCACATCAGTGCTAGCCAGAGTTGCCTACCCTCCCGATTTTCGCGGGAGTCTCCCGAATAAAGGTGGGAGCTCCCGCAACCCCGTAAAGTTGAATCCCCCGCATTCCCTCTGCCCTGTCTAAAAATCCGGACTGCGCATGCGCGAGTCCGGAGGTAAAGGGGACGGGGCCCGAGCTTAAGACGCAGGGGTGCACTCACCGGGTGCAGGGAGGCAGGAGTGTGGCTGCTGTGAGGTCTCCTGGGCACGCCTTCCCCTGCTCACAGACTGATGCTGGGAGAGACTGATGCTCCCAGCATTCCCTGGCCAGCCTGTGATGACAGAGGGGGGGAAGAGCCGACGCCGGAGGACACTGAAGACAGAGGAGCTGCCGGAGACTGAGTGTTAGAGCTCACTGCAGCTCCTGCCACATGTATAACTCATGTCAGTGCCGTGGGGGAGGGAGGGAGGGAGATCTATTACTGTGTAATTCTATGTGTGTGTGTTTGTATGTGTAGTAATGTGATGTCTGTGTGTGTAGTAATGTATGTGTAGTAATGTATGTGTAGTAATGTATGTGTAGTAATGTATGTGTAGTAATGTATGTGTAGTAATGTATGTGTACTAATGTGATGTATGTGTGTGTACTAATGTGATGTATGTGTGTGTACTAATGTGATGTATGTGTGTGTACTGGTGTGTGTGTGTACTAATGTGATGTATGTGTGTACTAATGTGATGTATGTGTGTGTACTAATGTGATGTATGTGTGTGTACTAATGTGATGTATGTGTGTGTACTGGTGTGATGTATGTGTGTGTACTGGTGTGTGTACTGGTGTGTGTGTGTGTACTGGTGTGTGTGTGTGTGTGTACTGGTGTGTGTGTGTGTGTGTACTGGTGTGTGTGCGTACTGGTGTGTGTGCGTGTGTGTGTGTACTGGTGTGTGTGTGTGTGTGTGTGTACTGGTGTGTGTGTGTGTGTGTGTGTACTGGTGTGTGTGTGTGTGTGTGTGTACTGGTGTGTGTGTGTGTGTGTGTGTGTGTACTGGTGTGTGTGTGTGTGTACTGGTGTGTGTGTGTGTGTGTGTGTGTGGGGAGGTGAAATCTTCATATGATGTGTGCGACTGACTGGGTGTCTGTGTGAGAGACTGTGTGTGTGTGTGAATCTATTCATGGGATGTGCTGAGACTGTCTGTGTGTGACTGTGGGGCCCATTTATTAATGATCGCATTTTGCAATGCGATCAGGGCATGCAGTATCGCCCCTGATCGCATTGCAAAATGCGATCCTATCTGCCGGATGTATTATCCGGGACATGCAGGGAGACTGGCTCCGAAAAGAGCCCGTCCCTGCGATGTCTCCGGAGGGCAGTCGGGGCTTCTGCGCATGCGCAGTCCCGCGGACTGCACATGAGCGGCGCCGATTGCCGGCGGAGGGATCTGGCAGATCCCTCCGCCGGCTGATATGCGGTAAGTGCCCATAGGAAACAGCGGCTAACGCCATCTTTAGATAGCGTTAGCTGCTGGGGCCAATATCGGGAGTGCTTCGCATTCCTGATATTGATACATTTGGCAGCATCGCATCCCCCATAGAAACCTATGGGGGAGGCGGCTGCCGGCGGCAATGGAGGGATCGCAGCAGGTATCGGAGATGCTTGCTGCGGTCCCTCCTTCATACATTCGGGGGATACTAAGTATTTGAGGTAAACCCCCGAAAACAGGTGTTTTCGGGGAATTTACCTCAAATGCACTTTGATAAATGGGCCCCTGTGTATGAATCTATTCATAGGATGTGTATGTGAGACTGTGTGTGTGTGTGTGTGTGTGTGTGTGTGTGTGTGTGTGTGTATGTGAGACTGTGTGTGTGTGTGTGTATGTGAGACTGTGTGTTTGTTTGTGTGTGAATCTATTCATATAAATGAATGTGTGAGTCTGGGGGGGAATCTATTAATGTCAATATGGCAGGGTAGAGATGTATTAGTGTCAGTGGGGGAGCTAGGGCGTCAGCTTATAGGAATATATACGCCCATAGGTGGAGTTAGACACGCCCTTTGGTTGGAGCAGACCACGCCCCCACAACGGCACGTCGCATTCTGCAGCCATCTACAATCTCCCTCAAAGTCATTTTCAAAAGTAGGCAAGTATGGTGCTAGCCGTTTGCCCAGATATAAGGGAGCTCAGTATTGTCGCCCCAAACATAATCCAGTTCAAACACCCAGGGCAGTACAGTCCACTGATCTGTATAAGGGGAACTGGAGAGCAGAGGCTCAGTAAGGGAAGGGCAGACAAGCCTTCACCAAAATCAGCTTCTGTTAAGATGTCGGATTCTAGGATGTGTTTTACCCCTTTTCTTAATTTTTATATTATATAGTTTTCTTATTCTAATATCTCCAGGCATGCATTGTTACCTGGCTTGAGCCCTGTAGTATACTGGCCCTTCTAACTCCATCTCCCCATAGCTCCCTAACACTTCTATAATTTACTTATTTCCTGTATTTGTAAAGATGTTTGACACCCAATAATGAAAAATAATTGAGTAAAAAAAAAAAATATTTTTTTTTTCTTCAAATTACACAAGCACAGTTGAAGTGAGGATAACATAATACAGTGTTACTCAGGTATAAATTACCAGATTCATAGGTCTCTGCCTTCTGGATGTAAGGAGTAACCAGTTTAGTGGGTTCTTTCTTTTTGCGGTCCCCAAAAAGCTCCTCTTCAGCCATTCGACTTTCCAGCTTCTCATAGTAGGTCTATGTACATGGAGTTAAAATAATAAGAAAAAAAAAAAAAAAAAAAGTATTTTTTTGCATAGTTTGAGTTCAGCTTTAATAGTTTAGGATCCTCGCCTTGGAGTTCTATTCCGTCTTTTTAAAACCCAATAGAGAAGCCAATTTAATGTCACATTAGGCAACGTTTACATTCAATCAGCTTTGTACAAAGAATGGTTCATGCCAGTGATACCCGGCACCCATGAAGTGGCGCAGGTTAGGAACATACCATGCGGAACCAGAAACTATTCCTAGAGATACATATCTCCCACTGAGGGGAGTACCTCTGATCTTCTGTAACATTCATTAAAAGCATATCTATATTTTATAGAGGGGGGGGGGGGGATTCAATTGTTGTTGTTTTTTTTGGGGGGGGGGGAGTTCCAATGGGCGTCTGACCGGAGCAACAATCGAATTGCTCTGACAGATGCCCATTAGCCGTGGCAGCCTCCTGGAGGTGCGAGAAAAGAAAAAAAAATAAAAAAATCCAAAGTCTGAGTTTTGGGCGCCCAAACTAGGAGTTTTGCCACTTTGCGCGACTAAACCTGGTGCTTCTGGGCGTGTTAAACACTGATTGGAGTCTATTGGAGAAACCATTGACTTGTTGACGGACGCCCCCCCCCAAAAAAACAATTGAATTCCCCCTATGACTAATATCTAACCCAACTATAATCTTGTATGACTTTCCTCATGATTGATTTACAGTTTAAGACAGGAGAATATATTTTGTCGTCTTATACCAAGTATATCCTACTTACGTAGTATGACAGATGTACCTGGTAGTAATAGTCATCTAGATGTGGGTTTTCACTTTGTAACTGAATCATCTGCAGTCTGATCACCCATTCCTTCTCCTTCTGAGACATTAAGCTTGCGTACGGATCTGGTCTCCTATCCCACTGCTTGCGGGTGGTGCTATTGCGGAAGTAAAGGATCTCATTTAAGTCTTCTTACAGACATGTCACGTGGTAGACATTTTATACAAATATAATTATATAATATTTAATTGGTCATAACGTACTAGAAAACAGTGGTTCTCAACCCCAAAGTTTTCCTAACAGGCCCATCTGGCACTCCTGGCAAATGCCATAAGGACAGATGACCAGATCCGCCGTTCCGGCGTCAAACCCCGGCCTAGCAGCTCCACTTCCCGGCTGGGAATCCTGACACAAGCTGCAAGGCCACACCCCTGTGACAGCACAGCCCTTTTTAGGCGAGACCACGCCTCTTTTGCGGACACGTGCACAGGTAGACTGCCAGGGATGCTTAGCAACTCCAGTCCGTCCCTGCTAATAGGTCACCTTTTCACGATTTAGGTGGAAGTAGGAGAGATAATTATTGACCCAGCAAAATAAATAACCTCACCTTTGCAACATAAAAGAAAAACACAAAAAACATGACCTATTGGTACTTCAGGACTGGACTTGAGAACCCCATGCTATAGAAGACGATCAGATGAATCTTTAACGTTTAAGGCCTCATTAGCATTCTGATTGTTTAACTGCAACGTTTAAGTCAAGTAGAAGAAAAGACCAGACAACAGATGTTTCTTCCCAAACATCTGTAGGTTCCCATAAAAGCTTAAAGCTTAGTAAACTGTGGAGACTAAAGTGATCGGACACCCACGTTTCAGCTGGTTTGGCATGGGTCCACTAGTTGTAATGCATGGTCACATTAACTCTGAGAAGTTTAAAGAGGTCCTCGATAACTGTGCCCCCTATATTATGGTAGTACTACAGAACAAAAGTTTTTTTATTTTATTTTTTTCTTCATCAGGAAGACAATGCCACCTGTCATGTTTCCAGGACGACGCTGGACTGGTACATAGAAAATCCGGTAACCCGGATGGACTGGCCAACTCGGAGTCCAGATCTCAACCTCATTGAGAACCTCTGGGGCGAATTGGAGCGATTGGAGCATAACCAGGCAGACTCAACCACCTTTAGCGTTACAGTTTGTCACTGTACTTAAGGCGTAATGGCAAAAGTTACCGCCTGCTGTTGTCCAGGACTTTGTGGACCGTTTGGCAAGAAGGGTGTCTGCCGTAATCACTGCACGTGGTGGACCTACAAAGTACTGACGTCAAAATCTCGCTGATCTATTTGCAGTCAGTGTCCAATCACTTGTCCCCATAGTGTAGTTATCAAAGACTGGACCCCCTTCCTTGCCATTACATTATAGCCCAGACTAGCAGACTTACTTCTGTACGCGTTGTCGCTGACTAAGAATCCGACGATGTTGAGGATGCAGCTGGGTTACATGCCCTGGAACCCTGCATGGTAAACACACAGAATACTGCTTCAACACGTGTAGAATCTTGATTAATGCGTTTATGTGTAATTTCCTGACTGTAGTCATAAGACTTCTAGCTGTTCTGGGAGCTATTTACTAAGCTGTGTTAGGAAATAAAGTGAAATGAGATAAGGTAACCCACCAATCAACTCCTGTCATTCTTCAAATACAGCCTGTGAGATGGCAGTTAGGAGATAAAGTGAATGGAGGTACAGTACCAGCCAATCAGCTCCTAACATAGCTTAGTAAATAGACCCCTCTGTCTCTTAATGCAAAGCTAAACTGACGTTTGAGTGGGGGTTGCGGGGGAGCATACTCTATTTTGCCAGTGATCCTCTACAGCAGAGGTAACCAACCTCGGTCCTCAGGAGCTACCAATAGTTCACGTTTTCCAGATCACCTAGCTGGTGCACCGATGTATTTATTACTCACTAACACATTTGAAAAGATCCACAGGTGAAACTAATTATTTCGCTTGTGATTATGTGAGGAGACCTGGAAAATATGCACTGTTGGTAGCTCACGAGGACCAGGGTTGGCTACCCCTGCTCTACACCATACTCGCCGCCAATCAGCTCCCTCCTTCCGGGAGGCAGCAGATTGTCAGCTAACAGCGCGGGCGTGTCCAGACATTTACGGCACATTGGGGGTGGAGCTGGGCAATTGAGTCATCGTGGCCCCGCCCCCTCTTCACAATGCCGTTATTTTCGGCATTGTGAAGCAGGAGGCCGGGTCAAGATGAGGTGATTGGCGATACTGAGGCGTTACTGGTTTTAAACCCCAAATACACATTCCAAGGTTCAAAAACATTGCTAAATCCACCTAGAGCTATTGTGTATAAACTCATTCTGGTCATAGCAGCTTCAGATATCCAGAATCAGCCAAATACATTCAAACGCTGCCCTTTGATTAGGCGCTAAGGAAAGCCAGATCTGAGTGTAAAACTTGGGGAGGGGGCGGGAAAATAAATTAGGGACTGTGTTTACCCCACAGCTAATTAAATGCGCTGCCCAATAAATTTAGTTGCGGGTACCCCGTGCGCCAAGCCCCACAGGGTGGAGTTTCCCTTGCAGCCTCAGGAGCTGTGAAGAAAAATC
Source organism: Taudactylus pleione (assembly GCA_031769625.1). NCBI lineage: Eukaryota > Metazoa > Chordata > Amphibia > Anura > Myobatrachidae > Taudactylus > Taudactylus pleione. The sequence goes on from JAUIMM010001084.1 coordinate 693,604, forward strand.
TGCGTTAAAATGAAGACTCTGCATTGTAACGCTCGGGAAAACTTAGATTCCTGCTCTTTGCACCAGGGGCATATTAAGAGAGGAGGGTGCCCATCTGCATTCCCTGTCTGGGGCCCCCTCCTCTCTCCCCAGTGGCCGCCAGCGCAATGACAGCGGTAGTAGACTCACTAGGTCAGCGCCATTTTGCCTACTGTGCATGCGCAAAATGGCCATGGTGGCCATTTTCATGGCGTTGTGTAATGCTGCTCCAGCCAACGTGGGAGGCAAGTATTAAAACATGGGTGCAGGGTGTGTGGTGTGGGCCCCCCCTGCTTTACACTGAATCTATGGGTTAGTGAATGCCCCTGGTTTACTGGGGAAAAAAGGCAGATTCATTGGATAGCTCTGGAAGTGAAACCCAGAGTTATTCCCAGCGCCTAATTTTAATTCCCCTGTTAATCGGGGGTGCATCAAACTTTCTGAAGAGGACAGGCGGTGAAGTTGACCTCAGCAACCAATCAGGTCCTAGCTATTACATTATAGAATGTACTACATTCATTATTGCTAAAAGCAGATTGGTTATTATGGGGTAACTTCAAACTTGCCCTCTTCAGAAGACTTGATACATTTCCCCCCCCCCTTAATCCAAAATAGCCTCCACAAAATGGAATATTCAAAGCGCTACAAGCAGATATTTACCACCTCAATGAGTATTCTGCAGTCATGCCACAAAGTATGCAGCGGGGAAAGGATATAAAACTTACTTAAACCTCTGCAGGGTGTTACCCGCTGGGCTAAAGAAAGGCGACATATTTGGAGACATCGGCCCGAAGTGCATACTGACCATCTTAGGGGTCATCGGTCTATTGGGAGTGCTGATATTGGGCGACATTGGCCTAAATGGAGTCTGGGACATAAAACCTGGAGGCTAAAAGGAAAAAAATAAATAAAAAATTGTCTGACAAACGTTGCAAAAGTCAGGAGTACATACTAGAAAACCTGCATGTACAGCAGAGGCAGTAGGAAAAGTACACACAGTGTGCCATACATATCCAGTGTGATCTGTGGGTGCCTGGCAATGCCAGGTCTCCTCTCATCCCAGCTCCACTACCAAGCCTCCACATACCACCCCTCCCCCCAAACAGTTTTAAATAAGAAAACTATTCTAATTCCCAGGGGCCTATTCATCAACACTAAAATAACATTTTTAAGGACATTTTCCTTAAATAACGTTATTTTGGTATTCATGAACACACTTGGCACAGGAGATATCACTGATATCTCCTTGCTAAGCCCTCCTGCGTTAATTTTCACACTCCCCATACATTAGTACAGGGATATGGAAATTATGCTATTCATCAAATTCCGAAAATTATGTATTTTCGGAATTTGATGGAGTTACTATTCGCCACTGTGAGGTGGCGAACAGCAGGTAACACTTACCTGTGTCAGCGTGGGCAGGTCCCCCGGCGTCTCCCTCGGGCGCGCTGGTCTCTCCTCTGGTGGTTTAGTCTGCTATGCTGACATTGTGTTCTCCAGGCAGAACACAATAAAGTTTAGTGAAAAAACTTTAAAATTAAAAAAAAAAAAAAAAAACAGTAGTGTGCTCTGCTGGGAGACCATGTGACAGCACAGCAGACGGAGCCTGCTGCGGACAGGTAAGGGGTGAACGGGGGGGGGACCTAACTTAATTACAAGAGGAATTCATAATTTCTCTTCTCCCTAAGTAGCACACCATGCGAGTTCTAAACCTAATTACCTCCATCTGTATTTTAGGTATAATGAATAGGCCCCCCAATCTGCTAGAAGTAGGTGTTTAATACCAATACAAGGATCCTATGCCATATATACATTGAATTAGTCACCTTGTTTTACTACTTTGGAGAGACTAGGGGGCCTATTCATTATACCTAAAATACTGATGGACGTAATTAGGTTTAGAACTCGCATGGATTTCTACCTAATTACAGGAGGAATTAATCATTCCTCCTCCCCATAACCATCTATTCCGAAAAGCTGTCATTTTTGCGATGACAGCTTTTCGGGAAATAGATACTTTTCCCTCACTACACTGCATTACTGCAGCTGGAAAGAGTGCTGCACATTGCCCTGTTACATCTGTAAATCCAGCGCATGCGCAGCACTGCCTACAGATGCGGTAGGTTAGTGTGTGTCCCCCCCAGCTCACCCCCCCCACCCCCGTTCAGCACTTACCTGTCTGCGCAGCAGCCACTGGCTCCGACTGGCTCCGTCTGCTGTGCTGTCACACGGTCTCCCAGCAGAGCTCACTACTGTTTAGGAGAAAAAATTAAAAAATTTCCTTCTCTTAAACAGTAAAGTTTTTTTTCTCCTAAACTTTGTGTTCTGCCTGGAGAACACAATGTCAGCATAGCAGATGGAGCCACCAGAGCGCCGGAGAGAGACGCTGAGGGACCTGCACATGCTGATACAGGTAAGTGTTACCTGCTATTCGCCACCTCACAGTGGCGGATAGTACCACCATCAAATTCAGAAAATACATCATTTTCGGAATTTGATGAATACCATATTTTCCATATCCCCATACTAATGTATGGGGAGTGTGGAAATTAACGCAGTGGGCTTAGCAAGGAGATATCAGTGATATATCCTGTGCTAAGTGTGTTCATGAATACCAAAATAACGTTATTTAAGGAAAATGTCCTTAAAAACGTTATTTTAGTGTTGATGAATAGGCCCCTAGGAAAGGTAATTATCTGGGATTAATGCAGCCAGTTGTAATAAAACCCTCCATGACCTATGTGATGAAGATGCACCATTCACAGCACACAGATAACAAGACCAGCATCACCTGATTTGGATTGAACGGTGGATGCGCTCTTGGTGGAGGCGTGAACGGAAATGGCGGACGCATGTTACGTGGCACTAATGGAGATTGCTGAAACAAGCACACAAAACCCATTATTAATGACAGTCTGCTCAGATTACCAAGGGACACAGACATCCAGGCCATGATTTTATAGAACTCTGAAAGCAAAAAGGAAAAACCGAATTAGACTTTTGGACTAGCAGATTATGGCCAGGAGTATGCAGCATTTTTACTTTGACTCCTTTAAGTACCTTAGACGGATATTTAGAGTTAGACTCCCATCTGCAGCAGCACTTAAATTAAATAAGCAAAAATACTCCAAATGCAGGACATCCAAGTTATAGGAACTTTTTTTTATTGACCAGCTTTAATTATGGCTGTACCATTCCTTATTCCAAGATAATTCTCCATTACCTGCCTAAAGAAGCGCGGACGGAACAGCTTCGGGGACATCCTACCCATTTCCGGTCCTTTGAGCCGCTGTGCACACATGTATTGTCTCTGCATAGGAGAGCCCAAGAATTCTAAGTTGGTGGGTGGAATGTATGGTGCTTTATCCATTACTCTTAAGATTGCTTTATCCTAAAGGATGGTGGAAAGAGGGAGAAAAAAAAAAAGTTTACTCTCAGGGGTAAATTTACTAAGATGGGAGTTCTATTAAGTGATGTAGCCTATAGCAACCAGTCAGATTCTACTTATTTATCTAGCACCTTCTAGAAGATAATACCTGGAATCTGGTTGCTATGGGCAACATCACTTCTTAATAGAACTCCCATCTTACTACATTTACACCTCAGTCAACAACTCATCCAGTTGGTTAATTATTTGGCATTGGTCCTGTCACTCAGGCTACCTTTGGGTGGCCAGTTTAGTAGACTAGTGAGCAGGTCACTGCCTTCCACCGGTCCACAAACCACATCCGAAATTATGCTGCTGAGAGTTTTCAATAAGCCAACAGGGCAGCTACAGGGGATATTAAGCAGGCTCCCTTAAAAATGGAGGCCACCCCAGCCAAACAAGCTACAAATTGGGTACAGTAATGCACTTCACAACTAAAACATTGGCACCCAAATGAGTAATGGTTTTAAAGTTCCCCCATCAACCCATACAAAATAGAAAAAAACGAAAAACAAACAAAAAAACACAACACTAAAAAACCTCCATTATCTGTCCAGCAACTGCAGCTCTTCCCTTTGGAGATCCTTCCCATAGTCCTGAATCCACACCAGTCTGTAAATCACAGAAATAAAAATAGTCTGCACACAATGGAGGCAGCCATTTTATTGGGGCTGAACAATGTTTCAGCATATTCATTCACTAGGAACTAATGACATCTGAGACATTACAGGTTGATAGGCTGTATTCCCATAAATACTGGTCTGGCTTGCAAACTGTCTCCAGTGTATTACATTTTAAGATCAATATACAGTTTTTTTTTTTGTTTGTTTTTTTACAGAGTTCCTTTGTCACAAGAAACAAAAAAAAAATTAATTTCAGGAAATCATTTACCAGTTCGTAATCCGTATCAAATTCATCCCAGTGTGATCCAATTCCACTGTCGACAACAGCACTGTCCACGCTCTGAAACATGGAATGGAAGTGTAGTTACACCATAGTACTCTAGATGAAGCTTCCACTAGGATGGTTATTGCTGATCTGCCTGCATTAACCCCTGGTTAGAATAAAACAATATTTAGATTCTTATATTCCATTATTAAGGACTAAAACTTGATGCCAGAAAAGATCAAAGATTTAGATGAAGAATATTACATTTAAAACATTAATAAAATAATTAAACATTAAAATTAGATAGTCTTTATACAGAATTCCATAAACACTTATGCCAGAAATAAGGTGCGTATCCACTAGCAGACTGTGAAACGATTGAACTATTACGACATTGTAATCGTGCAGTCGTTACAGTCTGTGCTGTGCCTTCACTGAACGATCAGTCATTCACCCTCCCTCATCCAAGAACATGGCCAATCTGTTGTTATCGGCAGATTGACCAGCATGTTCAGGCGATGGATATCAAAAACGACCAGTGAGGCCGCACATCGCTGGTAGTTTTTAACATTAAGCTGCGCGATTTGTGACAGATAACAAGCAATTGAACAATAATGATGTCGTTATCGTTCAATCGGGTAGTGGATTCTCTCCATCAGAAGCTACAAATGTTGTAATCTAAGCATTTAGAGCATCATGAAATATTAGCGTCCCAACTTGAGAAACCTGGCACTTTTTGGTGCAGAGTAGCTGTGAAAAGGAACATACACCCCCCTCAATTTAGAAGACTGCCTTCCATTAAGGGTTTATACATTTAAAAAAAAAAAAAAAAACTATTGCAAGATTGACAGAGCCACGCAGTAACATGTAATAATGTGAAAAGATCATTGAAAACAAACATTTATCAGAGCTGCACGGTGTAAGCCATCTTTTACAAAACATAGGTCCTGCGAGTTACATCCCTGGAATAACAAAGTCATCTAACATTTTTTTTGGAAGATTCCTCCAGGGAAACCTGGCACTGTGCATGCGCACCTCACCCTCCCTCAGCTGGCCATGGTGGATTTGGAAATGATTATATACCCAGTTCAAATTACTAACTAGTTCAAAGGTTCCCAACGCAGTCCTCAAGGCTGCCCAACAGTTCAGGTTTTAGAGATATCCATGGTTGAGCACAGGTGGTTAAATCTTTGACTGAAAACCTGAACTGTTTGGGAGCCTTGAAGACTGCATTTGGGAACCTCTGACCTAGTTTAAAGTAGGGATGAGCGGGTTCGGTTCCCTGAGAACCGAACCCACCCGAACTTCGGGGATCCGGGGCGATCCGAGCCCAAGCTCGGATCTCCGTCTGCCCCGGATCCCTCTCCCGAGGCAAAACCTCGAGATCTGCTGTCGGATCTCGAGGTTTTGCCTCGAGCGGCCATTTTAAAAAAAATGCCTTTGCCTTTAATGGGCAAAGTGCTGATTGGCTGACAGAGCCGTCTGTCACGGCTCTCAGCCAATCAGCATTATGGTGCTCATTTGCATGTAGCACGGACTCGTGAGATCCGTGCTACATGCATCTGTGTGACTGACAGTGACACAGAGCACAGATGGGTCAGTGAGACCAGTCTGTGCTGCTGTGTATTTCAATGACACAGATGCACGCACGTACCAGGAGATCCATGCTACTTGCATCTGTGTGATTGGCACAGAGCAATGACAGGTCCGTGAGACCCGTCTGTGCTGCTGTGGTAAAAAAAAAAAAAAAAAAAAACCTGTTTAAAATTAAAGAAAAAAATGGTGTGCCCCCCCCCCCCCCCCCCAAAAAAAAAAGAGCAACCAGCCCCGGGCATTAGTGACCCAGTGCTGGGTGTGCTTAAATACAGGGGACAAACGACGTAGGGGTCCCCTGTACTTAAGCACAACCAGCACCGGGCAAGTCAGAACCAGCGCTGGTTGCCAAAATACGGGGGACAAACGAGGTAGGGGTCACCCGTATTCTGCGCAACCAGCTCTGGACTCTGATCCGGTCCTGGTTCTGGAAATACAGGGGAAAAAAAATTAGTAGGGTTCCCCTGTATGTTCCAGAACCAGCACTGGACTTTTTCTAGCGGGTGGCTCATGCCACAGCCAGGGGAGCCCTTTCACCAGGCCCCCCAGCCGCAGCATCAACCCTGACCGCTAGTCAGCCCAGGCCGGGGATCCCAGGAGAGCTGGGGACCCCCCCAATAAAGGGGTCACCCTCTCCAGGGCACCCCAGGCCCAGACTGATAGCCCGGGGCTATCCCCGCCACCCCTGGTGGCGGGTTGATTGTGTGGTGTGGTGTAAATAAAGAATATCATACATTGTCTTTACAAGTAGAACTGCAAATCCCAGCTAGCCTGCCCCGCATGCTGGTACTTGGAGAACCACAAGTACCAGCATGCAGGGCATTAAGGGCCCACTAGTACCTGTAGTTCACCTGTAAAAAAAATGTTTAAAAAAAAAACACAGGACACACACACCGTGACAGTATAAGTTTATTAAACACACACACACACACACACACACACACACACACACACACACACCTATGTAACCTGTAGCATCGGTCCACTTGTCTGGTAAAGTTTACATAGGGGACCTGTGAAAAAAAAACATACTCACCATCTCCTATGCGAGGTTCTGTCCTCTTCGTTCCAAAGTAGCCATCCCAGGATTTGGAAAAAAAACAAAACGAAAACGCGATCCACGAACTTAGTACCGTTCTACTTCCCGAATGAGAGCTTAGCGGCGGGGTATCACCATGGAAACCCCGCTGCTAAGCGTTCATTCGCTGAGAGAGGTCATCTCCCATCTCTCAGCCAATGAACGGCTCCCTCCATTGTAGTCAATGGTGGGAGCCGCAAGGTTATTAAAGTTTACCCTGCGGTTCCCACCATTGACTACAATGGAGGGAGCCGTTCATTGGCTGAGAGACGGGAGTATGTGTGTATGTATGTTTAATAAACTTACTGTCACGGTGTGTGTGTCCTGTGTTTTTTTTAAACATTTTTTTTTACAGGTGAACTACAGGTACTAGTGGGCCCTTAATGCCCTGCATGCTGGTACTTGTGGTTCTCCAAGTACCAGCATGCGGGGCAGGCTAGCTGGGACTTGCAGTTCTACTTGTAAAGACAATGTTTGATATTCTTTATTTACACCACACCACACAATCAACCCGCCACCCACCGCCACCAGGGGTGGCGGGGATAGCCCCGGGCTATCAGCCTGGGCCTGGGGTGCCCTGGAGAGGGTGACCCCTTTATTGGGGGGGTCCCCAGCTCTCCTGGGATCCCCGGCCTGGGCTGACTAGCGGTAAGGGCTGATGCTGCGGCTGGGGGGCCCGGTGAAAGGGCTCCCCTGGCTGTGGCATGAGCCCCCCGCTAGAAAAAGTCCAGTGCTGGTTCTGGAACCCTACTAATTTTTTCCCCTGTATTTCCAGAACCAGATCAGAGCCCAGAGCTGGTTGCTCAGAATACGGGGGACCCCTACATTGTTTGTCCCCCGTATTTTGGCAACCAGCGCTGGTTCTGACTAGCCCGGTGCTGGTTGTGCTTAAGTACAGGGGACCCCTACGTCGTTTGTCCCCTGTATTTAAGCACACCCAGCACTGGGTTACTAATGCCCGGGGCTGGTTGCTCTTTTTTGGGGGGGTGCACGCCATTTTTTTCTTTTTTTAACACAGGTTTTGGTTTTTTTTTTTACCACAGCAGCACAGACGGGTCTCACGGACCTGTCATTGCTCTGTGCCAATCACACAGATGCATGTAGCACGGATCTCCCGGGTTCGTGCTACATGCAAATGGGCACCATAACGCTGATTGGCTTCCTGTCTGCCACTGCAGTGCCACTCCTAGATGGGCCACGTGTTTGTGCCGCCCACTTGTGTCGCTTAGCATAGTCATCCAGCTACCTCGGTGCAACCTTTTGGCCTAAAAACAATATTGTGAGGTGTGAGGTGTTCAGAATAGAGTGGAAATGAGTGGAATTTAATGTTATTGGGGTTATTAATAGCGTAGGAACAAAAAAAGGCCCATTTTATGTGATTTTAGCGGGTTTTTCTTATTTAAGAAAAAAAATCCAGATCCAAAACACAAAAAAACCCAGAACCCAAAACACAGAAGGGTGGTTTTGTCAAAACCAATCCAGATCCAAAACACGAAAAGTGGCCAGTGCACACCCCTAGTTTAAAGTAGAGATGTGCGCCGACCCCCGTGTTTTGGATCTGTATCTCCTCTGGTTTTGCCAAAACTGCCCTTCCATGTTTTGGTTCTTAAAAAAAATTCCTAAAAAAAACCCAGCTAAAAATCACATAATTTGGGCCTGTTTTTTTCCTACAGCATTAACATCAACAACATTTATTTCCACTCGTTTCCAGTCAATTTTGACCACCTCACAATATTGATTTTTTTCATCTAGTTAAGTGCCAAAAGGTTGCATCCAGCTAGCTGGCTGACTAAGCTAAGCGACAGCAGCGGGCGGAACGAATATGTGACAGTTCAACTTCGAACATGGCACAGAGTGGCACTGCAGTGTTGGACAGGATGGCAGTTTAATAAACTATACGACCCCTAGGAATTTTAAAAACCAAGAAGGTTTTTCAGAGGCCCGACGGAGTTGTAATGTTTATGGACTGAAGACAGGGAAAGGACAAAAGGATTGATTAGTTTTTAATTTAATTTTTGATTCTCAAAAAAAAAATAATAAAAATATATATATATATATATATATATATATATATATATATATATATACACACACACACACACACACATATATACATATATATATATATATATATATATATATAAAAATAAAGATTAATCTAGGATCACATTCGTTAGTTCATAAAATACATCTTTGATCTGGAGGAGGTTTTTCAATTTTTTATACATCATGACAAAAAAAAAAAAAAAAAATTAGGTGGCCTTGCTTGTGGAGGTGCTGCTAGAACATACTGTAATCAGATGTTTACTAGTCTGTGCTCAGGCAGGTTGTTAGGGATAATGGGACCAAGACTTGCTGTTACATCAGAGGAAAGCAGCCTGTAGTTTTCAGGCTGAATTAGAACTCCCAGCATCTGTGATGTTTGCTGGGCCTACTGGAAGTTATCAACATGTGGTGTGCTTCAGGTTACACCAGCCTGCTTTATGCACTGTATGTACCATGTAAATATATTTGTAAGCAACCAATATACACAACTACTTTTTGTATTAAACGTATTTGCACTTTATTGCACACATCCTGGCAGGAAGATGCTCTGTGCTGCTGCTGCTGCTCATATTTTCCCACCCCATCAATTTGGTGGTTCAGAATTTTCTTTAAAATAAATGAAAGGGGCATGTAGGAGACTTGTGGCTGAAATGATTGGATTGTTTGGTCCCCCTACAAAACAAGCTACCAATGTGCAGGGGATATTAGTGGCAATGATCCCATACACAAAGTGGCTTTACAACATAGATAAGATCAGATGTAGTCAGTCATTCCCATCAGTGTGTACATCCTCTTATTCACACAATATTAATTTGTTCCTGCTGGAATCCACCATTACAGATGCTTCTGTATTTTTACAGAATAGCTGGTAAAGGTCTTACTCGTGGAATTTCTAATTCATTTTGATGAACATCATCTTTTCCACATTTTGGAGAAGTAATCTCCTACGCCGATCACTGACACTGTTCCCGGATGCGCTGAAAACGCTTTCAGAGTACACACTGGAGCATGGGCAACTTTAGTACAGCAAAGCCAGTTTGTGTAAGGGACTCCAAATTGCCTCTTTTTCCTGCCAGTAGTGAAACGCACTCTCTAACATGCCTATTTGGATGCTATCCCTAAAATAATCATCCACTATTCTCTGAATGGTGACCGTATCAGACAGTCACTCATTGTAGGCAGATCTCTGACCCAACCAGATTTAATTCGTTTTTGCTGACTGATCTGCATCACCTGGTATAGAGAAAAAGGATAGTTGTATGGAGCACCCATCACATCATTCTGTAATTTCATAAAATATAACTTATTTTTAAATAAAACAAATTCCAAAAATATGGTGAAATATGTTTATACTGTTTTAAACTTTATTTATAAAAAAAACCTGTAGCAAGGTTTGTGTATTCAATACCATCGAGATTACAGATTGTATATTGCAGTAATTTCATGTGTCATAGTATTACTATCTTCTTGTTACATTTAGACAAGTTGTATCAAAAGCATATTTGATTTTAGTGATAAGAGATCACATATGTACTCCAAAAAAAATATGACAGACACAGATAATGTATATGATACAAAATATACATTTTGTTTTACGGTATAGGAAATAAAGTGCACATTATTCTAGCAGTTCAATATTAGAGATTAGTGACTGACAACACTTTGTAATCAACCACTAGATACCAAATGAAGTGAGTGTGGATACAGTCACAAAAACATTTTGAGTATTTATGCAGGATTTTTTATACAATTTGTCAAAATGTAACAAGAAGATAGTAATACCATGACACATGAAATCACTGCAATATACAATCTATAGTCTCGACTGTATTTAATACACAAATCTCGCTACAGGTTTTTTTTTTATAAATAAAAGGTTTAAATCAGAATAAAAATATATTTCACCAAACATGGGAGGTGTTCGAATGCACCCACATGTAATGCTCACACAATATTGCTGGCATTCTCGGGATTAGTGATTTCTGACGAGAGTCCAAGAGGGGTAAGCCATTTTGCAATGATTTCCCTGAGTTTTTCTAAGAGGCTCTCAACAGTATGCCTCTTAGTGAAACCAGTGATACAGAGTAGCCTGCCTCTGAATGAGCTGGCATTTGTTAGATGATGCTGCTGTTTGATAGGCAATACACCTACCCAGTGGGCTGTCACAGTCATGTAATCTTTAGTTTGCCCTTGTATACATATACCTCTCTACAAATCTTCAAACGGGCTCTCAAGACCCACTACTTCATCAAGGCCTTCCAGCACTCATCCTAACCCACCTCATGCTCTTTCCTTCCTATCTTCCCCTTCTGTGTCACGCCTGTCTGTCTGCCCCTCCCCTTAGAATGCAAGTTCTTACGAGCAGGGACCTTTTCCCTCATGTGCTTCTCTTTACATTTTCTTCTACTCTCTACTCCCCATAGGGCACCTAACACGTGACTGCCAACTCCCGGCAGCTTATTGTGAGTGCTTTAATCACTATTTCAGCAATGTATATAAGTTGTGTCCTTGTCCTGCACTGTAATGTACTGCAAGTTACTTGTTTCTTGTTCACCTATTAGTTCTATGTACTATGTAAGGCGCTGCGGAACACTTGTGGCGCCATATAAATAAAGGATAATAATAATAATAATATCTGTGGTTAAGTTGACAGTGGGCACAACAGCATTTCGGAGAACATTAATAAGGGTTTTTTTTAGGTCCTTGTACAGAGATTGTGAATTGCTATTCTAGAGAAGTGGAATCTAGAAGTGTAGCAGGACACCGGACCTCCATTAACTGTAAAACCCACTGCATTAATGGCGGATACTGGACACATCTAATACCAGCATAGCTGTTATGGAGTCAGTAATACGCTGTGCAACTGGGTGTCTGCTGTCATACTTGTTCACCATTGCAAAGGATTGACAGTAAATTGTTTGGTTAAAGTAAAAGTAGTCTTCTTCCTGGTTCCCTTCTGGGATGAAGATCCACTCCCAGCAGCAGCAACAGTCATAGCAGTCAAGGATCCTTCTGAGGAATCACGGATAGGAGAGGAGTCAGTCAGTCTTATGAAATTGGATGCAGGCCTACTTTCGATCATGATTGAGGATGTTGATGATGCATGATGATGGTGGTGGAGATTACAGACCCTTGGATCCAGATAGAAGAGAGCAGCTAAATGACACTGGACTGATTGTGGTTACTTTTTTTTAGCCAAAGTTTCTGAATTTTAAAAACCCATTTCAATTTGATGAATGTGCTGCAAGTGACGTAACAGGGAGGAGGTTCCAAGATGGTTAAGGTCCTTACCTCTACTCACTGTTACTTGGCAATTGTTACAAATTGCTTGGCAAAGGTTGTCCGGATTTGGCTGGAAATAATTCCACATAAGTAAAATTTTTGGTCCTTTGCCCAGGCATCACAATAGGATATTTCCCACCATGGGCAACAACTGTCGCCAGATTTACAGTTTTTTTACACAAACATCCTCAGAATAAACATCCTTGTAGTCATCACCAACTACATAAATATCCTCCTCATGCAATTCCACAGAAGAATCCTCAACTTCTAGGTCAGCATGTTGACTTGTGCTGCTCATCCCCACATTTGCAGAGGATGCACAAATGGCGGAAGGAGGCTCCTCTTAGAGTACAGTTGTGGAAAGGTCAGGCTCACACAAGGCACCTGCTTACACACTTAGACTCTCCTCAGGGATTTGTGACATTTGAGCACACAGTTGGTTCCTTTGCCTTCATTTTTTGTTTGTTTGTTTTTTTAAACGTCTACAGGGAGAAGGGCTTACATCATCATAAGAGGCAGAACCACTAGTCATAAAGGCCAAGGCCTTTCCTTGCCACTTCATGTGGTGATTGTGTCTTTCTGGAGCAAACTTTCCCTTTGATGTGTTTTTCTTTACCACTGTAAAAGACTGGTTCTTTGATTTTAGATGCCCTGACTTAAGCCCTGTATGCCCTTGGGCATTGGCTTTAGTAGATGTAGATGGACTAGTATTGTCATGACTGGTGGCACTGGCAGCAGCTCCAGCACTAGGATGTGGTTCCTGCTCTCCTCTCAACTGATCATTCTCCATATCAACAAACAAATGAAGTGGGGTACAGCACACGTCAATTTGTACCCATTTTAAATACTACACTGTGGTATCAATGACCTACAGTGTCAATATTTTTTTTATGAATAAGAATAGAACGCTGCGCTACTGTCACATCTGCAGTTAAATCTGACTGGAAGAAGGCGTGGGTAACTGAATGGGAATGTACAAACCTCGGTGGCTGGACCCAGGTCTTCTCAGAGGAACAGGAGGTAGATTTCATGACTGATGTCAAGAGGAACCACTAGACAATGATAATAGTCCACAAGAGTAGATGACTTGAGTCCATAAAAAAAATATACTGGATCAGCATAGACAGTCAGTAAGGACCGTTGTTGGCACTGGATAGTGACAGATTGTAGAACTTGAGGCTTGATGGTTGATGAGGAGGTGAATGCTTGATAGGAATTGGCAATAACTTTATTAACGATCATTAAGAACAGATGTTGGAACTTGAAAGGAATTGATAAAGTTCATTAAAGATCCTCAGTGGGACTGATGTTGATTGGTTGCCATCATTGGGAATTATCTCAAACTCCAATGGTCGAACTCAAAGATAATTCCCGATGGCAAATCCAGACGGCAGCTGAAGAAATAAGAATTCCCAATAGCAAATCTGGACTGCAAGAATTGATAGAAGATGAAGATAATCAATTAGGACAGACTGCGTTCAGAATAGCAATGGAGGGAGCACAGCACTGGAGCTGCTACTTCAGTGGAAGCAACGTTGTACTGGCAGGGGAGTTCAGTTCAAGGAAAGAATTTATAGGGCTGGTCTCCGGATGATAGGTCGGTGCAGTCAGCAGACCATGCTCTGAGTGGATGACTGGACTCATGTGACAAGTCCAAGTTGGCCGTGCCCATGACCTGCTCTGGAGGGAAGGCCGGCGTGTGACCTGCATGCTGAAAGGAGTACAGGGAAGTGGAGTACCATGCCTATTCCCAGCAGCCATCTGAAAGCAGCCCGCGAGCGGGGATCTCCTCTGTGCCAACCAGGATAGACACCGCTAAGGTAAATAGTGTGTTTACACACTCTGGATCGTGACAGTTACTACTTAAGCTGGTCATCCACTATACAATTTTCTGTCATATCTGTCCAGTCTGGCTGGTTGGAATGATAACCTGGTAATGTATGGGAGAAAATGACAAACGTCCATTTGCTCACGAACACTGGAAAATAGCAAAAAATAAAATAAAAATGGTTTAGACAAATTGGTTGAAACAAATGTAACCAAAAATTTGTGGGTTTTTTTCAGTGTTTAAAACCATATGATCGACTCATTTGCTCCCATACATTACCAGGTTTTCATTCCAACCAGCCACATTAGACAGATATCTGACATAAAACTGTATAGTGGATGGCCATGTTTAGTGTCAAGGTTTTTTTTTTATGAGTAAAACACTGCGCTACCACTTAGTGTCAATATTTTTTTTATGAATAAGAACAAACTGCAATACCACTTAGTGTCACAAGATTTTTTATGAAGAGAATACTGCGCTACCGCTTAGTGTCACAATACGTGGAATGATGTCTGGCCGGCAGTGTCACCAAATAATTTTTATGGTGCAGAGACTTTATGACCTGTATTTTAATTAAGCATATGACTAAATAGTTTTATTTCATTGCTCCTTCATTACATATAATTTTGAACTAGATTGACACTTTTAAAGAAGTAATTTCATATGTGTTTACTATTCTGTGCGTTATTTGTTTTTCTGTGTTAGTATGTCCTATGAATTTGGAAAAAATTGCTTTTATTTTCATATTTATTGCACCTTGCACTTTTATTATTAGAGACGCCTGTCACTGTATCTTTCACTATTTCAGTATTCTCTTTTGGGATTCACACCCCAATCCTTATCACAGGTATTCAGCTGACACCTTTAGGTAGAGCGTCCTGATACATATATCATTATATTGGAATTATTCTTATTCATCTATATAATTTATTTATATTCTGTTATTGGCTGGTGCCATAGCCATTACATTGCTTATATACACAAAAATTTTCTCTCAGCCAAAAATACTCTTGAACACACCTATCCTCCAACTATATTTTGAGTGTTCATCACCGGTGCTTAGGATATCCCTAACCCCTTTTCCCTACTTGCTTCACTGCAGGTAAGTAGCAAATTTGTTCAACAGAAGTTCCTACAAGTAAACGCCTTCAATAATATGGTACAATGCGCTATAACGCATAATATTCAGCTTATATTGCTAAGTTTACTATATTTAGGGTTATATCCCCAGAAACATTGGGGGGGGGGGGGGGGGGGATTGGTTCATCTCACAAAATTAGTTCTATTTTGCATTTTGTCTCATTTTAAAGTGTGTGTGGCAGGGTTGCGGCCTTGGAAGAATAAGGATGTATATTCAGGGCCAGAGCTCTATTACCTCCAGAGTTGGCTGCCCATGAAACGCCTTCATCACCGCTGGATCTCCCAACCCAGAATCATCTATTCTTGTACTTTCTAGATGACCCCTCACATCCGCAGAGAGACTGAGGTCTCTCAGAGATTCCTTCACAATGGTCACCTCCTGCATTTGGGTGTTCTCAGCCGAAGGTTCATTCAGAGACTGCAGTTTTCCTGGGGCTTCCGATTCCACACCCACCAACTCTTGGTTTTGGTCAGGTGTCTCTCCAATGTTCTCTTCTGTAGGGGTTTCATCCCCAGAGTCTTCATTATCTACGAAAAAATAAATAACTATAAAATTTACTTTTAGCAAACTTTGGTCCTCATTTATAAACGAGCTTTATCATTCACAACGAGATAAAACTCACTGTGTATGATAAATGGTGCTCCAGCCAATCAGCTCACAGCTGTCATTTTTTCAAACATATGACAGTTGGGAGCTAATTGGCTGGAGCACCATCATACACAATGAGTTTGATCACTCGTTAATGATAAAACTCGTTGACAAATGAGACCCCTAGTTTTATACACCCCACATAATCTCTGTAAGGTCTAATGGTGCGTACATACGGAGCGATAAAACTGAACGATAACGTTCATATCTTTATCATTCATTTTTATGTACTTACCAACCTGTCAATGACCAACGATGCGCGTTCCCGCATGGACAACTAGATATCTTTCACCGTCCATGCATGCAGGCCAACTTGGACAATAGAGTCAACTTTGCCTGTTCAGAGATGTGGCAGGATGACTTCACTGAAAGATATCTTTCATGTTGTTGGTGGTACAGATCGTACCGTGTGTATGCACCATAACAGTCATGGTTTTCCAAACCCTTATAGGCCTCAATGGAGACGGAACAAATCTAACTGCCCTCTGCCATGTACATGTAGCTAGATTGGACACTAATACCTTTAGTTGGTTCCCTGGCTAAGGTGCAATACTGCCCATCCATGGACCGCATTTTGTACCACCCTTATCTGGTGTAAAGTTGGAACAGTATTTCCGTTTCAATGAAGCCACCAAACTGCCACTTAAGAACGTACAGGACGCGCTAATTTATTTCTTCCATTCGCAGTGGTATTCTAGCCCATTATGCTGGGGCACTACAGACAGCTAGAGCCCTTCTCTGTACCTTGCAGCCATCAGTAACCACAAACCTTTACATCTAGTCTATGCAGCTAGTCACAGGCATATTTATCATGGATCCAGGGGAGCCACAAGTGTCACACACACACACACACACACACACACACACACGTACCAGTCGCTGTGCCCTAATGTGGGGTGCACTGGTTGCCCTATGCTAGTCCTGCAGCGCCATCAATTTAGTGATTTATTCAGAAAGCTGGCACTGAACATGGGCTAGGAGAGATTCTGGTACTGTACCATAGTATTTGACCTCTTCTGTACATTGTGCCGTGTGGCCAGTATAGGTTGCAGACACAGCACAGGCAAATGACAAAATAGTTAGGGGGGGGCCTCAGCTCTTGATGCGTCCCTGCAGCTATTATATACAGTGCATTGGTGATCTTTTGTCAATGTACATCTTTGCAGGCCATACAACATGAGATAAAACTCACCATCAGACAGACCAATTCTGACATTACTATACAAGATTAAAAAAAGTCACCATTGAATTGTGCAAAGAAGCTCAATAAAAGGTCAAATTAAATTATATATTGGATTAGCAAAATGTTATCCATGTGTGTATTTTAAGACATGAACTCTCACTTTTGAAGCCTGCCAAATATTAGACAGCCACAGGCTCATATTTATCAAGGAAAGATAATCTTGTTATCACTAGTTGCCAGTCATCAGCTTTTATTGAAACTGCAGAGTGTCTGATTTATACAAGTCTAGAAAAGGGAACCTGACAACTGAGTTGGGTACGGGATGCCAGTGGTGAGAATCCCAATGCCAGCATCCCAAAAGGGTTAGGAAACCAACACCTGTCAGTAAGTATTCTAATTCTACCGCTAAACCTAACCCTACTTCTTACCATTGGTATGTTGGCGCTTGGGATACAGGCGCTAGGATTCTGACAACAGGGATTTAGACTACATCCCTGACAACCGATATATTCATCTCAGATACTATGTAACAGTTCAACTCATATTATTGTTCCATGTAGATAACTATGTCATTAAGTGCTCTAGTAAAAATTAACATTATTTTAACTAAAATAAAGTGAAAAAGGGTGTATTCACACCCTTATCACATTATATTAGTATCACCTATAGGGCTCTATTTACTACAATCTGCATATTGAATGCAGATTGTAGTGTGATCTAATCAACTGAATTCGCATTGCGATTTCAGGCAATATCACAGAGCTTGCGATAAAGCTTTCCCTGCGAACCTCTCCGCACAGTAGTCACGGTATTTTCGCAAAAAATACTGTGACAAAGTGCCCACTCATGCGCCGACCGGCCGCCGCTGCCTCCCCTCCGGCGCTAAGCCCCGCCCCCGCGATCACGGACCCCCCCTCCCCCTCTGCGACCCCACCCCTCTCCCTTAATTACACTTACCTGCATGATCCGGGCCTCCGGTGATGTCCTCCATGCCTCCGATCAGGTGATCTCCCATACTGATCACCTGATGACCAGGCCGCAGTGCACTATTGGAGATCAGCTGACCGGAGGGGAGAGATCACCGGAGGCCCGATCACTGGTCCCTTTTTTAACAGTATCAGCTTGCGGTCTGTTTAGACCACACAGCTGATTACTGGGACCGGCTCCCAGCTCTGCTCTCCCAGATATAGAGCAGAGTAGGAGGCCGGTAACCCGGGGGAGACCCTGGATAACGCCTCCTCCAGGTGGCGTTATTATCACAGGGCTTTCCCCGGTATTTTTTACAATTTATTTTTAGTAACTCTGGTCAGATCACATTTCCCATTACAATTATGGGAAATGGGATCTGCTTACTAAAAATAAGTGATAATTAGGGGTTGGAGTATAATTTTACAAATTGTACTCCAATTGCCCTGTAATAACTATAGGTGATACTAAAATAATGTGAAACAGATGTGAAAACACCCTTTTTCACTTTATTTTAGTAAAAATAATGTTAATAAATAGAGCCCATAGTTATAGTTGTAGTGTGCGGATGGGATTCGCAGGGACAGAGCTTTCTCGCAAGCTCTGTCCCTGCAAGGGATTTGTAGTAAATCCCTGTGATATTGCCTGAATTTGCAATGCGAATTCAGTTGATTAGATCACACTACAATCTGCATTCAATATGCAGATTGTAGTAAATAGAGCCCAAGGTATTCTACACAGACACTGAATTGCCAGATTAAAAATTCAGCAAAGTAATATTTTTGTATCCTTTAAAGTGCGCAAATACTACTAATTATAGACTGTAGTCTGCACAGCATAATGAATGGTTGTGGAGTAACAATACACGCACACACTCCGCTCCCATCCAAAAAAATAAGCTTAAATAAGATACACAGCCGGACACTGGTTTTTAAATCTCATTTTCCTTCCGTGCACATTCTTCAACATGAGTTTCATGTTTGTTTTTTTCCCCACTGGCTTTTGTCAAGATTATTGCAAAAATATTCCGTTACATTTTGATTAGTGCACCACTTCGCTACAAAAGAGAAAGGTTGTATATGAGATGGCCACACAATCAGATAATAGGTCTATATATGCGATAGTGACTATGGGGCCTATTCAAACGATAAATGGCCCGGCAACCATGCAGAAACGCTAGTTTCCGCATTTTTAAGTTACCGGGATATTCATCATTAGGGGTGTCCCCCCCCACCCCCGGTATTCAGCAAACTCCGAAAACTGAAAGTTTTTGGAGATTGCTGCCAAGAACAAGAGCCATCTTCACACGGCGCTTGTTCTCGGATCCCCGCTCCTTCCTATGGGAAGAAGTTCCGGGGATGCCAAAAGGGATCAGAGCGGATCTCTCCGCCGCCTTCTCGCCAGCTCCCCGGCGGCTGTGAGCATGCGTGACCCGAGGTCATGCATGCGTTGCCGAGATGACGGGGAGCAGGTAAGTAACGCACCTTTCACGGGACAACTGTTTTTCAGAGCAGATGTCTCCTCACCGGAGCAATGAGTTGGATACTGAAGTATCCCTATATCCAGCGTCTGATAGCAGCAATTCTCGCCTCTTTTGGGCATACTGACAGATTTATAATGCCTTGTAGTAATATTTGCTGCTCAATCACCAGCATGCACTGTACATTTATCAATAATTACAGTGTACTGAGCTCCTTTATATACAATGGTACAAACCTGGTATTATAGTTCCACAGAGTAGAGATCAATGATCTTTAAATTAACTCTATCTGCAGCCACCACAGGGTACAATATGAATTTTATTTAGTAAGCACAAAGCACTAGGTATATACTGTGGATGGTGCATTTTAAAGCCCCCATACATGGTGCGATGTAGCAGCCGATCCGACGGGTTGGTACGATATCGCTGCTATATCGTTCCGTGTGTGGGTATATCATTGGCCAGTGCGCGCTCCCGTGGGATCGTACATTGCGCCTCCAGGTCTTTCTGCAGGTTCAGTTGGGGGGAGCGATGTACGATCCCATGTAGCACTATGCGGGTGGGGGAGAGGGGTGCCGGCATATTAGGCGATCGGCCACCCGATTGCTCAGTCTGTGGGGACCGCCCGATATGTCGGCCATCGGATCTGCTGTCGCATCCCAAAGTACATAGCGCACAGTGTATGGGGGCCTTAAGTCATTTAAGTAGGTGGATCTCCTGCAACCCAGGATTTCCTAGTGAGGTGTGCAGGACGGGGAGATAATACTGGGTATCGCAGGTCTGTATGGAGGGGGCGGGGCTAAAATTATGCAAACTGCATTGTCTTAGCCTCACCCCATTCGCCATGAACCTGCGATACGTTGAATTTTGTCACAAAGGGGCCTAAGGATGCGAAATGGTCACCAGCATCACCTCGATGGGCCTCTCCCAGAGAGGAGAAACAGGTCTATTTACTAAGCAGTGTTAGGAGACAGAGTGAAAAGTGATAAGGTGCCAACCAATCAGCTCCTAACTGTCATCTCACAGGCTGTGTTTGAAAAATGACAGTTGGGAGCTGATTGGCTGGCACCTTATCACTTTTCACTTCTCCTAACACTGCTTAGTAAATAGACCCCACAGTCAGCAAGTTTGATAGAGGTCCTACCCAATCCAAACGTCACTTCATTATACAGATCAATCTCTTCATCCTCTTCTGCCATTTCTTCCAAAAAGGAGCCTTCTTCTGCCAGATAAAAATCCTCTGGCAGCTGTCGAGACAAAAATAGATTTGTGCGCTCAAGTGATCATCCAATATCAATTAAGATTATTAGTCTATAGCAGGCAATCTTGAACGAATTACAGATGGGCCATGCACAACAACATTTGACACTTTGGGGGGACAATTGTTAGTATATGGTGGAACCTCAGGGTTAATGAATCACGTCATATCGCCTTGGAGGTTGTGGGCAGAAAAGAAAGATATCTGCAGGTGCAGAGCGTGTGAGGTTGCGATGAATCTTTTGCTGAATTACATCTGACCCTTTGGTTATCATTTTGAGATCGTGACACCTAATTTGCACTAAACTACCTCAAACTGGTTTGGGGACTCAGGGGGTCTACTTATCAAGGTTATTTTTCATAAATGAAAATGTAAAAAATGCATTTTCTATACACTTCTGAATTGTTGCTATGTACTAAAAGCACAATGCAGGAGATTTTACAGAAGTCTCCAGCAGAGTGTTATTAATGGGGATTGTAATCTGAAGTGCTAATTATCAATGGGGACTACGATCTGACCTCTATGTACCAAACTCTAAAAAGTGAAGCTTTTCTGAGTTTGTCCCCGGTAGTTTCCACCATCTGCAGATAGTGTAAACTGCTTTAAGCCTATGGAGGCTTAGGAGCAGGAGAGAGATAGATCTTCCGATCTCTCTACCACTCTCAAGCCCCCGGCCGATAGGGAAAGCTGCCAGTGCCCATGCTGTGCCAGCTACCACAGGAGACTTCTTTCACAAACGTGAAAGACTTCTACAATAGGCCAGGGATATAAGTTCCCCTTTGTACATAGCAGGGATATTTTCATTAAAAATGAAAATATCCACCACTATATGAAACTCTAATAATCACGGCAGTTCTGCAATACATAGGCCACTCATACACCTTTTACACTGGACCTAAAACCCAGGTTATTGCAGGGTAAACCCGGGTAACTCCTTGGTGTGAAAGGGAAAGGGTTGGATTGCTGGGTCGAGTGACTCGGCAATCAAACCCTGCAAGTTACCTGGGTTGAACACGGGGATAACGCTGAAACCCTGCAGTGTAAACAGCGCGATCCAGGTCATCGTGACCTGGATCGTGCCGCATGCCTGTCGATTGTCCGGCTTCAGTGGCACTTGGAGATATCATCTCCAAGCGTCCACTTCAACGCCAGGTCTCTGCAGACCCGGCTCTGGTGTGAATGGCACCAACTCAGGAATATCCTGGGTCAGTGCCGGGGAAAATCCAGGTCTGATCCGGATTGGAACCCTGTTCCAACCTCCGGGTCAGACCCTGGAATTTTGGTATAAAAGTGGTATCAGTCTAGAGCTAGGATACTCCTGCGGGGGGACAAAACACAGCAATAATAGTTTGTAATGTTTAAGTTGGTTTATTTCTCATTCTCAACCCTACACATGTGCAATACTTACAATTTGTTCCGAGTTGAGATTCATCATTTGTTTGTGGCAGACTGAAGTGAAGTACAGTAGGTAAGGAGTTTACCTGGGGGGACAGAATTACTACATTGATGACCGTAATCAGGGAAACAAAATAATCACCGTAAATTACATCTTTTGTAGAGATAAAACTGAAATATTAGCTCATGCAAGTATAAAATGCAGATATTCAATGAGAGCTAGCATTACTACAAGTGAAAAGAGTTGTATGAAAAGATATGAGAGATTAGGCCTATTTATGAAATTAACTCTAAACACAAACTGACATAACAAAAAGCTATCCAGAGCAACAAATGATGGCTCTCTGTTCTACTCTGAGCATGTGTTGCAGATAGACTGCAGCGCAGTCTTAAGCAATGCTGAACTACAGCACAGGGGTTGTAGCCCCATCTGTGTGGCGTTTGTATGTTCTCCATGTTGACGTTCGTTACCTCTAGCACACTAAGGGCCGGATTCAATTAGCCACAGTAATTTACTGCACGAGTAAAAGGGTGGTAGCCTTGGGCTTTTACGCCAGAGGTAATTAAATTACAACCCTTTTTCCACGTGTGGTAAATTGCGGCTAATATAAGTTAACCTGTAGGTTCGGGGATAAGTATCCAGCGCTATGGGTGAATGTGTTCGCAGCACCCACAATAAGGGCACATACCATGGATTTCTGTTCAAACGTCTCTGGCTCGATAGGAAATCAGCGTTAAATACAGCCTATGGACTAATAGAATAGCCCTAGCTAACCAGTTAGCCTAAGGTTATTTACCATGGCTAATTGAATCCTGCCCCTAATATACTGGTAGGGCAATTGAAATCTCATGAAATTATCCCTAGTGTGCGTTTGTAAATGGGGGGGCCTATATTTCCTAACGAGTTTTATCACCAAAACGAGTGATAAATGTCACTGTGTATGATAATGGTGCTCCAGTCAATTCGCTTCCAACAGTTGGGAGCTGATTATATAATAAATGGTGCTCCAGCCAATTAGCTTCCAACAGTTGGGAGCTGATTGGCTGGAGCATCATTATCCTACACAGTGACATTTATCACTCGTTTTGGTGATAAAACTCATTAGTAAATGAGGCCCATAGATTGTAAAATTGTGGTGGGGGCTGATGTAAAGGATTTCATATTCCCTGTAAAGTAATGCATAATACATTACCCAGTCACGAAAATATGCCAAAGATAGAATGTTTATTTTTATATATGTCTCTCTGGGGGGGTACCGTGAAACCCTCTCTATTAAGATTGGAGAAAAAATAAATAAATGGCGCAGGCGATAACTGAATCTTTGCTATTAGACATTTTTTTAAAATAATTAATGCTTATGAAAACCAGTCTTTGGCGACCACTAACTTTGAATGTTTCCATAGCTCCTATTGAAGTATCAGACTGTAAAAAAAAAAACAAATAAAAAAAAAAACACAACAAGTGGAAACCGGAAAACATGCACAGTTAGTCATCCCTGAGGACCATTTTACAGAAACATAAGGCACCTTGTAATCTAAATGGAACAGTCACTTCTCTGGTACCAATACCAGATATACACATTTATACTAACAAACTGCACATAATGTACACATACATGTTTGTGGCACCATTTAAGAAAAAAAAAAAAAAAAACAGAAAAAAACAACACCACACATGAATGAAACCCACTGGGACGCCTCTAAATGTAGGTCGGAGACTATGCAGACGTGCTATAATGTGGTCCTCTTCCAATTGCACACACGTTCCCATGTGATGCAGCTGATCATTTCAATGCAATTAAAAATCCAAAATTGGAGAGTTGCAGTCACACCAAAAAAATTAACCTGCATCTCTGTTTATTTTATGCCAAAAATAGAAGTCACATCATGGCAGAGTTAGTTTCACATCATGGCAGAGTTCGTTACCACATCAATAAACCATACAAGTGTATGAATAGTGTAAGTGCTTGCTGCCTTAATCAGGGCCAGTTCTAGACCAAATGGAGCCCAGGGGGAGAAATTCCTTTTACAAGTGACATTTCACATGGTATAGATATCAAAGTGCTTATAGGCAGATACCTTCTGTACCACTGTCCCCATACGAAAAACATTTTCAAAGTTTGACCGCAGGAACTTTTGCCATCTTCGGATGGCGCTTGCCCTCGCACCCCGGCTTCTTCCCTACTGAAAGGAGTCCCGGGTTGTGAAGAAAGATCCTTTTAGTTCCCTCTGCTGGACGCCGAGACTTTGTGCGCATACCCCAGTCCACGCAGGCGCACTAGCACTGCCGGGTCAGACTCTGCAGTGTGAAGTTTCACTGCTACAGAAGTAGCAATGAATGGCATCATGGGGAGAGATTTTCAGATAAGCCGTCTCCGCAGAGGAGCAATGTTGAATTGCTCTGGTGATTTGGTATCTACTGCTGCTACTCTAGGAGAGTTGGATACTTAATTATCAGGGGCGCCTGGTCCCCCAATAATTAACACGGAATCGGCCCTAAAGTATTATAAAGTATTAACATGTGATTTCAGGGATAAGTAACATAACTTACACTATTAAAACTTGCATTAAACTGCAACTAGAAGAATGTTAACACACTGAACTCTATTATTAATACTGCAGTATAAAACAAATTTCATTAGTAATCTTTCAATGACAAAAGTAACCCCTTTGATGCATAGGTTCCTCATAGGAT
The DNA here is from genome assembly GCA_031769625.1 of Taudactylus pleione. NCBI lineage: Eukaryota > Metazoa > Chordata > Amphibia > Anura > Myobatrachidae > Taudactylus > Taudactylus pleione. Next base: position 718,530 of record JAUIMM010001084.1, read on the forward strand.
TGTTTGCAGTGAATCCTGACTTGGTAGTTGATTGCAGCAATAGTTAGCAACTACTGTAAGTTTTTGTTCCTATGAAGGTTTACATTCACTTTTTACGGAAGATACAGTACTACAACTTAAACCAGTATGGGGAATATCTCTTATGAATCTCTTATCAGCTGTTAGGGGGGGGAATTTAATTAGGTGTGAGTTTTCAAGAGGCGAAAAACGCTCACTTCGCCTTCATGTTTGCACCCGAGATACGCGCAATTCAATTAGAAATGCGAATTCGCTTTACTCGCAGTGAGTGCGAATTTTGACCAAAGAGTGAACGAAGAAAATAGCAATAAAAAGTGGGGAGACCTTTCTGGATCCCCCCCCCAAAAAAGAAAACAACTTAATTAGCAGAATCAGGTAGAATACTTAGTGGCCATAAGTTGTCTGCTTTAAGTGGTCAAATGGCTGATCAGTGCATTTAAAAAAAAATTTTTTTAGTTGAAATAAATATTCATTAAATTTAGGGTGTATTTAGCTAAGAAAAAAAAAAAATTGAAAAATTCCAAATGCCTAATTAGTCATTAGGGGGATGTTCAATGGGTTCTGAAGCAAGTCCCGACATTTTCACTTAAATTATAGAATGATGGTATAACATACCTTTTGATAATTATTTTTCTTTGAGTTTCACAGGGTCCACAGGAATTACCTTGTGATATATAGTTGGATAGCATCCAATGCACCAAACAGCAAAGCTTTGGAGCTCCCAGCATGCACTGGTCCCCCTCCCTATATACCCGTCCCCAGCCACAGGCATTCAGTTCGTGACCAAGCCTCTCGGCGAGAGAGTGGAGAAGGAAGAAAAAAAAGTAAACACTCAAGTGAAGAGGGAATCTGTGATATGAAGTTTAAGAACAAGTCCATCTGAGGCCAGGTGCGTCAGGGTGGGTGCCCTGTGGACCTCAAAGAAAAATTAACAAAAAAAAGGTATGTTATACCATCTTTCATGGACAAACATCTTCCTTGGACAAAAGTCCATGAAAGATTATGTTTGTCCATGAAAGATGACGTTTTGACTCTGAGACCCGATTTTTGGAGGGAAAAATCCGAATTCGGCGTGCAAACTCAAAACCTATCAGAGTCTGCACATCCCTAGTTTAAATGAGAAGTCTCCAGCCAGCCTAAGAAGAGGCAAACCTCTGGTGAGATATGTACCATCTGGGTTTTTATCCCATGATACTGACTATCCCACTGGGCCAGGATCTACCGCTGCAGGGACCTGGAGTGGAACTGGGCATTAGCCACCATGTCGAATGTGGCTACCATGGAGCGCAGCACCTGCATCGCCAAGTGCACTGACACTGTTTGCAAAGCAGTTTGCACACGAGTCTGTAATGTTACAATCTTGTCCTCTGGAAGAAGAATCCTCTGTCCCAGAGAGCCATGCCCCTAAGTGCACCATCTGCTGAGTTGGAGAGAGTGACAACTTCTAATTGATTACCCAGCCGTGCTCCTGTAAACAGACAATGGTCATCTGTAGATGGCATTGCAACCACTCCTGAGATTGCGCCAATATCAGGAGGTTTGTCTAGATATGGCAGTATCCAGACTCCTTGTCATCTGAGATGAGCAGTCATGACAGCCTTTATCTTGGTGAATACCCAAGGGGCTGTGGCAAGCCCGAAGGGTAGAGCCTGAAACTGATAGTGTTGCTGATCTACTGCCAACCTGAGAAAGGCTTGGTGAGATTTTGTAATCTGGACATGCAGATATGAATCATGTATGTCCAAGGAGACCATGAAGTCCCCAGACTCCATTGCCAACACAATTAACCGTAGAGTTTCCATATGGAATTTGGGCACTTTGATAAATCTGTAGAGAAATTTTAGATTCAATATAGGGCGGTGTGACCCATTGGGTTTTTGAACTAAAAACAATTGAATAGTAACCCCCTTCCCTGTTGCGTCACAGGGACAGGGACTATAACACCCGGTTCCTTGGAGGGCCCCAATAGACTCCCGGTATGCCGCGGCTCTGACTGGGTCTGTAGAAAGGGTTGTGCCTACAAACCTTTGAGGGAGATGCCTGAGAAACGTGATTGCATAACCCTGAGGGACTAGCTCATACCCAGGCATCTGTAGTGGTCTGATGCCAGGCCTGAGTAAACTGCAAGAATCTGCCCCCAACCCTGACATCCTCCAGAGGGAGGCCTGCTCCATCAGACAGTGGACTTACCATCTGGCTTGGCAGGGTGGCGTTTGGCTGACTTAGTCCCTTTGGGCTGTGTCCTCTTGCCAATTTGTTTGGCCGAGGACTGCTTCTTTGTCCTACCTTGTGGGCGAAAGGACCGATATGGCCACCTCTTAGAGGTAGATGTGGGTGGCATTTCTGCTGACTTTGGCGTTGCAAAGGAAGTCATTGTGTCAACCAAACAGTACCTTCCCTGTGAAAGGTAATGATTCTAGAGCAGGGGTCTTCAAACTTTGCCCTCCAGCTGCTGTGGAACTACACATCCCAGCATGCACTGCCACCTTTTTGATATAACAGCATGCTAAAACTATGTGCAGTGCATGCTGGGATGTGTAGTTTCACAGTATCTGGAGGGCCAAGTTTGAAGACCCCTGTTCTAGAGCCTTCTTGGACCCTGCATCCACCTTCCAGGATTTAAGTCAGAGGGACCTACAAGCTGCCACCAAGTTAGCAGAGATCCTAGGACACCCACGTCAATCCCCACTTCAATCATATACATAGCTGCTTCTTGCAACTGACCAAGAAGAGACACTGCTCTCTAGACAAGTCAACCATAGACGCCTCTAGCACCTTAATCCACTACTCCAGAGCCTTAGCTACCCAGGCTATAGCCGTAGTTGGCCTGGTACTAGCTCCCGATGACGAAAACATTGATTTTAAATGTTTGTCAATCTTTCTATCAGTAACCTGTGTTAACGAGGATGCTGCTGGGATAGGCAACGTAGAGGTTTTGATCAGCCTCGTCACGTGCGCATCTATTGTTGGTGGAATCTCCCATATATTACATGCCTATGGAACAAAGGGATATCGATAGGTCAAATTCTTCATGGCCTGAAAATGCTTATTAGGAGTCCCCCAAGCTTCTGCCATAAGATTTGTCAGATGCCCAGACCGAGGAAAATAACCTCATCAACCGTCAGAGCAACTTCCTCTACCTCCTTTATGGTGAGGCCAGTTCTAAGCCCTCTAACCAAAGAGGGAAGATGCACAACTTGATAATCCTCTATTTCATAGACCGATTCAGTGCTCTGAGTATCAGAGTCTGATGAGGTAGTGGAATCAATATATGACACCTGACAAGACCTTTTCTTCTGCTTCTTTATCCCCATAGGCTTCTCCACCTGCGGAGAGACTGAGGATGGCAATACACTGACTAGAGTAAGCCGCAGAGTAATACCAACAGGGATTCATAGGGGGCATATATACTGGATGGTGCATAGTCTGGGGTACTGCCTGTGGTACCACGGCCAGAGCTAGCACCTCAGTAGCTTTGCCTATCAAATAGGATAAAACTTGGTGTGATAACCATCATTTATGGCTCTATTGTTGATACAGATGTATTAGATATATCCTATAATAATCCCCCCCCACACACACACTTAACGTACTTACCTGCATCTCCATTCCCCAACTGCAGTCCCAGGCCACTACCTAGCCCAACAGAAAACCCAGTGTCACAAGACGGATGCTGGTGTTGTCAGTGTCGGCGGAGATAGAAGCCGCAGTGCAGGAATCTTTTACGGCACCCAACACCGCTAAACTCTAAATAAAATTAAAAAAAGCTTGAGACTGCCTGAGCAATCCCACTGTTATTATTGCCGCACACTAAACAAAACAACTGAATGCCTGTGGCTGGGGGCGGGGTATATAAGGAGGGAGACCAGTGCATGCTGGGAGCTCCAAAGCTTTGCTGTTTGGTGCATTGGATGCTATCCAACTATATATCCCTAGGTAATTCCTGTGGACCCTATGGAACCTGAAGAAGAAATACAGATTTTCCCTGCTCAGGGAGGTGCAAACAAAGAGAAGTGAATTTACTCTGAATAAGAAAGGAGTTTGGAATTGAATTGCAAAAGTAATTCACAAAAAGGTGAATTTGCAGTGATTTCACCTTGCGGGACCAAATTCGCACCTAATTGAATTCCCCCCGAAAACTCACTGTAGCAATTTGATTACTGGCTACAGTGTTGCAAAATTCAGACTGCAAGCCAGCAAATAGCAAGACATTAGACTGGGTACACACCTAAACGCCCCCATACACAGTGTGATGGCACAGAGCGAGGAGACAGGGGATCAGTCATCCGACATATATGGCGGCCCGCACGCAGTGCGATCGGGTGGCCTGCTCCCCCCTCTCTCACCAGTCATCCATGGGATCGAACATCGCCTCCCCTGATCTTATGGTTCTGCAGAAAGATCAGGGGGTGCGATGTACGACCCCACGGGAGCACGCTCGGCCCAACATCAGGGCCATACACAGTGTAATATAGCAGGAAAATTGCACCAATCAGTTAGATCGCCTGCTTTATCGCCCCGTGTGTGGGGGCCTTAATGATGTGTGCCCAGCAATGCAACAGACGAACCCCCCCCCCCCTCCCCCCTCCCCTTCCCAATGGGCTGACATATCAGGCGGCCGGTTCACATTAGACGATCCGGTGCCCGACATGTTGGGCCCTGCCGCATCCCGCTGTATGGAGTAGTCAGTTGCATTGTCAGAGTGAGTTGCATGTAGGGCCAACCTGACGATGCCGCTGATGACACCATGGGAGCGCGCAATAACAGACAATGGGTAGACCTTTGTCATTCCGATCCGTCAGAATCGGACAAATCGTTGAAAATATAGTGTGTACCCCAGCTTTACTTGACGGCCCCTTGGAAAGGATTCTGCTGTGTTTTACGGCTGGCTGGCAATTTTCATCAAAAGGCTATTCCCTTTAGCACTCCTCTTAAATCACAGGAGTCAATTGTTTTTAGCGACACTCGTATAATGGGCACCCAACGAAGCAATTCAATTGCTGCTTTGTTTGGGCACGAATAGCCACGTAAGCACACATTTCCTCTCGCACCTTACTGAGAGGACGAGCAGAAGTGTGCGATAAGTCCGTGGTTTGGGCGTTCATATCTGACATGTAGGCTTCAACGATGAACGATGCGCGTTCCCGATTGTCAGATAACAATATCAAACATCTGATGTGTTTGCGGTCAGATTTGGTCGATTTCAGTCATTTGAATGCAGCCAAAAATCATTCAAACCATCGTTCCAATAGTTATAAAAATTGTTCATCTGCCAGTGTATATACATAACAAGGACTTTAGACTGGTTTAGCCTTGACAAGAAACAATTGAATATAGCCCCATCAACACAAATGGGGATAAGGTGCGATCTGGCACGCAAAAAAAAAAAAACAACACAGTTGAATCACCCCAACGAGCACAGTGGGATTAAAACTTGGTATGACTGTAGTAAATGAGGCTGTTGCCCTAGAATTCATATCCTTTACTGCACTATTGATAAAACAGCAGAGATCAGTGATCCATCAATGAGTTTTAAAACTCGTTGCGTATGATAAATGGTGCTCCAGCCAATCAGCTCCCAACTGTCATTTTTCAGTCAGATGAAAGGAGCTGATTGGCTGGAGCACCATCATCATACGCAACGGGTTTTAAAACTCGTTGCGCATGATAAAACTTGTTGATAAATTGGCCCCACAGCCTATTGTGGCATATTGTGGGGCTGGCACCAGGGATACAGTTTAACTATTGCACGTCCCCCTCGGCTACTTGATTAATGGGTGTTAGGGATGTCGTGGTGGGGAGAGTGGCCGGTTAGAGTGACAGATGGAGTCAACTTGGGGGTGTGTGTTTCAGTAGCTCAAGGCTCAGGCTAATCCACTGTAAACGCACAACCGCTGGTCTGTTCCAAAGCATCGGCTCACAGCACTGGGAGATGTCTGCTTCCTTCACATCTGCAGATGCTATGCCCAGCACAAGATGGATGATGCCTGCACAAGCCCAGTCTGAGTCTACTCCTCTCGATCAGCTCTGCCAGTCACCGCTTTAGGAGCTCCGGCCATACTCCGATCCTCCACCTCAGGTACACAGGGAAAGAGCCGTTCAACTGTCACTCCCCCCTACTCCTATATAGTCCAGCCCACACTGCTCCCACCAGCACTCTGACAGTTCAGGCTCTGTCCTGATGAGTCTGTTGTGACATTCGGATAGTTTGGTTGGTGACTGATTCCAACACTGGGCCTACAGTACCCTGGCTCAGGCTGTAATGTTTGCCTCACTACTGGAGTCCCCTTCACATGCACTATGCATTTTGAAATCTTATGGGGTCTATTTACTAAGCAGTGTTAGGAGACAGAGTGAAAAGTGATAAGGTGCCAGCCAATCAGCTCCCAACTGTCATTTTTCAAACACAGCCTGTGAGATGACAGTTGGGAGCTGATTGGCTGGCACCTTATCACTTTTCACTCTGTCTCCTAACACGGCTTAGTAAATAAACCACTGCATACGCATGATGTCCTTTTGCTTCATTGAGGATCTGTGGGATTGTCCCTACTGGGAATTTATAGAGCTATATTGTTTTGTCCAGGTATCACACCAATAGCCTCAAACACAAGCTGCCCCATGGCCCCATACACTGGTACCTCCTCCCAGAGGAACTGAGAGGGGGGGGCACAGGTACTGATTACCTGGGTTTCCTGAAGGATCCGCTGCTGCACCATCTAATGCTAGGTACTCACTAGGACCAGTGCTTCTCACACAGGTGCACAGGTGTATTCATTGCTCACTGATACATTTTAAAAGATCCACATGTGGAGATAGTTATGTCACTTGTGATTCTGTGAAGAGACCTGGAAAACATGCACTGTTTGGGGTCCTGGGGACAGAGTTTGAGAACCTGCGCACTAGACTATATGGGTTACCAGCCGACGCACGGTTCGATGAACGACATATCGTGAGGTTGTTTGACTCCACGCGATCTTATGAACAGTACAATATGTCGTTCACCTGCTGCCTCCACAAGCATGGTGTCGTTCATCAAATTAACAGATCGAGCAGCATGTAGGCTCGATATGTCGATGCGATGAACGACCCTGTGGGAGTGCGCAGGGTCGCTCAGTGGGTACACACTGGCCGATGTGGGTGCAAGTATATTTTCACGTCGTAAAAACACAAATTTTAAAAAAGGTAAAAAAAAAAAAAAGCCTGCTGCGACCACGTGTGATGTTTAAAACACTTGACCAACCATCCATACCACCCCCCGAAAAATCAGACCCAACGATTGAATTTTTTTTTTTTCACCCAGAATTAACACTGTCGCTTTTCTCCAAAGTACGCAATTTACAGGAAAACATTTTCAGCAATTCATCATTAAGGAGGTGGTGTGGGGGGGGGCTGGGTGTCCAAAGGGTTCTGAAAGAAGTACCCATATTTTTAGCCCAAGGATAGTAATTTAGCTTTTTTTTTTCTCTTGTCTGGGATGGAGAAAAAAAACTTACATTTTTTGGGGGGGCAAAAAACGTCCATTTTCGCCGCTAATTGAATATGCCCCTTAATCCTGTCAGCTGCGTGGCCACTCCTCCTTACATTAGGCCACACCGCTTTGCCAGTACCAGGATCTCTACAGCCCTGCCTCCTCCTGCTCCAACCTCAGTCCGCCCACAATGCAGAGGAAGAGGTGGTGGGTCGGGCTAGGAGTGGCAGAGAGGGCAAACACTGATGCACTGACAGTGATGTCTCTGGCACAGCACCTTTGGGTTCTTGGATGCTCATTACCAGAGTGTTTGGGATAATACTGGGCCGCATATGAGCGATGAGCCCAGAATGGCCTGGGCCAGATGTTCAGCTGGGGGCCACAGTGCTGCACCCTTCCAGGCTCCAGTAGTTGGCCTCATGAGGCCATTCCTTGAGCTGCGGCTGATCTTACATTTCACAGGTCTGTCTAGGCAAACTAAGTACCTGTTACAGAACAGCTACATGCTCTGGGCGGTATACAATCGGGAAGCTGGCTGCCGGATTCCCGACAGCCGGCTTCCCGACTGCTTTATCCCGGCATGGGATAAATGACCGGCGTCATTGACACCTGTCAATTCCCCAATGCTTGTTGGGTTTAGGGCACCCGGGGGGACTTAGGGGATAGGCACCCCCCGGGAGGGTTAGGCACCTCCCCCCCGGGGGCCTTAGGGTAAGGCAGCGGAGAAGGGGAGGGGTTAGGCACTTGGGGGGGAGGTTAGGGTTAAGAACCCCTAAGGAGGGTTAGGGTGTTAGGTTAGTTTATATTTACCTTAGAGACAATCGGGATTTCCAGCGCTGTCAGGCTTCCGCTGCCGGGAATTCTGCTTTTGTCGGCCAGGCATCGAACCCGATTCCGCTCTGGGCAATTTATTAAAACTGAAGATATTTATCCAGACCCAGAAGTGCTAATCAAACCTATTCAAATTTGGGGAAAAAAAAAAAATATAATGGGAGCTCATTGTGCCGATTCAATTTTGGATTATACTGTACAGAGAGAAAAGTTATTATTATGGCAAACTTTTCCCCATTAATGAATGTTGGTAACTGCTCATTAACAATTTTATTCTATTGATTGATGTTTGTCACTTCTTTACCTAAACTTTGTATACAGGTACAAGCAGGCAAGTTTTTTTCCTTTTTTGTGTGTGTGTGGGGGGGGGGGGGGATCAGGGCGTGACTTACTACAGATAGCAATTCTGCTTATATGCACAAATACAGCAGCTAATATCAGCGGTGATATGTAAATGTTTTCATTCGCAATGCGATCGCAGTCTAGCATAAGGACGCCCACTTCCCCTTACTCACATCCGTATACTTTGTCAAAACAGCGAAACAATCGGTAACATTGGACCCAGACGTAAAGTTAAGGAAGGTCAGACCACTCAGGAATTGCCAACTTCAGCGCACGCTATGAGGCCTCAGGTTGCATATGGTATTGCAGTGGCTAATTTATGCACGGCCCTGCAATGCTGTTGAAATGCTCTGGCACGCCTGCGTTCACCTGGACAACCCCCCCCACCGTCACTACCCACAAACAGCACTTCCTGTCAATCACTCCGCCATGGGTCTGCGTACACTCTGCGATCTAATCGCAGTGGCTAGTTCATGCACTGCGATGCATGTGCAGATCACGAAAAACTGTCCGACTGCATGAGTCTTGGCACTTGCGATCCTTGCTGAATCAGGCCCTCAGTCCACTATACATGGACTACTTAGGCAGTGAAGATGCCACTCCTGGGGTCCTAACCTCAGTAGCCAAAGAGGTTTGGGGATTTCAGCTCCAGGCAGTCTCTGGGATGAGCACAGGCCCATGTTACCCAGACTAAGGGAACTGGTATCCCTAATTTACATGAAACCAGCGCAGACACTAGAGCTGAGGCACCATGCCCAATTTATATATTGCCTACCATTTTTATTTTTTAGTATATACTATCCAGATGTGGAGATCTGTACAAACATTCCCATGGCGATATCCACTGCTAGAGGGGGAAGGGAGGTCCTTATAGAGGAGGGATCTATTGATAATTGTGCCACCCCAGAAGAAACTGCCATCACTGAAGTCCTGTTGGGTAAGTGTAGTCTGTGTCCTGGCACTGGAAACTTTCAATCTGAAGACAGCAGGACCAAGAAAGGACATACTGTATGTGCGAGGCAAGGGGATCAGGTGCTCAAGGTAATCTGCAATCTAATCACTTTAGGAAGGGTTGGTCACAGTGGGCACTCTTTAGTAAAAGTTATTGATTAGTGAGGTGGTACATGCTAGCTGGTAACTAGTTAAGCATATATGTGGGAGGAGACTGCTGTATTTTCCATGTGACTGACAGTAAAGTGTAGGGCCAGCAGGATGCAACACAAAGTACAGCCTACGACCACGTATTTATATGAGCCGGATAGGACCAGGGACTTATTAGGATAGCAGGGGACAAGTGAGCAGTCTCTCCGTCCAGGCCCCCTCCTCTATTAGCCACTGGAGCGTAAGCGAGCACTAGCAGACTCTGGTGCGGTGTCAGTCCACTGCGCATGCTACTGCAGCGCATAACAGACCGCTAGTAGGCTGGTGCTGTGCCAGAATCTACTGCACATGTCTATTGGGGAAATAGTGCAGCGGCCATTTTCCTGGAGACTTTTCTACTGTGCTTGCGCAAAGTGCCTGAAAAATAGCTGCCGCACCATTTAGCCGGTGATTTGTTCAGACTCCGGAGAGGTTAAGGGGTCTATTTACTAAGCAATGTTAGGAGACAGAGTGAAAAGTGATAAGAAAGTGATAAGGTGCCAGCCAATCAGCTCCCAACTGTCATTGTTCAAACAGTCTGTGAGATGACAGTTGGGAGCTGATTGGCTGGTACCTTATCACTTTCCACTGTCTCCTAACACTGCTTAGTAAATAGACCCCTAAGTATTTAAAAAATAAATAAAAATAAGGGTACAGGAGATGTAGACCCATTGTGGATACGCCACTGGATACACCACTTAGCTTTGTATATACTTGTAGAGGCTGTAATCATCTGTTCATGTGCACGCTCAGATGAAAATGAGTAATGCTGGCCATACACGCTACAATTATCGGGGCGATCCGCCTGATATCGGCGGAGCGCCCCGATAATTGTAGCGTGTGGGGGCGCGACTGAGGGTTAAATATTGCTCGGTCGGGCATGCCGGATTGTCCAGCATGCCCATCCGATGCAATATTTACCAGTACACTGTCGGCCGCATCGGGCAGTGTATGCCCAGCGGCGGCAGACAGACATTTCCTGTGTTGCTTCCTATGGAAGGAACAGGGAAATGTCTCAACCCCGGGGGCGGAGCGCGGATGTCGGGCTGAAACACAAAGAAATCTCACTGTATGCCGGCGACATCTGCGGCTGGCAGGCTGCCAGATAAAATGTCTGTCAGACCGACAGACATTTTATCTGGCCGTGTATGTCCAGCATAAGGAACTTGCACCCAACAGGGTCTCAAGCTGGCCACACACTAGACCAACTTTCATCCAACCAGCGAACTAGTTGATTGGTTAGAATGAAAATCTGGTAACGTATGGGAGTAACTGATGATCAGCAATTTGCTCCTAAATGCCAGAAAACAGATGAAAACGGTCGTGTAGACAAGTTTGTTAAATGTTTGAACAAAACTATTTGTTCAAACAGTTTTTAGTCCATTTTCCGGCGTTTGGGAGCAAATTGCTGATTGAGATTTGTTTTCATCCCTTACCAGGTTTTCATTCCAACCAACTAGTTGGATGTAAGTTGGTCTAGTGTGTGGCCAGCTTCATGGACCATATAGAAGCAAGGGCGTTTTAAGCGAGGAGGTGGCCCGTGTTCAGAATCAGTGTGGGCCCCGTCCTCTCTCTAGAGGTGCCGCGGTGCAGTACATGTCAGGGAAAACCCAGTCTGGTGTGGTCGCATCTGATGTGATCATGCCAGGCAAGTGGTTAATAGTTACCTCCACGGTGATTGTGTGCATGCACTTTTTCAGGCTCCTACAAACATACCAGGGGCATGGCCTAGCTGGCCACACCCCTCTCTGCATGTGCACCTTTGGTAAGCACATGATCTCGGCTCGGACATACCTCAGACCCTCCAACATGACCCGTTCCATTAGGTACAAAATTCTCTGCTCCTGGATTTCCCTCTTAATGTATGATTGCAGCCACCCGTGCTTAAACACCTGTCATGAATTACCTAGTTCAACACAGGTGGCTGCAATCATACATTAGGTGGGAAGTCCAGGAGCAGAGTGTTTTGTACCTAATGGAACGGGTCATGTTGGAGGGTAGTATACCTACAGTTATATTTGGGCTCTTTACCTCTGACTGATTAGCCACCCCTGGTATAAGGGGATGTCCAGCTTCCAGGGTCAGCAAAGTCGCCCAATCTCTCCCTGCATGCTTCAATAAAAAAAACGATATTCTACAACATGAACCTACATATGGCACATCTCTGGATTATACTATACATCAGTGCAGGAAACAAAAGGATTGCACAGACCGTGCACTTAGGCAGGGGAGCTGTCACTATGCCAGAAAACACTCATTTCTGCAACACTTAGCTAGTTGTTTTAATTCTCTTGGGTAAGAAACACCTTTTATCAATTTCTCTTTTATGTCTGAGGGATGAAAGTGGGTATCAAAGCATGGTAAGAGAAAGTGGAGAGAGAAAGCACCAATCACCTCCTGACAGTTTTCAAAAAGCCTTTAAAACGAGAGTTAGAAGCCGATTGGTTGGTACTTTGTCTTCACTCTCTCCGATCTTTGATACTTCTCCCCCAAAGTACCAACCAATCATGTTCTAACTCACTTTACAGGCTGTGGGGAGATGTACTAAGCCTTGGAGAGAGACTGAGTACCGACCAATCAACTCCTAACTAATTTTGCACGGTCTGTAATGCAACAGGAGCTGATTGGTTGGTACTTTACTTACATTCACACTCTCTCCAAGGCTTAGTACATAGACCCTTAAGTCTCTTCATTTAGGAATAGCTTCTTGGAAGAGCATGGCCTATGCATGACCTCGTCAGATTCACAAAAGATTATGTATTACGCGGCAGCCATATTCCAGGTGTTTTTTTTTTTTATAGCGCTGATACCAGCACAGACGTGGGACTCCAGCAGCAGAGTGGTAAATATTAAAAAAATATGGGTGCAGGGTGTGCGGTGTGGGGGCCCCTGGACGCAGGGCCTGTATGCCCCATACCCATTATAGAAACGCCCCTTTATATGTATGCAAACACAAGTTACCATGAACATGCTCGTCTAGTTCGAGAGTTAGAACATTTCTACCAAACGATTCTTCAATAGCTCCTTAAATCAAGCACCACCACATAACATTACATTACCAGCGTACACAGCCACAAGCCTGACAAACCACTTCATGCAGATCACATGAGATCATCCACTACATAAAACACAAAAATTACATAACATCACATAACAGTACTTCTAATATATGTAAAAGCAATGGTGCTGGTTTTAGCAGACAAGCACAATATTCCCAAAATTGTAAATTGTTGTTACTAAGAATTTAGACAAGATGTATCCCCAAAGCACACAGGTGGCAAGTTATACAACTCCTCATTCTATACCACAGGTTTTCAAACTCGGTCCTCAGGACCCCAAACAGTGCAGGTTTTGCAGGTCTCCTCACATAATTACTAGTGAAATAATTAGCTGCACCTGTAGATCTTTAATATGCGTCAGTGAGTAATGAGTACACCTGTGCACCTGCTGGGTGACCTGCAAAAAGTGAACTGTGTGGGGTCCTGAGGACCGAGTTTGAAAACCACTGTTCTATACAAATATACATTTGAGTGTATTAGTCTGATCTGTCTGCAGAGTCTAAGATTAGCTTTATAGGGTGAATGTGGGTATGGCGATAACACTCTGCTAGGTGGATTTTTGAGTCTGGAATGTTACATGTTCTGTAATCAATTTGAAAGGAAAAAAAAAAAAAAAAAGTTTCCTAAACTATAACAAGTTTACCAATAAAGCAGTTGAGAGCTGAGGGCCACAGATTAAGGCTCCAAGGGCCACACAGCTCTCCAGTCCCCTGTTGCCCATCAGCAATTTACATTAAGACTTATTTTGTAATTAAGCTTTTAATCCAGAGTTTAAAGGGTTTTCTTTTTGTTTTGCAGAGTAGAGAATATATGGGAGTAGGTGAATCATTATAGCCTGGACACAGGACATTGTCTATAGGACGGGGTTTGTTAGTTTTTTTTCCTTTCTGCTTTTCCCCATTTATACTTTGCATCTTGGTGCTTTTTCAAATTAAATGGAACAATGAATACAGACTTCTACAATAACACATTAAAGCCCCATTTGTACTGTGCCACAGGCCAACTCAGCTCCCTTTCCACCTACCACTCCAGGCTGTTCCCAAACAAGTCAGTCATCAAGCCCCCACTTACCACACCTGCCCACTAAGTATTGCACTTAAAGAGTGTCACCTGTGCTTACCTGTGTCAGGTCATTTATACAGCACACTTAAAGGGGCAGCTAGAGGACCCTGGAGCTCATTTTATGCACACACAAAGCATCCGGTATCCAGTCATCAAATACAAATGGTAGACAGAGGGCGCTCAAAAATGTACTTAATTCACCATATGTAGATAACAAGCAGCATTTCATATAGGCATGATGGCGGAATAAACAAAATGTATTCATTTTGTTTATTGGAAGACTTTCTACACTGGCAAGTATAATAGATAGATAGACAGACAGATATATATATATATATATATATATACTCGCAAAAGTGCGGCACTCGGCGGTCTAATAACGTGCAATGCAAAGTTCCTTGGCAAGCTTTCGGGCTTTAATGGCCCGTCCTCAGGCTACAGACATGATGTCTGTAGCCTGAGGACGGGCCATTAAAGCCCGAAAGCTTGCCAAGGAACTTTGAATTGCACGTTATTAGACCGCCGAGTGCCGCACTTTTGCGAGTGTACATTGATGTGGTAGCGGACACCGCGGCATATGAACATTCGGAAGGAGAGTGCGGGTATTTGGAAGCATATATATATATATATATATATACATATATATATATATATATATATATATATATATAGTCCACAAAAGACAGCACTCACCAGGCTTGTATTCCAAAGAGAAAAGTTCTTTTAATTTCTTAAATCATAGTACAGGTCGACGTTTCGGTCGGCGGCGCCAATCGCGCCAGTATACTACCATCCTAATTAGCGAACAACAGGGCTCCACTCACTATATAAGCAAAACAAGAGCACCATACTTAATTCTGACCCCGGGCGTGCAGAAGTACAACTACGAGAATGTTGTGACCGGTTTGCAGAGCGAGGGTACACTATGAAAATAATTGAGCGATGCCTCGCCAGGGCGAAATTATTTTTTATACAGGACCAACCGACCCGACGGGCAGTTGACACCAATACGGTGATTTTGAGTGCTAAATGTGACTCCAACCTCCGACATAGTCAGAGGGCTATTAAGAAACACTGGCCTATTGTCTCTACAGACCCATGAAAATCCCCCCTTGCTAAGCGTGAGGAGAAGTCCTAATCTCAAAGATGTTCTTCTGCGACCAGATATGCGCCATAAAGAATGCAATGGCTACGTCAACACAATGGCTGCTTTAAGTGTCTGGGCTGCACTACCTGCAGAGCATTAATTACAGGCAAATTATTTTGCCATCCAAAGAATGGGAATAGGATCTTTCTCCAGCATCACTTGACATGTCTGTTAGACCATGTGGTATACTATTTAGTTTGCCCGTGTGGTTTGTTTTATGTGGGGAAGGCCGTTCAGACCTTTTGGGAACAGATGTCGCAACATCGATCCTCTATCAGACTGGCTTATGCGACTGGGGGGTTCTAATAAGCCAGTGGCACAACACTACTTGAAGGAGAGACACCAAGTATCAGCACTACGATATATTATTATCAATTGGATCGCATCAGCCCCCAGGGGCAGTGATAGAGGCCGTACTCTTTTGAGAAGCGAAGCAAAGTGGATCCACCAACTGGGCACGTTGATGCCAACGGGCTTAAATGAGGTTAATCCCCTCAATATTTTTTTAAGATTTTTTTCCACCATAAGGCGGTAATGTTCAGGGGTCTATTTACTAAGCAGTGTTAGTAGAAGTGAAAAGTGAAGAGTGAAAAGTGATAAGGTGCCAGCCAATCAGCTCCCAACCGTCATTTTTCAAACACAGCCTGTGAGATGGCAGTTAGGAGCTGATTGGCTGGCACCTTATCACTTTTCACTCTGTCTCCTAACACTGCTTAGTAAATAGACCCCTTAGTGACCTAAGTCCTCTTAATGACCATAGGACAATGTTGTATATGGTTACTAAACTTTTCTAGACCTGTTGACCAAAATGTATATATTATGTGTATGTTTTATGTGTTTTGTTTCTTGGTATGTTGTTAGTCACTTGATTTGGTTGTAATTGTTACCCTTGGTTGCTATGGTTACCCATCTAAGGTTATGGCCCTTTTAGTAAAGTTTTTTAAAAAGGGAATATATAACCTCCCTTCTAGAAGAGTAGTGTAGGGATATACTGAATATTTAACAGTTAAACTGCGATATGAGTTTACTATATTCCGAGTGGCTATGTGTTCCAAAGTGTGGAACGCAAGCCCGTGTAACTATAACAGCGAGCGACGCCTGTGATAATGTGACTCCGGTTCTGCGGAGACACGGGACTTCCGGTGCTAGCGCTGTTAGTGACACATGTGGAGAACAGCATGGCGCTGTCAGTATAGGAGCCGCGTGTAGGATGTAAGTGTTCATCTTTAAGTATGGTGCTCTTGTTTTGATAGCTAATTAGGATGGTATTATACCTGGTGCGATTGGCGCCGCCCCCTGGGGTATGTCCAGTCTTGGATATGGGTACTTAAGGCAGCATGGTGGTGGTGGTTAGTTATGGATCTTCTGCTCGTGGCACTTGGTGGTCTTGATAAAGGTCCTGCTTGGGACCGAAACGTCAACCTGTACTATAAGAAAGCTAGTGCTCTCTTTTGTGGACTATGATTGTGGCAACTTGAAATGTTCTGGTTGACACTGGGATTTTGCACCCCAGCATATAGATACTGTTGCAGTGTGTGCGGCTTTCTACTTCTACTATATATATATATATATATATCTATATCTATATCTGTAACAATAGAGCATAGAGGGGCGCTCTATAGAGCATAAAAGTAGATTTTATTTGAACATGAGAACAGACATAAATCGTGCTTCATATAAATTGTGCTTGTACTGATGTATAAAACTGGGTGTACTGGCTACCACATGGACATAGAGAATAACAACCAGGCAATGGAGTGGCTATACCTTGCCTCATGAAGTTTTGACAAACAACTTATTTTCCACTCAGATAAGCTGCTATTTATTTCAACCAAATTTCTTATTGTAATTAAATACTAACAGCTGTAGATCCTCTTGATTTTATCCATATGTTCTTACCTTTTTTTTAAAAAGCTGACCAACTGTTTTGTATTATTTATTAACTGTTACTTAGTTATTTTTCATTTTGTATTATTCTTATTGTTATGTGTCTCTGAATAAATTGACTATTTTGTATATATATTTATTGTCACCAGCACTTTATTTTCCTTGATTTACACAATGTGTATATGCACTTTAAAGCAGTACTTCATTTGATTTGAACCTAAGAACTCACTCAGGTCGCTCTGCAGTCAATCAAATTTTATCTAGTTGTTTACCTGTACTTCTACCAGTATTTTTATCATTGACATAGAGTTGACGCCTTTTAATATTAGGCTTTGTTGCTGCACTTCTTAATTTAATTTTTTTTTTTCCTCTTTAACATGGTTGTTATTAAGTTACACACCTATCTCACTCTATCACACTAATATTGGCGCCGTACCTACCTATTTTCTGATATATATATGTGTGTGTGTGTGTTATAGTACACTGTTTGTTATAGAACAGCAGCTGTTTTTTCGTGTGTTGATTTTATTCCTTGACATTCTCATGAAAGCACTGTTAGTATTGAACAAGTAAACAAGATAATTAGAGACTTTATCTCCCAGGGACGACCTTCGTATAATGTAGACTGCGTGTTTATAGCGTATGGTCCTGGAGGACCCCTGAATATAGACTCATACAAATTGCACTGCAGTTAGCTCACATACAGTAATGCCATAGTAAAAACTGTATGCGTGGGAAATGACTGCAGTGCAGCCATGAATCCTGTGTAATTAATATCTGCCCTGATATATGTGGCTAAAGGTCCCCATACATCAGAGACGGATGCCAGGTCGGCGGATCGGTGAAATCCATCATGTTGGATTTCACAGATTTGCCGATCATGATCAAAAAATGATCGTGATTGGCAGATTGGTGAAATTTAACATGTAGAATTTCACCGATCCTGCGACGGATCGTGGAACATAGATTTCTGACCGGTGGATCCGTGTATACGATCGCAGCGATCCATCTCTGATGTATGGGGGCCTTAATTTAATAACCACAGGTTCTGGTTAAATAATTAGGTAACAGTGCGGCAGAATTCTGTTCTTTTCATGATCTAATAGATTTGTTCATAATGTTTATTTTTAACTTAGCTGATAAAAAAGCTTGTCATGTGCCAGACATATTCACAATCCCGAATATTCAACTAGCTATTAATGCTGTTTTACAGATCACTTGAGAAAACTAAACATGGAACCAAACTATGGAGGGCCATCGATCTCCCCATCTTTTAAAAATATAAATTTTTATGCCTTTTCGGACCAATTCTGGAGACATGTCCATATATTTACTAAAGCTTCTAAAACAGACAAGTGGTGATGTTGCCCATAGCTACCAATCGTGGATCACTGAAGCTGACAGGAGGCGTCCATTCACACAAGACATCTGGAGGTATATTTTTGCATTTTCTACTTCAGGGTCCATAGGGTATCCACAGGATACCTTGGGGTATAGGTGTGACGTCAGTCGCAGGGCACCAAAGAGTTAAGCTTTCAGCCTCCCAGGATGCACTAGGTCCCCCTCCTATACCCCGCCCCCAGGCCAAGGCACCTCAGTTTAGTTTGGTGCCCGGCCGGAGTCGGGTGCACCTGTTGGAGTGGGGGCTAGAAGAGCCCCTGAAGCTTATTCTTCATGCAGCTGTGGCTGCACAACTGGATGAACAGCATGGACAGTCAGTCCTGACGTCCATGCTGTCTTCCCTACACCCCGCCGGTACCAGAACGCCGGTACTGATCCGGGGATGCTGGTGGGCGTCTGGGGTCACAGCTAGCGGTGACCCCAGATGCTCCGGACCATGGCCGGATTCAAGGGGGACAGAGGTAAGCAGCGGGGTCCCGCGGTGGGTCCCCGCTGATCACATGGTCCTAAGTCCCCAGGCAGGGGGCTCCCTGGGGACTGGCTGCAGCGTGGAGCCAGGCGACCAACCTGCGCTTCCACTACCCCCTGGGACAGCGGACCGCAGCAGAGCGGTAGCGCTGCGGCGTCCCAGGGGTTAAATGCATGCCAGGGGAGCGCGCCTTCCCTGTCTCACAGCCGGCGCCTCCCCCGCTGCACACAGCCCTCTCTGCACTGTGCTGACTGGTCCTGTGTCAGCGCTCCTCCCCCAGGCCAGCTTCTCTCTGCTCCTCGGCGGCCATCTTCTCTGCAACGCATGGTGAACGCTGCTGGAAGTCTGGAAGGAAGCATCGTGGTCTGGGTCCCCCCGCATACCTCTCCTCCGCTGTGGCTCAGGTCTGTGTATGCAGCGCTGTGTCCTACCAGGCCCTGTGTCTGTGTAGTTGAGTGATCAGCGCTGTTAGTGCAGGAATTGTTATTTCTCTGCATTGTATGTGACTGTGCTAGCGCTGCCTGTAACTATTCTTCACTAAACTGTCAGCTTTATTACTGTCCCTGTTCTTTCTGCTAAAGCCCTTGCGGTGCGTTGCTGCAGGGTGGTCTCTCGCCTATTTAATACTTAATTGGTGAGAGAGGTCACATACGTGGTGCCATCATGTCTGAAAGTGATTTTCCCCTCCGGCTACAGTGTACCACGTGCAAAGTACCGTTAGCGGAGGGGGAGGGTAGCGCGGAGGGCCTTTGCCGGCAGTGTTGTCCATGGCGCGGCCTATTACGGTTACAGCACCGGTACAGGAGCCGCCCTGGGCTTGTTTCGCTCAGCCGTTAACAGCTTTAGTGGGCCACTTAGCTCCGCAGCCCGCGTTTACTCCGATGGGTTTGTCCCAGCAGTCTGTGGTGTCGTCACCCATGCAGGGGTTCCCACGACAATTGGTGGTACCCCACAGTCTCCCTATTTCCCCGCTCCCGGGTTCTCAGGAGCCAGCGTGGGTTAACTCCCTGACGAGTTCTTTACAGCACTTGTCGGATGTATTGCAAGGGGAGTCTGTGATGCGGCCTCATAAAAGGCCGGTGGCGTCTCTGTCCGCTCCTTATGAGGATGACGAAGGGACGTCTGATGATGGGGAGATTCTGGATCCTTACGATCAGGAACCTTTCCATACTAAGGACGCTGATGCTAAGTCCAAAGTATATATTCCTGGACTTATTCGGGCGGTCCGCACAGCCTTGGTGATTGAGGACGAAGTTCCCCCAGCGGCTAAATCTAAGTATGCCTTTTTCAAAGATGTGAAGGGCGATGCCACAGTCTTTCCTCTTTCGGGTCAGTTGGTGGACCATTTAGAGGAGGCGTGGAAACAACCTGGCAAAAGATACCAGCCGCAGAGACGCCTGGCGGTGGCTTATCCGTTCGCGGATAATTATTTTGCTAAGTGTGAATCCCCTCCACAGGTGGATTCTCACGTGACCCGTCTTGTCCGTAGTGCCACATTGCCGATGCCATCCATGTCCTCCCTTAAGGATGCTACGGACCGCAAGGTAGAAATCTGCCTGAAGTCCGCTTATTCCCTTGCAGGGGGGGCAGCACGGCCGGCTATGGCCATTTGCTGGGTTGCCAGAGCGATGGAGCGCTGGGCGGATTCATTAGAGGCTTCTTTTGAATCCGACTGTCCGGCCAAACAAGCGGAGTTGATTGGCAATCTCCGTGATTCGGCCACCTACATCAACGAGGCGGCTCTAGACATTAGTACTCTGGTGTCTAGAATTTCTTCAGCAGCGGTAGCTGCTCGTCGCACCTTGTGGCTGCGATCCTGGAAGGCGGACGCAGATCCAAGAAAGGTCTGGAAGCGTTGCCGTTTACCGGAGAAGTTCTCTTCGGTCCGGATCTGGATAAGATTGTGGCCACGCTGGCGGCAGCCAAATCTGCTTGTCTCCCGTCGGCCGCTGCTCCTTCTGGTTCTGGACCATCGTCCTTTCGGTCATCTAGGGCCCAGGGCAGGCCCAAACCACAGTCGTTTCCTCGACAGGCTGGCCCTAAGAAATCGGGCAAGCCCCGGAAACAGGCATGGAGTACCAGACGTCCGGCCCCCATGCCAGATGACAAGCCTGCGGCCTGACGATCCGGGTCTCCCCTTGGGGGATCCCAGGGTGGGAGGCCGCCTGCTGCAGTTCTCCCGGTGTTGGTCGTTCACTACGACAGACACTTGGGTTCTGGAGGTGGTCTCTCACGGGTACGCCCTCTCCTTCCGGCACAGACCCCCGGCTCGATTCTTCACCACGGGTCTACCATCAGACCGGAACAAGGCTACGGAGCTGCGGAAGGTATTGCACACTATGCTCCAGGCTGGAGTTATAGTGCCTGTTCCATTCTCCCAGAGGGGCCAGGGTTTCTATTCAAATCTATTTTTGGTACAGAAACCCAATGGGTCATATCGTCCGATTCTCAACCTCAAAGCACTCAACAAGTCTTTGCGGGTCCCGAAGTTTCGGATGGAGACCCTACGGTCCATCATTCTGGCGCTGGAACCTGGGGACTACATGGTGTCATTGGACATACAGGACGCTATGGCGGTCATGGCGGCTTCTCTGCGGCTGCAAGGAGTCCGCATGTTGCCGTACTTGGACGACCTGTTATTGGTGGCAGGATCTCCAGAGCTCCTGTTACACCACTTGGACCTGACCATTGCACTGCTGCAACGGCACGGCTGGCTAATTAACTGGCAGAAGTCCACTCTAATCCCGTCTCGGAGGATTCTGCATCTTGGAGCCTTATTGGACTCGGGACAGCAAAGGATCTTCGTGACGGAGGACAAGATCTCTGCTTTACAGTCAAGGGTGCGCAGTTGTCTGCACAGCCGCCGGGTGTCCTTACACTCGGCGATGAGGTTACTGGGCTCCATGGTGTCGGTGTTCGACATGGTGGAATACGCCCAGTTTCACTCCAGACCTCTACAGCACCTGATCCTGTCCAAGTGGAACGGGCTGCCTCAGTCTCTGAAGTTCCAGACGATTGTGCTCACCCCGGAGGTTCGCCTGTCCCTTGCGTGGTGGTTAAAGACGACCCACCTCAACAAGGGACGTCCGTTCTGGGTTCCAAATTGGGTCCTGTTGACAACGGACGCCAGTCTTCGGGGCTGGGGAGCAGTTTCGGGTCCACACTTGTTCCAGGGCAGGTGGACGCCGACAGAAGCGGAGCTTCCAATAAATATCTTGGAACTCCGTGCGGTCTTCAATGCTCTCCTGCAGGCAGAGCGGTTTCTCCGGGGTCACCCGGTGCAGGTCCAGTCGGACAATGCTACCACCGTGGCCTACATAAACAGGCAAGGAGGAACTCGCAGTCGGGCGGCTCTCGTAGAGGTCTCTCGGATCCTGGTTTGGGCGGAGCGCAATCTTCCGGCCATATCAGCGGTCTTCATCCCGGGAGTGCTAAATTGGGAGGCGGACTTTCTAAGTCGCCAGGACGTTCATCCAGGGGAATGGTCCCTGCACCCGGACGTTTTTCAACTACTGGTGGACAGGTGGGGTCTTCCAGAAATCGACCTCATGGCGTCCCGGCACAACAACAAGTTGCCGGTGTACGGGTCTCGCACAAGAGACGAAGGGGCGTCTCTGGTGGATGCTCTGTCCGTCCGGTGGACGTTCAGGTTCGCATACCTGTTCCCTCCGGTCTCCCTTCTTCCACGGGTAATCCGGAAATTCAAACAGGAAGGAGGGACGCTCCTGTTGATAGCTCCCGCGTGGCCCAGACGGCACTGGTTCTCAGACCTTCAGGGTCTGTCCGTGGACAGTCCTCTGCGGTTGCCGCTACGACCGGACCTTCTGTCTCAGGGTCCTTGTCTTCACCCGGACCTGACTCGGCTGTCTTTGGCGGAGTGGCTGTTGAGACGGCCATGCTGAGGTCCTGGGGGTTTGCCAGCTCTATGCTGTGTACCATGTTACGAGCTCGGAAACCGTCTTCCGCGAGGATATACCATCGCGTGTGGCATACGTTCTTCCAGTGGTGTCGACCGAGAGGTTATGCACCGCGGGAGTTTCGTCTGTCTCGGATTCTCGCCTTCCTGCAAGCGGGACTAGATCATGGGCTTCGCCTTGCTTCTTTGAAGGTACAGGTTTCGGCCCTATCTGTCTGGTTTCACCGTAGGATTGCTACAATCCCGGATGTGCGCACCTTTATGCAAGGTGTTCTCCGTATTCAGCCGCCCTTTGTTCCACCTGTGGCGCCTTGGGATTTGGCTGTGGTCCTGAGGACTCTCCAAGGACCGCCGTTTGAACCACTGGGCTCAGTGGATATTAAATGGCTAACAGCTAAGACTGTTTTCCTTCTGGCCGTTGCTTCAGCCAGACGTGTTTCTGAGTTAGGGGCTCTTTCTTGTAGACCCCCTTTCTTGGTTTTTTTCATGGGAACAGGGCAGTGCTCCGCACTCGGCCCGAGTTTCTCCCCAAAGTTGTTTCCCAGTTTCAGGTTAACGAGGAAATAGTTGTTCCGGCCTTTAACTCACCGGGTCTTTCCGTGGGTGAGGCCTCTTTGGATGTTGTGCGGGCCTTAAGGACTTATGTGGACCGCACTTCTTTGTTTAGGAAGTCGGACGCTTTGTTGTCCTCTATGGCTTCTGTAAAAAGGGTTGGCCTGCTTCAAAGCAAACTTTGGCAGCCTGGATCCGTATGGCTATTTCTGAAGCTTATCTTCATGAAGGCCTACCGGTCCCTCCTTCTCTGAAGGCTCATTCCACTAGGTCTGTGGGTCCTTCGTGGGCAGCTTGACGTGGTGCCTCGGCAGTTCAGATCTGCAAGGCTGCTACGTGGTCTTCTGTCCATACCTTCGTGAGGTATTACAGGTTTGACACCTTCGCCTCTCAGGATGCTTCCTTCGGGCGGCGGATTCTCCTTTCTGCACAGGAGCGTCCCCACCCTTAAAGGATACTGCTTTGGGACATCCCCAAGGTATCCTGTGGATACCCTATGGACCCTGAAGTAGAAAATATGAGATATGGTAAGAACTTACCCTTGTTATCTCTATTTCTACGAAGTCCATAGGGTTCCACAGGACTCCCGCCCTGTCGCACCTGTGCTGCAGATGGGCTTTGCTCTGGTCACCGGTTTTCCGTCTCCCTCTGGTGAGAATGTGATTCTTGTATGTGTCCAGATCTTTGTTCTCTCTCTTCCTTCTCCTCCTCCGGCCTATGGCTTGGTAACTAACTGAGGTGCCTTGGCCTGGGGGCGGGGTATAGGAGGGGGACCTAGTGCATCCTGGGAGGCTGAAAGCTTAACTCTTTGGTGCCCTGCGACTGACGTTACACCTATACCCCAAGGTATCCTGTGGAACCCTATGGACTTCGTAGAAATAGAGATAACAAGGGTAAGTTCTTACCATATCTCATATTATCTTGCTGTAGGATGAACTCTTGGCCGATAGATGTTGACCAGAGAGTATTACACGGTGCTGCAAAATGCTGTGGTAGCCCTTTTGGTTCAGGGTGCCAAGTCACCCTCCTACTCCACGGTGTACAAAAACCCTGTGGGGTGAACCAAAGATTTAAACTTTTGATTTATCGGTCCATAAGACCCTCTTCTGATCTTCAATAGTCCACTGGCGGTGCTTCATGCCCCATGGAGCCCTTTTTTTTCCCTTCATTTCATAAGTGCTTACCTTTTTACCATTTCATGTTGTTTATTGGACATGATTTGCTTAAATGTCAATAAAAATTCCCAAAAATAGGTGTATTCTGTAACATTTGACCCAATATGTACATAATACTAATATTTTGGATCAGTCCAGAGCCGTAACAAGGGCACTGAACCCCCTGTGCTGCCCCGTCCCCTTTGCACGACTTCATGATGTCGCTGGCACCCGGAAACTACTGGATTGCCTGGAGTATCTTCAAGACGATCTGAGCAGCTGTAATTATGACAGGGTGCTTGCCTGTAGCATCCAATGGCTGCAGATCTACCAGGAGCTGGATATCAACAAGGATGCACCAGACAGAGCTACGTGTAAGAGGGCATGGGTAGCGGGTGCCTGGGGCACCAGCGACTGAGTCTGGGGGCAGATCTTTGGTGGAGCAAGTTCCCGGCATGTGAAGCAGTTGGCAGTAGACTGGGCATTTTGTGATTTGTAGTTCCACCACAGTAGCAGTCTTACAGTATCTTGACCCAAACTCAGTCCTCAAAGCCCCCACATCAGGTGGTTTCACCCTCTATCTGGGGTATCAGGAGGGATATCAGGAGGGCTCCCCACCCCACATCAGGAGGCTTTCGCCGCCATCAGGAGGACTCTGAGTCTCATGCTAATTGCACTATACAGGTGACTGTGACTACCGCATAGCTGTATATACCCGAAAAGGGGGGGGATATCCAGCAAATTTACTTTAGTAAATAGGCCTAATAGAAACAGATTCACATATTCTATATTAATGTTTTAGATAGATGGATATGCACCATATTTATTTTCCCTTTTTCTTAGGGAAATTGATGTTCCAGGCACCCTGCAGCCAGAAGCAGGGGACGAGGGGTGGCAACGATGCCCCCCACAGAGCCTTGTGCTCTGTGCGGCCGCACCGGTCGCACACCCCTAGTTACGGCCCTGTATCAGTCATTCGCTGGGTCACTAGCTATCATGCAAGGCAGGAGCAGGGGGTTGTGCATGTTAAAGACAGACATGTAGCAGATTGTAAGCTAAGGTATCAGCCATTTCACTTCTGGAATTCAGTTCTGCGCAATGGCCCCAAAGTGCCTCCAAAATGGATGGACGAAGGTACCAGTATCTTTGCAATTTTTTCCTTGCACCCCTGAAGGGTTGGGCAGAAAGATTAATGGAGATTGGGCCTTATTCAAAGGTATACACAATGACGCTATCGGATGCAGTGGTGAGATTCTTTGCTACTATGCTTGTGACAAAGCCGCACTGCACACGCACAGCGATTGGTTAGCGACGGCGGTCCCAGAGAGGATTTATACACAAGGTGAGTGACAGGTAGTTAGCATTTGGGGGTGTTTACTGGGGGGTGGCTAGAAAAATACAGACATGTCGGGACCGTTTTCTGGGCGTGCCCTAGTGAACCTCGGCGAAATCAGGCGCAGCCGGATGCCCCAGCGTCTTATGTAGGATGTTCGTTCTGAGGCAGCATAGGCTTGCCCAGAGCTTCGACATGCGATTGGTGCTTCCTCTTTAGTGCGGAAACAGTGGATGTGAGACCCAATAATTGGTGATATGTATGGCATTGCGGATGTGATGCTTGGTACATCCCGCCCAAAATAGCTTGTGTAACTTCTAAGCATTAACAGAGGAAATCAGAAATGGAGACAAATACATATTCACAGAACTTTAAATTATTTTGAGTTGCAAATAACTAATAGTAGAGCCTGAGAAATAACCTTGAGGGATGTGAAACCAGGCTTGTTATCATATTCTCTGTATGTGAACTGAATAGAAATACCAAGTATAATAACATTTGTATTTCTCAGTGAATAAAATAAAGAAAAAACATGTCACTGGCTTTTCTAGATCGTTACTTGATTATGGCGTATAATTGTGTGTTTGTTGACTTGAACCTTTAATATTGTCTTCGCGCATGCTTAGCAATAGTATAATTTCCTTTTATTTATCAGACTTCTGTACATTCCATAGTACATGGAAAATAAATGCAACGTGGACTCACACTCCTTGCTAGAATAGGTCGATAGTTACTTACTTGACTGACGCATGACTATGCATATTGTACCGTCCCGATGTTTTCACTTTCCCTGAAGAATTTAGATTATTTTTTTTGGGTGGGGGGGTGGAATTACTGATCTAAGGGCTCGATTCAGACCCGCTAGCTAGATGCGTTCGCACGCACCCAGCTTATGCAAATCTGGCAAAGGCAGGCGATCGCACGGCAAGGCATTAGCACGCCCACTATGTCTTCACGTGCGATCGCTCTGTGTATGCAGATGCCCACCAGCAGATGCGCACGTCCTCTCCAGGAAGTGTATGCAACCATCAGTACATCGAGCACCATCGGATGCGATTGCAGCGCTTGTGGCTGACCCTACCCTACCGCGAGCACTGCAAGCACTTCAGTGTAAAATCCAGCCAGGTGACGTGTACTATGACGCTGCCACTGAATTATGCACGCCTCTGAAATGGCGTTGAGACGCTCAGGCACGCCTGCGTTCGCATCTCCACTCCCCCGTTTCTAGTGGCCAGCCCCTGTCATCACCCACAAACGGCTTCTCCTGTCACTCACTCTGCTGGGCTGTCTATGTGCAATGAGCGACCGCTTCCCGATCTCTCGCACTGGTTCACGCACGCGCACAGCGATGTGTATGCATGTGCAGAATGCGAAAATCGGTCGGCTACGAGCTAACACATCCTAGCGAGCAGGTCTGAATCAGGTCCTAAGATCTTAGGACAGGGTTATATGGTGATACATATAAAACATATAGGGTTACAAAGGTTGGCGTATACAACGATTTAGAATATAAGTCACATTATAAAAATGAAGCATGTGGGAAGACACAAAGGGACAGATTAAATTAGCCGTGAATACCATACTATGAGTTCTCGTGTTAGTAATTTGCGCATATCGCATGATCATTTTGCTAATAAAATTGGAGCAGCTTGTGCAAGTCACTTATAAATGTCAAGTCGTGGGCATTGCGCCGGTATTGCGAGTTATTTCTGCAGTGTGCGACCTATGTAAAGTGTATGAAAAAATTGGTAAATCATCCTGAACCCCCCAAAAATGTCAGTTAAGATAACAGGGGGGCAAAGGACAGTGAAGGAGGTTGTTAAGAATATAGGTGGCTGTTATAAGGTGTCACTGGGTTGAATCTGTCATATTTTATGAATGAATGTAATATGACAGCCAGCATGTGTCTTTCAGCAAATAAATGTGAACATTTCCAGGTACATTTAAATGTATCTAATCTGTTGTATGAGTGTGTATATAGAATATTTGCCTACTTTTGAAAAAGGTTTTCAGGGAGATTGGGAAAGCAGCACCTATGAGTGTGGTGGTAAAGTGGGCGTGTCCTACTACATCTGAGAGGCGTGTCATAAAACTAAAGGTGCACATCTACTAGGCGACTATGGAAAGACAGTACTATTACAACATCGCAACCGTACCGTCGTTACCCATCCCCGGCAGTGCCTACACTGACATCATCTCATAGATGACATCATCTCCAAGCGTCCACTGACGGGCTGCATAGGCAAACGCAGGGGGGGTTTCCGTCTGCCTGGGAACCCCCCTCCCCAGCCCACACCATGACCACAATAGAAATAGTAATATAATGGAATTTTACTAGTGCTGCATGTTCTTCTCTAAATAGCATCACCTGTGGATCTTTTAACATGTATCAGCAGTAATAAATAACCTGTGCACCAATTAGGGGATTTGGAAAACATGCACTGTTAGGGATGCACTGCTATAGAGCCCAATATTTACATATATGTCCAGGGCAGTGCTAGGTTCTTCTGCTGCTCCTCCAGACTCCCGGACTTGCTCCCATGCCCTGGAATAGTGCTCATATCTAAAATAAAAACATTCAGCTCACGCAGGATGGCCCTACTGCCGCATTTAATGGCTTACTGTGATCTCTGGTCCTGTATATGCTGGAATTATGACACACAATACACTTTGTATGACGCATATTAAAGCTGGTTAAGTGCTAATTATGCCCTCTTCACGGATTGGCCACACTCACTCTAAAATCAGGCATTTGGAAACCCCCCTCTAGAAATCCTGCGTTTGCCACTGGGCTGACCAGAACAGAGCAGAGACCCCACCCGCCCTCTGGACCGCTGCGGAGTAAGGTATGGGGGTCGCGGAGGGAGGGTAAGAAGCGCTGCTCACCTGCGCCGGAGAGACGGTTCAGTGCTGACCCAGCTCTGGTGTAAAAGGAGGTCTGTCCCGGGTTTGAAACGTGTTCCAAATCCCAGGTCAGACCCGGGACTTTGGTGTAAAAGGGGTATTAGACACTGTTACCTCAACACTGAGGTATAAAGAATGTTGTGTGTTTTTCCATTAGGAGCTACTCTTGAACTTGCCACATACAACTGCCCATGGGAAAAGCAAAGAGTTTTGGAGGTCAATACCTGCTACCTTCAAAGATTGACCTTGGGTCTTATTGATGGTCATTGCAAAAGAGTTGTCGTGTCTGTGAGTGGGATGCGAGAAATGAACATACAGTATCCTCTCCTGTACCAAATCCGGTTATGATAGAAGCTTCAATGACACGGGCTTTGAGAGTTTTTATGCAAAGTCTGGTACCATTGCCAACCTTTGGAGCATCAGGTTTCTAAGCAGGATGATTGGTGCACAAACCTTCAAAAACAATTTGTGCAGGGGCATCCTTGGTGGTTCCTGGCAGTGTAAGAATTCAGTTGGATAATGCACAGCCTGCTCTGGTACATTTTATTAAATGACGGTTTTAAAAAACGCCAATTTCAGCAGCTTTCCCACAGGATTTAAAGCGATGATTATGTTATAGGCAATGCACGCTGTGAAAAAAAGGCGCAGAAAAAAATGCTAATACTTGGTGATGTGTAAAACTGCTGTACATATAGCCACAGGACCAGTGGGGTAATGTTGGGGGGGTCGAGCAAGGCATGTGATCTGAGCGTGGTGGGACCCGACAGTGTGGGGGGCGCCACCGGCCACAGTCCAGGGCATGTGCAGTCCGCGGCACTCCAGACTGAAACAAACACACCGCCGACGGCGGTGTGCTTGTTTTAGCACTGCAGCCAATATGAATCAGACTCTTATTCGCTGCTGCACCCAGGCTCCCGCACTGGGTGAAGGGAGAGACGTCATGACGTCTCTTCCATAGTGTCCACTGCCGGGTGGGACTGGAGCAGTGCAGCGTGACTAGAAACTGTGGTTGTCATGTTCAACGCGCGCACATCAGGGGGGGGGGGACACTCCATTTTTTATCTTGCCCTGGGCT
The DNA here is from genome assembly GCA_031769625.1 of Taudactylus pleione. Classification (NCBI taxonomy): domain Eukaryota; kingdom Metazoa; phylum Chordata; class Amphibia; order Anura; family Myobatrachidae; genus Taudactylus; species Taudactylus pleione. The sequence continues at coordinate 748,288 of JAUIMM010001084.1, forward strand.
CCAAATACCCTAGTTACGCCACTGCCCAGGACACTTAGTTGTCAACAACATTTTGTACATATGTCCATTCCGTGCAAACGTTCATCTTCAAAAAAAAAAGAAGCCTGTTGATAAAGGTCAGTAAAAACAGACATGTAGTTCTTTTTCTAAAATGCCTTTTCCACAGCTGATTTCTCTAAAAAGCATCACAAGGCACCAAAAGACATGTTAACGTAAATATGTAGTGTTTCACTAACCTTGAGAAATGAACATGGTGCCCATCAGACGTACACCACATCCCCCTTGCATGTTCTAAAATAGTGTTCAGTGCTGATATAAGTACAGTATATTAAGATTAGGGGGTGCTGGTGCTCCCTCTTCTTAAGGGCACTTAAATGTCTAGTTACAGCACTATAATTGACCCTATGCTTCTTTTCACTAAGGGCAGTAGGAACTCCTCACAGGAGTCTCTGCAGTTTCCAAGAAATACATACTCCAGTATTGGATCCACTCCTCCCCTACCCTCCCCCCCTCTATACAAAAAAATGGATTGGTTAGATCCTCACTCCACAAAGAACAACGTACAGTGTGATTATTTGAGAATTAGGAGGCCTTCATTAATGCTTACCAGTATCTTTGCGCTGACAAGTCAATGGTTGCTTCCATAGAAGCTTGTGGTACGAGACAAGACAGTTGCTAGATAATCCCCCAATTATATTTCCGGTTCTTATCTAGATACTGTCTATTCCATTATTACGTACTGTATGTTTTTTGTGTACGGGTTTGCTGCTGCGTCCGGGATCGCAGAGGCTTTATCAGTCAACTTTGTGCCTTTATTTTCACTATGGCTTACTACTGTATGTCTATGCTTGGATGATACTTTATTTTGATGTCTCTTTGTTTATATTCCGATAACTAAAGTTTTATATATATATATATATATATATATGTATATATATATATACAGTTAGGTCCATAAATATTGGGACATTGACAGAATTTTCATATTTTGGCCTCTATTCACCACCACAATGGCTTTGAAATGAAACAAACAAGATGTGCTTTAACTGCAGACTTTCAGTTTTAATTTGAGGGTAATTACATCCAAATCAGGTGAACGGTGTAGGAATTACAACGGTTTCTATATGTGCCTCCCACTTTTTAATGGGCCAAAAGTAATGGGACTATCAACTCAAAAGCTATTTCATGGACAGGTGTGGGCTATTCCCTCGTTATTTCATTATCAATTAAGCAGGTAAAAGGTCTGGAGTTGATTCTAGGTGTGACATTTGCATTTGGAATCAGTTGCTGTCGACTCTCAATATGAGATCCAAAGAGCTGTCACTATCAGTGAAGCAAGCCATCATTAGGCTGAAAAATCATAACAAACCCATCAGAGAGATAGCAAAAACATTAGGTGTGACCAAATCAACTGTTTGGAACATTCTTAAAAAGAAAGAACGCACCGGAGAGCTCAGCAACACCAAAAGACCCGGAAGACCACGGAAAACAACTGTGGTGGATGACAGAAGAATTATTTCCCTGGTGAAGAAAAACCCCTTCACAACAGTTGGCCAAATCAAGAACACTCTCCAGGAGGTAGGTGTATATGTGTCAAAGTCAACAATCAAGATAAGACTTCACAAGAGTGAATATAGAGGGTTCACCACAAGATGTAAACCATTGGTGAGCCACAAAAACAGGAAGAGCAGATTAGAGTTTGCCAAACAACATCTAAAAAAGCCATTACAGTTCTGGAGCAACATCCTATGGACAGATGAGACAATGGTCAACTTGTACCAGAGTGACGGGAAGAGAAGAGTATGGAGAAGGAAAGGAACTGCTCATGATCCAAAACATACCACCTCATCAGTGAAGCATGGTGGTGGTAGTGTCATGGCGTGGGCATGTATGGCTGCCAATGGAACTGGTCCCCTTGTATTTATTGATGATGTGACTGCTGACAAAAGCAGCAGAATGAATTCTGAAGTGTTTCGGGCAATATTATATGCTCCTATTCAGTCAAATGCTTCAGAACTCATTGGACGACGCTTCACAGTGCAGATGGACAATGACCCGAAGCATATTGCAAAAGCAAACAAAGAGTTTTTTAAGGCTAAAAAGTGGAATGTTATGCAACGGCCAAGTCAATCCCCTGACCTGAATCCGATTGAGCATGCATTTCACTTGATGAAGACAAAACTGAAGGGAAAATGCCCCAAGAACAAGCAGGAACTGAAGACATTTGCAGTAGAGGCATGGCAGAGCATCACCAGGGATGAAACCCAGCGTCTGGTGATGTCTATACGTTCCAGACTTCAGGCTGTAATTGCCTGCAAAGGTTTTGCAACAAAGTATTCAAAAGTGAAAGTTAGATTTAGGATTGTTTAGTTTGTCCCATTACTTTTGGCCCCTTAAAAAGTGGGCGGCACATATAGAAACCGTTGTAATTCCTACACCGTTCACCTGATTTGGATGTAATTACCCTCAAATTAAATCTGAAAGTCTGCAGTTAAAGCACATCTTGTTTGTTTCATTTCAAAGCCTTTGTGGTGGTGAATAGAGGCCAAAATATGAAAATTCTGTCAATGTCCCAATATTTATGGACCTGACTGTATATATATACCAATCGCAGGGTGGCACTCCGTAACAAACTTGTCCAATACCGGTAAATGCTTCTGGATACCGAAAACGGTTGCCATAGCAACCGCAATGCTCACCAACATGTATAAATATACTAACAATACACATGGACATTTAAAATAAACATTTATTTGTTTATTTTAAATGTCCATGTGTATTGTTAGTATATTTATACATGTTGGCTAGCATTGCGGTTGCTACGGCAACCGTTCGATGCTATCGGGATGCTGTGAGGTCACTTCCGGGTCCGCAGGCTTCCGTTTTCGGAATCCGGAAGTGATGTCTCCGTGAGGCATGGTGCCTAACGACTATTTATATGTGGTAAGTGTTAAATATGTGTTTGATATGTATGCTTGACAAAAGCGCCGAATAAAGGTGCTGAAACGTTGCACAAAACCATTTACCGGTATTGGACAAGTTTATTACGGAGTGCCGCCCTGCGATTGGTATGTTCAGTCTGCCTTGTTGTTAGAGGCTGACTGTGGAGGGCACCTGGCTCAGTAATCTGTGGACCCCGTGAGTGCCGAAGCATTGGATGTTTATATATATATATATATATATATATATATATATATAATTACAGAGTACACTGCTTAGTTACAAAAATGTTAATAAAAATGTTGCACTAAATATAGACAATACATGTATACTAAAACAAAATAAAACTTACAGGAAATATAACCAATTGTATCTGCTGATAGCTGTGGGGACAGCAAGAAAATCAGTGCAACCTCTAGAACTCAAATGACCTCCACAATTCTCACACTGGACAAATGGCTGTAAGTCTTTTTAAAATCCACACCAGTCGGTATATTTACTAAAGTGCGGGTATTTAGAAATGCCCACAGCAACCAATCATATTCTACTTAACATTTATTTAGCACCTTCTAGAAGGCTAACCTAGAATTTGATTGGTTGCTATGGGCAACATCTCCACTTCTAAAAACCAGTACTTTAGACTGGCTGGCTAATTTCTGACCCTGCATTATGATAACTGGGAGGACCCATCTAGTATGTAGTGTATGTGACACTTGGAAAGTATTTATTGTAAATGAATCTCTAAAATAATATGAAACATCACTGTATAGAGCGGGGTGAGCTTCTAGATCCACAATGTCTCCATTTCCCAAGGTGCAGTATGGGCTGCTAACTTCCAGCAGTTGGGCATATAAGCTTGCCGCTTACTTCTATGATTTTACAGATTTTAGCTATATTATAATTTATATTTTAAAAAAAACAAAACATTAAATATTCATCTGCCTTTGGGCCTGACTCAGAGTTGTAAGCTATTGCCATCGCAGCTGCTGTGCGAATATATGTAAATGTCGCAGACAACGAGGATTGTATTGAGACGTCTGCCTGCCACTTTGCAAATCCAAACATCTGCCTACAAAGACGCAGCATCGGATGAACTTTGGAGTACCCTTATGGTCACGCAAAATGGATGCTTGTACTGAGATGCCGGAGCCACTTTCACCTCCTACGGGATCGCAAAAGTAGGCTGTGACATCCCTCTGAAATACGGTCGTGCGTTCTTTGCCGCCACTCCTCGTTAACTTCCCCAAACGCTGTTAACTCACGCCAACTCTTCCCTGGCTGTCAGTCACACCGCGAGTAAATAGTAATTGCGAGCGACTTCCGTAATGTACCTTGATGCGTGCGCTGAGCGACTCGGACCCATGCGCAGATTGCAATTATCGCTAAACTGCGTAAACAGCGGAATCGCGTACATCTCTTTACCAGGCCCTTTGTGACCTCCATACGGCTTGTCACATAGCTTTGCACAGACTCCTGCTTGTATTCGTTTGAGGCTCAGGTTTAGTTGACCAAAAGTAATCTATATACAAACCAGCGTTAGAGGGATTCAGAGAGAGGATATTTGTGCAGGTATTTAGGATGTTTACAGTTTATCTCAACTTCCTTATAGCTGGCGTAACAACAATCTGTGCATTTATTATTCACCCATTTTAAAAGCTCTCCCATATCACTGCTTTACTGTGGACACTTGAGTGTAATTGACATATCTCTCATTTTTTTTATATGGGAAGGGCATCCTCACACAGGGAACGAGACATAGAATTTCATCGTCGTATCCATGCATTAAGAGTACACCTTAAAAAATGGTTAAAGATTAAAGGGTTAGAAAATGATTGAAGGACCATAGACCTGAATTATGGTGCGTACACACGGGACAATTAAAATCCTCGATATGAACAATATTGATTATAGTGTGCATTTTTTGGTCCCTTCCAACCCACCAACAACCTGCGATGCACGGGCACGCATGGACAATAACGACATCACCCGTGCATGCAGGCCAACCTGGTCGGTATCGACCAGGTTACTATAGGGACTCGCGATGGCCGTCGGTGGGTTGATGGTGTGCTGGATGATCGATATCGATCATCCAGCACACCCGGGAGATCATTCAGCTATATTGCTATCGCTGACGGTCGTCCCATGTGTATGCACCATTAGAGTTGTATGGGTTTTGCACTGCTGTTGCGTCTTGAAGCAGCATGGGATCACTCTGCGTGAACGTCGGTCATCTTAGTAACCTGCAGGTTTCTTAGGATGGCCGGTCTTTTCACGCAGCTGAAGTCAGTGAAGCTGCATACAAGGACTCAACCAGTGGCTTCAGCACGCCCAGTAAATGGAAGCCGATGCACTCCCGTTTGCTGAGACGCTGCCCCGCCTCCAAACAACAGCAGCCTGTCAATCAGGCTTTAAAATAAGCCTGAGGAAGTGAAACGTGTTGCAATTTTAAGTGAGCATTTCATTTTCTTTATATGCCTTATTTTTTAAGCCTGATTTTATACTTGTGATAATTTGTATTTGAATTTGTATTTTTAATTATACCTCTAACCATTGTTGTCTACCATCAATGAAAACCATCGGTAGCAAACCATTGATATTTGCTGAAAATCGAAAGCACTTTGGATACACACTAGACGATATGTTGAGCAATTTGGACTATTCCGGCGCATCGGAATGACAAATCAAAGTAGTGCATACCCACTATCACGATACGCGCTCCTGCGGGTCGTCCGTCGCATCATCAGATCTTTTATACATGCAGAAAGATCTGAGGATGTAGCTAGCGATGCCATGCCCCCCGCCATCGCTGTCGCTGCCTGCATCGGCAAGCGTGTGTGCATTTGCCGATTGCCGCCACCCCCCGGGCCCGTCGCAAATGATGTTGTGCTGGGTACACATGGTCTAATGTGTGCCCAGCATAAAAGCCCAGCAATAACGCAGGCCATCCCAGCGCCAACGGGCCAACGTATCGGGCGGCCCATACACACTGGGCGATCTGGCGCCTGACCGCCCGCGATGAGGCTGACCACACCACGGGAGCGCGCACTACACAATGTACTGCACACACGCTACACATTTTTAACGATTTGTCGTCCCGACGCGCTGCTATCGGCCAAATTGTTAAAAGATATCGTGTAGTGTGTAGGGGCCTTAACACTTCTAGTTACTGCTGATTGGTGACATTATGTAACAGCCTGTGGGTGGTGAAGGGGGTCACAGCCCTGTCCCCCCAAGTGAGGGCCAGCTTCTTCCAGAGACTTCCCTTGTGTATAGTACACAACACAACACCGCAGTGAGCGCGCCCGCGGCTGCCGTGAGCGCGCAATCCCCCCCCACCCCGGGCTCCTGTCTCCCGCACCGGGTCACCTCACACCTCGCCGGCACTAGTCCTATCTATGGCGTGCTCTATCACCAAAGTGGCCCAGCGGCTACCACAGGGGGTGATACGGGCTACACGTAGGGACTAGTGAGGGTGAGCGGGAGCGCGCACACAGCAGCGTCTCTCTCTCTCAGAAGTGCCGGGCCCGCGCACAGTCACTCAGTGGCGGCGGCGCGCACGCCCGTACGTCAGTGTGTCGGGACAGCGGCGGCCGGGGCGAGAGAGAAGCTGCTCCAGCAGCGGCATCGGGAGGAGGAGCAGGTCCGTGGCGGCGCCATGGCGACCAACATAGAGGAGATCTTCCGCTCCTTCGTGGTCAATAAATTCAAGGAGATCCAGGAGGAGGAGGAGAAGATGATCAGGTAATAACCGTCGGGCGGCGGCGAGAGGGCTTCTATCCTGCGCTGGGCCCGCTGAGGCCTACTACAACCTAGCGGCCTGGAGTTATGGTGGCCGCTGGCTGTGCGATGGGCCCAGGGAGCGGGACTGGGGGGATCCCGGCCGTCATCCGGTGCTGCAGATCCCTATTTCAGCGCTCTGCCGGGACCTGCTGCGCTCTGCCACCCGGCCACATGCATAGGCCCGGCCCGGGAGGGGTGGGGGGGGGGGGGAGAAGGGGGCGGCCACCTGTGGTACTACAAGTCCCAGCATGCTCTGCGGGGCAGGGGGCATATGTCACATTTGTGTTCAGAATGACAAATAAATGCCCCAAATGCTGCTGTATGGCTGTCAGCACTAATCTACATGTTACATGGTGGGAGGTTTATTAGGTTATAATCTTGTTTATATTATTTATTTTTTAAAAAACAAATTATAGACTCTAAAGGGGGGAATTCAACTGTAGGCGATGGAGGCAACATGCCGCTCTGGGATTTACACTGCGTTCAGCTACATCGCAAGTTTGGCACCAGAGAGGGGGGGGGGGGGGAATCAATTTCCGTGACTGGCGCAATGTGTCATGGATTGTCACATCCCGCCGGCAGTGCCACTTTTCCCTCACATCCAATAGTGGTGCCCAGGAAACTTTGCGATGTCGGGGCCGATATGTGGGGGCAGCCCATTGTCATTAATTCAACCCCCCCCCTTAAGTTTCATTTTGTTAACATATACTATTATGTAGTTGCTTAAATAAGCTAATAAAATAATAATAATGATGATAATAATAAAGGAAATGCAATATTTTTGGAAGACCAGTAAAAAAAAAAGTTGGCTGCTTTGCGTCGTTTAAATTTTGACAAAATGTTCTATTGTGGCAGATTCTACATTGGCTGCTCATTTATTTTTCTGGCCATAAAGTACGGGAGAGCTGGATGTTTATTTTGGACTTAGTATGTGTTTCACAAACACTATTCAGAAGTGGGAGTTAACTGCGCTGATTGAAGGGAGTATGGGAAATAAAGCGTAATAATTAACATGATCATGGATCGTAACGTATATAAGCCCCAAATCACTGGTTTAGTACTTGGGTGCTATGGAAATCCTGGGAGCTTGTCAGATTCTTTTTATTGACTATCATCCAATTGTGGCTGAACATCATTATAGTCTGTACTATATTTCTGCTGATATTTGGCCGCCCTGTTGGTGACTGAGAATGGGTATAATGGTACGTAGCGATCAGCCAGCGTTATGATATCGCTGGCTGATCGTCCTGCACCTTCCCTGGTGTGCTGGATGATCGATATCGATCATCCAGCACACCACCGACTCACCGACGACTATAGCAACCCGCAATCAATGATCGCGGGTGCCTATAGTAACCTTCTCGATATCGAGCAAGTTGGCCTGCATGCACAGCCAATGAACGATATCGCTATCGTCCATACGTGGCAGTGCATCGCTGGGCGTCAGTGAGTTGGTAGGGACCAAAAAATTTACGATTTTAACGATATGAACGATATCGTTAATTTTTATCGCTACATGTGTACGCACCAGTACTGTATCACTAAAGCATGGTTATAATGCCATGTTTGTTTACATTAAAAAAAAAAAAGCCGTTATTGAATAGTGTGGCTTTATACTGCGCTTACAATAGCTCAGGACTCGCTGATTTTTTGTTTGCTGATCCATAGGGCCGCAATTCCCAGGGTGAGATGATGTGCCATTGTCGGAGCAGTGAGGCTGGCCTCCTCACTGCTAATTGAATGGACCCCAAAGAGTTGCATTTCATGAATTATGTAGAATTTGCATTGGCCGATTAATTTAGCATGTTACCATCAATGGGCAATTGTTTTAGCACGCATGATCTCGCGTCTAAAGTGAGATCAGGCGCGCTGAAATGCCGGCGCGGTGCGAGCTGGACTGCCGGTGCCGGCAGTTGATCGCGCCCGTTTAACAATTGAATAGCTCCATCGGGCGTGAAGGGGGCCGCAAACAATTGAATTCCGCCCAGTATTTATAGATTTGCAGAAGATGTAACTTCATATTTTGTTTTCTTCCCAATACCTTGTCCTGTATTTGTGGTTTTTAAGTGAGCCTGGGAGAATATTGTCATCATTCGTGCTCAGTTTGGTATAACTATGCACTGTTTGCCTCACTGAACTCATTATCCTTTTCTACTACAAAAATAACCATTGGCTTGAAAATATTATCCTTGTGTACAATCCTGGATTTGGTTTTTGCATACATTGTTCCTATTGTTTCAGGTCACAAGATCAGTGCTGAGTACCTTCACTTTAGTACGTTTTTTCAATTGAGAGGAAATGCTGAAGGTGAACTACATAACTTGTTACACACTTTGGGTCGTATTCAATTAGCCGCGAAAAGTCGGTTAAGTTTTGCCTGCCGGACTTTCTCACCTACATCGTGCGTTTTTGGAGAAAAGACTTCGCGTGCGGCTGCTTTTCGCCCTATTCAATTCCAAAGGACGCGAAAACGGGACCCGACGAAACTCAAACAGGCAAAAAGTGCTGTCAGATTTGGGGAAATCAGCCTGACACCCCCCAAAAGATGCACTAACTTTGGGGATCACTATAGATTCCCCTGAATAGCCCTGCTGAAGGTATTAGGGGTACTTAAATGCTCTCAATAGCTTCTAATTAGCATCTTTGCACAAGTGGTGAAGAAAAACATTAGAAGTTTTTTTTTTTTTTTTTTTTTAGAAAATAAGTAGCCCCAGCAAATTTGTGGTACATGAAAATGGGTGCTAGCATATTTGAAAGTTACTAATGTAAAGTTTTAAAAATCGTTAAACCACCTGCCGCCTTAAAAACACCTGGGATGTACTTGGGGGACCCTCTGGAGTCTATTTCACTAGTTTTTAAGTTTATCAACTTTGTACTTTTTTTGCCCCCAAAATGAAAATACTATTTTGGGGGTGTTAAGTTTTTTTTTTTTTTTTAAGACTTTTTTTTTTTTTTTTTGACACGGTTTACCTTTGTGGGGCTGTCCCAAGGGTGCAGGGTGGTTCCCGCAAGTTTTCTCCCCAAAACCCCAATTCTGCACTTTTTTTACGCCTAGTTTCATAGGCTAATCTTTTCGCTTATTCCAATCCATTGACTTTCCACACTGACGAAAAGTCTTTGTAATTGAATATGGGATATACGGGACGTCACCGGCGAGAACTTTTCGCCGAAAACTGCTTTTCGCTGCTAATTGAATATGGCCATTTGTATTTGTTTTACTCCTGAAGACATAGACAATTCATCTCCCCCCTCCTCCATCTACCAGCAACTTATTTTGAAAAAAATATTTTTGGGGTGGGGAAGGTCAATCCTTTCCTTTTTTATTTATTTTATTTATTTAACAGTTTCTTATATAGCGCAGCATATTCCGTTGCGCTTTAACATTTGGAAACATTAATATTACAAAACTGGGTAATAGACAGATATATAGGTAGGAAGGCCCTGCTCACAAGCTTACAATCTACCTGCCACCTGTTAGCAGATAGTTCTGATCTCAGAAGATGGGTGATATAATTCTTCTGCACCTCAGAGCTCTGTAGTGCTTGGACCAGAGCTGCAGCCGTTGGGTGCCACTGTTGTGTACATATTGCATCTACAGTGGATTGTCTCCCGTGGATGGCTGCAGGCATTGGTCTGTGGCTGTGAGGTGATTTTTGGGATGTCAAAAAAGATCTCTGCTTACTCCAGGAAGTTGGACTTATATATGAGAACAAACACAATATTTCTGCTCCACGTCCTGAAAATTGGAACAATGCGAGTGAACAGTCACCACCCTGAAGTGATGCAGACCTTGTACTCCCACGTACACATACCCTTCACGTTTGAAGGGATGGGAAAACTGAACCCCCTTCACCCAATGTTTTTGAATTTCTATTTTTCTTCATATTTTACATTTCTATTGTAAGATATTCACGACCTACAGTATTACCGGCTCTTTATCAAAATAGTTTTGTTTGAGGAATTAAAAAAATAAAATAAATATTAGTCTGTGCTACATATAGATGCAGATTTATAAAGCAGTGTATAAGTTTCACGTACTGCACTTGGGCAGAAATTCAATAGTTTTATTGCACCCGATCTCCAGGCTAAAGTAACGGGGGGGTGATATACGATTGTCTTGGGCCCCTGTTCCTTTTCGCGCATGTTGCACTCAAGTAAAACGTGTTTAGCTGCCATATGCAACTAAATCAGTCTAAAGTCCTGGTTAGTGCGCCCAAACAGCAGTTGGGGTGCCCAAAACGAGGGCTTTTTGCCGATTTCTGCTGGTCACCTGAAGAGGGCAAGAACAATAGAAGTGTACTCCGTTGTCTGGCAGTTTGCTGCAAACTTGTTGCTTTCTATTGTCTGTTGCCGTTCTAGTGGTTTTTAGTTTGTATCTACCCATACAACAATTTGTGTTATCACTAATTCTGTTTTGTAGATTTTAACATGCAAATGGTTAAGTGTTTTTTTTTTTTTTTTGTTTGCTGCAAAGTTATAGAAACCACAATAAATGGCCACTGCTGCTATGTAATGTATTTGCCCATTAAAAAGCTATTTTTACATGTTTATGTATTTGTGATTAAAGGCATCATACTTGGCTATACAATACGTGGATTTGTGACATACAGTATTGGCTTTGACATCTCATGCATAGTTAATCGCGCACACTTCTGCTGTAACCCAGAGCAATCAGTCTGAGGTTTTGCTTTAATTTTTAAAATTGCATTAGGGGAGCTAGTTATTCAGATACTTCTTTTTCCTGAGTTACCTGTACATCGGGTTTAATAAATGCAACTCTGTATTCTTTTTATTTTTTGATTTTTGAATTTTACTGCACGGTTGAGAGTTAAATGTATACTTGTTTGTTTGCCTCTGGCATTATTAGAGCATTTTCTGATCTGACATTTTATTAACTAGGTGGCTTATGTGGCTTGTTGCTGGTTAAGCTCCCCATCATCCTGGACTGAGAAAATGACTAACCACATGTATGTTTAATACAGCGCTGATTTTAGCTTTTCAGGTTTTATTTGTCCTCTGAAATCAGGGTCTTGTTTACATAGGCGTTCTTATGTAGTCTTCATTATAGCACCCTCCACTTGTCACAACCCGTGCAGTTCCTCGATTCTGCCTGGGGTGTCGCTCTCTGGTGCTTCTAGCATAGTCAGCTGACGCACCAAACTGCTGAAAACGGCAGTTTGTGTGCTAGAAGCACCAGAGCATAGACTGACACCCCAGGCAGGATAGAGGAACTTCACAGGTTTTAACAGGTGCAGGGTGCTAGAATAAGGTATGCAGTCGGGAAGCCGGCGGACGTAATCTCGACGGCCGGCTTCCCGACTGCTTTATCACGGCGAGGGTTAAATGACAGGCGTCTAAATCTAGACTCCAGCATCCCGATCGAAGTGACGCGGGGCGTGGACAGCCGCTGGGGGGGAGGGTTAGGTTTAGGGCTCCTGGGGGGCGGGGACTTAGGGTTAGGCAGCCCCCCGGGTGGTTAGGGTTAGGCACCCGGGGGGGACGACTTGGGGTTAGGCACCCCCACGGGGGACTTAGGTTCAGGCGGCGGGGAAGGGGGGTTAGGTTTAGGCACTTAGAGGGAGGATTAAGGTTAGGCACTGGGAGAAGGTTAGGGTTAGGTACCCCTAAGGAGGGTTAGGGGAGGGAATTAGGTTAGTGAACACTTACCTTAGGGACGATCGGGATTTTCACCCATGTCGGCCAGCCGCTGTCAGGATTCTAACCGCCGGACTTGCGTCCGGTGGTAAATCATACCGATTCCCTAGAATGAACACTACTTGTGGGCTTTTCCTGTATTAAAGATATTCAAAGAACTTGTAAAAAAAAAAAAAAAAGTAACTTGATGTATTTAACAACTTTGCATTTAGAAATCGATGCGTGAAATAGTTTGGATATGTTCAAACACAAAGTAAATTTTAATTTTGGATTTATATTTTTCACATTTTAGTGTTGTGCCGTAATGTATGTAATTAGTATTTGCTATTTCGCACTCTACTCTGTTCTCTCAGGGAATTCAGTTACTGGCGATATGTCGCCATGCTTAGCTGTGTACGTTTCAGCCAGTTGCGTACCACTGACATCGCAGGTTTTCCTGTGCACCATTTTGGGGTGCGAGGCTAAACTTGATGTGGGTGGCTGCGTTGTGCTGTTACGGAATGGTACATCGCATCCATCTCATTAAATTGAATTTCCCTCTCTTTCTCACAAGGGCAGTTATTAGATTCATTAGTATGGTTGGTGTAATGGTTAGTGTTACTGTTTCACAGCACTGAGGTCTTGGGTTCGATTCCCAACATGGCTTTAACTGTGTGGAGTTTTTATTTTCTACTTTGGGTTGGGTACGGGAGGCCGGTGGTCAGAATTCCGACGTCTGCACTCCGACAGGGTTAGGATTCCGACATTAGTCGGTCAGTATCCTAACCCTACCCATAACCCTCCCTCCCCGGTGCTTAAACCTAACCTCCCCCCCCTGATGCCTAAACTTAATCACCTCCTCCCCGCACCCTAAACCTAACCCTCTAGCTAGTGCCTAACTCTTAACACTAACCCCAGTACTTACGGTCTGGAATCTGACAGGTGTCGGGATTCCGGCGCCAGCGTTCTAACCACTGGCATATCGACTCTCGGGATTTTGACCGGATCCACGTCCATGCTTGTGTGCGTTTAATACGGGTCCTTTGGTTTCCTCCCACAATCCAAAAAAATATACTGGTAGGTTAATTCGCTCTCAACCAAAATTAACTTGGTGTGTATATGATAGGGAATATAGGGCCTGATTCAGTATGGATCGTAACTGTGATCGTAGCTCCGTAATCGCACGCAATGACGCTGCGAAAATATGCTAATGTCTGCCACATCTCAGCCAGCATAGAGACGCCCACTGTATATATCGGTACCATCAAAGCACATCGGCCCGTCATGCACAGTTACAACAGGTCTGGCCCGGTGAAGAAAGTCTGGTATGCAGTGTCTAGTTATTGCACGTCCATGCAACGGCATTGAAACAGGGACACACCTGCGTTTCTGCAACCAGTCCTCTGTCACCACCCCCCAAACGCTCACGACCTGTCACTCATTCTGCGATGGATTCCGATTTGCGTGCGTGATTGCAGCACACTTGTGGTACATGCGCAGTACTGAACAATCAGCAGGTCTGCGTACGCAATTGTATACGCTGCTGAATCGGGCCCATAGATTGTAAGCTCCACTGGTACAGGGGCTGATGTAAATGGCCAAATATTCTTATATATGTGCTGTATAAATAACTGGTAATAAATTAGTCTTAGCCACATGTTGATGTATTTTCAGGCTATAAAACATCATAACTTCATAACTGGGCACGTTACTTAGTACCCCATTACCCAGAAATAATCCCATGATATGATGCAGATAATTCTGGTACCTCTATTATATCTCGGGAGGATGCAATGCAGTAACTTGTTAACATGCCTGTTTTAGGTATTAACAGTAAGTGGGCGGTTCAATTGTGTTTTAGGCATCGATAATGAATGAGCACCCGACGGAGCAATTGAATTGTTTTGGGTGCACATTAATTATAGTTCTTGTTGCGCCCAAAACGGGTAAACCCTTCTTAACTAACGGGCGAGACACAAAAGGTGTTATTTGGATGCCCAAATCCCAGATTTTTTTTGCACATTTCTGCACGCCACCTCAGGAGACTGCGAGCAGAAATATAGTTGTGCGAGGCTGATCAGGGCAACTATTGAATTGCTCCATCAGGGGCATATTACTTAGAGCGCCCGAGAAAGCAGTTGAATTGAACACCCCCCCCCATGAGGGCAGTTGATTTAGTGACCATGGCTGCAGAGTGCCAGGGAAATGGTTGAAACATCGGCACCTCTTGGCCATTAACATTGCACATTTCGGGCGGAATTCTATTGTTTTAGGGTCTACAGTGACCGGAGATCGCAGGGCGCTATTCAGTTGATGTCGATCTTCGTGTCGATCGTGCCCAAAGAGGTCGGGTTTAGCCGCGTAAAACGGCTACACCAAAGTGCTGGGCGTTACCGCAAAAAGTGCAGTTTGGGTGCTCAAACGGGTCACTTTCGCGCAATGCTACTCGCACTCCCCGAGGGGTGTGAGCTGAAATGACGGTGCCGGCAGCTGTTTGCGTCCGACAGAAGCAAAAATGTAATTGCTCCGTCAGAAGCGAGGAGGGGCCAAAACAGTTGAATTGCACCCAAAGTTGTTTTCCCAGGGGTACTGTAATTCTCGGTGATGTGTTCAGCCAAACATCGCAACCATCTGCTGTGGGCGCCCATTATTTCTGCTTGCCCCCTACTAAGGTGGCGAGTAGAAATCGAATAAATGTTCATCTTTTGGGCGTAATAACTAATGGGCTCTGGTGACAGTTGCTCCCATTGGCATAGCATTTGAATACTGGTCGACGGGCACCTATTACTTATGGGCGCCCAAAACAATTGAATTGCTCCGACAGGTTTCCATTAATTATTGCTGCGCTGAAACAACTGAATTGCCTCCCATTATACTGTATCCAGCATGAACACTAGTGAGCACTGCAACAATATTCAAATTGACGCACAATGGAGGCTTAAGAGAAAGAGTGCATTATTTTTTCTCTCAGCCTATCAGTGTTAAAACACAGTTACTAGACTGTTGCACCCAAATTCATCGGGATTAGCCGCATTGAGTTCGATTCAATTGAACGCGAATTAAATAGCGTCGGGAAAGAGCTCCCGGAGCTATTCAGTTCGGCGCGCTGTTACGGTAGAGAATGCCAGTTCTCCAGCCCCTCGTGCCTTAAACAGGGTGGTTAGTCGCGAGAACAGGCATTCTCCGATTAAACTTCCCGGCGTGATGCTGTTTCCGTGGCGCTAAGGGCAGAATACAGCATCGCACATGTACTTTTCTCGGATTTCTGCTCGCACCCCTGGAGGAGAAGAAATCCTCAACAGCACGCTGAATTGAATAGCTCCGAGAGCTCCCTCCTGGCGCTATTTAATTTGCGTTCAGTTGAATCGAGTTCATTAAGAGGATTTCTGCTCATAGGCCCCTACTGCAATCAAGTCCAGCGGCTCAAACAATTGAATAGCTCCCGTTACTTTAGGCAAGAGCTGTGGCTGCGTTAAAACAACTGAATTCCCCCCTGAGAATTCTTAATATTATTTGGGAGAATGTATTCTCTTTGCAGGGATGCAGCTCCCGGGTAAAGTGCCCGGAGCTATTCAAATGCTCGTGTGTTAAACCTGCGACTAGGGAATTTCTGCTTGCATCTTCCTGATGTATGAGCAATAATCTGCGCTAACTACTTTCTCAGTGCTAGTCACGGTGTTACTACATGCGGTAACAGCATCACATCCGTCACTTAAGCTGGGAGATGTAGTTTGCCGCCACTAAGCTCCGGGCGTCAGTCATGGGAAGTGCCAGGCGAGATGCAGTTAATTGAATAGCTTCGGACACTTAACGAGGAGCTACTTCCCCATGAAGAGGATTGATCCCCTCCCCTGCTCCCGTAGAGCAGTACTTTCAACAGGTTTAGCCGTTTCATGCGTATGAGCCCTGTCTATTTGGGTGCGATATGCATGGATACCTAAAAACAATTGAATATCGCAGCTCAATCTCCCGTCACTTTAGTACGATAAAACAGTTGAATAGCCCCCATAGAGCGCACACACAATCCGCAGCACTTTACAGAGAATGTTCAGTTTCTGACTCTCTGGACTTTACAATCTAAAGGCACACATCCACTACACTTAAAATGAGCGATTGAACCATATCGCAATCATTCGAAAATCGTTCCGTTAAAATGTCTAAAACATCCAGTGATGCGCGCTCCTGCTGGTCGTTTTAGACCGCTATCATCCGCCAAACATGCTGAACAACCTGACGATAACGTCAGGTTGTGCATGTTAGGGGATGATTGATGTGCCTGCACTGAACAACTGCTCGTTCAGTGTAGGCACAGCACAGACTGACAAACTAATGCACAATTACAATGTCATAATCGTGTAGTCGTTTTGAGGTCTTCTGGTGGATGTGCACCTTAACCCTTGGTGAGAGAGAAAGTACCAACCAATCAGCTCATAACTGTCATTTCAAACAGAGAGCCTGATTCAGACCCGCTCGTGAGCGCGTCAACGGTCGGGCAGTGCGCACGCGCAAGCGAGAATTTCACTCGCTCGGGGCTCGCAGCAAAACAGGGCGGCTGTCGATGTTGATCGACAGCGCGCCCCGCTTTGTAGATGGTTCGGGGGGGTGGCTGCACAAACGGAGGTATTCCTGAAGACACACGTGATGTCAGTAGTGAACTTCCTGCTCTATTAGAGCAGGAAGTTCACTGGGGCTTGCGGTGGACGAGATCTTACCACAAGGGTCTCGTCGCAACCCAATGGTCGCGATAATCGCCAGGCCGCCCACTAAAGCTGTGGGTGCTGACCCACAGCTTAGCGAGCGGCCTGGAGAAAAAAAAAAACGGCCCACCCTGATTCAGAGCGAGCGCTCGCAAATAGCGAGTGCCTCTGAATCAGGGCCATAGCCTGTAAAGTGACAGGAGCTGATTGGTTAGTACGTTCTCTCTGTTCACTTTTATTTCTCTCTAAGGCTTAGTACATAGGGCCTGATTCAGACCCGGTCGCAAGCGCTGAGTGCTCACAACCGGGTCGATGGTGGCCCAGAGCGCATGCGCACGACGGAGCCGGCTCCGTCGTGCGCATGCACGAGACCCGGATAGCGACGGGCAATCTGTCCCTCCGGGTCTCGTACCAAATGGGGCGTGCTGTCAATGTGTGACAGCATGCCCCCTTTGGTGGGCGGGCCGGGGGGGTGGCTGCCCAAACGGAGGTGTTCCCATGTGAACGCCTACCGTTTGGGGCCGGCCCCACTGACATCACAAGTGATGTCAGTGGAGAGATTCCGGCTCTGTTAGAGCCGAAATCTCTCTGGGGCTTGCGGCAACGAGGCCCTACCACAAGTCCGATGGCCGCGATGGTCTTGACCATTGCGGCCATCTTCCTGGCCACTCGCTATAGCTGTGGGTGGTCACCCACAGCTATGCGAGCGGCCAGGAGGCCGTTCTAAAAAAAAAAAAAAAAAAAGACTGGCCCTGATTCAGAGCGAGCACTCTGTCAGAGCGTCCGGCTCTGAATCAGGGCCATAGACCCCTAAACTCCTTACTGCATATGGGTACACACACACAGGCTAGGGTTCACTTTTTGTTAGAATCCCACTAACCTACCAGTATGCTTTTGGATTGTGGGATAAAGTCTGTGCCTCGCCACTCAAACACGGGGAGAACATACAAACTCCACACTGTATGTTGTGGGGTTGAACCCTAGACCTCAGTGCTGTGAGACAGTAATGCTAACCACTACACCAACTGTGCTGCCCACAACCTTTTTCTGTCTCTCCTTTCAGACCTCTAAAACATAGTTAATTGCTTGTGACTAAATTAACTATTCTGTTCTTGTGTTGTAGGGAATATAGAGTAAGTTCCACTGGGATAGAGACTGGTGTGTATAGTTAAATGTTCTCTGTGCTTCCTGCAGCAAATCCGTTTGCAGGCATTTCCAGAGTTAGTGTCTGCCATGGCCAAAAAAAGCAGTGTAAAATTATCTGCACAGATAGCGCTAAATGTCATGGACATAAATAGAAAAATTGCGAAGCTTTTATAACAATTCAATTATTACTAAGTAGTAAATGCCTTAACTAGAAAGACTATTTTTTATATAAAAATAAATAAATACTGGAGCACAGTAGTGTTCCTGATAGACTGCGGCCTGGGCAGGGAGCCTCTGCGTTCCCGAAAAAGGGGGTGTGGCCGGCTGGGGAGGGGCGTGTCATTGTAACACTCCTCCAATTTGTCACGCTTGGGGGCACGTCCAGCACTTACTGAGGTGCTAGGCTTCCCCCAAGCTCTCTTAACGGTGAACAGATTCCATGTGCACAGCGTCTATTCACCCGGCGGTGAACCGCAACTTTTCCCACCCGTGGGACTCTTCAACCCGCGGGTGGGGAAGGCTAAGGGCATGCTGTTATAGCGGGGCCCCACTAAAAAGGCAGGGCACGTGAGGCCTTTTTAAATTCAGGCATGGCGCGGAACCCTGCTAAAACAGCCCATCAGGAACACTACTGGAGCACACTGTAAGTGTGTGCGTGTATATATGTGTGTGTGCCGAGTTTGTATGAAAATATATTGTATTTTCCTATTTGTTGGCAATCCCCCCCCTCTCCCCCCGATATGTTTAGTTTCTTACATTCTGAAATAAAAATGTATGTATTACTACTGATGCAGCCGGTGTCACTCAGTGTGAACTCGTGACCTCAAACTCTTAATTGACAATAAGTGAAAACCTACAACGTGTTATTACAGATATTCCTTCTATTGTGTTAGTACAGGATAGGAGCACCTGTAGATGAATACACAATTGCTAGTCTATGTAGATAATGGAGCTTACACACTAGACGATATCGCTCAGGTAGCATATCGTCTAGTGTGTCCCCAGCAGGGTGTGCTCAATGTCTTTCATGACATTGAGCACAGCCGCTGAACAATGTCATTAACGATATCGCTCAGCGCCGGGCTCTGTCCCCGTTCCCCAACATGCAGCAACCTGACGACATCGTCAGGTTCGCCTGCATGTTTACTCAATGAACGATAATGACTAACGACCCACGGGAATGCGCCTCGTCATTATCGTTCATGGTTTTGATGTTAAAAGTGGACGATAAAGTGGACGACTGAACGATAACGATATCGTTATCGCTCAGTCGTCAACGTTAATCGCCCAGTGTGTACGCACCATAAGTGTAGCAGCTGGGCACCTCCGGCCACTTCTGATTCTACTCCTTCTCTGCAGTATTGTTGGAGTCAGGTCATTGTTTTGATGAACGCCAATTTTCAAATCATTCTGTAAATTCTCATTAGGATTGTTATTGTCATCTATTATTTATAAATTACAAAGATATTATGTAACCATGTCTAATTGAGGGGATAATTACGCAATGACATAACATGATGCAGAGGGTAATGATGAGTTTACAGAGGGGTGAGGAATTATTCATGCATAGGGTACATGGAATAATTGCAGCTGGTGGTGGGGAAAGTGTGCGTGCCTGCTGTAAGGGTGCCTAGCGCTCCTGTAATGCTGTTTCAGTAGGCCGTAGTGCCCTGCCCGATTCTAAAACTCAAATGCCCCCTGACCTCATGGAGGAGTCCTTCTGATAAAAGGCTGGTTGCGGCCGTCCCGTGGTACCCCGCCCCCAGCTGTGTTTCTGCACCTATCCCCACAGGAAAAATGTTGAGGGGGCAGGGGGGGGGGGCACTGAGCAGAGGGTGAATTGATGCTGTGCGCATGTACACGGCAACTGTTCACAGTGCAGACAGAGTTGGGGCCAACCCAGCATCTCAGCGAGTGGTGGGCACGTCCCCTAGATGGAAAGGGGACGTTCCACGAAGGCACCCCCCTCTCCGTTAGGCTATGCCCCCTTTTTGTACGGCCATGTGCCTTTGGTGCGTGCAGGTGTGCCCCCCTCTAATGATTGGTGCCCTGCCCGATCATGAGGCTAGAGGGAACGCTAATGGGTTGTAAACCGGAAGCTCAGGCACAAGCAAAGTCTTCTTTCACTGCATCGCCTCTGTGTTCGGCAGGATATGTAATGAGGAGCTGCTGTTAATATTGCTGAAAGGGTCCAAAAAATAAAAAGAATATATGCATTTGTTGTTTTTTGCTTTCTTTTATAATGGTTCTGTCAGTCCTTTAGGATGCTTTAGGACAGGTGGGGAAGAACATGCCATTCCAACACACTTCATGGGCTGTAATTACCAATAGATTCCAACAAAATGCAGTCATATGGCCGCCGGTCACAATCCCGACACCTATCATAATCCTGACGCAGAAATCCGGGACCAAACAAGGGTTCTGAGTGGTTTCCCCACCTTTGCACCCCAAAACAAAAATGTTTCACTTTTCTCCTGCTATTCAGAGGCGAATCTTTTTCGCCTATTAAATTGCATTGACTTTCCGCGTACTCGAAAAGCAGATGGAATTGAATACGGAGATAAGTTTCCGACAGGCGAAAAGTCGCGACCGGCGATACATTTTCGCAAATCTCGGCTTTTCGCTTCTAATTGAATACGGCCCATAGTCTGAGATTGTACTACTAAAAAGATCAGTAAATAATTGCCAGTGTGCATGCGCACGAGGGAGTGGGCTCCCTCCTGCGCATGCGTGAGACCCACTACGACCGACAGCGCCGGTCGTAACTGGTCTCTTTCCAAAGGGGGCGAGCTGTCGATGTTGATTGACAGCTCGCCCCGTTTGGAAGGCGGGCCGGGGGGGTGGCAGCCCAAACGGAGGCATTCCCATGGGAACGCCTGCCGTCTGGGGGAGGCCCCACTGACATCACTAGTGATGTCAGTGGAGAGCTTCCGGCTCTGACAGAGCCAGAAGCTCTCCGGGGCTTACGACAAGTGAGACCCTACCCTAGGTTCTCGTCGTAAGCCCCGATGGTCACGATGGTCTCTGACCATCGCGACCATCACCCAAGCAGTCGTTAGAGCTGTGGGTGTTAGGCTGTGGGTTAACGACCGCAACAGAGGCGGGCGGTCAGGATGCAAGTGGCCGCCCAGTTTCTGAGCGACCGCTTGATCCTCCGACCGCCTCTGAATGAGGCCCTAGATGTGTACAGAAGACACAGATGTAAAAATATCGTACATCAAATTTGTAAGTGCAGTCTAGCAAAGTAGTTTTGTCGCATCCATATTTGTGCAAACTAGAGTAGGGATCTGGCCTGCCAAGAGGGGCTGTGTGGTGCTGCTGAAGCCACACTGTGTAGGAGGATCTATCCATCGGTCTCTATCTGTCTAGTTATCTAATATCTATTTAAGCAGTGTTAGGGTAAAAGGTACCATCTCTTGGGGTAGACGGTAGTGCACAGCAGCCGAGAGATCACACAAGTCCCAGGTTTATGGTGCTCCTGCTCTCAGCCAGTTTTATTAAGCAGAAAAATAAAAATGAAACCTCAAAATAAATACCTTGCCTGTCCGGCACGAACTAAACATTAAGTCATCCCTGACAGACACTCTCAGCAGTCTTCAGCAAGTCCAGCTCACTTGTATGAAGCAGCAGGTTTTCTCTTACAGAGACTCTGCAGTCCCTTTCCCCAGGCAGTGAGAGATAATGACCAGGCTGACAGCCTTTTAACATCCTCGTGCAGGTGAAATCACTAATATGCCGTTGATGCACGTGAACGCGCATAACCCCGGGATTTTAGTCGGTGTAAACGGATCAACCCGGGTCCAGTGACCCGGGATCCGACCCTGCTTGATTGCAGGGTTGAGCACGGGTTGTTCCCGTGTCACCCTGCAATGTAAACGGCGTGGCCCGGCTCACGATGACCCGGGTCGCGCCGCATGCCGCCTGATTGGCCGGCTTCAGTGGCACTTGGAGATGACATCTCCAAGCGGCCACTGCAAGCAGCGCCTGCCCGAGCGGTACGAAGTAGCGCACCCCACCTGCTCTCCCTGCCTCCGGACCGCTGCAGAATAAGGTAAGTAGGTCGCGGAGGGAGAGGGGAAAAAGCGCTGGTCACCTTCGCCGGACAGCCGGGTCAGTGCTGACCCGGGTCAGGTGTGAATGGTGCCGACTCTGGCATAGCCCGGGTCGGCGCCGCAGTGTAAAAGGGGGTTGTCCCGGGTCAGACCCAGGGACTTTGGTGTAAAAGGGGTATAATTAGCCTCTTCTATTCCTGAGTACACACTGGCAGATATATTGGGCGATCAATTGATCGCCCAATATATTTGGTGCCCGTGGGTCAGTGTGTACCAGCTGATATGTCTGTGAACTACGTCGTTCACAAAAATATTGTCGGCCCAATATATCTGTCCATCGGGCAGTGTGTACAGGTGATCAGCCCGCCGCCTGCACACTTGCAGAGGCAGCCGCGGGGAGGGGGTCGCTGCACGATTCCCGGCCAGCGGGACCCGCGGACAGAAGGAAGATGTTGGTTGTTCAGTGTGTATGGACAACCATCATCTCCAGATATCTGCCATCGGCTGTGCAGCAGAGCCGACGCGATATGTCTGTGAACGATGTTGTTCAGACATATCGCTGGTACATCCTGGCCGACTGGCATATGATATATTGGCCTATCAATTGATCAGCCAATATATCTGCCAGTGTGTACCCAGTATTGGGCTAAAGGCCCTAAAGCTGGATACACACTAGGCCGAATTAAGTGGTTCTAGTTGGACCTAACAGTGCGGTCAATTGAATAGCTCCGGGAACTCCTAGGGTGTTTCAAAATCGAGCTGAATTGAATCGTCCCCTTTATTTTTGTAGAATAATTTTTTATTAAATTGCACCAGTGTGTGTGTGTGCGTACAGCCATGGCCAAAAGTTTTGAGAATTACACAAGTATTGGTTTCACAAAGTTTGCTGCTTTAGTGTTTTTAGACCTTTCTGGCACATGTTACTATGGGATACTGAAGTAAAATTACAAGCATTTCATAAGTGTCAAAGGCTTTCATTGACAATTACATTAAGTTTATGCAAAGAGTCAATAATTGCAGTGTTGACCCTTCTTTTTCAAGGCCTCTGCAATTCGCCCTGGAATGCTGTCAATCAACTTCTGGGCCTCATACTGACTGATGGCCGCCCATTCTTGCCTAATTGATGCTTGGAGTTTGTCAGCATTGTAGGTTTTTGTTTGTCCATCCGCCTCAATTGGATTAAGGGAGTTTCCTGGCCATGGACCCAAAATTTTGATGTTTTGTTCCCGAGCCACTTAGTTATCACTTTTGCCTTAATGCAAGGTGCTCCATCATGCTGGTAAAGGCATTGTTCGTCACCAAACTGTTCTTGGATGATTGGGAGAAGTTGCTCTTGGAGGATGTTTTGGTACCATTCTTTATTCATGGCTGTGTTCTTATGCAAAATTGTGAGTGAGCTCACTCCCTTGGCTGAGAAGTAACCCCACACATGAATGGTCTCAGGATGCTTTACTGTTGGCATGACACAGGACTGATGGTAGCTCTCACCTTTCCTTCTGCGGACAAGCGTTTTTCCAGATGCCTCAAACAATCTGAAAGGGGATTCATCAATAACTTTACCCCAGTCTGCAGCAGTCCAATCCCTGTACCTTTTGCAGAATATCAGTCTGTCCCTGATGTTTTTCCTGAAGAGAAGTGGCTTCTTTACTGCCCTTCTGGACACCAGGCCATTCTTCAAAATTAATCGCCTCACTTTGTGTGAAGATGCACTCACACCTTCCTGCTGCCGTTCCTGAGGAAGCTCTGCACTGGTGGTGCCCCGATCCCGCAACTGAATCAACACCCCTGGCGCTTGCTGGATGTTATTGGGCACCCTGAAGCCTTCTTCACAACTATTGAACCTCTCTCCTTGAAGTTCTTGATGATCCGATAAATGTTTGATTTAGGTGCAATTTTACTAGCAGCAATATCCTTGCCTGCGAAGCCCTTTTATGCAAAGCAATGGACGACTGCACCTGTTTCCTTGCAGGTAACCATGGTTAACAGAGGAAGAACAATTATTTCAAGCTCCACCCATCTTTTAAAGCTTCCAGTCTATTATTCTAACTCAATCAGCATGACAGAATGATCTCCAGCCTTTTTCTCGTCAACACTCTCATCTGTGTTAACGAGAGAATCACTGACCTTATGTTAGCTGGTCCTTCTGTGGCAGGGCTGAAATGCAGTGGAAATGTTGTTGATGGGATTAAGGCCCTCATTCAGAGCCGCTCGTTAGCGGCAGTACGCTCGTTCCGAGCGATGTTTGCACATCTGCGCATGCGTACGGTTTTTAGTACGCATGCGCGAACCAGTCAGTGCGGCCGAAAATCGTTTGTACGCTATATAGCGAGTGCCTGCTATTTTGAGTGACAGAATGAGGCGTATGTGGGTGGTAACAGGGGAAGGTGCTTGAAAATGGGGAGTGGAGATCCGAACGCAGGCGTGCTTAAAGGTCAAAACGGGCGTTTTATGGGTGTGTATATTTAAAACAGCAGCGTCATTGACCACGTCACTGGGTTAATTTAGAGCCAGAACTGCTCGCAAATTTGTGGTAGCAAACACCAACCACAAGAATAGCGAGCAGTTCATACGCTGGTCGATGTACTCGATTAATCTAATAAATAGCGGACATGACGTAGGATGCGAGCGGCCAGGGGGCGTTTTTAACAAATAAACGAGCGTATGTTTTGCTCGCTCGTTCAGACTTAGAGGTGTGAACAGACTACAATGTGCGTACGGATCATTTGAATAGCCACCCCTTGTTTTTAAACGAACGACCGCAAATAGCGAACGGCTCTGAATGAGGGCCTAAGTTCATTGTCATGGCAAAGAGGGACTTTGCAATTTATTGCAATTCATCTGATCACTCTTCATGACATTCTGGAGTATATGCAAATTGCCATCATAAAAACTGAAGCAGCAGACTTTGTGAAAACCAATACTTCTCAAAACTTTTTGCAATGGCTGTATAATGCAGAATTCTAACACCTGTATAGCCATAGATGTGCACCACACTTTAAGGAGCCTAAGTGGTTCAGTTTTGTGTGTTAAAAAACATCCTTCAGAATCACAGCTCTGATAGGCCGTACACACTAGACTATTTTTATGAACCATAACTATATAGTTGAACGTAAGTTCGTTCAGTGTGTATGGACTAAACGACCACCGATGCGCGCTTCTGCTGGTCGTTAACGATGTCTGCTGTCGTCCGAACATGCAAATCAATCTGACCATATTTTCAGGAACTGCCTGTTCAGAGATGTGGCAGGATGACGTCACTGAACGATATCGTTACCGATCTAGTTTGGTGTGTTTTGCACTATGCTCATGGAGCATATAGTCTGGTGTGTATGAGCCTTAACATTACTATTGTGATCGCCAGAGACCGTGACCTAAATATATGTCAATGTTATGTTGGGATGTAGTTGGTCCCTGATATGGAGGTTGGCAATGGAAAGGCTGTTAGAAATCATTCAGTTTGGTCAGAAATAACATTAGGGGGTGAATTTACTAAAGTGAGAGTTTTTAGAAGTGAGTTTTAGAAGAGATGTTGCCCATAGCAACCAATCCGATTCCACTTAACATTTAACTAGCACCTTCTAGAAGATAATAGCTAGAATCTGATTGGTTGTTATGGGCAACATCTCGTCTAAAACTCTCACTTTAGTAAATTTATCCCTAGGTGTAGTTCAGGGTTAGACAAAACAATATAAAATCTATATTTAGGAATTGGCAGGATTTATTATAGACCGAAACTATGTGCATCAGTGACTATGGATACCAAAAGGAATACACTATGGGCCAGATTAGATTAGCGCCAAAAAGCCGATATCGGCGATAAGTGGAATGTTTTCACCTCATTTGCCTGGTTTGAGGCAGTTTGCGCTTACTTACACAATGCGCGTTCCCGCTTTTCGCCCTATTCAATTGTAAAACAGGCGAAAAAACGCATATGTGTGCGAGTGCAGTGAATAGCGAAAACGACAGGTTCTTTTGGGAAAATCAGTCTGTACCCTAAAAAGCCTAACTGATCCGGGGAATCATTATAGAAGAGTATTAATATCCCTAATAAAAGTATTTTTGGGTTTTTAAATTGAGTCATTGGACTGTTATATGCTTATTTGCTATAGTGTTGAAAAGTGATGAAAAGCATTTTTTTTTGGGAGAAAATTAATTGCGATAGTTAATTTGGGGGTACATTAACATGGGTCCTAGCATATTTGTGCCTCTAAAGTGTATTAGAAAAAGCATTTAAAAATACACCTGCTGCAGCCACCAGCAACCATAAAAATACCTGACCCATCTATACAGCACCCCAAAATACCTGACCCGTCTATACAGCACCCCAAAATACCTGACCCGTCTATACAGCACCCCAAAATACCTGACCCGTCTATACAGCACCCCAAAATACCTGACCCGTCTATACAGCACCCCAAAATACCTGACCCGTCTATACAGCACCCCAAAATACCTGACCCGTCTATACAGCACCCCAAAATACCCGACCCAATATTTAAAGCCCATTTTCAAACACTTTTTTTTTTTTTTTTTTTTAAATTTTCACCCCATAAATTACAGGCCTTTTTTTATTTTTAGGGAATATTAATATCATTTTGTTTTGCCTGATTAAGTTATTAGGGGAGGTGTCCAAAGGGTTCTTTACCAAGTCCCCACATTTTTTACTGAAAAATAGGGATTTTGCACATCTTTTCTCCTGTCTTTGGGTGGAGAAACTTTTTAGTCTGTTTTTGCCTATGAAGTTTTCACACACGTGACAACGTCCTGGAATTGATTAGGGCGATACTTTGGAAAGTGGCGAAAACATCACATCGTTGGTCTTTTAACATTCAGCGTTAGGAGGAAAGTAAAATAAAGGAGCAAATTTGGACAACAAAGTTTTGCATATGGAATATGGTATTTATGCCCATCTGGGTGTCAAGTATAGATATACTAAAGGCCACTACTTGCTTCTATTTTTCTCTGCTGCTTTTGGTCCTAGTAACTAATTATTTCTCATGCAAATGCTGCAACTCCCTAGATCTTCAGGCCACTGTCCTATCTTGGTAATCATCCTATTACTGAAACCTACTCTTTCAGTGCTCATCTAGTGATCCTCCAACTCTTTGCTACTCTGTCAGCCCTTACACTGGTTGCCAGAACTGTACAGAGTATAGTATAAAATACTACTTCTAACATAACTGGGGACTGTATGCGAAGAGCCACTGCAGGAACGTGGTCCTGAGCTGTTTGCTAGCCGCTGTGACTGGGAGCTTATCCCTGACACTCCAGTACTACAGTACAGCAGGGAGCCGCTACAGCCTGGACAATTGTCCCGGGCTATGAGTGCCAAGCACTGGGGAAACTAATTGCAGACGGGGGCCAGGTATACCGCAGCACGGACAAGTATAGCTGCTGCAGTGGTCAGTGTGTAAATTAAGCACCTCCAGCCTTGGAAGCCCCGATGGCTGTGGCGATAGAATGGAAGAATGCAGGGCCTCCTAGCACTGGGGTGGGGGACAAGGAAAACCAGCTCCTGGTACCCCCTGCGCTGAAAGGGGACAGCAAGGAACGCCGCAGCCTGGACGCGATTCAGCATGTTAACCCCCGGTGTGCTGCATTACGGACAAACACAGATCCCCAGAACTGTGTTAACTTAGCTGAGCGCTGGGCACCTTATATAAAAACAGAAAGAAATATATATAAAGGGTTAAATTAAGTGTGTGCTGCTAAATGAAGTAGGTGGCTCCAGGTGCAGATGGTAGGAGCCTGGGAGAAGTGGTGCTAGTGTAGGAGCCTGGGTGAAACGAGCGGTTTCAGGTGCTGGTAGTAGGAGCCTGGTGGTGGCAGCTTACCTGCCCACTACGCAGTGCTAGGAGTCAGTAATGGGCACTTACTGACGGTGAGAGGGAACCCTAGGAGTGGGGAAGTAAGCCCATTCAGGTTACTCAGACAAGTTACCACCTTCTATTCAGGTCAGTGTGCAAAAATCTGTGATAAGCCTGGCGGGCAAAGTCATCCGGTCACAGGTGTGGTAAGAATGTTGACATGTTTGTAATGGCGTCATGTCGACATTGACCACATCAAAATTCATCATGTCAACACTGTTGAAATGTCGACATGAATAGAATGTCGACACAATGTTTCTGATAGTCTAGTGGTGACCTATCTGGTACGATGGCTCCAACGATGTCTTCTGGGTTTGGAGGTGATGTTATGATGACTTGGTGAGTATCCCTAGCCTTCCCTACTGCAGCCTAACCATCCAGCCCCTGCAGCATGTTGACATTTCAAATGCCGACACAGAAAATGTTAACATTCTGCAGACGCTGACATCTATAATGTCTACATAATAGTGTTCACTCTAGGTCCGGCGCCAGGCAGTGTACTGGAGCCAGAGAGAGGGCACATCTGCGCATGCCGAAAGCGTGCGGGCGCGTTCGGCACCAACGGACATGCCGGGCTGCCCCAAGCGCTGCTGGCAGTGTGGATGGGTGCTGGGCGCATACGTGTGACCGCTACACCACAGTTTTCACTAATCACGGGACACTGCGACTCGCCTTTGGGGGCGGCACCCGCAGACTGTTCTACCAGGGCGTCGCTAAGGAGGGCAGGGTACTTTCTGCCCTTTAGAAATAGGGCGGCGCCCCACTTAAACAACCTAGCGGGAGCGCTAACATAACTGTTGATATTTTGTTGTCGACATGACTGCATGCTACGTGGATTACTATTTTACTGCAGTAATAGAACCAGCCTAAAGGGAACCTCCGCAGGGGTCTTGTCTGCTCACCACATACCGCTTAGATCTCACATCGGAGAAGAAATACCTTGTCATGGGGTGTTCATGCCTCTTATGGTGGCCCCAACATTGCAAGGTTTGCTGCACAGCTCCATGTGTCACAAGGCAAAACTTGCACTGTAGATGGACACTATTTGCCTTTTCGGAACAAATCCCCCCCCCCTCCTTAAAGTGTATATAATGATTTGAAGCCCCCCCCCCCCCATGTTACTTGCTCCCAAGTGACTTGTCACTTAGTCTGGAGAGTACTAGCTAAGACGATAAGGTCTTATGATGCAGAAGCCAATTGCTCCCATCACATTCAGTCTTATTGCATAAAGGGTAGAGGTGGTAACGGAACAAGGACTGAACTAAAGGGCTGTCAGTTTCACACGGACGCTTGTTGAGGAGTTGGGGCAATCCATGGTGCGGCCAATATGCCATCTGTGCCTTATCACCTCCTGTATCAAACTGAACCTACGTTTTCCTGCAGCTTGTGTGTGTTCCTATTTGCAGAACACGGGGATGTATACAGCGTTATATACAAGCAAATGGTGATAAGAATATGTGGAGCAGTGTAACAAACTGCAGTAATCAAGTGGGACTTCTAACATAAATGGTTTAGCAGGTATTTGGTTTACCAATGTGCACAAGACAGGAGGAAAAGTTACGTCTTCATGCTAAGTACCTGTAATACAGTTCTGTGCACACTAGTGGTGTCTATGTATTACTGTATTTGTGCTACTATGGATGAGTAACACACGTTCCTCTGTTCAGACAGACTTGTTTCGTTGCCTGATGTTAAAATAGTTTTTCCTCTGCATTTTATTGATGGGCAGCTTAAAATGAATACTTGGGTTGGCTCTTACCGAGCATTTGGTTTTTCCAAGCAACAACGTTTTGTTCATACTTAAAAAACTAGCATAATGACCCATGAGATAAAGCTCATTTGTAAGGTTCTGTTTTGTGTGTAACTCTCTGCAGTGAGAACTCTGAAAGCTCTCAGAATGGGGAACTGACAGCGCCAGGGGTTGAGGACACTCTTGAAGGATCAGCTGTTTGTGTGCACAGTGAAGGAAGCAGCCAAACTGCACCGAAAGCTGAAGAAATGCAGCCGGAGACCCAAGAACTAGTGAAACCACAGAATTTGGGTAAGTCGTTAACTAGGAGCTTTTTTGTGGCCTTGATTTTTTTTTTTTTTTTTCATTTATTTTTATTTATTTTTATTTTTTACGTATGCTTATATATAGGCGTGTGCTTGGGTACTTAGTAGCTTTTAGTCAAACGATATCCTGTCTGTTGTTAAAAGTGAAATATTTTGTATACTTAGGGCCATATTCAATTAGAAGCGAAATGTCCATTTCGGCGATACTTTTTCGCCGATGACGTCATTTTCGCCGGTTTCAACTTATCCCCGTATTCAATTCCAAATACTTTTCGCCAAGGTGGAAAGTCAATGCAGTGGACCCGGCGAAAAAGTTTTGCCTATGAATAGCAGGCGGAAAAAAGTGCAGAATTGGGGTTTTGGGGGTGCAAACGTAAGGAAAGCA
Source organism: Taudactylus pleione (assembly GCA_031769625.1). Lineage (NCBI taxonomy): Eukaryota > Metazoa > Chordata > Amphibia > Anura > Myobatrachidae > Taudactylus > Taudactylus pleione. The sequence continues at coordinate 778,844 of JAUIMM010001084.1, forward strand.
CCCAGCACCCTTTGGACATCCCACCAAAGGTAAAACTGTGTCAAAGAAATTAAAAAAATTATTTAAGAACAACCCAAAAAAGTACTTTCATTTTGGGGGGCGAAAAAAAACAAAAGTTGGGGTCCAAAGTTAAAAAGTAGAGAAATCGGCTCCAGGGGGGGGTGCCCAAGTATGCGGCAGGTGTTTTTGTGGTTGCGGAAGACGGATTTTTCACGTTTTTTAAAACGTCACATTAGCAACGTCAAAATATTCTAGTACCCATTTTCATGTACCCCAAATTTGATGGGACTAGTTATTTTCTCCAAAAAAACCCTCCAAAATGCTATTCTTCACCACTTTTTAAAACACGCAAAATAACACCTATTGAGACCATTTAAAGAGCCCAAATAGTTTTAACAGGGCTATTCAGGGGTATCCAGAGTGATCCCCCATGTCAGTGCATCTTTTTTTGGGGTGTCAGGCTGATTTCCCCAAAACTGACAGAACTTTTCGACCGATTTAAGTTTCGCCGGGCCCCGTTTTCGCCAATTTGGAATTGAATACGGGGATAAGCGGGGACGCGCGCAATACTTTTTCGTGCCCAAAACCAGCGATGACTGCGAAAAGTCCGGCAACGGACTTTTCGCTTCTAATTGAATACGGGCCTTAGTAGGAGTGAGGTGTAAAAAAGCACCATCTAATTGCATAGCTGAGAGAAACAGAGCTCAGAGAAAACAAAGCTTGTGTTGCTAAGGTGACCTGGCGGTGTTTGAGTCTTCATTTCATGGAACCTTCTTCCATTTATGGAATAAACCTTCTTTTTAAAGACTAAAAAGATGCAAAATTTGTCAATGCACTTTACTGTTATTACTCTCTTAAAGGCACCCTAAATGTTATGCTTTATTTTCCCCCCTATGTTTTCTTTCCTGTTCTCATATTTTTGAACATTTTCATACTAATGACATCATACCTTGCCCTTTTTTATGTCACACTTGTCTGACATTAAGTCACACCCCCAAGCTATTATACACTCATAGGACTAATGCACCTATTAACACTTCTTTAAATAGCACGCACATTACTCAGCGCTTAGCAGTATAACACTGGTACGATCTAGAGGGATTATGGAAACAGTGATACTTTCATGGGCGGCTTACAATTAGTTTTGGCCCCTTAAAAAGTGGGAGGCACATGTAGAAACCGTTGTAATTCCTACACCATTCACCTGATTTGGATGTAATTACCCTCAAACTAAGTCTGAAAGTCTGCAGTTAAAGCACATCTTGTTTGTTTCATTTCAAAGCCATTGTGGTGGTGAATAGAGGCCAAAATATGAAAATTCTGTCAATGTCCCAATATTTATGCACCTGACTGTATGTGCAGCTGGACACCTGGGGCTGGATTAGTCATCAGTAGGAGGCTACTTCATCACTCACATTGTATAATCCTGTACGGAAGAGAGCCAATGGATACTGATCACATGGAGCTGTTGTTGCCGTCTGTGTATTGTTCTATAATAAGGTGTGAAGTGACATGGAGGGAGTTAATGATAGGACAGTAGGGTTACAGAATAGAAGGGCTAATGATTGATGCAGGTAAGGAGGCGCTAATGATTATGTAGTATTGGTGCGTTGATGATGAGGCCGTTAATGAGGACCATGTGGAGGCGGGGTAAATATGAAACTGATGAGGTGGCTAGGCTGTTGGTTAAGGTGACAAGATGATGGTAATGAGTCAGGACATGATGGGTGATTAGAAGAGGAGGATGATTTGGGGTACCAGAGATTGTATATAACCAACAAAAAGCTAATGTGGGCTATTACCGTAATATAATGTACAAAATCAAAGGCAAATTATTAGCACTGCATTTTATTTGCTGTAAAATAGTTTTTTTCCTTATGCTCCATATTGTGAACTTCTCTCAAACAAGATTTTATATAATTTATTTCAATGTATGTTTTGATTATTATTCAAAAATGTCTTTTTGTTTTTATTTCGCAGTTCTGGAAGAAGAACATGTATCAAAAGAATTAAACACAGTAGAAGTTAGTTCTTCCGATGAAGTAAAAAAGGATACATCTAAGAAGAAGTCAAAAAAGCACAAAAAGCACAAAAGTAAAAAGAAAAAAAAGAAAAAGAAAAAAGAGAAAAATGAAAAAAGATCAAAATCTGCTTCAAGCGGTGAGGACCAAGAGAATTTGATTTCAGAAGCAAAATCTGTATGGAAACCAGCATTTACATCTCCTCCAAGATTAGAAGACTTGCCATCCAAGACAGAAATTGTAAATATAGATGTGCTACCGTTAGTAAATGTACAAGATGTAAATATTGGTTCTACGAAAGAAGAGCTACCTGCAAGGCCACAGTTAGATGTAGAGTCTGGATTTTTTGGTCCCAAATGTCCAAATGAAATGAATTCCCTTGCCACTTGTGAAGCTGAAATGCCAGAAACACTTGAAGAGTCATCTCTCAATGATCAGCAAAATAGTGAAGCCACAAGGTGTAAGGCACAAGATGGCAAAAAAGAAAGTACAGACTGTGACACTGCAAAATTGCAGCAAATTGAAATACCCTTGTCCCAGCCATGTTTGACCTTACAAGAAAAAGCTGTTGAGTTAAGCAGTAGTACATTAACTGAAATAAAAGATTTGCCTTCACATTCAGATAAATCATCTGTGTTAATTTCAAGATCACAGTCGAAATTGGACAGTGACAAGCTTCCAAACTCTGCAGCAATGTCGCGCTCAAGATCTAAATCTTTATCAATGCATCATCGATCAAGATCGAAGTCTTTGGTAAAGGTCCCAAAGACACAGCAAATCAGTTCCAAGTCTATTACGAGACAACAGTCACGTTCTAGCTCCCGTGGTCGAAGACGACGGTCCCGCTCCAGCTCAGTAGCTCGGCGGCAGAGGTCAACCTCTAAATCTCCAGTGAGGAGGAGACGATCACGATCCAGCACTTCAGTTCGCTATTCTAAATCCCCAATAAAGAGCTGGTGGTCAAAGTCAATAAAAAACAGGCAAAGGTCGGTGTCAATTGCAAGAAGACACCGGTCAAGAAGTAAATCGCCTGTAAGAAGACGCAGGTCGAGATCCAGATCAGTTGATAAGAGGCACCGTACAAGGACACGGTCCTCTGTAAAAAAGAATAGATCAAGGTCCAAATCCGCAAATTGGAGACAAAAATCAAGATCATCCAGCAGAAAAGCTAGGTTACGGTCAGAATCAACAAGTAGGAGGAGAAGATCAAAATCTGCAAAGTGGAGACGATCAAGGTCTGGTTCAGCTGCCAGGAAGCGGAGATCGAGATCTGACTCTGCCGTCAGGTGGAGGAAGTCCAGGTCTGTCTCTGCTGGCAAACAGCGTCGGTCTAAGTCTGGCTCTGCTACCAGAAGACAAAGGTCCAGATCTGCAACCAGAAAACGGAGGTCCAGGTCTGGGTCAGTGGCTAGAAGGCGGAGGTCCGGCTCAACAGGCAGGAGACGGAGGTCCCCCTCGGCTGCCAGGAGGCGAAGGTCCAGGTCCCCCTCGGCTGCCAGGAGGCGAAGGTCCAGGTCTCCCTCGGCTGCCAGGAGGCGAAGATCCAGGTCTCCCTCAGCTGCCAGGAGGCGAAGGTCCAGGTCTCCCTCAGCTGCCAGGAGGAGAAGGACTAGGTCTCCCTCGGCTGCCAGGAGGAGAAGATCCAGGTCTTCCTCGACTGCCAGGAGGCGAAGGTCCAGGTCCCTCTCAGGTACCAGAAGGCGAAGGTCTAGGTCCCCCTCGGCTGTCAGAAGGCGAAGATCTGGCTCAGCTAGAAGACGTAGGTCCAGGTCCGTCTCGGCAGCTAGAAGACGTAGGTCTAGCTCAGCAGGCTGGAGACATGGGTCTGGGTCTTTGGCCAGGAGGCGCAGGTCTGTCTCGACATCCAGGAGGCGAAGGTCCAGGTCCAGCTCGACAGGCAGTAAACGTAGGTCCAAGTCTGACTCTGTCACAAGACATAGGTTGCGGACTGATTTTGATGGAAAGAGACAGAAGTCCAGATCCATTTCAGCCACCAAAAGGAGACGGACCAGGTCAACCTCAATTGCCAGAAAAGGACAAGCACAGTCTACTGCAAAAAACTTAACAAGATCTACTAGAGGACAAAGGTCAAGGTCGGGGTCTAGAGCATCCACTGAACTCAGGAGGTCAAGGTCTATGTCCTTAAATAAAAAGCAGCTTCCAAAATCTTCATCAGCTGAGGAGACTAATTCTGCTTTATCTTCAATAGTCGGTAAAAACGAGATGGAATTACTTAATATAACTTCAGGGTCACTTTCTAAATCCTTAACAAATCAAGACCAGATTAGATCATCAGTAAAACTACTGGAGCCATGTGATGAAAATACAGCAGAAATGGAGACCTCCACCGTTGCTGCAGTTATGAATTTGAATGATTTTTCATTGAAGACCCCTGTCCAAGAGAAGCAGACAACATGCACTGATTCTAGGTCACCAGTCAAAACGCAAAATCTTGCTTTTATTTCATCTTCTGAAGAACCCCAAACTTTTCCAAAGCCTTCTATAGAATGTTGCATGGACGCTGAGCAGATGCATTTTTCATCAACACAGACCGATTGCTCAGAATTGCCAGCAGTATCCACAAATACATTCACTACACAAAAAGGCTCTTCTGGGTCTGAAATTTTAAATGACTCTCCTTTAAAATATCTAAAAGCCATCAGTCCAGACATTGCTGATGGACGCTTTAGTTGTCCAGTCGATGAAGAGAAGCTAAAAACTGTAGTTAATACTGTAGATTATGGATCAAGCAACATTAATTCCAAAGAAGAATCTGTTGGCAGGTTGTCCAGTCCTATTCCAAATTTAGAAATTGAAGCTGAACATAAGCCAGAGTTGGGAATCATCAGTCACCCCTTTGCAAATAAGGCTTCTGTTCCATTGATTGCACCAATGCAAGTGGAAAGTTCTTGCACCACAGATACATCAAAACAGCAAATATCTGAAATTTATGGTGAAAGGGACATTGTTGTTTCTGCTAAAGATTCTGTTCCAACTGATCCCGCATCTAACTATAAGCCCGTTATTGATACGCTAGAATTTGCTAACCAAAATTTAGTTACTTTAAGCAATGCCTTTTTAAAATCTGAAGACAGCACATTTAACCAGAAATCTGCTAGTAAGCCTAATTCTCCTGGTAACACCTTTATCACATCAAACATAGAACATACAAGTCACCATGTCACTCCAAAGTGTATTGTAAAGGATGCTGCCCCGTTTCCACCTTTCCAGCTGCTGGAGTCCAACAAATGTTCAAAATTGGTTTTGCGAAAGCCTGACGAGGTACATGATTTATTAAGTTCTTCTCAGAGACATTTTAAGCCTGAGTCTACTGCATCCACGGAGCAATCCAGTTCTCCACCTGAGCAAGGCATCAGCAGTAATGAATGTGATCGATCAAAACATGAAATGGAACCATTGCACACTGCTTCCCCCACTGTCATCACTTCTGAAGCAATGTTAAAGTCCCCTTTCTCTCCAGTAGTTCCCCATAAAGGTTTGGATTCATTATTTAATAGACAAGCAAAGTCTCTGGTAGCCACCGCAATTTCAAGTGATGCCTTGAATTTGCCTGTACCTGGTAATTCGAGAACTGGCCATTCTGGCTGTACCCAGCTTACAGAACAAGGAATCTTAGACAGTGCTGCTTTTCCTTCAGGAAACAATTTTTTGAAGCCGATGGATACAACGGTTTCTAATTTCAAATCGTCAAGTGTGGCTGAAGATGCAATGCAAGAGGATTGTTATGATGGCTCTCAAGCAATAAATGAAAGGCTATACTTAAAAAATGACACTATTTCACATGACTGTATTCCTGACCCTAGGGGTTTAAATACAGGAAGTGGATCAGAAAGAGAATTTGTGAAATCCAGTAGTATGCAAAAAGATTCTCAATGTCGAACGGAGTTCGAAGTTGTCGAAAATACAGAACTAAGTGTGTTCATCCCACTCAAACAGAATTCCATTGTCTCTAATGAGACAACTGAAGAGAGTATGACATCTGATGACCTTGTTGGAAGCAACACAGTAGACAAACCTGTACAGAAGGGGCTTTTATCACATGATCATATTGATCTTTGTGTTGGCAACATCAATACAATTGAAATATCTAATTCCTCAAACAAATTGGAAACATTTTCAGACGTTTCCCAAGAACTGGAATTTGCTGAAGGAAATGCGAGCCTCCAAGTTCTAGGTAACCGCAAGAGCACAAGTGAGCCTGAGAGATTACATACTATTCATAAAAAGTCTTCAGTTCCAAATTCAGCAGAAAAAAAATCGGTTGGTCAACAAATGCAAAAGAAAGAGAAGACTGTCTCCAGTAGTCCTCCGCATAAAGAATCGAGTCGTTTGCTAAATTTCTCACCTTTGTATGCTGCAGAGCAGCAAATCTCTCAGCCACTTGAGCAAGATAAGCTTCACATTTGTGTATCCACCAGCGGAGTCGAAAAAGAAGTCTACAGTGTGGAAGAGAAGTCTGCTTTCCTTCACAATAAAATTCCACCATATATTTCTTATGAGGAGCACCCTAGTTCTGAAGAACAGATTGTTGACTTACTGGAGTCTAATTTATTTCATGATTCAGAAGTCAAGTCTTCGCTTGCATCTGTCAAACCTGATGAATCCAATTTTGGTTCCTCTGACAAGGTAATTGAACACATATTCGACATCCCAGACGCTCATCCAGTGCCTTCAACTAAAGAAACAGACATTAAAAAGCAAATATATAATGAGATGTCTGCAAACATTGACGGCAAAGGCTCTTACACTAACAATGAGAGCAAAGATCTCTGTAAACCTCTTACGTCTGACAATATTTATGATAAACACATAAGAAGTAAGAACGATGAATCATCTTATAGCAAAGCAAGAGAAGGACATCGAACTCCTGAGAGTGCCCCAAGTACCAGTGTCATTATTAGTGCAAATGAAGACGAAAACCTCAGAATTGCAACAGGAAAAGAGACTCTAGGTGTTATGCCAAACACAAAAAAAAATTCTGATTCACCACTGATTGTTAAACTTGATGATGTGAATGTAGAGAAAAGCCATTTGGTCGTAGAGAAAAGCCATTTGGTCGTTGAGAAAATACATGAATTATCAGAAACAATTGTTAAACAAACAATTTCAGAGGTCAGAGAGGTCATCAAGGATTGCTCCCTAAATATCAGTGATCTGGATTCAGGTGTGGTCTGCAAGGATATGGTGGTTCAGCATAGTCGTTCCAAAAAACAGACTGAAAAAGAACCTAAAAGTGTTGCTGCATCAAATGATGGACTGTCTTGCAAAACTGAAAATAGCAACCTAATCACTGTAGCGAGTCCTATTATGTCCAATACAACCAAAAGAGCCAAGGCAGAAAGCTGTCTTGATGACTTTGTGAAGCAGAAAGACACCAGTGTCAGCCAGGATTATGAACCGACTTCAATCTCCAGAGCTTCATGTAATACAATTAATGAGGTACATTCACAGTTAGATGTTTTAGAGGCTGATAACCGAGACCATGAAAAGATTATTAAGCCTTATTCTTCAATGAGTAGCCACATGTTGAAGCAGAAGAAGTCTTCTGAAATTGGGTTTAATATTGTGACCCTTCTACCTAAGCATGAAACTGCACTGAAACGTGAACAAAAAAAAGCAAAGATCCACACACTAACTGCAGTTAAACACATTGAAGCCAATGCCCTTGAGCAAAGTGAAAAAACTCCTATTTCTCATTCTAAAATGGCTAATGTTGGTTCAATAACAAATAAACCTCATGCAGATCAAATATTATCTTCTAAAACCATTCTACATGATACAAAGAAGTCTTCTGAAATACCTCTGCCGTTGCACTTTAAATTCAGCAATACATTTAAGACTGTCACTGTCCCTGACGTGTGTAACATCTCAGACTCTTCTGGTATAGAGACCTCTAAAAGCAGCACAGCTTCCTCAGAGCCTTCATGTCCATCCACTCTATCATCTTCAGATGTTTCAGGGTCTAGCTTAAAGTGTTCTCTAGAGTTACCTTCTGCTCATCCAAGTGCTCAAGTTTGTGAAGAATCTTCAAAATCCATCACTCTTGAAAAGCCCTCACCAGATGTACCATCTGAGCCCTCACAATTGGACAGTGAATCTGAACAACAGACTGGAAAAAACTTGCTGTCTGATAACATTCAGGGATCAGATGACTCCCAATCCTACTCTGCTACCAAACATGCATTTCCCCATCTGCCTAATGCTTTGTCTAAATTGGGAGTTAAGCAGCGTCAGTATCGCTCAAGGTCAGTGGCCCAGGACAGTCGCTCACCGTCTCTAGACAGAGGACGGACTTCTCGCTCAAGGTCAAAGTCTACAGCCCGAAGAAGGCGTTCCCATTCTAAATCTGTGCCTCGAAAAAAGCGATCCGAGTCATCAACAAGAAAGAAAAGCTCTCATTCAAAATCTGCCAAAAGGAGACGATCGCGGTCCAGGTCAGGAGGAAAGAAACGACGTTCACAGTCGAAGTCTAAAGGCAAAAAAAAACACTCGCCTTCAAAATCATCAGGAAAAAGAAAGCGCTCTAGCTCAAAATCATCAGAGAGAACCCGATCTTCTAAAGCTGGGGGGAAACAGCGGAGTTCACGCTCCAAATCAAAAACTCGAAGAAACAGATTGCAGTCTAAATCCCCAGGCAGAAAAGGAAGATCGCGCTCTAAATCAGGAGCTAGGAAGAGTTCACATTCTAAGACATCCGGTAATAGAAAGTCTTCTCGCTCTTATTCGCCAGCTTGGAGAAGGCAATCACACTCCAAGTCTTTGTCCTCAAGGAGCCGCTCACGGTCATTGTCTGCATCTCCAAGAAGAAGTTCCCGAACAAGAAATAAGGACCGCTCTCTCTCCAGATCTCCAGCCCCACGTCATCGTAGTCGTTCAAGATCACATACTCGCTGGAATCGCTCAAGATCTCGAGGAAGGTGGTGCCGATCTCGTTCTTTGTCAAATTCCAGAAGAGATCGCTCTAGGTCATCTTCTAGACTTTCTCGTTCTTTGTCAACAAAGAAAAGAAAATCCTTGTCAAAGTCACCTGTTCGTAGACGCCGCTCACGGTCACAAGCCAAGCAGAAAGACAAATCTCCTGTAAGTAAGGGGAAGTCCACTTCTCCACTACCACAAAAGAGAATAGCTTTGTCAAAAACTGCAGCATTTAAGCACAGTATTGGATTAAAGTCTCTTATTCAGAAGCAGCTATCCCAAGCAAAGTCCAAAGGGACTGGTGGAAAGTTGTCAATTAAGGAACAAATACCTTTGCCTTCTGTAACAACCAGAGCTCAATTGCCCAATTTTTCTACTAGAGCAAATGTTCCTGTGCCCAACTTGACGACTGTAGGACAAATGCCAGTACCCAATTTGGCAGATGTACCTTTGCCCACTGTGACTGCTGGAGGGCAGATTCCTTTGCCCAGTGTCCCTCCTGCAGAACAGTTGTCTGTGTCCAATTTAGTTGCTGAAACACAGTTATCTGTACCTGACTTAACCACTGCAACTCAATGGCATGTACCTGATATGTCCAGCGGATCTCAATGGCCTGTGCCTGATATTGCCACTGGAACTTCATGGTCTGTAACTGACTTGGGAAATGGTACACAGTGGCCTATGTCTGATCTAGCAACTGGTTCACATTGGCCTATTCATGACTTGACTGTTGGAACACAATGGTCTGTACCTGATCTTGCTGCTGGAACACAGTGGGCTATGCCTGATGTTGCCACTGGAGCACAATGGACAGTGCCTGACTTGACTGCTGGAACACAATGGACTGTTCCTGACCTTACAGCTGGGTCACAGTGGGCTATGACAAATCTAACTCCAGGTACACAGTGGGCTGTGCCTGATCTGGCCGCTACAACACAGTGGACTGTGCCTGATCTCACTTCTGGAGCACAGTTACAAGGGGCAGACTTGGCCTCTGAAGCCCAGGTTCCAGGTTCTGACCTTGCCCTTGAAGCCCAGGTTCCAGGATCTGACCTAGTCACTGAAGCACAGGTGCCAGGATCTGATATGGCAACGGAAGCCCAGGTTCCGAGCTCCGACGTGGCCAATGAAGCCCAGGTACCCCCTGAGCATGAGCTACCTCCTGAAACAGTTAATCTGATGCCTGATGTGGCTGCTGAAGCCCTAGTGCCAGTGGCCAGTGGGGCTCTTGTGCCAGATGTTGCTGCTGGAATTCTGTTGCCTGATGTGGCTGCTGCAGCACGGATGCCAGTACCTGATGTGGCTGCTACAACGCACATGCCAATGCCAGATGTGGCTTCTACATCCCAAAACCAGATGTCTGATTTTGTTCCTGCACAGTCTTATATGTCTGCCCATGAACCATTGTTTGATGATGACAATACATCCAAACCATCTATTTACCCTGACTTTATTCAGTCTTTGTCACCTGAAGAGCATGCTGACAGTTCTTGTTTGTCAAAGCCCATTGTATCTCCTGAACCACATACTCTTGAACACCAAGCTGAAGCTGATCTATTTGATATTAATGCACAGCAGTCAACCCATGAGCCCCTAGCTAGTACTTACCACCCATTGAATATTGAGCTTTCTTCATCCTCTGTGCAGTTTCCAACACTTACTGGTTCTGAGTATCCATTGTCCAGTGAACTTAATGGCAAGACGTCACTGCTAGACAAACAGACTGTTCAAGAACGCCATGCCATTATTACTGAAATACCTGAAAATCACCCACAAGTACAGTCTTATGAGGATTCTGCACCTCAACCAGATAGTGAAACCTGTAGCACATCTGAGATCGCATTGTTTGAACCCTGTATAGATTCTGAACATAAATTAGCTGTAGGACCCACACTTTCTATCTGTTCCATATCTAATGAATCCCATGTTAGTCATGAGCAAAATTTATTGATTGAACCCCATGCTAGCTCTGATGGTTCTCTACTTGTTGAATCCCATTCTAGTCCTGTCCATCCCTTTCAGGTTGAAGCAAGTGATGGCCCTGATTGTCTCGACAGCCATCCACTTGTTGAACCCAAAATAAGTCCTGATTGCACCTTACTTGTTGAATCACACCATAGTCCTGATCAAAACTTACTGATGGAATCGTATTCCAAACCAGATCACCCAGTATTGGTTGCCCCTTATGCCAGTCCTGACCCCCTGCTATTGAATGAGCAACGCTCCAATTCTGACTGCCAGTTGGTGACTAATTTGTATGCAGGTTCTGACAACTCCCACTTGGTTGAAGCTTGTACTAGTCCTGACCACTCCCAGCTGGTTGAACCGTATGTCAGTCCAGAGCGGCCCCAGCTGGTTGAACCGTATGCCAGTCCAGAGCGGCCCCAGCTGGTTGAACCGTATGCCAGTCCAGAGCGGCCCCAGCTGGTTGAACCATATGCCAGTCCAGAACGGCCCCAGCTGGTTGAACTGTATGCCAGTCCAGAACGCCCCCAACTGATTGAACTATATGCCAGTCCAAAACGGCCCCAACTGGTTGAACCGTGTGTCAGCCCTCACATCCCCCAGCTGATTGAACCGTATAGCAGCCCTGACCGGCCACAGCTGGTTGAACCGTATTGTAGCCCTGACCGCCCTCAGCTGGTAGAACCATATGCCAGTCCTGACCGCCCACAGCTTGTTGAGCCATACGCTAGTCCAGATCACGTCCAAACATGTAAACCTTACTTCAATCTTATCTTGACTGAAACCTTTTGCAGTCCTGCTGAATCTGTTACGAAGTCCCCTAAAAAGCCTGAAGATGAACTATGTTCTAGCCCCAGCAACCCTTGGCCAAATAAAACTGATGACCTTGTTCAAGATCCTTTGGCATGCAATCAACCTTGCAATGTTGATGTTGCTATATCAGACAAAACTGATGACAGTCTTGATGACTCCTGTTCAGTTCATCCAAATGTCAGATCCAAAATGACACAATATTCTCAGCCTGGTTCCAGAGTTAGTTTTGCTCAACTAGATGAATGTTCTGTTACATCTGAGCCAGCTCTAAAACCGGACCAACTTGCGATTTCTGATTGCCCCCATGTCGATAAACCTGTTAACACTGCTGGACCAATGCATGAGGAATCTTGCCCGATGCTTGTTCAAACTTATTCTTTTGAAAGTGGTTCCAGCCCCAGCCATGCAACATTAGAAGAATCTTCTGCTAGCCCAATTAAAAACATTTCAAAGGAACTTAATTTCAGTCCTCAACATTTCCACCGGGAGGACTGCACTGAAAGCACTGACTGCTTGCTGTCAGAAGAACACTATGTAAACCCAGCCAAACTATTAACTGGACACTTTCCCAGTCCTGGCTCAGCTCGGCTGGATGAATCCTGTTCCACCACTGATCATCCAAAGCTTTCTCATTCTGACTCTTATGATCAACGGCCGCTTGATAAATTGTGTGCCAGCCCTGATCAACTGAAGCCGGAGGGAACGTATGTCACCCATGATCAGTCTGATCAGAAACCACTCTTTGCTATGTTTAAGCCTGCCCAATCTAATGAAGATTGTGTCAACATTGACCAACCACAACCAAACAAAGAGTATAATGTCTTAGATCACCCCCATCAGGAGGAATGCTTTACCATTGCACCCAAACCACACGTAGATGAACATTGCGCTAGTGGTGCCCAAGCACAACTCATTGAATCCATGCAGATATCCAATGAATCTTTGGCTCATGATCATTATTCTAGCTCTTGCAAGCTATTGTCTGATGAACTCTGCCTTAATCATCCATTTGTACAGCATGGCTCTATAGATGATTCCGACAGGACCTTGTGCAGTTCCTACCAAGCGCCATTTAGCCCTCACATGCAGTTGCTGACTGAGGCAGTGACTGGTCTCAGTGCTCCACTGGTGATGAGCGATGCAGCGTCTGATCTCCATGTACCACTGCTGAAGGGTGAAACAGCATCCGGACCCCATGTGCCGCTGCCAGAGGACACAGCATCTGGTCACGAAGTGACACTGACTGCAGTTGCAACTGGTGCCAGCTTGCCTAGTGAAGCCATCCCAGGTGAAGCAGCACCTTTTGTGGACTCACCCTTGCCAGGCAGCGTGTCACCTGGATCCAAATCTCCCTTGCCTGAGCGATCCATGTGCAGTTCCAGCTCGCCCGTGCCAGAGACACCTGTGTCCTGTTTTGAACAGATTCCCCCTAAAAGAAAGTCGAACAGGTTGCAGCCAGTTATACCTCCAATTATCACTGACCTTCCCTTACCAGATGAAGCCACAGGTAGTCGTGACTATAACTTGTTGAATAAACAAACTACAATTGAAGATCATCTGCTAGTGAACAAACCTTTCCCCAGCTCAGACCAGCTACTGCTGCATGAACCAATAGAAAATTGCAAAAATTCTATTCCAGAAGAATCCGTTGTTAGCCCTAAACATTCCCCTAAAGATAATCCTACTATTGATACTGATTTCAGCAAGCCCTGTGAGTCTTCTGCCAAAATGAACCAAACCCTTCCTGATGGAGCATATTTCAATACCAGCCAACCAGATAATTGCATCTCTGAGCATGCCCAGAACATGCTTCAAACTGATGACCCCCTTAGCAGTAACCTTTCCCCATCACCAGAACCGATTGCTAACAAATATACTGGTATTCTTTTACCTGGGAAAATTACATCATGTGCAACTGATTTACCATGTTCTAACCAAGATAAATCACAGTGCTTCACTTCTAGCCAAGTTTCAGTCATGACTGTTGAATCTGCGTCTGAGGATCCTGATAACCATCTTAAAATCGATCACCATTATAAAATTACTCCACCAGACCTATTGCCGTATGATTCTGAGCAACCGACAGGAATGTCTTCATCTGAACCTTCGTATGAGCCTGTTCTATTCAATTCGGAGCCACCTCCAGAACTTCTGCCATATGACTCTGAGCAACCTGCAAACCCTTTTCTCAGTATTGCAGACTATTCTTCTGACCAGGGTTCCTCTGTTTTTCATACACCGCCTGAGCTATTGCCCTATGATTCTGACCAGCCTACTATCTTGAGTCCGAAACAAAGCTCAGATTCTCATGGAGCAGAATTACCAGTCTATAAATCAACTAATGAGCTTGAGCAAAATGATCCTCCCGTCATGTTAATTTCAGCAACCGAAACTCCAGCATTTAATGCTCTTTCTGTGGACAGTTTCTCAGACTCTCTACCTAATAGTGATAGAGAACAGTCCGACAATGAACAGTTTTCCAGTTCGAGTTTAAAAATATATGATCAATCAGATGAAAGTTGTAAACTTGAAACGGAAGCTCTGCCTCATCATTTGACTCCTGTAAATGAAGTATCGGTTAATCTTAAGTTTGATACTTTGGAAGGCACTATAGTAAAGCATCCTTCAGAGGAGGAAACCTCGTCTACTTCAGAAATGTCAGCTGAGCATACAGCATCGGTACCTTCAGTTACTCATAGTTCCAAGGAATTACCTTGTTCTGTATCTTCTTTTGATGAGCCAGTCGATGCAACTGAGCAGCCATGTTTGTCTGAATTACCATCTGATCAGCCATTGACAAAAAATGAACAGGCTCTTGAAGAGTCTCTTTTAGTTCCAGAAAGTCCCATGAAATCGGATTGTCTTGTTTCTACATTGGAAGACCAAACATCTAGAATGGAAGACCAAACCGTGCAAGCATCTTTAATATCAAAGATTTCTCCCACTTCTGCGATACTGGGTTGTTCTGCAGATAATGAGTTGGTGAATATTTCTGAATCTGAAAACTCAACAGCAATGTCTTCGACACAGGCAGTAGTGACTTTGGAAGCTACTACCAAACGTTCACGCTCCAAGTCTTTGTCAAAAGCAGACTTTCCACAATCCCAGCCTACATCTAGAAAGAACGATTCCCACTCAGAATCCGTAAACCGAACACGATCACATTCTAGGTCAGAGGACAGGAAAAAATCCAGATCAAAATCTGCTACACGGAAAAAACGGTCACGCTCAAAGTCTGGAACACGTAGAAATAAGTCACGTTCCAAGTCACCGGTGAGAACAAGGCGGTCTCGTTCTACATCTGCTACTAAAAGAAAGAAGTCACGCTCTGCTTCTGATACAAGAAAAAGGAGGTCTCATTCTGCTGTCAGGAAAAGGCGTTCTCGCTCTGCCTCTTTGGTCCGTGGGAGACGTTCTCGTTCAGTGTCAGTAGCCAAAGGGAAGGATTCCCGATCCCGATCTGTGGCCCGCAAGAGATCCTCACGCTCAACCTCTGCAGCTCGTAGAAGGCGCTCCCGCTCTTTGTCATTTAGAAAGCGCTCTCATTCATCATCTGTTGGCCGTAAGCGCTCTCGTTCACCTTCTGTGGCTCACAGGAGGCGCTCTCGGTCCCATTCTCTCTCTCGTAGGAGGCACTCCCGCTCGCCCTCTCCGTATCGCAGAAGGCGCTCTCGCTCACCTTCTGTCACTCGTAGAAGGCGCTCTCCATCTGTTACCCGCAGGAAGCGCTCTCGCTCACCGTCAGTATCCCGCAGAAGGCGCTCCCCTTCACCACCTATGGTCCGTAGGAGGCGCTCTCCTTCACCACCTGTGGCGCGTAGGAGGCGCTCTCCTTCACCACCTGTGGCCCGTAGGAGGCGCTCCCCTTCACAGACTGTTGTTCGAAGAAGACGCTCACGCTCCCCATCTGCCTCTCGCAGAAAGCGTTCACGCTCCACATCTGCTTCTCGCCGAAAACGCTCTGGCTCTCAGTCAGCTTCTCGCAAAAGGCACTCACGTTCCTCATCAGTTCCGCGAAAAAGGCTGTCTGGTTCCAAATCTCCAACCCCAAAATCACCAATAAACAAGCAACGTGCTCAGTCAAAATCTGATCGGTCTCGGAGTCGCTCACCAAGTAACATTACACGTAAGAGGAAAACACGGTCACGATCTTCATCAAGAGACAAAAACAAATCCATTGAAAAGAGGCGTAAAAGGTCAAGCTCTAAAGATCACTACAGCATTAAGCAAAGACGAAAAAGTCGAACACCTCCCAGACGGAAAAAGTCGAGATCTCCTGCAAGAAAAGCAAGCGTGTGCAAGTCTCCAGTTAGAAGACGCCGGTCGCGGTCGCCAGTAAGGAGGAAGAGTTTCAGCAGGTCTCCAGTTCGGCGAAAGCGATCAAGATCTAGAGACCAGTCAATGGACTCCATCCGGTCACCAAAGCGTCTTACTGATCTTGGTGAGTGTAGCATCGTTTGGCTTTGTGTGGTGTGTTCAGCGTTTGGGAAGGTCGTTTTTTTTTTTTTTTTTTATTTAGGTACAAAATACATCACTTTTCTAGTTGTTTCACAATTTGACAAATGTAATTTCTCCTTAGAATAATATTGTGGGGGGAGATGTACTAAGCTTTGAAAAGCGATAAATTGGAAAGTGATAACCTGCCAACCAAACAGCTCCTGTCGTGTTAGTGTTTGAAAAATGGCAGTTAGGAGCTGATTGGTTTGCAGTTGATTACTCTAAAATTCATCACTTTCCAGAGCTTAGTACATCTGCCCCTGTGTCTTATGGTTCATGCTGATTTCCAAATGAAAATTATTTCTTGGATAAGTTCATATGAGTACCGGTCAAAATACAGATTTTTTTTTTTTATTTCAGTATAGTGAATAATCGAAATCACTGTAGCGTTTGTGACAATATGAAGGCGGAATTGCAATTGCATTTATACAAGTCGCAGAGGAGCTGACTTCTAATTTATAGATATTATTTACAGTATTTTATACGCATACATGTACTTTCTCCCCAATAACAACTTGCCTGGCGTGACCACATCAGATGCGTTCCAGGCTGGGCTTTCCCTGACATGGTCGCATCTGATGCTACCAGTCAGAAAACCCACCGGGCAGCTTCCGGAAGAGAATCTTCCAGCAAACTCCACTCTGAGGGCCTTGCTGGCTCCTCTGCACCCGCGGTTCCTCGCCCAGTGTGTGCCGGTCACTGCTGGTTGCCGTGGTTGTTGCCACACAGCGCCTCTGCCCCCTAAAAAAGTGAGTTCAGCTTTGCTCAGGCCCCTGTGTATACCCAGCGGTTGCAGAAAGGAGCATAATTTATTTTGATAAAGTTGTGTTGATAAGTTTTAAATAGGCGCTGACTGTAAAAACATCAAGTCATTTAAAGTTTTTTTTTTTTTTTTGTTTGTTTGTTTGTTTTTTCTTCCCCTCAGCCAGTTCTTTTTTGTTAAATACCTGAGTAGAGAATATTTGGACTGGTATTGTATTACGGCTTTAATTAGGATGTCCTTTATTTAGAGGAGTGTTTTATTGATTTTGCATTATTTATGTGTTGTAGTGTATTGTTTATGTATGTTGTGTCTTCTTTTATGTAAGTAGTTGTTTTAGCGCGCCCGATCTCGCATCTAAAGTGACAGGAGATCGCGGGGCGCTATTCAACTTGATGTATGTTATTTAGCTGAATGCGCCCATAGAGGTAGGGTTTAGCCGTGTAAAATGGCTACCACCGACCAAAGTGCTTGGTGCGATCGTGAAAAGTGCCGTTTGGGAGCCCAAACAGGTAACTTTTCGCCCATTTCAGCTCGTACCCCCCGGTGAGTGCGAGCTGAAATGGTCCGCCGACAGCTGATCGCGCCCGGCAGGCGCAACAATGGAAATGGCTCTTGTCGGGCGCGTGGGAGGGGGGCGACACAACTAATTTTCGCCCCTTGTATACCTGGCCAATAAGGTTGATTCTCAATAGATGTTCTTTACTTAATTCAATTATGATTTAATTTTAATGGAGCCTGTCGGAGGAGAGCATGGTGTCCATGTCTTTTGAAAAGGGTTGTTGTAGGTAATTATGTGGCACATCTCAGGCTTCAATCAGGACTCCCTAACATACACGCATCTCCAATAAAGAGTTCGTAAAATATCAATTATATCAAATCATTGTAATTTTAGTTAGTTCAGGCACCACTTAAAACATTATTTTTGGTAATTACCCAGCTTTCCCTATTGCTGGTGGGTTGTCTGTTTTTCAGTAGGAAACTAGAGACGCCAATCAGGGCTGATTGGGAAGACCTTGAGGTTTTGACCTACAGATGCCTGCTTGGGATGAAGTTTTTTCTGGGATCTTTTAGTAGTTATCCACTTTAGGCACTATTGATTCCTATAAGTCGCTATTTAGCGCTACAAGTCGCTTAAGAAGGAATTGCTTTCCAGTCCAATCGTATGGTTCCAAAGCATAAAAGTTATTTATGTATAAAGGGGTAACACGATGTAAGATTTAACAATTAGAGTAAAAAGCAATAATAAAGTACAGCTCGATACATACGCGTGCGCACTGGTCCCAGTATACAGTCATCAATCCAGACGTCTGTGGTCGCAAGAAGATACCTGTACACTGAGGTCAGCACACAGCTTATATACCTTACAGGTTTCAGAGTTAGCAAAGGGACAAATTGACAGGTTCTTATTGGTTCTTGCTTCTGATCAATTCGGTCATTGGTCGGTTCATACGGTGTCATCAGGGGCATGTCTCAGTCCTCCAACGGTCACATTGTGTAGTTTCCCGCCGAAACAACTGGTTAATACTGGCTACAACACTGCATACAAGTAATAACATTCTAACCAATAACTCCCTATAATCCATAACTAGCGGACGCATGATGTGACTTCTTTGCCGATAGAAACGGATGTCTGCAAATAAACAGGGATTTAGTATGATACCAAACATGACATGTCCACTATAATCTGAACCTTAGATCTCATTTAAGTACATCTTACATCATAATTATTAGCTAAAAATACCTTTAATAACTCTGGTTCCCACACATTATAGATAATAACCATTCTATATGTATGCGTTTGCATATGTGCATCTGTGTATTGAAATAGCAAATATGCGTCTGTGTATGTACGTGAATATATACAGATGAGCGTCCATGTGTAAGTATGTGCATACACATATATGAGTGTCCGTGTATGTGTGTGTGTGTGTGTGTGTGTGTGTGTGTATTAGGGATGTGCAGGCTCGGATAGGTTCGAGTTTGCACGTTGAGTTCGGATTGTTCCCTCCAAAATAACGGAACTCAGAAAGAGGCTAAACGTCATCTTACATGGACGAACATCATCATTCCTGGACAGGAATGATGATGTTCGTCCATGTAAGATGACGTTTAGCCTCTTTCTGAGTTCCGTTTTTTTGGAGGGAAAAATCCGAACTCAACGTGCAAACTCGAACCTAGTGTATGTATGTATGTATGTGTGTGTGTATATATATATGTATATATATATATATATATATATATATATATATATATAGCGTTCCCGCTAGGCTGTTTTAGCGGGGCGCGGCGCCCTGCCCTCTTTCTGGAAGGCAAAAAACGCCCTACCCTAACAGCCTGCGGGAACCGTCTTCACCCGCGGGTCGCAGTGTCCCGCGGGTGAAGAAATGTACGGTGACCCGGTCACCGCCGGAGAATATTCTCCCTGTCTGCAGGGCTTGGGGGCTGCCCGGCGTGTCCGTAAGTGCCGGGCACGCCCCCAAGAGTGACGAAAAGGGGACACGTCTTATAGACACGCCCCCTTTTCGATGACCACGCCCCTTCCCGGTCGCGCGTGCGCCTTCGGCGCGCGCACGGGCATGCCCTTTCTAGCTCCGGCCCTGCCTCCCGCCGGAGCTAGATTGAACACTAATATATATGTATGTATGTATTTGTGTGCGTTATGTGCATCAGCGTATGTGTGTTGTGAATACGCAGTTTAGTGCATCGGATTGCTCCGACGCAAAGTAGCATCCTAGTAATTCATCATCAGATCATAGATGACTATATCGTCGGATAATAATTGTAGAGCGAACATATCCAATTATTTGACTTTGACAGCACCAAGCACTATTTGCTCAAATGGACAGTCGAACACATTGTAATAAAATACCATTATAACTTTGCGTGAATGCTACAAAAAGGTGTCTCTCTCTTTTCTTCTCAGACAAAGCACAGCTCCTGGAAATAGCTAAAGCGAATGCAGCTGCCATGTGCGCTAAGGCCGGCGTGCCGTTGCCACTAAGCTTGAAACCTGTAACTACGCCCGCTACGACGACTGATGAAAAAATTACCCATAGGACCTATGGTGTTACAATACAAGAACTTACCGAGGTACAGACCTACAACGTCCAAACACCCACTGTTGGGCTATGTAAAAGAGAGGACAACCACGAGCATTCAGAGCCAATCGCTTGCATCAAAATAGAGCGAGCGTTCCATGCTCAATCTGTATAACAAAATCTAATATGACAATATAGGATTGGTCATTGGTGGAACACACACAATCATTTTAAATCTACCGCAGCAGACAAAAAAAAATTTAGTGTGATTTTTAAACTATACTATACCAATCCCAAAGGTTTATCTTTATGGGGCAAATTCATTTAGCCATGAGTTGCATATGGTGAAACCTTGCGTTAATAGTCCGCGCATATCACGTGATAATTTTAAAAACAAATAATCGGAACAGTTTGCACAATATCAGTTAGAGGCTTCAAGTAGCGTCCATCCTGCTGATATTGAACGTTACACTTTTAAACATTACATTCTTTAGGAGAGCTTTGCCAGAGGTACCGCAAGGTGTCCTGACATTTTTGCATTGAAATAAAGACTTTTACGCCGTTATCACCTACTGAATAGTTGCGATCTTTAAGCTGTGATTTCTCTTTGAAACTAGTATTAACTTAGGGCCCGATTTAGAGATTTACGCAGTGCTGATATTTTTTGCGCAAATCAAGCCAATGTTCCCCATTGCACGTGCGTGTAAGCTGAGATTGTTTCGCGACTGCACTCGCTCAAAAAATTAATTCGCAAAGTGAGTGACAGGTAGTCAGCGTTTTGGGGAGGTAACGGTTGGTTGCAGTTTCATGGGCGTGCATAAATTAGGGTAGACTTGACTTACAAGCTGCGTGGCTTCCCGATTTGCGCCAATGTTACCGATGTTTAAGCAATTGCTCGTCGTCAGACAGCTATGAGAAGGCAGCAGTGGGTGTCCCTATGCTTGGGTAAGCTTTGGAAACAGCATATTTTGGCAGCTGCGTTCCGTGCGAAATTGCTGCGATCGGATTAGCGTAAATCTCTGAATCTGGCTCTTAATGCGGTTTTCTTATTGAATAGCAAAAACCCGTGGCCGTCTTTTTTTTTTTTTGCCACAATAAAATTTGTGCAACCTAGACTGCGGCTAATTGAAACTGCCCCTCCAAACTATTTTAAGGATCAAGCTTTAATTGTAAATCTCAGCTATTCTATAAAACCACAGAGACTGTGTTGCACTATTAAAGCTTCTAGAGAGGAGACGTACCCCTGGCAACCAGCTTCTACCTAAAACTAGTGGGGGGCATCCACTAGATGATTTTAGCAGGCGATTGAACGATAACGTTATCGTTCAATCGTTTAAAAATCGTTTGCAAATTGTGCAGTGATTGTTTCTAACTATGTACGATGCGCGCTCCCGCTGGTCGTTTGATCGTCTCCTCCATCGACTGAACATGCAGGTCAATTTCACTTGATTGCTTACACATCGTTTACACATCGTTCATGCTGAACGATCAAACGATGAACCACTATCTGCCCACTATAGCTGAAAGCTCTCAATCACAGATTGAAACACCATAGTTTATCGTTAGATCCTTTGCAAATCTTTTGCAAATTGTTCAGAGTGGAAGATCAAATTTCAAGGGAAAATCGTTAAGAGGTTGGACAGGGATAAAATCGTCTAGTGGATGCCCCCTATAAGACTCTGCTTGAAAAATGCTAGCTGGAAGCTGATTTGTTTGCTAGAGGCAACACCCCCTCTTGTTCACTTATCCACTCTTTTTAGAAAGTTTGTAAAAGTTGCAGCATAGGACTCATAAAGACCCTATTTGGGGAGTATAAATCAAGATATGTCATAGACTCAAAAGACTGCATGTTCCAGGGAAAATTATTTGTTCTAAATTTGTTGTAAAATGTAATATTGTTCTTTAAACTCAGCTAGGTGTACATCAGTTATTCCTCATGCATCCAGTCTGGGGGACTGCATTGCTGACTGTGGGTTAGAGGGGCTGGCACTAAAAGGTTATATAAAATAGCTCCGCCCCCGTAACCCTTTCCGCTTCCACCATACCTCAGTTTTTTCTTTAAATGCCCTGTAATAAGGCACGATTGTTTTCATTCAGATAGAGCGGTATTACATATCAAACCATCCTTTTTACCTAAGGTGGTTTTGAAATTCTATTTGCACCAAGACATTCTCCCGGCCGGGATCGTCTTCCTCTTCTACTCTGCCTTTTTCTATGTAGTTCATGCTTTGTGACTCTATTTAAATTGTACATCTCCTATTCAACATACTGATAGTCTATTGATTCTAGTGGATGTACCCAAGCGTGGCTAGTCAGCCTCCAAGTGTTGGTGTACTGCTACCATCCGACAGGCATACTCACCAGTCCCTCATTCCCTCGGGGAGGGGGGGGGGGGGGTGGCTATTTTAGTTAACCTTTCAGTGCCTACTCCTGTGCCAGCACCTCTAACCCACACTCCGCAGTGCATTATGGATGGTTTACGGGGAAAGTATTTTATGGCGAGTATACAAAAATCCAGTTATCTGAGTTCTACGTTTGGTTAACGAAGACTTGCTTGTGCTCAAGTCACATAGAAGTGACCTATATATACAAAACTGCATCAGTATTAGAGTTTATTCACTAACCTAAAGGATGGAAATGTGTATCTATCAATCATGCATTTCTTCTCTTATCCTGCTCTACACTGAAAAAATGGGATGGGTACGGGATGCCCAGCATTCAGGATCCCGACGGTCAGAATCCCAAAGCCAGTATCCCGACTGGGTCAAAATACTGACACTTGGTCGGTCGTATGCTAACCATCCGTCTCTCCCTCCTAACCCTCCCTCCCCGGTGCCTAACCATAACCCCCCCCCCCCCCTCCCAGTGCCTAAACCTAACGTCACGCAACCTAAACCTAACCCTCCCCCCATGGTGCCTAACCCTCCCCCTAACCCCGGTACTTAGCTTCAGGATTCCGGCGCCCGGGATGCCAGCGCCGGGTTTCTACCAGGTGTCTAGATTCCTGCGCCGGTATTCTGACCGCATCCCCTGAAATATAGCTTGTTTGGTTGGTGTGATTGTAATGTACATTTTGTAGTATTGTTCGTAAATATTCTTCTCTGTTGTTATCGCCACTCTAACATATTGTGACATCTCAATTTTAATAGCAGTTAGTGTTCTACACCAACCAATGAGTAATAACTATAATCTAATAAAGCAGCTAAATAATTAAATTCTTTTTTTATAATTGCCCTGTGTACTATTTTTATTTTTTACATTTTTACGTTAAGTTTTTTTTTTTTTTTCTTTTAAAGAAATGTAAGCAAATTGCTCAGAGCAAAGAAGATGATGTGATTGTGAATAAGCCTCACGATTCCGATGAGGAGGAAGGAGACCAACCTTTTTATAATCATCCATTTAAAGTCAGTGAACATAAACCGATTTCCTTTAGCTTAATGGTAAGTAGATATCCTAGTCGTCTAATTCAATGCTTCTTAAACTTGGTTCCTGGTGCACCCTAACAGTCCGTTGTTTTATTTTTAGTTAAATCAGGTGTATTATATTAATTTGTCGCGTACATACTAGCATACAGTATTCATTTACCCAAATGAACAAATAAGATTGCCTCTTCAAAAACTAATTGTAGTAACACTAAATAAATTTTTGGGAAAAATACCAGTTTGCACAGTGAATATTGACACTGCATTGCAACGGATTCAAAAAAGCCAGCTTGCCAGCTTTTAAGGATATCCACGCTTGATCACATGTGGCTATATTAGTACCTTAGTCATTTTGGTCAAGCCATCTGTGCTTAAAGCCTGGACTGTTAGTGTGCATCTAGTGAGTTTGATAAACACATTGGTTTCATTTATCATCAATATAATATGTATTTAAGAAAAATTAGATGACAATTATGTTACATTTAAAAAACTTAGAGGGGTATCCAATATGAAAGGTTAGCTTCCCTGGTGAAGTTAAAGTTTCATATCGGAGATTTTTTTCTGCTTAAAGGTATGGTGCGCGCTCCCGCTTATCCCCGTATTCAATATAAAATTAACGAAAACGGGCAACTCCGAAGTTGTATTTGCGTAAAGTTACACATTTTTCCTTAAAATAATTGTAAGACCCCCTTAAAGTTGTAAAAACATGGGGGATCACTATGGGTACCCCCGTTTTAGCCTTTAATTGAAAGTCGGGGATTTAAATAGCCGCAGCAGGTGTTTTTTTTCCCGACATTGAAGAAGTGATGCAGAAGAGCACTTAGGTAATTTTTTTCGTTTTTTTTAGTGGTCCCATCAAATTTGAGGTACATGAAAATGGGCACTAGCATATTTTGGTGTCCGTAAAGTAATTTTTTTAAAATTCTGTATTTGTGCACCTGCCGCTATAATTCTATTCTAGAAAACATCTGCCGCATACATGCAGAATAGCCCTGAACCTATTTCCCTATTGTTAAACAATTTTTTCCCATTTTTTTTTTCTGCACCCAAATTTTTAAATTAATTTTTTGGGGTGTCCCTATTTTTTTTAAAACTTTTTTTGACACAGTTCTTTTTTAAATGTCAATCTCAGGGGTGCAGACTATATTTTTTAAGCCTGCACCCCTAAACCCGAATTCTGCACTTTTTTTCGACACCTATTCAATGGTGAAAAGTTATCACCGTTTTTTTATCAAAGACTTATCAAAACTGCAATAAGTCTTTGAAATTGAATAGGGTGTAAAAGTAAAACAAGTGATATTAACGCAAAAACGTTAAAAAGTGCGATATTACCGCAAAAAACACCCATATTGAATACCCCTCTTAAACTGAAGAAAGAAAAGTGGAGCAAGTTTTCATTTATCAGCTTCTGGATTCTTTTTTAAAGACTCTAATGTGAATAGTACTACAGAAAGCAATAAGAGGTTATTTCTACTTCAGGGTCCATAGGGGGTCCACAGGGTTGACCTTTGGGGTATAGCTGGATCTGGATCCACGGGCACCACGCATTTAAAGCTTTTGCTGCTCCTAGGATTCACTTGGGTCCATCCTCCTCTATACCCCGCCCCCGAGCCACAGGCACCTCAGTTTTTAGTTGGTGCCTGGCCAGAGTCTGGTCACCCTGGCCTTTAAAAAGATTTTGTTTATTTATTTTTACTTCTTCAGAGCGGCAGCATCAGACTGTCCATTTGGACGTCCACGCTGCCGCTCCAACAACCCCGCTGGCGCTGCGACGCCAGTACTGATCTCGGGATCGCAGCGGGACCCCGGAGTCAGTACTAGCAGGGCTCCGGGACCTCCCACAGACTGCTGCCGCAGTCACGGGGACAGGTAAGCCGCGGACAGACCGGCGGCACTAGTAGCGGCGGCGGGCTCCCCCTCATTAGGAATACCCCGCGTGACCGCTGGACCATCAGTGAATAATTGCTAGAAAGGAACCAGCGTCCCTGGGGTTAATCACTAGCCAGGGGAGGCAGCCTTCCTTGGTTTAGCGGCTCCTCCCCTCAGCTCAGCGCGCCTTCTCTCATGCGTGCTGGCGTCGCTGAACTGCTCCTCCTGCGGCCACTCCTCCTCAGAGCTCTCCGGCGGCCATCTTCTCGTGGCAAACGCAGATCTCCCAGGCGGTGCATGGACCGGTCCCCCTGTGAGCCTCTCCCCTGCAAAAGGACAGTGTTTGCAGCGCTATAGACCTCCCAGACACTGAATCTGGGAGGTTGATTGTAGCTAAAGGTGCAGTGAGTATTTTCTTCCTGCATGGTATGTGACTTTTGCTAGTGCTGCCTGTCTGTGCTAATTTTCTGCTGACTGTCATCTTATACCTATCCCTTTCCTTCTCCTACGGCCCGCAGGTGTGTGGGGGAGGGGCGTTCTTTCTGTGTACCTCACTTATATAAATCAAAGTATTTGTGAGGTCAGTCACATACAGCGGTGTGCTACACAGTACCATTTTGTGGGCTGTTTGTGTTGCATACTTGGGAGTGCGCAGGTGTTATACACCTCACCTCTTCTCGGTGATACATATTTATTGCAAATTTATTGTGTCATGTCTGATGAGATTGAGCTCTCCGTGCCTCCTGTGTCGGTTTCCTGTCGACGCTGTTCGGCAGGGGTTGATAGGGAGAATTTTTCACAGGGTGGTCTGTGCGGGCGATGCCAGCTAGTGCCTGGCCCCTCTAAACCCCCTGCGGCGCAGGATCCTCCTTGGGCGATGTTTTCGCAGGTGCTGGCGTCAATTGCGGACTGCCTCGGGAAGGACTGACCTTTGGCCTTACCTTGAACCCGAAAGGACCGAAAAGCGGAGCTCCTCACCTTAGCAGGTGCTGAAGCCAAAGGGAGGAAGGCTGACTTGGATTTAGCCAGAGTATCCACTATTTTGTTCGAGTCTGGACCAAATAGCAACTTCCCATTAAAAGGTAAGGCCTCCAGACCCTTTTTAGAGTCTGCGTCAGCTCTCTAGGACCACAGCCACAAGGACCGACGAGCAGACACAGCTGCAGCCGAAACCCTAGAGGAACTTGTTGTGCCAGCTTTTCAGTCACCTGATCTTTCAGCTGGTGAGGCTTCCTTGGATGTAGTCCGTGCTCTCAGAATTTATGTGGACCGGACTGCTTCCGTTAGGAAGTCTGATTCTTTGTTTGTCCTCTCTAGTTTTCACAGGAGGGGTTGGCCTGCCAACAAACAAACTTTAGCCCATTGGCTTTGTTCTGTTATTTGTGAGGCTTATGCACAGGAGGGTTTACCTGTTCCAGCCTCTGTTAAGGCTCATTCCACTCGGTCTGTGGGTCCTTCTTGGGCTGCTAGATGTGGCGCCTCTGCTGTTCAGCTGTGTAAGGCGGCCACCTGGTCTTCCATTCAGACGTTTTTGAGGTTCTATGCGTTTGACACCTTTGCCTCTCAGGATGCATCCTTCGGGCGCCGGGTTCTCCTTTCTGCACAGGAGCGTCCCCGCCCTTAGTTGAACTGCTTTGGGACATCCCCAAGGTCAACCCTGTGGACCCCCTATGGACCCTGAAGTAGAAAACAAGAGATATGGTAAGAACTTACCTTTGTTATCTCTGTTTCTACGAAGTCCATAGGGTCCACAGGGCACCCGCCCTGACGCACCTGGCTTCATATGGGCTGTGTGGCTGGTCACCGGTTTTCCGTCTCCCATTTCTGTGAGTATGGTTCCTTGTGTGTTCCAGTCTTCCTTCTCTCTGTTTAGTCTCCTCCTTCGGCCTTGGCTGCTTACCAACTGAGGTGCCTGTGGCTCGGGGGCGGGGTATAGAGGAGGATGGACCCAAGTGCATCCTGGGAGCAGCAAAAGCTTTAACTGATTGGTGCCCGTGGATCCAGATCCAGCTATACCCCAAGGTCAAACCTATGGACCGTAGAAACAGAGATAACAAAGGCAAGTTCTTACCATATCTCTTGTTTTTATCAGTAATCGCTGTATTTTTAGCATGAAACGTCCTCCTCCTAATGTAGTTCTGCAACCTGCAGAGTAGAGCCCATGTCCGCTAGATCCATGTACACCTGTACTGTGGGTATGCTCTCTGTGCCAGCTGATTGGATATTTAGCTCCTGCACACCGTGTGCCCATGTCCTTGGATGGGTTCAGTCGGCTTTTTCTTATCTGTTCAGGGACCTCAATCATGCAACCTCTTTCCAAATGCCTTTTATAGGACCAAATGTTATGATCTGCGTGTTGCGGCAAGTGCTGAGATTTCAGTGATTTAGCACAATATTTAAGGGCAAAACTAGCTTGGCTTTAACTCTCTACGCTAAATGGCCAATCGGCACTGGCCACAACTCGCAGGTACATTTGGCCTATAGTGTTCTTTTTAAACAGCAGAACTTTTAAAACTGACCTTCCTTTTATTTAATCTGTGTGCTATTTTTTTTTTTTTTTTTAGTTTTGCATTATTTTAGTTTATTTTGTCAAATGAGAAATACACCTTCACTTAAATTGTACTATTAAGATCCCTACTAGTGCTATGACCTTGAACGGGAGTTCTTGGCTCCATTGCTCATGTACCCCCAATCATGATTTGTGGATTTCTTTATCTCAACTCATGTGCAGGTGAGTTCATCTACGTTTAAACAGATAATGTGGAAAAGTGAGAAAAGGCGCTCCTGGGCATAGGAAACCAAAGTTTCTCTTGCAGCCTAGAGCCACTCAAATTCCTTTCACCTGGAGGACAAATCTAGCAATGCAAACACTGGGTGAATGGTTCACTGGCGCTTTCCCCTTATTATAAATTACAATATGGCACTGAAGACAAAGATGAACTAAATCCACTTTAATAAACACATCAACCCTCCAATAGGGTAAACAATCTTTTAAAAATACAAAAAAATTTCTGAAATCAATAATCCAGATAAAAACATAAATAACATAATCATGAATAAAATATTAAACTTAAAAAAAATATATTGCTTACATACACGATGCTTCTATTACTTAAAGTGCTAGCTGTAGGTTCACTGTGCAATAAAGTGTCTGTGCATATGGAATAAACAACTTTAAATTTTGAATAAAAAGGAAGAATGTTTCACCATCAAAAATACTTTTTCTTTTCAGTATTTGTTGTAGGTCCACTTTATATATAAAGTGTCCGTGCATACAAGATAAAACATCAATCAACTAGATTCATACCATTAGGAAAAGAATGGGGCCCCTTAACCTTCCGGACCTAGGAACTCCGGAGGGCTGGACAAGGGGAAAGATGTAATGGGCCCCAAAAGCTTATACCAGATGGTTGCAATCCTCAGTCACTGCACCAACGCGTTTCGACCGTCTCCTGGGTCTTTATCAAGGCTTAACTGACCTGTGACTGATTTGGGTTTCAATACTCTCCAAATAGCTCACTTCCTGTTTGGGATATTCCCATCGGAAGTGGTATTAAAACACATAAATATAAAGTAGGTGTTGCTATGACGTCCCTCTATCTATGGCGTCCCATGTAGAGGATAAATACATGTTGTGTTTATGTAAAAACAATACTTACAAACTTAAATCAAAACAAAGTGGTAAACTGGAAGTGACCTCACTTCCGGTAACCACGTTAGTCCGTTCCTGAAAGGATCCCCTCTTATTTCTGCATGTGGCTTGCAGGCCACCGAATCTCCATGGTGATGGGGAAAACGGCTTGTCCTCCCTAAGTAGGATTCTTCTCTTCCTGTTCACTGCCGCCCAACTGAAAATGATGTGTGCTTCCAATCACGTGGTCCCGTCGCTCACCGAACTTCCGGTGTCCACCGGAAGTGACCTTATGTCCTATTGCTAAATGGATATAGAGGGTTGGATCGCCATATTGCTTATGGGCAGAGCAACGGGACCACGTGATTGGAAGCACACATTTTCAGTTGGGCCATTTTCAGTTGGGCGGCAGTGAGCAGGAAGAGAGGAGTCCTACTTAGGGAGGACAAGCAGTTTTCCCCATCACCATGGAGATTCGGTGGCCTGCAAGCCACATGCAGAAATAAGAGGGGATCCTTTCAGGAACGGACTAACGTGGTTACCCGAAGTGAGGTCACTTCCGGTTTATCACTTTGTTTTGATTTATTTAAGTTTATAAGTATTGTATTTACATAAACACAACATGTATTTATCCTCTACATGGGACGCCATAGATAGAGGGACGTCATAGCAACACCTACTTTATATTTATGTGTTTTAATACCACTTCCGGTGGGAATATCCCAAACAGGAAGTGAGCTATTTGGAGAGTATTGAAGCCCACTTCAGTCACAGGTCAGTTAAGCCTTGATAAAGACCCAGGAGACGGTCGAAACGCGTTGGTGCAGTGACTGAGGATTGCAACCATCTGGTATAAGCTTTTGGGGCCCATTACATCTTTCCCCTTGTCCAGCCCTCCGGAGTTCCTAGGTCCGGAAGGTTAAGGGGCCCCATTCTTTTCCTAATGGTATGAATCTAGTTGATTGATGTTTTATCTTGTATGCACGGACACTTTATATATAAAGTGGACCTACAACAAATAATACTGAAAAGAAAAAGTATTTTTGATGGTAAAACATTCTTCCTTTTTATTCAAAATTGAAAGTTGTTTATTCCATATGCACAGACACTTTATTGCACAGTGAACATACAGCTAGCACTTTAAGTAATAGAAGCATCGTGTATGTAAGCAATATATTTATTTTAAGTTTAATATTTTATTCATGATTATGTTATTTATGTTTTTATCTGGATTATTGATTTCAGAAAATCTTTTGTATTTTTAAAAGATTGTTTGCCCTATTGGAGGGTTGATGTGTTTATTAAAGTGGATTTAGTTCATCTTTGTCTTCAGTGCCATATTGTAATTAGAATAAGAGGAAAGCGCCAGTGAACCATTCACCCAGTGTTGTTTGAGTTAATCTACGTTGCTGGGTCAGTAATTATCCCACCTACTTCCACAGACAGAAATCCTCAAAACACGACTTGGTTGGAAAACGTGAGGGTTGAGGTTGAGAACCACTGACCCTGAAGTAGTGA
Source organism: Taudactylus pleione (assembly GCA_031769625.1). Taxonomy (NCBI): domain Eukaryota; kingdom Metazoa; phylum Chordata; class Amphibia; order Anura; family Myobatrachidae; genus Taudactylus; species Taudactylus pleione. Next base: position 809,317 of record JAUIMM010001084.1, read on the forward strand.
AAGGCTTTGAAATCAAATATTACTATCTCCTCTAGATTAAATTGATTTAACCACTTGCTGGCATTGTCGCATTGTTTGCAACCATGCCAGGCTGTGCGTTACCTGATATGGGTGCAAACAATGCGACCAGTCAGAAACGCCCTCTGGGCGGCTCCTGAAAGGCAACTTTCCAGCAGCTGCCTTTGGCAGAGGGACCTCCCGTCACTCTGCAACCCTGCACCCTTCCCCATTGTCTGTCGTAAAGTCGCGATCGACACATATACATGGACCAATATTTGAAAAATTAGATCGATATTAATGTTGTGTTTAAAAATAAATAAATAATAATATATATATATTATAGAAAAAATGTTTTTATTAAAATTGTGCTTAATAAGTTTTATAAATAGATTTTCTTGACCTGATTCAGTTATAAAAAAAATCGCAACAATTTCTGAGCGGTTTTTGGGAAAAATATGAGGCAATTAATTGGCTAACAGACCTTTGTTTAATTTAGTTTATAAATATTTGGTCATTGCTGTGTGTGAAGATTCACATTTTAAAACAAGAAAATTTTGTTTAAAATGTTATCATAACCATTACTGCTGTGTACAGTTTAAAACATTGTTTAGCAATGTCACCCGTATAAAAGAGCTTCATCATGAAGAAGCGAGAATTCTTTCAAACTACATGGTAGTAAGAGTATGTAGTAATCATAAACCCCTATGCATAGTCACAACATGCCCCGATATACCAAGGGGAGGGTTAGGATGAAGATTAGGGCTGAAAAACAAACCAAAACGAAAAAATTGTTGACCATTTTTGTATCGATCATTTTCATGTCGAACTTTTGACCCTGTCGACCTTTTTACATGTCTAACTTTAGTGTGTCTGACTTTTTTCCATGTCAAACTTTTTTATCCTTGTCTAACTATTGACTGTCTTAACATCTGGTGTCTATCTAGACATTTTCTAAGTAATTACTGTCTATCTCTTATACCACACCCGTGTCAAACTTAATGACCAATGCAAATTCATATTAAATCTAGTCAGCCCTCTGTTTGCATGCAAGGACGTAACTAGAACTTTGGGGGCTACATAGCAAGATCTTAAAAGGGTCTGCCATAGGTAAAAAACACATAGATATGCCCCCACACAGAGCCCTTTTATATTATGCCACACAGTACACATTATACCATGCAGTAGTAGTGCCCCTTATACATTATGCCTCACACTAATGCCCCTTACTCTATGCAGTAATGCCCCTTACACACCATACCACACAGTAATGCCCTTTACAGATTATGCCACATATTAGTAGTGCCCCATATAACACATTATTCCACACAATAGAAGTACCCCTTACACATTATGCCACACTGTAATGAACTTTACATATTATACCCCCCAGCAACTCGCCTCACCCAATGCCATCAGCAGCCAGCAGTTGTGGATTTGGCGTCGCCAGCTAATTACAGCTGGCGCACTGGCAAGCAGCAACAGACATGGACAGGCAGCGCAGTTTGAATCTGGTGACAGTCGCGAGCCAATCGGAGCTCACGGACTGGCAGCCATTCAGGAGCTGCCTTTGCTGTTTGGTTGCTAGTCCGCGAGCTCTGATTGCCTCGGCGGCGCTGTCTTTCCTTTTCTGCCTGCCGGTGCGCCAGCTGTAATCAGCTGGCGGACCGGCACCAAATCAACCCCGCTGCCACCCGGGCCCCCCTCGTCGGCCCAGATTGACCAGCCCACCTTTCGAGACTGATTGCAGGGGAAGCGGCGGGCCACAGGCAGCTCGGGCACCATAGCAGCCGCAACCCTTGCACTCACGGTAGTTACCCCACTGTTCGCATGAATGTTAGCAAACAATGGGGTGCTTTTTTATGATCAATGGAATGGGGCTATAGGCGAGGACAGTGTAAACAAATAAAGGCTGCAGTGTCCAGTCTTCAACCCAGGCAACGCCAGGTATCCCAACTAGTATATTATACAGTGTGTGTGTATAACGAATGTGAAATTAGAGCACTGAAACATAGATTATACACATACATGCACATCAATCTCTTAACCCATCTTTAAAGAACATGCCAAGTAAAAATCAGATCCGGCAAAATGCAATCTATTATAGCAACTCAGTGCAGCTAATTAACCTGCATTACCCCACTGTACGACACTACGGTCCCCAATGTGGCACCCTACAAATAAAATGTAATAAAAATAATCTCCTCCTGAGTTAAGTGCAGGGCGCAATGGGGACAACTAAATAGCTCCTGGAACGCATTCCTGGCGCTATTCATATCGCGCCTTATTGAATCTCTCCCATTGTGACTTTGCACCAGGTAATTGCAACCTTAGTAACAAATCAAAAAATAATTTAAGTGTTTGTATAAAAAAAATTATTTGGCTGAATTGTGTAATGAAGGAAAAAAAATAAACAACTTTAATGTACAATAGTTGACTTCATATAAATGAATCACTTTTGAATAAGTAGCATTGCTGTTGGCACTCGATGCACCAAATTATTGTATATTATATATTTGTTACATATTTACGCGCGACAATATGTAATGGGTCAGTTTTTTTTCTGCAAAAAAAATATTGATTGTAAATATTTAAAGCGCTTGTAAATCCAGTGGTGAAATGAATGTCATCGCACATAGGCAGACGTTGTATAAAGTCCAATAATAATATATGTATGCAGTGCACAAGGCAGAACAGTACATGTCACTTAAATGTTAGCCAGTCCCCACAAGTTGTTGGCTTTTGATAGTGTTCATTCTAGCACCCTGCACCTGTCACAACCCGTGCAGTTCCTCTTTCCTGCCTGGGTTGTCACACTCTGTTCTGGTGCTTCTAGCACTCTCCTCTGTATCTCAGGAGTTTGTTGCATCCGCTGAATGTGCTAGAAGCACCAGAGCATAGAGCAAAACACTCCAGGCACGAAAGAGGAACTGCACAGGTAGTGACAGTCGCAGGGTGCTAGAATGAACACTGTCTAAAAAGCTTTATATAGTATATTTCCTGGGCGATATAAGCACAGATAATAATCTGCTTATTTACCAGATGTTCCTATAAATTATTTGGGTGATTCACTTTACATTCCACGACCGTTGGGCTTCTTTTGCGCTTCAAGGTCCACTTGTGAAAATCCTTGTGCCGGTGATCATTACGTGTATTAAAGTTCCTCTTTGCGCTCCATGCTACCAAAGTTTCCCCTACTCTGTACGCCCTACATAGCGTTTCCTCACTGACGCGTTTCGTCCAGATAAACCAAAGTGTAACCACGGTGCTAATTATACAGAATTGATTATTTTTTTCTTTCATATTAATATGTCTATTTATATTAATAAAATGTGTTACGGTGTATATTTATTTTTATTTTATTTTTTTTTGTTACTGTCTAAAAATGCCTTCATTACACAACCTTCTTCCAAATTAATTCTTCATTCACACCATTTTCTTGTTTTGTTTTTAAGGAGCTTGCAATCATCTGCAGGCGGCAGTAATGATTCCCTTTTCTCTGGCTGCCCCCCACCTTCGCTGTGTCCCAAATCTGATGACATTGGTTTGAACAGAACATTACAAATAGATTTTTGAACTGATTTGCTAAAATCTAATATTGGGAAAACCTTTTTTGACAGAGGAACATATATAGTGGGAATCGCTCACATCATTGTTAGTCTCCATTGACTAACAATGACGTTTACCTTAAGGCCACCTTTTTAAAGAAATGATGCCCCCCCTGATTGCTTTTTAGTTTTAGGGTGCCGCGATATCTTGTAGTCTTAAACCGTTGGTTTTATTTAATTTATGCGACCACTTTCTCATTGATTGTAGCAGAACTGATTTTGGTTTTGCTTTTTGTAGAATCCCAGCCTAAAACCGGCTCCGAAAACTCAGGTGACTCTGACGAAGGAGTTCCCAGTTTCCTCCGGATCTCAGCACAGGAAAAAAGAGTCCGATAAAGTGTACGGCGAATGGGTTCCCGTCGATAAAAAGACAGAAGAAGGGAAGGACGACGTTTTCCCAAATACAGGTCCCTCACAGGTAAGAGCTCCACCACATTGTATTCTGTTTTGTGGTGATTAGACCTGGAATATTTCCCCTGCGCTATTTATTCACATCATTCTTTTTTAAAGATCTGTACAAGTAGAATAAATGAGTTATTTGTGCGCTGCAGTCTGTCCAGCATGACATGAAAGCTAGGTGACTTTACTATCCAACTTAGGGCCGTATTCAATTAGACGCAAAAAGCCGATATCCGCGGAAAAGTATCGCTGATCTCGGCTTTTCGCATGGAGGAAAATTATCTCCGTATTCAATTCCAGCCGGGTTTCGCAAACGCGGAAAGTCAATGCAATGTAATGGGCGAAAAAGATTCGCCTCTGTATAGCAGGAGAAAAGTAGTGGAACGTTTTTATTTTGGGGTGCAAAGGTGGGGAAACCACTCAAAACCCTTGGGACAGGGCCCCCCGCCCCCCCCCCCAAAAGAAAACTGTGTCAAAAATCTCAGGGGAAAACTTAAGAACACCCCAAAAAAGAACTTTCATTTTGGAAGCGAAAAAGCACAAAGTGGGGGGATTATTTCAAAAACTAGCGAAATAAGGTTCTGGGGGTGCTCTAAGAAGGCACCAAGTATTTTTGGGATTGCGGATGCTTTTATGACTGAGGAATTTCACTTTTATTAAAATAGGCTAGCACCCATTTTCAGGTACCCCAAATTTGACAGGACGACTAATTTTCACCAAAAAATACTGTTTAATACCATTCTTCACCACTTGTGCAAAGACGCTAATAATCAGCTATTGAAACTTAGGTGCTCCAAACAGCTTTATTAGGGCTATTCGGGCACATCTACATTGATTCCCCCCATGTTAGTGCATCTTTTTGGGGGGTTCAGGCTGATTTCCCCATTTCTGACAGCACTTTCTGCCTGTTCCAACTTCGCGGCTTGCCGTTTTCGGGGTGGTTTGGAATTGAATAGGGCGAATAGCGGGGGCGCGCAGGATAAGTTTCCGCGCCCAAAACACGCGATGTAGGCGAAAAGTCGGGCAGGCGAAACTTTCTCGAGGAAGCAAAACTAATTGAATACCGCCCTTAGTGTGGTTTACGTGTTGGGTAAAATGATGGTAAGCAATGTTGTTTCAGTAATGTTTGTGAATTTGTGTGGATTCGGTTTGGGACGCTGCCTTGTCTGTGTTCATACATTTTACTTTACAACACAAAGTTGACGTTTGTTAATGCAAATTGAACGTCTTCAATCTATTGCACTAAAATCGTTCTTAGCTAGTTCTATTTTCAGTACTTGCAGTGATCTGAACAAAAGGCTGCGAAGAGCAGTAAAGGTAGTCAGATACTGTGCAAAAGTCCGGGACCGAGCAGACCATTTTCGGCTGGTCATTCCGATTGTCGCACAGCGTGTACACAGCACCTAGTGCCGATTTTATCGTTTATAAAAACCAGTCGGGCCTGATCTGGTTTGCTGCACTCTTAATTTATCCAAAGCAATGAGCCGATGTTGGCGCACATTTTGTAGCGCGTGCCTGATCGGTCCGACCGTTCTGCCCGATGTTTATCTATAACGTCATCTTTGGCCGTCTTTAGGGCTTTCAGATAATTCCGTAGTGTGTACGCTGCAAAGATGATGTAATGAAGATCTTTTCATCTCTCAGACAATCGTAGAGACTGTTGGATTGTCAGTGCAATCTTTCAGGTGTGTGTCTTAAGGGCGATAAGAAAACTCTGTTGCGTTAGATATTCAGAGCAATATAAAATAAGACTTTTTCAGTATAAATTTAGATACAAAAGCATGGGTTTTATCTACATATTCACGTATCTGAAAGTTACCAGGTTTATTATGACTCATGAAGCATAGAAATGTCAGATTTTCTCCACATGTGACTAAATAAAATAGTATATAATCTTCACTTCAAAGTATAATTTCTCCTTTGACATATTATGATATACCGGATGAATGATGGAGCAAATGTGTTTATTGCAGTGGACGATATAATTATACTGTGTTATAGAAATAAGACCACTCACTTATACTGGCGCTCTGTGCAAATGATTGTTCCTGCAGCCGATTTGTGCAACTGTTACGTTTCAGGTGTTGTATAAATGATGCGTTTAATCAGCCTAACTTTTACCTTGTTTATGTATAGATCATACCCAAGTGTTTTCTGTTTCTAGATGTGTGTCATTCATACATTTTATAAATACATCTTGCAATGTGGCGTTTTCTTGTTTTACAGTTCTAGAATTGTTTGAGGAAGGTGGATTAACCACACTTAGATACCTGTTGCCAAACCAACGTACTGATGGGCTGAGACCCCTCCCTTCTTTAATGGCCTCATATGGACCTAATGCTTCCAGATCCTGAGTTCTGATTGGTTGCAAACTGGTCATTAAAGAGCCCTAAGGACTGATTCCTAGCAACTACAGGAAAACGCAGAGACGTCCAGCTCCCAGATGGGCAGAAACAGTGTACAGTTCATCAAATCAATGGACGTATAGACATATATATATATATATATTTTTTTTTTCTTTCTTTTCTGTGCAAAGTTGTGAGCTCACTCAGCATCTCTCCACATAACCCTGTAATGGTATCGAACATCCACAAACAAAGTCAGTAACCAGTTTATCACTAAGTGGAAGTATAATAATTGAAACTTTTTTTTTCTTTTTCTTTTTAAATTTGAATAAAGTTGCCGCTTGACCTGTTTTGGCTACTGCAATTTCACAATGCTTGTTCACAAATACCGGTCGTCAGTATATAATACCCGTATGAAAGATTATCTGGGTTCTTTCCTGTACTTTATGTAATGATTTGATTTAAGTCCCTCCTTTTTTGCATGGATCTTCACTTTCAACACAAAAGTGCTTTTTCAGACCGTTTTCATTGTTCATCACTGACTGCTTGGTTTAATCTGATACTCCGCATATTTCTGCATAAAGCCCTGTCTGTCTACTCTTATAATTAGAAGAGGCGGGGAGAGTAGCTTAGTTCTTATAGACACTATTGAGCATATGGTTTATAAGTACATAGCAGTGTTTAAGCTACAATATATGTTGCTCCTACTCTTGGCAAGGCTGTCAAGCTATTTGCCTACTGATCGCATGCAGCTGGAGTGTTTTTTTTTGGGGCAGGGCGTTAGATCGGCGTGAATTATGTGGTCATGCATATGCGGACCTACACTTTAAAAAGATAGGGAAATTGCCTACTGGTCATGTGATGTTACAGATTGGGTAACAGATTATTTTTGTGATGAATGTCGGTATAGAATGTTTCTAAATAAAATTAAAAAAAAAAACAACAAAAAAAAAGACTTAATAGTGATGTCAAATTTTCCCGAAGGCTCAAATGTCCCGAATGAACCATTCAAGTTGATTTAGAAAGTGAAGATGTCTCAAACATGGGCGGTTAAGCAGGGAGAACTTTGTATTATTCTGTGTTAGTTCCTTCCAATATATGAAGAAAGTTCTACGAATGGAGAACTTGAAGTACCCTTATTCCATCTGCATTTTGGAAAGGGTACAGTGATCACTTACACTGTTAATAGACACTGAAGTGGAACAACGCTCTGTACTTTTCTTTCGCTCAGTTTTTTGGGTCCCTTTTCATTGATCTTTATGGGACAAGTTAAGAAAACCATTTTCAAACCAGTGATTCACATTTTGTGGTCAAGAGAAAGTTTCCTTAATGCACCAAAAGAAAACTGAAGAACCTGGTTCAAGTAAGAACTCACTGTTAGCCCTGCTGCCACCCAAAGGAGAATGGATTATGCTTAATTATTTTGCACTTAAAATATTTGAAGCTACATTTACACCCTGAACTATAGCGGACACACAGTAGACCCCTCTAGTCCTCCACAATTATGCTGCCCGACAACTAGTCGAGGCCGTGTCAATCCCAGTTTAATTTTTCATTAAGTTTAAAAAGCCCCCCCCCCCATTGCTATTAGACTAAGTCTGAGTGTCATTATCACACCAGCAGTAGGACACTTTAATGTAAAGATGTGCTCACCGTTACATGGACAGTCTTATTGTTCGAGACAATGCTTCATGAATGTAAAAATTCAGCAACATTTGAGTACATTTCTGAAATGGCACTTTCTAACCCGTAATGAGAGTCCGCAGACACCAGAACACTTTTCATAGTGGTTTTCAAGGCTGCACTGTTTTTGGATTACACGCTCTCAGCAAATCTCTTAAACGATGTTGATCCTTTTGTGGCCTGTCCAGTTGCTTCATTGATGTACTAATGCACCTGTGTGTGCTATAATTAACTTTGTTCTGTTTTCAAGAAACTCTCATAGCTAGATTTGTGGTGGCTTTTTGCGTTAAGTACAAATGATCGAAGATGATGAAGTACACGATTTCTCTACCGTTTGTAAATGGCAGGTGACGTTTCTAATAAACCGAGAACGCAAAAGCCGTACTCAAGGCAATTTCACAACAAGATTTCTGGGTATCCATTAACTGCCAGAGTAAGCAGTGCCTTTCATTATGGACACTTCTGGTAGATGAGCAGCCAACGCTGCTTGTACATATGTTTCTATTGTAAATTGACTTAATATGAAGTCAGATACAGCTGTACATACATATTGTTATGTTTAAAATGTATGAAAATAGTTGAATAATGGGCTGATTATTAGTGTGCTTTTTATTTTAAACATAAAAAAATTGTTTTATTTTTACTGGGGTATGATATATTATTTTTTTCTTTTTGTTTGTTTGTGAAGAACTGTGTGAATATCACCCTAAATTTTGTCGTTTCTGTCTGCATACAACCTTTTAAAAGCACTAATTGCTATGACAGGTTTTGTGTGGCTATATGCACCCTATTTTCAGTCCATCCACTTTGTCTGTTATGTTGGGGAGATGTTACTCATGTAATGGATACATCCGCTTATGTTGACTTGAGTTATCGGGTGTTAATGTCATCGAGTTGTTTTAAATAACTAATAACTATTTGATAAGACATCACGTTTCTCCACATCCCACGGGTCTGTCACCATTATAGCTGTTGATTATTAATCTTAATTGAACTAAATGCTTTGTATGGGACTTTTGAGCACCAACAAAAAGAAATATATATATTTCTGTCAACAGCTATTCTTGGTATAGGCAGGACACAGTGGGGGTTGTTTATAAAAACAGATGCACAGGGATATGTTCTGTAGCCTGTAGAAACCAATCGGCTTCTAGCTTACATTTTTCTCTGCAATTTGGGAAATGTAATCAGTCATCGGGTTGGCTGTATCCTATAGCACCACTTTCCTACTCACCAGAATTAAGAACAGTCCTTCAATGTGCAATTTATATTGGAGAGAAAGTCAACCTAAGCCGACATCAGTATATTCCATCATGAGGACTTTTTCTGAGAATTAATTTCTGATTCATGTCAGATACCAAATAACAAGTTCTTGTAAATGTTTCATTTTTCCTGGAAGTGTAATTTTGAATATGAATAAAGAGATGGTCCAAACATTTGGTTGATGTCCTCTCTTTTCTCATTACTGATGAATGTATGCCGGTATCATGCACACACTTTTTAGATTTGTTTCCGATTAAAGGGGACGTGATGGATCTTAGGCCTATGCTAATGATTTTTGACCTGTGGCTGATCACATGACTTGTCAACGTAGATGGAATAACTGGACCCTGTGGGAACATCGCTCCCGGGTGACTGTTTTCCGACAGATACAGGGATAGATGCTGCATGCCATGCGAAACGCGTAGTCTATCCCACGTGGTGTGGTCATATGTGGCTAATCACAGGCAGAACTCACTAGTCAGGCATAGCTTTAATCTTAGCATTTGCTTTAAACCTATACTTAGGAACGACATTAGAGGGTAATAGTTGACAGGACTTATTCACACGTCTCCATGTCTTAACCTCCATGTTTTCCCTCTTCTTGTCCTTCTTCTATCAACTTTCCTCTAACTCTTCATATCTTAAATTCTCTGGACCATCTGTCTTCAAGAGCAAATAACTGCTCGGTGATATATCTAAAGTAAATTGGCATGTTCATACTAAACAAATCTATCATTCTCTCGCCCCTGTGCAGCAGTTTGCAATGTTAATAATTAGATGCTTCTCTAACTGCAGAGGCAGATAGTGACATGCATATCTGCACAAATACAGCATGTGGATTGGTGGAGTCATACAAAGGGGCGGGGCCATTGATGTTAGAGCAGCTCAACAGACTGCAGCCTCACGTTCTTTTTTTGACCTTCATCAGATCCTTTTAAGATGTGGGAAGTGGCTTCGGCTCTCTGCACTGGAGTTGGGGAGGTAATACTTTTAGTCATTTTACTGTTTAACACCGTTGGAATGGAAAGTCAGGTCAATACTTAATGCTTTATTCCTGAACATTCCCCTTTTGAGTTTTAGTGATACTTCAAACACCATCAGCGCTCTTTCTCAACTACAAAAGCCTGAAAAATGTGCTCTGGAATAGGGACATTATTGTAAAAATGTCATTTATTTTACACTAGAAAAGAGTGACATATTGTACCGTTATTCATTTACACTCGATAGCAGCAGGTTTACATATCGTATTAAAAAGCTGGGAGAGTGTTGGTGCCCTTTCCACCTGCAGCCTATTCTGTTTAATATAACAGTACCCCTACTGTAAGAAAGACAATATATATATATATATATATAAAACAATAAAACATATACAGGCGCTGTGGATGCTCAGAATTCACAATGTGTTAATATGGATAAATGAGTCCTATGTTTTTCCCACAAACATGGAAGAGTCTCCTTGTTCACGTGAATATTGTCTCTATGTATCAAATGGAGTCTTCTTATTGATGTAAGTCTTCTATTGTGTAGTGATAATTCAGCTCAAAAAGAAAAAGCATATAGTGTAGTATGTTCTAAAAACCATACATTTTATTCATAATCATAAAACATGAAACGTTAGGGAATAATCCCAAAAATCCAACAAACATATGGACTTTCAAAATAAGTGCATATGAAATACTCCTTAAGGAGTTGCGTGTACCCGTACCTTGGAAGCTCCAAATTGGGAGCAATGGTAAAAGCATATAACAGGGGAGCTCCGGATATCTCCACTTCGTCCTTCAGATGGAAATGAGGACGCCTGCAGTTACCATTGGTTCCTTTTTCCACCAGCTATCAGGGTAACTCTGGGTGTTCTTCTTTATGATGTGGACACAGTAGGAACCTCTAAATCACCGCCAACGTGTTTCAAATCCAACAGGATTCTTCCTCAGGGCTATGTGTCACACAGCCCTGAGGAAGAATCCTGTTGTATTTGAAACGCGTTGGAGGTGATTTAGAGGTTCCTACTGTGTCCACATCATAAAGAGCAACACCCAGAGTTACCCTGATAGCTGGTGGAAAAAGGAACCAATGGTAACTGCAGGCGTCCTCATTTCCATCTGAAGGACGAAGTGGAGATATCCGGAGCTCCCCTGTTATATGCTTTTACCATTGCTCCCAATTTGGAGCTTCCAAGGTACGGGTACACGCAACTCCTTAAGGAGGATTTCATATGCACTTATTTTGAAAGTCCATATGTTTGTTGGATTTTTGGGATTATTCCCTAACGTTTCATGTTTTATGATTATGAATAAAATGTATGGTTTTTAGAACATACTACACTATATGCTTTTCCTCTTTTTCTTTTTGAGCTGAATTATCACTACACAATAGAAGACTTACATCAATAGGAAGACTCCATTTGATACATAGAGAAAATATTCACGTTAACAAGGATATTGAAGAAGAGACTCTTACATATCTATCGTATAACCACAGACGAGTTGTCAACATGAGTGTTTGTTATTCCCCAGTTGGAGATATCGGAGACCAGTTGAACACTATGGGAGAGTTTTATCAAACCCTCTAAACAGGACAAGTGGAGACGTTGCCCATGACAACCAATAAGTTTATATTTATTTATAGAATGTAGTATAAAATGATATCTAGAATCTAGTTGCTATGAGCAACACCTCCAATTGGCTTCTTTTAAAAGGTTTAATACATCTCAACCTACATTGTAACTACGTTGAGTAATATTGAGGCACAAACATTGTCCCATCACGCTAAAAAAAAGATGATGCGCTGGCTAGGGGAACTGTAGGGCTTTAAGGAAGTATCAGCAAAGTATTTAAATTGAGGTTTTGATGGTACTTTTGCTGAATGGAAGTTGGAGTAAAAATATTTTTTCTCTTGTGTGAATTACAGCTTTATGCAGCTGTAATTTAGTCCAGGACGGACAGCTGTAATTCAGTCCAGGGCGTGCGCAGGAAGTATATTTAATTACACAACAGTCAGACAAATTGATTTACTGAATAAGCATTGCATTTCCAGTATTCAGTTTAAGTGATTGTGCTTCTTAGTGCATCATTTGATTTTCACACTATTATATGTTCCTTTGTTCAATATATATATATTTTCAAAGCTCTATTTTATTTCAGGATTTTATTTTTCTTCCTCCAATCAGGTCATAACTTCAGAGCTTGATTCCTTAGTGTAGTTTAGGCCGCGGTTGCGCTCAGAAGTTCTGACCAGGTGTGATCCGTAATGCAGGTGGATGGTGCTGATCCAATGCCGCTGTCACTCTGGGGCAGGAGGGGAACAAATAAAATCCTAAAATAAAGATAAGTAAGCGTTTTTTTTACATATATATTTATATATAGTTTACCTTCTCTGCATGTTTTAAAATATGTTCTGTTGAGTATTTCAGTATTTTTCTGTCTTTTGTTGTTTGCTACTAAAAGAGTAAGCACATTGGAGTAGCGTGCACACATGTAACTAGTCTATCCACATACAGCCTCTCGCTTGGAGAATATAAAGGTTAATCTTCCATTTGCTGTCTTTGCTACTAGTATAATTGGTGCAAACAGAGATCCAATGCTGTTTTATTTTTATTTAATTTTTCTAAAAAAAATTTAATCTTGAATTTGGGGCATATTTAAATATTTCTTTTGCCTTAGTAATGATGGTTTTTGTTTTTTACAAATTGTGCATTTGTATACACAAGTGATCAATCTATTTATCAGTGTCCATAGATGACGGTGATTGCATTGTACGCAGGACTTTAGCCTTGACCCTGCTCTGTGCATTGTGATTGAATATACCTTAAATTAGCTAATTACAATTCATCTTGCACAATACTGGCTTTTGCTGAGCTAACCCAAAACTTTGTCTGTGGTGCGCCAAAGACAGAGCTACCTGAGATAATTTTTGACTTCCGTGGCTATATGGTATATACAGCCCTGTTTGCAGGTAGTTACCGGTTCGGTTAAATTTGCATTCTCCTATCTCTCTGCATTATTTAAATCTTGACCCCAGAGAACCACAATACAGCTTATCTCATGGTTGGCCAGTGACTATGAGATGACCTCCCTTACCTGCCATTTATAGCGATTTTATGAGGTCCTCCTCTGCAATGATAAATTAGTGCAAACAAGTGCTATAGCTGACAGTCATAACTTGCTTATACTGCATGTCTGCTAGGGTAGCCTGTGCAAATGTATTTTCCATTAGTGTGCAACACCAAAATTTGAGTTCTAGACTGGAGGATTCTGATCAGACTGTTTATCTTTAGCCCTGTTCGTATCGGGAGTGAGGGGAAGCAGGGAAGGGGCGGAACTAATGCTGTTCATAACAAGATATTGGACTTAATGTGCAAAGGTAAGCAAGGCGCATATTGCCGCAGTATTCCGGGGAACCAGCATATTTCATATCTAAAATGCATTATAATAAAGTTTTTATAGGCTTTATTTATTATATGCTTGATTTGTTAAACATACTAATTACATTCCTATGCCCTACAGGGCAATTAAATTGGTGACGTTGGTCTCAAAGTGCGGGAAAAACGGTAGGAACGCCGCCATCTGCATCTCACATTTTCCCTTGCACCGCAAAGAGGTGCTCAGGAAATTCACATAGCGGAGGATAGAACATGGGCATTTACATCTTTCACAGAACAGCAGACAGTTATAAATACAGATTAATAAAGTATATATATATTTATTCTATAAAATAAATGGAGTAGGAATTAAATTGCGAAATACACTTTTTTTTTTTTTTTTTTTTTGTACATTAAGCACATGTTGAACCACTTTTAGAAGTCTTTTCAAAGAGGACCAAAGATTGTGGATTATTGCACCAAATCTAATCCTGGAGACACAACCTAGATATTGCACTGTGATACTAATCTGATCAAACTCGTTTGGATCATATTTGGGCATCTTGGTAAATGTGGTTGATACTTATAGTCTGTTATGTGTGCAGTCCTGTTTTGGACGGGCACGAACAGCCCCATTGGTCCAACTGGATCTCGTCCAGTCTCTTGGCCCATGTAAGGTGAGCAGTCTGGCCTGCTTGTAAATCAGTCAATTAAAATGGCTGTTGCAACACTTCAATATCACTTTACACTACTATCACATCACTAGATGACTGAAAGAAAATAACATGCTTTGCTTTAGAAAGTCTACACACCCTTTCAGAAGGGTGTTTTTGTTGACTTAAGTTGTTTGTGTTTTTTTTTTTTTTGCATAAATATCTTTCATATTAGCTTAACTTCTTGTCTTATTTCAAGGAATAGATTTCATTCAATAAATATACACAGGTTATTATTTTAAATTTAGCCAACTGGCATTAAAAGAAAACACCAGCTAATTATTGTCTGGTACCAGGTAATTATCTTACATTGCACTTTGTTTTGCAGAGTTCCTATTGGTTCTCGCTGGTTGCGAATCCACTTTAAAAAAAAAAAATACCACACACACTGTTCTGAGAGTACAAGTCAAGGAATGGGTGAACCTAAATTAAGTGACACAAGTAGAATTATTATATGTGTATATATATATATATATATATATATATATATATATATATATCATATACACTCTGCACTCACTTAAATAAAAAAATTATATATATTTCTTTACTTATTTGTTATAAATATATATTTATATATCCAATAAAAAATATATTTTTTGGAAAGTGCGTGCCGAGTTTGATATTTTGATTATATATATTTTTTTTATTATTTTTATTTTTTTAAATTATTTTATTTACTACATACACAAGTTGTGTGCGGTGCGGTGCGGCACTCCTCCTTTAGAAGACAGCTGGCTCCGGTGCCCTCAGCGACGAATGGATTTAAAGCAAAGCAATAAGGCTGCGGCACTCTGAGACTGGTTATCGAATAAATGCTGTCACATAATCAATACCAACATTTTGGAGCACTAAGCTCCTTTGTCAAGGTGTGAACCGAAACATTAGTATTGATTATGTGACACCATTCAATACATTTATTCGATAACCAGTCTAAGAGGGCCGCAGCCTTATTGCTCTGATATATATATATGTGTATGTATATGTGTGTGTATATATATATGTATATATATATATATATATATATATAACAATCCAGATAAGCTGCATTCACTTGAGAGAGTGTAAAGTCCAGGGTGCTCCATTAGAGACAATAAAGTCCAAAATCCAATAAAGTAAATTGGGCACTCACCGTTCAGTAGATAAATGCTTTAATAGCTCATAAATATCATACCAAAGCCGACGTTTCGGTCCCAAAAGGACCTTTGTCAAGACAGTTCACCATCACACAGCTACCCATGGGTCTGCCTGGTGGTAGCTGTGTGATAGTGAACTGTCTTGACAAAGGTCCTTTTGGGACCGAAACGTCGTCTTTGGTATGATATTTGAGCTATTAAAGCATTTTTCTACTGAACGGTGAGTGCCCAATTTGCTTTAATATATATATATTACAGTCAGGTCCATAAATATTGGGACATTGACAGAATTTTCATATTTTGGCCTCTATTCACCACCACAATGTCTTTGAAATGAAACAAACGGTGTAATAATTACAACGGTTTCTATATGTGCCTCCCACTTTTTAAGGGGCCAAAAGTAATGGGACAAACTAAACAATCCTAAATCTAACTTTCACTTTTTAATACATTGTTGTAAATCCTTTGCAGGCAATTACAGCCTGAAGTCTGGAACGCATAGACATCACCAGACGCTGGGTTTCATCCCTGGTGATGCCTCTGCCAGGCCTCTACTGCAAATGTCTTCAGTTCCTGCTTGTTCTTGGGGCATTTTCCCTTCCGTTTTGTCTTCATCAAGTGAAATGCATGCTCAATCGGATTCAGGTCAGGGAATTGACTTGGCCATTGCATAACATTCCACTTTTTAGCCTTAAAAAACTCTTTGGTTGCTTTTGCAGTATGTTTCGGGTCATTGTCCATCTGCACTGTGAAGCGCTGTCCAATGAGTTCTGAAGCATTTGACTGAATATGAGCAAATGATATTGCGCGAAACACTTCAGAATTAATTCTGCTGCTTTTGTCAGCAGTCACATCATCAATAAATACAAGGGAACCAGTTCCATTGGCAGCCATACATGCCCACGCCATGACACCACCACCACCATGCTTCACTGATGAGGTGGTATGTTTTGGATCATGAGCAGTTCCTTTCCTTCTCTTCTCTTCCCATCAGTCTGGTACAAGTTGATCTTTGTCTCATCTGTCAATAGGATGTTGTTCCAGAACTGTAATAGCTTTTTTAGATGTTGTTTGGGAAACTCTAATCTGGTCTTCCTGTTTTTGTGGCTCACCAATGGTTTGCATCTTGTGGTGAACCCTCTATATATTCACTCTTGTGAAGTCTTCTCTTGATTGTTGACTTTGACACATATACATCTACCTCCTGGAGAGTGTTCTTGATTTGGCCAACTGTTGTGAAGGGGTTTTTCTTCACCAGGGAAATAATTCTTTTGTCATCCACCACAGTTGTTTTCCGTGGTCTTCCGGGTCTTTTGGTGTTGCTGAGCTCTCCGGTGCGTTCTTTCTTTTTAAGAATGTTCCAAACAGTTGATTTGGCCACACCTAATGTTTTTGCTATCTCTCTGATGGGTTTGTTTTGATTTTTCAGCCTAATGATGGCTTGCTTCACTGATAGTGACAGCTCTTTGGATCTCATATTGAGAGTTGACAGCAACTGATTGCAAATGTCACACCTAGAATCAACTCCAGACCTTTTACCTGCTTAACTGATAATGAAATAACGAGGGAATAGCCCACACCTGTCCATGAAATAGCTTTTGAGTTGATAGTCCCATTACTTTTAGCCCCTTAAAAAGTGTGAGGCACATATTGAAACTGTTGTAATTCCTACACCGTTCACCCGATTTGAATGTAATTACCCTCAAATTAAATCTGAAAGTCTGCAGTTAAAGCACATCTTGTTTGTTTCATTTCAAAACCATTGTGGTGGTGAATAGAGGCCAAAATCTGAAAATTCTGTCAATGTCCCAATATTTATGGACCTGACTGTATATGTATGTATGTTCCTGCACTCACATCATAGAGTCCCAGCAGCGCGGTGCAGTCTCCCAAACCAGTAAACCGGTCCTTCTATAAATCCAGAGTATTTGCCAATATAGGAAAAAACAGAGGGAACTCACCAAAGTAGTGATGCTTTTTCATTTAATCATATAGAGACAATCCAAGCAGCATCATAGTATCCTCATCAACGTTTCAACTGTGTGTGACAAGCATGCTGCTGTTGGCTATATGATGCATAATATGCTGCAGTGTTGACAAAGGTCTCACGGGACTGAAACGTTGATGAGGATACTATGATGCTGCTTGGATTGTCTCTCTATGATTAAACCAAAAAAGCGTCACTACTTTGGTGAGTGCCCTCTGTTTTCTCCTATATTGGCAAATACTCTGGATATATATATATATATATAATATATATATATAAAATATTGCATGTATTTCACCATTGAAGAAGATCTTCGAGAATTGGGAAGATTTCTCTTCATGCTGTGGCCTTATGTCATGGACATGGATGAACGTCACAGAAAGGACACCATCCCAGCTGCCTAATAGTGTGGAGACAGAATTGAGTTATGAGGCGATTTGGGCAATGAATGTGGAGCTGTCCAGAATTCTCCTCGATCTCTGCAAGAAGACTGAAACCTGAAGATGACCTTTGAGCAAGACCGTGGCCTATAGCACAATTGATGCATTACTAGTGGATCGGCCTGTGGCTTGTGCCCCTGGGTGGCCATGTGGAGCTTTCCTCCCCCATTCCATTTGAGCATTGCTATCCATCAAACAGCTCAAGAAATCTGAAATCGCTTAAATAAAATAAAATTTTTTTTTTTTTTTTTTTTTTTTTTTTTTTTTTAAATCTATGCTTAGTTGGGCGACTCCTATCCCTGAAGATTCATTGCTGTCATTATTTTTAGATGCTTTAATCAAGTATTTAAATGAAATCTGTCCTTTTGCGATGTTAGATTTGTATATGGTGTATAAACATGTTTTCACAATAATAATAAAATGTTTTTTTCCTGTTTTGTGTTTGTATGGATGCCATGGAAAAGGCTGACAATTGTATGCATGAAGGTGGTGTCAAGCTGTGCCTTAGTACTGTATACAATGAGTTTATGGGAGATTTCACTTACAGATTTAAGAACGTTCTTGACTGCAAAATTGCTGATGCTCAGATGTCTTTCTCGATGTGTCATCTAAGGAATCGGGGAAGAGATTCCTCCATACACATCAGTGTTAATTCTGTTCCTCCTCAGTCCTGTACAGCTGAACGGAGGGGAGAGGGAATCCTGCATGTAGAGAGTCTTCAGCACCACTTACATGGTCAGCTCCGCGAAGCAGGTGACGGGAATTGGAGGATTGATCCTTGCTCTGTCACCTGCCTTACCATCTATGTGAGATTCCGCATCTCTGTACAGCTGAAAGAACAGAGTGGAAGTTGTTAATGTGCTCGTAGTCTAAGGAGTAGATGTACTAAAGAGTTGGTTTACAAAAGTGCAGTTGTTGTCCAAAGCTTCCAATCTGACACTAGCTGTCATTTTATAGAATGGACCAGATACAAATGTGTCCCACCTAGTGTGAATACGGTGCGGGATCCCCGGCGTGACTCAACCGCTCTGCGTGTGGTAACTTATTGGGGTTTTTTCTTTTTTGGGTACACACTTGGCGATATATCGACCGTTCAATTGAACGGCCGATATATTGGGAGCACGGCGGCGGGTGAGTATCCCCAGTATGTCTGTGAACGATGTCCTTCGCAAACGTATCTCATCTGCTCTGCAGCACAGCTGATGGCCGAATATATCTGCAGATATATCTGCGCACCTGGCTGTGTGTACAGATGGTCAGCTGACCGCCCATACACTTGCTGCAGGGACCACCGGTGACTGACACCTCAGCTGGACGTGTGACGTCTGGGCACACACATCGAGCGGCCGATTGGTAAGTCTGTATAGCTTACCTGAGCAGCTGCTGTGTCGGCAAACTGTATACCCAGCTTTATTCGCATCACAGATGCAGCAAAACCACACTCACCGTGCCCTAGAGACACTCGGCTCTGACTTTAACTGCACAGGAATTAGTTTGAAACACGTACAAAGTCGCAGATGAAGCGCAACATAACTTGGCGTGTGAGAAAGCCGTGGACTCTGCAAGCATAGCGCATCGCGTGCAGCTTCAGACTCATTCGCACACAGATGTACCAAGGTCACGCATCAAAGTGATCACTGTAAT
This sequence comes from Taudactylus pleione, assembly GCA_031769625.1. Taxonomy (NCBI): domain Eukaryota; kingdom Metazoa; phylum Chordata; class Amphibia; order Anura; family Myobatrachidae; genus Taudactylus; species Taudactylus pleione. The sequence goes on from JAUIMM010001084.1 coordinate 828,889, forward strand.
CTAACAGTAGTTTTGTTGCTTCCAGTTGTCGTCTGTGATATTATGAGGCACATTTACAGCGAAAAAGTCGCGCGGCACGGTCAAGGTGCACAGGATCTGGCGCACAGAGGAGGGCTGTTTGGCGCGACTGAAACCACAGTGTATGAGGATACATCTGTAAACAATTGCCAGACTGTGATTGGTTGCTATGGAGAACATCTCCACTTTTGGAAACCTGCACCTTAGTAAATTTCCGCTTAAGAGTAGTGAAATCTGTTTATTTTCACTCTTCAACTTCCTTCAGCGCCATTGAAATGAAGCGAACGCCAGTGAAAACGATGCGTTATAAAAGATTTGTCCTAAAGCAATATGGAAATAGGAGAAGCATTGAATACGCTTGTGGCCTGCAGCTTGTAGATTATTCTAGTACTCAATCAAAATGTATTATGCAGTTGTTGTGTGAGCCTGGTCTCTATATGTTGCTGTGTGCCTCTTCTGTGTCCGGCATCATCATATATGTGGAAGATTGTTTCATGAGGGAGGGGGGGTGAATTGCATATTTCCGAATTTTCCGTGTTTGAATAACTTGGGGCTGGTGCTGAGTTGACTGCAATCGTTCCCCACCTACAGGCGTAAATGCGCTCGCTGAAAAACAGGCGGGGTAGCTAATGCTGGAGAGCTTGCAGATGGCGCGGCTTGGACAGGTGTATAGGAGTCTGGTTGCAGATCTGCCAGTCTGTCCCTTTTCCCCTTGATACAGCCTCTACAGTCGTATCAGAATCTTGTATGGATACGTCGGCATTACGGACACTCGCTAATTTCGGTAACTTCCTCTACGCATTCGGCGTCGTGTTCACTCTCCATCAGCCCCTTTGTGTGCCATTGCTGGCATCTATTGTTCATTCCTCCGTAGCTTTACATGTGCAGGGAGGTGGCACAACACATACAGCACTCTTCTATTCACTAATAATTGTGGGGACGTGTTACTGCATAGCTCTGTATTCTGTTACACTGTATGATCACTGGCTGCTTTCTGCCTTTTTTTAAACAGCTTTTTTTTTTGTTTTTATTGTAGCCAGTGGACATCACTTCTGCAATGAATGAACGTGCTGTGGCCCAGACCAGGCTCACAGGGAATCCGTTTGACCTTGAAGCTTTGTCTATGCTGAACCGCGCACAGGAGCAGGTCAGTTACCCTGCATGTCTTGTCTCCGATGTGGTCAGACTGTATTTCTAGGAGTAGCCAGACTGTGTCCAATGTGTATTAGTAATGTCAAGCAAAATGTTTATAATAGTTTTCTCATGATCACATGACCACTTGGTCACACACTATAACTCTAAGGGACTTGGACCTGGTCACTCTTTATAACTGCTAGATGTGGATTTGGTCACACTGTATAGCCCCAGTAAGCCCTCTATGCTTCTAAGCACCATGTACTGTATGCAGGGGAAGCTACAGGATAAGCCCTCAGTGCTTCTAAGCACCATGTACTGTATGCAGGGGAAGCCCAGTGCTCCTAAAATCACCATGTACTGTATACAGGGGAAGCTACAGGGTCAGTCCTCAGTGCTTCTAAGCACCATGTACTGTATGCAGGGGAAGCCCAGTGCTCCTAAAATCACCATGTACTGTATGCAGGGGAAGCTACAGGGTCAGTCCTCAGTGCTTCTAAGCACCATGTACTGTATGCAGGGGAAGCCCAGTGCTCCTAAAATCACCATGTACTGTATGCAGGGGAAGCTACAGGGTCAGTCCTCAGTGCTTCTAAGCACCATGTACTGTATGCAGGGGAAGCTACAGGATAAGCCATCAGTGCTTCTAAGCACCATGTACTGTATACAGGGGAAGCTACAGGGTCAGTCCTCAGTGCTTCTAAGCACCATGTACTGTATGCAGGGGAAGCTACAGGGTCAGTCCTCAGTGCTTCTAAGCGCCATGTACTGTATGCAGGGGAAGCTACAGGATAAGCCCTCAGTGCTTCTAAGCACCATGTACTGTATGCAGGGGAAGCTACAGGATAAGCCCCCAGTGCTTCTAAGCACCATGTACTGTATACAGGGGAAGCTACAGGGTCAGTCCTCAGTGCTTCTAAGCACCATGTACTGTATGCAGGGGAAGCTACAGGGTCAGTCCTCAGTGCTTCTAAGCGCCATGTACTGTATGCAGGGGAAGCTACAGGATAAGCCCTCAGTGCTTCTAAGCACCATGTCCTGTATGCAGGGGAAGCTACAGGATAAGCCCTCAGTGCTTCTAAGCACCATGTACTGTATGCAGGGGAAGCTACAGGGTCAGTCCTCAGTGCTTCTAAGCGCCATGTACTGTATGCAGGGGAAGCTACAGGATAAGCCCTCAGTGCTTCTAAGCGCCATGTACTGTATACAGGGGAAGCTACAGGATAAGCCCTCAGTGCTTCTAAGCACCATGTACTGTATGCAGGGGAAGCTACAGGATAAGCCCCCAGTGCTTCTAAGCACCATGTACTGTATGCAGGGGAAGCTACAGGATAAGCCCTCAGTGCTTCTAAGCACCATGTACTGTATACAGGGGAAGCTACAGGATAAGCCCTCAGTGCTTCTAAGCACCATGTACTGTATGCAGGGGAAGCTACAGGATCAGTCCTCAGTGCTTCTAAGCGCCATGTACTGTATGCAGGGGAAGCTACAGGATAAGCCCTCAGTGCTTCTAAGCGCCATGTACTGTATACAGGGGAAGCTACAGGATAAGCCCTCAGTGCTTCTAAGCACCATGTACTGTATACAGGGGAAGCTACAGGGTCAGTCCTCAGTGCTTCTAAGCACCATGTACTGTATGCAGGGGAAGCTACAGGGTCAGTCCTCAGTGCTTCTAAGCGCCATGTACTGTATGCAGGGGAAGCTACAGGATAAGCCCTCAGTGCTTCTAAGCACCATGTACTGTATGCAGGGGAAGCTACAGGATAAGCCCCCAGTGCTTCTAAGCACCATGTACTGTATACAGGGGAAGCTACAGGGTCAGTCCTCAGTGCTTCTAAGCACCATGTACTGTATGCAGGGGAAGCTACAGGGTCAGTCCTCAGTGCTTCTAAGCGCCATGTACTGTATGCAGGGGAAGCTACAGGATAAGCCCTCAGTGCTTCTAAGCACCATGTCCTGTATGCAGGGGAAGCTACAGGATAAGCCCTCAGTGCTTCTAAGCACCATGTACTGTATGCAGGGGAAGCTACAGGGTCAGTCCTCAGTGCTTCTAAGCGCCATGTACTGTATGCAGGGGAAGCTACAGGATAAGCCCTCAGTGCTTCTAAGCGCCATGTACTGTATACAGGGGAAGCTACAGGATAAGCCCTCAGTGCTTCTAAGCACCATGTACTGTATGCAGGGGAAGCTACAGGGTCAGTCCTCAGTGCTTCTAAGCACCATGTACTGTATGCAGGGGAAGCTACAGGATAAGCCCTCAGTGCTTCTAAGCACCATGTACTGTATACAGGGGAAGCTACAGGATAAGCCCTCAGTGCTTCTAAGCGCCATGTACTGTATACAGGGGAAGCTACAGGATAAGCCCTCAGTGCTTCTAAGCACCATGTACTGTATGCAGGGGAAGCTACAGGATCAGTCCTCAGTGCTTCTAAGCGCCATGTACTGTATGCAGGGGAAGCTACAGGATAAGCCCTCAGTGCTTCTAAGCGCCATGTACTGTATACAGGGGAAGCTACAGGATAAGCCCTCAGTGCTTCTAAGCGCCATGTACTGTATGCAGGGGAAGCTACAGGGTCAGTCCTCAGTGCTTCTAAACGCCATGTACTGTATGCAGGGGAAGCTACAGGGTCAGTCCTCAGTGCTTCTAAGCGCCATGTACTGTATGCAGGGGAAGCTACAGGGTCAGTCCTCAGTGCTTCTAAGCGCCATGTACTGTATGCAGGGGAAGCTACAGGGTCAGTCCTCAGTGCTTCTAAGCACCATGTACTGTATGCAGGGGAAGCTACAGGGTCAGTCCTCAGTGCTTCTAAGCGCCATGTACTGTATGCAGGGGAAGCTACAGGGTCAGTCCTCAGTGCTTCTAAGCACCATGTACTGTATGCAGGGGAAGCTACAGGATAAGCCCTCAGTGCTTCTAAGCACCATGTACTGTATGCAGGGGAAGCTACAGGGTCAGTCCTCAGTGCTTCTAAGCGCCATGTACTGTATGCAGGGGAAGCTACAGGGTCAGTCCTCAGTGCTTCTAAGCCCCATGTCCTGTATGCAGGGGAAGCTACAGGATAAGCCCTCAGTGCTTCTAAGCACCATGTACTGTATACAGGGGAAGCTACAGGGTCAGTCCTCAGTGCTTCTAAGCGCCATGTACTGTATGCAGGGGAAGCTACAGGATAAGCCCTCAGTGCTTCTAAGCGCCATGTACTGTATGCAGGGGAAGCTACAGGATAAGCCCTCAGTGCTTCTAAGCACCATGTACTGTATGCAGGGGAAGCTACAGGGTCAGTCCTCAGTGCTTCTAAGCGCCATGTACTGTATGCAGGGGAAGCTACAGGATAAGCCCTCAGTGCTTCTAAGCGCCATGTACTGTATACAGGGGAAGCTACAGGATAAGCCCTCAGTGCTTCTAAGCACCATGTACTGTATGCAGGGGAAGCTACAGGGTCAGTCCTCAGTGCTTCTAAGCGCCATGTACTGTATGCAGGGGAAGCTACAGGATAAGCCCTCAGTGCTTCTAAGCGCCATGTACTGTATACAGGGGAAGCTACAGGGTCAGTCCTCAGTGCTTCTAAGCACCATGTCCTGTATGCAGGGGAAGCTACAGGATAAGCCCTCAGTGCTTCTAAGCACCATGTACTGTATGCAGGGGAAGCTACAGGGTCAGTCCTCAGTGCTTCTAAGCGCCATGTACTGTATGCAGGGGAAGCTACAGGATAAGCCCTCAGTGCTTCTAAGCGCCATGTACTGTATACAGGGGAAGCTACAGGATAAGCCCTCAGTGCTTCTAAGCACCATGTACTGTATGCAGGGGAAGCTACAGGGTCAGTCCTCAGTGCTTCTAAGCACCATGTACTGTATGCAGGGGAAGCTACAGGATAAGCCCTCAGTGCTTCTAAGCACCATGTACTGTATACAGGGGAAGCTACAGGATAAGCCCTCAGTGCTTCTAAGCGCCATGTACTGTATACAGGGGAAGCTACAGGATAAGCCCTCAGTGCTTCTAAGCACCATGTACTGTATGCAGGGGAAGCTACAGGGTCAGTCCTCAGTGCTTCTAAGCGCCATGTACTGTATGCAGGGGAAGCTACAGGATAAGCCCTCAGTGCTTCTAAGCGCCATGTACTGTATACAGGGGAAGCTACAGGATAAGCCCTCAGTGCTTCTAAGCGCCATGTACTGTATGCAGGGGAAGCTACAGGGTCAGTCCTCAGTGCTTCTAAACGCCATGTACTGTATGCAGGGGAAGCTACAGGGTCAGTCCTCAGTGCTTCTAAGCGCCATGTACTGTATGCAGGGGAAGCTACAGGGTCAGTCCTCAGTGCTTCTAAGCGCCATGTACTGTATGCAGGGGAAGCTACAGGGTCAGTCCTCAGTGCTTCTAAGCCCCATGTCCTGTATGCAGGGGAAGCTACAGGATAAGCCCTCAGTGCTTCTAAGCACCATGTACTGTATACAGGGGAAGCTACAGGGTCAGTCCTCAGTGCTTCTAAGCGCCATGTACTGTATGCAGGGGAAGCTACAGGATAAGTCCTCAGTGCTTCTAAGCGCCATGTACTGTATGCAGGGGAAGCTACAGGATAAGCCCTCAGTGCTTCTAAGCACCATGTACTGTATGCAGGGGAAGCTACAGGATAAGCCCTCAGTGCTTCTAAGCACCATGTACTGTATGCAGGGGAAGCCCAGTGCTCCTAAAATCACCATGTACTGTATGCAGGGGAAGCTACAGGGTCAGTCCTCAGTGCTTCTAAGCACCATGTACTGTATGCAGGGGAAGCCCAGTGCTCCTAAAATCACCATGTACTGTATGCAGGGGAAGCTACAGGGTCAGTCCTCAGTGCTTCTAAGCACCATGTACTGTATGCAGGGGAAGCTACAGGATAAGCCCTCAGTGCTTCTAAGCACCATGTACTGTATACAGGGGAAGCTACAGGGTCAGTCCTCAGTGCTTCTAAGCACCATGTACTGTATGCAGGGGAAGCTACAGGGTCAGTCCTCAGTGCTTCTAAGCGCCATGTACTGTATGCAGGGGAAGCTACAGGATAAGCCCTCAGTGCTTCTAAGCACCATGTACTGTATGCAGGGGAAGCTACAGGATAAGCCCCCAGTGCTTCTAAGCACCATGTACTGTATACAGGGGAAGCTACAGGGTCAGTCCTCAGTGCTTCTAAGCACCATGTACTGTATGCAGGGGAAGCTACAGGGTCAGTCCTCAGTGCTTCTAAGCGCCATGTACTGTATGCAGGGGAAGCTACAGGATAAGCCCTCAGTGCTTCTAAGCACCATGTCCTGTATGCAGGGGAAGCTACAGGATAAGCCCTCAGTGCTTCTAAGCACCATGTACTGTATGCAGGGGAAGCTACAGGGTCAGTCCTCAGTGCTTCTAAGCGCCATGTACTGTATGCAGGGGAAGCTACAGGATAAGCCCTCAGTGCTTCTAAGCGCCATGTACTGTATACAGGGGAAGCTACAGGATAAGCCCTCAGTGCTTCTAAGCACCATGTACTGTATGCAGGGGAAGCTACAGGATAAGCCCTCAGTGCTTCTAAGCGCCATGTACTGTATACAGGGGAAGCTACAGGATAAGCCCTCAGTGCTTCTAAGCACCATGTACTGTATGCAGGGGAAGCTACAGGGTCAGTCCTCAGTGCTTCTAAGCGCCATGTACTGTATGCAGGGGAAGCTACAGGATAAGCCCTCAGTGCTTCTAAGCACCATGTACTGTATGCAGGGGAAGCTACAGGATAAGCCCCCAGTGCTTCTAAGCACCATGTACTGTATACAGGGGAAGCTACAGGGTCAGTCCTCAGTGCTTCTAAGCACCATGTACTGTATGCAGGGGAAGCTACAGGGTCAGTCCTCAGTGCTTCTAAGCGCCATGTACTGTATGCAGGGGAAGCTACAGGATAAGCCCTCAGTGCTTCTAAGCACCATGTCCTGTATGCAGGGGAAGCTACAGGATAAGCCCTCAGTGCTTCTAAGCACCATGTACTGTATGCAGGGGAAGCTACAGGGTCAGTCCTCAGTGCTTCTAAGCGCCATGTACTGTATGCAGGGGAAGCTACAGGATAAGCCCTCAGTGCTTCTAAGCGCCATGTACTGTATACAGGGGAAGCTACAGGATAAGCCCTCAGTGCTTCTAAGCACCATGTACTGTATGCAGGGGAAGCTACAGGGTCAGTCCTCAGTGCTTCTAAGCGCCATGTACTGTATGCAGGGGAAGCTACAGGATAAGCCCTCAGTGCTTCTAAGCGCCATGTACTGTATACAGGGGAAGCTACAGGGTCAGTCCTCAGTGCTTCTAAGCACCATGTCCTGTATGCAGGGGAAGCTACAGGATAAGCCCTCAGTGCTTCTAAGCACCATGTACTGTATGCAGGGGAAGCTACAGGGTCAGTCCTCAGTGCTTCTAAGCGCCATGTACTGTATGCAGGGGAAGCTACAGGATAAGCCCTCAGTGCTTCTAAGCGCCATGTACTGTATACAGGGGAAGCTACAGGATAAGCCCTCAGTGCTTCTAAGCACCATGTACTGTATGCAGGGGAAGCTACAGGGTCAGTCCTCAGTGCTTCTAAGCACCATGTACTGTATGCAGGGGAAGCTACAGGATAAGCCCTCAGTGCTTCTAAGCACCATGTACTGTATACAGGGGAAGCTACAGGATAAGCCCTCAGTGCTTCTAAGCGCCATGTACTGTATACAGGGGAAGCTACAGGATAAGCCCTCAGTGCTTCTAAGCACCATGTACTGTATGCAGGGGAAGCTACAGGGTCAGTCCTCAGTGCTTCTAAGCGCCATGTACTGTATGCAGGGGAAGCTACAGGATAAGCCCTCAGTGCTTCTAAGCGCCATGTACTGTATACAGGGGAAGCTACAGGATAAGCCCTCAGTGCTTCTAAGCGCCATGTACTGTATGCAGGGGAAGCTACAGGGTCAGTCCTCAGTGCTTCTAAACGCCATGTACTGTATGCAGGGGAAGCTACAGGGTCAGTCCTCAGTGCTTCTAAGCGCCATGTACTGTATGCAGGGGAAGCTACAGGGTCAGTCCTCAGTGCTTCTAAGCGCCATGTACTGTATGCAGGGGAAGCTACAGGGTCAGTCCTCAGTGCTTCTAAGCCCCATGTCCTGTATGCAGGGGAAGCTACAGGATAAGCCCTCAGTGCTTCTAAGCACCATGTACTGTATACAGGGGAAGCTACAGGGTCAGTCCTCAGTGCTTCTAAGCGCCATGTACTGTATGCAGGGGAAGCTACAGGATAAGCCCTCAGTGCTTCTAAGCGCCATGTACTGTATGCAGGGGAAGCTACAGGATAAGCCCTCAGTGCTTCTAAGCACCATGTACTGTATGCAGGGGAAGCTACAGGATAAGCCCTCAGTGCTTCTAAGCACCATGTACTGTATGCAGGGGAAGCCCAGTGCTCCTAAAATCACCATGTACTGTATGCAGGGGAAGCTACAGGGTCAGTCCTCAGTGCTTCTAAGCACCATGTACTGTATGCAGGGGAAGCCCAGTGCTCCTAAAATCACCATGTACTGTATGCAGGGGAAGCTACAGGGTCAGTCCTCAGTGCTTCTAAGCACCATGTACTGTATGCAGGGGAAGCTACAGGATAAGCCCTCAGTGCTTCTAAGCACCATGTACTGTATACAGGGGAAGCTACAGGGTCAGTCCTCAGTGCTTCTAAGCACCATGTACTGTATGCAGGGGAAGCTACAGGGTCAGTCCTCAGTGCTTCTAAGCGCCATGTACTGTATGCAGGGGAAGCTACAGGATAAGCCCTCAGTGCTTCTAAGCACCATGTACTGTATGCAGGGGAAGCTACAGGATAAGCCCCCAGTGCTTCTAAGCACCATGTACTGTATACAGGGGAAGCTACAGGGTCAGTCCTCAGTGCTTCTAAGCACCATGTACTGTATGCAGGGGAAGCTACAGGGTCAGTCCTCAGTGCTTCTAAGCGCCATGTACTGTATGCAGGGGAAGCTACAGGATAAGCCCTCAGTGCTTCTAAGCACCATGTCCTGTATGCAGGGGAAGCTACAGGATAAGCCCTCAGTGCTTCTAAGCACCATGTACTGTATGCAGGGGAAGCTACAGGGTCAGTCCTCAGTGCTTCTAAGCGCCATGTACTGTATGCAGGGGAAGCTACAGGATAAGCCCTCAGTGCTTCTAAGCGCCATGTACTGTATACAGGGGAAGCTACAGGATAAGCCCTCAGTGCTTCTAAGCACCATGTACTGTATGCAGGGGAAGCTACAGGGTCAGTCCTCAGTGCTTCTAAGCGCCATGTACTGTATGCAGGGGAAGCTACAGGATAAGCCCTCAGTGCTTCTAAGCGCCATGTACTGTATACAGGGGAAGCTACAGGGTCAGTCCTCAGTGCTTCTAAGCACCATGTCCTGTATGCAGGGGAAGCTACAGGATAAGCCCTCAGTGCTTCTAAGCACCATGTACTGTATGCAGGGGAAGCTACAGGGTCAGTCCTCAGTGCTTCTAAGCGCCATGTACTGTATGCAGGGGAAGCTACAGGATAAGCCCTCAGTGCTTCTAAGCGCCATGTACTGTATACAGGGGAAGCTACAGGATAAGCCCTCAGTGCTTCTAAGCACCATGTACTGTATGCAGGGGAAGCTACAGGGTCAGTCCTCAGTGCTTCTAAGCACCATGTACTGTATGCAGGGGAAGCTACAGGATAAGCCCTCAGTGCTTCTAAGCACCATGTACTGTATACAGGGGAAGCTACAGGATAAGCCCTCAGTGCTTCTAAGCGCCATGTACTGTATACAGGGGAAGCTACAGGATAAGCCCTCAGTGCTTCTAAGCACCATGTACTGTATGCAGGGGAAGCTACAGGGTCAGTCCTCAGTGCTTCTAAGCGCCATGTACTGTATGCAGGGGAAGCTACAGGATAAGCCCTCAGTGCTTCTAAGCGCCATGTACTGTATACAGGGGAAGCTACAGGATAAGCCCTCAGTGCTTCTAAGCGCCATGTACTGTATGCAGGGGAAGCTACAGGGTCAGTCCTCAGTGCTTCTAAACGCCATGTACTGTATGCAGGGGAAGCTACAGGGTCAGTCCTCAGTGCTTCTAAGCGCCATGTACTGTATGCAGGGGAAGCTACAGGGTCAGTCCTCAGTGCTTCTAAGCGCCATGTACTGTATGCAGGGGAAGCTACAGGGTCAGTCCTCAGTGCTTCTAAGCCCCATGTCCTGTATGCAGGGGAAGCTACAGGATAAGCCCTCAGTGCTTCTAAGCACCATGTACTGTATACAGGGGAAGCTACAGGGTCAGTCCTCAGTGCTTCTAAGCGCCATGTACTGTATGCAGGGGAAGCTACAGGATAAGCCCTCAGTGCTTCTAAGCGCCATGTACTGTATGCAGGGGAAGCTACAGGATAAGCCCTCAGTGCTTCTAAGCACCATGTACTGTATGCAGGGGAAGCTACAGGATAAGCCCTCAGTGCTTCTAAGCACCATGTACTGTATGCAGGGGAAGCCCAGTGCTCCTAAAATCACCATGTACTGTATGCAGGGGAAGCTACAGGGTCAGTCCTCAGTGCTTCTAAGCACCATGTACTGTATGCAGGGGAAGCCCAGTGCTCCTAAAATCACCATGTACTGTATGCAGGGGAAGCTACAGGGTCAGTCCTCAGTGCTTCTAAGCACCATGTACTGTATGCAGGGGAAGCTACAGGATAAGCCCTCAGTGCTTCTAAGCACCATGTACTGTATACAGGGGAAGCTACAGGGTCAGTCCTCAGTGCTTCTAAGCACCATGTACTGTATGCAGGGGAAGCTACAGGGTCAGTCCTCAGTGCTTCTAAGCGCCATGTACTGTATGCAGGGGAAGCTACAGGATAAGCCCTCAGTGCTTCTAAGCACCATGTACTGTATGCAGGGGAAGCTACAGGATAAGCCCCCAGTGCTTCTAAGCACCATGTACTGTATACAGGGGAAGCTACAGGGTCAGTCCTCAGTGCTTCTAAGCACCATGTACTGTATGCAGGGGAAGCTACAGGGTCAGTCCTCAGTGCTTCTAAGCGCCATGTACTGTATGCAGGGGAAGCTACAGGATAAGCCCTCAGTGCTTCTAAGCACCATGTCCTGTATGCAGGGGAAGCTACAGGATAAGCCCTCAGTGCTTCTAAGCACCATGTACTGTATGCAGGGGAAGCTACAGGGTCAGTCCTCAGTGCTTCTAAGCGCCATGTACTGTATGCAGGGGAAGCTACAGGATAAGCCCTCAGTGCTTCTAAGCGCCATGTACTGTATACAGGGGAAGCTACAGGATAAGCCCTCAGTGCTTCTAAGCACCATGTACTGTATGCAGGGGAAGCTACAGGGTCAGTCCTCAGTGCTTCTAAGCGCCATGTACTGTATGCAGGGGAAGCTACAGGATAAGCCCTCAGTGCTTCTAAGCGCCATGTACTGTATACAGGGGAAGCTACAGGGTCAGTCCTCAGTGCTTCTAAGCACCATGTCCTGTATGCAGGGGAAGCTACAGGATAAGCCCTCAGTGCTTCTAAGCACCATGTACTGTATGCAGGGGAAGCTACAGGGTCAGTCCTCAGTGCTTCTAAGCGCCATGTACTGTATGCAGGGGAAGCTACAGGATAAGCCCTCAGTGCTTCTAAGCGCCATGTACTGTATACAGGGGAAGCTACAGGATAAGCCCTCAGTGCTTCTAAGCACCATGTACTGTATGCAGGGGAAGCTACAGGGTCAGTCCTCAGTGCTTCTAAGCACCATGTACTGTATGCAGGGGAAGCTACAGGATAAGCCCTCAGTGCTTCTAAGCACCATGTACTGTATACAGGGGAAGCTACAGGATAAGCCCTCAGTGCTTCTAAGCGCCATGTACTGTATACAGGGGAAGCTACAGGATAAGCCCTCAGTGCTTCTAAGCACCATGTACTGTATGCAGGGGAAGCTACAGGGTCAGTCCTCAGTGCTTCTAAGCGCCATGTACTGTATGCAGGGGAAGCTACAGGATAAGCCCTCAGTGCTTCTAAGCGCCATGTACTGTATACAGGGGAAGCTACAGGATAAGCCCTCAGTGCTTCTAAGCGCCATGTACTGTATGCAGGGGAAGCTACAGGGTCAGTCCTCAGTGCTTCTAAACGCCATGTACTGTATGCAGGGGAAGCTACAGGGTCAGTCCTCAGTGCTTCTAAGCGCCATGTACTGTATGCAGGGGAAGCTACAGGGTCAGTCCTCAGTGCTTCTAAGCGCCATGTACTGTATGCAGGGGAAGCTACAGGGTCAGTCCTCAGTGCTTCTAAGCACCATGTACTGTATGCAGGGGAAGCTACAGGATAAGCCCTCAGTGCTTCTAAGCACCATGTACTGTATGCAGGGGAAGCTACAGGGTCAGTCCTCAGTGCTTCTAAGCGCCATGTCCTGTATGCAGGGGAAGCTACAGGATAAGCCCTCAGTGCTTCTAAGCACCATGTACTGTATACAGGGGAAGCTACAGGGTCAGTCCTCAGTGCTTCTAAGCGCCATGTACTGTATGCAGGGGAAGCTACAGGATAAGCCCTCAGTGCTTCTAAGCGCCATGTACTGTATGCAGGGGAAGCTACAGGATAAGCCCTCAGTGCTTCTAAGCACCATGTACTGTATGCAGGGGAAGCTACAGGATAAGCCCTCAGTGCTTCTAAGCACCATGTACTGTATGCAGGGGAAGCCCAGTGCTCCTAAAATCACCATGTACTGTATGCAGGGGAAGCTACAGGGTCAGTCCTCAGTGCTTCTAAGCACCATGTACTGTATGCAGGGGAAGCCCAGTGCTCCTAAAATCACCATGTACTGTATGCAGGGGAAGCTACAGGGTCAGTCCTCAGTGCTTCTAAGCACCATGTACTGTATGCAGGGGAAGCTACAGGATAAGCCCTCAGTGCTTCTAAGCACCATGTACTGTATACAGGGGAAGCTACAGGGTCAGTCCTCAGTGCTTCTAAGCACCATGTACTGTATGCAGGGGAAGCTACAGGGTCAGTCCTCAGTGCTTCTAAGCGCCATGTACTGTATGCAGGGGAAGCTACAGGATAAGCCCTCAGTGCTTCTAAGCGCCATGTACTGTATACAGGGGAAGCTACAGGATAAGCCCTCAGTGCTTCTAAGCACCATGTACTGTATGCAGGGGAAGCTACAGGGTCAGTCCTCAGTGCTTCTAAGCACCATGTACTGTATGCAGGGGAAGCTACAGGATAAGCCCTCAGTGCTTCTAAGCACCATGTACTGTATACAGGGGAAGCTACAGGATAAGTCCTCAGTGCTTCTAAGCGCCATGTACTGTATACAGGGGAAGCTACAGGATAAGCCCTCAGTGCTTCTAAGCACCATGTACTGTATGCAGGGGAAGCTACAGGGTCAGTCCTCAGTGCTTCTAAGCGCCATGTACTGTATGCAGGGGAAGCTACAGGATAAGCCCTCAGTGCTTCTAAGCGCCATGTACTGTATACAGGGGAAGCTACAGGATAAGCCCTCAGTGCTTCTAAGCGCCATGTACTGTATGCAGGGGAAGCTACAGGGTCAGTCCTCAGTGCTTCTAAACGCCATGTACTGTATGCAGGGGAAGCTACAGGGTCAGTCCTCAGTGCTTCTAAGCGCCATGTACTGTATGCAGGGGAAGCTACAGGATAAGCCCTCAGTGCTTCTAAGCACCATGTACTGTATGCAGGGGAAGCTACAGGGTCAGTCCTCAGTGCTTCTAAGCCCCATGTACTGTATGCAGGGGAAGCTACAGGGTCAGTCCTCAGTGCTTCTAAGCACCATGTACTGTATGCAGGGGAAGCTACAGGATAAGCCCTCAGTGCTTCTAAGCACCATGTACTGTATGCAGGGGAAGCTACAGGGTCAGTCCTCAGTGCTTCTAAGCGCCATGTACTGTATGCAGGGGAAGCTACAGGGTCAGTCCTCAGTGCTTCTAAGCGCCATGTACTGTATGCAGGGGAAGCTACAGGATAAGCCCTCAGTGCTTCTAAGCGCCATGTACTGTATGCAGGGGAAGCTACAGGGTCAGTCCTCAGTGCTTCTAAGCACCATGTACTGTATGCAGGGGAAGCTACAGGATAAGCCCTCAGTGCTTCTAAGCGCCATGTACTGTATGCAGGGGAAGCTACAGGATAAGCCCTCAGTGCTTCTAAGCGCCATGTACTGTATGCAGGGGAAGCTACATGGTCAGTCCTCAGTGCTTCTAAGCGCCATGTACTGTATGCAGGGGAAGCTACAGGATAAGCCCTCAGTGCTTCTAAGCGCCATGTACTGTATGCAGGGGAAGCTACAGGGTCAGTCCTCAGTGCTTCTAAGCGCCATGTACTGTATGCAGGGGAAGCTACAGGGTCAGTCCTCAGTGCTTCTAAGCGCCATGTACTGTATGCAGGGGAAGCTACAGGATAAGCCCTCAGTGCTTCTAAGCGCCATGTACTGTATGCAGGGGAAGCTACAGGATAAGCCCTCAGTGCTTCTAAGCGCCATGTACTGTATGCAGGGGAAGCTACAGGGTCAGTCCTCAGTGCTTCTAAGCACCATGTACTGTATACAGGGGAAGCTACAGGGTCAGTCCTCAGTGCTTCTAAGCGCCATGTTCTGTATGCAGGGGAAGCTACAGGATAAGCCCTCAGTGCTTCTAAGCACCATGTACTGTATACAGGGGAAGCTACAGGATAACCCCTCAGTGCTTCTAAGCGCCATGTTCTGTATGCAGGGGAAGCTACAGGATAAGCCCTCAGTGCTTCTAAGCGCCATGTTCTGTATGCAGTGGAAGCTACAGGATAAGCCCTCAGTGCTTCTAAGCACCATGTACTGTATGCAGGGGAAGCTACAGGGTAAGCCCTCAGTGCTTCTAAGCACCATGTACTGTATGCAGGGGAAGCTACAGGATAAGCCCTCAGTGCTTCTAAGCACCATGTACTGTATGCAGGGGAAGCTACAGGATAAGCCCTCAGTGCTTCTAAGCACCATGTACTGTATGCAGGGGAAGCTACAGGATAAGCCCTCAGTGCTTCTAAGCACCATGTACTGTATGCAGGGGAAGCTACAGGATAAGCCCTCAGTGCTTCTAAGCACCATGTACTGTATGCAGGGGAAGCTACAGGATAAGCCCCCAGTGCTTCTAAGCCCCATGTACTGTATGCAGGGGAAGCTACAGGATAAGCCCCCAGTGCTTCTAAGCGCCATGTACTGTATGCAGGGGAAGCTACAGGGTCAGTCCTCAGTGCTTCTAAGCACCATGTACTGTATGCAGGGGAAGCTACAGGATAAGCCCTCAGTGCTTCTAAGCCCCATGTACTGTATGCAGGGGAAGCTACAGGATAAGCCCTCAGTGCTTCTAAGCGCCATGTACTGTATGCAGGGGAAGCTACAGGGTCAGTCCTCAGTGCTTCTAAGCACCATGTACTGTATACAGGGGAAGCTACAGGGTCAGTCCTCAGTGCTTCTAAGCCCCATGTACTGTATGCAGGGGAAGCTACAGGGTCAGTCCTCAGTGCTTCTAAGCCCCATGTACTGTATGCAGGGGAAGCTACAGGGTCAGTCCTCAGTGCTTCTAAGCGCCATGTACTGTATGCAGGGGAAGCTACAGGGTCAGTCCTCAGTGCTTCTAAGCGCCATGTACTGTATGCAGGGGAAGCTACAGGATAAGCCCTCAGTGCTTCTAAGCGCCATGTACTGTATGCAGGGGAAGCTACAGGGTCAGTCCTCAGTGCTTCTAAGCGCCATGTACTGTATGCAGGGGAAGCTACAGGATAAGCCCTCAGTACTTCTAAGCCCCATGTACTGTATGCAGGGGAAGCTACAGGATAAGCCCTCAGTGCTTCTAAGCGCCATGTACTGTATGCAGGGGAAGCTACAGGGTCAGTCCTCAGTGCTTCTAAGCACCATGTACTGTATGCAGGGGAAGCTACAGGATAAGTCCTCAGTGCTTCTAAGCGCCATGTACTGTATGCAGGGGAAGCTACAGGATAAGCCCTCAGTGCTTCTAAGCACCATGTACTGTATGCAGGGTAAGCTACAGGATAAGCCCCCAGTGCTTCTAAGCGCCATGTACTGTATGCAGGGGAAGCTACAGGATAAGCCCTCAGTGCTTCTAAGCGCCATGTACTGTATGCAGGGGAAGCTACAGGGTCAGTCCTCAGTGCTTCTAAGCACCATGTACTGTATGCAGGGGAAGCTACAGGGTCAGTCCTCAGTGCTTCTAAGCGCCATGTACTGTATGCAGGGGAAGCTACAGGGTCAGTCCTCAGTGCTTCTAAGCACCATGTACTGTATGCAGGGGAAGCTACAGGATAAGCCCTCAGTGCTTCTAAGCACCATGTACTGTATACAGGGGAAGCTACAGGGTCAGTCCTCAGTGCTTCTAAGCGCCATGTACTGTATGCAGGGGAAGCTACAGGGTCAGTCCTCAGTGCTTCTAAGCCCCATGTACTGTATGCAGGGGAAGCTACAGGATAAGCCCTCAGTGCTTCTAAGCACCATGTACTGTATGCAGGGGAAGCTACAGGATAAGCCCTCAGTGCTTCTAAGCGCCATGTACTGTATACAGGGGAAGCTACAGGGTCAGTCCTCAGTGCTTCTAAGCGCCATGTACTGTATGCAGGGGAAGCTACAGGATAACCCCTCAGTGCTTCTAAGCACCATGTACTGTATGCAGGGGAAGCTACAGGATAAGTCCTCAGTGCTTCTAAGCGCCATGTACTGTATGCAGGGGAAGCTACAGGATAAGCCCTCAGTGCTTCTAAGCGCCATGTACTGTATGCAGGGGAAGCTACAGGGTAAACCCTCGGTGCTTCCACCATCATGGGGATTGTTCGGCATGGAGTGAATGGCATAACTGTAGTATGGAAGTAATAAATACTGTATTCCCCCTAATGTTATCACATGGGCGTTATACACTGTTGTGCACTAGAGAGGCTGATACTACCCTGCACATATTTTTTTTGGTCCCTTCAGTTTTGCCCTCGTTAGTTGTAAGAAGATAGAAATTATTGTATCAGAAACTTCAATGTTTGGTTACAGAAGTGGTGTTATGAGGAGGGATTTGGACTGACAGTCCATAGCCATGCCAGCTAGCACGATAGAAGCTTATACAAATATGATGACCTGCACCCATCTTCAAAAGGAACTAGAATACTGAGTGAACAGTTTGAAGGCTTCATCAAGAACTATTTAAAGTAGAAGAGGGGGACAGTGAACCAAACATGAAAAAAGAAATCTGCTCCCCCAATAAAGGATGTATTATTTCTGCTGGCAAATGGATCAGGAAGCATATCCACAGCAACAGAAAATGATTCAGAACAAAACCAAATACACACAGGCAGAGAGATGAACATGAACATACCTAGGAACAGGAGAAATAAGTAAACAAATAAAAGTCTAAGAGCAATGTGTTCAAATGCTACGAGTTTAGGAAATAAAATCCCTGAACTAATTGTAATAATGACAAGGGATGATCTTGGATATTGTGGCTATTACGGAGTCATGGTGCGATGAAAATCATGACTGTGACATAGCTATACCGGGATATACTTTATTAAGGAAGGACGGAATGGGAAGAATAGGCGGAGGAGTAGCAATGTATATCAAGGAAAGCATAATTGCTACGTTAATACATAGTATTGAAGAAAAAAACGAGTCCCTTTGGGTGACTATAGAAACAGGGGAGAAAGTGATTCTTCGTATTGGGGTGATCTACAGACCACCAGGTCAGGAAGAGGAACTGGACAATAAACTACTGCAGGACATCACTAAAATGGCATTAAAAGGAGAGGTTATAATCATGGGAGATTTTAATCTACCCAATATAAACTGGGAGGTGTCTGTGGCAAGTTCCACTAGAAGTAGGGACATCCTGAATTCATTGCAGGGAGCCTCCCTCCAGCAATTGGTGAGGGAGCCCACTCGAAAAGACGCAATATTAGACTTAATACTTACAAATGGAGACAGAATATCTGATGTAAAATTTGGTGAAAACCTGGGATCCAGTGATCATCAAGCAGAATGGTTCAGAATAAAGACAGATACTGACTCACCCCATACAAAAACAAAGGTGTTAGATTTTAGGAAGGCTGATATTGCAGGGATGGGAAGATGTGTAAGCCAATCTTTGACAGAGTGGAGGAACATGAAAGGCGCGCAGGAGAGGTGGGAAAATGTAAAAAGTGCAATATTAAAGGCAACAGACCTTTGTATCAAAAGGGTTAGAAAAACCACAAGGAAAAGGAAGCCAGTGTGGTTTGGGAAAGAGGTAACAAGTATTGTGAAAGCAAAAAAGATGGCCTTTAGGAAATACAAGCAGACGCAAAGTAATGAAGACAAAGAGGAGTATCTTGTAAAACAGAAGGAGGCTAAGAAAGTAATCAGATGTGCAAAGGCAAAAGCTGAGGAGAAAATGGCACAGTCAGTGGGTAAAGGGGGCAAAACGTTTTTTAAGTATATAAGCGAAAGTAGAAAAACAGAAGGTGGAATAAAAAGACTAAAGACTGAAAGAGGGAGTCTTGTTGAGGGAGACAATGTAATAGCTGATCATCCTAATAATTATTTTTGTTCAGTATTCACTACTGAAAGGAGAGGGAAAGGGGCCACAGTTAAGTTGCAGGTGTAATCAGAAAAATGAGGTAGGAACAAACACATTTACGGAGAAGACCCTAGCAGAACTTTCCAAACTGAAAGTGGATAAATCAATAAGGCCTGATGGGATACATCCAAGGATACTAAAAGAGCTTAAAGGGGTCCTCCTGGTAACACCATTAACAGAATTATTCAACCAGTCACTAGCTACTGCAGTAATTCCAGAGGACTGGAAAAGAGCAAACGTTGTCCCACTGCACAAAAGTGGAAGCAAGGAAGAGACAAGTAACTAGCGATCAGTGAGCCTGACATCAGTAGTTGGGAAATTGATGGAAATACTCTTAAAAGAAAGAGTCGTAGATTATCTCAAATCCACCAATTTGCAGGTCCCCAAACAGCATGGATTTACTGGGGGGAGATCATGCCAAACAAATCTTTTTGACTTTTTTGACTGGGTGACTAAGGAAATAGATAAAGGGGGGGCCATAGATATACTGTAGCTTATCTAGACTTTAGTAAGGCTTTTGACACTCTTCCACATACGATTCTGTTAAACAAACTGGAAAGCATGGGGTTTTATACAAAGATAGTTGAATGGATAAGATCATGGCTGCAGAATAGGAAACAGAGAGTTGTAGTAAACGGAGTACAGTCTCAGGAGGGAAATGTTACCAGTGGAGAACCTCAGGGATCTGTACTTTGACCAGTGCTTTTTAATATCTTTATTTGTGAAATTGCAAATGGTATTGAAGGGAAAGTATGCCTTTTTGCAGATGACACAAAGGTATGCAACAGGGTAGACACACCAGGAGGAGTAAAACAAATGATTGATGATCTAGGTTAGGGGTGTGCACCGGCCACTTTTCGTGTTTTGGATCTGGATCTTTCTTCGTGTTTTGGATCTGGATTGGTTTTGCCAAAACCACTCTTCCGTGTTTTGGGTTCTGGGTTTTGTGTTTTGGATCTGTATTTTTTTTAAAAAAAGCATGAAAACAGCTAAAATCACAGAATTTGTGAGTTTTTGTGCTCCTATGCTATTATTAACCTCAATAACCTTAATTTCCACTCATTTCCAGTCTATTCTGAACACCTCACACCTCACAATAGTGTTTTTATGTCCAAAAGGTTGCACCGAGGTAGCTGGATGACTATGCTAAGTGACACGAGTGGGCGGCACAAACACGTGGCCCATCTAGGAGTGACACTGCAGTGGCAGACAGGATGGCAGTTTGAAAAACTAGGCCCCAAACAGTACATAATGCAAAGAATAAAAAGAGGTGCAAGATGGAGTTGTCCTTGGGCCCTCCCACCCACCCTTATGTTGTATAAACAGGACATGCACACTTTAACAAACCAATCATTTCAGCGCCAGGGTCTGCCACACGACTGTGGCTGAAATGATTGGTCCGTTTGGGCCCCCACAGAACAAGCTGGCAATTAATCTGTCCCTGCACAAACTGGCTCTACGGAGGCAAGATGTCATCCTCATCCTCCTCATCCACCGATTCCTCACCCTCTTCAGTGTTGTGTACATCCTCATCCTCACAGAGTATTAATTAGTCCCCGCTGGAATTCACCACCACAGGTCCCTCTGTACGTTCTGGAGGCTGGTCTCCCTGGAAGAGTTGATAATTAATTTTATGAACATCATCTTCTCCACATTTTGTGGAAGCAACCTCCTACGCCTTTCGCTAACAAGGTTCCCGGCTGCACTAAACACTCTTTCGGAGTACACACTGGAGGGGGGGGCAACTCAAAAAATAGAGCCAGTTTGTACAGGGACCTCCAAATTGCCTCTTTTTCCTGCCAGTACAGGTACGGACTGTCTGACATGCCTACTTGGATGCTGTCACCGATGTAATCCTTTAACAGACAGACGCATCCTTGTCGCTGCTGCTTTGAGGATGCAGGTGTGGCTACAGCCCACACAATTCACAAAGACAGAAAAAAAAAGAATTTTTTATTTTTTGTGGAGCGCACTTTGAGGGTTACACCACCCTTTAACAGACAGACGCACGCTTGTCACTGCTGCTTTGAGGACAGTATCATATGCAGTGACCAGATGTCCAAACCGGCCCTTGACTTATGACACAGGCGCACGCTTGGCGCTGCTACTGTGTTGATGCACGTGCGGCTACATCGCACACAAGTCACAAACACAGAAAAAAAATGTTTTTTATTTTTTGTAGCACTTTGGGGGTTACACCACCCTTTAACAGACTTATGGGACACAGGCGCACGCTTGGCGCTGCTCCTTTGTTGATGCACGTGCAGCTACAGTGCACACAATTCACAAAGACAGAAAAAAAAATAATTTTTTTGTTGTTTGTGGAGTGCACTTTGAGGATTACACCACCCTTTAACAGACAGACGCACGCTTGTCGCTGCTGCTTTGAGGATGCAGGTGGAATCTAGACGGGATTTGGAACCGGGGACACACTACCTCCATCAATTGTCTAAATCCCACTGCACTAATGGCGGATACCGGAGGCACGTCTAACACCAACATAGCAGCCAAGGCCTCAGTTATACGGTTTGCTTCAGGATGACTGCTGTCCTACTTCATCCTCCTCGCTAAGGACTGTTGGAGGGTCAATTGTTTAGTAAAAGTAGTGATGTTCCTACTTCCTCTCTGGGATGATGAACAACTCCCAGCAGCAGCAACAGCACTAGGAGGAAGTGGTTCTTGATCTTTCCCTATTTTATTTTTATCGGAGAAAGTTTGGTCCTCCATTTATGTTATATTGATATATACGTGCGGCTAAGGCGCACACAAACACAGAAAATATTTTTTTATTTTTGCTGGAGAGTAGTGCACTTTGTGGGTTACACCACCCTTCTTTACTTATGGGACACAGGCGCACGCTTGGCGCTGCTCCTTTGTTGATGCACGTGCAGCCACAGTGCACACAATTCACAAACACAGAAAATATATTTTTTTTTGTTTGGAGTGTACTTTGGGGGTTACAGCACCCTTTAACGGACAAGGCAGCCGGCCTTTTACTTATTGGACACGGGCGCACGCTTGGCGCTACTTTGTTGATGCACGTGCGGCTACTGCGCACACAATTCACAAACACAGAAAAAAAATTATTTTTTGCACTTGGGGGGAGCACCCCTGATGGACAGAGCACCCTCTGGACAACACTACAGCACCCCTTTAGGACTGGGACACTACACAGGACTTTGGAGTGGACACAGCCCCTATGGACAACAGCAGCACAACACTACACTGCACTACACTACACAGCCCAGCCAGCCCTAACTCCCCCCCTCCCTCTTCACTGTCCGCAGTCGAGTGAGAAAATGGCGCCGACGCGTGTACCTTATATAGAATCCAAAATCCCCGAGACCCGGAAGGCGGGATGATGACGTTTTGCCTCGATTTCAGATCCGAGTCAGGCGGGAAAAGTCGAGCCTGACTCGGATCGGGGGTGTTCGGATTTCAGAAATCCGAACCCGCTCACCCCTAATCTAGGTAGACTAGAGGAATGGTCAAGAACATGGCAACTTCAGTTTAATGCCAAAAAATGCAAGATCATACACTTGGGTCTCAAAAATCCAAAGGCTAAAATATAGTATTAATGGCACTATACTGCAAACTACTGAAGAGGAACGGGATCTAGGAGTCACTATTTCAGGTGACTTAAAGGCAAGCAAACATTGTAACAAAGCAATGAGGAAGGCAAGTCAGATGCCTGGTTGCATAGGGAGAGGAATCAGTAGCAGAAAGAATGAAGTGATAGTACCATTGTATAGGTCATTGGTGCGTCCTCATCGCAAATACTGTGTTCAGTTCTGGAGGCCATATCGCCAGAAGGATATTAATACATTAGAGACTGTACAAAGAAGGGCAACTAAAATGGTGCAAGGTCTACACCACAAAACGTACCAGGAAAGACTAAAAGATCTTAATATGTATAGTTTGGAGCAGAGAAGGGAAACGTTCAAATACATGAAGGGTTTTAACAAGGTAAAGGTTGGAGACATTCTTCATAGAAAGAGAAGTATTAACAATAGGACATGTTCTGAAACTGGGGGGTGGTAGGTTCAGGGGAAATTTGAGGAAAAATGACTTCACAGAAAGGGTAGTGGATAAGTGGAATAGTCTCCCATCAGAGGTGGTAGAGGCTAAGACAGTAGAGCAATGTAAACATGCATGGGATAGACAGAAGGATATCCTTCAGAAGAAGTAAGGATCAGTAAGGGTTGAGGTAATATGCAGACTAGATGGGCCAAGTGGTTCTTATCTGCCGTCAAATTCTATGTTTCTATTCATAGCCGCATGTCTGTGCCTGATGTTCATGCATGTTAAATGTATATAAAAATCTGGTGTACGGGTGATAAGCCGATCAAATGTCTGCTTTCATATTTTAAACTAATAGGAAAATGAGTGGACATGATTGGTCACTGTTGGCTCTTTGTGGAGAAGGAGCCATTGATACTTGGTTTCACACTGACCTCACCTATGTTACCAATTAAACCTTGCAGCTCCACAGTATAACTGGCCCTTTTAACCATCTTAGACACTAGATAATATGGCTGCTGTTACACTAAACACTGGTTTATACAGCTCAGAGCACGTAGACAGTACCTGTGGATCATAACCTTAATACAACATGTGTTAGACTCTGATGAAGTGGGAAAGGAGGCAGAACTATATTCAGTGTCCATGGAGCTCTCGTTTCAGGAGGTCTTGCAGAATATGGAACGCCAGGTTTCTCAACTGTTAGTTTCTGTAGTTTCAACAGGACAGGTTCTTGGGAAATCCCTGCTTCAGCAAAACTGAATTGATGACTAGGTCTGTTAGAGCTGTGCAGTTTGCTTCCTAAGGAGTGGCAGCTGTATGCGGAACCATGCAGATAACGTATTGATGATCTAGTATGTGAGTGATGGAAAACTAAGTCCATTATGCATTGCGGATATCCATTGTCTGCTGTCCTATTGTCCACCAATGGTCACTAGGGTGTTGTTTGATTGTGTACATAGTATGAATGGTGTTCAGTACACTGGAGTCTGTATATAAGGAATGTATATCCTGAGGAGGCAGTGGGAGAAAAGCCTGGAGTTGAGGTGTATACAGAATACTGTGAGCACCTGGGCTCCTATACATATAGAGAGATTGAGGCCTGGAGCTGAGGAGTATACAGAATACTGTGAGCAACTGGGACCATATACAAAAGAGAGAGACAGTATAGAGAGATTGAGGCCTGGAGCTGAGGGATATACAGAATACTGTGAGCAACTGGGCTTCTATAAGTATAGAGGGATACTGTCAGTGAACGCACTGGGCGAAAAAAAATGTGGGTCCTAAACCACTGTTTCTGGGGGAAGCAGTCGGGAAGCTGACGGACGTAACCCCAACCACCATCTTCCCGACTGTCTAATCCCGGCAAGGCACGAATGACGGGCGTCGATATCCCAACGCTTATCATTCGACCTACGCCGGGAGCCCGACACCCGGCTTATCGATCGAAGGTAAGCCGGGCGCGGACAGTCGAGGGGGGGGGGCGGGGAGTTTTAGGTTAGGGGCTCCCGGGGGGCACTTAGGGCTAGGCACCCCCCCACCCCCGGGAGGTTAGGTGTAGGCTAGGGAAAGGGGAGGTTAGGGTTAGGCACCCTCAGGGGGAGAGATTAGGGTTAGCCACCCCCTCCCACAGGGAACTTAGGTTTAGGCTGCGGGGAAGGGGGGGGGGGGTTGGGGGGATTAGGGTTAGGCACTTGGGGGAGGGGGGTTAGGGTTAGGCACCCCTAAGGGAGGGTTGGGGGGGGGGGATTAGGTTAATTATACTTTAAGGACGATTGGGATTTCCTCCTCTGTCGGGCTGCCGCTGTCGGGATTAGAACCGCTGGTAAATCATGCTGAATCAGTTTCTGGGTCCCACCGCACATTATGGGGGGTGAAGGCAGGCAGCGGTTGGGACACTGCTGGGGGCAGGTAGCAGTTGTGGTTGAGGGGACGTGCAGCAGTTGGGGTACAGCTGGCGGTAAAGGCAGAGAGAAGTTGGGGTAGAGCTTAGGGCAAGAGGGGAGTAAGGTCAGGCAGAGCTTGAGGTAGAGGAGGGTAGGTGCCAACAGCAGTTGTGACAGTGCAAGGGGGTAAGAAGGGGGCTAGGGGCAGGCAGTACTTGGGGATAGGAAGAGGGCAACGGTAGATAGCAGTTGGGGCAATGGTTTCCTCCTTCTTCCTGCTGGGAGCCCCCCGGCCGGGTCACTGTTGTCTACCTGCAGCTCTCTCCTGTCCCATTATTACTATTAGCAGTATTGTATTTATTAAAGGGAAAAAAAATCACACACACACACGCACATACATCGGCCCCCATAGGGAATAGAAACAAACGCAGCAGGCTCAGGGAATAAACAATAGCATTAAATGAACAGTAACGCCATAGGGTGAAGCAGGTGAGAACAACCAATCTGGCACAGTTAGTGATGCCTAAACATGTAATAGCAGCCCAACAGCATAGTAGTATAGCAAATTATAAACTGGCCAGGGAGCAGGCCAATCTAGCAGTGATACACACTGCCGCACTGGAGGTTCTGGGCAAATAATATCCACTTGTAGAATGCAATGGGGCCAAAGAGAAGGAGGGGGGGTAGACAAGTGACAAAGAAAGGGGTAAAACTAAGAAGAAGACAAAGGGGGACAGCACACCGGGGAAATGAACTATAATGTTAATCAGAGCACGGCAGGATCGAGACTCCCAACGGGTTACTGGCATTGCATAATATTCTGCAGACTGAGCAGGTTGGCGGGCTTTGAGGAAGGAAGGCTGCGATAGGTGGCATTTGGATCAGACAATTTCGGCAGCGATTGGCTGAGGAGATGCTGCTGGCAGCTATTGGTTGAGGAGACGCCGCTGACTTGAGAAAACGCTGCCACCGGTGATTTGGTTGCTGCGGCGCTGCCCACAGCGCGTCGCGTGGGACCTGATCAGTTTTAAAAATGGGTCCCTCAATTTCCTGCACTGCGTAAAAACGCACTATAGTGTGTATTTTGCGATCGCTGCCTTTATAGAGAGATTGAGGCTCGGAGCTGAGGGGTATTCAGAACACAGGGATAATCACACCTGGTGCAATAAGAGAGAAGTCTGAAACAGAGCAATATAGAGAATACAGAGAGAGACCTGGGGCTAAACAGTTAACAAAATACAGAGAGGGAGGCCTGGGGCTGAGCAGGATACAGAGAGAGAGGCCTGGGGCTGAGCAGGATACAGAGAGAGGGAGGCCTGGGGCTGAGCGGTATACAGAGAGAGGGAGGCCTGGGGCTGAGCGGTATACAGAGAGAGGGAGGCCTGGGGCTGAGCGGTATACAGAGAGAGGGAGGCCTGGGGTTGAGCAGTGTACAGAGAGAGGGAGACCTGGGGCTGAGCAGTATACAGAGAGGGAGACCTGGGGCTGAGCAGTATACAGAGAGGGAGGCCTGGGACTGGGCAGTATACAGAGGGAGGCCTGGGGCTGAGCAATTTACAGAGAGGGAGGCCTGGGGCTGAGCAATTTACAGAGAGGGAGGCCTGGGACTGAGCAGTGTACAGAGAGGGAGGCCTGGGACTGAGCAGTGTACAGAGAGGGAGGCCTGGGGCTGAGCAGTATACAGAGAGAGGGAGGCCTGGGGCTGGGCAGTATGCAGAGGGAGGCCTGGGGCTGGGCGGGATGCGGAGAGAGACCTGGGACTGGGCGGGATGCGGAGAGAGACCTGGCACTGGGCGGGATGCGGAGAGAGACCTGGGACTGGGCGGGATGCGGAGAGAGACCTGGGGACTGGGCGGGATGCGGGGAGAGACCTGGGGACTGGGCGGGATGCGGAGAGAGACCTGGGACTGGGCGGGATGCGGAGAGAGACCTGGGGTCTGGGCGGGATGCGGAGAGAGACCTGGGGTCTGGGCGGGATGCGGAGAGAGACCTGGGGTCTGGGCGGGATGCGGAGAGAGACCTGGGGTCTGGGCGGGATGCGGAGAGAGACCTGGGGTCTGGGCGGGATGCGGAGAGAGACCTGGGGTCTGGGCGGGATGCGGAGAGAGGTCTGGGCGGGATGCGGAGAGAGGCCTGGGACTGGGCGGGATGCATAATACGGAGAAAGAAGCCTGGATCTGAGTGTTATACAGGGCTTGTGTATGTGAAGTTCCAAAAGTCATGGGATAGCAGAGTAGGTGGCGTCATCGTGATTTCTTGGAACTGGCCAGACCTGCATCAGTTGTAAGCTGACCACTCCTTAGTCAGTGAGGCTGCTCATGGCAAGGCAGCGTGAATTATCGGAGTTCGAACGGGGCATGATACTAGGTGCCCGACGGATGGGACATTCCTTTCCGAAGTTGTGCAAACATTCAACATTCCTCTACATTGTCACGTGTCTACCAGGCATACCTCATGGGAGGCATTACCACCCACCGTGGACAGCACAGTGGCCGACCACTGGAGCTTAATGATCGTGAGCAGTGGCCTCTGGACAAAATTGTCCGTGGTAACTGACAAGCAACACTGGCTCAAATTACATCCACATTCAATGCAGGAGGTGCCAGATGCCTATCCAGTGCAGCGTTCTTTAGCTTCCATGGGATATAGGACCAGAAGACCCACCTGAGTGCCCCTGTTAACAACATTCCAACAACTGACACAACGCCCCACCTGGGCTCATGAAGTCGCTAATTGGATCCATGGAGACTGGCAACATGTGGCGTGGTGCGATGAGTCACGGTTCAATTTGTTTTAGGTTGGTGGTAGGTTTGGGGCGAGGCGCAGACCCCATGAGGCCACGGACCCCAGTTGTCAACTAGGCACCGTAAAGGCTGGTGGTGGTTCCATAATGGTGTGCTTACGTGGCATGGGTTGAGTCCGCTGGTCCTCCTTTATACATAATTTACTGGTATCAGCTACGTTGCATTGCCTGATGACCATTTGCAGCCCTTCATGAACTTCAAAAATTAAATATTCCAGCAGGATAATTCACTGCATCATCAGTCCCAAGTTGTCCAGAATCTGTTCAAAGAGTATTCTAGAGAGTTATGATGAATGCTGTGGTCTCCATGTTCGCCTGACTTGAACCCAATTGACCATTTATGGGACGTGGTGGAGAGGTCCATTCGCCCCCAAGATCCAGCACCTACAAATATCATGGAGCTGTGGGAAAGCTATCCAGAAAGCATGGGTGAGCATCTCTCCCGAGGTCTTCCGTCCACTTGTGGAATCGATGCCACGTCAAGTTGCTGCACTTCGCCAGGCTAAAGAGAATCCTACACGATACAGGGCATCTGTCCCATGACTTTTGGCACTTCAGTGTAAAATGCACTTTTTTTTGTTTACTTTTTTATATTTTACTAGAGAAACCTGTAATTTAGTTGCTGTGAGTTAGAAAGTAAGGCTGCTATAATGACAGAACGTTGTATGGACAGGTGCTAAACATTGACATTTATTACAAAGAGTTTCTGCCTCCTGGAAGTTTTCGTAGTGTGGATAACATTTGGGGGTATTGACTGGAGTTTCCAGTTCCCAATTTTATACCGAAAAAGTCGCCGTCTTATCCTTTCTGTTTGTTTGTCCTACATAGATTGATGCCTGGGCTTGGCCTACTACAATTCCCGGTCAGTTCACGGGGAGCACTGGAGCACAGGTCCTGACAGCGGATGAAATGAGCAACAGCGGCCCCCAAGCCTGGCTGAAAAAGGTACATATCAAGCAAACCGTTGTGATTATCATAGAGTTATACAGTACATGCTAACCTAGTGCTTAGGGAATGGCCAGTGCTTTCTGCTATCACATTAAGTTAAGGGCAGCACACGTGTATGTTTAGCTACAGTTACATCACAGGGAAGTGTAGTATTGGAGTAATGAGGCGGAAAAGTAATCTTGCTCTGTTTACAACATCGGAGCATGTTTGCACTAGGTCTCACAATAGTACACTTATTTTGTGACTTAAGATTTTCCATCCTAACTTTTTCCCTCTGGTTAAATGATGAATTCTTGTCTTTCCCAAATCCTGTCTGTTTCACTGTTCCTTTTGTGGTGTATGTAGCTCATATGTTAAGAGACAGAAATTCCTCTAAAGATGTTAGGATAAAGCAAGTGATTTACCATTTGTGCCAAAGATACATGAAAGTTGGCCTAGGAGTTTACTCTCCAAATGTGTCCGGAAATTACCGGTTACAGGCCCCTAATTCCCGCCATATACATTTGTACAGCAGATCCCTTGTCCTTGGCCTTAGGCTAGACTTTGGGTGTAGAACAGCAACTGATGGCATGTAGAGAAGTGGAGATGTCGCTGCTCAGGAAAGGAGAGGATTGGCCAGCAGAAGACTTGCTAGGTTGAGCCCGGTGAAGGAGAAGCCACGTGCCATTGGACCGTGGGGAGGCTGTGCACCCGGCGAGGCTGATCGCGTCACCAGAGGACCGTTCCTGTGCTGCTACAGCGGTTTTCGGCTCTCCCCTCTGCATGCCAGACATTGCTGTGATCTATCCCAGAGTCTGGCTTCTACTGGTAATTGTGAGAAGAGAGCGATCTGATTTGGAGTACGATAACATTACGTCCAGGACATTCCTGCCTCTTAACATGTGACGTGACATACACCGAGCTCACGGACAGAGCGGTGCGGTTGTTGTCTTGCATTTTGTTCTGCGCTCTGCCAGGCACAGTGAAACAGACCTTGATGTTGAAAATTCTATCATTACAAAGCAGGTTCTAACGCGGGATCGGACCTTGGCGTGACTATGGCTGGGGTGAATGTCACTCTCAGCCCTTCTTTTATGAAAATGTCCTGGCCTTGAGAGGGCGAATGGAACCCATAAGTAAGTAAGTAAACCCACGGGTGTACAAAGCGAAGGAGAATCCAGCATGGATACAGTTTCTTCTGCATGATCTTGTTAAGTCCGACATGGTTGGACGTGACAGGTCAGAGGCCAGGTGCCTTACTAGCCATGTACACTTTTTTGATGTCTGAAAAAAAAAAAAAAAACGCTTTTAATTTCACCGTTGCAGATTAACCTCATTGTGCAATGTTACAGTGACATAGTGCTGCTAGATAACTCACTAACTTGGGGGAAACATGTTACTGTCTATAGACGTATGTATCTTGCCGCAGTCCAGGATGATCTGATGACAGACTAGCCATTGCCCAGTACTCAGGTGTCAGGATGGAGGTAGGACAGCTATCTGCTTGGGGTAAGCACTTGGTTACAAGAGAGGGGATAGTTCACAAAAGTCACCTGTGAACTTTTACCACTCTGTGTGGAAACTTGTTGCAGGGTCAAATCCTTGTAGCTGCCTTGTGTCCGCGGTCACTGCCTGCTCCACTATCACCACACTGCAGCCACAGACCCATAGGTATGTAAGCATTTCAAGAGTTTTTACAACTGTGATTTACTTTGCGTTGTAAAAATAGCGTGCTGGTTTACCTTCAAAGCAATCCTGATTGTACAGTAGTAAAAGTAAATAAACTTCTGCCATTTGTTTTTTTTTTTCCCCTTGTGTGGAAGCCCAACTTTAGAGGACTAACCCGTCACCCTTTTCAGGATTGTTTTTACGATAGGGACGTCTGTATTGCAGTCTTTTCAGTACCATTTTGATAACTTGGTTTAGCTGTGTACTCTTTCTGCATGGGATAAGCGTTTTACATTGCTGGTAACTTGCACACATCTATAGAGAATACTGGTCAGGGGGTCGGAAAAATCTGCATCGCAGTATTGTACATAGTGGATTTGGGGCATTTTAAAACCTACATTAACACTTCGGCCGGCTATTTTCTTTCTCTTTTGTCGATCTTCTAGGATCAGTTCCTAAAGGCTGCACCCGTAACTGGGGGGAGAGGGGCTTTGCTGATGAGAAAGATGGGATGGAGAGAGGGAGAAGGGCTCGGACGTCATAATAAAGGAAACGTTAATCCCATACTTGTTGATTTTAAGACTGATCGCAAAGGTACGTTACGTGCACAAGTGCTTTATAAGAGTTTGGTGTAAAGATTGTACAATTATAAGTATTAATAAATCGCTTAGTCACTACTACCTACAGTGACACCACGTTTAACTGACCTGCTGAAACTGTGGGGATAAAACCAACGTGGAGCTAAATAGAGGACCAGCTATCATTTTTCAACACCACTTCAAAATGGCTGTGAAAAAGGCTGAGTGCGAGGACCAATCAGAAGCTGATTGGACCTCCTGATTTGTTTTCCCACTCACATCACCCCTCTTCAGCCTCGCACAGCACAGACTTTTGAGAACAACCATGGTACCCTGGGGAAAACGGCTGTATGGAGAATACAGCATATAAATCAGGAAACTATGACATCACTGACTGAATACTAGGTTTTCACTAGTATTCAGTTAGAATACTGCCCATCAAATTAATAAGAGCCAGTGACATCACTGACTGAATACTAGGCATTCACTAGGAACCAGTGACAGGCTTCATTCCCAGCGATATCAAATTACTAGGAACCAGTGACGAAACAGAACCTGCGGCTCCTGAAATTACCAGGAACCAGAGACATCGCTGAGAATGCGGCTTATCCAGATAGTAGGAACCAGTAACATCACTGAGAATGCGGTCCATCAATTACTAGGAACTAGTGACATCACTGAGAATGCGGCTTATCCAGTTTCTAGGAACCAGAGACATCGCTGAGAATGCGTTCCATCAATTACTAGGAACCAGTGACATCACTGAGAATGTGGCTTATCCAGTTACTAGGAACCAGTGACATCACTAGGAACCAGTGACATCACTGAGAATGCGGTCCATCAATTACTAGGAACCAGTGACATTACTGAGAATGCAGCTTATCCAGCTACTAGGAACCAGTACCATCGCTGAGAATGTGGCCCATCCTTTTACTAGGAACCAGTGACATCACTGAGAATGTGGCCCATCCTTTTACTAGGAACCAGTGACACCACTGAGAATGCAGCTTATCCAGCTACTAGGAACCAGTGACATCACTGAGAATGTGGCCCATCCTTTTACTAGGAACCAGTGACATCACTGAGAATGCGGCTTATCCAGTTACTAGGAACCAGTGACATCACTGAGAATGTGGCCCATCCATTTACTAGGAACCAGTGACATCACTGAGAATGCGGCTTATCCAGTTACTAGGAACCAGTGACATCACTGAGAATGCGGCTCATCCAGTTACTAGGAACCAGTGACATCACTGAGAATGCGGCTCATCCAGTTACTAGGAACCAGTGACATCACTGAGAATACGGCTTATCCAGTTCCTAGGAACCAGTGATATCACTGAGAATGCTGCTCATCCAGTTACTAGGAACCAGTGTGACATCACTGAGAATGTGGCCCATCCTTTTACTAGGAACCAGTGACATCACTGAGAATGCGGCTTTATCCAGTTACTAGGAACCAGTGACATCACTGAGAATGTGGCTTATCCAGTTACTAGGAACCAGTGACATCACTGAGAATGCGGCTTATCCAGTTACTAGGAACCAGTGACATCACTGAGAATGTGGCCCATCATTTTACTAGCAACCAGTGACATCACTGAAAATGTGGCTCATCCAGTTACTAGGAACCAGTGACATCACTGAGAATGTGGCCCATCATTTTACTAGGAACCAGTGACATCACTGAGAATGTCGTTTATCCAGTTACTAGGAACCAGATACATTGCGGAGAATACAGCTCATCAAATTACTAGGAGCCAGTAACATTGCGGAGAATACAGCTCATCAAATTACTAGGAACCAGTGACATCACTGAAAATGCGGATTATCCAGGTACTAGGAACCAGTGACATCACTGAGAATGTCGTTTATCCAGCTACTAGAAGCCAGTGACATTGCAGAGAATACGGCTCATCAAATTACTAGGAACCAGTGACTTCACTGAGAATGTGGCCCATCCTTTTACTAGGAACCAGTGACATCACTGAGAATGCGGCTTTATCCAGTTACTAGGAACAAGTGACATCACTGAGAATGTGGCCCATCCTTTTACTAGGAACCAGTGACATCACTGAGAATGCGGCTTTATCCAGTTACTAGGAACAAGTGACATCACTGAGAATGCGGCTTATCCAGCTACTAGAAGCCAGTGACATTGCGGAGAATACAGCTCATCAAATTACTAGGAACCAGTGGCCCATCAATTTACTATGACTTTTAGCTTTGCCGAACAAGTAGGATAGCAGTTCCCACTCCATTTCATTAAGTCTTCACTTGTCTGCCGTATGGTGATAAAGCTGAGTGCTAGAGTTTTAGCATTAGAAGACTGGAGGACAAGATCATACAGTAATATATTATGTGTTTAACTCCTAGGTTTGGTAGCAGACGGAGAAAAAGCCTCCAACAAACTGGCATTACCAGCAATGAAGGATCTTTCTGGTGAGTTGTTCCGCAGTTAATTATCGCGCACACTTCCAGATTTGCTGTATACACAATGAAGCAGTATTCTGCCAGACTTTTAGTGGATGTGTTCAACTTAATTTGAAATGGCAATTCCTTCTTTTACATCAAGAACATTTGCAAATGGCTTCACTTTAATGGATCTCTGGTTTGGCAAAATTTTCTCTCGTTGCCTATGCCTGTTCAATTTGACTCCTGTTTTTGCTGTCTCCACAACGTGACAATGACTGACAGTCCCAGAGCTATTACAGGCTCATAGCACTTCACCTGTCAATCATCAGGTAGTAACTGTTACTATGTTGCTTAAAGGTACAACTATGCTTTAATGTAAGATACCTGAGCATGGTTTTGGTTGTGACACCGTAAAATGTAAAGCGTTAGCGTGTGATGCCAGCGTCCATATCCCAACATGTCTGGAAGACATCAAGTAACTAAAAAACTAATATTTTCAGGAAAACATCCCATCTCTGTTCTGATGGAGCTCTGCAATAAGAAGAAATGGTCTCCGCCTGATTTCGTGCTCGTGGATGACACCGGCCCAGAGCATCGCAGACGGTTTCTTTTTAGGGTAAGTACTATCTGCTTAAACAATCAGAGGCCTCATTCACACAACTCTCCAATAAATTAAGAGGGGTTGAACACATTTTGCACAAACCGTGCCTTATCAACCGTTGGGCTGCAGCTTAGGGCGGCAGGATTTGGAGAGGCACCAACAGGGGTGATTTGGTCTCTAAACACTTGTGGCTGCCCCTCGGCAGGGAACAGCAACCCTCTAATTTTGTGCTGTGTATCAGCCACGACTGATCTGTCTCTCCCATGCCCCTGGCCACACTCCTCCGCTTCTCCTTCCTTGCTAATTTTTTTACACTGACACTGCAGAGTCAGGTAGAGCTGCTGGCTACTTACTAACAGAACTCGCTGCTCCTCCTCCATAGTGTAGCCTGGACTGGCATGTG
Organism: Taudactylus pleione; assembly: GCA_031769625.1. Lineage (NCBI taxonomy): Eukaryota > Metazoa > Chordata > Amphibia > Anura > Myobatrachidae > Taudactylus > Taudactylus pleione. The sequence continues at coordinate 862,905 of JAUIMM010001084.1, forward strand.
GTACGTGCACTTAACCACCCGCCGTGGCACAATCACGAACTGAGCCCCTTCAATCTGAGCGGTCTGTATAATGTTTTTTATTTTAAGGTGACCACTCATGCTCCCTGTATTGTACAGCGGTCACATGGATGCTGTCTGTATTGCATGCGCTCTGTATTGCATAGCGGACACGAAGATGGTGAGTGCTGTCTAAAATGAAAGCCATACTACTTGCATGATGGACATTTGTGCTTGGGGAGCGCTATGAATGCACTAGCCTAGAACAATTTATTTGGGCCCTATCAAAGCTCTGTCTGCTTTTCATTGGGAAACAGGTGGGGGTTGGGTTTGGTTACTTCCTTTTAGACTGGTGAGCTAATTTCATCCTTTAAAGGAACTACTGAGAAATGTGGTGACTGATACAGATGTAAGGGAGTGAGAAAAATGAAAATCTCTTAATTGACAAATCATGTCTACATGTATGAATTTCCTACTCTTAAATTAATTTGTAATTTCTCATCACAATCCTGTACATTATTTTCTTCTACTGTGGCAGGTTACAGTCAATGGAGTTTTATGTCAGCCAAGCCAATCGAGCCTTTCCAAGAAACTGGCCAAGGCCACAGCGGCCGCTGCAGCCCTCCAGGCCTTGGGCGCGTTACCGAAGGAGAACATGACCTTAACATCCAACTTTTGCAGCGCCTCCACTAGTACGTTGTAGGTGTCAATACAGTTATGCCTCATTATCCAAGTATTCCAGAACTGAAAAAATAAAATAAATGAAAATTCTTGTGGCCATAAGCAAGCGCCCAAATATGTCTACTTGTACTACCCATGCAAACTCTGAAGATTATTTTTTTTTTTTTATTGCATGACTAATGTGTTCTGTAATTCTGAGCTGAAGGAGTCTGTTGCTTTTGTAGGTGAAAGCTTGCTTTGAAAATTTCGTGTTGTGGTTTATGGAAGGCGCGATGGTTCTCATTCTTTGTACAGTTGTTTGTATCCGTGACGGAGAGACTTTGTTTAAATCCTAAAACGGAAGATCTCCTTAAGCATCTGTTTAAGGGGCTGACCCACTGACCACTGAAAGCCATGTAGTCCCAAGACGCAGAGTCCAGCCACAAAGCTCTATTTCCGGTGAGACAGGTATGCTTTTGTAGTAGGAGCAAATGGCGGGGGTTCTCCAGCCGTTCCGGAATCCTCTCTCTGCTAAAGGACATTACTTCTGCTTTCACAATGTGGGCTATCCTACTTCATCATAGATGGTTTAATAGGGGTCGTAGGATTAAACCACTAAGCCATGTGCCAAAAACTGGCATAACCTTTCAAATATTGATTGTACGCCCAAAACCCAAAGCTGAGTAATGATTTGATGAAAAGACACCAGCATAACCCATTGTAAAACCAAAGTTCTCTCCCCTAGGAATCAGAATTTGAGTAGAAATATGCCCTTTGTTACTGCACATGTAAAGTTAGTTTCTCTTGATTCTCCCATCTCAGCCCAGAGAAAGAGGTGCCCTCTTCAGAAGTCCATATTGCTGATCCCGTCACATGACAAAGTCCTGCCTCTTTCCAATTATGTTTGTGCCTGTGATTTATATGTGATTGGTTTTTTTTTGTTTTTTTTTATCTCTGTATTTTGTAGCTTCAGCAATGGAGCTAAACTATCTTGGCCAGAACTGTGGTCTGTAAGGGACCTGATGTCGCTTACTTGTAAATAAATCTTAATAAAACGCTGGTACCAATAATGATGTTTTATGAGTGATTAATCCCGTGGATGTAGTGGGGGGGGGGGGGGATATAATAACCAAAAGCACTGAAGCATATTGTTGAACCAACTTACTGGGCCACAGGCTTGTATAGATTGCATGCAGTTAGTGGTCACCTGGGGGCTCCATTACCTGCATAGAACCACTAGTAATGTATTTTATTAGTACTGTTGTAGCTAGGTACACACTGTAGAATTATCGGGCCGATCAGCCAATAATCGGTAGGCATGATGGTTTTGGACAAACGCAAAAAAAACCACTTTCAATTATCCAGTCGTTCAGATTTGTCAAAAGACGTCGGTTACAATGTCACCATATTGTATAGTGTGTGGGCATTAACCATAACCTGACCCTATTTACAAATGCAAATTATCGATCTGTGTGCTTGAAAATCGATACTGCCGATATCCAGACCTTCCACTGGCAGAAACATTGTGTCATGTGTCTGTTCAATCAAAAATTGAGTAGCTAGCGATACTGGTGTAAATGCGAATTGCAGAAGTAATGTACAAACAACACTTAGTTTAATTATTATTATTTTGTTTAATTTTAATGGTAATGACTATTTAGCAACTTCTAATCCTTTTAAACACCAAATGAATAAAAGTGTATATGTTGTAATTGCAGAAATGTATACAAAATATGCAAATAGTGCTATAAAATCAAAGATTTTTTTTTTAAACTTAATAAACGACACTGCTGTTTCCTTCTTTCAAACACATATATTAATTTATATAATAACATACACTATTGTCATTATCCTTTATATGGTGCCACAAGGGTTCTGCAGTGCCTCACAAAGTACATAAACAAATGAGCAAACAAGAAAACATCAACTTACAGTACAAAACAATGCAGGACAAGGACATCATTTATAAACATTGCTGCAATAGCGATCATAACAAAAACAGCAGGACGTCAGCAACCAAATGTTAGGTGCCCTTGTGGGGAGTTTGGAGTAGATGATCGTATGAGCAAGGGAAGGAGAAGCACATGAGGGAAGAGGGTCCTGCACGTGAGAGCTTACATTCTAAAGGGGAGGGGCAGACAGTGAGGAAGAAGCATGGAGCAGTAGGTTAGGATATGTGCTGGAAGGCATTGATGAAGTAGTGGATCTTGAGAGCTTGTTTGAAGATTTGTAGAGAGGTGCGGAGTCTGAAAGGGAGAGGTGGGGAGCAGCACGGGCAAAGTTTTGGAGGCAGGAGTGGGAAGAAGTGATCAGTTGGCAAGAGAGGCGGCATTCATTTGTTGAGCGAAGTGGGCGGGTAGGAGTGTGAAGTAAGATGAGATCAGAGATGTAAATGGGAGAGGATTGGGTGAGGGTTCTGTGAGTGAGTGTAAGAACCTTGAATTGGGTTCTGGGAGGGGAAGGGGAGCCAATGTAGGGTTTGTAGGAGAGGGGAGGTAAATGTAGAATGTTTGGAGAGGAAGATGAGCCGAGCAGCAGCATTGAGGACAGATTGGAGAGAGGTGGGAGTCAGGGAGGCCAGATAAGAGGAGGTTGCAATAGTCCAATCTGGAGATGACCAGTGAGTGGATGAGGGTCTTTGTTGCCTCCAGGGTGAGAAAGGGTCTGATCCTGGAAACATTTTTGAGATGGAAGCGACAGGACTGTGAGAGATGCTGAATTTGTGGTTTTAAGGAGAGGGAGGAGTCCTGGATAACTCCAAGACAGCGCACTTGGGGGCTAGAGGAGATAGTTATGCAGTTAATAGATAATGAAGTTGTGGGCAGTCCTAGACATATTAAGTTTAAGAAAGCGCTGGGACATCCAGGAAGAGATAGCAGAGAGACAGTTGGCGATACGAGTGAGGAGAGAGGGGCAGGGGTCAGGAGAGGACAGGTGGGGCTGAGTATTATCAACTCTTTTGACCTCCAATATCTCTATGCTGCTAAGTTCACCTAAAGAGAACGTATAGAGGTAGAATAGGAGATGTCCCAGAACAGAACCTTGGGGAACACCTAGTGGAAACGGGGGGGGGGGGGAGGAGACATGAGAGGAGCCAGAGAGGTAGGGGGTCAACCAGGAGGGAATCGTTATGATTTACCGCAGGACCCATGCCCGGAGGTTTGAATCCCGACAGCGGCATCCCGACAGAGGAGGAAATCCTGATCTTCCCCAGGTAAATACTAACCTATTTCTACCCCCTAACCCTCCCTTAAGGGTGCCTAACCTTCCCCCCCCCCCCAGTGCCTAACCCTAATCCCCCCTCTAAGTGCCTAAACCTAACCCCTCCCCTAGCCTAAACCTAACCTCCCAAGGGAGTGGGATCACTCACAATTTTGCCTAAGAACACAGCCATGAAAAAAGAATGGTACCAAAACATCCTCCAAGAGCAACTTCTCCCAACCATTCAAGAACAGTTTGGTGACAACCCATGCCTTTTCCAGCATGATGGAGCACCTTACCATAAGGCAAAAGTAATAACTAAGTGTCTTGGGGAACAAAACATCGAAATTTTGGGTCCATGGCCAGGAAACTCTCCAGACCTTAATCCCATTGAGAACTTGTGGTCAATCCTCAAGAGACGGGTGGACAAAATTCCACAAATTCTGACAAACTCCAATCATTGATTAGGCAAGAATGGGCGGCCATCAGTCAGTATGTGGCCCAGAAGCTGAATGACAGCATGCCAGGGCAGATTGCAGAGGTCTTGAAAAAGAAGGGTCAACACTGCAAATATTGACTCTTTGCATAAACTTAAAGGCTTTTATCGACAATTACATTGACACTTATGAAATGCTTGTAATCTTACTTCAGTATCCCATAGTAAGTTGACAAAAAGGTCTAAAAACACTGAGGCAGCAATCTTTGTGAATACCAATACTTGTGTCTTTCTCAAAACTTTTGACCATGGCTGTATGTAACCCTCACCAGGAAGGAAGGGGTGAGAGGACTTTTTCTTATGGACAGGAGGTTATCATTGCACTTGGCCTGGGGGAGAAAGGAATACTCCCTACAGATGTCTTCTCCTCGGCGGTCTTATCTTAGCTATATGATCACTTCTTGGGTGCCTGGAAGATAGGTTGTGCAGCACTGCTGTTCTTGTGGCTGAGGATTGCGTCTGCTGCTGGCCTGAAGCTCCTATGTAACACTTTTTTTTGCAGATTGTTATCTGTAAATATGGTATGAAGGAGTTGTTACACTGTGATTCTATGAGACCTGGAAATCATGAACGGTTTGGTGTCCTGAGGGTATGCAGTCGGGAAGCCGTCGGACGTAATCCCGACAGTCGGCTTCCCGATTGCTTTATCCCGGCAAGGGTTAAATGACAGATGTCTAAATCTAGACGCCCGTCATTTTGCCGGTGCCCGGCATCCCGACCGAAGTGATGCCGGGCGCCACTGCCGACAGTCGTGGGGGGGGGGGGGGGTTAGGTTTAGGGCTCCAAGGGGGGGGATGACTTAGGGTTAGGCACCCCCCCTGGGAAGTTAGGGTTAGGCTATAGGAGGGTTAGACACTCCTGGGGGGGACTTAGGGTTAGGCACCCCCCCGGGGACTTGGGTTTAGTCGGCGGGGAAGGGGGGGTTAGGATTAGGCACCCCTAAGGAGGGTTAGGGGGGGAGGTTAGTTAATACTTACCTTGGGACGATCCGGTGGTAATTCATACCGATTCCGTCCAGAGGACCAAGTTTGGGAACATGTGGTCTAGACGATCACAAGCAGCAGGGAGACACTAGAATAGGGACAGTCATTGAAAAGTGAAGCATGTCATGATCAATGTAGGTAGCAAATCAAGAATAAAAGTGGAACCACCACTAAAGAAAATAAAACAAAACTTCACTGGCAAACCCATTACATGCATGTGCATTGTCTCCAGTCTTAGGATATAAATGTAGACTCAAAAAGTCCTCTCTGAGGGCCTGATTCAGAGCCGGACGCTCGTTCAGAAAAAGGGGCTGGCTATTTAAATTGAGCGCTCGCTCTTTGCGGTCTGTTGACGCCTCTGTCTGAGCGAGCGAACGAAACATGCGCTCGCTATTTTGTAAAGACGCCCCTTGGCCGCTCGCATCATATGTCATCTCCGCTATTAGATTAATCGAGTACATCGAAAGGCGTATGAACTGCTCGCTATTCTTGTGGTAGCATTTTCCTACCGCAATCATGCGAGCAGTTCAGGCTAAGAGACAACCAAGTGACGTGGTCGATGATGCTGCTTTATTAATTATGCACACCCTTAAAACGCCCGTTTTGACAGTTTGGCACGCCTGCGTTCGGATCTCCACTCCCCGTTTTCAAGCACCTTCCCCTGTTACCACCCACAAACGCCTCATTCTGTCACTTAAATTAGCAGGCATTCACTATTTTGCGAGCACGCGATTTCCGACCGCACTGACTGGCGCCTGCGCATTACGACCCATGCGCAGATGTGCGAACATCGTTTGGAGCGAATGAGCGGCCGCTTACGAGCGGCTCTGAATCGGGCCCACAGTCCACATTTGCTCCATCTGTCCATGTGCTGTGAACGCGGCGGAAGCTGGAATCCTCTTTCCGGCGGAGATGGTTCCGTGCAGTACTCCGCAAGTCCCAACGGTCTCCAATTGCCAGCTGGTGTAATGGCCCCTACACTGCTAACGTCTTAGCCGATTCCGATGTATCAGAACAACAAATAGTCAATAGCGTGCAGTGTAGTGTGCGGTCCAGTGGGGTCGTCAGCCGCATCGCCTGATCTTTTGTACAAGCAGAAATATCAGGCGATGCACCTGACTATCCCTTGTGGTGGGGGCCGGTGTATCGAGTGGTCGGGCACCAGATCACCCAGTATGTACAGACCGCTCTATATTTTAGGCCTGGGATCGCGGGTCGCATAGCTGGGTACACAGTTGTTTAGGGTGTACCCATCTTGGAGAAGTGTCCATGAAAATGGCCCTGGGGAGAAGGCTGGATCCATAGGTGGGGATAATTATTTCACTTGTAACTCTGTATGAGACCTGGAAACTTGTCCTGTTCCCTGAGGACAGGAGATGAGACATTGTGGCCAAAGAGATGCACTCGGTCTGCTGTGGCATTTACACAGTGTTGAATTTATACTTATAATGGATTTATCCTTTTTTCCCCCAATATTCAACTGTCCAGTTTTGGTGAACCCGTGCGCACTACATAGACTCAGATACGCTCTTCTGCATATCACTGGTTTATCGGTTATTTGCTTTCCAGTCACCTTCCTATCTGATTGAACCAGTCAGGTTTTTATACTCTGTCCTCGCACTAACACTCACTGGCTGTTTTTGTGTTGCAGACAATACTTCGTAAATTGTGTGCGAAACTCACATGAGACAATTACCTTGTGAAATACTGAAACCACCCCCCAATCATTCCGTGGTCCGAGTCTTTGTTCACTTTTCTTCCATATTCCGGGGTTTTGCCTGAACAACTAACCTTCTCGCTATCCGCAATGAGTTGACACCACTGCTCTGACACAAAATAGTTCCTAGAAATCTTAATTAAACAAGCTCTGTATTCTTATACAATTGCATCAGAGCATTATACAACAGAATCCCATCTGTGTAGCCCAAGTGATGTTACCTACAGAAAGGATGGCACCTGGCCTGAGTGACCCAGACACCTCCCAGAAAGTAAAAATGGACCTGCTCCATTTCCCCTGGTTCTATTACTCCACTCATATGTCTTGGCTATTAACCAAGTAACATCACAGCGCTACAGACTGATACAAGAATCAGTGACTATGTCAGCACTCATTGAACTCAAACAAAATACAGTAAATCACAAGAATGAACATCAATTACACTGGGGAACAGTCAATCTGTTGCCAGGGATTTAAGAGTCGTTTTCGATTAATTTTGTGCTCCTGATCGTGAATATGCCATGCTTATTTTTCAATTTGGTTCTAGTTTTTGAGATATGCATATGTCTTTAATTATTTTTTATTCTTATTAAATTTGATACAGAAAAATGTTATAAAAAGATAATTACATACATAAGTGTTAGGAAGCTATGAGAACCATTTTTTTCAGGATTTTCTTTGATATTCTTGTTGCGGGCAGTATGCAGCCACCAGCAGTAATCAGCCATCATGTGACGATCCCACCTTCCTTGACATCTTTCTTCTACTACCTGAATATCCTGGTGGAACCGATCACCCTGTTCTTTGTTTAAATCTCCTAGATTGGACGGGACGTGATCTAAATGGCTGTTCAAAAAATGTACTTTAATACTCATGTTGGCACCTACCTTCTCAAAACATTTTAGCATGTTGTGGACTAATTCATGATAGTTTTCGGTCTTGTAATGGCCTAAAAAATTGTTTAATTACAGACACATAACTCAGCCATGCTTCAGATTTGGTTTTAGTCATAGATGTGGTAAAATTTGGATCCTTCACCAGTTTCCGTATCTGTGGGCCTTCAAAAATTCCTGCCTTTCATTTTTTTTCAATTTCTAAGATGGAAATGTTCGACAAATATACGTGGAACAATCGCCTGACTTTTACAAATTGTTTCATTAAACCCAGTTTGACATGGAGAGGCAGAAGTAGGAAATTATTTTTTTTTTTCAGCAGTGCACTACGACACCTCCTCCCAGCGTTGGTGAGGAGATATGAATGTGTTATGTGTCTTACACATGACTACCAGCTACGTTATCACAAATAAAACAAATTCTTGTTATTGTTGAAAGAGGGTAGTTGTTAACAGAAACTACTTAAGGCGGATATCCACTACTAGATATACAAACGAGAGCACGATTACGACTTTGCAATCGTGCTCTTGTTTGTATATCTAGTGATGTGCCGAGACTGAACGTTCACTCGTTCAGTCTAGGCAGCATGAGATCAAGACACGGACCTCTCTGCAATACACGGGAAAGGAAACACAGTCACAGCCTGATGACGCCGGACACTCGCATGTTGTGAGTGTCCGGCGTCATCAGGCTGTGACTGTTTCCTTTCCCGTGTATTTCAGAGATGTCCGACGGCAGCAAGAAGAGAACAGTAGGTGGTCTCTATTGTTCCCCATACATGCTGAACCTGACTGGATCGTCAGGTTGTCCAACATGTACGGGCGATGATAGATAGCAAAAATGACCAGCGGGCACGCGCATCGCTGGTGGTATTTGTCATTTACCTGCCCGATTTGCGGGCGATTGCACGATAACTACATTATCGTGCAATCGCCTGCCAATATCGCCTAGTGGATACGCGCCTTTAGTTTTGCTTTTTTAAGTAAAGCAGGCCTAGACTAGAAAGGTACTTCAAATGGAGAAAATAATAGAATTTTATAATTTTTCATTAATTTGAAAACTGGAGCCAATTCAGCTATAGCAAAGATCTAATGCGAAAATAGGACCTGCGAGTACCCCCAAACCGATCTTAAAACCCTTGACATAAAAAATCGGATTTATTTGATTTAAATCCGATTTTTTTTTTTTTTTATTAAAATTGTTTTTAAGTAAACTGTTTCATTTTAGATGTCTACACCTTGTTTTAGTAATACTGTTCTCATGTCAAAAATTGTTCATGTAACAAAATAGAATAAATATACACTAAACAGTTGCATCAAGTAGTACAGTTAGGCTCTGAATTTTAATCATTAAGTTGTTTGAGTCTGAGTCAAACATGTACATGTCTTTGTCCACATCCTCACGTTTGTCCTCAACAGAAAAGGCTCTGCAACCAGCTTAGCTGCTTTTTCATTTCCCAATCTGTTGTGTGTTTTGGTGTACAAAACCTTACGTCAAAAATCCTTTCAATTCCTGCACTTGATGAAGTCGGTCATGGTACTCCAGCGTACGTCACTTAGTAGTATAAGCCTTTTTCCACCTGCTTCTTTGTATTTAGCTGCTGAAAAATTTACATTTCTGAAGTGCTTAATAATAACAATATGTTCCTTAACTCCTGGAATGTTGAGGTCATGTGCTTGTTCAGACTTCGAAAGTGAAAGTGAAGAGCCATGAGAATCCCAAAAGTGAAACTGAAGAGCTATGGCGTATCTCCTATACACTGATAACGCGATTTGTTCTATATTTATTTATAAACCTTACTTGTTATAAGAAATTAAATCATTCACACGACTACAGATTCTAAAATAAATTACAATGCTTTTACTTAAAGACAGTGTAATTATACATGTATTTTATTTCTACTGCAGGGTCCATAGGGTATCGGCGATGGTGACAGACATCCAGGCACCACAGAGTTAAATTTTCAGCCTCCCAGGATGCACTGGGGTCCCTCTCCTATACCCTGCCCCCGAGCCTCAGGCCACTCAGTTTTCGTCGGTGCCTGGCCGGACCAGTCGCACCATACAGAGGGGGGTCTTTTCAAGGCCCCTGAAGATTTCTTCGCAGCTGTGGCTGCACAACTAGAGTGCTCCAGCATACGACAGTCAGTATTGACGTCCATGCTGTCACTCTTATACCCCGCCGTTACCAGAACGCCGGTACCGATCCGGGGATGCTGGTTGGTAGCTGGGGTCACAGCTGCACGGGGGACAAGGTAAGCGGCGGGGTCCCGCGGTGGGCACCCGCCGGTATCACAGTCCTTTTTGGTTCCCAGGCAGGGGGCTCCCTGGGGACCGGCTGTGTGTGGGGCCAGGTACTGATCCTGCACCTTCCACTAGACCACCAGGGACAGCGGACCGCAGCATGTGCGGGACAGCGCTGCGTCCCAGGGGTTAATAGCAGGCCAGGGGAGAACGCCTTCCCTGTCTCACAGCCAGCATCTCCCCCGCTGCACAGTGCCATTCCACAGCGGTCTGAGCGGGCTGTGTCAGCGCTCCTCCCCCAGGCCCGCCTCCTCTCTGCTCCTCGGTGGCCATTTTCTCACTACATGTGCTGGGAATGACAAAAGCTGCTGGAAGCTGTTACAGGTGCCATTGCGGTCCGGGTCTCCCGCATACCTCTCCTTCAATCAAGGTCAGTGTATGCAGCACTGTTTCCTACCAGGCTCTGGTCTGTGTAGTTGATCGCAGTGCTTGTAATGCAGGATGTTATCGGTGCATTGTATGTGACTTAAATGCTAGCGCTGTTTGCCTGTACTTTCATTTCTGACTGTCAGCCTTTTTCCTATCCCTGTTCTTCTGCTACAGCCCTTGCGGTGCAGTGTTGCAGGGTGTTTATTACCTCACAGTAAACGTGGTTTTTCTGTGTGGGAGGTCACATACACTCCGTTCACACTCCTCATGTCTGAAAGTGAACGAGGATATCCTCTTCCAGCTATAATGTACTGATATCATGTGCAGTTAGCGGAGGGATATGTAGACGCTGAGGGTTTATGGAGGGCATGTTGTATTATATATCACGCCCCATTTCTGTCACTGTGCCTGCACAAAAAGGGGACTGCCCTCGACTGGCTAAGATGCTTACAGCCCTTGTGGGCAACGCCTCCTGCGTTTCCCCATAGGGGTTATCGCAGCGAGTGGTGGTCTCATCACATGCACGGGTCCCTGGACAGTTGATGGTACCCCAGTGTATCCTGTTTTTCGCCCCACCAGGTCTCGCATGAGCCTGTGTGGGTGAATTTATTGTCCAAATGGTATAGCACCTGATGGACGTTTTACAGGGGGAGTCACCATTTCGGCCTTCTAAACGGCTTTTCGGGTCTCAGACGGGTAAGGCCATGACGTCTGATGCCGGTGACATTATTGACTTCTTCAGACACGAGCCCCTTAGTGCAAAGGAGGTGTAGTCTGGATCTAAAGTCTATATACCTGGCCTTATACGGACAGTCCGTGCGGCTTTGGTTATTACATATCCCCTGTGGCTAAATCCAAATATGCCTTCTTTAAGGATAAGGGTGTTGCCACTGTAATTCCTCTATCTGGTCAGGTGGATCATTTAGAGGAGGCGTGGAAAATCCGGGTAAGCGGTTCCAGCCTCAAAAACGGTTGACCTTTTGCATACCCCTTTGCGGATAATTATTTTTCCGAATGGGAGTTACCTTTATGGGTAGATTCTCATGTTACACGCCTAGTGAGGAGTGCTACGTTGCCCATGCCCTCCAGGTCCTCCTTGAGGGAGGTTACACATTGCAAGGTGCAAATATATCTAAAATCCAAATTATTGCCTTGCTGGAGGGGCTTCCCGGCCGGCTATGGCCGTGTGCTGGGGGGCCAGAGCCATGGAGCGCTGGGTAGGTAACTGGATCTCTGCACACTGACTCTGCCACTATCCACCAGCAGAGCAGGTGGATAGTGGCAAATTCTCAGAGACTTAGCTACGTTCATAATGAGACAGTCTTACATATAGCCTGCTCCTTTCCAGAATCTCCTCGGCAGCAGTAGCGGCTCGCCGCTCCCTGTGGTTGCGCTCTTGGAAAGCGGACGCAGATTCCACTTGGTATGCTTTGCCTTTTACGGTATAGGTCCTGTTTGGCCCTCTTCTGGACACAATTGTGGCCCCGCAGGTAGCAGCTACGTCTGCGTGTCTGCCATCGGCTACAGTCCCATCGGGGTCTGGGGCTTCGTCTTTTCGGCCCTGTGAGGCATGGGTAAGTCTAAAATATAACTTTCCAAGACAGTCAGTAGCCAGGAAATCTGCTCAACCATAAGAACAGGCTTGGAGTACAAGACGTCCTACTCCCAAGTTGGACTATAAGCCTTCAGCCTCATGGGACGGGCCTCCTCTCGGGGGACCCCAGAGTTGGAGGCCGGCTTCTCCAGTTCGCCCAGTGCTGGTGTCTGGCCTCCACGGCCACTGGGGTAAGAGAAGTATTTTCTTGAAGGTATGTCCTCTCCTCCCCGTAAACGCCTCCCAGACGGTTTTTCGTTACAGGTCTTCTGTCAATTCAAGACAAGGCCCTGTAATTTTTGAGGGTGTAATGGTGCATACACACGATCAGATTTTTTCTTCAGATATGGACGATAACGATTTAAAAATCGTTCAGTCGTTTATATCTGATGAAAAATCGTTCATATCTGACATGCCTGAACGATGGACGATCAACGATGCGCGTTCCCGTTTGTCAGATAACGATATCTGACATCTGATGGGTTTGCAGTCAGACTTGGACGATTCCATTCATTTTAATGCAGTTAAAAATCGTTCAAATCGTTCAAAACTTTGGTCAAATCGTCCAAATCGTTTAATCGTTCAGTCGTTCATCTGACAAATCTGACAAGTCTGACAAATCTGACAAATCTGACCGTGTGTACGCTCCATTACACTCTATGCTCCAGGCAAGAGTTATAGTACCTATTCCGTTGCCCCAAAGGGGAACGAGGTATTACTCCATCGTCTTTCTGGTACAGAAACCCAATGGGTCTTACCTGGACATCCTCAACCTCGAATCCTTCAACAAATTCTTAAGGGTTCCTTGGTTCAAGAGGGGGACCCTGCATTCCATCATTCAATGGAGCCTGGGAATTTTGTGGTGTCGTTGGATATATTCAGGGTGACTACCTGATTGTCCCTATTTTCTTATAACACCAGTGTTTTTCCTCAGGTTTGCAGTGGTCGATAAGTATTTCCAGTTTTACCAGGGTCATGGCAGTTATGGTAGCCCACCTGCGGATGCAGGAGGTCCGCTTGTTACCCAATCCGGGCGACCTCCTGGTGTTACCAGAGTCTCCAGAGATACTTCAGTGCCATCTGCAACGGACAATATCTGTGTTGCTACGTTAGGGCTGACTGATACACTGGAAATGGTCCTCTCTGATTCTTCACAGAGGATGCTCCATATCCCAACATCTGAGGATCTTTGTGATTGAGGAAAAGATCTCTGCATTACAGGCAAAGGTACGCAATTGCCTGCAGAGTCGCCGAGTGTCTATTCACTCGGCAATGTGATTCCTGGGTTCCAGGGTGTCGCTGTTCGACATGGTGGAGAGTACCCAGTGTCATTCTGAACCTCTAGAAAAATTGATCCTCTCCAGATGGGATGGGTTGCCTCATAGGATAAAGTGAATAGTGCTTTCCCCGGAGGTTTGTCTCTCTCTAGCCTGGTGGCTGCGGAAAGCTCACCTAAACAAGGGGCACCCCCTTTGGGATTGCGGACAGGGTCCTTCTGATGACGGATGCCAGTATCCGTGGCTGGGAAGCAGTGACGGGTCCACACTTGTTCCAGGGCAGGCGGACACCAGTAGTTTTTGCGCTTCCCATAAACATCTGAGAACTCAGAGCAGTATTCAAGGTTCTCCAGCATACAGGACAGGTCCTCCACGGAAATACCGTGCAGGTACAGTCTGACAACGCCATCATGATGGCTTATGTACACCACCTAGGAGGTTCCCGAAGTCGGGCGACACTAACAGTGGTGTCCCGAATTCTGGCTTGGGTGGAAGGCTATATCCCTGCCGTCATCGGCAGTGTTCATTCAGGAATCCTCAGATGGAAAGCAGGCTTTCCCAGCTGTCAGGACGTGCATTCAGGGAAATGTCCTCTTCATCAGGAGGTGTTCAATCTTCTGGTGAACAAGTGGAGCCTTTCAGAGATGAGACTCTTATGGTAGATGTATGTTGGTCCAGTGGACCTTCCAAGTTGTGTACCTCGTCCCTCCGTTATCCCTTCTTCCTCCAATAATAGCAAGAAGGAGGCGCGCTCCTGCTGATAGCTCGTGCGTGGACCAGACGGCACTATTACTCAGATCTTTGGAGTGTTTCAGTTAACACTCCGAGGCTATTACCTCTACGACCGGACCTGTTGTCTCAGGATCCTGGCTGATACCCAGACCTGGGTTGTCTGTCCTTGACGGTGTGGCGGTGGAGACTGTCCTCTTAAGGTCTAGGAGTTTTTCCAGCTCTATAGTTAACAGGGCCTATGTCCATGCTAAGAGCTCGGAAGATTTTATCTGCAAGAATTTACCATCAGGTATGGCATACTTTCTTTCAGTTGTGTCGCCCTACAGGCTATGCTCCTCGGGTATTCCGGATATCCAGAGTGTTGGCTTTCCTACAGGTGGACTTAGATACCGGTCTTCGCCTTGCTTACCTGAAGGTGCAGGTTTCTGCCCTGTTGGTTTCATCGTAGGATTGCTACTCTTCCTGAGGTCCGCACCTTTGTGCAGGGTGTACATTATATTCGGCATCCCTTTGTTCCACCTGTGGCTCCTTGGGATTTGGCTGGGGTCTTTAGGGCTCTCTGAGGACCGCCATTTGGTCCACTGGGCTCAGTGGATTTCAAATGGCTTACGGCTAGGAATGTATTCCTTCTGGCCATTGATTTTTCCGGTAGGATCTCAGAATGGGGGGCTGTGTCATGTAGACCTCCCTTTTTCTCATCTTTCCTAGGAACTGGGCAGTGCTTCGCACTTGCCCTGGTTTTTTACCTATGGTGGTGTCTAGTTTCCACATCAATGAGGAAATTATAGTACCTGCCTTTACGTCCCCAGTCCTTTCTGCTGGTGAGGCCTCTTTGGATGTGGTACGGGCTCTAAGAATTTAAGTTGACCGTACCAGTCTGTTTAGGAAATCAGACTCTCGGTTTTGTCCTTTCTGGTTTCCATAAAAAGGGTTGGCCTGCCACTGCGCTAACTTTGGCAGGATGGATTCACAGGTCTTCCTGTTCTATCCTCTATTAAAGCTCTTCCACTAGGTCTGTGGGTCCTTCGTGGGCAGCTCGACGTGACCCTTCAGCGGTGATGGGCAGCCACGTGGTCATCTGTCCATATTTTTGTACGGTATTATGTTTTTGATACCTTCGCCTCTCAGGATGCTTCCTTCGGGCGTCGGATTCTCCTTACAGCACAGGAGCGTCCCCACCCTTAAAGGATACTGCTTTGGGATATCCCCAAGGTATCCTGTGGATACCCTATGGACCCTGCAGTAGAAAATATGAGATATGGTAAGAACTTACCCTTGTTATCTCTATTTCTACGAAGTCCATAGGGTTCCACAGGACTCCCGCCCTGTCGCACCTGTACTGCAGATGGGCTTTGATCTGGTCACCAGTTTCTCCGTCTCCTTCTGGTGAGAATGTGATTCTTGTGTGTTCCAGTCTTCTCTCTCTTTTTTTTGCTCCTGCTCCGGCCTATGGCTTGTTACGAAACTGAGTGGCCTGAGGCTCGGGGGCGGGGTATAGGAGAGGGACCCCAGTGCATCCTGGGAGGCTGAAAATTTAACTCTGTGGTGCCTGGATATCTGTCACCATCGCCTATACCCCAAGGTATCCTGTGGAACCCTATGGACTGCGTAGAAATAGAGATAACAAGGGTAAGTTCTTACCATATCTCATATTTTTGCTAGTGCAGACTTACAACAAAATACATAATTATATTAGCAGCAGTAAGGAATACTTATAAAATAAATTTGTGACACCCAGTGCAGCATACCAGCCAGCTAATTTCATACGTACGGCAACAGCACCCCAGACTCTCATTGTGTGCTCTCTGGCTCCGACTGCTCCCCCAACTCTGTCCCTGTTCCCCAGTGTTATCACAGCGCTGCCACATCACCATTACAAATAAAGGGTGGAATTCAATTGTTTTTGCACACCTGATCTCCCGCCTAAAAAGTGACAGATCGCAGGGCAATTGATGCCAATTATCGCGCCCATAGAGATCGGGCTTAGCCACATAAAATTGCTACCCCCAAGCAAAGTGCTGGGCACGATCACAAAGTGCCATTTGGACACCCTGGGGGTGCAAGCTGAAATGGTGCGCCGGCAGCTGATCACACCCAACAGGAGTAACAATTGAATAACTCAGTCAGGCGCGAAGGGGGCTGGAGACACTTGAATTCCGCCCATGATCTGAAATATTGGAGTCATTCTGTTGGTAGAACAATGCCCGATATTCATTCATCTCATCAGCCGACTAATGTTCTACCTGGTTACTGCAAAAAATATATTTTCCCAAATTCACAGCACAAACCATTTCCATTCTAGAAAAAATTAGAGATATGGTAATAACTTACCTTTGTTATCTCTCTTTCTTCGAAGCCCATAGGGTCCACAGAGTTGATCTTGGGGTATAGCTGGATCTGGATCCACGGCAACCACGCAGTTAAAACTTTGCTCTCAGGATGCATTGAGTCCATCCTCTGTACCCCGCCCCCGAGCCACAGGCACCTAAGTTGGTAAGTAGCAAAGGCCGGAGAAGGAAAAACTAAGACTGGAACATACAAGAAACATACTCACAGAAAGGGAGACGGAAAAACGGTGACCAGCCACACAGCCCATATGAAGCCATTAGGGCGGGTGCCCTGTGGACCCTATGGACTTTGAAGAAACAGATAAGAACTTACCTTTGTTACCATATCTCTTTCTTCAGGGTTCATAGGGGGTCCACAAGGTTTCCTGTGCTGAAAGGAGAATCTGGCGCCCAAAGGAAGCATCCTGAGAGGCAAAGGTAGTGGCGATCCTTCACAAGAACCACACACATAGTGCAGACACATGAACTTTCAAAGATGCTAGGCGTAAGCCTAGGTCCTAACCAGACTGAAGGGACGCTAAAATCCTAGAAACACAAAACACCCGAGGATTGTAGTTTCTCGACTCACACCACTGAAAATAAGTATGCCACACTCTGTGGTAAATCTTGGTGGAGGCAGGCTTGCGCGCCTGCAGCATCATACTGATGACTGAGCTGAAGAAACCCCGGGACCTTAAGATAGATGTTTCAAGAGCCACGCCTACAAAGACAGATGACCCAGATCGGGTAAAGGCAGAGACCCTAAGACAACAGGTCCGGATGTTGAGGCAGAAAGAACGGAGCGTCGCTGGAGAGGCTCCGAAGATCAGAGTACCGAGAACATCTGTGCCAAGCCAACAGCAGAAGCGTGCTGCCATCCTGTTTGAATTTCCGAAAGACCCGAGGAAGTAGGGATATCGGAGGGAATAGATACGCCAACTGGAAGGTCTATGTCACCGACAGCGTGTCCCACAGGCTTGCGTTGGCATCTCTTGTCCTGGACCCGTACACAGGCAACTTGTGATTGTGACGGGAGGCCATGAGGTCCTCCTCCGGCAGTCCCCACCTGTCCACGAGTAGTTGAAACACCTATGAGTGAAGCGACCATTCCCTGGGATGCACGTCATGATGGCTGAGGAAGTCCGCTTCCCAATTGAGGACCCTGGAATGAAGACTGCCGAGATGGCCGTAAGGTGGCACTCCGCCCAAGACAGGAGTTGTGACACCTCTGTCATAGCTGCTCGACAGAGTTCCCCCTTGAAGGTTGATGTATGCCACCGTGGTGGCATTGTCAGACTGAACCTGCATGGCCCTTTTAGAGCGTGACCTGACAACTAGAAGGCCCTGTACACTGCCCGAAGTTGCAGAATGTTGATCAGGAGGAGAACTGCTTCTTCCGCAGTCCAACGGCCCTGAAGTGAAAGTGGACCTGTCACTGCACCCCAACCCCGGAGACTGGCATCTGTCATGAGCAGAACCCAGTCCGGGACCCAAAAGGGGCGACCCTTGGTGAGATGAGATGTCTGAAGCCATCAAGCTAGCGACAGGCGCACCTCCGGAGACAACACCAGCATCTTTGTCTGGATCCGGTGTGGTAACCCGTTCCATTTGGATAGAATCAGCCCCTGCAGGGGCCTGGAATGGAACTGGGCATACTCCACCATGTCGAACGCTGACACCATGGACCCTAGAACCATCATCGCCAAGTGAACAGACGCCTGGCAACTTTTCAGGCAACTGCTCACCCGAAGTTGTAGGGAGGAAATCTTTTCTGGAGTCAGAAAGATCCTTTGCTGACGAGAATCCAGAAGAGCTCCCAGATGAACCATCCTTTGTGACGGAATCAGGGAGGACTTTTTCCAGTTTATCAGCCACCCGTGCGCTTGCAGACAAGCGATTGTCAGGTGTAGATGTTGTAGAAGTACCTCTGGAGAGCTTGCCAGCAATAGGGGGTCGTCGAGATACGGCAGAAGCCATATACCTTGGGCTCTGCAGATGGGCAGCTATGACAGCCATAATTTTGGTGAATACCCTTAGAGCCGTGGAGAGGCCAAAGGGCACTGAAACTGGAAGTGGTGCTGACGTATAGCAAACTGCAGATACCGCTAGTGTGGAGGCGCTATAAGAACATGGAAGTAGGCGTCATGGATGTCCAGGGAGACCATATAATCCCCAGGTTCCATAGCCAGAATGATGGAACGCAAAAGTTTCCATCCTGAATTTGGGAACTGAGGAACTTGTTCAGCGACTTTAGATTGAGGATAGTCTGATAAGACCCATTGGGTTTCTGAACTAGAAACAAGAGTAGTAACCCATCCCGCGTTGAGAAAGCGGAATGGGAACAATGACCCCAGCTTTCAGCAAGGAGTCTATGGCTCCCTGAATCTGCAAGGCCTGAGGACTCGTGAAAAAGAACTGGTGGGGAGGTCTGTGACTAAAAGGAAAAGGCGTACCCCTGAGAGACCACTTTTCGTACCCAAGCATCCGTAGTGTTGTTGCACCAGCACTGGGCAAATTGAAGAAGTCGGCCTCCCACTCTATGATCCCCCAGCGGGAGGCCTGTCCCATCAGGCTGAATGTTTAACCTCCGGCTTGGAAGCAGGGCGTCTAGCGCTCCAGGCTTCTTTGGTTTAGGGGCGGCCTTGGTTGCTGACTGCCTCGGGAAGGACTGACTCTTGGACTTCCCCTGAGTACGAAAGGACTGAAAAGCAGGAGGTCCTAGCCTTAGAAGATGCAGCAGCCGATGGTAGAAAAGCTGACAGACTTTGCCAGGGTAGCTACAATTTTGTCCAGGTCTGGGCCAAACAATATCTCCCACTTAAAGAGTAGGGCCTCCAGGCCCTTCTTGGAATCCACATCTGCTCTCCAAGAATGTAGCCACAAAGACCAGCGAGCAGACACAGCTGCAGCCAAGACTCTGGAAGTCAGAAGACTGGCATCCAAAGCCGCTTCACCAATATAGGAAGCGGCATCCCTCATCTGTCCCACTAAAGCTCTCTAAACCTCAGGAGCTTCCTCAGGAAAGGTATCTTCCAGCACATTGGCCCAGCTCTCAATGGCTTTAACTACCCAGGAAATAGCCATGGTCGGACGGGCCACAGCCCCTGAGAGAATGGATTGATTTTAAACAAGTCTCCACTCTCCTGTCCGTGGAATCCTTTAGGGATGAAATGGAAGGCATAGGCAAGGTAGCACTCTTGATTACGCGAGTAACATGAGAATCCACCGCAGGCGGAATTTCCCACTTTTTGCAATGACTTGCAGGAAACGGATAACTAGACACTAAACATTTCTGCGACTGGAACCTTTCACTAGGTGACTGCCAGGCCTCTGCCATATGATCAGTCAGCTGGTCAGAGAGGGGAAAAACAGCCAAAGCCCCTTTTGCCTGTTTGAAATTTGGGTATTTGGATTTTGGGGCCGGCACGTCATCCTCTATATCAAGAATGGATCGCACCGCCCTTACCAATGCCGGAACATTAATAGAACATTGTTTCTACTTCCCGGGCAGGGGAATCAGAGTCAGAATCCTCAAGCAATTCCCCATCATCCGAGGACAAATCAGAGTCTGACATTTGCGTAGACTGGGATGACATAACAGGGTGTTTAGACGCCTTCTGAGGCTTGTCACTCCGTAGCATAGTTTGAAAAGCTGAAGATGAAGCCGCCAAACTCTGGACTGACCTGGAGATCACATCCACCCAAGGTGGTTGACCCGCCTGAGGGAGTCCCTGAAATGGAATGACAGACTGCTAAGTCACCGGAGGAGACTGAATATATATAGGTAACCCTGTATATGGACTAACAGTCTGATGCCCAGGGGAAGGCTGCAATAATTGTGGTATACTCTGCGATGGGAGGATGGCTGGTTGGGGTAACCCCATATAGGGGAGAGCAGCCGGGACCGCCAGATGGTCCACGATGGATGCCAGCACCTGAGAAAACACCGCCCACGGAGGGTCCTGTCCTGTAGTTAGGGGGGTTAGAGGGACCAGGTATCTGATGGCACCTCATACACAGCCCATCCTGTGATAAATCCTTATTGGACTCCTGCGACGCAGCACCTGCAGGAGAACAGAGTGGGAGCCACAGAGGGCTCAACTTCCTCGTCAGACATGACTTACTATTGGGAATTTCAGTGGCTCACCCCTGGCGCACCCACAAGCACGCAACACACAGGTCCATAGATATGGTATGGTGTAGCACGCAACTGTATATGACTGACCTCACAAATACATGAATTTATATATGTGAGATCAGAGAAAAGCTCTTCCCACACACACCTGCCAGGGCCATAGTAGAAGGAAAGGGATAGGTATAGACCGACAGTATTTTGAAAGAAAGCACAGACAGTCAGCGCTAGCAAATGTCACATACAATGCAGGTTAATACTCACTGCACCTTGTCACTATAATCAACCTGCCCAGATACAGTGTCTGGGAGGACTATAATGCTGTGTACGCTGTCCTAGCAGGGAAGAGGTACACAGGGGGAGCAGTCCACGCTCTGCCATGGAGAAGATGGCCGCCACAGACCTCAGAGGAGTGGCCGAAGGAGGAAGCAGCTCAGCGACGACAGACCCGAGTGGAAAGGCGCGCTGAGGTGAGGAGCCGCTAAACAGGGAAGGCTGCCTCCCCTGGCCGGCTATTAACCCCCGGGATGTCGGCTCCCGCTTGCTGTATGTACTCCCTAGTGGTCTAGTGGACACGCGGGGTATGTCTCCAAAGAGGGTGAATATAGAGTTCTTTTTAAAAAATTCCTCTCTAAAGACACATCTCCCTCAGGTTGAGAAGAGATGAGGCCACAACACCATGTCAAATGCCTTTTCCGCAGCTAGAGACAGTATAATTTTGGCATTTGTATTTGGGGACACATCTGATGTTTACCACAGAATGTCTGCCAGCAATGAAGCCTGTTTGATCTTCGTGGATTATTGAAGGTAAGATGTTTCACTCTTTCCATTATTTTGGTTAATATTTTGTAGTGCAAATTGAGTAGAGATATAGGGCGGTATGGACTGGGGTTATTAAGATCTCTACCTGGCTTCGGCAAAACTTTTAGGGTTGCAGAATTGAAATGGATTGGCATGGTGTGGTGTTGGGTAATATGATTCAGAACAATTGTAAGGATGGGGCAGATACTCTTAGAGAGTATATGATAGTATTCTGCTGACAGGCCATCAGGGCCGGGCGCTTTACCATTTTTCATATTTTGTAATGTCTTGTTCACCTGTGCTTCAGTAATTGGGGAGACCAAAAAGGTCATTAAATGTGGATACCTGTGGTATAGGCAGAAACTCCCAAAACCTCTCTGAGACGTCATATGGCATGGGGCTTTTTTCTTCTGCATACAATGCTTCATAAAAAGACCCTCATTACATCCATTACCTGTGCTCCTGAAGTGATAAGAAACCCATCTGGGCGACGCAGGGGGTGAACTACCGAGGGGGGGAGGTTGCTACCGCGAAGCAAGTTGGTGAGCAACTTTCCAAATTTATGGAATCTCTGATCTTTCTTGAAAGTAAATCTACTCTCCCTTTTGATGAAAAGACCCTTAAAAAAGAGATTTCGCTTTTATATCGGCAAGTCTATTTTGGTTGTTAGGGAGGGAAGAGTAAGCTTGAAAAGATTGCGTGAGTGACTGTTGAACAGACCAATAATCTGCTAGTCTCTTCCTGTGGGTCGCCATATAGGATATAATCACTGCTTTGGATGCTTGCCAGACTAATACCGGGTCTGATTCAAAATGCTCAATGTTATTTTGTTTGTATTCCTCCCATGCAGTTTTGATTTTAGACCTAAATTTTAGGGAGTGTGCTAGATACGATGGGAAACGCCACATTCTATAACTGCCTTTGTCATAGTTAATATGGAGTCTCAGACTTAGGAGAGCATGATCAGAGAGGCCAATCGGTTCCACCTCTGCCTCAGTGATATGCAGGAGTAATGCAGTAGAAAAAAAGCATATAGTCGATTCTGGAGAGCGAGCCAAGCACCGCAGACCAACAGGAGTAAGATTTTTTTTTTTTTTCCAGCGGATGGAATGTCCTCCAGCCATCTAACAAATTTAGACTAGTTGCAAAAGCTGGCACTCCTAGTTTAGGAGGCTTACGAATTGGGTGCTACCTGTCTATCAAGATGTTATAATGAGATTAGGTTCATATCCCCACATACACACAAGGAAGCAGCAGGATATTGGTTAAGCAGACCGATCATTTGTTGGAAGAAAGCTTTTGTATAAACATTTGGTGCATACATATTACAGAAAGTGAATTTCTTTCCTGCGAATAATACTTCACAAATCAGATAGCGGCCCTCAGGGTCTGATTGCGTGGATATAAGCTCGATATGTAATGACTACTCCTCTAGCTTTAGATGTGTATGGCGCGAACACTAGTACCTTCCATTTGAGAATATTCAGTTGAATAATCTCGGGTGGTATTAGGTGTGATTCTTGCAGGAAAATATCAAGTTTAAGTTTGTTTAGGTACCAAAAAAAGGATTTTTTTTTTTCTCTTTTGGGGGGAATTGAATCCCCTACATTCCATGACCCGATCTTGTCCTCTGCCATAAGAGCCGTACAATCAGGAAAACATTAGTCCGAAAAACAACCATTTTTGACAAAGGGAAGGGAGACACATCAGGAAAAGACAACAAGACAAACACAGGGGAAAGAAACATATGGCGGACGGTGAAATGTCCAAATGTTATTAATGAGGTCAATGAGAACTTGACGTTAGCACAGAGCCTCATCAATAAATGTGCATTCAGCAACGAAGCTATCCGGGAAACAAATACCTTATGAACACACCAATTAAATACGGAGAAAATAGCTCCCAACTAGACCGGCAGTTTAAGTAATACTATAAGTAATGCCACTATAATGAGAACTTATAACAACGTTTTTAAAGTGAATAATAACCAGTATATAGTACAGAAAGTGGAACGCAGAAAATAAGTCAGAGTTCCCCTGCACCACACAAATAGCATACAATCTAGCGAATCTCTCTCCAATATACTCATAATAAACATGACAGCTTACTGACATCAGGTTAAATGGGTTAAAATGAGACATACAACCTGAGGGTGGCTTGAGGACTAAAAATTTAACCATAGTCCTTATAGCAAGACAGTGCGGCAGTTCTTGTCATCAGTGAAAATACACAAGAGTAATGGCATGTTACTTTAATCAGCCGCATCAGAATTACGTCCCCTTGCTTCATCGTCTTGTTCACATAGGTATGCTTCTGCGTCCGCTACTGAAGTGAAGTCGGCAAAAAATGAGCCGTCATATAAATGAAGTCGTGCTGGATAGAGCAAGGCGAATTTTCTGCCCTCCTTGACCAGGCGGGAACACATAGGAGAGAAATCTTTCCGCGCTATAATAAGTTCTGCTAAGTAATCTTGAAATAGTGGAGAGTGGCTATCGGGAGGCCGGGGAACAGCCGGGAAATGGGTAGACTGGCCGGTTAGTAGCGGAGCCTCTCCATCTAGCAGCCGCTCAGACCAGAGGCGGAACCAGAAGTCTAGGACTATTCTTAATTTGCCATCAACACAATAAATCATGACCACAATTTTACTAGAACCGGCACTTTAAATAATATAAAAACACACAAAATGAAGTACAAACGCCTCAGCATACAAAGTGTTTATTTCCCTGCATCACACTACAAGGGTTTGGTTTGGCTAGTCTTGTACATGCCAACCCTGTAAAGTAATAACCCTGTAAAGTAACTACACCCTATCTATCCTCTATAAACATCATATTCTCTGCATTCAATTTATTTAAGTGATTTTAGGGCTGTTGTGTTGAAACACTTTACTGGAACTACAACCATATCTTTACAATCAAAAGGACGAAGACCCAGACAAAGGGGTCTATTTAATAAGCTTTGAATGGAGATGAAGTACTAGCCCATCAGCTCCTAACTGCCATGTCACAGGCAGTGTTGAAACATTCACTTTATCTCCATCCAAGGCTTAGTACATATACCACAAAGCAACCAGCATCCCTTGCAGTCACATTTATTTTGACACCTCTTTCCTACAACTCCATAAAATTACATTTCAGCAGAATTAAGTTTTTAATCAGCGATCATATATACACATGTAAAATACATTAAAATCAGATTTGGCACAACATGGCAGTGTCGGAAAGTCAGGTTCACAAGTGGCCTTTACACAGAAGTCCGGTTAAATATTCCGCAGCACCCTGCTTTTGGCAGTGAAATGGTTACAGGATTTTTGGATAAAACGGATTCTGCAGCACCAGGCGAAGCATTTCCTGGACAGTATATAAATACCATATAAAAGTGGCTTCACAACAAGACTGATGAAATACTTCATGGTAACCCGGCCTTTTGTAGATCAGCAGGTGCCTGGTCTATCACTTTATAACAGGACGTTACGCCAGGTCCTTCAGAGATCCTACAATTTCTTTATAAACGCAAAATCGCATTTGTAAATAAATATTTCATGAATTCTGTTTCACCAAATGAAGTTACGTTGTTTAAAAGACTCGCCCGCGACATCAATCTGAAATGTTAAAAAGTTTTGTATAAAATTTTAAATAAAAGCTAAAAAAATGGAATCTGTAGCTAAAATTGATCCCACCGCAGGGCTGAACCACAAATACCCATAACAAAGTCTTCCCCACGATATGGAGACTGATGCTTGGGGTGGGCAATAGACCATGGCTGATGAAGTCTAATGCACAGTCACGGAGGCAGTGACAGACATGACTGAGCAATGTCTGCCTACCGCTTCTGCTGCCAGTTGGGGGGGGTGGGGGAGGGGGTGAAAGGCTGGAGCTCAGCATTTCCAGGTGTAGGTGTAGTCACTTAGTTCTAGCTGTCGTAGCGAGGACTTCCCAAGGGTAGACAGCTGGGTCATTTGTGCCAGTGTAAGTGGGTGAAGGCCACAATTTGCAAGTTCAGAGCCATCATTCTGCTGGGGAAAGAAAAGGGAAAATGTAGTTAAATAAAAAAAAAAAATGCCACCATGTAATAAGCGTGTGGTATATCGCACTTATCACCCAATAGGACTCATTGTTGTACATCTGCACTTTAAAAACCAGAAGATAGGACAGTGATCCTCCAGTGGTTCCATAGTGTTATCCCACACAACGCACCCTTCACTTATATTATTTACAGTATTTCAAAATATTTTATTTTCAATGTACTGTAATCTATGTATTGTATATATTCTGATATTTTGATTATATCACATTGAAAAAATGTATGTTAAACCTATGTCCACTAGTCTTGCTTTTCTTGTAACTTAAAGTTGACTTGAATCATTTGCCTATATGTCTCTGATTCAATAAAAAAAAAGAATTTGAAAAAACAAAACAAAAACCAGAAGATAGGTATACAGCAGGGCTAATCAACATGCTGCTGTGGAACCATACATCCCAGCATGTTCTAATAGCAAACCTGTGGCAGGGCATGCTGGGATGTGTAGCTCCACAGCAGATATACAGATATATGTAACAGATGAATGACTTCAAGCCAGTGATCATTAACAAGGTCACCTTATTAGGTTACTTTGGAAATTACAGATTCTAAGTTTCTGCTGCAGTGATGAGAAACACTCATCCCATTATCTCAAGTGATTGGCGACACCTGGCGAGTCACTCACCCAACGCAGGCTACAGCCAGTCACAAACAGCCAGCCGGGGCCATCCCCACTCGTGGTCAGCAGTGTCCTGTAGGGGGGAAGTTGCTGTGAAACAATCACCGTCTGGTGAATAGATGCTGTACGCATGTGCATGGCATCTGTTCACGCTGCAGGGAGCGCTCTGGGGCTGCCCAGCATCTCCGTGAGAGCTGGGCACTCTCTACAGTAATAAAAAGGGGAGCATGTCTTAAGGACACCCCCTTTTCAAGATGACCATGCCCTCTTTTCGGACGTGCGCAGCAGTGCCCTTTTTATCCGCAGACACCCTGCCCCACTCCGGCCCTAGAGTGAACACTACATCACAACGCAGGCTATTGACTTACTGAGGCAGGAGACCCGCTGCCTGGTTCCACAACCACATTAATAGACCCGATCAATAAAAATAACATGGAAAAACAAGAGATATGGTAAGAACTTACCTTTTTTATCTCTGTTTCTACGAAGTCCATAGGGTCCACAGGGTTGACCTTGGGGTATAGGTTGGGAACCAAATCCGGGCACCACGCAGTTAAAGCTTTTAGCTCCCAGGATGCACTTGGGTCCACTCTCCCTATAACCCCACCCCCCAGCCAGAGGCACCTCAGTTTGTAAGTAGCCAAAGGCCGGAGGAGGAGAGAAAAAGAGAGAGAGAAAACTGGAACACTCTAGAACCATACTCACAGAAAAGGAGACGGGAAACCGGTGACCAGTAACACAGCCCATATGAAGCCAGGTGCGTCAGGGCGGGCGCCCTGTGGACCCTATGGACTTCGTAGAAACAGATAACAAAGGTAAGTTCTTACCATATCTCTTGTTTTCTACTTCAGGGTCCATAGGGGGTCCACAGGGTTGACCTTGGGGATGTCCCAAAGCAGTTCAACCAAGGGTGGGGACGCTCCTGTGCTGAGAGGAGAATCAGTCGCCAAAAAGGAAGCATCCTGAGAGGCAAAGGAAACCAATGCCTAGAACCTTAAAAAAAGGTTTGGACAGAAGACCACGTGGACACCTAGTAAGGCAAAACAGCCGAGGCGCCACAACGAGCCGCCCACGAGGGTTACATGACCCGAGAAAAAACAAGCCTCAACGACAGAAATGCCTACCTATGGGTAGGCCCCTGAGGAAGACATACGAGGCCATCCAGCCAACATTTCATTATAGGCCGGCCATCGTTTCCTGTGAAAACCAGAAACCGCAGACCACCAATAAGGAGTCCGATTACCATAAGGAACTTGAACGGATCATATAAAGCCAAAGAGGCCGGACCACAGTCAATGAGGCCACACCAGCCGAGAAGACTGGGGACTGAATGGCCGTACCATAAGTTCCAGAATAATATGGAACCTAAAAACCACTCTAAGAAGAAATACAGGGCGAGAGCAACTCACACCCTGACATGATGCCCTCCAGAAGAGGGAGCCACATGAGAACGCTCCCAATTCAGACACTCTCCTGGTTGATTTAAACACCCTGAGAGAGAGAGAGCTTAAACAATAGACCATGTAATGGCTATCACAACCAGCAGTTCCATTGACTGTCCCCGGACGGAACAAAGAACCACTAACTCCCCAGGAGTCCCTAGGAAGGACAAGTGGAGGCATAATCCAGAAAACACTCCAAAGGATGAACTGGATACCAGAGCGGAGCAATTCCATATCTTAACCATACCGACAGTGTAGAGATCCGCACTGTCAGGAAGGCCAGGCCAAGGGTGAAACCCAAGCCAGCCAGAAGGAATGCCAGAATATCTGAAAATCCTGGACACCGGAGGATCGTATCGACAGGTACGATACCATAAGAATTATGTGTGCCACAGTCCGTGGCAGATCCCAGCAAAGTCAGGCCTATCTGCTCTAAACATCTCAATGAAGACAGAGCCAGGGAAGCCCTAGGACCACAGTAGGGGCGCAGTCAAAGACAAACGATCCAGGTCCAGGGAAAAACAAGGACCCTGAGACAACAGGTCCAGATAGTGAAGCAGTAGGAACGGAGTATCGATGAGGAGACTCCGAAAATCTCAGTACCAGTGATGTCTGGGACGAACTGGAGCCCCCAGAAGGAAAGCCCCTCCGTCTCGAATTAAACTTCCGAAGACCTCGAGGAAGAAGGGAGACCGGAGGACACAGGTACACAAAGTGGAAGGACCACTTCACTGACAAAGAGTCACTGAAGGTAGCTTCAGTACTCCTGGAGCTGGACTGTAACACCGGTAATGTGTGATCAAGTCAGAAGGCCATGAGGATCAATCCCCTCAGGGAGGCCCCCTCTGCTCACCAGGAGTTGAAACCTCTCTTGGAGAAGAGACTAGTCCCCGGGATGCACGTCGCAACAGCTGAGGAAGCCCGCTTCCCAATGGAGAGCTCCGGGAATAAACACTGCAGAGTTGGCCAGGAGAAGACCCTTGGACTATGCCAGAATGGATGACATACCTGACATTGCCACCCAACTACCAGTGTTGCCTAGATGGAAGTCACTGTTGTGACACTGTCGGACTGAACCTATTCAGGTTTACCGTGACATATGGGTTAGGCCAGAGTGAAGGTCCAAGACAGCCTAAAGTACCAACAAGTTAAGTGGCAGGACAGAAACGACAGACGTCCAACTGCCCCGAAACGAATGCGGACCAGACACTGTCTGTAGCAAAGAACACCCTGGGTGAGATGGCCATAGCCACCCGGACAGAGACCAACTCGCCTCTGGAGAAAGTATCATCGTTCGAACATCGATCCGATGGGAAAAACTCGATCCATCTGGAGGGGAGTCAATTATGGCAAGGTCTGGAATGGAACTGAGCACATTCCACCCTACCAAAAGGTAGACACTCTGGTAGACCGCGCATCACAAAGAGTAATGACATATGTCGAATGCGTAGATATCCGCACACTCCAAGTTGAAGAGTGGAGATCTTGTCTTACGCCAGAAAAATTCTCAGAGTCTGAGAATCCAGCAGTGCTCCCAGATGAAGAAAACCCTGTGAGGGATGTAGGGAGGACTTTTTCTCCGTTGACTAATTATCTGTGCCGAGAAGAAGCCACGGTTATCCTGACCTGGCGGTAAAGTACCTTGGTGATCCTGCTAAAAGCAGGAGACCGTCCAGAGAAAGGAGCATTCGGATACCCTGAACAGGTGAACTGTCAGAAAATCCATAAGGCTGGTATACCCCGGTGGAGTTGAGGACAGTCCCAAAAGGCAGAGCCCGAAACTTACAAGTGTTGCTGTGGCACAGCAAACCTGAACCCCTGCTGATGAGATGGCTCTGTACGTACCCGTAGGTACGTATCCTGAATACTCAGATATACCCTAAAATCCCCAGGTTCCAAACGTCGGATGATGGAGCATGGACGATTCCACCTGAGTCCAGGCACCGTTGGAATCTGATTCAGGGATTTGAGACAGAGTATAGGCAAATGAGGACCAGTCGGTCACCGCCCCAGAAAGAAGTAGAACAACCAGTCCCTCACTGAGATAGTGAGGTTGGCCGAAATAGCTCTGCTTACCACAAAGACTGTATAGCTTTCTGGGATTGTAAGGCCCTGATCAGGTCTGAAGAAGGGCCCATGTAACAATGCCTGTGAGGAGGCTGCCTGAGCAATGAGAGTACCTCACTCTGGAAATTCCCCAGATGTAGACCTGTCCCGTCAGGCTGAGGGTATATCCTCAGGTGTAGAAACAGGGTCGTCCGGAAGTCCAGGACTGCTCGGTACTGGATATGGTGGCCCCCATGGAGGCCGACAGCCTAGGAAAAAACAGGCCTTTAGGCTGACCCTGAGGACAAAAAGACTTAACAGAGTTAGTCCGAATGTAGTGGGAGTAGCTAAAGACGGTATCTCCCCATTAGCGATACTGCCAATGATGCAACGATCTTGTCAAGGTCAGGACCAAACAAGATCTTCCCCATGGAAGGAGTGTGCACCTCTGCTTTCCCATAACGCAGCCATAGGGTACTGCGGCGGATACAGACGCCGCCGAAACCCTGAAAGTTAGAAGACCGGCATCCCATGAGGTAATCCCACATATGACCACTGCATATTTTATGTGAGCGGCAAAAGATATTTGAACCTCAGGACGTGTTGGAGGGGAAAAACGTCACAAAAGCATCACCATGCGATGGCCATGGTAGGACGGGCAACAGGCCCTGAAAACGAGTACATTGATTTCAGGCAAAGTTACCACCTACAGATCCGTAAAATCCGTCCAGGCCGGGATGGGAGGCGTATTAATGCCTGTAACCCGATGATTAACATACAAATCCATCCCAGAAGGGGATTTCCATTACTTGGGAGGACCCTCAGGGAATGGGAAACAGGAGGCCTTTGTGACTCCTCGTATCTGGGGACAGCCAGACTCCCGCTATGAGATCCACCCGCTGGGCAGAAAACGGGAGATGTATGATACAGGTGCAGGATCGACATTCTCTATATCCAGAATGAACCTGGCTACCAGCCCCAAAGCAGGGATAATAATACTTGAAATCGGCTCCCCCCATGTGAGAGGGAAAGAGCCGAATATACCATCCAGTTCACGGCAGAGCCACTGGTCAGTAACCACAGGGCATATATCACGCCAATTAGTATTTCTATAAAACAACATCCACCAGGGTGGCCGTTGTGGTAATCCCTGCAAGGGGAATGACAGACAGATGTGGTATCGGAGGTAATTCATGTACTGTGAAAAACCCCGGCGGGGAGCGACAGTCTGTTGCACAGGGGTAAATTGCAAGAAATTGCGAGATACCCCGAGTTCAAAAGGGCAGTATGGTGAAGTAACTCCAAGCGAGTGACGACAATGGGGCCCGCCCGGCGATCCTCAAAGGAGAGGATCCTGAGAAATAAACCGCCCTTTAAGGGGGTCGTGCAAGGGGCCCCGCACCAGATGGTGCCGCATACATAAACCTTTCTGAGTTAAAATCCTCCGCACTAATTCCTGCAGGCTATGACTTGCAGGATCGCAATAATGGGTGCAGTATCGTGTGCAATCTAATCTCCTGGTCAGATATATCTGACTATCTTGACGGAAATATTAAGCAGCGCCATACCGGTCCTGACTGACGCTAAGATTAGCTGCAGGGACCCATTATCAGCGTATGCAACTCACAGTTCCATCTAAAATATGGCAACGTGCAGCACGCAACAGTATGTGACAAACCTCACAGATATTAACAAATATATATATGTGAGGTCTCAGAACCACCCCAGGTACACCTGTATTAGGGCAGATAAAGAAAAGGGATAGATATACACTGACAGGTGAGAGAAAAAGCAGACAGTCAGCACTAGCAAAAGTCACATACAATGCAGACATATATATATATATATATATACATACATTTGCATGACATATAATATACTGCACAATGTCGCTACATTCAACTGCCCAGATTCAGTGTCTGGGAAGGCTATAGCGCTGTGTACACTCACCCAAATGGCCAGGTACGCAGAGGGACTGGGCTCACTGACATCCTAAGAGTTCTGCAGCACCACAGAGAGAAAATGGCCACTGGAGACCTCAGAAGAAGCGTGGCCCGCGGAGGAAGCAGCTCAGCGACGCCAGACTGTAGTATTGAAAGGCGCGCTGAGCTGAGGGGAGGAGCCGCTAGACAGGGAAGGCTTCCTCCCCTGGCTAGCAATTAACCCCCCGGGATGCCGGCTCCCGCTGCCGCTATAATCCCTGGTGGGCTAGTGGACACGCGGGGTATGCCTCCATGGAGGGGGAGCCCGCCGCCACCGCTAGCGCCTCCGGTCTGTCCCCAGAGACCGGAGGCATAAGGCTGCATATTCACACGTGGATCACCGCAAGCGGTGACCACACGACTTACCTGTCCCCGTCGATCCGGCAGCAGCCCAGGGATTCCTCCAGAGCCCGGCTAGTACAGACTCTGGGGTCCCGCTGCGATCCCCAGATCTGTACTAGCGTCGCAGCGCCGGCGGGGTGTAGGAGCGGCAGCTCAGACGTCCATTGGACAGTCTGATGCTGCCGCTCTGAAGAGTAGTAAAAAATAATAAAATAAAACTCTTTTAAGCTTAGGGGCTGCTAAGCAGCCCCCCTGCAGTAACGGTGACCCGACTCCGGCCGGGCACCAACTTAAACTGAGGTGCCTCTGGCTGGGGGGTGGGGTTATAGGGAGAGTGGACCCAAGTGCATCCTGGGAGCTAAAAGCTTTAACTGCGTGGTGCCCGGATTTGGTTCCCAACCTATACCCCAAGGTCAACCCTGTGGACCCCCTATGGACCCTGAAGTAGAAATGAGTTGTGTATTTAAGTCATACTTCAGGCAATTGCTAAAATCACTGGAGGGAGAAGGTGCATGATGTCCATGTTACATGTGTGTTGCATGGAAAACGGACATACCACAGAGCAGGTGGATGAGAAGGACCCATAAGTGACATGTGTGTGTCCGATGTATAAAACACACATATTGGGATTATTACTCTCCATGTAGAAACACATGGTATAAAAACAAGAGATATGGTAAGAACTTACCTTTGTTATCTCTATTTCTACGAAGTCCATAGGGTCCACAGGGTTGACCTTGGGGTATAGGTTGGGAACCAAATCCGGGCACCACGCAGTTAAAGCTTTTAGCTCCCAGGATGCACTGGGTCCACTCTCCCTATAACCCCACCCCCAAGCCAGAGGCACCTCAGTTTGTAAGTAGCCAAAGGCCGGAGGAGGAGAGAAAAAGAGAGAGAAAACTGGAACACTCAATAACCATACTCACCGAAATGGGAGACGGAAAACCGGTGACCAGCCACACAGCCCATATGAAGCCAGGTGCGTCAGGGCGGGCGCCCTGTGACCCTATGGACTTCGTAGAAACAGAGATAATAAAGGTAAGTTCTTACCATATCTCTTGTTTTCTACTTCAGGGTCCATAGGGGGTCCACAGGGTTGACCTTGGGGATGTCCTAAAGCAGTTCAACCAAGGGTGGGGACGCTCCTGTGCTGAGAGGAGAATCCGTCGCCAAAAAGGAAGCATCCTGAGAGGCAAAGGAAACCAATGCCTAGAACCTTAAAAAAAGGTTTGGACAGAAGACCACGTGGCCACCTAGTAAGGCAAAACAGCCGAGGCGCCACAGCGAGCCGCACACGAGGGTCACATGGCCCGAGAAAAAACAAGCATCAACAACAGGAAGGCCTACCCATGGGTAGGCCCCTGAGGAAGACCTACGAGGCCATCCAGCCAACATTTGGTTATAGGCCGGCCATCCTTTCCTGTGAAAACCAGAAATCTCAGACCACCAATAAGGAGTCCGATTTCCGTAAGGAACCTGAACGGATCACATAAATCCAAAGAGGCCAGACCACAGTCAATGAGGCCACACCAGCCGAGAGGACTGGGGACAGAATGGCCGTACCATAAGTTCCAGAATAATATGGAACCTGAAAACCACTAAGAAGAAACACAGGGCGAGAGCAACTCCCACCCTGACATGATGCCCTCCAGAAGAGGGAGCCACATGAGAACGCTCCCAATTCAGACACTCTCCTGGTTGATATAAACACCCTGAGAGAAAGAGAGAGCCTAAGCAATAGACCATGTAATGGCTATCACAACCAGCGGTTCCATTGACTGTCCCCGGAGGTAACGAAGAACCACTACTTACTCCCAAGGAGTCCCTAGGGAGGACAAATGGAGGCATAATCAAGAAAACACTCCAAAGGATGAACTGGATACCAGAGTGGAGCAATTCCATATCTTAACCATACTGACAGTGTAGAGATCCGCACTGTCAGGAAGACCAGGCCAAGTGTGAAACCCAAGCCAGCCGGAAGGAATGCCAGAATATCTGGAAATCCTGGACACCGGAGGATTGTATCGACAGGTACAATACCATAAGATTTATGGCTGCCACAGTTTGTGGTAGGTCCCAGCAAAAGCTGATCCATGTGCTCTAATCATTCCAACGATGACAAAGCCAGGGAAGCCGTAAGACCACTGTAAGGACACAGTCAAAGACAAACGACCCAGGTCCAAGGCAAAACCAAGGACCCTGAGACAACAGGTCCGGGCAGTGAAGCATCAGGGATGGAGTATCGATGTAGAGACTCCGAAGATCCAAGTACCCCTGACATCTGGGGCAATCAGGAGCCACCAGCAGGAAAGCATCTCCGTCTCGATTGAAAACACTTCCAAAGACCTCGAGGAAGAAGGGAGACCGGAGAACACAGGTACACAAAGTGGAAGGACCACTTCACCGACAAAGAGTCGCTGAAGGTTGCTTCAGAATCCCCAGAGCTGAACTGTAACACCATAGTGTGATAAAGTCAGAAGGCCATGAGGGTCACCTCAGGGGGGCCCCCCCTGCTCACCAGGAGATGAAACCTCTCTTGGGGAAGAGACTAGTCCCCGGGATGCACGTCGTGACGGCTGAGGACTCCCGCTTCCCAATGGAGAGCTCCTGAAATGAACGCTGCCGAGATGGTCGGGAGGAGACCCTCGGACTATGTCCGAATATGTGACATACCTGTCATTGCCACCCAACGAACAGTGTTGCTAAAAAGGAAGCCACTGTCCTGACCCTGTCGGACTGAACCTTTTCAGGTTCACCGGGAAACAAGAGTAATGGAGCGTACACACGGTCAGATTTGTCAGACTTGTCAGATGAACGACTGAACGATTAAACGATTTGAAAGATTTGAACGATTTTACCAAAGTTTTGAACGATTTGAACGATTGAACGATTTTTAACTGCATTAAAATGAATGGAATCGTCCAAGTCTGACTGCAAACCCATCAGATGTCAGATATCGTTATCTGACAAACGGGAACGCGCATCGTTGATCGACCATCGTTCAGGCATGTCAGATATGAACGATTTTCCATCAGATATGAACGACTGAACGATTTTTAAATCGTTATCGTCCATATCTGAAGAAAAAATCTGATCGTGTGTATGCACCATTATGCCAGAGTAAGTTAATTGACAGGGTGGAATCGACAGACGTCCAACTGCACTGAAAAGGATTCGATCCAGACACTGTCCATAGCAAAGAAAACCCTGGACGAGATGGCCATAGCCACCCGGACAGGGACCGACTTGCCTCCGGAGAGAGCATCATCGTTTGAACAGTTATCCGACAGAAAAAACTCATTCCATCTGGAGATGAGCCAATTATGGAAAGGCCTGGAATGGAACTGAGCCCATTCCACCATGCATCCCAGAGTGTAAAGACATCTGTCGACTGCGCAGACAACCATGTACTCCTAATGGAAGAGAGGAGATTCCGTCTTACGCCAGAAGAATTCTCAGATTCTGAGAATCCAGCAGGGATCCTAGATGAAGAATACCCAGAGAGGGATGCAGGGAGGACTTTTTCCCCGTTGATTAAACGTCTGCACCCTGAAGAAGCCACAGTCATCCTGACCTGGCCGTAAAGTACCCCGGTGATCCCGCTAAGAGCAGGAGGCCGTCCAGGTACAGGAGCATTGGGATATACTGAACAGAAGAACTGTCAGAAAATCCAAAACGCTGGTAAACCCCTGTGGGGCTGAGGACAGTCCCAACAGGCAGAGCCCGAAAAATTGTAAGTGTTGCTGTGATACAGCAAACCTCAGCCCATGCTGAGGAAAGGTCTCTGTAAGTACCCGTAGGCACGCGTCCTGTATATCCAGTGATACCATAAAGTCCCCAGGTTCCAAACATCGTATGATGGAGCATAGGGATTTCCTCCTGAGCCCAGGTAGCTTTAGGAACTGGTTCAGGGAATTGAGACAGAGAATAGGCCAAAGAGGACCATTCAGCCACCGCACCAGAAAGAAAACAGAACAACCAGTCCCTCACTGAGATAGTGGGGATGGCCTAATTAGCTCCGCTTACCGCAACAACTGCATAGCTTTCTGGATCTGTAAGGCCCTTGTAAAGAGGGCGTACCCTCCTACCCACGTAGCCGCGGCAACTTGACACTAATACCGGGCGAACTGAGAAAATCGGTATCTCCCAGTTGTAGGCCTGTCCCGTCAGGCTGAAGAGATATCCGTAGGTTCAGAAGCAGGATCGGCTGGCAGTCCAGGCCTGCTCGGTACTGGATATGTCGGCCCTTGTAGATGCTGACAGTCTACGAAGAAACAGACCTTTAGGCTGACCCAGAGGACAAAAAAGACTTAACAGACTTAGTCTGAGGCCTTGTAGTGGGCATAGCTGAAAGCGGTAAACTTGTCGTTAGTAATACTGCCAATGTTACTACAATCTTGTCAAGGTCAGGACCAAACAATATCAACCCTAAAGATGGTATCTGCACCTCTGCATTCCCAGAGCGCAGCCATAGGGTATTACGGAGGATACAGTCACAGCCGGAACTCTGAAAGTTAGGAGACTGGTATCCAATATAGGCATTTCCACCTATGACAACAGCATATATTACGTGAGCGACCAAATACATTTGAACCCCCGACGTGTTGGAGGGGAAAAAACGTTACAAATGCATCAACCCAATATGCAATAGTATTAACCAACCATGCTATAGCCATGGTAGGATGGGTAACAACTCCTGAAAGCAAGTATACTGATTTCAGGCAGAGTTACCACCTACGGATCCGAAGAATCCGACCACGCAGGAATGGGAGGCGTAGTAACGTCTGTAATCAGACGAGTAACACGCCCATCCCCCCCAGGAGGGGCTCGTGATGACCCTCAGGGAATTTGGGACAGGAGGCCAAACACTGTTGTAACACCTCCTATCTGGCAATAGCCAGAGTCCCGCTATGCGATCCACCAGCTAGTCAGCAACAGGGAACCCGAAGGCACGCAATACTGAGGGTGTATGATACAGGTGCAGGTCAACATTCACTCTAACCAGAATGGACCTGCTACCAGCCCTAAAGCAGGGATAATAATACCTGAAATAGGCTTCCCCCCGTGTAAGAGGGAAAGAGCCCCGAACAGTACCCAGTTCACGGCAGAGCCAACTGGGAAGTAACCACAGGGCGTCTACCACGCCAATTAGCGTTTCGTAGAAAACGACATCCACCCAGGGTGGCTGTTGTGGTAATCCCTGCAAGGGGAATGACAGACTATTGTGGCACCAGGGGGAATTCATATACTGCGAAAAACCCCTGCAGGGAGCGGTAGTCTGTCACAGGGGAAGAGTGCAAGAAGCTGCGAGATACCCTGAGATGAAAAGGGCAGTATGGTGAAGTAACCCCAAGTAAGGTACAACAATGGGGCCCGCCCGGCGATCCGCAATTGAGAGGATCCCGAGAAAACAAACCGCCCAAGGGGGTCGTGAAAGAGGCCAGCACCAGATGACGCCACATACAGAACCCTTTATGAGTCAAATCCTCCGCATTAACACCTGCAGCACATGACTTGCAGGATAGTAAAAATGGGTGCAGTATAACGCTCTATCTCCTGGTCAGACATATCTGACCAATCTTGGCGGAAATATTAAGCAGCACTATACTGGTCCTGACTGATGCCAAAAATTAGCTGCAGGGACCCATTTTCAGCGTATGCAACACACAGTTCCATCTAAAATATGGCAACGTGCAGCACGCAACAGTATGTGACAAACCACACAAATATTAACAAGTATATAAATGTGAGGTCTCAGAACCACCCTAAGTACAGCTGTATTAGGGCAGATAAAGAAAAGGGATAGATATACACTGACAGGTGAGAGAATAAAGTACAGTCAGCACTAGCATAAGTCACATACAATGCAGATATATACATATATACATAAACATGTCATATAATATACTGCACTATTACACTGCATTCAACTGCCCAGATTCAGTGTCTGGGAAGGCTACAGCGCTGTGTACACTGACCTGATGGTGAGGTACGCAGGGGGACTGGACTCACTGCCATCTCCAGAGATTTCTGCTGCACCACAGAGATAAAATGGCCGCTGGAGACCTCAGAGGAAGCGTGGCCCGCGGAGGAAGCAGCTCAGCGACGCCAGACTATGGATACTGAAAGGCGCGCTGAGCTGAGGGGAGGAGCCGCTGTAACAGGGAAGGCTGCCTCCCCTGGCCGGCTATTAACCCCCGGGACGCCGGCTCCCTGCACCGATCGTTAAGTCCCTGGTGGTCTAGTGGACACACGGGGTATGGGGGGCCCGCCGCCACTGCCGGCGCCTCCGGTCTGTCCCCTGAGACCGGAGGCACAGGACTGCATTTGAAATGCGCAGATCACCGCAAGCGGTGATCCGCGACCTTACCTGCTCCCCGTGGATCCGGCAGCAGTCCTGGGCGCCCGCAGAGTCCGGCTAGTACAGACTCTGGGGTCCCGCTGAGATCCCCAGATCTGTACTGGCGTCTCAGCGCCAGCGGGGTGACGGAGCGGCAGCTTAGACGTCCTATGGACAGTCCGACGCTGCCGCTCTGAAGAGTCCAAAGTCCATGGAAAAAACTTTGTCCCTAAAAAAATAAAATAAGCTTAGGGGCTGCTAATCAGCTCCCCCTGCGCTAACGGTGACCCGACTCCGGCCGGGCACCAACTTAAACTGAGGTGCCTCTGGCTTGGGGGTGGGGTTATAGGGAGAGTGGACCCAGTGCATCCTGGGAGCTAAAAGCTTTAACTGCGTGGTGCCCGGATTTGGTTCCCAACCTATACCCCAAGGTCAACCCTGTGGACCCCCTATGGACCCTGAAGTAGAAAACACAAG
Source organism: Taudactylus pleione (assembly GCA_031769625.1). Lineage (NCBI taxonomy): Eukaryota > Metazoa > Chordata > Amphibia > Anura > Myobatrachidae > Taudactylus > Taudactylus pleione. Next base: position 901,715 of record JAUIMM010001084.1, read on the forward strand.
TATCTAAAGTGGTGCAGGGACATGCCAATGTAACATAACGAGGCATGTTTCATACATGCACTGCCAGGACCTGGCCTATGTATCTGTACACTGGAAGCACACACACACATATATATACAGAGACCCCCCCTACTGCAGCGCCCACCTGGCAGCTCTGGTCATGGCTAGCTGTGTTGAACACCGTGGTTGGCTCATGTGTATAGAGGGCGGCTGAGAAACTGCCCATCTGTGCAGACTTGAGGAGCAGCGTCAGGGAATGCAGAGCGTGGGGCATCACCGGCCCCATTATCTCCAGGCTGAACTGATCTTTATATCCCGAGAGCACCAGAGTTTTCACATTCACACTCCTGGCCTGGAGAGAGCAGAAAAAGAAAGGACTAAATACAGCACAAGGATTGGCCAAAAATTTCAATTGATAGTTAGATCGGCCTCTAGTAGATAAGGGGATAGGTGCTCACATCATCAACCTAAGTGCACATCGATGGAGGAAGAGGAGCCAGGGAGGATCAGCCTGCTAATCAGGGAAAGGTAGAGAGACGGCAGCACATAAAGGACTAGGAGTACAAATGGTGCAGCCATTACACAATATACTGACGCCGTACCTTCAGTGTGTGCATGGTGGCCCCCCGGAACGCCATTGGTGACAGCAGTGTGGGCGGGAGTCCGGCCTGGGCGCCGGCAGCAGCTACAATGCTCTTGCAGTTGATGAGGAAATTGAGTAACGTGAAGGTGTTTGTTCCCTTCACCAACACAACGGACTCCGGCCTGTGGTCCAACTTCACTGCGTTTCTCTCCTTACGGCTGGATTACCTCCGGTCAAGGAGCACAAAGACCAAACGTTCTAAGTCACCACTACAATAATGACATCCCTGGTCTAAGCTCTGCTCTCTGGCCTCTAAGATTCTTGCTGTTAGGGAATGTTAAAACGGTGGCATGGCATGCTGGGATGTATAGTACCACAACAATGGTAGGGTCGTATGTTAAACACCTCTGCTCTAAAGAGTTACATACATTAGATTAGGGTGCCCTGGGAACTAGAATTGAGAAGCCCTATTGGCATGTTTTCCACACTCTGTGCTGACTGTCATTAATTATTTCACTGATTCTTTGAGGCGACCTAAAAAACATGCAATGTTAGTATCCCTCAGGACCAGAGCCAAGAAACTGACTTAAGGGCCCCATACACAGTTGGCCACCGATCCGTTGGGGAATTGGTGAAATTCATGTTAAAGATTCCCGATTTGCTGATCACGATCATATTTTGGTTGGGATCGGTAAATCACAGAAATCCAACGTCTGATTTCACAGATGCCCAGATCCCAGCATCTGGGGATTGCGACTATCAGTCACTGATGTACATGGGGGGGGGGGGGGGGGGGGGGGGGCGGGGGTTTAAGATGAACAGTGATAATGGTCTTTGAACAAAGATTTGAGTGTCAAAATTCATCAGGTACCATTTCTCATTTTATAAAGCTAAACTTCATTCAACAACCGCCATGATCGGAAATAGATAAACCTTTGGCTACAATATCTGCTTCTTAGGACCCCATTTGTACCAGATTTTTTTACTTGCCAATATGTTTTGGACATCTGTGCTCCTAGGATTATGAAATTAGCCATCGGTTGCTGCGCATTACAGATTTTAAATCCTGAACCCCATCTAAGACCGTACCTGGGAGGAGCAGTAAAGCCCCTGCATCTTCTATACACCAATGTCAGCGCAGCTCGTGTCTTATCATGAAAGGATACAGTTTGATGGATATCGCATCAGGCTTTTTAATTTGGTCTTCAACCCCCATCTTTTCCAACCAGGAAAAACTCTCGTCCTCATCACTATCTGATGGCGCCCTGAACATAAAAGTAGCCTGATGAATAACTGGGTAAGGCTAGAACATTGCTGTAGAATTATCACAGAGGAGACCAATATCAGCCTAACCCACGGTGTCAGAGTGACATTGTCCTGGGAGATCAAACGATGTGGTGACCAATACCACTTATGCCAACCGGAGGACACCAAACAGACTCTGGGACCCAATTTCAGTCCCTAGCCAGTTTTGAAAAGCATCTCTCAACTATGTGGGCATCTTGTTTAACACAACACTGTGCTTAAACTTTTTAAAGAGCATAGAATTCTATTACTAACTACTGGTATCATCATAGGACATTCTAGGAAGTGCAGTATTTTACAAGAGGGTGACATAAGCCAGAATCATAGCTTACACTTGTTATGGGTGACAGAGTCCATCTGTACCTAGTATACAGTAAAGAAAAACACACTGGGCGTATATTTGTGGGTGGAAGTAGGGTACTGCTTATAATGGCAGAGTACTATTACAGTATAGTAAACGCCAAAGCACCTAGCTAATGAGGGCCCACAGTAAAGTCTTCCCCATCAATAGAATTCATAAGGCTGAAAGTGACCTTGTAAGTTACTGTCCATTTCGCAGGACATGCAAAAGTTCCAAACTGCAAAATCCGGACAATTGTTCATCGCAGCTGCATATAAATAGGAACCTTTGAAGCATCCACTGTGTGACATTACGGAGCTGCACTGCACTTACTACCAATATACATTACATCTAGAAATGGCTAGCCTAGAACCTCAATGCAGGGCCACAAACAGCACTAGTTTCTCTCTTCTACCAGTAATATGCAGCACACCCCACTTATTGATTGAAACTTCAGCATCACCGGGCAAGAGAAGAGTCTACCAAGCAGAAATGCCAATTGGCCCACCACAAGATGGGTGGCAGGGTCTGCACCTAGAACATAGGGAATCCCTCACTGGGGACCAGGATATTAATCTCAAAAAAATGCTTAAGTGGCTGGTTCTTGGATGAAACGCCTACGTGGATTTGGCCGGCAGCAGTGTGAATAGGTCACTTTCACACAGAACAAAGGCAACGATTCATGCAACACCGAAACCTTTACAATGACATTTCACTTACTCTTCTCCTTCACTTGTGCCTCCCGTCTCCTGAGTCCCGTCATCCGTTTGGGGTAACGTCTCCGCACTCTTCTGTTTTTTACTGGCATCATTTACCACCAATGGCAGAGAAAATTCAATTCCTGGAAAACGATTTGCTTTTAAAGTCCTTTTAACGGCATTTACCATTAAAAAATATTTGTCAAATGGGTCACTCGATCGATAAAGAAGATATGTTTTGTGTGACTGTTACCCAGGAGCAGAGGAATTAGACATTAGCACAGTACCAGGTGCTCCAAGTATTTACCTTCATTTTTCATGGCTTCCCTTAAGCCCTGTGTGGTAGGAGACATGACTGCTGTAATTACATCACACCCTGCGACACCAGCCGCCCGGAACAGCACGGTGAACTGATAGGCGCACACATAGAAGTATGGACACAGCTTCGCTCTGAGAAGATTATACAGAGAGGTGAAACTAAGAGCCCTGCAGAGAGAAAGAAAACGCATCAAGTTACGAATAATCTAAAATCACAAGCACTTGGGAGAGAGAAAAAAACGTCACAGACGCAGTATGGAGAGAAGTCTGAGCTAGCAGGCGGCTGAGGGAGGGAAATTATGGTATATATTTACCATTCACTCATTAGCACCTGCTGCAGGGATTCATCTTGAGACCAGGGGTTATTCTTTCCAGTCATTTTCCGGTCTGCTCCGATCCTGGGGAAGAGCTGCAGCCACGGAAGTGAGGGATGAAGCCAGTACACCAGTGCTTGCTGGAAGGCACATCGCAGGTCAGTGGACTGCTTGGGTTCCTATGAAGAGTAGCACAACGACGTCAGGTACAGTGTAATACCTATGTGCACTAGATGGAACAGAGGCTGCCTTGTCTATAGGATTGTCCTTTGTACTCCATAGATGACTGTTACAATGACGCTTGTTCTGCCACTACTTATGCCAAGTAGCCGGAATGGCTCCACAATGTTTCCAAAATATAAATACCATGGACATCTATGCATTATTGTTCTACTAAGCCTGAATTTCATGTTGTAGAGCAGCAGACTGTCCTCTCTGAGAGATTAACAAGGTCTATGAAGCACAGGAAAGAAAATAGTAAGGGCGCATTTTATATCCTAAGGAACACTAACTACACATATTTTTTCCAATGTGGTGTGTATATTTGTATCATTGTTCCACACTTACGGATTTTTTACACGATCTGGCCGATTCCGACGCATCGGAACGACAGATCGTGTAAAAAAATGCCCAAAATCGTGAGTCCCCCACTCACGATCACGATGTGCATCCCCGCTGGTCGCACATCGCATCTTCAGATCTGGCAATCTGGGACGCAAAGCACTGAAAAAAAAGGCATGGATTCACGATGGATCATTTGAAGATGGACCAAATCGTGTACAGAGCTGCCGGGGAGGAGCTGCGAGGGAAATCGTACACGATGTCGGATCGTGTGCAGATCGGTAAGTGTGTAGGCGCCTTAGCAGTAACTAGACACTTGTGATAGGAACCAATAGCTAAACAAAATTGGACAAATCCTTTACGTGAAGTCAGTTGGGCCACTTTTCACATTAATGTATTTCAGTTAAAAGGACTTACAATTACTAATTTTGGAGACACCATGACTATTGATAACAGTCAATCCAATTAGCCACACCGCATTCTGCACCACTCGCACCCAGCCCGAATTTATAGGGCTGCGAGCAGTTTTAAGTGAATTCAAGCTGTCGTAAAACACGTTGACTCACACCAGCGACTATTTGGCTTGACCCCATAGAGCAGGGCTCGACAAATCCCGGGGGCCAGGTCCCCATGGCGACCAAATTTTGCCGCCTAGCTACCAAATTTTGCAGGGAGGAAGGAAGCAGTTTGTAGTCAACCCCTTAGCTGCGTGGGGATTGGTTGCCCAGGGGGGAGGGTTAGGTGCACAGTAATGTGGCCGAGGGAGGTTGTTTGCCTGGGCATACCCAGTTAGTGGTGTGGCGTTTGGTTACTCGGGGGTTAGCGGTTTAGTAATGTGGCCGCACAGGGGGAGGATATGGGGGAGTGGTCTGGCTCCTACACTTTCATCTTGGCTTCTAGATTTTAGAAGAATTTGTCAAGCTCTTTCACACCTCTCAATTGCCTTCTATACAACTTTATTAAAAATGCTTGTCAGCATAATACACAAAGGGATCAATTCAGTTCAAGTGTGCACTATCGGTAGTCCCGACATTACGGTTTTCGTTTGCAGCTGATGCTGACGTTTCCTCAATGTCGCATAGGCACATCGTGGGGCTCACGGCTAAATGAATCAACCCCCAAAGCTTAGACATTACACAGAATGCAATGTGTTTTTAAAGAAGAAACGTACATTTCATCTTTCAAAAACAATCAAAAAACCAAGCAGTGTAACAAAAAGGTACTGGATATTCTACCCAGCCCAACAAATGAACCAGGAGTTCAAAAGTTAGTGTGACTGGCAAAATAAAAAAAACAGTCCCTCTGGCCAAGTAGTGGCTACCTGATGTGAAGAAGGATCTGTCCTGTACATGGTATCTGGTACAAACACAAGGAACAATGTAAACACAATGCTGTGAGCTACACACTGATGAGAAAACATAATGGTGACTTTCTTTTAAATCTATGACTGTGCACAGAAGAAACTCCAAACTCATTGCACAATTGCTCAGGTACTAATTAAATGTCAGCCCACCACTCAAAGCATCTAGAGGAACTACCATTAAATGGTCAGGACTGCATAGAGACCATCCGATCCGAGTCCACAGGGTGACATATGGGGGGGGGGGGGGCAGACACCCTGAATTGAGATAAGGCAGGAGAGGAAATACCTGAAAAATATTGTAGCAAGAAGCAAAGATTCTTAAAATGTTTGGTGACAAATGGAATTTTTAGAGTAGTTTTGGTCAAGATTTCACCTCCTTATTTGGTCCAGACATACGCAGAAAACGAGAGTTGGGAAGCGGCACAGGACTCTAACCCTACACCATGTCTGAAAGGTGATCCTCTAAGGCAATAAAATTGGGACTGGAGTGGATTCCCCATTAGAAACTATAGCAGCCTCCACAGCACTGTAGTGGGGCATGGGGTAACCAGATTGGAGTACTTGCCCGGGCACAAAGCGCCTGGCCTCTCACCGAAGCAGGGAATCTAACCTCTTAAAAGATGGCCAAGGGAATCCACCATGTTCCAAAGTACACACAAACGCAAAGTATTGGTTTTTAAAGAGCTCTCATATAACGGTCTAGGAGATGCCAGACAAGCTGCCACGTCTAGCTTCTAGAGAGCCAACAATGGGCTGCAAAATAAGATGAGGGTGGATTTCAACAGCTCTTGAATCCAGATAATTCACCAATCCCCAAAGAGAATACGCTAGTGTCATAGTTTTAGGAGTTTGGATGTCACCAGTGGGAAGATTTAGGGCAGTCACCGTTCAGCCCTAAATAAATTCTAGGTTTACCAAAATTTTTTATGTGGCCGCTTGGCGCAATGATTATCAGCACATTAGTGAGAGACTGCGATGAACCAACAGAAACCACAAACCCTCCTGCAACTTTTACTAAACACACTGATTGTATTTTAGAACCAAAGCCTTTATAGCCTAATCCAGGCAGAGTTACTTCCTTTTGTTTGGTTGACCAAGGATATGACAGAGCATAAGCTTATGTACTGAAAACAGTTGTGATATATCCAAAAGGCAACAACAAAATTAAATAATATTGCTGAGATATAAAGGCTTTGGTAAAAAACATAGAACTAGAAATATGAAGCAATCTGTGAAAGCAAAATCATCTAATTGATATATAGATGTGCAAATTGTGACATAACGTGCGCAGAGGTGCCCTGCCCGCTAAACACGATTCTGTACAAACGAAAGGTGAACACAGAAAAATCAAAATAAACCTACAGTAAATTTAAAAGTGGTGCTGTAAATGTTACCGGTATACTGTGAGGCAGAGTGACAGGAGCAGCACGACAGTGTAAAGCCAGGCCCTGAGCTTCTTCATGGGCTTTTAAGTGGTCAGTCCAGGAGAAAGGCTGGGAAGACGTGAACAGCAGGCGGGTCTTTAGGCTCCAGTCAGCCGGATAAGCAAGTGATCCCTTCGGCTGCTCCGATACTGTAAGAGGCTTTTCAGGAGACTGGAAGAAACACAGATTAAATTACATTAAAATAGTAACATATAACATGCACAATCCTCTCAAAAGTGCAGGCTGTGTGATCTACCAGGAAAGGACTAAAGGGCTTACTTTACCATGCACCCCCGAGAGGTGCGATATTATAAAAAAAACACAAAAGTATATAAGGGGCAGTAAAATTGCCAGTATACTTAAACGGCAATTTTAGGAAGATTTCTAGAAGAGGCTACAGATTTGAATTCGCAGAGACAAGTGAAACGTAACTTTACAGAAACGACGAGAGCGCTATGGAACGGTCTTCCAGCAAAGGTGGTGTATTGCATACAACAGGGTTCCCCAAACTCAGTCCAAAATGCACCCTAACAGTCCATTCTTAAAGACTGCCGTGTTGTCCAAGTTTGGGAACCACTGCAATATACTGAAAGAACAAAACCACAAGGGCCAAAAAAGAAGCTTATTGCGAAAAGAAAACAATAATCCCTGTACTCCCCTACCCAATAGATGCCAAAGAACATTATTACAGATAGGAAGTCAGCTGCACTGAACCCCTCAGATAAAGGGAGACTCTTCCACATACAAATTGGAAAATAGTGAGGCCGATGCTTCACATTTGTGCATGAAGGCAGAAGCACACAAAAATAAAATCTGTAAATAGGAATAAATGGTATTTACTTGGGTCTTTGTGGTTGCAGCAGGCTCAGTGTCCAGGATGTCTCTGCAAATTACATCTTTTTCTGAAACAAAAAACTGAGAAAAATTATATTTTACTTTTGTGCACACATGACAGCTCCTAAGCCCCTAGCTCACTGCCTGTCAACTTTGTCTGCCCCTCCCCCATACAGTGTAAGCTCTCACAAGCAGAGCCCTCCTTCCCTCATTTATACATGTCTTCACCGGGATGCGGTCAATATCCCGAACGCATGGATTCCGGCGTATGTAAACGAGATATGTTCAGTATGGCGGTACAGGTGATGTAGGCGCTTAGAATATCAGCACCAAAATCCCCGACACCTGTCAGAATCCCAGTGCGAGCATCCCGGCCGCCGGAATCCCGAAGGTAAGTAGCAGGGTTAGGGGGAGGGTTAGCGCTAGGCACTAGGGAAAGGTTAGGTTTAGGCACTAAGGAGGGGGGAGGATACCTACTGACAGGTGTCGGTAAGATATCCTAATAGACAGGATGCCCGCGGCGGGATTCTGACTGCCGGGATCCCGAGCATCGGCATCCTGTACCCATCTTCTCCACACTGCCAACAGAGGCGTGGAACCTCTGGGTTCAGCAGACACTGCTTCTGTGGTTATTATGGCTGTGTGCGTGCACAAATAGTATCCCACCATCTCCAATATCTTATTCTGAAAGCCTTTGGCACTTTTTTCTTATGTTTGCACTCTTTCTGCAAAGTGCTGTGGACCCCTAAAGGAGCCATATAAAAAAAAAATAACCCTAACCCCCCCCTCCCCCTCCCCCGGGAGCCCTAAACCTAACCCTCCCCTCCCGCGGCTGTCCGCTGCGGCGCCCGCTCGATCGGAATGCTGGGCGCCGGCCTCCCGACGTCGGGCAGATTACAGGCGTCTACATTTAAGCGCCTGCCATTAGTCCCTAGTCGGGATAAAGCAGTCTGGAAGCCGGCGGTTGGCATTTAGACAGTCGGGTTCCAAACTACATCCCGGCGTTCTATCGTCCCCATCACCAAGTTACTGTAGTGTAACCAGGTCACGCTGGGTATATATCACCATGGGGTATAAGTCCCAGGGACAGCTGACAACTAAAGCAGCACCCAAAACAAAAGTGGCTGCAGTGTGCAGATATGGGGGGGGGGATAATAGGGACATCCCTTCACAACTGGGACTCTGTGTTGGGGAAGGGAGGGATAATAGGGGCATCTTCTCACAATTGGAACTGTCCCTGGAGCCTGGTGACAGCTGGCAACAAGGGAAAAGCTACATCCAGCTGGGACAGCTGCTGCACAGGGGGAGGAGGTCACATGTACACACAGCCCGTGACGTTCCCGCCTCTGAGTGGCTGCTCCGTTTGCGGGTGATTCAAAGACCGGCCGGGGGATGAGGGGAGACTGTGGAGCCCGGGTCCCGGCCCTGGCAGCTTTCCCCCCTCCCCACCACTCTCTCACCTCAGCAGGCGGCAGCGGGTTCTCCTGCTCCGGCAGCGCCCAGCTTCCCCCCCGCAGCTCCTGCAGCGCCCAGCTTCCCCCCCCCAGCTCGCACTCCGCCACACTCCCCGCCGCTCTCCTCTTCCCCGGCACCGTGTTCTCCAAGCTGGCGAACGGGTTCCTCCGCTTCACCGCCCCGCTCTGCTGCTGCCGCCCCGGGGAGAAGGGCCGCACCCCGGCCGCCCGCTTGGTGGCATCCCCCGGGGAGAAGAGCGCCGCCTTGGCCCCGGCCTCGCTCCGGCTCCTCCGCCGGCTCAGCCGCAGGACCTCCGAGGGCTTCTTGAAGCTGGGGGAGTAACCGGGGAGCAGCGCGGACATGGCGGCGACTGTGACTGACTGAGTGTGGCGCGCTTTCCCCCCCCTCCCCAGCCTGTCTCACGTGACGAAGCCGGGGCCCCGCCCACAACTAGCAGCAGGCGGCAATACCACTGTCCACCGCTGGTGGCCGCTGCTGCGGAGACACAGACAGAGCGGCTCGTCTCGGGAGTCACATGACGGCGACAAGCCATAACCAGCAGCAGAAGCACTACCACTTGTCACCGCTGGGGGCCGCTGCGGCGGAGTGTGGCGAGCTTCCCTCAGCAGCCTCGCGTGATTGCACTTCCAGCGTCAATGGTCACTAACCACCGATGGCCGCTAGAGGCTGCTGCTGCTGCTGCGCACGTTCTGGACGCTCAGTGCCTTGCGCAGTACATCAGGATAGTCAGCAGATGGCGCCTCAGGGCAATCAGACTGGTCACTGAGGATGCTGCTGCTGCTGCCAGCCTGGGGTGGGGAAAATGCCAATGGGGACAGTGACCAGAGCACAGGGACAGCGTTCTGCTTATGTAATATAATAGACTCCCCCCTACATGTGTAAGAACAGATGTGACCTTAATTCTGGGCTAGCCTGGCCCTGTGCTATCTAACTCTTACTATAATTTGGTTTATGGAATCAGCCTGAGCTGCTAATAAATTGCAACACACATCTCCATCGGCCATCGATGGTTGCAAAAAATAAAATTGACAGTCGATGCAGGGGCATATTAAGAAAGGAGGGGGCCCATGTGCCTTCACCTTCCGGGGCCCCCTCCTCTCTCCCCGGCAGTCGGCAGCAGATTGACCGCAGCAGCAATACACTCACTCGAATCTACTGAGCATGTAACTGGGGAAGTGGCGTTTTGTGCAGCGCTGCTACAGCCGACGTGGGACTTTGGAGAGGTAAGTATTAAAAAATATGGGTGCAGGGTGTCGTGTGGGCCCCCCTTGAACCCAGGGGCCCATTTGCACTGCACACCCTGCAGCCATGATAGATACACCCCTGAGTCGATGGCCATCCCTAATCCAGAGAAATATCACAAACCCTTTAGCACTCAGTGAAAAACATGAACAGAACTGTGTAGTGGGCTATATTGAAAATCTTAACTATGAAAATCATAAATTCAGCTGCCACTTATGAGGTGCACCTGCTTGTCAATACAAAAATGTAATCAGAAAATCATGTGGCAACACTTCAATGCATAAAAACCATGCAGGTATGGTCAAGAGGTTCAGTTATTCCGACTAAACACAAGAATGGGGAACTGACTAAGTGACTTTGACTGTACAGTAGGGGTGTGCACCGGCCACTTTTCGTGTTTTGGATCTGGATCTTTCTTCGTGTTTTGGATCTGGATTGGTTTTGCCAAAACCACCCTTCCGTGTTTTGGGTTCTGGGTTTTGTGTTTTGGATCTGTATTTTTTTTTTTTTAAAGTATAAAAACAGCTAAAATCACAGAATTTGTGGGTTTTTCTGCTCCTATGCTATTATTACCCTCAATAACTTTAATTTCCACTCATTTCCAGTCTATTCTGAACACCTCACAATAGTGTTTTTATGTCCAAAAGGTTGCATCGAGGTAGCTGGATGACTATGCTAAGCGATACGAGTGGGCGGCACAAACACGTGGCCCATCTAGGAGTGACACTGCAGTGGCAGACAGGATGGCAGTTTGAAAAACTAGGCCCAAAACTGTACATAATGCAAATGCAAAGAAAAAAAAGAGGTGCAAGATGGAATTGTCCTTGGCACTAAACACTCTTTCGGAGTACACACTGGAGGGGGGGGCAACTCAGGTAAAATAGAGCCAGTTTGTACAGGGGCCTTCAAATTGCCTCTTTTTCCTGCCAGTACAGGTACGGACTGTCTGACATGCCTACTTGGATGCTGTCACCGATGTAATCCTCCGCCATTCTGTCAATGGTGACAGTATCATATGCAGTGACAGTAGACATGTCAGAAATTGTTGCCAGGTCCTTCAGTCCGGACCAGATGTCCAAACTTGGTCCTGCCTGCCTTGCATCACCGCCAGCGGGTTGCTTAGGATACCTAAGTTTTTACCTGGCAGCCCCAGTTGCGGGAGAAAATGAAGAAGGAGCTGTTGACGTGTCACGTTCCGCTTCAGCTGACAGTGTTTTCACCAGCAGGTCTTTGCACCTCTGCAGGCTTGTGTCGGCCGGAAAGAGAGACACCACATAGGCTTTAAACCTAGGATCGAGCACGGTGGCCAAAATGTAGTGGTCTGATTTCAACAGATTGACCACCCTGGAATCCTGGCAAAGCGAACGAAGGGCTTCATCCACAAGTCCCACATGCCGAGCGGAATCGCTCCGTCTTAGCTCCTCCTTCACTTTCTCCAGCTGCTTCTGCAAAAGCCTGATGAGGGGAATGACCTGACTCAAGCTGGCAGTGTCTGAACTGACTTCACGTGTGGCAAGTTCGAAGGGCTGGAGAACCTTGCACAACACGGAAATCATTCTCCACTGCGCTTCAGTCAGGTGCATACCCCCTCCTTTGCCTATGTCATAGGTGGATGTATAGGCTTGAATGGCCTTTTGCTGCTCCTCCATCCTCTGAAGCATATAGAGGGTTGAGTTCCACCGCATCACAACCTCTTGCTTCAGGTGATGGCGGGGCAGGTTCAAGAGTATTTGCTGGCGCTCCAGTCTTCTGCACGCAGTCGCTGAATGGCGAAAGTGGCCAGAAATTTTTCGGGCCACCCAAAGCGTCTCCTGCACGCCCCTGTCGCTTTTCAGAAAATTCTGCACCACCAAGTTTATTGTGTGAGAAAAACATGGGACGTGCTGGAATTTGCCCAGATGTAATGCCCGCACAATATTGGTGGCGTTGTCAGATATCACAAATCCCCAGGAGAGTCTAAGTGGGGTAAGCCACTGGGCGATGATTTCCCTCAGTTTCTCTAAGAGGTTGTCGGCGGTGTACCTCTAACTGAAACCGGTGATACACAGCGTAGCCTGCCTTGGAACGAGCTGGCGTTTCTGAGATGCTGCTACTAGTGACGCTGCTGCTGTTGCTGCGTAAGGTGATACATCTACCCAGTGGGCTATCACAGTCATATAGTCCTTAGTCTGCCCTGTTCCACTTGTCCACATGTCCGTGGTTAAGTGGACATTGGGTACAACGGCATTTTTCAGGACACTGAGGACACTTTTTCTGACGTTTCTGTACAGTCTCGGTATCGCCTGCCTAGTGAAGTGGAATCTAGACAGGATTTGGAACCGGGGACACACTACTTCCATCAATTGTCTAAATCCCACTGCACTAATGGCGGATACCGGACGCACATCTAACACCAACATAGCAGTCAAGGCCTCAGTTATACATTTTGCTTCAGGATGACTGCTGTCGTACTTCATCCTCCTCGCTAAGGACTGTTGGAGGATCAATTGTTTAGTAAAAGTAGTGGTGTTCCTACTTCCTCTGGGATGATGAACGACTCCCAGCAACAGCGGCAGCAGGAGGCGTAGTAATGCAGGATCCTCCGGAGGAATCCCAGATAGGAGAGTCAGTCATGCCAGTGACATGGCCTGCAGGACTACTTCCGATCCTGACTAAGGAGGAAATTGACGAGGAGGGAGTTGACGGTGTGGTTTACAGGCGCTTGGATACAACAGGACAACGGGATTTAGGTGTCCCTGGACTGCTTACGGTCTTAGCCAAAGTTTCTGAACTTGACAGTAACTTTTTATGAACGCGCTGCAGGTGCGGTATAAGGGAGGATGTTCCTAGGTGGTTAACGTCCCTACCCCTACTTATTTCACCTTTACATATGGTACATATGGCAAGACAGTTGTTGTCCGGATTTGGATAGAAATATTGCCAGACCAAAGAGGTGGAATGTTTGGTCTTCTGCTCAGGCATGACCGTGATGGGCTTTTTCATCCCACAGACAACAACTGTCTCCCCCGGAGCCTGATTTAAACAAACCACATCACCATCAGAATCCTCCTCGCCAACTTCCTCAGCGCCAGCTACACCAGTATCCTCATCCTGTTGTACTTCAACAGTGACATCTTCAATTTGCATATCAGCAAGTGGACTGTGGGTGCTCCTTTCAGCACTTGCAGGGGGCGTGCAAATGGTGGAAAGAGCCACCTCTTCCCGTCCAGTGCTGGGAAGGTCAGGCATCGCAACCACCACCACACTTGGACTCTCCTTGGGGATTTGTGATATCTTCTTAGAACGCACAGTTCTTTGCTGTGCTTTTGCCAGCTTAACTCGTTTGATTTTTTTAGTGGGAGGAGGGCTTCCATCGTCATGTGAAGCTGAACCACTAGTCATGAACATAGGGAAAGACCTTAGCTATTCCTTGCCACTCCGTGTCGTAAATGGCATATTGGCAAGGTTACGTTTCTCTTTAGATGATTTAAATGTTTTTTTTCAAGGTCATTTTCCTGAAGTTTGTCATTTGGGATTGTATGTGCCCTCTACTATGACATTGGGCATCGGCCTTGGCAGACGACGTTGATGGCATGTTATCGTCTATGTCATGACTAGTGGCAGCAGCTTCAGCACTAGGAGGAAGTGGTTCTTGATCTTTCCCTATTTTATTTTTATCGGAGAAAGTTTGGTCCTCCATTTATGTTATATTGATATATATGTGCGGCTAAGGCGCACACAAACACAGAAAATAATTTTTTATTTTTGTTGGAGAGTAGTGCACTTTGTGGGTTACACCACCCTTTAAGAAATGAGCCAGCCGGCCCTTTACTTATGGGACACAGGCGCACGCTTGGCGCTGCTCCTTTGTTGATGCACGTGCAGCCACAGTGCACACAATTCACAAACACAGAAAAAAATTTTTTATTTTGTTTGGAGTGCCCTTTGGGGGTTACAGCACCCTTTAGCGGTCAATCCAGCCGGCCCTTTATTTATGGGACACAGGCGCACGCTTGGCACTACTTTGTTGATGCACGTGCGGCTACTGCGCACACAATTCACAAACACAGAAAAAATATATATTTTTTAGCATTTGGGGGGAGCACCCCTGATGGACAGAGCACCCCCTGGACAACACTACAGCACCCCTTTAGGACTGGGACACTGCACAGGACTTTGGAGTGGACACAGCCCCTATGGAGAACTGACTGCACAACACAGTCCAGCCAGCCCCTATGGACTTTGAAGGAGTGGACACAGCCCCTATGGACAACAGCAGCACAGCACAACACTACACTGCACTACACTACACAGCCCAGCCAGCCCTAACTCCCACCCTCCCTCTTCACTGTCCACAGCCGAGTGAGAAAATGGCGCCGACGCGGGTACATTATATAGGATCCAAAACCCGCGAGACCCAGAAGGCGGGATGATGACGTTTTGCCTCGATTTCAGATCCGAGTCAGGCGGGAAAAGTTGAGCCTGACTCGGATCGGGGGTGTTCGGATTTCAGAAATCCGAACCTGCTCACCCCTACTGTACAGTGATTGTTAGTGACAGACGGGGTGATTGAAGTATCTCAGAAACTGCCGATCTCCTGAGATTTTCACGCACAACAGTCTCAATAGCTTACAGAGAATGATGCGCAACACAGAAATATCCAGTGAGCGGCAGCTCTGTGGGTGAAAATGTCTTGGTAATGAGAGAGGACAAAGGAGAATGGTGTAACAGTAATCAGTAACCATGTGTTTCAATAGTGGTATGCAGAGCTCATCTCTGAAGTGGATGGGCTACAGCAGCAGGACCATGGTCTCAGCATGGTAGCACCTCTGATAATGTAATTAGAATGTGCAGCCCATCCCCCCCTTTTTTCCCATGTATGTGTATTTAAGGTACACTTGAAGGTGTGAGACCCCTTGTCTTGGGCTAGCACGCCTCCTACCTGCCCCAGGTGATTATAATTAGTATATGTCCTGTACATTGCAGTACACACATGTAATTAGTATTGGTCCTTGCATTGCAGTACACACATGTAATTAGTATTGGTCCTTGCATTGCAGTACACACATGTAATTAGTATTGGTCCTTGCATTGCAGTACACACATGTAATTAGTATTGGTCCTTGCATTGCAGTACACACATGTAATTAGTATTGGTCCTTGCATTGCAGTACACACATGTAATTAGTATTGGTCCTTGCATTGCAGTACACACATGTAATTAGTATTGGTCCTTGCATTGCAGTACACACATGTAATGGGCACTATTACAGGTAAGTCCTAGATACATTTATACAATGTGTCAGTATTAGGGATGTTAGGGACCCACCTGATGAGGTTCACCGTGAAGTGGTAGGTGGGCAAACATGTACTAAGAACCTCTATATAACACCATATTAATTGATAGTTTATTATATATTTTTTATATTTATTACTCTTAGTACTTAGAGTGTACATCAGCTCCTACCAGGTCCTACTGCAGTCAGCTAAGGACAGAAACCTGGGGCTGTAGTGGGCACAGGCTCACTAACGATGTTGATTTGAAGTATGAAATAACGTTGCCTGGTCGGATGGATCTGGATTTCTCCTGTGACATGCAGATGGCAGGGTCAGAATTCTGACTGGTATAATGATGTGGGGAGGGTTTTCTTGTCACATATTAGACCAATTAATACCAATTGAGGATTGTTTAAATGCCAGACACTTTCTTTTTCTATGTACCCTGTAATGTGCTGCAGACCCCTTGTAGTGCCATATAAAGGATAACGGCAGAACCTACCTGAGTATTACTGCTGACCATCTGCATCTTTATGATCACAGTGATCTTCTAGCTGGAGGCTGCAGGATAATGCATCATGGGGCCCATTTATCAAAGATCATTTGAGGTAAATTCCCCGAAAACACCTATTTTCGGGGGTTTACCTCAAATACTTAGTATCCCCCGAATGTATGAAGGAGGGACAACAGCAGGCATCTCCGATACCTGCTGCGATCCCTCCATTGCCGCCCGCAGCCGCCTCCCCCATAGGTTTTTATGGTGGATGCGATGCTGCCAAATGTATCAATATCGGGAATGCTTCGCATTCCCGATATTGACCCCAGCAGCTAACGCAATCTGCAGATCTTCCAGATCCCTCCGCCGGCAATGGGCGCCGCTCATGTGCAGTCCGCGGGACTACGCATGCGCAGCAGCCCGGAATGCGCTCCGGCCACATCGCAGGGACGGGCTCTTTTCGGAGCCCGTCTCCCTGCATGTGCCGGATCATACATTCGGCCGGTATGATCGCATTTTGCAATGCGATCATGGGCGGTACTGCATGCCCTGATCGCATTGCAAAATGCGATCCTTAATAAATGGGCCCCCATGTCACAAAGCACACGTCATCTCATGCTGATTCCACTGCACTCTAATGGACTCTACAGTCACCAGGTCCCTATCCAGCACAGCATCATAGGGATGTACTGGGTGGGACATTGGCAGCATAAATTTGGAGCCAACAAATCTGCAGCGACTGCGTAGCGCCATCATGTGACCGTGCATGAGAATCTCTAAGGAACGTTTGCAGCACCTTGTGCAATCCATGTCATGAAGAGTTCTGGCTGTTCTGGAAGGAAGTAGGCACCTTACCCAGAACAAGAAAAGTTCCTAATGGTGGGTATTGAGTGCATTTTGCATATACATTAATTACATTATAAAAGCAGCTTTTATGGGGATCCATAAAACTCCTAAAGGCCTTCTAAGATACTGATAACATGAACAGAATCCCCCAAAAATAAAGTTTCACAGCGCAGCAGCAGGGTAATCCCTACGCATTTCACCATATGAGGACTTCCTCAGGATGACAGGAGACTTGTACGTATGTTTGTCATTTATAGTATATGTGTGCCCGAAATGAATATTTAATTGTGCATGCACCCCAGGAGGGAACTTTGGCAGTGTGTGGAAGACAAAGTTATTTAAATCCAAAATTAAGAAGCTTTTATCTTGGAAACAGCCAGCAGGCATAGCGGAATGTAAGACACACAGGGGGAAATTCAATTGTTTGCACCCGCGGCTGTCAGTAATGGGTGCCCGATGGAGCAATCAAACTACTGTCTGGGCACCCTAACCAGGATTTTAGACGAGTTTAGGCATTTTACACAGCTAAACCCGGTCTAATTAGGCGCGACAGTCACAATAATGGATGGGCGCCCGAAAACAATTGAATTGCTACATTGGGTGCCCAATAATTACCGCAAGTAAAAAAACAACAAACAATTGAGTCGCTCCTATAAAAAGGAAAATCCCAGAATGCCCTTGATTAGTATAATGATGCAGAATCCAAAAATAAATGGTACATGTATCGTGCCCCCCGACATTAAGTCCAGCGTCTGATATGTCAACTGTAACATTTATTAATCACTGTTACTTTATACATGAACTGAAGGAGAAAACCATGTTACCCTAATGAAGCCAACTCTCGTCAGTGGGTGAAACACTCTTGGGCTGATCTGCTGGATTAACTGTGGATGCTGACCATTTACACTTTATATTTCACCCATACCAACCATCCTGATATCCTTATGTCCAAACTGGAGGCATTTTATCAAAAGTCCGCCCAAATTATTGTATATGTGAGGGCACTCCTTCTCTGACAGAAACAAATCTGGGCTGATTTAGGTATTAATAATCAGTGGCCCCATTTTATACCAGCTCTTATTATGGGAAAACGGTCCAAAGTAATTACACTGTTACAAGGAGGCAGCCAGCAGGTATATCTATGGATGGAATAAAACCTGCATCAGTATTTAAACTGCGGTCTCCGCACTGAGGGCCTGATTCAGCAAGGATCGCAAATGCAAAGCTGCACGCAGGCTATAGATATATGATGTATGCACGCAGGCTATAGATATATGATGTATGCACGCAGGCTATAGATATATGATGTATGCACGCAGGCTATAGATATGATGTATGCACGCAGGCTATAGATATGCTGTATGCACGCAGGCTATAGATATATGATGTAGGCACGCAGGCTATAGATATGATGTATGCACGCAGGCTATAGATATATGATGTATGCACGCAGGCTATAGATATATGATGTATGCACGCAGGCTATAGATATATGATGTATGCACGCAGGCTATAGATATATGATGTAGGCACGCAGGCTATAGATATGATGTATGCACGCAGGCTAAAGATATATGATGTAGGCACGCAGGCTATAGATATGATGTATGCATGCAGGCTATAGATATGATGTATGCACGCAGGCTATAGATATATGATGTATGCACGTAGGCTATAAATATATGATGTATGCACGCAGGCTATAGATATATGATGTAGGCACGCAGGCTATAGATATGATGTATGCACGCAGGCTATAGATATATGATGTATGCACGCAGGCTATAGATATATGATGTATGCACGCAGGCAGCTTTGCAATTGCGATCCTTGCAGATATGGTAATGTAGCAGGAGGCATCCCGCCCCCTGTGCATTACTTATCCGAGCTGCGCTGTCCAATGCAGCATCGGATACTCTGCTGGAACATCGGACGGCTAAGGTGACCCATGGGGACACGCAAGCCTGCCGCTGCAGACGAGAGGAAGAGGCCAGGAAATCTCCATCAGCCGATGGAGATCCTGGTCTCCACTCCCCCCCCCCATTGCTGCCCCCTCCACTTCCACAAACGCCAGCAGACTGTAAATCACTGACGGTCTACTTGTGGGATCGCAGACCCGTTCTGCACATGAGCTGCACGGGTGTGGCGCCTGTGCAGATTTCGGATCATCGGGAATCTGCGTTCATAACGTGCACTGCTGAATAAGGCCCTGAGCCCGATTCAGAGATGGACCGAATTGTAGAGCCGCACACAAGCAGCTATGCAGTTCTGTCCATCTCAATTTGTCATTTAAAAAAATAAATATTTTATCTAAAGTAAGGAGAGGAAAGGGTAAATCAGCCACAAGCCTGCCCTGACCCTTCTCTGCAAACAATATAATTATTAAGGCATCGTGACAGAAAACCTTAAAGTATGTTTTGGTTGTATATCATATCACTAATAATTGAGGCATTGTAACAATGAGCTGTAGCCAATCAGATATCAGCTTTCAGCGGTCTAGTGTAGCAGTGTATTCAGAGTGATGAAAGCTAATATCGGATTGGTTGTTGAGGGTTTCAGCACGTAACAAGGCTATTAATTAAGCCACTGTGTATACTGTATATTGCAGTAGTTCACCAGCTTGGCTTTTGTGTACATATAAAGTATATTTTAATGCTGTAATCATTCCGATTGTATTTTTGGTGTAGTTTACCATGGATGTGCTGCCATCTAAATGCCATTTCCCACAAGGCCCCTCTTCTTTTTGAGAGGCTTATTTGAGTATCTTTCCCAGCATTGCCTGAGAGAATACCTCACAACGTTTGTAGCGGGCGGATCGGGACAAGCGAGCTCACTCCTGAGCAGGGGGATGGCCACGCCTTAGAGGGGCGTGCTTAGTGCATAATACGCTGCCCCTTGTCCCGTAATGCTGCACACACCATGATATAACTCCCAACCTTCCGGATTGATCTGGACTAAAGCTGTCCGGATTGAGGGCCTGACTCTGACACTAACGCAATGTCTATGTTTTCACAAATGGACGATATTTTTTTTACTACTGCGCTTGTGCCGCGACGGTCCTGTGACATTGCTCGCAGTAAGGATTTATTCACAAAGTGTTTGCATGGTACGGACCGATCATGGGCGGCAACAGGGGGGTGGCGACTCAAACGCAGGTGTGTTGTGGCCATTTTTGGAGCAAGTCTCAACCTGCGACTTTGATCCCGTACGTAGTAGTAAAGGCTCCCGCGTCTCAGTACTGACGCCCATTCTGATTAACCATGGGGATACTCAGGTCGATGACCGACCAATGTGCGACCGATGTCTGCGTCTTTGTATGCAAGCAGTGGATCGGAGACACACAGGGCCGTTTCTAGGGGCAGGCGACCCGTGCAATCGCACGGGGCTCGCCGCCTCCGACCTCTGCAGCAGAAACAGCCTAACTGCCGGGAGCCTGCTGAGATTCAGTTACCAGCGGGCGCCCGGGAGAGCAGAGCAGCCGGAGAGACGGAGGCTCCGGCTTCCGGCTCCCCCAGTGTGCACTATGGGAGGACGTCATGACGTCTTTCCCATAGTGCAGAGGAGCAGCCGAGCGGAGCGGACGCCGGAGCGGGGCTGAAGGTAAGTGTTACTGTTTTTTTTTTTATGTGCAGGCAGCCTGTTCAATACTTGGGGGGAGGGGCACGTCTGCTGGGGGAGGCACTACCACTGGGGGCACCCGGGCACTACTACTGGGGACATTACTCTGGGGGCACTTCTACTGGGGGAGACACTACTACTGGGGGCACCCGGGAACTACTACTGGGGACATTACTCGGGGGGCACTTCTACTGGGGGCATTGCTTAGGAGGTACCACTACTGGGGGCATTACTCAGGGCCCAGGGGCACTACTACTTGGGGCTTTACTACTTTGGGTACTACTACAAAGGGAGCATTACTATTGGGGGCACTAATACAGGGGCATTAATACTGGGGAATTTATACAGGGGGCATTACTATTTTGGGCAATACAACTGGGGACACTACTACTGGGGCACTACAACAGGGACCATTACTATTGGGGGAATGACTACAGGGGGCACTACTAATGGTGGCATGGCATAGGGGGCACAACTCCTGGGGGCACTGCATAAAGGGCACCACTACTGTGGGCTCTGCATAAGTTGCACTACCACTGTGGGCACTGCATAAGGGGCATAAATACAGGGGACACAAATACAGGGGACACTGCATATGGGGACAACTACAGGGGGCACTGCATAATGGGCACTTTTGCCTGAGAGCCAGTGGGGGGGGGAAGCCTAAGACCTGTCGGGATGGAATTGCAAGGGAGGGGGCTGGAATGAAGTGTGTATTATGTGAATCTTGTTTTTTCAATGTGTTTTATGTGGTTCTGGATTTAATAATGTATTTGAGGTGGATGTGGTTTTAAAACATAGTTTATGTGCCTCTGGCTTTTCCAATATATTTTATATGGCAGTGGTTTGTGGCAGTGTATTTTATGTGGATCTGGCTTGTATTTTCAATGTGCTGGGTTCGCTCCCAACGCGACTAAAAACGGGTGTGATACAAGGTCATACTTCTGCAATGTCACACCAAAGGCCTGCACACAGAAATGCGGCGTGGGCTTGTGACAGCTAGGCCACACCCCATTTTTTGAGCGCGCGCCTGCTGTCTTTTGTTTAGCTACATATATTTTTCAGCGCTTTGCCCCTGACAGGTTAGCCAACCCAGTACTCAGTAGTCACAGTGACTGTCATTCTGTGGTCTTTCGAGATCACGCTCCCTTACTGTGATACCACACCCCCTCACGATGAGGCCACGCCCACTCCACAATATTACTGCTTCGAGGGGGGGGGCGCATTTTGACTGCTCGCACTGGGAGCCTCAAACCCTAGAAACTGCCCTGGAGACGCAGCAGGTTGGGCGTCTCAGTACAAGACCTGGTGTCTGCCACATTTGCATATATTCACACGGCCGCTGCGTACGTGATCGCAGCTGTTACAGGCATTTGAAAATCAGGACATTTCACAATGATGGTTGGAAAAAAAACCACTGATATCCAGATTAGCTCCCAAAAATAATCACAAACTGTGCGCACTAATTTTATTTCAAATACATGATGCAAACGACGTAGATTTAAGTCAGAGACACATTTTTATTTCATCAATACACATCAGTTTATTACATATCAAAGATATTACACTTTCACAAAATGGCGTTCATCGCAGTAACAGTCCATGGTTTTGGCGTCATTGCACTGCGAGCACAAATCCGGACAATTCACGTCTTCGCGGAAAACCTGCAATCATCAGGAACATTCCCAGTTCTAAGAAGGAATACAGGAATAATGACAAATACTGTATTTGTCATTATTCCGCAAATTTGGAGGTAACAGGCGTGTTCCATACATGTCCCATCCATGTGCGCGCTCTATAACTGGACAACCTGACGCTTCCTCACTTCATTCCTCTGAACCATTTCCATGAACACTTTGGCCTCATACAACGGGACCGGCTCATCCAGCTGAGGCCTAGTGCAGAAAGAGGCAGACGATACACTTATAGTTGAGGAGAGAACATACATAATACATCTGCTTCACATGGAAACAAATCAGTTTTGCTCTCAGTTTAAAAAAAAAAATGTCAAAGGCTGAATATTACGGAGGTGACAATATATCTGAAGTAACGGTGTTTATAATTAAGTCGCAGGTTGCAACGTTAAGGGGGAAGTTGCACCTTTAACCAAAGGCAGCGTAGTGACAGGCTCTGCGCATGCGCTATAGGCATAAACTCGCTGTTTGCGAGTCTATGTGGGAATATTCGCCCCAGGCTCACTTTATCCATTATCCAGGCGATAGGTGAATCAGTCGCCCTTATTATAATCCAGCGCTGCACCTCTAAACCTCTCTGGCTACTGTCACTGTGGCAGGTTGCAGATTCTGTTCTTTTACATAATGGCTACTGACTGTCCAGCAAGTCACTAACACCACAGGAACCAGTGGCGTAAGTTCATCCCAGACGCCTGGAGGCAAGCTATAATTTGGTGCCCCCCCCCCCACCCCGTATCACAGTCGCTGACACTGTAATGTAGCAATTTGCATGCAGACAGGCTATAGGTAGAAGAAAGGACGCAGCTGATGGTCTGACACGGAGCTCTCCACTAGTGTATGGTGGCTTCTCAGGTGCCGGGAAGGGGTGCCGTGTATTGGGCGGCTGTGACTGTACACTCCGGGTACATAGTTACAGCCCTAAGTGGGGTGAATATGTTGTGGACAATGGAGATGTCCCTTCAGAGCTGGAGCCCGGTGGCAGGCGCCTCCATTGTCTCCCAGCATAGTACTGCCGCCCCTGACAGAAAGTGTAAATATGCAGAGATGAATATACAGCACAAGTGTTTTACATAATCCATCACCTTATCGGGGGCCATTTTGTATTTAGTAATACATTACATTGCATGGTCTTACCTGAATATCCCACTTGCTAGTTTGTCCATCACATCTTTCAGGATATGTGAGGTAACGGATAAGGAAGGTATCACACTTTGTCCAAACATGAGGCATTTAGGTTTGTTCAACTTATGAAAGAAACTAGAAATTAAGTATCTGTCTTTATTTTAAGACTTTATGCAATTCAATTAAATGCGATGTAGGGGAGATGTGCCATTATGATGACGGAGCTTATATGGCACCAATCATCGCCCCTTACTTTGTGCGTTTTACCTCACACTCCCATACGCGTGCACAGGAAAATGCTCAATGTTGGGCTACTGTATGTACGAGTGTTGCGCGCACTGTAAATCACTCGTACATCATGCCGTAACATACAGTATGATTTTACATTGCATATAATGGAACTAACCCCAAAGGTTCCAAAAATAGACAATTACGAGGAACAAGGGGGTAATATCATGGCCCCAGGTACCTCTCCCATCAATTTAATCCCAGGTGGAAAGGTCTTGGAGCTCATTTGCCATTGCAAATGGCTGGTCCACCTACATGTGTGTCCTCTATACAGCCCTGATGATGTGAGGTAGGCCGTGTGAGTATTGGAAGTGGTCAGTGCTGCGTGGCTGGAATAGATGAGAATATATGGATTTGTATAGATCTAATGGCCTGTAACAAAGTGCCGTTTCCCTTTGCAGTCTTGCAGGTTATGCTGGCATCTCCGCATGCCCATGGAGGCACCCAAGTCAGTAGTAACTACATATAATCCCTGGGAGATTCTGAAACCTCTGACTATCCACCACTCAGATAGTATTTGTCACAGTGCTCGGAGCGGCCAGCTGCTTCATGTAGTGCGGGATTAGTCATTGGCTGCACCTTTATGAATGAAACCAGTAACCAGCCAGGTTGTGGTTGCTAGGTTACTAGATCACAGTAGAAGGATATGCAGATATTTTCCTTGCTGAGCGTTGGACAGGTTCCAGATTTCTTCATTGAGAAAAGAAAGCGACGTCCCCTTAAGGAAAAGATTACGGCTATCTGGTGGGTCCAGCTACAACAAATATAAAATAGAAGATTAATCTGGGGTCTCCATAAGTAGCACTCAAAGCTTTGCAAATTCCTAAAGCACATTACTTCTTACAGTTTTTATTTTTTTATATATACAGACTCCTGGGATGGGCTCCCAGAAATGTCACCCTGTAATGACCAGCTCTGGATAACCATCACTATTTCTCCACGGAACCCTCTGGTCTGGGCCAGAATGGGAGCTGAACACTGGGATGTAAATACGGCAGGGGGACGGGTAACAGGGCGGAGCTTCATAAGTAGCAGGATTGTCCCCGGTCTGTGAGCTCCTGGCAGCGGGATGATGCATACGGCTTATTTTCTGAGCGAGCACTTACACAAACGTTTAAATACAGCTACATTGCACTAAATTAAATACAGCAAATATACTATAAATATATGCATTACTAATGATTACATTCAACAACATTAATATTGCTGGAGTATTGCGCTCCAGCACGGTCTCCTCTCTGTTATACCCTGCGGGCACTAGGACCCAACACATGTGCGGCCTGACTCGCGCTACTGTGTAGAGTGTCACAGTACCTCTCAGGTGTCACAGCTCCTCTCAAGTGTTGCCATGCATATACCACTGTTACCCTGTGTGATCACCGCTGTTACCCTGAGTATTACCGCTACCTCAGACATCACTGTGTTTCTGCTGTTACCTCCTGCATTAACGCTGTATACTGCTGTTACCAATAAACCTTCTAAAGGACATCTGTGTGGCCTAACATCCACTTTCCACCTATTGTGACCACCCAGGTCCCACCCAGAGACAGAACTAGCGGCAGTGCAGCCGGTGCCTTGCACCAGAGCCCGCTGTGGTGCAGGGGCCCATAGCCGCCTGCATCCAACAGCGCAGCTGCACCCAGCGGAGGTGTGTTTGTTACAGCAGCCAATGAGAGTCAGACAGACTCACATTGGCTGCTGCGCCCACGGAGGGAGCCGGGCTGGAGCTCACTCATGAGCTCTGACATCTCTCCTATCGTGCAGAGCGGGAGGACAGAGGAGGTGACGGCGGCGGGCGCAGGAGCTGGGATTCAGGTAAGTGTGTTTTTTTTTGTGTGTGTGTATGTTTGTCTTATATATGTAAGGGGGGGGGGGGGGGCCTACATAGGAGGACCACTCCTGGGGGCACTGTATATGGGGCACTACTGGGGACACTGTATAAGGGGCACTACTGGGAGCACCTCATAGGGGGGACCACTACTGGGGGCACTGCATAGGGGGGACCACTACTGGGGGCACTGTATAAGGGGCACTACTGGGGACACCTCATAGGGGGACCACTACTGGGGGCACTGCATAGGGGGGACCACTACTGGGGGCACTGCATACGGGGGACCACTACTGGGGGCACTGCATACGGGGGACCACTACTGGGGGCACTGCATCCGGGGGACCACTACTGGGGGCACTGCATAAGGGGACCACTACTGGGGGCACTGTATAAGGGGACCACTACTGGGGGCACTACATAGGGGGGCCCAAACCATATTCTTGCACCTAGGCCCACCACTCTGTAGTTCTGCCACTGGTCCCACCCAATAGGTTAATATCAATAAATATATCAGCCTAATGTGCACAGTCACACAACATTATGCCTAATGTGCACAATCACACAACATTCCGCCTAATGTGCACAATCACACAACATTCCGCCTAATGTGCACAATCACACAACATTCCGCCTAATGTGCACAATCACACAACATTCCGCCTAATGTGCACAATCACACAACATTCTGCACAATCACATAACATTCCGCCTAATGTGCACAATCACACAACATTCCGCCTAATGTGCACAATCACATAACATTCTGCCTAATGTGCACAATCACACAACATTCCACCTAATGTGCACAATCACACATCATTCTATTACCTGAAGCGTCTCCTCTCTGGTCACCCAGTGACCTCCAACAGAGAGAAGGGTGATGATGTCATGTTTGTGAGGCAGAAGATGTGGCTTTATGACAGGTTCTTCTGTGTTGTACAAGATCACTGGGAACAAAATAGGAATAATAATACAAAATTCTAGTCCTCTCCTTCACAGTCCTCTCACTGCTGCCTGCAGATGTATTCCTGCATGGCCCATCATATATCTTGGACCTGAAGGCAGTGGTGGCTCCAGAGGTGGGGCTGCAGCACAGTCCAAATTCAAATAGGGGAGCCACACCAACTGCCCTTCCTCCCGCTACCAAACATCACCGGCCAGGACTCCCTGGCAGTTGGTGTGGCTCCCCTACTTGAATTTTGAACCTTGCTGCAGCCCCACCTCACCAACCCACGCACCTTACAGAAAGTAGACAGATGGGCGCCAAACGCACATGTAGGCGCCATAATTATAATGAGTAACTCAGCAATTGTCCTAAGCTCAACCAGATAGTCCAACCATTGGCGTAACTAGGGCAGGGCGAGCATGGTGCGCGCCCTGGGCGCCGTGGGACCAGCGGGGCGGGGGGGGGCGGCCCTAGTTAACCAGTGTAGCGCTGACCGCAGTGAGTGCGGTCAGCGCTACACATTTACATAGGACCGGCGCTAGGCTTCCAGCGCCGGTCTTGTGCTGCACAGCTGAGCCCGTTCCCTCCCCCTGAGCGCTTGCCCAATAGCACCAGGAGGCGGGCTCAGGGTGTGCACAACACACGCATCACCGCCAGCGCTGGCAGCGATGCGTGTGTTAAACAGCAGCCAATGAGAGTCAGATAGACTCTCATTGACTGCTGCAGCACCCACTGCAAGAGCCGGACATCCGTCCGGCTCCTGCAGTGGGTAATGGGACAGACGTCATGACATCATGACGTCTCTCCCATTATGCTGAGCGTGCCAGCCCGGGAGGTCTGGTGGGCGGCGGCGGCAGGAGCGGTGTCGCGGTCCGGAGCAGCAGCGTGGATTCAGGTAAGCATGTTTTTATATATATATTTTTTTTAAAAGCTGTCAGCACTACTGGGGGCACAACGGGGGAGGGGGGTGTCTACTACTGGGGGGACCTCTACTGGGGTGGGGGCACAACGGGGGGGGGGTGGCTACTACTGGGGGCACCATTACTGGGAGGACCTCTACTGGGGGGGGCTATTACAGGGGCACTTAATCGGGAGGGGGAACCTCAACTGGGGACCACTACTTGGGGGGGGGGGACTACTACTGGGGGGGCATTATAAAAGGGGCCTACTACTAGGGGCACTGCACTGGGGGGGGGACCACAACTGGGGGCAATAACAGGAAGGACCACTACAGGGACCACTGGATAGGGGGGGTCACTACTGCTGGGGGCACTATATAAGGGGCTTACTGCTAGGGGCACTGCGGGGACCACTACAGGGGGCACTAGATAGGGGGGTATCACTACTGGGTGCCTGCATAAGGGGGACCGCTACTGGGAAAACTGCATATGGGGGGGACTACTGCTGGGGGCACTATATAAAGGGCACTGCATAGGGGGGGGGGGACTACTACTGGGGGCACTATATAAAGGGCACTGCATAAGGGGATACCACTACTGGGTGCACTGCATTGTGGGGACTGCTGCTGGGGGCACTGCATAAGGGGGAACACTACATAGGGCACTGCATTTGGGGGGACCACTACTGGGGGCACTGAGTAAGGGGAACTAATTGGGGGCTGTATATGGGGGACCACTACTGGGGATACTGTATAAGGGGCACTACTATGGGCCTGCATGAGAGGGACCACAACTGCATACTGGGGGTACTGGATAAGGGGTACTACTGGGGTTAAGGTGCATATGGATAGGAATGTTCAGCGTGAAAATAAAGTTGTTGACACGCCCCATTTTTAGTGACCACGCCCATTTTTTCCCCGCGCACGCCATAGACGCGCACACATATCGGGATGTTAGGGGGGGGCTCCCTTTTCAAATTTGCTCTGGGCTCCAAATACCCTAGTTACGCCACTGAGTCCAACATAGGGCAGGAACTTTATGCTTAAAATAATGGCGCAGGTCATGTTTTCCCACTGCTCACTTCATAGGCCCCCCTATACCTTTTTCTGCCGGTGGCCATCTTTCCTGTGATATTTTCAGAAGGATGGCGCACACACGGTCGGTCGCAAGAATTCTTGCACAGTGCCACAGTCTTGGCGATTGATTGTGCCGGTGCCAATTTTCCAAATACATCATCCAAACGATGACCGCTGGCAGCAAGCATTGTGTGTGGGGAGGGGGGATGCTGTTCTGCACACATTGGGGTCTACTCTTGGTGCATTGTGTGCGGCACATGGTTCTCCTTGAAAACAGGGGCCCATATGCATATGTGCATGGTACACACTTCACCCATTATAAATGCACCACTCAGTAGTGCCAACCATTATCCAGCTGTGGACCTTATATGAGATAGGGCAAGAATGAGCTCAGTGAGCCCCCAGACAGGCAGGTGTGAGAGGTTTGAGGGGATTGTGTACATGGGGGGGAGATAGGTAGTCATCAAATGCTTTACAATGGAGCTGAGGGACCT
Organism: Taudactylus pleione; assembly: GCA_031769625.1. Taxonomy (NCBI): domain Eukaryota; kingdom Metazoa; phylum Chordata; class Amphibia; order Anura; family Myobatrachidae; genus Taudactylus; species Taudactylus pleione. The sequence goes on from JAUIMM010001084.1 coordinate 930,739, forward strand.
TAGTACATTGCTAGGTATAATATTGGTGCTTTATAAATACTGTGTAATAATAATAATAATAGACAACTGCAGGATTTTCGCAGCGGCATCTCAGGCACACTGCTGTGGTATTTACACACATAAGACTCACCTCCCGCATCGAGAACAATGTCAACACCCAGACCACCAGTTTCTTCCAAGCATTTCTCTGCCAGGTCAACGTTGCCTTTAGACAGGTCTATAACACACGCTGGACAAGGGGAGGAATAGGAGGTGTGTCAGAGAGGTATCATTCATGGCATATACTGCTTATTCCCAGGCAGTGTATATGTAACAAAAGTACTTCTATATAACCTATGCATAGGCAACCTGTAGCTCTACAGTCATTAAGAGGACTACAAGTCCCAGGATGAAAGTGACTTAGGGCCCTATTTACTACAATCCACTTTTAAATTGCGGTCTGGTGCAATATTTCCAACTAAATTCGCATTGCTGAGGTCAGAATAACCCATTCGGGAAATTACTTCACACGTTCCTGTAAATAAACTGTCCTAGTGCTCAGGTGATGTGAACACATGTAGTATATATCATGTCTGTTACTGTATTTTGGGCCAACTCTGAGATCACATGACCAACATCTACCAATAGTAAAGAGTCTATTGGACAGTAGGAGTCATTTATAAAGATAATAATTACAGAATAGCCAAAGGATAAAGTATATATAACTGGATACTTACCCACTACTGGCTGTCGTATTCCTTAAGTAAAATACAAATAGAGACATTTTAGAAACTAAAAAAACACCACAAAAATCATATATTTATTTTTTTTATTTAATTTTTAAAATACAAAAGAAGAGAAAAAAAAAATACATAAGGAAGAGAAGGAAAAATACCGGGAGTGGGGGGGGGGGGCTACATAGCAGTCCAACAACTCAGCGTTACCAACCGTTACAGAAATTATAATATCTGTACAGTTGTTGAGTAAACTCTCAGGAAGCCTAGAAATCATGGCTAGCAGGAGTTATGGGATTACAAGGGCTGGCAATAGTCATTCACAGGCCAAAGCGAGTTTCCCAAACTCTGTCATAACAGCCCAGGTTTTAAAGGATGACCATGCTTGAGTCCCGATAGTAAAATCAAATTGACTGAGGTACTAAATAAGTCACCTGTGCTCAAGCATGGATACTCTTAAAACCTTTACTGTAATGGCGGAGTTTTGGGACCTCTGGGTTAGTGGGGAAGAGGCACTGTGATAAGCCAGCCATGGCGACATATACGCCATATTCTTTATTGGACACTGGGAGATATGCTCCATTTTATATACACAGATGAGCCAAATCATTATGTGACCATCTGCCTAATATGCTATTGCTCCTCCGTGTGCTGCCCAAACAGCTCTGACCCGCCATGGACTCTACAAGACCTCTGAAGGTGTCCTCTGGTATCTGCTATCAGGACGGTACTGGCAGATGCTTTAATTCCTTTAAGTTGCAAGGAGGAGCCACCGCTGGTCATGCTGATCATACCACCGATGCTCAAATGGATTGAGATCTGGTGAATATGGAGGTCAGGGCAACACCTTGAACTCTTCATCATGTACCTCAAACCACTCTCGTACAATCCGTGCAGTGTGGGTGCATTACGTTGCTGAAAGGGGGTCACTTCCATAGCAGAATAACGTTGCAATGAAAGGAATTACTTGGTCCGCAACGATGCTTAGGTAGGTATAGGCATCAAAGCAATGTCCACATGAACGATCGGACCCAGGGTTTCCTAGTTGTACATTGCCCAAAGCATCATCACACTCCTGCCACCAGCTTGATTCCTTCCCACAATGCACCCTGGTGCCATCTCTTCCCTAGGTAAACGGCACAGACGCACCCGGTCATAAAACATGATGCAACAGAAAACGGGATTCGTCGGACCAGGCGACCTTCTTCCAGTGATCAAAGGTCCAGTTCCGACATCTAACATATCCCTGATGTCGACACGCGCCATTGCTATGAGATAGTCATTGGCTTCATGTGGGAGTGGTCAGAATGTTTTGGTTCATGGGTGTATATGCCAAACGGCTTTCCTAATGGAGACATAGGTCTGTTCTGTCACTTGAGCTGACCAGATGGAGAGGACGGGATCTGGTGTGCTGCACACGCTATCTTGTTACCGACCTCCCGATCTCATTAAAGAGAGCTGAAGGAAGAGCACACTGAGCAAGGAATTGCTCCATCCGCGTGCACACCCATCCGATAATAACCGCGCTGTGGGACTGTCAGAATTTATCTTATAGTGTGTATCCAGCTTAAGAAATGTAAACCCATATGACTGAACATTTAGGTAGAACTCAATGTATGGTGTCATCATCTACTGTTGATGCATTTTTGCCAGATCTCACCTACTGTGGGCCTGAGTTTTTCCAGGTACTGCCTGTCCTCCTCGCTGCCTGCCGTGCAGAACACGGTGGCTCCACTGTGGTGGGATAACTGAACAGCAAGTGTGCCGAATGGCTGTGAGAAGACCAAAATATTCATATCAGTTACATTTCAGTTTGGGGAGAGAGCGATCAGGGATATTTTAAGGCTAAATATGTGTCTAAGGCTAGGTACACACGTAAAGATTTTCTGTTCAACCATCCAACAAGTTGATTGGTTGGAATGAAAACCTGGTAAGGTATGAAAGCAAATGACAATCAGCAATTTGCTCCCAAACGTCGGAAAATGGACAAAAACTGTTGTTAGAACAAATTGATTATATCAAACATTTAACAAACTTGTCTGACCGACCATTTTCATCTGTTTTCTGGTATTTAGGAGCAAATTGCTGATCATCATTTACTCCCATACGTTACCAGATTTTCATTCCAACCAATTAACTAGTTGGATGGTTGGACAGATAATCTTTACGTGTGTATGCAGCTTAAAGCTTGTGCCGACGGTGCGATTGATGTTTCATGTTTGTTTGATGCTATTTTAGGATTATCACTACTACAGATGTGTCCTTCCATATCTTTGCTGCAGTTGCACTAAAAAAGCCCCTCCCAGCGCTTCAGGTCCTGCGAGACTCCACTAGTGCCAGGAGTTTCTTTTGCCGAAAATGTGCCTACAGTAAGTTGCAATGCGATGCGACTAGGACACACCAGCAGACTGTGCTGCTTAATTGCATATGTGACACTAGTATATCTGTGTGTGACTGAGGGTCTCATTCAGAGCCGCTCGTAAGCGGCCGCTCGTTCATTCTGAGCGATGTTCGCACATCTGCGCATGCGTATGGGTATTAGTACGCATGCGCGAACCATTCAGTGCGGCCAGAAATCGTGTGCTCGCAAAATAGCGAATGTCTGCTAATTTGAGTGACAGGAGGAGGCGTTTGTGGGTGGTAACAGGGGAAGGTGCTTGAAAACAGGGAGTGGTGATCCGAACGCAGGCGTGCCAAAAGGTCAAAACGGGCGTTTTATGGATGTGCATAATTAATACAGCAGCGTCATTGACCACGTCACTTGGTTGTCTTTTAGCCAGAACTGCTCGCATGATTGCGGTAGGAAAAACCAACCACAAGAATAGCGAGCAGTTCAGACGCCGTTCAATGTACTCGATTAATCTAATAATAGCGGACATGACGTATGATGCGAGCGGCCAGGGGGCGTTTATTTCAAAATAACGACCGCATGTTTTGTTCGCTCGTTCAGACATGGAGGCGTCAACAGACCGCAAAGAGCGAACGGTTAATTTAAATAGCCAGCCCCTTTTTCTGAACGAGCGAGCGCAAATAGCGTCCGGCTCTGAATCAGGCCCTGAGTCCCTGAATCTGTATACAAAGTGCTACAATGTAGCGGCCGCATTTTTTGCAGTCACTGCCTGTTACCTTCCCCAAATGCTCCCTGACTATAAATCACACTGCAAGTAAATCGTCGCTGCGAGCGACTACGATAGTGTACCTTGACGCATTTGCAGTGCGACTTAGGCACATGCGCAGTTTACAGATAATCGCTCAACTGCATAAATATTGGCTTTGGGTATATCTCTGAATCAGCTCCAATACTGGAAAACTGGTCAAATGCAATACATGTAAAAAGGAGCTTATAAGCTCTTCCCTCTAATACTTTCTTCCCATTTTTGCAGCTAAGGCATTTCCACTCTAAAATTAAACTCCTTTCAACTAATAGACCCCCTTCCAACGTCGAGACTTTATGTTTAAGATGCTCCTCAACCAGAGGTTTAATTTCTTCTCTCTATATAATGCTCGTTGAGGGGTTATCTCCGCAACGTGACTCTTATGAAAAAGGCCTGGGAGGTGGATTTTGGTACCTCGTTAGATGATGAGGAATGGACAGAGATTTGGGGTAATGCTGTCTCTAGCTCAATCTGTGTTAAGGTTAAAGAGAATACATATAAACTACGATATAGGCGGTATTACATTCCCTCTCGATTGAATAAAATGTATCCTGCAACGTCAGATAGGTGCTGGAGAGGTTGTATGGATGAGGGCACCTTTCTTCACATATGGTGGACTTGTCCTAAGATAGCAGATCTTTGGAAGGAAGTTATTGGCCTTGTACACCGTTTATTTAACATACCTATCCCTTATGATCTTAAATATATTCTTCTCCCTTTAGACCTTCCTACGCTAACTAGGCACCAAAATAAATTGATGCTCCATATTGTTAATGCAACGAAATGTCAGATAACCTCGGACTGGAAGATGCTTGATTCTCCCTCCATGCAATCTAGCCTATCTCGCATTTGGTATATTTATTGTATGGAATATATGACTAGCATTACTAACCATTCTTTTAAATCTTTTGACAAAATATGGAGCCCGTGGTTAGCTTCTCACCTTTTGCTCTGTAAAAGTAATTTCTGTCTGTATATATATATATATATATATATATATATATATTCACAGTCTATGTGTGCGTATATACGTAATTACTTATTTATTCTTAATCTGGTGACCCACCCCCGGGTCTTCCCCTTTCTTCTCTATCTTACTTCTTTTCTGTTTCTTCTTTTTCTCTATTCAGCCTATTTTATTTCTGAGTACGCTGAATTTTTTTTTTTTTATGTTATATTATTTGTCTTAAATATATAAATGGATCACAATTTTCAGGTTTTTTTTGTATTATAAGAATCAGATCTTGTCTTTTTGAAAACTATTTGTATAAGTGTATTTTTGATTACGTTGGTCTGTGTTATTCACTGTGATCCGTCTAATGAAAAATATTTTTTTTAAAAAGGAGCTTATAAATACATATAAACAAGGAACAAAATAGAGGAATATATAATATTTGAACACATAATTTAAATTTTTTGGAGTAATAACATCTTTCAATGGCCACAATACTTTTGTTTTAGTTACCAAATCTATGGAAAGCCTCATTTATCCTGTACTTTTAGCTCTGAGCTAGAACAACACTCTGAAGTAAACCTCGAAACCTCATGCATTACATGCTGAGGACCATGAGGTATGATACGTACACTTGCTCCATCCAGAACCAGCACAGACTTCCCCGGTGTCAGGTGCGCGAGCGTATGCAGGGCGGTATACACGCACAGACCATCCCGTATAGTTCCTGCCGCCTCCACCCAGCTCACCTTCTCCGATTTGTGGACTGGTAAAACAAATGAATGGTGAAAATGTACTAATAGTTAATCACTTGTGAGTAGCAGCTTATCTAAACAAGTTACACCAATGGTTTATAGCGGTTGTTAAGTTCCGGTATGCTCACGCTCACACCTTTAAATGACCAAGAGGCCGTAAATGAGACAATGCTTAATGCTGGTCGCACACACACACAAGATCCGGTCAGCCAGTCTGATAAAGAGAGCTGAGGATCGAAACGCGTCGTCAACTTTGGTGGCTTTCAGGACAGGAAGGATTGTCCAGCAGACCAGAAATTAAAACGCAGGATACGGGAGGATCTGGAACTCCATAACCCTACATTACTATATAGTATATGTCTATCAACAATCAGATTTCTGGTAGGAATCCATCCTGGTACACTCTAGCATTCTATGTGTAGTGTGATTTATTGTTTTATTATATGTGTAAGTGAACCCTTTCTAATTGGAATTACACAATTTTGCTGTCTATCATCACCACTGTATGAACGTCAGCTGGAGGGAATAAAAGGTGGAAAACCAAACGACTTGCAAATTGGATTTTATGGTCACAAGCCACCGACGTGGCTCATTACCATCACGCCATATCCTCCGACCGCAGGCTCTGACTGCCTCCCCAGTCACCAGGCAATGTGGACGCCGAACTGGGACGGTGCCTGCGGTTGCTGGGAGGCCAAGAAGCCTGGATGGCCGCGGATGCTGTTGGGTCTGCCAGATAGACGTGTAGTGTCCCAGCTGTCAGTTGCAAATCAATCTGTGCACCTGCACCTCATTGGTTCAGGATCTTTTATCAGTCTGTCTGTATAGGCGCATGTCACCGGTGATAGTTTGCACCTCGTGTGTGAATACTGGTTCCTGTGCCAGTAACCTGTCAGTTTATGCCTTGTACTGCCCTGCCTGTGTTCCTGACCGTCTGAGTGGTTTTGTATCTACAGGTAGGCTTAGTCTATGGCCTTGTCGCATCTGCAGCATTCATCTCTTAGTGGCGACTACGTTTCTATATACAGTCATCTACACTTGCCGCTCACCATACCATCATTTACAGCGCTGCCTGAGGCCTAGCTACTTTCTCCACCTAGGTGGCATCTCGGCCCTCTAGCTGCACCTCGGCACCAGTGCCCAACTCCGGCCCTCAAGGTTGCACCTCGGCACGGGTGCCATACCACGAGCCTCAAGGTCGCACTACTGCCGTCTAAGCTACATCTCTGTCCTCAAGGCTGCATCTCAGTCTTCAAGGCGGCATCTCAGCACCTGTGTCCTAATTCGGCCCTCAAGGCGGCACCTTGGCATCAGTGTCGCTCCACGACTCTCAAGGTCGCAACGCTGCCATCTTAGTCGCATCTCGGCCCTCAAGGCCGCATCTCAGCACTTGTGTCCTAATTCGGCCCCCAAGTCAGCACCTCGGCCCTCAAGGCTAAACCTCAGCCCACAAGACCGCACCTCGGCATCAGTGTCGCACCACAACCCTCAAGGTCGCACCGCTGCCACCTTAGTCGCACCTCGGCCCTCAAGACCACACCTCAGCACCAGTACCTTGTTCTGTCCCTCAAGGCCGGGCCTTGGCCCTCAAGGTCACACCTCGGCCCAGATGCCGTGCTTCGGCCATTAACTTGCTACCTAAGCCGCACCTCTGCTCCATTGTCATTACCACCTATTCCATCTCCAGCTGCATATATCCTCTGATCAGCAGAATTGCCATGTAAGCCCCTATTGTCCCGAATTTTAAGACCAGGCGGCCACCTAAGTATCGGTGAGTGTGTCCAGCTCTAAGGGAACAGCGGGTGGTTGTTATTGGCAGAAGACCTCGCCAGCCTGACTCTAGGGGTCTTACACGGTGGTTCCTAGCTGATCGTAATATTTACATGCTCAATTTACACATCTTTGATGTAAGCACATTACCATAAGGGGTTTGTACCCTGAGGGTGAAAGAAGTCACATCTGGTGGACCTTCTCTTGATATATATACATGGGACGGTTTTAGATTTTCATAACAAAAAGGTATATATGTAAACATTTAGAGTATAACACTATTGTGATATTTATTTTTGCGGTTACATTGTTCACATATTCAGTGATCTGCCCAGAAGTCACATAGAACCTTGTATGCTTAATATAAGACATTTGTTACCAGAACCGTGCATTGTGACCTACAACGCCATTTCCATAAACCAGACACCGGGATCTGTGGAATCACACAGGTGGCAGATCAGGAGTTTTGTGTCTGGAAAAGACAGATGACCCTGGGATAGTATTCAGGAAAGACAGATCAGGACAAAGCCTTGGAGCAGGAAGCACAGGAAGAACAAGCCACGGACACAACCCAGGCAGTTGCTATTCTGCTATTACTGGGGAGGTGGAAGAATGTGAAAATTAATTCAGAAAAAAAGAATAGTACTCATGTGCTCTTTTGGTAAAAATTATGTTATAATATATAGTTTTATGATTTCGCAAATGCAAAAAAAAAAAAAAGCAGCTATTAGCTCACAGTGCGCTCCTACCAAATGAATCCAGAATCTAGACGCCTGTAATTTTACAGACACTGGGAAACCGGCACCCGGCATCCCGATCTAAGGAACGCCGGGCACGGATAGCGGCGCGGGGGGGTAGGTTTAGGGCTCACGTGGGGGACTTAGGCTTAGGTTCCCCCCTGAGAGGTTAGGTTTAGGAGGCGGGGAAGGGGGGGTTAGCGTTAGGCACCCTCAGGGGGGACTTAGGGTTAGGCACTCCCCCGAGGGACTTAGGTTTAGGCGGCGGGGAAGGGGGGGTTAGGTTTAGGCACTGGGGGGGAAGGTTAGGGTTAGGCACCCCTAAGGGAGGGTTAGGGATAGGTGGTAGAATTAGGTTAGAGAATACTTACCTTGGACGATCGGGATCTCCTCCTCTGCCGGGATTCCAACCGCCGGGCATGGGTCCGGCGGTAAATCATAAAGGGGATCACTGTGAAAAAGTGGTGGGGAGTGCGCCCTCTACTCACTGCCAGCAGAACCGCGGCCAGGGAGACACACACTCCAGCCTATACTCCCGTTCCTGCCCTGGTCCCCGATACCTAGTAGCACACAGGTGCAAGTCACGTTTATGGCTGAATAAAAGCCGGGCAGTGCAAAAAGACACACACACACACACACACACACACACACACACACACACAGACACACACACAGACACACACACACACACACACACACACACACACACACACACACACACACACACACACACACACACACACACACACACACACACACACACACACTGAAAAAAGCTGCAAAATGTGTTTACATCCAATTCTGCATTAGGCCAATAGTGTAAAGTTTACATCTATATTCTTGCTTGCATGTAATATCAACAGTTGGGTGTCAAATCAGGGGATAGAATAGTTGGTACATCAAGTGCAAAATACAAATGACATACAAGATACTTTGGTATTCATACCTCCCTGTGATCACTGGCTGGGAAACGGAACACAATTTACAATTTACCAAAAAGGATCTCACCCAGATGATGCTCATGAACCCAGATGGCGTCACACAGACCGGACTCTTCACAGTCAAGTGGCAAAATTCCTGTTGGACAAAACGGTGGGAGATTTGGATTACAATCAGTTATTGGTTTATGGAGGGATGCTGGATTAGCACCTTCCACTTTACTTTTGTTCAAGATTTATTGAGCAAGGGTCATTGCTGTATGACAGGCATAAACAGTCCTGGTTTTCTGAGGACTAAGGTAAGGAGAAAACGTTGGCCCATATTTACAGTTCAGAGCAAATACAGATATCGGGGCCAGGGGCGTCAAAACGATTTTATGTTGGGGTAGGCAACATAAACACTTTCCGACGCCCCCCCCATCCTATCTAAGCGTCGGCCACGGACGGTGAGGCGCTGTGCTTTATAGTAATAGACTACACAGCCCCTGCACCGCACGGAGGAGGAAGTGTAATGTGCGGTGTTTTAACTTTAAGGGGCCCACTTATTAATGATCGCATTTTGCAATGCGATCAGGGCATGCAGTACCACCCCTGATCGCATTGCAAAATGCGATCCTATCTGCCGGATGTATTATCCGGGACATGCAAGGAGACGGGCCCCGAAAAGAGCCCATCCCTGCGATGTCTCCGGAGGGCAGTCGGACTGCACATGAGCGGCTCTCATTGCCGGCGGAGGGATCTGTGAGATCCCTCCGCTGGCTAAATATGCGGTAAGTCCCCATAGGCTACAGTGGCGTTAGCTGCTGGGGCCAATATCGGGAATGCGTGATGCATTTGGCAGCATCGCATCCCCCGTAGAAACCTATAGGGGAGGCGGCTGCCAGCGGCAATGGAGGGATCGCAGCAGGTATCAGAGATACAGTATCGGAGATACCTGCTGCGGTCCCTCCTTCATACATCCGGGGGAAACTTAGTATTTGAGGCAAACGTGTGTTTTCGGGAAATTTACCTCAAATTCACTTTAATAAATTGGCCCCAAAGACTGGAACATTACACCTCCTCCTCCATGCGGTACACGGGCTGTGTAGCCTATTATTATTATTATCCTTTATTTATATGGTGCCACAAGTGTTCCGCAGCGCCTTACATAGTACATTACTATAACACTGCACAGCCCTGACAGTCCGCGGCCGCCGCTCCTTTTAAATGTTTGGGGGGGGCGCCCCCTTGCCCCTCCCCCCATTCTGCCGCACATGATTGGGGCAGATGCAGAGCGAGCACCACCATATCGTATAATTGTGTAATTAGTCTGTGCCTGCTGAGAAAGTGAACGCAGGCATATTTGACTATTCAGAATTGCGCGATTCTGGCAGTTAGTATCGTCATGCGACAGAAAAGATGCCGGATATGGGTGCGAGTATATAGACCGAGGGCAGTAAAGGCGTGCTTATGCAAATGTCACTCATACAGCCCAGAAACACACATATACATATTCCTGTTTGGAGATGTAGGTTTTGCACATGCCCTTTTGTTTTTTTTTCATTTTAAAACTAATTTTGTCAAAAACTCTGCGTCCGCCCCATGTGGTGCAAATGTGCACCTGGACCGTGTTGTGGTGGGAGGCGTGCTAATGCTATTTTTGCATACAGGGAAAATACCAGTTACTTTTGAGGAAGATGTGCATACCGTATATAACTACTTGATTTGGTAGGCAGATTACCATTGGGAGAGGCGGTGACATTTAATAACCCCAGGAGAAGTTACACCTTCACTCCAACTGTGTGGCACGTGGTGGATAACATTTTGTACTACGCTATATGTTTTTTATCTCTCTTTTATGACATGTGCATCATGAAAGCATATTCACAGAGGAAGTGCGCCATATAAAAAAAACATTATATTGTGTTTAAAGGAGTACGGTGAAAATGTATTTTATTTTTTTTACTTCTTTGGGCTCACCTTATCCTTGGTGGTTTTTGCGCTCTATTATACATCCAATTTTAGCCCTTTTCGGCGCGCCAGGTCCTGTCTGACCGTGCCTCTTTCACCATAAAATGTATCTTGGCCGCAAACGGATGCGCTAAACAGCTTTAAGAGACTGCGCTGATTAATGTGATATGTGACACTTGTACTGTATATCTGTGCGCGACTGAGTCAAAATCTACATACAAAGTGCTAGGATGCGCCAGGCGTCTCGCGCCACATGGCGTACTGAGGCTAGGTGCATGGAGACACATCTGTACAACCTGTTAAGTTAATGACCATTTAATTCATCCTGCTATTCAATAAATACAAATCCAGTGTGATTATTGTGAGGAATATATACAGCCATGCTATATGTACAATTTAATAACATAATAATAATGTACAATGGAACAGGAATACGTCTGTAAAATTCTTATGCATCACAAAACAAATCCAGAACTTACCGACAGCTTCATCGTCCGGCTGGAAGAACGACACCTTGGGTCCCACTAGACAAATCAAGGGACATTTACAATATGGCATACACTGTATTTTGAAAACAAAGACAATCGTAATCGCTTATTATTATACTGAACCAGTTTGGGTATGGATTGCCGGCAGTCGGGATGCCGCTGGTCAGAATACCGACAGCGGCATCCCGACAGTCAGAATCCCAACACCCATAGGTATAAGTATGCTAGCACTAACCCTAACCCTCCCTCCCCGATGCCTAAACCTAACCTCCCCCCTAGTGCCTAAACCAGACCTCCCCCTCCCTACACCCTAACCCTAACCGGTGTCTAACCCTCCCCCTAGTGCCTAACCCTAACCCCGCACCCTATCCCTCCCCTAACTGCTGATACTTACCTTCGGGATGCCGGTGGCCGGGATACTAGTGCCGGGATCCCGACACTGTTGGGATTTCGCCACCAGTATTTAGACCATTGGCATCCTGCATGCCGGGATGCCGATTAGATCCCTACTGAATTCCCTATCCAGAAACTTCTGAAACTCAATCTGTCAACTACACTAGATCCATTTCCAATTCACAAGGATCCAATACCTCATGAATTAAAGCCAGGCCTCATGAATATTAGCCAGGCCTCATGAATATTAGATGCACCTCAGTGATGTCACTGGTTTCTACAAATTGATAGGCTGCGTGCTTGTTCAGCCCCCAATTAGATCCATACGCTATACATAAGTGTCAGGTTCACTTTAAAAAGAGGAGTGTGCAAGGGGCAAGGTGGTAAAAAACAGAGGTGATTTTTAAATGTAGTTTGATATATTTTAGTCATAGGGGTATATTCACTGAAGTGAGAGTTTTTAGAAGTGGAGATGTTGCCCATAGCGAATCTAGCTACTATAATTCTTGGTCGCTATGGGCAACATATCCACTTCTAAAAACTCTCACTTTAGTAAATAGACCCCATAGAGTTGCAATCTATGGGAAAAAAAGTGAGTTTTAGAAGAGATGTTGCCCATAGCAACCAATCAGATTCTACTTAACATTTAACTATCACCTTCTAGAATAGAATAGCTAGAATCTGATTGGTTGCTATGGGCAACATCTCTTCTAAAACCCGCACTTTAGTAAATGTACCCCTTAGTTCATATGTATGATAAAGCCAATCATTTCCCAGATAAGAATAATATGAGGAGGAGATAATATACTGTATAAGGCGAGTTCTGGAGGCAGGGACAATGTCCAGATCACAAAATGTTGTGGCAGTTTGTAATATATTTAATAACGAACAGTAGTAAATCTATTTTCGGAGATCGAATGCTGCACAATAAACAAAACTTGTACTATTATTAACATAAATGTCACTAACTGGTAAAGCTGTTTTCATCTCTGTATCTTTTCCATTTCAGCAGGGGTTGCAGTATAAAAATTGACGAACCCATAGCAAAGAGACATTTGGTTTCATTGGGGTACATTTGGTAATATTTAAACTTTTGCCCTAATACATAACAACCAATCAGATATCTACTGTGTTTGGCCTATTTCTGCTTAGGCAGACAAAAGCTAATTGCTAATTGGATGCTGTTTATTTCACCGAAATGCAATGTTAGTAAATAAATCTGGCTTGCAGCAGAAGCCACTTACTGACAGGTTCCTGTGTGTCGCTGCACCATTGTTCTTTGTTAGTAAATAGCACCCAATAGTGGAGTTAATTTGCAGTTAGATTAAGGTCCTCATTCAGAGATGGCCGCTGACGCCGCAGCTGCTGCGTCTGTGTACGCAGTGAATGTGCAAGAATATGCTAATTTTGCAGACGGCCACTGGTCACAGATCCTTCCATGATTGGCCTTCAGAGTAACCCTATGGTGGAGCAAAATGGCTGTGGGAACTGAGACACAACGGAGCCATGTTTTCTGCATACGGGTTCGCAGCCGCAGTCTCCGACATGTTCCGAAAACGGTAGCGGCACGTCTGCGTTTTTGCCGCCATTTACCCGTTACCTCCCCTAAATGCTCCCTGACTGCAAATCACATTGCGGGAAATAGTGTCTGTAACCGCCGACGGTAATGTAACTCGACGAACACGAAGACCACCGATAATCGCTCTACTGCCTAATCGCCGGCATTGCGTTCATCTCTGAATCAGGCCTTAAAACAAGAGTAATACCCCCCCCAAAAAACAAATAAAAAAATTAAAAAACATAACAATACAACAAATGGAAAAGTCCATATAATATGAGGCGGATTGTCCGTCATCCCTCACCTTCCAGAATGACTCCGGCCACCTCTCTTCCCACTGCCGCACATTCTTTTTCTGGATACAGTTGTGATATTAGCTAATATAGGGACAAAGAAATAACCGTTTCACTGCAGAAAGCAAATGAACAAGTTAAACTGTTATTGATCTGCATTGCTTGAGGTAATAGTTGCGGCTGGTCAGAAGATGGCTGCCATTATTACAGTTCACATCATTTATGGAGAGTTGCTGTTTTTTTCATTTCAAACATCCACTAAAACGATAACATGGCTGCATGTATTCCGTTACCATGACATCAACATATCTGCCATTAACTGCATCCACGTTCTGTAAGCAGATGTAAGTCACTCTCTATGATCAGCCATTTTATCCTTAGGAAGGCTCGCTGAGCGGTCATTCTCTAGGCTGCCAGACAGGAAGTCACATGTGCTTCGAAAATGAATTCCCCCATGCTTACAGACTTATCTCAAGTTACTTGAGATAAGTCCTGCTACTTACTTGGTGCCTATGTATGTATACTTGTGAGTTTGTTACATAGAAAGTCACCTGTGTCTAAGGTATAATGGTCCTTTAATAAACATTTGAGTTAGAACAATGTAAACCAGAAGCTGCTATACACGGACCCACAATATACTGTGTGCACCTCATTGTTTTCACCTTGCTAAACATTTACTGCCTGGTTTCCTGGCTTGTAGACTTTACATAATGTACAGCTAGTCATTACTGACTGAACACCATCCTGAACTGTCTGTGTATCGCGCTGCCACCCTCAGTGTGCCCACTGTTACCTTTGTACCTCAGTGTGCCCACTGTTACCTTTGTAACCTCAGTGTGCCCACTGTTACCTTTGTAACCTCAGTGTGCCCACTGTTACCTTTGTAACCTCAGTGTGCCCACTGTTACCTTTGTAACCTCAGTGTGCCCACTGTTACCTTTGTACCTCAGTGTGCCCACTGTTACCTTTGTACCTCAGTGTGCCCACTGTTACCTTTGTACCTCAGTGTGCCCACTGTTACCTTTGTACCTCAGTGTGCCCACTGTTACCTTTGTACCTCAGTGCGCCCACTGTTACCTTTGTACCTCAGTGTGCCCACTGTACCTTTGTACCTCAGTGCGCCCACTGTTACCTTTGTACCTCAGTGTGCCCACTGTTACCTTTGTACCTCAGTGTGCCCACTGTTACCTTTGTACCTCAGTGTGCCCACTGTTACCTTTGTATTCACTGGGCTCAGTGCACACGCTTTCACTTGCAGTTTCACATGATAGTCACTGGGGGACGAGAGAGGTTCCTGAGACACAAAAAAATATGAAGAAATACTGAGGTGATATACATTTTTTTAACAAACATTATTCCAGGAACACAGTATGGGCCCGATCTCAGTTGCACATATGTGAATACAGCTCTTGTGTATGTGTGTATAATATGATAGAATTAATGCAATGTTGTATTCGTGGCTTCCTGTGTGAGTTAATTGATGCACATTTTGTAATGTTGCTCATTGTAAAGTTTCTCATTGGAGGGGAGATGTATCAAGCCTTGGAGAGAAAAAAAAATGTGGAGAAGTTGACCAAAGTAACCAATCAGCTTCTGTCATATGAAATGCTGTGCTAGATTAATGACATTTAGAAGCTGATTGGTTGGTTTGGGAACTTCTCCACTAATATCTCCACAAAACTTGATACATGCTTGATCCGCACCTCAACCTTGGCAAACCAAATGTACCCGATATCTGCAAAAGTGTACACGGATCACTGAGGGACAGTGGGGGAAATTAAGCTCCAAAGCAGACTTCCTCCATTTTAAATGTATGCAGGCAACGTACAGTGCTGCCTTTCTCCCTCTCAAGAAAAGTCTTATTTAAAGACCCTACCTCCTCCCAGTCCTCCAGCCCCGTCATCTCTTTGCCACTCCTCCTCTGCCCACCCCCCATACACACCCTCCTCACTCTATGCCCTTGACTTTGCCACTCACTTCAAAACTAAAATTGAATCCATATGTCAGGACATCTTATCCTACCAGACCATCATCACCCAATCCCCTTCTATCCCCATTAGCCTCTCCTCAATCCCCCCAAACAAATTTACACCCCAGTAACCTGAAGATGAAGCCTTGGCCCTAATCTGGTCCCCCCCTCCCCTTGACCCTATCCATCCGTTCCTGCCTCCTCCACTCCCTTTCTCCTGCCACCTATTGGCATCATTATTTTTTACCTCTTCTGCTGCGTTTGACACTGTGGACCACCCTCTCCTCCTGGAAATCCTTCACTCCCTGTGTCTGCATGACACTGCCCTCTCCTGGCTCCTACCTCTCTGACCGCTGCTTCTCTGTCTCCTCTCATGACTCCACTTCTCCCCCACTTCCCCTACCAGTAAGTGTCCCTCAAGGTTTTGTTCTTGGACCTCTCCTCTTATCCCTTTACACATCCTCCTTGGGTGAGCTTATCTACCTCTCCTCCCCTGACCTCTCCCGCTCTCTTCTCACTCGTATCTCTCTCTGCCTTTTCTTCCTGGAAGTCCCATCACTTTCTTAAACTTAATATGTCTATAAAGACTGAGCTAATAATCTTCCCACCCTCCCGAATAACCTCACCTCCCACCTTTTCTTTATCTATTGACAGCACCACAATCTCCTCTAGCTCGCAAGTGGTTGTCTTTAAGTTAACCTTGACGCCTCCATCTCCTTTAAACCACACATTCAGCACCTGTAGCAGTCCTGCCGTTTACATCTCAGAAATATCTTCAGGATCGGACCCTTTCTCACTCTGAAAGCAACTAAGACCCTCATCTACTCACTGGTCATCTCCAGACTGGACTACTGAAACTTCCTCCTATATGGCCTCCCTGAATCTCACCTCTCTCCACTCCAATCCTTCCTCAATGCTCTTCCCTGGCTCATCTTTATCTCTAAATGTAATACATCTGCAAGTCCCACACTGGCTCCCCTTCTGAACCCAATTCAAACTTCTCATACTCTCTTACAAAGCACTCACCCAATCCTCTCCTATTTACATCTGTGACCTCATCTCCCATCACACAGCCCACCCACTTCGCTCCACAAATGAATGCTGCCTCTCCTGCCATTTGATTACCTCCTCCCACTCCCGACTCCAGGACTTTGCCTGTGCTGCTCCTCAACTCTGGAATTCTCTCCCTATCAGACTCTCCACCGCTCTACAGATCTTCAAATAGGCTCTCAAGACCCACTTCGTCATCAAAGCTTTCCGACTCCCATCCTGATCCACTGCTACATGCTTCTGGCTCGCTGTCTCTCCCCTCTGTGTCACCCCTGTCTGTCTGGCCCTCCCCTTTAGACTGTAAGCTCTCACGAGCAGGGCCCTCCATCCTCATGTGCTTTTCTTTCCCTCGCTTATACCATCATCTCCAACCCACTGCCTACCATGGCACCTATCCCTTGGGTTCTGCTGCTCTGCTGCCTATTTGGGTATTAAGATTTATGACTGCTGATGCAGCAATGTTTATAACCCTTGTCCATGTCCTGCAATGTTCCATACTGTAAGTCACTTCTTTCTTGTTATGTTCATACTGACTCTGTTTATATACTATGTGAGGCGCTGCAGAGCCCTTATGGCGCCATATAAATAAAGGATAATAATAATAGTAATAATAAACTCCTCATCAATAACATCAGGCAATGGTGGAAACCTGCACTGTATGTGGTGAAAGTACCTTTTCCTGAAACACAAACTTCTCCTCGTCTTGTGATGCAGTCACTTGGTAGTATAAACCCTTCATGTTGACCTAGAACTTAGACACAGTCAATCATTATACAGTATACTTACTATAAACTGCCAACAGACCACAATTACAGCTTATGGGACAGCTTTACAGTGACTGACGCGGCCGCTTTACTAACAAATAAACATTCATGTCTCTAGTTAATGTTTTACTAAAAAGCAAAAGTCTGGCATGAACCTACAACTCGCAGAGCACCGAACATTGTAATTACGTCCTCTTCTTATACATAAATAATATAGTCAGACTTCCTCCGATTACTTTCCATCCTTATCTTGGGTATAGTCTAATATTAAACATAGAGGACACTCCCAGGAGTTTTTAGAAGTGGAGATGTTGCCCATAGCAACCAATCGATTCTACTTAACATTTAATTAGCACCTTCTAGAAGATAATAGCTAGAATCTGATTGGTTGCTATGGGCAACATCTCCACTTCTAAAAAACGCTCACTTTATTAAATCTACCCCCCTAGACTTAATGGCAGAGAAATGACACCTTCTAAAGAAGACATTATCTGTAGCAACCAATCAGCTTCTGACTTTCATTTTATAGAATGTACTAGATCAGAGGTTCCCAACCACGGTCCTCAAGGCACACTAACAGTCCAGGTTTTAAGGATAGCCATAGTTGAGCACAGGTGTCTTAATTAGTACCTCAGTTATTTGATTTAACCATCTGTGATTAAGCATGGATATCTCTAAAACCAGGACTGTTAGTGTGCCTTGAGGACCGAGGTTGGGAAACACTGTACTAGATAAATGATAACTACAATCTGATTGGCTGCTATGGGAAACTTTCCACACCAGTCATCTTTAAAAGGTTTGAAAAATCTCCCCTTTACACACAAGTAAATAGTAATAATACAAGTTCTGCATGTACAATGTTTGCTCTGGAGCTGTCACTCTGTTTCATTGTTACTTTGTTATGGTAAGAACCTCACATCCTACTACGCAGAGAACATCAATGTATCACTATCAGAGTGCTGCAGCCTGGACACCAGTGTGCCAGAGTCACTATCATACAGGTCACTGATCCTTCTTACGAGGCAGTTACACAGCACTTATCCTAGAACATGATGGCAGCACTTATCCTAGAACATGATGGCATCTCATACAACAGTTCTGCAGCACATAAATACCAGCGCAGCTGATGTCCCATCTTCCCCAGTCCCAGGAATATGACATATGCCTGGAATGCGGAAACAGGCAGAAACCTGCTGACTAAGCAGGAGGGGGCAAAATAACAGGAACCCTTCTATCTTCCCAGACCCGGCCTCTGCTCACCCTGTGTCCCCTGAGCTGAATGAATGGGAAATATTTCCTTGTTCTGCTGCCAAACTGCAAGAGAGGACTGGAGGAGGCGGAGCATCACAAGGGGGCGGGAATGCCCTCATTAACTATTTACTCTCAGTGTAGTCTGCTACACAATGCCCTGTAGTGTGCCATGAAATGATTCAGTCTTTGCACCAAATGATCTATATTTTAAATGATGAATCACCTTAAAAAACACAATACAGAGAGAGATCTAAACAATGCAACTATTACACAATAAGAGAATTGAACAATATTTTGCATACAAATATAGTTTGACTAGTGCTAAATTGCATGCTTTGCTTTGATAGATTTCAAATACAGTATTTGGAGGCAAAATGCGACCTTTGGCGACTGGAAGCAGATGCAACATTCACCAAGTTGCATTGTGACAAGTTGCATATAAAATGCACGTATGATGGTTTGCAGGATTGCAATGTCAGCAGGGTTGTGATACTGTGCAAGATAACGCCTCTTCTGGTAGCATTTTTAATTTACTTTTATTAGTCTTTCGTTTACCAGGGGACACACTCGGCTTGATGTGCTCCTGAGAGAAAACACCTGAGCACATACACAACGTAAACATCAATGGGAATATACCTTATAGACATTAATCTCAATCTACAGGGAAAATACACCATTGTTAACTTCTGTTTCCCCTTTACTGTTAAGGGGTCAATATAAGTAGGTGCAAGTTGGCTTGCCAATTGCAGTTTCAATCCAATTCCAAACTCGCAGTGCTTTTCCAGAGGAAATTTGCATTTGTTTTTTTGTGCGCACCCCCTGAGCAGGTGAAAAGGTAGGAAAAAGCTGTATTCTAAGGTAAAAATGTTGGGAATTGCATCAGAAGCCCTTATGCTGGCCATACACTAGTACGACCAGCATAAAATCAGATTCATCTTACGATTTCCCTTGAACCCCCCAGAGCTCCCTGGCAGTCCCGGTCGTACGATTTTGTGTTTATTTCACACACGATTTACATACGATCTGACGTACGATCACTCTCCCCTATACGATGGATAGTGATACGATTGATCGTGTGCCTCAACAAAAACATGCGATCATAATAGATTTAAATGACGCCGCTCAGACATCCGGACACGCGATACATCGCATGCTGAAAAAACACGGTACGATCAGCATACGAATACGACGGATCATATGGGCTGCACATCTGATCATACAATACATTTTAGGAGCTGCGGGCAGAGCGCATCGGATAGTATCCTACTTAAAAAATACACGATTTCTACACGATTCATTGTGCGACGAGTCGAAAACGGGCAATTGGCCCGAAATCGTGCTAGTGTATGGCCAGCATTAGACAACCCTCTAATGTTATGCGCTTAATGTGACCAATAATTATATGCTTTTTTTTGGGTGCAAAACAAAATTGGCCTAAAATAACAAAAAATCTACTTTTTTGTAAGTTTAGGCACCCCAAATGTAATAAAACTATTTATTTAAAGTTGCCTCAAATGAGCCCAAAATCACTTTTTTTTTTCCAAATTTCGGGGGATTTATTTTTTGTTTGCTTTTTTATTTATATATATATATATATATATATATATATATTTTTTTTTTTTTTAAATGCAAACATTTGCCATTTGAAGCCTTTTAAAAAAACTCAAGAACTTTCCTTATGGCCACTAATACCTTCTTTATGGTTCTGCAATCTAAGATGCCACTTTTTGGGGGTCCAGGTTGGTTTCACCACTTTTTCATGCCCTTCTTCCAAGTTGCATTTTATAGAATATTCGCACAACCTCGCCCTAAGTAGGGCGAATTAGCATTTCTAATTAGAATGCTCGTTTCTCGGGAGCGAGCATTAGTGCGAAGTGTGCGAGTTTCATGAAACAAACTCACATTTGCAAACTCGCACCTAATTGGATTGAGCCCTTAGAACATTAAACAGCATTTGAGCACCGCAACTACATAAAGAATAGAGGAGATGCCTGTCGCCTCCAGCTCGCTCTCAGCACTGAGATTACCACTGGTCCAAACATAATGAGGTATAAATTCATTTGTGGAGCATGGTTTTCGTAAAGAATGTGAATCCCAAACTGTGTGCCGTGGCACTTGCTGGGGTGCCACGGGTTAGTGGTCCAGGATTAAGAGGCCTATTCATCAAACCAAAATTTTCATTTTTAAGCTATTATTTTCCATATTTATGTATCACTAGTATTCATCAAAAGACTTAAAATCATAATTATTTATGGTCAATGTGATATGCAAAACCAGTGATAGTGGCTGGCAAACATAAAATGTGTGGACAAACAGAAGCACAACCCTGTCCACGACCATATAACTGAGCCTACGGAAGACAGGTAAACACAATATACTTTATTATTATCTGAATTTCTCAAAGAGAAACATTTATTCTAGGGGTGCTGTGAACAAAATGCTGATAACTCTGTGATTCGGGAAAGCGGCTCCAGAGATGGGTACAACTCTGCGTACTGGGGAATATTCACCTTTTGTTCTGTGCACGCAATGCGGGAACTATTACGTTCGAATTTCATTCAACTCTGTATCAGGCCCCCAATATCTAGAATATACACAAAATTTTCCCTCAACTAATGACGTAAAAGTGGGCCTGTCACCCCCGTGTAAAGTAAAGCTGTATACACACACAACGATTTTGTTACCAACGATTTTATGAACGATTATCTGTCAGATTTTTTAAAGTGTAATGAACGATTTTTTTGAACTACAAACGATTTTTGCATATTCCCTTAATGAAAATCGTTGAGTTGGTCAGTCTGACTGAACTACAAACGTGAACGCGCATGAACGATAATCGTTCGTTTTAACACAGAAAGTGAACGATTTTTTCAACGATTGAACGATAAACGATATCTTT
This sequence comes from Taudactylus pleione, assembly GCA_031769625.1. NCBI lineage: Eukaryota > Metazoa > Chordata > Amphibia > Anura > Myobatrachidae > Taudactylus > Taudactylus pleione. The sequence goes on from JAUIMM010001084.1 coordinate 952,374, forward strand.
AATGATAATCGTTCAAAAAATCGTTGTGTGTATGCAACTTGACACTGTTGCCAATAACACAATATCAACACTAATTACAACAGTTATGGAGCGTACACACGGTCAGATTTGTCAGACTTGTCAGATGAACGACTGAACGATTAAACGATTTGAACGATTTGGACGATTTGACCAAAGTTTTGAACGATTTGGACGATTTGAACGATTGAACGATTTTTACCTGCATTAAAATGAATGGAATCGTCCAAGTCTGACTGCAAACCCATCAGATGTCAGATATCGTTATCTGACAAACGGGAACGCGCATCGTTGATCGTCCATCGTTCAGGCATGTCAGATATGAACGATTTTTCATCAGATATGAACGACTGAACGATTTTTAAATCGTTATCGTCCATATCTGAAGAAAAAATCTGATCGTGTGTATGCACCATAAAGCTGCATACACACACGATTTAGTAAATGAACGATTTTAGTAAATGATTTTCGGTCATTTTTTCAAGGGAAAAATGAACGAAAATCCTTTACTAAAATCGTTCATTTACTAAATGTAATGAACGATATTTTTTTAAACTACAAACGATTTTTGCATATTCCCTTACTGAAAATCGTTGAGTTGGTCAGTCTGACTGAACTACAAACGTGAACGCTCATGAATGATAATCGTTCATTGTTTTAAAGGGGCCTATCCATTAGCAGATCTTTCTGAAAGACAAAAGACAAGAGATTTATCATTTGAAAATTCCTGGGGCTGCTGTGACAGATATCTGTCATGTACATGACAGATTTTTGCAAACGACGAACGATGAACGATATTGCATGACATCATTCTGGGAGTGGATTTTTTTTATGTTTCTATACATTTCCATTAAAAAATCGTTCGTCGTTTACCGCGACAAATATTATCTGCTAATGGATAGGCCCCTTAACTCAGAAAGTGAACGATTTTTTCAACGATAAACTATATTGTTATCGATAATCATTCAAAAAATCTTTGTGTGTGTATGTACCTTTACTGATTTTAAGTAGTTGGCAATGTGTTCAAAGCAGAAAATAGTTTTGGGATTTTACTTTGGTTTATATTATCCTCAAGCACTGACTGACAGGATCTATGTTTAATTTTCCTGTAACAGACTGACAGGATCTATGTTTAATTTTCCTGTAACAGACTGCAATATGAATAGTTACATCCACAGCATAGTTTCAAATATTATTAAGAATATGTGAATTGTGAAGAGAGAGAGAGAGAGAGAGAGAGAGAGAGAGAGAGAGAGAGAGAGAGAGAGAGAGAGAGAGAGAGAGATCTGGCATGACGTCACAAGGGAACCCTATCAGTAGCCCTAAGCTTACGTCACCGTGACGTACACGAAAGGAGACTCTGGCAGCCATCTTGGATTTGGGCAACGGTAGCAAAAGACATTGCATATAAGACACCCGGGATACATACGAAATACGGCCCTCACCTGGAAACTGCGCGAAAGGAAGAGGGAAATGGCCGCTCAATCGGTGTAATGAGTGACCTCCAGTCTCTGGGGGTCACACAATGGAGACAACAGACCAGTGGCGGCAGTCGGCAGGTATGGCGAACCCGTCCCTCACCGTTCACTGCCGTATATTTCTAATTCTTTGTTCAATTGGATATACCAGGAAAAGGGCCGGCGCCCTGACTGAAAATGGCGGGGGCCGGCTGCTGCTGTCGCAGTCACGTGCTCCGGGGGGACCCGGATGAGGACGTCACATGGCCTTGCCGCAGATGTGATAGAATGAGCCGTCCCATAGGCGGGGGAGAAGGCGGGGCGTGGCCTCGGGTGTGCTGCTGGTGGTGTGTGTGAGACGGGCTGGGGGGCTGCTGTCCGTCTCTGTCGTCGTAGTGAGGACTCGGCTGGGGGGGCGCCTCGCACTCAACATCCCGCCGCGGGCAACCATGTTCTCCTGAGCCAGTCCCGGACCAGACACGCTGCGGGGAGCTATGAGGTGAGGGAAGCAGGGTGACCCGGCTGTTTATAGAGGGGTCTGTGAGAGGGGGAGGGGCGTGTACGGCAGCATCATCATCATCAGCATCTGTACTACAGAGCTGTGAGATAGGGAATGTTCTTACCATGGTGATGGAGGGGTCACCTTCTAGTCTGCCTCTAAAGATGATGGAGTGGTCTCCCTGTAGGGTGCCTTTAGTGATGATGCAGAGGTCTCCCTGTAGGGTGCCTATATAGATGATGGAGGGGTCTCCCTGTAGGGTGCCTCTAGTGATGATGGAGTGGTCTCCCTGTAGGGTGCCTCTAGTGATGTTGGAGGGGTCTCCTTGTAGGGTGCCTCTAAAGATGATGGAGTGGTCTCCCTGTAGGGTGCCTTTAGTGATGATGCAGAGGTCTCCCTGTAGGGTGCCTATATAGATGATGGAGGGGTCTCCCTGTAGGGTGCCTCTAGTGATGATGGAGTGGTCTCCCTGTAGGATGCCTTTAGTGATGATGGAGAGGTCTCCCTGTAGGATGCCTTTAGTGATGATGGAGAGGTCTCCCTACAGGGTGCCTATATAGATGATGGCGTGGTCTCCTTTTAGGGTGCCTTTAGTGATGATTGAGAGGTCTCCCTATAGGATGCCTCTAGAGATAGAGAGGTCTCCCTGTAGGGTGCCTATATAGATGATGGAGGGGTCTCCCTGTAGGGTGCCTTTAGTGATGATGGAGAGGTTTCCCTGTAGGGTGCCTTTAGTGATGATGGAGTGGTCTCCCTGTAGGGTGCCTATAGAGATGATGGAGAGGTCTCACTGTAGGACTTATAGGGTGCCCCTAGAGATAATGGAGGGATTCTCCATATAGGGTGCCTCTATGGATGATTGAAAGGTCTCTCTGTAGGACCTATAGGGTGCCTCTAGAGATAATGGAGTCTCGTTACATGGTGCCTCTAGCTGATGATTATAGAGTTTTCCCTCTATTTTGCCTCTAGAGATGATGGAGAGGTCTTCCTCCAGGGTGCATTTTGGTGAAGATGATGGAGGGGTCATCCTGACGGGTGCTTCCATAGACTATGAAGAGTTCATACTTTAGAGTGCATCTTGAGATGATCTAGAGTTTAACCTGCAAGGTAATAGCATTTTTTGGGGCCTACCAGAGGTGTCGTCTGTGAGATAATGGATGTTTTTTCAATATAGCTGCATCCAGATGTGTAGCAGATACAATTGGGACCGTGGCCATAGGGTGTTAAGTACAACATCTGGTTCTTTTGAATAGTTGAGATTGGTACCCATTTGCATGTTTAAGACATAACATTAGCAACCAAATGTGTTTGGAATGTGGTAGTGATCATGAGAAATGTATAAATGAGAACATTTGCATTTAGAGGTCTAGGTCATCCTGGGTGGGGTGTCACTAAAATATGTATCTGTAACTTTTACATCAACAGGTAGCAGGTCAGCAATAGGGTAGACCTACTGTACAGTAGATGACAGGTGAATGGAGCATGTGCCTTACAATAGCTCCTCTAAGAGGGGTGTCTGCTAGATGTTGGGGTGAGATTTGTAATGAAATTAATAAACTAATAAACTTTTAACTTCCATGAAATATGTTGTAAACGCCAAACCATACACCGTATATTGAGACCTTGCATTGTTTGAAAGAAAGACTACCCTTTCCATAAGTATTCTTGTGGGCTGTATACTGTGCCTCAGTGATGTCCCATTTGAATGGCTGCCTATGATAAGAGTGCCGTGAGTACATGTTACTCCCTTTTATTGAATAGTACAATATAAGCATGACTCCGGCTACACGTGCAGACCTGGCTTTTGAATTTTGTACATTTTCAGCCGAAATGGCATAAAATTGAAATTAACTTCATCTGTTGTGGAGCTTTGAGTACCAGCTAACTGTCAGGGCATGATGGGTCTTGTGGTTATACAGCTTCTGCAGAGCCTTAGGGTTGCCTGCCTCCATGAAAGGTCATTATTCTCTATTTCAGCAATACATACAGATTACGTGTGATGTGATTTATATAAATTAGCGATACTTTTTTGGATAAATGTTTTTGTCTGGTGCAGTGAGTCTTTAATCCTAATGCTGGGCATACACTATACAATTCTCTGTCATATTTGTCCAATCTGGCTGGTTAAAATGAAAATCTGTTATTGTATGGGAGCAAATGACCATTTGCTTACAAACACTGGAAAACAGACAAAAATGGTTAATGGTTAAAAAAAACACGTCTTTAATGTTTTCCCGTGATTAAAACAATATGATCGACTGTCATTGGCTTCCATACATAACCAGGTTTTCATTCCAACCAGCCAGATTGCACAGATATCTAGTGTTCACTCTAGCTCCGGCGGCAGGCAGGGCGCTGGAGCTAGAAAAGGGGGCGTGACCATAAAAAGGGGGCGTGTCTATAAGACGCGTCCCCTTTTTCGTTATACTTGGGGGCGTGCCCGGCACTTACGGACACGCCGGGCAGCCCCCAAGCGCTGCAGACAGGGAGAATAGATGCCGGGCGTATGCGCCCGGCGTCTATTCTCCGGCGGTGACCGGGTCACTGCACATTTCTCCACCCACGGGACACTTCTTCCCGCGGGTGAAGACGGCACCCACAGGCTGTGAGGGCAGGGTGCTTTTTGCCCTCCTTCTGGAGGGCAGGGTGCTTTTTGCCCTCCAGAAGGAGGGCAGGGCGCCGTTCCCCGCCCCGCTAAAACAGCCTAGCGGGAACGCTAGATATCTGACAGATAATTGTATAGTGGATGCCCAGCATTAGTGATGGCCTGGCTCCTGAGGTTGTGTGTAAACAAAGATACAGTGATTGAGCTGAGTGAATAAATATGTTGGCCCAAGGACCCCTCACTTAAGAAAAAAAAAAAAAACCTCACTATTTCTGGGTACCATCACAATTTATGCTTTTGAGCTCCCCACATGGCATCAGCGCAGCCCCAATTGCCTTACGCATACACCATGGCAAGTCACTTATATTTTTAGTATGGACAATGCTTATAAATATATTGCCTTGATCTCACATAGCCAACAGGTGCAGTGCTGGAGGCAAAGGGATGGGGGTAGGGGCAGGTAGCATTGGGGACAGTGCTGGGATTGGGTCAGGTGGTAGCTTGGGCGGTGCTGGGGACAGGCAGCAGGTGGGGTAGAGGCAGGCAGCAGTTGGGGCAGTACTGTGGGCAGGCAGTAGTTTGGGCATTGCAGCGAGCAGGCAGTGGGGGTAAGGGCATGTGGCACTTGGGGGAGGTAGGTGTAGATAATAGTTGGGGCAGTACTGGGGACAAGGAGCGGGTTAGCCATCAGCTATCTATGACACAATCCCAATGGCTGTGTTTCCGAGGGTGAAGGTTAGGCACTTGTGGAAGGGTTAGGGTGCGGGTTGGTGGTTAAGGTTAGGCTGCGAGAGGGTTAGGGTTAGACTCTGGGTAAGGTGCTGTAAGTTTAGGGGAAGGGTTAGAATACTTGGCTGCATGTGGCAGGATTTCCACCGCCTGGATTACGCTGCTGGGATTTTGACCGCCAGTAGTATTAGCGCCCGGGTTCGCGTACCCAACTCATACCAAAGAACCTGGTTCGATACATTCGGCTTTATTTACAAAGCAATGGCTTACAATCCTGGCAATTGCATGTGAAAATGTAAAGCACGCCCACTGACTGCGGGTCCTGTTTTAAAATTTCAGCAAGAGGTGTGGGTCACCCGGGAACCGCTTTCATTATCAGCCTAAGATCCAAGCTTGCACCTCTCTTGATGGGGATAAAAGTGAGAGGCCGGGAGGGAGGCCCCAGGTGGTGATTGGATGGGGAGACACTGCAGTATTGCTATTAGCTGCGGGCAAACAGCCAAATCATATAGGGTCATCACAGCGCGTCCTGCGGGATCCGCTTGTTTTTCAAAACAGCGTCCCTCACTGCCTATAGTGCGTAAAAGACGCTCTATAGCGCATAAGTGCGACCCCCCCCTGATACCGTGTGAAATAAACAGGAATGCCTTATTGCTGTTCATCTAATCAATAACGTAATAAGTTTGAGACCATAGCACCTTTGGCCATACCAAAACTGGCGATCATCAATTGTTTTCAAATGTATATTGTCAGTACATCATGTACTTATATCTGTTGTTGCATTACTGCTGTACAGAGCTTGCAGCAGTGGTGTCAAGGGAGCTATTCGGATGGATTAGTGGTAAAGGAAAATGCATTAGTGTTAAAATCTAACTTTGTACGTAAGCACATTATGTCAGTGTTGTGTAATCATTAGTTAATGCTGCCTGGAAGAAATATCTTTTCATTGATGTTTAAATAAGGGTCAGGGGGAACTTGGCAAGACGTGAATGCAAAGGATCTACCACTGTGTGCAGTGGGGGAAGAATTCACATGGAAATTACAGGGTAATTGGGCAGAAGAGAACCTGTTTACAGCCAAAGAGTGGGTGGGGGCCGGGTGACCAAAAAAAAAAATATTACTAGGATAGAAGTTGGTTTTGTGTACTGGTGAAAGTAGTAGAACATGGTAATTACCATACAAATGGCTATCTCTTGTTTTGGTGATCACAACGAATTAGTGATTCATTATAGTGTATAGGATATTTAATTATGTTCTATACTTTTGCTAATTAAGTAAACGTATGGTTGACCGAATGCATACAGATTTGTTCTTCTTTGGGTTCAATCCATTTAGGTGCGAGTTTGTTTACTGAAACTCGCATACACTGCAATTAATGTGCGCACCCGAGAAATGCGAGATCTAATTAGAAAAGCCAATTTGCAGTAGTTGCAGCGAGGTAGCGCGTCCTTTCTACAAATTGCGACCTGGGAGAAGGGTATGAAAAAGTTTGGAAACCATACTAGACCCCCCAAAAAAGTAACAACGGAGATAGCAGGACCATATAGAAGACTGTTAGTAGCCACAAGGAAAGTACTGGAGGTTTTTAGTAGATGTAAGATGGCTGATTTTTGCACTTTTTACTAATGTTGAAAATTATAGTGAGCAAGTCTTTTTCCTCATATTAAAATCTTCCCAGCATTTTGGGCTACAGAAAAACGTCTGCAGAGTAATTTTTCAGTTCGTTTTTTTTTTTTTTTTTACAAGCTTGTAATAAGTTGGATTAAATACTTTTACCTCTCGCCTCCAAGTTCTAAAACCCATCTCCCATCAATACACCTCCACATACCTGTCCCACATCATTTATCCCACTGCATACCTGTCCCACATCATTCACACCTCCACCTACCTGTCCCTCATCATTTACACCTCCACCTACCTGTCCTACATTATATACTTCTCCACATACCTGTCCCACATCATATACATCTCTACATACTTGTCCTACATCATTTACACCTCTACATACCTGTCCCACATCATTTACACCTCTACATACCTGTCCCACATCATTTACACCTCTACATACCTGTCCCACATCATTTACACCTCTACATACCTGTCCCACATCATTTACACCTCTACATACCTGTCCCACATCATTTACACCTCTACATACCTGTCCCACATCATTTACACCTCTACATACCTGTCCCACATCATTTACACCTCTACATACCTGTTCCACATCATTTACACCTCTACATACCTGTCCCACATCATTTACACCTCTACATACCTGTCCCACATCATTTACACCTCTACATACCTGTCCCACATCATTTACACCTCTACATACCTGTCCCACATCATTTACACCTCTACATACCTGTCCCACATCATTTACACCTCTACATACCTGTCCCACATCATTTACACCTCTACATACCTGTCCCACATCATTTACACCTCCACCTACCTGTACCTGTCCCACATTATTTACACCTCCACCTACATGTACCTGTCCCACATTATTTACACCCTTATATACCTGTCACCACGTCAATTACACCTCCACGTACCTGTCCCCACGTCAATTACACCTCCACGTACCTGTCCCCACGTCATTTAACCATTATTGAGCTTTCCCCTTGGAAAACTGACATGTCTTTACTGGCCAATAATTTATGCTATTATTACTCATTGGGATGGGTGTACCAGAGGTACTGGACACTGTCCTGACATTGTTACAGAAGAATAAGGATTTTCCCTGCCTTTTCACCTGCTTTGCTCAGCGCGCTGCCAACAAAACAAAGCGTGAATTTTCTATAACAAAAGCAATATAGGTTTTGAATTGGTTTGCAAATAAAATTTGCAGTGCGAACGGCTCGCAGGACCTAACTCGCGCCTAAGTAGATTGATCCCTTTGAGTGCTTTGTAGATTAGAACAATGATTATGCGTGTGTGGTGAATTATATAACCTAATGCCCTTCAGAGCACCAAAATCATATACAAAGTCTACTGTTCACTCTAGCACCCTGCACCTGTCAAAACCCGTGCGGGTCCTCTTTCCTGGCTGGGGTGTCGCTCTCTGCTCTGGTGCTTCTAGCACACTGGTCTATCATGTTTGTTGTAAACTGAGTGTGCTAGAAGCACCAGAGCAGAGAGCGACACCCCAGGCAGGAAAGAGGAACTGCACGGGTTGTGCCAGGGTGTTAGAATGAACCCTATAAAGTCTATCGGCTTGATAGTAATTTTACACGCGCTCATAGTCTCTCATTGTCCTGATCGCATTTTGTGTGTGCTAATCGTTTGATATAATAAAAAAGATTAGTGTAACAACTACATTTATGGCTTGTGTAGTGATTGTGTCTTAACATTGGCGTCCGAATGGAAGATCGACAGTGTTTAAATAGACAGTCAATAGGTCGACATGGACTTGGGTCAAAAAGTTGACACAGAAAAGGCAGATGTTTGTTTGTTTTTAATGATTTTTAGGGTTAGACACTTGGCAGTGGGTTAGGCACTAGGGGAAGTGTTAGTCACTAGTTGGAGGGTTAAGGTGCCCATCCACTAGACTATTGAAGTTGGTCGTTTACATATCTATCATCGGGCAAAGAAGCTGTGCAACCTGACGATACCGTCAGGTTGAGCATGTTTGCAGATGATTGATGTGCTGGCACTGAACGACTGCTCATCCAGTGTAGGCACATCACATACTGAGAAACGACTACAATGTTGTAATCGTGCAGTCGTTTTCACCTTTAGGGTAAGAATTGGGGCTAAAATAACAAAACAAAGTATCGACCTTTTCTGTGTCAACCATTTAGAGTCAACCATTCAACCTTTTGACCCTGCCAACCTATTGCCTGTCGACATATTGACTGTCTATTTAAACACTGTCAGTCTTTTATTCCACACCCCTTAACATCCATCAATCCAGTATACAATCCATTGTTTAGCTGTCTTAGCTTCAGTGTATTATGGGGGGAAGAGGAGTAGGAGTTTGGTTTTGTCCTTTAACTTATGACCTAAGAATTTAGGAATCGGCGATGCACTGCACCTCGAGAATTATGGTAGCCCAACATCACTGTTTTTCCTACTCTCCTTTTTGGGGTGTGAGTTGAAGCTTGGCGATGTTATGGAGCATACACACGGTCAGACTTGTCAGATGAACGATTTTACCAAAGTTTTGAACGATTGAACGATTTTTGACTGCATTAAAATGAATGGAATCGTCCAAGTCTGACTGCAAACACATCAGATGTCAGAAATCCGTTATCTGACCATCGGGAATGCGCATCGTTGATCGTCCATCGTTCAGGCATGTCAGATATGAACGATTTTCCTTCAGATATGAACGACTGAACGATTTTTAAATCGTTATCGTTCATATCTGAAGGAAAAATCTGACCGTGTGTATGCACCATTAGTGGCTGTGAGGCGTTGGTGTTTTGGATAGAACTTAAAAAATGTAAATATAGGCAATGTATTCAATCTAAGAAGATGCATTTGTTGTGTCCAGATGACCATACAAATGTGTTTCCCAATGCTCTAATTGCTAGATATGCAGATTAAATAACAGAAATATGTGATATTTGATATTCCCCCCCCCCCCTTCAAACTTTATGCCTATATTTTACGCACAGATCTCTACCGCCCCTAATTTGATGGTTATATAATGTAGAAATGTCCTAGATTTACTGCTAAGGTCTCCCTCAACTTTCACTCCATACATCATAGAGGGATCCCACTCCCTGCAAACCTGCTGACCTTATAATGAGCAGATCATCCAATCATTGTGCAGACACACCCAGACGGAGAGGATGGCCTGTGCCCCTCTTAAGAATAAATAAAAATATAAAACTTAGTTGTGTAGAATAATTATTACAAGAAAAAACAAGACACAAATTCCCCCAGCAGTCTGCAATGGGCCAACAAGAGACCTGCACCCTACACAATAATAAAATGCAGATGACCCCATTACACGGACACCTTTGCAAACATATGATAAGCCACTTGCTACGTCACGGCTCCTCTGCTCATGTGGCCCCTACCGAATGCTCCTGTGATAGACCAGCAAATTGATTTTATTAGCAAAGCTTTTATGATCTTGAAACTAATAGTATATACAGCATATTAGCGCCCCCTTTGAAATTGTTTATAATGGCTCTTGTCAAACCGGAACATCCATTTATCATGCTCCTGCGTGCAGTATTCTAGTTATAGAGAGGTAGTCTAATTGTGAAGTGTGTGTGTTAGGTGGTGGTGGGGGGGGGGGGGGGGGGGGGTATTGTAGATTCTTCTTTTTTAAGAATGAAAACAAGAAGTAATAGTTTCGGGTGGAGTTCAGTGGTGTGATATACGCCAATTACCTTTCGGTAAGCCCATTTTTGTATCTTTATCGCAACTGTAGACTCCCCCAAGTTTTGAGTGAAACTAAAGTGGATATTCTAATTTTAAATTATAAAAATTGGTTTGCAAATGTAGACTCTGTAGGGGTTCAATAGAATCCACATGGCTTAGGGGGATATGTATCAAGCCTCAGAAAGAGATAAAGTGCCAACCAATCAGCTTCTAATGCTGAGTACACACTGGCCTATATATTGGCCGATCAATTGACCAGCCAATATATCCGCTGGCTGTCGGCCAGTGTGTACAGGCGATAGGTCTGTGAACGACGTCGTTCACAGACAAATCTCATTGGCTGTGCTGCACAGCCGATGGACAGATATGTCTGCAGACCTATCTGTCCATCGGCAAGTGTGTATGAGTGGTCTGCAGACCGTCCATACGCACACAGCGGCAGCCCAGGGGAGGGGGCCGGGACCCGCGGGGCATAGGCAGATGTTTTGCCGTTCAGTATGTATGAACGACCATTATCTGCAGATCACTCCATCTGCAGATCTATCGCTATAGTGTGTACCCAGCATAACTGTCATTTTACAGGCTCTCTCCAAAGCTTGGTACATCTCCCCCTTAGCCCGACATCCTTTCTGTTATGTTCCTTTTTTACTGCTGACCCTTTTCCTTTTCACAAGTATCCTGGGCAGTTCATTGTTTTGGAACGAGCGCATTGAATGTGATTTTGAAACCTCCCTTTGTGTGATTGCTGTTACAGTAGCTTCTGGCACGCGTGTAACCTCTCAGCGATGTCTTGCTGCTCCATTTACTGTGAGAACGGTGCTGTCTGGGGCTGTGACTGTCTGAAATACTTTTCCATTCAGTGTAGACCAGCCCTGGTATTACACCTCCCGCTAGTGCCGTCATTAGCACTTGGTTGAAGACAGAATTCTATTCATACAGCACGCCGGGGACTGGATGTTTAGTGTGATAGTGTGTAACTTGCCTAGGACGCGTGCGTCAGGGCTGGCGGAGGACAGTAAACGTCGTTCGGCCATAATTTCCAGTGCAGGGTGGTATGGTGAGTTGTATAGGTTGCCAGGCTTCTGATTTATCTATGAGCAGAGACCTAATAACCGGGGAGCAGGCACAGCTGTACTAAGCTAATGGTGTTCATGCAGAATGGAGCTATTGTTGAACCTGTGAAAAGTGAAATGACATAATTTTAGCTGCTGGCAATTCCTTTCTGACACGAGAGACAGCGCTGGCTACAAGGACTTGCTGAATGTGCTCTCCTTGGCCTGCCCTTCCTTTACCCATGAGTGAGGCTGTGACTGCCTGTTCTTCCCACATCTCCCTCTGCTAAAAATTATACTTTATTTATACAATGCATTTATATGTATTTTTGCTATGTGGAAATAAATTAATTTGGATGTATATGTTAATGAACAATTAGGAAGCCCAAATGACGCAACTAATCTCATTCATTAACAACGCTAATCACTAGCGGCATTTTCCGTTAAGTATCACTGTGATATAAATGAAAAGGCCACTGGTATTTATCAATATATATCCCTCCGGCAAGGTCCAGCGACTTCCTCTTTGTCGGCGAGGTCCTCTGCTCAGCTGGTGGCGTCCTAAAGGTGCCCACACACTGGACGACTCGCTAACGATGCAATGACGTTAACGATTTCTCTTGAACTCCCAGTCAGTCGTAGACAAACGATATCTTGCATAAACTGTGCAATCTGACAAACGATCTGACCAACCACCTTAATCTCGTTAACGAGATTGCCAGATCTTATCTGCTGTAGGTAAGATCTGAGGATACGACATACGACCCGAGGGACCACGCATCAGATCGTTATCGTTCCTGGAAGGTACACGGTTTGCACGTTTTTAAACAATGCATCCTTCCAATGCGTCGTAATCGTGCAAATCGTGCCTAAAATCGCCCAGTGTGTCGACACCTTAACGCTGCCAGCAACAGGCTCCTGTGTAATGCACAGTCGGCGAACCAGTAGTAGGGACCGCATTGTTCTCGCTATCTAACGATGGCGAGAATGATACTGTGACAAGCAGTGGTGATCTCAGCTTACCACTGCTTGTCGAATACAGAAGGGATATCACAACCCCTTTAGCGAGCCCTATAGGGGTTATGCGTTATTAGAAACAACTTGGGGCCCCATTTTCTAATTGGCAGGATTTCATTGCGTAGATTTCCAGCCAGAATAATGCTAATTAGAAGAGCTAGTCTATACATCTGCTTGTAATGACAATGCACATTTCTACCTGGAATACTTGTTACAGATTGGCCTACTTCTGGGTTGGGTATGATATGTCGACTTTCACGTTATCATCCCTGGGGTGACTAGCCTGCTCCCGACGGCAGTAACTGCTTCAGCATGTGCAGGCGACTTCCAGGTAAGAAGACCTCCAATCCTCCAGCGTTTGGGTATTATTCTGTTAATGTTGAAATGTTGCCTGTCATCATTTTAACACTGTAGACGACATGCATGTCGACATTTCAATTTTCCACCTTGTGACTACATCACCTAGGGCAGCAGTTCTCAAACTGTGGGTCGTGACCCCAAAGTGGGTCGCGGCCATCTCAGCTTGGGGTCACGACTCACATGGGGTCAGGTTGATGGGGGGGGGGGGGGCGCTGCTGCTGCCAGGATGGGGGGACACAGAATGTGTGATGATTGCTGTGGAGAGGGGAAGAAACATCAGCAGGGGAGCATGAGGAATGAGGGGAGTGCTGAGCCCATGGGGGGAACAGGGGAGCACATAGTGTGGGAACTGGAGGGGGGAAACAGAAAATAATTGAATGTATTAAAAACCCACTGCCTCCCCCGTCATAAATTGCCTCCCCCATGAAACACACTGCTCCCCTCTGTCTTTCTCACTTTCTACCTCCCCCTGTCACCCTCTGCCTCCCCATCACCTAATCACACCCTGCCACCCTCTGTCTCTCCCTGTCACCCACTGCCTCCTATGTCACCCTTTGCCCCCCCCACTGCCTCCCTAGTCACCCACTGTCTTTCCTGCCACCCTTTGTTGCTCCTTGCCACCCACTACCTCTCTCTGTCACCACTGCTTCTTGCTACCTTCCATCGCCTCCTCCTGCAACCCACTCCCTTTTCCTGTCATCCACTGCTTCTCCCTGCCACCCACTGCCTCTACGTCACCCACATACACCCTCTGCCTCCCCCTGTCACCCACTGTTCCTCCCTATTACCCACAGCCTCCTACATCACCTATTGCCTCCCCAGTTACCCTCTGCCTTTCCATGCCACCCTCTACCACTATCTGCCCCCTCTGTCTTTCTCCCTTACTACCTCCCCGTCACCCTCTGCCTCTCCCTGCCTCCCCGTCACCCAATCACCCCCTGCCACCTCTGTCTCTCCCTTTCACCCTCTGCTTCCCCGTCACCCACTGGTTTTCCCTGTTACCCACTGCTTCCTATGTCACCCCTTGCCTCCCATCGCCCTCCCAGTCACTGTCTCCCCTGCCACCCTATGCTGCTCCTTGCCAGCCACTGCCACTCCCTGCCTCTCCATCACCTTCCGACACACTCTGCCTCCCCATCACCCACAGCTTCTCCTTATTACCCACCTCCTATGTCACCTATTGCCTCCCCAGTCACCCTCTGCCTTTTCATGCCAACCTCTGCCACCATCTTCCTCACCCCTGTCACCTTCTGTTCTGTCATCCACTGCCTCCTACGTCACCCTTTGTCCCACCAGTAACCAACTGTCTCCTCAGTCACTCTCTGCCTCACCTTGCAGGGACAGGGGCTTCGAAAAGAGCTCATCCCTGCAATGTGTAAAAAATGAAATGATTGCATTATCGGACACCTCACAGTTTTGTGTCTCCATAGTGTTACTGTGCATGAGCGGTCTGCTGACCACACGTGTGACAGTCATTCCAAGCCGTCGTTATGGGTCTCGCACCAAAGGGGGCGTGCTGTCGATGGTGATTGAGAGCACGTCCCCTTTGGTGGGCATGCCGGGGGCGTAGCTGCCCAGACGGAAGCGTTCCCATGGGAACGCCTACCGTCTGGGGCCGGCCCTACTGACATCACTAGTGATGTCTGTGGGAGTGCTTTTGGCTCTGACAGAGCCAAAAGCACTCCAGGGCTTGTGGCAGCGAGACCCTACCGCAAGGGTCTCGTCGCAAGCCTGATCGCGACCATCATTTTGGCCGCTCGCTATAGCTGTGGGTGGTCACCCACAGCTATGCGAGCAGCCAGGAGGCCGCTCCAAAAAGGAGGAGAGACGGCCCTGATTCAGAGCGAGCGCTCTGTCAGAGCGTCCGGCTCTGAATCAGGGCCTCAATTTGGAAGACTTTCCGCCTAGGCGGAAAGTCAATGTAATGTAATAGGCGAAAAAGTTTCGCCTATGAATAGCAGACGGAAAAAAGTGCAGAATTGGGGTTTTGGGGTGCAACGTTGCGGGAATTCCCGTGCAGCCTTCAGACAGTCCCCCAAAGGTAAACTGTGTAAACATTAAAAAAAAACAAAAAAAAAACCACTTTGAATTTGGGGGCGAAAAAAAAACTGTTGGGGGGCAAAGATAAAAACTAAAGAACTTGACTCTGGGGGGGGTCCCCAAGTATGCCCCAGGTGTTTTTTTGATTGCAGGTGCTTGCGGCAGGTGGATTTTGAATGATTTTTTTCAACTTAATGTTAGCAACTTTTAAATATGCTGACCACCATTTACAAGTACCCCAAATTTGCTGGGATAAGTTTTCTGGAAAAAATACTTCTGGATACTATTCTGCATCACGTATAGAAAAACACTATTTAGCAGCTATTGGAACCCGTTTAAAAACACCAAATACCTTCAGCAAGTCTAATCGGGGGGTACCATAGGTAACCCCCATGTCAGAGCATCTTTTGGGGGGTGTCTGGCTGATTTCCCCAAATCTGACAGCACTTTCCGCCTGTTCAAGCTTCGCCGGGTCCCGTTTTCGCGTACTTCCATATTGAATACGGGGTAAAGCGGGCACGGCCATGATACTATTCCGCCTACAAAGAAACGATGCAGGCGAAAAGTCTGGGAGGCGGAAAAGTATCGCGCATCCGCTCTAATTGAATACGGCTCCAAGTGATAGTTGCCCTAGTGGGGAGTAAGAGATAAATGAAAATACAGTAGGGAGAAGCACAAGAGGGTAGAGGGTCCTGCTCGAAAGATATTACATTCTAAAAGGGAGGGGCAGACAAACCGTAGTGACACAGATGGGGTAGGCGGGGGAAGGAAGATGTAGCAGCAAGTTAGCTTCTAGCTTGCAGAATATAGAGGTGCGCCTGTATCAGATTCCCAGAAACTACTCTGTTGTTAGACCCTGTTTATTCCGCTATCTCACCACCCTGCTGCGTCCTTTCCCATCCTCACAGCTCTCGTCTCCTGATATACTTTGTGCTGCTGGGGGAACCTGCTTTAAACACTGTATGACGCTGCCTCCATTCCCCTCCACACATCATGTCACTGCCCCTGTCACATGCAGCCCTGTCCTCTAATAGAGCTATATATGGTGCCAAACTGCCAGTAATTGCCCATATGTGGCTGGTATTTGTACCTCCTCCCTGATGCCAGCCATATATGGGCTGCTACCGCTTACACATATAAAGTGTATATTTACGACAATAATTCAGTTGCAAATCATTATACAACGTGCTGCTATTCATAACCTGGATGCATGGAACTCGGAGGTATTAAGCGTACGGGTCTTCTACTAGTGGCGGAAAATAAGCCCAGTGATTTATTACCCAGGAAATGTACGTATATTCCGTAATTACTCTTACTGAAGATACAGGGGTATCTAGTCAGAATGTCGACATTTAACATATTGATACCAGACTGTCGACCAGTACTTTTTTTTTTGTGTTGGGGTAAGGCTAAAACATGCAAAGACCTGACTGTCAACATTCTGGCGTCAACATTTTGCAAGTCGACATTTGTATATATGGAAATAATGCTTGTCGACCTAGTGTCCATGTTGTCAACCTGACTGTCTACTTTTCATTCTATACCCGATACAGGACATACAGTATAGAAAACTAAAGCTGCTCATAGAAATGAGGGGTCAATTATATATTGGAAACGGGAATTCCTGTCCTAGGGGGAAATTTAATTAAATGCGATGTTGAATAGTGCCTGGAGTGAGTGCCCGGAGCTATTCAGTTGTCCGACTTAAGGTGCCCATACACGGTGCGATTTTTTTTAAAATTAATTTTTACATGATTTAGCCGCTTTCGATTGATTGGAACGGCCAATCGTGTAAAAAGTGCAGTGTGCGGGCATGATGCCGATGCATGCCCCCGCCGTCGTACATTGTCGTCGCAGATCAACTGAACCTGCAGGAAGATATCGACCTGTCTTTCAAGATTTGAATGACATCTTTCCGATGTCATGCACGACACAGATGCATCGACCAGGGAGATCTGTGCTTCATGCACCTGTGTCATTGATATAGAAGCACAGACGGGTTCAGCAAGACCCATCTGTCCTGCTGTGGTTAGAAAAAAAAAGATTCCTGTGTAAAAAAACAAAAACAAACAAAAATCTCCAAAAGAGCAACCAGTCCCGGGCTTTTAGTGACTCAGTGCTGGTTGTGCTTAAATGAAGAGGACAAACAACGTAGGGGTCCCTTGTACTTAAGCACAACCAGCACTGGGCTAGTAAGAGCAAGCCCTGGTTGCCAAAATATGGGGGACAAACTACTTGGGGTTCCCCCGTATTTTGCACAACCAGCACTGGGCTCTGATCAGTTCCTGGTTCTGGAAAAACAGGGGGAAAAAAAATTGTAGGGTCCCCCTGTATTATCCAGAACCAGCACGTGGCTTAACCCTGACCGCTAGTCCTGTATTTCCAGAACCAGGACCGGTTCAGATCCCAGCTAAGTCGTTTGTCCCCACGTATTTTGGCAACCAGGGCTGGTTCTGACTAGCCCGGTGCTGGTTGTGCTTAAATTCCCCCTGTATACCCCCAAACCCCTACGTCGTTTCTCCCCTGTATTTAAGCACAACCAGCACTGGGTCACTGAAAGCCCGGGGCTGGTTGCTCTTTGTGGGGGAAAGCCGTTTTTTTCCTTTTTTTTTTACACAGGTCTCGCTGATTTCGTCCCTGCTTCTGTGATAGATTGGGTGAACATCGTGCAGCTTTGGTACACATCGTTCACTTCAGCTGCTGGAGAGAGTTCAAGGGAGATTGAATACGACACCGGATCGTTTGCAAATCGCACCGTGTATGGCCACCGGACTGGATGCTGTTAGTGCACGCAGTAAGCCGGCAATTCCCATCGCAGCACTAGTTTAGTTGGATTTGTGCTCCCACCTACGGAGGGTGCGACCAGAAATCCTCTAGTGGGGGTTTATAGCTCGGCCAATTGAATAGCTCCAGGCACCCATTTATGGTGCTATTCAACATGGCATTCAATAGATTTCCCCCCATTCTGTTCCATGCACATTTATAAGTGTTATCTGCTGCTTGCTTATTCCCGCGTTGTGGAGCTTGCAGCATGCGCACTGTTATTGTATTACCATTGATATCATTTAATGCTGACACCTGTCATGTCTTTGAATGCTTGTCAAGTATGACGTTAATGGATATTGATTCTACATACTGTAGTTAGTACATGCACACTGAGAGCCAAGCCTCCGTGTAATTATGCATGTGTTCAGAATGGTCATGTGTCCACGTCACCCGTGGATGTTTGATAAATGATGCCCGTTGCAACCTAACATTGTAATTGTGGCACTGATATTTTATAAGCCGCGGTGGGCGGGAACAAGCCTACAAGAGACCTTTATGATATTCTTTATCTGAATGTGCATTTCATGCGTTTGTGGTGGATGAGGGGCACGTTAACAGTAGATAGGAGTAAACGAGCCCTTAAGCCGCCCATACACAGTGCGATATAGCAGCCGATCCGACGGTTTGGTACGATATCGCTACTATATCGTACCGCGTGTGGGCGTGATATCGGCCAGTGGGATCGTACATCTCAACTCCAGATCTTACATGCTGCACATAAGATCTGGGGATGCGATGTACAATCCCATGCAGCGCTATGCGGGAGGGGAGTTTTGGCATATGGGGCGGCCGGGCAGTTGATCGCTCGTGTGTGTGGGGACCGCCCGATATGTCGGCCGTCGGAGCGCAAGGTGCCTATCGCACTATGTATGGGCACCTTTAGCGCAGGGCCAGGCAATCTGTTGCCCTCCAGCTGCTGTGGGGACTGTACATCTCAGCATGCCATGCCACAATTATGCCGTTAGAGCATATTAAAACTGGTGCAGGGCATGCTGGGATGTGTAGTTTCACAGCGTTTGGAGTGACACACGCTGCCTACCCTTGTCTTCGAGTTAAGCATCCCGTGTAATTTTTAATTCTCAAATATTATTTTTAACATTTTAAATAGAAAACAAAAATAACAGATGCATAGGGGGTATTCAGTGGCCGTACTCGTGCTGTGCAACATATCAGCCAGTTACGGGAGCCCATACATTGCAAGTGTTCCCATCAACCTTCATGGGGTTCATCAATGTAGTAGTTGCAATGTAGATGGACGCGACTGGCAAATCATGTCCATCACACTGAATTGGATACCCCCGTAGAGTTGGTGGTTCATAAATGCTGCCATCCTTTTGTGCACCACCCCCCTATTTTTTTTTTGGTGGGGGGGCAGTCACCAAAGTAAAAATGTATGGGGACAGAATCCCACCTCTCACCCGTACACTTTGGCCACAGCAAGCTGCCATCTGTCTAGTTGAGCTTGAATTGCGTGTCCTCATTCTGATTCCTGGGTGTGGGGGACATTTGCGCAGGAATTCTTGTGCCCAGTGTCTGAGAGCTTTTCGGTTATTTCCCGCGACTAACACGGAGGCTGCACTTATTGCGGATTCTGTTCACACCCTCCTGAGGTGCGAGCAGACATCTGCGTTACGTAGTGCTTCGGCGCTAGTCGTGACCTGACTGCTGTGTCTCATTCAGCACTTAGGAGCCTATGTATCAAAGTTTGATGTGAGATAAAATTGTGAAATATAAATCACCAACCAATCAGCTCCTAACTATAATTTCTTAAACACAGCCTGCAAAATGTAAGTGCTGATTGGTTGGTGATATATATCTCACAATTTTATCTCACATCAAGCTTTGATACATATGCCCCTTAGCCCGGGAGCTGCAGCTGTAAAGTGGAAGACCCCGGGCATTATCGCGGGCAGTGACCGAATATCGAATTGCCCACTTTGAATCTCCAGGTAGCTTTACGCAGCTAATCCCCTGCATGTTGGGCGCAAGAACGCAGCTTTTGCGTCCAGAGCGGAGCTGGTCACTAAAATAATTGAATAACTCCCGTCGTTTTAGAGGGGAAACTGCAAGTGCCCAAAACAATTGAATCACCCCCATAGAAAAATGTGACTGCAGAAAATATGATGTTGACCAAGTCTAGCGGGTATCCTTCTGCTCTGTACATGTAGGACAAGCGTGCACAATTGTAACTATTCGGGTGGAGAGTTTTCCATTTACACAGCGTTATCATTTCCTGGCTGAAAGGCTTGTTCAAATTGCGCAGCACAACAGTATCGCAGAAAACTCTGTTTTAAGTCCCGTCTTGGCAGAGCGTATTTTTATACTGAACACTTGTTTGTACTGTTTGGCATATTGTACTACGTGTGGGGTGTGCCAAGGATGGAATTCTGCAGCGACGATCTGCTGTTTATGTTGTCGTTTTATTTTTGGGAAATTATTTTCTGCAAAATGAAATCCTGCTGCCTTAATAACCGGGCTGGGAGTACCTTATATTTGCCTAAGTGGGATGCAATTTTTCATTCCTTAAGAAAGTTTCAAATGTGAATAAACTCTGTATTTCAGTGAATAGTCTGGTGTGCTGTGTGGTGTCACAGACCTGTTTGCACATTACGATTGGATAAACTCATATAAACCTTATTTCTGCACACAAGTCATTTTCATTTGCACATCTGGTTTCCAGAAAACTCAGGAAATGAATTGCTTGCAGTACAAATTGAATCCTTTTATGATGGTACAACTTATATGTGAAATATATCAGTGTTTACTTATGTATGATGCCGGGTAGTACAATTCCATCCGGAAAACCTTGCTTCCATTGGCAATTTATTATTCGGTTGAACTGTTTGTCTTTTTTTGTTTTGTTGAGTAAGAATATTTTTGTGTGTGTTTACCCGCCGTCTTATGCAGCAAAGTGAACATGATATTGATAGAAAACATGACTGACTTTCCCAAAAAGCAAATAAAACTAGAAGAGACCATTGTTACAGTGCATTTTACTGACTTGTATTCACTTGATGATCTTAAATGGAAAAGAATCTGCACATCGAAATGAACATTAACATTGAGCACTTCAGGCAGCAGAGAGAGAGACAATAAGACAGGTACTTGTGATGGCACAGCACTGTTGCTGCAGTGGTCAGTATAACTGACTCACAGCCCTGAGCTCACGAGTTAAAGTTCTGTCCAAAGCATATCCGTGCAAAGTTTATATGTTTCCCCCACCCTTGAAATGGGTTTCGTCCGGGTTCTCCTTTTGAAATGGGTTTTGTCCGGGTTCTTCTTTTTCGCACACCAAAAACATACTGCTAGATTAATTGGTTTTGGACAAAAAAAAGTGACCCTAGCGCGCCGGTCTGTCCTTTCCTGATAGGGCAGATCGTAGTTACAGATCGTAAGCTCCACTGAAGCAGGGACTTGCTCACATACTCTTTGTAACCCATTTTATCAAGAAAGTGTCCAGATATCCCTGCAGGTGCCCACGAAACGATTGGCATTTCTGGAAAAAATAAATCCATTTTCAGACATGCAAAAAAAAAAAAAAAAGTTTAAGTACGTGGTTTATTATGCCCAATTTAGAAACAAAAAATGTAATATTTTGGCTTATCGAAGACCATTTCAGAGTTGGTTCTAAGCATGTTTGGGTTATGATTGTGCGAATCATATGCACTTTGTATCCCTGTGCAATAGGGCAACTTGCACCCATATTTTGTGCTTCTATTTGAAACTCTGAGAGGCGGATCAGGTGCTTTCACACGGAAGGTACACAAGATATGCACGCCCCTTGGAGATGTCTTATTTTAGGTTACATGCACCCTTGAAATTTTAAGAATTCTGCCTCTTTGCTACGGATGCACCTATACCAGGGGTCTTCAACCTTGGCCCTCCAGCTGCTGTGGAACTACACATCCCAGCATGCACTGCCATAGTTTTAGCATGCTGTTATATCAAAAAGGTGGCAGTGCATGCTGGGATGTGTAGTTCCACAGCAGCTGGAGGGCCAAGGTTGAAGACCCCTGACCTATACCCTAGTTTTAAGGCTGTTGGTATATATTTAAAATAGACGTAGCATAAAATCATGTGGAACTGCGTCCTCCCATCGCTCATGCTGGTTTACCCTTTGCATGCCGCCTGGCCCGTCACCCCGCTGTAGGTCGTGCAGACACCCACATGTGAGATGTTTTGTCTGTATTCTGAGCAGATCCGTGGGAGAGGCAGTAGCTGTATTTACCATGGACGTTTTTGGCTCTGGCACACTGATCTCTTCTGTGTTACCACTGGGAACTCATCTCAGTGAAGCAAGTCAGGTTTACACAGAAATTCTAAAGGGCGGTGGTTATGACTGCTAATCACACTTAAACCTGGTCGTCCGCTGCAATGACTGAAAGAAACACAGGACTCAGAAGCACCTTGCCTTAAATTGGAGGCCAACTAATAACCTTTCCAATTCTAGGTGAATCTTCCCAGAACGTGAGCTGTTTGCCATTGTATTTCCATTAGCTGAGTGCAAGTTATTACTCTATTCTATCAGCGATTTCCGGCCAAAAGTTGCTGACTGTAGGGTTCTACCGTGGGATTACTGACAGGAAGTTTGTAGTGTGCATAAAAGTAACAAAAAAAAGAAACCAAACAAAAAACTTTATCTTCAATATCCATTTGGTTAAACGCCTGAAAATGTATAAGTCTATACTTGTCAGTGTTATTGGATCTTTATATTTTGGGTGTGGATTGAACGATCTACAGTAAAAAGGTCGACAATGTCTAGATCACAGGTTCTCAAACTCTGTCCTCAGGACCGCAAACGGTGCATGGTTTTCCAGGTCTCCTCACAGAATCACAAGTGAAATAATTAGCTCCACTGTGGAACTTTTAAAATGTGTCGGTGAGTAATGAGTACACCTGTGCACCTGCTGGGTGACCTGGAAAATGTGACCTGTGTGGGGTCCTGAGGACCGAGTTCGAGAACCACTGGTCTAGATAAACACCATGTGTTAGACATTCAATAGGTTGACAGGTACAAATGGCCGTCGTGGGTCAAAAGGTAGAAAAAAAAAAAGTGTCAACCATTTTTGTATCGAACTCTAATTTTCACCCTAACCCTCACTCCTGGTACCTAACCCTAACCGTCGGGATAAGTGCTTAACCCTAGCCCCGCTGGTAAGTACCTAAACCTTCTAAAAAAAATAAGTGTTGACAAATTTTTTTTGTCAACATTTTTTCGTCAACCTTTTGACCCTGTAGACCTTTTATTCCTGTCGACCTATTGACTGTCTAACATATGATCTCTATCTAGACATTGTCAATCTTTTTACTGTAGATCTATAGACTGGATCCCTTATTTTTTTACGGGGACACGGAGCATATGTCTATATAATTTAATTCTATTAAGAGTTATGCAGGGTAACCTGTGCACAGATTACATGTGGAGGTCCTGTTTGGGACTGTACACTGTTGTGACTCTCCATGAAATAATTTGGATAGGGATTCTTGGTGCCTGAGTCAGCTTTGTGTAGGCAGCTGAGTCAGACTGACATAATTGGACTTTACACCATAAGATTGTGGTAGAACATTTTGGAGAAGTAACAGTATTTGGCATTGATGAAAGCGAGGTTCCTTTTTAAAAGGAAAGTGGGATATAAACCTTTACTTCATATTGAGCTGTGATTATCAGCTTGGATTTATTTATTCAACTCTGCAGTGGTTATTTATTTTCTATTTATTCCTGGTGCTCATTCACATGAGGATTTACCTTGACACGCCAGCCCTCTGTACAGCTAATACCTGTGCTGGTAGTACAAGAAAGTGCAGTTTTTGCCCTTTTCCCATCCCATAATAATGCAGAACAAACGTGTTCAGTACGTGACTGCTTTCCCGTCTTCTGTGTGTTTAAAGTGTAGTAGATGTTAGGGTGTTTCTCTTGGCGGTGATACTCGCTTCTCTGAGCAGTAGGAATGTTATCAAGAAGACTGCTGAAGAAGTGCCTGTGTTGACCAGCCGGTAACATGCCGATGGCCAGGTATCTATTGTCTGCCTCGTTCTCTCATGGTCACCAATGGGACCTTTTTTCGATTGGCATTGATTTGGGTAGCATGATATAGGACAATGGTATATGTCATGGGACCTTGCATGTGTATTGCAAATCTAACAATCGGGACGTCCCAAAAATAGGGGGCGATTCAATTCAGCGCGATGTTGAATAGCTCTATGAAGGCGTTCCTGCAGCTATTCAATTGACCGTGCTGTGATCTCCTGACTAGAGGATTTCTGCTGGCATCCTGAGGACTTCTAATCACACCTGCGACCGGAGACACTGGTGTTTGGTGATTTTGGCCAGGCATCTTTCATGTACGATGATTGGACAGATTGAGACTGTTGTTCCTATGATGTAACATTTTGCAACAGATGTTTCATGAGTTTAACTGTCCTGAAGAATGTTCGTATAGAACCGAAATGTTGACATAAAGACATTTTTTCAATGGATATAATAATATAAAACAATTATGTGGCAATAATAAACCTGAATAAAAATGATTTGACTTCTTTGGAGAGTGCCCTTGTTCATAGTTATTGAACAATTTGTTTGAAAAAAAACAAAAAACCAAACAAACAAAAATAATAAATAAATATAATATAGCAGGAGAGAAGACACATAGAAAACTGCATGTGCCAGTAGTGCATTTCGAGAGGTCGGAGGTCTCATCTTCGGGTCCTTGAGACTGGACGAGAGCTCTCTAAAAGCAGCTTCTAATGTTCTGCAGCCAGCTGGGGTTCTTTATATCATTTCTGTAGGACCTTCCTCACTCTACTCTGCAGGACTATTCTGGCTGATATTTTTCTTGGATCCACACTGCAAGTTTCAGATCTCAGTTGTAATAATATTCATGTCTGGGGGCTGCGAAAACCGTTCCAAATCCTTCACCCGCCATTCCTGTCAGGGCTTCGGGATTGACTTTCAGGTCTTTATTAAATTGGTGGTTTTTACTAATACAACCATCCTCTTGTCTGCTTCAGTTTCTTTATGAACTTTCAGTCATTTGCTTAAGATTCTTATAAGTTAGTGACCAGGAGGACAGGCACATACGGCTTTCTGCAGCTCCGGCACAGTGATGTGCGGGTTCAGTGCAGGTGACGGACAGTCCTACCGCAGATTATTCTGAGTCTTTCATCTTCAATTTCTTCCTGGTAATTCCAAGCCATGTCGTGCAGTGCGCGCTCCCTTGTGTCGTCAGCCTCATCGTCAGGTCGGCCCTACATTCGGCCCAGTCTGACTATGCGGCTGACGACCCCATGCAGCTGGATGCGGCAGGGTCTGACATGTCAGGCACCAAATCGTCTAGGGTGTACTGGCTGCCCGATATGTCGGCCCGTTGGCGGGAGGTCGCATCGCTGGGTACCCGCGTCGTTTACGGTGTACCCAGCTTAAAGGATCCCACAGTTGTTGGATAGTGTAAACAACATCCGGAGGGGTTCGAAGGTTCTCGGTAAGTATTGTCTGTATGTGATTTAAGCCGGGTGCACACCTATGCGATCACGCTTTGGGTGCATTGCTTCGATCGACTTCACACCCAATCGGACGTCCCAACCACAGTGCCGAAATGCGCATACACACCTACACAATCATACATGTGACCTTCAATGTCCCGACTGCCCAAAATACAGACTGCCCACAGAGGCGGCGTTGCTGCTGTTGAAGAATTGCAAGAACGGTGGAAGGTGCGTGCGCAGTACACTTTTGGTCCGATCTCGCCCGATGGAATCTGATGAAGATTAAACTTGCAATTAAGAAACGTTACTTCGATTCGAACAATTTGCATCTGACAAAACATGATCAAAGGTGCGTACACACACTTATGATATTGCATCAATGGGTCTGACGATTGTATAGGTGTGTACCCAGCTTAAAAAAAAAAATATATATAAATAAAATCTATATATATAAAAAATTTTATATATAATATTATAATGTGTTTCATGTTCCCAAACTCCCTCGTCAGACTGTGAGAAGTAAAAGTTGTGTGTGTGTAACTGGTTTCAGATGTCTGCGGTTCTCTGTGTCATTCCCAGCCCCCTCTGCCTCCTGGTAAGTGATTGTTATCGGTTCATGTCTGATTTGTATTCACTTCTTTCCAAAGCCTGGAAGCTATTGAATGGTCGGAGTTTCAGTATTTTAAAGGCTTCCTATCTCTCCGGACCACCAAAGAAGTGGAATGAATGTCTCCCCATTTTTTTTTTTTTTTTGCAATACAGAAATAAAGAAATTATTTCTACAGCCAAGGAGTTATATATCTGCTGTATGATGTGGTGATTTACTTAACCCTTTGTGGTTGGGATGTCACTCACGTGGGGATGGAGAGGGGGCATTCAATTCTTTTCGCCTTCGTCTGATAGGACCGGGTGCCTGACAGAGCAATTCAATCGTTGCTCTGTTTGGGCGCGTAGAGCAACGGGACCCCTGGGCCGGCGAGCAGAAATGTGTGATAAGTTAGTACTTTGGGTGACCAAAGCAGGACTTTAGATGGATTTAGCCGTGTTACGCGTCTAAGCCCTGTCTATTTGGACGCGACATGCATGGGCGGCCAAAAAGTAATTGAATACGGCACCCGAATCTCCAATCACTTTAGACAGGAGTTAGGGTGCGATAGAACGATTGAACTCCTCCCTTATTGAACAGACCCACATATAACAGTTTTGTTATGGGTTTAATAAGCTGAAAGTTTTTCTGGCTTTGACTCCATTGTGCTGCCTAGTAATCTATCCACATTGTTTGTTTCTTTTTAATTCTGAGGCAGATATGGCTCTCTCCTTTTTTAATAGCAAAATTAAATAAATTATTACTCCAGTATTTCTATACTGGGCAAGATGTCCCAGGCTTCAACATTAAGCTGGAGATGGTGGTCCCTTGCAGCAGTGCGCACAGCAGGGGTGGCCAACCAGTCAAAGGCAAAGAGCCCAAAAATATCTGTAGGTATGTCAACGAGCCAAGATCATGTGCGCGCGAAAGGCGTGTGTGCAAAAATAGGGTGTGGCCTTGTCATACCAGGGGAGTGGCCTGGCTGGCACGTTTGTAGGAACTTTTAAAATCACTGTGGAGGTAACTGTCAAAGGGAAAGAACAAGCCAGGGCAATATAGAGAACATTGAAAAAAGCAGATCTAAGTAAAATACTCAGAAACAAGCTACATCCACAAAAAATACATAGTCACTCCAGCCCCCTCCATGTGTCACTTCAGCAGCCCCTCATGTCACTCCAGTCCCCCATTTGTCACTCCAGCAGACCCTCATGTGCCACTCCAGCCCCCCCCCCCCCTCCTCTCTCCCTGGGCAGCTCCAGTCCAGCCCCCTTCACCCCATGTCACAAATAAAAGTAAACGACAAACCCAAAGCTCTTACCTTGCTGTGGTCTGTATGTGGCACGTAGGTGGGCTCTTGCATCTGCTCCCGCATCCTCCTCCTGGCTGCAGGTTCAGTCACAAGTTGAGCTCTGCCTCCTGTTTGCTGTCATAACATCGCCCATATATGCTTCCGGAGTGGACTGCTGCAACAAAGGACCAGCCTCCTATGAACAGCTGCGCGCCCATCAGTGGAGGCAGTCAGTGTCCGTCAGGGGAGCCGCATCAGAAGAACGGAAGAGACGCATGTGGCTAAAGAGCCACAGGTTGGCCACCGCTGGCGTACAGCAATCTAGAAGCCAAAATCTGGGTGTAGCTGCCTTTGGCCACTTCACTGGAACCTGAGGCTGCCATACTGCATCTTCGTAAGTCTTAAGCCGGGTACACACTAGGTAGACTTGACGGCTGACCGGCCGTCCCACCAACCGAATGGGAGTTTCAGGTAAGTATACACACTTACCGATAGGCCGCTCGACACAAGACGTCGATCAGACACATCGGGGGTACACACCCGCTGACGCTCTTGATATACTGGCCGTTCGATTGAACGGCAGATATATCGCCCATTGTGTACCCAGCATTATGCGTCTATTTACTAAACCTAGGATGGGGATAAAGTGAACCGAGATAAAGTACCAGCCAATCTGCTCCTAAATGCCATGTCACAGGCTGTTTGAAAAATGGCAGTGAGGAGCTGCTAGGTTGATACTTTCTCTGTCCACTTTATCTCCATCCAAGGCTTAGTAAGTCGACCCCTTAAGCCGGATACATAACCATATGCTCCATAAGCGATATCGTTAACGACATTGAGGATACACACTGAACGATATCGATAACGATCTCATTCAGTGACTGCACCCTCCCTCATCCCCGTTCTTGGAGAACCTGCCGATACCGTCAGGTTGCCCTGCAAGTACGGGTGATGAGACATCGTTAACTATGTCTTGCATACACACTGGACGATATTGTTATCATTCATATCGTCTAGTAGTGTGTATGCGGCATAAGCCTGCTCGGCAGATGGCCTATCGCCTGCGCACGTAAGCGTGCCAGTTGCAGATCAGAAGCTGTTATTGGAGAAATGTAATGCTTTGACGTCTGCTTTGGTTTCTTTACACCTTTCAAATTGAGAACTTTTATCTTTTCTTTGTAGGACCAACCAGAAGTGATTATTGGTTAGTAGCCATATTCTGAAATTGCCATTTTATTTTGCCCTTAGACTGTCCAGGTTTTAATAATTTGTCCCTGATAATATCCGTATTTTAGTACTGAGTAACTGTAGGGTACAATGGCTTTTACCAGTTCTCCTGATCTCTTCTTACTCTGCGCTTTAGAACTTCATATTTATTTAATATGACCTATAAAAAACGCGATCGTGATGATGAGTATTGTTGTAGACAAAGGATGGCTGTACCGGGCATAACCTGATTACATGTCAATCGTCCAGCACCAGGTGTGTATGTATCTGTAGTCACAACTGATAATCCAGGTAAATTCTAGGGAAAGCTCCTTCCTTGGTGGCAGGCAGTAGTTATAGGGCCTGATTCAGCTCTGGGAATAGAGTAAGATCGAGCACGTAACTGTGCATCTTGGTAACATCAGGCTGCAGTGCAGGGCGGGCAGATTTAAAATGTACAGAGAGAGAGAGAGCGAGATTTGGGAGGGGTGTGTCCAAACTGACCTCCAAATTGCAGTGTAAAGGTACGTATCCATCAACAGACATAGAAATGGCAGCACGATTACGACGTTGTAATCGTGCTGTTGTTTCTATGTCTGTGATGGGCCTACACTGAACATTCAGTGTAGGGACATCCATCATCCCCGTACATCCTGAACCTGACGTGATCGTCAGGTTGACCAGCATGTACGGGCGATGATAGATGTCGGAAATGACCAGAGGGCGGTCGCATCGCTGATCGTTTCCGACCTAAGTGTGCCCAATACATGCGCGATTGCACGATAACGACGTCGTTATCGTGCAATCGCCTGCAAATATCGCTGAATGGATACCCCCCCTTTACAGTAAAGCTGTGCAGTATTTGTGGGCTACATGCAAAAACAGCCAGTATTTCTCCTTCATCCACTAGGGGACACTGGAGTCTCAGTACAGTGGGGTATAGAAGTGGGTTAACCGGGAGCTGGCACTTTAATAAATTTGTATGGTAGCTAGCTCCTCCCCCTCTATACCTCCAACAGGTCAGTCTAAATTTTGTGCCCAGGGAGCTGGACACTCCTTCAGGGCTCTCTAAGAAATATAAGAAGATCCTCTACAGCAAAGGATATGCACTGAGGATCAGACATGCAGCTCACTGCCCCTGCCTGTCTGCTGCGATGGAGCTGCCGGGGAGACCCCACCGCAGCTGCTTGTGGCTAGCGCTGGGGTCTTCTGCATCAGAAACCACAGTCTCTGTGGAGACCAAGACTCGATGCACTCCGCAATCTTAATCCCAGGGGTAGAAAATTGGGAGGCCGACTACCTCAGTCGACAGGACATTCATCCGGGGAATGGACGCTCAATCCACGGGTGCAAATTTATTAAAGTGCCAGCTCCCGGTTAACCCACTTCTATACCCCACTGTACTGAGATTCCAGTGTCCCCTGTGGAATCGGAGAAAGGGATTTATCAGTAAGTAACCAAAATCCTGATTTACCCCACATGCGAAAAATGTATGTATTTGAACCCTTTGCATTGCAGCATGGTTTGTCCAGGTTCACATTTACTTGCTATATCTTACTCTATTCCCATAGCTGAATCGGGCCCATAGTCTGTATTTCTGATGACTTTTATATAAAGCCTCGTATAAAGGATTGTAACGGATTAAATCTGGCTTACTGGAAAGATCTATTTATAGACTGTAAATTCTGCAAATTTACAAATTCACCAGCGAATGGTCGTGTCACAGAAAGCTGATGTGCGCGTCACTGGAACGTCGCACCTCTGTGAATCTGCCTGTTCCATGGTGAAAATGTACTTTTTGATAAATATCACTGCAGCTTGGCTAGTGACGGGTTACAGAGATAGCACAAGCAACCACTCTGCGTCCTTCACCCACTGCAAGCAGCCATACGGAGCCATACCTGCCAATACTAGATTTCTCCTCTGCAGGAGATCAGTGAGGGGAGGTCCCGGTGGGAGATGCCACATAACTGGTGATTTGGCGGTCTGTCAGTGTGACCAGATTTTACCCTGTATTGACCCCTTTATTCTCCATCGGCAGCAGCTGGTATTTTAAACAGCATAGTAAAAGCTTATAGGGTCTGCACACTCACTGGTGCCTATAAGCGGTGGCACTCTCACTGTGGATCTGTGGGCTCTCTATAAGCTATGGACAGTTTCCATTATACCAGGACACTCAGGGGCACGTCCTTTGCGCTGGATCGGGCAGGTGAGAAGACGCTTGGGGAACTGTGCATGTGCAGGTAGCGCATTTCGGACAGTTGGAGGTCGCTTCTCCGGGTCCTTGTGGTCAGAGACTGGGAGTGACCACTCCGAGAGCTCTCTAACAACGGCTTTCAGTGCTCTGCAGCCAGCTGAGGTTCTTTGTATTCTTTCCTTAGAACTTTCCCTTCTTCTGTGCAGGACTATTCTGGCTGATATTTTTCTTGGGTCTGCGCTGCAAGTTTCAAAGCTGTAAAAATAATTATACAGATCTCACTAACACTGGTCCAGAGGACAATTACTGTTGGGAATGGCAGCGTTGTTTGCTCGATCATGCAATCCTTACTTGCTTTATCAGCTGGACGAGACCCTTATGTACAAAGCCAGTGGGGGCCTTTCCCTAGTGACTACTGGTGCGTCGTCTCTTCCCAGCGCCTCCTTCTCTCCGCGCAATGCTCTTGTTTGAAACTTTTGTGTCAGACTTTCTTTGTCTTTTATTTACACTGATCTGGATCTTCCTTTTGCCTTTCCCCATAATGGTTAATGAGGTGAGCTGCTATTTGAGGCTTGTGTGAGTGCATTATACTGAATTTAGGGGACCATGTGAACAGCGCATGTATGGAATTTGCTCACGCTATATAAGCAGTTAGTGATTCATTTATGGTGACAGATGAAATACCCCAGAGTTACAAGTTCTGGGATGAAACCAGCGCTGGTTCTTAGGCTCTGTAACGGTCTTACCAGTTTGTGTTACCACTATAGATATGTAAGAATGGTTGGTGCAATTTGTCCCGAGCAGCACCTCTGTAATTTGCATGGTACATCGCATTGGATTGATCAATGATCATTTGTCTGATTGACCTTCTAGCACCCATCAAACTTATTTCAGCGTTAAACTGAACAGTAATTGATTAAACTGCTAATTGTTTTCTTTTATGTCTAATGGCGCTTCTCCACCAGAATGCAGTGTCATATCTGGGTTTTTCCGAACACCGTTTAAACCCATGTCACAGCCAGGTCAGACCCCTTTCACACTGCACTTGGACCCTGTTATTCCTGGGAAGCCCACGGTCACACTGAGCCCCTGTCTGCCCTGCAAAACTTGTGTATGAGAATTGTTTTTCAGGCTCGCAAATATGAGGTCATTAAAAGTGGGTGGTGACGCTCACTACATTGCATCAGTCATGGCCGACGAGTTACCGCGGTGTAGCCTGGAGTTCCTGTGTTAGTGCGGGTTACTGCTGTTTCACACAGCAAGTGAGAGCGTGATGCGGCTGCTTACACTGTGCTACCTCGCACAGTTATTTCAGGAGGAGGAGATGATGACCTCATCTCTGAGCGCCCATGAAGCTCCAGTCAGCCTTAAACTGGCGTGCTATAATCTGCTTGGAGGCAGGCCAACCCCGTTAGCTTGTCATAGAGCATGAAAAAAGAGTCCATGCATCTGAAAACCTTGGTCCTGCCAACGTTCATACGAAAATGCTGCACCGCGTCCAAAGTTCTGATGGACGACTGCTGATCCTCCACAGGAAGAGCGGTTAACTGCCGTGTTCAAGCAGACTATTTAGAGTATGCCTATATACATATATGTAACACAACCTTGAGGATAAATCTAGTCCTATTATGTTTATACTAAGGTTAGTTAGGTATTTTAGGAGGAATATAAGGAAAATGGCATATTTATCTGCAGGACACAGGGACACAGGCTGCTGGAGAAGATGGCCTCCTGAAATTCAAATGACCGTTGGGCAAAAGCTGAGGGAGACTGTCTAGTCGTAGGCAATTGTTTTGCAAGCTCAAGCATGGCCTGGGGCAGGGTGTAAGACCATGCTGTTCTGTCGGGTGCTCGGCTCCCGGGGACCCAGGCCGCGGCAGAGCATGGCTTTCTGTACACGTAAACATGACTTGGGCTTTTTTTTTGCGCAGATGGAAGATCTATGCACTAATGTACCCTGCTCTGGGGTAGCTCCGGAAGCACCCCCTTTTAGTATACCTGTAAGGTGATTTCCAGCAGAGGGTAAGTAAAGTGGTCTGTGAGCGAAGACTGCACTGTATGCCCTTACTATAATTGTGGCGGCAATGTTTCGGAGGGAAACTGCTAATATGCCAGGGTTACAAACGATCAGTGGTCTCTTGTGAGCAACTACAGAAATAGGTACTTTAGCAGAAGTATTCAAGTTATGTACTATAAATGTGGACACGCAGCTATGCAGTATGCAGGGCCTAATTCAGAGATGGACGCAGCTTGTGCGATTTTGTTTCACATTGCGCATGCGTGTAAGTCGCATTGATTTGTGATTACGCTCACATAGAGGACCCACTCACCAAGTAAGTGACAGGTAGTCAGCGTTTGGGGCAGGTGGGTGGTTAGAAAAACACAGCTGTGTTTAAACACTGTTTTCGGGGCGGGCATATATTAGCCACTGTGTTATTGCTCGCAGCAGGAGAGCCCCCTCTGCGTGTCCGGGGACCCCCTGTGACTGCCGCAGCTCAGACTTGCTCAGCAGGCCGGCGGCCATTGGATCTGCCTTTAATGTTTTCGGTATTTGTGATTGAGCGTTGGACATGAGAAGCTCTCAGTGGGCGTCTCTGGATGATGAGTGAGTAATTCGCTTATTTTCGGAATTGTGATCCGTGAGAGATGGCCGCGGCGATGGCATTTGTGTGCACATCTGAATGAAGCCTATAGTACACTATTTGTAAACTATATAATGCAGGAAGCCTTATTTTACAAGTGCTGATTTCAAGACCTGTATTAAACAGCTGGAAGACAAATGGGCAGTAGGAAACAGTTAAACTGTTTGAGATTAAGCTTATGTAGCAATTAGTGCAAAAACCAACAAACTGAGATACTAAGATTACGCAGGGAGCCTCAGAAACACAATTATACTGATTGATATTGAGATTCTGCTCTTATACCGAGAGGTCTTAGTAAACAAAATTCTTCTCTAAGGCTGGGTACACACTAAACGATATGTTGTCCGATCCGGCGGATCAGAGCGACATATCGGGCACATCGTCTAGTGTGTACCCGCTATGCCGCTGACTATGCACGCTTCCATGCATCAGCGACCTCCTCCTTCATCCCTACATGCGTGGCTGACGGGGGATATCGTTAGCGAGGGCGATGCTGCCGAAAGCAACATGGCCCACGCTGTTGCTCCGTCGCTGCCAGCATGGGCAAATGTGTATGCACTTGCCAATGCCGGGTCCCGCCGCTGACGTGGTCGGGCACACTAGACATAGTCTAGTGTGTACCCGGCTTAACAGAAGAAACTATATAGTGTGTGTGTGTTTATAATATATGTATGTGTTTGGTCTGTGTCCATCTACTGTGGTTCTATTGCTCAGTCTTCCGGACACCCAATTAGTAAAGTGAAAAAAATTAAAAGTCTACAGATGTAACTTTAATAACAGCTGAAAAAACGTGCCCAGCTCCATTGGGCACCAATAACACTGTACAACAAATTAATACTTTCAATTTGTTTCCTTTCTGAAAATAGTCATACATTACTAATTTGAGGTAAAGAAAAACTAAAATGATTTCAGAATGTTTTATACTAGCTCTATTTTTTGAGCTACACTACTTGCACTATACTGTGTGTACATTAGTAATATAGTCATTGTGAAAAGCTATTTTAAAATAATCTGATATTGTCGTGATTGATTGAATTAAAACAACTGTTATTTACTTTCTATCACAAATAAGAACACAAAACGAAGCAAACATACAGCATATGAAACACACATACAGCATATGAAACACACATACAGCATAGGAAAGTACTATGTAATATAGTGGCCTATACATGGGGGTGCGTTCTCTTTGCTTGTCGCTTGTACTCCTCTTCTGGGGCATTTCTTGTCACTGTCCAACAGTAGTGATCACCTACCCCGATATCTTTGTTCCATTGCTGAAATGTCTTGGTGGAATCGCTCCCTATGCTTGTCACTCAGTGCACCACAGTTATCTTGTGTGGGTAATCCCGTGAATCACATATATTTGAATAGGGGAGGGGACAAATAACTGATTCATTTAATTGGGTAATTAGGCCCCGCCCCCTCTGCGCGGATCGCAGATTGCTGGTAAGATTCTCTCCATTCTGCCCACTTCACTAGGAATACCCCTACATGGTCATAAATGGGCTATATCTCGGAAACTAGAGCTGAGAGTTTTAAATGTCATATTCATTCTTTGCATGCTGAAATCAATTAGAAGTAACTATTTTCACTTCGGAAACATTTTCATTGTTGTGCAGTGTAATATAAACTGGCTGCTTTGGGCAGTGGGTGGGGTATAGGTGATGAGGAGCCTGGGCTTTAAGTGTAATCTTTTAGTGCCCAGACTCCTCCAGCTGCAAATATATTCAGTGTTATCAGTGTCCACCATGGGTGAAAAAGGGGCATATAAGCTTAAAATCCAATGTTAATTAGACCACATGCTGCTATACAGTAAAACATACCGAGCTCTGGAGACTTCTGTCCCCCTCACTACAAATCGGCTGCCGGAGCAAGGAAGTGATGTTTAAAGTGACTTAGAGCCCAGGAGGAAAGGGATGGTTAGACACACAATGAACTGTCACCCAGTAATTACTTTTTTTTTTTACTTACACCCCCCTCCACACCTTGGGTGTCCTGAAAGGGCAGAAGACCAAAAACGTAATTGCTAACTGTATGACCTAAATGCTGTCAGCACCGTATGGAATGCTGGGGATGAGCCGGCAGGTGCAATCATGACAACCAATCAGCAAATGTCAGTGTTTGCCAAATCTAGTCCTCAGGGCACCCTGACAGTGCATGTTTTCCAGTCTGCCTGCTGGAGGACATGTGTACTCATTACTGACTTATGCTGGATACACACTAGACAATATGTCGTACGATCCCTCATATTGGAGCGACATATCGGGTATATGGTCTAG
Organism: Taudactylus pleione; assembly: GCA_031769625.1. Classification (NCBI taxonomy): domain Eukaryota; kingdom Metazoa; phylum Chordata; class Amphibia; order Anura; family Myobatrachidae; genus Taudactylus; species Taudactylus pleione. The sequence continues at coordinate 988,006 of JAUIMM010001084.1, forward strand.
TGTGTACCCATGATATGCGCGTTCCTATGGGTAGCTAGTGACCTCATCTGCTATCCCTACTTCAGGGCCGACGGGGGATGTCGCTAACATGACACGTACCTCCTCCCCCGCCCTCCCGTCGGCCCCGGGGAATGTCAAGTGTGTATGCACATTTTAAAAGCTCCACAGGGGTCATTCCATGCCAAATCCCGACAGTCTCAGATTCTCATGACGTTTGGTAGGGTGATAGATGACACAAAGTAACTTTCATGTGTAAAATTTTATCCCTCAGTGATGCTCTGTTCATGCTACAGGTTTGCAAACATGAAGGCAAAATGTAAAATTTATGCCTCCAAGGTCAACTAAAATGAATCATAACTTAGCTTCAAAATGAGACCAACCTGAAAGTTCCACCACAATTAAAAGCTAAGGGACCAAAGATTTCATCAAAAAAAAAAAAAAAAAAAGTTTTATATTTAAACATTGACTTTTACATTTCAAGGTCACATATCTAAAAAAGGTGTATGTTTAATTTTTTTGTACATAAAGTTTGTTATACACTTAAATACAATCTCTTTTTGGTATAAGTTTCATTTTGGGAAAATATGAAGTATGGCAGCCCAACCCTTCTTGCACGAACCATGCAACTGGCAAGTTCAGACTTGTCTTGAATGTCTCTCTGTGTTCTAGGGATAGCCATCGTGGTTTTCCATTGATGGGCACCATTGATGATAACCATCGATGATTTGCTCCATTCAGTCTGGCTGCAGCCTCTAGTGATACAAGCCTCTAGTGATACAAGACATGCTTGCCTTTGGGAGGGGGCAGCCAGGTCGGCATAGGGGGCGTGGCTAGAGATATTACCCGGCATTAGAAGCGGAGCGTGCGCTGTGACCATGTGATCGTGTGCTTTTGGCCCTGCCACCGCTACGCAATGCCGAGATTACCGACATAGTGAAGCATGGGAGCTGCACGGGGGTCAGGGGAGGGGGGTAGGCAGCCGGCCTGAAGACTCGCCTGCATTTCTGGGGGTCTGGGAGCACCATCCGATTTTTGTGAGGCTCTCATCCATTTCAGGAGAGTAATCAAGTATGATACAAGGGACTAAGGCCCTCATTCAGAGCCGTACGCTCTGAGCAGAGCGCACGCTCTGAATGAGGGCCGGGCTCCATTTTCATGGAGCGTCCTCCTGGACGCTCGTATAGCTGTGGGTCACCACCCACAGGCTATACGAGCGTGCATTGTGATGGCCGTGATGGTCGAGACCATCGCGACCATCGAAATTGCGAGCCGGAGCCTGCGGTTGAGGTTTTCAACCGCAAGCTCCGGAGTGATTTTGGCTCTATCAGAGCCAAAATCACTCCCACTGACATCACTAGTGATGTCAGTGGGCCGGCTTCTGACGGGAGGCGTTCCCGTGGGAACGCCCCCGTCAGGGAGGCACGCCCCCGGCACGCCCACCAAAGGGGGCGTGCTGTCAATCAACATTGACAGCACGCCCCCTTTGATCGGACACAACGAGCGAAGGACTTTCCTTCGCTCGTCGCGTCTGGCGCATGCGCACGACGGAGCTCCCTCCGTCGTGCGCATGCTCAGTCCATAACATCGACCCACTTGCGAGCGGACAGCCACTCACGAGTGGGTCTGAATCAGGCCCTAAGACCGTTTATCTCAGAAGTTCCCAAACTCAGTCCTCAGGGAACCATAACATTCCAATTTTTAAGGATATCCATGCTTGACCACAGGTGACTTAATTAGTACCTCAGTCAGTCTGATTTAACCACCTGTGCTCAACCATGGATATCTCTAAAACCTGAACGGTTGGGGTGCCTTGAGGACTGCTTTTGGGATTCTCTGGTCCATCTAATACAGTTTATCAGTGAATAGTGGTAGTTTGATCAAGAGCCTGACAAAAGGATAAGAAGTACATTAGGGCTCAGTGCTACAACCCATTTCATAGCAGCAGTAGAAAACAATTAAGGATGATGCTACCATGGATAATTAAAATAGTCACATGTCAGTGATCAAATGATTTGTGATAAATGTAGGAAACAAATTAAATGGGATTCTTTAACTGCTGAGGAAGGACCAAGCACATGATGAGGAAAGTGACACAGAAAACAGCTTTGCAGCCACTAAATGAAAGTTTAAGTAATGTGTGAGCATCACCTATCAAGAGAAAAAGAATGAAAGAAGAAAACTTGCAAGAAGATAGCTGTAAAAATTGCAAAAGTTATAAAAGGATAATAATAATAAGGTTATATAAGGATAATAATCCAACTGAGGAACCTGTGCCCAATAATTGTTTTTTTTACTGCTGCTGTGTCCTTTTAATATCAAATGAGTTGCACCACTGAGTCTTAGGGCCATATTCAATTTGAGGCGAAAAGCCGTTATCGCCGATGACGTCATTTTTGCCTATCTTTGATTAAAAACAACAGGGATAACTTTTCACCACTGAAAAGGTGGTGGAAAAAAGTGCAGAATTGGAGTTTAGGGGTGCAGGTGTAAAAAAAATAGCCTGCACCCCTGGGCGAGTCCCCTAAAAAAGATCTGTCATAAAAATAAAAAAAAAATCGGAACACCCCAAAAAAATAAAGTTTAAATTTGGGGGGAAAAAAATATAATATGGGGAACAAGTTTGAAACTAACTAAATTAATGCAGGGGGGGTTTGGAAGTATGCGCCAGGTGTTTTCTTCATTGTGGGTTGTAGTGGCAAGTGCATTTTTGAAGAATTTTAAAAATGCACCTTAAGGACTTAAAAATATGTTTGCACCCATTTTCATGTACCCCAAATTTGATGCACTTAGCGTTTTTTTTTGTAAAAAGAAAAAAATAAGTGCTCTTCGTCACGCCTTCTTCCCTGTCGGGAAAAAAAACACCTACCACGGCTATTTAAAAACCATACTTACCTTCCGCAGGCCAAAATGGGGGTACCCATATTGATCCCCCATGTCAGGACATCATTAGGGGGGTTCCTGGATGCTTTTCCGAATTTTTCCAGATACTTAACTTTCCGCTGGGTCCCGTTTTCGCAGCTTTCAAAATGAATACGGGGATAAAGCGGGCACACGCCCGATACTTTATCCCCGTAAAACCTCCGATGTGGAGCGAAAAGTTCAGCACGGCGTTGCAGGGGCATGCTTGAATTATCCACTGTGATACCATACGCAGCCTGAGGCCTCATAGCGTGCGCTGAAGTTAGCAATTCCTGAGTGAGGTCTGACCTGCCTTACCTGTGTGTATGGGTCCGATGTTACCGATTGTTTCGCTATGTTGCCAAAGTATACGGATGTAAGTAAAGGGAAGTGGGCGTCCTTCTGTTAGGATGCGATTGCAATGTGAATGCAAACATTTACATATCACCGCTGATATTAGCGACTGCTTTGCGTGCGTATATAAACAGAATAGAGATCCATGCTGAATCGGGCCCTTAGTCCCTTCTATCACTAGTTCTCAATGCAGAAGCTGCAGCCACACTGAGAAGAACACAGTAGGGATGACCATTGACAATCAATAGTTTACAAGTATTGATGGTTTACTACCGATGGTTGATGTTGTTTGGCATCGATGGCAGAGAGCTAATTCTTTTCTGCCATCGATGGCAAAGTGGAACCCGAAGGTTTTTTTTTTTCTGCTCATGACACAGAACTTGGCACCACCCCCTGACTGTCCATTAAGCCCCGCCCCCTGTTTTTTTTTGTTTTGTTTTTTAATTATCCCGCGGCTTGCTAGACACTCAGCAGCAGTGGCCATTAAGTGGTGCAAACAATCGATGGTTCACCATAGATTGATATTGTACCATCGAAGGTGCCCATCCCTAGAACACAGAGCGAGACACTACAAGACAAGTCTGAACTTGCCAGTTGCATGGTAAGTGCAAGAAGGGTTGAACTGCTATACTTTAATTTTTTTTTTTTTTTACTCCTGTTCCCAAAGGCTTCCCAAAATGAAACTTATACCAAAGAGAGATTGTATTTAAGCGTATTACATACTGTATGTACAAAAATTTTTTTTAGATGTGACCTTGAAATGTAAAAGTCAATATTTAATTCTAAAACTATTTTTTATGAAAACTCTGGTCCATACTTGCCTACTTTTAAAAAATCATTTCAAGGAGATTGTGAAAGCAGCACCTATGAGTGCGCGTTACAGTGGGCGTGTACTGATAAATCTGAGAGGCGTGTCCTAAACCTGACTTACATCCACATGTAAACCAGCCCAAAAGCAGTTAGTAAGATCTTTTTGTTGATGAAAACACACTAAAGGTGCATACACACTAGACGATATGCTCCCTGAGCGATATCGTCTAGTGTGTCCCCGGCAGGCTGTGCTCAATGTCGTTTATGACATTGAGCACAGCCGCTGAACGATATCATTAACGATATCGTTCAGCGCCGGACTCTCTCCCCCATTCCCTGACATGCAGCAACCTGACGAGATCGTCAGGGTTGGCCTGCATGTGAGCCCGATGAACGATGATGACGAACGACCCGCGGGAACGCGCGTCGTCGTCATCGTTCATCTTTTTGGGCTTAAAAATGGACGATAAAGTGGATGACTGAACGATAACGATATCGTTCAGTCGTCCACTTTATCGCCCAGTGTGTACGCACCATAATACTTTTCAGAAATTCATAGGGATCATTGTGCCTTATAATAAAAAATGCAAGGAAATGACACTAATGATCCCATTTGAATGTATTTATCTCTGTTTTTTAATATAACAGCTTCATAATGGGGGTAAGGATGAAATGAGGGAGATTGCTAGACTCTTCAGGGAGACAGGGAGATTGCTACTATTTCAGGGAGTCTCCCTGACAATGAGGGAGAGTTGGCAAGTATGCTCTGGTCCCTTAGTTTCAAAACAAGACCAACATGAAAGTTCTTCCGCAATTAGAAGCTTATGATTCATTTTTGTTGACTTTGAAGGCATAAATTAAATATATATATATTTTTTTTATTTAGTCATGTTTGTAACCCTGTAGCATGAGCACCGTGTATCACTGAGGGCTAAAATTTTACATATGAAAGTTACTTTATGCCGTCTACCATCCTATCAAATTTCATGAAAATCTGAGATGGTCGGGTTGAAAATTTACTTTTTGTGATGATTTGGCATGGAATGTCTCACAGGTGATTATAATTATTCCACTTGTGATTCCGTGGGGACATCTGGAAAATGTGCTGTTAGGGTCCTCTGAGTACATACGCCATAAGAGGAGTATGTATGACCCCAGTGCCCTACAGAATTGACCCCTCAACCCCTCCCTCCTGATGGTCGATCTGAATACATTAACACATTGAGATGATGTGTTAACAAGTTCCTAGAAATGAATGAGTACTTTAATCTTTATGCAAGGATATTATTCCAGTTTTGTAAATGTATCTTTAATGGTTTGGTGTAAGAGAAAGACTATATTAGTAGCTGCCACCAAACCCCGTGTTCTTATTGCACCCACCGTACTTGCCTTTAGGCATGGAAATGGCATAATATTGGAATATGATTTATTTTATTTATTACGCTCTTCCCAGTTTATGATCAGTTCTCTTCTAGTGCATCCTGGAAGTAGTAGTTCTACTGAGTCTAGGGGGGCGACCCAATTGTTTTCACCCGTGGCTGTGACTACTGGGCGACCAACTGAGCAATTCAATTGTGGCTACGTTCATGCGTGAATAGTGCGTATGGATAAATTTTTGCTCGCTTTCTCCCGAGGTGGAGAGCAGAAATGTGTGATTGGTTTTGGGTGCTCAAACTGGAGTCTATTTGGGCGCGGCCTGTGCGATAAGGCATGGTTGTCCAAAAACAATTGAATTTCGCCCCTCTCCCCCCAATCTCCCATTACTCTAGACGTGAGGGTGTGATAAAACAATTGAATCGCCCCCTACATAGTCAAAGGTAACCTATTGTAATCTGCCTTAAGTGTGACACATGGCTGTCTGTTTAATTGTTTACCTGTAATGCTGTTTCTATCTATATATTTTTTTTTTATAGTATATGAACGTTTTATAGTAAAATTAATGTTGGTAATAAACATTTGTCCTCTTTCTTTGCAGGCACCACCTAGCAAGCTAAACGCGGCACAACCATGGCTCAATTTGCAGCTGCTCCATTTGGGGGTAAGATGATCCTCTGTATAAAAATGTCATTTGTAAATGGATGGCTCCCTTGTACACGTTCTCCGGCAATGATCGTGCACAATAAAATAAATCTCAGACGTGGATGATGGAGATAGGAATCAATATATAGGGCGCTAGTGTATAATTAGCAGCGACTCGCTGCCGCACTTACATAAATAGCCTGGATCCCTGTAAATGATACCAGAAATATACAGGAAAAAATAAATGCGCTGCCAGCAGAGCTGTGTGTATGTAAACAATGAGTTTATTTTGACAACAAACAACAATGAATCTAAATATTATAGTTATTATAATAATAAAAATAAGCCGGCTATCACACGTGTTGTAAATTAAACTCCAATCAAACTGATCAAATCAGAGTGAAGAAAAAGCTAGATTGGATGAGTGGGGTAATAATCTAATCTGATAACAGTCAAGTTATTGCGCTTATTCTACGGTTTTGAAGGCGATCCAAAAAAACTGCATCAGGGACTGAAATCCTTTTTTTTTTTTTTTTTTTTTTTTTTTTTTTAATATAAATTTTGAATGTTGTCCAACTTTTTTTCAGATTGACAAAAAATTCAGTGTATTGATACAATTAAATATAGAGGTTTGGTTTGTACAAATGTATAAGGGTAGCTTTGCAGCGTTATGTGCTGTCTGCACCATGGAACAAGCCGATATCAGTGTATGTGGGTAGCTTTGCAGCGTTATGTGCTGTCTGCACCATGGAACAAGCAGATATCAGTGTATGTGGGTAGCTGTGTAGCATTATGTGCTGTCTGCACCATGGGACAAGCAGATATCAGTGTATGTGGGTAGCTGTGTAGCGTTATGTGTTGTCTGCACCATGGGACAAGCAGATATCAGTGTATGTGGGTAGCTTTGCAGCGTTATGTGCTGTCTGCACCATGGAACAAGCCGATATCAGTGTATGTGGGTAGCTTTGCAGTGTTATGTGCTGTCTGCACCATGGAACAAGCAGATATCAGTGTATGTGGGTAGCTTTGCAGCGTTATGTGCTGTCTGCACCATGGAACAAGCCGATATCAGTGTATGTGGGTAGCTTTGCAGTGTTATGTGCTGTCTGCACCATGGAACAAGCAGATATCAGTGTATGTGGGTAGCTTTGCAGCGTTATGTGCTGTCTGCACCATAGAACAAGCAGATATCAGTGTATGTGGGTAGCTTTGCAGCGTTATGTGCTGTCTGCACCATGGAACAAGCAGATATCAGTGTATGTGGGTAGCTTTGCAGCGTTATGTGCTGTCTGCACCATGGAATAAGTCCGGTATCTGTGCTGCAGGCTGCGTGACGGGGAGGAATGCGACCGAAGGACCAGCTGGGAGTGTTTACTGAACGTGTGTGTGTGTGTGTGTGTGTGTTTAGTCTTTCTCATCTGTGCGAGTCCAGGACTCTGTAGGTCATATGTACATGAATGTCTACCTACATATTTGTATAACTGATTTTCATCAACTAGTTAAGTATCCCTCATTATACGGTCATAACTTGCAATTCTTATGTATTTATTTTATTCTTGTTCTCCCTTATAGGCAGTTTGGACATCTGGTCAATAACTGTGGAGGAAAGAGCAAAACATGACCAACAATTCCACGGTCTCAAGCCAAGTGGGGGTTACATCACCGGTAATTATCAAACTGTCCTCTAAACCTGCCCTCAGGCCCCACTAATAAAGTATGATTTGTGGCTTTCCTATATGCATGGCTATGACAGTCTGTCTGCATTTCACATACAGTAGTTACCTTAATTTGGCTGTGTCAGGCTGGTGAGTGCTGCAATTGGATTTTACATTTTAAATGGTGGCTCTTAGTCTCCGATATGAATTTTAAGTAAATATAGTTCCCAAGATTTTTAATTCTATTATTTAGCAGTTATTTCAACAGATGGGAAATATAGCATATTGCATTTATGTTTATTAATACTATGATCGAACATTACAAATGTACCTATAATAATGTGGCTGTAAGAGACTTGTTAACCCCATTACTTTAGCTGGTGCCGCATTGAAAACGGCCACATTTTAGCAATCTGGGAACTATGCTGCCTGACAGTGGTCACATCGGCACTGACTGCATCATAATCGGGCATGTCTGAAAATCCCCGCTCAGGCGGCCACGAGACCTGGCCACGCCGCCTGAGCGGTGAACATCAGATCTGTCAAACATGGCCGCCCATGGAAGTGACCATTTCGGAGACTCTTTGGCGGGCAGGACATGCCGCAGGAACGGCCTCCATTTAAACAGTATTTCTAGCACTGTAGCGGATTTGGCACTCACTCACATTATCATTTCATTTGGCTTACTTACTTTAATTGAAATGTATTACTATAAACACCAGATAAAGGAATGTATTATTGTGTGTGTATTAATTTATAGTGCATTTTTATATGGAAACTCCTGAATACATAATACTTAAGTCCTGGAAGGACCCCAAACTGCTACCAGGAGTGTGGGAAGAATTCCAAGCATACCTGAAGATGCCACGCCCCCAGTATCGTAGCGCGTCCATCAGTCTTCTGTTAACTTGCCGTGCCAGCTCTTTGTAGAACATGCTGGGGCTTGTAGTCCTGCAACAGCTATAGAGCCACAGGTTGCTTATATGTAGCTAATAGTTATCTGCCTGTGTTACGTTCTTTAGCATTTTGTAACACTAAACTGCTTTTGTAATGATTTATCTGACTTGCAGAGCAACGACTGGTCTTGCACAGATGCCATAGACTTTTACATGTGTATTATTTCTGTAATGGAAGCTCTCGCACCCCAGGTGGGATGTGGGCAGCGTAGAAATCGCTGACATGAAGCAATTGTCTATACGGACAGCAAAAATGATGACATACTGCCCTGTCTTTTACATCCTCATGTTAATGGGATCTTCTGCTAATCTCGCTCAGAATCTGATTAATCCTGAGGAATCGGTGCACTGTTTCCGAATCCTGCTCGCTCCACCTACCCTCAGTCATTTATTTTGGCAAGTTCATGTCGAGCTCAGGGACTGTAATTCCATTAACGTGACAATTACAGCCTGACTTATAGATCCCAGGCTTATTCTCTTCCCCATCTGTAGTGGAAACCTGGCTTACTGTATGTTTTTAGTTTTTGTGGCCAAATAGAATGATCATTGCAGCAATTTCATCATCGCTCACCACTTATTTTAAGAGACCGTTGCTGGTGAGAGAACATGAATAAAAATCTGGTACATCACCCTTATATTGCAAAGGGAATAAACTTCTACTGAATAAATGTAGGTCACCAGTACTCGTAGAAAGATAAGAGGATGAGCCCCTTTTTTGTTCTGTGCGTATTTGCCTACTTTTAAAGTCTCCTCTCCGGGAGAAACCCGGAGAGTAGATGCAGCATACCACTTTAGGGTGTGGGCCCAGACACCCACTTCGCTATGTTCCGCCCCCCGTCATGTCCAAATGCAGCACATCACGGGTCCGTGGGGAGGGGGGTGCAGTTGAAATGACGCAATTTATGCCATTTTAGCCCGGCACCCTTGGATTAGCGATTCCCTTAATCTTTTTCCCATCCTGCCCACTACACCAAGAAGTGGGTGCGAATGGGGGAAATCCAGCCACCCTTCTTGTGGTGCAGAGGACTACCTCAAACGAGAGGCTCCCGCACCTTTCTGGAGAGCAGACCGGTATGGTGATGAGCCTACTTCTCTGTTGAATAGTTAGCGCCTTTCATAGATAGTGTACTTCTTTCTCATAAGCAATTATTCAAAAACTTCAGATCTGATAGAAGATTTAAATGACACATATATGACGAAAGCGTTGGGCATCTAGTGTGTTATCTTACGTATAGGCATTTTATTGGGCACACACATAAAACACATATGAGTGCTAAAAATGTTGTCTGTCCGTAAAAAAAACCTATAGGAATATAGAAGTCCCCAAATTGGTGTGTGGTGATGTACCCCTAGCGGAAGGCAATGAAGTTTCAGCTTGTAAAGTAAGGGTCCCTGACCTGGGAAAACAAGTATGAATCTGGTGGAATGTTAAATCTCAAGAGACACACAGCACCTGAAACTACGCGTTTCGACACCTCTAAGGGTATTTATGGAGGCATGAGGTGTGGCTATTAAAAAACGAGACTGTACTTAAATAACCCATGCTGCGTGAGTTAAAAGGGAGTGGAGCAACATTGACCTTGGACTATCCCAAACGGTTTTGCTTGTTTCACCCCTCTCGCACAGATATTTTGCTGTCACAGCATTCGAAGAATTTTTGTTTTTCACATACGTCATAAAAATGCGTAGTTCAAAAATAGAGAAAATTTTTTAGGTTAATTGAACAAAACGCCCACCGAATCGTTCAGTATGCTAACCGAGGTTTACTGGGCAGATTGTATGTTATGTGTGCGATCCTTTGACGAAATGCCAGTCCCGGCAACGGCAAACACCGTCATCACCAAGAATGAAGAAAGCTTATCTAAGCAAATCCAAATCAAAAGCCATGTTAATTATTTTCTTTGATATAAAGGGTGTTATTTATTTTGGAAGACTGGGTACCAGACGGCGCAACAGGGAGTCAACATTACTACAAAACTGTACTAGCAACTTTGCGGGAAAAGAATTAGAAGAAAGAGGCCGGGGTTGTGGGAAAATGGTTTCGTCCTCCATCAGGACAACGCACCAACCCACACAGCCCTCTGTGAAGCCGTTTTTTGGCTGAGAAACAGATTGCAGTGCTAGAACACCCTCCATACTCGCCAGACCGAGCACTGTGTGACTTCTTTCTTTTGCCTAAAGTCAAATGTGTACTCAAGGGAACCCGTTTTGCAACCGTTACTGAGGTAAAGAAGAAATCAACGGAGCTATTGAGACAGTTGACCAATAATGAGTTACAGCGCGGCTCTGACCAATGGAAAATAAGAATGCAGCGGTGTGTGGATGCAGACAGGGAGCACATAGAAGGGGAACAGAGTTAAAATGTACTTAATAGAATGAAACCTAAATTATAGCATCAGTCCTGTTATTTAATAGCCACACCTTGTACTTTATCTGGGATTATTGGAGCCTATAAATTGGGGACACCGTAATAAGCTTTTACTATGTTTAAACGTCCCCAGTGGTTTGTACACCATTTTCATATCCATGCTTTAAGATTGAATGTACCTATTCGCAGAATATTACTTAGACTGGCCTGTGTATGAGGCACTGGTCTGTCCATTCTTGTGATGGTTATTGTGCACAGGGGCAGTGACTTAATGTGAGGAGGGGGTTGTAGGCAGCAGGAAGCCATAGGCTGAAATATATAGTGGGAATAGCAGGCCCCCCCCAGCAGCACAGAGTATATCAGGAGATGAGTGATGGGTTAGTAAGGACAGGACTGCATGTGACCGGGGCAGTGACATGATGTAAGGAGGAGGACGGAGGCAGCAGGAAGCCACAGGCTGAGAGTTGTATAGTGGCAGGAGCAGGGTCCCACACACACAGTTATATAGTGGGAGGTCTCCCAGCAGCAGAGTGTAGTGATTTGTGGCTTTTGTTGAACTGATGCATTTTTAAATAAAAGTATAAACCAAACTTGTATAATTACTGAAGTTCTAGTTCACTGATGTATATGGAAACCTTTCTGGAAAGAAAAATAAAGATGTGATCGTGAAAGCCATTTCCTTTTGTAACACACATCCTAGTACATGTTACTGCAGGGAGCATGTCTACATGTCCTCATATTGCTATGTGTTGCCCAGCTTGCTCATGAATGCACCTAAGTAACCTTGCTCCTGTCTGTTTTATGTGGGCTAATGAATGCACCTAAGTAAGTAACCTTGCTCCTGTCTGTTTTATGTGCTCCAATAGTTATGTTCCAAAAATGACATTTTAGTTGTGTTGATATGTCACATAAATGTTTTGACGAGAGGAGAGATTAAAAAACAAAAAAGTAGACCTTATTACGTACCACAGTGCAAACATCATAGAGGTGACCGTGACTTGCAATAGACCATGCTTTCCAGCCTTCGTGGAACTACAAGTCTTTGCATGCCATTCAGACCTCTTGTGAGCCACAGGCTGTCTACCACTGCACTAGCGCGATTATATCACCAACTCGATTTGAATAGTCACTGATTGTACGGCACCGTTGTATTTTTACCATATCGTCAGCTTTAGCTGATTGTAGTCTGTTTTATGATTTTTATAATTCTTTGTAGTCATGTTTTCTCCTTTTATTTAATCATTGCAGGAGACCAGGCCAGGAATTTCTTCCTCCAGTCCGGCCTACACCAGCCAGTCCTGGCACAGATATGGTCAGTATCCCAGGAGATAGGGCTGTGCTACATTTTATGCTAATATTAACTTGTAAAGTCACTGGAAAGTTTCCTTTTGTAAAGACTCCCATGTATTACCTGTGTATTCTCCACACCGCCCTGTGCAGCGTGTGGCGGTAACTGCGTACTAAGGAATTGTCGTTGGCGCTGCGTTGTGCCACATACTGCTTTCACACAGCAAGTGCACTGTTCTTACTAAGTAGTTTCCATGGGCTGTACATAGATCATTTGTTACCTTGTAGAATACGCATTGAGCTATGAGGCCTCCTCAGCATATTTTAATAAAGAAATACATATAAATGAGCGTTGCTACAGTGTGTCTGCTGGCTCGGGGCGAGGTCACCCTGTCTGGTCCTAATCCCCCTTCCACTCTTCTCTTCCCTCTGTTTTCCCCTACAGATAAGTGAAGAATTGTTTCTTCCTCTTACAGTGAATTACATTTTGCAGTTTAGTGTGGAGAAAACCATTTGCTCATGAATGCTTTTCTGCTCTCATTGTAATTGTGGTTTGACCCATTTACTGGGAAACCAGCCAAAATATCTATTGAAATCGGTGTTGGAACGACGGCCACTGATAAAAATGAATCTTGTTAGCAAACTGTGATATCTGTGAGCACAGCTGAGTGGGGGATGTGCGTAGTGTATTACATTAATATGGATAGTATGTGCAGTGTACTCTCATTTCTGAGTTGTATAGTCACACGCTCTTGGTACCACTGAGATATGATGCAATGTATTCATTTTATATTATCTATGAATTATCTATTAATGCATTTATTACTAGTGTTTTTTGCATGGTAACTACTGACATCCCAGGATTATAAAATAGGGTTAAGCTGAGTACCGGATGTGTTTGATTTCTCCTGCCATGCGTGGTTTATGAGCACTGTAAGTGATACACATGGGTCCTGATTGGGAGCGATAACCATTAGACTGCACCTTAACAGAGGATACGAAAGCAGCCGGTTCTCTCTGTGGGGGGAATTCAGTCGTTTTGTCTAAAGAGACAGGAGCTATTCAATTGTCCGTCCGGTCTGGCTTTTAGGCATCTTTATGTAGCTAATCCCCCCCCCCCTCCCTCCCCTGAATTTTTGGTATGATTTTCATGATGTTGATGGGCCCCAAAAACAGTTGAATAACTTCCGTCGCTTTGGATGGGAGCAGCAGAGTCTCCCCAGTGTGTTGCTGGATCTTTCTGTCCGTGAAATGGTCTTTTTTTGGGGGGCCTCTACCATGCGAACACTTGGAAAACTTGTATCAAATGGCAGTCGGAGGTGGGCGTACGGAGAAGGGCTGCCTGTTTCAGATGGGTCTTTTGTACCCAGCTTGCGACAGATACAAGTGGCAATATGATGATGATGGCGGCGTCTGCTGTCCGCACTTGCTGCCGTCTCAGAATCACAAATTACTCCATAACCTATTGGGCACTAAACATTGTGTATTTGCGCACATGTTGGAGCTGTAAACCTATTGAAGGGCACGTATAGTATACACATCTAGTTTGAAACAAGTCGCCATCATCATTGGTGTGCATATGCGCATATTTGCTGGCCTGAATAAGACAGCGTTATGTGAAATCGCCCTTACTGTGCTATGCCCGCATAAGAACGTTCCTATCTGCCCCGTTCTGCCGCTTCGGATGTAAGGCTTGTTGTGTCCATGACTCGTCCCACTCTGCAATTGCGCATTTGTGTGCCATCACCTTCCGGGCATGCGTAGTATGGAAATACACAAAATAGCCCCCCGCTAACTGGCGTAGTGCTCACTGCATCACCCGTGTACAGTTGCAATGGCAAGACTCGCTGATTTATAAATGGGTCTATGCATTGTCATATAATCACCTGTGGCAAATGGTTACAGAAATAGTTTAGAGGCTTAAACACAATTTCAGTTGGGATTTATAGTCAGGAGGCAGAAGATGGCAATTGACTGACAAAGGGATCTACATCTACCTCGTGGTGGTGGGGGTATGCAAAGTACTGGGTCTTTGTGTTTTCTCCCTCTGAATGTTCATTCATTTATTGCCAGGCATAGTAATAAAGCTGCTTATGTTTCAATGCCTGGCATCTAAGTACCTAAAATAGTATTATACAGCTTAACTGACCAGCATAATATACTCAGCAGCACACACGTGTTACATCAGCCTCTACATTGTACTACAAAAATGCATTATAAAAAGGATGTACCTACCATTGTTTTCCAAAATTGCTACACTGCACAGCCTGTTACTCATGTTTTAAAAGAACATCACGGATGGTGTAATGGTTAGCATTGCTGCTCAACAGAACTGAGGTCTTATTTCGGTAACTCCTGTGTAAATCCCATGATGTTTGTGTTTTTCTTGCAGGGCCTTGGCTGACATGAACAATGATGGTAGAATGGATCAGCTGGAATTCTCCATAGCTATGAAACTGATCAAACTAAAGCTGCAAGGATACCCCCTACCCTCCACTCTCCCTGCCGCCATGTTAAAGCCGCTTGTTGCCATCCCCAATCCTGCAAGCTTTGGTTAGTATCTAGTGGAGACCGAGTCCTTTATATGGGAAAGCAGGTGCATGGCATCGCTTGGGTGTGACTACAGTGTGATCATGTGACATGTACCCTGGGGCTAAACACAGGACCCATTTGTCTGCAGCTCACTATGTTTGTATGGTAGCGATCCGCTCATCACAGCGTTCCCTGCTTATTGCGCAAGGCTGCGTTACTGCAATCTATGGAAATTGTATTGGTCCCTGGTAGTGTACAATGCAGACGCAGATGTATCTTCTGACCATCACTGATCTTCACCAGGCTGGATTTGTTGTGTTCTTTCTCACCCCATATATTTCATGTCTTGGGATTAGATTTCACTTTACTAGTTATCAAGCACATTCTGTTTTGCTGTTCATGCTATAAGGACCGTGCATACATTTGTTCTACAATTATTATATACAGAGTAGTGCTTAATAACCTGGTTCTATGTGCACTGTTTTTTTAAATGCGAGATATTCATTTGGCTTCGTTTTCATTTTCTAAATGTCACAAAAACTGTGAACCTGATTGGCTGCTGTGGGTCAGCGCACATAATGCTATATTAATAAATTGGCCCAAATAATGCATCTGGCTCCTAGCGAATGGATTGGCTGCATTCTCGCCTGTATTGATTCATCCACGACAATGCTGCTTTTCTGTGTGCAGTTGATGGCTGCTGCTTACTTCATATTTACAAGTGTCCACCGTGGATGCCTGCTCCACCCCCCGCGGTTTAAAGAGCTGTTGTGTGCATAAGTTCTGAAGTTTATAGCTGTTTTTTCTTCTTTTTCATATGAGACAATGCTGGGGGTATAGCGCTGTGCAGAAGGACTGGGCACCAAACAGTTAATCTTTTACAGACCTCAGAGCAGCCCAGCTTCCTTCTCCCCTATACCCCAGCCAGGCCAGTTGTCATTTGGTGTCGGCAGGAGCCGGGCACACTTAAACAGGAGGCTGCTTATGCATCCTTAGATTTTTTATTTTTACTTTAACTAGAGTGGGCAGTGAGAGCGTCCTATAGGACACTCAGTGCTGCTGCTCAACCAACCGCTCCACCAACCCCCGGAGATGGTGGCCGTGGCGCTGGCATTTGGGTCGGTGACCTTGGCCGGGTCCTCCTCCAGGCACAGAGGATCCCAGCCGCAGGGGGATCAATGTCAATATGGGGAGGTGGGCTCTCCCCTTTAGCTCCTCCTACAGCCCCTGGTGTGGTCCCTCACTGAGATTTCCCACCAGAGGGTTGTTCCTCCTCCTCTCCCTCCCACAGAGATGCTGGGCGGCCATTTTCTATGCATCAGCAGGCTGCAGCTAGTCTCTGGAGAGCTGGGCTTCTGTCTCCCTGTATACCTCACTCCCAGGTCAGGTTATACAGTTTAGCTCCTTCCAACCGACTGGGGCTTGGACCGTTGAGCAATCACTGCCCATTATACTATAGAATGTACGATGTGCTTGTTCTTATAGAAAGGTATTTTCTCTTCTATCCTTTTGCCTATAATTTTATTCTGTCCTGTTAACACTGTACAGTTTCTCTGTGTACTGGCAATTAACTATTATCATAAGTAATGATGCAGCTTGTTGACCAGTTAACAGCATTCCCTCCAATGGGGCCCCACCTTCTGTAGTCTCCTCTGCAGCCACCTGCTTTGGAACCTCCATGGATGAGTTCCTTCTCCCAGTCAGTTCAGGGTTTGGCTCCGGTATCCGCCTCCTTCCAGGAGATGCTGGATAAGAACCGTACTTCCAAATGGGGGCCATACAGGCGGGAACGTACTTACCCCTCAATCAGCCTATGCTTTAGACTCTGTCGTTTCCTCAGACCTTGAGGAAGTTAGGTCCATTGCTTGAGGTGGGTAAGCCACTTCTGTCCAGGAGGACTCCTCATCTCTGATAGATGTAGAATCCTTGATTAAGGCAGTTAAACTGGTTCTGCAGATTGAGGACGAGGAGCCAGTTCCTAGATCCAGGGCTCTAGTTTTCAAGCGGCAAAAGCGGGTATCGGAAGAGTTCCCTAAGTCAGAACAGCTGGAAGATATCTTAGTGTAGGCCTGGACCATTCCTAATAGACGCTTTCAGGTCCCCTAGCGCATTGTGACCTTTTATTCGCTCCCCGACGAACAGCCTCACATATGGGAGTATCTTCCCCGGTGGACGTGCATGTGGCCTGCCTAGTTAAGAATTCTACCCTTCCTCTTAAGGACTCAACGGATAGGAAGTTTGAAATCTTCCTTAAGGAGATTTATTCCCATGCAGGTGCTGTTGCACATCCAGCTATGGCTTCCACTTGGGTGGCTAAGGTCATCGCCAGTTGGATGGACGCCCTAGAAGAGGGCCTCTCCTCTGGTACTCCCAGGAACCAATTGTTATCCCTAGTGTTGCATATTAAGGTGGCAGGTTCCTATCTGGACGAGGCAGCCCTTGACACTAGTATCCTAACCTCCAAAGTGTCTTCTACCTCCATTGTGGCTTTGTGAGCCCTCTGGCTTCGTTCCTGGCCCGCTGACTCCGATACTAAAAAGGAAGTTGAGGCTCTTCTTACTCTGGGAACATTGTCTTTGGTTCGGAATTGGACAAGATTATTACCACAGTGGTGGCATCCAAGACTGCTTTCCTGCCTTCTGCGGCGGCCCCCTAGGTCACAAGTGCCTGCTTTTTGCTCCTTTCGTCCGCAAGGAAAGGCCAGGGGCCAGTCTTTCTCCACGTCCCAGGGATCTTCTTCCAAGGGCTCCAAACAGCCCTGGGCTGTCAGATGTCCCACCACCCAGCCTGCCGACAAGCCCGTGGCTTGATAGGGCGGGTATCCATCTGGGGGACCCCAGTGTGCGAAGCCGGCTTCTGCTTTTCTCTGAGACCTGGTTGGCAACCACATTGGTTACCTGGGTACGTGTAATGGTTTCTAAGGGCTATGCCCTTTCCTTCCTGGATCCATAGGCATTCCAGCGAATCCAGGGAAAGCACTGCTGGAGTCCATTCAATCCCTTCTGGTCTCCAAGGTAATTGTTCCAGTGCCCTGGGCTCAGAGAGGCATGGGCTTCTATGCCAACCTCTTCTTGGTTTGGAAGCCGGACGGGTCTTTTCTGCCAATACTCAACTTGAATGCTCTCAACCGCTTCTTGCGGGTCCCCAGGTTCCACATGGAGTCTCTACGTTCTATCATTATGGCGCTGGAACCGGGGGATTTCATGGCCTCCCTGGACATTTAGGATGCTTACTTAAATGTTCCTATCCGGCTCAGTCACCAGCGCTTCCTCCGGTTTGCAGTTGGGAGGGACCATTATCAGTTTCGAGCTTTGCCATTTGGTCTTTCCATGGCTCCTCGTTTCTTCATGAAATCATGGCGGTCATGGAGGCTCTTTTATGGCGCAGAGAGGTCAGGATTCACCCTTACCTGGACTATCTTGTTATCCTGGTCCAGTCTCCGGATGTCCTCAAGAAACATCGTCTGGCAATATATCTGCTCCAATCTCACGGGTGGATTATCAATTGGAGAAAGTCCTCAACTTTGTCTCAACAGATGCTCCACCTGGAGGCCCTACTAGATTCAACTGTTCAGAGAATCTTCCTTCTGGAGGACAAGACCTTCTGGACAAGGTATGCAGATTCTTGCATAACGCCAAGTGTCCATTTACTCCTGTATGCGGATCCTGAACTCGTTGGTCTCCACCTTCAACATGGGGGAATATTCCCAGTTTCACTCCTGACCACTTCAGAGGGAAGTTCTGACCTGATGGAACGGTTCCTATCTCTAGATCAGGTCACAGATCATCATCCTCTGAGTTCATGATTGGATCCTTCTTACCACTGACGCAAGTCTGCACGGATGGGGGCTGTAACCTGTCAGCAGTCCCTTCAGGGTTGGTGGACAGTTCGGAAGATGCAGCCTTCCGATCAACAGTATGGAGCTCTGAGCAGTTTTTCGGGCAGCCTCTCCTCCAGCATCGTCCGGTCCAGGTTCAGTCCAACAACATGACCACCATTGCCAACATAATCAGCAGGGAGGCACTCACAACAACACGAAGGAGGAGTGCTAGGCAGAAGCTCATCTTCCGTCTCCATCGGCGGTCTTCATTCCAGGGATCCAGAATTGGGAAACTGATTTTCTAAACCGCCAGGACGTTCACTCGGGCGAGTGGTCTCTTCATCCAGACGTTTTTCAGATTCTGGTTCATCACAGGGGCCTTCTAGACGTCGACTTGATGGCGTCTCGACACAACCACATACTGCCAAGGTACAGTTCTTGCACCAGGGATCTGGAAGCTCTTCTGTTGGATGCCTTAGCGGTTTGGTTGGTCTTTCATCTCGTGTACATTCTGCGGGTTCTCAAATTGAAACTGATCCTCGTAGCTCCCAACTGGCACCGGAGAGCTTGGAACGCACATCTTCAGGTCCTCCCCATCAACACTCCTCTGCGTTTCCCCTGCTGCTAGATCTCCTATCTAAGGTCCCATGCTTCCATCCGGATCTTGCCCATCACGCTTTGAAGGGGTGGCTACTGAGACATCCGTTCTGAGGGCGAAGGGTTTTTCCAAGTCAGTCATTTGTACCATGCTCCGTGCCTTTAAACCCGCTTCAGATAGAATTTATTACCGGATTTGGAGGATTTATTTTTCTTGGTGTTCGGCCAGGGGTGTTAACCCTAGGTCCTTTCGTCTCTCCTGGTTTCTCTTTCCTGCAGGCGTGCCTGGATTTGGGTCTTCCCCTTTCGTTTTCCAGAAGGTTCAGATTTCCACCCTCTCAGTACTTTTTCATAGACTAATTGCGTTGCTATCGGACGTCAGGACTTTTTTTCAGGGAGTCCTCCACATGCAGCCCCCCTTTGTTCCTCCGGTGCCTCCATGGGACTTGTCTTTAGTCCTTAGGGCTCTTCAGTCTTCTCCTTTTTTATTCTTTCACTCGGACCGGGCCGTTCTTTGGACGAGGTTAGGCTACCTTCCGCAGTTAATTTCTCACTTCCACATAAACCAAGAAATTGTGGTTCAGGCTTTTCATTCGCCTGAATTTTCTCCGGAGGAGTCCTCTTAGGATGTGGTGCGGGCACTCCATGATCTGTGTAGACCGCACTAGGGATCTCTGTAAGTCCAATTCCCTTTTTGTGCTTTATGATTTTCACAAACCAAAGAAGGCTTTGGCTTACTGGCTCTGTTTTACTATCCGCCACGCGTCCGCAGACCTCATTCCACCAGGTCGGTAGGTACTTCTTGGGCAGCTCACCAGGGTGCCTCAGCGGAGCCACTTTGCAGGATGGCTACGTGGACTTTGGTCCGCATGTTTTATCCGTTTCTATTCCTTTGACACCTCCGCCTCCGTGGGCATGGTATTTGGGAGGAGAGTTTTCTACAGCTCAGGAGCGTCCTCTCCCATAAGGGATTTGCTTTGGAACGTCCCCAGCGTTGTCCCTGTGTACCCTATGGAAAAGAAGAATAGGAGATTTATGTTCTTATCTGGTTTAAATCCTTTTCTTCGAGTTCTATATGGGACACATGGTGCCCACCCTGACGCACCTGGCTTGCGGGGGGTTTTGTTCTGTTTCTGGTTCCCCTGTCCATCTCTGCGGTGTGTGTGTGTGCCGGTCTTCCTTCTCCTTTCTTGCTCCTGCCTTGGGCTTGCTGGCTAAACTGGCCGGGGGCGGGGAATAGGGGAGAACGAGGCTGGGCAGCTCTGAGGTCTGCAAAAGATTAACTGTTTGGTGCCCAGTCCTTCTGAACATGCCCTATACCCCCAGAATTGTCCTGGTGTTCCCTTCCCAAAGAAAACAATTTAACCAGGTAAGAACATAAATCTCCTCTTTGTGACAATGCTGTACAAGTGCACTGTTTTGTCTCTTGCAGGTATGAGCGCTATTGCCGGCATGCCTCCCCTTGCAGCTGTAGCCCCCGTGCCAATGCCTCCCATTCCAGTAGTAGGGATGTCTCCTCCTTTAGTGTCCTCTGTTCCTGCCTCAGCTGTGCCACCCATGGCCAATGGAGCACCGGCCGTAATCCAGCCTCTTCCTGCTTTTGCTCACTCGGGTATGCTGCATCAAACTAATACTTACTGCAACTTTCTATAGATTAATGCTGGCCAGTCTGTGACCCATCGGTTTCCCAGGGATGCACCTTTACAGTACATAGCGGCAGGTTCAATTAGCCCGCAAGGTCCCTTTTGGAATTCTGTGCAAGTTATCCGGACAGGGAAACTCGTTTATTTTTGGTTTGTAACTCCATGAGACAAGTGTTTCTTACCATAGTAACCCGTTACATGCGCAGCCCCACGCCACGCGCCGAAATCTGCCCCAATAGAGTGCAAACTAAACGTTGTGTACAGTCTGTGCTTGCACCTCGGTAAAACTTAGTCTTGTGACCTCACAGTCATCAGGATCTCTGAGTAATGAGATCCGCTCCAATGGCTCCTGCATGTCAGTGGTTCTAGATCCAGTGTATCCTCGATCCAACAGGGTTGACTGGTTGTGCTGAATCCGCCTGTGTTCGCTCACTTCCTCTCTCCCTCTCTCCCAAATGGTACTTGAAAGTAGTAAAGTACACAGTCAGTTAAAGATATATTTGAAATGTCATGAATGGGGTTGAGGAATGCTCTGATTTTAGTCCTTATGGCTGTGGCTCGCACATTCCCACACATGCCACATCACTAGGGTTTAGGGTTAATGCACAGAACAGCCTTACTGGTTACTGATCTGATCATATATACTATACACACACATGCCACATCACTAGGGTTTAGGGTTAATGCACAGAACAGCCCTACTGGTTACTGATCTGATCATATATACTATACACACACATGCCACATCACTAGGGTTTAGGGTTAATGCACAGAACAGCCTTACTGGTTACTGATCTGATCATATATACTATACACACACATGCCACATCACTAGGGTTTAGGGTTAATGCACAGAACAGCCTTACTGGTTACTGATCTGATCATATATAGTATACACACACATGCCACATCACTAGGGTTTAGGGTTAATGCACAGAACAGCCTTACTGGTTACTGATCTGATCATATATAGTATACACACACATGCCACATCACTAGGGTTTAGGGTTAATGCACAGAACAGCCTTACTGGTTACTGATCTGATCATATATAGTATACACACACATGCCACATCACTAGGGTTTAGGGTTAATGCACAGAACAGCCTTACTGGTTACTGATCTGATCATATATAGTATACACACACATGCCACATCACTAGGGTTTAGGGTTAATGCACAGAACAGGGTTACTGATCTGATCATATACACTATACACATGTTGTAAATGAGTAGCTACGTATCTGTGTGTTGTTTATGGAGAGCTATTAACTAATATAGAGAACCCTATGTAGATTATACAATGTAGAAGAACTTTTTAAAGACTGTGTGAAAATCACATGGTCTATGGAATGCTGACTTAGCAATGGAACAGAGTAACTGTGAGCAAGTACGTGTACTGGTCACCTCACACAACAGTAGAGGGTACCATGAGAATGCTGGTTACCCTTCCCTCGGGCACTATATATACACCTTTAAAAAAAAAAAGTATATCAACAATTTGGACCATGAGAGCGTCAGTGTGGTTCGCTGGCATCTCTTACAGGGGCCTTTTTACTCCCAGGTGGCTGAACCTTCCCATTGGAATAGTTGTAGTCTGTACAATCATGTAGTCTGTAGTCTGCTAGGCTAGCATTTCGTATATACCTTATAGCATGTTATGTGCCTTTTACATGTAAGCTATATGATGTGGAAGGATGACCACTAAAATCCTGTTTGTAATTGTTTCGATTAACGTATGTATTTTACATCTGGAACCCCCCTCCAAAATATTGGTCTTCCCTATATAACACCAGTGCTTTCTACCAGCAGATATATGTAGAGCTGCTATTTCACTCAGTGCTTTGTGCCGCCAGACATCACCGCGGCGTCCGGCTGCGCACGTTGCCCTCTTTTACAGCGCACAAGCTTTGGAAAAATTAGATGAGACCGTTCTAGAGGCACCTTGCAGGCATCGTACTGTATTATATCCCTCTCCGTCCAGTATATTTAGAATAGTGTGTTGTAGACGTTTATGTTATGATTAAAGCAAGATTATTCCCATCCAATGGTTAAATCTTGGCATGTGGTGTTTTTTTTTCTTTTTCATGATAATTTGGCCACACAGCTTAAGATCTTTCAGTCTTCATTTAAAACGTGTACAGGCTCCTGAGTGTGAGCTGGCTGGTGAAGGCTGGTCAGACAGTGGTGCTGTGGTTTGGTGGTTACTGTGCTGAACACACTGTAATTGCAGCAGTGTCAGGGTCATCACTTTAGTGGGGGTCCCCCCCCCATTAGAAACCATATTTCTATTGAGCTGTACCACAGTAATTTGGGTGTAGCAGTGTTTCGCTAACTCTGGGCCTGATTCACGACTGATCGCTATTCTGCTTATACGCACGCAACTGCGTTGCTAATAGCAGCGGTGTTATTTAAATGTTTGCATTTGCATTGCAATCGCAGCCTGACATAAGGACGCCCACTTCCCCTTACTCCCATCCGTATACTTTAACAACATACAGAAACAATCGGTAACATCGGACAGTTAGAGAAGCCCGGACCTTACTCGGGAATTGCTTACTTCAGCGCACGCTATGAGACCTCAGGCGGCTTCTTGTTCCGCAGTGCACTCCCATGCAACGGCGTTGAAATGCACTGGCACGCCTGTGTTCGCCTGATCTCCCTCACCCACCCCGTCACCACCCACAAATGGCACTGCCTGCCAATCACTCTGCCATGGGTCTGCATATCATCTGCGCTCAGGACTGCGATTAACCGATTGCGTGTGTATAAGCAAATGCGTTCCTTTCTGAATCGGGCCCTCTGTCCTCCAGGCACCCTAACAGTCCAGGCTTTAAGGATATACATATTGTTTAAATTAAAATGACTTTGGTACTAATTACAGGGGGGGTTCCATATATAGGCGCACGCAGCGTATACACAGAACATACACACACACACACACAACATACTTACAAACACACACACAGCATACATACACACACAGCATACATACACATACCCTATTTGCCGCTACTGCTGCCGGGTGGCCGTGATGATCCTCTTTTTCAGTGCCGTAACTATACATTCTGGTGCCCTGTGCGTGAAGAGTATCGGTGCCCTTCCCCCCCCCCCCCCCCTTCATTTTTCACCTATTAATATTCACATTAAATAAATCGGGAAATAGAGTTAGTTTCTTTTATTTTTTACAAAGAAAAAAAAACTCCAGAGCTGTTAGTATTTTACTTTACTATATCCCACCCTCCTTCCCTCCTGGGACGTTCCCGATGCACCAGCACCCACCTGGCCAATTGAACCACACTGACCCGGGCTGTGCAGATAGTACTCTTATTTTATAAACCATGGTGCCAAACAGCCCTCCCGGACTTTAAACACACACACACACACACCCCACACCCCACCAGGGAATTAAATATCACACACGTACATCACACACATATACCACCTAACCAGCCAACACTAACAAGAGGCTGACCTGACTTCATTCTGCAGTCAGCCTCTTAGTGCCATTCAGCCTTCCCGCGCCACGCTCAAACAGCTCCTCGTCCTCGATCCCTCATAGACTATGCACTGTGGGAGTTGAGTGAGTCACTGGCGAGACGTCATGACGTCTCTCCTTAAAGCCAGTGCGCCATGCGGGAGCCGGGGGAGGCAGGGTAGTGGTTATATCCCCTTCCGTAGATGTACCTACTGAAACGGATCCACACACAACCCTCACACAGCAGTGGGACAGCTGGGTGCGCCGCTGATATACATCGCAGCGGGCACCCGGCAAATAGAAATTTCAGCAGCGGCCCGGTTTGCCCCCAGAGCATTCTCCGCTCTGTGCGGCCACTCTGGTTATGGCCAGACACGGAGACAAGGCTGTCTCCGCCTCTGAATTATTATTTTGGGATGATCAGGGGGGGTTTCTGAGTACTCAAAAACCCTCCCCCTGCGTGCGCTAGTGAATTAAATCACCAGTGCTCAATCATTATCTTTCAATCCTGGACTGTAATGCTGGGCACACACTGGCCGATATATCGGCCATTGACCGGCAGATATATAATCGTGGGTGCGTCGGTGGGTGTGTACCAGCGAATGTCTTATCACAACGGCTGTGCAGCACAGCCGATGGCCGATATATCTGCACATCATGCTGTGTGCCGTCCAGTCATCCTAGTGTGTTCCCAGCTTTAGGGTGCCTAGAGGACAGAGTTTGGGAACCTCTGAAGAATAGCATGAACATCTGGAACTCTCCTTCGACAATCTTCAGGCTGAATTCAAGTCTGCAGCTGGAAATGAAAGCTGACTCCTAACTATTTTTGGTGTTATATGGATTGATTAAATTTTTTTTTATTGTACCTTACTAGATTTTATTTAATGTTATGTACACAGATGATGAAAGTTGAGGGTTAGAGATAATAATGACATCCCATGAGCTTCTAAGGAGTCTATTTACTAAGCTGTGTTAGGAGATAAAGTGAACGGTGATAAGGTACTAGCCAATCAGCTCCTTACTGCCTTTTTTTTTTTTTCAAACACAGCCTGTGACATGGCAGTTAGGAGCTGACTGGCTGGTACCTTATCACCGTTCACTTTATCTCCTAACACAGCTTAGTAAATAGACCCCTAAGAGAGGTGGACTTGGGACTAAGCCTTATGTTCCTCCAACTGATAGAGGAAGTGGAGAGGACGCGATCTTGAGAACAGGACACTGAAGGAAAGGTTTGATAGGTAGATTCTATACCAGGATAGGACAGTGACCTGAAGTCTTAGGCAGGGACAAAGGCAGGATTTCCAGAGGGCGGTTTCCAAATGCTTGTTTTAGAGTGAGTGTGGCCAGCTCATGGAGAGGGCATAATTACCATGTAACAATCACAATGCCACCATCCAAGTCCCAGCTCTGCAGAGCATTTTAGTAAATCCAGGGGTCTGGGGGAGCAGCAGAAGAACCCAGCATTGGCCTTTGACATATATGTACACATTGGACTCCTTGCACACTGAATAGTGTAACTAATACAGTACTAATACCGAACTCTATAGATGGTCTGTAGTATATAGACTGTAGGGCAGTGAGATTAAAAAATGTCCATTCTGCATCAGGCCTTTTTATCTCGTAAACATAAGTGGTCAGGAAAAGGTTAAACATGCCATAATGAATATACATAGGATAACCAGTAGGAGACATAACTGAGTTCTCTAAGCACACACTCTCCCACCTCATTATAAGATGCCTATCGCCTCTTCCTGGTAGCTGCTCTCTGCTATGATGCGCTGACTGAGAACTCAAATCCACATGCACAGCAGACTTGCCAAGAGAAGCTGCTGTCACTGGGCATGTACAGAAGCTCCTTTCCGACCCTTATTTTGCAGGTCGCTGCTCTAGCTCTAGTAATCTATTCTATACTATCGTGGTCCTGATTTGAGCCACTGACCAGGGAGGGTTTCTGGGCAACTGGAAAAACCCTCTGCGTTTGCCTATGTTAGATTTTTTATTTTTTTTTATGCAAAATGGTCAAATGCAGCAGAGCAGACCAGGATAGATCTAAAAAGAGTAATAGTCTTTAGATTATGACAATATCATTGACCATCTTTGGTCTGTTCTGTTACTGACAAACGCCTGACTTAAGCTGCATATTACATTGTGACATGGGTCATTTCTATTGCATTAGTATAGCAGTTGAAATATTTAGGTCATTAAATAAGAGCAGAGAGTAATGTTTAGTTTTCTGCCCTTGCAGCCACATTGCCAAAGAGTTCGTCATTCGGCCGGTCCGGTGCCGGCGCCCAACTAAGCACTAAACTTCAGAAAGCCCAGTCGTTTGATGTGGCTATGTAAGTAAGACTGTGTGTGTGTGTGTGTGTGTGTGTGTGCCTCTCTCAGATAACCTTTTATTAGATTCATGTGCCTACAGTACAGACGCTGTAGGGTGAATATTCAGTTTTGGGTAGAATAAAACCCAATTCCAAAGGGATTCTTACCTGTTGTTTGGCCTCCAGGCTATCCTGCAGTACCCCAATATCCACCCAAGAGGAAGCCTGGTTCCAGACACTTAAACTGGGGCTCCCAGGCAGCCACAGGAGGTGTAGTAGGGGAGGAACCTGTGTTTTGAAAGTTCTTAAAGTGCCCCAGCTCCCTGCACCGTATCCATACCCCATGGTCTTTTCCAGTGTACTGGTCCCATCATTGGTCCAAGGCATTACTGCACTCCTCTGGCTCCTGCCAAAATGGTATTTTGTAAGACCGGTAGCCTATTGTCCACTGGTACTGATGTACCCAGAATGCTGGCTCTGTACTAGCCTAATGGCTGGGTCACAGGTAAGTAGCCTTTTAGGACTGGGTATTACATTTAGTTTTGCATGGAATTATGTTTTATATAATTTTAAGATTTTGTTTTAGTTAGGGTAAGATTGAAGATTCTGTTCATTTTGTGGCAGGATTTATATGATGTGAAATTATCTGGAATAAGTTATTCTTAAACTTTTATGGTATAGTTGTGGTGTAAATGGCAGTTTGGTGATGTATTTTGTTCCCTCAGCCCTCCTCCTGTGGCAGAGTGGGCTGTACCGCAGTCTTCACGGCTAAAGTATAGACAGTTGTTCAACAGCCATGACAAAACCATGAGCGGCCATTTAACAGGTAACGACCATTGTGTGACTCGTTTGGGTGTTAAACTCTTGTCTAGCTGCAATAAGCAAGGCTTTATCACAGAAGGGGAGGCAGTTGTTGTGTTTTGTTTTTATTTATTATTCAATTCTTTAAATTTGTGATCGGCTAAACTCCGATCTTATTTAATTAAGCCATTTTTAATTCAGAATACGTTGATGAAATATTTTGTGGCTAATTAATAGTGAGAGTGACAGACGTTCAACATTAGACGCCCAAAAAAACTTCTGCAGTGCACTACCATTACAATGAAAAGATAATAGACGGGTACTGAATGTGTTACTGACTCCTTGCCCAAACCCCCATCTATATATTCTTATTGAGCTTGTGCCATTTTCTCCTGGAAAAATCATGTTCCTGATTTTGGTGCCATTTTTCCTTTTAAAGCCACCTCTTTAGTTTTTGCACATTTTACCTTCCAACTCCTAAATATCTTATTAATGGTTGGTGCCAGGCTTGCTCCAATCTCTTCTCCCTCCACCTTTTTGCTTATGTCCTGATCTTTCTTTCGTCCTTCTTTTTTTTTTTTTTTTCTTTCTTTTGTCATCTTGTTTTTCTGTGTACTTTTTACTTTCTTTTCCTTCTTTCCTTCCTTCCTCCCTTTCCCTTTCTTCTGTCCTTCCTCCTTTCCCCTTTGTTCTTTCCTTCCTCCCTTCCCCTTTCTTCTGTCCTTCCTCCTTTCCCCTTTCTTCCGCCCTTCCTCCTTTTCCCTTTCTTCCGTCCTTCCTCCTTTTCCCTTTCTTCCGTCCTTCCTCCTTTTCCCTTTCTTCCGTCCGTCCTTCCTCCTTTTCCCTTTCTTCCGTCCGTCCTTCCTCCTTTTCCCTTTCTTCCGTCCGTCCTTCCTCCTTTCCCCTTTCTTCCGTCCGTCCTTCCTCCTTTTCCCTTTCTTCCGTCCGTCCTTCCTCCTTTCCCCTTTCCTCCGTCCTCCGCCCCCCCTCCTTTCGCTGTCATCCCCCCCCCCCCCCCCCCATTCCCTTTGTCCCTTTTCCTGGCATCTGTACTACTTATTTGATTTCTACAGTCTCTATACGTGTTGCTCCTCTTTACTCTTGGCTACATCATTATAATGTCAAATGCTCTGCAAAGGAAATTGAGTCTGGTGCAAAAGGGGTTGGATGGGTGCCATGCCCCCCTCTATGTATGGTAGGAGCTGGGCACAGATGCCGAACAGGGAGCAGCCACTGCGACCCTTTGGTGTCACTAAAAACATCTTATAATGCCTGTACAAACACAACGATCTCTCTGTTTCAGGTCCTCAGGCGAGAACTATACTTATGCAATCTAGTTTACCACAAGCCCAGCTGGCTACAATATGGTAAGGGTGTACCCTTAGCGTTTTTGTTTTCTGTGATACATGTGGTTAAACTGTGTTCCTTTCATACAGCAGTTGCAGTCTGTATGCCACTATCAACTATATTCTCTGATTTAATCACAAGTCATAGTTGTCATAGTGTATGTATGTGTGCGTTATATATGCTTGTTAATTCTGTTTCTATGTATATCCTACCTTTACCGCTCACCCTCTGTTTACTGGAATACCGCACCCAGCCCTCAATGCTCTATACACAATGCAGAAACATACCCCCATGCATAAGAGTGTTTGGTTTCTGTCTAATAACATCAATATTAATTCACTGTCCAATCATTTTAGCCCAGTGTTAAGGCCCCCATACAGCTGCATCGCAGGATCGCTGAAATCCAACATGTTGGATTACACATATATGCCAATCACGATGAAAAAATGATCGTGATTGGCAGATCGGTGAAATTAAACATGTAGAATTTCACTGATCCTGCGACGGATCGCAGAACATCGATGGTCGGCATTTCTAGCCAGCGGGTAGGTGTTTCCGATCCAATCGCTGCATCGCGACGATCCGTCGCAGATGTATGGGGGCCTTTAATCAGAAGGTCAGAAACGCAAATTGCTTCACATACAGGTTTTACTATTTCAGCTGTGACCAGTCAGAGCACATATCAATTCCAGTACATCCTCAATGTTGGCTAATTATCGTCTGATTAGACTTTAATTGTTTAATTACAGTGTACACACTTCAATATGATCTATAAGAGTCAACTTTTAAACAAAAAAACAGATAATTGATGTATTTTGCCGGTTTACATCTAATACTTTTGTATCTGTTGTTAACCGGACATACTGTATTGATTCTTTATCAACTTGATGAGAAAAAAGGATTGAATGAAGATTCCAATGTTTGTAGCAAGTTCTACATTGATCTTGCTGTACAGGTTAGAGGAGTCTCTAAATCGTGTCGACTTTCAGAATTTTGCATGGATGTTATGTCGACATGTAAAATGTCAACATGGCAATTTTATGTTGACACTAAATTATTTCCATTTTAACCATATTGGCGTTTATGAATGTTTAATATTTTACCTGTCCGTGTCAACATGTAGGTTGTAGACAATCAACCTGTCGATATTTTGGTGTCGACATTCTGAATGTTGACTTTCCATACAACACCCCTCTAAACCAATAAATTAAAAAAAAACGTGAATTCTACTGTATGACGTTCAGTCACGATATATTGTGGTCACGTCCTTATTGCGCTCAGTCTGGTTGTACAGTGTAATCCCTTCCTCTGTATCCTCTTTCCCAGGAATCTTTCAGACATCGATCAAGATGGGAAGCTAACCGCTGAAGAGTTCATCTTGGCCATGCACTTAATAGACGTGGCTATGTCTGGCCAGACGCTGCCCCCTGTCCTGCCCCCGGAGTACATCCCACCATCCTTTAGGTGAGGAGCGCATTAAGGTCCTATAACTCTTAGTATGATTATATGGGTGCTCATATGGCTGGGTCTGCAGCACCTTGCTGCTGATTAGAGCTTTTCAATGTGGGATATTGATGTTTTATATTTTTATATGTAAATAGATGGGGATTTTAGTTCCAGTACAACCAGGCTCTATTGTAGGATTGCAAATTTAAAACCATTGGCAGTGCATGCTGGCACTTGTAGTTGCACAGCAGCTGTTAGACCAGGCACTTGCCTTTTTAGGGTTTGAATATTTACAGTGACTGAATCAGAAAATTGGCTATTAGCTAAATGGCTGCTGCTAATCCTGCTCTGATCTAGAACTGGTTTGTCCATTTCTCATATATATATATACATACACACCCAGTGCGATTTTGTTTTCGATTGTAGAGTAGTACTGAGCATGCTGCTGCTATATAAATAAATGTTAATAATTTCCCAGAATTTTGGGGGCATTTTTAGTCGATATCGGTCTTAAGAATTTGGGACAAATTTGGTAAAACCTATTAAAAGCAACATTTGAATGACAGCTGGAATGAGGATAAAGACCTGCGGGCTGTGTCTGGGTTTTCCGAAATGTATTGTTTTGTGTTTCCTGTAGGCCAGTGCAGGCCAAGTATGTACACTAGCATAGTGGTAATTATGGTATAACTATGCGGTAGCTGCCCGTGCTGAATGATGTAATGCTATAGTCTGGGGACATGGGTGTAACTATAGTAGGTGCAGGGTGACCAGTGGCCATGGGGCTCAAAGGCTTAGCAGGGGGCCTGGACACAAG
The DNA here is from genome assembly GCA_031769625.1 of Taudactylus pleione. NCBI lineage: Eukaryota > Metazoa > Chordata > Amphibia > Anura > Myobatrachidae > Taudactylus > Taudactylus pleione. The sequence continues at coordinate 1,019,149 of JAUIMM010001084.1, forward strand.
ACCTATAATTGTCTACAAAGTTCCCAAAATTGCCTGCTAAGCAATTGGGTTTGACCCGTTGCCAGGCCTAAATAAGAGAACTTTCCATTTTCAGTGAATGATGTGTGTAGTGGATGCTCTAATAGTAAAGGGGCCTGTAAGGAAGCATAATCTGAATTGGGGAATGTCATGTGGTATAAAATGAACTGGAGGGCACTGACCTGTTACATAATGGGAACTGGGGCACTCTAGTGTAGTTCAATATGAACTGGAGGCATTATAGTGTAGTATAGTATGAACAGGGGATACTGTAATGTGACCTATTAACTGAAGGGCCCTGTAATGTGGTATAATATGAACTGCGGCAGCACCCTTGCACATCTTTGGTGGCAATGCCCAAAGATTAAGGGCTTTTCGCATGTGGTCCACTGCCTCATTCTCTCCTATGGGCCCCTTGCTTCTGCGCTGCCCTTATTTCCTTCTCCCACATATTATCCCCAATGGAGATAAACTGTTAGACACTCATTAGGCACATTCTCAATGCAGCAAATTGTGCCTTTGTAGCTCACTGAAAAAAAGAAGTCCCCCGCCCTCCTCCTCTACACTCCATAACGCTTTGGCACACCTATCACTTGGAATATATCACTAACTGTCTCAATGAACGCCCACATAAATATGCTGGTGGCTCCTCCGCTTGGACCTATCATGAGGCCCATAATTGATGCTGCTTTGTGGATTTCTGATGGCATTTCTGGCCAGCAATCTACCTTTCCTTTACTCCCCTTTCCTCTTCTCTTTCCTTACTAACATTGACCCCCTCCTTTCCTTCCATTATCTTGTTTTCACTTTTTTCCATTTCTCCACCCTATTATGCTGTGATAGCATTTAAAAAAATTGGAATGCTAGATCATTGCCAATGGTGTCTCTCTCGATCCTATTTCTGTCTGAAATTTGCCTACGGTGTTAGTTTCACCTGTTCTCATTGTGTTCTCTTTGGCAATGTGGTTTTTTTTACGGTTTATTGTATTGATCTGCGTCTTACGTTCTTTGAAATCTTCCAGTACAACTTACATCTCAAAAAAAATTTTGAACTGCGGCATGGCAATGTGGTATAATATGAACTGGGGGCACTGAAATGTTGCGCTGTATGAACTGTGGGTATTATAGTGTGGCATAAATATGAAATGTGGGATAAAATGGACTAGGGCCACTATAATGTGGCATAATATGAACTGGACGCACTACAATGTGACATTATGAACTGAGGACACTTGTGTGTCCAGTATATGTACTGGAGGCAATGTATGGCATAATGTGAAATGGGGGCACTGTGTGGCATAATGTATATTGGCAGCACTGCAGTGTGGCATATGGTGAACAAGCCGATTGCACTACTACGGAACAAAAAATGAACCAGGGCATTACTATGGGGCTTAAAATGAACAACTGCTGCAGAGAAAGGTGTCTTCCTAGTAACATTAGGATGGGGGCCTTTCAAAATGTTGCCATGGGCCCCACAAAATTTTGGCTATGTCCCTGTCTGTGGATGTCCCACTTGGTGAGGGCCATGAGAAAGCTTTGAAGAGCTGAACTTGGCCTATGGTCTTCCAGGTGGACAAACATTTGTTTATAGCTATTTTTTTATTATTATTATTATTATTATTATAATAATGTAGTTTTTTAGGGTTGTGTTTTTTTTCCTCATAGCCCCTGTTGTGCCTACTTAGTGCACCGCACTAGTGAGGAACATGTAGTTGTAAACCGAAAATAAAATCCATCTCTTCGGAGATACTGCTGGTGTTTTTGTGCCTTCTGCTTTGTCTAAACCTTGCTTACGTTAATGGGCTTTTCTTCTTTCCCATTGTCATCGGCAGAGCAGATAACTGACCATCTTCTTTTTGTATATTACAGAAGAGTTCGCTCTGGTAGCGGCATATCTATAATGAGCTCGGTGTCTGTCGATCAGCGTTTACCCGAAGAGCCAGCAGAGGAGGAGCCTCAACCCGTGGACAAAAAACTTCCAGGTAACGGGTTTCGTCGTCGTTTTTTGTAGAAAGGAATTACCCCCTTCTTCTCTCCCCATCATCCATCCTGTCTTTCCACCGGTCCCTCGGTGCATCTGGGGTGGTAACTGATTACTCTGTGTGTACACACTGCCTTCGCCCCAAAATACAGTATATAGGTAGGTCACACTTAATGTTTTGAAACAACTTGCGTCACTTCTTTATTATGAGACATTAGAGCTTTTCAATTTGCCTAGATAATAATGGCATAATGTATAAATTAAATAAACGCTACTCAGTCCCCTTCAAATTTCTTCCCCCATCCGTTTTTTCTTGTCTGTATATAGTAGGACCAGGATAAAAGCCCTATTCAATAAAATTTACGAGCTGTGCAAGTATATCCCGCAAACTGTAACTAATTGTGCAAAATTATATAACCGTTAGCGTAGTGTTTTTGGTTCATATAGTTGGTGTAGTTAAAACCATTGCACATGCTCATTTATTCCAGTAATATGATAATTGTATGCAGTTACTCTGTTAGCCTTTCTTAAGGGGGGTATCCACTACGTGACAAGCGTTCAGACCTTCAGGTCGCCGAGGTGCGGTGCCCGCACTGAAAGGCATTCACTGAACGTCATTCAGTGCAGAGTCCGACCTCCCTATCCCTGGACATGCCGAACCTGACGTCCGTCGTCTGGTTGACTGGTATGTTCAGTAGACAGTTGGGGTCGGCAAGGACCCAGTGTGCATGTGCATCGCTGGTCCCTTGCTGGCTATCTATTACCCGACTCTATGAACAATCCGACCAAAACCAGGAGGTTTTGGTTGCATTGTTCACAAACAAAGTAAATAGATCTCAGACTGCACATTCTGGACATATATATATATATATATATATATATATATATATATATATATATATATATATATATATATATATAATTGGAGGTGCTACCTGTGGAGACCATTGACATATACACAAATAAAAAATACAGGTGCTCAACTCCAAATTAACTGATTATATATAAATAAATACATTTTGCAGTAAATACAATAGAGGTTTTTGGCATAATCTTGGCCAAGCTTATGGGCCTGCCCACCATATCCGGGTAACCTCTTGTCGGGCAGGTCCCTAACATACTAAGGCTCAAATCCAGAGCGCAGGACACCCCCCAAACTAGCCCAGCCAATCCACCCCAAAGCATAAAGTCAGGTAATGGATAGGCCCTTTTTATACACTTTATCCACAAGCCCGTGTCGGGAAAGGTCTGTAGAAGGAGCCGTTAAGTGACCGCATTGTTTGTTCTCCCAGTGAGTTTTGAAGATAAGAAGCGAGAGAACTTTGAGCGTGGGAACCTGGAGCTGGAGAAGCGGAGGCAGGCACTGCTGGAGCAGCAGCGGAAGGAGCAGGAGAGACTGGCCCAGCTGGAACGGGCCGAGCAGGAGAGAAAAGAACGAGAGCGCCAGGACCAAGAGCGCAAACGGCAGCAGGAGCTGGAGAAGCAGTTGGAAAAGCAGAGGGAGATAGAACGTCAGCGAGAAGAGGAACGGAGAAAAGAAATAGAAAGAAGAGAGGTAATTGATGGTCATCTAGTTGGCTGTTCTCTCCTTATGGAGTTAGTTATGTGTTTAAACATCTTTACCAATGATAGAGTAGTGGTGGTGGCCGTCTCCATTTGATAACACGGAGATTGATCTGTAATCTTTACATTAAAACCCATTGTATTTTTGGAACTAGTTTAAATGGGATTACATTACCTAGAAAAATAAGAGAATCGGTATGAAATACCGATGGAGGAGATGCCGGCTGTCAGTACACTTGACATCGGCATCCCGATGGTTCGAATCCTGACAGTACTGTTTCCCTCTCCTATTCATCCCTAACCCAAACACACTTTTTTTTTTTTTTTTTTTTGTACCCTCGTACTAACCCTCTCGGTAAGTGCCTAACCCTAACCTTCCCCCTGTTGGTGCCTGAACCTAACTACCCTGTCTGGAGCCTTACCCGAAGTCCCCCAGGGGTGCCTAACCCTTTATTCCCCCCCACCCCCCCCCCCTGCGGCTGATACTTACCTTGCCCCTGTCTCCTTACGATCAGGGTGACAGCATCTGCATCCCCAGTCATGTTGGGATACCGGCGCCGGTGTTTTCTCGGTGAACGGGATTCCCGACCCCGGGTTTTCGGTAGTGGGCATCTCGATCGTAGGGATATTAACTGCATCCCAAAATAAAATATCAGGGCTTAATCAGAGCTAATTTAATAACAAAGCTGCGTGCACACATGATTTTACACCTTATAGCCAATCTGTTTCTAAATGACTGCTTTGTAGTGTGGGTCAGAAAATGAAGGCAAACGTCTCATAGGTTGCTGTTGGTTAGCGTTCCCTAACTTCTTAATAAAGTGCTGCGTTTCCACAGTCGTCTTCTAAAATATATTCTTCATCGTCAGGCCGCAAAGCGGGAACTTGAACGGCATCGACAACTGGAGTGGGAGCGAAATCGGCGCCAGGAGCTCCTTAATCAAAGGAACAAGGAGCAAGAGGATATTGTCGTACTGAAGGCAAAGAAAAAGACTCTGGAGTTTGAGCTGGAAGCTTTGGTAAGTGGAGATGAGGCGTTTGGCATTTAGCAGGCAAATTGTAAGTACAATAATAAAATGAAAGACAAATTATATCTATATTTATCTGCAACTTAAAGAATGATAAGAAGCATCAGCTGGAAGGAAAACTCCAGGACATCCGATATCGCCTGACAACGCAGCGGCAGGAAATAGAAAGTACCAACAAGTCTCGGGAGCTGAGGATCGCGGAAATCACACATTTACAGCAGCAGCTTCAGGTCATTGCTCCTTCTGCTCTATCACTGTCATACATTACGCTGTTCCTGTATTTGTAGTGCACCTTTCACCTGCTAGTGGTGGCGGTCGTTTTACTGAGGATGCGGCCTATCAGCTCACTAGAAATCAGTCATGTGACCATTGGGCGCGCAACTGAACTTTTCTTTGCAGGAAAAATATGTTTAGATGTCTCTGTAGCTCAGAGACGTCCTGGATAACAAATGTGGCCCCTACATTCATCTGGGAAAAACGTCTTCCCAAAATCTGTCTTCGATAAAGATGCAAAAATTTTTAGAAAGTTTCAAAAACAAGCAAAGAGGAGGGGGCGGTTCCTGGGAACAATAGCATTTTGTTATGTCTGGGAATAGAAATGTGTAATGATTGTTCAAGTGGCAAAATGTTGTGTTTTTTGTTTTAGGGTTAGTTTTTTTTTTTTTTTTTTTAAATTTAACTTTTTTCAGCAATTAGTCTTTTATATAACGGAACTAATCTCATATTAGGAGATTAGTCCTGTTATAATCTGCAAGTGTGTAGCTATGAGTACATTAATAAGATACCCTAATCGTAAACCCTTCTATGTACACTTCACATCCATGTGCAGTAATATATAGGGATACACATCAGACTGAGGACCTCATTCAGAGCCGCTTGTAAAATGCGTGCGCTCGCTCTGAATGAGGGCGGCCGCTTCTCTGTAATGAGCCGGCCTCCTGGCCACTCGCTAAGCCCACAGCTTTAGCGAGCGGCTAGGTTGATGGTCGCGATGACCATCGCGACCATCGGGGCTTGCGACGAGACCCTTGTGGTAGGGTCTCGTCTGCCGCAAGCCCCAGTGAGCTTTCGGCTCTAATAGAGCCGGAAACTCACCACTGTCATCACTGAGTGATGTCAGTGAGGCCGCCCCCAAACGGCAGGCGTTCCTTCGAGAACGCCTCCGTTTGGCCAGCCACCCCCCCCACCCCGCCTACAAAACTGTACGAGCTGTCGATCACCATCGACAGCCGCCCCTTTTCTAGTGAGCCCCGGAGCGAGAGAATTTCTCTCTCGCTCCGGGGCTTGCGCAGGGCCTCAACATCGACCCGCTTGCGAGCAGGTCTGATTGAGACCCTGAAAGCAGTACCTCCATTTCCTGCACAAGCTGGAAGACCAGTAGAGTCCAATGGAGTAGCATCTCCAATAGTGGATTTACCATCACAATGGGGGAATAAGCTCTTACCTTTTACCGGATTTTTTTCATATACGCGTCTCACAGACGCGGAAGTCCGTTATTTTATCCAACAGGGAGAGAAATGAAATTATACTGTCTTTGAAACTGTTAATATTTTAGTATAATATTTGACTATTAATGTCGTATCCTACAAATGGGAGCTAAACGCAACTTATTCTTGCAGGAACCACAATTCAACTTTTTATTGAAAGTTTCCCTGACTAGCGTCTCCAGACCATAAACTGAATGTGTGTTTTTTGCCTTTGTATAGGAATCTCAGCAGCTGCTTGGAAAATTGATACCTGAGAAGCAATCACTAAATGACCAACTCAAGCAAGTCCAACAAAACAGTTTGCACAGTAAGTTTGTTCTGTACATCTTTATGGAGCTCTGCTCAGTGCACGGTCTCCAATCTGTGCTGTGATTGCACCTTGGTAGACAACCTGCAAAAATGTCTGTCCTTGTTAATGAACTCCCGTAACTTTCTCCCGATGGTGAAAGTTCAGAGTAACCAGGGAAAAACCTAATGGTCCAGGTTATAAGGGTATCCATGGTTGAGCACAGATAGTTAAATCAAAAGGCTGAGGTACTAATTAAGTAATCTGTGCCTAAGCTTGGTTATACTTAAAACCTGGACCGTTAGGGTGCCTTGAGGACTGAGTTTAGGAACCTCTGCTCTATGTTCTTAGAGCATCAATTCTTCCTCTAACAGAATTTAGCAATGTGGTGGTTGTGTTGGCGATCACGAATATGTATATAATGTAAATAGAATTATGTTGTATATGTGTGCACATCATTCTGGGGACTCTGCTCTCTGGCTTTAGAATAAGCTTGTGGCGTAGGTGTAATGCGAATGTTCTCGCCTGTCCCCAGGAGATTCCCTCCTTACACTAAGAAGAGCGTTGGAAGCTAAGGGAATCTGTCGTCAGCAGCTCATAGACCAGCTGGATGAGGTGGAGAAAGACACACGGGCAAAGCTTCAAGAGATTGATGTCTTCAATAACCAGCTAAAGGTAACAGCCAGGATACGACTTGTGCTGCCTCCTCGCCTCCGGGGAATCTCATCCATATGTCTGCACGCAGTCCGTGTGGCCATGACATGATGAAGGATGGTTTTCAGTCTTCAACATAATAATAATCAATATGTTCAGATTGCTCATCGCTACCTCCGTACATCCAGCCGTAGCGCTCAGGGAACATTTCAGAGCTAATAAAGTGAAATTAGTTTCTATTTTTTGAGATTTTGTTTATTTGAAAATAATTTTCTCTTGGGCAGAGGGTGTACAACATGCTGCCCTCCAGCTGCTGTGGAACTACAATTCCCAGCATGCCTGCCACATTTTTAGCATGCGCTAATGGCAAAACTGTGACAGGGGCATGCTTGGTATATTTTGCTCAACAGCCGCTTGTGGGACGCATTTTTGAATACCCCTGGTCTTGGGTAATCGCCTCCTGCCTCAAGGTGTTTTACAGCTGGGACCCATTGTATGATTCTGACCTAAAGAACTGTGTGTTAGGCTGTGTGTCTATAGCCTACGGGAACTCTGGATGCACTTTATAGGTTAGAACACAGGTTCTCAATCTTTGTCCTCAGGACCCCAAACAGTGCGTGTTTTCCAGGTCTCTGCACAGAATCACAAGTGAAATAATTATCTCCCACATGTGGATCTTTTAGAATATGTGAGTAATGTGTGAGAATATATGTTATTAGGCAGATCTTCATCTAAATGTAAGGCATCAGTTCAACTGTGGGAGATGCGCAAAGGCGTGGAAACTCCAGCAGACGCATTACGCCTCAATATTGCAGAGTTTCCTATGCAGTCCTATGGGCGCTGCTGTACGTGTGATATATGCAGGCGCTGGAATGCAGATCTTGCCGGCATCGCCTGCAATTGATTGGACCCCACAAAATGCTGTGTTTGCAGGGTTGATGGGTGCGGTAATTTGGAATGGTGTTGCACAGGGAGTACACAGCAGCTGACACATTTAGAAAAGTCAGTAAGTGTTCGTAAAAAACACTTGTGCAATGAGAAAATAAGGGCTGGAGTCGCTGGTGTGGGCAACTTACAATTTAATTGTAGCTTTGGGAACATGCAGGAGCTGCAGACAAGGCAACAAGTGTTATAGATAGCAATAACTGCTTAAACTGCCATGGTTTAATGTAGTCAATACAGTGTTATAGTGGGAGCAGTTATAGGTTGGTTATATTATATTAAAGCATATAATAACATCCAAAGCAAACCATGTAAGTTTGGAAGACTTCAAATAAAATTGTGCATAGTATGTTCAAGGAAATAGGCCCCCTACAGCCCGGCCCCGAGCTGGATGGGTCTGCAATCAGGGGATACTAATATAGATTCCACCCATAGCTGCAGGATGGATTTACCCTGCCGGCATTATCACCACAGAAGTTGAATATCACAGATTGGATGGAATAGTTGCTGGCTTGGATCAGATAATGTAAAAATCCTTTACTGGACTCTGGGCCTAATTCAGACCCGCTCGCAAGCGGGTCGATGTTGGCCCAGTGCGCATACGCACGACGTACCCGGCTCCGTCGTGCGCATGCGCGAGACCTGGATAGCGACGGGCAAGCCGTCGCTATGGGTCTCGCTACAAAGTGGGCATGCTGTGGATGGTGAGTGACAGCACGCCCCCTTTGGTGGGCGTGCCGGGGGCGTGGCTGGCCCCACTGATATCACAAGTGTGATGTCAGTGGGAGTGATTTAGGCTCTGATAGAGCCAAAAGCACTCCAGGGCTTGCGACAACGAGACCCTACCACAATGATCTCGTCGCAAGCCCGATGGTCTTGACCATCTCGACCATCTTCCTGGCCGCTCGCTATAGCTGTGGGTGGTCACCCACAGCTATGCCAGCGACCAGGAGGCCGCTCTAAAAAAAAAAAAAAAAAAGACGGCCCTGATTCAGAGCGAGCGCTCTGTCAGAGCATCCGGCCCTGATTCAGGGCCTTTGTTCGATTTTGCTTTGTGAATATGCTCAGAGGAGATTTTAGTACAAAAATACAGCCCAAAGTGAGAGATGCTCATCTAGTGACAGTGAGTTACTCTATGTAAGGTTGTGTTAAACGTAAAGCCAGTGATGTAGTGATGTCTCAGTAGATGAATAGGGAGAGAATAGATATGGTCTCTGGCAATGCAGGTATACAGCAGGCAAAGGATGACTAGTGATAGAAACAGGTACTCTCTCTGAGCAGATGTGACTGGCTAGATGTGGTAACGTTCACTATGCAGCCTAGGCAGTACGGTTATTGTAGACCAGATATGCTTGATGAGATGTAAAAGCAGATTACTCCGTGTAAGTACAACAGTACTGGATTCCGGAATAGTGTGAACTACAAATTCTGATGTGTCAGGATACACAGTAATAAATGAACCGTTTCAAGTGATGGAACACTGAGCTCAGCTGGTGCTACTGAGCCAGGCTTAAGGCTCCCACACACGTAGCGATATAGCGACCGTTCCAACGGATTGGAACGATATCACAGCTGTGGGCACAATATCGACCATTTCGTGCTCCAGCGTGGTAGTCCGTCACTCCTCCAGATCTTTTTGTCTGCACAATCTGGATCTGGAGAATCGACAGACGATCTCATGCAGGTGGGGGCATGTCGGGCAACGGATCGCTACATGTGTGGGGACCGCCCGATATGTCGGCCGTCTGATCGTGCTGCTCAGTGTATGATACGGGAGCTGCAAATGGACATTCCATAGAGGGGAGGGTTAGGGTACTTACCTGATGGTCTCGGGATTCCCACCCGTCTGGCTGCCGCAGACTGTATTTTAGCCACCGGCATTACATACAGATTCCGTTCCTGTACTACTATATAAAAAAATGTGACCATATTGATTTGTAATTTTTTTTTTTTTTTTTTACCGTTTCAGTGCTGTAAATTTATTTTTATTTTTTTTTATAAATAATTTTTATTTATTTCATCGTTTATCTTTTTCTTTCCCTGTATACTTGTATTACCTCACACCTTAATGGTCATCTAACATGGTGCTTGATTGCATTTCAGTCACATAGTAATACTCCTTACTCCTCTTCTGAAATAAATGTGTCTCGGCAATCACTGGTCGCTTGGATCGCCTTAGTGATGGTATATGAGCTATAAGTCCTCTTTAATTCTTTACGAAGACCGTCGGCCTCCAGTAACAACGTGATTCTCTTTTAGGAACTGCGGGAAATGCACAGCAAACAGCAGCTGGAGAAGCAGAAAGACATTGAGGCCGAGAAGATGAAGGAGCAGGAGCGGAAGATCCTGGAGCTGGAGAAACAGAAGGAGGAGGCGCAGAGGTAAAGGTCCATTAGATTTACTCCCTGGGTTGTGTAGAGATGGTTCCCAGCTATTGCTCGTAGAAGTCATCTGATCATGGTTAGGCTGCGTGTGGCTCTACAGATGTTACTGAATGAGACTTCTCAGAACACACTGCCAGCCGTGTACACTGAGTTGCATGTATGTCATCCGATGTTCCGGATCATAGTATGGCAGCTGGAGAGTCATAGATTGTGTGTGGGAGACAGTAGCTCTCCCGCTGGCCTTGCTGGGGAAGTTCATACTAATCTAAAATGCAACATACTCTTCTGTATGTCTCAGTAACCATAGAGAATGCTGCACAATTTATGTATTAAAGCGCTTTTCCAGTTTTACATTATTTTGCAACATTTTAATTATTTGCCACGTATTTTACCCTCCTACAACTTTTTAAAACACATGGGATCACTTGGGTTTATTTTCTGTATAAGGCTTTTGAGGGCCATGCTTAAAATGTGCGCTCGCTTTCGCCCACTCTCTCTCGCTCCAGCCAGGATCCCGTTTCAGCAGCCGAAGCACGGGCGACTGGGTCGATGCTCACACACCAGGGACCCAGCCCCACCCGGGCATGAGGCAACAGATAAGTGGCTCCAGCGCAGCAGCTATTCTGCTACGGCAGTGGGGAATGACTTTCTCTGCTCTGCCACTGAACCACCAGGGACACTAATTGGAAAAGGGGTGCCGTGCAAACATTGGCAAGTCCCTGGCAGACAGCCATGGGGGAAGAAGCATTAGACTATTGACTCTTACCCTGCCCTTTGGAGTGCCTCCTGTCCCAGGCAGAGCCACCAAAGGCTCCCTCTCTCCTTACAGATGCCGTGCAGCCAGTTTAAACTGTTAGTGAACGCTGCCTTAGAGAGGAACACTTCTCCTGCCTCCCCTATGCCTCACACAGCCTCCCCTATACCTCACACAGCCAAGTGCCAGGTAATAGTTTCTTTCCCTACCTCACCAATTGGTGCTGGTAGCTGTAGGTGACATTTAAAATGTATTATTTGAGCACTTGAATCTTTTGAGTTATTGCTGCTGTTTGTTTGTAGTATAACTTTTTTTTCTAGTTTGTTCCACATGTAATTTAACACTTTATAGCATTTTCTTGCATGTTTAGTTTAAAACTTTACTGTTTTTTTCCACTTAGGTGCCATTTTTTAGGTATTTTCTGCGTTTTCAATTTTTTTTTTTCCTGTATAGGTTTATCATTATATAGGTTAATAGTACTATTCTAAGGACAGAAGAGGGGCGCTTCTTTGCTGAGAGCCAATTGCTGCAAAAATTGTGTGGAAAAATTCTCTACTTCAGCGCAGGCTTACAGCAGCCTTTGTGGGCACTGTTTAGTGAGAACTCCGCTCACGGCTTCCACAGTTATGAACCACCTGCAGGAGTCTGCGTGGCTGTCTAACCTGTCCCAGGCTATGTTAGAGCTGGCTAAACAGTTAGCTTCTTCTAGACCTTCCCCTTAAGCATGTCCTACCGCCCCGTAGGTCTTTACACTGGTACGCCATCCATTCTTTGGGGGTGGGTTCAGGCATTATATCATTCAGTACAGGGCCTTGTTCAGGTTTCTAACTCGCTTCAGCAGATGATGGAACCTTCAGCCATGCAGGGACCATCCAGACGTCTGCTGTATCCCTCTGCAGTCCGGATACGAATCGGATTCTGAGATTTCATCTGGTACTGAAGAGGAATTTCCACAGGACTATCTATAGTTGATCTATAGTCGTCCTCGTTTCAGGACTTTGGCCAACTGAACCCAGGAAACGTAGAGGCTTTAATCATAGCCGTGAAATCCACTGTAATCCTTTACAATTCGGATACTTCCCCGCCTCAGGAGGCACCTTTCTTAAAACGCAAGAAGAGTCTATTTCCTTCCCTTCCTCTGCTCAAATGAAGAATCTTCTAGTGGAGCATTTTCTTGTATCAAGACGAATATTGACCTTTTTATCCCCACCCTCCGGCTGAAAGGGATAAATGGGAATTTTCTCCTTCTGTTGATGCACGCACAGATTGCGAGAATAGTAAAATATACTACTCTCCCTATTCCTCATGTGGCCTCCCTTAAAGATACTACAGATAGGAAATTTAAAAATGTTCTGAAATCAATTTTTTTCCGATGCAGGAGCAGCTTTGGTCCAGCTCTAGTCACGACCTGAGTGTCTAAAGCTTTGCAGCGGTGGGTGGATTCCCAGGCGGAAGACTACAGGTCGGAAAAATCCTCACAATATGCATGACGCAACTTCTTATCTGGAGAATGCAGCAATCGCTTCCAGCATCCTCTCCTCAAAGACCTTTGCTTCAGCAGTGGCCGCCAGGTGAGCTCTCTGGCTTTGTTCCGGGAGTGCTGATTCAGAATCAAAGAAGGCCCTGAAATCTCTTCCCTTTTAGTGAAGATATTCTGTTTGGTACTGAATTGGATACAATTATCGCAACTGTGGCCGCTTCAATGACAGCCGTCCTCTGTTCCACAGCCCCTAAAAGAAAGGACTTCTTCCTTTCGCTCATTTCGGCATCAGGGGAAACCGAGAAGTCAGTCTTCGCCCAGGAACCAGGGTTCCTCGTTGAGGAGGCAAGTCGAAGACTAGACAGGCTTGGCCAGAATTTCGTCATGATCTGGACTCCCACCTGGGCGTACCCATTGTGTGAGGCAGTCTTCTGCTTTTCTCCAAGGTCTGGCTGCGAACAACCACCAATTCTTGGGTAAGAAGCATAGCATCAAGGGGGTATTCTTTAACCTTCAAAGAACTCTAGACACGCCAGTACTTAACAGGACTTCGGGTCGACCTCACCAAAGCAAAAGTCTTAAATGAGTCCATCCGGTCTCTTCTGGCCTCCAGGGTTATCATTCCAGTTCCTCGTCAAAGAGGTAATGGCTTTTACACCAAACTTTTCCTAGTTCAGAAGACGGAAGGCTCCGAACGCCCTGTCCTTAACTTGAAATCCCTCAATGTCTTCCGCAGGGTTTCTAGGTTCAGGATGGAATACCTTCTGTCTAATTTTCAGCCCTTGGAGGAGGGAGATTTCATGGCGTCCCTGGACATCAAAATGCTTCCCATTCGGGTAGACCCCAGCAGTTTCTCTGCTTTGCAATTCTCTCTGAGCATTTCCAGTCAACAGCTTCTCTTGTTTTCACAAAATTTATGTCCTTCATGATGGCTGACCTTCGGCTTCAGGAAATCAGATTCCTCTCTTACCTGGATGAGTTGGTAATACTGGTGGAGTCTCCTCTTAACCTGCAGAAATATATATTCCTGTGGAAGTTTTTCAGACACATGGCTCGTTAATTGGCATTCAGTCCAGCCTTTCTACATTCCAAAGGATGCTCCGTCTGGGGGAACTTCTTGGATTCCAGGTCACAACGTGTCTTTCTGCCCAAAAAACAAGTGTATCCCTGCAGAAAAAGGTTAGGTCTCTTCGAATGCATTGGGTGTCAGTTCATCTATGTCTGAGGGTGCTGGGCAGGTTAGTTTCCTCCTCCGACATGGTGAGATATGCTCAGTTTTACTCCAGACCTCTCCAGTTGAAGCTCCTTTCCAGGTGGAACCGATTGCACCTTCCTCTTCACTCAGGTGCTGGTATTGTCCCAGGAGGTTCGTCACTCCATGCTATGTTGGCTCGTGTCTTCAAATTTGGACAAGGTTCGGCCCTTCCTAATTCAGGATTCGTTTCTTCTCCCCACGGATGCAAGCCTTTTTTTTTATCATGCTTTTTGGCAGGGAACCCACACCTTCAGGGCAAGAACCTGAAGGTTCAATTGGATAACGCGATCGGTTTCTTACATCTGCTATAAAGGAGGCACCAGAAGTGCAGGTGCTATGGGAGAGTTCACCAAATATTGTAGTGGGCAGAATGCTTCTTTCCCACTCTCTCTGTGGTTTACATTCCAGGGGTCCAGAACTGGGAAGTGGATTTTCTCAGTCGTCAGGTCGTACAAGCAGGCGATTGGTCTGTCCACCCTCAAGTTTTTAACATGTTGGTGCACCATTGGGTAACTCCAGACATAGACACGATGGCCTCCCGCCACAACCACAAACTTCCCAAGTTCTGGCCCCGAACCAGAGATCTAGGCTCTTCACTCGTATACGCTCTCTCCGTTTGGTGGACGTTTCCTCTCACTAACCTGTTCTCTCTGATTTTGCTGCTGTCTTCGCAGACTGTAATTCGATGGCAGCTCAAGCCATCCTGGTTGCTCCGGACTGGCTTATTTTGCCTGATGTTCCGTCAGGAAAGTGCATCCAGTCTGTATTTCCGACATTTCAAGGGTCTTCTCTTTCTTACAGGCGGGGTTAGACGTGTGCCTTCGTTTCTCCTCCTTGAAGGTAAGTGTCTGCACTTTCGGTCTTGTTTAAACGCAAGTTTGCATTTTCACCAGCGGTTCAGACATTTCTTCAGGGGTACTGCATATTACTGCTAGTGCTGCGGACCCTCCAGTTTTATACTTTCGAACCTCTAGAATCTGTGTACCTTCGCTGGCTCATGTGGATGACAATTGGCAATATATTCAGCCCGACTGGGGTCTGATTTGAGCGCTATGGCTCATAAATTAGTTTATTTTCATCAGGATCGGGCAATTCTCCCTCCATATGAGGCTTGTTACCTTCTGAAGGTGGTATCCAAGTTTCATATCACCCAGGAGATTGTGCGTCCCTCTTTTCTGTAGACAGTGTCTCAGGAACCAGATTCTTCACTAGCTTCCTTTTATATAGTGCGAGCTCTCCGCATTTATGTGGACAGGACCAAGGATATTTGCCATTCAGACAGTCTTTTTGTCCTTTATGACTTCAATAATCACGGTTGGCTGGCTACCAAACGCTCTGGCATGTTGGATCAGACTGGTAATTCCACAGGCTTATACTTTGGCAAATAAACCGGTTCCAGACTTCGTTCGAGCCCATTCCACCCAGTCAATGGGTATTTCCTGCACGGCTAGGCGAGGTGCTTCGGTGGAACAGCTCGGCCAGTTGGCTACGTGGTCCTCTGCACTTACATTTATCAGATTCTACTGGTTTTTACATCTTTGCCTCTATAGAGACTAGTTTCAGGTGACATGTCTTATGCACAGCACAAGAGCATTCCCTCCCTTAAGGGTACAGCTTTGGGACGTCCCATGGTTCCAATGTCCCCCACTGATAATGAGATTGTTTCTTACCTGTTAAATCCTTTTCACTAAATCCATGAGGGACACTGGACGCCCACCCTTCCGCCCCGTGCTTTCAAAGGTTTATGGTCCAGCACACATGTAGGTCTCAAGTTACGTGACTCTTGTTCTGTGTGACTGTCCTTTTCCTCCTCTCCTCGTCCTTTCTGTCTTTGGGCTCCTCCAGCTTCACCTAGACCCATGTTCCCAGTGTCCACCATGGACTCTGTGAAAAGGATTTAACAGATAAGAACTAATATCCCATTTTATTTTTTTCTGATTTATGGATCTTTCTCTGTAACTGGATTCCAGATAAGATATCCCAGACATTCATTTTTTTTTTCTTTTAGTTTTGGTAAAGGCCGTGTAGGTCATTGCTTCAGTGATACAACATGACAGCTGCTCTCTGCGGGATGTAGTTATCAGACCGACCGGTGGGCGGCATGCTGCCAGTCTGAATCCCAACACTGGAAGTCCAACATGGGACTTAAGATGGGCGTTGAAGTACCGACGCCTATCTTAATCCCGACGCCGGAATCCAGAAGGATGGCAGCCTAAACGAGGTAAGTCCGGGGTGCCCTTAGCGTGTTAGGTTTAGGCAGCGTAGCGGGGTTAGGGTTAGGTTTTGGTGGGGAGGAGATTAAAGTTGGGCACCCCACAGGGGGAGGGTTAGGTTTAGGCACTAACTGGGAGGGTTAGGGTTACGCTACAAGAATGGAGGGTTGGGGGGGAGAGTAAGTATACTTACCCGAACCCTGACGGGATACCAACCATCTGGATGCCGCTGTCTGTATTTTGACAGGAGGCTTCCTGACAGCCGGTATTACATACCCATTCCGCTCTCTGCATTATATATAACTGATGCGGAGACGACAGCAGATCTAATGCTCAGAAAGCACTTACCACAGCCAGTCAATGGAAAGGTTGCAGGAGGAAATGCACAATTACAGTAATGGGGAGTTCTCCGTACATTTGAATAGGTGATAAGAATAGTGGTGTCTACTTTATTCATTTTGAGCCATGAACAATATTTTGTGTGGAGATTTGTGGATATTAATGGGTTGTACTGTGGAAGGTAACAGGCCTCCTCCTGGTGTGTAACTGTGTATATATATTTATTGTTTAGGAAGCAACCTGAGATGGAAAATTACAGGGCAGCACTTGTCAGGCCAGACAGAGAGAGAAAACAGCCGTGTGAAGCACGTTTGCGTAAAGGATTTAGCTTTACCTACATCAAAAGCCTGTTCTGCATATATAGGTACCTGTGTTAGCTGGAGGAAGGGACAAGAATCTCTACGCATCTCACTTATTTGTAGGTTTAGGGTAAGATTGTGCAAACGTTTACAGCCATCCGCATGAGCTCCAGACAAGATGGTCTCTTTGCAGGTTGGTCACATAAAGCTGACTTAATAGAGTGGCTCTTCATCTACTTAGATCTCATTCTGTCCGAACAGAGGGCCTGATTCTTTACGGATTGTTATTGCGATAGCAGCTCCGTAATCGCACGCAGGTCTGCTGCGAAAATATGCAATCGCAAAGCCGTCGCAGACCAACATTCAGACGCCCACTTCCCCTATCTCACATCCGTAATAACTTGCAATCCAGCTAAAACATCGGTAACATCAGAGCCTCAATGACAATTACAGCAGGTCATACCTTACTCGCAGTGAGCACTTAATCTGCGTATGGCGTCGCAGTGGCTAATTTATGCACGCCCCTGTAACGGCGTTCAAACGGTCAGACATGCCTGCGTTTCTCCGACACCCAAACCGACACCACCACCTAAACGCGCTCTGCCTGCCACTCTGCGATGGCTCTTCGTGGTCTCCGTGATCACGATGCGATCGCAATGATACCTTATTTTCTACTTCAGGGTCCATAGGGTATCCAATTATACCTTGGGGTATAGGTGATGACGTCAGGCATCGGGCACCATAGAGTTAAGTTTTCAGTCCTCCCAGGATGCACTAGGGTCCCCCTCCTATACCCCGCCCCCGGGCCAAGGCACCTCAGTTTAGTTTGATGCCCGGCCGGAGTCTGATGCACCTGTTGGAGTGGGGGCTAAGAAGAGCCCCTGAAGTTTTCTTCAAGCAGCTGTGGCTGCACATCTGGAAGTACAGCATGGACAGTCAGTCCTGACGTCCATGCTGTCTTCCCTACACCCCCGCCGGTACCAGAACGCCGGTACTGATCCGGGGATGCTGGTAGACATCTGGGGTCACAGCTAGCGGTGACCCCAGATGTTTAGGACCATGGCCGGAATCAAGTCGGACAAAGGTAAGCAGCGGGGTCCCGCGGTGGGTCCCCGCTGAAACACATGGTCCAGAGTCCCCAGGCAGGGGGCTCCCTGGGGACTGGCTGCAGCGTGGAGCCAGGTTCTAACCTGCGCTTCCACTACCCCCCTGGGACAGCAGGACCGCGGCAGAGCGGTAGCGCTGCGGCGTCCCAGGGGTTAAATGCATGCCAGGGGAGCGCGCCTTCCCTGTCTCACAGCCGGCGCCTCCCCCGCTGCACACAGCCCTCTCTGCACACGCTGACTGGTCCTGTGTCAGCACTTCTCCCCCAGGCCGGCCTCCTCTCTGCTCCTCGGTGGCCATCTTTGCAAGAAGCATGGTGAACGCTGCTGGACGCTGAAGAACAGTGGCATCGTGGTCTGGGTCCCCCTGCATACCTCTCCTCCGTTGGATAAGGTCTGTGTATGCAGCGCTGTTTCCTACCAGGCTCTGAGTCTGTGTAGTTGAGGATCAGCGTTGATAGTGCAGGAATTGATTTCTTTGCATTGTATGTGACCTGTATGTGACCTATGCTAGCGTCTGCTGCCTGTACTTTCATTTTCTATCTGTCAGCATTTAACTGTCCCTGTTCTTTCTGCTAAAGCCCTTGCGGTGCGGTGCTTGCAGGGTGGTCTCACACTATACTAACGAGTATCAATGAGAGGGGTCACATACTTACCATTATGTCTGAAAGTGATTTTCCTCTCCAGCTGTTATGTACTACATGCAAGGTACCTATAGCGGAGGGGGACGGCAGTGCGGAAGGACTATATCGACGGTGTTATTCGTTGACTCGACCGATTACGGTCACAGCTCCGGTACAGGAGCCGCCCTGGGCTTGTTTTGCCAAAGCGCTTACAACCCCCGTGGGCCAGTTAGCTCCGCAGCCTGCCTTCCCTCAGATGGGTTTGTCCCAGCAGTCAGTGGTGTCGTCACCCATGCAGGGTTTCCCAAGACAATTGATGGTACCCCACAGTCTCCCTATTTCCCCCCCTCAGGTCTCTCATGAGCCTGCGTGGGTTAATTCGTTAACAAGCTCTGTACAGTAGTTGTCAGAAGTGTTACAAGGAGTCTGTGATGCGGCCGGTGGCGTCTCTGTCTGCTCGTTATGAGGATGACGACGGGACGTCCGATGATGGGGAGATTCTGGATCTTTCTGACCAGGAAACTTCCCGCCCTAAAGAGTCGGACGCTAAGTCTATGGTGTATATACCTGGCCATATTCGTGCAGTCCGTACTGCTTTAGTTATTGAGGATGAGGAGCCTCCGGTATCAAAGTCCAAATACGCCTTTTTCAAAGATGTTAAAGGAGATACTGCAGTGTTTCCTCTTTCGGGGCAATTAGTTGACCACCTAGAGGAAGCGTGGAAACAGCCAGGCAAACGATATATGAGCCTCAAAGGCGTTTAGCAGTGGCGTATCCATTTGCGGACAATTATTTTGCTAAGTGGGAATCCCCTCCTCAGGTGGATTCTCATGTGACACGCCTTGTCCGTAGTGCCACAATACCCATGCCATCCATGTCCTCCCTTAAGGATGCTACGGACCGCAAGGTGGAGATCTGCCTGAAGTCCGTCTATTCCCTTGCGGGGGGGCTGCGCGGCCGGCTATGGCCATTTGCTGTGTTGCCCGAGCTATGGAGCGCTGGGCTGATACGTTGGAGGCGTCCTTCGATTCCGACTGTTCGGCTGAGCAGACGGAGTTGATCGGCAATCTCCGGGATTCGGCCACTTATATCAACGAAGCGGCCTTGAATGTTAGTACCCTGGCGTCTCGAATTTCTTCGGCAGCTGTGGCTGCTCGTTGCACCTTGTGGTTGCGATCTTGGAAGGCGGACGCTGATTCCAAAAAGGGTTTGGAGGCGTTGCCTTTTAACGGAGAAGTTCTCTTCGGTCCGGACCTGGACAAAATTGTAGCCACGCTGGCGGCAGCTAAATCGGCATGTCTCCCGTCGGCTGCTGTTCCTTCTCGTTCAGGTACTCCGTCCTTTCGGTCTTATAGGGCCCAGGGTAGGCCTAAGACAGTCCTTTCCCCGACAGGCTGGCCTCAAGAAATCGGCCAAGCCCCGGAAGCAGGCCTGGAGTACCAGACGTCCGGCCCCTAAGCCAGATGATAAGCCTGCGGCCTGACGGTCCGGGCCTCCCTTTGGGGGATCCCAAAGTGGGAGGCCGCCTGCTGCAGTTCGCTCGGTGTTGGTCGGTCACCACGACAGACACTTGGGTTCTCGAGGTGGTCTCACACGGGTATGCCCTCTCCTACCGGCACAGACCTCTGGCTCGATTCTTCACCACGGGTCTACCATCAGACCGGAACAAAGCCACGGAGCTGCGGAAAGTTTTGCACACTATGCTCCAGGCTGGAGTTATAGTGCCTGTTCCATTCTCCCAGAAGGGCCAGGGTTTCTATTCCAATCTCTTTTTGGTGCAGAAACCCAATGGGTCGTTTCGTCCGATTCTCAACCTCAAGGCTTTCAACAAATCTTTGCAGGTGCCAAAGTTTCGGATGGCGACCCTACGGTCCATCATTCTGGCGCTGGAACCTGGGGACTACATGGTGTCATTGGACATACAGGACGCTTACCTGCATGTCCCTATTCTTTTGCGCCATCAGCGGTTCCTCAGGTTTGCATTCCGCAGCGACCACTTTCAGTTCCGGGCGTTACCTTTTGGCCTGGCGACAGCACCACGTGTTTTCACCAAGGTGATGGCGGTCATGGCGGCTTCCCTGCGGCTGCAGGGGGTCCGCATGTTGCCGCACTTGGACGACCTTCTATTAGTGGCAGGATCTCCGGAGCTCCTTCTGCGCCACTTGGACCTGACCATTGCGTTACTGCAACGGCACGGCTGGTTAATAAACTGGCAGAAGTTCACACTGGTCCCGTCTCAGTGGATTCTGCACCTCGGAGCCTTATTGGACTCGGGACAGCAAAGGATCTTTGTGACGGGGGAAAAGATCTCTGCCTTACAGTCGAGGGTGCGCAGTTGTCTGCAGAGCCGCCGGGTGTCTCTACACTCGGCGATGAGGTTACTGGGCTCCATGGCGTCGGTATTCGACATGGTGGAATATGCCCAGTTTCACTCCAGACCTCTGCAGCACCTGATCCTGTCCAAGTGGAATGGACTGCCTCAGTCTCTAAAATCCCAGACGATAGTGCTCACTCCGGAGGTTCGCCTGTCCCTGGCCTGGTGGTTGCAGACGACCCATCTCAACAAGGGTCGTCCGTTCTGGGTGGCGAATTGGGTCCTGTTGACGACGGACGCCAGTCTTCGGGGCTGGGGAGCAGTTTCGGGTCCACACTTGTTCCAAGGCAGGTGGACTCCGGCAGAAGCAGAGCTTCCCATAAACATCTTGGAACTCCGAGCGGTGTTCAACGCTCTCCAGCAGGCACGTCGAGTTCTCCAAGGTCACCCAGTGCAGGTCCAGTCGGACAACGCTACCACCGTGGCCTACATAAACCGGCAAGGAGGAACCCGAAGTCGGGCGGCTCTCGTAGAGGTGTCTCGGATCCTGGTATGGGCGGAGCGCAATCTTCCGGCCATATCAGCTGTCTTCATCCTGGGAGTGCTAAACTGGGAGGCAGACTTTCTCAGTCGCCAGGACGTTCATCCGGGAGAATGGTCCCTGCACCCGGACGTTTTTCAACTCTTTCTTGTAGACCCCCTTTCTTGATTTTTCATGGGAACATGGCAGTGCTACGCACTCGACCTGAATTTCTTCCCAAAGTTGTTTCCCAGTTTCATGTTAACGAGGAAATAGTTGTTCCGGCCTTTAACTCACCTGGCCTTTCAGTGGGTGAGGCCACTTTGGATGTTGTGCGGGCCTTAAGGACTTATGTTGACCGCACTTCTTCGTTTAGGAAGTCGGACGCCTTGTTTGTCCTCTATGGCTTCTGTAAAAAGGGTTGGCCTGCTTCAAAGCAAACTTTGGCAGCCTGGATCCGTATGGCTATTTTTGAAGCTTATCTTCATGAAGGTCTGCCGGTTCCTCCTTCTGTGAAGGCTCATTCCACTAGGTCTGTGGGTCCTTCGTGGGCAGCTCGACGTGGTGCCTCTGCAGTCCAGATCTGCAAGGCTGCTACGTGGTCCTCTGTCCATACCTTCGTGAGGTATTACAGGTTTGACACCTTCGCCTCTCAGGATGCTTCCTTCGGGCGGCGGATTCTCCTTTCAGCACAGGCGCTTCCCCAACCTTAAAGGATACTGCTTTGGGACATCCCCAAGGTATCCTGTGGATACTCTATGGACCCTGAAGTAGAAAATATGAGATATGGTAAGAACTTACCTTTGTTATCTCTATTTCTACGAAGTCCATAGGGTTCCACAGGACTCCCGCCCTGTCGCACTTGTGCTACAGAAAATGGCTTTACTCTGGTCACCGGTTTTTCCGTCTCCCTCTGGTGAGAATGTGATTCTTGTGTGTGTCCAGATCTTTTTTCTCTCTCTTCCTTCTCCTCCTCCGGCCTATGGCTTGCTAACTAACTGAGGTGCCTTGGCTCGGGGGCGGGGTATAGGAGGGGGACCCTAGTGCATCCTGGGAGGACTGAAAACTTAACTCTATGGTGCCCGATGCCTGACGTCATCACCTATACCCCAAGGTTTCCTGTGGAACCCTATGGACTTCGTAGAAATAGAGATAACAAGGGTAAGTTCTTACCATATCTCATATTATCTGAAATGCATGCGCAGTACGCGACAGTCCTCCATCTGCGTGTGCTTTAGCATTTGGGATCCGTGCTGAATCAGGCCCTGAGTGCAGATGTGGCAGTGTACCATGCTGGTTTCTGTCGTTTCTGTTCCAAGTATTTGAAGATCAAGCGTGTCAGCTGTAGCACTACAAGTTTCATCATGGCCCTGCCAGCACAAAATTGCTAACTAGAGATCTGCCACACACATCAAACGAAAGGCTGCAGTTGTTGATTACATGATCTTGACACTTGCTGCCTTACTTGAAGAGTTAGTAATAACTGGCGTCTTGATAGTGGAGGCTGTCTGGTACTTGTAGTTCCACAAAAGCTGGAATAATAATGATTCCCTGACCTGGATAAAAAGAAATGTCATTGTCACACCAAGGCCTGCAGGTTGCAGAAAGTGCAGTGATTTGGGAGACTGAACCTGGGAGATTTAAAGCAACTTTAAATGTCACGGTTAAATCTCCCGAGATCTTGGCACTTCCCACAACCCGAAGGCTATTACATTTTACCCACATTGTTCAAATGATAGAAAACTGCATAACATTTGCCGGTATTTCAGTAGTAACGAGTGATTAGTGGCACTAGTGACAGTAGGTAGGCTATTTGTTAAAACTAAGGATGGAGAAGACTTAATAGCCTCAGTAACTGGCCCGTGTTTGGGAGGTCAGTAAGTGGGCTGTGACATGTAGAGCAGTCTCAGGTGTAACATCCTCTTCTTTCATGTCCCCCCCCCCCCCGTTCATATGATCCGGTGATTATCATGTATTTATGCCTCAGTGGTTATGGACATTTATTTAATTGTTATTTATATAGCACCAGCATGTTCCAGAGCACTTTACAATTGGAACAACATAGTAATTAAACAAGACAAGGTAAAAGGGCCCTGCTCACAAGGTTACACTGTATAGGGAAGTATAGATGTGTCCACATACATATATCCTCCGTGCTATACAAGTTGTGCTACACAACGCGGGAGCTCCTTGTGAGACTCTGTAGCACCGAGCGTATTTTTGTGCGTCTTTTTACCTTCAAATGCGTCTTATTCGCACAGTGATAGGAAGCAGAAGCAGCTTCTGCTGATTAAAATTATATACAGCATGTGAAACGCTACGTTACAGTGTTACACCTGCTGACACTAACGTAGCATTTCGCAAGTAGATACACTCGCAGACGCACACAGAACATAGGCATGTCACATATCATTTTAATCAGCAGAAGCTGCTTGTGCTAACTATTTGCTTCACTTTGCAAATAATACGCATTTGAAGGTAAAAAGACGTTCGGCGTGACTAGAAGGGCTGTTTAACGCACAAGGAGGCTAGGTGTATGAGGACACATCTGTAGGAGTTTGAAACAAGTAATATGGCTACATACTGCGAATGGACAAATGTACCATCTAAAACTAGGCATGTTTTATTTTACTCCACCTTCTGTATATCACAGGATAGGTATTTGCTGATGGGACATTTTAGGCTTTAAATATTAAAGCTGCTTTTCCTTTTTATGCGACTATTCCCCAGTTTAGAGATTTCCCCCCCCCCCCCCCCCTCCTACTTGATGATTCGCACCGTTAGTCGCTACTGTATATGGCTGCTGGTCTTTCTTGTTCTGCTCCCTCTGCCAGTGAGTTATTGCCCATTAACAAATGAAAACAGACCCAAACATGGCACAGACCTGCAACCCTTACAGTGTGTGTGTGTGTGTGTGTGTGTGTGTGTGTGTGTGTGTGTGTGTGTATTGTGGGGGCTGTAAGACATTATAACCGTGACAGGGACGCAGTTGACCAGAAGAGCCCTTAACACGTGTGGCAATGTACCCTCTACCTCATCATGATCCCTCTTTTAGGAAGGCACACGAGCAGGAGAAACAGTGGCAGGACCGCGTGAAGCAGGAGGAACCAGCACGGCACAAACTGCTGCAAGATGAGGAAAAACAGAAGAGGGAAGAACCTGTAAAGAAGTCTGAGGAAGAGCAAAAACCTGAGATCCAAGAAAAACCCAGCAAACCTTTCCAGCCAGGAGCACGCGTCCCATGGACAGGTACAGGTGTGTGCGTGTGGGCTGGCATCTAACACGCAATCACTTTAGTATGAGCTGTGATCTGATGGCAATTTGCAGTCAGCACAATGCTGGTTCCTGAGTTTTTGTGGTGATATAGATACAAATGTTGCTTTATAGCTACAGCTTTGTCACTGTATACCAATGGTTCCCATACTCCGTCCTCAAGACACCCCAACAGTCCAGGCTTTAAGGATATCCATCCTTGAGCACAGGTGGCTTAATTAGTACCTCTGTCAATTTGATTTAACGAACCGTGGGCCTGTTTCAGACCCGCTTGCAAGCGCATGCGCGAGACCCGGCCAGCGACTGGCGCTCCGTCGCTACGGGTCTCGCACCAAAACGGGGCGGCTGTCGATTGTGATTGTCAGCTCGCCTCGTTTTGGAGGCGGACAGGGGGGGGTGGTGGCTGGCCAAACGGAGGCGTTCCCGAAGGAATGTCTGCCGTTTGGGGGCGGCCTCAGTAGTGAGCTTCCGGGATTTGCGATGGACGAGACCCTACCACAAGGGTTTCTTCGCAAGCCCGATGGTCACGATGGTTGCGACCATCACCTGGCCGCTCGCAAAAGCTGTGGGTGGTCACCCACAGCTTAGCGAGTGGCCAGGAGGCCGGCTCTCAAAAAAAAATAAAAAATGCTGCCCTGATTCAGACCTTAACCTGGACTGTTAGGGTGCCTTGAGGACTGAGGGCCTGATTCAGACCCGCTAGCGTTATGCGCTCGCAAGCGGGTCAGTGGTGGCCCAGTGCGCATGCGCGAGACTCGGATAGCGACGGTCAATCCGTCACTCCGGGTCTCGCACCAAAGGGGGCGCGCTGTCGATGTTGAGTGACAGCATGCCCCGTTTGGTGGGCGGGCCGGGGGCGTGGCTGCCCAGATGGAGGCGTTCCCATGGGAACGCCTACCGTCTGGGGCCGGCCCCGCTGACATCACAAGTGATGTCAGTGAGAGTGCTTTCGGCTCTGTTAGAGCCGAAAGCACCCTGGAGCTTGTGGCAACTGGACCCTACCACAAGGGTCTCGTCACAAGCCCGATGGTCTTGACCATCGCGACCATCTTCCTGGCAGCTCACTATAGCTCTGGCTGTCAGAGCGCCCGGCTCTGAATCAGTGCCTGAGTTTAGAAACCTCTGCACTATACTATACTGTCCAATTTATTATAACTAGAGCCAGGATGGAAATTGGTAACTTTCCTGAAGGTTTGGGGTGCAGGACCAGCAGTGATTGTGCAATTTATAGCCTGCTACTCACATTGTCCATTTCCAGGCCCTCATGGGGTTATCTCTACAGATTGATGTAATGTCGACCTCACTGTATTATTACCCAACCAAGGCATCAGGTTGTCCCTTGGGGACACCATAGAAGGCTGGAATATTTTATTATGGTCCTAACAAAGAGGTTACTATATGCAGAAGTATATTTCATACTACAGCTTTTAACGTCTATGGACCATACCGCGTGTGTGTGTGTGTGTGTGTGTGTGTGTGTGTGTGTGTTTTGCCAGCACAGCATTACATAACTGATTGATTTACATGGAAAGCATTTATGTACTTTATTAGTCTTTTCAGAAAAAGGACCACTAACAATCTCTCATGGGGATGTGAAGGTTGTGTATTACCGGGCACTCTATCCTTTCGATGCAAGAAGTCATGATGAGATCACTATCCAGCCAGGAGATATTATCATGGTGAGGATTGAAGATAATGATTGATATGGGATTGTATGCAGGCTAACGAACCTTGCTCCCTTCTAGCAGGCAGGAAAATGTAACATTCCTAAAAAGGCTTTGGTCTAAAGGTGTCTTTACCCAGCTCAAGCCAGTCGGCCGTTAGCTAGGTCATTGTCAGATTTGGCCATACACGTATAGGTTTGATTGGCCATTCACTGCTCATTTAATAAAGCCTGATCGGCCACTCGGCGCTCATTCAGAAAAGCCTGATCGGCCACTCGGCGCTCATTCAGAAAAGCCTGATCGGCCACTCGGCGCTCATTCAGAAAAGCCTGATCGGCCACTCGGCGCTCATTCAGAAAAGCCTGATCGGCCACTCGGCGCTCATTCAGAAAAGCCTGATCGGCCACTCGGCGCTCATTCAGAAAAGCCTGATCGGCCACTCGGCGCTCATTCAGAAAAGCCTGATCGGCCACTCGGCGCTCATTCAGAAAAGCCTGATCGGCCACTCGGCGCTCATTCAGAAAAGCCTGATCGGCCACTCGGCGCTCATTCAGAAAAGCCTGATCGGCCACTCGGCGCTCATTCAGAAAAGCCTGATCGGCCACTCGGCGCTCATTCAGAAAAGCCTGATCGGCCACTCGGCGCTCATTCAGAAAAGCCTGATCGGCCACTCGGCGCTCATTCAGAAAAGCCTGATCGGCCACTCGGCGCTCATTCAGAAAAGCCTGATCGGCCACTCGGCGCTCATTCAGAAAAGCCTGATCGGCCACTCGGCGCTCATTCAGAAAAGCCTGATCGGCCACTCGGCGCTCATTCAGAAAAGCCTGATCGGCCACTCGGCGCTCATTCAGAAAAGCCTGATCGGCCACTCGGCGCTCATTCAGAAAAGCCTGATCGGCCACTCGGCGCTCATTCAGAAAAGCCTGATCGGCCACTCGGCGCTCATTCAGAAAAGCCTGATCGGCCACTCGGCGCTCATTCAGAAAAGCCTGATCGGCCACTCGGCGCTCATTCAGAAAAGCCTGATCGGCCACTCGGCGCTCATTCAGAAAAGCCTGATCGGCCACTCGGCGCTCATTCAGAAAAGCCTGATCGGCCACTCGGCGCTCATTCAGAAAAGCCTGATCGGCCACTCGGCGCTCATTCAGAAAAGCCTGATCGGCCACTCGGCGCTCATTCAGAAAAGCCTGATCGGCCACTCGGCGCTCATTCAGAAAAGCCTGATCGGCCACTCGGCGCTCATTCAGAAAAGCCTGATCGGCCACTCGGCGCTCATTCAGAAAAGCCTGATCGGCCACTCGGCGCTCATTCAGAAAAGCCTGATCGGCCACTCGGCGCTCATTCAGAAAAGCCTGATCGGCCACTCGGCGCTCATTCAGAAAAGCCTGATCGGCCACTCGGCGCTCATTCAGAAAAGCCTGATCGGCCACTCGGCGCTCATTCAGAAAAGCCTGATCGGCCACTCGGCGCTCATTCAGAAAAGCCTGGGCGGCCGCTCATTCAGAAAAGCCTGGGCGGCCGCTCATTCAGAAAAGCCTGGGCGGCCCCTCGGCGCTCATACTGAAAAGCCTCGGCTTGGTTGGGAGAAACTCCCGGCTGACCGGCAGATCCCAAATGGGTGTTTTATGGGGTTGGGCAATCTTTCTGGCCCCATAATGCTGAGATTTGTCACCTGAACAGTTAATATAGACTAAATATCAGTCAAAGTAGCAACATGTATAAGAACCATTATTCATTTGAGGTTTATCATCCAACCATGGTGTTTCCCTGCCAGGCATTGTGTTATATGGGAACAGAGTGGATTTAGCTTTTTAAAAGCAGCACATTATCGGGCATATTGCCAGCAAAACACCATTGTAACACAATTTAAATCTTCTGGGAATTTGTACAAAGCTTGTTGCATTAATACTTTGTATTTGTAATGATTTTTCAGTTCACCAGCCGTTAAAGGGCAGTCAGACCTCTATATGCAGTGTGTTCATTCACGCCCTGCTCCACTCTGCAGCTGTGCAGTTTAGGATTATGGAACATTTCTTCCCCTTTCCTGAAAAGTAAATGACTAAACAGCTCCTGAGTCAGGTTACCATGTTCAAGTAGTGAGTCCCCCTTCTCCTATTTATTTTCATGTCTCTCTGGTAATGCCTGTGTGTTTAAATCCACCAATCATAAATAAGTACGGCTCTTACTAGACTGCAAGTCAGTAACTCAGACCTAAGGGGCTTTGGGTTTTATTGCGCTGTTCCTGTAACCCTTCCCTTATCAGATGGGGAACCTTTCACTTGCCTTCATGGTGTTTTAAAGTGGCCGCTTCCTGCAAATGGAAAGAACAGTTGAAATAATAAACCAATGCGGTAAAGTGATGACAGAATAATGAAGGTGGTCCTGCTCTTTGGGTACCTAGGCAGATGGTCCAGCTTGTGTGAATATGTAAGATATAAAGTACACAGGTCACCTAGACATAGTGGAGGCTTCTTTGGGCTGATCCTATGTTCATGAGAAATGAGTAACTTCAGTAAGAGCAATTCACATACTTGGTAATTTGCACAATAGCACAGTCAATTAAGGATGAAAGTATCAGTGTATAATATTGGGCTTAGTTGCTTTATACAGTCTTTAGCAAGTTTATGCTTTCTCTTTTTGTTTTCTTTGTGTAATTGTTTTTCTTTTTTGCAGTCACTGAACTCTCACTGCTGTTACCAATATAGATATCTCTTATGGTGCATACACACGGTCCGATCAGACAACGATAAAGATATCGTCTAATCGTCCTGCATGAGCTGGATGATCGTTATCGAACATCTAGCACAGCACCAACCCCCAAACGACCCGCGATCAACGACATCGAACAGGTTGGACTGCATGCACGGGCGATGGTCGTTATCGACCATCCATGCCCGCACATTGGAGGTTGGAAGGGGCTAAAAAATCCGCGATATAAACGATCTAACGAAATCGTTATCGTTTATATCGTCCTGCTAAATCTGACGGTGTGTATGCACCATTAGATTTCCTAAATCTTGATGAGAGAAGTTGTACAGCGGAATACAGGTCATATCATGATCCTAGTATTGGACCCAACCCTACAGTGATATTTATCATTGCCATTCTTGACTGCGTGTAGAGATGATCTGCATAGCGACAGTGAATCTCTGCAGTCACATCGATGTTTGCCAGTTGTACAATTAGTGAGCAAGTCAATTGCACAGGATCTCATTTCCGTCCATATCCGCAGGTGGACGAGAGCCAAACTGGGGAGCCCGGGTGGCTTGGGGGTGAACTGAAAGGGAAGACGGGCTGGTTCCCTGCCAATTACGCCGAGCGAATGCCTGAGAGCGAGTTTCCTAGTACAGTAAAACCGGCAGAAGACACTACAGCCAAAACCACTGTCCACGTGACACCGTCCACAGCCACATCAGCAGCTTTCACAGATTCCACTACAACCACCAACAATTGGGCAGACTTCAGCTCTACGTAAGTGCTCAGATGCTGAGTCACTTAAAATCACAATGTTTGTTTGTCATTTTAATACTGCACCCAGCAACATATTCCACTGCTCTGTGCAATCAGCACTGGTTCTAGCAGAGATTACAAATCTTTTACACTCTGCCCCCACCCCTGAGTTGAATACAGTCAAATTGCTAACGGCTGTGAGGCCGTCTGTCTAAATCTCGGAGTTTATATACCGACTCGGGACTAAAGACGGGCGTCGAAATCCCAACGCCCTTCTAAATCCTGACGCTGAAATCTAGACAGACTGCTTCCTGAACGAAGGTAAGCCGGGCAGTGTTAGCGCGTAGCCGGGGGGTGGGGGTGAGGAGGGGGGGGTGGTTGGTTTTTGGACCTCCGAGGGGACTTGGGGTTAGGCACCATCCCAGGAGGGTTAGGTTTAGGGTTCGGGGAGAGGGGGGGTTAGGTTTAGGCATCCGTTGGGGGGAGATTAGGGTTAAGCACCACCCCGGGAGGGATAGGTTTAGGGTGCAGGGTTGGGGGGATTAGGTTTAGGCACCACCGGCGGGAGGAAAGGTTAGGCACCACTAAGGGAGGGTTAGGGGGTGAGGGTTAGGGTACTTACCAGCCCCAGTCGGGATTTTCAGCGTTCAGGCTTACGTATTCTATCACTGTTTGGTATGTGAATTCCAAATGTTCGGACCGTGGTTCTTTAGCTAGGGTGGTTAAAGTGGCCGAAAGAACCATTGGCCAATCCCAACCCAGATTAAGAAGATAAATCAGAAATGTTGAAACTTCCTTTCTAGCGCTGATAATACATTACATATGCAGATATTGATATGGATTCTTTAGAGCTTCCCTCCACAACTGTGGGGATCTTATCTTCAGTAACTCCCCAGGTACATACCCAAAAGAAGGGGAAAATAACATAATAGTGAAGCACAATTTAATAAAGTCATAAAATACACACATGATAAATATCCACAATAAAAATCGGAAGACAAGGTGTTCCACAAGTAGCAGGAATGGCAACAATTACCGGGTGGAAGATCTAAAAAAGCCCGTAGATAGTATAGGCACAGTGGAAGTCCCGGGTCTCCTGCTGGCTTCGGCTATAATATCCACTGCCCGGTAGCGTGTCTGCTACTTGTGGAACACCTTGTCTTCCGATTTTTAGTGTGGATATTTATCATATGCGTATTTTATGACTTTATTAAATTGTGCTTCACTATTATGTTATTTTCCCCTTCTTTTGGGTATGTACCTGGGGAGTTACTGAAGATAAGATCCCCACAATTGTGGAGGGATATCTGGAAAGAATCCATATCAATATCTGCATATGTAATGTATTATCAGCACTAGAAAGGAAGTTTCAACATTTTTGATTTGTTTACTTGGTGTAGGTGTGGGGGATACTTTTTTTTTTTTTGACACTACCAGCAGCTGAATTGCGCACTTACATCATTTATCATAATTTTCTCAGATTAAGAAGATATTTCTGCTAAAAGGTGTGTTACGAAAGCTAATAAGATTGTTGCTGACTTTAGCTACCCGTGTCCTCATTCTCTGTTGTCTTTATTGCCTTCTGGTAAGCGTTTTAGATGTATTAGGTGTTGTACTAGTAGACTGCGAAACAGTTTTTTTTTTCTTTTTCTCCTTCATCCACTAGGGGACACTGGAGTTCAAGACAGTGGGGTATAGACGGTGGTAGAGTAGAGCCTGGCGCCTTAAATAATTTAGAAGTGTGACTGGCTCCTCCCCCTCTATGCCCCATCAGCCCCAGTTTTTAGAATGTGCCCGAGAGAGCCGGTTGCACATCAGGCTGTCTCCAGCCTTTTTCATATTTTTTAATTTTTATAACAGTTCAGCTGACTGAGGACAGGCAGGCTGCTTGCTGTGGCAGTCTGCCTGCTACGTGGGAGCCGCCGGGAAGGGCACCACACGGCTACTGCAGCCTGTGTCCGGTGACCCTGAGGAGGGGGCACACACAAAGGAGTCATCGGACCCCGAGAAGACCCGCCACTGCTGACACCGGCATGTGTCCAGGTTCCTCTCCGCCCCCTCAGCCCAGCATCCCGGCCGCAGCAGCTGTAAGTATGACCACTGCTCCTGATTAGCAGGAGCAGTGGAAGTATAGCTGGGCTCAGTGACACTGTCACTGTTAGGAGGGCCCGACTTTCCCCTGCCCCTGCACCACCCTCTCCCCGACTTCGGATACCAGGTCAAGGGGGTCACTAGGTGCTGTAGTCACGAGGGCGCAAATTACAGCCCTGGTCGTTGCTGGGGCTGCTGGAGGCGCGTCATGCAATCTAGCGGCGCCTATTATAGTCGGGCTTCCTCCTCACTGCCGCGCTGTGTGCACCACGCGGCTGTCGGCGCTGCTGCATAGGAGAGCTCGTTAGCAGCGCCGATCGCGCTTGCCCTCCTCACACAAGGCGGGCTGCTGTGGCTACTAAGTCCCGCTGTCTTAATCAGCGCACGGACCCGGCGTCGAGACCCGCCCTAAACAAACACTTATGGCGCGTCCTGCAACAGCGGCGCCATTTGTAAGGGTTCTCCCCCTTATTGCTCCGCAGCAGCAATAGCCGGCAAGCACAGCGCTGAGTCATTTCACTGGAGCAGTGGACATCAGCTGAGGCTCTCCTCTCCTACTTAGCAGGAGAGGTGTTCTTTTAAGAGTATGCAGCGCGGACCAGCGCCGGCAAGGGAGCGCGCTTCCCTCTTAAGGAGAGGGGACAGCTTACAATATAAACAACTCCCCCTTTTATTAAGAGGGTCCGTTGTGTAGCACAGCGCTGACTCACTCCTGCTCGGGGAAGAAAAGGGTCCCGCCGCCGGCTGAGTCCGGGTCTCCTGCCCCTCCCCCCACAAGGGGGAGATGTGTATTGAAGCTCCATTAACTGTAGGTCATGTAAGTGACAGACGGCTGACTGCGCTATCACTTACAAAAAGCGCTGGAGCTCTCACTGTAGGTACAGCGCCAGTCGCACTGAGGCAGCCTGTATATATTTAACAGGGCAGCACAGACTGTGTAATGGTTAGCATTGCCGCCTCACAGCACTGAGGTCATGGGTTTGTTTCCCACTATGACCCTGTGTGGAGTTTGTATATTCTCCCTGTGCTTGTGTGTGTTTTATAACAGCGTAGCTGTTAGTCTGCTGAGGCGGTGCTTTAATGTATAAGCTCCGGCGCTAGCTACTTCGGGGCTCTTGTGTTTAAGCCGCTTCGGCGCCCTCCACAGCAGTATAGCTCATTGCCCTAACACCTGCTGCTCTGATGGATATGTCTAGCCTTTTGCTGCCCCTCCCTCAACCTTGCGCTTAGCAGGTGCACTATGACTCCGCTTTATGCGGTTCTGTTGAGGGGACAGCTTATGTTAGCCGGGACTCTTCCAGGCTAGCATGGACATTTTGCGCACACAGCGCGGTATAACTTTGCCCTAGCGCAGTGTAAGAGTCATCTCTGTCACTTCTGCAGATCGCTCCCCGTGTCCCGGCGCCTACAATGTACGTGTTGTGTGTGTGTGTGTGTGTGTGTGTGTATGTAGATGTATATGTAATCCCATATAGGGATGTATGTATATATGTGTGTGTGTGTGTATATATATATATATATATATATATATATATATGTGTATGTAT
The DNA here is from genome assembly GCA_031769625.1 of Taudactylus pleione. Lineage (NCBI taxonomy): Eukaryota > Metazoa > Chordata > Amphibia > Anura > Myobatrachidae > Taudactylus > Taudactylus pleione. The sequence goes on from JAUIMM010001084.1 coordinate 1,052,417, forward strand.
GTGTATACCTTTTTTCTACTCTGCTAATCGGGTGGTCTATGGACAAGCCTTATTCCAGAGAGGTTAATTAGCACACTGCGCAAGGTTGACAATGTTCCAGTGCACGCTTTGGCAGCACATATACAAAAATATTGAAACGATATCTGTGGGTGAGGAGAACTCTCCATTGGGTTGGGTCTCAACCCAGCGTTGGCTGAGGGGGCAGGCCTTGGGTCAGGTCCTCCCGAATCATCCATTCTCAGGAACGAGAATCCCATATTGGGCTTACCATCCCTGTGGCCCAGCATTAGAGGCCGGGACGGCCACTTCTTTAGCTGTGTTAATAACAACAGCAGGCCTTTATCCCCTGTTTAGATTGGGGGATTGCGCTGTGGTTTTTCCCAAGGGACAGGTCTCCCTTTTAATATGTTGGGAAGGCTCTGTTAGAATACAGCTCACTTTTTGGGGACAGTAATCCCTTAAGTTTGTGGATTGTTACTCTTCTGCACACATATATAGCTCAACTGATTAAGGCGAGCACTCCAGTAACAGAAGGGTCCCAGGTTCGATACCAGTCTGGGACAGCACGCTGATAAAATATCCTGCCCATTACACCGTAGCAGGCTGATGGCTACACGCAACACTTGAGCAGTCTCCCTGCGTTGAGGTAAGCCACATGTATTTATACTAAGCCCTGCTATAGAACATATACGTGTATTGCTCAGGTTCTAATTTTAAATATTATCGCACCTACTAATCTTGTATGTAGGTATGCATATGCGGAGATATATATATCGCTTCTTATCCTTATAAGGCAGAGGTAGGATCTGTTATCAGTTTTATGTCTGGTACCTAGCTTATTTAAAAGAAGGATTCCGCAATTGAAGTCTGGACTCTCCTCATCCAGTAGTTGGTACAATAACTCAGCTTTACACCATCTCTCCCTAAGGATTTGTATGTGGGTGTGTGTACGTACCTATATTTCCACGGATGGGAAGCCGCCTGCGATTACCAAAGCTGTCAGCTTATCTATATATATATGTGTGTATATATATATATATATATATATATATATATATTAAATGGTGGCTCTGTAGACTAGAGTCAAGTTCTGCAGCTTACATAGTGATAGACATTGCATATATTATGAACCCTATACATGACTGGGGCCTTCTTGTATATAAAGATATGTACTTCCATCCTCCTGGGGTTGTAGTTCCTTCTTGTTAGTCCCTATCTATGGCGCCCCCCTTTAGGGTGATCTACGATTATTTTAACTTTGCACTTGGTAGCAAACTTATAAGACACTGAGAATGCAGGATATAGCAGGACATATATAAATATAGCATGCTGATCTCCCGATGCCGGAGTCTGACAAGTTAACTTGCTATGTTGGCACTACTCTTCCTTTCAAAGAGATGGCCTTCTTATGCAACTATGTTTATCTGTATGTACGGGTGTATATATACTGATATATTCCCATTACTTGTATGCATATTTTCTAATAATTGGCAAAACCTGGTTTTTAACCCTATTGGTTATCACTACAGATATGTCCCTTCCTTTCTCGGGATAACTAATGCACTCTGTCTATGTACAGGTACCCTTCTCAGTATAGATTCCGGTACTCCATATTATTGTCTTGTCACATATCTCAATAACATGAGTCTCTAAAGGGCCCCTAGGTACATTCTATCTGTACATAGAGAATCCAGGTTCTATTCTGTAATCAGGGATTAATTTGTTAAATTACATGAAGGCCTAGGGCCCCCGCCGATATAGGCAGGGTCAGGCCTGGATTTTATTAGATTGATGGGCGTAATACACACTTCTCCATTATAAGTGTTAATGTACTGATACTTAAACTAGTAGACCGTTTTGTGGTATAGGTATAATGTCTATATGGATACACATCCCTAATATAACAAGCTCAGGTATAGAGTCCTGTTGAACGACCTTCCTACCTCCACTAACATTTTGCTAGTTTATACAGTGTTTTCTACTGCAACGTCTCCAGACTGAAGTCCGTGCTGTAGAGCATTGGGTCTTAGCCCACTGAAGCTATTCCCTATACCTGACGGGGCAGGTTGCTGTGAGATGAAAAAGGTCAGTGACATTCTACATAGCGTCCAGAGGGCTTTTGGCCGCTCACAGGTAAGCGGGCTTACCCCACTAATGCTCAACCTGTTATTGCATAGCCGCTTTCTCCCTTATGCACCCTAGCTGCGGTCCTAGCAGCCATCTGCTTTTTTAATCAACATTGAGATTAGTGACACTCTTCTACTAGATCTGTTGGGATTATGGACTGAAGCGCTTTGAGGGTCTAGTGCACATCTTTACATTAAAGTGTGACAGTCAATATGTCCTACGCAGGGGGCCTGGTGGATTTCCTGTTCAGTCTCTGTGGATGTTTTCATCACATTGACGGGTACCTGACTGGTACCTTCAGGGTTGTCCTAGTGCTCTAGCCTTGTGGTATGGAATGCTTCCCTATATTGGTAGCTTCCTGCGTGGCTGTTGCATCCGTGCTCTATAACTACTAGGGTATCCTGGTTGTTCACCATATGTTCAGGCCAGCGGTTGGTACTGCCTACGCACTTCCATCATGTTGGAAGTTGTCTGTTGTTTTGAAGTTTGTGGCTGTGATTTGCTTTTCGACTGCAGGTGTTCAGTCGCTGTTTTCTACTCTGTTTTCAGAATGGGTTGTTCTGCTGTCTGACCCTCTGACAGGTATTGTAATCTCAATCCTCTCGAAGCTGCCTCGGCCTCATTCCCAGTGTGATCTCCACTCGTTGGAGACTTCTATGGTCTCTCCCTTCCGCTGGTTTACAACTTTGTAGTAGTTGGACTTCCAGAATGGTTCATGGTGACTGTTCGGCCTTGTCTTTTACCTCTCTGCATACTCTGTTAGGAGTCTGTGGACAGGATCAGCTCTGTTTCTGTAGATTGGTATCGTTATACTTGTATCTTTATGACTATGTCCAACAGTGCTGGTATTCTGCTATCTGCGACTGTTGCAGCTTTCTGTTTCTGAATCTGGTACGGTTTTCTCGAGTTTTGTTCTCGGGTTACTGCCCTTCTCATATGGATTCGGGTTGGAGTTCTCTGCTCCCAACAGTCCGGCTTGGTCTGTTTTCAGCTGAGCTTACAGCGTTAGGATGCTTCTCACCTGAAGGTGTTTTCTCGCTAGCCGCTTATTCCATTCTATTTACGCTGTAAGTTGTGGTATTTCTGTGTCTGTTCCGCAGGGAGTTCTGATTGTCTCCTGGCTCACGACATTTGATCCTCAGCTCTTGCCTTTCCGTTGAACCTCTGGTTCTTGGCGGTCCCTGTTCGGTTGGCCAAAGGGTTGGCATGTTCTCAGCGCTTGCCACCCAGGAGGTTGGCTTTGGGACGTCCCCACTGTCTTGAACTCCAGTGTCCCCTAGTGGATGAAGGAGAAAACAGGATTTTGGTACTTACCGATAAATCCCTTTCTCCGATTCCACAGGGGACACTGGACGCCCGCCCAGCGCTGCATACCTGCCAGTTGTTTCGTTCCTTCTATGGTTGTGTGACTGCATGATTCCCTGCAGTGGTTTCCTCTGTTCTCCTTCAGTCGGTCTTGTTCCGTTCTGTGGTCTTCTCCTTCTCCTCATTTTCCTGTTGTCCTCCGTCTCTTCTCGGGCTCAGTTCTTAAACTGGGGCTGATGGGGCAGAGAGGGGGAGGAGCCAGTCACACTTCTAAATTATTTAAGGTGCCAAGCTCTACTCTACCACCGTCTATACCCCACTGTCTTGAACTCCAGTGTCCCCTGTGGAATCGGAGAAAGGGATTTATCGGTAAGTACCAAAATCCTGTTTTCCTGCCGCAATTATTAGTGTCAATTTTTACATTTTGCTGGATTTTATGTCATTTATCTTACTGAGTATCTTGCGCTACAATTTCGCTGACACATTTTTTTAATGGGGATGTGACAATACATTTTTATTGATTTAACCCCCTGAGTCATTTTTGTACTGTGGGAGCAGCGATCCATACAGAAGTTATTATCATACTGTCTGAAATGGATCAGCGGTGGGGGAGACTTATTTTGGGCTGAACCTTTGTCCATGGGACTGCAGCCTATCAATGGTCTAGGAATCGGTAACCTCACCAAAACACACAATGGCTGCCTTCGCTGTATATGGGTGACAAGTGCACTGTACTTCCTGCCAGTGTGTACATTTCTTTACACTAATTGTGCCTGTGTTCCTCTCACTTTCCTCTCTGTTCAATAGGTGGCCAAGTAATAATAATGAGAAAGCAGAAACCGACAATTGGGATTCGTGGGCGGCTCAGCCTTCACTGTCTGTACCCAGTGCCGGCCAGATCCGGCAGCGCTCTGCTTTTACACCCGCAACCGTAACGGGCTCTTCTCCTTCTCCTGTACTGGGGCAGGTATGTTGGTGCTGAATTTGGTGGCCCTGGATCTATAATCTGTACAGAAAGGCACCTATACACATACCATGAATCTAATCCCTTCAGTTATTTTAAAACTGATTATATATATATATATATATATATATATATATATATATATATATATATATATATATAAATGTCCTTTGAAAATGGTTCCTTTCAGGCTGCCTGAAGGTGAGATCTACGTGCCTCAATTAGATTAACATACACTCACCACTAGAAACATAACACGGTGCTACGTTCACAACCAATGAGTTTATTTATTTTGTAGCGCCATTTACAAAACGTATGCTTGTTTGGTTGCGTTTGAGATGAACTTCTGCACATGGCGCCTGGGTTTTTTAAATCCGCCCAATAGAGTTCGATTTGTTTGTTTTTTTTCTTGGTTTATTTCACTGTGTAGCTTATTTTTACTACATACAATTGTTTGTTCTATTTATAGGGAGAAAAAGTAGAGGGACTCCAAGCACAAGCCCTGTATCCTTGGAGGGCCAAGAAGGACAACCACCTAAATTTCAACAAAAGCGACATTATCACCGTATTGGAGCAGCAAGATATGTGGTGGTTTGGTGAGGTCCAGGGGCACAAGGGCTGGTTTCCCAAATCCTACGTGAAGCTCATTTCTGGTCCCCTAAGGAAGTCTACCAGGTTCGTACGTCACCTATTATAGACGATTTTTTAAATTGTTTGTGTGACTAAATCCCAAATCTTAGAGGTAAATTCAGCTATGTACAGCAGAGCTCAACTGACCTGGCTGAAGCGGCAACCTCATGATCAGCTGCTGAGTGGGTGGAGGAGCCGGGTACAGTAGGGGCCCAGGGGTGCAAGGGAGGTGTAACCATGCCCCCTGTTTTGCTGTGATTTCTCCTCCGAATGCGGCGCCAGCATCCCCCCCCGCCCCCCCTCTCCCCACCAGCACCTGTGCCCATCAGTCTCAGCGACCCTGGCTGCTGACACAAAGTAATGGACTGTGTGAGTGTGCAGTATATGTATATTATTGACCAATGGAGTTCCCCCTAATTACTGTTCTACCCAAACACTTCCGGGCCTGATGATGTTTTCACCTCCGCGTTTCTCTCTCGGTAGTGATATTGTACCCCATATAGATTATTAGCTGGCAAGTAGAGCCCTCTTACCTCTGAATGTTATTACCCAGTCTTGTTTTATTATAATTTTTTTCACAATTGTAATTCGCAACAGAATATGCTGGTGCTATATATGATTTATTTATTTACAACTACATAATGAGGTAACCATGTAGAACAGTAATGGGCCAGCAGGGGGCTCTCTAAACCTTCAGCTGCCAGTTCCTTCCTACTTTGTCTGATTTGTTTGGTATAGAGCAGTGTTGGCTAACCTTGACACTCCAGCTGTTATGGAACTACATAACCCAGCATGCACTGCTACAGTTTTGCAATTAGGGCATGCTAAAACTGTGGCAGGGCATGCTGGGATATATAGTTCCACAACAGCTGGAGTGTCAAGGTTAGCCAACACTGGTATAGAGTGTGATACTTGCTGCTGATATGTTATTACCGAGAAGTGTCTGTCTTTAATGTATGTTTCGCAGTAATGTGCGGCGTTTTGTTTAAGGTTAGGGGGCCACACACGCAGCCCCTGAAGTATATCAGGCTGCCGATCACTGATCTAGAAATTAATACAGGACGAAGTGGTGTGAATTAATGTTTTTATATAACATTTTTAAGCATATCTGTTGCGTTAAACCAATGGCGTCAAAATGGAAGCCCTCTGGTATGATGCGGCCCTCTGCTTTTCTTTATTATTCTGTTGCAGTGGCCCAAGTTTTTCTGAAAACCGTATATATTTTAATAGATCTGAGCGAACGCTTACAATAATATGGTGATGTTTTGATAAATTCTTGTTACAAGTCGTAGATTTGCACCATTCTATTTATTTTCGCTCTTCCATGCACTACGCCATGTGTCAGCGAGCACAAGTGATATCTGTCGCCCATACATCGAGCCGTGACCCGGCCTGCAGGAGAAGGCATTCATGCGTCTGATGGGAGCTACAGCATTATTACATATATTGTCACTTCTTACTGAGACTCTAGGTTTACCTTTGCCCTCTGCTCATTTCCATTTTCTCTTCCACAGCATTGATTCAACGTCCTCAGAAAGCCCGGCAAGTTTGAAGAGAATCTCATCACCAGCGTTTAAGCCTTCTGTCCAAAGCGAAGGTGAGGCCGAGCTCCGTGTTCACTGACACCTCTCTATGCCTCTGTCCAATGTTCGCTATGGAGATGGGGCCTGTAGCCTGTGCAGTTTTCCCTGGACCTTGTTTTGAGCTGTCCGGTTATCGGATCACTGTTAGGGTTACAAGGAATGTGAAAGTAAGGTCTTATTTCATCAGGTAACCTGACGCTCCTTAGTAAATCTGCATGGAAAGAGACAGCCGGGCATAGAAGGAAGGGAAATAGCTGATTGGGTGCCTTGGTGGTTTCTGACCATAAAATATAGTATAAGAAATAGACCAATAAATTACTTCTTAACCATTAATATATAGCGCACACCCATTCCACAGCACTTTACAGAGAATATTTAGTCATTCACATTAGTCCCTGCCCCAGTGGAGCTTACAATCTATATTCCCTACCACATGTACACAAAAAGTCTCGCACATTAGAGTTAGTGTTTTTTTTGTTTTTTTTTGTCAGTAGCCAATTAACCTACCAGTATGTTCCTGGAGTGATTGTTTTAGTAGTAATAGTAATCTGTTACAACAAGCTATCCACTGCGTAATAAATAAAATGGAGGGATAATATAAGACAGGAATAGTGAGGCAGGGAAATATCATTAATACATGTATGTAATAGGAACGAAGCATAATCTTGTTATAGTTCTATGGGGCCTGCTTGGTGTAGCAGCTCTGGGCCAAGTGAGAGCAGCCCGCTTCGGGGGCAGAGAGATTACGATTTTGCTGACTGCAGAATGACCCCCTCTCCTTCCCATATTGGGCCGGGAAGCAGCATACATTAGGGTGCTCTCACTGCAATATTGGGACCAGTTCTGTATACTGATCCCCATGAGAGCCAGTGGTTGGACTAGAACCAGAGCCATCTGGGATTGTGACTTAGGGCGCCCTTATATTGAGGACCTGACCCTGGGAATAATACAGCAGCAGACGGCTATCTAGTATGATATTGGACTGAAGGATAATTACCCTGCTCCCAAATGTTGGTTACATAAGTAAATAATATTGATACGAATGTTTTATTCCTGGAGAAGTACTGATGCCGCCTCTGGTCTCCTGTAACTGGCACAGTAGAGGAATGTAGCAGAGGAGCTGACATTTCAGCCTCTGCCAGGTTATGTCATCTGGTATAATCCCTAACCAGACGTTTGTTTGCAGAGTACATAGCGATGTACACGTATGAGAGCAATGAACAAGGCGACCTGACCTTCCAGCAAGGAGATATGATTGTAGTCATTAAGAAAGACGGTGACTGGTGGACGGGGACAGTAGGAGATAAAACTGGCGTCTTCCCTTCCAACTATGTCAGACTCAAAGATTCAGAGGTAAAAGCAACCAGAAATACTCCTCTTACTGCTCTCATTGTGGATAGCACTCCCTGCACACTGTAAGGAAATGAGTCCTGGGATATTGCCAGCGTTAGCCGTCCTCCTGTCTGATCTACAGCTCTATTACCACTTCCTCTTCTCCGACTCTCACCTCTCCTCACTCTTCCTGTATTACTCTTACATCCTCTTTATAACATGCTCCTATATAAAGCCGGTCTAGGTACATTTGCCGACCAGCATGCACACACACCACCTGACCTCGCAGGATGGTCAGGATCCATTGATTGCAGGGAAAGGTTTTACGACCTGTCACTACATCTGACTATTACATGGTAAACATACTGTTATTTCTTCCTTTTTTTTTTTTCTTAAATCAATTCTAATGCAAAATTGCTATTTCTTTAAAGGGAATGGGCACTGCGGGGAAAACGGGAAGCCTTGGAAAGAAACCAGGTGTGTTCATCAGTATTTCTTTATTTATCTAGAGCAGATGATGGACAGATAAATGTACAAGGGGGAAATGTGACAGGGTCCAGGTTTGCAAAAGTACAGATTTTTTTTTTTAGCGATTTTGTTGCTGGATTTTACAGTGACAAGTTTTATTGTTTTTCTTTAATGGGTAATTGCTGCTTTTAAATTACACAGAAAATCGTACACTAGTGCCCCCCCATAAACAGTGTATATGTTATAAGGTGGACTACACAAGCACTGTTACTTTTCCTTCTGTTTGATATGTATTATTGCATAGCGCAAAACCGGACATACTGTAGAATCTGTTTGCATTTGCTGATGGAGCAGTTTATCATTAAAATAATGTTGATGCTTAATATCTTAATGAAACCCTATCCCACATTTAATCACTGATCAATTCTATATTGCCCCACTAAAATAACAAAGATTTGGGTACAGGATCTCAGTGGTCGGGATGCCGGCTGGTCAGAATACCGACAGAATAGGATAAGTGTCCTTACCCCTAACCTTCCCCTTAATCCACCTTTCCCGCAGCCTACCGCCGGCATACCGACCGCCTAGGATGCCGACTACATCCCAAAACAAATTTGCCCTCAATCCTCGCTGTCCATCTAAAGAATGAATACTAAAGAACATAAAAAAACAGATTTCATTTTAAAAACCATAATAAACTGTGCGCAGAATTCAAATCTGAATGCAAGTTACCAGAACTGCAGTAACCTCTGCAAGTTACCTATCCTCTTTTCTCCTCCATCCACTAGGGGACACTGGAGCATATACACTGGGTTATAGACAGGTGGACGAGTAGAACCGGCACTTTAAGAATTCATTAGAATTTAAGTTGGCTCCTCCCCCCTCAGTTTAGATACAAGTGCCTGAGGGAGCCGGACGCTTCTTCGGGCTGTCTCAAGCCTTTTAATTTTATTTGAAGTTTACATGGAGGACAGGCGGACTGCTTACTGCGTCATGTCTGATAAAGTGGCCTGGGTGTGGTTCATCGGTAACCTTCATACACTATAAAGTCCGTCCTAGTTGCCCAGTGGACAGTCAGGCACAGGTGCCCTATGTGCTGCTTGTTAGGTTGACCGTTGACTCTCATAGGCCGGGGGTTTCGCCAGAGATGTGGCAGAACCAGCCTGGCCTAAATTGCTGGCTGAGCCTGACCATATACTCATTGGGGGCAATTCAGTTATCACGATGAGCAGCTGCGTGCGCCTTGGATATTTATTTAAAAGCTACATCGTTTGATCTGCCATGTTGTGCTAGTGATCTTCCTAAATTGTTCCGACAGCACATGGCCAACATAACTTTTTATTTACTTGCTGCCTTTACGTGGTAGAAGTTGTTTCTATCCTTCCCTTCATCTCCATGATTGGATAGTTTGCTCTGCGCTGCTTGGGTTAACCGACATGGAAGTTGCAGTCTACATGCAGATTATAAACCCTTTATCATTAACTAAAGTGCAAAAAGATAAATGGCAAAGCCATCCAAGATGTACGCTCCGATTGTCTAGGAACCCGATTGCCCATTACTTTGGATATAAAAATGGGGAAAATGCTTAGTGGGGAAAGTGAGACCTACTTCAGTGTCTGCTTGGAACAACAAGCTAATGGGAAAGTGATTGAAGCACCTTTCATATGGTGTGCGTTCAGTGAGGTCTTGGTCTGAATAGGTGATGATGGTTGAATACTTCTGAGAGGTGTCTGAATGAGGAGCTATTCATAAGTTACTAACGTCAGGTGTTATCTGTCGGAAGTGGAGACGTATTATTCAAACCTTATTTTTTGGGGGGCTCTTTTCTGACTGTTACAACTGCAAGACTCTCTATGCCTTTGTTTGGGTGGACAACTTCAAGATGATTTGTTGAGATCGGTCATCGGCAGTATGCAGTGGTTTTATGGACACCAGTGACTTTTACTTACGTATTCAGATTTGAGAGAGTCACCAGCTTATTTCGATCCCACTATTTCCAGTTTTGGGCTCTTCCCTCCTTGGATGTTCATGCAGATTATAAAGCGCATGGGTGCCCTCTTGTGGCCAAGGGATGTGATGATCATTCATTTGCTTTTATCAGAAGATCATCCAGCGGAGTCCCTGTCTTTGTTTGGAATCTCTCAGGTACTGGAGTCTTACGGTTCTATTATCACCTATCAGAACTCTGTTCTGGTCCCTACATATGTGTCCACAAACATCTTACTTCCTCGCTCGTGAAACAGCCCTGCTAGTCGCGCCATGCCTTGACGTATGCACTGAGCGTCGTTTTTTTGTGCGACTTTTTACCTTCAAATGCTTCTTATCCGCGCAGGGATGTAAATAGGATGCGCAAGCAGCTTCTGCTGATCTAAAATGATATGCAGCATGCCTATGTTCTGTGTGCGACTGCGGGTGTGACACTAATGTAGCGTTTCGCATGCAGATATAACCACAGTCGCACACAGAATATAGGCATGCCGCATATCTTGATTGGTTCCTCTCCGGCGCTGACCTGTGGGGCTTGGTTAGAAAATAACCTGAGTTCCCTGCAGGTTGGGGATATTGAAGTGACAGGAGCAATAATTATCTATTTAATGAGCCCAAGTCCTAATGGAGACTTTCTATACCGCATGGTCCATGATCTTGCCGGAATAAAAAGGCGTTGGCAGATCTGTCCTTTTTGCAGTCCCTTTAATGACCCATTTTGTTTTCATCATAAAGTTCATAAGATAACGTGTTAAACACTAAAGTAATTAATAAAAACATAAATGTGTAAATCTATGGTAGTGACTGAAATGTTTAATTACGTTTTAGTATTGCTTCTGTAATTTTATGTTGTGTAGTTTGCTTGTGTGATATATTTGTGCTTCACTGTAAGTCTGTTGGGCCTGATTCAGCGTTCCATGCAAGTCTAAGCAATTCAGAGTCATCGGCATCTCGGCTACACCCCCACTTTACCGGCAACTAAGCTTTCGCACGCATAAGTGTGCCGTGAACGTGTATATTGGGGGCATTCAACATGCGGTCCTCCAGCTGTTGTGGAACTACACCTCCCAGCACTAATAGTAATGCCCGCATCTTCCCCAAGCGAATGGGTGCGGCAGAGCGGTCACATAGATGCCGCCGACTCTGAATACAGGCGTATATTCGCATTTATTTCCGATCACATAATGCCTAACGCTTTGCCTGCAACTCTGAATCGGGAACATTATGTTTAGTTTGGCTATAGAAGATTTAGGTTAGAACAGAGAGACCTGCCTGGCACTGCTGAATGCTGGGGAAAGGATACTATATGTGAGACCACTTCTGTCTTCCCCTCCAGAAATTGCCCAAGTTATAGCCCCTTATACAGCCACCGGCCCTGAGCAGCTCACATTGGCCCCTGGACAGCTGATTCTCATTAGGAAAAAGAACCCCGGAGGCTGGTGGGAAGGAGAGTTACAGGTCAGTGTTTGCCGTAGTGTATATGTACAATGAGCCTGCTATACAGAGAAAATATCCGTAATTGATGTGAATATTTTCAGAAGCCTCAATGATGTATTCAAGTGGAGGAATATATATATTTTTCTGTGTATATCAGATGACTTTCTGGCAACATAAGGTATACAGCAAGGAAGCCTTGTTATAGCCTTGGCTAGTTGCTAGGACACCAGCTTGTAGTTCATTACCGTATATAGGAAGTGCACATTATATTATTATATGAATTTAAACATAGTTACATTATATCTTTTGATCTGTTACCTATTACATGGGGTTGGGTACGGGATGCCAGCACTCGGAATCCCGGCAGTCAAAATCCTGACGCCGGCATCCCGACAGGGTTAGGATACAGACACCTGTTTGTAGGTATCCCTAACCCTCCCTCCCTGGTGCCTAAACCTAACCTCCCCGCTCCCTAAACCTAACCCTCCCTCTCCAGTGCCTAAACCTAGCCTCCCCCACAAGTGCCTAAACCTACCTCCCCGATCCCTAAACCTAACCCTCCCTCCTAGTGCCTAACCCTCTCCCTATCCCTCCCTCCCCAGTGCCTAAACCTAGCCTCCCCGATCCCTAACCCTCCCTCTCTGGTGCCTAAACCTAACCTCCACCACAAGTGCCTAAACCTACCTCCCCGATCCCTAAACCTAACCCTCCCTCCTAATGCCTAACCCTCTCCCTATCCCTCCCTCCCCGGTGCCTAAACCTAGCCTCCCCCACAAGTGCCTAAACCTACCTCCCCGATCCCTAACTCTCCCTCCTAGGGTCTAACCCTCTCCCTATCCCTCCCTCCCCGGTGCGTAAACCTAGCCTTACCCACAAGTGCCTAAACCTAACCCTCCCTCCCTGGTGCCTAAACCTAACCTCCACCACAAGTGCCTAAACCTAACCTCCCCGCTCCCTAAACCTAACCCCCCCCCCCCCCAGTGCCTAAACCTATCCCTCCCCCCTAGAGCATAACCCTAACCCTCTACCTAACCCTCCCTCCCAAGTGCCTAAACCTAACCTCCCCGCTCCCTAAACCTAACCCTCCCTCTCCAGTGCCTAAACCTAGCCTCCACCACAAGTGCCTAAACCTCCCTCCCCGATCCCTAAACCTAACCCTCCCTTCTAGTGCCTACCTCTCCCTATCCCTCCCTCCCTCCCCGGTGCCTAAACCTACCTCCCCGATCCCTAACCCTCCCTCCCTGGTGCCTAAACCTAACCTCCACCACAAGTGCCTAAACCTACCTCCCCGATCCCTAAACCTAACCCTCCCTACTAGTGCCTAACCCTCTCCCTCCCTCCCCAGTGCCTAAACCTAGCCTCCCCCACAAGTGCCTAAACCTACCTCCCCGATCCCTAAACCTAACCCTCCCTCCTAGTGCCTAACCCTCTCCCTATCCCTCCCTCCCCGGTGCCTAAACCTAGCCTCCCCCACAAGTGCCTAAACCTACCTCCCCGATCCCTAAACCTAACCCTCCCTCCTAGTGCCTAACCCTCTCCCTCCCCGGTGCCTAAACCTAGCCTCCCCCACAAGTGCCTAAACCCACCTCCCCGATCCCTAACCCTCCCTCCCTGATGCCTAAACCTAACCCTCTCCCTAACCCTCCCTCCCTGGTGCCTAAACCTAACCTCCACCACAAGTGCCTAAACCTAACCTCCCCGCTCCCTAAACCTAACACCCGCCCCCCCAGTGCCCAAACCTATCCCTCCCCCCTAGAGCATAACCCTAACCCTCTACCTAACCCTAGCTCCCCGGTCCCTAAACCTAACCTCCCCCACAAGTGCCTAAACCTAACCTCCCCGGTGCCTAAACCTAACCCTTCCCCCCTAGTGCCTAACCCTCCCCCACAAGTGCCTAAACCTAACCTCCCCCACAAGTGCCTAAACCTAACCTCCCCGCTCCCTAACCCTCCCTCCCTGGTGTATATGGGAAAGATTATTATTATTATTATGCTAAAAACCTCTATTGATTGCAAAATTTTATTGCATTTATATATTATTAATAATTTGGAGTTGTGCACCTGAGATTTGTCTGTTTTTGTGCCTCCCTCCCTGGTGCCTAAACCTAACCTCCACCACAAGTGCCTAAAACCTACCTCCCCGATCCCTAAACCTAACCCTCCCTCCTAGTGCCTAACCCTCTCCCTCCCTCCCTCACAAGTGCCTAAACCTACCTCCCCGATCCCTAAACCTAACCCTCCCTCCTAGTGCCTAACCCTCTCCCTCCCTCCCCGGTGCCTAAACCTAGCCTCCCCGATCCCTAACCCTCCCTCCCCAGTGCCTAAACCTAACCCTCCCCCCTAGTGCCTAACCACCCTACTCCTAACCTAGCTGCTTACCTTCGGGATGCTGGCGCCAGGATCGTGACAGGTGTCGGGATTCCGGCGGCAGCATTCTAATCGCCGGCATTCCCTGTGCCGGGATACTGAACGTATCCTATTACATGTAACTGTTACTTTAACCTCTGTTAGAAATAGTTTTATTTTAATCTTTATTCCCGACTATTTAAAATCAACAATGTAATATTTGTGCCTCCACCTAAACAATAACACCCTGACCTGTCCGGGTCATACTGTATATAGTGTTTCTGAGATTTCGCTCCTCTCTCATACACATGTGACAGGCCAGTGTTTAGATTACTGAATTTGTTTTCTACGTCTACTCCTTATAGGCCCGAGGGAAAAAAAGACAGATTGGCTGGTTCCCTGCCAATTACGTCAAGCTTTTGAGCCCTGGTACAAATAAGAGTACGCCAACAGATCCACCTAAACCAGCAGCGTTACCGCCCAGTAAGTATGATGCCATAATCTTTTGGTGCCGCTCGCATTAGCATTGTCTGATACCATAGTATCCTGAGTTCTATTATAGGCATCGTGTTTATTAGACACAGATATCTGTGCAGCTAAACGTCCAGCTCTACAACTGTTCTCTTTATAGTCTCATCAGCCCTTACTGTAATGTGCAAATGCTATGTAAGAGAAGCTGCAGAGGTAATTGCAGATTTTTCCTCCCCTATTATTAGTCACTATTAACCCTTCTGAAGCTGCCCCTATTAGGTTACAAAGTCCCCCTCCTGAAGCTGCTGCCTATTTACACACTTTGTGGCTAATAACCTTTCTAATAATACTCAGTCCTTGGTAACTAGTCCTCATTCTGAGGTCATTACCCACCTCTCTGAAGACCTGTTCTGTCCCTAGTTACTTCAGAAGCTCTGTCTGTACACCAGGGGGGTAAATTAACAAAGATGAGAGTTTTTTGAAATGGAGATGCAGCCCATAGCAACCAATCAGATTCTAGCTGTTATCTTCTAGAAAAATGCTAGTTAAATGTTAAGTAGAATCTGATTGGTTACTATGGGCACTCATCTTAGTAAATTTACCCCCAGTAAACTTTCCACAGTGTGGTCATCTTTGGTCACTAGTCACTTTTCTGGAGCCACGCTCTGTCATAGTTGCAGAATTGTAATTGTAAAGAAAGGGTCACAGTTACTGTTTAATCAGTGCTAGTGCTGTATATTGCAGCAGCAATCCCAAAGAGTTTTTTTAAATCAATTTGACCGTGTCCTTTTCCTTGGGTGTCCTTCTGTAGCTCAATTGTTAGTTTCATAATCTCCCTGTGGAAGGGAGAGCCACATGTTCCTGAGGGAGGGGATCACCATTCCAAATAACCTCTGATCTCTCCAAGTTATGTCGTGACTGTGGTTACCATGACTATGTCCTATGACTCATGGCAAATACATTCGTTAAGAGCAGCCTGATGAACTAAAGTAAGGATAAATTCTGAGTACCTTTAGGTAAAAAAAAAAAATAATAATTTTAAGGGATTGCTTTACAATCTCTAGTTTTATTTTTAAGATAAGTTTCAGTGATCTTTAATAATAATGATGATACTCCTCTTTCCCTCTCTCCCCTTGTCCCGCCCCTCCTTGGCGTCTTGTTCCCGCGGCCGCTTTCCTCTCTAGCATAGATGGTTGAATTGTTATACGTATCCTTAGACCGATGGATAAAAGTACAACAAGTAGCATTGTTTTATATTTAGTAAGTTTCTGTATTATTGGAATATCTGTGTTTATTTATCTCTTCGTTGTTTTTTTTTTTTTTTTTTTCTCTTTTACAATACGTAAATTGTATAAATATACACGAAATGTAAATTGATGTAACTGTTTATTTTATTCAGTGTTCAGATGCTATGTTAACAGTTACAATATGCCTGTGTTGATTTCATGGTGTTTCAATAATAAAATCTAATTTAAAAAAAAAAATAATGATGATAAATATATTTATTGGATGAAAGAACTACTACTGAAGATTAGCGCCAAAACAATGTTATATAAAATGTAACCTCATCTGGCGCGTGCAGAGTATTGACTGATCTGATTGTGCGCTATCCTTCTTTAGCGTGCCAGGTTATCGGGATGTACGATTACATCGCACAGAACGACGACGAGCTGGCTTTCGCCAAAGGCCAAGTGATCACCGTGCTGAACAAAGAGGACCCAGACTGGTGGAAAGGGGAACTGAACGGCCACATGGGTCTCTTCCCTTCCAACTACGTCAAGCTGACCACAGACATGGACCCCAGCCAACAATGTAAGTAAAGGGGGAGGGTATGTACGATTATCCCGGCCGCTTTCTCTGTAATGACATGCAGCATTGCTGTGATTCTGAGGCTCTTTGCCCGCTGCTGCCTTACACCAGTCTCTTTGAAGACCTTTCACATTACTATTTAAAGCGACTCTGTACCATCATCACCATATCGAAATTACTGCAGTGCAGCCCTCCAGTCAGCAGCCGTACACCCTAAGTCATGTCACCACTCACTGATTGATTAAACTGGACGAGTATAGGAAACGTGGCTGATGTAACTAACCATAACCTATGGACCATACATCTTTCACTTAAATATGTGATGATTTAACAAGAATAACATAAGCGTATTATAGGACAAGTATCACTTTTTAGGGGGGGGGGGGATTAGAATTGTGTAGAACATTTTGTTAAACTTTTTGTTGCAGTGGTGCCTGAAAGCAAATGGGAGGCTATTTATGTGCTGCAGAACAGATTAGTTATTACTAACTATTTACATGCTTTAACTACTTTTTAATTTATGTATTATACTGCAAGGTATTGGGATCTTTAATTATGGGTAGCTCATATACTAGTCCAGCATTTGGGAAAATAAATATTCTTAGAGATCCAATGGTCTTCACTGACCACCTTACAGTGACTGCAGTGAACGGCACGGGGGTTATCTGGGAACACGCACTGTTATTGGTTGAGGTTAGGCAGCTGTTCTGTGGGGTCCATCAATATTTGGTAACTCAGCCTATCCGTTCAATAGGGATATGTAAGTGACAGTGCCACGCTGATGCGGCTACTGTAGCTCCTTCTGAAATGTTAGGGCTGCATTCTCATAAAACTATAGGTTCGGGCCAACAAGTGAGTGTCTTTACTGTGTGTAGATAAGGAATTGTTTTATCGTTACTGGATAATATATGAAATCTTTTGATACTTTCCCTTTAATTGCCAAAACCTAGAGCTGTACGTATTATATTATATAATAAATATAGGGGTCTACTTACTAAGCTTTGTTAGGAGATCAAGTAACCAGTGATAAGGTGCCAGCTAATCAGCTCCTAACTGCCATTATTCAAACACCGCCTGTGACATGGCAGTTAGGAGCTGATTGGCTGGTACCTTATCACCGTTCACTTTATCACCTAACACTGCTTAGTAAATAGACCCCTTAGTCTGGTAGTAATGGCTGCTTACATTACAGTTCTCATGCATCCTTTGGGGACACTGGAAACATGGGGTATAGAGTTGCGTGCGTTCCTTTGGGCTTCTGTTTGGGACTATTATGGTTTTCAGGTTTATTTATTTATTTTAGATATTTTTTTAATGTACTATCAACTGCACACATACTGTGACAACTCCAGCGGCTGCCCCCATATTTCCTTGGTGTCGGGGTAAAGGATGGGCCTAGTCACTGCTGCTACAAGTATGTGACCATAGGCCTAGTGCAGTTGCTGCCATTACTACAGGCAACCTTTCTGCATGAGACCGTAGTCCTGAGCTACTGCTGCTGCTTTTTCACAAATTCTTTTCTACCCACACTGGAAGTAGAGATCAGCGGTGAGACGTTCTCCGCAGCCAAATCAGTGGGGCGTGTAAACATCCGTGCCGGCTGATTGGTCAGGTGAGGGGCTGTAGGCTTCAGGGCCCCCACAGAGAACTGTCAGGACAAGACAGGGAGACCTTCATTGAAAGGCTATAGGCTTATCAGAGCTGAGCCCAAGGAGGGGAGGAGCCTAATGCCTGACCGAATTTGGATCTTCTTCTTGGTGGGCTTTTCCTCACAGCAAAGCCGCCTTTAGCTGGCAGATATGAAACCATTTTGTCATTGTCGTTCACTCTCTTACTTGTGTTCTACACCTGTCCACTTTATTGTCACTTTCTGTCATGTCAGAACATAGAAGTAATGTAAGAGCCCCTTCTGCTGAGGTGACTTCTGTGACTTTTTTTTTTAATTTTTTTTTTTAATTTTTTTTTTTTTTACATGATCCAAATGTCACACCAAATGAGCTAGTGGGCTGTCCGGACTGGGATAAATAGTTAGTCAAATCAACTGCTGAGCTCAATCTGTTTTTAATGCTTCCCCTTCCTAATAATGGCTTGGACAGAGGATGCATAGCCATTTTACAGTCTGTTGCGTGGGCTTCCGTTAGGCCCAATATGATTTTGAATGCAGACAAAGTCCTTTCTGGCGCAAAGTTCCCCCAATTGAGTAGTCTGTACTACTACTTCAAAATAAAGAATTTGTTGAAGATTCGTAATAAGGTACTAATACAAACGTGTCTTGATCGTCTGGTGCAGCATGTGATAAACTGCATAAACTTTGTTACGCGTTTCACAGGATTGCTACCTACTTCCTGAGACAGTTTATGCCTGTTTGTTTTTTGTTTTGTTTTTTTGACCGTCCTATTGCTATCCTAGTCCCCAGCAAAGAACAAGCTAGACGCTGGCACTCTGCATGGATTCCAGCACTGGCACTGTCAGAAAAGAATAGACATAAACTGTCTGAAGAAGTGGGCAGCATTCCTGTGAAACGCGTAACAAAGTTTATGCAGCTTTATCACATGCTGTACAAGAGGATCAAGACACGTTTGTATTAATGCCATATTACACATCTTAAATGAAAATTGTTTGCATTTTGTTTGTTGGAGCATTTTGGAATTTTCTTCTCCTTTCAAGGCAGCAGAAACCACCAATTGTTTAGACTAATATTCCAAGTGGTTAGGGGGCTGGTCCGCATATTTCTACCTAAAATGACTTCGGTCTGGGTTAACAAAATGATTGGTAAGTGATCAGACCAGCTATCTTAGACTCTGACTCAAAGTCCTAAATACAGGGCTTGCCAGAGATGCACGC
This sequence comes from Taudactylus pleione, assembly GCA_031769625.1. NCBI lineage: Eukaryota > Metazoa > Chordata > Amphibia > Anura > Myobatrachidae > Taudactylus > Taudactylus pleione. The sequence goes on from JAUIMM010001084.1 coordinate 1,071,718, forward strand.
TAATGTCACCGCAGCTAGAATTTGTACGCAGCAGCTGTGCGAAAATATGAAAATGTCGCAACCACTGGGATTTGTATTGAGAGGCCCACCTGCGGCTTCACAAATATAAATTGCTGCTTGCAAAACGCAGATCAGTCGGTTATCGGAGTTAGAGGCAGTGGGAACTGAGACGCCAATGCCATCTTTAATCGGTCGCAGGCTGAGATGCCCCAGACATGGTTGGGACACGTCCGCATTTTAGTCGCCATCCTTGTGGCTGATTCAGCGTGCAGTACGCAGATTCCCGATTATCGGGAATCTGCGCAAGACCCGTTCTATGGGATCCCACACAACCCCTTCTGTGCCTCTGCCTGATTGACAGGCAGAGGCATTGAAGGGACGGGGACGGCTGGCGTTCCTGGAAACGGGGGCGTGTCTGCACCATTTTCCGGGAGTAGCAAGACCAGGGACTGCGTCCACGGGCGTAGTTTTCTGGCCTCGCAAGCCGGCCAGACTGAGTAAGCTGAGTCTTCCTCAGCTGGCTGCCGGCTCGGCGCTGTTCACCATCATGACCGCTGGTCGCGATGGTGATCCCAGGCTGCAACATCGGCCGCAGTGATGGGATCACAAATGCAGCAGGGAGCATATATATTAGTAAGAATGGAATTGCAAAGCGGCCTGCGAGCAACTTGGCAATTTCGTCCTAAGCTCAATCACCCCCCCTTGTCTGTCAATCACATTTTTTAAATAAATCCTCATGGCGAGCAACATCGAACATAATGAAACTTATTGCCTACGCAGTGAGACTCAGACGCACGCGCAGATCACCAGTCACTCAACTACGTAAACATATTCATTTCATCCATCTCTATATCAGGCTTTTTGTCGGGAGGCATCAGGGTACTTCCGTGGTGCTGGCCTTATTTTGACCAGTATTCCTGCCTCATTAATAAGGGCATAGTGGAATCCCTTCCATTTACAGGTAATGCTCTTTGGTCATGAGCTGGATACAATTCAATCATAGGGCGAATAAGTTGTTTCCTCCCTCTTAATGTTCCCAAATCAGATGGTCCTAGATTTGGTCCTTTAGAGCTTTGAGAAGTGCAGGAGAGTCTTTTTCCAGGGGACAATTTTCTGCTCCCTGCGGAGCATATCCAACAACTCCTGTTGTGGGATAAGGATGTCTTCTCTTCAGGGTTCATTGTTCCCTTCCTGTTCAGATTCCTGAGTGAGGGGAATCATAGACCAGAGCTACGTCTTAGATCTGCTGAAGGCCCTTCCCAGACTTTTTTTTTTTTTTCTATACAGATATTCCTGGAGACGAAACAAATTTCTTGCTCTGTTTCCATTCAATCTCCACAGTCTCCTTTGGGGTGGTCCTTCCGTTCCCAGGACAGCAGAAAAGGTTGGGATTCTATTTTAACTTTTTCTTATTCCAGAAACAAGTACAGAACTTTCTGGCCTATTTGAGACTTGAGTGACCTAAACACACAGCTTCTGGTTGACCAATTCATGATGGCGTTTGTGAGATCTGTGAATCACGGTATGGAGAGTGTGTTCTTTGTGCCCATGTGCTCGCACCAGATGAGCAACGTACATGTTCCAAATTTTATGTGCAATGTTTATCGATTTCTTCCAGTAGCTATGCTACCAAACATTCTCAAAAAGATATAAAGGGAAGGAGTCTGTATGACTCTTTTGGTGTTGAATTGGCCAAGAACATTTTGGTATATGGATGTTCTAGGAAAGGCAAAAGGTCCATTTTCGCGTCTGCCACGAAGATGAAATCGTTCAAGCAAAGAAACGTTTCTTTATCAGGATTTAATTTGGATTGCTTTAACTGTGTGGCTGCTGAAGCCATACTTGTTATAGTTAAAGATTTCTTCAGATAATCTGCTTTGGCTAAGGAATTTCCATGGTGTATTTAAGATCTACAGTATCTGAACAGAAAAGATTTCCATTATCTAGGTTTACTTCCCATTTTACAGCGGTTTCAGGTCTTGTCACCAGTTCTTGAGGTACACTGGGATCTTAAATTAGCTTTGACTGCTTCACAGCATCTTCCATTTGATCCGCTGGATTCTGGTGAAATTCATTTGTAAATAACAAATATATATAAATATATATATATATATATATATATATAATTTTTTTTTTTTTTTTTGGGAAGGGGGGTGGTGAGTTAGGGGAAGATATTGAAAATATTGTATTTCTTGAATACTGTGTTACGAACAGGACACCGCAGGACAGGGGGCGCTGTTTGGGCCTGTCAATTTTCTGTTTATTATCATCTGCATTTGAAGCTTCCTCTTCTTTTATCCCCAGCATCTCCTGGCATCCCCTATCTCTTCCCTGGCCCTTCCCCATGAGACCATGGCCCTTTTTCGGTGTGCATCTTATGTCACTATTTGAAAAATAAGTGGGCGGGGGGGGGCGCCAATGCTCTTTCTGGCACAGGGCACCAAAAAGTCTAGTTACGGCTCTGGGTGTGGAAGATTCTTTTCTCCTTTTAAACTATCGGGGGTATTCAATATGGGTGTGAAAAGTCCATGCTGGACTTTTCGCTCCACATCGGAGCTTTTCCTGAGATAAATTATCGGGCGCGCGCCCGCTTTATCTCCGTATTCAATTAAAAAGCTACGAAAACGGGAGCCGGCGAAATAGGATCGGCGAAAAAAAACAGGATTTACCTGGAATAAATTGTAGGACCCCCCTCAAGCTGTCAAAACATGGGAGATCACTGAGTCCCCCCGTTTTAGCCTGCAAATGAAAGTTGGGGTTTTAAATGGCCGCGGCATGTGTTTTTTTTCCGACATTGAAGAAGTGATGCAGAAGAGCACTTAGGTTATTTTTTTTCGTTTTTTTACGTGGTCCCATCAAATTTGGGGTACATGAAAATGGGTACTAGCATATTTTTAAGTCTTTAAAGTGTTTTTTTTAAGAATTCTGCAAAAATGCACCTGCCGCTAATAACCTATTCTAGAAAACACCTGCTGCATACTTGCAGAATAGCCCTGAACCTATTTCCCTATTTTTAAACACTTTTTTTTTTTCCTTTTTGTTTTTTTTTTCCACCCCAAATTTTTAAATGAATATTTTGGGGTGTCCCTATTTTTTTTTTTTTTTTTTACTTTTCTTGACAGTTATTTTTTAAATGTCATTCCCAGGGGTGCAGGCTATTTTTTTTTTTAAGCCTGCACCCCTAAACCCCAATTCTGCACTTTTTTTCGCCACCTATTCAGTGGTGAAAAGTTATCCCTGTTTTTTTTTCAAAGACTTTTCGAACCTGCGAGAAGTCTTTGAAATTGAATACGGGGATAATTGAAATCTGCGAAAATGACTTTGAAATGTTCGCTCCAAATTGAATACCCCTGTATATCTATAAGTGCTTTAAAAAAATTACCTTGTTATAACTGCACATTCTTAAAGACAGACTATCCCCTGGTCTTTTATGATGCACAAAAGAAGTATATAAGTGCTAGATGGATTCCTACTACTGAAGTAGGAAAACCTGTTATTGATAGCACGTCAAGAGCACATTCCACCATGTGGTTGAATGCCTCTTGGACTGTGGAGCCACTGTGTCTGACAGCCACCTGATCTTCTGTCCTTTCATAAAGATCTTCAAGTTCATTGTATTTGCACCAAAGATTTGGATAAAAGGTTTCACTCAAAGCAACCGCAGAGTGTTTTCTTCCATAGGGGCAGTTTTGGGAAGGCCTATGGTTCCAGTGTCCTCCAGTGTATGAACACTGAATGCTTTTTATTCAGTCCACTGAGGGACACTACACCCTACCATTTTATGCTCTGGTTTTGTCCTTTGTTTGACTTGGGTTGTATTTTTAATTTCCCATCCTCAATCCTGTACTGGGTCCCAACAGGGTATATAAAAGGGGAAGACCTCTGACTTCATTGAGATTTTATTAAAGGCCCAATCTCCTTCATGCACCTCTATACCCCAGGGTCCAGTGTCCCCCAATGTACTGAGGAAAGAAGACAGACCCCTTTTTTAATCCTGGAATAGCAATTATTCCCCAGGTTAAAATGATGCATTACTGGGTAGTGTAAAACCAAAATACGTAAATATTTTTGGGTCTAAAGTAATTTTAGTTTTCTTTAGTAGTCCTGTAAATCACACGTACATATGCCACATCATTCCCTGTGTGTAGCATGCTACCCTTTTTGTTTTATTCAATTTATTTTGCACCACGCAGAGTCATTATTGTAGTTTATAGTGGTTTATTTTGTTTTTAGAATTTTATTTATTTTTTTCCTTTTTTGGTTTTGCTTATGTGTTGTTTTCCTCCTTTTTCTAGGAATCATATGTTGTCCATCCCCCTACTCAGGCTTGAAAGTCCTCAAAGAGACCCACTATCCCCAATATCACTGCCCAGAGGGATGATGGGAGATGCAGCCTTGATCATGTGACTTCCAGCATGATCATCATCTGCCTTCTGACTAGAAGACTGCTGCACAGAAATTTTACCTCATTTTCCATTTAGATGCATGTGACCATTACGTTGTATCTGCAGATCCGGAAGCAAAATTGACACTCAGAGTACAGAGGATAGTGGGTCCTTTTGCGGCTTTCTCCATTACTACAAAAAAATTCACATTTTCATAAAACATACTTTATTTTTTTTATTTGGCATTCTAGAACACCTATTTAATGATCAGAAGAGCAAAAGTCACAATAAAACCAAACTGAACGATTTCGTTATTTTAATTTTTTTGCAAAAAGACCCACTATCAAAGGAATGCTGCATGTACTTATTAATATTGTGTCCATAAATATGAAATGTTTTTAATTTTTGTTTGTTTTTCTATTTCTTTTTTTCACGTGTCCTGTGTGTAGTTTTGTGTCTTCTTCTTTTTTTTTTTTTTTTTTTTTAAATCACACAAGAAAGGTGACAGTAAGAGGATTACCTGTTAGTTAAGTGTGCCCAGTTATATAGAAGGTAATATACGGTTGACTTGTATTTAGACAGTATTTGTGGAACAATTAATACCTTTTTATATGCCGATTTAAAAAAAAAAAAAAATATATGAAAATTTATCGTCACGTGCAATGGTTTCTCAGCCTAATTCTTTCAATGGATGTCAGTTCCCGACACTAAAGGTGTTAAAATACCATTCTATTTTGCACATTTAGTTGATTACATGCATCTCTGTTTTGTACTGTTACAACTTTTTTTATTATTATTTTACATTTACCAGGTATAAGTAAATGTGTACTATACATTCTAGTGTTTCCAATTTACAAAGTTAAGTTAAAATTGTTTGTGGTCAGGGGTATCACCTCTACAACCCCATCTGTGAAGGGGGCTCATTCGCTATTAATGTACTATTGGGACAAAGAATGTATACAATATTTTAACATGGAATTAATTGCAATGTTTACATATTTTGTATTATTATTATTATTTTACCTAGACTGTGGAAATTGTCATTTTTTTAGAAGCTTACAATGTTATATTGTGCTGTACACCTCATTAACTATTTTACGAACACTAGCGTCTGCTTTTTAATGCCTTGTGTAGAGGACATTTAAAAAAAAAAAAAAAAAAACACAGCAAAAATGGAACCTAGCCGAAATGTTTGTACTGATGGCTGTAATATTTTTCTTTTTGTATTTGCTCCCCCTCCCGTTCTACCCTTGCTCAATATGTTACAGATCGCCCGCCAACCATGTTCTTGGCGTTACTGAAGCTCCCCCTATTCAACCCACACTTCAGTATTTTCATGGATATGAATGTAAAATATATATAAATATATATAAAAAGACTACAGCTTTAACAACTGTAACACAGCCTTTACAATCAACTACATGTATAGATAATTAAATCCTTCTTATAAAAGCTAAACCTCAATGTGTGTGTGTGTTTTTGCTTTACTTTTGTGCTTTATCATTTTTGGATAAATTGGCGTTTGAGCATAAGTGTTGTGTAATATCCCTGCGCAATTCCTAGTGTACATTACCTTTTCTAATGCAATTTTGTCATGAGCTGCAATTTGTCTGTGGGGTATTAGAGATGTGCAGATTCTGATCGGTTCAGATTTTCCCGCCAATTTCAGATTTTTCCCACCAAATTTTGGGTCTCAGAAACATCGTCTTTCATGGACTTTTGTCCATCCGAACTTGGCGGGAAATTCCGAACCGATCCGAGCCTACACATCTCTAGTTATTACCCTAGTTCCTGACCATTCAGAGTATTCTGCACATCAGGCACATGTTCATAATTTTGAGCAAGCACGATGGCACCGTGATAAGCATTGGGTTAGATTCTACCAAGGGTCCCGTGTGAGTGCTCCAGTTTCTTACCGGAGTTCAAAAATCTTCTACTAGTTTAAATTGGCCTTGGATTAATTGTCCCTGGGAGTGTGTATTAGAGAATATACTGTACGCGCCACTGGAACAGTTATTGATGTGAGTAATTAAACATACAAGTGTTGTGTAATTGGTGGAGTCGTGTTTAGAACTTGCTATTTCTTTCTGGGTTAACACTGAGGCTCTAATGGTGAGACAATTGTGGTGTATGACCATTTAGTAGCTATTTATATCTAATATCACTTGCAAAATAAAAGTAACATGGTTTTCCTGCTCTAAATTCAGACAAAATTCATGTTATTAATTTATAATGAAGATTGCGCATACAGTTCTATTTTAAGTTATTCTGTATTGTCATTAACATTGACGATCAAACCTTACACGTAATATATAAAACAGTGCATTGTTTCTGAAACCCGCTCTTCATGGAACCCTAACAGTGCATGTTTTCCAGATCAGCTAACTGGAGCACAGGTGTGTTGATTGAATAACACAGAGGTTCCCAGACGCTGTCCTCAAGACTCCCTAACAGTTCAGTTTTAAGGATATCCTTGGTTGTGCACAGGTGGTTAAATCAAATTGACTGAGGTACTAATTAAGCCACCTGTGCTCAACCATGGATATCTCTAAAACCTGAACTGTTGCGGAGCCTTGAGGAACCGTGTTTGGGAACCTCTGGACCAGGCCTGGCCAACCTGTGGCTCTCCAGCTGTTGTGAAACTACAAGTCCCAGCATGCCCTGCCACAGTTTTGCTATTAGGGAATGCGAACACTGTGGCAGGGCATGATGGGATGTGTAGTTTCACAATAGCTGGAGAGCCACAGGTTGGCCAGGCCTGCTCTGAACTAACACAATAGATCTACAGGTGGTTCTAGTTATTCCTGAGGATATCTTGAAAACACACACTGCTTGGGTTCCATGAGGCCTGAGTTGAGGAACACTGGAGTAGTGCATCACAGATAGTATTAACACATAATCACTTTGCCTGCTTCACAACTGTGCATAAGGTGGTTATGCAGGTGTGTTGTGCATATGTATGTGCATGCAAATGTATTTATACCTATATAAGGCTATTCTATATTAGAGTTTTTGTGCATAAGTGATAGATGTGCACCACATTTATTTTCCCTTTTGTTTTAGGGGGGCACAAAAGTAATAACTTGCCTGCTGGCATCTGGTATGAACTTACGCCACTGCGCTAATGCGATCAATTAATTTAGACATTGCAGGGATGAGTTCCTTTCGAAGCTGCTGTCCCTGCAATGTGAGACAGAGAGTGACTGGGGAGGCAAAGGGTGACGTAGGAGGCAGTGGATAACAGGAAGAAGCTGTGGGTGACAGGGAGAAACAGTGGGTGAGGGTGGCATGAAAAGGCAGAGGGTGACTGGGGAGGCAATAGGTGATATAGGAGGCAGTGGGTAATAGGGAGAAGCAGTGGGTGACGGGGTAGGCAGAGGGTGTCGGGTGACGGAGAGGCAGTGGGTGGCAGCAAGAAGTAGTGGGTGACGGGGGGAAGTGGGTGAAAGAGAAGCAGTGGGTGGCAAGAAGCAGCATAGGGTGTCAGGGAAGACAGTGGGTGACTGGGGAGGCAAAGGGTGACATAGGAGGCAGTGGGTAACAGGGAGAACGAGTGGCTCACATGGGGAGGCAGAGGGTGACAGGGAGAGACAGAGGGTGGCAGGGGGTGACTGGATGACAGGGAGAGACAGGGTGATAGGGGGGAGGCAGATCATGTCATGGAAATGCAGAGAGTGACTGGGGAGGCAATAGGTGACATAGGAGGCAGTGAGTAATAGGGAGAAACAGTGGATGACGGGGAGGCAGAGGGTGACAGAGGCAGTGGGTGGCAGGGAGAAGCAGAGGATGGCAGTGGATGACAGGAGGCGGCAGTGGGTGGCAAGGAGTAGCAAAGTGTGGCAGGGAAGACCGTGAGTGACTGGGGAGGTAGTGGGAGGCTAAGGGTGACATAGGACACAGTGGGTAACTGGGAGAACCAGTGGGTGACAGGGGGAGGTAGTAGATTAGAAAGATAGATGGTGCAGTGCGTTTCAAGGGGGAGACAGTGGATGACGGAGGCAATGGGTTTTTAATAAATGTGTTTTTTTCTGTTCACCCCGTCCAGTTCCCACATTGTGTGCTCCCCTGTTCCCCCATAGGGTCTGTGCTCAGCACTCCCCTCATTCCTCCTCCTGCTGAAGTTTCTTCTCCCTAAACAGCAATCAACACACATTCTGTGTCCTCCCACCCTGGCAGCAGCGGTCCCCCAGGCTGCACTTAACAACATCTGCACAGACTGCAGAGAGAGTATGGCAACTGGCTCCTCTGAGTCTGTCTGCTGCTGATGCTTGCTGCCTGTGTTTCAGTTTTTGCTCCTGGGCAGGATGTCAAGAGAAGCTGAGCACTGGGGTGGGACGGGGCTGCCTGATGACTCCTCGGATCTCTCAGCAGGTGATCTGAGGAGTCTGAAATAACAGACAGTTCAACTGGTTTCACTCTCCTCAGAGGGGTCATCAACCTCTCCCCATGTGAGTCGCGACCCCAAGCTGAGATGGCTGCGACCCACTTTGGGGTCACGACCCACAGTTTAAGAACTGCTGGTCTAGAGGAGAATTCCCCATTGCAGCCCAGTTACCCCCCCCTTTAGTCACAAGTGCGACAGAAATGCGCATGACCCAGCATCGCCCTTACATGCATTCACGTTTCTGGAGCATGTGCTGTGCAAAAACACGCAAGATACGCTTCACAAACGGCCGTATGTGTAACTGTGCGTCTGCCCCCCCATATATGGATCGCAGCAATAATGCCATAACACATAGGGCTACAAAACAGCGTTTCCCCAGTTCTGTCACTCTTATCTATACAGTAATCTACAATTCCTTTACTCATTCTGTGTAACATCTCAGCCACTGGCTACCCCTGTGTGCAGAACCTCACCTATATCACAGTATATTACCACAATCTATTACACTACCAACAAAATCTCCATTATTATCCTTCTCGATAATCTTCCCATAACTCCTGCCCTTATTGCTTGTCTGTCTCTCCATGTCCCTTTGCTGTAGGGCCCACGCAGCCTGAGGAAGGGAGCAGTGAGAGACGTGATCTTGCAGCCCCAGAGGTTCAGTTACATGAGAGCATGTGAGAACTGTGTGTCCAGTGCACACAGCTCTGAGTACGCGTAAATATACGCATATATGTGAACACAATTAAAGCGCTGTTGCCGATGACTTGTTTGTATACTCTGCATCGCCCCCTATGGAAGTAAACATGAACCGTAAGTGGCTGCTCACATTTTCCATACCGGACACTCGGAATGGGATCTGTGGTCTGGTGAACACACCATCCTGATGGCCACTATGGAAACAGAGTGAATAATTGCTACTTACCAGTCCCCGTGTGGAGTAATACAATGTGATTAGAGGTTGGCTGCCAGGGATAAGGTATGGAAAGACTGGAATAATTCAATGTAGTTTTTATTGTCTACCTGCCTGGCTCTGTGGTGGTAAATAGCAGGCTCCGTTGACAGCAAGGATTTGACCTCTTTGTTTTATATAGAGGTGTGTTTCTTCTTCATGGTCCACAGGGATACCATGGGGTGGGTGTGTGTGGTCGGAGAGGTCCGGGCACCAAACAGTTAAGCTTTAGCTCTCAGGATGCATTGGTCGTCCTCCCACATATACCTTTCCAGGTCACTCAACAGATCCACAGGTGTATTCATTACTCATTGACTCATTTTAAAAGATCCACAGGTGGAGCTAATTATTTCACTTGTGATTCTGTGAGGAGACCTGGAAGCTGTGCACTGTTTGGGATCGAGTTTGAGAACCTGTGCTATACAGGATGGTTTGTGTACTAATTGTTTTATATTTACTCACCAGTCCACATTACCAGCCCTGGTATATGAGCCATTCTGGGTGTCGTCCTTATCCCAGGTTATGACGCAGCTAGTGGATCGTTTATCAACTCCCATGATGCCTCCTACCATGGGGTACCCACAGCTGTTACAACCTACGATGTCTGTACCCCCTATGCAGTCTCTTTTGATGGATGTTTATGCCCATCAGAATATGGCTCAAACGTCTGCCGCCTCTCAGCAAAAGTTACAGGTGGGCAGACCATTAGACACCAAAGCACATAGGTGGACTGTATTATCCTCTCAGTCAACCCAGCTTTTGGATTCTGTGGCATCGTCTGAGGAGGCAGACGACGCACAATGTTCTCTCTGAGTCACACTCAGGTGAGGAGCACAGTCAATCAACAGTGGATGTTCCTGCTTTAGTGAGGGTGCTTAAATCATTCCTAATTATAGAGGATGATAAACCAGCCCCTAAACCTAAAACCCTGTTGTTTAAACATTAGAAGGTGGCTAAGGATGAATTCACCCAATCAGAACAGCTTACTGAGCTCATGGGAGAAGCTTGTGGTACTCCTGGCAAGCTGTTCCAGGCCCCAAAGAGAGTGTACTAAGCGAGAAGTCCCTCCCATTGTTTCGCATGTGGCACGCTTAGTCAGAAGCTCTACGCTGCCTTTACGTCTACATCCTCCCTTAAGGAAGCCACGGATAGAAGGCTAGAAACGTGTCTAAAGTCAGTCTACTCTCTGGCGCTATTTCTAGGCCAGCTATGGCTGCGGCCTGGGTGGCTAAGGTTATCGAAGGATGGGCAGGGGCACTGGAAGAGAGCCTGCCATCAGACGCTACCAGGGAACAACTGGCCTATATCTCCCATATTCAGGAAGCAGCCTCTTATTTGGGAGAAGCTGTGTTGGATACTGGACTCCTTGCCTCTAAGGCATCTGCGACTTCATTAGTCACAGGCCGGATCCTTTTGGCTACGGTCCTGGAAGGTGGACATGGTATCTGAAACCTTACCCTTCTCTGGAGACAGGCTGTTCGATGCAGAATTGGACAAGATTGTGGCTACCGTGGCAGCCTCTAAATCTGCTTTTCTGCCATCAGCAGCTGCCTCTAAGCCTAGGCTATTCTCTTATCGTTCCTTTCGTCGCCAGTGTAAGGCAAGTTGACAGTCTTTTCCAAGGTAGTCTAGTTCGCTTAAGACCACCAAGCCGCGAGTCGAGCAGCCGTGGTCGGTCAGATGTCCAGCTTCCAAGTCTGACAACAAACCTTCCGCTTGATGGGGCAGGCCTCCACCTGGAGGATCCCAGGATGGGAGGCCGACTCTTGGCGTCAAACGATAAACAGACTCCTGGGTCTGCGAAGTGGTCTCTTAGGGGTACGCCCTCACTTTGTAGCGTCCTCCCCAGCAATTTTTTTTGTACTGGTTCCCCATCAGACCCTACCAAGGCCCCGGCCCTCCAGGAGGCCATTCACTCCCTGCTGTGTTCAGGGGTGATAATAGCGGTTCCTTCGTCTCACAGAGGAACAGGTTATTATTCCACTCTCTCTTTGATTCAGAAGCCGAATGGGTCTCATCGGCCTTTTCTGAATCTCAGATCCCTCAACAGGTTTATGAGAGTGCCCAAGTTCCATATTTAAACTTTACGATCAATTGTCATGGCAATGGAGCATGGGGATTTCATGGTTTCTCGGGACATTCAGGATGCATACCTGCATATACCTATTACTCCAACCCACCAACGGTTCCTACGGTTTGCTGTTCTACAGCAATATTACCCGTTTCGGGCACTACCCTTCAGTCTGTCGACAGCCCCTCGGGTCTTTACCAAAATAATGACTGCACACCTAAGATGCCATGGAGTCAGAATCCTGACATACCTAGAAGACCTTTTAATCTTGGCACACTCACCGGTTGTATTACAACGCCATCTCCAGCTGACCTTGGACTGCCTGCAAACACACGGCTGGATCATCAATTGGAAAAAGTCCTCCCTATCTCGGACACAGCGGATAATACATCTGGGGGCACTCCTAGATTCTTGAATACAGAGGATCTTTCTGCCAGCAGACAAGATCTTGACACTACACTTGCGTGTGCGCAGCTTGCTACACAATCAAAGGGTATCCATTCACTCATGAATGCAGGTTCAGGGGTCCATGGTGTCCACCTTCGATATGGTAGCATATGCCCAGTTCCACTTCAGGCCTCTGCAACAACTGATTCCCTCCGGGTGGAACGTACAGTATCATCTGATACGGTCCCAGACGATCCTCCTCTCTCCGGAGGTTCGGCTTTCCCTCTCATGGTGGCTACAGAAGTCCCATTTGGACAAGGGTCGCCCCTTCTGGATTCCAGATTGGGAACTTTTTACGACAGATGCCAGCCTTCGTGGATGGGGTGCGGTAGTCAGTCATCATTCCTTTTAGGGACGGTGGACAGCTCAGGAAAGTCACCTGCACATAAACCTTCTCGAGTTGCGAGCAGTGTACAGAGCACTCAGGCGCAGGATCTCCTCCACGGCAGGCCAGTCCAGATCCAATCTGACAACGCAACTGCGGTAGCCTACCTCAACCATCAGGGAGGCACGTGAAGTCGGGCAGCCATGCTGGAAGTAGCACACATCCTGGTCTGGGCCGAATGTCATCTCCTGGGAATCTGCAGTGTTCATCCTGGAGTCCTCAACTGGGAAGTGGACTTCCTAAGCCATCAGGACATACGAGCCAGAGAGTGGGCTCTCCACCCAGATGTCTTTCAACTCCTTGTGGACAAATGGGGCCTGCCAGACGTAGACCTCTTGGCCTCACGTCACAACCACAGGGTCCCCAGTTACTGGTCCAGGACAAGAGACCCCTCAGCTGCCTTCATGGATGCTCTGCCAGTGAGGTGGGACTTCAATGTTGCATACCTTCTTTCTTCCGATCTCCCTCCTCCCAAGAGTGCTTAGAAAATTCACGCAAGAAGGCAGGCACGGTGATACTAATCGCACCAGCCTGGCCCAGGTGACATTGGTTCACCGACCTATCTACCTTGTCTGTCTTTGACGGTGTGGCTCTTGAGTCTTCCCTCTTAAGAGCCAAGGGATTCTCTCACTCTGTGGCCCAGACGATGTTTGGGGTGCGTAAGCCTTCCTCAGCCTGCATCTATTAGAGTTTGGCACTCTTACTTTCAATGGTTCTCCTCCCAGAGGCTATGACCCTACAGTTTTTAGGGTCTCCCGGGTGCTTGCCTTTCTCCAGGCTGGGTAAGTCCTTGGTCTCCACTTGGCCTCCCTTAGAGTTCAGGGTTCCTGCTGTCAGTTTGATTCCAGCGAAGGATTGCTCCCCTGCCTGATGTCAGAACATTCTTTCAGGGTGTCCTCCGCATTCAACCTCCTTTTGTCCCTCTGGTGGCTCCGTGGGATTTGTCTTCGGTTCTCGGGGCTCTACAGGCTTCTCCGTTTGAACCTCTGGACTCAGTAGACCTTAAGTGGCTGACAGCGAAGACACGCTTTCTCCTCGCTATCTCCTCTACCCACAGGGTTTCTGATTTGGCAGCGCTCTCCTGTCGCTCCCCATTTTTTAACTTTCATCCTGACAGAGCTATCCTCCGTACCAGGGCTGGGTACCTCCCTAAAGTGGTATTCTGGTTCCATTTGAGTGTAGAGATTGTAGTTCCAGGCCTTCCAGTCCTCTGTTTTTTCTGCGGGTGAAACTGCCTTGCATATGGTTCGTGCTCTTCGGATCTCTGTGGATCATACAAATTCCTTGAGGAAATCAAATTATGTTGTGGTGTTTGGCTTTCACAAGCAAGGCTGGCCAGCTAACAAACAGACTCTGGCTCGATGGCTTCACATGACAATCTCTCAGGCCTACACGCAAGCTGATCTTCCTGTTCCAAACAGGTTTACAGCTCATTCTACTATGTCTGTGGGACCCACGTGGGTGGTTCAGCTTCTGCTGAACAATTGTGCAAGGCTGCCTTGTGCGCGTCCGTGCACACCTTTCTCAGGTTTTACGCCTTTGATACCTTTGCCTCTCAGGATGCTTCCTTTGGGCGTCAGATTCTCCTTTCAGCTCAGGAGCGTCCCCTCCCTTAAGGGAACTGCTTTAGGACATTCCCAAGGTCGTTCCTGTGGACCCTATGGACCCTGAAGAAAACAAGATTTATGCTATAACATATCTTAGTTAACTCTTTGTCTTCGAGGTCCACAGGGCACCCACCCTGACGCACCTGGCCTTAGTTGGGATCTGTTCTTTTCTTTTTGTGTCACTGATTCCCTTTTGTTTTTTGAGTGTGTTTCTTGTGTACATTTTACTTCCTTCTCCACTTTCCGTCTCTTGTCGTTAGGCTTGTTTACAAACTGAATGCCTGTGGCTGGGGGTTGGGGTATATAGGGAGGAGGCCCTATGCATGGTGGGAGCTTCAAAGTTGTACCTGTTTACTGCAATTGATTACTCCAAATACATACCCCAAGGTAGTTATGCTATGGGACATCCCCATGGTATCCCTGTGGATCCCCCTATGGACCCTGAAGAATAAATTAAGTTTATGGTAGACTTACCGTTTGTTACCTCTATTTCTTCGAAGTCCATAGGATCCACAGGGCGCCCACCCTGACTCACCTGGCCTCAATGGGTTTTTTCTCTTGATCACTGATTCCTTCATCTTCTGGGAGAGTGTTTCTTGAGAGTAATGTTCTTCCATCTCTATCCTGCTCTTGCCTTGAGCTTGTTTACAAAACTGTCTGCCTGTGGCTGAGGGCAAGGTATATGTGGAGGAGGACCGATGCATCCTGGAAGCTAAAGTTTAACTGTTTGGTGCCCGGACCTCTCTGCCCACAAACACCTAATGGTATCCCTGTGGATCCTATGGACTTCGAAGAAATAGAGTTAACAAAGGTAAGTCTACCATAACTTAATTACATTTGATAATTTTTGGGCACCAGTTTGCCAGGAGCGTCCTGCCACTACCCTGAGCTGTGAACGTTTGGTTGCTCAGAAAGCTGCACATGGGCATAGGCTCTCGACAACCTTTCTACACCGGACGGATAGGCATCGGCTGAGCTTAGGTCACATTGGCCTTTCAACTCTTTCCTGGTTGTAAAGAATAACTAAAAGGTTTTTCTGACCCTCGTTAAGTGCACTTGATGAGTGGATTACCCAATGATTTTTACACACTGGAAATGTTTCCAAGACATGAAACACCATTTACATTAACATCTCAGTCAGTGGTCTTGCCATATCGGTTGGCAAGTTCATTGCTTGTAGACTACAATAGAATCTGTTTCTATTTGACAAATTATTCTAAATGGTAAAGTGGTTGATCGATGTGTCTCTCTAAGAGGTGGAAAATCCTTAACAAGGCCGACAGGAAAAAAAAAACACTGTGTTGGGTCCGTCAAAGTTTTTCTACTGATGTTCATTTTGTCCAAAATATATATTGCAGAAACTTCAATATGCATATTGAATGCAGATAACTACTTTGCTACTATTTTATATTTACACCTAGGAACAGCCTTTGGCTGCCGGTATGAGGAACACTCAAGGTTAAGCCTGTTGTTCTCTCCCTGTATTTCAGGGTGTGCGGATTTACATCTCCTGGACATGCTGAGTCCTATAGAAAGAAAGAGGCAGGGCTACATCCATGAGCTGATAGTGACGGAAGAGAACTACGTGAATGACCTTCAGCTGGTTACGGAGGTGAGTTGAACAGTCAGGAGTTCTAGGTTTCCGAGGAGCATCCTGTATTGGAGACTCTTTGATACATGGGCACATCACGATTCCCATTGCGGTACCTACGGTATTCCTTCGGCCAGGCTTAGACAGCTTGTGGCTTTCCCGGCATTGTGCAATGGCCAGCCCAATGCGTGCCTGGCTGTGGATAATGGTGAGACTTTAGTTCCACATCTGCAATGAGCCACATCTTGTCTACTCTTGGTCTAGGTCAGCACAAATAGTATTTTTCTAGTGTAAAATGTGGTGGAATCCAAAAATGTGTTTACAAATTTCTTTGGAATTAAAATACAATTACACACCACACACCATATGCTATCAATACAAAGCCTCTTCATAAGGCTTTGTATTTTTATTGTGGAATTAATGAAAGCATGTAGTTTTTTGCTTTTTTTTTATTCCATTAAGTTAAACGTAGTAGAGTTTGAAAACTTGTATTTTAGCATTTTGGTCCTAGGACATAGAGTACAAAGAGACTATTTTAATATACCCCCCTTTGTTTTCTTCCCTAATTGTTACTTATTCTTGAGACAGTTGTTTGTGTGAGAATAACAAGGTTACATTTTGCAGATTCAGGTCCGTATTCAATTAGAGGTAAAAGCCGTGATCGGCGCGGTTTTCGCCTGTTTCCCAAGTATCGTCATATTCAATTCCAGGACGTTTTCGCCTAGGTGAAAACTCCATAGGCAAAAACAGGCAAAAATGTATCTCCACCAATAGGCCGGAGAAAAGAAGTGTAAAATCCATATTTTGGGGTACAAATGTTAGGACTGGGTTCAGAACCCTTTGGGAACCTCCCCTAATGACTGACTAGGCAAAAAAAATAAATTATCTTCACCCCAAAAAAGACATGTCATTTTTGGGGCGGAAATGTAAAAAGAGTTGAAAAATGAATCTAAACTACTGGGACAGGTATTTTAGAGACTCCAAAATATGCTAGTATCTATTTTAATGTACCCCCAATCTAACTACAGCAATTATCCCCCCCCCAAAAAAAAATAAATAAATAAATGTTTCCACACATATGCAAATATGCATATAACAGCCCTTTTTACCCAATTTAAGTCCCCTAATTACTTTTATTAGGGTTATTAATACACTTCTATTTTGATGCCTGGGTGAGTTAGGCTGTATAAGGGGGGTACAGACTGATTTCTCCCATAAAAACTGACCTTTTCGCCAGTTCCGCTATTCGCTGCATTCGCCAATATGCATTTTCGCCTGTTTTACAATTGAATAGGGTGGAAAGCGGGTGCGCGCATTGAGTAAGCAAGCCAAAAGTTTGCCTCAAAACACACGACTGAGGCGAAAATATTGCGCTTTTCGCCGATCTCGGCTTTTCGCGGCTAATTGAAACCGGCTCAAAGCCTGAATAGAAACTTGCAGAGCATGACATCCACTGTAATACAGCTGGAGGTGGCCATTTTGTGTGCTTAATCAGAAAGCAGCCTATCCGTTCACATTTCAGTGATGTCATTGCTTCCCAGGAGTTTGATTGGCTACATTTTCAGAAAACACTGGTTTGATGCACAAGATGGCTGCCTCCACTGTGTAGGTGAAGGATGCACTTTAACTCCTCAATGAAGGCAGTGGCAATTTCTCTTTATTTGTTCAGTCTCCACCTCTCCGAGCTTAGAGGGAATCCCAGACATCTGTACACTCTCCCCCCCCCCCCTTGCCATTAACCATGAATATATCTATTTGTCTCATAGACATTTCAGAAGCCCTTGCTGGAATCTGAGCTGTTGACGGAGAAGGAATTGGCAATGATATTTGTCAACTGGAAGGAGCTGATCATGTGCAATATTAAATTACTCAAGTAAGGGGACTCTTAACTCTTAATGGCATTTGTGGTCCTGTCTAAAGAAGGGCAAAATAATGAGGGGTACTATTTAATCTCTAGAAGTCAACCTTTTAGAGGGCCATCTCAATCTCTGACAACCCTCCCCACAGCTTCCTTTATCTCCAACCTCATCTCCTTACACCCTCCCGCCCTCTCCGGTCGGCCAATGACCGCCGCCTCTCCTCCCCTCTGGTTACCACATCTCACTTCAGAATTCAAGATTTCTCCCGAGCTTCCCATCCCCCATTGGAACGATCTACCTCCTTCCATCAGACTATCCCCCAGCCTGCATTGCTTCAAGCAGTTGCTACAACCCCACCTGTTCATAAAAGCATCTGTGTCCACCACTTAACCGTGTCACCACGTAGTCTACCTCACCCTCTTACACTGCCTAATTCTGTCACTCCTGCTTTCTGCTCCCCTTACACTGGCTCACTCTTTTTCTTCCGTTTGTCTCCCCCCCCGCCCCCCTTTCCTGTAGACTAGGGGTGGGCAATAAGCGGCCCCCCAAATGTGGCCAAACTACACATTCCAGCATGCCCTGCCACAGTTTTTGCTATTTGGCCTTGCTAAAAATGTTGTAATGCATGCTGGGATTTGTAGTTCTACAACAGCTGGAGGGTCACTTATTGGCCACCCCTGCTTTAGACTGTATGCTCAATGAGCAGGGCCCTCCTCCCTCCTGTTCTCATCACCTACTTCTCTTGCACACCTGCTACACATCCTCCTGGACTCCAGTCATCTGTTTTTGTTTTTTCTTCAGATGACCTAGACCTGTCAATTGTGCCCACGCTGACCGCTACAGGTTTCAGCTGACGCTGTACATTTTAATTGCATCAGTAGCTGTGTGGAAATTTGTTGTGCTATTTAGACTGTACTGTTTTACCCTCTATTGTCTTGTTTTGCCCCCTGTACGGCGCTGAGGAACACTTGTGGCGCCCTATAAATGAAATTATATGATAGATAATGAAAGATTAGGACGACTGACGTCGCCCACCCTGGTATTGTGCAAATGGTAATATAACTAGCCAGGTGAGAGCCACAGAAGCTCATACGCTGGACGCAGAATACATTTTGCATGTTTCAGTTGTGTTGGTTCTAATAAAACATTTCAGCACATACAGAATAATATCCACCAGAACAGATCTGCAGGAGGTGATATAAGCCACATGCGATTTGAATCATTTTACAGATGCCACGTGGGGCTTGTAGAAGTCCTCGATCGGCTATTAATCCAGTACGTGATACCGGATTCTGTCTGGTGCCTCGTCCATAATGAGATGACCACTTCTTATAACAATTAGGGGTAAATTTACTATAGTGAGAGTTTTTAGAAGTGAGTTTTAAAAGTAATGTTGCCCATAGCAACCAATCAGTTTCTAGCTATTATCTTCTAGAAGGTGCTATTTAAATGTTAAGTAGAACCTGATTGGTTGCCATGGGCAACATCACTTTTAAAACTCACTTCTAAAAACTCTCACTTTAGTAAATTTACCCTGTGCTCTTTCTCTATTTAGGGCTCTGCGTGTCCGTAAAAAGATGTCTGGTGAAAAGATGCCGGTGAAGATGATCGGCGACATCTTGACAGCTCAGTTACCGCACATGCAGCCGTACATCCGCTTCTGTAGCTGCCAGCTCAACGGCGCCGCCCTCATCCAGCAGAAAACCGACGAAGTGCCCGAGTTCAAGGAGTTTGTTAAAGTGCGTTCTGTAGAAGGCTGCATTAGATCTTTCTCATCATTAATATACTGGCTACCGAGCTATCTGCATTCTACTAAGTACCAGTGGCGTCCCTCCCCACGGTGACACCCGGTGCGGGGAGGGACGCCATGCGCGCGGCACCTGACGAAATGGGGGCGTGGTCTTCGGGAGGGGTGTGTTGGGGGCCTGGCCTCGCATGGCGGGCTTTTGGGAGGGGCGTGGCCTTGCGGCGCGAACCCGGCCCGTGGCCGTGGTTAACAAAATGATACATTAGGTATCAATGGGGTGGTGCCGGAGGTGCGGGCATGGGCAGTGCCGGCTCCCTCACTGACAGGAGCCGAGTGCTGCACTTAATGCTATAGTGCAGCACCCGGCTCCTGTCACTGAGGGGGATCCTGCACCTTGGTGTCACCCCTCGGCGGGTGACACCCGGGTGCGGGCCGCACCCGCCTTGTGACGCCACTGCTAAGTACAACTAAGAGCGGTATCCAATTAACCCCGAACGGTGTTCGGGCACTAATTGACCCCCGCGATCGGTGAAAAACTAAGATTTTTCGCCGATTATACCCGTTTTTCGCCAATGTTTTTTTTCACCCGATCTTATTATTTTGGTCGAAATAATAGGATAGTTTTCCTGAAAACACATAGGTCTGCGAGCTTATCATGGCACCTATGTGTATTCGCCTTTTTTCAGGGGAAAAAAACAGCACTTATCGTGGATTCTCTTTCGGGACACATCAGGTCCCGAAAGAAAACCCCAGATAAGTGCTGACTTTGGGGCTAATTGGATTGGATACCCCCCTAAGATGTTTTTAAAAATAAAATTAATTGAACATTGTATTAGCGATCCGCAGAAATGATTATATACAGAATTACGTGACAATCCTCTATTTTCCTGTCTCCCCAGAGGCTAGCGATGGATCCTCGGTGTAAGGGGATGCCACTATCCAGTTTCATTCTTAAACCTATGCAGAGGGTAACAAGATATCCGCTTATCATCAAAAATGTACGTAATATGCTGCATGATACATTTGTCATATTTATATCATCATGGTCACCACCGATGTGTCCTCATTCACTGGTGGTTTTTCTCCAAATGGTTGAAACGCGTGACGCACTTAGGCCCTGATTCAGAGCCGGTCACTCTGACAGAGTGCTCGCTCTGAATCAGGGCTGGTCTCTTTTTTTTTTTTCTTTAGAACGGCCTCCTGGCCGCTCGCATAGCTGTGGGTGACAACCCACAGCTATAGCGAGCGGCCATAATGATAGTCGGGCTTGCGACGAGACCCTTGTGGTAGTCTCGTTGCCGCAATCCCCAGAGAGATTTCGGCGCTAACAGAGCAGGAATCTCTCCACTGACATCACTTGTGATGTCAGTGGGGCCGGCCCCAAACGGTAGGCGTTCTCATGGGAACGCCTCCGTTTGGGCAGCCACCCCCCCGACCCGCCCACCACAGAGGACGTGCTGTCACTCAACATCGACAGCACGCCCCCTATGGTGCGAGACCCGGAGCGACGGATTGCCCGTCACTATCCGGGTCTCGCGCATGCGCACGACGGAGCCGGCTCCGTCGTGCGCATGCGCTCTGAGTCACCATCGACCTGGTTGCGAGCGCTCAGCTCTTGCGACCGGGTCTGAATCAGGCCCTTAGAATCCACGTGTCAGCTCGTTTTGGATTTAGCCACAGACCCAACAGACTTGTATTGTACTGGGGACTTTGCATTTGCAGTTTTCTCACAATTACTGCCGTGTAAATTTGCACAATGCTGCATGGCAGGACAACTGACGGGGCTCAGTCATATCGTCCCCCAGTCTCTTGCATTTTTTCTCAGATTATCGTCTTTTTTTTTGCACTGCTATAGCATGGACATTCACTAGTGGTGCACAGGATAGGGGGGACATTGTGCTTTTATCGCATTAACCGGAGCGAAAAAGACAGAAATCGAGTAAATTATTGAGCCAAAGAAATGCGTGGTTCATCTTAGTCCCATTGTTCATGGGCTATTTATCGTGAGTTTGAGGATAGGTGTATGTGAACACATCTGTACAACTGTCTGTGAATGTGATTACGATCATCCTTAGGGAGAGAGACCGTTATGTGTCAATTTACTTTTTCTAAGACAATCCTAGTCAAAAAGTGTGTGCAGTGCTGACCAATAGAAGGGACAAAAAATAGTGCCCAGAGACACTTTATAAAAGCCAAGTATTGTAGGCAGGTTTGGTATGTTTTGTCGGCATGCTCGCATGTTGACACTGATGAAATAATGACATGATTAGAATGTCGAGAAAACATCCCTGGTGGTCTAGTGGTGACTTGCCTGGTACGGCGGGTCCAGTGGCTCCACTGATGTCTTTCGGGTCCGGAGGTCAGCTAATGAGGACTTCCTGACGAACCAATGTCTCTTCTGGCGGTGACTATTGCTAACTTTCTTACTAGTTTATAACCTAACCTTCTCCCCCTATCCGCTTATTGATAAAACAGCCTAATGCGGTGAAACGCGTTTACGTCCACGGAAAATACCATGACTATCATTTCTGGAACTCTCCACTTGCCACCGCTGACTTGCTCATCTGAATCCCAGCCGAAGTACACTCTGCTAATCCCACCCGTGCGCAAGGTTGCCGCTGGCTTGCGTGTGTCCCAGCAGCGCACAGCCACAGAGCTCTCATTAAAACTGAGAGACCGCCGCTTACAGTTCCCAGACCCAATGGGAAGCTGCGGAGTGGCTTTACACAGCGCTGATTACGCACCCAGCCGGCAGGGACTTTGCAGTTACTTTACAGGAATGCTTCATCACAGGCGGGTAATGACTCCAGGACTGCATGCCTAGTACAGCAGGAGGTTTGCAGCCGGGCAAGTGACTGGCACCTATTCCACACCCGCTTTCTATTTTCTAGGGACAATTCAGCATCATGTGTAGCATTCCTCCTCTACTGTGCCCCGTTAGGGTGTTGGAACCCGGAACGTATTAGACCCATATTTTTTTTCCTGTGGAGTCTTGCCGGGAAATATCTATTTCAGCTCCAAAAGATTATTTTGATTCCAAAGGTCACCTATTACTTCTGCTGAGCAATTTACCATCTATAGGTTTCTAAATACCATCTACTCCAGCAAGTTTACAGTGACCTCCCACAGCCTAACACTACCCCTCTCATCCCATTGCCTAGCTCCCACCCTCCCCTCCCGTTCCATGCAGAATGTCAGCGGTTCACATGTCGACAGTGTAAACATGCCAACATGTTCAATGTCCACATTTAAACAGTGTTTACATCGTAACTGTCGACATGTGATATCGATAAGTGTTGACAACATTCCTTGTAGACATGGTTTTATATCATAAGCCGACTAAAACTGTTCTTAATTCCAATTTCTAGGGAAAAGTGGGTAAGGCCCATTTGGAAATCTGTTCCATTGCATGTTCAGGTGTACACACTGCTTGGCAAATGGCATTTGGACAAGTACAATTATTCAAGTTCATTAACCTCTATGGAATACATATTATCAGGACAGACTGCTGCCTGCACCCTGATTGTTCCTTGTACGGTGCTTGCAGAAGTATTAGCACGTACTGACACCACACAAAGCAGGTCTTCCTAACTTGGCGCCTCTATCTCCTCTTTTTTTTTTTTTTTTACCAAATATGTGAAGAACCTCATTTATACTCAATGTTGCATAGTTTTATTATATTTTTACTATCATATCATATATTAGGGCCTGTTTCAGACCCGCTCGCAAGCAGGTCGATAGCCGGGCAGTGCGCACGCGCAAGCCTCGTAGCGAGTGAATTTTCACTCACTGCGGGACTCACTACAAGATGCTGCGGCTGTCGATTGTGATTGTTTTGTAGGCGTGCAGGGGGGGTGGCTGGACAAACGGAGGCATTCCTGAAGGAACGCCTGCCGTTTGTGGGCGGCCCTACTGACATCACCAGTGATGTCAGCAGTGAGCTTCCTCCTCTATTAGAGCAGGAAGCTCACTGGGGCTTGCGGTAGACGAGACCTCACCACAAGGGTCTCGTCACAAGCCCAATGGTTGCGATAATCGCGACCAATGCCAGGCCGCCCGCTGAAGCTGTGGGTGGTCACACACAGCTTAGCGAGCGGCATGGAGGCCGGTGGAGAAAAAAAAGGCCTGCCCTGATTCAGAGCGAGCGCTCGCAAACAGCGAGCGCCTCTGAATCAGGGCCTTAGTGCTTACAGTGTGCCACCTGCATCTTTTGTTTTATGCACGGTACTACAAGTCTCAGCACAGTAGTACCTCTGATGTTTACAATTTAGCTGTGCAGCCCAGGAAAACCCCCTTCCCCCCCCCCCCCTCTTCTGCTGCTACAAAGGCAGGGGAAGGGGGTAAACATTTAATATGCTTGGACATTTATTATAATTGTCACGGTGCATTAAAGCTTTTTGCCTTTTCTTATTCATATTTAGATTATAGAAAACACACCGGAGAACCACCCGGATCACAGCCACCTGAAGCATGCTCTGGAGAAGGCGGAGGAGCTCTGCTCCCAGGTGAACGAGGGCGTGCGGGAGAAGGAGAACTCTGACCGGCTGGAGTGGATTCAGGCCCACGTACAGTGTGAGGGTTTATCTGAGGTACGTTCCTCCAGGGCTTTATGTTTTCTAGTGGCCATAAACACACGGTGGAACAAATGACAAGTCGCAGTCAGGAATGCTGCAGGGAATAAAGGGTTAAGGCAAATATAATTGTGAGTTGTATCAATTGTTCTGTGTATGTCACAAAGTAACGTTACACTGTTCTGTGTATGTCACAAAGTAACGTTACACTGTTCTGTGTATGTCACAAAGTAACGTTACACTGTTCTGTGTATGTCACAAAGTAACGTTACACTGTTCTGTGTATGTCACAAAGTAACGTTACACTGTTCTGTGTATGTCACAAAGTAACGTTACACTGTTCTGTGTATGTCACAAACTAACGTTACACTGTTCTGTGTATGTCACAAAGTAACGTTACACTGCTCTGTGTATGTCACAAAGTAACGTTACACTGTTCTGTGTATGACACAAAGTAACGTTACATTGTTCTGTGTATGTCACAAAGTAACGTTACACTGTTCTGTGTATGTCACAAAGTAACGTTACACTGTTCTGTGTATGTCACAAAGTAACGTTACACTGTTCTGTGTATGTCACAAAGTAACGTTACACTGTTCTGTGTATGACACAAAGTAACGTTACATTGTTCTGTGTATGTCACAAAGTAATGTTACACTGTTCTGTGTATGTCACAAAGTAACGTTACACTGTTCTGTGTTCCCTAATACTGGTTCTCAAACTTTTTTCTGCCGTGACACAGTGAAGAGTGACATCCACATATAAACAACAGCATTTTAAAGATCTAAAAATAAACGTAAATGAACTTTATTGTACCCAAAGCACAAACTCCAAGATGTTCTTTACATACAGAACAACCCTGCCCCCCCCCCCTCATTTTCTCTCCCCCTCCCATTCTACTGAGTCTGTGGCTGTTTGGTCCTGTCTCCTCTACATGACAGACGTCTTGATGCTGAGATGTCTGCACTGCTGTGAGTGCCTGTCTGCTCCCATCTCCTCTCTGGTGCTGCAGGAAGTCAGGGGGTGACTAGGACTTTGTTTTGCTAATCCCACGTAGTATCCATTGGAGCATGGGGGTGAGCTAGAAAGCACACTCTCCTCCCCTTACTCTGCTGATTGGCCAGAGCACGTCCTGCAGCAGGGGGGGAGCTAGAAAGCACACTCTCCTCCCCTTACTCTGCTGATTGGCCAGAGCACGTCCTGCAGCAGGGGGGGAGCTAGAAAGCACACTCTCCTCCCCTTACTCTGATTGGCCAGAGAGTGTCCTGGAGAGCGTAAAAGCACACACTCCCCAGGGACCAACTCATGACAACCTTAGGTGTCGCGACACACTGTTTAAGAAGCGCTGCTCTAGAGTTTACGTTCATAAATAACAGTGCAAAATAAAGGTAAAGGAGCAAATATAAGGTTCTTGTTGGCAGGTCAGTGTGTTCAGGGACTGAATAGAACCTAAATATCTCTTTGCATCTATTTCTGCAGACCACCCAGATCAATCTCATCCTACTGATATATAAGGCAGCCACGTTATTAAATTTATTTATTTATTTTTAAGGCTGAATTTTTTGTTTTGTGAAGTGGCGTTTTACAATATTCATCTTAAAGTATTCTTGCTGTACAGCTTTCTATATTATTTGTAATTCCTGTTACACAGGTCTTCACACACTTATGTATGTAATGACTGGTACTGAGGGGGGAGAAGGTTAGGTGGGTTTTTTAAATACAGATGTGTTCTTATTTACCGGGCGTCCGGACGCCTTGTGGTGCGAGGCGTCCGACGTCTTTGTCGCATCACAGACTCAGCGGAAAACACCACTCAGTGTGTTAGAGACGCTGGGCTGGGACTTTAACCGCGCAGGAATTGGTTTCACCTAAGACGCAGATGAAGCACATATGGAAGTTGGCGTGAGGAAAAGTCGCGGCAGCTGCCTTTTTACATAGACTCAGTCGCACACAGATGTACAAATGTCGCAAACCAGAGTACGATCAGAGTATGCAGGCAATGTAGTCTTGTCGCTTGTATGTCTTTAATTTATGCAAGTAAGGTACACATGTTACTGTACGGGCAGATGGAGCTAGCATACGTATGGCATTTATAGCTAGAGCGGAGGTTTCTCCTACTGCTGTGCACAGATCACGGGAAACCGCTGGGGTGGCTCATGTTGTGTGTCACTCACAAATTAATGAAGTTTATCACTCGAGGGGGTAAATTTACTAAAGTGAGAGTTTTTAGAAGTGAGTTTTAAAAGTGATGTTGCCCATAGCAACCAATCAGATGCTACTTAACATTTAACTAGCACCTTCTAGAAGATAATAGCTAGAATCTGATTGGTTACTATAGGCAACATCACTTTTAAAACTCACTTCTAAAAACTCTCTTAGTAAATTTCCCCCTAGAGCTCATTATTCTTATGCTGAATTAACTTAACCAACAGTATTTGGAATCTCCTATCTCACCGGAGGAGGTGGAGGATGCTATAAAATCGCTTCCAAATAAAAAAAAACCCTGGGGGTGGTGGGGCTCCCTAGTGACTTATAGAAAGCTAATTTGGGCTGTTGTGTCCCTAAGTTACTGGAGATTTTTGTGGCTCTCTTAGAAGTGTGCTCCCTCCCTTTCTCGAGGTGTTAATGGTGGTTATACCACAGCCAGGTAAAGATCCAACATCTCCATTCTCCTATCACCCCATCGCTTTATTGGGTAATACATGAAATGATTCACCCCCGATCAGACGGGCTTTGTGCTTGGGGGATCTACTACCACTAACCTCATTTATACCTACTAACAAGTGGCTACTGATGAGATGACTGATGCTGTTGTTCTATCCCTTGCCGCCTAGCGAAGGCGTTTGACTCAGTGGAGTGGCCGTTCCTTTGGGAAACGCTATCTAGGTTTGGAGTGGGTCCACATTTTCTGGCTTGGGTCAAATGACTATGTTCTTCCCCCTGGTGCTCAGGTTACTGTCAATGGCTTTGTTACTGAGTCTTTCTTATTGTAACTGGGCGCTAGGCGGGGTCGCCCGCTGTTGTTCGTCGTTGCCGTTGAACCATTCGCATGTGGTCTGCTATTTTTGGATTAATGATTTCTTATCGGGAGGAATAAATCAGTTTGCTGACGATATGATTTTGTTAGTAACACAGATGAGATCCTCTTTACCTCCATGCTTGAGTTGATGGATAGTTTTTTTACTTTCTCCGGTATAAATCTGTTTTCCCTCTTCTCTCTGCCATGTCTACACCACCTGATTATGACTTCCCCCTGCGCTGATGTGTACAGTATAAATATGTTGGCACTCAGTAACACACTCTCCGGATGACTGACTACATTCATTTAAATCTCCATTCTCAAATTTAATTTTTGAAGGTCAATTCTCATGTCTGGCAAAATCTCCACTTTGCGCTTACGGGCCTGATAAATTTGATAAAAATAGTGATTCTGACGAAATTCTTATGTGTTGCAAATGTCTCCTATGTCTCAGTTTGCTACTATTGCCCGTTTTGTGACTTCCTTCATCTTGGGGAACAGAGGGGCTCATATAGCCTATAGGGCTCTCTGTAACGTTATAGGTTAGGGAGACTTTTATCCCTGCCGAATATGCAGCGTTATTATCTTGCTGCCCGGCTTATGCACCTACATGAATGGGTAACACTGATAGAATGATGAACTGGGCCTCAGGCTCTCCTCGCCAGGGCTGGTTGGAGGCGTTCTCTGTTGCTAAACTCCTCTTTTCTGTGTGCCCTCTTACTACAACAGGCACGTATGGTCTGGATTGCTGTGGATAAGCTTTCGGGCGGCTATGCATTTGACCCGTGTCCTACGCTTGTCTGGAAACTTTGCTCTACCGGAGCTACGTAAGCTTGAGGGTGGTTCTGTTTTGTTGTCTTATGGAAATTATGCTGTAGGTCATGTATATCATAATGGGGTCTTGCATTCCTTTGCAAATTTTCTTCATTTGCTCTCTGTGCACAGTGGGGGAGAGATGCCCCCGATATTTCTGAATCTCCGGTATTATTGCTAGTCTGTACCCTCTCTAGTCGAAAGTCCATTTCTCAGGCTTATTCCTCTCTCTTATCTCACTCTGAGGCTGTGCATCCTTAGATCTCAATGAGATTCCGACCTGGGTGTTTTGACAAATAGAGTGGGGATTCCTGTTGGATTCTCCCTGGGCCACTGCCGCGTATGCCAGGTATCAGCAGATTCAGCTTTCTATTTACATAGGGGTTTACGGGACTCCTGTTCGACTTCAGAGCTTTGGGGGATCGTCCCCTGATACCTGATCCTAAATGTCCAGGCTCCTTTGCTGGTTTCAGGTATTTGCTGGTTTTGGGCATTTGCTCTGGTCCTGTCCCCAGGTTGCCTCTTCTGGTCCTGAGTTGTTGCATTTATTCAGGCCCACTGGCATTCCCCTGCTAGATCCCTGTTGGTCTCATCCTGGTGGATTTTCTTAACTCCTCTCTCCAATTAAATGTTAATCTTTTAGCTTTAGCCCGTGTATGCATTGCCTGAGCCTGGATGGCTTCTGATCCTCCTCCTTTTCTCATAGGTGGCCCTTGGTCAATGCTACTATCTCGCATAGATCATTTTATTTATCTTAAGCAGAAATGTCCACTTAAATTTGACAGAGGTTCGGCCCTCAGGCAGTCTTCTATATATGCTATTGAGCCTCCACCACATTGAGTGCCACTTGGGTTGCGCCTACTTGGGTGCCCATGTCAGTCTTGTAACATTTTTATTATTATTGGTGTTTTAATCCACTAATATGGATTTTGTTTTTGGTGCTTTTTTTTTACTCCTGATAAGGAATAACTCAGTTATCTTTAGACAGATTCTGCCTGCTCCTTCCTGAAATACGTCTTCTATTGTGTATACCTATGCTCGTGTGTTCTCCCTATCGTGTTCATTTTATCCGTTTTACTTTTTGTATTTTGTTTCTGTTTATTGATGTCTTTATTTTTTTTTGTTCTTTGAAAATATTCAATAAAAATACCCGATTTAAAAAAAAAAAAATGCATGTTTTGAGCTAAAAAGACTCGAGTGGCACGGGACCTGGCACGCCGAAAGGGGCTATTGGGCATGACTGACGCAACAGTAAGAAAGGACACATCTGTACCGTTAAATCAAAGGTCATAAATTTACGTACTGTGTATCTTCAATTAAAATCAGTGGCAGACAACTGGGCGGCTCTGCATGTGTTGTGGAACTAGCAGTCCCAGCATGCCCTGCCATGGTCTACAGCCATTGAAGGCTCCCATATAACCGGAAAAAAAAAAAGTTTTGTGTACTGTGTAGCATCTGTATTTATACACTAATGGCTTCTTGTCTGCCTTTTTTCCCATTCAGCAACTAGTTTTCAACTCTGTGACAAACTGCTTGGGGCCTCGCAAGTTCCTACACAGCGGGAAACTGTACAAGGCGAAGAGCAACAAGGAGTTATATGGTTTTCTCTTCAATGACTTCCTCCTGCTGACACAGGTCATCAAACCGCTGGGCTCCTCGGGGACCGACAAAGTGTTCAGCCCCAAGTCCAACCTCCAGTACAAAATGTACAAGACGGTGAGTGAGGGCTGGTGGCGGGCAGGGAGAGGATAGTGTTACTACTTGGTTAAAAAGCAATAAAGGAATTGCGAGCCCTGATTTAAAAGCCGCTGTGCCATGGTAGTATATTTCATTATTTTTTTCATTTTGCCCCTTACTGAATTTCACACCAGTCACCAGTCGCAGACTTCAGTACATATCAGCCTGCTGTTACGGCCGTACTGTGAGCCAGAGCAGTCACTGGACAGTTTGTCGGTGACCATTAATGTGTGTAGTGTTACTACACCAGTACATCAGCCAGTTCCCAGCCTGTATAACATTACAGAAAGTGATGTCATCAGACCGATGAACAGTCTGCTGGTTACACAGAATTTATTAAATTTTCCACCATCCAATGCCAGGCCAACCTGTGGCTCTCCAGCTGTTGTGAAACTGCAAGTCCCAGCATACCCTTCCACCAATCAGCTGGTGAAGCATGCTGGGACTTACAACAGCTGGAGAGCCACAGGTTGGCCAGGCCTGTTCTTATGCCATATCTCTACCGTGATTATTTCGATATAACAGGGCTCGACAAATCCCGGGGACCAGGTCGCCATGGCTACCAGATTTTGCTGCCTGGCTACTAGATTTTGCAGTGAGGGAGGAAGCAGATCCTCATCAGCTCCGGTGGAGATTTGTGCCTATAGTATTGCGGTGTTCATATCATGCACAGGAGTGCATGTGCTGAGTGTCGCCTGCGGTGACTGCTGTGACTCTGTCCGTACCGGCCTGCACTGATGACGCCTCTCCATCCTGGCCTGCTCTGACCCTGCTGTCTGTCCCAGTCTACGCTGATCCTCCTGTACGTCCCAGCTGTCTACTGTCTCCTATCTCCGTCTGCATAGAGCTCTTAGAGCTCTCTGGTAGTAGGGTCTATGCGTGGCCAGGGATTGCGGAGCAGCTTCAGAGGGATAGTGGTGTGACCACGAGGGTAGGGGGGTTCTGTTGTACTTTCTGGCACCATTGTTTTATGTGAAATGTGGTCAGTTATTACTGGAGGGTGGAGCAGGGGAGCTGTGTAGAGCAGTGAAGGGGCCTCCATTTGACTGTATCCATTCAACTGCAACCATTTAGTAGACTAGTATAGTGTGTATAACACACAGCTATGCTCCTTACTCACTCCTGTAATTTATTTGGGGGGGGTGGCTCCTACACTTTCATCCTGGCTCCTAGATTTTAGAAAAATTTGTCAAGCCCTGCGATATATAATCATACCCAGCTGCTCGGTGTCCTATGACTTACACACACATATATAGGTAACCATATTAGATTCAGAGGAATCGATTTAGTCAGCCACGAACGTGTCTGAGTGTGTACATGCAATACTTACGGTAGCCCTCATAGATGTACCATAGTGTTGCATGGAGTGAGATGGGGGCAAGTTGTTGTGCTGTTGCCAGAATTTCCCCACTGTTGCAGCAGAACATCGTCCCGCTCACGGCTAATTGAACCGACCCCCCCGTAGAACACTAATGTTATCAGATGAAAGATATCTGTGCTTAACATACCATCACCTACCATTGCTGCAGCCTATTTTCCTGAATGAAGTGCTGGTGAAGCTACCCACAGACCCATCGGGGGACGAGCCCATCTTCCACATCTCTCACATTGACCGGGTGTACACGCTTCGTTCAGAGAGCATAAATGAGAGGTGAGCGTTGCACATACATGTATTGCTGTGTGTAGCTGGCAGGGACGCTGTGAAGACCTCTAGCAGCGATGTGTAGGACTGTTACTGGGATAACCATTATACTTCTGCATTCTTTATAGCAGTGCACCCTTTATAAATGCACCTGGGGTACACAGCTATTGTTCTGTGCTATTATTTGTCCAATCAATATGGTATACAATGTATTGCCATCAATGGGTATCTATATGCCCCATGGTTTTATCTGTAACAACTGGAAATGAGTACTGGGATGTGACTTATATGCCAGATAAATACTATGTCACTATCCTTGTTGTTACCCATATATGGGAATCCGCAGAGTCACCTGTTTGTTCGCTGTCATAGGGCTACAGGCATCGGGCGACTGATGATGAATCTGTAATTTGTAATATCTGGTTATGACTAGATGCTTGGAGATTATATTCTGAGCTTTAATGTTACATTGATTAAAAAGAAAACTCCATGAAAAAGTTTTGTTTTTAATGACAACCCTCATCCCCTTACACCACAGTCGTCAGACCACAGAACCATAGGGACACTGTGCTGTGACCCATACAAATGGTCGACAATGATTTGGTCGACACGGCAAAAGGCCGACGGGTTCAAAGGGTGACATGGAAATTGTCAACAATTTTTTTTTTTTTTTGGATAGGGTTAGAGTTACCCACTTACCGGTGGGTTAGGGACTTACCGGAGGGTTAAGGTTATACACTAGGAGGGAAGGTTAAGGTTTGGCACTAAGAAGGACGTTTAGGGTTAGGCACTAGGAAGTACGGTTAGGCTTAGGCACTAGGAAGTACGGTTAGGCTTAGGCACTAGGAAGTACGGTTAGGGTTAGGCACTAGGAAGTACGGTTAGGCTTAGGCACTAGGAAGTACGGTTAGGGTTAGGCACTTACCCCCGACGGTTACGGTTAGGCACTTACCCCCGACGGTTAGGGTTATGCACTAGGAAGGATGGTTAAGGTTAGGCACTAGGAAAGACGGTTAGGGTTAGGCACTAGGAAGGACGGTTAGGGTTAGGCACTTATCCCGAAGGTTAAGGTTAGGCACTAGGAAGGACGGTTAGGGTTAGGCACTAGGAAGTACGGTTAGGGTTAGGCACTAGGAAGTACGGTTAGGGTTAGGCTCTAGGAAGGACGGTTAGGGTTAGGCACTTACCCCGACGGTTAGGGTTAGGCACTTACCCCCGACGGTTAGGGTTAGGCACTTACCCCCGACGGTTAGGGTTAGGCACTTACCCCCGACGGTTAGGGTTAGGCCCTTACCCCCGACGGTTAGGGTTAGGCCCTTACCCCCGACGGTTAGGGTTAGGCCCTTACCCCCGACGGTTAGGGTTAGGCCCTTACCCCCGACGGTTAGGGTTAGGCCCTTACCCCCGACGGTTAGGGTTAGGCCCTTACCCCCGACGGTTAGGGTTAGGCCCTTACCCCCGACGGTTAGGGTTAGGCCCTTACCCCCGACGGTTAGGGTTAGGCCCTTACCCCCGACGGTTAGGGTTAGGCCCTTACCCCCGACGGTTAGGGTTAGGCCCTTACCCCCGACGGTTAGGGTTAGGCCCTTACCCCCGACGGTTAGGGTTAGGCCCTTACCCCCGACGGTTAGGGTTAGGCCCTTACCCCCGACGGTTAGGGTTAGGCACCAAGTTTATAATTAGGGTGAAGATTTACCATTTCCTTTTGTACCTGTCGACTTTTTATACTGTCTAACTTTTGTCATGTCGACCTTTTGTATCACACCTGCCTGTAGTTTAGCTGTCACAGGACATGATGGCTGCAATGTGCATGTGATCAGGACATGGACATATAATATAAGTTATGCGTGACTTTCTCTCCATCAGGACAGCATGGGTGCAGAAAATTAAAGCTGCCTCAGAGTTATACATAGAGACTGAGAAAAAGAAAAGGGAGAAAGCGTATTTGGGTAAGTCTCTTATATTTATTATTCATATAGAAATAAATATTCAGGATCCAGTAAGCTCCGCTGATTCCCACCGGCCGTGCCCCGTGGTGTTATCTGTAACAACTGGAAATAAGTAATGGGATGTGAATACATTATGTCCCTATCCTTGTTGTTACCAATATATGGGAATCCGCAGAGTCACCTGTTTGTTCTTTTTTAACAGTTCGCTCTCAAAGGGCTACAGGCATCGGGCGACTGATGGTGAATATTGTAGAAGGCATCGAATTGAAACCCTGCAGGTCACATGGTAAGAAATGCGGTACTCTCAAGCATGAGGGTTCAGTGGTCATCCATGCAGTGGAGAATTTATCGGTGTGCCCTGAATAATATAGATGCTTATGGAGCTGTTATTATATGTGTGAGCTGCTTGTAATGAAGCCCTGTATGCAGGCAGCAGGTACAACTCACAGAATGTCCAGGAGACGCCTGAATTTCTGTGAGGTGTCTCTGATTCCCAGGACAGCTAGGAACCCACCCAGATCCCAGTCACTGCCCTATGGAAGTGGGAGGAGCCTGATGAAGCAATTTCTTGTGAATTGTGCCACTATGGTCCCTCCCCCTATCATAGATGGACGAGGCCATGACACAATTTGCCTTGCCATGCCCCCTTGGATCTGGCACTTGGACCTGCCCTCTGGGATCTCCTGCAGTGGCTGGTATCTAAGGTATAAAGCTGTGCTTTATACTTTAGAACTGGGCACGAGATGTGACTGGGGGGATGTAAATGCTCAGTATATCTGTATTCATAGAGTTGTGTTTATTATCCTGTCCAGGGAAGAGCAATCCATACTGCGAGATCACAATGGGTTCCCAGTGTCATATCACCAAAACCATTCAGGACACATTAAACCCCAAGTGGAATTCCAATTGCCAATTCTTTATCAAGGACCTGGAACAGGACGTTCTCTGTATCACCGTCTTCGAGAGGGATCAGTTTTCTCCAGACGGTCAGTGCTCAGCATACAGGGGCAAATATACTGGGATACTCCCTGGGACCTATATACTGGGAAATCAACACTCACTGGGATATATATATATATACTGGGAAATATATACTCACTGGGAAATCAATACTGACCGGGACGAATATACTGGGATAGCGATAAAAACTGGGACAGTGATACTCACTGAGACATATATACTGAGAGAACAATACTCACCCTGACATATATACTGGGACAGCGCTACTCACTGGGACATATATACTGGGACAGCGATACAGAATGGGTAATATATACTGGGACAGCAATATTCCCTGGGACATTTACTGGGACAGCAGTACAGACTGGGACATATATACTGGGATGCAATACTCGCTGGGTCATATTTACTGGAAGAGTAACACTTGCTGGGTCATATATACTGGGTGAGCAATACTCGTGGGGGACATATACAGTGCATCCGGAAAGTATTCACAGCGCGTCACTTTTTCCACATTTTATTATGTTACAGCTTTATTCTAAAATGCAATAAATTCATTTTTGTCCTCAAAATTCTACACACAATACCCCATAATGACAATGTGTAAAAAGTTTTTTTTAGATTTTTGCAAATTTAATAAAAAAACGAAATCACATGTACGTAAGTATTCACAACCTTTGCTCAGTACTTTGTTGATGCACCTTTGGCAGCAATTACAGCCTCAAGTCTTTTTGAATATGATGCTACAAGCTTGGCATACCTATCTTTGGGCAGTTTCGCCCATTCCTCTTTGCAGCACCTCTCAAGCTCCATCAGGTTGGATGGGAAGCATCGCTGCACAGCCATTTTCAGATCTCTCCAGAGATGTTCAATTGGATTCAAGTTTGGGCCACTCAAGGACATTCACAGAGTTGTCCTGGAGCCACTCCTTTGATATCTTGCCTGTGTGCTTAGGGTCGTTGTCCTGCTGAAAGATTAACCGTCGCCCCAGTCTGAGGTCAAGAGCGCCCTGGAGCAGGTTTTAATCCAGGATGTGTCTGTACATAGCTGCATTCATCTTTCCCTCTATCCTGACTAGTCTCCCAGTACCTGCTGCTGAAAAACATCCCCACAGCATGATGCTGCCACCACCATGCTTCACTGTAGTGATGGTATTGGCCTTGTGATGAGCGGTTCCTTTTTTCCTCCAAACAGAACGCCTGACATTCATGCCAAATAGTTCAATCGTTGTCTCTCATGGTCTGAGAGTCCTTCAGGTGCATTTTGGCCAACTCCAGGTGGGCTGCCATGTGC
This sequence comes from Taudactylus pleione, assembly GCA_031769625.1. Lineage (NCBI taxonomy): Eukaryota > Metazoa > Chordata > Amphibia > Anura > Myobatrachidae > Taudactylus > Taudactylus pleione. The sequence continues at coordinate 1,107,130 of JAUIMM010001084.1, forward strand.
TTTTTTACTAAGGAGTGGCTTCTGTCTGGCCACTCTACCATACAGGCCTGATTGGTGGATTCCTGCAGAGATGGTTGTCCTTCTGGTAGGTTCTCGTCTCTCCACAGAGCAATGCTGTAGCTCTGACAGAGTGACCATCGGGTTCTTGGTCACCTCCCTGACTAGGGCCCTTCTCCCCCTATCGCTCAGTTTAGACGGACAGCCAACTCTAGGAAGAGTACTGGTGTTCCGAACTTCTTTCATTTATGGATGATGGAGGCCACTGTGCTCATTGGGACCTTCAAAGCAGCATATTTTCTGTACCCTTCCCCAGATTTGTGCCTCGAGACAATAATGTCTCGGAGGTCTACAGACAATTCCTTGGACTTCATGCTTGGTTTGTGCTCTGACATGCACTGTCAAGTGTGGGACTTTATATAGACAGGTGTATGCCTTTCAAAATAATATCCAATCAACTGAATTTACCACAGGTGGACTCCAATTAAGCTGTAGGAACATCTCACGGATGATCAGTGGAAACAGGATGCACCTGAGCTCAATTTTGAGCTTCATGGCAAAGGCCGTGAATATTTATGTACATGTGATTTCTTAGTGTTTTTTTTTTTTAGTAAATTTGCAAAAATCTCAAAAAAACTTTTTACACGTTGTTATTATGGGGTATTGTGTGTAGAACGTTGAGGACAAAAATGAATTTATTCCATTTTGAAATAACAAAATGTGGAAAAAGTGATGCACTGTATACTGGGGCAGCGATACAGACTGGGACATATATACTGGGACAGCAATATTCCCCGGGGACATATATACTGGGACAGCGATACAGAATGGGTTATATATACTGGGACAGCAATACAGAATGGGTTATATATATTGGGATAGCAATACAGACTGGGACATATATACTGGGACAGAAATTCTTGCTGGGACAGCGATACAGAATGGGTTATATATACTGGGACAGTAATATTCCCTGGGACATATATAGTGGGACAGCAATACAGACTGGGACATATATAGTGGGACAGCAATACTCACTGGGTCATATATACTGGGAGAGCAATACTTGCTGGGACATATATTCTGGGGCAGTGATTCAGACTTGGACATATATTGTATAATGGCACAGAGATACTCACTGAGACATGTACAGTATTGGCAGTTGTGGAAAAAATGCTGCAAAGTAAGAATGCTTTGAAAAATAGAAGTGTTAATAGTTTATTTTTATCAATTAACAAAATGCTAAGTAAATGAACAGAAGAGAAATCTAAATCAAATCAATATTTGGTGTGACCGCCCTCTGCCTTCAAAACAGCATCGATTCTTCTAGGTACACTTGCACGGTTTTTGAAGGAACTCGGCAGGGAGGTTGTCCAAACATCTTGGGAGAACTAACCACAGATCTCCTGTGGATGTAGGCCTGCTCAAATCCTTCTGTCTCTTAATGTAATCCCAGACAGACTCGATGATGTTGAGATCAGGGCTCTGTGGGGGCCATATCATCACTTCCAGGACTCCTTGTTCTTCTTTATGTTGAAGATCGTTCTTAATGACATTGGCTGTATGTTTGGGTTTGTTGTCCTGTTGCAGAATACATTTGGAACCAATCAGATGCCTTCCTGATGGTATTGCATGATGGATAAGTACCTGCCTGTATTTCTTAGTATTGAGAACACCATTAATCCTGACCAAATCCCCAACTCCATTTGCTGAAATGCATCCCCAAACTTGCAAGGAACCTCCACCATGCTTCACTGTTGCCTGCAGAGACTAATTAATGTAACCCCTCTCCAACCCTTCACAAACAAACTGCCTTCTGTTACAGCCAAATATTCAGACTCATCAGTCCAGAGCACCTGCTGCCATTTTTTGCACCCCAGTTCCTATGTTTTCGTGCATAGTTGAGTCGCTTGGCCTTGTTTCCATGTTGAAGGTATGGCTTTTTGGCCGCAACTCTTCCATGAAGACCACTTCTGACCAGACGTCTCCGAACAGTACATGGGTGTACCTGGGTCCCACTGGTTTCTACAAGTTCTGAGCTAATGGCACTGCTGGACATCTTCCGATTTGGAAGGGAAGTAAGCATGATGTGTCTTTCATCTGATGCACCAAGTTTCCTTGGCCGACCACTGAGTCTACGGTCCTCAATGTTGCCCGTTTCTTTGTGCTTCTTCAACAGAGCTTGAACAGCACATCTTGCAACCCCAGTCTGCTTTGAGATCTGTGCATGGGAGAGACCTTGGTGATGCAGTATAATTACCTTGTGTCTTGTTGCTGTGCTCAGCCTTCCCATGGTGTATGATCTGTGACATGAAACTGTCTTCCACACCCTCATCTTTGTAACAGAGTTTGGCTGTTCCTCACCCAGTTTTAGGCCTCCTACACAACTGTTTCTGTTTCAACGGTGTTTCAACCTACATGAAAATGATGATCATTATCACCTGTGTGGTATGACTGGTTAATCATATACCTGACTATAATTCTACAAAATCCCTGACTGTGTGCAAGTGTACCTAGAAGACTTTATGCTGTTTTGAAGGCAAAGGGTGATCACACCAAATATGTATTTGATTTAGATTTCTCTTCTGTTCATTCACTTTGCGTTTTATTGATGAAAAATAATCTATAGTCTATTTTTGAAAGCATCCTTAGTTTGCAGCAATTTTTCCACACATGCCGAAAACTTTTGCACAGTAATGTATACTGGGACAGCAATACTCACTGAGACAGATACTCATTCATATATATTTTGGGACAAAGATATCACTGGGGCATATATACAGGGACAGCAATACTCACTTGGGCATATATCATTGGACAGTTGTACAGACTGGGACATATACTGTAAACTGGGACAGCGTTACTCACTGGGACATATACTGGGACATCTTTACTCACTGGGACATATACTGTATACTGGGACAGCATTACTCACTGGGACATATACTGTTTACTGGGACAGCGTTACTCACTGGGACATATACTGTTTACTGGGACAGCGTTACTCAGTGGGTCATATATTGTATACTGGGACAGCGTTGCTCACTGGGACATATACTGTATACTGGGACAGCATTACTCACTGGGACGTATACTGGGACAGCGTTACTCACTGGGACGTATACTGGGACATCATTACTCACTGGGACATATACTGTATACTGCAACAGCGTTACTCACTGGGACATATACTGGAACAGCGTTACTCACTGGGACATATACTGTTTACTGGGACAGCGTTACTCACTGGGACATATACTGTATACTGGGACATCATTACTCACTGGGACATATACTGTATACCGGGACAGCATTGCTCACTGGGACATATACTGTATACCGGGACAGCGTTACTCACTGGGACGTATACTGTATACCGGGACAGCATTACTCACTGGGACATATACTGTTTACTGGGACAGCGTTACTCACTGGGACATATACTGTTTACTGGGACAGCGTTACTCAGTGGGTCATATATTGTATACTGGGACAGCGTTGCTCACTGGGACATATACTGTATACTGGGACAGCATTACTCACTGGGACGTATACTGGGACAGCGTTACTCACTGGGACGTATACTGGGACATCATTACTCACTGGGACATATACTGTATACTGCAACAGCGTTACTCACTGGGACATATACTGTATACTGGAACAGCGTTACTCACTGGGACATATACTGTTTACTGGGACAGCGTTACTCACTGGGACATATACTGTATACTGGGACATCATTACTCACTGGGACATATACTGTATACCGGGACAGCATTGCTCACTGGGACATATACTGTATACCGGGACAGCGTTACTCACTGGGACGTATACTGTATACCGGGACAGCGTTACTCACTGGGACGTATACTGTATACCGGGACAGCGTTACTCACTGGGACGTATACTGTATACCGGGACAGCGTTACTCACTGGGACGTATACTGTATACCGGGACAGCGTTACTCACTGGGACGTATACTGTATACCGGGACAGCGTTACTCACTGGGACGTATACTGTATACCGGGACATCGTTACTCACTGGGACGTATACTGTATACCGGGACAGCGTTACTCACTGGGACGTATACTGTATACTGGGACAGCATTACTCACTGGGACGTATACTGGGACAGCGTTACTCACTGGGACGTATACTGGGACATCATTACTCACTGGGACATATACTGTATACTGCAACAGCGTTACTCACTGGGACATATACTGTATACTGGGACAGCGTTACTCACTGGGACATATACTGTTTACTGGGACAGCGTTACTCACTGGGACATATACTGTATACTGGGACATCATTACTCACTGGGACATATACTGTATACCGGGACAGCATTGCTCACTGGGACATATACTGTATACCGGGACAGCATTGCTCACTGGGACATATACTGTATACCGGGACAGCGTTACTCACTGGGACGTATACTGTATACCGGGACAGCGTTACTCACTGGGACGTATACTGTATACCGGGACAGCGTTACTCACTGGGACGTATACTGTATACCGGGACAGCGTTACTCACTGGGACGTATACTGTATACCGGGACAGCGTTACTCACTGGGACGTATACTGTATACCGGGACAGCGTTACTCACTGGGACGTATACTGTATACCGGGACAGCGTTACTCACTGGGACGTATACTGGGACATCGTTACTCACTGGGACGTATACTGTATACTGGGACAACAGTACTCACTGGGACATATACTATATACTGGGACAGCTATATTCACAGGGACAGCAATAATCACTGGGACATATATACCGGAACAGAGATACTCACTGGGACATATATACCGGAACAGAGATACTCACTGGGACATATATATACCGGAACAGAGATACTCACTGGGACATATATATACTGGAACAGAGATACTCACTGGGACATATATATACCGGAACAGAGATACTCACTGGGACATATATATGCAAGGACAATGATACTCAATCTACTTTGACCCTTTGCAATGTGATTCACCACTGGTCTTGATGTAGGTTCTCTGCTCATAGTCTTGGCTGTAGTAATGAGGTTCATTTAAAGTTCTTCTTGAATTAAATATTACCAATGAGTCCCCAAATGTAACACGTTCTCCTGTTTCAGACTTTCTGGGGCGGACGGAAATCCGAGTTGCAGACATAAAGAAAGACCAGGGCTCAAAGGGTCCAGTCACGAAGTGTCTGCTCCTACACGAAGTCCCCACAGGGGAGATAGTGGTCAGGCTGGACTTGCAGTTGTTTGACGAACCCTAGGAAGAATGGCGCGCACCCGTGTCCTCCCCTCTACAGCGAGCGGCTCCACGGATCTGCCACGGCGGCTTGTTGCCATTCCTGGATCTAACATCTCCCTTTTATCAGAGATTTTTAATTGAAATTGTCATTTTCTAAGAAAATTTCTGTGTTTTATATGTGGGACTTCATGTTAGGTTTTAGGGTATTGTTTTTTGCTTCCGGATACACACGACCTTTGCTGTGATCGATAGACCGTTATCATTTGAAAAGAAATGGTTGCGTTCCAGGTTTGGGGAGGGTTCATTCAAATGTTAGACAGCGCATGACACTATCAGTCCCAGCAAGCTGGCAGCTGGCAAGGTATGCTGGAACTTGTAGTTCTACAAAATCTGGGTAGTCGTGGTTTGCCTGATGCATTGAGGATCCTGAGGATATTTGACCAAAATAAATCCGAGACCAAGGCCAGATAAACATTCAGTTATTCCAAGGAACAGACTAGGAACAAATAGTTTTTCTCCTTTCCACAAATTCTCAGAAACCTTTTGAGTTGCAGTTTTAGCCTGGTGCTGGGAAAAAGACTACAGTCCATACATTAAACAGGAGCGTTCTCTGCAGGCCGAGGGGTTAGAGGACAGGGGACTGCGGTGTCGGACTGTGAGTAGGGGGCCGGCAGGTGCTGCGAATGTCATGTAGAAGGTGAATAAGCAAACACTTGGGTTTTTTTTTTCAATTTATCTCATGTAATGAATCCATGCGAGTAGAGTGTTTTAAAACAGCTAATCAGGTATTCGCTTTCATTAGTCTGGAGATACTAGATTACTGAGAGCTGGAATCCGATTGGATACTGTTTGGGGTTACAGAACATTGCTGCTGTTTGTGCTGTCCTATTATATAAGCACCTTAGTCATCTACATATTTCCTTCTAGCTTATCTTAAAGAAGATGATATTCTAAACATTGTTAAATTAATCTCCAAGTTAATGATAACCATATTTTTTTTTTCTACTCCATGTTACAATTTTTTTTCTTCTATCATACAAATTCCCCTGACAAAGGCAGGCCGGACACTCCTGTAGACACTAATGGCTAAAGCAGCTTTACTAAGTCTTTTATTTCCACCAGAAGGCAGCAAAGGAAAAATTAATGATGATTTGCAACTTATATTATTATTATTTGGATGATATGATAAAAATTAGGTGGATCATCCTTTTAAGTTTCATCTATAGCAGGGCCGAAACTAAGATATCTGTCACCCGGTGCAAGGCAGCAATTTTGCGCCCCCCTCCCTTCCCGTACCTGGATTTTGTCCTTGCTCCTCCATAAGGTAGTGCATTACTCAGACGTCCCTGGTTCCATGCTCGTTGCCATGGGGTTCCATGCTCGTTTCCAGGGGGGTTTATGCTAGTTGCCAGGGGGGTTTGAAGGGAGAAGATGCAGCTCTCAGCATCCTCTCCCTGCAGCGCCAGCGTTCCCGGCACTTCCGGGAACGCTGTGTGCATTGCGCTCTGCTAACAGACACTAGAGGTCCAGTAGGACCTCTAGCATCTGTCTCTTCCTTGGCGGCGGCCATTTTTTGATGCCCGTTTTCAGCAGAGTCCATGCGGACGGCTAGTCCGCATGGAATCTGCTGAAAACGACCATCCAAAAATGGCCGCCGCCAAGGAAGAGACAGACACTAGAGGTCCAGTAAGGACCTCTAGCATTAGTCTCCTCTTCAGCGGCGGCCATTTTCAGATGGCAGAGTCTGCATTTTCACCCCCCCGCGATTCCCTCCCGGTGCACGTGCACCTCTAGCCCCCCCCTAGTTGCGGCCCTGTCTATAGTCATTCTGAAGCAGCCACTAATAGATTTTAGTCATCTGTCCTTCAAACGTCTGACCTCTGAACAATGTATTGTGTTCTGTGTTTTACAGTTTTCCGTTTTCCGTCTGTTTTTGCTCTGACTCGTGCATTTGTTAGCACTTTCTTAAGAGGCAGTTTTGCAATGTATATATTAATTTTATACCCCATAGTTTATTTACCCTTGGGTGGGCCGTAAACCTATTGCTGTAATGTATTGTGTGCAGAAACAGTCTTTTATGCTCATAATGTGGTACGAAATATGGTAAATGACTAGTGGCCGAAACACAGCATTCCAGCCGTGTAGGCGGCGCCAAAACCTCTTGTAGACGGTACAGCTGTGCATTTAGCGGTACTTCTAGTTACAACGATTAAGCCATTTTATACAGATGACACTTTGGCTTCTGAAAGTCATGTGATAAATCTTTATTTACATTTAGGGACGTATAAATAATAGGGGGACACATAAATAATAGGGGGCTGTATGAACAGGACTTCAGAATATGTGGTATTTAGGGTAATACACGCATACATAAGAGGCAAATATAATAAATGAGCCACTGATGACATTGAGACTTACATTTCTCCAGGCTGGGGCGGCCAATAGCTACCATGGGCAGGCCATGTTTTCAGGGATCTCCGCCTTTGAATGAATTTTATTATAAGAAGGTCAGAATTTACCTGAAATATTCTTACAGGAATCTGCAAAACACGTCCTGTAGGGGGCAGATTGGGAGAGGGGTAAGAAATCGGTGCAGTAGGTTAGTGGTTCTGGATCCTGTCCTTAGGGCTGACCCAGCTTGAAGCACAGGTGGAATAAGTAATGCCCTAACAGTCTGTTATATCCACTTCTCCTGGGAGATGATCCGCTAACTGATGGATGAGACTATGCTGAAGGTCTAGAAGGAATATAGTTCATATTTGACCAGATGCTCTTGGGCTTACAGTGCATTTGTCCATTGTATTGAGCTCCTGCAAATTCAATTAAAATATTTCTTTTTATAAAGATTAATCCTCTATTTTGTGAAAATCTTAACCCAGAGTGTATGTACAGCAGAGATCTAGGGGTCTATTTACTAAGCAGTGTTGGGAGACAGAGTGAAAAGTGATAAGGTGCCAGCCAATCAGCTCCCAACTGTCATCTCACAGGCTGTGTTTGAAAAATGACAGTTGGGAGCTGATTGGCTGGCACCTTATCACTTTTCACTCTGTCTCCTAACACTGCTTAGTAAATAGACCCTAGAGAGGCACTTGAATAGGACAGCATTGTTCTGTGGAGCGGCTTAAAAGGGTTTTAGTAGTCATTTGATTTAAAAATGGACTTTTAATATCAATCCTACCTCAACTTATTTAGTTTACTCTGCATCACTTCCAAATCCGTCCTTTTGATATAATGCATTAGTACTTCTCATTTCCATTGACCTGCATACAGTACATTTTTATACAGCTGCAGGATATGTAGATAATTACTTATGACAGAGCGTGGTTGACCATTTCCAGCCCTAGGGAAAACTTGAGTGGAATTCAAGTGCTGCCCTTGTTAACAAAGTCGGGACTTTCTACGGTTTCTACTGTTTTTCAATGTATGCAGCCATTTTGTCGAAACCAGTGTTATCAGGTATTAAGCACTTTCCCTTATCACCTTCTTGCATTGATGATGATACAGGTTCCTAGTGAATATATATAGGATGAATAATAATAGGTATTTGCTTTGCCCAAATAATTGCAATCTCCATATTATGTGGCTGATGAGTCCATTTTAAAAGCCCAGATATATAAACTGTGCACAGCCTTAACTAAGGATATTCCAAGGAATAGGCCACATTGTGTATAAAATCTTATCACTGTTTATTTAAACCTATTCCTTCCCTCTGTGTATTTTAAGTTCCTTTTTAGCCCTAGATTTCTTAAAGTGTACGAGCCGTCTGCATGTGGTCAGCCATTTTGTAGGCTGACTATTGAATTAAGCTGTCGATTTACTTTTGGCTAGTGACATCTCTGAGGTTTGAGGTAAAGAGAGACTCATGCTGTTGCTAGCGTCTATAGACGTCATAAATATTTTGCCTACAAAATGGCTGCTTCCAACGTAGTTATGCCACAAGTCCACTTTATTTGAACTCCCGAATTACACCAAGAAATAGAATTATCAAGGGGAAACTATAATGCGTCCGATGTCGGGTATTTTAATATTGTAATTTATTTTTTACCATTTCTATACACCACACTTTATATACATATGCCATACATTTATCAGGTCACAGCACCGTGTAATAATTATTTCCACATCATTCCTGAAATTATTTAAGTATTTTACCTCATGATGCGGTTACCACATGGGTCATAACACACAGCAGCTAATCACATACCAAATGTGATTTGCGGCTAAAGCTTACAGATTATTTGAGGAGCTGATGATAAGCCATCCTGTCTTTGCTTCTTTGGTCATCTATTTGTCAGCAAAAGAGTCTATTCTTTTCACTGCCAAAACATATTGTATTGATTGTGTTGTTTTATAGAAATATTGATAGATTTATCTTACTAATGTATCTGCCGTCTACATGTAATGAAGGTGGCCATTTTGTAGACGTGAACAAGAACTGAGTCGTGGAAATGCAGCCAATTAGCTCTCTAGAAATTGGCAAATCCCCTGGGGGCATTCATGCGTCCTGACTCATTGATATCACCGTTTCCTAGTGATTTAATCTGCATTTCCATAGCTTATTGGTTCCCCGTACAAAATGGCTCCCACCTTTATGTGTTAGAAGACAGATTGTAACATGTATGCTGGAAAGTGCAGTGACTCCTTTTACAGGAAACCTGTTTTAGCTGTGAAAGTCTTAATTAACAGCAGCTACAATAATTTAATTCAGCAAGTGGCAACTCTCAGTACCCCAGATGTGGCCCAATTGCTGAAGACCCTTAGTTGCCATGACTGTCTGTTTCTGTTTTATAGCATTGACATAGTTTATTGGATAGACTACTGAATACTGCCGTAGAGTCTGATGTTTAATTTATTGACATTTAATATGGTACGTGTGTTTTACTATGGTACGTATGCCACTACGGCAATCCTTTATATGCCTATAGGCAATACCATATTTTGTTAATAATAGTCCTGAGTGGACATTTGCCATTGCACAAATTGCTTAACATATAAATCAGGCTTAGGTGACCTGTGGCTCTGAAGATGTTGTTAAAATCCAAGTTCCGGGGCATGCTGTGAATTGTAGTTCAACAACATAATAAGAATCACAGGAAACCTGCCTGTGACTATAGCAGATGTGGGAGAGACATTCCTACAGACCACTGTAATATAATTGCATTTTGAAACATTATAGAGGTTTCAAAAGCATCAGAGTTTACATTTCATACTTAAATATTTTAGTGTTTATTTATTAGGGACGGTGTTGAATATTGCACTCACCGGAGAGCGCTGTTTTGTTGTTTTCCAGAAGAAATTCTCTTGTAATACATTTGGTCAAATTTAAGGGAATTATTTTAACTTAGCATGTGTTTGTTACCTATTTCAGGTTTATACCGTCAAAGTATTTTGTTTCATTTTAAAAAGTTGCAGTTCTGCTTTCTCGGCCACGTTTTACCGCCTGCAAGCCAGAGAGGAAATGTGTTTGGCATCTCTGGCAGCCATGTTGTTGGAGACCATATAGCGAGACTGTTGCACATTTGTGTCACAGTATTCGGAAACTGCTCTTGGAAATTTATATTAGTATGTAGCATCATGTAGCGTGGTTTATGATCCCCAATGTATTCTATAGCCGGATGTCTCTTGGGCATTGTGTGTAACTTGAAAGCGTATGTCATAGCCAAACAGGAAATGCACCTTAAGTAAAAAAGCCGAGTCATCAGTACTGCAACTTGTAGCCCCCTCCCCCCACACCTGTCCAATTGACATATCAAATATTTTATCGCCTATTCTGTGATGTATAAATTTCATGTTGGTTTGGTTGGGAATAAAAGTTTATTAAATCTATTCGTGAAGTATTTCAATGCGTCTGTGTTTTTCATCCGTGTGAAAATCTTAAAAATGTTTTGAGGAGCTTAAAGTTTTTTTTTTTTATTTAAATGTGATAACACAATGACAAAATATTGAACAAGTAATAATGCCACATTGAAGGGTTATAATACAATAAAACATGCTTGTTTATTTTTTTATTTTTATTTTTTTATAAACTCTTTTTATTAAGCAAATCACATAAGAACAGTACATTCCAAAAACAAAAATAAAATACAGCACATAACATACTTTTAAAATAGGAACTGTACTATTTCAAAACAATAATATAATATAATATAATAGTAGATTTTCTCAGTATAGTAAAAGAAAGAATATAGAAGCAAGAAAAGTATCTTGCTGCAACGGTGTGGCAAACCGTTTAAAAATAGAAGAGAAACAAAAAAGAATAAAGAGATAAAAGGAAAAGAAAATACTTTAAGAAAAACAAAGGAGAATAAGAGGAGAGAAAGATGGGTGGACTCTATATAGGAAAACTCTTTTTTAATCTAGATATAGTAGAAAAAAAAACAAAAAAAAAACGTAAATGGAAAATTTAATTGTTGAATGGAGAGGAAATATTTTGGCATGTCAGCCAAGGGGACCATGTTTTATCAAAAGATTTGGATGTATTATGTAATAAAGCGGTCATGTATTCCATCTTGTATATATACCAAATACGTGATAATATTGCCTGCATTGGAGAGGGATGAGGGTTTTTCCAGTCCGCTGCAATTTGGCAAGTCATAGCAGATACTATATGTCGGAATAGCTTATTCTCAGATCGGGATAGAGAGGGTAAATTTAAGGGAAGTAGAAAATGCTGAGGATCAGAGGGGACCGCGATCTCAAAGAGGCGCGAGAGGAGGTCGAAAACCTCCTGCCATATACTAGCCAGTTTGGGACAAGTCCACCAGATGTGCAAAAAATTGCCCTCGCCACCACAATCCCTCCAGCATCTATCTGAAGCATCGGGAAACATTACTTGTAGCCGCGATGGTACATAGTACCATCTATATAGCAATTTATAGATATTTTCCTTGATTTTGACGCAAATAGAACTGGCGGCAGCGTTGTCCCAGATCTCCGTCCAATCCTCAGCATCTTTAGAGTGCCCAAAATCTCGTTCCCACGCCAACTCATGAGAATCCCGATTAGAGCTTACTTCATCCCCTAGTAAAGAATAAATAGTAGAAATAAGACCCTTAGTGGAGGGTCGTCTCCAACACATAGACTCAAAAGAAGTCAAAGGTCTGCTAATCAGAATCGAGCTAATTTTGGAGTGGAAGTGTCTAATTTGTAAGAACCGGAAAAAATCTTTGGGTGGAATTGCCACTCTATCCCGGATTTCAGAAAATTGTGGGAAATTAGTATCTATAGTTATATCATTTACATAATAGATATTACCCGATGCCCAGGCAGTAAAAGATGATTTGCATAAACCAGGAGGAAAAGATGGATTGTGAAGTAGTGGTATCAAAGGGGACGGGCCTGGGGCTAACTTAAAACATCTATTGGTTAAATCCCAAATTGCTAAAGAATGGGAAATTACAGGGTGGGAAGAAACTGTCCGGGGGCGATGAATCTTAGGTAACCATAAGAGGGGGGATACAGTAGCCAGTCCCAGCTCCTCGGCCTCGATAGCAACCCAGACCTTCCCCGCGTTGAAGTTACACCACTGAGCACAATGAGAGAGCTGCGCAGCATAATAATATTTTTTAAAATCAGGAATACCCAAACCCCCACCCCTGGAGGGCCGCTGAAGCAATTTTAGTCTGATCCGCGTGCGTTTCCGGTTCCATATGAAATATGAGGTTTGGTACTGAAGAAATTTGAACACGTATGGAGGGATGTAAATCAGAAGGGTCTGAAATAGATACAAGAGCCGAGGGAGAACGCTCATCTTAACTGAATGTATTCTACCTATCCAAGAAATAAAATAATTGGACCATTCATGCAAATCAGACCTAATACAATCTAGAAGGCGGGGAAAGTTTGCCTGAAACAGCTGATGATGATGATGAGTTAAAAAAAACACCAAGATATTTGATCTTTTTTTTATGCCAAGTACAAGGGAGCATGGCCTCTAGGGTTTGCTTTAGGGTAGCAGGGATATAGAAATCAAGAACTTCAGTCTTGGTAACATTAATTTTATAACCCGAGTGTTGAGAATATGAATTTATTTCCTCTAAAAGTGAATTTAGGGATTGGGCTGGATCAGTGAGGGAAACTAAAATATCATCGGCATACAATGCGATTTTATATTCAGAGGGGCCAGTGGATACTCCTGACATAGCTCTATTACACCGGATCCTTGCCGCCAGGGACTCCATAATAAGAGCAAATATTAAGGGGGAGAGGGGACAACCCTGCCGAGTACCGTTAGTGATCCCAAAACTGGAGGAGTAAACACCATTAACCGACACCCGTGCTGTGGGGGAACGGTAAAGTGCCACAACGCCATCTAAAAATTTGCCTGAAAATCCCATTTTGTCTAGGACAGCAAATATGAAGTGCCAGGAAATACGGTCGAAGGCTTTCTCCGCGTCTAGAGCTAAAATCAGGGAAGGAAGTTTCCTTTTTTTTTTTTTAAACAATTTCTTTTATTGAGACACCGCACATAAACACAATCAAATACATCAAAATAACAGTCACGAAAAATATAGATATACATATAGTACAGTAGACATATAGATCATAATTGTTTTGGACATAATATAGTAACAGTGTGTCCACCTAAGGAGAAAGAAAAACCTAAAAACAAATCAAAAACCATAGATACATATATATAGCTTATGATAGCAGTATTCCACCATGTAAACACTGCATATATCCTAGTTATCAGATCATATTGTATATCAGATAATATTTGAAACTTTCAGCATTTGACAAATACAAACAAAAACAAATATAAACAAACAAAAAAAAAAAAAAAGAGAGCTCTCTCCCAATCCTCCCCCCCCCCTCCCCCAAAGGAACCACAGCCACCTGCATCTGATGTAAACACATTATGTCGCGGTAGAGTTGATGTCTATTGGTGGATTATTCCCAATAGTCTGGAGTAAAAACCAAGATGTATCCTTCACACTATAATATATTTGGCGCCTTATGTCGAGGGATAATGTGGATATATATGATTCCCACATATCAAAAAATTTCTCCACTTTCTTTTCCTTCTCCAAGACTACCTCTACCCAATCCATTCGAAATATGTTGTATAATTTTGTCTTAAATAACACAAAAGAGGGGGAGGAAGTCGAAATCCACTCCTGCAATAACGTTTTACGAGCAGCCGCGCTAATTGCAAATAACAGTCTTCTGCTTCCTTTGCTAGCCCTTATATCTGCAGGTATAATGCCAAAAATAGCCCACTCTGGAGTGAAAGGGACATAATTGAGTAAAGCTGACTCCGCATATCGCTTGATCCGTAACCAAAATCCTCGGACTATAGGGCACGACCAAAAGCAATGATATAAATCCGCATTGTCTTCTCCGCACCTATAACAGGAATGAGAAACCGAACGTCCCATTAAAAAACTTCTATGCGGAGACAAATAGGCTCTGTGAAAAATGTTTAGAAACATCTCCACATATATTGTTGATGTTAAAGATTTACAAGAATAATTTAGGGCAGTCAATAACTCTTCAACTGTATACAAGGGAAATTTTTGAACCCACTGCGAAAGTCCCCTACCATTGGACGCGTGATCCAAAGATATTTTAAAATATTGATAATAATTAGAAATAGCTTTCTTGAGCATTGGAGGTTTGGAAAGAAGGTCATCTACTGGATTATTCCAATCTTTCGCCACAAACACCTGGATTACTGAGTTGATATAATGCTGTGTCTGCAGGAAGGCCATGGGGAACCCCAACAGAGTATTATACTTTTCTGCAGCTTCGCTAAAAGATAAAACCCGACATGCTTCTTTATCTACCAAACATCCTATTCTCTGAATGCCACCCACTCGCCATATTGTGAATGGATATGTCGCCTGCCCAGACTGAAAATGCGGATTTCTTACGAGAGGAAGAAATAATGATTTGTGTGAGTTAAGGCCTGCCTCTTGTTTTATTAAGTGCCAAACTCGTTTTGTATTCCACAGTAATGGATTATTTTTAATTGTGGTGGGTAGTTCCTGATCAGGGAAGTGAAGAAATGTAATCAAATCGCCCTGGTCTAAGAACTCTCGCTCAAGTGAAGTATTGGCATAATTCTCTGATCCATTTATCCAATCCGACAAATAACGGAACATAGCTGCTTTATTGTATAATCTAATGTCTGGAAAGCTTATTCCTCCATTCAATTTGGTTTGTTGCAATTTTAACAAACTAATCTTAGGCCGTTTACCATTCCATATAAAGGATCAAAATATCTTATTTAAAAGACTCAGATCCCTAACTGTAATGAGCAAAGGTAGGATTTGGACTTCCGGTGGGCGGAGCAACAGAGTTGGCCGCATTTTATTTCAGCTCCATAGCTGGTTTCCCTGATACCTACTAAAAAGCCTATACTAACGGCAATCCATAGGCCAGGAGTACACCCCCTAACCAGGGGAGTCTATATAGACAAACTTGGCCGCACTTTATGGTCGGAAGGGAGTTTATTTTAATCCCCGGAGTCGAGTCACGGAGAGTGACTATTGGCGCGAAAAATTCCTGGACGCCATCTTACATGGGAGCACAGCTTTCAACCCTCTGCTGATCCGCTATCACTGAGTCCCCTGTGTGGTGGAGCGCACCTGGAGAATCAGGAGAACCCTGCTTCTTTTTGCAGGGTTGAGGATCTAACATCACCCCCTCCCTGGACGCTGCTTACCTGTATAGTGGCGGCTATTGTATCCCACGCGACTACTGGTGAACCTGCAGAGACGACTCCGGCTGCTTTTCCTCGTCATTGAGGGTGACGGCGGGGTAAACTGGAGGTGGCGTGGAGCGGCTCCTGGACCCTAAACAAACAGCCGCTGAATCTTTACATAGTGCGTGAGATAGCGCGACAGGTGAGAGCGCCCTTTAGCTCTGTATTTTTCCTGGAGACCTGGTGTGTCCGGCACTGTTTCCCCCTGTCTGAACTTCCCGCACATCTATCGTCTGACTCAAAATACCCCGGCTGCTCCTGCCTTGATACTTCCTCCTCCCCGGGTGTCGCTTACCTGTTCCTGAGAGTCGGCGAGAGGCGCACCCCACGCAGCTATTGCTGTCCTTGGAGGGACGAACTCCGGCAGATTTAACCCCTCATTGACGGCGGTGAGTAGACTTGGGGGCGACGTGGCGCAGATCCCGTGCCCACAGTGGCCAACGACGGAAGACACAAGTGGAGGGAGCGCAGGGTGGTGAAGCAGCACACAATCCTTAGCACTGTTTACCCCTTTGAAACCCGGTGCATCCCGACGTTGTTCCTCCCTGCCTTTTGACTGGAGTCTTGGGTGTCCTCACATACCTAGATGGTTCCTGGTTTCCGTATACCTGAGATCCCTGATACCGCTATAATCTCTGCTGACTCCTTGTCATTGATCTGAACCTTGGACTACTGATACCCATTGTAACTGCAGCGCTTTTAGGAGACAACTTTCCCAGCATCTCGTGTGTAAGGAGTACAAATGGAAGATATCCCCTGCGTTCCTGTAACAGCCACCTCTTGACATCAGCGGTATCTTGTTCTGTTGAACATATACACAGCTACCAGGCGGAGCAGACTGGTTTCCTTTGCCATTCACACAGTGACCCTGGACCTGAACCGTGCTTCTACCTCTATCACTTGATCTACTGGACTAGAATAAGTGAACTCTCTAATTGGTTTATGGTAGCTAAAAGTGGTTTTGTGAGTATATTTGATTTCCACCATCTATCACTGTTGCATATTGTATTGGAAGTATCTGCTGTATAGCCTACAAACATCATTTATAACAGACCACAAATTTTCTGCATTCCATTTCATTTCACTATTTCTTCTGACAAACATTTTACTGTCAGCAGCAGAAAATTGTATTTGTTACACAGATATTGCCATCTACTGGTCATATCACAATTCACATGCACTTTAATACTGGGAAGATTATAATAGTATCAGCCATTTGAATTTTTCCAAGGTTTCTATAGGTGTTATTGGTATATGGAAAGGTATTTTTCTAAATCCATACCCCCTTTACCACAAAGAACTTCTTCCCGTATGATGGGTAAACCAACTAAAACTCCTGCTAAAGGAGGGACTTCGCCTCCCTCTCCCACACAGCCCCCCCCCCATTGATCAATCTGATATGAGGAAAGATGAATCTACAATTTCAAATCCAGACATAGCAACTGCTTTGTTAAAAGCTATCATGCCAAAAATAGACGAAAAATTTGAAACAATAAAACCACTAATGGAGGAGAAATTTCTTGATTTTCTTCCAAAAATGGAAGAAAGACTTGATCAGTTTGCCCCCAAAATTGATCAAAGGCTAGACAAAATTCAAACTTCTCTGGATACGGTCTTATCTAAAATATCGGAACACGCTAATAGATTAGATACTGTAGAACAAAGGACGAGTGATGTGGAAGACCAACTACATATTTTACAAAATTCGCATGATTCTTATATAACATCACACAAGTTGTTACTAGAAAAGGTCGATGACTTAGAAAATCGGCATAGACGTAACAATCTGAGGTTTATAGGCATACCAGAACAGGTCAAGGGATCTGCATTATTCGAATATCTGGGGAAAACTCTAATCACAAATCTTGATATCCAAGAGGATATAGGGGTACCACAAATAGAGAGAGCACACAGACTCGGCCCAGAGAGAGAGGGTCCGGAAAGTAGGCCGAGACCTGTGATAGCGAAATTCTTAGATTACAGAGTCAAGGAAAAAATCCTCTCAACATTCAAAAGACGGAGAGATCTGGTGATTGAGGATCAACGTATCCTTATCTTTCAGGATTTCTCAGTAGTGGTCGCACAAAAACGCAAAGAATTCTCCTCAGTATGTAAGTTCTTGGTGGAACATAATAAGAGGTTTGCGCTTTTATATCCAGCAAAACTGAAGGTAACTGACAATGGCCAAACATTATTTTTTGACAGCCCTGAGAAAGCACGTACACATTTTTTCCTGAATTTCTCCCCCAGAAACTCACCTAGTCACACTCGCACAGATTTCTCTAATAACACTTGAGGATTTTTTAGGGAATTGAGATTTCTTCATTAAAATATGGCTCATGTATTTTACAAAAACACGGAATTCTATAGACCACGGTAATAGGAATGAAACACAATGTCTCATAAGTTTAATTACGATATATTATTTGTTATCTCTGTTTAGATTGTTTTTTGAAGGTATATTTTTACCGACGTTTGAGAAAACCACTCAAACTCGGTACAATAAGATGTTGGAATGGAAAAGATTTGAAAAATTATTGAAGCATACTTTATATTTGTATTACTATAACATGATCGGATTGTTGTATGAACCAAGCCCGGGTTCGGTACTGTATTTACAACTAGTTTTCCCTGAATGCTGGGATAGGGGGGAATTGGTCAATTTTATATCATATCTGTTAGGCTTATCTTATAGTTTAAAAGTCGGATGACTACCCCCACAATAAATGCAGCACTCCCTGACTCTCAACCCCCTCAAAAATTCAAGATCACCTCCTGGAATATAGGGGGTCTCAACACACCTCTTAAATGTAAAAAGATACTTTTATCCTTAAAGAAACTAAAACCTGATATAATCTTCCTTCAAGAGACCCATTGGAAACGGGGTGATGAAGCTATATTAAAAGATCGATGGATCAACGATTGTATATCAGCCTCATATCATACAAAAACCAGAGGTGTAGCTATCATATTTGCTAGACACCTACCATATACTATTTTGTCTTCTACTCTAGACCCAGAGGGTTGTTATATCTTGATGGATGTCCAAATTTATGACACTAAATATACACTATTGAATTTATATGCACCTAATAATCACCAACAGGCCTTTTTCCAATCTATAACGCAACTCCTGTACAGTAGAGTTAACTTTAACTTGATATTGGGAGGGGACTTGAACACTGTCGCTAACCCAAAAATAGATAAATCATCAACTACAACGAACCCCTTAGCCATTCAATGGACACATATTCCTCAACTTATAAATGATAATTCAGTTATGGATGTTTGGAGACTTCATAATAGTACGGATAGATCATATACTTTCTACTCAGCAGTTCATGGGTCTTTTTCAAGAATAGACTACATTCTAATATCCACAACTCTCCTCTCAGACATAATAACTACGTCCATAGGGGACATCGCAATATCTGATCACGCACCAATATCAATAACTCTAGCTACAAAATCAAATAACTTTCACCCCTTTCTTTGGCGCTTCCCGTCGTATTTATACAATTCCGAATCATTTCGCAAATATTTGGAGGCAAATTGGACTGATTTTATGGATAATAACTTGGATCACTGGGATAACCCTATTCTATTCTGGGAAACGTCCAAAGCAGTAATGCGTGGACACATTTTATCTTACACAGCAAAAAGAAACAAAGAAAACAAAGCACAATATGCAGGATTACAACAAAATCTAAATAGGACACTGACAGATTATATTTCTCAACTCACACCGGAAACACAATTAAAATATCTTGAGGCGAAACAACTCCTAGATAGTTTTGTGCTAACACAGGCACAGATAAAAATGGACCACACGAAACAGAGATATTTTAAATGGGGCAATAGGACCGGCACACTACTGGCAAATATGACAAAAAATTTTAAGAAACGCCATCATATCACTGCTATTAGAGACATCTCCACACAGACATTACTTACTAAAAATACAGAAATAACCAGACAATTCCAGGAATATTTCCAAAACTTATATACGGCGCGTACACATGACCCTGCCCTATTGACAAAAATATTGGACGAAGCGGCACTACCTTACCTTACACCATTACAACGCGAGCAATTAGAAAGTGAGATTACCGAAACTGAAATATCATTTACGATATCCTCTATGCATTTAAACAAATCCCCAGGCCCTGATGGATATTCAGTTGAATATTATAAAATTCTGAAACATGAAATAATACCTACATTATGTGCTCTTTATAAAAAAATTAGAGATGATATCCCGTGTTACCCAAATTTTAATCAAGCTTACACCTCCTTAATCCCAAAGCCCAATAAGGATCTGACATTAGTGTCCTCATACCGCCCAATTACTCTACTAAACATCGATTACAAAATATTAGCAAAAATTTTGGCGGACCGTCTCCAAACATTTTTTGCGACTTTACTTACCCCACACCAATTAGGTTTCACTAAAGGAAGGCAATCCGTGAAAGGCATACGAACGGCAATCGCAGCGGTAATGGCAGCTAACTTACGACCTGAGACCTCATCTATGCTTTTGAGCCTGGATGCCACAAAGGCTTTTGATATGGTCTCATGGCCTTATCTACATGCAATTCTCGACAGACGAGGCTTTGGTTCCACATTCCAATCGCTTATAAAATCGTTCTACACTCAACCAACAACATCACTACTTATCAATGGAAACATAGGAGAAGGAATAACTATGACTAGAGGTACCAGACAGGGCTGCCCACTTTCTCCTATGCTTTTTAATTTAGCACTAGACCCAATGCTAAGGATACTTCAAGATTGGCCACAATTCAAGGGAATCACTATCTGCACAGAGACAGTCAAAATGTCGGCATTCGCAGATGATGTCCTTTTGTTTATCTCTGAGCCTCGGAGAATATTAAATTCACTGATAGGACGAATATCGGAAATTGGATCAATATCTGGTTTTGAGGTCAACTTTGAAAAATCAAAGGCACTTTATCTAAAGAAGAATTGTGCTAGACCATTTTGGTTTAAAGAAATTCCAATTGAATGGACAACCAAGTACATCTCCTATCTGGGGATCCAATTGCCTAAATATATACAAAATCTATACGCAGTTAATATGAAACACATCTTACTTAGTTTTAAAAGAGATATCGAAAGATTGAAACATCTTAAGATCTCTTATTTAGGTCGTGCCAACTTAATAAAAATGATATTATTTCCTAGACTCCTCTATCCACTCCAATTGCTTCCTATTCTATTGACCAAAAGGGACACTTTAGAAGTTGAAAAATTGATGAGAACATTTATATGGAAGGGGGGCAGGGCCAGAATCGGCATGCTGCGACTCCAACAACATAAATCAAATGGGGGTATTAAGTTGCCAAACATTACTTTATATAGCCATGCTGCACACCTTCGTTACCTAAGGGATTGGATTCATAACAAAAATCAATATGCCAACACGAAATTAGAAGCAGCCTTCCTGGATAAAATTAATATTATAGCCTTTATACACCTACACGATGAAGAAGTTCCGGAATCGATCCGGATAAACCCTCTTCTGATGACCACCAGAAAACTATGGCACATTCTACGGCATAAACACGCACTAAACCCTTATTTTTCCTTACATCTCCCATTCATACACAACCCTAACTTCCAACACGGTGAGGCTGGACATCCCTTTACCTTATGGCATAGAAGTGGAATCACTTCCATTCGACATTTCACGGATAACACCCTAAGAAAACCTTTAACACTGACACAAATAAGAGATAAATACCCAATAGTCAGTTTATCGCCGCTATCATATTTTCAAATACAACACTACATAGCTCAACTCTGTAGAAAATTAGCCCCGAACGACTTTACTAATGACTTAGATAATTTACTCAATACGGAAAACCTTCCAAAGAAAGCTATATCATGGCACTACTCGTTCCTACATAACTCTCTAGATTACAATACCCAACACACAGGATTGGCACAGTGGACAGAATATTTCCCATCCTTAACAATAGAAGATATACTAAGCTCATTTGAGCATTCGATCAAATTAGTACCAGCAGCCTCTTACGTAGAACTCTTCCTAAATATATTACACAGAACTTACCTTACCCCTCACCGTAGACATTTAATGGGACTATTGGAAAGTTCGTGGTGTCTCCGATGTGGAGCGCAAGATGCAGAATTGATGCATTGCTTATGGAAGTGCCCAATTATACGGGGCTTTTGGGTTATGGTGGGGAATTTTGTGAACAGGCATTTGGTGAACTGCCTTCCATTAACGCCTGAATGGGCAATATTCGGAATTACACCTAAGGAAACGAAAGTACCAAAAGGGGTTAAAAAACTATTGATTATTATCTCAGCGGTGGCTAAGAAATGTATATTGCAATTATGGTTGCAAACTACAGCACCCACGTTAACGTTGTTTCAAGAGAAACTTTACCATATCTTCCGTATGGAATGGATGGAGGCTATGTTACAGAAAGAGAGGTTCACCGAACTTTTCTTTTCTACTTGGGAAAGTTATATTGAAGCCCTATCCCAACCATTGAAAGTACAATTAGAGAAGTGTTTTAGAAATACACTTTGGTACGAAACACGCATTTGTGCAGGTGATCCTCCAATTTCACTTTGAAGTGCATAATCACCTAGCTGAGAACTAAGAGGGGGGGAGGGGGGAGGAGAAGTGTTCAGAACCCGGGCTTGTGCTTGTGCTTATATTTACACCTATATAATAAGATGATGTTAATACTATCTATATATTTATTTACAATGTTTTATTGATATATTACAACGATATATTGGTACAGATATCCACGAACTAGCTATTGAATTTGTTATCAGACGTTGACTGTTCTGTATAAATACCAGACTTATTTCACTGTCCAAACCAATATTATGTCAACATTTGTAATATTTGCATATAACTATTTTGCTTCAATAAAGGAAAAAAATAAATAAAAAAAAAAAAAAGGTAGGATTTGGAGCATGTACATTAATCTTGGAAATGAAATCATTTTGATTAAGCTCGCGCGACCCATATATGCCAGAGTGATATTGCTCCAGCCATCCAATTCGTCCGAAATCTTTTTTATAATGGGTCTATAATTAAAAGGATATAAATTTGCCAAATTGCTGGGAAGCACAATACCTAAGTATGTAATCCTGTCTTTGGCCCATTTAAGTGGAACATCACTAGGTAGACGTGGCAATGAATTGCGCGAACCCAAATAAAGTGCCTCCGATTTACCTATGTTCACCGCGAACCCTGATATTTCTTCAAAACTTTTCAAAAGCCCCAGTATATGCGTTAAGCAGTCATGAGGATTTGCAATGTAAAGCATTATATCATCTGCAAATGCTGTTAATTTTATTGTTTTGGAACCAATCTTTATTCCCTTAAAAAGATCGTCCTTCTCCAGAATTCTAATCAGCGGATCTATAGCTAGATCGAATAAGAGGGGTGACAGAGGACACCCTTGTCTAGTACCTCTAAACATCTCTATAGGTGCACTAGTACAACCATTTATCATTAGGGACGTCATTGGGGATAAATAAAGATATTTGATCAGTCCGATAAATGAAGAGCCGAACCCACGCATTTGTAACACATTAAATAGGTGAGGCCATAACACTGTGTCAAATGCCTTTCTCGTATCTAAACTTAATAGAGTGTTAGTAGAAACTGAAGATGTCCCAGCTGCCACTGCCACTGCGGCAATAGCCGCTCTAACTCCTCGAACTGAGTGACGCCCTTTTACAAAACCCAATTGATGAGGAGTTAGTAATTCTGGCAAAATAGTTTGTAAGCGACTTGCCATAATTTTAGCTAATAACTTTGCGTCAGTATTTAACAAACTAATAGGTCGGTACGATTCTAATTTTTGTACATCCTTTTGAGGTTTAGGGATCAATATTGTAGTTGTATTTGTAAAATATGGGAATGGAGAATTGTTGTCTATCATGTCATTAAACAAATCCACTAAAATCGGGGACACCTGGTGCCGCAATAATTTATAATATTCGTTTGAATAACCATCTGGGCCCGGTGATTTCCCGAGTTGTAACTGTGAAATAGCCGACAGCATTTCATCTAGAGTTATTTTCCCAGAGAGTGCCTCCTGCTGTTCTATAGTTAATAAAGGCAACAAGTCATTGGGGATCAAAGCTTCATACCGAGACTGATCAAAAGGAAGATCTCTATATAAGTCCTTATAGTACTCTTCAAACTTATTTATAATTTCATTATTCGTTGTGAGTAAGGCATTGGTATGCGGATCTTTAATGGCTGTGATATATGTTCTTCTACGCCAGGGCTTAGACATGTTAGCAAGCAACTTTCCAGCCTTGTTCCCCCATCTGTAAAATTTATGCTTAGTAAACAATACATTCTTTTTAGCTTGGGATAACAGGTGCGATTCTAAGAGTTGTTTTGCCTGAACATACGTTTCCCGAGATACATCAGTAGGGTCTGCTATATAATTTTGTAACGCTAAAGTTAGGGCCTCTGACATTGATTTATACACAGCAGCCTCTGTCTTTCGCTGGGATGAGACAAAAGCTATGATCTGTCCCCGCATTACAGCCTTCGATGCACCCCAAAAAATTGCTGGTGTATCCCATGCCTCTATATTATCGTCTTGATAATTCATCCACTGTGTTAGTAGGTGATCTTTAAATTTAGTGGACTTGTACAAATAAGACGGAAACCTCCAATGTTTCAAGTTTCTCGGAGACTGCGTTACACTCAACGAAATTGTAATAGGCGCGTGGTCAGATATTAGAATTGAATGCAATCTGGATTCCTGTGTTCTAGATACCAGGCTATCTGAGACCAGAAACAAGTCAATTCTCGACCAAGATTTATGGACAGCTAAGTAAAAGGTGTATGATTTATCTGTAGGGTTCAATAGCCTCCAAACATCTGTAAGTTGATGATTTGCTTTAAAAGATTGGAATTGTCTCCATATTGTCATATTAGATGATTGGGGAGTCGGTTGTCTGTCTAATGAGGGATTCTCTACTGAATTGAAATCTCCCGCCACTATCAATGCATAGTTAGTACGTTGTGCCAAGATGTCCATCACACTTCTCATAAATTCTTGAGGTGAAACATTTGGTGCATACAAATTTATCAGAGTATAACAGGTACCCTGAATCTCTACATCAATAATCAAAAATCTTCCATTAGGATCAGCTATGGTATTTATAATAGAATATTGCAGATTCCTTTGAAATATTGTGGCCACCCCCCTGATCTTTCTACCGCAGCTAGCCTTTATACATTCCCCTTTCCATGGGGCCCTTAAAGTGGAAATATCTCCCTCTGCCCAATGCGTTTCCTGCAGAAACACTACATCTGACTTAAATTTTTTTAAATGAGTTACTACTCTTTTGCGTTTAATAGTAGACAACATTCCAGGATAAAAATTTAAACTTACCAACCGGTGCCCCAGTATTACCAGTATTCATATCATTAGACATGTCTTATCCAATACTTTGCTGTGGGACAAAACAGTCTAAGAACAAAATGAAGTCAAAACGCAAGCGGAGACCACCTTATTTAAAGAATGCGAAACCCTCGGCACCGAATTCCTCCAGGGGGGGAGAGAGAAAACGAGAGAGAGCCAACAAAATAAAAAATGTAAATAAAAATGAAAAACAAACCATAGAAAAATAAATGCATTATACATTTCTGCGCAATGTCTCTTACACCCTTTTCTTTTATTTTCTCTCCAACGTTTCAATGTGGTGTTCATCACTCGCAACCTGTGATTCACACCTGAACTACTAAATATCACTTATAAAGTAGCAAACAAAACGTGTATCAGTACACTAGAAAAACTTCACTAGAACGAGTAATGCTCCTTTATGTCAATCAGACGTGATGGCATTCAATATTAGTTTCTCGTTTAACAGATTAGCATCAAATGTAAATGAACAATCTACTCTCCGGGATGATCGTGGATACTTAGAAATTAGAATCGTACCTTAAGTTGGTGTTATAACAGTTATCCAATCATCTATTTGGTGACCGTTGCGGCGGGCGCTCCCTGTCTATACCCACACCAAAGTGATGTTTAGCAATCTTAGGGTCTGAAAAATACAATGTTTGACCCCCATCCTCCACCCTCAGCTTGGCAGGATATAGCAAAGCAAATCTAGTGTTGCGCTCATACAATAATTTGCACACATCTGAAAACTCCCGTCTTTTCTGTGTTACCGTTGCTGAAAAATCCTGGAATATGAGCACCTTATAACCATCTATCATTAGTGTGGGTATCTTCCTATATTCAGCAAGTATCCTTTCCTTCATTCGATAGTCTAGATACTTTGCAATCACCGGTCTAGATCGTGAATTAGGCGCTGGTCTTTCCGGACCTATTCTATGGACCCTCTCTACGTGGGGCAAGATGGAATTTTCTGACAAATTTAGGGCTGCAGGGATTTTGTGGGCTACCAGTTGAACCAGAGCCTGGCCAGTTATTTGCTCAGGTACCCCAATAAACCTCAAATTACTTCTTCGAAGTCGATTTTCCATATCATCAATTTTGACTAATAGCGATTGAACGCTGTTTAATTGCGTATCTACAGTGTGTTGCATGTCATGGGAGCGATCCTCCACATCACCAACTCGCTGCTCTAAGGCAGCGAGTCTGGAGGTATTGGAATCTATTTTAGCAAGTGCTGCGTCAAAAGATGACTGGAGGGAATCCAGTTTTTTATCTATTAGAGGCATTAGTATTTTAGAAATTTCCTGAGCCATTTCAGCAACTGACGAGGGACCCTGAGAGTGATGACTGAAATTTGTAGCTTCCTCAGGTTCCATATCAGCAGTGTCACTACGTGATGGAGAAGGGGGAATAACTTTAGCTGGAGTCTTAGACACTTTGCCCATTTTACCTGTCGACCCTTGTGAAGCGGGAGTAGATTTACGGACGTATCTGTCCATAACCTAGTGAGAGATCCCTTGAAAATTCTACTCAGAGTAGATCCTTAGCAGTTAGTAAGGTCAGAAGAATTCCAAATTCCTCAGCAGGACACTAGATTAGCAAGAGATATAGCAAGGTACAGGCGTATATGCGCACGAACCACCCCTAAATTGCAGACATGTTATGAAGATTCAAAAATATACATCATTCTGTCTAATACCCATGTCTTATAATCTGAGCAAGAATAATTGAGCTACATTCCTCTATATGATGAAGCCCTACCAAGGTTCCATGATACACCGTGTACCTATAACATGAAACTAACAAAATTTGCTTCCGTTACTGCCAGTATGTGGCAACAATGATATACAGATAATTTATGAAATGCCTATCAGCATAGAGGCTAGAATTAGATACTGTTGTTT
The DNA here is from genome assembly GCA_031769625.1 of Taudactylus pleione. NCBI lineage: Eukaryota > Metazoa > Chordata > Amphibia > Anura > Myobatrachidae > Taudactylus > Taudactylus pleione. The sequence goes on from JAUIMM010001084.1 coordinate 1,134,443, forward strand.
GTCACTTTGACCCGCAGATGGCAGCGATGTACTAATGTTAGGTCAGATATAATACATATGATAGACAAAGGTATATCTTCACTGTTCAAAGTACAATATACTAAAAGTTCACAAAAAGAAAAACAACAAGTATAAATATTTAGCTGTGTTACTTATCAGACTCTCAGCATGGCACAACAAAGTCCAGGATCAACCGGAGTATTAGCCAAGTGCAGCAAAACGAGCACCTCGGCCTCCGCACCCTCCCAGAACAGCAAAAATAGAAAGTCCGGACATCAGCAGCCCAGTGTCCGAATCAGCGATGCCTCCTCAGCACTCAGAGACCGCGGTATGGGGATAAGATTAACAACCAAGCAGGTAGTCTGGGTCGGGGGAGAAGCAGAGGGGGTCGGATAATTATTACAAGTAGTCTTCAGCCAGAAAGATAATGGATTGTTGGCATACACCGGAAATCAGACTTCTGTGTAGAGGTTAGGGTCCCTGGGGGGAGGGAGAAATAAGCGACAGCTTCCAAGTAAGTATCCTCCGATTATCACATCAAGGTACAAGGCATTTAAGATCAGATTGTCTCCTTCGAATGCAGCAAAAGGGGACCCAGGATCTATGACAGGTCCGTCAATGCCCGTGCAATCTCAAGGGCATCAAACAGGTCTCCAGGCGTGCAGCGGTCTTCAGCAAATAGCTGCCAACATCCAGCAAAGGACCGGAGCCAGATAGATCCCCAGCTATATTGACAGTCACATTCGGGGAGACACCGTGTCAGGAACAGCCGTGGAGGGGGTATCAGGCCGCGCAGCTTGCAGCAGAGGTGCCCGGAAGGACGGTCCCGTCAGCGGCTGAGTATGCAGTGGGATCTAGGAGATATACCGAGCAGGCACATCCCTATCACCCGGACATCGCCCCCGGGAACCTCAGCCCGCGTCCGGCAGGTAAGCTCCGCTAAGTAGTACAAGCGCGCGACCACTAGTATATCCTCAGGCTATGATGCAGTACCGGAGGGGATCGATGATCACCGCTGCCAATGACCAGAGGAGAGGCTCCGGACCGCAGCGCACGACCCGAACACCCACACCGCCAATCCAAGGGAGCGGTCACAGGTACTGCGCCTCCGCGTGTTAACCACTTCAGGCCAGGACGTCAGCAGCGGGTAAAACAAATGGTCCGTGAACGCTTGCCAGTCTTCTGCTGCCACATACAATTATCCCATGCGGGTGTAGTCTTCAAGGGGGCTAGCAATCTCTGCGGTGCGACTCCTGAGAAGACAGAGATGGCCGCCTTAGCAGGAGGAGAGTCTTCTCTCAGGCTTTTCGTGCCCAAAATGGCGGGGGGCATTCATGAACGCCTGAGCTTTTCAGGCTTGGATCCCGGTGGATAGATTCTGGCTCCAGACCCAATAACTGAAACAAGTCACTCTGTAGTGCAGTGGCGTTGTAGTAGGCAGCTTTTGGGTGGTTAATTCGGGTGAAGAAACCCAATCCTGGGTCATTTATAGCATATAAGGCTGGAGCCCAAGTAAAATGCGGCCAATCTGGGTGCCCCGCCCACCGGAAGTTTCAGGAAGTTTCCTTTTATGAATAGACTATCAGATCAATGGCGCGTCTGGTGTTGTCCGAAGCCTGACGTCCAGGTATAAACCCGACCTGATCCGGATGTATCAGATAAGATAGCAAGGGAGCTAACCGCGTCGCTAGGATTTTAGCATAAATTTTCAGGTCGACGTTTAATAATGAAATCGGTCTATAGTTAATACAATGAGTAGGATCACGATCAGGTTTAGGGATCACCACAATGTCGGCCAGAGTTGTATCAGGGACAAAAGAAGCACCTTCCAAGATATCATTAAATAAAGATGTAAGATGTGGGGCAAGTTCTTTTGTAAACAATTTATAATATTGGGCTGTAAACCCATCGGGGCCCGGGGCGGCAGAGGAACGCATTGATCTAATAGCAGCTATTGTCTCTTCATCTGAAATACGGTCATTGAGAGTAGATAATTGGGATTCTGAGAGACTGGGTAGAGAAGTAGAGGACAAATATGAGCGCACTCCCTCGGCTCCAGCAGAAGTGGGGTAGGAAGAGTCTGATAAATTATAAAGGGAACTATAAAAGGTCCGAAATTCCTCAGCCATAACTGCAGGATCATAGGTAAGAGAACCAGAGGACGGAGAGTGTAATTTGTCTATCGCACCTGATGCTTGTCTGCAACGCAGTTTATTGGCTAATAAAGAATCGATTTTATCAGATTTATCATAAAAGCGTTGACGAAGTTTTTGCAAGATAAGCGCAGTGCGGCGAGACAGAAGGGCATTAAGCTGACCTCGTAGTTTCTCAATTTGGGTTAACACAGAGACGCTAGGGGATGCCTTATGTTGAATCAATAGCACTGAAATTTGTGACTCAAGGGAATGGATTTCCTGTGCAGCCGCTTTCCTAACCGCTGAGGTTTTAGAAATGAGAAAACCCCGTATCGTAGCCTTATGGGCTTCCCAGAGGACACTAGAGGTAATATCAGGAGAGGTATTCTCCTCAAAGTAGCGGGTCACCGCCAATTTTATTTCTAGCAGAGCGGAGGGATGTTGTAAAAGGGAGTCATCAAGACGCCAGTTACACTTCCCACGAGGAGAACGCTGTACATCTAAAAGAATATAGACACCTGCATGATCTGTCCATGTAAAGGGGGAAATACCGGCTTCCGTAACCAGAGAGGTGATAGCGGAGGAAATGTGGATCATATCTATCCTGGAATAATGTTGGTGTGGAGCTGAAAAATGAGTAAAGTCCTTAATGTGAGGATGTTTAAGACGCCAGGAATCACAAAGGCCATGATGTTTAAGGGAAGCCAGGAGAGTACGAGAAGCTCTAGGAAGAGACATCCTGGAGGAGTGTGAAGGTGTGTTAGATCTATCTAACAGGGGGTCAATAATAGTATTGAAATCCCCACACAAAATAATATCGCCCTGCGCAACTCTGCTGATACGCCTGAACAAAGAATCAAAAAATTGGGGCTGGTCTTGATTAGGAGCGTACACTGACACCAGAGTGAAAATCTCAGTACGGAAGGTACCGATCACTATAAGAAATCGACCCTCTGGGTCTGTCACAGTTTTAATGTGGACAAAAGGGATATTACGCCTAATTAAAATGGCTACCCCACGCTTTTTACAATTCGCTGAAGCAAAGAAGGTCTGGGCAAACCACCTACCTCGAAGCTGGGAATGCGGGCCTGTAAAATGAGTCTCTTGTACAAATGCAACATCGGCCTTCTCCCTCCTGCAAGCCCCCAAGAAAACGGTACGTTTCTTAGGAGAGTTAAGACCGTTTACATTAATGGATAACAATTTAAGAGACATGGAAAAATATATAGAGAAGTACTACAGACATAACACACAAATATAATAATTAAAAAATTTGGCCCAAGTAGAGCCACCCTTGGGGACAGAAAGGAAAGAAATGGGAAAGAAAAGCATAAAAGAGCCACAGAGAAAGAAAAGCACACGAAAAAAAGAAAGAAACAGAGAACCCATTTGGGTAACAATCCTGGTAAGTTGGGTCCCAAACAAGGACCGCAATAATATCAATCAACATAACATTATTAAAATATATTAAAGGGAGCATGGGGGGTAGTAGAATGACTGTCCAATAGAATCAGGACTGCCTGGACCCTTAAATACAAGATCGGCTATAACCAAATCAAACAAAAATCCCTGTAATACAGGGATCATAAACCTGTGTCTATAGAAACAAAACAAACAAAAAGAGGGGGGGAGGGAGGGGGGAGAATGGGAAAGACAAAGGACAGAGAGAAATACTATCTAAACATCGTAATATTCATGAAAATAATAACTATATATGTCGCAAAGAACCAAGAAGGGAGGACTGTTCCTCCTAGCAAACTTCAAAAAGAACATTATAGGGATCTTTAAACCCTATTATAAAGAGAATAAACATCAGGGAGTGACCGAACAGTTCAAGTGGGGTCACCGTCCTTAACATGGTGACGGGACACCCTGGTCCAGTCCGGTGAAGGAGGTTGGGAGCGTTGAGGTTTGGGAGAGGCTGCAGCAGTCACCGGATCAGAAGTCGGCGCCGGAAGAAGATTAAGCTTGGCTAATAAATCTTGACCTTGAGTGAGAGTCTTGACACTATGCACAGTGTTGTTTGCTGAAACATGAAGCATAAAGGGGAATACCCAGCGATATCGGATTTGATGCTGCCGTAGAATCTTAGTAACTGGCTGAAGATCCCGCCGTTTCTGAATAGTAGAAGGGGCCAGGTCCTGGAAGATTTGTAACTGCATATCTTGGAATGGTATCACTGGAGAGTCCCGAGCAGCTAACAAAATCTGTTCCTTCGAACGAAAATAGTGCAGGCGAACTATAACGTCCCTAGGAGGTTGAGTAGGAGAAGGCTTCGATCGGAGTGCTCTATGGGCTCTATCACATAAACAATCTTCATTGGTAAGAGCTGGAACTAAGTGTTGAAAAAAGTCTTTTAGAAATGACGGTAAGGAGGAGCCAAAGACTGATTCTGCTATATTACGGATGCGTAAGTTGTTGCGACAAAAGCGATTCTCTTGGTCCTCTTGTCTTTCTTTGAGTGCCTCCACCTCGTCATGAAGTCTAGAGAGTTCTTTATCAAGACGATTTTGGGAACGGCAGAAGTCGTCCGATTTAGATTCCAGCGCGTCCGTTCTGTTGCCGAGAGATGTCAATTCTGATTTAAATTCTGTTATAGCTTTTGACAGTTCTTGCTTGAATGCGGATTGAACTCCCTCCAACAAACCAGTCATAACCGCTTGAATTTGGGGATCTATGCCAGCTTCAGATAAGCAAGGGGAGGGGGGGGATTCTGGGAGTAATGACGAACTCTGAGAGCCCTTGGATTTAGATCCGAAGAAATTTGCAGAAGATGGTGGAGGTTTCTTACCTCTCTGTGACATAGTGAAATAATAAAAATAGAGAGAAAAAAAACAAAACAAAAAAAAACCACGGTGTAAAAAGTGAGACACAGGGCTCTACAATAATAATCCAGGCAAGATGGGTGATAATATTAAGCTAACATCTTTAACTCCAGAGATGCACCATCTAGGAGATACTTGATGCAATTATCGCAAGAGACCACAAGAGGGGGCCAGTGCTGAATAAATGGCAAATATCCACCAGCACAAAAGTAGAAGGGCCAACAGGTCACGTGACAGAGGAGCAGGTAAAGCAGTGGTATATGGAGATGCAGTATAATCTCCCCTCAGGGACTCACTACCCTCCCCTTACTCCAGGGAGTCACATGCGGCCGATGTTCCTGTCAGCAAGCGGGGCCCACAGCTAACAGCCCGGCTGAGATGACCAGCAGCAGCAGCAGCGTGTGGGCAGATTTAAAGATGGCCGCCGGAGGCTTCAGGACGCTGGGGCTTCCGCCCAGAGTTGTCCCCCAGGAGCAGGAACACCAGCCCTGACACAGCAGCGGGGCATCCGAAGCTAGAGGGCCGGAGAGAGGTCACGCGGAGTGCGGCAGGGAGGACTCCGTCGGGCGCCCACTATGGATATGTCGCCGCCGGAAGTCCGCGGCCGCCAGTCCAAGCACTCCAGTCCCCGGCTCAAAGGGCAGCAGGCCAGCTGCAACCCACGGAAGCGCCTATTGCGCTTCCCGATTCCGCAGCTCTCACCCGCTGGACCGGAGGCAAGCAAGGGGGGGTAAGTAGGTGTCTGGAGGTCTCTGCTGGCCGGGATGGGGCTATAGAGGCTGGTTTCACACTAAGCTGGCTCCGAAGCTCTGGTGAGACACAGCTTCCTCCATTAGCGGTCAGGCCACGCCCCCCATGCTTGTTTATTTTATTTCTTCTTTCTTCCATATTTGAAAAATGACAGGAGCTGATTAGTTGGTACTTTATTTATCTCCAAAGCTTAGTACATCTACCCCCATGTGTGGTCCCTTAATAGTCCCTTCTGTTGTCTTCTTTTACTCACCCCTTCTCTCTAAACAAATGTCTGATAAGAGACTTCCATCTGAGATTTTGGGAAGGGAGCAATCTTCTAATGGACCGCTAACTAATATAGCCTTATGAAAAGAGGCGACTTGGGATTCTAATGAGGGCCACTGTAGATGGTCTCATAATTGCACGTCTAGGCAGTAATGTTCTAGCTCAGTGGTTCTCAAACTCGATTCTCTGGAGCCCCACACAGGTCACGTTTTCCAAGTCACCCAGCAGGTGCACAGGTGTAGTCATTACTCACTGACACATTTTAAAAGGTCCACTGGAATTATCTCACTTGTGATTCTGTGAGGAGACCTGGAAAACATGTACTGTTTGGGGGTCCTGAGGAGAAAGTTTGAGAACCTATGTTCTAGCTAACCCAATTGTGAATTATTTTTTTTTGAGACTAAATGTGTCTGGATGGTCACAGAATATAGGAAACTTTTTTTTTTTTTTTTTTTAGAAATCCTGTCACCAGTGATGAATCACAATGGACCATAGTCTGTTGGATTATCCAGCCAATTCAAAAGTTACAGGGTTGAGAATCTGAAGGCTGTAAAGGATAATTTGTCATTTGAATTAATAATATAAATCAGAGGTTCCCAAACACGGTCCTCAAGGCTCCCCAACAGTTCAAGTATTGGTGATATCCATGGTTGAGCACAGGTGCCTTAATTAGTAACTCAGTTAATTTGATTTAACCACCTGTGCTCAACCATGGATATCTCTTTCTGAACTGTTGGGGAGCCTCAGGGCCAGATCAAGGTCTGTGTTTATACAAACACACATAACTTACTGTTTCAGGGGCAGGAAGGGGCATATTGGCCAGCAGCAGAAGGGGAGGGGCATAATTTCATGCTGCGGCAGCTCCGATGAAGAAACAAAAAAGTTAATCTTGGGGATTGGGCTCGGGGACGACCGCCCATGTCGCCCTCTCTATAATCCGGTCCTGGGGAGCCTTGAGGACTGCGTTTTGAAACCTCTGATATAAATGATGTAGTTGATCTTGGAGGTGTTAACACTTTCCAGTCTTTACAATCTGAATTTAATCTCCCCAACATCCATTTTTTCATGGACTTACAGGTGGCCCATTTAGTGTGTCCTTTACCGGAGGCTACCGGTTTCCCCTGGGGCCCAGCATAGCCTTCACAAGTTATTCACATTCCTTTAGGCTAGTCTATATAAAACTAAATATCCTTACTTTGATTTAGTGTGTTATAACAGATAAAAACTTTGCTCTAAATGTACTTCTCTATGGGGACTTGGTATTTCCTGCATCGATTCTCCTAATGTGTTATTGTCCATCAAAACGATGTTCTGCCACGTCACACGAAGTGCATATAAAAACCAGACTGTCATGGAAAGACATCACTATATGACTCTTGTTGGATATGTTCTGTTGGGGATGTAGTCAGGAATCCGGCGGTCGAAATGCCGACCGCCAGCTTCCCGACAGTGAAAGCCCGGCATGGGACTAATGATAGGCATCGGTATTTAGATGCCTATCATTAGCCCCACACTGAAATCCCGACACCTGGCATACCGAACGTAGGAAAGACGGGCGTCGGGAGCTCATAGCCACAGGGGGAGGGTTAGGCACCCCCCACTGGGGAGGGGAGGGGGGGGTAGGTTAACTCCCTCCCCCCACCCCAGGAGGTTTAGGGTAAATGCTCATCTCAGACGGGATCAGTAATACATACCGATTCCGTTCTGTTGCTATATAATGCCATGGGCTGATTAAGGTGCTTATTTTACTCTTCGAATATAATTTTGTCATCATTGTACTATTTACATTTTATTTGACAATTTAAATGATTAGAGAGTTTTGATTGTTGCCTAATGATAATTTGTTCCTACTTTGAAGTTTCTGCATCCATTCTGGAATGGATGATTTAACAATAGATACAGAATAATTAAAGGTATTCTCCATTATTTAAAGGATTTTCATTAAAGAACTCAAACATATGTTACTGTCTACTGTTTTGCTGAAAACTATGATCTGCTGGGAGTTTATATGCTTTGGTTTCTCTTCAGCACGCGCAAATCTTTTGCCTTTTACTGAAGATTTCCGTGGAGAGGAGCAAAAAATTAGTTTGGTATCTTTTTTTTTTCAGATTAGAATCCTCTGATGTACCGAATATAATAGTATTTGCACAAAAGACTCCAGTCCTCAAGTACCACCAACAGGCCATGTTTTGTAGATGAGTTCAATCACGCAATGGGGAAGTACCTGTTGGGAAAATGTGGTTGAGAACCCCAGTTATTCAGGTGATAGTCTGCAGCTACTAGTTGGATACTGAATCGGGAGCTCAGGATCTAATGAAGATCAATACTGTGCACGTCAGATGGTGCTGACTTTCACGCCTATGTGTCGGCGAGATCGAATAATAATAAATCATCAACACAGAGACTCCTGCAAAACTCTAACCAAATAGGAAATTTGGAGCACTGACTATACAGCCATGGCCAAAAGTTTTAAGAATGAGACAAGTCTTGGTTTCCACAAAGTTTGCTGTTTCAGTGTTTTTAGACCTTTTTGTCAGATGGAAAAACGCTTGTCCGTAGAAGGAAAGGTGAGCGCTACCATCAGTCCTGTGTCATGCCAACAGTAAAGCATCCGGAGACCATTCATGTGCGGGGTTGCTTCTCAACCAAGGGAGTGAGATCACTCACAATTTTGCCTAAGAACACAGCCATGAATAAAGAATGGTACCAAAACATCCTCCAAGAGCAACGTCTCCCAACCATCCAAGAACAGTTTGATGATGAACAATGCTTTTACCAACATGATGGAGCACCTTGCCATAAGACAAAAGTGATAACTAAGTGGCTCAGGGAACAAAACATCAAAATTTAGAGTTCATGGCCGGGAAACTCCAAAGACCATAATCCCATTGAGAACTTGTGGTCAATCCTCAAGAGGCAGGTGGACAAACAAAACCCCACAAACTCCAAGCATTGATTAGGCAAGAATGGACTGCCATCAGTCAGTATGTGGCCCAGAAGCTGAATGACAGCAATTCGCCCTGGCATGCTGAGGTCTTGAAAAAGAAGGGTCAACACTGCAAATATTGACTCTTTGCATAAACTTAATGTAATTGTCAATAAAAGCCTTTGCCACTTATGAAATGCTTGTAATTTTACTTCAGTATCCCATAGTAACATCTGACAAGGTGTAAAACACAAGCAGCAAACTTAGAAAACCAATACTCGTGTCATTCTCAAAACTTTCAGCCATGGCTGTACAAGGTGCTGTGGCATCCTGACACCTTGAAGATAAGTATGTTAACCCTAATACTTACAGTCAGTCAGGATTCTGTCACCGGTATTCCAACTACATCCCATTGTAACACATGGTTAATTGAGCTACTGTCAGCTTGAAGCAGCCTGGCCATTCTGCTCTGACCTCTCAGTAACAAGGTGTTTTCACCCACTGCTCACTGAATGTTTTGTGTATCATTCTCTGTAGATTCTAGAGATTGTTGTACGCAGAAAGGCCAGGAAATCAGCCACTTCTGAGATACTCAAAACCAACCCCATCTGGCACCAGTCACTTAAATCACATTTCTTCCCCATTCTGATATTTCATCCAAACAACACCTGAGCCTCTTGACCATGCAGTAATAATGACCCACTGTTTTTTTGAGCAAAAGGCTGTGTGTCATTTGTTAAATTTAAGCTGTTCAATATTAACCAGCAGCAATATTTTTTTACATTGTTTCCAATCAGACATATAAAGACACCTATTTGGAATTAGTGAAGCCGTTGGAGGTTTGTTGGACTCTGGTCCTCCCTCGGTTTACAAATACTGTACTTGAATAAAATGTGTTAACATAACAATTAACAGCCTGAGATCTAACTAAAGAATGGCCACAGGAGCTCATGTTACACTGTCCCCATCTGGCTGTATAGATATTCTTTATGTTCTGGACAGGTCCATAGAAATAGAACCAACAAGATCCCAAGTATGGAATAGTGGTACGAAAGGCAGGAACTCTCTTAGCTAAACAAATATATAAAATCTGATTAGTTCACAAGTTGTGTCATATATATTCAGGAAACATACCTCACACTACAGAGCATTTAGCTGAACGGGTAGATGGTGATTGTTACTTTAAAAGAGGTATCTTTCAAGTATCAGGCAGAGTCTCTGACACCGAATTTAGCTCCATGCTGCCATATAATAGGCTCTATATAAACCGGAAGTCTCTTTACTGTCTGACAGAATTGCAGAATCAATTTCGCCAATGCCAGGATGGTCTATATAAAACCACTAAGTGTAGACACCTGAATTTTCTTGGTAGCGTCACCAGACCCTTATCTAATCCACACTGAGGGATCCCAGAATTTGTGGTACTGTAGCAGAAGCCAGGTCAGACATTTAGAGCAGTATTCCATTTGAGTGGACCCGCGATACTTTTCCGCCTCCTGGACTTTTCGCCTACATCTCGTGTTTTGTAGGCAGAAAAGTATCAGCCCCGTATTCAATTTGAAAGTACGCGAAAACGGGACCCGGTGAAACTTGAACAGGCGGAAAGTAGTCAGATTTGGGGAAATCAGCCTGACACCCCCCCCAAAAGATGCTCTGACATGGGGGTTAGCTATGGTTACCCCCGATTTGGCTTGCTGAAGGTATTTGGTGTTTTTAAACGGGCTCAATAGCTGCTAAATAGTGTTTTTGTATAAGTGGTGAAGAATAGTATTCAGGAGTATTTGTTGCAGAAAATAATTTATCCCAGCAAATTTGGGGTACTTGAAAATGAGGGTCAGCATATTTTAAAGTTGTTAAGGTGAAAAATGCACCTGCCGCAAGGCCCTGCAATGAAAAAAAACACATGAGGCACCCTTGGGGACCCCCCCAAAGTCGAGTTCGCTAGTTTTTATCTTTGTCCCCCAACATTTTTTTTGTTTTGCCCCCAAATTCAAAGTGATTTTTTGGGGTGTTTGTTAAATTTTTTTTTTATACAGTGTACCTTTGGGGGACTGTCTGAAGGCTGCACGGGGGTTCCCGCAACGTTGCAACCCAAAACCCCAAATCTGAACTTTTTTCCGCCTGCTATTCATAGGCAAAACTTTTCCGCCTATTACATTGCATTGACTTTCTGCCTAGGCGAAAAGTCTTTCAAACTGAATAGGGCGATACATTTCCGCCTAGCGAAATGACGTAATCAGCTAAACTTTTCCACGGATCCCGGCTTTTTGCCTCAAATTGAATACAGGCCTAAGTATTGCACCAGACAAATAACAAGAGATAAGTTCTTACCATACCTTTGTTATCTCTGTTTCTACAAAGTTCATAGGGTTGACCTTGGTTTATAGCTGGATCTGGATCCACGGGCACCACGCAGTTAAAGCTTTTGCTGCTCCCAGGATGCACTTGGGTCCATCCTCCTCTATACCCCGTCCCCGAGCCACAGGCACCTCAGTTGGTAAGCAGCCACGGCTGGAGGAGGAGACTAAACAGAGAGAAGGAAGACTGGAACACACAAGAAACCATACTCACAGAACGGAAAACCGGTGACCAGCCACACAGCCCATATAAAGCCAGGTGCGTCAGGGCGGGTGCCCTATGGACTTCGTAGAAACAGAGATAAAAGGTAAGTTCTTACCATATCTCTTGTTTTCTACTTCAGGGTCCACAGGGTTGACCTTGGGGATGTTCCAAAGCAGTTCAACTAAGGGCGGGGACGCTCCTGTGTAGAAAGGAGAATCCGGCACCCGAAAGATGGATCCTGAGAGGCAAAAGTGTCTGAATGGAAGACCAGGTGGCCGCCTTACATAGCTGAACAGCAGAGGCGTCACGCCTAGCAGCCCAAGAAGGACCCACAGACCGAGTGGAATGAGCCTCAACGGAGGCTGGAACAGGTAAACCCTCCAGTGTATAAGCCTCACAAATAACAGAACAAAGCCAACGGGCTAACGTTTGTTTGTTGGCAGGCCAACCCCTCTTGTGAAAACCAAAGAGGACAAACAAGGAATCAGACTTCCTAATGGAATCAGTCCAGTCCACAAATTCTGAGAGCACGGACTACATCCAAGGAAGTCTCACCAGCTGAAAGATCAGGTGACTGAAAAGCTGGCACAACAAGTTCCTGATTAATGTGGAACTTAGAAACCACCTTAGGCAAAAAGTCAGGACGAGTGCGAAGCAGTGCACTATCCTGGTGAAAAATCAGAAAAGGGGGACGATAGGAAAGCGCCCCCAATTCTGACACCCTCCTGGCTGAAGCAATTGCCAGGAGAAAAACAGTCTTAAATGTCAACCACGAGTTCCACCGACTCAAGAGGCTCAAAAGGAGGACCCTGCAGGGCCTGAAGAACCACCACCAAGTCCCAAGGAGCCACTGGAGGCACAAAGGGAGGCTGGATTTGAAGAACACCTTGGAAAAAGGTGTGAACATCTGGCAGTGTAGCGATCCTACGTTGGAACCACACAGACAGTGCCGACACATGAACCTTCAGCGAGGCAAGACGTAAGCCTAGGTCCAAACCTGACTGAAGAAAAGCCAAAATCCTAGAAACCCGGAAACACTTGAGGATCATACTTTCAGTGGTGTGAGTCCAGAAACTAAGTGTGCCACACTCTATGGTAAATCCTAGCGGAAGCAGGCTTGTTTGCCCAAAGCATGGTACTAATAACAGAGCCTGAGAAGCCCCGAAACCTTAAGACGGCTGTCTCAAGAGCCACGCCGTCAAAGACAGCAGACCCAGATCCGGGTAAAGGCAGGGCCCTTTAGACAACAGGTCCAGACGCTGAGGAAGTAGGTACGGGGCGTCAATGGAGAGGCTCCGCAGATCAGAGTACCAAGGACGTCTGGGCCACGCAGGAGACACCAGCAGAAGCGTGCTGCCTTCCTGCTTGAGTTTCCGCAGGACCCGAGGCAGCAGGGATATCAGAGGAAATAGATACGCAAGGTGAAACATCCATTTCACTGACAGTGCGTCTACCAGACTTGCGCATGCATCTCTTGGCCACCCGTCACATCACAATCACAAGTTGCCCGTGTACGGTCAAGGACATCAGGTCCAGCTCCGGCAGACCCCATCTGTTCACGAGTAACTGAAATACCTCTGAGTGAAGTGAGTGAAGCGACCATTCCCCGGGATGCACATAGTGACGGCTGAGGAAGTCCGCCTCCCAATTGAGGACTCCGGAGATGAAGACTGCCGAAATTGCTGGAAGGTGGCACTCCGCCCAAGTCAGGATGCAAGACACCTCCGATATCGCAGCACGACTGCGAGTTCTTCCCTGCTGGTTTATGTATGCCACTGTGGTGGCATTGTCGGAATGAACCTTGAAGAACGGTGCCGGACAACTGCAGGGCCCTGTACACTGCCCGCAGTTCCAGAATGTTGATGGGGAGAACAGCTTCTTTCGCAGTCCAACGGACCCGAAGTGACGAGCCTGTCACTGCCCCCCAACCCCGGAGACTGGCATCTGTTGTGAGCAGAACCCAGTCTGGGATCCAAAAGGGGCGCCCCTCGATGAGATGAGCTGTCTGAAGCCACCAAGCTAGAGACAGCCGAACCTCTGGGGACACCACCAGCATCTGAGACTGGATCCGGTGAGGTAACCCATTCCATTCAGATAGAATCAGCCCCTGCAGGGGCCTGGAATGGAACTGAGCAAATTCCACCATATTGAATGCCGACACCATGGACCCCAGAACTCTCATTGCCGAGTGAACCGACACTCGGCAACTGCTCAGACAACTGTGTATGCACAGCTGCAGGGAGGAGACCTTTTCCGGAGTCAGGAAGATCCTTTGCTGACAAGAATCTAGCAGGGCTCCCAAATGAACTATCTGCTGTGATGGAATCAGGGAGGACTTCTTCCAATTTATCAACCACCCATGCGCTTGCAGACAAGCGATCGTCAGGTGGGGATGTTGAAGCAGTACCTCCGGATAGCTCACCAGCAAGAGGAGGTCATCTAGATACGGTAGCAGTCGTATATTCTGGCTCCGAAGGTGGGCGGCCATGATCATCATCACTTTGGCCTCTCCACCGCACCAAGGGTATTCACCAAAGGGTAGCGCCCGAAACTGTTAGTGATGTTGTAGTATAACAAACCTCAGATACCGCTGGTGTGAAGGTGCTATAGGAACATGGAGGTAGGCGTCTTGGATATCCAGGGAGACAATGTAATCCCCAGATTCCATCGCCAGAATGATGGAACATAACGTTTCCATCTTGAACTTGGGAACTCTGAGGAATTTGTTCAGAGACTTCAAATTGAGGATAGGGCGATGAGAACCATTTGGTTTCTGCACAGGAAACAGTACAGTAGTACCCCATCCCCCGTTGTGACTGAGGAACGGGAACAATGACCCCCGCTTTCAGCAAGAACGCTATAGCTACCTGAATCTGAATTGGTTTTGTCCTGAGAAGGACTCGTGCAGAAAAACTGGTGGGGCGGTCTGTGCCAAAACGACAGGGCGTACCCCTGGGAGACCACTTCTCGAACCCAGACATCCGTGGTGGTATCGTGCCAGCACTGGGCAAATTGAAGAAGTCGGCCTCCCACTCTGGGGTCCCCCAGAGGGAGGCCCGTCCCATCAGGCAAAAGGTTTATCTTTCTACTTGGAAGAAGGGCGCCTAGCACTCCAGGCCTGCTTCTTGGGCTTAGAGGCGGCCTTGGTCCCCGACTGCCTCGGGAAAGGCAGAGCTCCTGACCTTAGCATGCGTTGTGGTCGAAGGGAGAAAAGCTGACTTAGATTTAGCCAGTGTATCCACTATTTTGTCCAACTCTAGACCACATAGCAACTCCCCATTAAAGGGTAAGGCCTCCAGGCCCTTCTTAGAATCTGTGTCTGCTCTCCAGGACCTCAGCCACAAGGACTGATGAGCAGACACTGCTGCCGCCAAAACCCTAGTGGTCAGTAGACTTGCAACCAAAGATGCTTCCCCAATATAAGGACGCAGCATCTTTCATCTGTCCGATTAACGCTCTCTGGACACCCGGAGCATCGTCTGGAAAGGTATCCTCTAATGCGTTGGCCTAACTCTCAATGGCTTTAGCCACGCAGGAGATGGCCATGGATGGACAGACCACTGCCCCTGAGAGAGAGTAAATGGACTTTAAACAAGTCTCCACCTTCCTGTCCATGGGATCCTTCAGGAAGGAGATAGAAGGTAAGGGCAAAGTAGCACTTTTGATTAAGCAGGTGACAGGGGAATCCACCGCCGGTGGGGTTTCCCATTTCCTGCAATGAGTCTCAGGAAACGGATAATTGGATGCCAGCCGCTTTTGTGGCAGGAATCTCTTACTGGGCAACTCTCAGGCCCCCGCCATATGATCAGTCAGCTGGTCAGACAGGGGAAAAACAATCGAAGCCACCTTGGCCTTCTTAAAATTAGGATACTTCGACCTGGAGGGTCGGTGCATCATCCTCAATGTGAAGGATGGCCCGCACCGCCCTAACTAATGCCGGCACATTAATGGAGGACTTAGTCTCTTCCTC
The DNA here is from genome assembly GCA_031769625.1 of Taudactylus pleione. Classification (NCBI taxonomy): domain Eukaryota; kingdom Metazoa; phylum Chordata; class Amphibia; order Anura; family Myobatrachidae; genus Taudactylus; species Taudactylus pleione. Next base: position 1,149,878 of record JAUIMM010001084.1, read on the forward strand.
TTGAGACATGGCGCCCGAGTCGGAGTCCTCATGTAGCTCCCCGTCATCCGAAAACACGTCAGTGTCCGTTCAATGCGCAGCCAGCACTGGACGCTTAGACGCCTTTGGAGGCATATCACCCTGTAACATTGACTGAAAGGCCGAAGACGAGGCCGCCACACTCTGGCCAGAGCTGGAGAGTACGTCCACCCAGGGTGGAGGAGCCATCTGAGGAAAACCCTGAAAGGGCACCACAGACTAGCTGACAGCAAGTATAAAACAGCACAGACAGGCAGCACTAGCAAAAGTCACATACCATGCAGAAAGTAATACTCACTGCACCTTTCCACTACAATCAACCGCCCAGATTCAGTGTCTGGGAGGGCTATAGTGCGGTGTACACTGTCCTTTAGCAGGGGAGAGGCACACAGGGGGACCAGTCCACGCGCTGCCTGAGATCTGCGTTGTGCCATGTGAAGATGGCCGCCGGAGACCTCAGAGGAGTGGCTGTATGAGGAACACAGCTCAGAGTCACCAGTACACGTGACAAAAGGTGCGCTGAGCTGAGAGGAGCCGCTAAACAGGGAAGGCTAGTCATTAACCCCAGGGACACCAGTTCCCGCCTCCAGCCATTATTCCCTGGTGGTCTAGCTGACGCGCGGGGTATTCCTGGATAGAGTGAGCCCACCGCGGCTAACTAGCGCTGCCGGTCTGTCCCCAGAGACAGGAGGCTAAAGACCATCTCCCCACGATCAACTTAAGTTACCGCTGCTCGCGGCTTACCTGTCCCTGGCGATCCGGCAGCAGTCTTGGGAGGTCCCGAAGCCCTGCTAGTACAGACTCCGGGTTCCTGCCGCGATCCCCAGAGCTGTATTGTCGTCGCAGCGCCAGCTGGGTGTAGGAGCGGTAGCGTGGACGTCCTAGTGGACAGTCTGTTGCTGCCGCTCTGAAGAGGGAAAAAAAAAAAAAATGAACAAAACTGTTCTTCTTAAAAAGTTAGGGTGCACTGTGCAAGGGTGACCCGACTTCGGCCGGGCACCAACTAAAACTGAGGTGCCTGTGGTTCGGGGGCAGGGTATAGAGGAGGATGGACCCAAGTGCATCCTGGGAGCAGCAAAAGCTTTAACTGTGTGGTGCCTGTGGATCCAGATCCAGCTATACCCCAAGGTCAACCCTGTGGACCCTGAAGTAGAAAGTGGAAGAATTTTGCTCTCTAGCTTTAAGAAGCACCTCTAAGTTTTCAAAGACTCCTCCTTAGCAATGATTACTCGATCTACACACTCACAAAAGGAAGTACTGGGTGAAGAATGAACGACCCAGATACAGTAATGGCTGCCCAATATGGCCAGAGTGCAAGACTGTTCCAGAGACATTCCCCAAGCCTCTGCAAAACATGGTGCTGCGACTAAAATGGAAGCACTGCTAACTTCTACTGCATCTCTATCATCTGGAGCGCAGACTATAAGAGGAAACACATAACATAGTTGGAAGTTCAATGGGATCTATAGGACATCTATTCTTTATCATGGTGTCACCGAGACGGGTATAGATGGGAGTTACCAGTCGAAAGATACAGGAATGGAAGATCTACAGTGTCTAGGTTGACAGGGTCAAAAGGTCGACAGTGATAAGGTCGAGACATGGTTTCTCCTAATTGGTCGTGGTTTTTATAAAATTGGGTGAGGGTTAAGCTGCCCATCCACTAGGCCATTAAACCTAGCGATGACTGTTATCGCTCGCAAATCGGGCAGTAAAAGGCTAAAAATGACCAGCAATGCGCGCACCCGCTGGTCATTTTTAACATCAATCATCGCCCGAACATGACGGTCAACCTGACGACCGCCGTCAGGTTGCCATGTTCGGGGATGATTGATCTGCATACACTGAACATTCAGCGTACGCAGTTAACCCCGCGGGAGACGGCATCGTAATCGTGCCGTCGTCCCCCGCATCGTTAAGTGGATGGGCAGCATTAGGCTGCGGAAGGGGACAGTTATGGTGATACACACGGTACAACCAACGATATCGCTGATAGATTTCCCTTCAACTTTCTGTAGTGCAGGGCAAACGATTTTGGGCATACACACTGATAGATGTCTATGATTGATATTTCAGTGAAGTCATCTCTTAACATGCAAATAGTGTTGAAATCATCCAAGTTGGCCTGCATGTACAGACGACCATAGATCTAGTTATCATCCATGCGCATCGTTAGCCGCATAAAACAAAATGAACGATATATCGTTGATAGTTATCGTTCATTAAAATTGTACCGTGTACACACACCATTAGGGTTAAAACAACAAAAAGAAAAAAAAAAAATGCCGACCTTTTCGCTCTCTCGACCATTTAACCATGCCTTGCCTTTTTGACAATCTACCTATTGCCTGTCGACCATTTGGTGTCAACCTATTGACTGAGTACTGTAGATCTTACATTCCACACCCCAGTCAAATAGAGGGCAGGGTAGATGAGGGTAACAGGGCAGTACTTCCAAGCACCTACTGGCCTTGTAAAAAGCAGATAACTGGAGTTTAGGATGTACATATTATGTTTAGTCTCACATACTGCTGGTTCCCTCTATGTAGTGTCTATCCCGTGATAAGTAATCTTTGTAATGTCCTGCGGTCTGTATATCACAGCAAATATAAATTTCCTACAGTCATTTAGGCTGTAAACATGCAGCATTAGTGACAGAGGAAGGAGACGGGTTACAGAACACTTGGTAAAATTATTTATTGAGTTATCAGCGATCAGAGACCTCAGTGGAGTCAGCGGCTGTTACGCAGTATCTCTCATAATCTTGCTCAATTTATCGATCTTGGATTTTGTAGACATGTCAATGTATTTCTCCCCAATGCTGACAACCATTCCTCCCAAGAGCGAGGGGTCAGTCTGAAATAAAAAAAAAAAAATAGTTGTAATAAAGAAATATGAATATTTCTAATCTAGTGTACACATCTTCTAACAGAATGATTGTGTTAAAGACTTCAGTAATGAATGCTATTGAATACCAGACCCTTTATAAAACAAAAAAGTCATCAGACGGGTCAGGTGTAGGGAACGCTAATGGCCTGGCCCAGAGGTTCCCAAACACGGTCCTCAAGGCTCCCCAACAGTTCAGGTTTTAGAACTATCCATGGTTGAGCACAGGTGTTTAAATCAAATTGACTGAGATACTAATTAAGTCACCTGTGCTCAACCATGGATATATCTCTAATACCTGCACTGCTGGGGAGCCTTGAGGACCACGTTTGGTAACCTCTGGCCTATCATGTGATCACTAGCATACAACACCTACCTTGGTCTCCAGGTTCAACGATTCTCCCTTAGCGAGGAAGCCATTGAGGGCAGATTTCAGTTCTGTTAAACTTGCTTCATCCAGAGGCTGAAACACAAAATAAAATGTAAGGCACATATGTGAGGGCGTACATACAGTACTACACGGAGACATTACAGGAGCGCAACATTTCCTGCAATAGAAAACACTTACCATTATTTGTACCACAGGTTAAAGGGGGTCTTTGCCCCTAGCATGCTTAGTAGGAAACCTGATTGTAACAACTTGCACAGAAAATGTCCTTAAATAGCATCCCTGCCCATTTCTCAGTGGTACTGCTGGGGCAGCCTGCGATCTAGCACAGCTGACAACAGGCAATACCACCTAATCATAAATAAAGCTTGTGCAAGTTAATGGATTTTGGAAATTGTTATCCCCAATAAAGAATACACTTTAGAATGTCAAAACTAAACAGACAAATATAGAAGTATTAAACCCCGCCCCACCCCCTATCCAATGCTTTAATACTCGGCACTGGCACATTTAGCTGCAGTCTATGAACAGCAATGAAATATCGCTCCATGAGCTGCTGGTCTGTTCTGTGACTGGGCCACTCCAAGACACTGATTTGTATTGAAGCTGCTCTAATGTGGTTCTCACTAGCTTTGGGTCATTGGAAGTTCTAGGTCCCCTACAGTCTGCAGATTTTAAATCAACATTTCTACACCATTCATCACCCATGCTGCAGTTTTTGTTTGTACAAAGTTTTCTAGTCCCTGAAGCAGCAAAGCGTGCCCATAGCGCTATACTGGCAGGGACAGTGATTTTGGGTTGAAGCATAGTGTTAGGAGACAAATGGTGCGCTCTAGTTGGGGGCGGAGTTGTACAGATAAAACCTAAAGCAAACATCAACCATCTGGTTCGTGGGTCACACAATGGTGCAAATAAGTTTTGACTGACCGAAGTTTGCCCCAAATCTGGAGGCTGCTAATCTGTCATAGAAGGATGGACTCTGATGTTAGTAAGATTTAATTCACTGGAGCGAAGTCTTCCAGAGTTACCGATTTCTTGCGCTTTAAATGCAAAATTCTGATTCAGAGGTCGTTTAATTTCCACAATCTTTGCTTCCTACCAGGAGTACGGGGACTTATTTGATGGCACCAAGTTACTGCAGCTTCAGTTTGGGGTGGTTGTGCAAAAACACATCACTTATGTGCCATGGGTGGACTTGATCTAGCTAGCCCCTCGCACCTGGGCTAACTAGATCAACTTAGGAAAGAGGCTTTTAGACAAATCTAGTGTAAAGGGAAATTGAGGCTTTGGGGTACATGTAATAGCCTGTATGCATCAGCGAGTTCCGCGCAAGACTGCCCCATTTTTTGAAGTAGCAGTCATTTAAAAGGCAAAATCGGGTTGAAACCATCGGCCAGTCTTACATGGAACTTGCTGATGTCTGCATTCCGCAGGCTATTACTCCTTAGTCTTGTGTGATCGGCTGTCCGTACATCAAACAGTTGATGCTGGCTAAGAAAAGGAGGAGATCAGTTGTTGTAGACTTGGTAAGAGACCTTGATTTGTCCAAGTGGCAACGGATAACGAAAAAGAACATACGGAAAAATATGAGATATGGTAAGAACTTATCCTTGTTATCTCTATTTCTACGAAGTCCATAGGGTTCCACAGGATACCTTGGGGGGTATAGGTGTGACGTCAGTCGCAGGGCACCAAAGAGTTAAGCTTTCAGCCTCCCAGGATGCACTAGGTCCCCCTCCTATACCCCGCCCCCGGGCCAAGGCACCTCAGTTAGTTACCAAGCCATAGGCCGGAGGAGGAGAAGGAAGAGAAAGAACAAAGATCTGGACACATACAAGAATCACATTCTCACCAGAGGGAGACGGAAAACCGGTGACCAGAGCAAAGCCCATCTGCAGCACAGGTGCGACAGGGCGGGAGTCCTGTTGAACCCTATGGACTTCGTAGAAATAGAGATAACAAGGGTAAGTTCTTACCATATCTCATATTTTCTACTTCAGGGTCCATAGGGTATCCACAGGATACCTTGGGGATGTCCCAAAGCAGTATCCTTTAAGGGTGGGGACGCTCCTGTGCAGAAAGGAGAATCCGCCGCCCGAAGGAAGCATCCTGAGAGGCGAAGGTGTCAAACCTGTAATACCTCACGAAGGTATGGACAGAAGACCACGTAGCAGCCTTGCAGATCTGAACTGCCGAGGCACCACGTCGAGCTGCCCACGAAGGACCCACAGACCTAGTGGAATGAGCCTTCAGAGAAGGAGGGACCGGTAGGCCTTCATGAAGATAAGCTTCAGAAATAGCCATACGGATCCAGGCTGCCAAAGTTTGCTTTGAAGCAGGCCAACCCTTTTTACAGAAGCCATAGAGGACAACAAAGCGTCCGACTTCCTAAACAAAGAAGTGCGGTCCACATAAGTCCTTAAGGCCCGCACAACATCCAAAGAGGCCTCACCCACGGAAAGACCCGGTGAGTTAAAGGCCGGAACAACTATTTCCTCGTTAACCTGAAACTGGGAAACAACTTTGGGAAGAAACTCGGGCCGAGTGCGGAGCACTGCCCTGTTCCCATGAAAAACCAAGAAAGGGGGTCTACAAGAAAGAGCCCCTAACTCAGAAACACGTCTGGCTGAAGCAACGGCCAGAAGGAAAACAGTCTTAGCTGTTAGCCATTTAATATCCACTGAGCCCAGTGGTTCAAACGGCGGTCCTTGGAGAGCCCTCAGGACCACAGCCAAATCCCAAGGCGCCACAGGTGGAACAAAGGGCGGCTGAATACGGAGAACACCTTGCATAAAGGTGCGCACATCCGGGATTGTAGCAATCCTACGGTGAAACCAGACAGATAGGGCCGAAACCTGTACCTTCAAAGAAGCAAGGCGAAGCCCATGATCTAGTCCCGCTTGCAGGAAGGCGAGAATCCGAGACAGACGAAACTCCCGCGGTGCATAACCTCTCGGTCGACACCACTGGAAGAACGTATGCCACACGCGATGGTATATCCTCGCGGAAGACGGTTTCCGAGCTCGTAACATGGTACGCACCACAGAGCTGGCAAACCCCCAGGACCTCAGCATGGCCGTCTCAACAGCCACGCCGCCAAAGACAGCAGAGTCAGGTCCGGGTGAAGACAAGGACCCTGAGACAGAAGGTCCGGTCGTAGCGGCAACCGCAGAGGACTGTCCACGGACAGACCCTGAAGGTCTGAGAACCAGTGCCGTCTGGGCCACGCGGGAGCTATCAACAGGAGCGTCCCTCCTTCCTGTTTGAATTTCCGGATTACCCGTGGAAGAAGGGAGACCGGAGGGAACAGGTATGCGAACCTGAACGTCCACCGGACGGACAGAGCATCCACCAGAGACGCCCCTTCGTCTCTTGTGCGAGACCCGTACACCGGCAACTTGTTGTTGTGCCGGGACGCCATGAGGTCGATTTCTGGAAGACCCCACCTGTCCACCAGTAGTTGAAAAACGTCCGGGTGCAGGGACCATTCCCCTGGATGAACGTCCTGGCGACTTAGAAAGTCCGCCTCCCAATTTAGCACTCCCGGGATGAAGACCGCTGATATGGCCGGAAGATTGCGCTCCGCCCAAACCAGGATCCGAGAGACCTCTACGAGAGCCGCCCGACTGCGAGTTCCTCCTTGCCTGTTTATGTAGGCCACGGTGGTAGCATTGTCCGACTGGACCTGCACCGGGTGACCCTGGAGAAACCGCTGTGCCTGCAGGAGAGCATTGAAGACCGCACGGAGTTCCAAGATATTTATTGGAAGCTCCGCTTCTGTCGGTGTCCACCTGCCCTGGAACAAGTGTGGACCCGAAACTGCTCCCCAGCCCCGAAGACTGGCGTCCGTTGTCAACAGGACCCAATTTGGAACCCAGAACGGACGTCCCTTGTTGAGGTGGGTCGTCTTTAACCACCACGCAAGGGACAGACGAACCTCCGGGGTGAGCACAATCGTCTGGAACTTCAGAGACTGAGGCAGCCCGTTCCACTTGGACAGGATCAGGTGCTGCAGAGGTCTAGAGTGAAACTGGGCGTATTCCACCATGTCGAACACCGACACCATGGAGCCCAGTAACCTCATCGCCGAGTGTAAGGACACCCGGCGGCTGTGCAGACAACTGCGCACCCTTGACTGTAAAGCAGAGATCTTGTCCTCCGTCACGAAGATCCTTTGCTGTCCCGAGTCCAATAAGGCTCCAAGATGCAGAATCCTCCGAGACGGGATTAGAGTGGACTTCTGCCAGTTGATTAGCCAGCCGTGCCGTTACAGCAGTGCAATGGTCAGGTCCAAGTGGTGTAACAGGAGCTCTGGAGATCCTGCCACCAATAACAGGTCGTCCAAGTACGGCAACATGCGGACTCCTTGCAGCCGCAGAGAAGCCGCCATGACCGCCATAGCGTCCTGTATGTCCAATGACACCATGTAGTCCCCAAGTTCCAGCGCCAGAATGATGGACCGTAGGGTCTCCATCCGAAACTTCGGGACCCGCAAAGACTTGTTGAGTGCTTTGAGGTTGAGAATCAGACGATATGACCCATTGGGTTTCTGTACCAAATATAGATTTGAATAGAAACCCTGGCCCCTCTGGGAGAATGGAACAGGCACTATAACTCCAGCCTGGAGCATAGTGTGCAATACCTTCCGCAGCTCCGTAGCCTTGTTCCGGTCTGATGGTAGACCCGTGGTGAAGAATCGAGCCGGGGGTCTGTGCCGGAAGGAGAGGGCGTACCCGTGAGAGACCACCTCCAGAACCCAAGTGTCTGTCGTAGTGAACGACCAACACCGGGAGAACTGCAGCAGGCGGCCTCCCACCCTGGGATCCCCCAAGGGGAGACCCGGACCGTCAGACCGCAGGCTTGTCATCTGGCTTGGGGGCCGGACGTCTGGTACTCCATGCCTGTTTCCGGGGCTTGACCGATTTCTTAGGGCCAGCCTGTCGAGGAAACGACTGTGGTTTGGGCCTGCCCTGGGCCCTAGATGACCGAAAGGACGATGGTCCAGAACCAGAAGGAGCAGCGGCCGACGGGAGACAAGCAGATTTGGCTGCCGCCAGCGTGGCCACAATCTTATCTAGATCCGGACCGAAGAGAACTTCTCCGGTAAACGGCAACGCTTCCAGACCTTTCTTGGATCTGCGTCCGCCTTCCAGGATCGCAGCCACAAGGTGCGACGAGCAGCTACCGCTGCTGAAGAAATTCTAGACACCAGAGTACTAATGTCTAGAGCCGCCTCGTTGATGTAGGTGGCCGAATCACGGAGATTGCCAATCAACTCCGCTTGTTCGGCCGGACAGTCGGATTCAAAAGAAGCCTCTAATGAATCCGCCCAGCGCTCCATCGCTCTGGCAACCCAGCAAATGGCCATAGCCGGCCGTGCTGCCCCCCCTGCAAGGGAATAAGCGGACTTCAGGCAGATTTCTACCTTGCGGTCCGTAGCATCCTTAAGGGAGGACATGGATGGCATCGGCAATGTGGCACTACGGACAAGACGGGTCACGTGAGAATCCACCTGTGGAGGGGATTCACACTTAGCAAAATAATTATCCGCGAACGGATAAGCCACCGCCAGGCGTCTCTGCGGCTGGTATCTTTTGCCAGGTTGTTTCCACGCCTCCTCTAAATGGTCCACCAACTGACCCGAAAGAGGAAAGACTGTGGCATCGCCCTTCACATCTTTGAAAAAGGCATACTCAAATTTAGCCGCTGGGGGAACTTCGTCCTCAATCACCAAGGCTGTGCGGACCGCCCGAATAAGTCCAGGAATATATACTTTGGACTTAGCATCAGCGTCCTTAGTATGGAAAGGTTCCTGATCGTAAGGATCCAGAATCTCCCCATCATTAGACGTCCCTTCGTCATCCTCATAAGGAGCGGACAGAGACGCCACCGGCCTTTTATGAGGCCGCATCACAGACTCCCCTTGCAACACATCCGACAAGTGCTGTAAAGAACTCGTCAGGGAGTTAACCCACGCTGGCTCCTGAGAACCCGGGAGCGGGGAAATAGGGAGACTGTGGGGTACCACCAATTGCCGTGGGAACCCCTGCATGGGTGACGACACCACAGACTGCAGGGACAAACCCATCGGAGTAAACGCGGGCTGCGGAGCTAACTGGCCCACTAAAGCTGTTAACGCCTGAGCGAAACAAGCCCAGGGCGGCTCCTGTACCGGTGCTGTAACCGTAATAGGCCGCGCCATGGACAAACACTGCCGGCAAAGGCCCTCCGCGCTACCCTCCCCCTCCGCTAACGGTACTTTGCACGTGGTACACTGTAGCCGGAGGGGAAAATCACTTTCAGACATGATGGCACCACGTATGTGACCTCTCTCACCAATTAAGTATTAAATAGGCGAGAGACCACCCTGCAGCACCGCACCGCAAGGGCTTTAGCAGAAAGAACAGGGACAGTAATAAAGCTGACAGTTTAGAGAAGAATAGTTACAGGCAGCGCTAGCACAGTCACATACAATGCAGAGAAATAACAATTCCTGCACTAACAGCGCTGATCACTCAACTACACAGACACAGGGCCTGGTAGGACACAGCGCTGCATACACAGACCTGAGCCACAGCGGAGGAGAGGTATGCGGGGGGACCCAGACCACGATGCTTCCTTCCAGACTTCCAGCAGCGTTCACCATGCGTTGCAGAGAAGATGGCCGCCGAGGAGCAGAGAGAAGCTGGCCTGGGGGAGGAGCGCTGACACAGGACCAGTCAGCACAGTGCAGAGAGGGCTGTGTGCAGCGGGGGAGGCGCCGGCTGTGAGACAGGGAAGGCGCGCTCCCCTGGCATGCATTTAACCCCTGGGACGCCGCAGCGCTACCGCTCTGCTGCGGTCCGCTGTCCCAGGGGGTAGTGGAAGCGCAGGTTGGTCGCCTGGCTCCACGCTGCAGCCAGTCCCCAGGGAGCCCCCTGCCTGGGGACTTAGGACCATGTGATCAGCGGGGACCCACCGCGGGACCCCGCTGCTTACCTCTGTCCCCCTTGAATCCGGCCATGGTCCGGAGCATCTGGGGTCACCGCTAGCTGTGACCCCAGACGCCCACCAGCATCCCCGGATCAGTACCGGCGTTCTGGTACCGGCGGGGTGTAGGGAAGACAGCATGGACGTCAGGACTGACTGTCCATGCTGTTCATCCAGATGTGCAGCCACAGCTGCATGAAGAAAAAGCTTCAGGGGCTCTTCTAGCCCCCACTCCAACAGGTGCACCCGACTCCGGCCGGGCACCAAACTAAACTGAGGTGCCTTGGCCTGGGGGCGGGGTATAGGAGGGGGACCTAGTGCATCCTGGGAGGCTGAAAGCTTAACTCTTTGGTGCCCTGCGACTGACGTCACACCTATACCCCCCAAGGTATCCTGTGGATACCCTATGGACCCTGAAGTAGAAAATGTCACCGCCACCGGCCTCCGTTTTGGCTCGCTATCCTCAGATATAGGAACCCACATCCACCTTGTACGGCGGTGAAGCCATGTTCATTTACTCATCTTTAAAATTTCAATAATGCAATCAGAATTTTATAAATCATGCCCTAGTCAATTCACAGCATATTGCAGAGATAAACAACATTTGCTCCTAAACAGCAGTGATGGAACCACAATTCCCAGCAAGGTGGCATGTCACCAGAACAAGAGTTGGTCTCACTTACTGAAGCGGAAGTGACGGAACACACCACCTCTCCCCGATGCGCACTCATGATTTTCGTGAATGAGGCAATGACACCTGCGGTAAAACTCAATCGACTGTTAGTAGCCAGCAGATCTACGGGACAAAGGAGAGTAACAGAATTAGCGCCATGCATTTTAAATACAAACTTTAAAGTCATATAAATAGCTATCGGATGTTAAAATACCTCTAGTCTAGGTGTGGCCTCTAATCCATTAGTGTAACAGTATAGGGGCTTATATGACACTACAACAACTGATAAAGGGGTCTATTTACTAAGCAGTGTTAGGAGACAGAGTGAAAAGTGATAAGGTGCCAGCCAATCAGCTCCCAACTGTCATTTTTCAAACACAGCCTGTGAGATGGCAGTTAGGAGCTGATTGGCTGGCACCTTATCACTTTTCACTCTGTCTCCTAAGACTGCTTAGTAACTAGACCCCAAAATGAAGTGTAATAGGCTCCTCCCCCAGGCTCTGCCGTCCTGTGTGTAATGGGGAGCACAGGAATGGGACACAGATACTCACTGACAAAGTTGTTGGTGATTGGAGTGAACTTCTCCTTCGCCAGGAGATCGACGATGGTCTTCTGTTTCACAGCATGCTTGATGTGGGGGTTTGTAATAATGGCATATAGTTTGGGCTCCTTAAACAGGGTCTAGAAGATAAAAGAAGTGGTTTGTGAATGACTGCACTGTTGGATAACATCCCAGCAACAAGAAAGGAGCTTACACCAAAAACAAAACAAAAAACTGACAGTGCAAGTTGCCACTTGATAGGGCAAAGCAGGTATACACGAGAATGAGGCTCACTAGGAACCAATGACTGAAGCTGCATACACGCACGATTTTCTGTCACATTTTCTAAACTGTAATGAACGATTTTTTTGAATTACAAAAGGATTTTTGCATATTTCCTTAATGAAAATCGTTGAGTTGCCAGTCTGACTGAACTACAAACGTGAATGCACATGAACGATAATCGTTCATAGTTTTCACTCAGAAAGTGAACGATTTTTTCAACGATTGAATGATAAACGATATCGTTAACGATAATCGTTCAATAAATCGTTGTGTGCGTATGCACCTTAAGATTCTACATGGCCAAACCTGCCAAGGCACTGGCTGCATCTGTAGGAATATTGGCTCAGCACCTATGGTCCCATCCACTGTGGGCAGGAACACTATGGGGCTGAATGAATGTCCATGCACCAAGTATCTCCTATGTGGTTTCACACTGCGCAAACTCCACAACTAATTGTACGTAACCACAGGTACTGCAGACTGTATGCAATGCAGATGCCTCTCTTCTTGTAATGGTGGCACGGTTCAATGATGGGATATAGGGAGAATTGCAGCCTAGGAGTAGACACGCAGGTTTTCAGGCAGACTGTTTGCATCAAGGACAAGGCTGGTGCAACTGCGCACCGATAGTGCGGTCACATAGGAAAGCAAAAAGTACAGTGTTCATTCTAGCACCCTGCACCTGTCACAACCCGTGCAGTTCCTCTTTCCTGCCTGGGGTGTCACTGCGCTCTGGTGCTTCTAGCACACCCTGGTCTGTACCTCGGCAGTGTGTTGCATTAGCTGAGTGTGCTAGAAGCACCAGGGCAGAGAGCGACACCCCAGGCAGGAAAGAGGAACTGCACGGTTTGTGACCAATGCAGGGTGCTAGAATGAACACTAAGGCGTAAATTTACTAAAGTGAGTTTTTAGAAGTGGAGATGTTGCCCATGGCAACCAATCAGATTCTACTTAACATTTAACTAGCACCTTACAGAAGATAAAATAGCTAGAATCTGATTGGTTGCTATGGGCAACATCTTCACTTCTAAAAACTCTCACTTTAGTAAATTTACTTTAGTATTGATAGGTAGCGGTTCCAGCTACAGAGATGCATACAACTCTGCAATTGGGCGCAAATACCCATTTTGGCTCCTTAAACGCAATTTGGGTGCAATTATGGACGACTCTTGTTCAACACTGCATCTGTCCATTCATCTACACTTCATCAGATGGGAGCGGAAGCGATCTAAAAATATATGAACAGACTATACCCGGGACACAATAATAACTAGGCAAATAGAACTAAAACTAATAAAATGTTCTGTTTATAATGCAGACCACAGAAATCTTTAATAGAAGCAGCAAGAAATACAATAGGAGCATAATATAATACAAAGAGGAGCAGCATTTCTGGATGGGCTGGTCCGTGTGTTCCCTGCATATAGATGAAATGTCCCATCCTCATAATGGGACTGTAAGCAGCAATACTCACTCACCGCCACTCTGTTCAGGTCTTTCTCCACCTGATCCAGTTTCTTCTCCTTGGAAGCAGCAGAGTAGAGGGCGGTGGAATAGCGACCTTCCAGGCCGAACACCTGAATAGGGGGCTGAGGGGGAAAAGAGAAAGTGAATGAATAATTATCCAATAACTTTCCTTTCATACTCCAGTAACTTTGCCGGGGATGAGGAACGAGGGCAGTGCTGACGGCTCTAATGAGGCGAGCGTTATTCACATAGAACGGAGATGGACTCCTCGGCGCTCCGTGTAACCGGAGCGCTGTGAGAACTGGCGTCAGCTAGAGGAGAACTCAGGACACATTAGTCAAAACTAAGATCCAGCTGCTAATTTTAAAGGAGCCACTGTGGTGTATTTCATAGTAACTGAAGTAGCAATGCTCCTTCCTTATACCAACCGCCTTTACTAATATAGCAGCTTACCACCTAGATTAGAATATGCTCATGAGAAAAAAAATATATATTAAATCGGAGGGTTTGATATTTCACCCCCTCAACAGAAGCAGATTTATATTTGACAGTTCAGCAAGTTCCCCGATGATACTATCAGTAACCTGGTGTCTGGCATCGCCACCCTCCGCTTGATGTCAGTAAGGGTTGTGTGTTTGGGGGGGGAAGGGGGGCTAAGTCACTTCGCACGTGCACACATCGTGGTAGAAAATGGTTCCTCGACACATCCTACTTTCCTGCACACCTATGGTTGGTGGTTGCTAACTGTCGGTGCTAGGACCGTCCTGATGACACTTTGCGGTCATTGCCAGTGACTGAATGCCCTCCTAAAAGTCCTTTATTCACACAAAGCAGATCAATGCTTTACGGCATTTGCATGTATGGGAAACTTATTGAGGAGGTGCTCCGACAACACAGCTGCGTGTGACACCAGATAGCAGCAGCAGGGAAGGGACGAGTCACCAGGCTGTTACAGACATCTGGGGACCCCGTCTGAGCCTCACAAGCCAGATAAGTATTATTAATGTTCAACTCAATGACTACCACACCCAAATCAGAGTTACTCCATCAGTATTTGAATGATCTGAGTGGATTTGCAGATTTTGTATGGTCTAACGCTTGGAATAACAGCTGTATGGAGTAGTCCCTGAGGTTCGGACCAGGAGCATCGGCAGATTAGTAAAATGTAAATGGAAGCTTAGTGTTAATATGTTTGTCAAATAGTGATGTTACGGACATCCTGGCAGACTTGCTGTGCACTAATGTAGCGTAGATAGCTGGATTCATACATAGGGACGAGGACCAGTGAGGTCACAGAAAGGCGGGTTGCTCAGCTTTAGACCTGTAACAGATCATACAGGAGGGGCATTAACTGTCTAGGAGGGGGAAGGAAATATCTGAATTCTGCAGTTTTGCTAAAAAGTACCTGAAAACATCAGTTTTATGTTTTAGTGGCCATATAACCATATTATGTCCCCTTCTTCATAGCACCACTATCGCTACAACCCAAGGTCCGGCCTGTGCATTAAGTAGGTATTAGGTCATAGCGCTGTATCACTAAGTGTTATGGGTCAGAATAGACTCTCCCATCCTGAGGTTTCTTTCACAATCTAGGATTATAAAGCTTAACGTGACAAGTAACAGCTTTGTACTGTAATACAGTATCTCTGCTCAGAAGTGACATTCCCAAGTGAAAACCCTAAAAAGCAACATATACCGCATTAATGGAAACCACAGACTGAGCCTAGATTTCAGACTTACCCTGATCAACTTGGCGACTGGTCTGGACATGCTGGTGCTGAAGGAGCGCACCTAAGACAGAAATACAGTAGTTATCCACCAATCAGATCTATGTTCTGAAACAGGAACTGCTTTATAGACATAATACTGCAGAGATTTCAGTTATGTGCCCTATTTACCATTCAGAATGATCACACAGAGATATTGTCGGTGATATCAGCAAGTTGGTCCGATATATCGGTGTATAGGGCCCTAAAACGATTGGCAATCATAATAAAAAACCTCAGTAGAATATGTCTCTCTTTCAGACATGCCTGTACCATTAATCCCATCTACCTGTGTACATTCATCAGCCAGTGACACAACAGGCTTCCATGGGATCCAGCATCTTGACCACAGCTGATCTGTGTCCCTTTGTCACCCGAGTGGCAAAATTGGAAAATTATAATTCACAGACGTCAGATCAGACCAAGTGCAGCAAGATTTAAGGTGCCTACACACTTAGCGATACTTTACACGATTTGGCCGGTTCAGACGACAAATCATGTAAAATATGCCCAAATCGTGAGTGTCCACTCACGATCACAATGCGCGTCCCCGCAGGTCGCGCATCGCATCTTCAGATCTGCCATGCTGTAGGGCAGATCTGACAAGCTCAGTCACGATGCACTGGAATAGTTAGGAGGCACGATAAATCATTTGTCACATTAGACAGTTTTTAACACCAAATCGTGCCCACGACTGCCGGGGAGCTGCTGGGGAGAGTTCAAGGGGAAATCAGACACAATGTTGGATCGTGAGCACATCGCCAAGTGTGTAGGCACCTTTATTGTAGCTACAGGTGGGACTAAGCAGACACCAAGTCACTATTCCACATTACAGGGAAACACACACCTGCTGGGTCATATGAAGGATATAGGAAATACAAGCACATGTACTGCTGCTTCACTGTGAATCCATCAGTAGTTTCTTAGCTTGAAACTGGGTAGAGATCATGGTGAAGTTAATTATCTTTGTACAAAAACAATGTGACATATTGGAACAGGGAATCTAGACTGTAAGCTCCAATGGGACAGAGGTCAATACGAAAGATTATGTTAAGTCCCTACAGAAGCTGCGGTGCCATACAAATAACTGATGATGATGATGAATCCTATGTAATTTGCAGTACATCAAGTACTGAAGTACAGCTTCAAGCACAAGCTGCCATATAACATGACAACACTGTGAAGGTCACCCATCGCGCTCTTGGTCCTTGTCAGTCAGCTTGTGTCATGGTGCACTCGTTCACACGTGGGAGACAAAACTGTAGCCTACAAACACTCTGCTGTGCGAAAGGGGGACATTGGTGCGCCTACTCCGTGCTCCAGTATAAAGGCATGCACTCCGTCCAACTCCTCTACAAGTTACAGTCCCTCCATACCTACGGCCATCTTTCTCTATAAGCCTACGCTCCTCAATCTAAGATCATGGCGGATCCACAGCGGCTTTTTCAGTGTGCACCGCTGAGACGCTGGTTTATTGCACTGTGTAGCTGACCTGTCTGGTGGTGACTGTAGTACAACAGCAGTGTACAGCCCTCATAACTAATCACTGTGTCCTTATAACAGAATCACTTCTAGAATGAAAAATACAGAGCTACACAATTTAGCTGAAACAGTGATGGCGGTATGTAGTATTATTATGTAGTGCCCGACAGAAGAATCCTGCCGGCTTAGGTCACTGGGCCTGATTCAGACCCGCTCGCTAAGATGCATACTCTCGCTGCTGCCGATGGTGTGCATTGTGTATACATTAGCGAAAGTTCACAATGCACTCGCTCGCTGCACATAGACAGCCCAGCAGAGTGAGTGACAGGAGAAGCCGTTAGTAGGTGGTAACAGGGGCTGGCCATTAAAAACGGGGGAGTGGAGGTACAAACGCAGGCGTGCCTGAGCATCTCAAAGGCGTTTTAGAGGTGTGTATAATTATAAGACAGCATCATAGTACACATCACCTGGCTGGTTTTTACACTGAAGTGCTTACGGTAGGGTATGGTCAACCTCAAGCACTGCAATAGTGGGCGTCTTAAAACAGGCTGTTGGGTGTCTGCATACACTGTGTGATCGTTCTCTAAGAAATACTGGGTGTGCTAATGCATTGCTGTGCGGTAGCACTGCCTATGCAATTTGCATACACATCGTGCTAGCGGCTCTGAATCAGGCCCACTGTCCCCCCATGGCTACCATTAGCACACAGCACATACTCAAGGCAGCATGCGTGTTTGTGAACATAAGAAGATTATATAAAATGAGAGAGATAATATTTATATACATACACCCTCCAAAATGGTTTAATTCCAACCAGCGGGTACGAGACCCTCTCCTCCTTTACGTCCCACTTAATTTATAATTGCGGTCGCCTGTGTTGGACCAATGAATCTATGAAAAGGGTGTTTTTAAACACAGGTGACAACGATTATAAATGAAAAGGAAGTTCGGCAGCAGAGCGCTGTGTGTGTACCTGATGGAGAAGAGATAGATCCCCTTCCGTTACTGTACGATGACGTCACCTGCCAGTGTCCAACATCGTTCCCTACCATCCAAGTGGGCATAGAGGGAGAATATAATCATGTGGTGAGCGAAGCAAGCCCGCAATGTGTGCCAACTTTCTTATTTTCGTGGAAAGTGTGGGCAGAAACCTGAATTTCCACCCTCACGTCACTTCCAGGTACGGCTAGTGAAGGGGATTTAACTGGTAGACCTTATTTCCCCTTCTTGCTAGGGGCCTGGAAGTGACGTGTGTGAGGGCGGAAGTGCAGTTCATGCCCATGAAGGCCAGCTAAACAAGTAGTCCGCTCGCCACGCTTCGGGCTCGGTGGCTAGCTACGCTCGCCACATGGTTATATTCCCCCCTCTATGCCCACTTGGATGGTAGGGAATTACGCTGGACACTGGCTGATGACGTCAGGGTCCTCTCCAT
The DNA here is from genome assembly GCA_031769625.1 of Taudactylus pleione. NCBI lineage: Eukaryota > Metazoa > Chordata > Amphibia > Anura > Myobatrachidae > Taudactylus > Taudactylus pleione. The sequence continues at coordinate 1,167,785 of JAUIMM010001084.1, forward strand.
GAAGGGGATTTAGACACTACAGATTTATACTCTTCCGTACCTGATGGAAAGGGTCAAATTGGAGGATATAATATAGATAAATACATAATTATATAGCAGCAGGATATTCCATCGCACTCTACAATTGGATAAATAAACAACCAATCATGGACTGTCTGTCCTGCGCAGTGCAGGTGTTGATCTCGCAACAGAATGAGGAGGCAAGCCGCACCAAAAGATGCGGCAGTGGGGCAAAGTAATGAGAGGAGGAGGATAGACCTTGAGAATATACCAGGTGCAAAATACTAATATGTATATTTATTACACATATATACACATACATTCATGTACACTTGCATCAGTGTGTGAAACCCCATTAGTTACACTGATAGCACTGTACAGGCCTGCACACAGCTGCATACATGCTAAGGGTAATGACAGTGTGGGACAGGCAGGACATGCAGCAGCACAGTGTATGTATTACACAGTATACGGTATACCAGCCCCGGTGGAGGCAGCCAGGTCACACAGGAAGCCCCTAGACCAGACAACCCTGCCTGCGTCCTATTGCTGTGTGCACAGCGTGCTCCGACGCCCCCCACCCCTGTTATACCTTGAGAGAGATCCTGCCGGCCGCTGCCATCTTCTCCTCCGGCCGCTGCTCTAGGTCACGCCGGCGCCTCCCACCACCAGTCAGGGCACGTCCTGCGTCAGGCAGCGCGTCCTGCGGTGCCTACCGGGTAATGCAGTCTGAGACGAGGGATCACTGCGCATGCGTGTGGGGAAATTAGGTAAGCCCCGCCCCCTTCAGGGACGCCCGTCTGCGCATGCTCAGTAGGGATGAAACTCTGGGCTGTCAGTTCACTTAGGTAATAAATAATAAGTATTGAAAGAGAGATATATGTATATAGGGATACGTTCGGTATCCCGGGTTTAGGGTTAGGCACTAGGGAGAGAGATAGGGTTAGGCACTAAGGGGTTTTTATTTATCAAGCAATGAAAAACTTAGTGAAGCGGCCCAGTGAAGTAGTTGCCCATGACAACCAATCACCTTTGAAGTAACATTTATTAAGTACAGTCTATAAAATAATAGGTAGGAGCTGATTGGTTGGAGGGTTAAGGTGCCCACACACATACCGACTTTTCATCCAATTTGGACGATTTCGACGAATCGTGACGACAGATCTTGTAAAAAATGGCCAAATCGTGAGTTTCTACACTTGATCACGATGCCGATGCGCGTCCCCGCTCGTCGTACATCGCATCTTCAGATCTGCCGTGCTGTAGGGCAGATTAGCCAATCTGGGATACAATGCATGAGCTGCAAGATAGATCTTAAGTCAGATTGGACATTTTTAACTCCAAATCGTGACCACGACTGCCTGGGGAGAGTTCAGGGAGAGTTCAGGGGAAATCGTGTACATTGGCTGATTGGGAGCAAGTCGGTATGTGTGTAGGCACCTTTAGAGTACTTACCTGCCCTGTCTGGATCTTCTCCCTTCGGGTTGCCGGCGTTGGGATATGAACCTGCGGCTATTCAGCCGTCGGGACTTCATACCCATTCCGTTTAGGCACTAGGGGGAGGTTAGGGTCAGGCACCATGTAGAGAGGGATAGGGTTAGGGTAGGGAGAGGGGGAGGGTTAGCATACCAACCAGCAAGTGTCTAATCACTGGCATTCCATACCCAACCCCATATATGCGACGCTTCACTGGCGGCACGCGGCTACAGTACAGACAGAGGCGATTGCAGGAAAGTGGCTTGTGTATATCAGAGGGTATATATGTATGCATAAGTTCATTTGTGTATTGCCCCTGAGGAGGGGTAGTACATTACCTAAAACGTTACAATAAAAGGTCACACTTTTCTCACGATTTGGAGACTGTGAGTGCTGCCATCTATGGAACTTTACATGCATGGGTTCATATGAATCCTAATGGAGGGCACCGGAGCATATTTGTGTATGTACAAGAGTGAGTGCCAGAATATGTCTTCTTTAGATAAATACAGCCTGCTTACCTGATAGCCGCAGACAGTGGGCCTGATTCAGACCCGCTCGCTAGGAAGCGTTCGCACGCAGACTGACGATGTTTGCATTTTGCGCATGCGTATACATTGCAGTGCGCGAACCAGTTAGAGCGATCGAGAAGCGTACGCTCGCTGCGCATAGACTGCTCAGCCGAGTGAGTGACAGGAGAGGCCTTTTGTGGGTGGTGACAGGGGTTGGTCTTTGAAAACGGGGGAGTGGAGGTGCGAATGCAGGCATGCCTGAGCGTCTCAACGCCGTTTCAGAGGCATGCATAATTAAGACACAGCATCATAGTACACGTCACCTGGCTGATTTTTACACTGAAGTGCTCGCAGTGCTTGCTGTAGGGTATGGTCAGCCACAAGCGCTGCATTCGCTTCAGATGGTACCCGATGTACCGATGGTTGCATACACTTCCTGGAGATGACGCGCACAAGTTTGCGTCTTTAGACAGGCTGGTGGGTGTCTGCATACACAGAGCGATCGCATGCCAAGACATAGTGGGCGTGCTTATGCCTTGCTGTGCGATCGCCTGCCTTGCTGATTGATAGCCATATTTGCCAACGCATCTAGTGAGCGTACACATCACCGATCAGGGGTTAAAGCTAGCCGAACGTGGCGGAACTGTGTTCCGTCACTTCTATTTGAAGACTAAACCAGTTCTGCCTCCTCCAACCCACCTTAGCCCGGCACCACAGGGAGGCTCCATTTGCCGGGCGCCCACTGAGATTTTGTTACCAGCGAGCGCCCGGCTCCCTCCCTGCAGCACCAGCCGGAGGCTGGAGCTCACACCTGAGCTCCGGCTTCCGATTCCCATAGTGCACTATGGAAGAGACGTCATGACTTCTCTCCCATAGTTCCAAGGTGCGGCCAGCCAGACAGACGCGGGGCTTAAGGTAAGTAGTTGGTTTTTTTTGTGTAAGTGGCTTCATATTGGGGGCATAACTTCTGGGGGCACTACTACTGGGGGCATTTACTCGGGAGCATTACTATTGGGAGCACTACTACTGGGTGCATTTATATGGGGGCACTGCTACTGGGGGCATTTACTCTGGGGCCAGGGGCAAGACTATGGGAGACAATGGAGGCGCCTGCCGCCGGGCTTCAGCTCTGAGGGGGCACCTCCTCCATTGTCCACAACTTATTCACCCCACTTAGGGTTGTAACTATGTACCCAGAGTGTACCATCACGGCTACCCAATACATGACACCCCTTCCCGGCACCTGAGAAGCCACCATACACTAGTGGAGAGCTCCATGTCAGACCATCAGCTACCACCTCCATCTAGCTAAAGCCTGTCTGCATACGAATTGCTACATTACAGTGTCAGCGGCTGTGATGGGGAGGGGGCACCAATTATAACTTGCCTCCGGGCGTCTGGGATGAACTTACACCACTGTCTGGGGCATTACTATTGGGGGTACTACTACTGGGGGAATTTACTATTGGAGGCACTACTACTGGGGACATTTACTCGGCTTACTATTGGGGGCTTTACTACTGGGGGCATTACTACAGGGGGAACCACTCCTGGGGGCACTGCATAAGGGGCACCACTACTGGGGGCACTGCATAAGGGGCACCACTACTGGGGTCAGTGAATAAGGGACACTACCACTGTGGGGACTGCATAAGGGGCACTACCACTACTGGGGGAACTGCATAGGGGCACCACTACTGGGATCACTGCATAAGGTGCACTATCACTACTGTGGGCATTGCAAAAGGGGAACTACCACTGTGGGTACTGCATAAGGGGCACTACCGCTACTGGGGGCACTGCATAAGGGGCATTACCACTGTGGGCACTGCATAAGGGGCACTACCACTACTGGGGGAACTGCAAAAGGGGCACCACTACTGGGGTCACTGCATAAGGGGCACTACCACCACTGTGGGCACCGAATAAGGGGCACTACTAGGGGCACTGCATAAGGGGAATTACCACTGTCGGCACTGCATAAGGGGCACCACCACTAATGGCGAAACTGAATAAGGGGCACTAACACTACTGTGGGCACTGAATAAGGGGCACTACCACTACTGTGGGCACTGCATAAGGGGCACTGCTACAATGGGCATTGCATAAGGGGTACTACTGCTGTGGGCATTATGTGTAAGGGGCACAACTGCTGTGGGCATTGTATAAGGGGCACTGCTACTGTGGGCATTATGTGTATTAGGGGCACTACTACTGTGGACATTGTGTATAAGGGGCACAAATGTGGGCATTGTGTAAAAGGGGCACTGTTGTGTGTCATACATAAATAAGGGATACTACTATGAGGTGTAATGTGAATCAGGGGTGAATCAAGATTGTGCTACTGTGTGGCGTAATTTGAATTGGGAATACTATTGTGTGACCACGCCCCTTTTATGTCGCGCACCTACACCTTGCTCTTTCACTTTTCTTGGAAAAACTCAGAGCTGCATAAAGCATTCCCCTGCTCCTGTGCTGCATGATCGCAGTCATAGCACTCTGCTTCAGCCTCCAAGGCTCCTCCTCGGGTCTTCTTTCACATTCACTCACAGGCAGTCACAGAGCGTGAGTGCCGCGTGATGTCATCACGTCATGCATGTATCCATTGAAAGGGCCGTGATTAGACGCAGGGGAGGCGGAGCTCTGGAGGTACTTCAAACAAACTCCTCCCGTTCCTTACAAGGCATGCCGCGGCGGAGGCCGCGGAGAATATTTACATTTCCAGCAATCTGGCTAATGGGTGGTCCGGTACACACCCGGACCATCCCTTATTTTCGCCTATGCTCCTGTCCCTACAGTGCGCCGAGTGCGGGAGGCAGAGCTGTTATTGACAGGCAGTGCTGCAATTACGGTGCCGGGCACAGCGCTATTGATATACACAGAGGGGGACGGCCGGTTCCGCCCCAGGGCATACTGCGCTCTGTGTGGTGGCACCGACCCCAAAACCCTAGTTACGGCCCTGGATGATGCCATATATATGTGAAATACTTCACAGATATATTGTGTGTACACACTGCCAGGTGGACTGAACGATATATCGTTCGTCGGCTGTAGGAACGATATATCGCTTAGTGTGTGCCCAGCATAACATTATTGCATAAAATTGCCCCTATATTCATTTGTATGTTTGGTTGTTAAAATAAAAAACTATAAACAGAATTGGCCTCATATATTATATGAACAAGTATAACATAGCGCCTAGGGATACGGTGGACAACATTGTTTTGTATGGTCATGTAGTTTCTGTGTGAGCCTATGAACGCAATGCTGTGTGGTGGGATTCACCACAATTAAAGGGGTACCTGCCAAAATTTTGCCTAGGGCACCAACTTGGTTATGCTGATGCAGCATATAGGTCTCAGGGGGAGGGGAAAGGGTGGGTCTGTGAGGTTTAATCTGATGCTTTATTGCCCAAATGTTATAGCCATGATTTGCGGGCAACAGCGCGTGTCTGCATATATACCGCTAGATTTACAAAGGCAATTTGTTGTAAGTTGATACCAACATGGTTTTGCATTAACATTAGGGGGAGATTTATCAAAGCTTGGTGAGAGATAAAGTACCAACCAATCAGCTTCTGTCATTTTGCAAACACAGCTTGTAAAATGACAGAAGCTGATTGGTTAGTACTTCATCACTCTTCCCTTTATCTCTCTCTCCAAACTTTGATTGATCTCCCCCTAATTGCCACTTTAAATCTAGCAGATCTAACGGCTATCTCGTTGGAAACGCGTCAGTGCCTGCAAATCATGCTCTTTTACATTTGGGCCTACCTGTGTGCCACCCAGTGGTCGAAAGTGGACATTTAGCGGTATTAGTATAAAGTCACTAATGTGAGACCATCAAAAGGTTCTCCACCCAACAATGCCACTGCGTCCAAATCACCCTGTAGGGGTAAAGTGCTGTGAATTTATTTTCTAAGGAGTAATTATTGGTATAGAGCAGAGAGGGGGAACCTCAGGCTTGGGGGCCGTATAAGGCCCGCAGGATCATTTGGTCTGGCCCTCGGAGCATTTTTTTTGCTAGCCTCATCTGGCTAGCAGGGTGCCTAACATGGCACCCAGCAGCCAGAATCTATGCAGCAGTGCCACCTGGAGTGTCCTTAGGACGCATCAGACGGTCACACCGCTGCCCTTACAGCTCCCCGGAGCATCCTCAGGATGCTCCGGGCATTGCTGTAATAACCGGTGATTATGGACCCACCCCCGTGTGGCATCACATGGAGTGGGCGTGGCATTCACCAGACTCACGAATAATGTTGATATATATCAAAATGGCCCTCAGCAGAAAAAAGGTTCCCCACCCCTGGTATAGAGTGACCTAGTAGTGACCACATTAATTTAGATATCTTGATGTCAGGCTCTTGGGCAGTGCTGGTATTTATGTACACCACATATGCCCATGTTTAACAGGGTAAATCCTACAAGCATAGTATTTAGACCAGGTCATTATGTGTCCATAGCTAGATTACCCACACACTGCATGCATCATATACAACTGCAGCACCACCTTACTGTGCTTCCCATACTAATTGTCCTGATCCAACATGCTTCTGGGTCTCTCCACCTCCTGCAGCTCACTCCCTTCTCCCCTGTAACTGCCTCCGCCCCTGCTCTTTATAAGCTCTTTCTCTCCCTGCTGTACCACCAGGTCACTGATCTGTGTGAACCCGACAGGTGGATCTGCAGCTCCTGGTGTTCACCACTGCCTGCTTCTGTAGCCACAGACAGGGGAACTGATGAGCAGGCATTAAGCTGGGGAACTCTGTAGCTGCACCTCAGCTCTGCCTCCTCTTCACACAAACTGCTCACAGTGTGGGACGGCTGCGACATGACATTCTGAAGCCGGGCCAGATGACAAGCAGCCAGAGACTGAGTGAGTGCAGGAGGTGGAGCTGCTCGGAGCCTCGGCCTGGGCATGTAGTCCATGGTTGCTTGTGTTTTTATTACTCTGCAGCCGCGATTCTAATGGGTAGTCCGGTGCACACCCAGACTACCCTATAGGGTAGCTCACACTACTGCACCGCTAGAGCTCCGCCTCGCCCAGTGCCCCCACTGATGCCACGTTATATGTCTGCCTCTGCACAGTACAGACTGCACAGCAAGTCGCAGGTAATGGGTCTACAGTGTACATTGCTGTGCAGTCCAATTCTACATTTGCACTGTCCCTTAAGGCTCATACACACTTAGGACCTCATTCAGAGTCGGTCGTTGCGGCCGCACGGTCGTAGGGGAAAGGGGCCTGATATGCAAATGAAGCGATCACAAGTTGCGGTCCTAAGATGAGATCGTTAGCTGAACGACCGAGGGAAAGAAGCGGTCATAAGACTAAAGCACGCCCCCTTCTCGATCACAACACACGTCATCTCCTGGGATATAAGGATTAATCGCGACCATCGGGAACCATCGGAGCTGGTCGTAGAGCTTAAGGTTGACCATACCCTCTCTTAAGCACTACGATCAAGTCAGTGTAAAAAACTCCCATGTCACATGTGCCATGACACTACTTTGTTAATTATGCACTCCCATTAAACGCCGTTCGCATAATTAGGCACGCCTGCGTTCGGATCTCCACTCCCCCGTTTTCAAGCACCTTCCACCGGTTTCCACCCACAAACGCCTCATCCTGTCACTCAAACCACAGACCTGGCTGTGTTCAAGGAGAGAGAAATTTCTGATCGTAACAGCTAGTTTGCGCACGCGCATTGCGAACTTTACGCATGCGCAGTTTAGTGAACGTCGGCTGTGTACGACCGTGCGGCCGCAACGACCGACTCTGAATGAGGTCCTTAACGCTATGCTCCATTAGTGATATCGTATTTCCCCTGCACAGCTGGGCTCAACGTCGTTAACGACACTGAGCATACACACTGAACGATATCGTTAACGACACTGAGCATACACACTGAACGATATCGTTAACGACACTGAGCATACACACTGAACGATATCGTTAACGACGCTGAGCACACACTGAACGATATCGTTAACGACACTGAGCAGACACACTGAACGATATCGTTAACGACACTGAGCATACACACTGAACGATATCGTTGACGACAATGAGCAGACACACTGAACGATATCGTTAACAATATCGTTAAGTGACGGCACCCTCCCTCATCCCCGAACTTGAAGAACCTGATGATATCGTCAGGTTGCCCTGTAAGTACGGGCGATGAAAGACATTGTTAACGATCTGCGGGAGCATGCAACGTTGACGATATTATGCATATATACTGAATTATATTGAATGCAATGAACGATAACGATATTGTTCATATCGTCTAACTTATCGTCTAGTGTGTACGCGGCTAGAAGTGTCGGTACTTCATACTGTGGCATACCGGCACACTTTGAGCACCGATGCCACCAATCGCTCCAATGCATTTGGAGAAATGGCGTCTATTGAAGAAAACGGTGAAGCAGACAGAAAGTAGGTGACATTAAATCGATCTGAACCCTGAAAATTTGTTTTCAACATGTTATAAATGTTTTTTAAAAAGTAGGCATAAAAAAGTCTGTAAACATTTGTTACATGCAGTGAGCAGCAGAGAAGTGTGACAGATAAGTGCACTTGTCCCTCGCTGGTTTAGAAGTAAGGCAGCTGTGCAAGCGGTACCAGGAAGCTCTGCACAGCTGCAAGTGTGTATGATAAGTGTTTAGTTATTTTACAGTGTCTTTCACCCCAGACTAGACTCTTTCCTACACTTTCAGCGAGACGCATTTTGCAATTTGACTTCTTCCTACACTTTCAGCGAGACGCATTTTGCAATTTGACTTCTTCCTACACTTTCAGCGAGACGCATTTTGCAATTTGACTTCTTCCTACACTTTCAGCGAGACGCATTTTGCAATTTGACTTCTTCCTACACTTTCAGCGAGACGCATTTTGCAATTTGACTTCTTCCTACACTTTCAGCGAGACGCATTTTGCAATTTGCTTCCTACTCTTTCAGGGAGACGCATTTTGCAATCTGACTTCTTCCTACTCTTTCATGGAGACACATTTTGCGATTTGGCCTCTTCCTACACTTTCAGTCAGATGCATTTTGCATCTTCCAGTTGCATTTTGTTCTGTGTAAACAAGGGGCTTGATTCAGACCTGTTCGCTAGCAAGCGATCGCTGGGAGCAAGCAATGTTTTTCAATGTACGCATGCGTACGCTTCGTAATGCGCGTGCGCAAACTAGTACGAGCAATGGGGAAACTCTCGTTCACCAAGCATAGACAGCCCAGCTGAATGAGTGACAGGTCAAGCCATTTGTGGGTGGTAACGGGCAGGCCACTGGAAACGGGGAAGTGGAGGTGTGAACACAGGCGTGCCTGTGAATTTCAACGCCTTTTCAGAGGCGTGCATAATTAACAGCCAGCGTCATAGGACGCGTCACTTGCTAGAAATATACACTGAAGTGCTCGCGGTGCTTGCGGCAGGGTATAGTCAACCTCAAACTCTGCGAGCGCATCCGATGGTGCTTGATGTACCAATGGATGACGTGCGCTAGTGGGCGTCTTAAGACAGGCTGGAGGGCGTCTACAAACACAAAGTGATCACTCGCCAAGACATAGTAGGCGTGCTTATGACTTACCATGCGAGCGCCTGCCTTGACGTCACTTAGCCGAATTTCCATACGCTGGGAGCGAGCGATCGTATCTAGCGAACGGGTCTGAATCAGGTCCAATGAACAGTAATACCCAGTGGGAATGCACCTTAAAATGCACTTGGACACAAGCACCCTTAAACAAATATCCTGTGTGGGTCTAAGATTCCTGCATTCATAATAGCCTTAAGCATTTCCATGCTCTCCAGTAAAAAGAACATTATCAAATCTCTGAACCATTGTTCCTTATCTTGCATTGATCCTGATATAGTGAAATGTATTGCTGCACAGCAGGTCTGCCATATTAGATGACCTAGGCAATTCCAAAGCAGGATAACTATTATACAATGTGGAAGATAATAAAACAGGTGTCAGTTTAAAAGGTAGTAGTACATTATTGATACTAGTACATTACTTGTCTTATACTGTTGTTGTTTTTACTTTTTAACACATTTCCAAATGCAAGTGAAAAACAAATGGCAATTGATGAAGCAAAGGGTTTTCCTGATAAGGGTTTTCCGTAAATTGGCTAAAATGTACCTGTGAACGGATGACATAACACAACCCGGTACAGGGGGTTACTATGCCTGAGCCATCTGAGTGGACTTACGTCACCACTTACCGTCAGTGACTGCCTGTTAGTGACTACTCCTACAGCGCTGTAAGAGGTCGAGTCACTGCTGCCATCAGCTCATGGAACCACTTACATCTGGGTATGTGGATGGTCACGCTACTGCAGCACCTGCTGGATGGTGTCAGCGAACTTCCCACTGGCCGCTCTCTGCAGACCTATGCATACAGCCATTATGGAGACACTGGATGCAAACTCAGGACAGCCAGAGAATGGATACGTGTTTGGAGCTTATCTGACAGTATGGGGAGACATGCAGGAGAAGGTGTCATGGAAGCAAGCAGGCGTATATTAGCTTCAGTAAAATGTCCCAACAAAGACAATGGGGGTATATTTACTAAAGTGCAGGTTTTTAAAAGTGAAGATGTTGCCCATAGCAACCAATCAGATTCTACTTAACAGTTATCTTGCACCTTAGAGAAGACAATAGCTAGAATCTGATTGGTTGCTATGGGCAACATCTCCACTTCTAAAAAGCTGCACTTTAGTAAATATACCCCAATAAGCCTGATTCAGAGATGTACATTAACTTGATGTTAACGCACATTTCTGATGGTGTGAGATCTGCGCATGCCCACATCTTGTTCTGCGACATCGCTTGCAGTGCCCTAGACCATGCAGCTGTCTGGGGGCAGCGACGGGGAGCATTTGACAAAAAGGGAGCATGTCAGTCCCATTTTGTAGGTGGACATGGGGATTTCCTGGCCTCTGCAGCGCGATTACACCAGACATCCCGAGTAATCGGAGGGTTCCGATGGTCATGAAGTTGATGCGATGCGGCATCCTCTGACACAGCAGCGAATCACAGAAAGCAGCGGGCATGTATTTATACAGACGACGCCTCCTGCGGCTTTTGCATATTTTAGCACAGTAGCTGCGCATCTTTGCTAACTGCATCCATTTCTGAATCAGGCCCAGTGTCCCCAACTGAAGGTACCGGGAAGACACCGCATACACGTTCTTCGCATGCTCAGATAGTATATACACATCACATGGTCAGGATGATATACACACTTCACGGGCTGTACTGCACTTAAAATTTCAACGCACATATGTTGGCAAGGATAAACCAGCCTCCCTGCTTCTTTATACCAATTAGGATTAGTCCTCAAATCTTGAGGTTTTTACCCACATTAACAGTTATGGTCTTGCCGCAGTACTCGAAGTGTGCCGGTATACAACGGTATGATATACCGGCACTTCCTCCGAGCACTGATCCCTGTTGTGCCACCCGCCGCCAGCCGAAGAGGTTTGTTCTTGCAATAGATTGCAAGAACAAACTGGTTGCCATAGAAATACAGCGCACATCGCCGCCGTCATTTCTAATCTGGGGATGTCCGCGAGCTAATTGGAGCTCGTGGACCCGGCAGCCAATCAGAAGCGGCAGCTCCTGATTGACACTCAAAGACCCGTAGCCAATTAGCTTGCAGACAGCCCCAGATTACAAAATGACGGCGGCGCTGTGCGCTGTACTGTGCACTAGCGCATGGAGGGGAGGGTTTCTAAGTACCCAGAAACCCCCACCCTGACCAACCAATTTTTTTTTTCTTCAGAGATGGAGACAGCCTTGTCTCCATCTCTGCGCCATCCACGATCGGCGGCGCGGCGCTGCCCGGCCAGTTCAGATGTCAGTGCTTCCGTGTCAGGTGGCTTTCATACCACCTGATGAGGAAGTGCTAACAGCTGAATCAGCAGTGGACGGGCAGTGCGCCATGCTCACAGCCCTAGACAGAGGGAGGCACTGCCGGAGCCGGGCTCCACCTTCCGGCTCATGGACGGGGCACAGGAGCGGGGATGTTTTTTTGTTTGTTTGTGTATATGTAAAGGGCACTGCTGGGAGGAGGCACTACTGGAGGGCACTATATTGGGGGCACTGCAAGGGGGGACCACTACTGGGGGCAGTCACTGCTGGGGGAGGCACTACTGGGGGCACTGGCACTGCTGGGGGGGGGACACTAAATAAGGGGCACTGCATACAGGGACTACTACTGGGGGCACAATATAAGTGGCACTGTATATTGGAGACCACTACTGGGGGCTCTGGCACTACTGGGGCACTATATAAGGGGCACTGCATGGGGGGGGGGACTACTACTAGGGGCACTATATAAAGGGCACTACTGGGGGCACTGCATATGGGGCACCACTCCTGGGGGCACTGGCACTGCTAAGGGGGCACTGCATAGGGCGGACCACCACTTAGGGCACTGCATAGGGGAGACTACTTCTGGGAGCACTATATAAGTGGCACTACATAGGGAGGAATACTACTGGGGGCAGTATAAAAGGGGCACTGAATAGGGGGAGACTACTACTGGGGGCACTATATAAGGGGCACTACATAGGTAGGACTACTACTGGGGGCCTCTGTCGTGCGCACCTACTTGTATATATGTGTGTGTGTAGACATATATAATGGAAACCCCTCCCTGAGAATCCTGCATTTGCCCCTGCTGTGCGCAACCAGTTTGATCTCGTTTGGCAGCAGTAATGTGCTGGCACACATCTCTCCTCATTCCGGAGCCGGCCATCAATAAGCAGCAGTGCGGCCTGATACTGCGCTGATACTGGTAAGTGCTAATCAGTGCTCTGTGGCAAGCTCTGATCTAAGTACTTACCAGTGATGTTTGTAGAACCCTGTGACATCCGCTCACTGCTTCCCTTTTTATATAATAAATATATTAGCAACGTACACATTTGTTCATTTCTGTGCCTATGCCCTAACATACAGTATACCGAATATAATATTGTGGCAAGGCAAGATGTGTAAGAGGCACTACTACTGTATGACATAATATATTATAAGGGGCACTTCTGTGTGGTACACTACATTGATGAAAAGGGGGCGTGCCTTAAGATCACACCCCTATTGGGTGGCCACGTCCCCTTTTCCGCCATGCAAACACCTTCGGCACGTGCATAGGTACAATCCAAAATTATCCATACCCCCACTTCAAAATTCCCACTTCGACCACTGTCTTGCAGTCCATTTAAATCTCATTTGATAGAAATCTGTCAGCCAACTTCATCCTATGTAAATTTACAGCACAAGATAGAGGAAAGGGTGGGGGGGTGACCACTTGCAGTTCATCAAGGGAAAGATGTCCCACTTAAATGATCAATTTCACCATTGTTGTCCATCCCTAAATTGTTTAGCGCTTCTCCTCACAGTGACTGGAGAGCTGATCTGTTGATACTACCTTGAGCAAAAATTTCCAGATGCAGCAATATAATGGCAATGAGATGTATACAGCTGACAGATGTGACAATGGGTTTGGCTCATTAAACTTCAGATCATACCCCACTGGATGGCGCAGGTTCTGAGTATGGGGAACCATAGTTGAATGTCTTCGGTAAGCAAACTTCATAACACTTCCTACATACTAATAAAACAGGCTTTTAGGGCCATATTTCCTGCCAGTGCTATTACAGTCCACGATGATTGTAGAAAAATGGAACAATCCACTGAGCATGTTCATTGTTATGTCCCGATTGAGCAGTAAATAATACAATTAATAATAATAATGTATTATTATTTTTTTAATTTTTTTTTTACAAATGTATTTTGTACACAATTATATTGCTTATTAATACATACAACGTAATAATTTAACAGCCCACGATTTCTGTCCTGGTTCTGTACTCAATCCACTCCAGTAAAACTGTAGATTGCACCCAGCTAAGAGATGAAATCACCTGCATAGGAAAATAAAACACTTCATTAAGTTAAACATATGTCCAATGCTGTATAAACACTGTACATATGCAATTTGATGAAAACTGATTAAAAAGCAACAACAATATAAAAAAACAGTTGTCTTTAAAGTGTGCCCGTCTTCTATACACAATCAGTACAGCCATGCATAAGAACGCAGCCCATTAACACTAGGAACTACAGCTGTAGTAATGCCACTGGTTCCAAAGTACACGTATTGGTTGAGCACACAAAATGGCGGCATCTGGGTGATGTCACTAAGAGGATGTACTCTCTTGAATATTGGTTCATCTGACAAAATGGCCTCCACTGTGTGTCTAGCAGTGAACTGTCCCATTTTCCATTGGTAGTCTTAGATTGTAACGTTTGGTCCTAGCAAGCATTATCCTTACACGTTTCCCTATATATGAGCCAACAGCCTTTGGAATATTTGTAATGGGTGCAGGGTATACAGGGGCCCACAACATACACCATGCTCCAATATTTAATATTTACCGCTCAAGTTCCGCGATTCGGTGCTGCAGCAGCACTACAATGGTTAAAGAGAACATCTGGGAGCTGGGTGTACTGTGTGTATGGTTAATTACATTACATTTCATTTTTATAACTTTAAAATTTTGTGCCACATTTGTGGATGTCACTCTTTGGTGTGCCACGGCAGAAAATAGTTTGAAAACCACTGTCTTGCACTACTGGTAAATGTTTTAGGACACCCCCATTTTTCCAGTTTTTATTGTAAGCGGTAAACTGCTAGAGGTGAAGGTGAAAAAAAAAAAATAATGTACATGATCAAAAAAATTTAAATTTCAGAGTTTTAAAAAAATAAGAGATATGGTAAGAACTTACCCTTGTTATCTCTATTTCTACGAAGTCCATAGGGTTCCACAGGATACCTTGGGGTATAGGTGATGACGTCAGTCTTCAGGCACCACAGAGTTAAAGTTTTCAGCCTCCCAGGATGCATCTGGGTCCCTCTCCTATACCCCGCCCCCGGGCCAAGGCATCTCAGTTACGTCACAATCCATAGGCCGGAGGAGGAGAAGAAAGAGAGAGAAGAAAGATCTGGACACTCACAAGCATCACATTCTCACCATAGGGAGATGGAAAAACCGGTGACCAGAATAAAGCCCATCTGCAGTACAGGTGCGACAGGGCGGGATTCCTGTGGAACCCTATGGACTTCGTAGAAATAGAGATAACAAGGGTAAGTTCTTACCATATCTCTTATTTTCTACTGCAGGGTCCATAGGGTATCCACAGGATACCTTGGGGATGTCCCAAAGCAGTATCCTTTAAGGGTGGGGACGCTCCTGTGCTGAGAGGAGAATCCGCTGCCCGAAGGAAGCATCCTGAGAGGCAAAGGTGTCAAAAGCGTAATACCTCACAAAGGTATGGACAGAAGACCACGTAGCAGCCTTGCAGATCTGAACTGCAGAGGCACCACGTCTAGCTGCCCACGAAGGATCCACAGACCTAGTGGAATGAGCCCTCACAGAGGAGGGAACTGAAAGACCTTCATGAAGATAAGCTTCTGAAATTGCCATACGAATCCAGCCTGCCAAAGTCTGCTTTGAAGCAGGCCAACCCTTTATACGGAAGCCATAGGAGGACAAACAAGGCGTCCGACTTCCTAAACGAAGAAGTGCGGTCCATATAAATCTTTAAGGCCCGCACAACATCCAAAGTGGCTTCACCCACTGAAAGTCCAGGTGAATTGAAAGCCGGCACAACAATTTCTTCATTGATGTGAAAACTGGATACCACTTTGGGAAGGAATCCCGGACGAGTGCGAAGCACTGCCCTATTCCTCTGCAAAATCAGAAAAGGGGGTCTACAAGAGAGAGCCCCTAAATCCGAAACCCTTCTGGCCGAGGCAATGGCCAGAAGGAATATGGTTTTAGCTGTAAGCCATTTAAAGTCCACTGAGCCCAGTGTTTCAAACGGCGGTCCCTGGAGAACTCTGAGGACCACAGCCAAATCCTAAGGTGCCACCGGTGGAACAAAAGGTGGCTGAATGCGCAGAACACCTTGCATAAAGGTGCGCACATCAGAGAGCACAGCAATCCTATGATGAAACCAGACTGACAGGGCAGACACCTGCACTTTCAGAGAAGCCAGGCGAAGCCCATGATCCAGTCCAGCCTGTAGGAAAGCCAACACCCTAGACAGGCGGAACTCCCTAGGGGAATACCCTCTAGGTCTACACCACCGGAAGAAAGTATGCCACACACGATGGTAGATTCTTGCCGAGGAAGGTTTACGAGCTCTTAGCATGGTTTGCACCACAGAGCCAGAAAACCCTCTGGACGTTAGCATGACTGTTTGAACAGCCACGCCGGCAAAGACAGCCGAGTCAGGTCCGGGTGAAGACAAGGACCCTGTGACAGCAGATCCGGTCGTAATGGTAACCTCAGAGGAACGTCTACTGACAGACTCTGGGGGTCGGAAAAGCCAGTGCCGTCCGGGCCACTCGGGAGCTATCAACAGTAGCGTACCTCCTTCTCGTTTGAATTTCCGTATTACCCGCGGAAGAAGGGAAAACGGAGGGAAAAGGTAGGCAAACTGGAACGTCCACTGGACGGACAGAGCATCCACCAGAGACGCCTTTTCGCCTCTTGTTCAAGACCCGTACACCGGCAACTTGTTGTGCCGGGACGCCATGAGGTCTATCTCTGGAAGACCCCATTTGTCCACCAGACTCTGAAAGACGTCCTGGTGTAAAGACCACTCTCCCGGATGCACGTCCTGCCTGCTGAGAAAATCCGCTTCCCAGTTGAGGACTTCCGGAATGAACACTGCCGATATTGCTGGGAGATTGCACTCCGCCCAGACCAGAATATGGGACACTTCTGCGAGTGCTGCCCGACTTCGGGTTCCTCCTTGTTGGTTTAAATAGGCCACCGTGGTGACCCTGGAGAACCGGCTGTGCCAGCTGGAGAGCTCTGAACACCGCACGGAGTTTCAAAATGTGTATTGGAAGCTCCGCTTCCGCCCGATTCCACCTGCCCTGAAACAAGTGTGGACCCGTGACAGCTCCCCAGCCCCGGAGACTGGCGTCCGTTGTTAACAGGACCCAGTTCGCCACCCAGAACAGGCGACCCTTGTTGAGGTGGGTCGTCTGCAACCACCAGGTTAGAGACAGGCGAACCTCCGGAGTGAGCACCATCGTCTGGGACTTGCGACACTGAGGCAATCCATTCCATCTGGACAGGATCTTTTCCTCCATCACAAAGATCCGCTGCTGCCTGGAGTCCAATAAGGCCCCGAGGTGCAGGATCCTCTGAGACGGGGTGAGAGTGGACTACTGCCAGTTTATCAACCAGCCGCGATGTTGCAGTACCGCAATCGTCAGATCCAGATGGTGTAAAAGAAGCTCTGGAGACCCCGCTATCAACAGGAGGTCGTCCAGATAAGGCAACAGTCGGACTCCCTGCGACCGCAGGAGAGCCGCCATGACCGCCATGACCTTGGTGAATACCCGTGGAGCAGTCACCAGGCCAAAAGGCAGCGCCCGGAACTGGAAATGTTCGTTGCAGATTGCAAATCCGAGGAACTGCTGATGGCGCAAAAGAATAGGGACATGCAGGTAAGCGTCCTGGATGTCCAATGACACCATGTAGTCCCCAGGTTCCAGTGCCAGAATAATGGACCGCAGGGTCTCCATCCGAAAAAGAGGCACCCTCAAGGACTTGTTGAGGGCCTTTAGGTTTAGTATTGGACGGTAAGACCCATTGGGTCTCTGCACCAAAATTAGATTGGAACAGAAACCCAGGCCCCCTGGGAAATTGGAACATGCACTATAACTCCGGCCTGGAGCGTAGTGTGCAAAACCTTCCGCAGTTCCGAGGCTTTGCTCCGGTCTAGCGGAAGGCCTGTGGTAAAGAAGCGGGATGGAGGCCTGTGCCGAAAGGAGAGGGCATACCCGTGAGAGACCACCTCCTGAACCCAAGTGTCTGTCGTAGTCCTCGACCAGCACTGGGCGAACTGAAGCAGGCGGCCCCCACTTTTTAGATCCCCCAAAAGGAGGCCCGGACCGTCAGGCCGCAGGTTTGTCATCTGACCTAGGAGCCGGACGTCTGGTACTCCAGACCTGTCTCTTGGGCTTGGACAATTTCTTGGTCCCAGCCTGCCGTGGAAAGGACTGTGCTTTAGGCCTACCTTGGGCCCTGTGAGGCCGAAAGGACGACCCACCAGCACTAGAAGGAATCGTAGCAGACGGAAGACATGCAGATTTTGCTGCTGCCAACGTAGCTATTATTTTGTCCAGATCTGGACCAAATAGTACCTCTCCATTGAAAGGCAGACCTTCTAATCCCTTTTTTGGAATCCGCGTCCGCTTTCCAAGAACGCAACCATAAGGTGCGACGAGCAGCCACGGCTGCAGAGGAGATCCTAGAGGTGAGCATACAAATATCTAAGGCCGCTTCATTAATGTGAGTGGCCGAGACTCGGAGATTGCCCACCAACCTGGTCTGTTCAGCCGAACAGTCAGAGTCCAAAGACGCCTCCCAATTATCCGCCCAGCGCTCCATAGCTCTGGCTACCCAACACACGGCCATAGCCGGTCTGGATGCTCCCCCTGCAAGGGACTAAACGGATTTGAGGCAGATCTCCACCTTGCGGTCAGTGACATCCTTCAAGGATGACATCGAAGGCATAGGCAACGTGGCACTTTTGACTAGGCGTGTGACATGTGAATCCACTTGCGGAGGGGATTCCCACTTAGAAAAATAATTGTCCGCAAACGGATAAGCCACGGCTAAGCGCCTCTGGGGCTGAAACCGTTTACCTGGATTTTTCCACGCCTCCTCTAAATGATCCACTAATTGATCAGAAAGAGGGAACACCCTAGCCTCACCCTTAATATCCTTAAAAAAGGCATATTTGAAATTGGCCACAGAAGGATCAATATCCTCAATAACTAAAGCCGTGCGGACCGCACGAATAAGACCAGGGTTATACACCCCGGACTTCGCGTCCGGCGCTTTGGTACGGAGAGGTTCTTGGTCAGATAGATCCAGAATCTCCCCATCATCTGACGTCTCATCGTCATCTCCATAAGCAGCAGATAAAGACGCCACCGGCCTATTATGAGGCCGCAACACAGACTCCCCCTGTAAAATATCGGACAAATGCTGAACCGATGTAGTTAGAGTATTAACCCACGCAGGCTCCGGAGAAACCTGGGAAGGGACAGGGAGACTGTGGGGTATCATCAGTTGTCTCGGGAACTCCCGCATGGGTGACGACACCACTGACCACTGGGACAAACCCGTCTGGGTAAACGCAGGTGGCGGAGCTAGCTGGCCCACAAGGGTAGCAAGCGCCTTAGCGAAACAAGCCCAGGGAGATTCCTGTACCGGGACCGTGACCATAATCGGCCGTGACAGTGCCAGGCACTGGGGACATAACCCCTCCGCGTTACCCTCCCCCTCCGCTATTGGTACCTTACATTTAGTACACATGAGCTGGAGAGGAAAATCAGTCTCAGACATGATGGTAAGTATGTGACACTCACACCTATACTTATTGGTATAGTATGAATAACAGCCTGCACACCGCGCACCGCAAGGGCTTTGAGCAGAGCAAGATCAGGGACAGTAATGTGGCTGACAGTAGAAAGTGAAAGTAACAGACAGCAGGGCTAGCAGTTCAGTCACATACAATGCAGAAGAAACACAAATCCCTGCACTATTAGCACTGATTCTCAACTACTCAGACCCTCAGGCTGGTAGGACTCAGCGCTGCATACACTGACCTCTGACAAACGGAGGAGAGGTATGTTGGGGGACCCAGACCGCAATGCCACCGCCCACAGGCTTCCAGCAGCATTCACCATGCTTTAAAGATGGCCACCGAGGAGCAGAGGATGAAGGAGGCCGGCCTGGGGGAGGAGCGCTGACACACTATGGCCAATCAGGCAGAGCAGAGAGGCTGTGTGCAGCAGGGGAGGCGCCGGCTGAGAGATAGGGAAAGCGCGCTCCCCTGGCCTGCATTTAACCCCTGGGACGCCGCAGCGCATGCCGCTCAGCAGCGGCCCGCTGTCCCAGGGGGTAGTGGAAGCGCAGGTTGGTAGCCTGGCTCCACGCTGCAGCCAGTCCCCAGGGAGCCCCCTGCCTGGGGACTCAGGACCATGTGACCAGCGGGGACCCACCGCGGGACCCTGCTGCTTACCTGCTATCCCCTTGGATCCGGCCATGGTCCAAAACATCTGGGGGCACCGCTAGCCGTGACCCCAGATGTCTACCAGCATCCCCGGATCAGTACCGGCGTTCTGGTACTGGCGGGGTGTAGGGGAGACAGCATGGACGTCAGTACTGACTGTCCATGCTGTACTCCCAGATGTGCAGCCAGCGCTGCCTTTAAAACAAACTCACAAGCATGTTTTTTTCTGCCAAGCAGGACTTTATTTTATGTATTTTGAACTTTTTTATAACTTCATTTCAGGATTATGATATATATCCAATTCTTATGTGTATATTGATGCATATTTGCACCTGCTGATTGTTCATTTAATATTCAGGAACTGCAGTTCTTTTTTATGTGTATTTCATTATTAAACATTTGGTAAACTTATTGCTCCATTCTGCTTTTTATGCTTTAGTGATCCTAAGCGCAGTCAGGTGCATAAGTATTGGGACATTGACAGAATTTTCATATTTTGGCCTCTATTCACCACCACAATGGCTTTGAAATGAAACAAACAAGATGTGCTTTAACTGCAGACTTTCAGATTTAATTTGAGGGTAATTACATCCAAATCAGGTGAACGGTGTAGGAATTACAACGGTTTCTATATGTGCCTCCCACTTTTTAAGGGGCCAAAAGTAATGGGACAAACTAAACAATCCTAAATCTGACTTTCACTTTTTAATACTTTGTTGCAAATCCTTTGCAGGCAATTACAGCCTGAAGTCTGGAACGCATAAACATCACCAGACGCTGGGTTTCATCCCTGGTGATGCTCTGCCAGGCCTCTACTGCAAATGTCTTCAGTTCCTGCTTGTTCTTGGGGCATTTTCCCTTCAGTTTTGTCTTCATCAAGTGAAATGCATGCTCAATCGGATTCAGGTCAGGGGATTGACTTGGCCATTGCATAACATTCCACTTTTTAGCCTTAAAAAACTCTTTGGTTGCTTTTGCAGTATGCTTCGGGTCATTGTCCATCTGCACTGTGAAGCGCCGTCCAATGAGTTCTGAAGCATTTGACTGAATAGGAGCATATAATATTGCCCGAAACACTTCAGAATTAATTCTGCTGCTTTTGTCAGCAGTCACATCATCAATAAATACAAGGGAACCAGTTCCATTGGCAGCCATACATGCCCACGCCATGACACTACCACCACCATGCTTCACTGATGAGGTGGTATGTTTTGGATCATGAGCAGTTCCTTTCCTTCTCCATACTCTTCTCTTCCCATCACTCTGGTACAAGTTGATATTTGTCTCATCTGTCCATAGGATGTTGTTCCAGAACTGTAATGGCTTTTTTAGATGTTGTTTGGCAAACTCTAATCTGGTCTTCCTGTTTTTGAGGCTCACCAATGGTTTACATCTTGTGGTGAACCCTCTATATTCACTCTTGTGAAGTCTTCTCTTGATTGTTTACTTTGACACATATACACCTACCTCCTGGAGAGTGTTCTTGATTTGGCCAACTGTTGTGAAGGGGTTTTTCTTCACCAGGGAAATAATTCTTCTGTCATCCACCACAGTTGTTTTCCGTGGTCTTCCGGGTCTTTTGGTGTTGCTGAGCTCTCTGGTGCATTCTTTCTTTTTAAGAATGTTCCAAACAGTTGATTTGGCCACACCTAATGTTTTTGCTATCTCTCTGATGGGTTTGTTTTGATTTTTCAGCCTCATGATGGCTTGCTTCACTGATAGTGACAGCTCTTTGGATCTCATATTGAGAGTCGACAGCAACTGATTCCAAATGCAAATGTCACACCTAGAATCAACTCCAGACCTTTTACCTTCTTAATTAATAATTAAATAATGAGGGAATAGCCCACACCTGTCCATGAAATAGCTTTTGAGTTGATAGTCCCATTACTTTTGGTCCCTTAAAAGTGGGAGGCACATATAGAAACCGTTGTAATTCCTACACCGGTCACCTGATTTGGATGTAATTACCCTCAAATTAAATCTGAAAGTCTGCAGTTAAAGCACATCTTGTTTGTTTCATTTCAAAGCCATTGTGGTGGTGAATAGAGGCCAAAATCTGAAAATTCTGTCAATGTCCCAATATTTATGCACCTGACTGTATATATTTTTATATGTCAGAACTACCTTTGAGGAAAAGAACAAGACGGGAGGCTGCAAATCAAGGAATGGCAGCATATTCTCCTGTCTTACACCCCATTGAGATGGTTTGGGATGAACTGGACAGAAGAGTGAAAGCAAAGAAACTTACAGGTGCAGCACATTTATGGGAACTTCTGCAGCAGTGTTGGAAGAGCTTCCCGTACTATGGGCCTCATTTACTAACGAGTTTTATCACCAAAATGAGTGATAAATTTCACTGTGTACGATAAATGGTGCTCCAGCCAATCAGCTCCCAGCTGTCAACAGTTAGAAAAATGACAGAAGGGAGCTGATTGGCTGGAGCATCACTATCATACACAGTGAAATTTATCACTCTTTTTGGTGATGAAACTCATTAGTAAATGGGGGCCTATATATTGGATTTCCTTTGCAGAGAGAATGCCAATTGTGTGTTGGGCAGTTATAGCTGCAAAAGGCGGCTACTTTGATGAGTCAAATTAAATTTTGTTGAACACGATTCTATGATTTCTTTTTTAATCTCCAATGGTTTATTTGCCCCACGCTTTAATTTCATAGTATACAGAGATATTAAACTGCATAAATTTCAATAAAAACTGGAAATATTATGGAGGTTCAAAACTTTTGACCAGTAATGTACTGCTGTTGTATATACCTTTCATGACTAGTAACACCTTTCCAAGGAAATACTTTAATGGCCTTACAATTTATTTAGCATTTTCAGTTGATACAAATGATATTAAAAAAAAAAATACAAAAAATAATAATAATAATAGTAACTTACTGAAAGTCTTGTCCATAAACAATTCTCACAAGTTGATACCTTACCTCAGTCATCTTTTTTCTCAATTTCGTCCTTCTCTGCTATCTGTTTCCGCCGTGCTTCTTCCTCAAGCTTCAATCTAGCATCAAGTCTCCTACGTTGATATATTTTAACACCAGCGAACCCCAGACACAGTATTAACGTCTTCGCTGCTAAAATGTACATTAGCAGTGGAAAATTTTCCAAAACCTGCAATCCGGGAATAGTTTGTGATTTAAAAACCAAAGGAAATGGCTTATTTTATTGTATCAGTGTGTTGTGCTAATTTAGATCTGAAACACAGGATATATATTGTCGCTGTATAACAGTCCATACAAACATAACATTTAGGGGTATATTTACTAAGTGAGAGTTTTTAGAAGTGGAGATGTTGCCCATAGCAACCAATCATATTCTAGCTATTATCTTCTAGTAGATGCAAGTTAAATGTTAAGTAGAATCTGATTGGTTGCTATGGGCAACATCTTTACTTCTAAAAAATTCTCACTTTAGTAAATTTACCCCCTAAGAATATCAACTAACCCATTTCATTCGCAGATAGGCCTATACAGCCGGTATGGGATAGATTATTTAGCCACAACCCCAACAGTCTATATTATATATAGTACTACACGCCATCGTTTTTTACATTACTTTCGAAGGATTCAGCCTAAACCAATTACCGTAAACACATCTTATATCCTTTTCACACTGCCAGCAAATAAACCGGGTTATTGCACATGAACCATGCAATGTTCAATTAAAGTGATACAACTTTATATCAAAGGATTACCATGTAATTATTTCCCCTAATACTGCCATTGATTTTAAAATGGGTAATTAACAAATGATTATCACCTAAAATTTAGATGGAATGCAGAAAGGAAAAAAAAAATGCTAAATGCCATTTAGGGATCTATTTATCAAGCAGGGAAAAAGTGTGGAGAAGTGAACCAATGGAGAAGTTGCCCATAGCAACCAATTAGCTCCTACCTATTCTTTTATAGACTGTACTTGATCATTGCTACCAAGAAGCTGATTGGTTGCTATGGGCAACTTCTCCACTGGTCCAATTCTCCACTTTTCACTGCTTGATAAATAGACCCCATAGTGTTGTAAGGTCTGACGTGGCAAACCAGCTGCCATCGCAGAATACAGGCTCAGAGGAAGCCACAGGCTGCAGCTGTTCCATTTTTTTTCCTACAGACCCCAAAGCACAGGGGGGCACAGGATAGAGTTTATGGTATTTTTCCTCCCTATGGCACAGGTGTTAGTTTATTTATAGCGCTGTCCACTTACAATAGTTTGCCTGTTGCTGCATGCCTTAGCCTATAAAGCACAATAGGAGATCAAGAACATTTATAGGGAAGAGCTCAACTTACAGATATACAGATGTATACAGGGACTTATGTAACAATAATTATACATTTTCCCCCAATTAAATATATTTCTTATTGCTGCATATTGTGGAAATAATATTAATGTGGAATTTAACAAATGTTTAATCACTTGGCAAACAGTAAGAAGTACAGTGATAGCTTATACTATCACTTCACTTGGCAATGCGGACTCAGCAAGGCTAAAAAGCATGCGCAGCCATCAGGCTGTGCATTGTGCAAGGACATGCTGGCGGGAAGGGCATGCTGGCGGGAAGGACATGCTGGCGGGAAGGACATGCTGGCGGGAAGGACATGCTGGCGGGAAGGACATGCTGGCGGGAAGGGAGCGAATGATAACAGAAGGACCACAGCAGACATCTCCGATATCAAATGATAACAAATGCTTCCGGAGAATTACCCACAAACCTAGTTTAATAGATATGCCCCGGTGTCATAATCCACAGATTTCATATTTATATTGGGGCCACAAGGGATGTAGTGAGGGATCCGTTACGCCCCCCTCCCATGGCTCATCCCTCCTCCCTTCTGCTCCGTCCCACTTCTCTCTGGCTCCGACACTCCTCCATTCTGCGTTGTCCTCTGCCTTCCCCTGGCTCGGCCCCCCCTTAGCTAGTGGGTGGGCAAACTACGTCCAGTGGGCCAAATAAAGCCCGTGAGGCAATCCTACCCGGGCCCACTGCTGCCAACCACCACTGCACATGAGAAGCGACCCGACCAGCTGCTTTGTCATTGCGCTAGCACCGAACTGCGGCTGCCACCGAGAACAGCCGCAGGCAGCCGGGTTCACTTATATACTTCTGGCTACACACTCACAGGCAGTTCCGTGGTGCAGGGCGACTGTCATCGCTAACAAACTGCCGACAGCTGCGCACAGCTGGGTGCATGTGCTCGCTCTCGACTAGCGGAGCAGCAGTGCAGCGCTGGGGTGACAGAGGCAGCAGAAGATTTTTATACAGTGAGTCATGGTCCGTGACCCAGCCGTTAGATCCCCTATAAAGGTTAGCCATGAGGCAATATTATTTATTGGGGAGAGAGGGCGAATGGGCCATAATCCAATACTGCCCCCAATATTTAATTTCCTTTTAACTGCCCACACCCCAAATTCTGGACATGCCTGCTCCCTGGCATACTTCAGGATGGGGGTGGGGTGCGGAGAATGAATGTAGTCCGAGCGCCATGGTTACACCTCTGGGAGCCACAGAAGAAGAAGATAGGGTCTAAGGACAGTACTTAAAAAAGTTCCTTTTCCTGGATAGGACACTGTTTAGAAGTAGATGCCTATCATATTATTAATTCACCTTAGGATAATGGCTGCTTTTCTCAATGTAAAGTTCTTAATTGTAGAAATTTAATAAGTTCACAAAAGTACAGTTGTTTCCGCAACTACAGCCGTCATCATTCTCAGCTGTATGGTTGGAGCAAAATAATTGCGGAGCACATGGTTTTAATAGCAATTGAATAGGATTTATAAGATGTCAATCAATAATTCTAAAATCAGAGGTCTATTTACTAAGCCTCGGTTGGAGATAAAGTGAACGGAGGTAAAGTACTAGCCAACCAGCTCCTAACTGTCATTTTTCAAACACAGCCTGTGACATGTCAGTTAAAACTTTCTCTCCATCCAAGGCTTAGGGGCCTATTCATCAAAGTGTATTTGAGGTAAAATCCCAGAAAACACCAGTTTTCAGGGGTTTACCTCAAACACTAATTATCCCCCATATGTATTAAAGGAGGGACCGCAGCAGGTATCTCCGATACCTGCTGTGATCCCTCCATTGCTGCTGGCAACCTCCTCCCCTATAGGTTTCTATGGGGGATGCGATGCTGCCAAATTTACCAATATCCGGAATGCAATGCAATCCAATCCAGATAATGGCTCCTGCAACTAACACCATCTGAAGATGACGTTAGCCGCTGTAGCCTATGGGCTACATCGCGCACTATTAGCCGGCGGAGGGATCTGCCAGAACCCTCCTCGGCTATGGCGGATGTGCATGCCCGCCACCCCCTGCACTGGCCGGCAGCTCTCCGGAGACATCGCAGGGAGGGGCTCCTTTCGGAGCCCGTGTCCCTGCATGTCCCTAATGGAATCAAATCCCGACAGCGGAAGCCCGGCAGGGGTGAAGATCCCAACTGCTAATTAAAGTAAGTACTGTTAACCTAATTCCCTACCCTAACCCTCCTTTAGGGGTGCCTAACCCTAACCCCCCTCTAAGTGCCTAAACCTAACCCCCCCTTTCCCGCAGCTTAAACCTAAGTCTCCCGGGGGTACCTAACCCTCCCGGGGGGCTGCATGACCCTAAGTTCCCCCCGGGAGCCCCTAACCTAACCCTCACCCCCTCGGCTGTCTGCGCCCAGCTTACCTTCGATCGGGATGCCGGGCGTCGGGCTCCTGGCGTAGGTAAAATGACAGGCGTCGGGATTTCGACGCCTGTCATTAGACCCTTGCCGGGATTAGACAGTCGGGATGCTGACGGTAGGCATCCCGACTGCATACCATCCCGGATGATACATCCAGCCGATAGGATCGCTTTTTGCAATGCGATCATGGGCATTACTGGTATGCCCTGATTGCATTGCAAAAGTGCTCATTGATAAATGGGCCCCTTAGTAAATAAACCCCATAAGGTTTTAAAAACACATAAAAGACCCAACAACATAGTTACATAGACAGTCTATGAATGTTGTCTTTCAGAGCTCATCCATGTCACTGCTCTGTACTCTTTCCTATCCCATCTACCTGATCACAATTACATGACTTTAAAACAATGTTTAACATGAAATATAAGTTGCCAAAAAAGCCTAATAGCAACAAAGAGATCTGGACGCTAAAAGACGAACTGTACTTGTTACAATGTTGTCTCCATCTCAGGAAGCGCACCGGACGCCAGTGGGTCCGTTATGGTTTTATGAGCTTGGACTTCAGAAAAATGGCCGACGCTGTGTGGTTAAATACACTGTACTGCAGACACTAAATGAACACAATTTCATCTCCTTGTTTTAACAGGGAGAGAGAACAGAACGTGGTGACACTGGTGACTGACCGGTGAAATGGCTGCTGCCTGCACCTGCATGCAACAAGATAGCAAAGCCTATGATTGACATCCACATAGCAGGACAATCCTCATTAAATGCACTTGGCTCTCCTGCTCTTGCTCAGTGTGGAGACTGGGAAGGCAGCCTTTAGGATTACAGGGAGCCTTGCTACTGGTAAGATCCTGCTGTGCATTTGTGCAAGTTGTTGTAATTATCATCATCATCATCACCTCCCCTACAGCATGCACTAAGCCCTATGCAGCCACATCTGATGAAACTAGTAACAAACTGTGAACACTGCTCCCTGCAATATAGGAATTGGATCTCCACGTTATTTGCAGCCACTCCTGCACCTTTCCCCAGTAGCATCCTATGAAGTTATTATCAGCTTAGTAAATTGCAATCATCCCTGCTCACCTTCCAATTGAACTCCGGCATCCTGCAATGTATCAGTCAGTGAGTGCTGAGCAGTCTGGAAGACTTGTTGTGCTGGTTACACAGCTTGTAGCAGGGAGGTAAATGTCTTCTTCTGAGACTGAGCTTCTGGCCACTGGGAGGAGCTCAGTACATTCTGGAAACTTCAGGCTGCTGTCCTGGATTGACAGACAGCAGATGGAGAAGTAGTATTGTAGCCAGTGACTATTCTGGTTATTCACACGCAAGATAAGGAAAAATAAACACTATAGAATTACGTTCTGTAAATTCAAGAAATGTAGTTATTATTATTTGTATACACGATATAATTGCCTTTTTTCTGTTTTTTTTTTCTAATTTTTGCACGATATATATTTTATACCTTATTTTATTGTTCTACTGAAGATGGCTTTTGTGCCATTGTTTTGTTATATATTTATTTCCATCATTCTCTCTCTTTTTCTTTGTGCCTAAAGCTAGCCATGGACGACGAGATACAGTTTTGGTTGTTGGTACTGGGCTACGTCGTGTCAAAGAGGAAAAAGCGTAGAAGGGAAACAGTGAGGAATTATTGGGTGCACCCCCTGACCAGCCAGCGGTTTTCTAAGGGCCAGTTTCACCTTCGTTACGGGGACCTAAGGAAGTGCCCCAAGAGGTTCTTTAACTATTTTAAAATGTCAGCGGGAACATTCGATGAACTGCTGGAGCATCTCAGGCCGGCCCTCATCAGGAGTGACACGAAGATGCGACTGGCCATATCGCCCGAGGAGCGGCTTTGTGTAACTATTAAGTAGGTGGTATGATATTATATGGGCAAAGTAAATGAGTGGGGCTGGTAGGCTTATATGGATGACAAAGGTAATTGGAGCCTTTGAGCTGGAATTTCAATAATATATGACTTTGTTAGTGTGCACAGCATTGATAATAATTACATCACCTGCTGAGACATAGGGGCATATTAACTAACGAGTGAAATTCTTGATATTTGTTATTAATCTTAAATAAGGATGGCCATCGATGGACCCATCAGTGATTTCCATTGGTGGCACACAAACCACCGATGGTTAGCACCCCTTCGTTGCTGGGGGAAGCCATGCAGTGAGCCAATAAAAAATGGGGGTGGCACTTAGCTGCCGCAGGGGGAGGGGGGGATGGCTTAGCTCTGCCCTGTAAAGAGAAAAAAATAATCAGCTCCCAGTCATCCATCTATGGCAGAGAACTATTGGTTCTCTGTTTGTTTATTGCCCATGATTATGCTAAAAACCTCTATTGATTTCAAAATTTTTTTGCATTTATATATTATCAATAATTTGGAGTTGTGCACCTGAGATTTGTCTGTTTCTGTGCCTGCAATTAGTCTAATCAGGTAGCACCTCCCATTATATA
The DNA here is from genome assembly GCA_031769625.1 of Taudactylus pleione. NCBI lineage: Eukaryota > Metazoa > Chordata > Amphibia > Anura > Myobatrachidae > Taudactylus > Taudactylus pleione. The sequence goes on from JAUIMM010001084.1 coordinate 1,197,045, forward strand.
TATATTCAGGGTGTGCAGTCCAGGAATCTTTCCTATACATTCCATTTAATGTGCTTTATTGCACACCTGAGGGAAAGGAGACGCCCCAGTCTGGATTAGCACCCTTCCTTATTGGTTTAAAAGCATGGAGTCTGGTATAGTATATGCACACTAGTATTAGGCACAATTCTAGGTAAGTCCTACAAGTTTTATATACTGTAGTGCAATTTTGGTTCATTTTTGGGGCGTGGGTCCCCCTGGATTGCTTTGGTTGATCTGTTTCAGGGCACCGCATTATAACACATTTTTCTTTTATAACACATTTTAACCCTTCACTGTTTGTTTATTAGACATGTACGTCACTTTTTTATTTTCATTCTTCATATGCAGCTGAGGCTGCTCTTAACTATCTCTTTTACAGTGCACTTTTCTTAGTATGGCGGTGCCCTGGGGCGGCTTAGCTGGGATAGTTTGGGGGGGGTCCTGCGCACTTTATTTGAACCCTAGTATGTTAGGGACCTACCCTAAAGAGGTTACCTGGATATGGTGGGTAGGCCCATAACCTTGGCCATGATTATGCTAAAAACCTCTATTGATTGCAACATTTTATTGCATTTATATAATATTAGTATTTTGGAGTTGTGCACCTGTGATTTGTCTGTTTCTGTGCCTGCAATTAGTCTCATCAGGTAGCACCTCCCATTATATATATATATTCAGGTTGTGCAGTCCAGGAATCTTTCCCATTTTTTTTAAACATGTCTGTGACAAAACAGGAAGCTTTTATCTTGTCCAGGCATGTGGAAATTCCTTGGGCGGTATTACATTTTTATAGCGCGCCCAATCTCCCTTCTAAAGTGACGAAATTCAATTGTTGACGATTTTCCCATAGCGGTCGGGTTTAGGGGCGTAAAACAGCTACCCCAAAGTGCTGGGCGCGATCGCGTAAAATGTCGTTTGGTCGCCCAAACTGGTCAATTTTCGCCCATTTCAGCTCTCACCCCCTGGGGCTGAATGTAATAGTCTTTTTGAAGTGTTGCTTTTTTCTGTAACTATTACCTTTTTAATGAAAGTTTTGTATGTGTACCTATTGCTTCCACTGTATGTTGTCCCCATGTTGGCTCACTTGGCTCTCCTCTGGGTACTCCTTCCTCCCACATTCCTATGGCCAACTGGTAGGTTAATCGGCTTCTGACTAAAATTGGCACCAGTGTGTGTTATGTGTTTGTGTGCTAGCTAAAAAAATAGATTAGAGAACACAGTAGGAAAGGGATTTACTTGCTTTAGTAACATACCTGACTGTACATACTACAAAATATATTGCCACAAAATAAAAAATGGAGAGTAATAATAATTCACACATTGTTGGCAGCCATTTTGTAGTGCGGATCCGCCACTGTGTAGTGCTGAATCGATATTCGGCCTATAAAACTAGTAGCTGCAGTGATGTCGCTGTTTCTTAGTGAACTGATTGGTTTGATGTAAGGTTAAACCAAAACATGGCTTCCTGCACTATGTATAGGAATCAGGTAAACCTTAAAGGGGTACTTTGCCTTTATGAACATTCTAACAGGCGGCAGGTTATGTAGTTTTGTTGCAGATTTTCTGTATAAATACGACCGCTCAGATTTCAGCATACCTGTTTATGTATACAAAGGTAAAAAACTGAACACATTTGCCAGGAAGATTAAATCAACTGAAGACAGCATTTCCCATTGAAGGGGCAATTCGGTTTTCTACTTCAGGGTCCATAGGGTATCCACAGGATACCTTGGGGTATAGGTGTGACGTCAGTCGCCGGGCACCATAGAGTTAAGCTTTTCAGCCTCCCAGGATGTACTAGGGTCCCCCTCCTATACCCCGCCCGCGAGCCAAGGCACCTCAGTTTAGTTTGGTGCCCGGCCGGAGTCGGGTGCACCTGTTGGAGTGGGGGCTAGAAGAGCCCCTGAAGCTTTCTTCTATGCAGCTGTGGCTGCACATCTGGATGTACAGCATGGACAGTCAGTCCTGACGTCCATGCTGTCTTCCCTACACCCCCGCCGGTACCAGAACACCGGTACCGATCCGGGGATGCTGGTGAGCATCTGGGGTCACAGCTAGCGGTGACCCCAGATGTTCCGGACCATGGCCGGATTCAAGGGGGACAAAGGTAAGCAGCAGGGTCCCGCGGTGGGTCCCCGTTGGTCACATGGTCCTAAGTCCCCAGGCAGGGGGCTCCCTGGGGACTGGCTGCAGCGTGGAGCCAGGCGACCAACCTGCGCTTTCCACTACCCCCTGGGACAGCGGACCGCAGCAGAGCGGTAGCGCTGCGGCGTCCCAGGGGTTAAATGCATACCAGGGGAGCGCGTCTTCCCTGTCTCGCAGCCGCCGCCTGCCCCGCTGCACACAGCCCTCTCTGCACGCTGCCGACTGGCCCTGTGGCAGCACTCCTCCCCCAGGCCAGCCTCCTCTCTGCTCCTCGGCGGCCATCTTCTTCTGAACGCATGGTGAACGCTGCTGGAAGCCTGGAAGGAAGCATCGTGGTCTGGGTCCCCCTGCATACCTCTCCTCCGCTGTGGTCAGGTCTGTGTATGCAGCGCTGTGTCCTACCAGGCCCTGTGTCTGCGTAGTTGAGTGATCAGCACTGTTAGTGCAGGAATTGATTTTCTTTGCATTGTATGTGACTGTGCTAGCGCTGCTGCCTGTAACTTTTCTTCTAAACTGTCAGCTTTATTCTGTCCCTGTTCTTTCTGCTAAGCCCTTGCGGTGCGCTGCTGCAGGGTGGTCTCTCGCCTATTTACTATATAATTGGTGAGAGGGGTCGCATACCTGGTGCCATCATGTCTGAAAGTGATTTTCCTCTCCGGCTACAGTGTACTACCTGTAAAGTACCGTTAGCAGAGGGGGAGGGTAGCGCGGAGGGCCTTTGCCGGCAGTGTTTGTCCATGGCGCGGCCGCTTACGGTTACAGCACCCGGTACAGGAGCCGCCCTGGGCTTGTTTCGCTCAGGCGCTTACAGCCTTAGTGGGCCAGTTAGCTCCGCAGCCCGCGTTTACACCGCTGAGTTTGTCCCAGCAGTCAGTGGTGTCGTCACCCATGCAGGGTTTCCCACGACAATTGGTGGTACCCCACGGTCTCCCTATTTCCCCGCTCCCGGTTTCTCAGGAGCCAGCGTGGGTTAACTCTCTGACGAGTTCTGTACAGCACTTGTCGGATGTTTTGCAAGGGGAGTCTGTGATGCGGCCGCATAAACGGCCGGTGGCGTCTCTGTCGGCTCCTTATGAGGATGACGAGGGGATGTCTGATGATGGGGAGGTTCTGGATCCTTACGATCAGGAACCTCTCCATACTAAGGACGCTGATGCTAAGTCCAAAGTATATATTCCTGGACTTATTCGGGCGGTCCGCACAGCCTTGGTGATTGAGGACGAAGTTCCCCCAGCGGCTAAATCTAAGTATGCCTTTTTCAAAGATGTGAAGGGCGATGCCACAGTCTTTCCTCTTTCGGGTCAGTTAGTGGACCATTTAGAGGAGGCGTGGAAACAGCCTGGCAAAAGATACCAGCTGCAGAGACGCCTGGCGGTGGCTTATCCGTTCGCGGATAATTATTTTGCAAAGTGGGAATCCCCTCCACACGTGGATTCTCACGTGACCCGTCTTGTCCGTAGTGCCACATTGCCGATGCCATCCATGTCCTCCCTTAAGGATGCTACGGACCGCAAGGTGGAGATCTGCCTGAAGTCCGCTTATTCCCTTGCGGGGGGGGCAGCACGGCCGGCTATGGCCATTTGCTGGGTTGCCAGAGCGATGGAGCGCTGGGCGGATTCATTAGAGGCTTCTTTTGATTCCGACTTTCCGGCCGAACAGGCGGAGTTGATTGGTAATCTCCGTGATTCGGCCACTTATATCAACGAGGCGGCCCTAGACATTAGTACTCTGGTGTCTAGAATTTCTTCAGCAGCGGTGGCTGCTCGTCGCACCTTGTGGCTGCGATCCTGGAAGGCGGACGCAGATTCCAAAAAGGGTCTGGAGGCGTTGCCGTTTACCGGAGAAGTTCTCTTCGGTCTGGATCTGGATAAGATTGTGGCCACGCTGGCGGCAGCCAAATCGGCTTGTCTCCCGTCGGCCGCTGCTCCTTCTGGTTCTGGACCATCGTCCTTTCGGTCATCTAGGGCCCAGGGCAGGCCCAAACCACAGTCGTTTCCTCGTCAGGCTGGCCCTAAGAAATCGGCCAACCCCCGGAAGCAGGCATGGAGTACCAGACGTCCGGCCCCCAAGCCAGATGACAAGCCTGCGGCCTGACGGTCCGGGCCTCCCTTTGGGGGATCCCAGGGTGGGAGGCCGCCTGCTGCAGTTCGCCCAGTGTTGGTCGGCCACTACGACAGACACTTGGGTTCTCGAGGTGGTCTCCAACGGGTACGCCCTCTCCTTCCGGCACAGACCCCCGTCGCGATTCTTCACCACGGGTCTACCATCAGACCGGAACAAGGCTACGGAGCTGCGGAAGGTATTGCACACTATGCTCCAGGCTGGAGTTATAGTGCCTGTTCCATTCTCCCAGAGGGGCCAGGGTTTCTATTCAAATCTGTTTTTGGTACAGAAACCCAATTGGTCGTATCGTCCGATTCTCAACCTCAAAGCACTCAACAAGTCTTTGCGGGTTCCGAAGTTTCGGATGGAGACCTTACGGTCCATCATTCTGGCGCTGGAACCTGGGGACTACATGGTGTCATTGGACATACAGGACGCTTACCTGCATGTCCCTATTCTTTTGCGCCATCAACAGTTCCTCAGGTTTGCAATCCGCAGCGACCACTTCCAGTTTCGGGCGTTACCTTTTGGCCTGGCGACAGCACCACGTGTTTTCACCAAGGTGATGGCGGTCATGGCGGCTTCTCTGCGGCTGCAGGGAGTCCGCATGTTGCCGTACTTGGACGACCTGTTATTGGTGGCAGGATCTCCAGAGCTCCTGTTACGCCACTTGGACCTAACCATTGCACTGCTGCAACGGCACGGCTGGCTAATCAACTGGCAGAAGTCCACTCTAATCCCGTCTCGGAGGAGTCTGCATTTGGGAGCCTTATTGGACTCGGGACAGCAAAGGATCTTCGTGACGGAGGACAAGATCTCTGCTTTACAGTCAAGGGTGTGCAGTTGTCTGCACAGCCGCCGGGTTTCCCTACACTCGGCGATGAGGTTACTGGGCTCCATGGTGTCGGTGTTCGACATGGTGGAATTCGCCCAGTTTCACTCCAGACCTCTGCAGCACCTGATCCTGTCCAAGTGGAACGGGCTGCCTCAGTCTCTGAAGTCCCAGACGATTGTGATCACCCCGGAGGTTCGCCTGTCCCTTGCTTGGTGGTTACAGACGACCCACCTCAACAAGGGACGTCCGTTCTGGGTTCCAAATTGGGTCCTGTTGACAACGGACGCCAGTCTTCGGGGCTGGGGAGCAGTTTCGGGTCCACACTTGTTCCAGGGCAGGTGGACGCAGACAGAAGCGGAGCTTCCAATAAATATCTTGGAACTCCGTGCGGTCTTCAATGCTCTCCAGCAGGCACATCGGTTTCTCCAGGGTTACCCGGTGCAGGTCCAGTCGGACAATGCTACCACCGTGGCCTACATAAACAGGCAAGGAGGAACTCGCAGTCGGGCGGCTCTCGTAGAGTTCTCTCGGATCCTGGTTTGGGCGGAGCGCAATCTTCCAGCCATATCAGCGGTCTTCATCCCGGGAGTGCTAAATTGGGAGTCGGACTTTCTAAGTCGCCAGGACGTTCATCCGGGGGAATGGTCCCTGCACCCGGACGTTTTTCAACTGCTGGTGGACAGGTGGGGTCTTCCAGAGATCGACCTCCTGGCATCCCGGCACAACAACAAGTTGCCGGTGTACGGGTCTCGCACAAGAGACGAAGGGGCGTTTCTGGTGGATGCTCTGTCCGTCCGGTGGACGTTCCGGTTCGCATACCTGTTCCCTCCGGTCTCCCTTCTTCCACGGGTAAACCGGAAATTCAAACAGGAAGGAGGGGCCCCTCCTGTTGATAGCTCCCGCGTGGCCCAGACGGCACTGGTTCTCAGACCTTCAGGGTCTGTCCGTGGACAGTCCTCTGCGGTTGCCGCTACGACCGGACCTTCTGTCTCAGGGTCCTTGTCTTCACCCGGACCTGACTCGGCTGTCTTTGACGGCGTGGCTGTTGAGACGGCCATGCTGAGGTCCCGGGGGTTTTCCAGCTCTGTGGTGCGTACCATGTTGCGAGCTCGGAAACCGTCTTCCGCGAGGATATACCATCGCGTGTGGCATACGTTCTTCCAGTGGTGTCGACCGAGAGGTTATGCACCGCGGGAGTTTCGTCTGTCTCGGATTCTCGCCTTCCTGCAAGCGGGACTAGATCATGGGCTTCGCCTTGCTTCTTTGAAGGTACAGGTTTCGGCCCTATCTGCCTGGTTTCACCGTAGGATTGCTACAATCCCGGATGTGCGCACCTTTATGCAGGGTGTTCTCCGCATTCAGCCGCCCTTTGTTCCACCTGTGGCGCCTTGGGATTTGGCTGTGGTCCTGAGGGCTCTCCAAGGACCGCCGTTTGAACCACTGAGCTCAGTGGATCTTAAATGGCTAACAGCTAAGACTGTTTTCCTTCTGGCTATTGCTTCGGCCAGACGTGTTTCTGATTTAGGGGCTCTTTCTTGTAGACCCCCTTTCTTGGTTTTTCATGGGAACAGGTCAGTGCTCCACACTCGACCCGAGTTTCTTCCCAAAGTTGTTTCCCAGTTTCATGTTAACGAGGAAATCGTTGTTCCGGCCTTTAACTCACCGGGTCTTTCCGTGGGTGAGGCCTCTTTGGATGTTGTGCGGGCCTAAAGTACTTATGTTGACCGCACTTCTTCGTTTAGGAAGTCGGAAGCTTTGTTTGTCCTCTATGGCTTCCGTAAGAAGGGTTGGCCTGCTTCAAAGCAAACTTTGGCAGCCTAGATCCGTATGGCTATTTCTGAAGCTTATATTCATGAAGGCCTACCGGTTCCTCCTTCTCTGAAGGCTCATTCCACTAGGTCGGTGGGTCCTTCGTGGGCAGCTCGACGTGGTGCCTCTGCAGTCCAGATCTGCAAGGCTGCTACGTGGTCCTCTGTCCATACCTTCGTGAGGTATTACAGGTTTGACACCTTCGCCTCTCAGGATGCTTCCTTCGGGCGGCGGATTCTCCTTTCTGCACAGGAGCGTCCCCACCCTTAAGGGATACTGCTTTGGGACATCCCCAAGGTATCCTGTGGATACCCTATGGACCCTGAAGTAGAAAATATGAGATCTGGTAAGAACCTACCCTTGTTATCTCTATTTCTACGAAGTCCATAGGGTTCCACAGGACTCCCGCCCTGTCGCACCTGTGCTGCAGATGGGCTTTGCTCTGGTCACCGGTTTTCCGTCTCCCTCTGGTGAGAATGTGATTCTTGTATGTGTCCAGATCTTTTTTTCTCTCTCTTCTTTCTCCTCCTCCGGCCTATGGCTTGATAACTAACTGAGGTGCCTTGGCTCGGGGGCGGGGTATAGGAGGGGGACCCTAGTGCATCCTGTGAGGCTGAAAAGCTTAACTCTATGGTGCCCGGCGACTGACGTCACACCTATACCCCAAGGTATCCTGTGGAACCCTATGGACTTCGTAGAAATAGAGATAACAAGGGTAAGTTCTTACCATATCTCATATTATTTGTGATGCTGGTGATATGCTGTAGGAACCGTATGGGAAAGCTCATAAAGGCAGCACATTGCAAGCACAACATTGTTTCTTCTACCTCGTACACCCAGAAGGGTAAAACGAGCAATGCTACCTGCTGTGGCCGTCATACGTTACAGATAATTGAATTGCCCCCTGATGAGTTTGCCCTTTCATCATCTTAATATTTTCTATCAACTTGCTAGATGTCAACGAGACATTCATACATCAGTTTGTTTATGCAAAAACGGGGTGGTGGAGGGGGGAATTGCTTGTCGTGTTTGAAGTTGTCGTCTGTTTCAGCAATCGAGCCTGTCTTCTGTTTCGTTTTCCAGATACCTGGCCACGGGGCACAGTTTCACCTCTCTGCACTTCCGATTTCTCATTGGCAAAGCCACCATCAGGTTAATTGTAAGGGAGACCTGCAAAGCTATATGTGACACACTGTTTAATGTCTTCATGCCAGAGCCGACCGTCGAGACCTGGAAGAAAATAGCAGACGATTTCTACACCACCACCAGCTTCCCGAACTGCATCGGAGCCTTAGATGCAAAAGACATTCGAATGAAGATGCCGCCCAATAGCGGGGCAAAGCACTGGGATTCCAGTAAACACTCTCTTGTACTGCTGGCCTTAGTGGACAGCAATTACAACTTCATCGCAATCGATGTTGGTGCATACGGGGCTACCGGATGCTGTAGTATTTTTAAGAAGTCTACCTTGGGTCACAAAATGAAGGATGGCAAATTAAACTTACCGGGATATAGTGCCTTGCCCAACACCAGCGTTCCACCCTTGCCGTTTGTCTTTGTTGCCGACGAAGCTTTTGGACTTTCTGAGAACATTTTGAGACCCTACCCTACCCGAAATATAACTCCCATAAGGAAGGTCTTCAATTACAGGCTAATTAGGGCAAGGCGAACGATAGACAGCGCCTTCGGAATACTGGCCAACAAGTGGCGCGTCTTCTACGCCCCTATTCAGTTGGAAGCTAATTTCGTCGAAGGCATTATCAAGGCAGCCTGCGTTCTGCATAACTTGGTGCTTTCAAGAGATGGTTTTGTATTTGATCATATCCTGAGCAACCCCCTACATGACGTATCTTGGAGCACGGTTCGGGGGCCCGTCAGCGGCATGCTGGTCAGAAATTCTTTTGCAAGCTACTTTGTTTCGCCTGAAGGAGAGATACCCTGGCAAAATGAGAAGATCTAAAGCAACGATAAAAAACAGACTAAAACAACTTTTACCTAACAAGCTATTCCCATTTTATTTATGGATACAAATAAGACTAGACTAATTATTGCAATAGCTGTGTGTAGTTAATGTAAATATACATTTATCTTTTAGAATAATTCATTCCTTCTCTATATTGTGTTAGAAAAGTTTTAGTTTAAACAGCAAAATCATGTCCTGAATAATCCTGACATTATCAGGGAAATTTGGCTAATTACCAGTTAGAATCCTGCCCCATGAACTGCGTCTACTGCACATTATGGGGTCTATTTACTAAGCAGTGTTAGGAGACAGAGTGAAAAGTGATAAGGTACCAGCCAATCAGCTCCCAACTGTTATTTTTCAAACACAGCCTGTGAGATGACAGTTGGGAGCTGATTGGCTGGCACCTTATCACTCTTCACTGTTCGCTTCTCCTAACACTGCTTAGTAAATAGACCCCTATAAGTCGTACAGATGTGTCCTCGTACATTCTTGCTGAAGTCGTGCCCCTCGTGGCGCACCAGATCAGTGCAACTTTGCTAGCACCAAGTGTCTTTTTCGCTTCTTTTTTACCCGAATATGCATCATAGGACCGTATTCAATTAGCCGCGATGTAGGTGTACTTTTCACCTACATCGTGTGTTTTGGACGCGGAAACTTATCAGGCGCGCCCCCGCAATTCGCCCTATTCAATTCGAAAGGATGCGAAAACAGGACCCGGCGAGACACAAACAGGCCAAAAGATGCAGTAACATTGGGGATCAATGTAGTTGTCCCCGAATAGCCCCGCTGAAGCTATTTGGGGTACTGAAATGCTCTCAATAGCTGCTAATTAGCGTCTTTGCACAAGTGGTGGAGAATAGCATTTAGCAGGGTTTTTTTTTAAGGAAATAACTAGTCCCAGCAAATTTGGGGTTAAAAATCGCAAAAGTTAAGTTTTAAAAAACACCTTCAGCAATCACCTGCAAACAAAAATAACCCTCCCCCACACTTGCAGACCCCCAAAAGCTTATTTTGCTAGTTTTTAAGTTTGTACCCCAACTTTGTACTTTTTCACCCCCTTTTTCAAAGTCATTTTTTGGGGTGTTCTTCATATTTTTTTTTTTAAAGATTTTTTTGACGCAGTTGAGCTTTGGGGACCTGTCCCAAGAGTGCAGAGTGGTTTCCCCACCTTTGCACCCCAAAACCGCAATTGTGCTCTTTTTTCCGCCTGCTATTCATAAGCGAAACTTGTCCGCCGATTACATTGCATTGATTTTCTGCTTAGGCGAAAAGTCTTTGGAATTGAATATGGGGATAAGTTTTCGCTTGGCGAAATTACGGCACCGATGAAACTTTTTTGACAAAAACGGCTTTTCGCGTCTAATTGAATATGCCCCTTAGTCGCAATGCGATGCAACTAGGACACACCAGCAGACTGTGGGCCTCATTCAGACCCACTCGTGAGCAGCTGTCCGCTCGCAAGTGGGTCGATGGTGTGCACTGCGCATGCGCACGACGGAGGGAGCTCCGTCGTGCGCATGCGCGAGACGCGACGAGCGAAGGACTTTCCTTCGCTCGTTGTGTCTGATCAAAGGGGGCGTGCTGTCAATGTTGATTGACAGCACGCCCCCTTTGGTGGGCGTGCCAGGGGCGTGCCTGCCAGACGGAGGCGTTCCCAAGGGAACGCCTACCGTCAGAAGCCGGCCCCACTGACATCACTAGTGATGTCAGTGGGAGTGATTTTGGCTCTGATAGAGCCAAAATCACTCCTGGCCTTGCGGTTGAGAAACTCAACCGCAGGCTTCTGCTCGCACTGGCGATGGTCGCGACCATCGCGACCATCATCCTGCAAGCTCGTATAGGCTGTGGGTGGTGACCCACAGCTATACGAGCGTCCAGGAGGACGCTCCATAGTTATGGAGGTGGGCCCTGATTCAGAGCGAGCGCTCTGGTCAGAGCGTCCGGCTCTGAATCAGGGCCTGTGTTGATTCATTTGATATGCGACACTTGTATATCTGTGTGTGACTGAACACTGCGCTCTTCCATATAGAGTAAAGCAAAGCTCCGCAGTCCGAGTACTTACAAGCTGTAGTCTATGAGGAACTCTCTTCCCCAGTTATATGACAATGCTTTTCCTCACAAATCTGTGCATGCAGCTGTTTATCAATAATGCACTCCTGAGCCACAGGGCGAAGTTCCCATCCATTTTGTAGTGTGTGGGAGAGAGGAGAATCACAGCGTCCATGTTTGAGATCGCCCAGCATAAGAATGAGCAACATTTTACCTTTGTGTATCTATATGAGAATTCAAAGACCACCTGTTGCCTAGATAGGGTGTAGGGAGACATTCTGCCGACAGCCCATTTGAAAGGTGCATCAGTGTTGTCACTGATTTCCAATGAATGAATAGACTGCATTCACACACATGTTGCCATGTCATACACAAAATGGCTGCCACCTGAAAAGTGTTGGACTTTGCGTTTCTTTAAATCATGGGATGACGTAAATTTTGCCTCCACTCACTCTCATATTAATAGAAATGTAATAATTCAGATACAATATATTCTCCTTATGCCTATGCGGTTTCATTTTCAGTTACCCACATTGAGCCAGACTGAGGGCCTGATTCAGCAAGGAACGCACGGATGCAGACGCACGCAATCGGCCGATGTTCGCAGTCTGAGCATGTGCGAACCGCTCGCTGCGTCCGCTCGCAGTGAATATGCAGACCCAGGAAAAAGTGATTGACAGGAAGTGGCGTTTGTGGGTGGTGACGGGGGATGGTCGGGTGAACGCAGGCGTGCCTGTGCGTTGGGACGTCGTTTTAGGGGCGTGCATAAATTAGCCACTGCTGAGCCGCACGCAGCGATGAGACTCCGTGCACAGAGGAAGTTGCCAGGATCCTGCGCGAGTTCTGGTCAACCACTATTATGCAAATGTGGTCTATGGTTCTCGATGTTACCGATGTTTATGCTATCTTGCGTGCTGATCAGGCTGTGAGTAAAGGGAGATCGGCGGCTTAATATAGGGCTGGGCGTCCTGTGCTGATGTCTCCGTGTGTATGCATTGATTAGTATATCCTCGCAGCGGCCGGGTGCGTGCGTCTGCTAGCGTGCGTCCCTTGCCAAACCAGGCCCTGAGTCACATGCTGTACCGATGTTCACTTTAATGTTTTCGTGCGACTGCTCAATGCTTCTAAATCTCGTAAATTTGCACAGCCATTGTGTCCCGCGGTGTCTGTGCACTAAGGCGTTGAGGACCAGTTGAGCTGTACTGACTCTGGAATGTACTGGGAATTCCTGGGAGGTGGCTAAACAGATGCATGAAGATAGTCCGTCAGACGGACGTGTCATAGGGGTGTCACAGACATTAGTGATTGCCAGTTCCGATGCCTAATCGAGTACATCGGGGGCCATGTTGTGTCGGAGATTCTGCACCTAGTTTCCCATGATGACTGAGATCCACAAAGTGGGCGTCCCAGTCCTTGCACATTTAAACGCACCGCTGTGCCCGAGGGAAGGGGCTACTACTAACATCAGCTTAAAGCGGAGGACGCAGCTATGTAAATATTCATTATGAGAAAGCCTTATCACTCTGAGCATGAATCCTTCTTTGCTTCAACTCTCCGACTTCCTTCCACCACCTCTATGGGACTGATTCTCATACCCCCCTATTCTCCAATTGGTTGCTTCTCGCGTCCTCTCTATATTGTTACCTCTCACTCTTAGGACCTCTACCATACAGCTAGTGTGTAATGATAAATTTGACGGGAAATCAGCCTACACAACATCCTGTGGTCTAGGCTCATTGCTATACTTTAATTGTTCTTGGATACAACAGATAAGCCAGGCTTTGTGCGTTTGATGTAATGAGGCTCACACGGAGTTGAGTATTCGCCTGTTTGCTTGGTGCAAAATATGTGCAAGTTGGTATTGTCCATCCCCCATAAAAGAACATGCCTATGTCTATATGCCATGTGTTTTACACCTACAACTTGGGCCTCCTCTTGCTTGAAGAGGCAGAGTGCCTGACTGGAAGACAGACGCAGCCGGTTACGCTTCCCGACTCTGTCGGACGTACCTTGGCTGGCGCTCTCTCTGCGTGAAATGGGCATTTCTGGTCTGCAGCTTTGCAGATGTCCATGTTGTGGGAGTGCCGTGCCGTGTAGCATTGTGCAGGTGTAAGTGCCAGTGCTAATCAGGACAGTTGCAACTTTGTACGGAAGACCAGTAGGCGATTCGGCTTCCTGCTTGATACTGGACGGATCCTGGCATCAGCCCTACGGATTCTGTCTTTAGCACAAAGTAGTAAGACTGGCGTCCGCGGCTTCCCGCTAATACAGCCGCTTTTTCTTCTGACCCAGAATGAGGAAGGGAAGGGTCAGTGAAGTGCAGCCACAGTACAGTAATGGCGGGTTTGGGTAATCGAGCACTGACGATATCGGCACAGAGACGCAGATACACCTGGCAGCAGCGGTATCACTTGCGTGTTCTCGGGGGGCTGATGCACATACATGCTGCTGCCACTGCTAATTGCAGATTGACTTGTGAAGCTAATAGCCGCTTCCTTTATTCATAGCATTATTATATATAATTTCATGGGAATCGTTCTGTAATGCTGCCAGATCTATGCCCAACGGATGAAATACCGACATCGGAAGGGCAAAGCATGACGATCCCGACTGGGGCAGGTAAGTACCCTAACCCTAAAACTCCTTGGGTGGTGCCTAACCCTCCCAGGGGGTGCCTAACCCCCTCCCCCCAAGCTACGTGCTACGATTTCCCGCTTACCTTCGTTCGGGATGCCGGCCGTCAGGATTTCGGCGTCTGGCTAAAGATAGGCGTCAGGATTTAGACGCCTGTCTTTAGTACCAGGTCGGGCTTCCAGCATCGGGATTCCGTCAGCTGGCATTCCGGACGCCAGTAATTGAACTGCATACCGATTTTCATGGGTGTATTTTAGAATTATCATTGTCTTTTGCTACTTTCAGTCATACATGAATAGGAAGATTATACCTTCTGTATTATATTGAATGCATCTTTTACTGTCTCACAATTAGAATCAGATCCTGACATTTAGCACATATAATGTGTAATGTTGTGCATTACTATTATTACTCCTACAATGGCTCCAGGCACTTGCTGGGGCAATTCCAATGATAGCATAACTGGGACCTCCTATAGGATGTCATAATTTAGACCTCCTATAAGAAATTATAAGTGGGATTTCCTATAGGGCATCGTAACTGGGACATCGTAACTGCGACATCCCGTGGGGCATCGTAACTGGGACATCCCGTGGGGCATCGTAACTGGGACATCCCGTGGGGCATCGTAACTGGGACATCCCGTGGGGCATCGTAACTGGGACATCCCGTGGGGCATCGTAACTGGGACATCCCGTGGGGCATCGTAACTGGGACATCCCGTGGGTCATCGTAACTGGAACATCCCGTGGGGCATCGTAACTGGGACATCCCGTGGGTCATCGTAACTGGAACATCCCGTGGGGCATCGTAACTGGACATCCCGTGGGGCATCGTAACTGGGACATCCCGTGGGGCATCGTAACTGCGATTTCCTAAAGGACATTGTAACTGGGGCCATAAGGTATCATATATTTTTTTTGTGTAGCTATACCTAAAATCCGTTAAAAAAAATTTAATATTAAAGAGCAACAAATAATCACTGATACACCGCAAGCTGTGCTCTCGTCCCCGTGTTACCGATAAGTATTAGAATGAGTACGTATTCCTTCTACATTTAGATGGCGGATTACAATGTGCCGTGCCATATAAATGCTGTGTATATATCATGTGCTAGTATAGTATTGCATATAGTAAGCCTAGTACAGCTGATTATGGGGACCAAGGAGAGTTGTGCACAGTACAAGGTGTGTATAATAACGTAATATGGTTGGGATAGGAATAATAGATTTTAGGTTTAGAAGCCCCTTTATGTATGGCCGCAATAGCACCTAACCTGCAAGCAAATGATACAGGAATGACTGCTGTATACACATCTACTTTGCAGCTCCCAACAAAGAAAACCTATGTTATGGCATCAGTATATTGAAGTGGGTGAGAGTATGTGTCTTATTATTATTATTATCATTTATTTATATGGTGCCACAAGTGTTCCGCAGCGCCTTACATAGTACATTAACAAGTAACCAGCGACTTACAATACAATAAATGGACAAGGATAATAAACATTGCTATATTACACCCACATAAGCAGCCAAGTGTTAGTTGCCCTAGTGGGGTGTAAGAGGTAAATGAAAATACAGTAGGGAGAAGCACAAGATGGTAGAGGGCCCTGCTCAAAAGAGCTTACATTCTAAGATATGCTCTTCAGCAACTGTTATTGTTTTGTGAAATATAAGATACAACGTTGAGCGTAATTTTGCTCTGTCCAGAATGTATTTAATATATAGGCAAAATGTTATATCACAGGTAAGATTCCATGTAGATCTATTATGACTATATCCTGTGAGTTATATGGTAATCCCCATTCCCAGTGCAACCTTATCATGGTCTGCCATTTATCTTTCTCACCACTAGGGGGTGCTGCATCACTAATAATACTTTCCCATCAAATTATTGTCTTCCCCTGTTTTATGTCAGTAGACAAATTATAACACTCGCTGGTTTTGTGTCTCATCTGATTTATTAAATTGAAGAAATTTAACAGTTTGAAAAATAAACAATAACCTTTTGGTTTGTCTTTTGTGGCTCAGCGTTTACATCTCATTGGGAGAAAAGGAAAAAATCAGACTGGAATTTTGTTCAATGTTTGCTCACTTGCAGTTACTGTTAGACAATAGTCAGATAGTCATGTGTTTTATATCCTGCTATCATCTGATCTAATACCAGTCTGATGCCAAATCTTCTCTAGGTTCCTTTTTTTTCTTTATATGTACTGGCCTGGCATGCTGGGATTTATGGTTCAGTGGCTGGAGAGTTGCATGTTGTCTACGGAACTTACATAGCTATCACTTTACTGCCAACCTCTTTGCATGGACAGGCTCCTGGTGAAGCTGCTGGCCCGTCAAGGGTCCTTTGATAAATTGCCACAAAATATTCATTTGTTACCCTCTCGGTATGCGGTGATGAGGAATAATAGGTGATGGGACCCGATTGCCACCAATGGTACATATATCCCTTACTCACTGACTACTGCCTGACCACTCCTGCTGGTGAGAGAGTTATAAAGTGGAAAGTTGCCGACACCACAGCAACCAATCAGGTTCCGTCATTTCATAGACTAGATAAATGACAGACGTTGAATGATTGCTATGTTCAACTTCACTTTATCTCCTTTTAAAGGTTTGATACATCTTCCCCCTTAAAGTGGGGCAGCCAGTTGGTCTGGAGTACACCATGATGTGGACAATACACCAGAGCCACAGTTCCCTGATCCCCCGACTGCAATCTGATCTACCGTTTGGCAATCAAAACTGCCGATCGGCGACCAAAATAGGCATCGATAATCGGCAATCCGTCTAGGTATCAAGAAAATTCTACATGATACATTTCCGCGATGCGCCGATCCTGATAATTCTTTGGTCAGGATCGGCAAATCCATGTTGGATTCCCCCGAGCCAGACGTTAAGTGATCGCGGAATTGTGGTGATCAGTTGCAGATGTATTGGCCCCTTAAGTCTTTGGATCTTAAACCATGGGTGCAGAGCGAGCGGTACAGTTAATAAAGGTTGATCTTGTGTTTTTGGGAGATTTCCCGCTGGTTTTATAATTCAGAGATTTACTAAAGTCAAAACCGATGGCAAAACAAACAAAAACCCGACTTTAGAACACTTTACAACATCGGACCAACAATCAATACACCAGAGATTTACTAAAGGTCGGTTTTAAAACCAACCAAAAACCGACGCATAAACAACAGCTAAGCCCTCATTGATTTGAGAGGGGACCCCACACATTTTTTATTTTAACCCTTTTTTATCTAATGAAACCTGCACAGATCTGTACAGGGCCTCTGTTTGGGGGGCTTTGCAGTTGGTGTTGCTCTTCAATTTTGCCTTTAAAGCTGCAAAAACCGACTGACATCGTTGTTTGGTTTCATTTGAAGATGAAACCTGACAGATGATAAATACTGTTTTTCTAGACTTCTAAACTACATCGAAATCGGTCGGTTTTGGTTGGTTTTAAAATCAACCACAAATCGACCTTTTAGTAAATTTACCCGTTTGCGAATCCGTCCCTCAAACATTGTGTCGGTTACCACCAAATCTACTTTAATACTAACTCAGCACCTCTGAGTTCTACTAAAAATATACCAAAATGACTTCATACATTAGCAAACTCCTGTCTAGACTACTGCAACTCCTGTAGCAAGATCCTCTGAGTATGGTCAGTATAGAGGCGAGCGTCCAGGCTGCTAACACCACTATTTACTGTAATACATTGCTGTAACACTGGCTGCCTGTACAATGGATGATGTGTTTGTAGATTGCCCTGTGGACCTGTAGAGCTCTAAAATAATTCGGGCGTGAGCTATTTGTAAGAACTTTCAGTACCTTTATATCCCACATGTTCTCTCTGAACTCCAGGGACAGAGCAATGAATGAGACCTGCAGCCTGCCTAAAATCCTTTGGCATTCAGACATTTTTATCAGACGACTCTGCCTCTTTGGAACTCTTTGTCCGCCAGAGACTGAGAGTACCTTTATACGCAGGTATTCAAAAGCGGGCTCAGCCGTTTCTTCTCCAGGCCCTACATCTGCAGATAACGTCGTTCCATTATGTTGTTGGAATATATACATTTTATACAGCACAAGGCAAGCCCTATTGTGAGATGTAAGGATGTTGGCAGTTACTGAGAAGTTTTGTGATCGTATGAAAGAAGCAGGGCTGCATATAACAGTACAGTGAGGAATGAGAATACACGAGAAGTCGTTTTATGACTCCATTTTAGTATTTCACTGACCATTTTGTTAAATTGGATTTAATAATATTTGATAAATAGCCCCCTTAAGAGCCTTAGGGAACCATTTATCAATGAAGTTTATCATAGGCGACGAGTTTTAAAACTATGATAAATGGGGCTCCAGCCAATCAGCTGCCAACTGTCATTTTTCAAAAAGATGGCAGTTGGAAGATGATTGGCTGGAGGGGAAGCAATCGGGAAGCCGACCGCCTAAATACCGGCAGCCGGCTTCCCGACTGTCATATCCCGGCAAGGGTGAAATGCTGGGCATCTAGATGTAGATGTCCGCATTTCCCCGACGCCGGGAGACCGGCGCCCGACATCACGATCGTAGTGATGCCGGGTGCCGCGAGCGGACAGCCACGGGGGGGGAGGGTTAGGTTTAGGGCTCCCGGGGGGGACTTAGGGTTAGGCACCCCCCTGGGAGGGTTAGGGTTAGGCTAGGTGGAGGGTTAGGGTTAGGCACCCCCAGGGGGGACTTAGGGTTAGGCACCCCCCTGGGGGACTTAGGTTTAGGCAGCGGGGAAGGGGGTGGTTAGGGTTAGGCACTTAGAGGGGGGATTAGGGTTAGGCACCCCTAAGGAGGGTTAGGGTTAGGGGGGTTAGGTTAGTACATACTTACCTATCCACGATCGGGATTTCCAGCGCTGTCGGGCTTCCGCTGCTTCTAACTCTGCTCTTGTCGGGCTGCCGCTGACGGGAATCGAACCGCCGGCCATGCGGCCGGCAGTATTTCATACCCATTCCGGCTGGAGCACCATTATCACACGCAATGAGTTTTAAAACTCGTTGCATATGATAAAACTAGTTACAAATGGTTATTATATAACTGGTTTATATACAGTTTATTCCGTTTCCTTCATTGTATTGATAGAAAGAAAGGCTGTCGGCGTGTTACAGCTATGTTCTGTGAAAGGACACTGCGCGAAGGAGGGGCTGGGTAAGGTTCTGGGGCTATACAGTATGTACTAAGATGTGCAATGTCTGTCTGAGGTAAATTTGAAGGAAATAGAAAGTGAGGACAATGAGAAGGTGTAAGCATTGGTGAAGCACAGTGTATAGCATACTTGCTAACGTTCTGACTGTTCCCTCCGGGATGAAACAGCCAAGTCAGCACAGCGGGGGGCATGGCGCGGTATAGGTGGGTGGTACAGAGTTGTGAGAGCACGATCATGTCATCACGGCCCTGCCCCCTGCTACACAAACCCAATATTACTGGCATTGTAAAGAGGGGGCGTGGCTACAATGACGCAATTCATATACTTGGGAAGTGGGTGGCGCTGCTCCAGGAAACTTGAATGCTCGGCCGGGAGCACCACCCGAGATTTGGGAGTCTCCAACAATTCCAAGAGGGTAGGCAATAATGGGGTATAGACAAATATGAATAATTTCACTTGTCACTCCTGAAGGTGTTTAATAACGTTCTAACATGGCCACCGTACTAAGCTATATGATCTATGATAATTAGTGATGTCAGAGGCTGTAACAGATCTATGATGTCCAGTGATGTCCGAGGTAGTAACAGATCTATGATGTCCAGTGATGTCCGAGGTAGTAACAGATCTATGATCAGTGATGTCAGAGGCTGTAATAGATCTAAGATGACCAGTGATGTCAGAGGTTGTAACAGATCTATTATAATTAGTGATGTCAGAGGCTGTAACAGATCTATGATCATTAGTAATGTCAGGCTATAACAGATCTATGATAATTAGTGATGTCAGAGGCTGTAACAGATCTATGATGACCAGCGATGTCAGAGGTAGTAACAGATCTATGATGACCAGTGAGGTCAGAGGTAGTAACAGATCTATGATGACCAGTGATGTCAGAGGTAGTAACAGATAGATCTATGATGACCAGTGATGTCAGAGGTAGTAACAGATCTATGATGTCAGAGGTAGTAACAGATCTGTGATGTCAGAGGTAGTAACAGATCTATGATAATTAGTGATGTCAGAGGCTGTAACAGATCTATGATAATTAGTAATGTCAGGCCATAACAGATCTATGATAATTAGTGATGTCAGGCTGTAACAGATCTATGATAGTGATGTCAGAGGTAGTAACAGATCTAAGATGACCAGAGATGTCAGAGCTAGTAACAGATATATGATAATTAGTGATGTCAAAGGCTGTAACAGATCTATGATGACCAGTGATGTCAGAGCTAGTAACAGATCTATGATAATTAGTGATGTCAGAGGCTGTAACAGATCTAAGATGACCAGTGATGTCAGAGGCTGTAACAGATCTAAAATGACCAGTGATGTCAGAGCTAATAACAGATCTATGATGACCAGTGATGTCAGAGGCTGTAACAGATCTATGATAATTAGTGATGTCAGAGCTAGTAACAGATTTATGATGACCAGTGATGTCAGAGGCTGTAACAGATCTATGATAATTAGTAATGTCAGGCCATAACAGATCTATGATAGTGATGTCAGAGGTAGTAACAGATCTAAGATGACCAGTGAGGTCAGAGGTAGTAACAGATCTATGATGACCAGTGATGTCAGAGGTAGTAACAGATCTATGATGACCAGTGATGTCAGAGGTAATAACAGATCTATGATAATTAGTGATGTCAGAGGCTGTAACAGATCTATGATAATTAGTAATGTCAGGCTATAACAGATCTATGATAATTAGTGATGTCAGAGGCTGTAACAGATCTATGATGACCAGTGATATCAGAGCTAGTAACAGATCTATGATAATTAGTGATGTCAGGCTGTAACAGATCTATGATAGTGATGTCAGAGGTAGTAACAGATCTAAGATGACCAGTGATGTCAGAGCTAGTAACAGATCTATGATAATTAGTGATGTCAGAGGCTGTAACAGATCTATGATGATCAGTGATGTCAGAGGCTGTCTCAGATCTAAGATGACCAGTGATGTCAGAGCTAATAACAGATCTATGATGTCAGAGGTAATAACAGATCTATGATAATTAGTGATATCAGAGGCTGTAACAGATCTATGATAATTAGTAATGTCAGGCTATAACAGATCTTTGATAATTAGTGATGTCAGGCTATAACAGATCTATGATAATTAGTGATGTCAGAGGCTGTAACAGATCTATGATGACCAGTGATGTCAGAGGTAGTAACAGATCTATGATGACCAGTGATGTCAGAGGTAGTAACAGATCTATGATCACCAGTGATATCAGGCTGTAACAGATCTAAGATTACCAGTGATGTCAGAGGCTGTAACAGATCTATGATGACCAGTGAGGTCAGAGGTAGTAACAGATCTATGATGACCAGTGATGTCAGAGATAGTAACAGATCTATGATGTCAGAGGTAATAACAGATCTATGATAATTAGTGATATCAGAGGCTGTAACAGATCTATGATAATTAGTAATGTCAGGCTATAACAGATCTTTGATAATTAGTGATGTCAGAGGCTGTAATAGATCTATGATGACCAGTGATGTCAGAGGTAGTAACAGATTTATGATAATTAGTGATGTCAGAGGCTGTAACAGATCTATGATAATTAGGAATGTCAGGCTATAACAGATCTATGATAATTAGTGATGTCAGAGGCTGTAACAGATCTATGATGACCAGTGATGTCAGCGGCTGTAACAGATCTAAGATGACCAGTGATGTCAGAGCTAATAACAGATCTATGATGACCAGTGATGTCAGAGGCTGTAACAGATCTATGATAATTAGTAATGTCAGGCCATAACAGATCTATGATAATTAGTGATGTCAGAGGCTGTAACAGATCTATGATGACCAGTGATGTCAGAGCTAGTAACAGATCTATGATAATTAGTGATGTCAGGCTGTAACAGATCTATGATAGTGATGTCAGAGGTAGTAACAGATCTAAGATGACCAGTGATGTCAGAGCTAGTAACAGATCTATGATGATCAGTGATGTCAGAGGCTGTAACAGATCTATGATGACCAGTGAGGTCAGAGGTAGTAACAGATCTATGATGACCAGTGAGGTCAGAGGTAGTAACAGATCTATGATGACCAGTGAGGTCAGAGGTAGTAACAGATCTATGATGACCAGTGAGGTCAGAGGTAGTAACAGATCTATGATGTCAGAGGTAATAACAGATCTATGATAATTAGCAATGTCAGGCTATAACAGATCTTTGATAATTAGTGATGTCAGAGGCTGTAATAGATCTATGATGACCAGTGATGTCAGAGGTAGTAACAGATTTATGATAATTAGTGATGTCAGAGGCTGTAACAGATCTATGATAATTAGTAATGTCAGGCTATAACAGATCTATGATAATTAGTGATGTCAGAGGCTGTAAAAGATCTATGATGACCAGTGATGTCAGCGGCTGTAACAGATCTAAGATGACCAGTGATGTCAGAGCTAATAACAGATCTATGATGACCAGTGATGTCAGAGGCTGTAACAGATCTATGATAATTAGTAATGTCAGGCCATAACAGATCTTTGATAATTAGTGATGTCAGGCTATAACAGATCTATGATAATTAGTGATGTCAGAGGCTGTAACAGATCTATGATGACCAGTGATGTCAGAGGTAGTAACAGATCTATGATGACCAGTGATGTCAGAGGTAGTAACAGATCTATGATGACCAGTGATGTCAGAGGTAATAACAGATCTATGATAATTAGTGATGTCAGAGGCTGTAACAGATCTATGATAATTAGTAATGTCAGGCTATAACAGATCTATGATAATTAGTGATGTCAGAGGCTGTAACAGATCTATGATGACCAGTGATGTCAGAGCTAGTAACAGATCTATGATAATTAGTGATGTCAGGCTGTAACAGATCTATGATAGTGATGTCAGAGGTAGTAACAGATCTAAGATGACCAGTGATGTCAGAGCTAGTAACAGATCTATGATAATTAGTGATGTCAGAGGCTGTAACAGATCTATGATAATTAGTGATGTCAGAGGCTGTAACAGATCTATGATAATTAGTGATGTCAGAAGCTGTAACAGATCTATGATAATTAGTGATGTCAGGCTGTAACAGATCTATGATGACCAGTGATGTCAGAGCTAGTAACAGATCTATGATAATTAGTGATGTCAAAGGCTGTAACAGATCTATGATGACCAGTGATGTCAGAGCTAGTAACAGATCTATGATAATTAGTGATGTCAGAGGCTGTAACAGATCTATGATGACCAGTGATGTCAGAGGCTGTAACAGATCTAAGATGACCAGTGATGTCAGAGCTAATAACAGATCTATGATGACCAGTGATGTCAGAGGCTGTAACAGATCTAAGATGACCAGTGATGTCAGAGCTAATAACAGATCTATGATGACCAGTGATGTCAGAGGCTGTAACAGATCTATGATAATTAGTGATGTCAGAGCTAGTAACAGATTTATGATGACCAGTGAGGTCAGAGGCTGTAACAGATCTAAGATGACCAGTGATGTCAGAGGCTGTAACAGATCTATGATAATTAGTGATGTCAGAGCTAGTAACAGATTTATGATGACCAGTGAGGTCAGAGGCTGTAACAGATCTATGATGACCAGTGATGTCAGAGGCTGTAACAGATCTATGATAATTAGTGATGTCAGAGCTAGTAACAGATTTATGATGACCAGTGAGGTCAGAGGTAGTAACAGATCTATGATGACCAGTGATGTCAGAGGTAGTAACAGATCTATGATGACCAGTGATGTCAGAGGTAGTAACAGATCTATGATGACCAGTGATGTCAGAGGTAATAACAGATCTATGATAATTAGTGATGTCAGAGGCTGTAACAGATCTATGATAATTAGTAATGTCAGGCTATAACAGATCTAAAATTACCAGTGATGTCAGAGGCTGTAACAGATCTATGATGACCAGTGAGGTCAGAGGTAGTAATAGATCTATGATGACCAGTGATGTCAGAGATAGTAACAGATCTATGATGTCAGAGGTAATAACAGATCTTTGATAATTAGTGATGTCAGAGGCTGTAATAGATCTATGATGACCAGTGATGTCAGAGGTAGTAACAGATTTATGATAATTAGTAATGTCAGGCTATAACAGATCTATGATAATTAGTGATGTCAGAGGCTGTAACAGATCTATGATGACCAGTGATGTCAGCGGCTGTAACAGATCTAAGATGACCAGTGATGTCAGAGCTAATAACAGATCTATGATGACCAGTGATGTCAGAGGCTGTAACAGATCTATGATAATTAGTAATGTCAGGCCATAACAGATCTATGATAGTGATGTCAGAGGTAGTAACAGATCTAAGATGACCAGTGAGGTCAGAGGTAGTAACAGATCTATGATGACCAGTGATGTCAGAGGTAGTAACAGATCTATGATGACCGGTGATGTCAGAGGTAATAACAGATCTATGATAATTAGTGATGTCAGAGGCTGTAACAGATCTATGATAATTAGTAATGTCAGGCTATAACAGATCTATGATAATTAGTGATGTCAGAGGCTGTAACAGATCTATGATGACCAGTGATATCAGAGCTAGTAACAGATCTATGATAATTAGTGATGTCAGGCTGTAACAGATCTATGATAGTGATGTCAGAGGTAGTAACAGATCTAAGATGACCAGTGATGTCAGAGCTAGTAACAGATCTATGATAATTAGTGATGTCAGAGGCTGTAACAGATCTATGATGATCAGTGATGTCAGAGGCTGTCTCAGATCTAAGATGACCAGTGATGTCAGAGCTAATAACAGATCTATGATGTCAGAGGTAATAACAGATCTATGATAATTAGTGATATCAGAGGCTGTAACAGATCTATGATAATTAGTAATGTCAAGCTATAACAGATCTTTGATAATTAGTGATGTCAGGCTATAACAGATCTATGATAATTAGTGATGTCAGAGGCTGTAACAGATCTATGATGACCAGTGATGTCAGAGGTAGTAACAGATCTATGATGACCAGTGATGTCAGAGGTAGTAACAGATCTATGATCACCAGTGATATCAGGCTGTAACAGATCTAAGATTACCAGTGATGTCAGAGGCTGTAACAGATCTATGATGACCAGTGAGGTCAGAGGTAGTAACAGATCTATGATGACCAGTGATGTTGTCAGAGATAGTAACAGATCTATGATGTCAGAGGTAATAACAGATCTATGATAATTAGTTATATCAGAGGCTGTAACAGATCTATGATAATTAGTAATGTCAGGCTATAACAGATCTTTGATAATTAGTGATGTCTGAGGCTGTAATAGATCTATGATGACCAGTGATGTCAGAGGTAGTAACAGATTTATGATAATTAGTGATGTCAGAGGCTGTAACAGATCTATGATGACCAGTGATGTCAGCGGCTGTAACAGATCTAAGATGACCAGTGATGTCAGAGCTAATAACAGATCTATGATGACCAGTGATGTCAGAGGCTGTAACAGATCTATGATAATTAGTAATGTCAGGCCATAACAGATCTATGATAATTAGTGATGTCAGGCTGTAACAGATCTATGATAGTGATGTCAGAGGTAGTAACAGATCTAAGATGACCAGTGAGGTCAGAGGTAGTAACAGATCTAAGATGACCAGTGATGTCAGAGCTAGTAACAGATCTATGATAATTAGTGATGTCAGAGGCTGTAACAGATCTATGATAATTAGTGATGTCAGAGGCTGTAACAGATCTATGATGACCAGTGATGTCAGAGCTAATAACAGATCTATGATGACCAGTGATGTCAGAGGCTGTAACAGATCTATGATAATTAGTAATGTCAGGCCATAACAGATCTATGATAATTAGTGATGTCAGGCTGTAATAGATCTAAGATTACCAGTGATGTCAGAGGCTGTAACAGATATTTGATGACCAGTGATGTCAGAGGTAGTAACAGATCTATGATGACCAGTGGTATCAGGCTGTAACAGATCTATGATGACAAGTGATGTCAGAGGTAGTAACAGATCTATGATGACCAGTGATGTCAGAGGCAGTAACAGATCTATGATGCAGGTCCGTAACTAGGGGCACTGCAGGGCAGGGGGCGCTGTTTGGGCTGTCAATTTACTTGTTTATTATCATTCTGCCTTGTAGCTTCCTCTTATTTCATCCCCAGCATCTCCTGGCCTCTCCTATCTCTTCCCTGTTCCTTCCCCATGAAGCCATGGCCCTTTTTCAGGTGCACTATCTTATGTCCCTAGTTAAAAATTGGAGGGAGGGGGGGGGGGGCACCATTGCTCTCTCTGGCACAGGGCACCAAAAAGTATAGTTATGGCTCTGCTAGGATGACTAATGATGTCAGGCTGTGACAGATCTAAGATGACCAAGCTTGCGAGCAGGGCCTTCCTACCTATATATCTGTCTGTTATTACCCAGTTTTGTTCCATTAATGTTTACAATTGTAAAGCGCAACGGAATATGTTGCGCTATATAAGAAACCATTAAAAAAATAAATGACCAGCGATGTCAGAGGTAATGACAGATCTATGAAGACCAGTGATGTATGTAATGTTGACATTCACTGGCCAGGATACCCCCTCCGGTGACCACCTCCCCGGCTACCACCATCACCTCATACGCGCGGAGCATGCGCCACAGTGTTATGAATGACGCCATGCTGCGGCAGCTCTTCTGTCCCACTCCCTGCAGCCGCGGCCACCTAGTTCCTTCCTAGGTTCACCTTGAGCACATGGGGTGCACTTACAGTATTATAATGTCTTATACGTGTTGTTACATGTATTGGCACAGGCAGAGGGCGGGTGTGTGGTTGCAGGGGCCAAAGGTGGTGCAGTTGAAGGGGGGCCCCAGAGATTTCTGTTGGAGGCTCTGGTATCAAGCAGGGTAAACCGTGAGGAAGAGGAGAAGTTGCTCATATCAACCATTCAGGTTTTAAGGTAGCATTTATCAAGTACAGTCTGTAAAATGATGGGTAGAAACTGATTGGCTGCTATTGGGCAACTCTCCACTTATTACACTGCTTGATACATCTCACCCTAATTAATTTGTAGCTGAAATTCCTTTTGGTTTTGGACCATGGTGCCGATGGTTCGCTCACCACCTTTTGTGCCATCAGACCCTTCCACATGCCCTTTATATGCCATCAGACCCCTCCACATGCCCTTTATGTGCCATCAGACCCCTCCACATGCCCTTTATGTGCCATCAGACCCCTCCACATGCCCTTTATGTGCCATCAGACCCCCCCACATGCCCTTTATGTGCCATCAGACCCCTCCACACGCCCTTTATGTGCCATCAGACCCCTCCACATGCTCTTTATGTGCCATCAGACCCCTCCACATGCTCTTTATGTGCCATCAGACCCCTCCACGTGCCCTTTATGTGCCATCAGACCCCTCCACGTGCCCTTTATGTGCCATCAGACCCCTCCACGTGCCCTTTATGTGCCATCAGACCCCTCCACATGCCCTTTTGTGCCACTATGTTTTTGAGGTGTACCTTTTATTTTACTGCTTCAGCAAAGCACTTTTCCTGCTGTAGTGTCTCTGGTGCTCTGCAAGGTTCTAGGACCATCCCTGGTGATGATGCCGCAACACAGTCAATAAGATGACATTGCACAAGCTGCATGTGGTCTCTTATGTTAATGGTGCAACGAGCATCATCATATCGTGACATCAAGCAGCCACTCCCAAGAGGAGAAGGCGGGCTGGTGACATCACCGGCACCGGGCTAACCTGCCCCATCCTCCTGTCCATGATTAGCAAAACTCCAGACTCCGGACAGCGCTGCTGATTTCCGGACTGTCTAGGCGGGTGTCAACCCTTACATGACTTGAAGTTCTCTTAGGCCATAAACTTTGATGCATATTACGTTATAGGTCTCAAATAAGGTAAAACAGTTATGGGAACTGCCGTCCTTCCTTCAAATATGAAGCGATAACTTATCGACTTAACTATTATTTCTATCGGTGTCATGGTGCTCCCGATGTATATCATTGCAAATTAAAGGTGTATTGATTTCCCGGGAAGTACACAATTTTGGAGGCAGCTTGGTTTTGTAAAACACATTTGCATTGGTGAATGGGGAGGGAGGTCTGGAGTCGCAGTACTCGGAAGTAAGGGGCTACAGGTAGTGATGGAGAGGCCTGGTGGTGGCAATGACCCCTCTCCTACTAGAGGCAAATGGCAATGGCAGTCTGGTGGTTGAGTAATATCAGTATTAGTTGTCAGTAACTGCCAGTCCCATTGCAGGAATTTAGGGCCTGATTCAGAGCTGAACGCTCTGACCAGAGCGCTCGCTCTGAATCAGGGCCCTCCTACCTTTCTTTGGAGCGTCCTCATGGACGCACGCATAGCTGTGGGTTAACACCCACAGCTATAGCGAGCGTCCATGATAATGGTCGCGATGGTCTTGACTATCGCGACCATCGGACTTGCGACGGAGACCCTGCGGTAGGGTCTCGCTGCCGCAAGCCCTGGAGTGATTTTGGCTCTATCAGAGCCAAAATCACTCCCACTGACATCACTACTGATGTCAGTGGGGCCGGCTTGAGACGGTAGGCGTTCCCATAAGAAAGCCTCCGTCTGGCAGGCACGCCCCCAGCATACCCACCAAAGGGGGCGTGCTGTCAATCAACATCGACAGCAGCCCCCTTTGGTGCAAGACCCGGAGAGATGGAGAGCTCGTCGCTCACCGGGTCTCGCGCATGCGCACGACGTAGCTCCCTCCGTCGTGCGCATGCGCAGTGGGGGAACATCGACCCGCTTGCGAGCGGGTCTGAATGACCCCCTTAGCTCCAGTTATACTGATAATTTTGGTGTGCCTGGATTCTGAATGATAGCAAACTAAGGAGCCCATTTATCAACACGTTTTATCATACGCAACTAGTTTTAAAACTCGTGGCATATGATAAATGGTGCTCCAGCCAATCAGCTCCCAGCTGTCATTTTTCAAACAGATGCCAGTTGGGCGCTGATTGGCACCATCATACGCAACTTTTTGCGTATGATAAAATCTCGTTGATAAATGGGCCCCTAAGAATTACAGTTTATCTTCGATGGTAAAAAGGTAACATCATGGGGAAAACCAGTAAACAACGGGAGCAGCATCGATGACGTGAGTCCGATATATAACAACAATTACACATATCCTAAACTATGGAAGGGAGAATGAGCTCAGAATAAATATCTGGTTATGTTCTAATTATTCTGTAATTGCAGATTTCTTTCCATCGCTGTTTTGGCTTCTGCATAAGACCTAAGACCTCCTCATAGATAGTTTGTCAGGCTGCAATTAGAATCAATTAGTTGTGCAGACCGTGTTCTGGAAGTGTTTAACAGGGGGAAAAAAATGAAGTAGAAAATAATTCTTTAAACACGTTTTATTACAAAGAGATCCTGTCCCAGTCCTGCCAGCTAGCCTATTATTTCCAGCAGTAGCACAAAGCGTGTATTGTGGAAAGATGGAATAGTCAGAATCCTCCTCTGTACACATAATACTGAAAATAATAAAAACATTTACGTGTGTCACAGAATGGTCCAAAAACGTTTCCACAGAAGCATCAAGTGATCAGTTCAGCAAAGGATTCTGGGACATGAGGGAACAGACAAAGAAACTTTGAGTGAAACATATCCAACCTTCTAAAGAGGACATGTGGGGGTGTTGCCCAAAAGAAACTAATCAGATTCTAGCAGTCATTTACCTAGGACATGCGATCAAATAATTTTATGACTGGTTGCTATGGGTAACAGCCCCACATGTCCACTTTAGAAGGTTTGATCAATTGCCCTCTTAGTTTCTCAAGTAACATGGAAAACATGGTGTTACAAGTCAGCATTTATTATGGTATCCAGTCAGGCCCGGAACGTGGGTCAGTGGCATCAGAAGGAGGGTGCACCCGGGTGTCATCTGCCAAGGGGTGACACCAAAGTGCTGACTCCTCAGTGACAGGAGCCGAGTGCTGCACCGTAGCATTACAGGGAAATGGGGGTTCCAGACGCGATACCACGCGAGGCCATGCCCTGCCCATGAGACCACACCCCTTTTTCTGCACTATTATCCTATCCGCACCGGAGGGAGGGACGCCACTGATGTGGGCCCTTGGTGCCCACCTTGGTTGGGGAAGATTGACTGTAACATAATAGCCAAGGCTGCATTCCCATTACTAACAAGCAGGAACTCATTCACAGTTGGATGTACATGCAAATTTCTACGTTTCTGGGCCACAACTGGAGTGCACTACTACACAGCATCTTATTTCCTGTCCTTCCAGGGAGGCTTCAAGCTCTGTTCCAAGATGGCCATTGAGATTAGTACTGAACATGTGTAGGGGCCATCTTCTCTGTACTCAGTAGAGTGACCTAGTGGGAGACAGAAGTCTCCTACTTAGCTCTTATGAGAGACTCGGGCAATGACCTGCTATAAAGCTGTTCCAGATCCCTGCACCACTGCCCGTTTGCAGCATACAGTCACCGGCTGCTGAGCTGTATAGAACCCCGCTTCGCTCCATCACCAGTGTGAATGTAACAGTGACTACGGCTGTACCTGTTAACAATAAACTAACACTACTGGTTAAGCAACTGGACTGTTGTGTGCCTGCATAACTCTTTTCGATATTAACACCTACACACACACATCATTGGCAACATTTTTTAGTGTGCGTTCGTGTCATTTTGCCACGAATGGTGTTTTTCAGGCAACTTGCACTTGCGACTCCCCATGACAAGAAGGCCAAATTGGGGGTTAGAGGGGAATGTAGATGTGGCCAAAGTACAGTAAGCATATGTTATAGGCCTATTGGCGGCCAGAAGTTGGTTTTGCACCTGTTTGTAGAGACTGGACTTGTGAGTGCTGAAACCCTGTTGCAAGTTGTGAACTAACCATGATGGCAGCTGCAGTGTCAGGTTGCGGCCTAGGACCGTCCGTTACCTCAGCGCCGGCTTCCCCTGATCCCTAGAGCGGTCAGACACCAGGTGCAGCGGCGAGTGACGCGCTGAGGATTATAGCTGGGGTCCTCTAGGACATCCAGGTGCTCGCTCCGTGATGTGGTTTCTGCAGTTACCGTCATGGATGCAGCCATGACAGTCTGTTTTCACCTGACTAACCCTTTACCCAATGGTAGCGTTGGTAGTGGTCAGCTGACAGTGTCCTCCAATGGACTGCTACCTTAGGGTATATAACCGGTCTCTGGACAACAGGAAGTTTCCTGTACATCGTCGTTATTACCAGTGTTAACTTGCTGTTGCAGCATTCCAGGTTCCAAAGCTCCATTCCTTCTAGTGATTTGTTCCTAGTGCTTTGCACGGTGTGTGTACTCAGAAAGTCTTCTGAGTACAATCCATTAAAGAGTCATCTCCTGTGCTGCGTCTGAGGCCATAGTGTGTGTACTTAGTACATCATCCAAGTACCCGCTCATTATACCATCTCCTGTGCCAGCATTGCGACTGAAACCACTAAGTGTGTTCTCTGTACATCACTTCAGTACAATCCTCCAATATCCCTCTGTGCTTTCCCTGCGATAGTGTTCCTCCATTTTTTCACACTTGTGCCGGATATCTGACCAAAGGACCGCGACCTGCCTACTGGGTGCAGCTTAAGCCCAAATCCCGCATGGAGGGGTCACTGGTGAACACCTCCCAGTAAGTTAGACGCCGCACCTTTGGTCTGGTCAGGTCTCGCTAACATCCGGTAGTGGTGGATGAGGAAGACACTAATCCATGCACACGCCTCCTGTCCCTCCTCAACAAGGGGGTTCACGTCGTCCAATCTCATGGCGGAGAATCATCTTAGCCAGGGTGTGACGTGCAGACCATGTCTGATTATGCATATTAGTCTAAGTCACGCCCATTAATGCAAATGAAGTCAAAGTGCTGTAACAGTGATTTAAAAGCAAGATTACATTGTAGGGATTACTTGTTTCATATGCAATCTCCCTCATTATGGCGCTTATTTTATCTGCAGCTCTTTTCAGGCATTTGCCAGATGTGCAACTGCGTTCACTGGCTATGGCTGGGGCTGGAATGGGCCTGCATACATGGACAGTGTGCATGCAAGTGTGGCCAATGTACAGTAAGGGCGCGTTGTTGCACAAGTAGCTGCCAGGAGGGATATGAGTAATGGGTGCTATAACCCCTGTGTAAGCTGCACCATGGTGATGATGACCTAGTCTGATTAGTTGCACATGAGTACATGATGTGCACAGGGGCTGACGGCAGCGGGAAGTGCAGTACTGCACGGGGCATCCTGAGGACGCTCCAAGCGGCTGCTCAGACTGCAGGGTGCCTTCCTGAAGCGTCCAAAGGAGAAAGAACCAGATGGAGGGGAATTGGGAGAGATCCATATGGAGCAAGAACCGGACTGAGGCCAAGAAAAGAGATGACCAGAGGGGGGAGATGTGGGGGAGAGGAGGAAGAACTAGACAGGAGTTACAGAAAACACTCATCAATGAACAACATGGAAAGTTGGGAGGAAAAATAGAGAGAGGACTACGAGGGAGGGAACCTGGGTGACAGTGAGAAGTGACAATGGCCATAACTGTAGTGCGGTGTGGTGCCCAGCTACGGATATGGCAAAAGACTCCCAATTTGTATATGTCATCGTCTTCTGAAATACCCTTTGCTGCTGTGAATATTCCCTGATTGGGGGCTGCATTTGCATGATGCTGCGGAAGCCTGACTTACTACCTTATACTAACATGAGGATCCGTAGGGCTAATGCCAGGATCTATGTGGCTTCAAGCAGGAAGCTGCTCCACCCGCTCTTTCTCTGTCCGCAGCCGCCATCAGTAGTATGTGCTACGTGACTGTGGTTGCCATAGTATCTGCACGTGCACCAGCCCCATGTTGGTCCCCATACGCATGGTTCTGAATATCTTGAAGGCAAGGCTACACGCCCACAACATTTCCATGACACTCCAACAAGACGGACCTCTTGCGTGCCCAGAAATGTCATGCCAAGATCCATCCTCCATGTGTGGAGATTTGAATAATACCTAGATTCACTTGCTCCATTTGCTAAAACTCATTATCTGTGGCCGTATAATGAGCTGCATCTGAATGGCCTCTAAAACAGGAAAATCCAGGAAAGACAAAGAAATTACTATTTCATACAATAAGATGAAATGAACCTAGGGTCCTAGGACCTAGGGGTCCTGCTAGACAGGGAATACTCCTGCAGATGTGCGCTGTCATGTGTATATATATTTTCATACACAATAAGATCTTGTTTCTCTACATGGGCGTCATACTAGATGGACAAGTGATCTGAGCCCTCGCTAAACAATATTGTCCCCATCCAAAGCAAACAAAAGCTGCAAAACTATGCATCCGCGCAGATACCGCCATCTTGGCTCATTAATCCCTGCTCTTTCCCATATAAATGAGTACATTCATGTAACAACTAAGGGCCTCTTTCAGAAATGGACGCTAATGCAGCTGCAAATTAGTACGCAGCGACTGTGAGAAAATATGCAAATGTCGCAGCTGCCGAGATTTGCATTGAGACGCCCACCGGCGGCATCGCAAATCCAAACCATTGCTTGCAAGGATGCATCATCGGCCGCAGATCGATTATCAGACTTCTAAGTAACCTTCTATTCGTACAGAACGGCCGCCGGAACTGAGATGCCGGAACCATTTTTTCTGCATACGGAATCGCAGTCGCAGGCTGAGAAACACAGCAAAAACACGTCTGCGTTTTAGTCAACACCCCCTGTTGCCACCCACAAACGGTCACTACCTGTCAATCACTGTGCAAATAAATCCTCACTGCAAAAGACAACGGTAATGTCGCTTGAAACGTGCACAGTGCGACTCAGATGCAGGCGCAGATCACCGATAATCGCTCAACCGCGTAAAACATCGACATATCGTCCACCTGTGAGCCGGGCTCTATATGCATACAAAATGTCACATTGGGCCTGATACGCAGGTGCACGCTATTGCAGGTGCGACTGCGTCTTCATGCTAATGCCGCAGCCGATGATATTCTTGCAGAGACGCCCAATAGCTGAAGCTCTATTTAGACGCACCATTGGACGCATTGGCTTCCTGACCGTGACACGTCTGTGACACGTCCGTGTCTGTCTAGCAACCCCCGTTATCACCCACTGCATCCAAATTCGTTCTGCGGCTCCCGGCGGTACCCATCGGGATGCAAGCCCAGTGCGACTTGAACAAATGCACCAACTAAAAACCGGCCACTTGCGTGCTTCATTTACACTGTGTGCACCTCTAATTTGACCCTCTATGTCCCCTGCTGTAGCTGGATAAAGTGCATGGCAAATGTACAGATTTTGTTTAGAGAACTGTGAGTGTTCCAGCAAATAACTTTGGCAACATTTGTTTACAGATATTTCATTGAGGACCAATTACATGTGTTGGATGATACAAAGTAATAAATTAGTCCCCATAATGCAGCCTCATGCAGCCAAGATATAAATCTTGTAGCAAGGAGGCTAAAATACGTTTAGGGTTAGTGAGATTTATTTAGTTGTTGCTTGCGCATTTAGTGCTCAAACAATAAAAAAAAATGTATTAATGTGTCTGTTAAAAGATAGGGGGAAATGTACTAAGACTTGGCAGGAGATAAAGTACCAACCAATCAGCTCCTAACTTACTTTACAGGCTGTGTTTGGAAAATAATAGGAGCTAATTGGTTGGTACTTTCTCTCTCTCCAAGGCTTAGTACATCTACCCACAGAGATTTAGAGAATGGAGGAAAATAAGCCAGTGTCAATATTAGTGTACAAAGCATTTATGTACTTTGTCGGATTGGACGTTGCTGTTTCTGTAGGCTATAAGCTAGGACAGGGCATTTGTGTTCCTATGTTTTCACAGTAAGTACGGGATGATCATCAGTCTTATTTTACACAGAGTTTATATTTTCATTTTGGTACATTGTGTGCTGATTCCTTCCAGGGTGGTAATCTTGTCATTTGTGCTCAGTATTAGATATAAACCCCCCTCTCTCCCCGCTGGCCATGGCATTGGAGGTTATTTATATATGAATGTGCAGTAATCTATAACAACTAAGAAGCAATTAGCTTCTATTGATCTATTACAAAGTCACAAGTGTCTCATTAGTTGTTGCTTATTTGCACTTACCTATTAAATAAAATCTAGGTGCACGATTCCCTCCTCAAAGCAATACCATATAGAATGTTTAGTTACTTTTTTTCTTTAAATAGCAAGTTGAGTATCTTTTCAGTGGTGGCGAACCCTGGCATTCCAGCTGCTGTGGGACTATATATCCCAGCATGCACTGCCACAGTTTTAGCATTCCCTAATAGCAAAAGTCTGGCAGTGCATGCTGGGATATGTAGTCCCACAGCAGCTGGAGTGCCAGGGTTCGCCACCACTGATTTTGTCTGAGCTGTCCTCCAACAAATCATTATCTCCTTTTTAAAATCTTTCTGGAAGGCACAAAATATGGCTGCCAGTGACTGGTAGTCACACATCTCCCAGCATGTTATTGGAATAAAGAGGGATGAGAAGGAAAGAGAGGAGTTTACTGTACACAGAGCAGACAGAGGAGTATTCTAAAACCTCTCTGCTAACTACATCGTGTGCTACATGACTGTGGTTGCCATGGTAATCCATGACCCTGGGCAGAATTATAAATCATCAAAGCATAAACCAATTAGAAAGAAACCAAGAAAAAATGGTAAATGTGAACATTTACTGGTATTGTTGCTTTAAGCACCTCATTGTTTCTCTGGTTTATTTACAGTTGACTATGTAATCTAGGGAGTGACACGTTTCACTTATATTACTATAGATATGAAGTCAATACTAATAAGAGGCCAAACCAGTTTTGTAGTTCTTAAAAGTAACATGAACAAGTATTATGACTCTGTACGTGCAAATGATAGATACTTGATTCTCCAAATGAAACCAAAAACAGCAAAATTAGTTATGATATAGAAGTTGTTAAAGGAAGAATGAAAAAAACAAACTGAAATATACAGTTGGACAGTTGACATCGTGCAAAAACTCAGCATCTAGACAAGGGTAACAGAAGTCAGTCCCGTCACAAGGGGGGTGTGGGCCGCACCCGTGTCACCCGCCGAGCACTCGGCTCCTGACACAGTGAGGGAGCCAGCACTGCACGCAGGGCAGTCCGCACCTTCAGCTCTCCCCACCATCCCCGAGTGATACTGACAGCGGCATCCCGACAGTCAGAATCCCCACACTGCAAGGTAAGTACTCTAACTCTAACCCTCCCTCCCTGGTGCCTAAACCTAAATCCCCCACCCTAGTGCCTAAACCTAACCCTCCCCTCTTAGTGCCTAACCCTAACCCTCCCCCTAGTGGCTATCCCTAACCCTTCCCCTAGTGCCTAACCCTCCCCCTACTGCCTAAGGCGAGCTCAGGGAGGACAGAAACCTCCCGTGGAGCAGAAGGGCAATCCCTAACCCTCCCCCTAGTGCCTATCCCTAAACCTAACCTCCCCCTCCCGCACCCTAACCAGGCTTGCCTACCCTCCCGATTTGGTCGGGAGCCTCCCGAATATCGGGTGCCGCTCCCGACCCCCCGGAAAGGCAGGCAAGCCTCCCGGCTGCAGCCTGCCCCCCGCACAACTACTAGAAACCCCCGCAGCGGGGATGCCCGATGATGCGATTCGCGCTGAATCGCGTCATCGTGGCTCCGCCCCCCACTTTACAATGCCTTTATTTTTGGCCGCCCTAAAAATGTTGTCATAGCCGGCCACGTCTCCCCCTCTATGCAGGCATTCAGCTCCCTCCCAGAAGGAGGGAGCTGAATGTCGGCAAGTATGACCCTAACCCTCCCCTCTTAGTGCCTATCCCTAACCCTTCCCCTAGTGCCTATCCCTAACCCTCCCCCTAGTACCTATCCCTAACCCTTCCCCTAGTGCCTATCCCTAACCCTCCCCCTAGTGCCTATCCTTAACCCTCCCCCTAGTGCCTAACCCTCCCCCTAGTGCCTAACGCTCCCCTTAGTGCCTATCCCTAACCCTCCCCCTAGTGCCTATCCCTAACCCTCCCCCTAGTGCCTAAACCTAACCCTCCCCAAACCCCTGATATTTTCGGCTGTATTTTGACCGTCTGCAGCTCGCACTACCTCCTCTCTATATCTGTCTAATGCTGGATACACATCTGGTCGACAAATGGTAAGTGTCACACTTGCCTACTCTCCAGGGATGGCCGGGAGCCTACCGAAAATCGTGTGCCTCTCCCGGCCCCTCGCAAGAGTATGCAAGTCTCCCAGCTGCACTGACCTGGCTGCCCTCTCCCGGAGGGGGCTGTCAGTAAGTATGGTAAGTGCATACACATCTATCTATCTATCTATCTATCTATCTATCTATCTATCTATCTATCTATCTATCTATCATCTATCTTATAAATCCAATCATTACTTTAACAAAAAATCTGAATATCTATGATCTGAGCATACTCTCTATACTATATTAATATTGAATAAGCCATGTACAGTATAAAGACTTAGGTGTCCTTTACATCAATAGAGCGACCAGAGCTGTAACTAGATTTTTCGGTGCCCTGTGCCAGAGAGAGCATTAACGCCCCCCCCCCCCCTCTTTTTTTAAATAAAGACATAAGATAGTGCACCTGAAAAAGGACCATGGCCTAATGGGGAATGGCCAGGGAAGAGATAGGGCAGCCAGGAGATGCTGGGGATAAAAGAAGAGGAAGCTACAAGTGAGAATGATAATAAACCGGAAAAGTGACAGGTCCAAACAGCGCCCCCCTGCCCTGCGGTGCCCTGTGCCATGGCACTGGTCGTACAACCCTAGTTACGGCCCTGAGAGCGACCCCTGCAATGATAAGGCTGATTTTTAATTGCAATGTTAAAAATAACTTCTTGCCATTATTTCACAAAAGAATATTCCTGCAGCAGCAGAGCTGTACTCACCTGTACTGGTGTAACTGGGGCATAGCAATAAGTGTTACTGTACTACTTTATCTTCCCAAACTTTGTACATATGTGCCAGCGTGAGCCGGCTTGCCAACTCGCAACATGGGCAATGGGACCAAAAAAAAAATGACGCCGTCATTTCACGTATTGATTATTCCGCTGAGAATTGCACATAGAGTACAGATCATATACTGAGAATTGTACCTGCATACAGAATAAAGGCTTCATTAGCCAAGCACTAATTAACCCCTTAGTACAGAGGTTCCCAAGCACAGTCCTCGAGGCTCCCCAACAGTTCAAGTTTAGAGATATCCATGGTTGAGCACAGGTGGTTTAATCAGTAAAGGTGCATACACACGTAACGATTTTGTAACCAACGATTTTCTGTCAGATTTTCTGATTTGAAAAAGTGAACAATTTTTACAATGATGAACAAAAAATGTTCCTTCCCTTAATGAAAATCGTTATGTTGGACAGTCTGAAATGGACGATGAATGATAACTACAAATGGGAGCGCGCTTGAACGATTATTGTTCACCGTTATAACTCATAAACTGAATGATTTTTTTTTACGATAACGACGTTGTTAACGACAAATCGTTAATAAAATCTTTACGTGTGTATGCACCTTAACTTAGACAATTTGATTTAACCACCTGTGATTAACTATGGTTATTTCTAAAACCTGAACTGTTGTGGTGCCTTGAGGACCGTGTTTGGGAACATTTGCCTTAGTATCTAACTCAGTCACCCAATCCCAAAACCCAGTCCCCGATCTCCTTCACTACAAACCACAGTCACTAATCCCAAATCCTAAACGAAATTGATAACACTTTTTCTAGCTTGTACCTAATCCCAAAGCTGAACCCCAGTTCCCATCCTCAGTACCTCGGAGACATTGAGGGCCCCATTTAATAATGAACCTTAATACTAATGAATATGCCACTGCTATTTATCATTAATTACTCCTCCAGTGAGGTCCAGTGACGTTCTCCTCCATGGCGGCATCCTCCGCTCTGCTGCTGGCAGCCTATCGCCGCCAGCAACGGGTTGCTCATGCGTATGACACTTTCACCCAGCGGGGATCTGGCAGTGCCTGGAAGGCTTCATTGAACCCAGAAAGGCTGTTGCTGGGCTCCCATTGCCGGTAATGGGGACCATATCGCTCTAACCATCTATAGATGACGTAAGCGATACATTGAGAAACAGCAATTAATCTTAGAGTAATGCTGTTTGGTAGATAATGAAAGGAGGACATAACCCCTTTAGCACTCGCTATTTTCTGCTGTGTGATTGGGAAAGCCACTTAATGCTATGGGGCATATCCATTTAAACCCTACGGCTAATTGTCAGGCTACAGTACCGCGATGTGGGGATTAGCTATTCAATCAAATAGCTTTTTCCCCGCGTCATTAGAATGGAACTTCCGCGCGAGAACACACTGATTCCGCAAGAACTGCGGAATCAGTGTGTTATACCCTCTTGCGCGAGGCCAAATAGGGCAGCTTCACGCGGATTTTACCTCGCACCTACATGAGGTGCGAGGTGTTGTCCGACAACGTGGACTTGCGCGTGGGGTGTCGGGGACACCCGCGCATGGAATCCCTGCTAATTGAATCCCGATCAGCATGATAATTAGCCGCGGGGTAAACCCCGCGGCTAATTGGATATGCCCCAATGTGTAAGGACTGCACAAGTAGAGGATATGGAGGAAATTAGGTCACTGAGGATTGTGCGCCTACATGTTTCATTATGTAAATCTGACCCTGCCCAAACCTAATCCAGGCCCCAATTTCCAAACTCGTCCCTAACTAATCAATGCCCAATCCCTGTCTAAAAACCCCTAATGCCAATTACAATAAACAGCTGAAGAGAGCAAAACAAAATATAACCTCCCAAACAAACTGTGTGATGGATTATTGTGCCCTGGAGTGGTCACGATGGTGCAATTTGCCACTAACCATGTCCCATGGACCCTTACCTGCCCACTTCTCTGGAAGTGGTCGGGATCTGGGAGGCTGGTCTACTGTCCTGGGAATGCAGCAGAGTTTCTTGAAATTTGTGGGTCCACCAGAAATCCTGGGAGAGTAGGGAAGTGTGGTTTAAAATAGTAGCTCAGAGCTATTAGATTGCCTTGAATCTGCCACAGAGGTGTAAGAATATCATAGACAAGTGATAATTGTGGGTCAAGTGTGGCCAAGAGAGGATTTTAAAGGAGACATGTATGTGCAATGGTGGCCTTGGCTTTATCAATACACCTGGCGGGGCTAAAATGATGCGAATTGCGTTGCTTAGTCCCGCCCCCTCCCCACTGAACTGCTGTTTGCGTCACTTTGCCATGGCAGGGGTGGTGCCTAATGATGTAAGCAGTAAGGCCTCACCCCCACATTGGTCAACTACATCTCCTCTCCTGCATCTCTCTGCAAACCTGCAGTGCCATACGACACATTGCAAAGCCTCATTATTCCTACTGACTAAACGTGTGCTAAATATAAAGATCATTATTATTATTTTTTTTTTATCCACCGGTTTGGAATATCAGTGTTTTCTGTGGGTTTTGTGTTTTCCCTCTTTTCCTAGGTATTTGGCATATGACACGTCTCATCCTTAGTCAGCTGTCCCTGAGTCTCACCCTGCAGAAACGAAGTGGTGTGAGGCGTTTTGAGATGTTGATTAAATCACAAGGCATTTTGTAAAATTCCACAGCTCTATCATCCATGTGACCGTGGCCTTCTGAGGCCGATGAATCACTGCAGAGAAAAACATCAAGTAATAACCCTCCCTCCGCTTTTTTTTGGTTTCTTAATTTTAGGATTGGGGAAGAGAGAAGCTGTGTGTCATTCATTTATGCAGCTCTGTGTGCGGTAATGTAACGCTACAGGTAGATAGGCTTGGTGGCTTGATGCAGAGCTTTCATGGTCGCCTAGCAACAGTGCAAGTCAGTATATTTACTTCATGTGAGTCACTTTCTCACTTTCAGCTGTCATATACTAAGCTCAGTGACTTGTGGATGATGTGCAGCACATTTAGCAGCTTATTGACCGAGTCATATTTGGTCTTGTCATGCCGCACCCCAATCTAAGCGTCTCAGAAAGGTCAAAACAAGGTTTAGAGGGCAAGCCAAGCGTTTTGGGCAATGCCAACAGTAAAGCATCCTGAGACCATTCATGCATACCTCCCAACTGTCCCGCATTCAGTTTTTCTGGGACTGTCCCGCTCGCGGGTGTCCCATGGTGGGGGAAGTTGGGGGAAGCATACTTCCCTCCCACCGTGGGTATGCAGAGCGAAAATCGAAGCTGTCAGTATGTGGCCCAGAAGTTGATTGACAGCATGCCAGGGCGATTTGCAGAGGTCTCGAAAAAGAAGGGTCAAGAACTGCAAATATTGACTCTTTGCATAAATTTTATGTAATTGTCAATAAAAGCCTTTGGGCTCTATTTATTAACATTATTTTGACTAAAATAAAGTGAAAAAGGGTGTTTTCACACCCTTTTCACATTATTTTAGTATCACCTATAGTTATTACAGGGTAATTGGAGTAGAATTCGTAAAATTCTACTCCAACCCCTAAGTATCACTTATTTTTAGTAATCAGATCGCATTTCCCATAATTGTAATGGGAAATGTGATCCGACCAGAGTTACTAAAAATAAAATGTAAAAAAATATCGGGGAAAGCCCTGTGATAATAACGCCACCTGGAGGTGGCGTTATCCAGGGTCTCCCCCGGTTACCGGACTCCTGCCCTGCTCTAAAGGGGAGAGCAGAGCCGGGAGTTGGTCCCAGTAATCAGCTGTGTGGTCTAAACAGACCGCAGCTGATTACTGTAAAAAAAAGAAATTACTTACCTGACCCCAGGGATCGTTGATCGGGGCTCCGGTGATGACTCCCCTCCGGTCAGCTGGTCTCCCATAGTGCACTGCGGCCTGGTCATCGGGTGATCGGGTCCCAGTGCAGTGTGGGAAATAACATTGACCGGAGGTATGGAGAACATCACCGAAGGCCCGGATCATGCAGGTAAGTGTAATTAAGGGAAGGGGGGGTCGCAGAGGGTCCGCGATCGTGGGGGGCGGGGCTTAATGCCGAGAGCGGGGCTTAGCGTCGGAGGGTAGCAGCAGCAGCTGGTCGGTGCATGCGCGGGCACTTTGTCACGGTATT
This sequence comes from Taudactylus pleione, assembly GCA_031769625.1. NCBI lineage: Eukaryota > Metazoa > Chordata > Amphibia > Anura > Myobatrachidae > Taudactylus > Taudactylus pleione. The sequence continues at coordinate 1,238,833 of JAUIMM010001084.1, forward strand.
TTTTGCGAAAATACCGTGATAAGGCTCCGAAGGGGATTCGCAGGGACAGAGCTTTATCGCAAGCTCTGTCCCTTCAAGGGATTTGTAGTAAATCCCTGTGATATTGCCTGAATTCGCAATGCAAATTCACTCTGTAATATCACACTACAATTTGCATTCAATATGCGGATTGTAGTAAATAGAGCCCTTAGACACTTATGAAATGCTTGTATTGTTACTTCAGTATACCATAGTAACATCTTACATAAGGTCTAAAAACACTGAAGCAGCAACCTTTGTGAAAACCAATACTTGTGTCATTCTCAAAACTTTTGGCCATGGCTGTTTATTTCACACACTGAGCATCTCAGTCGCTACTGCGGTTCTGTGTGAACGCACTGTGGGAACGCGTACGTTGTGCGATATTTTAGCAATGCATGCGCAGTTTGTAAATATTGTCCTTTTAAATCCAACACACAAAGTCGGCAAGAAGCCGCGTCTTTGAAAACTGATGTTTAGTAAATATACACCTAGGGTTGGACAAAACAATCGGCCCACGTGTCAGTCCAAATACATACCTTAAGGTAAAAGGAATTTAACATTGTCACTTCAAAGTCCAAACTAATGAGTCATACTTGTATCAGTGCTTCAGTGTACACAAATGATTATACCTCCTAGATAAGCCTACTTCCTTCCCTATCCACATCTTATCAACAAGATAACCAATACAGTATCCAGTATTATGACAATACACAAGAAGGCAGCCTATTAACTCTCAACTCAGTGCTGTCACTAGTTGCCTGTGAATTGATAGGCTGTATTCTTATACATATTGTTCCAGCCAGCCAAACGGCAGCATTCGCTGTATGTAGGCAGTGCACCTCGTGCCTCAGTGATGTCACTATTTGTTAAGGAATTGCCTCGGTGATGTCACTATTTGTTAGGGAGTTGATTGGATACATTCTGCTGGGTACTCTAGTCCTGATTCACTACGGAACGCACGCATTTCAACTGCGATCGCAATGCCACCGCTGCACTACATAAGGATGCCCACTTTACCTTACACACATCCATAATGTTTAGAAAGACTGCGGAAACATCGGTACAATCGAGTACCATCGCAGCCTCACGCACACTTGCACAAGGTCTGACCTCACTTAGGAATTGCTAACTTCAGCGCACGCCATCAGGCCTCAGGCTGCATAGGACATTGCAGTGGCTAATTTATGCATGCCCCTGCACCAGCGTTCAAACACACTAGCACGCCTGCGTTTCCCCAACTACCCCCCCCCCCCGTCACCACCCACAAACAGCACTTCCTGTCAATTACTCTGCGATGGGTCTGCATAGTCACTGGGATCATAGTTCCGTTGCATGTGCAGAACACAATTGGCCAATTGCTTGCGTATTCGCAACTGCGTTCCTTGCTGAATCAGGCCCTGAGTAGGAAGCTATCCTTATTCGTGTCAAATTAGTTTGCTCATTATAACAGTGTTACCACAGGTTTTTGGCATAAATGGGCGTGTTTTCAACATGTGCAATGACCAATCACACCCAGTCATCCTTATCAACATTTCACACCAGGGTTAGACTTTTTGGCGCCACTTCATAACTACACCCCCACACCATGGCCCTGATTCAGAGACGCTCCCTGCCGCTGCCCGCTTTGTTCTCCGACCACTCGCAAACCTGTGGGAGACACCCACAGCTTGTGCGAGCGGCCAGGAGACTATAGTGATAATCGCGACCATCGACCTTGTGACGAGACCCTACGGAAGGGTCTAGGCTGCTGCAAGGCTGAGTGGACTTCCTGCTCTAATAGACATCAGTAGTGATGTCAGTAAGCCCTCCCAACAAACGCCAGGCGTTCCTAAGGGAACACCTGCATTTGTCCAGCCACCCACCCTACCCGCCCACAAAACGGGGCGAGCTGTCACTCACCATCGACAGCCGCCCCGTCTTCTTGCGAGCCCTGTAGCGACTGAACTTGAGACACTCGGCGGGGCTCGCGCATGCCGGACGCAGCACATGCGCAGTGCATAAACATCGGGCCGCTTGCGAGCGGCTCTGAATCAGGGCCCATGTTCATTGGCTGCAACTGCACACTCACTGCCCACAACTGCGTACCCATTTCCCATGCCTGTGTGATACCCTAAACTATGAGTTTATTCACAATGTAATCAGACAACATAGTATAACAATAAAGATGGCAATAGTGAATCCTTTCTTATGTTTATTTTATTTTTCAGGAACCTGCAGATCACTAGCGAACTCTGGACTTCGAAACTGCAAACTATAAATGGGTAAGTATGCTCTAGTGGCAATTATCAAATGACTAATTTTGCAATTCCCCTAACATCTCTAAAATATATACAAAAACCTCACGTGAGTATGATAAACGGACAAGGTTACATCAAGAATACAATTGCAAAGTTTTCTATACACCTTTTTAGGAAAATGTTTTCCTCACACTACTGCACTTGACATGTCTCATACAATGCTAGTTCAGCGCTGAAATAGTTAATAGGGTGCACCCTTCGTTGCCCGGGATATGAAGAATAGTTCTTAAACTGCTCCAGCTACAGTACTTGTCTGTATTTAATGCAACACTGTAATCCTCTGTAACTTATCCTGCTGCGATGGTGTTGGTGTTACAGTCAGTTCCTTCTCTGCTTAGCAACCTTAGGCCCTCATTCAGAGCCGCTCGTTAACAGCAGTACGCTCGTTGCGTTCCGATGTTGACTAACCGCGCATGCGTCGGTGTTACACTGCGCATGTGCAGATTGCGAGCTTTTTTTGACTCATTCCTAAAATAGCGTACAGGAAGTGACATGTCAAATGTGATTGACAGAACAGGGCGTTTTAGGGTGTTGACGGGGGTGGAGATTGAAAAACGCAGGCGTGGCGAGGCGTTTTTGGGGCGTACATACATTAGCAGATGCGAGCGTAAAATGTGTTCGGACCGACTCATACGTCACTGGATGATCCTCTTTCACTTCAAAATGCTCGCACAGCTTAGGGTCTGGATTACTCGACCACATTGGCGATGGCCTTCTCCTCCGTCCCGGGACTCCACGATGTTGTTGCGATTAATCGCGGGAGGGCAGAAAAGCAATTAGTGTTGGATTGAGAACCGGCTTGGTATGTGTTTTGAAATCAGTTTTTTGGGATAGCACAAAACCGTACGCAGGTGGAACTCAGAGCTGCTAATGTCAGGATGACACAATCAATTTGCGTACATTTGTGGGGGTTTATTTTGCCCTCAATTTGGTGGTTAGGGCCTATTGTAACAATAATGTCATCATGTTTTAATTTTCGCACCATTTTATTTGTGCCTCTTGAATTTTCCTCGTTATATGAATTTTTAAACGTTCCTTAAAGAGCCCATTTTTTTTTTTTTTGGGCCATTTTTTGCCTTTTGGTCCAGGATTAAATGTAACCCATTTGTACAATAATTTCACAATACAATGTCAGATTTTTTGTTTCAATTTATTGCTCAAACAAAAAAAATAAAAAATAAAATATTGGGGACATCTTTTTTGGCCAAAGATATGTTCCAAAATCAAACAAATTGGCCCAACATAACTGTTGACATAAACATACAAAAAAATAAAAACATTTCACAAGAAAGGAGAGGGAAGTTTTGACCAGAAAGGAATATGAGCAAGCACAGAAGGATTGTGGGAAAAGTCACCATTGCTGTCACCGTTTTTTCACCCGTTTGGATGGGGGAGGGAGGGCGCCAGACCGGGTCCGGGATGTCATCGGGCTGGCCTGTCCAGAGGCAGATGTTGTGGCCTCTGGACTAGGCACAGGGCTAGGCACATTTGGAGGATTGGCTGATGTTGTGCCAGAGGTGGAGGATCCTGATGTTCCGGCAGGAAGGGAGGTCGGCTCCACCATGTGCTGGCGAACGAGCTGCTCCAGGGCAACGGCGATGCGGATGTTGGCCCTGGTATTTTCCGCCAGGGCCTGACCAATGGTCACGGTGGCCGCAGCATTTTGCTCCAGGGCCTCAGCCACCCGTAGCAGACTGGCGTCCATCCTCTGCAGAATCTCCGTATGGAAATCCGATTTGAAATTGAGTTCTGTGAGGAGGGACACTGCCTGCGAGGGGGATTGCCCTGGACTGGCTTCTGCAGGGTCCTCAGCCGGATGTACTGGTTCCTCCCCTGCCGAGCCAGCAGAAATTCGGCGACCAAGGCTCCCCTCTGGAGCAGACTCATCCGCCTGTGTCTCTGTTAGGAAAAAAGAGAAAAGCCTCACATTAAAATCTACATATTGGCACACTAACATTTCTGAGTTGATGACATCAAAAGATTTACCTGGGACAACATGAGGAGCCGCAAAGTCTGGCATGTCCGTATCCATGTTGGACACGCCAAACACCTCCACAGGCTGCACCCACCCCTGTGCCAGCTCTTCTAAATCCGTCAACTCCAATGACACAGGGGTGGGACCCCCACCTGTCCCCCTTGCATGCCTATCCCTGTCCGCGAGTTTTTGCTTTAGGCGATATTTGAAGTCGCCCCATCTGTGGGAAAAAATGGAAGCCATTATCCTTTGGTTTAAAATGGTGTTTGTTTTTAGGGGGGGCAAGGGTTTACTTACCGCCGTTTGACATCCCGGGCTAGACGGACATAATCACCCACCCTATTGACAGCAATGGCTACCTCTTCCCACATTCTCCACTTCTGGCTTAGACTCATATTCCTGTCTGCCTGTGGCAGGATGTCCACACACTTCTGTATCAAAACCTCCATCTCCTTTCTTGTGAAATGTGGCTGCCTTTTTTTTTGGCCGCTTTGGCCGGAATACTCGGCCCAGCAGCCTCTTCCATGCCATCCTCCTCACCTATTTGTGTAAATTTTCAGAATTCACAAAATCACAACTTGCCCAATCTTATGTTTCAAATTAATCATTGATACAAAATGCATGAAAGACTTACCGCCTGACTCTTGGGCATTGTTTCCCTGGTCTGTCGTCATGTCTCAGGTCCAAACAAGAAATACACCAGAATTTTAATGTGTTTTCGTGACGTATTTATACATGCGTCCTTATTTTGCGGCCGCATCATTGATTGTGCGTCCCTATGATCCCTCCTTAATTTGTGCGGGAAACGAAACACTATTTATGGCTTGGTGTGTCAGTCGAGGTGGCGTTTTTGGATTGTTGGAGGTTACCTTGGCTGGAGTTTATTGATTGCGTATAAAGGAGTTGGCGGTTGGAGATTCTTTTGTTGGTCAGATTTGCGTTTTTATTTTCCATTCTCTTTGTTGGTTTATATTTTTGGGACCTCGTTTCTTGATTTGGTAAGTTTTGTGAAGTCTAACTTTTGATCAATTGTTGTTTCATTGTGTTTCTTCTTTTTTTTAAATTTTGGATCCATAATTTCTTCTATTTTAGTTTTTGATTATTTTCGAACCAAAAGATCTTTTGATTTGGACTCTTATATATTTGCTCTTGGTAAGTCCATTTTTTATCTTGTATTTGCGAACTAATTAGCGCATTTTTACTACTTACTCTTGTGACTTGTATTTGCGAACTAATTAGCGCATTTTTACTACTTACTCTTGTGACTTGTATTTGCGAACTAATTAGCGCATTTTTAAATGCTTAATAATCATTTTAACTTTTTTGAGGTTTCCCTTTCGCTTTTTGTGCAAACATTTCAACCCATTTTGATGTACTGTGTGAAATGTCGTTTTGCTGTTTTGCCAAATGTGTGTTTCGCATATTTTAAGTTTGGTCTAGCACAAAATTTAGAAACAAAAATGCACAGAGTGAAATGTGTCAAATAATTTTTGTGTTTAATTTCAGTTTGGACGTATCATGACAATACCCCGGCATGTAAGCAGCAATGGATGGTATCATCAAGCTAAGTTGTTTTAATTTACTTTTGGGGTGGGTCAAAAGCCTTACATTGAAATCTTTGAATTTCAGGTAGATCTGGGGCGGATTGTTCTGGCCATGCTCCCGGAAGCCGACCAACCTCAATCTCGTCCCAGGCGTAGGCATCGTAGGCATGCAAGGCCCCAGATATTTCGAACACGTGTCACCCTTTTTGGAATGCCCGATGATGAGGTTTTAAGACGCTACCGTCTACCTCCCAAAATCATCATAGACACTCTCTCATTAATAGAAAGTGATCTTGAGCGGCAAATTGACAGTCCAACAGCAATACCACCACTTACGCAATTTATGGTGGTGTTACATTTCTGTGCCTCAGGATCGTTTCAAACAACGGTGGGAATAGTGGCGGGCATCTCCCAATCCTCCTTTTCCCGGATCCTGAGGGCAGTGATGGAGGCACTTTTCAAGCACCTCCATCATTTTATTCAAATGCCTTTGGATATGGGTGCCCTTAGTGTGGCCAAGGCCAATTTTTACCAAATAGCTGGCTTCCCACACATCATAGGGGTTGTGCATGGTACTCACATACCACTTCAGCCTCCAGCACGGCTGGAGGCCATATTTCGAAACAGGAAACACTATCACTCCCTGAATGTAATGGTGGTATGTGATGCCTCCCTCCAGATCCTGAATGCTAAATTACCCGGAAGTGCACATGACTCCTTCGTCATCTGGCAATCAGGGATATGGCACAAATTAAACAACCTACAAGCTGGTGATGCGTGGCTTCTGGGTAAGTGGAGACCTTTAGTACATAACAATGTTAAGCTTGATACACAGTTTTCCTGATGTTGTCTATTCTTTTTCACAGGAGACAGTGGATATCCTTGCATGTCCTGGCTGCTCACTCCTTATTTGGCTCCCACACCAGGCCCACAAAGTGCGTATAATTCCGCACTTACAGCCACCAGGCAAGTGGTGGAGCGCTGTATCGGCCTTTTAAAAGGCCGATTCCGATGCCTCCACCGCTCTGGTGGCGAGCTCATGTATTTGCCGGATATGGTGTCGAAAATTGTGGTCCTGTGTGGGATATTTCACAACATCGCCATAAGGAGTGGTGTCCCAATGCAGCCAGAGGATGCCTTACCTGAGGATGGCCCCCCCGAGGTTGGTCGGAGGTCAGTATGTGGGGGGGCCATACGCGATGATGTGGTGGCCAGATTTTTTAGGTAAGTTTTTACAAAACAACAGTGTTTATACCTAATGTGTTTGGGTTTGTTTGCGAACCTCTAATTTTTTGTTGTTTTTTTAACCATCTTCTGTTTGTTCACATAATCTTTGGCACTCCAACGCTCACTGCTTCCTGCTACCCTTACCAAACCTGGATCTGGACATTTTGGGAATATATTATGGAACCCATATCGCAACGCCATGTTTGTGGAATCATGTTGGCATGGTCCTTCGTCAACCAGTTCTTGATTTGTTGTTTTTGGTTTGTTTTTGTTTGGTATGTGTTGTATTTGAGATTATCACTGTGTTTTTTTTTTGTGAGTGACCACTTTGATTTATCAGTTATGTTGTGAATAAATGTTTGTAGAGTGAAATGTTCTTCCTTTTTTTGGACGTTACCAGCAAGTGTAACCAGGTTCACACACGGTACATTTGACTAAGAGGTAATCCAGTACTGTCGCCAGTTGAGCTAAAATGAAATATGTTTTCAGGTTCAAAACCCACACCAAAAGGAAGCCTGTACAATCATTTGGCTTTGTAAGATTGGCCTAAGCAGCTTGCACACCAACTAGGAATCTGTAAAATGTAGAAATATCTAATTGACACTACACCCAAAAAGGGAAATGACATTGTTACTGTTATGTGTTTCTTGTGGCTGTTTTACATACAAATACAAAACACAATCTTACTTTAAAAAAATGGAAATCCTTGCAGGAACAGTCTACTTATGTCAGGGTAAACAATCTTTGGGTTTGAAAAAATGAATTAGCCGGAACGTATGTTTGAAAAATACAATTTTGAAAAAAAACAACCAAAAATAAAACTATTGGCGAAGGATGCCAGACAGACGGTCAAGGGCCACGAGCACCCCAATTATATGTTGGCGCATCTGGGCCACACAGTCTTGTACTTCTTGACGACGCCTCTGTTCCTCTGTGGGTGAGAAAAGTGTGTGGATTAATACAACAATAGGGAAACCACATTAAAAATTTAAAAAAACAACGAAATCACTCCCAAAAAAAAAAAAACCACAAAAAAAAAAAATGGGGGCTGCAAAAAATACAAGGCCTATGTACAAATTCCCCCAGGTGTGATATGTGTATGTTGAAATCAGCAGGAACAGGTAAAGGCAATCTGCTAAATCCACAAAAGTCGACCCAAAAACCCCGAATAAAGGAACGACACATGATTACATACAAACAGTTTGTGCTTAAAAAAAAGGCGAAAGAAAAACATACCGGTTGACAAAACGGCAGCTCCGGAAGTCCCACCATCATCCTCCTCGGAGGACCCTCCATTCCCCAAAGATCGGGGCGGGGTTATTACGGACTCCGGGGAGGGTGTAATTGGAAGAGGGGTGGTTGGAGGAGAGGGGGAAGTGGGACGGAGAGGAAGGAGGCCCGACATTTCCGGGAGAGGGTCTTGGAAGGCTGGGGAGGAGTGGGGAATAGGGGAATTATTGGGGGTGGAGTGTTGGCTGGGGGTTGGGGAGAGTGGGCGTGACCGCCGTCTGGCCGGACGGTGACGGCGTAGTCTTGGCTGTCCCCCTAAAAGATGTCAAACAAATTGTGGTTAGTTTCAGCACAAATCCTGGCCAAAAAACAATTTCAAATCACCCCCCACCAACAAAAAACATGCAAATATGAGTAGAATGAATAATTATGAAATAGAGGGAAAACATGGCCATGCAAATATGAGGAGAAGGAATAATTATGAAATAGAGGGAAAACATGGCCATGCAAATATGAGGAGAAGGAATAATTATGAAATAGAGGGAAAACATGGCCAGGCAAATATGAGGAGAATGAATAAATAGGACAGACATGAAAACATGCACACGCAGTTTGGGCCACAAAGACAAACATGAAAAACAAAATACATAAAACTTACTTTCTGAAATCTGCATGCGAAAGCATGCCAGCAAGCGGGGCGTTCGCCGTTGCAGGTCCGACCACCTGCGCTCCAGCAGGCCGATGTTGCGGCGTGAGCCGAAGGAGCGCAGGCGGGCCCGTGCCTCCGCATATGCGGAACGCTTCTGCCGGTTGGTGATGGGTGGAGGCTGGCTGGTGATACGCCTATCACCTCCGTTAGCACCAGCAGCTCGCGCTTGGTGAATGCGGAGGCTCTCATGATGGCAATGGTGTTTTTCCTAAAATTCATTTTTGATAAAGTGGCCAAAAAATTTCTGATTGGCTAATGTATTTGGGAAATTAACAGGAGCAATTCTATTGGTTAGTGTATGAGTCATGTGTTCGACAGGGCCAGAAATCTCTGGAGAGTTATGATAGGCTTGATGCAGTGACATGCGTAAGCAAATTTAAATAAAGAAATGAACCCCGGGAAATATGCGGGGATCCAAAGCAATAGAACAATTGTTTAATTGTGGGTAACATGTTTTTTGAGCAATAAAAGCGAATGTTTAAGCCGTACGTATTCTGCGGGAAAACACAAACACGGACAAGAGTAAAGTTTCTTGCATTGTGTTGAAAAAAACAAAACAATTAAGCTAATTGATACATTGATTGGCATGATACGATTGATGGAGGTAGGCAGAATAAAGGAGCAGGTAATCGACATCTGACAAGGCCACTTCCGGTTTATACTTGTGCGTGCGTTCCCTTCAAGCCATTTTGGGGATGTACGCTCGCTATTTCGCACAGCACACACACACGCATTATATTTGCATACATACAGCACACACACACACACGCATTATATTTGCATACATACAGCACACACACACGCATTATATTTGCATACATACAGCACACATACATATTTGCATACATACAGCACACACACACGCATTATATTTGCATACATACAGCACACACACACGCATTATATTTGCATACATACAGCACACACACATTATATTTTTATACATACAGCACACACACACGCATTATATTTGCATACATACAGCACACACACACACACACACACATTATATTTGCATACATACAGCACACACACACGCATTATATTTGCATACATACAGCACACATACATATTTGCATACATACAGCACACCACACACACGCGCATTATATTTGCATACATATAGCACATGCGCATTATATTTGCATACATACAGCACACACACACACATTATATTTGCAAACATACAGCACACACACACATTATATTTGCATACATACAGCACACACACACACACATTATATTTGCATACATACAGCACACACACACGCATTATAGTTGCATACATACAGCACAAACTCACACATTATATTTGCATACATACAGCACACACAAACACATTATATTTGCATACATACAGCACACACACACGCATTATATTTGCATACATACAGCACACACACACACACATTATATTTGCATACATACAGCACACACACACGTGCATTATATTTGCATACATACAGGACACACACATTATATTTGCATACATACAGCACACATACACACACATTATATTTGCATACATACAGCACACACAAACGCATTATATTTCCATACATACAGCACACACACACGCATTATATTTGCATACATACAGCACACACACATGCATTATATTTGCATACATACAGCACACACACGCATTATATTTGCATACATACAGCACACACACACATTATATTTGCATACATACAGCACACACACACATTATATTTGCATACATACAGCACACATAAACGCATTATATTTGCATACATACAGCACACACACACACATTATATTTGCATACATACAGGACACACACACATTATATTTGCATACATACAGCACACACACACGCATTATATTTGCATACATACAGCACACACACATGCATTATATTTGCATACATACAGCACACACACATGCATTATATTTGCATACATACAGCACACACATGCATTATATTTGCATACATACAGCACACACACACGCATTATATTTGCATACATACAGCACACACACGCATTATATTTGCATACATACAGCACACACATTATATTTGCATACATACAGCACACACACACACGCATTATATTTGCATACATACAGCACATACGCATTATATTTGCATACATACAGCACACACACGCGCGCATTATATTTGCATACATACAGCACACACACACACGCATTATATTTGCATACATACAGCACTCACATTATATTTGCATACATACAGCACACACACACACGCATTATATTTGCATACATACAGCACATACGCATTATATTTGCATACATACAGCACACACACGCGCGCATTATATTTGCATACATACAGCACACACACACACGCATTATATTTGCATACATACAGCACTCACACACACATTATATTTGCATACATACAGCACACACACGCGCACATTATATTTGCATACATACAGCACACGCGCATTATATTTGCATACATACAGCACACACACACACACGCATTATATTTGCATACATACAGCACACACACACACACATTATATTTGCATACATACAGCACACACACACTTTACCTAACCCAGGGGCGTATTAAGAGTTGAAAGGGCGACAGGTCCCCTCCTCTCTCCCCAGCAGCTGGCAGCGCACTGAGTGCAGCAGTAGACTCTGGGCACTAGTCTGTGCCCAGAGTCTACTGTGCATGTCACTGGGGAAATGGCACAGTTGCCATTTTCCTGGTGATTTCACTACTGCGCATACGCAAAACACCGTGAAAATGGCTGGTGACCATTTTCCCATTTTCTAGGTGATTTATGCAGCCCTACTGCAGCGGACCCGGGACTCTGGAGAGGTGCACCCCTGTCCTAACCTTCTCTGTAGTGCCTAACCTTCTCCCCCCCGCAGTCTAACTGTAACCTCTCCCTAGCTCCTAACCCTCCCTGCAGTGCCTAACTCTATCCTCCCCCAACAGCCTAACCCTAGCCTTCCCTAGTGCCTAACACTATCCTCCTCCCCTCACAGCCTAACCCTAACCTTCCCTTCAACATACCACACTATGGCCCTCATTCAGAGCTGGACGCTCTGAGCAGAGCGCACGCTCTGAATGAGGGCCGTCCTCCATAATTATGGAGCGTCCTCCTGGACGCTCGTATAGCTGTGGGTCACCACCCACAGCCTATACGAGCGTGCAGGTTGATGGCTGCGATGGTCTTGACCATCGCGACCATCGCCACTGCGAGCCGGAGCCTGCGGTTGAGTTTCTCAACCGCAAGGCCCGGAGTGATTTTGGCTCTATCAGAGCCAAAATCACTCCCACTGACATCACTAGTGATGTCAGTGGGCCGGCTTCTGACGGTAGGCGTTCCCTTGGGAACGCCCCCGTCTGGGAGGCACGCCCCGGCACGCCCACCAAAGGGGGCGTGCTGTCTATCAACATCGACAGCACGCCCCCTTTGATCAGACACAACGAGCGAAGGAAAGTCCTTCGCTCGTCGCGTCTGGCGCATGCGCACGACGGAGCTCCCTCTGTCGTGCGCATGCGCAGTGCACACCATCGACCCACTTGCGAGCGGACAGCCGCTTGCGAGTGGGTCTGAATCAGGCCCTATACCCGCTTGGGTTCCCTTAAGTGTGTACCCTCCCAATTTACTATCTATCTGTCTGTCTGTCTATATAATGACATTTTTATAACACTTATAGAAAAAATATGCCAATAGTTTTGGATTTCTTTTTTTGTTTTATAAATCTACACTATTCTAGCACACAAGGTAAGGCAGACCATACAGCTTACATCCTTTCACAAGGTTGAAGGTAGGCGCCAGCTATGCCCTCCATGGAACTAAACACATCCACAGCACAGGCCACATCCCTATGTAAACCACACCTACACCGCACTGGTCACGACCCCACATCACCAGTCACACTACTGCGGCACTTGTCACACACCCTGCAGCGGCACACAATAGGCCCTTCATGAATTTCAGCTCCAGGCCCATGTGGACATTAATCTGGCACTGCTGGTAACTGTTGTACCTAACCTCCAATATGCGGTATCAGGGGGTTACTCTTACTATCATGAATGTAGTCTATAGACCCCAGGCTGATCTCTGAAGGGACTGCTGTGTATATGTAACGGTGGACAACTGTAGGCCTCCAGTTAATAGGCGCTAATGTCACTGAGTGTCTATTTGGGAGTTTGCAGCAGCTTTTCTTACCCCTCCAGTATCAGCTCTCAACCTCCGGCTCCTTTACAAGCACAGTCTCTCTATATCTCCACAGCTCCGCCTGAGGCACTCCCTTAGGGGTCGTCCGACACACCCCTCTCAGGCCGATTGTTCTCAGGAACCTCCCCGGATGACACAGCTTAGTCCCATTGGATGTTCCCCGCCTCAGAGACCTCCGCTGCTCATCCCGGAGTAAAGCTGCAGCCCTCAGGTAATCATCAAGGCAGCGCAGCCCCTTCTCCTGTACCAGGCTTGCCTACCCTCCCGATTTGGTCGGGAGCCTCCCGAATATCGGGTGCCGCTCCCGACCCCCCGGAAAGGCAGGCAAGCCTCCCGGCTGCTGCCTACCCCCCCAGACTACTAACAAAAACCCCCGCTGCCGGGGGGCCCGATGACGCGATTCGCGCTGAATTGTGTCATCTTGGCTCCGCCCCCTGCTTCACAATGCCTTTTTTCCAGCATTGTGAAGAGGGGGCGGGGCCACGATGACGTGATCGTGCGGTCACGCCCCCAAAACGACATCATAGCCCGGCCACGTCCCCCACACAATGCAGGCATTCAGCTCCCTCCCGGAAGGAGGGAGCTGAATGTCGGCAAGTATGTCCTGTACAGCTACCTCACCAACTGCACACACCAACTGGTATTTGTCTCTAGTTCAAATCCTTGAGGCTGATACAGTACTCACTGGTCCCCTAACGTCCACCACCACTGAGGGGACAGTGCAAATAGTCCCTGAACCTTAATGAAACCAGTTAAATCAAGCCCTATATTAGACAATGGCAGGAGTCACATTAATATTTGACATTTCCATAGAGGCACATCAGTGTGGGTAGGAACACAGGGTGTTGGTGGGGTGCCACACCTGAATGCCTACACCAAACCTGGCTCTTAGGCTAACTTTACAAATGGAAGAAGATGTGGATTGCGACAAAATTCACGCTTGCGCACTAAAAAAAGCATATTTAGACAAAAAAAGACACAAGTCACATTTCGTCTAACTGTGAATAAGGCCCTTTGTTTGGGATACATGGGAATAATCTCCCTGAAATGCATTTTTTTTTTGCATAGTTTATTAGATGTTTTGTGCAGTGTTACTATTATTATGCAAACTATAAATAGCCTTGTGGGGAGAGATGGCAAAACAGTGCATTTGCAAACTACTTCATTTGCTACAAATTCCACCTAGAACCGCTGCTACCACCATCTTTATGTCCCAACATGGGTGTGAATGGTTATTTGCTATAAATCTATCTATAGTTTAGCTGCTGCTGGGAGTGTCGGTTCCCAGATACCTCAGATAACAATGTGATATTTTTAGCCCAAGGATTGATTTTGCCATTAGCCATGTGGAGGTTCACAGTCCATTTATACTATATACAGCTTTACTTATGACCTTCTGAACATTTGAAAACAATGGTAATAAAAGGAAATGACTCTTTTTCTAGGATTACTTCACTTCAGGGTGACTGAAATCTTACTTCTAACTGGTGATTACCTCACATTCAGCACAGGGTGATTACAGGGTATGCAGTCGGGAAGCCGTCGGACGTAATCCCGACGGCCGGCTTCCCGACTGCTTTATCCCAGCGAGGGTTAAATGACAGGCGTCTAAATCTAGACGCCTGTCATTTTACCGACACTGGGAGACCGGGATGCCGGGCGCCGTTGCGGACAGCCGCGTGGGGGGGGAGGGTTAGGTTTACAGCTCCCGGGGGGAACTTAGGGCTGGTCACCCCCCTGGGGGGTTAGGTTTAGGCTAGGGGAAGGGGGTGTTAGCATTAGGCACTCCCTGGGGGGACTTAGGGTTAGGCACCCCCCGGGGGACTTAGGTGGCGGGGAAGGGGGGATTAGGGTTAGGCACTGGGGGGAAGGTTAGCGTTAGGCACCCCTAAGGAGGGTTTAGGGTTGGGGGGGAGGTTAGGTTAGTAAATACTTGCCTGGGCCCGGCAGTAGTTCATACCGATTCCAATTACAGTTACCCATAGAAAACTTCCCATTATAACTTTAGTAGCAAATCAATTGTTTTTTACATTGCGGTAATTAATGTTGCAATTCAACTGTTTTGGGTGCCCAATAATTATCGTGCTCTGCGTGGCCAATTAAAACAGCTACACCCTTCTAAAGTCCAGGTCTTATTGCACATTTCTGCTCGCATCCTCTGGAGGGGGCGAGCAGAAATGCTGGCCCCGGGGACTGTTCGTGCCCTAACGCAGCAACAATTAAATTGTTCCTTTGGGCACTACCAGCCTCTGGCGAAAACCATTAAATTGCCCCCTGAGGGCCTGATTCTAAGTTGGACGCTCTTGCTTCTGTCTGTGCGTCTTTTGCGGTGTTGCGTATGCGACTTGATGCTAATACTGGTACAAGCCTTTCCCTGGTGTACAGTGTGCGTCTGAATGTGCAAGGACTGAGATGCCAACTTTGAGCGTCTTTAGACGCTGAAATCCCACATGGGGTGTCTTTAGAGGAACACCATCTAAACATGCACTAGCCCCGTGCTACTGTAGGTGGAGAGAGTGAGTCTTTGCATGCGCATTATCCATCAGAGTATGGCCTCCAGAGCAAGCTAATAAGTGCCTGAGTTCGCAAAAGTTACTCCGACAAGGGTGCCAGACTATAGATAGACATCAGATGTTAGATAGTCAATAAGTCAACTGGGACAAAATGTCGACATATAAGAAGGTCGACAGGTACAAATGGTCGACAGTGTCTAAAGGTCGCCATGAAAATGGTCGACAACACGTTTTTTTTTTACGTTTTAGGGTTAGGCACTTACCCCAACAGTTAGGCCAGTTTCACATTTGCCGGTTTTGGCCGGCCAGGCAAGAACCGGGCAGTAGCAGGCCACTGTGTGCAAGCAGCCGCTTTTTATGGGGGGGTTTTTTGGCAACCAATTGGGCATATGCAGCAGCAGCTGCTGCACAAGCCCGGCCAGCAGAAGCCAGTGTGTGTAAAAGGAACCACGGCACGGCACCATCCTGCACAGTAGATATTTCCGGCTGTTGGACGGCAACCGTGCCGTAGCCGTGCCGTCTGAAACTACGCGATGATTCCATGCCTTTAGTATTTACTAGGTTTGACACCCGGCTAAAAAGCCGCCCGGCCAAAACCGGCAAATGTGAAATAGCCATTAGGGTTAGGCACCAGGAGGGAGGGCTGGGGTTTGCCACTAGAAGGGACAGTTAGGGTCAGGCACCTACCCTGGTGGTTAGGGTTAGGCACCAAGGGGATGGTTAGGGTAAATATTAGGGCTAAGAAAACAACAGCAACAAAAAAAATCATGTGTCGAACATTTTCGTGTTGACCATTTTTCATATTGACCTTTTAAATCCTGTCGACCACATGTACCTGTCGACATTTAGTGTGTCGACCTTTTTGTCCACATATTGACTGTCTAACATCTGATGGCTGTCTAAACATTGTCTACCTTTTTACTAGTTAATCCAAAGCCGCGACACTTCCATTTCAATGCCCAATACATTTCCAATACACACCGCACATCTCAGTCGCTACTGCGTCTCTCTGCATACGCACCGTGGGACACAAGCGCCATATGAGTTTTTAGATATTTTCACGTACGTGCATTTAGCCAATAAGGGCACCATGGACATCAGCATTGCATGCTACTCAGAATCAGGCCCTAAATGTGGAGGCAAATATAGACCATAGCAGTCAGGGAATCCATTCTCTATGTTTGGGTGCCCCCCAATTCCTGATGCGAGACACAGTTGCCTCATCATGCCCCTGCCCATTGTTATAGAGGGAGACGTTTCACCAGCTTGGGAGCATTCATGTTTGGTGATGTTTTTGTTCTTGTCCTCTGAAGCAGATCGTTACAGTTTTCACCCCATGAGCTCCCCACCATTTTTTTCAGACCCAAATGTCTGCTGAATGGAGAATTTGGAGTCTCCCTGGACATTTTCATGGAAAACAAAGGGACTCGACCCAATATAAGCTGAATGAGATCTCCTTCCTATATTCTCCAATTTGAGAATTCAGAAATCGGAGGCATTGGACCTTGGAAAAATTGGGCCATCACCAAACCTAATTTTTTATAATTTGTAGCTGAAAGGAGAAATGTATTGGAATGGGTTGAGTTTTTTGAAGGTGTTGCTAGAGCACAGGTTCTCAAACTCGGCCCTCAGGACCCCAAATTGTGCACGTTTTCCAGGTCTCCTCATAGAAACGCAAGTGAAATAATTAGCTCCACCTGTGGATCTTTTAAAACATGTCAGTGAGTAATGAATACACCTGTGCACCTGCTAGGTGACCTGCAAAACATGACCTGTGTGGGGTCCTGAGGACCGAGTTTGAGAAACACTGTGCTAGAGTAATTCAGCTATTAGCATCTCCATTAAAGATGACGCTTACAAATTGCTTTACAACTTCTTCTAGGTTCCCACCTGAGTCCACAGCATCTACCCTGATACCTTAGATGGGTGTGGGAGGAACTGCACAACTGGTTCTCAATCTCCAGGTTCTGCAGTACCCAAAGTACACCCCTCCCTCCCTAGTATATATAATATGAGAATTATTTGTAAGTATGTGATACGGTAAAGGAGAGAGAAATGAGGATGGAAGGGGGAGCAGGCAAGGAGGAAACCTATATTCCTGGTGTACTACGGGGATCTTGGGTACCTCTCTCTGGTAGATGGGGTGCTCCGGCCCCTGTTTAACACCGCGCAGACCTTTCAAGCCTTACCATGGTGCTTCTTGAGTTTGAATGAACTTAAGAGGTGCAGTGACTCATGGGAGCCTCAAGCAGCAAAGTGCTAAACTGGAGCCTGGAGGGCTTCAGCAGCAGCAGCAGGAGCAGGGAGACTACTGTCCCTGGGCTTGGTTGTCCACCCCCTGAAGCAGATTTTTAACCAAAGGCAGCAGTTAGACTCTGGAGAAGATCTCCCTTGGTACTTTTAGGGACAGCTATAAAGGGCTTAGCCTCTTTTTCCCGGCAGCTCATGGAAGGAGGGGGGGTCCAGGCATCTGGCTCATCTGAGGACCCCCTTCTCTTATTCCTGCGCCATTACTCTGCTTCCTGTTGCGGGCCACGCATTATATACATAAAAGAGAGACTACCCGGTGATAGCTTAAAACACAGCGCCACCTACTGTTCCTCCTGTATAGCTTCTTATTTCATACTTACCCTACATCTGTTGCTACACTCCACTTCTCGTCATCTAAGACAATCCTTTAAACCCATTTTTCCTAAAGGCGGGAATCCACTACTAGATATACAAACGAGAGCACGATTACGGCATTGCAATCATGCTCTCGTTTTTATATCTAGTGATGTGCCTAGACTGAACGTTCACACGTTCAGTCCAGGCACATCCATCATCCCCGCACATGCTGAACCTGACGGGATCGTCAGGTTGACCAGCATGTACGGGCGATGAAGTCGGAAATGACCAGTGTGCACGCGCATCGCTGGTTGCTTCCAACCAAAACATGCCCAATGCATGCGCGATTTGCAAGCGATTGCACGATAACGATGTCATTATCGTGCAATCGCTTGCTAAAATCACATAGTGGATACCCCCCTTTAGTATCTTATTATGTCTTTCTCCATTTACCATTTATCATTGCCATCTGTGTGTTAGGGATCGGAGGTTTAGTCAAGAAGAGTAATGCTGTTACAGTATTAGGAGCAGATGACTTAGGCTGATTGTGGCCTGTGGACCGTGAGCAAGATGCAGCCTTTGGGCCGTGTAGCACCATTGAGGGCTGGAAACCTTGGCTGGTTGCGTCCTGTGGGGTGTGAACAAGATGTGGCTGTTGGGCTGTGTAGCAGCCTTGAGGGCTGGTATGCCTTGGCTGGCAGCAGCCTGTGAGCCATGAGCAAGATGCGGCCTTTGAGCCGTGTAGCAGCCTTGAGGGCTGGTATGCCTTGGCTGGTAGAAGTGAAGATACCTAGTGTCACCGAGTTGACACTAGTAATGGTACAGAGGAGATGTACTAAAGACGCTGGTTTGCTTCTTGTGGCGCTTGGTTGACACAAGCGTAGGTACGCTGGGTTGTGTACTCAGGACGCTGAGGTGTGGCCTACAGTATGTCGCTGGGGTGACACAAGCGATGGTATGCTGGGTTGCGTACTTTGGATGCTGATGTCGACCTGTGCCGCCAGGTTGATACAAGCCGCTAGACGCTGGTTTGCACACTCAGGGCTGAGAGTGCACTCTGTGCCGCCGAGATGACACAAGCGGCTGGGCAGCTGGAATGCGCACCGTGCTGTCTGGATGACACAAGCGACAGGTGGCAGATGTTATGCGGACCATGCCGCCTCGATGGTACAAACTGCAGGCAAGAAATGAGGCTGACTGGATAACTGGAACTCGAATGGAAACAACAGGAGACTGACCACAACCGGAAACACGTGAAACGCTATCACCGGCACCAGAGCATCCTTCACACCAGGAGGAAATAGAAGCAGGAGCCAATCCCGATCAATGCCGGCATGATGGACAGGAGGTAGGAGGAGTTTCAGCGAATGCTCACCCGGCGTTCGCCTCGCCCTGCATACGCAGTGCGGTGGCTTGTGACACTGTGGTACACTAGCCTTTAGATGTGTATTTGCTGCCTGTGGCTTTTTTTTCTTGCTGGCAGGTATCCAGATTGAATTGTCATGCATTGTCTTTGTGTCCTCTTCAGTCACTTTGGTCTACCTGTTGGCATCCCTTTCTGAAAGACAACATATGTCACCCCAGGATGCGGGTTCTCATATACTAATTGTGCTGGCTTTGTATGAGAGGCGTACAGGTGAGTTTCTCCTGTTGAGCACATTATTTAGGTCTCTGATCCTGACTGTGTGCTGTCATCCATGGTGTTTGACCGTACACTGAACTCAATTATTTATTCAGAAGATGTATTGGTGGTCTGCTCAGTGTTAGATTTCTCCTCCGTACCTAAATCTAGCTAGGTCAATGCATCATCCATTTGGTCTTCAACAAAGTGACACTGTTACTGGTAGTCACCTTCTTTGTTCTTCAGTCTAGGATTCTGTATCATTTGGAACTCTCAGTGTAACAAGAGTCCCTTCCACTGCCCAGTTCTGTAGATTGCAGTGTTTTTCTACAGGAATATATAAAAAAAAAATCCTTTGCAACCAAAAACTTTGATGTGTTTTACACTAAATTTCTCACCATATCCAAGTTCATATGGAGTTTTCTCCTCTGTTCTAGATTTCTACTGCCATACTCTACAAAGTCACAGGGAGATTCTAATGCTCAAAAATATCCATTTATTACATACCCAGTAAGATTCAAAATAAAAACCACAGATAATTATATAAAAAAAAATAAATCACATGCTTGAAATATTAGAAGCATCTAATAGGAGAGTGATTTCTATATCTAAAAACATCAGTGGTTTGGTCCAGAGCCATAAGTAGACATTTTAATGCCCTGTGCCAGAAAGAGCATTTGTCCCCCCCCATATTTCAAATGGGGACATAACGCCCCCTAAAAAAGGGGCACGGCCTCATTGGGAAGGGCCAGGGAAGAGATAGGAGAGGCCAGAAGATGCAGAGGATAAAATAAGAGAAGGCTGCAAGTGAGAATGATAATCAATATAAAATTGACAAGCCCAAACAGCACCCCCTGTCATGCGGTGCCCTGTGCCATGGCACAGGTCGCACCACCCTAGTTACGGCCCTAGTTTGGTCAAACACCTAAATGCTAGAATAATATGTTTGGAATTGGATGTATTAATCTGAATCCAGGAACGTATCCCAGAATCACACAGGTGCCAAGTTATCTTCAAGCACATTAATGGGCTTTATATGTATACAATTATGCTTTATGTTTTCACCCAATGACCAGAGTTGCATTACTGTTTATTGTAGTTACTAGCATTCTATTTATAGTAGTCACATATCTTAGCTGGTCATCTTCAACGAATATGCTAATGGTTGCTGGTACTTGTCTGTTTATCTTATCCCTTAATTGTTAACCTCTGGTCTGTCTGTAGTAATATCCTTCCACTAGTCATCTCTGAATAGCAGCATCTCAACCTTATGTTTCCACAGCTGACATTTGTCGTTATTCAGTTTAGCCATTGCTTGTTTAATGTCTGAGGTTCTGACCAATTTATTTTCGGTTTCGTTCATTACTCCCTTTAAAATACAGTGTTCAGTTACTCACATGCACTTTGCAGTTTTCACTGGGAGATTGCTTGTATTCTTCTTTGTGTTGTGTCTATGCCCATGGGTGTCAGAACATTGGGGAGGGGACAAAGGGGCAGTTGGCCCGCCCCAAAAATGTGAAAAGAGAGGCAGCCACAGACGGTGAGGGGCTGTGCTTTATAGCAATAGGCTGCACAGGCCCTGCACCAAATGGAGGAGGAGGTGTAATGTGCGGCCTTTAAGTTAAAACACTGCACATTACACCTCCTCCTCCTTAGAGGTCATAGTAGAACACTGTGGAAAATTACAGAACAATTCTTCTTTTATTTTTGCAGATATTGAATAATAAACGGAACAACACGGAACTACATCACTAAATTGGCAGAATACTGAAAAATGGAGAAAACTGAAACTGGAGCCGTCATTAAATATCTGCAAATGAACAAGGTGACGCTACTGCCATCACACTCAGGCTCAAGGAACACATTCGAGGGAAGACTTTTGTGTCTGATGACGATGACATGACTGCTGTACAGGACTGGTCTGGGGACCAATCACCAGACTTTATCCTGAATGGAATCAAGAGATTGTAGCATCGATGGGAGAAGTGTATTGAAGTAAATGGAGACTATGTTGAACAATAAATGTCATTTGTACTTAAATTTCTCTGTTATTCATGGTCAGACACTAAGTTTTGGATTCACCCTCGTACCTCCGGTATTCTCATGTTATATTTAGACTATATAGCAGTTGCTATATTCAAATACATTGATGTGAAATTATAGAAATACGTAATTGTATCAAGTCAATCAGTATATACTTATTTTTGTTTATTTTTACATGCACTAAACCTCAATTCTAGACTGTTCCACCTAACTTAGAAGAAAATGTTATTTACCCAGGGGTAAACTAGGGGGGGGCTAGAGGTGCACGTGCACCGGGTGCCAGAATGCAGGGGATGAAAAAGGGCTGACCTGACTCACGGTGGCTGCAGATTGAGAAAACGGCCATCCAAAAATGGCCGCCGCCTAAGAGGAGACAGATGCTAGAGGTCCTTACTGGACCTCTAGTGTCTGTCTCCTCCTTGGCGGCGGCCATTTTTGGATGGCCATTTTCAGCAGATTCCATGTGGACTAGTCGTCCGCATCGACTTTGATGAAAATGGCCACCGCCGAGGAGACAGACAGACACTAGAGGTCCTACTGGACCTCTAGTGTCTGTTAGGCCAGCGTAAGTGCCGGTAGAAGATGCTGAAAGCTGCATCTTCTCCCGTGAAACCCCCTGGCAACGAGCATAAACCCCCTGGCAACGAGCATGAAAGCCCAGACAAGGAGCATGAAACCCCATGGCAATGAGCATAAACCCCGTGGCAACAAGCATGTAACTCCTTTCAACTAGCATAAACCCCATAGAAATGAACATGAATCCCCCTGGTAACTAGCATGAAACCCCCTGGCAAGGAGCATGAAACCCCCTGGCAACGAGCATAAACCCCATGGCAACGAGCATGTAACCCCATGGCAACGAGCATGTAACCCCATGGCAACGAGCATGTAACCCCTGGCAACGAGCATGAAAGCCCAGACAAGGAGCATGAAACCCCCTGCAATGAGCATAAACCCCATGGCAACAAGCATGTAACCCCTGACAATGAGCATAAACCTCATAGCAATTAGCATAAACCTCACAGCAATGAGCATGAAACCCACTGGCAGTGAGCATGAAACCCCCTGGCAACGAGCATGAAACCTCCTGGCAACGAGCATGGAACCCCTGACAACGAGCAGTTCATTTTAAAATAATTAGAAGCCTTACTGTGGGGCATAAAATGGTGTCGGGCAAATATGTAAGTGGCACTTTGGTAATAGGCATTACAGTGTGTGGCATGATGTGTAATGGGCATTATGGTATGTGGAATAATGTAAGTCACTATACCAGGGACATTTGACTAGTGTACTGCCTTAAGGAGGAGCAAGGACAAAATCCAGGTATGGGAAGGGAGGGGGCACAAAATTGTTGCATTGCACCGGGTGACAGATATCCTAGTTTCGGCCCTGATTTACCATTGTACATATCTTACAACGAACACAGTTCCCCCCTTCATTTGGCCTAAATAAGATGAAAGCTGCCCTTTGGGTTCATTATTATCCGTAAAATATAATTGACAGCAGTTATATATTATACTTAATAATAGGACATATCACTCTGAATGACTTTGAAACGACTATAACTCACAAAAATACACAACAATCTAATTTATTCTTTGGCTATTTTTTATTTGTTCAACTAATTATTTTACAGTGGTGTAATTATTATTATTATTATCATTTATTTATATGGCGCCACAAATGTTCCACAGCGCCTTACAAAGTACATAAACAAGTTGTAAACAAGCGACTTACAGAACAATACAATACAGGACCAGGACATGGATAATATATATTGCTACATTAGTGACCACAACACCCAGATAAGCAACAGAGCATAAGCAACCAAGTGTTAGGTGCCCTAGTGGTGAGTAAGAAGTAGATGAAACTAAAGTAAGGAGAAGCACAAGAGGTTAGAGGGCCCTGCTCATAAGAGCTTACATTATCAAACATCTACTGGAATGCTACAGGTTGTCCACCTTAGTGGTATATTTACCAAAGTACAGGTTTATAGAAGTGGAGATGTTATCCATAGTAACCAATCAGATTCTAGCTATAATCTTCTAGAAGGTGCTAGATACATAAGTAGAATCTGATTGGTTCTTATGGGCAACACCACCACTTCTATAAACCCGGACTTTGATAAATATACCCCTAAGTGTTTCCGTTTCCTAAGTAAAGTGGAGGCAGCGGTTTAGTGGCCTGAACCACTATACTGTCTATCAACACATAGGGCGGGATGCATGGCGCATTGTGCTCGCGATGCATTCCGCCAGTCATCGTTTGCATGCCGGTGTTGGCAATGCTGGTATGCATGACGATCCCTGCAAAGGACAGCTCTGTCGGTAAGAGTGGCCCTTTGGGGTGGAGGGCTATGACCCAGAAGCCCCTTCGCCATCCCTTTGTGCATGCCGCGGGCGGTGCTGGGAGGGATCCGATTGAATCCCTCAATCAACACTTTGTGGAGTGAAACCCATAGGTTTCTATGTGTATCGCCATCAGGAAGATGGCGTTACCCACCGCAACAAAGCAATGCACTCCGGGGCTTGGTAAGGCGCTGCAGAACACTTGTGGCGTCATATAAATAAATTATAATAATAATAAGAGAAATGCAGTCAAACCCGCATTTTCGTGGGTCTGACAACATTTTTCTCACTGATACATCCTGTCCATAGTAATTCGTGACATAATTGAGGCATGAGGCACTTTACCTCAACAGTGCCTCATGAATTGGCGATGTGTGTGGAAATTCTGAAGTATGTTTCCCAGGCTGTCAGAATTCCTGATCCTGTTATGCTACGTGAAGCACAGGACAGAAAAATGCAGCTGAAACAGTAGTGGAAATTTCCTCTACTTCGCCATCCATAATGCATGAGTAAGTGGGTGAAGAAGAGGACGGCAGAGAGCAACAAGCTGGGAAGGAAAGGCAGCAAATCTGCAATAAACATGCTTTATGGAGAGGCCACTGCCCGAAAGCAGGAATCTGTGTGAGAGCCGGCTGGGGAAGTGTTATCATTCTCATTTATTACCAGGCACACAGCAGTATTGGACTGTGAAGCAATATAGGGAGTGTGCTCCTCCGCTTTGAGGGATATCTCTGTAATTTAGGCAATCTGCGACACTGAATTTTTCCTTTATGGTTCATTAAGGCTATATATATATATATCTCTTCAGGGTATCAGCGGGATTTTCAGTTGCTGTAATTAAGGGGCAGATTTAATAAACTTGGAGTGAGATAAAATTGGAGATAAATAGCACCAACCAATCATCTCCTAACTGTCATTTTTCAAACACAGGGGTCTAGTTACTAAGCAGTGTTAGGAGACAGAGTGAATAGTGATAAGAAAGTGATAAGGTACCAGCCAATCAGCTCCCAACTGCCATCTCACAGGCTGTGTTTGAAAAATGACAGTAGGGAGCTGATTGGCTGGCACCTTATCACTTTCTTGTCACTTTTCACTCTGTCTCCTAACACTGCTTAGTAAATAGACCCCTGTGTTTGAAAAATGACAGTTAGGAGCTGATTGGTTGGTGCTATTTATCTCCAATTTTATCTCTCTTCAAGCTTTATTCAATCTCCCCCTTAATGCATTAAGGGCCTGATTTAGAGACGTACACAGAGCCGATATTTCCGCAGCTGGCCGATGTATTTTGTTCTGCGCATGCGTCTTATGTTTAGCGATTGTGTACCGTTGACGCTGTAGTGAGGATTTCTACGCAGAATGATTGACAGTCAGGGACCGTTTTCAGGGCGTGTCTCAGGCTGAGACTACGATCCCATACGCAGTGGCGAATGCTCCGTCTACTTCTGGCGGCCATTCTGAGTAGCCATAGAGTCACTTAGAAGTTTGATGGTTGACCGATGTGCATCCGGTTTGTATGCAAGCTGCGGACTTGATACTTGGCAGGTGGGTGTCTCAGTACAAGTCCCAGCGGGTGCGACATTTGCATATTTTTGCATACAAATTCGCAGCGGTGTCATTAGTGCCCATCTCTGAATTTAGGCCATGAATCATTTACTGGTTATAATGAGTGAGACTTGCCCTACGTGAACATTGCTTCCTGATCGAAGTCGTCCATCTTAGATATAAAGTCCGGTCAGTGAAAGCCAGAAAGTTTTAGTGAAAACTTTACCCTTAAAATCATGATAATTGAAACGGCAATGATACTAAAAGCAGAACACAGAGGGCCTGATTCTGCGTCGCAAGTAGGCCCCAATTTGGCCGCATGTAGCAATTTGTCACACACTTCGCATTATGGGCGTTTCTAGAGAGGAGGGGGCCCGTGTGCAGTCTCCGACATAGTCCCCCTCCTCTCTGTCCGGCGGCTGGCAGTGCAATGAGCTATGCGCGGCCAGCGCCGGAGTTATAGACTCTGGGCACTAGGGTGCGCCCAGAGTCTATAGAGTATGCACAGGTCACTGGGGAAATGGCTGCGGCGGCCATTTTCCCTGTACTGTGCATGCGCAAACAACGGGAAAATGGCCATGGCAGCCATTTTCCAGTCATTTTTAGAGCACCGGACCGCCGCTCCGACGTGGGACTTCGGAGAGGTAAGTATGCTATGGGTGCAGGGTGTGCGGTGCGGGGCCCCCCTGGACCCAGGGGCCCATTATAGATACGCCCCTGCTTCGCATGCATCCCGGGCTGCACGCGCTACTTTGTGCATAGACACAGAATTCACCTTGGTACATTTCTCTGCGGTCGCAAAATGGCTGTTTCTGGGTGGCAACAATGCAAATGGACGCAAGAGAACCATTAGTGGGTGTGTCGAGGTGTATTGTGAGTTACTCCGATTCGCGCCTATACATTGTGGATTCGCGACTATGCATTGCGCACCTCCACTTCAGACGAATGTCCTGAACCCAGCAGGTGTAAGTGCCGATGATAGTGTTTACAGCTGGCCTTGCGTACGTATACAGTGGGGTGGCGTAGTATTAGGATACATGCACTTGTGTAGGTACTACATGTACGCATTAGGATGTGCGTATAGACGCATTAACATTCTAGTTGCAACCCAATCTCATTCAGAATGCAAAAGCCTCCAGTTGTACCCCTTAGTGTCTGGAATATGCAGCACAGATGGTGTAATGGTTAGCATTACTGCCTCACAGCAGTGAGGTCGTGGGTTCGATACCCACTATGGCCCTAACTGTGTGGAGTATGTATATTCTCCCTGTGCTTGCCGGGTACTCCGGTTTCCTCCCACACTCCAAAAATATACTGGTAGGTTTATTGGCTCCCAACACAAATTAACCCCAGTGTGTGGGTGAGTATGTGGTAGGGAATGGCCAAATATTCTCTGTAAAGCGCTGCGGAATATGTGTGCACTATAAAAATAACTGGTAATAAATAAATAAATATGGAAGTTATTGGTTCTGTGGTGAAACAGTTAATGCAAATTACATATTACAAATCATGTTGATGTCTGAAATGCTTCCAGCATGTCCCTTAAAGTTACTGTGACACCTCTCGTTACGCCCCTGTAATGGAAGCCACCAACCTGTACAGAGTATTTCTGTTGCAGAAGGACTACACGCCAGACCTGTGGAGCTTTAGGCTTCTGTGTACTGTCCCTCCTTACGCCTTCCAATGCAGAGTGACAGATTTCATTAAGTATATGTTAATAAATGCTGGACAAAATATTGGCTGTACCCGATGATAGTTTGACAATTGCAGCCTACACTTTGGCTTGCTCATAAATCCGTCATATTTATAGCAGAACAGAAAATATTAATTTAGAAGCCGCAGGCTGTTTATGACCTAAGTCCATCACTGTGGCTCCGTCAAGAAGTCTGTCCAACTATTGCTGGACACGGCTAGAAACAGAACGGAGTTATTAGGGTTTAGACTTTCATGTGTGCTCACGAGCCAAATACTCTAATGTGCTGCAATACTTAAATGTATTGTACCCATTGTAAGTGTAAGAAATGAGCGCTGGATAAGAAACACATGCCACTGACGGATTCATAATCCATGGAGGATTAACTCTTTTGTTGCATCTGAAAATGGAAGCTAAACCTCTGAGTGCTAAATGCAGGGTTATGTTTCAGCATTTCCCGTCCCACTCTGCTGCATGAGCCATTATAGAGGCAGCTGAGATTTTGTAGTGGACTCGTCATCCACACACAGTTGTGGCAGCCATTTTGTGTACTGACCAATATTCAAGTAATTCCCTCATGCATTAGTGATATCACGAGCTCCCAGTAAATACATACGGTACATTCTCATGAATGACCTGCAACAAAGGAGCTGATGCAAAATTTAATGCAGGGGTCTGTCTGGCACTTCTGGGGAGTTGGGTACGGGATGCTAACACTTGGGATCCTGGCAGTCACAATCCTGGTGCTGGCATCCCAACATGGTTAGGATACCGACACTTGTCAGTCAGTATCCTAACCCTCTCCCTAACCTTCCCTCACCGGTGCCTAAACACTGTCCTCCCCCCTAGTTTCTAAACCTAACCTCCCCCTTCAGGAGTGGTTCCTCCTGTAGTAATGCCCCCTGTAGAAATAATGTCCCCAGTAGTAATGCCCCCTGTAGTGGTGCCCCTTGTAGTAGTGCCATTAGTAATGCCCCCTGTAGTAGTGCCCCCAATAGTAATGCCCCCAGTTGTAATGCCCCCGAGTAAATGCTCCCAGTAAGAGTGCCCCCGAGTAAATGCCCCCAGAAGTTATGCCCCCAATATGGAAGACACTTATACAAAAAAAAACAATACTTACCTTAGGCACCGCGTCCGTGTCCGTCTGGTCGCTCCTCGAAACTATGGGAGAGACATCATGACGTATCTTCCATAGTGCACTGCGGGAGCCGGAAGCCGGAGCTCAGGTGTGACCTCCAGCCTCCGGCTGGCGCTGCAGGGTGTGAGCCGGGCGCCCTCTGGTAACAAAATCTCAGCAGACAGCCGGCAAATGAAGCCTCGCTGCGGCTAAGGTGAGTTGGAGGAGGCGGAACTGGTTCCGTCTCCAAATAGAAGTGACAGAACGCAGTTCCGTCCCTTTCCAGCTCACTTTAACCCCTGGTGGCTACTATATTCAGTGGAAGAACCAGGAGAAGTGATGCTATTCCTGAAGTTGAGCGATGTTTTGCTAGTGCACATGCACTAAAAGTCCAGGAATCCCTTACTGTGCACGCGTGAACCGAAGTCGATGGTGTTCACAATTGTGTATGGAATCGATAACACTTGACAAGGGGTTTGCGATCCCTGGGCGTTTCAGGGTGGAGACTAGGAGGTGACCTAAAACAATCCCAAAAAGGGGACGTTTCTTGAGTGTGCTGTGTTCCCAATCACAAATCCACAGCTTTAGAGGCCATGTTTGATTGGATTAGATGAGAGTAGCTAGAAGACCCTAGGCTTCCGCAAATATTGATGGTGCAACCGATATGCATATTCCCTCAACCGCTATTGCAAGAGTGGCTGCTGGAACCATCTCTGAGCCAGACCATTAGTGATAAGTCACACAACCTTCTACAGTGCATCCCCACCTGTTTTGCGATTCAAACCAGGACAGTCACCAGTTTCCAGTAAGGATGCGATAACATTAACCACTGCAAAAGCTCCCAATCAGTTAAGTGAAAAATCTAGAAGAAATATGTGCTAATCTATGTCGCTGTAGGATGATTCCACATATCTGATTTTGGGGCCAATTCATTATGTCAATTATTGGGGGCCGTGCGGCTCCCGATAATTAACATTCCATCTCGCCGCGAGCTCTGGAGCAATTCATTACTGCTGCGGCACGGAGCTCAGGCACGGATGTCTTATCATTGCCAAGTTTGATTCGTCAGTGCTAGTGCACCTGTGTGAACAAAGGCCCAATCTCTGCCTGAAGGAGCTGGGCAGGGACGGAGGAATCAGAATGGATCCTTTTTCGCAAACCAGAACTCTTTTTGTTAGGGAAGGAGCAGGGTGCGGGAACAAACGCCACCTGAAGTTGGAGAATGGTAAGGTAAGCAGGAGACTGTGATATCTTCTGCGTTACCTTTATGATGAATGGCCCAGATACTTAATTTATACAAAAGTAGGTGAGAGGAGACTTAGGGTTAGGCTACGGGATGAGAGGGTTAGGATTAGGCGGTGTGGGGGGGTGGGTTAGGGGGAGGTTTAGGGTTATAATACTTACAGAAATCTGACTGGATTCTGACTGTCGGGATCACGTACCAATCCCTATTTTATGTATGTTGGTATACCAAATAATATATCCTAAGACTAATTTGATTTTTACTGTAGTCATAAAAAATAAATTAAAATAATGAGCCAATGACATTGTCTAGATACTGTTACATTAGTTCAGCTATCTGGACAAAATTTGCACCACGCTTGCTGGCTGACTAAGTTAAGCGGCAGCAGCGGGCGGCACAAACACATGGCAGTTCAACTTCCAACATTACACATCAGGAAACAAATGTTTTTATTATTCAAGAGAGGCCTGAAGGTGTTGGAATTTGTATATAGTCGAAGGCAGGGCATGGACAGGAAGGGTGATTGGTAGTAAATGTAATTAAATTTTTTGATTCCGAAGAAAATTATGGGGGAGAAGGGGAGGGGAGGAGGCATTTACAAAAAAATATTTGACACATTCACATCAGTCCTTTCCCCCAGAAGAATTCTTGAGCGCCATGCCTGCCGCTGCTGCTGGGAGTGGATTTTCTCATCCCAAAAGGGGACCAGGAAGACTTCTAGTAGTGTTTTCCACATGAAAAAGCATTTCCCAGCCTGTACAGGGACATAAAAAAAAACAGAGTTAGTTAGTGGCCTCAAAGTTCCACTTAACCAGCACAGATATGTGGACAAGCATAAGATCTGTGATTTAAGGCAGGGGTAGCCAACCCTGGTCCTTGAGAGCTACCAACAGTGTATGTTTTCCAGGTCTCCTCATATAGTATAGTAATAAATAATTAAATGTGTTGGTGAGTAATGAATACACCTGTGCACCAGCTAGGTGGTCTGGAAAACGTGAACTGTTAGTAGCTCTCCAGGACTGAGGTTGGCTACCCCTGATTTAAGGCCTTACGTTGTGTCTTTCTTGAGAATGCTGTGCCTTCTTCTGTGGCTAGGAGTGGATTTTCATGCCAGAAGGGAACCAGGAAGAGTGCTTTCCAAAAACAATTGACTTAAATAATCCTTCGCAAACCTTCTGTAAAGGCATTTCCCAACCTGTACAGGGACATTAAAAAAAACAGCGTTAATTAGTGGCCTTCAAACTGCTATTGTTCCCACTGTCCACTTAACCATATCAGATATGTGAACAGAGCATTAAATGCAACATTTCAGATTTAAGGTTTAAGTCTTACATTGTGTCTTTCTTGGGAATTCTTGAGTGCCATGCCTGCTTGCTGGGAGTGGATTTTCATGCCAGAAGGGATGAAGACACTGTTTTTTTCTTCCCAACAGATACAGATCTGAAGAGAAGGCGATACATGTAAATAACTACTGGCAGGAAAAAGAGGCAATTTGGGGGAAATTTTAGTTTTACTAAAGCTTCTAAAAATGAAAAGTGTTCATGTTGCCCATAGCAACCAATCAGATTGTAGTTATCATTTCTCTATTGCATTCTAGAAAATGACAGACAGGATCTTTGGATGCTATGGGCAACATGAACACTTTTCATATCTAGAAACTTTAGTACATAAATATACCCCTTGGAGGCCCATACACAAAAAAACTGCCATTGCTTTACCTGAGCTGCCCACCTTCCAGTGTGTACTCAGAAAGAGTTTTCAGCACAGCAGGAACCTTGTCAGTGATCGGCCTGAGACTACTTCCCCAAAATGTGGATAAGATGATGTCCATTAAAATGAAATACAAATTCTACGAGAAAGACCTTTACCGTCAATTACGTGCAAAAATTACAGAGGCACCTGTAATGGTGGATTCCAGCAGGGACAAATTAATATTGTGTGAAGAGGATGATGTATACATCACCATAGATTAGGGATGTGCAGGCTCGGATAGGTTCGAGTTTGCACGTGGAGTTCGGATTTTTCCCTCCAAAAAAACGGAACTCAGAACGAGGCAAAACGTCATCTTACATGGACGAACATCATCATTCCTGGACAAAAGACCAGGAATGATGATGTTCGTCCATGTAAGATGACGTTTTGCCTCGTTCTGAGTTCCGTTTTTTTGGAGGGAAAAATCCGAACTCCACGTGCAAACTCGAACCTATCCGAGCCTGCACATCCCTACCATAGATTATACCATCACCTAAGCCTATATCGTCATCCCATCATGTGTTGTTGCTAAATTACAGCTGCGCTCCCTGTTAGATTGGGGATTCATTGAACACTTTAGTGGATGTGAGCTCCATTTTAGTCCATATCATCACCACACCCCCTACACATCTTCTGACCTGGGCTACAGGAAGAGCAGCTGCACTCTGGAATAAGGTTGCATGGAGTTGCACCTCTAACTCACTGAGAGTCAGGTAGAGGGGCCATGGGTAGGGAGTAGGGAAACTATAATCAGAGAATGCAGTTTTGGCTGCTTTATTACATTTTTTAAACCATATCCTCTATTTTCACCTTTGAAAATGTTTATGCAAATCTCAGCAGAGGTGATTGTGATGCCATGGCTAACGCGCACACACACACATTGATTGATTGAATTCATTTTTTGTGGGCACTTGGAAGAGCACCCAAACGAGGCAGCAGCCTCTTGCTAAACGACACAGGCAGCACCCCTGACATGCACACAAAAAAAAGATTGATTGATTGAATTACATTTTATGGGGCACTTGGAAGAGCACCCGAAAAAGGCAGCAGCCTCTTAATAAACGACACAGGCAGCACCCCTGACACACAGACAAAAACAGATTGATTGATTGAATTACATTTTTTGGGGCACTTGGGGAGCACCCGAATGAGCCAGCAGTCTCTTGATAAACGACACAGGCAGCACCCCTGACACACACACACAAAAAAAAGATTGATTGATTGAATTACTTTTTTCGGGACCCTTGGAAGAGCACCCGAACGAGGCAGCAGCCTCATGATAAACAACACAGGCAGCACCCCTGACACACACACAAAAACAAGATTGATTGAATACATTTTTGGGGGGCAATTGGGAGAGCACCCGAACGAGGCAGCAGCCTCGTGATAAACAACACAGGCAGCACCCCTGACACACACACAAAAACAAGATTGATTGAATACATTTTTGGGGGGCAATTGGGAGAGCACCCGAACGAGGCAGCAGCCTCATGATAAACAACACAGGCAGCACCCCTGACACACACACAAAAACAAGATTGATTGAATACATTTTTGGGGGGGGCACTTGGGAGAGCACCAGAACAAGGCAGGAGCCTCTTGATAAATGACACAGCCAGCACAGCACCCCTGCGCACCTATGTTGCTGATAAATGTGGCTAACACGCACACACAAAAACATTGTTTTTATTTTCTCTCTGGTGGTGTGGCGAACATGCACACACAAAAAAATAATTTTTATTTTTTGACTGGTGGTGTGGAAGGCTAACACGCACACACAAAAAAATTATTTTTGTTTTCACACTGGTGGTGTGGCAGGCTAATACGCGAATTTTTTTTATTTGTTTTCACACTGGTGGTGTGGCAGGCTAACACGCACACACCACAAAATTGTTTTTGTTTTTTGACTGATGGTGTGGCAGGCTAACACGCACACACCCAAAAATTGTTTTTGTTTTCACACTGGTTGTGTGGCAGGCTAACACGCACACAGAAAACAATTGTTTTTATTTTCACACTGGTGGCGTGGCTAAATTATGCAATTACGCACACATAAAAAATTGTTTTTATTTTTTTTTCACTGGGGGTGAAGAAGAGCACCCCTGATGGACAGAGCACCCCCTGGATAACACAGCAGAACAGCCAGCCAGCCCCTATGGACAGGACAACAGCCAGCCATCCCCTATAGACAACAGCCAGCCCCTATGGACTACAGCCAGCCAGCCCCTATGGACTGGACAACAGCCAGCCAGCCAGCCCCTATGTATAACAGCCAGCCAGACCCTATGGACAGGACAGCCTCAATTACAAATGCACAGCAGCAGCCACACAGTAGCGCAGCACAGCTCCCAGATCTCTTCCTCTTCACTCTCCACAGCCGGAATGAAAAATGGAGGCGATCGCGGGACCTTTATAGAATCCAAAACCCGCGAGAATCCGACAGCGGGATGATGACATTTTGACTTGTTTTCAGATCTGAGTTAGGCGGGAAAACCCGAGCCGAATCGGATCTGACTCGGATCCTCTAAGTTCGGGTGGGTTCGGATCTCTGAGATCTGAACCCACTCATCTCAAATTAGAAGGAGTTCTGGAGTGTGAATAGGATCCCACCGCCACCAGGGGCCCTCTCAGTGCAGGCACACTTACAGTACACTGCCCGGGAGTGTAAACTTTCACCCAGGCTTGGACTGGGCTGCCGGGGAGCCGGGGTATTCCCAGGTGAGCCCGACTGTCTCCAAGCCCCTCCCTCTACCATGCAGGGCAGGCCTGTGGAGCTGCCACCACTGTCCACAAGGGCCAAGGGAGTGCTTTAACATAACAAGGAGGCATGGTGAGGGGCCATTGAATCATGGGCCTCCGGGCACCAGCTATCAGGGGGGCACAGATGGATCTATCCTATCCTTTACTGTGGGGTCTGTCCGGGCAGCCGCTTGCCGGTTGCTGCCTGCTACAATAAAGGTTTTATTTCAAATTGAGATTCATCACGTGTGATGTCCACCACTGGAGAAGAAGCCGGGCACAGTTCTAAGCTGAGCAGCCAGAAGGCACAGGAGAAGGGAAGTGTGTGTGGCCTGCAGGGGCTGGACTCAAGGGCTGGCTGGAGAGACAGAAGGGATGTTGGCTTTTAAGATAGAAGGGGTGCTGGCTGGGGAGACAGAAGGGTTGTTGGCTGGAGAGACAGTAGGGGTGCTGACTGGAGAGACAGAAGGAGTGCTGGCTGGAGAGACAGAAGGGGTGCTGGCTGGAGAGACAGAATGGGTGCTGGCTGGAGAGACAGAATGGGTGCTGGCTGGAGAGACAGAACGGGTGCTGTCTGGAGAGACAGAAGGGATGCTGGCTGGAGAGACAGAATGGGTGCTGGCTGGAGAGACAGAATGGGTGCTGGCTGGAGAGACAGAATGGGTGCTGGCTGGAGAGACAGAAGGAGTGCTGACTGGAGAGACAGAAGGAGTGCTGATTGGAGAGACAGAAAGGGACTGGCTTGAGCTGGCGAGACACTGTGGGGCTGGAGTTGCAGAAACAAGGGGGGTGCTGCCTATTTTATTAGTCCTGGGCCCCACAATTTCTGATGGCAAACTGGAATCTCCCCTTTAATCTTTCTAGCAATCTCATCTTTTTGTCACAATCCAAACGCAACCGTAAATACATCACACAGACTTTAAAGTACACTTGACTTTAAATCTCCTTATGAAGAGTATTTATTTCCAGCCAAACTGTTCACTGCACAGGGACTTGTGCCATGGCTAGCTTTTCACCTCATAAAATTGTACATATAACTGTCATGGTAACCACTGGGAAATAATACTACTGTACCTTGTATAACCAAGGCAAAACAAAAACACATCCCAAGGTGAACACAGCAGCTGTACAGGAGCTTTAGACGCATACACATAATGGTGGTAGGAAACCTGCAAATAGATAACTAACATGGCCACAGGCGTGACAAGACATTGTGGACCCCATAGCAAAATATTACATTTCTCACTCCCTCTGGTATACTGAAGCTAGGGCCGAAACTAGGATTTTTGTCACCCAGGGCAAGGTAGTAATTTTGCCCTCCCCCCCCTCCCACCGGATTCTCTGCAGAAGTCTGGGCTCTCCCCTCTCATCATGGCAGGAGCTATACATTATATAATATATATATATATATATGTATATAAAATAGATATATATATACAGATGTGTCCACATAGATCTTACCTCCTTGTGCTACAAGTCACCTTAAACATTAAGTGTGAGCGCTGTGCGAGTCGGTAACGCTGAGCACCATTTCGTGTGACTTTTTACCTTCAAATGCATCTTGTTTGCTTCTGTTGATTAAAATAGTATACGGCATGGCTGTATTCTGTGTGTGACTGCGGCTGTAACACCGTAACATAGCGTTTCGCATGCAGATACACCCGCAGTCACACACAGAATGTAGGCATGCCGCATATCATTTAATCGGCAGAAGCTGCTTGTGCATCACTTTGTGAATAAAACGCATTTGAAGGTAAAAAGCTGCATGTATAAATGATTGGCACTACCAAGTCATGCCATGACTAGAAGAGATGTTTATCACGCAAGGAAGTAAGATGTATGTGGACACATCTGTATGTATATATATATATATATATATATATATATATATATCATGTGGTTGCAATCCCCGGCACTCCAAGTCCAATGGCAATAACTCGCTCTGGTGCCCTGCTAGAGGGTCGGCACCCTCACAATATACCACTGTGTAGAGAGAGGCGGCACTCAGAGACTCTCTAATAAACAGTGAACCCTTTGCCAGGGTAGTTTATTAATATAATAAACTACCCTGGCATAGAGTTCACTGTTAGAAAATCTCTGAGTGCCGCCTCTCTCTACACATTGGTATGTATATATATATATTAAGGATACTGGATTTCAACCTCTATACGCACCTACCTATACCTTCTAAACCCTACCTATAAACCTCTAAAATTGACGCTATTTGCGTATGCAGTCATACAGTAAAATAAAGACTTTAGACCTTGAACATGTGTTCCAAAGCACAAAGTATTATTCAAGTAAAGTACAGTCAGTTACACGCTGTGATCTAAGTACAATTTAGCGCAAAGAATTATACAGACCCAAGATACAGTCATACATGCGCAAGCGCTCTGGGACCAGATTCCGGCATCAGCAAGAGACCTCCGTCAATCAGCAGAATAGACTAGCAACCCAGGGTCAGAGCACACATATTTATACCCCCCCAGAAATAGACAATGCAATAGAGGATTTTGTTGCTGATCCCATTGGTTCCCAGTGCGGGTGCATTTGTTAGAGGGCATTTAACAGGCTGATTCAAATGGCCACAATCCAGCCTCCAACAGCTTGTTGCCTTCGTTTTCCCACCTCATGCAAATCTAGACTGTTGGTTTTACAAAGTACATTTTGGTTCTTTATGTCTTTACGGTCCATAAGTTGCGAACGGATGTTCCGATCTTCACATACCGGAAAGATGTGGATAAAGTGCGGATCAGTATAATATCAAACACGGCTTACTTATCACGTATTAAACCTTAGATACCAAAAGAGTCTTTATTTCACAGCATTTGTAATAAATTAATAAAACTTGGATCTTTTACTTTATAGCTATGGAACCTTTTGTGTAAGTGTGCATTATGGAAGTATTAGGGATATCGGAAAAGACGCTAGTTAGGTTTATCTGATTTGGGGCAGATGTGCATGCATGCAGCTAATAAACAGCGTCCGCATGCAGGTTATTGTGCATTCGCTACTAAGCGTCATGTTAGCAGCGCAACTGTGCATAATGTGCAGTGTTTATGCATGAGATTCTATCTATGATGGACTTAACATATATATATATATATATATATATATACATACACACATATACATACATACACATACATACACACACATATCTCATTCCTTACTAACAGTTTCAAACTGCAATGCAAATGTGTTATGGACAGTGAGCTTCACTTCTCAAACAAGGTGGAGACCCCCAGCTGTGAAGCTGGGGCCATCCTGTCTGAGAGTGAAACTAAAACCTGTTTAGGATTCAGACAAATTCAATTGTGTAGATCAATGTCTGGGTTATATTACAATTGCCACAACTATACTTGTCTATATACAGGGATTCCCAATTTGTCTGTAAAACACTCACAGTATTCTGGTGTATTGTCTATTCTATTTACTTTTCTCAGGAGGCTGTTTTTCTAGTTGTTTTTGGCATTTCTCTATGCAAGGTTGTCCCCAGAATGGGCCTGTCATGGCTTCTAAAAAGATTATCAAAAACATTGCCTTCTGTACTTAGCTCGTGAGTTGTAACTTAAAATGGCGCTGGTCGCAAAATGGCGTCTTGCAGATTCTTATTTTTAAGATGGAGTCTAGCTGCCATTCGCAAGACGGCATCGCGCACGCTAATTTTTACGCTGATTCCGTCTCAGCCACTAATCCAGCTTTGACAGTCCACCCTTTGATAGCGAACAACATGCTATCACATCCTGATGTTAAAATTAATTTTAGGCATACATGCGTATATTACTTAATGTTATTAGGGGATGGCACAAGGTGGTTCTTAATCCATCAATAATGTGTCTCTAGGAGGGGACAAAAAACTACCATTATACGCCCATGGCGGACCTTGAGAAATCATGTGAAAGATGTGGGGATGCACCAGTCCTATAAAGGAAGTCTTGAGGGGGATCAGGGACTTACATTATTTGAGATGTTTGAAAATAACATTTTAATAATAATACATTTAATGCACGTCTAAACATAATACATTATATGATGGTATTCCCAAGTTCAGGGTTGTAATGCAGTTCTATATTTACCTCAGTATTCATATTGTCATTACTGACCACCATCATCATTTCGTTCCTTTGTTTAACCTTATTCTTACATTTCCCACACTTCAACACAATAGGAGCACACCGGACACATATGCCAATTACTATGATGATGACCAGTATAAGGATCAGGAAGTTGCCTATGCTTGCGATCATTTCCTGAGCCCATTTCCCAAGGCCTGAGAACCATTTTACAGGGTTCAACCATGACACCCATTCCTCAACCTTTTCCTCTACTTCAGCCACTGAAGCATTATGGTTCTTCCGAAATTCCCATTTCAGCTGCAGAATTTCATCCATCTTTCGATCTATTACCTCTTTGGGATCGCTGGTATCATTGGTGACATAGGTGCAACACTTCACTCCAAATTGGGTGGCCAAGGTTACGCAATAACCTCCAGTGACAGCGGTTAAATTATTTAACACTAGTCTGTGTTGCACCAGTTCTTTCTTGTACGCTTGCAATTCTCTACCTGTATACCTGAAAGTGTCATCATACATCTCGGTGATATTATCTATCAATTTAGCAAGATCCTGAATATATCTAAAATTTAGTGTACCCCAAGCGATCCTGGTGGGATCCAATGCTACTAAAACTTGAAAGCCAGTTGTCTCACAAATTAACTGAGTGGCTTTATGCAAGTCACCAGGTATCATATTTCTTTTGCCTCTGTGTTTATAATGTGTGTGAAGATATGGTGATGGTGTGTTTTTATGAATACCGAGCATTTCAACATGTGTGAGGGTCATAACTCTGGGACTACTCTTCCCAGGTAACACAAACCTTCGGAACTCGGGGAGAGCCATTTATACGCTTTTCTTCCACATAAAATAAAATATACATTATCGGGGAGAACATAAGGGACAGAATGCATCATTATCATTAAACACATTTCCCTTGCAAACAGTCCTATTTCAGGCTCTTCCATCTGGTACTTGCAAGTTTCTGGTTGTATTATCTTAGCACAATATCCCTCTGGTACCTTACCAATAATTTCTTTGGTGGAACTCAATGAATAATGATACCTAAAGCTTCTCCCATTAGATTTAATTAAGCGTAACAGATCATGATTCGTAGATTCATTATCAGCTCTCAGTGAGCAGGTCATCGTCTGATTATTCCCCGTCACTTCCCAATTCCCTGGTTTATTGGGGTTGGTTATGTTCAAACACAAAAGTGAGAGGAATTTTCCATCCAAGGTTTTCCCTTTTTGCAATTCTAAAATTTCCGTGGTATTCAGCGGAAATGGCACCAACCCTACATTATGTTGACCCTGTG
The DNA here is from genome assembly GCA_031769625.1 of Taudactylus pleione. Taxonomy (NCBI): domain Eukaryota; kingdom Metazoa; phylum Chordata; class Amphibia; order Anura; family Myobatrachidae; genus Taudactylus; species Taudactylus pleione. The sequence continues at coordinate 1,278,626 of JAUIMM010001084.1, forward strand.
GCACATGTGAGCACACCCAACAATCAGTTTGATTTAAAACTTTGCCTATCATGCTATGATAATCCTCTAAAGGATACCCACCCCAGTACGGGTTATATTTAGGTTGGCACCTTTGGATACAGTTCTCATCAACTAGGGACCCACAAAACTCACAAATACAGGAATCTTCAGACGATAAACCTCCACACCGTTCCTGAGTATCCGAAATAATAGCTCTTTTAACAATTACAGTACTAAGATTGGTCAAACACTCCTCTGACTGGCATAGCACTCCTCCTGACTCCACTCCATCAGCGCCGCCATCAGCTCCCATCTCCTCTATCGGGCCCCCGACACAGAAACCGGACATTCCCAAACCAACCAGGTTGGTGAACACTCTAGAAGAGAATATGAAAATGAACACAGCAGGCCAGTCCATTGTCACAACAAAGACCTGCAAATTCCTTTTAGTTCAGGTATCTCACTACGACTTTTTCAATCCTCCCGGAACAAGCTTGCGATTGACAGGTCCACGTTATCAGCCTTGTCTCCGCCTTGTTTCTCCACCGGTTGGATCTTTTTGCAGTGAGTGGAATGGACCCAGGTATCTATCTCAGCCACCTTCAAAGATGTAGTACTTGTCAGCAGCACCTGGTACGGACTTTTCCACCGATCAGTCAAACAACCTGAACGCAAGAAATTTCTGATCATAACATATTCTCCTGGTGCAACATCATGACAGTTAGTTTCAGGCATATCATGGGACAGCAATTTCAGTTTCTGCTCCATGGATCTGTGTTTGTGATTCTCCTGGGACATCTGCTCTGGCTGAATCATGCTGGCTGTAACATCTCTGTGTGTGCAGACTGCTCTCCCCCCACACTGATTAAACACCTGGACTCTGTTCTGTCTGTGAGCATTGCTAGTCTTAATTGGAATCACAGGTGTGGTCCTGATTCTCAAGGGCTGCAGAGATGATTTCTCTCTCTGCATGTTGTGCCTTGCTCCACTCTGAATGCCACTGCCAGACCACCTGTCTGTATCCACCAATCGCTGCCAGACTCTAGGTATATAGATCCTCCTCTAATAGCACTCAGTTACATCCCGTGGTGTACAACTTGTGCTATAGCTGTACCTCTGAGTACCAGTATGTCCCAGGCTCCTGCTGGTTCCTAGACCAGTGCTATCCGTAAGCCTGCTTTGTTCAGCTATCCACGCTACCAGTTTCTCACCCACGGCTCCCAGGCCGCACCAGGTAGCTTCCACACAACCATCTCTCACCTATGGCTCCCAGGCTGCTCCAAGTAGCTTCCACGCTACCAGCTTCTCCACACGGCTCCCAGGCCACACCAAGTAGCTTCCACGCTACCATCTCTCACCAATGGCTCCCAAGCCGCTCCAGGTAGCCACCTAGCTACCAGCGTCTACCCACGGCTTTCCAGCCGCTCCACGTAGCCACCCAGCTACCAACGTCTACCCACGGCCTCCCAAGCCACAACAAGTAGCTTCTACACTACCATCCGTCTGCAAGCCCATCTACTAGTACCTCGACCAGCTCAGTCAGCCTACCTGCTGGTCCCAGTCCGGTCCCTCCAAGTTCCTTCTGGTCTCATTCCAACGTCTCCAGTTTCCAGTTCCAGTCACTCATCACCAAAGGCAGTTCTCACTGCTACCCACTTCTTATAATAAAAGAGCTATTCATGTTAACCATGGTTCCAGTCCAGCCGGCCTCCAGTGATTCCAGTTCATCACCTGATACAGGTAACTCGCTAGCACCAACTGTGACAGTATGTTCAAGCCTAACGATGGTGGCGGATCAAGCACCTAATCCTGTATCAAGTGCTTTCCGTAACCTAATCACTCGTTTGGATTCACAGGAGGTGGTACAGCATCAAGTACTACAGCTTTTCTGACTAACCAGCTGGATGATACCCAAATCTTACCTGAACCTCTAACTACTTTCCATCAACTGCTGGAACAGCTACAGGCTCTACTCAGCAAATTTTTTCAGATCATTCCTGAATTTCTTAGAGATATCTCTGTCTCAACTAAAAACTCTGTCTTGGAATCTCTAAGAACCAAAGATTCTTCCATGCCAAGTAAAGTGAGACATCAAAGTTACCCGCGCTCCAAGCTCTCTGTGGCTGAACGCCAGCGGCGTAAAGATTTACATCTCTGTCGCTATTGTGGAGCTTCTGACCACTTTATCAAAGATTGTTCCCTTTGCAATTCCAGCAGTATAACAATGTGTCAACGTCTCAATGCCTGTTCCAGTCCCAGCCCGGATTCTGCCTGTTCCGGTCCCAGCCCGGATTCTGCCTGTTCCGGTCCCAGCCCGGATTCTGCCTGTTCCGGTCCCTGCCCGGATTCTGCCTGTTCCGGTCCCAGCCCGGATTCTGCCTGTTCCGGTCCCAGCCCGGATTCTGCCTGTTCCGGTCCTGTCCCGGATTCTGCCTGTTCCGGTCCCAGCCCGGATTCTTCCTGTTCCGGTCCCAGCCTGGATTCTGCCTGTTCCGGTCCCAGCCCGGATTCTGCCTGTTCCGGTCCCAACCCGGATTCTGCCTGTTCCGGTCCCAGCCCGGATTCTGCCTGTTCCGGTCCCAGCCCGGATTCTGCCTGTTCCGGTCCCAGCCTGGATTCTGCCTGTTCCGGTCCCAGCCCGGATTCTGTCTGTTCCGGTCCCGTCCCGGATTCTGCCTGTTCCGGTCCCAACCCGGATTCTGCCTGCTCTGGTAGGGGACTCCAGTTGGCAACCCCAGGAGGTGTCTCCAGAGTCTCAACCCCAGGAGGGTCCTCAAGTCTCGTAACCCAAGAAGGGGTTTTGAGTCACTCACCCCAGGAGGAAGTCTCTGTCCTCGCATCCCAAAAGGGGGGTTCATGTTCCATACCCCAAAAGGAAAAGTCAAGTCAGTTTCCCCAGAAGGGGATTTTGGGTCCCATACTCCAACAGGGAGTGTCAAGTTCTGTACTCCAGGAGGGGACCTTAAGTCTCTCACCCCAGGAGATGGTTACAAGAATTATGCCCCAGGAGGGGGTCTCAAGTCTCGCACCCCAAGAGGGGGTCCCAAGTCTCTCACCCCAAGAGGGGGTCCCAAGTCTCTCACCCCAAGAGGGGGTCCCAAGTCTCGCACCCCAAGAGGGGGTCCCAAGTCTCGCACCCCAAGAGGGGGTCCCAAGTCTCTTGCCCCAAGAGGGGGTCCCAAGTCTCGTACCCCAAGAGGGGGTTTCAAGTCCCGTTCTCCAGGAGCAGATTTCCACACTCTTGCTGGAAGTTTCCACTGTCCTGTCTAAGAAAGAACATCTATTAAGTTTGGCTGAATCATCTAATCTTCATGTTAAAGAATTTCTAAGTGGTTCCTTCTCAGTTCCTGAAAAGAATGCTGTAACTCAGGATGATATAGTGTCCATGACCTTCGATGAGGATGTGTCCCAGTACACCATATTGCTTAAGCATTATGATGCCCTAATGAGAACCAATCCAACCTGTGGTATTACTCCCACCAACATCGTCCTGTTTCTTTTTATGCACTTTAGAGGTAAAGCCTTGGAGTGGGCCAACCCACTCATTGAGTCCAAGGATCCAATTCTACAAGACATAATAGCCTTCAGTACAGCTCTGCTTAAAGAATTTGCTCCTATGTGTCCGTCTCCAGATACCCGTTTTGATAAATATTCTAGAGTTACTTCAGCACCTTCTGATATTAAACTCGCATACACCGCTGTTCTCCCTTCTCAAAATCATATGGTACAGGATCAATCAGTCCGAAAGAAGAAGACTCAAAGAACTTTTAGAGACCAACAACATGATACCATGAGAGTTGGTTGTGTTTCCCTCTGCCCATCTCCGGAGTCCTCTAGGTTTTCAAGTCATGTTAACTCCTCTGATCTTCCTTTGGACATGGATTCTGATTCTGAATTCGATCCTGTGCATGACAATACTCCTTTCCTCGACAACCATTTGATATCAGACCATGCTCTTCCTAGTCATACGTTCTCCCAAGAATTACCAGTAAAAACTACTTTGCTGAAAAAGGAAAATTCTTCAGCTACTCTTCTTAACACTATGCAAATTCCTTTAGGGACAGAGAGATGCTTGAAGGGATTAACCTTTGTGATCGTGGGATACTTGGAGTCCATAGAAAAGGAGGAAGCCAAGTTGTTAATTGAGAGTTATGGAGGCAAGGTTTCCGAGAAGATATGCAGTAAAATCGATGATCTCATTATGGGTCGTTTCAGTGGAAAAACCAAGCAAGAGAAGGCAAAGAGTCTTGGGGTCAAGGTTATTAAGGAAGATGGCTTGTTTAAGTTGATTGACATTATGCTTTCCAAGGAAAGGTTTTTTGAGCAAATTACCTCAGGAAACAATATTCCAAATACCTTCTAGAGTTTTCAAAGTTTTAAGTTCTTGAAGATATCGGACAGGCTCAGCCAAGTTTTTAGAAGTTTTCCAAGTTCTCCTGGTGTTTCGAGTTTCGAGTCTTTTGGAAGCTTTCTTGTATTTCTGAAGGAAGTCCACCCATAAAGAGGGGGGTACTGTGACGATCCTGGCTAGTTTGTACCTTTTGTGACTTACCTCTGCCAGCTGCTCCATGGATCTGTGTTTGTGATTCTCCTGGGACATCTGCTCTGGCTGAATCATGCTGGCTGTAACATCTCAGTGTGTGCAGACTGCTCTCCCCCCACACTGATTAAACACCTGGACTCTGCTCTGTCTGTGAGCATTGCTAGTCTTAATTGGAGTCACAGGTGTGGTCCTGATTCTCAAGGGCTGCAGAGATGATTTCTCCCTCTGCATGTTGTGCCTTGCTCCACTCAGAATGCCACTGCCAGACCACCTGTCTGTATCCACCAATCGCTGCCAGACTCTAGGTATATAGATCCTCCTCTAATAGCACTCAGTGCTTGAACATCTCGTTACATCCCGTGGTGTACAACTTGTGCTATAGCTGTACCTCTGAGTACCAGTATGTCCCAGGCTCCTGCTGGTTCCTAGACCAGTGCTATCTGTAAGCCTGCTGCGTTCAGCTATCCACGCTACCAGTTTCTCACCCACGGCTCCCAGGCCGCACCAGGTAGCTTCCACGCTACCATCTCTTGCCTACGGCTCCCAGGCCGCTCCAAGTAGCTTCCACACTACCAGCTTCTCCACATGGCTCCCAGGCCGCACCAAGTAGCTTCCACGCTACCATCTCTCACCTACGGCTCCCAGGCCGCTCCAAGTAGCTTCCATGCTACCAGCTTCTCCACACGGCTCCCAGGCCGCACCAAGTAGCTTCCATGCTACCATCTCTCACCAATGGCTCCCAAGCCGCTCCAGGTAGCCACCCAGCTACCAGCGTCTACCCAGGCTTTCCAGCTGCTCCACGTAGCCACCCAGCTACCAACGTCTACCCACGGCCTCCCAAGCCACAACAAGTAGCTTCTACGCTACCATCCATCTGCAAGCCCATCTACTAGTACCTCGACCAGCTCAGTCAGCCTACCTGCCGGTCCCAGTCCGGTCCCTCCAAGTTCCTTCTGGTCTCATTCCAACGTCTCCAGTTTCCAGTTCCAGTCACTCATCACCAAAGGCAGTTCTCACTGCTACCCACTTCTTATAATAAAAGAGCTATTCATGTTAACCATGGTTCCAGTCCAGCCGGCCTCCAGTGATTCCAGTTCATCACCTGATACAGGTAACTGCGGTCGGTAGGTGGTGTGAAGTCGACTATTGATATCCATCAGTTTACACATATTTTGAAAAACATCACCTATGAAATGGGTACCCCTGTCACTCTCAATAATTTTAGGGATACCATATCTGCATAAAAATTCCTGTACTATATTCTTGGCAGTAAACGCAGCAGTATTAGTGGCCGCTGGGTAGGCCTCGACCCAGTTAGAAAATACATCAGTACACACTAATACATACTTGAGATTCCTGCAGGGTGGTAATTGGATGAAATCAATTTGTATTACCTGGAAAGGTCCATCAGTCGGTGGAATGTGGGATGGTTCGGTAGGGATCGCTTTCCCTATGTTCTTCCTCTCACCAATTTGCACATACCTTGCTTTGCCAGATGAGTCAGACGGTGTGCTGCCTCAGCCAGACTGGGGTAATATGCTTTGGGGGCTACTGGCTTACCTTGTCCATCCCTCCAGAGCCCGGAGGACTCTTGCCCACATCCCTTGGCCTTCCAGATGGACTTTTCCTGGATTGAACACAAATTTTGCATCTCAATTAGTTTCAGCATATCAATTGTTTGGAAAGACATAATTTGTTCTGTTGGTAAAACCATTTTTAACCCTGCTGCCCATTTTGCAGCTTCATCGGCTCTGTTGTTGCATAGTGACACCGGGTCACTCTCACATGTATGGGCTTTGCACTTAATTACTGCCACCGTTTTGGGCAGTTGGATATTTTTAAAAGATGTTTTATGTGTCTAGAATGTGTAACTGGTGTGCCTGCTGTGTTCATAAAATTTCTCAGACGCCATAGAGCTCCAAAATCGTGCACGACTCCGAACGCGTTCCTAGAGTCAGTGTAAATGTTAGCAGATTTGCCTGCTGCCAATTCACACTCTCTTCTTAGTGCTACTAACTCTGCCACCTGGGCTGAGTGAGGAGGACCAAGAGGTTCAGCTTCTATGATGTCTGTGTCATTTACAACAGCATAACCTGAACATAACTCACCTGTGTCTGTTTGTCTATGACAACTCCCGTCCGTGTAAAATGTCACATCCACATTCTGTAAAGGTGTGTCACGTATGTCAGGTCTAGCAGTAAAGGTCTGATTCAGATATTCCATACAATCGTGTGTATCATTATGTCCGCTGAACTCACTTCCCGCCAGCAACCCGTCTCCTTCCACCCTTTGTACATCATGTTGTACATATGGTAAATACGCTGCTGGATTCAGCGTATTGCATCGTTTAACAGTGATGTTTGCAGGTGCAATTAGAGCTAGTTCCCATTTGGTAGTCCTAGCTGAAGAGACATGTCTGGTTTGGGCAGAGTTCAGCAGAGCAGATACAGCGTGGGGAGTGTAGACAATCATATCATGGCCCAATACTACGTCCTCACTTTTACTCACCAATAGAGCTGTCGCTGCTGCACTTCTTAAACACATTGGCAGTGATCTTGCTACAGTGTCCAATTGGGCACTGTAGTATGCTACGGGCCTACTGGCATCACCATGTTTTTTGTGTGAGGACACCTGCAGCACAACCATCGGCTTCCGTACAATACAAATCAAAGGGTTTTTCATAATCAGGTATTCCCAATGCAGGTGCTTTTGTCAGACTATCCTTAAGATTAAGGAAAGCCTGCTCTGATCCTCTGTGTGTATGACATGGTCGGGCTTTGAGGAAGAGACTAAGGGCCTGATTCAGACCCACTCGCGAGCGGCTGTCTGCTCGCAAGTGGGTTGATGGTGTGCACTGCGCATGTGCACGACGGAGGGAGCACGACGCGACTAGTGATGTCAGTGGGAGTGATTTTGGCTCTGATAGAGCCAAAATCACTCCGGGCCTTGCGGTTGAGAAACTCAACCGCAGGCTTCGGTGCGCAGTGGCGATGGTCGCGATGGTCAAGACCATCGCGACCATCAACCTGCACGCTCGTATATGCTGTGGGTGGTGACCCACAGCTATACGGGCGTCCAGGAGGACGCTCCATAATTATGGAGCTGGGTCATGATTCAGAGCGAGCGCTCTGGTCAGAGCATCCGGCTCTGAATGAGGGCCTAAGGCCCTCATTCAGAGCCGTTCGTTAGCAGCAGTACGCTCGTTGCGTTCCGATGTTGTGAAACCGCGCATGCGCCGGGTAACACTGCGCATGTGCGCATGGCAGATTGCAAGCTTTTTTTGACTCGTTTGTCAAATTGCGAACAGGAAGTGACATGTGAAATGTGATTGACAGAACAGGACGTTTTTGGGCGTTGACGGGGGTGGAGATGGGAAAACGCAGGCGTGGCGAGGCGTTTTTGGGGCGTACATAAATTAGCTCATGCGAACGTCAAATGTGTTCGTACCAAGTCATACGTCACTGGCTGATCCTCTTTCCGTTCAAACTGCTCGCACAGCTTGGGGTGTGGATTACTCGACCACAATGTCGATGGTCTTGTCCTCCAGTCCGGGCCTCCTCGATGTTTCATCGATTTATCACGGCTTGTCAGAAAAACAATCAACTTTGAATAGAAAACCAGCTTGTAATGTGTTTTCAAAAGAGTTTTTTTGGTTAGCACAAAACTGTACGCAGGTGAAAATCTCAGCTGCTAATTTCAGGATTACACAATCAATTAGCGTACAATATTAGGAATGTTACTTACAATTTTTTTTTTGTTTTGTGATATTGTAACAATATTGTCATCATGTTTGTGTGTATTTTAACATTTTGCTTTGGCCTGGAGAATTTGCATCCTTTTTTTAATTTCAAAGTGTTCCTTAAAGAAACCTTTTCTTTTTTAACCCTTTGTTTGTTTGTTTTTTATTTTGTTTTTGGCTTGTGGGCCAGGATTAACTCTAAACCATTTTTCAAATAATGTCACAATACAATTGAGAACATTTGTAATTTTTTTTATTTCATCAACACATTTTTTAATATTTCATGTGCATTTGGCAATTAAAGTTTTTGGTCATTGTTAGCCAATAATAAATGAAAGAATTAGCCAAAAAATATTGCCAGTTTTGGCAAAATTAAAAAAACACATTAAAAACAATTCACAAGAAAGGAGAGGGAAGTTTTGGCCCTAAAGGAATATGGGGCAAGCACAGAAGGAGTGTGGGAAAAGTAGCCAGTGCTGTCATCGCTTTTTTCCCCGTTTGGCTGGGGTAGGGTGTGCGCCAGACCAGGTCCGGGATGTCCTCTGGCTGGCCTGTCCAGAGGCAGATGTTGTGGCCTCTGGACTAGGCACAGGGCTAGGCACATTTGGAGGAATGGCTGTTGTTGTGCCAGAGGTGGAGGATCCTGATGTTCCAGCAGGAAGGGAGGTCGGCTCCACCATGTGCTGGCGAACGAGCTGCTCCAGGGCATTGGCTATTCTGATGTTGGCCATGGTATTTTCAGCCAGGGCCTGACCAATGGTCATGTTGGCCGCAGCATTTTGCTCCAGGGCCTCAGCCACCCGTAGCAGACTGGTGTCCATCCTCTGCAGAATCTCCGTATGGTAATCCGATTTAAAATTGAGTTCTGTGAGGAGTGCCACTGCCTGCGAGGGGGATTGCCCTGGACTGGCTTCTGCAGGGTCCTCAGCCGGATGTACTGGTTCCTCCTGTGCAGAGCCAGCAGAAATTCTGCGGCCAAGGCTCCCCTCTGGAGCAGACTCATCCGCCTGTGTCTCTGTGAGAAAAAAGAGAAAAGAGTCACATTAGAATCTACATATTGTCACAAAAACATTTCAGAGTTGGTTACATCACAACATTTACCTGGGACAACATGAGGAGCCGCAAAGTCTGGCATGTCCGTATCCATGTTGGACACGCCAAACACCTCCACATCCTGCACACACCCCTGTGCCAGCTCTTCCAAATCAGTCAGCTCCAATGACACAGGGGTGGGACCCCCACCTGTCCCCCTTGCATGCCTAGCCCTGTCAGCCAGTTTTTGCTTCAGCCGATATTTGAAGTCTTGCCATCTGTGTGTGAAAAAGTTGGCATTATTCCTGCATTATTTGGCCCTGTATCCACTTTTTCTTTAAATCTTTTTTTAACTTACCGGCGTTTGACATCCCGGGCTAGACGGACCACCTCACCCACCCTATTGACAGCACTGACTATCTCCTCCCACATTCTCCACTTCTGGCTTACACCCATATTCCTGTCTGCCTGTGGCAAGATGTCCACACACTTCTGAACCAAAACCTCCATCTCCTTTCTTGTGAATTGTGGCTGCCTTTTCTTTTTGGCAGCTTTGGCCGGAATACTGGGCCCAGCAGCCTCTTCCATGTAATCCTCAACACCTATTTACATTAAATTAATTAAAATTTAGATGTCAAACTTTCACTATATTCTGGTTCTAAATAATCCTTGAATAGAAAAGAGAGAAATACTTACCGGCCGCCTCTTGGCCATTGTTTGACTGGTCTGTAGCCATTTTGCTTGTAAAAACTTGAACTACACCAGACCGTTTGTGTTTTTCCGTGACGTATTTATACATGCGTCCTTATTATTCGACCGCATCATTGATTGTGCGTTCCTATGATCCGTCCTTAATTTGAGCGGGAAACAAAACACTATTTATGGCTATTTGCGACTCGAGTCGAGGTGGCGGGTGTTGATTGTTGGAGGTTTCGTGTGTAGGAGTGTATTGTTGGAGGGATTAGTGTTTGGAGGCGGTTTTTTGGAGTTGTTTGGAGGCGCTTTATTTTTAAAATTTTCCGTTCGCATTTTTTTGTGTGGTTATTTTTTTGGTGGTTTATTTTTGGAGTAAGTTTATTCCCGTCATCCTTGTTTAAATTATGGATCTACAAAATAGATGTTTTTTTTCTTAAAATATTATGTATGTTTTCTTGTAGTTTTTTTGGGCTGGGCCCCAACGAAGTTTTTGGACTGTGACTTATTTATCGTATATTGGTAAGTTTTGATTATAACTGGATTTTAAAATGTTCATGTATTGTTCTTCGCATATTTAGCGCACTATTGCTTCCTTCTTCCCCCTTGTAAAAATGTGAACTATTTAGCGCACTATTGTTTCCTTCTTCCCCCTTGTAAAAATGCGAACTATTTAGCGCACTATTGGTTCCTTCTTCCCCCTTGTAAAAATGCAAACTATTTAGCGCACTATTGTTTCCTTCTTCCCCCTTGTAAAAATGTGAACTATTTACCGCACTATTGTTTCCTTCTTCCCCCTTGTAAAAATGTGAACTATTTAGCGCACTATTGTTTCCTTCTTCCCCCTTGTAAAAATGCAAACTATTTAGCGTTCAAATTTTTTTGGGGTATTTTTGTTTGCAGATTTTGTTAGTTCTTTCAATGTAGGTTTACAATTTTTCTAAATGTGTGCCCCCCCCCTATATTTTTGCCCATTTTCTAAATTCTGAAGATTACAAAATGACCACCCAAACTTCAAAACTAATTTTTTTTTGTTGAAATGTAGGTTGTTGCAATCATGACAATACCCCGGCATGTAAGCATCTTTGGATTTTAACGTAAAGATAAGTATTTTTTTTTCATTTTAATTTCAACATACATTAACTACATTACTTATCATTTCAGGTTGATGTTGGTCGTATTATTTTGGTCATGCTGCCGGAAGCCGACCAACCTCAATCTCGTCCCAGGCGTAGGCATCGTAGGCGTGCAAGGCCCCAGATATATAGAACACATGTCACCCTTTTTGGAATGCCCGATGATGAGGTTTTAAGATGATACCGTCTTCCTCCACAAATCATCATAGACACTCTCTCATTAATAGAGAGTGATCTTGAGCGGCAAATTGACAGTCCTACAGCAATACCACCACTTACGCAATTAATGTCGGTGTTACATTTCTGTGCCTCAGGATCCTTTCAAACCACGGTGGGAATAGTTGCCGGAATCTCCCAATCCTCCTTTTCAAGGATCCTGAGGGCAGTGATGGAGGCCCTTTTCAAGCACCTCCATCATTTTATTAAAATGCCTTTGGATATGGCTTCCCTTAGTGTGGCGAAGGCCAATTTTTACCAAATAGCTGGCTTCCCACACATCATAGGGGTTGTGGATGGTACTCACATACCACTTCAGCCTCCAGCACGGCTGGAGGCAATTTTTAGGAACCGAAAACACTATCACTCACTGAATGTAATGGTGGTATGTGATGCCTCCCTCCAGATCCTGTCCCTGAATGCAAAATTACCCAGGAGTGCACATGACTCATTCGTCATCCGGCAATCAGGGATTTGGCATAAATTAAATAACCTACAAGCAGGTGATGCGTGGCTTCTGGGTAAGTGGAGACCTTTATTAGATACCAATGCAAAGCTTGACACACAGTGATCCTGATTTTGTAACTTCTTTTTCACAGGAGACAGTGGCTACCCTTGCACGCCCTGGCTGCTCACTCCTTATTTGGCTCCCACACCAGGCCCACAAAGTGATTTTAATTCCGCACTTACAGCCACCAGGCAAGTGGTGGAGTGCTGTATCGGCCTTTTAAAAGGCCGATTCAGATGCCTCCACCGCTCTGGTGGCGAGCTCATGTATTTGCCGGATATGGTTTCGAAAATTGTGGTCCTGTGTGGGATATTTCACAACATCGCCATAAGGAGTGGTGTCCCAATGCAGCCAGAGGATGCCTTGCCTGAGGATGGCCCCCCCGAGGTTGGTCGGAGGTCAGTATGTGGGGGGGCCATATGCGATGATGTGGTGGCCAGATTTTTTAGGTAATTATTGTCCCAAATGAAGTTATTTGACACAATGTAGACATGTAATAATTTAATTATAAATTTTAACATTTTTTTTTATCTTTTTGTGTTTTATTCCATAATATTTTTTGGAAAAACGATGACTACTACCTGATCCTAAAAATTGACTTCATGTGGACACATTGGATATAACTTCTGGAACAAATTTTTCATCGCCTCATTTGTGGAATCATGTTGGCATGCTACTTCTTAAAACAGTCCTTGATTGTTGTTTTAATTTTATTTTTTGGGTGTAGGCTGCATTTTTGAGAGTGTTTTCACTGTGTGTATTGATTGTGAAAAATCACTTTGTGTTTCTTATTTGTGAATAATAAATTTTTTGTTAAGTTTAAACAAACATTTCATTTCTAAATTACAAGCAAGTGTAACCTGGTTCAAAAAAGGAAAACTTGCTTAATGGCTAATCCTGTAATGAATAAAATTGTTCAGTATTTTACCATGCTTTGTGGCTAAAAACAAACACCAAAAGGTATTATGGTGAATCAGTATGTTTTCTAATCTAGGCCTAAGCAGGTTTCATTTAATATTTACCTTACCCACCAAATAATTTTAACAACAAATGCTGGTAATTCTACAAACCTATTGGTATTGTTAGGTGTTTAATGTGCCAGTTTACATAATTCAGCTTTCTACAATCTAAGTTACATTACTTTAAAAAACTTGCTGCAATAGTCGACTTATGTAAGGTTAAACAATCTAATATTTACAGAGAAGGAATGAGACTTTAAACCAAAATTTTTTTATTTTTTTTTAAAAACATGAAAAATTCTTTGTAAAATATAAAAATTAGTGGCGCAGGATACCCAACATCTGATCGAGGACCACCAGCATGCCTATAACATGGCCCCTCAGCCTCTGCACACAAGCTGCTAACTCGGTCAGCCTCCTCTGGTCCTCTGTGGGTTAAAAAATTGTGGTGCTTAATAAAATGAAACCTTAATTTTTGTTTCCAAACAACTTCAAAAGCAAATTCGACTTTACAAAAAGTGACAATTTTATTAAAAATTACAAATCAAAGCCAAAAATCTTTGCCAATGTAAATTTTAAAAAATGACTCATAAAAATAAAATTAAAAAAAATGGAGAAGTACGCCCAAAAACTACATTTGTTGGTACCGTAAACAAGAGATACAAGTATGAGTGTTTGGACATGTGTGATATGTGTAAGGGGAAAACATCATAGACATTTTTAAACAAAGATATATATAACAAACATTAGAAATACCTAAAAATTGAAAAATGCACAGGCAAAGGATAACATCCCCCAAAAACCAAAAAAAACCCACAAAAAACCATAGTTTAAAAGGGAAACATACCGTTCACAATGACGCCTGGACCTGTAGCCCCACCATCATCCTCCTCGGAGGTAGGCCAATGCAGGTCGGATGTAGGAGGGGTTATTTCGGAAGGTGGTGAGGGGGTGGAAAAGAGAGAGGGGGGTTGAGGGGAGGTGGAATTTTGAGGGATGGGAATTATCAGAGAGGGAGGGGCATACGGGTCTGGCCAGGCTGGGGTGGAGGGTGAATTAGGGGAAGGTTGGGGAGAGGTTTGGCTGGGAGTTGGGGATAGGGGACGAGGCCGACTTCGTCGCTGGCGATGACGGCGTAGTCTGCGCTCTGCCCCTAAATGATGGATAACAATTTAACTTTTGTTTAATTTTTTTCCTTTAGAAAATCCTAAAAAAAAAAAAAAAACGCGAAACGGAAAACATGCACACGCAGATATGTACTAAATAAAGAAACAGGGCAGAAATGAAAACATGCACACGCAGATATGTACAAAATAAAGAAACAGGGCAAGAACGAAAACATGCACACGCAGATATGTACTAAATAAAGAAACAGGGCAAGAATGAAAACATGCACACGCAGATATGTACTAAATAAAGAAACAGGGCAAGAATGAAAACATGCACATGCAGATATGTACTAAATAAAGAAACAGGGCAAGAATGAAAACATGCACACGCAGATATGTACTAAATAAAGAAACAGGGCAAGAATGAAAACATGCACACGCAGATATGTACTAAATAAAGAAACAGGGCAAGAATGAAAACATGCACACGCAGATAGGGCCGCAAAAAAATTCAGGAAACCAAAAAAAAATAGACTTACTTTCAGCTATACGCTGTCTAAAACATGCCAGCAAGCGTGGCGTGCGGCGTTGCATATCGGACCACCTGCGCTTGAGCTGGCCGATCTGTCGGCGTGAGCTGAAGGAGCGCAGGCGGCGGCGAACTTCCGCATAGGCGGAACGCTTCTCTCTATTGCTGATGGGGGGAGGCTGGCTGGTTATCCGCTGGTCCATAACCTCCATAAGTACCAGAGGCTCCCGCCTGGTGAACGCAGAGGCTCTCATGATGGCAATGGTGTATTTTTTACAAATCAGTTTTAATAAAGACCAGATAATAATTTTGATTGGCTAATGTAGTTGGTAAATTAACAGGAAACATTCTATTGGTTAGTGTATGAGTCATATGTTCTACAGGCTAAAAAATCTAATGTGAGTTATGTGACATGCGTTAGCTAATTTAAATAAAGAAATGAAACAAGTAAAATATGCGTAAGACAAAATACGGAAAACAATAGGATAATTGGATAAAACATGTATTTTGTATAAAGTAAACCATTGTTTAAACCGTACGTATTCTGCAGGAAAAAAAAAACACGGACAAGAGTAAAGTTTATTGAAAATGAAAAAAAAAACGATTTGCAAACATGTGAAGAGCAATTAAGCTAATTGATATATTGATTGGCATGATACGATTGAAGTAGGTATGCAGAATGAACGAGCAGGTAAATGAAATCTGAAAGGCCCACTTCCAGTTTGTACTTGTGCGAGCGTTCCCTGCAAGCAAAATTGGAGATGTACGGTCGCAATTTGGCTCGCTCGTTAGCTAGAGGAGGGGTTGGGAGACTATGGGGCGGAAGATTAGCTGCGTACGAAATTACGAGCAAGCGCTTGAATTTACATTTTTCTGCACGTTCGCCGAATGTGCGAACGGCCACTTGCGTCCGGGTCTGAACCAGGGGTCTAAGTCCTGTAAAGGCAAGGCCAGAATAGAAAAACCTGGGATCCACATTCTACAGTATCCACACATTCCCAAGAAGGTACGAATTTGCTGTTGGTTCTGCGGCAGTGTCATTTTCTGTATGGCCTGGATTCTGTCATTTGTGAGATGTCGCAACCCCTGAGTTAGGCAGTGTCCCAAATACTTTACTCTGGATTGGCACGGCTGTAGTTTGTCCTTAGCAACCTTATGTCCTGTGTGCGAGAGGTGAAGCAACAAAAGTTTAGTATCATTTAAACATGACATAAATGAATCAGAACATTCAAACAGTCGTGCAAGGCCTGGGAGAAGATACTGGGGCTGTTTATGAAACCCTGGGGCAATCGTGTCCATGTGTATTGTACACCCCTATATGTGAAAGCGAAAAGGTACTGACAGTCAGGATGAACGAGCGCCCGCTCTGAATCAGGGCATTATTTTTTTTTTTGGTGCGTCCTCCTGGATGCTCACATAGCTGTGGGTTACCATCGCGACCATCGGGCTTGCAACGAGACCCTGCGGTAGGGTCTCGCTGCTGCAAGCCCTGGATTGATTTTGGCTCTATCAGAGCCAAAATCATTCCCACTGACATCACTAGTGATGCGGTGCGTCCTCCTGGATGCTCACATAGCTGTGGGTTACCACCCACAGCTTATGCGAGCGTCCATGATGATGGTCGCGATGGTCAAGACCATCGCGACCATCGGGCTTGCAACGAGACCCTGCGGTAGGGTCTCGCTGCTGCAAGCCCTGGATTGATTTTGGCTCTATCAGAGCCAAAATCATTCCCACTGACATCACTAGTGATGTCAGTGGGGCCGGACCCAGACGGTAGGTGTTCCCATGGGAACGCCTCCGTCTGGGCAGCCATGCCCCGGCATGCCCACCTAAGGGGGCGTGCTGTCACTCACCATCGACAGCACGCCCCCTTTGGTGCGAGACCCTGAGCAGCCTCCATCGTGCGCATGTGCATTTGGGTACCATCAACCCGCTTGCGAGCATCCTGCGCTCGCGAGCGGGTCTGAATGAGACCCAGAGGTCAATGACAGTGAAATGGGTTGCATTTGGTGGGATCTGCATAAGAATAACAGCTGGATTTGGCGCTACGGGAAATTGTCTTTCTACTACATTATTAACGCCTCTAAGGTACCAGCCTATAGCCCCTCCCACCACTCTTTTTCACCGGGAAGATTATTATTACCAGTTATTTATATAGCGCACACATATTCCGCAGCGCTTTACAGAGAATATTTGGCCATTCACATCAGTCCCTGCCCCCAGTGGAGCTTACACTCTATATTCCTTATCACACACACACATATACACACTAGGGGTAATTTTGCTAGGAGCCAATTAACCTACCAGTATATTTTTGGAGTGTGGGAGGAAACCGGAGTACCCGGAGGAAACCCACGCAAGCACAGGGAGAATATACAAACTCCACACAGTTAGGGCCGTAGTGGGTATCGAACCAACGACCTCAGTGCTGTGAGGCAGTAATGCTAACCATTACACCGTCTGTGCTGCCCCAATGGGACTGTTGGCTACACTAGCTGTACAAACTAAAATTCCCTGTTGTAATAATCGTTCATTTATTGGATAAACGTTTGCCATTAATCCAGTGTCCTGTCCGTCCTTGGTCCAAAGTGAATCTGGAATTTGGGATAACATTTGATCTACCTGAGATGGATTTACATTTACACTGGTAGAGTGATACATTATCCTTTGGGGAGTGGACAACATATCCCTCACCTCGTGCGCAACTCTCTCTGGGATATCTAGAAATACACCATCAGGGGTGCAATATATGACACATCCCATCTTACATAACAAATCTCTTCCCAGTAGGTTAGTAGGAGCCGCAGCAGCCAGAAGGAAAGAATGCCTGGTATGCAACAGCCCGATAGTAACCTCTGTGGATTTTGTTAAAGGATAATGTTGCACTTTACCCTTTACGCCCATTGCTGCTACTGTCTTGTTGGTTACCTGTAAATTAACGGGAGATATTATCACTGACCTGGTCACCCCTGTGTCTACAAGAAAACGATATTTAGTACCTGCTACATCAACCATCATGACTGGCTCTTCCCTAGTACCTCCCGTTAACCTGACTATCTGTAGACTACAGGTATGACCTGACCCCTAGCGTTAGCTCCCACTCTCCAATAAAGCATTAACAGCCACGATTGGAGCTGGTGCCTGTTGGACAGTTGCTGGTCTCTGTGCATATCCCTTATTGGGATATCCAGGTTTTCCCTGATTTGGGGGTCCTACCCTTTTTACTGTACAGTTTCTACTTACATGTCCTGGCTGGTTACAATTAAAACACGTTCGTGGATTGAATGAAGAAAAGGGTTGTTGTGCGAGTTGTGCAGGAGGAAGAGGTGGTGGGTATGGGTAAGGATATTGAGGGAAAGGATATGATTGGGGATATGTAGTTTGTGGATAGTATGGGACTTGTGGTTGTGCAGGGTAAGTGGGATAGGGTTGTGTTTGTTAGGGTTGTGTTTCCAGTGGTGTGGAACTAGTGAGGGCATGTAACTGTTCAGGTGCAGGTGTGTGTGATGTTACCGTCATTCCTTCCAGAGCTTGAATACTGACAGCCATTAGTTTCTCGCTAATGTAGTCTACTATCTGTAGACTACAGGTATGACCTGACCCCTAGCGTTGGCTCCCACTCTCCAATAAAGCATTAACGGCCACGATTGGAGCTGGTGCCTGTTGGACAGTTGCTGGTCTCTGTGCATATCCCTTATTGAGATATCCAGGTTTTCCCTGATTTGGGGGTCCTACCCTTTTTACTGTACAGTTTCTACTTACATGTCCTGGCTGGTTACAATTAAAACACGTTCGTGGATTGAATGAAGAAAAGGGTTGTTGTGCGAGTTGTGCAGGAGGAAGAGGTGGTGGGTATGGGTAATGATATTGAGGGAAAGGATATGATTGGGGAAATGTAGTTTGTGGATAGTATGCGACTTGTGGTTGTGCAGGGTAAGTGGGATAGGGTTGTGTTTGTTAGGGTTGTGTTTGCAGTGGTATGGAACTAGTGAGGGCATGTAACTGTTCAGGTGCAGGTGTGTGTGTGATGTTACCGTCATTCCTTCCAGAGCTTGAATACTGACAGCCATTAGTTTCTCGCTCTGGGTCTCTCTCTTCTTTGAGATGTTTTTATCATGTTCTACGGCAGATTCTATGAGGGTATCTATTGTGACTCCCCTACAGCCAGGCTGTGAGGTCTGAACACGGGTTTTCAGGTTCTCTTTAAGGCCATCCATGAGTATGGTGACAATCATTCCCCTGTGGTGAATGCTATCTTTAACATCCTCTAACCCAGTGTACTGGGTGATAGCCTGCAGAGCCCGGTCGCAATAATCTTCTGCAGATTCACTCTCCTTTTGCTTTATGGTGAAAATTTTGTTCCAGTTAACTACTACTGGAAAATATATACCCAATTGAGTTATAATGCGGGAAATATTACCTTGGTTTACTTGGTCTGTTAAAGGAACGTCACCGTCCAATACACAATCTGTGATAAATTTTGTCACGTTGATATTGCGTGGTAGACAGGCCCTTAAGCACAAACCAACCAATCTTTGACATTTGGCTAATTCCTTTTTGGGATTGGGGAAATCATTTATGATGGAATTTAGCTCTGCTCTTGTCCAAGGACAATGCATTACTACTTCCCTTGTAGGTACAACTCCGTTCGCATCCGCATTCCCATTCGGAACAGTGATTGTCCGAATGGTATGCAGACTGGCTGCAGTGCTACCTTTGACCTTATTACCTGGCTGGGGGTTTAATCTGTTGCTGCAATGTATAGTATTAACAACTTCCTGTATGGGCGCAGAGGAGTTTATCACTTCCCGTGCTGTTAAAGATGGAGATGGTGGCACCACTTGAGCTTATCGTGGTGTCGCATCTAACATGTGCTCAGCATGGGAAACGGCAGCCATAACAATTGGCTCATTATATACATCATAAACATTTTCTTTATGGTTACTTAAGAGAGGGTACAAGTTGAAAGTTAAATTTTTATGAGTTTTTTTCATGACTGTATCTGCACCTCCATCCACATAAGGTGGTGGTGGTGCACGTGAACTACTGGCAATACCTTCCGCAACACTACCTTGTCGCACGTGCGTGCCATTTTGCGGCTCGCACGCATTGCAATCCAGCGCCGCGGGTGTATTTGCTGGCAATGCACTCGCAACGCTAGTTTGTGTCGCGTGCACATTTTTAAGCCACGCATCCCCTTCATGCTGCCACAATTTTAAACATTCGCAATATTTTACTTTTTTCTCTCGAGAACGCATCAGACTGATGTGATCCCAGACATTATCCAATACATCTTTATCAAAACTACCAATTCTGGGAAACGGTCTAACACTCTTCATCGTTATTTTAAACCATACGTCACAATACCTTATTGCATAAGTACCGTACTTAGTATGCATAATATGATGGGCCGATCCAAGCGGCGCTTCCATTAGCAGCACATCGTTGTCTAACATTTCTATTGTTTGCGTGGCTCCCATCTTGAGACAACTCCTACGTTTTTCAATAAAAATTTTAACTGGTGAAAGACAATTAAGATACTTTCCGTTACCTGCGGATGCCTTTGAAAAAGGGTGTATCCGCAAACCCTATGGAGGACTTCTAGATGCTTCCACTAACCTACTGAAGTAAAGGCCGCTTCCGCTCAGCAATCCCTTTTTGACTACCTTTCAACTGCTAGGGGGCAGCAAAGTACCCTTTGTGTTCCAGTTGATTTCGTCCACCCTCCCACCAGCTCACAATCATAATCTAACCAAAATTATGCGGTTCAATCATAGTGTTCATATAAGCCTAACAGATCACACACATTGATTACTGAACGCTATAATCACGCTGGGGGCCGAACCCTAACAAAAATAACAAACCATACACCTGCTCTGTGTAAAGTAAACGGTATGCTGCTACCGAGTCACTAGGCCAACTCCTGTGCCTAGCACTTAAGGGTCCTACGATACCCTTAACATTTAGGTCCCGTGTTACACCATAAACAAATACTCACTGATACACACTTTTTTCCTGCGCAGAAAAATACACGTTAACCCAGATATTAGCAACAATTGATAATGTAAACTCAACGGCTTTGTTTAAACACGTGGCAGCACAACCGCTATTGTGCGACTAGTCGCATACACAATGATGTGACCACCACACAACCGTATGACGTACCCTTAGCTGTGTATGCAAAAGTGTGTCCCTATTGCGTGCAAAAATGCGACTTAGCCGCGTGCGAAAATACTGCGACACCCCTTTTAAACGCAAAATACTATCAACAAAGGAAAACAAACTTCTTCCTCTCTTGTCCCTGGATTCTAGTCAGCGTTTCTTGGTCACACGATAACGGGTAGCAATCTCTCAGCATCAAATGGTTGCAGGTAAGACTGCTTGTGGCCACTATCCACCCTTTGCTGAGATATAGATATCCGTGTATATATCGTGTGATTAGGTACGTGACTTCACTATGAGCCCCAACTAAGGATACTGGATTTCAACCTCTATACGCACCTACCTATACCTTCTAAACCCTGCCTATAAACCTCTTAAATTGACGCTATTTGCGTACACAGTCATACAGTAAAATAAAGACTTTAGACCTTGAACATGTGTTCCAAAGCACAAAGTATTATTCAAGTAAAGTACAGTCAGTTACACGCTGTGATCTAAGTACAATTTAGCGCAAAGAATTATACAGACCCAAGATACAGTCATACATACGCAAGCGCTCTGGGACCAGATTCCGGCATCAGCAAGAGACCTCCGTCAATCAGCAGAATAGACTAGCAACCCAGGGTCAGAGCACACATATTTATACCCCCCCAGAAATAGACAATGCAATAGAGGAGTTTGTTGCTGATCCCATTGGTTCCCAGTGCGGGTGCATTTGTTAGAGGGCATTTAACAGGTTGATTCAAATGGCCACAGTCCAGCCTCCAACAGCTGGTTGCCTTCGTTTTCCCACCTCATGCAAATCTAGACTGTTGGTTTTACAAAGTACATTTTGGTTCTTTATGTCTTTACGGTCCATAAGTTGCGAACGCATGTTCCGATCTTCACACCGATGATACCGGAAAGATGTGGATAAAGTGCGGATCAGTATAATATCAAACACGGCTTACTTATCATGTATTAAACCTTAGATACCAAAATAGTCTTTATTTCACAGCATATGTAATAAATGAATAAAACTTGGATCTTTTACTTTATAGCTATGGAACCTTTTGTGTAAGTGTGCATTATGGAAGTATTAGGGATATGGGAAAAGACGCTAGTTAGGTTTATCTGATTTGGGACAGATGTGCACGCATGCAGCTAATAAACAGCGTTCACATGCAGGTTATTGTGCATTCGCTACTGAGCGTCATGTTAGCAGCGCAACTGTACGTAATGTGCGGTGTTTATGCATGAGATTCCTTCTATGATGGACTTAACATATATATATATATATATACATACACATATCTCATTCCTTACTAACAGTTCAAACTGCAATGCAAATGTGTTATGGACAGTGAGCTTCACTTCTCAAACAAGGTGGAGACCCCCAGCTGTGAAGCTGGGGCCATCCTGTCTGAGAGTGAAACTAAAACCTGTTTAGGAGTCAGACAAATTCAATTGTGTAGATCAATGTCTGGGTTATATTACAATTGCCACAACTATACTTGTCTATATACAGGGATTCCCAATTTGTATGTA
Organism: Taudactylus pleione; assembly: GCA_031769625.1. NCBI lineage: Eukaryota > Metazoa > Chordata > Amphibia > Anura > Myobatrachidae > Taudactylus > Taudactylus pleione. Next base: position 1,300,782 of record JAUIMM010001084.1, read on the forward strand.
AAACACTCACAGTATTCTGGTGTATTGTCTATTCTATTTACTTTTCTCAGGAGGCTGTTTTTCTAGTTGTTTTTGGTATTTCTCTATGCAGGGTTGTCCCCAGAATGGCACAGAAACAGACAAATCTCAGGTGCACAACTCTAAATAATTAATAATATATATAAATGCAATAAAATTTTGCAATCAATAGAGGTTTTTAGCATAATCATGGCCAAGGTTATGGGCCTACCCACCACATCCAGGTAACCTCTTTCGGGTAGGTCCCTAACATACTAGGGTTCAAATCCAGAGCGCAGGACCCCCCAAAACCGGCCCAGCCAAGCCGCCCCAGGGCACCACCATAGTAAGAAAAGTGCAGTGTAAAGAGATAGTTAGGAGCAGCTGCAGCTGCATATAAAGAATGAAAATAAAAAAGTGAAGTACATATATATTAAACACACACAGTGAAGGGTTAAAATGTGTTATAAAGGAAAATGTGTTATAATGTGGTGCCCTGAGACAGATTAACCAACGCAATCCAGGGGGACCCACACCCCAAAAATGAACCAAAGTTGCACTACAGTATATAACTTATAGGACTTATCTAGAATTGTGCCTAATACAGTATGAATATACATTACTGTACTCCATGCTTTTAAATCTTTACACTGCACTTTTCTTACTATGGTGGTGCCCTGGGGTGGCTTGGCTGGGCCGGTTTTGGGGGGTCCTGCGCTCTGACAGTTCCCACATGGGTGAGTCACACCAAGTGGGAACTGTCAGTAGCCGCAGCCAATCAGCGGCCGCTCTACAGTCAGCGCAGCTGCTGATTGGCTGATGGGGCTGCAAAGCCCCGTTCAGTCCCGGCAGCTGGCATTCGGGAGCTATGAGTATGTGTGGCAACACACATACTGATAGCTGTTGCGTGGGTCATGTATATTTGTTTTTTTGTTTTGCCAAGTACCTGGATTACTGCGGAGACCAGCACCAGGATATAGGTGAGTATGAATTTTTCTTTGCAGAGCCATGTATTCAGGATATTCTACTGGAGAAGGGACAGATACATCTGGTATAGGTAAGTATGTGTGAATGGGTAGGTGTGTGTAATAAAGTTATACTGTCACGGTGTGTGTGTTTTGTCTTTTTTTAACTATTTATTTTACAGTGAAGTTACTGGTGCCGCATATCTGCTGGCACTTGTTGTTCCACAAGTGCAAAATGGCAGGCATGCTGGCACTTGTAGTTCCACCTTAAAACACAACAGTTTTACATTATTTGGCCCCCCCCATTACTTCCATTCCCACCAAGCAAGGGGTATGGGGAAGAACCCCGGGCTTCAGCGTAAGCCTGTGGTGCTCGGGAGGGGGGGCCCTACTTTGGGGGGTCCCCGACTCCCCCGAGATCACCGGCTTGCGCTGACCGATTTGGAGTGCTAATGCTTTGGACCTGGAACCCAGTGACTGGGTCTCCGTGCTGTGGCATTACACCCCGGTCGGTTGGGTCTGTGCTGGTCTTAAATATAGGGGGATCCCCACATTTTTTTTTAACCCTATATTTAAAACCAGAACTGGTCCCTGCAGCCTTGGGTTGCTTTCTAAAATACGGTGGAAGCCTACACTTTTTGTTCCCCATATTTTTTAGAAACCACCATTAGTTGGCAAGCCTGGGGCTGGTTTGGCTTTTGGGGGGGGGGGACCTTATGGCATTTTTAAAAAAATGTTTACTTCTTTTTTTTACAGGTACAACACAATGGGAATTTTCGGGAAATATTCTAGGGACCCCCCTAAAGATGTGTAGACATGGGGGCTCACTATGGGTACCCCCATTTTTAACTCCTGAAAGAAGTCGGGGTTTCAAATAGCCGTGGCAGGTGCATTTTTGCAGAATTTTTAAAAAATGCGCTTTGGGACTTAAAAATATGCTAGTACCCATTTTCATGTACCTCAAATTTGATGGGACCATTTTTAAAAACGAAAAAAAAAAAGCTAAATGCTCTTCTGCATCACTTCTTCAAAGTCGGGAAAAAAAAACACCTGCCGCAGCTATTTAAAAACCCGACTTTCTTTTGCAGCCAAAAAGGGGGTGCCCATAGTGATCATGTCTGGACATCTTTAAGGGGGTCCTAGGATTATTTCCCGAAAATTCCAGTTTTTTTTTAACGCCGATCCAAGTATCGCCGGGTCCCGTTTTCGCCTACTTTCAAATTGAATAGGGGGATACGCGGGCACGCGCGTGATACTTTAACGCCTACAAAACCGGTAAAGGAAGTGTTAAGTCTGGGCCGTGTTAAATTATCGCGGCTCGGCTCAAATTGAATACAGGCCTATAATGGAGATAAAGTGAACAGAGTTATAGTACTAGCCAACCAGCTCCTAACTGTCATTTTTCAACCACAGCCTGTGACATGGCAGTTAGGAGCTGATTGGCTGGAACTTTATCTCCGTTCACTTTATATCTATTCAAGGCTTAGTAAATAGACATCTATGAGACAGAGATGGCTGTCCAGCACCCTAGTGTAGACAAAATGATAATGTGAATGCAATGCCGTCACGGTGACATAGTCTGCCCGAGCTCAGCTGGAGCTGTGTATACTGAAATTAGCATATCACAGCCAGGACGCCCTTCTCTAACATGCATATAGGTAGAACCACCGTGCCGACGCCACCTCAAATCCGACGCCCAAGGCATGTGCCCCCCTGGCCCTCCCCCAGTTGCGGCCCTGCTGAAGCCTACATTGTCAATAAATCCTGTGCTTTCTTACAGCAGCCACAGTTGATCACTAGAGCGAGCTTCAGTAAGCTTGGGGAAGGGAAATCTTGTCTGCAGTCGTATTGCTACTTTAATGGGGATATAAAAAGATGCCCCTGATGGGTAATCACTGCAAGAGACCTGGTAGGAGGGCAGTAAACGCCCCTAGCACGGTCACTGAAGGAGTAAAGAATAGAATGAACCATTCAGCCAGGGGCGTTTCTAGAGAGTTTCTAGAGAACCTGTGTGCAGTCTCCGACGCAGGCCCCCTCCTCTCTGCCCGGCAGCCGGCAGCGTAGTGAGCTGTGTGCAGCCAGCACCGGAGTTATAGGCTCTGGGCACTAGAGTATGCCCAGAGTCTATAGTGTATGCACAGGTCACCGGGAAAATGGCCACATCGGCCATTTTCCCTGTACTGCGCATGTGCAAACGACGGGAAAATGGCCACCGCGACCATTTTCCAGTCGTTTTACAGCGCTGGAGCTCCGTGCTGACGTGGGACTCCGGAGAGGTAAGTAATTCTATGGGTGCAGGGTGTGCGGGGCCCCCCTGGACCCAGGGGCCCGTGTTCCCCGCACACCCTGCACCCATTATAGATACGCCCCTGCATTCAGCACATCTTGCCCTTTAGGTTGTCCAGCAATGGAGCACTGACGGAAGACATTGACCTCTCCCAGGAGAGTGAATGGTCATCACAGGCATCAGTCCCTCAGCCACCTGAATTTTGTTAAGTCTGTGACTTATACTTCAATTAGGGTTCCTTAATGGTACTCGCGCACCAAGGGTGTAATGTGGCCCTTAAACTGTGCATTCTAATATAAAATACAATGGAACAATACATGATAAAAGAACATACATTGCAAGCCGTCATTCAGGATATTAGTCCAAGCTGTTGGGCAATGATTCACTCAATGTTACCCTGCTTTCTGTGAGAGGGTGGATCTATGGAGATCTGCAGAAGGAGTAGGGCTTCTTTATTGCAAGGTAGATGGTTCCGAGCAAAGCAATAAAAAGAGACTACTAATACAAAACATTGCAGAACATGGACAAGGTTTATAAACCTTGCTGCATCAGCAGTCATAGAGCCTGGTTTATCAAGGATCACTATTGCTAAGGCGTGCGCAGACAGTGGATTGTTGCATGCTGCGCAGGCGTATGAATCACAGTACACTTGCGCAAAAGCACCACTGCAATCGCACTGCGATCACACAGACCACGGAGAGCCATCGCAGAGTGAGAGATAGGCAGTGATCATTTGGGGGTGGTTACAGGGGAGTGGTCAGAGAAATGCAGGCGTGTCTGTCCGTTTGAACGTCGTTGCATGGGCATGCATAAATTAGCCAATGCGATTGCATATGCAGCTTGAGTACTTACTGCGTGCAAGGAAGTTAGCAATTTCTAAGTAAGGTCAGGACTGCTATAATTCTTCGTGAGGGGCCGATGGTACTTGAAGTTACCGATATTTATGGAGGTTTGCAAGATATTACTGTTGTAAAATAGCGGTAGTGGGCGTCTCTATGTAGTTGGAGGGTGTAATTGTCCTTGTACTGCCATATTGGTGGTTCCTGGGGTGCATCCAGTTGAGTTAGCTCTCAATTTAGAAATATATCAATGTATGTGCTACTTTCATGTAGCATAAAAAAATGCATAAATGTATGACCCAAAGTGGGTGCTATTATTATGTAGCGTTAGGACCACCAAAAGTAGAGAAGCCTTGACGTGGCCGGTGGCTTAACCATATGTTTGCAAATATATGTCCTGAGATCTCTGCAATTACTATTATTATATCAGCGGCAAATCTCTGTACTGGCCTATGTGCAGAGTGCTGGGGAATTGTTTGTCTGTTTGTTTCTAGTCTAAAAGGAAGTGGCAAACATACAGGGGTGACACAGATGGGAGAGACAGTGAGCCAAGAGCATGGAGTAGTGGGTTAGGATAAGAGCTAGAACGCTTTGATAAAGAAGTTGGTCTTGAGAGCCTGTTTGAAGTTTTGTTGAGAGGTGGAGAGTCTGAGAGGGAGAGGGAGAGAGTTCCAGTGGTACAGAGCAGCACGGGCAAAGTCTTTGAGGCGGGAGTGGGAAGAAGTAATCAGTCACGAGGAGAGGCAGGAATTATTAGTGGAGCGAAGTGGCTGGGTGGGAGTGTGAAGGGAGATGAGGTCAGAGATGTAGATAGGAGAGGATTGGGTAAGAAGTTTGTAAGGGAGTGTGAGGAGTTTCAGTTTGGTTCTAACGAGGAAGGGGAGCCGATGAAGGGCTTGTTGGATAGGTTAGGCAGACATTGTGTGTTGGAGAGGAAGATGAGCCAGGCAGCAGCATTGAGGAGTGGAGAGAGGTGGGAAACAGGGAGGTCAGATAAGAGGATGTTACAGTAGTCCAGTCTACAAATGACTAGTGTGTGGGTAAGAGTCTTAGTAGCCTCCAGGTTAAGACAGTGTCTAATCCTGGAGATATTTCTGAGATGGAAATGGCAGGACTGAGGGAGGTACTGAATATATGGTTTTGAAGCGGAGGGAGGAGTAAAAGATAACAAAATTGCAGGTTAGAAGAGATGATGGTGCTGTCTATAGATAATGAAATTGAGGAAGAGAGGTAGGAAGACAGCCAGAAGATGCCAGTATCATGCAGACTGAGGGAGTGAAGAATTTGCAGGAGGAGGGGGTGGTCCACAGTCTCAAAAGCAGCAGAGAGGTCAAGGAGAATAAGTAGAGAGATGATTTGGCAGCAAGAAGGTCATTGCTGACTTAAGTGAGGGCAGTTTCTGTGGCGTGGATGAAAGCCAGACTGAAATGGGTCAAGCATGGAGTGGGAAGAAAAAAAGGCAGTAAGGCATTGTAGACAATCTTTTCAAGGAGATTGGAGGCTAAGGGGAGATTGGGCACTAGTTAGAGAGAGTGTCAGGATCAAGGGTGGGGGTTTTTTAAGAATGAGGGAGACAAGGGCATGCCTGTATGTGAGAAGGTACAGTGTCTGATGAGATAGAACATTTGAAGAGATAGCCAAGTTGGGAACATGCAACAGGAGAGAGGGAGTGGAGAGGGTGGGAGGAGATAGGGTCAATGGGGGAGGTGGAAGAGAGCAAGAACCAGATTAGGCCCAATACATCATCTCAAGATACTGGAAGAGAAGTCAAGAAGTCAATGTTGGTAAAATTCGACGGGGAAGATGGGGAGGGACTGGCTGGGAAAGAAGAGGATGGGTGAGAGTGGGATGATGAGAGTCTGGTGGGATGTAATGTCCTGACTGATGGATTTAATTTGAAGTGGGTTGCAAAGTCAAGGGCAGAGAGTAAGGTGGGAGGGGACAGCGGAGGAAGTTGAAAGTCGTGAAGAGATGATAGGGTAGGAGGACTGATAAGTTATAAAGGTCTTGAAATAAGACTGTAGAGAGGGAAAAGGCAGCACTGTAGATGGAGAGAATAAATTGAAATGGAGGAAGTCTGCATTGAAGCAAACTATTCTTCACTGTTGCCCTGAGGTTCATGAACACTTTTGCAGGTATATAGTGCATTTGAAATGCCAGGGTTGGGGTGTGGCTCTGCGAAAGGGAGTAGTGACCACCGGAGCAACAAAGTCTAGGGCAGTAGGGAGACATTATATAGGAAAACAAATTGGTTAGGGCAAGAGAGAGAGACATTGGAGAAGAGAAGTGATTCAAACAGGAAGGAGAAGGGCATAATGTCAATAGCCTCAATGCTTGGTGATGTAGCATTGGGAGACAGAAGTGGATAAGGAGTGATGGATAAGTTAAAAGAAAGAGATACTTGGTGGCAGTGCCCTGTACTATCTGACTCTGGGCAGACGGTTCGGAAAATAGTAGGGCCGATCACTGGACTTCCACTTCCTGATACACCTGAATTTTGGCTTCTCAACCTCATGAATATTCCCTTATCCCAATTTAAAGAAGCGTTACTTCGACATCTACTAAATGCAGAAAGGGTGACCATCCCCTGTTTCTGGAGATCCACAGTGCGACCCCTTATCTTTCGGTGGTTCCAGAGGATAGACCTTTACATGACTATGGAGGACCTTACATCCTCTTCGAGGCTCTCCTCTGATTTCACCACAACCTGGTATGATTGCATGTGGTTCAAAAAGACCCCAGATTATGCAGCTCATGCTCTTCTACCAGTGCGGGTGGTATGAGAGAAAGTGAGACTACCAGAGGAGAGTGCAGTTGGAAAAGTGGTGACTTACGTAGGAATTGAATATTCGGTATTGGCTAGGAGATTCAGGGAATTGGAGATGAAAAGATCAGGGGGGGCGGACCAGTTTGTTACATTGTTACATGTTGGCATTCCAGAATACACAGGAGAGCGGGAAAGAGTTAATGGGAGAGATGTGAATGAGCTTTGGGATGGTGCAAGTTCCTGAGTGAGAAAGGGAATCTGCAGGTGGTAGGCAAGTGAGAAAAGGTGACTGGGGGAGAAGGGAGGGTGCAGGGCTTAGTGGTGGGATAGCAGGACCATGATGGGAGAGAGGTGAATGAAAATGGAGGAACGGGGGCTGAGTGGGAGAGTATCAGAAAGGTGGAAAGGAGACAGAGGAGGTGATTCAGGGGGAGGAGAAGGTGGAATAGACTGGGTGGGGGGAGAGGTGGGAACAGGTGGTAGATGAGAGGATTATTTACCTGCTGTGTGAGGAGGAAGATGAAAAAGAAGATGTACATGGTGTTGATGAGGGGAATGCAGGGAGAATAAATTGCAGTAGTAACCTAGAGCGTGAGATACAGGGGTTGGGTACGGGAAGCTGATGCTTGGGATCCCAGCGGTCAGAATCCCGATGACGGCATCCCGATAGGGTTAGGATACGACACCTGTTTGTAAATATCTTAATCCTACCCCTAAAGCTAACCCTCTCCCCGTGCAGCCTAAACCTAACCCTCCCCCCATGCAGCCTAAACCTAACTCCCACCCCCCAGTGCCTAACCCTAACCCGGTAATTAGGTTAGTGAATACTTACCTAGGGACGATCAGGATTTTCATCCTTGTCGGGCTGCCGCTGTCGGGATTTGAACCGGCGGCCAGGGGTCCAGCGTTAAATCATACCGAAACCCCTAACCCTATCCCATCGGGATGTGGGCGGTCAGGATGCTGGCGCTTATAGGCGCATTCTGAGTGCTGGCATCCCCACCACCGGGATTTAAACTACATCACAGATACAGAAACAGTGCAGTTAAATTCTAAAAAATGTGGATAAAAATAACTGTGCAGCCTAACATACAGTACACTGCTTATGTAAGGTTAACAAGCAGGTGTATTCATTCATTACAACCCCCCCCCCCCCCCCAAATGCCCTCTCATTACAAGGACAGGCAATAATTGACTAAAACAGACAGGCAGTTAGCAGCACACTGTACCATCACTTGAGGAATTACTATGAAGTCATGTCTTAATACAGACTATAAACTGCTGATATAAATTAATGAGCATTTACCAGAAATATTTTTAAATTCAGCACTTCAGATCCAATAACAGCTTAAAGGTTCAGGCAGTCTTGGAGCATTTACCAAAAATATTTTTCAATGGTTGCTGTAACTTGCAAACAGTCTTGTAAACCATCCAACAACTCTGAGTCTCCCGTGCTTCTCTGATTCCACCAGGAAACCGACTTCTCAGATGTTGGAATTCTTGGATCTGTGGGAAATTACAAACTTACAGCCAAACTACATCCAGCTAATGTGGTTGTAGAGACAGGGTTAGAGTTCCTGGGGTGATAAGGAAGCATTCCTTTTATAATGACAGCAGTCATATTCTGATGCAGCAGTGATCAGGAGATATACACCAGAGTTTGAACATGTTGACACAATGTCAACACTGTCCTAATATCACCATTGAGAATGACGACAATCACAATGCCGACACACAATCTTAGGGTCATGGTTCAGTTTAGATCAGGGATAGGCTTTAATCTGGGGCAGCACAGATGGTGTAATGGTTAGTATTACTGCCGCACAACACTGAGGTTGTGAGTTTGATTCCCACCACGGCCCTATATGTGTGTAGTTTATATATTCTACCCGTGTCATGCTTGTGTGGATTTCCTCCCCAATCCAAAATATACTGGTAGATTAATTGGTTTCTGACAAAAAAAATTAACCCTAGTGTGTCTGTGTGTGTACATGTGGTAGAGGTTATAGGGTGTAAGCTCCACTGGGGCAGGGACTGATGTGAATGGGCAAATATTCTCTGTACAGCGCTGCGGGTATGTGTGCGCCATATAAATAACTGCTAATAAATAATAAATAAAAATGTATGTGGTAAGCACAGTAAGTAATATACACCAGCAGAATCCCAGATGCAACAGACTGCTCAGGACTTAACCAGTACTTTGGTTTATGGTGCAGAAATTTGTCAACACAGACCCTGATTCAGAGCCGGACGCTCTGACAGAGCGCTCGCTCTGAATCAGGGCTGTCCCTCCTACCTTTTGGAGCGGCCTCCTGGCCGCTCGCATAGCTGTGGGTGACCACCCACAGCTATAGCGAGTGGCCAAAATGATGGTCGCGATGGTCAAGACCATCGCGACCATCGGGCTTGCGACGAGACCCTGTGGTAGTGTCTCGCTGCCGCAAGCCCAGGAGTGCTTTTGGCTCTATCAGAGCCAAAAGCACTCCCACTGACATCACTAGTGATGTCAGTGGGGCCGGCCCCAGACGGTAGGCGTTCCCATGGGACAGTACGCCCCTTTTGGTAGGAGACCCATAACGACGGCTTGGCCGTCGTTATTCTGGTCTCGCGCATGCGCACGACGGAGCCGCCTCTGTCGTGCGCATGCGCACTTGGGCACCATCGACCCGCTTGCGAGCGCTCAGCGCTCGCGAGCGGGTCTGAATCAGGCCCACAGTTACATACATGTGGTATCTGGATGGAGCAACGGTTGAGCGGATCACCGGCTTGTGTCGTATGTGGGTAGCAGTGCGTATAAATTAGAGATGATTTTTTAAAAAACCACAGCTTTTGCGGGTGGCCTGGCGATGGTCGCGATTATTGCGACCATCGGGCTTGCGACGAAACCGTTGTGGTAGGTCCAGTCCACTGCAAGCCCCAGTGAACTTCCTGCTCTAATAGAGCAGGAAGTTCACTACTGACATCACGGGAATGCCTCCGTTTGTGCAGCCACCCTCCCCGAACCACCTACAAAACAGGGCGAGCTGTCGATCAACATCGACAGCCGCCCCATTTTGCTGCGAGCCTCGAGCGAGTGAAGTTCTCACTCGCTCCGGGACTCGCACGTGCGCACTATCATCGACCCGCTTGCGAGCGCTATGCACTTGCGAGCGGGTCTGAATCAGGCCCTTACTCGGTTATGTTCAGATCTCCAAAACAGCATCACATTAGCTATCCGGCTTGCACGTGTTTTGGATAGCCAAAAATATCAATCCGAACTAGTTTGCTAACTTGGCAATAAGAACCGAATAACACCGATCCTGCACATCTCTAGTATAAATAGGGTAGCAGTATGCTCTATATCAGGTATATTGCAGGGCTCTCTGGAGTTCAGTGAAACACGTCGGTGTCCCATTGTGGAACTCAAACACAGGAACAAAATGGCAACGCGCATGCTCAGAAGACTTAACCGACGGCCAACTTGGTAAGGGCAAATGCTTCCTTAGAGGAGCATTATGGAGATGGCATTAGCCATTGTAGCTTACAAGATGCAGTAGCGCATTTTAGTTTTTTTTTGCAGAGAGGGTTCTTCAGATCATTCCATGGTAGCCTACGCCAAACTCAGCAGTAAAGTCATAGCTGACGCTATAACTTAACTATATGGTCTGCAGTCCGCACCGATACTATTGACTTTCTTGATTCCAATGAGACATGATTATGGGAATGACTATTCTGAAACAGCACTGAGGCCCTGATTCACAGGCGGACGCTCTGACAGAGCGCTCGCTCTGAATCAGGGCCATCCTTCTTTATTTGTAGAGCGGCCTCCTGGCTGCTCGTATAGCTGTGGGTGAGCGGCCAGGAAGATGGTCGCGATGGTCAAGACCATCGGGCTTGCGACGAGACGCTTGTGGTAGGGTCTCGTTGCCGCAAGCCCTGGAGTGCTTTTGGCTCTATCGGAGCCGAAAGCACTCCCACTGACATCACTTGTGATGTCAGTGGGGCCGGTGCCAGACGGTAGGCGTTCCCACCAAAGGGGGGCGTGCGGTCACTCCCACCAAAGGGGACGCCCACCAAAGGGGGCGTGCTGTCACTCACCATCGACTGCACGCCCCCTTTGTAGCGAGACCCATAGCGACAGCTTGCCCTTCGCTATCTGGGTCTCGCGCATGCGCAAGGCAGAGCCGGATCCGTCGTTTCTATACTAATGAGACATGAATACGTGGATTAAACATTCTGAATATAAGCTCATGTGTCTGATTTAATTACACACAGTAACAGGTGCTGCTGTGACTATATTTTCAACAAACTTCAAGTTGCAACATCTTATCCTAAATGCAATTCTAGGTATTGCTAATATTTGATTACTGGAGGTTACATTGTTTTAAACCATTAAATTCCAAATGGCCAGTATGTATCACAAAGGATAGTGACTGAACATTCTTTTTTTGAATAATAGAGATTATCACTACCAAGCATCAGAAAAATTGTTTTTTTATTATATTTTATGTATTATGTGTTTTTGTTTTTACTGTGTTGATTAAAATACGTGTTTTTTCTAATAACAGTATTGGATATAGGGCCTGATTCAGACCCACTTGCAAGCAAAAAGCATTCGCTCCGTGGCTCACTACAAAAGTTTTGTAAAGCGCAACGGAATATGCTGCGCTATATAAGAAACTGTTAATAATATATTTCATTAGAAGACTATGTCCCAGATCAAGTGCTCTGAGTGACGCTATAACTTCACTATGTACAGAACCGAATGTGAATTCCTCATAGCCACAATCTGCAGTTATAAGGAAAGATCATTTTGGGGGGGGGGGGGGGTCCCCACTGTCAATAATGATAAACAGGCCCCAGAGTGCGGAGGGTGCCTGGCTCCTAGTAAAATAAGAAGTATGCTTTAAATCACTTTGTCAAGCTGTATACCTGCTTTTAATCCACGATTAGGTCAATTATTGCCTAGGGAAATGTAACATACAAAATAACACTCCAAGAGAAAATCAGCGTTCCGAGCTGTGGGAATGGGCCATGCATACAATAGACTCTTTCATGAAGCATACAGTTACAGAACATTTCTTACATCAAATATGTGTTACAGCAATGAATAAAGTTTCTGAAAGTAAAGTGCGCTGTTTTTGACTGCAGGAGTTATGTCCAATCGCAGCAGGGGGCCAGTAGGGGCACAGAGTGACTGCGCAAATCTGCTACCATTAGCCTCCTGCAGGCAGCGGACAGACGCCAGCAGAGGATTAAACAACACCTGCTTTTCATTATTTTTTGGGCTCAACATTTGCAAAAAAATATATATATATAACAATTCAAGATTAAAAATTCCTTATACAATAACAATATGCGCAGCTGTAACCTGTTTAAAGGTTAGTCGTACAAAGCATCTATGTTGCTTATTGCCTTAACCCAGTAATTCCCGACCAGTGCATATTTTCGTGCCATTAAGCCAGTCTTTACGGGTCACAGGACTTTAGGGGTAACATGGGAAATGTGTGATATTTTATATGCAAAGTTTAAGTGAAACTTTGCATATAAAAGTTTTAACTGTCATTTGCATTGCTTTGGACAATACTGTTTTTATTTAATTAAAATACAATAACATTCATGTCGCACACAAATTTTTTAAATCGTTTCAGCAGCCAAGAAAACTTGGGAACCACTGAGACTTTTCCACATATTCAAGAAAATGATCCTTTTACGGCTCTGCAAGATGTACCTTCCATAGCAAAAATGAGGTTTATCCACTTGTCAGATGGACAAACGTCCAGGACGCTATACCAATATACATCATCTAGACTTATGGAATGAATATGTCCAGCAGAGAATTATTGCTTACCAAGGAATAGTACATCAATATTATTGTTGGATAATTTAATTAAAGGGGAAAATAATGTAACAGTTTTGGGGTAATTCATCTCTGATCAATAGTAAGTAATATTTCAGATAAGTAACACAAACCCATCCATCACAATTTTGAACCCAATGTTGAAGGTCCTTTATCCTCATTGGCTGCCAGGATTCAAAAGTAGTACACTGTGGGGGGTTTGAGGGAAACAGTCATAAAATATTGAAAAATACTGTGGGGCCTATTCATCTTCAGGTGAAAATGCACATTGTCATCTGCAATTGTAAAAATTAAGTTATCGGGCCGTTCATCACGAAGGTAAAGCAGGAGATATCACAGATATATCCTACTTACCTTTCTCTTGCGGAATGGCCCGCTGTCCCCATACACTACTATCACAGATATCTCCTGTTTACCTTCCTCTCCTGGAATGACCCGCTGCCCCATACACTAGTATCACAGATATCTCCTGCTTACCTTCCTCTCCCGGAATGGCCGCTGTCCCCATATACTAGTATCACAGATATTTCCTGCTTTCCTTCCTCTGGCGGAATGGCCCGCAGTCCCCATACACTAGTATCACAGATATCTCCTGTTTACCTTCCTCTCCCAGAATGGCTGCTGTCCCCATACACTAGTATCACAGATATCTCCTGCTTACCTTCCTCTCCCAGAATGGCCGCTGTCTTCATACACTAGTATCACAGATATCTCCTGCTTACCTTCCTCTGGCGGAATGGCCCGCTGTCCCCATACACTAGTATTACAGATATCTCCTGTTTACCTTCCTCTCCCAGAATGGCCGCTGTCCCCATACACTAGTATCACAGATATCTCCTGCTTACCTTTACCTTGCGGAATGGCCCTCTGTCCCCATACACTAGTATCACAGATATGTCCTGCTTACCTTTCTCTTGCGGAATGGCCGTCTGTCCCCAGACACTAGTATCACAGATATCTCCTGCTTACCTTTCTCTTGCGGAATGGCCGCTGTCCCCATACACTAGTATCACAGATGTCTCCTGCTTACCTTTCTCTTGCGGAATGGCCGCTGTCCCCATACACTAGTATCACAGGTATCTCCTGCTTACCTTTCTCTTGCGGAATGGCCGCTGTCCCCCTACACTAGTATCACAGATATCTCCTGTTTACCTTCCTCTCCCAGAATGGCGTCTGTCCCCATACACTAGTATCACAGATATCTCCTGCTTACCTTTCTCTTGCGGAATGGCCCTCTGTTCCCATACACTAGTATCACAGATATCTCGTGCTTAACTTCCTCTCCCGGAATGGCCATTGTCTCCATACACTAGTATCACAGATATCTCCTACTTACCTTCCTCTGGCGGAATGGCCCTCTGTCCCCATACACTAGTATCACAGATATCTCCTACTTACCTTTCTCTTGTGGAATGGCCATTGTGCCCATATACTAGTATGGAGACAGAATTCATCAAGCTCCGAAAATATAATTTTTTCAGAGCTTGATTGTGGTAGCATTCGCCATCTTCATATGGTGTTTGCTACCGCTACCCGCTCCTTCCCTATGTGAAAGAGTCCCAAGTCGCGAAGAGGGATCCTTTCGGATCCCTCCGCCCCTGTCCGGCTCCTTTCCGCCAGACGTCGGGGCTCTTGTGCGCATACGTGACCCATAAGTCATGCATTCGCACTCCCGTCACTGCTCCTTTTGGAGCAGTGAAAAAATGTAGTACTCAGAAAGGGAGCATTGAAGCCGCTCACGGGGACAGCTGATTTAGCTGCAGCTGTCACCGCGCCAGAGCAATGATTAATTGCTCCGTATTCTGCGGCGAGTTAGAATGTTAGTTATCGGGTTCCTACTTTATATACTGTGATAGGATCACTGGTAAAGTGGTCTGTGGCATGTACATTTGTCCCAGATTCCTGTCTTTTGTGTTTTAAACCCCCAGGAGAAAGTCTGCAGTGTAGCAGGCTTGAGTCTCGGCTTTTTGAAAAGCCGGTTTGGGACCTGGGGGTTGTGGGTGAGAGGAGCTGGAGGGCTCCACCCACGGCCACTCCAGGTTTTGGTTCTCGCAGCCTGGTAACAGGCTTGTTAGGGTTTCCACCTGAGAGTGGCCAATATAAGCCTAGTGTGTTTAAGGCTGAGTGTCTCACCTGGGAGAGCAGACAGGGAGTTTGCTCAGAGACACTTGAAAATCTATCCGTGAGTGTTGTGCTGTGCTTTTGTTGCTGGTGAGGGCATTAGGCCCTGCCAGGTTCTGGTAGTGAGGGAACTACCTGTGAAGTTAGTGCCCCGACAGGGCTAGGATTTATGTTTATGTTTTCTTTATGTTTGTTTCTGACATTGTACAATAAAGACTGGCGCCGACCAGCTTGTACTTGCATCCAGTCTGGCGTACTGTTTCCCAGCTGCTGTGTGTGTAAGGAAGGAGTCCTCTACCCAGGAGAGGGACCCCCTAACCTAACTGTGTCACAATATGGTGGAGAATGCGGGCACCCACACACACTGAAGTTGCAGCGAGAGGAAAACTTTCCGTTTAAAAATTAAAGGGACAGACACCCAATTTGTGAGTGTGGAAATAACACTGTGTCCTTGAAGTCCCATAGAGGAGGCGTCAGCCAATGCTCAGAGAGGCAAGGTTCAGCTTCCAACCTACACCCCACAACAAAATGGAGGAAATTATTAAGGCCTTGCTCCAAGCTACAGGAGCTCAGCAGGAGACGAACCAACTTCAGCAGGAGACGAACCAACTTCAGCAGGAATCTACCAGGGCTCAGCAGGAATCCACCAGGGTGCAACTGTTGGCCTTGGAGACAGCCCAGAGGCAACAACAGGTCGCCATCGAGGAAACCCACCAGGCCTTAGCGGAAAACAGCCAGGCCATAAAAGAGGTGGTACAGCACCTGGTCGCCCGGCCCAGAGATGTTAATACTGGTCCTCCCACCACCACTCACTCCGTACGAGCCAGTCACTTCCTCCAAAAGATGACTTCGGGCGATGATGTGGAGGCCTATCTCGCCGCATTTGAAAGAACAGCCGAAAGGGAGAGTTGGCCCAAGGAGCAGTGGGCAAGTCTGGTGGCACCTTTTTTGTCTGGGGAGCCACAAAAAGCATATTTCGACTTATGCCTGGCTGATGCCAAGGACTATAAAAAACTAAAACAGGAGATCCTAACTCGCTTGGGAGTCACCACCTTTGTTCGTGCCCAACGGGTCCACCACTGGGAGTTCCATAGGGACAAGCCTCCACGTTCACAGATGCATGACCTCGTCCATCTGTCCTCAAAATGGCTACAGCCCGAGACGCTGACGGGACCACAGATCGTGGAAAAGGTTGTGATGGACCGGTACCTGCGATCATTACCTGTGACTCTGTGCAAGTGGGTGAGCCATGCAGACCCTAAGTCCGCGGACCAGTTGGTCGAGCTGGTGGAGAGGTACGTCGCGGCTGAGGAGCTGATGAGTATGCCCCACCGAGCCCCGATGGCGCACCGGCGAACTCCCACAGACACTGGTAAGACTGTTCCAGGGGAGAAGGGTGCTGGGCGGTGGAATGTACCTAAGACTGTGGGTGTAGAACCTGGAGACAGGCCTGCCAGGCCAGGAAGGTTCTTGCCCCGTAAACGACTAGACATTAATATGACTCAGTGTTTCCGATGTGGTGGCTTCGGCCATATTGCCGCTAATTGTTCACTTACAACTGAACCTATGCACTGTGATACTGCTCATGTCTACCGCAGGGGGTCTTTCTTTGCACAGACAGCCTGTTACGGCTGACCGGCAGGCTGAGACTGATAAGCACATGTGTGTACTCACTGTAGATGGCAACCGAGTAGAGGCACTGTTAGACTCTGGTAGCTTGGTGACACTTATAAACGCTGAGCTGGTGAACCCCTTGAGGCATACAGGGAAAACTGTTGGTGTGACCTGCATACATGGGGATACTCGATATTATGTTACGGCCGAGGTGAACATCGAGACACCATGTGGCTCTGCTATAGTTTCTGTGGGTTTGGTGCATGGTCTGGTGTACGATGCCATATTGGGGAGAGACTTTGCTCACTTCTGGAAGTTGTGAGAAAGCCGTTTTGTTCCAGAGGTGAACAACCCCGATCCATTTGAGAAGGTTGTCGATGTAGTGGAGGAGGGAGTTTCTTCTGAGTCAGAGTTATTCCCTTTTTCTACTATGGTTGGCGAACTAGAGAATGCGGAACGTGACGGTGGCCCGCCAACTGATGTGCCTCGCATTGAGGTGGGAAGTGTTGTTGGGCCAGGTGATTGTCTGCCTGATTTAGAGGTCAGAAGAGAGGTCTTTGCCATGGAGCAGTTGAATGACCCTACTTTCGTAAAAGCCAGGGAGAATGTAAAAGTAGTTGATGGTAAACCCGTAGACCCTGATAGTCCTTTGTCCTATCCCCACATGGCAATGTGTCAGGATTTGTTATATCAGGTGACTAAGAAGGGGGAAGATATTGTGGAACAACTAATAGTTCCCAAAGCCTACAGAAGAACAGTGTTGGATCTGGCCCATGGTCATATAACGGCAGGCCATCTAGGGGTAGAGAAAACCACTGAGCGAATAATGCAGAGGTTTTTCTGGCCCGGGCTTCATAAAGAGGTGTCTGACTTTTGCGCATCCTGCCCTGAGTGTCAGTATCATGCTCCCAGGCCACATTTTAAGGGTCCACTAGTTCCATTGCCTATTATAGAGGTGCCGTTTGAAAGAATAGCGATGGATTTGGTTGGATCCTTAATGAAGTCTGCCAGGGGACACCAGTATATTCTGGTCATAATGGATTACGCTACCAGGTACCCAGAAGCGGTCCCGTTGCGCAATACGTCAACCAAGACCATTGCCAGAGAGCTAGTTCATGTCTTTAGCAGGCTGGGTATACCCAAGGAGATACTAACTGACCAGGGTACACCGTTTATGTCAAAAGTCATGAAAGAGTTATGCCGCCTGTTCAAAATTGAACAGTTAAGAACTTTGGTTTATCACCCCCAAACCGATGGGCTGGTCGAGAGGTTTAACAAGACGTTAAAACACATGCTTAGGAAAGTGGTCGACAAGGATGGTAGGGATTGGGATTACTTATTGCCGTATTTATTGTTGGCCATAAGAGAAGTTCCCCAGTCCTCCACCGGGTTTTCACCCTTCGACTTGTTGTATGGGAGACACCCAAGGGGGTTACTAGACATTGCCAAAGAGACATGGGAGGGGCAGTCTGGTCCTTACAAAACCGTGATTGAGTATGTTTCTCAAATGCAGGAGAGAATTGCTGCAGTAGTGTCGATAGTGAGAGAGCACCTGGAACAGGCTCAACAGGCACAGCAGAGGGTATACAACCGCAATGCTTGGCTACGCAGCTTTGCTCCTGGGGACAGAGTGTTAGTATTGGTTCCCACTGTGGAAAATAAACTTTTGGTTAAATGGCAAGGGCCCTTTGAAATCTTAGAAAGAGTGGGGCAGGTCAATTACAAAGTTTACCAGCCGGGGAAAAGAAAGCCGGAACAGATATACCATATAAATCTGTTAAAGCCCTGGAAAGATAGAACGGCACTGTCGGCCGTCCGAGCCCCTCCAGTAAATCCAGGGCCCTTTGTTCCCGAAGTGACAGTGGCAAAAACCCTGTCGGCAATTCAACAACAAGAGGTCAAGGAGTTTCTGATCAGAAATAGGGTGCTGTTCTCTGACGTACCTGGGAAAACCTCGGTCATTAAACATGACATCATCACTGACCCAGGGGTTAAAGTTAATCTAAAGCCCTATAGGTTGCCAGAAGCACAAAGAGAATCGGTGTCGAAAGAAATTAAAAATATGCTAGAGTTAGGGGTTATTGAAGAATCACATAGTGAATGGTCAAGTCCCATTGTGTTGATTCCAAAGCCCGACGGGAGTGTGCGTTTCTGCAATGACTTCCGAAAGTTGAACAGTGTTTCAAAATTCGATGCCTACCCGATGCCAAGAGTGGATGAGTTGATTGAGAGACTAGGGACGGCAAGGTATTTAACCACTCTTGACCTAACCAAAGGGTATTGGCAAGTACCGTTAACCGAGAGCGCCAAACAAAAGACAGCTTTTTCAGCGCCAGAGGGCTTGTTTCAGTACAAGATGTTGCCCTTCGGGCTACATGGGGCACCTGCTACCTTCCAAAGAATGATGGACAGGATTCTAAGACCCCATAGACGGTATGCGGCTGCTTATCTGGATGACGTGGTCATTCATAGTCCTGATTGGCAGTCTCACTTACCCAGGGTACAAGCAGTGTTGGACTCCATCTATAAGGCAGGTTTGACAGCCAACCCAAAAAAGTGTTGTCTAGGCATGGAGGAAGTAAAATATCTGGGATACACCATTGGCAGAGGCCTGATAAAGCCTCAGCTCAATAAAGTTGATGCCATACAAAACTGGCCACGGCCTCTGAATAAGAAGCAGGTGAGAGCCTGGGGTATTATGGGGTACTACAGGAGGTTTATACCCAACTTTGATGCAATGGCAGTCCCACTGACTGACCTGACCAAAGGCAAACAAAAAGTCATGGTAGAATGGAGTCCTGAGGCAGAGAAAGCTTTTCAGGAGTTGAAAGTAGCGTTGTGTTCCCAACCAGTCCTGATGACTCCTAATTTTGACAGGGAATTCATAGTACAAACCGATGCATCAGAAGTAGGTATAGGAGCGGTCCTGTCCCAGAACAAGGAGGGTGAGGAACACCCTATTTTCTATCTAAGTAGAAAGTTGAATGTACATGAGAGAACTATGCCACAGTGGAGAAGGAGGCGTTGGCCATAAAGTGGGCATTAGAGGCTCTCAGGTACTACTTGGTTGGAAGAAAGTTCAAATTGATCACTGATCATGCCCCTTTCTAGTGGATGTCCGAAAATAAGGACAGTAATGCGAGAATTACGAGATGGTTCTTGGCGTTACAAACTTTTAAATTTTCAGTGGAACACAGGCCAGGAATCCAGCTGGCCAATGCAGACGCGTTGTCACGCATTCATTGTTTGGGGGCTTCAGTTGTTCCGCCCCACAGGTCGAAACAAAGGGGGGGGATATGTGATAGGATCACTGGTAAAGTGGTCTGTGGCAGGTACATTTGTCCCAGATTCCTGTCTTTTGTGTTTTAAACCCCCAAGAGAAAGTCTGCAGTGGTGCAGGCTTGAGTCTCGGCTTTTTGAAAAGCCGGTTTGGGACCTGGGGGTTGTGGGTGAGAGGAGAGGGAGGGCTCCACCCACGGCCACTCCAGGTTTTGGTTCTCGCAGCCTGGTAACAGGCTTGTTAGGGTTTCCACCTGAGAGTGGCCAATATAAGCCTAGTGTGTTTAAGGCTGAGTGTCTCACCTGGGAGAGCAGACAGGGAGTTTGCTCAGAGACACTTGAAAATCTATCCGTGAGTGTTGTGCTGTGCTTTTGTTGCTGGTGAGGGCATTAGGCCCTGCCAGGTTCTGGTAGTGAGTGGACTACCTGTGAAGTTAGTGCCCCGACAGGGCTAGGATTTATGTTTATGTTTTCTTTATGTTTGTTTCTGACATTGTACAATAAAGACTGGCGCCGACCAGCTTGTACTTGCGTCCAGTCTGGCGGACTGTTTCCCAGCTGCTGTGTGTGTAAGGAAGGAGTCCTCTACCCAGGAGAGGGACCCCCTAACCTAACTGTGTCACAATACTTTATAGGGATGATTCAGAGCTGGGAGGAGACTAAAGGCCTTCAGGTGGGGCAGACTAAGGGCCTGATTTTGATTTGCTCGCAGATGCAGCTGCTTTACCATCTTTTGCCGCAGTCGTATCTGCGGCTTTATGCTTTTGCACCTACTAAGCCCATCCCTGATGTATATCCATGCGTATGACTGAGACTCCCACTTGTATCATCTATAGACGTTGCTTTGCCATCTAGTGCGTAAAGACACAAACATCGGTCGCGCCATCAAAACTTGCACCAGCCCTGGTGCAGGTGCAGTTTCTCGGTCCAAGTATGTCCTCCTACGTGAGCGGTAAAGTGTCTCTGTACGCAACAGATTTCAGCGGCACGTCCATGAGACTCCTATAACACGCCCAAAATGCACTTTCTCTGTGTGCGCCTCTTTTACCAACCTGCTGGGGTAGACTAATAGAAGAAGCATGGTAGTTATCAATTTTCTTTGATTTGTTTCTTCAGACTGCTTTTCATGTAGTCTTGATTTATTATTTTGCACAGTGGCATGTGACTACAGTGACAAACACAGTCACATTCCACGTGATGTAGTGAGCAGAGAGGCTTTGGAAAGGACCTCTAAGCTTATCGACAATGTAAAGTCATCACATGACATGCTGGGAGTCTATGGGGTATATTTACTAAAGTGCAAGTTTTTAGAAGTGGAGATGTTGCCCATAGCAACCAATCAGATTCTACTTATCATTTATCTAGCACCTTCTAGAAGATAATAGCTAGAATCAGATTAGTTGCTATTGGCAACAACTCCACTTCTATAAACCGCACTTTAGTAAACATACCACTAAGAGTTTGTGGGCTTGATTCAGTCGCATGCTATGTTTTTACTTCTTCGCATGCATCTGAGCCACACCGAGCATGCGTCCTAATTTTGTTCATACAGTCGCAGATCAAATCTAGCTGGACCGGAGCAGAAATGCACGGGGCGTTCTAGACTGTGACTGAGAGGTAACAGCGGGGTGGCTAAAAAGACACAGAGATGTTGCGTCTTATGGGAGTATCGCGGTGTGACGCGGGCTTGTTGCTGAAAGCGGTTGTGTAGTTTCGATGGTGCGACTGATGGTGGCACCTAAAGATGCACCAAGCAGTGTTTCAGCATCTACGGATGATGACAGTGGGCGCCTCAGCCCTGGCACATTCGGACGCACGGATGTACACCAGGGAAGGACTTTGTAGCTGCATTAGCATAAAGACGCAGACGCGATTGTGGCAAAAGACACAACCGCGCCTGCGTCAGACTCAGAATAAGCCCCTATGTGATTGGCAGCCAGAAGCAACGCATCTGCCTGTTATACCGGTATGCAGTAGTATACCTTGATGATATTGTGATATTCTCTGAAGATTTGGCAAATCATCGCAAGCATGTCTGTGAAGTCCTATCCCGACTCAGAGCTAACCAGCTCTACTGCAAATTAGGAAATTGCTCTTTTGAGCAAAAGGAGTTGAAGTTCCTGGGATACATAATTTTATCATCTATCACAGCTCCTATCACTGCACTCACCAAAAAAGGGCCAAGACTAAAATTCCGACTCATCCTGCCAATTTATGTGAAATTAATTATTCCCCTCTCCTGTCAAAGACCATTTCAGATTTTAATAGATGGTCCCATCTTCCCCTATCATATCTGGGTAGATGTCATCTATATAAGATGAGATGTTTTCCCAGATTCCTTAATATTGCACAGATGCTTTCAATAATCCCGCCTAAAGAATTCTGGCAACTTTGAATAAAGCACTAACAAAATTTATATGGGCGGGTAAACGTCCAAGAATATCCTTGTTTAAGTTACAGCAAAAAAGGAGCTAGGAGGTGTTAATCTACCTTGTCTTCGTAATTATGCCTTGGCCACAAATAACAGAGTGGCGCTGGACTGGATCGGGGGCTCTGACGTTTACATGCAGTGACATATTGAACAAACCTTTACTCCTGATTGGAACCTGGTCTTCCTATTACACACCCCTCCAACATCCCTCCCTGCTTCAAATAAAGACAATGGCCCTCATTCAGACCCGCTCGCTAGCGGCCGTACGCTCGTTCCGAGCGATGTTCGCACATCTGCGCATGCGTACGATTTTTAGTACGCATGCGCGAACCAGTCAGTGCGGCTGAAAATCGTTTGTACGCTATATAGCGAGTGCCTGCTATTTTGAGTGACAGAATGAGGCATATGTGGGTGGTAACAGGGGAAGGTGCTTGTAAACGGGGGAGTGGAATTCGAACGCAGGCGTGCTTAAAGGTCAAAACGGGCGTTTTAAGGGAGTGCATAATTAATCCAGCAGCGTCATTGACCACGTCACTTGATTTTTTTCAACTCAGAACTGCTCGCAAAATAGCGGTTGAAAAAAGCAACCACAAGAATAGCGAGCAGTTCATACGCTGTACGATGTACTCGATTAATCTAATAAATAGCGGACATGACGTATGGTGCGAGCGGCCAGGGGGCGTTTTTAACAAATAAACGAGCGTATGTTTTGCTCGCTCGTTCAGAATTAGAGGTGTGAACAGACTGCAATTTGCGAACGGATCATTTGAATAGCCACCCCTTGTTTTTGAACGAACGACCGCAAATAGCGAACGGCTCTGAATCAGGCCCAATGTTTTGCTATATCCCAAGTGTTTGGCGTGGAGATTAACCAAATCTAGTTTAAAGGTGTCCAAGGCTAACTCTATCTTTCTGCCATTATGGGGAAACCCAAATTTTCCACCTAGCCAGATTTCACCTATTTTTA
Organism: Taudactylus pleione; assembly: GCA_031769625.1. Lineage (NCBI taxonomy): Eukaryota > Metazoa > Chordata > Amphibia > Anura > Myobatrachidae > Taudactylus > Taudactylus pleione. The sequence continues at coordinate 1,323,888 of JAUIMM010001084.1, forward strand.
AAACATAGCACACTGCGGGACTATGTTACAGTATGTTTATCAATTTTTGAATATCGATGATTTAGCCCCAATTACTAGATCGCAGTTACAAGACAGATTTCCCTCCCTTTCTATACCATTATTTCCGTATTTACAAGCTGTCAGCTACGCACAAACCTCCTTGAGGAGTCAAAATTTAAAGTTAGATCAATTATGCTCTCTTGATAGGATATTATTTTACAAGCTTAAAGATCCCCTCACCACCATATATACACATTCCCGCCCTGAGCTTGATTTGGAAACTGGTTTGGTAGGTTTACTAAAATGGAAGGCGGTTTTCCCTGATCTTACCATGACAAATATTTAGAGGCCTATATGAAGCTCAATAAACCTTTAGTCTCAGCATCATATATGGAAATGCATATAAAAATATTGCATAGGGCATACTACACTCCAAAACTAAAATTTGTTATAGGGGAAGCTCAAAATTCAAATTGCTACAAATGTGGAACCCCCTGATGCAGATATTATGCATTGTTTGTGATCTTGTTCTCAAGTCCAGTCTTTTTGGAAATCTCTCCAAACTTATAATAATAATTTTTTTAATATAGAGTTTACGATCACTAAGGAATGGCGTTTTTGGTGTATATATCCAATCTCTATGGAGTGTAGATTATCTAAAGGTAATCGCTCTTTGCTTATTAAATTGGCAGCTGCTGCAAAAAAAACTATTCTGCCACACTGGATCTGAACAGAACCTATCCCCATGTACTTATTTCATATCAAATTTTATTTTTTTATGGATTGGACTGAAACCTCTTTATATAAAGAGAAAATGACAGGAAAATGTTTTGATGTTTGGCTCCCATATGTCTCTACAGTTTCAGATGTTATAAAGGAGGCATTAAGGAAATGTTTATTACCTGACATTGTAATATTTATTATAATGTCATTTTGTCTATCTGTCAATAATATTTGTTGAAAAATAAAAAAAGGGCCAAGAAACCAGTGTATGGCCTTTGGGCGCTGAGGAAGCATTTGCCAAGTTACAGCAGTGTTTCATTTCAGCCCCCATTCTGAGACAACCCAACTGTGACCAACCCTTCTTCCTAGAGTTGGACGCTTCTACAGTTGGAGTTGGGGCGGTCCTGTCACAGAAAGATGAAGAAGGTAAATGGTACTCTTGCGGCTTCTTTTCCCGTAAATTTTCGGCCCCAGAGAAGAACTATGCAGTCAGGGATAAGGAATCACTAGCCATTAAACTGGCTTTGCAAGAGTGGCGATATCTGCTGGAGGGGGCAAAATTCCCTGTGATGGTTTTCACCGATCACAAGAACCTCACATATCTCAAAACTGCTCATTGCCTGAATTACCACCAGTCCAGATGGTCGATTTTCTTTGATCGTGTCAATTGGGTATTACCTATCGTTCAGGTAGCAAAAATGTGAAAGCTGATGCCCTCTCCCAAGCGTTCAGTTCCACTGATGAATACGAAGTGCGGGAGGACAAGCCAATTCTGAACCATTCTTGCTTTGTCGCAGTCACCAGCAAGGTCAAGATTCCACAAGGGAGAACATTTGTAGCATCCGAACTCCGGACTAAACTATTTTAGTGGGCTCATACTTCACGCTTCATGAAGGAGTGGGAAACACTCTGGAGCTAATCCTTAGAAATTATTGGTGGTCGACTGTGCATTGTGATATCAAGGATTTTGTGGCAGCCTTCCCTTGTGTTCTTTATGTCCACTCTCTGTACCTGATTATCCTTGGTCTTTGTCACAGATCTACCATCTTGCCAAGGCTTTAATACAATCTGAGTAGTGGTGGACATGTTCTCCAAGGTTCCCACTTCGTTCCATTAAAAGGTCTAACTTCAGCTCTGAAATTGGCCGATGTGTTTATAAAATAAATCTTAAGGCTACATGGGTTTCCCAAGGATATTATTTCAGACCATGGGGTGCAATTTACCTCTAAGTTCTGGAGGTCATTATGTAAATGCTTTGGGATCAACCTAAGTTTCTCCTCTGCTTACCACCCTCAGAGTAATGGTCAGATGAAGCATGTAACCAAGATCTGTAGAAGTTTATTCGGATGTATGTCTCGGCCAATCAAAATGACTGGATTTCACTGTTGCCATGGGCCAAATTTGCTTACAATAATTTGTATCATGAGGTGTCGGGGTACTCTCCTTTCTTCATTCAATATGGACTGCATCCTGTGATATCAGAGTTGCCAGCCATTCAGTTGGTATCACTTCCATCCGTCCGTAGTACAGTGAGGTAGTTTCTCAAGATCTGGAGGTAAAAAAGAATCTGTGTAAAGTCTCTTCTAGATATAAGCAGGTTGCAGACAGGAAGAGGAGGATGGGTCCTGTACTGAACCATGGTGACAAAGGTTGGTTGTCCACTAAGCACTTGCGATTAAAAGTTCCAACCAATGAAGCTCACTCCCAGATTCATCGGTCCCTTCCAGATCCTGCAGGTAATTAATCCGGTGGCGTTTTGACTGAAACTTCCTGATACTCTCAGGATTCCCAACGTGTTTCATATCTCTCTCCTCAAACCTTTGGTGCTCAATAGATATTCTTTACATTGCAACCCTTTCTCTGCGATTCCAGTGGAAAATCAAGAGGAGGATGAAGTAAAACAGATTCTAGAATCCAGAATGTCCGGAGGTACAGTTCAATTCTTGGTGGATTGGAAAAAATATGGTCCGGAGGAATGCTGTTGGTCAAGGCCTCGGATATTCATGCACCTCAACTACTTCAAAACTTAGCTGACAACCCCTAGAGAGGGGGTAATATCACAGCTCAGCCGAACCTGGCGGTCACTTACCGGGTCTGGCGGCACTGGGGTTCCGGCCGGCAGGGAACCGCGGGCGGGAGATCCCCGGCACCTGCTGTCAACATCTCTTCCTCCTCTCCTCCGGTGGCTGCTGTATCCAAATGGCCATGGCTCCCATAGGGTGCGCCCTGCTCTGTTTTAGATTTAAAGGGCCAGGCACTGTGATTGTGGGAAATTGATTGGCGCCAGAATTGAACCTTGGCCTATGCAAGGAAGTTCCTGGGAGCACTCATACCTTGCTACAGTGTATCTTGAGCTTGTTCTATTGTCTACCTGTTCTTGACCTCGCCTATTCCTTGTGACCCATTTCCGTCTGATCCTTTGTTACTGTGTTTGGCAATTCCTGGATTGACTTCAGCTTCCGTGTGACCTCATTCTGTCTTCTGTAATTCACTGTCTGTTTGGTTCTGACCCAGCTTGTCGACTATGCCTCAGTACGTACTTCCAGCAGCTCTTCTGAGCATACCAGCACCTGTACGAGGGAACCTGGGCAAAACGCTGCGACCTGCGTGTTGGGTCAGCCAGGTCCATACCTCTTTGCAGGGGTCCCTGGTGAATACCACTGTCATATTAGATTCCGCGCTTCTGTTCTGGGTCTTTGCCAATAACGAGTATGGCCAACATCCAATACCCATCCGTGAGTTGTGACAGCACCAATTGATGCCCCACCTCCACTGTAGCTCCACTCACATTGCCCACAGTTCCACCCCAGGGTTCCTGAACCTATTTTTCTACAAAACTAGCACTGACTAGAGCCAATCAGGAGCCAGCCTTACAGTATGGTGATATCACACAAAGTTTTCCCAAGAGTACACAATCTCGCTAATACTCAGGATGTTTGGGATAAATTCTCATCAGAGTATATGAATATTTTTTTCTGTTAGACAGTAGCAGGGCCGGATTAACGGGAGGGCGACAGGGGCGGTCGTCCCTGGGCCCCCACACATAAAGGGCCCCCACAATACCCGGATCCCGGAGTACAGCATTTCACTGCCTCCGGTCTCAACATTAACTGGCTGACCGCTCCAGACGCTCCTCCTTTCCCTTCTCCTCCCTGCGGGGCTAGAATAACGGGGGCCGATTGCACACTGCTGGGAAATGACTTGAATGCTGAGCGGGTCAGGTGATTTACTCCTACCCCAGGGCCCAGGACCAGTGCTCCGGGTGGCTGTGCGGCCATACCGGCTGCGGCGCTTACTATTTTTGCTGAGCCCTGCTGCTGGAGCCTTAAATCACTGCACCTTCTCGCCTCCTCGATTACCGCAGCTGCTGCCTCTGGCTCCCGGGTAATTGCTGCTGGACAGAACTCCGCTCTCTGTGCTGCGGCTGCCCACCTCCTCTCCACCCCTGTAGCTTCCCTACCCTCCTAATCTCCACCCCTGTAGCGTCCCTACACCACTTCCAGAGCCGTCTCTTCCACCGACAGATTGGTCACAAATGCAACTTGTGAGTAAAATTTCCTGTGGGTGCCTATATGTATGTTTTTTTTCCTGTGAGTGCCTATATGTATATGTTTGTTTCCTGTGGGTGCCTATATGTATATGTTTTTTTCCTGTGAGTGCCTATATGTATATGTTTTTTTCCTGTGGGTGCTTATATGTATATGTTTGTTTCCTGTGAGTGCCTATATGTATATGTTTTTTTCCTGTGAGTGCCTATATGTATATGTTTGTTTCCTGTGGGTGCCTATATGTATATGTTTGTTTCCTGTGAGTGCTTATATGTATATGTTTTTTTCCTGTGGGTGCCTATATGTATGTTTTTTTCCTGTAAGTGCCTATATGTATATGTTTTTTTCCTGTGGGTGCTTATATGTATATGTTTGTTTCCTGTGAGTGCCTATATGTATATGTTTTTTTCCTGTGAGTGCCTATATGTATATGTTTTTTTCCTGTGGGTGCTTATATGTATATGTTTGTTTCCTGTGAGTGCCTATATGTATATGTTTTTTTCCTGTGAGTGCCTATATGTATATGTTTGTTTCCTGTGGGTGCCTATATGTATATGTTTTTTTCCTGTGAGTGCCTATATGTATATGTTTTTTTCCTGTGGGTGCCTATATGTATATGTTTGTTTCCTGTGGGTGCTTATATGTATATGTTTGTTTCCTGTGAGTGCCTATATGTATATGTTTTTTTCCTGTGAGTGCCTATATGTATATGTTTGTTTCCTGTGGGTGCCTATATGTATATGTTTTTTTCCTGTGAGTGCCTATATGTATATGTTTTTTTCCTGTGGGTGCTTATATGTATATGTTTGTTTCCTGTGAGTGCCTATATGTATATGTTTTTTTCCTGTGAGTGCCTATATGTATATGTTTGTTTCCTGTGGGTGCCTATATGTATATGTTTTTTTCCTGTGAGTGCCTATATGTATATGTTTTTTTCCTGTGGGTGCCTATATGTATATGTTTGTTTCCTGTGGGTGTCTGTTTTTTTTTCTGTGAAGCCCATGGGCCCCATTTAACAACAAGCACCCTCTAAAGGAGTTATGTTGTCCTTCCAGAATTTAACAAACAGCTGTAAGCTTATCTTATCACTGTTTGTCAGTGTACCACTTACACCACTGTATATAAAATATATATATATATTTGATATGGGCCCCCACAAGTTTGTTGCCCTGGGGCCCCCACAGACCTTAATCCAGCCCTGGACAGTAGAGTAACAGATAAGATGTTACAGATGGTGTTATTTGGTTGGCTAGTTTGTTGTTTTGTTTTTTTTGCGTGGCATCACCATATGTGTAGTAGTTATATGACCACCAGCAATCATACTGACTGATGAACATTTGATCAGATTTTGAAACGACAGTCTGGAAAAATGAATTCATTCAATGTGTGGTAATGTCAGACACAATAACTGCATATCGTCATTCAGCCCAATCACCAAATGATCGTATCTGACTTGGTTAGACTACAAAAGAAGCACAGCTCTTACTCTCAGTAATCCTGTCATGTATTCATATTCCAGCTCAATGATTTAATTTGCAATTTTATAAACCTTCTCGGAAATAATAAAAAACAAACAATTTTTTGAAATGAATAAAAAAGAATATTCTGCAATTGGAACACAACGGACAAGACATAATGATTATCCTTGACAGGCAAACAAGGGGCCACTGCATTCAGAGACGGACGCTATAGCACAGCCGCTGCATTCAGAGAGGGACGGTATAGCACAGCCGCTGCATTCAGAGATGGACGGTAGAGCACAGCCGCTGCATTCAGAGATGGACGGTAGAGCACAGCCGCTGCATTCTGAGATGGACGGTATAGCACAGTCGCTGCATTCAGAGAGGGACGGTAGAGCACAGCCGCTGCATTCAGAGAGGGACGGTATAGCACAGCTGCTGCATTCAGAGATGGACGGTATAGCACAGCCGCTGCATTCAGAGATGGACGGTAGAGCACAGCCGCTGCATTCTGAGATGGACGGTAGAGCACAGCTGCTGCATTCAGAGATGGACGGTATAGCACAGCCGCTGCATTCAGAGAGGGATGGTATAGCACAGCCGCTGCATTCAGAGATGGGACGGTAGAGCACAGCCGCTGCATTCAGAGAGGGACGGTATAGCACAGCTGCTGCATTCAGAGATGGACGGTATAGCACAGTCGCTGCATTCAGAGAGGGACGGTAGAGCACAGCCGCTGCATTCAGAGAGGGACGGTATAGCACAGCTGCTGCATTCAGAGATGGACGGTATAGCACAGCCGCTGCATTCAGAGATGGACGGTAGAGCACAGCCGCTGCATTCTGAGATGGACGGTAGAGCACAGCCGCTGCATTCAGAGAGGGATGGTATAGCACAGCCGCTGCATTCAGAGATGGGACGGTAGAGCACAGCCGCTGCATTCAGAGAGGGACGGTATAGCACAGCTGCTGCATTCAGAGATGGACGGTATAGCACAGCCGCTGCATTCAGAGATGGATGGTAGAGCACAGCCGCTGCATTCTGAGATGGACGGTAGAGCACAGTCGCTGCATTCAGAGAGGGACGGTAGAGCACAGCCGCTGCATTCAGAGAGGGATGGTATAGCACAGCTGCTGCATTCAGAGATGGACGGTATAGCACAGCCGCTGCATTCTGAGATGGACGGTAGAGCACAGCTGCTGCATTCAGAGATGGACGGTATAGCACAGCCGCTGCATTCAGAGAGGGATGGTATAGCACAGCCGCTGCATTCAGAGATGGGACGGTAGAGCACAGCCGCTGCATTCAGAGAGGGACGGTATAGCACAGCCGCTGCATTCAGAGATGGACGGTATAGCACAGTCGCTGCATTCAGAGAGGGGCGGTAGAGCACAGCCGCTGCATTCAGAGAGGGACGGTATAGCACAGCTGCTGCATTCAGAGATGGACGGTATAGCACAGCCGCTGCATTCAGAGATGGACGGTAGAGCACAGCTGCTGCATTCAGAGATGGATGGTATAGCACAGCCGCTGCATTCAGAGAGGGATGGTATAGCACAGCCGCTGCATTCAGAGATGGGACGGTAGAGCACAGCCGCTGCATTCAGAGAGGGACGGTATAGCACAGCTGCTGCATTCAGAGATGGACGGTATAGCACAGCCGCTGCATTCAGAGATGGACGGTAGAGCACAGCCGCTGCATTCTGAGATGGACGGTAGAGCACAGCTGCTGCATTCAGAGATGGATGGTATAGCACAGCCGCTGCATTCAGAGAGGGATGGTATAGCACAGCCGCTGCATTCAGAGATGGGATGGTAGAGCACAGCCGCTGCATTCAGAGATGGACGGTATAGCACAGACGCTGCATTCAGAGATGGACGGTAGAGCACAGCCGCTGCATTCAGAGATGGGCGGTATAGCACAGCCGCTACATTCAGAGATGGGCAGTATAGCACAGCCACTACATTCAGAGAGGGACGGTATAGCACAGCCGCAGCATTTGGAGATGGACGGTAGAGCACAGCCGCTGCATTCAGAGATGGACAGTAGAGCACAGCCGCTGCATTCAGAGATGGACGGTAGAGCACAGCCGCTGCATCTTGGAACCCCCACTGCCGGCTACTTTGATCTGATGCTGCGTCCAGATAAACTACATGAACTTCGGACATTTGAGTAAATCTAACCCTCGCTCCCTGGTACCTAACCATAACCCTCCCCATAATGCCTAACCATAATCCCTTACCCTCACCTAGCCCAATTACTCCGGCGCCGGGATTCTGGCTGGTGACAGCATCCCGACAGCTGGCATTATGATTGCATCCCTTTATTTCATATAAGTCTGTTCTCTTCAGCTGTATTTTCTCCTTGTCTCAAAGTCTACAGGCGGAAATGAGTCATGTACTTACTTGTTCTAAGCACCATTGCCAAACGGGTGACAAGAAACAGGTGCCAGATATGCAGCTGGCGAGTGAGGAACCATGGTCTGTGGGGCAAGGGCAAGATGCTAGAGCCTGCATAGGCAAAGTCTTTGGCTAAATCTATTACTCATTTGACATTGCTTGTAATATGTCCTAAGGGCACACAGGGGGCCTGATTGAGATGTGGACGCATTGCCGATAGTTACGCAGATGGGAAGCAATCGGGAAGCCGACTGCCTAAATACCGGCAGCCGGCTTCCCGACTGTCATATCCCGGCAAGGGTGAAATGCCGGGCGTCTAGATGTAGACACCCGCATTTCCCCGATGCCGGGAGACCGGCGCCCGGCATCCCGGTCGTAGTGATGCCGGGCGCCGCGAGCGGACAGCCGCGGGGGGGAGGGTTAGGTTTAGGGCTCCCGGGGGGGACTTAGGGTTAGGCACCCCCCCGGGAGGGTTAGGCTAGGGGGAGGGAGGGTTAGGCACCCCCCCGGGGGACTTAGGTTTAGGCAGCGGGGAAGGGGGTGGTTAGGGTTAGGCACTTAGAGGGGAGGATTAGGGTTAGGCACTTGGGGGGGGAAGCTAGGGTTAGGCACCCCTAAGGAGGGTTAGGGGGGTTAGGTTAGTAGATACTTACCTATCCACGATCGGGATTTCCAGCGCTGTCGGGCTTCCGCTGCTTCTAACTCTGCTCTTGTCGGGCTGCCGCTGACGGGAATCGAACCACCGGCCATGCGGCCGGCGGTATTTCATACCCATTCCACGCAGATTGAGCGATTGTTAGCCATTGCGCATGAGTGTAAGCCGCACTGCCCATGCTCTGCAATTGATTTGGCATTACACTCACACAAGGGATACACTCGAAAAATGAATGACAGGAAGTCAGAGTCTGGGGGAAGTAATGGGGGGGTGGTTGGAAAAAATGCAGGCGTGTCAGACCGTTTAGACTCTGTTTTATGGGCATCCATAAATTAGCCACTGTGTCCTTGCTTGCAGCAGGAGAGCCCTCTGCCTATCTGGAGACTGCTACGTCTGCGGCAGCTTAGAATTACTCAGAAGTCTGATGGCCGCCTGATCTGCGTTCACTGTTTCCGATTTTGAGCGGCGGATGTGAGATGCTTCCAGTGGGCATCTCTAAGTACTGGATGGTGAGTGGCTCATTAGCATATTTTTGCAATTGCGAATCCATGAGAGATCACAACTGCGATGGCATTTCCTCCACATCTGAACCAAGCCCTGAGTTCCAGGGATTACTTTAGGTCCAAAATAAAGATTCTGAACATTGTTTTTATTTCTATCCTCATCCTACTGTAGCTGGTAGATGCTCTGTGGGAACCATGGTCAAAACCTGGCAGACAATTTTCAAAACCGTTTCCTTTTTGGTTCAGAACTAAACAAAACCATTAGTCAGGCAACTGAGGTTAAAGGTTCACTATTTCCAGTGAACACTCCTAGACTTATTCAGGGGGCCTATTCATTAACCGATATATGGTCCGGTAACCATGCGGAATCAGGCCCCTAGTACGTAGACGTACGTTGGGCTTTTGGTATTCTATAGGGCTTTAGGTTAACCTTAAACCCTGGTTCAGTGATAATGTCATGTTTTACCAGGTATGTTGAAAAACAAATCTCTATTTCTTATGATAAATTCTTTTGCCTCCTGCTGTTGAATAGTTGGCAGGGTTTTGGCTATTGTTACTTCAGGCACAGAAGGTACTGAGATTACCGAAGGGACGGTGGTGACAGAGCTACTCTATCCTTCCAAGGTTACATGGTAGATCTGTTCTGGATTTCTTTTCCCAGTCTGGTACACATTATAAATAACCTCAACCACTTTTTATATGATTTCAAATGATCCTTGCCACTCTGCCAAAAATGTACTTTCTACCGTGGAAATAAAAAAGCACTCTGCCCCCAGGAGCAAAGGTGCGTAACTGGGCATTACGATTGTACACCCTCTGCTGTGCCTGTTCAAAGTACTCTCTCGCTATCCACACCACTGCAGCTATTCTTTCTTGCATCTGAGAAACATGCTCAATAACAGTTCTATAAGGACTGGATTGCCCCTCCCATGTCTCTTTAACAATATCCAGCAATCACCTTGGATGTTTCCCATACAGCGAATCAAAAGGCGAGAACCCCATGGAGGATTGTGGAACTTCTCTAATTGCCAGCAATAAATAGGGTAACAAATAATACCTATCTTTCCCATCTTTATCCACCGCCTTCAGCACCTGTCGACAATGTTACTAGTCGACCTTTAGTTTGTCGACCTTAAGACCCTGTCGACCTTAAGTTCCCATCTATCTTCCATTGTCTACCCAATTGTCTATCTAGACAATGTAGACCTAATGACCGGATACCCAGCAGCTGGAGGAAAGGGTCTGGTGGTGCATACAGAGGAAGGGAGGGATGTATTATACATACAGTGTATATATAAGAATATTGGGCCTGATTCAGAGCCGGAAGCTATTTGCGAACGGTCGTTCAGAAAAAGGGGCCGGCTATTTAAATTGAGCGCTCGCTCTTTGCGGTCTGTTGATGCCTCTATGTCTGAGCGAGTGAACGAAATATGCGCTCGCTATTTTGTAAAGACGCCCCCTGGCCGCTCGCATCCTACGTCATCTCCGCTATTTATTTGATTAATCGAGTACATCGAAAGGCGTCTGAACTGCTCGCAGTGCTTGTGGTTGGACTTTCCTACCGCAATCATGCGAAAAGTTCAGGCTAAGAAACAACCAAGTGACGTGGCTGATGACGCTGCTTTGTTAATTATGCACACCCTTAAAACGCCCGTTTTGACCTTTTGGCACGCCTGCGTTCGGATCTCCACTCCCCGTTTTCAAGCACCTTCCCCTGTTAACACCCACAAATGCCTCATTCTGTCACTCAAATTAGCAGGCATTCGCTATTCTGCGAGCACTCAATTTCCGACTGCAATGACTGGTTGGCGCATGCGTATTACAACCCATACGCATGCGCTGTTGTGTGAACATCGCTCGGAGCGAAAGAGCGGCCGCTTACGAGCGGCTCTGAATCAGGCCCATAGTACGGTATAGAAGTGTGTGTATAATGTAGTATGAGAGGGGAGTGTGCAGCAGCTGGAGGGAAGGGCCTGGTGGTGCATACAGAGGAAGGGAGGGATGTATTATACATACAGTATATATATAAGAATATAGTACAGTATAGAAGTGTGTGTATAATGTAGTATGAGAGGGGAGTGTGCAGCAGCTGGAGGGAAGGGCCTGGTGGTACATACAGAGGAAGGGAGGAGTGTATTATACATACAGTATATATAAGAATATAGTATAGTATAGAAGTGTGTATATAATGTAGTATGAGGGGGGAATGTGCAGCAGCTGGAGGGAAGGGTCTGGTGGTGCATACAGAGGAAGGGAGGGGTGTATTATACATACAGTGTATATATAAGTATATATATAGTACAGTATAGAAGTGTGTGTATAATGTAGTATGAGAGGGGAGTGTGCAGCAGCTGGAGGGAAGGGCCTGGTGGTACATACAGAGGAAGGGAGGGATGTATTATACATACAGTATATATAAGAATATAGTACAGTATAGAAGTGTGTATATTGTAGTATGAGGGGGGAATGTGCAGCAGCTGGAGGGAAGGGCCTAGTGGTGCATACAGAGGAAGGGAGGGATGTATTATACATACAGTGTATATATAAGAATATAGTACAGTATAGAAGTGTGTGTATAATGTAGTATGAGGGGGGAGTGAGCAGCAGCTGGAGGGAAGGGCCTGGTGGTGCATACAGAGGAAGGGAGGGGTGTATTATACATACAGTGTATATATAAGTATATATATAGTACATTATAGAAGTGTGTATATAATGTAGTATGAGGGGGGAATGTGCAGCAGCTGGAGGGAAGGGCCTCGTGGTACATACAGAGGAAGGGAGGGATGTTTTATACATACAGAGTATATATAAGTATATATATAGTACATTATAGAAGTGTGTATATAATGTAGTATGAGGGGGGAATGTGCAGCAGCTGGAGGGAAGGGCCTGGTGGTACATACAGAGGAAGGAAGGGATGTATTATACATACAGTGTATATATAAGTATATAGTACAGTATAGAAGTGTGTATATAATGTAGTATGAGGGGGGAATGTGCAGCAGCTGGAGGGAAGGGCCTGGTGCTACATACAGAGGAAGGGAGGGATGTATTATACATACAGTGTATATATAAGTAAATATATAGTACATTATAGAAGTGTGTATATAATGTAGTATGAGGGGGGAATGTGCAGCAGCTGGAGGGAAGGGCCTGGTGGTACATACAGAGGAAGGGAGGGATGTATTATACATACAGTGTATATAATATATAAGTATATAGTACAGTATAGAAGTGTGTATATAATGTAGTATGAGATGGGAGTGTGCAGCAGCTGGAGGGAAGGGCCTGGTGGTGTATACAGAGGAAGGGAGGGATGTATTATACATACAGTGTATATATATAAGAATATAGTACAGTATAGAAGTGTGTGTATAATGTAGTATGAGGGGGGAGTGAGCAGCAGCTGGAGGGAAGGGCCTGGTGGTGCATACAGAGGAAGGGAGGGGTGTATTATACCCTTAAAGTGTATATATAAGTATATATATAGTACATTATAGAAGTGTGTATATAATGTAGTATGAGGGGGGAATGTGCAGCAGCTGGAGGGAAGGGCCTCGTGGTACATACAGAGGAAGGGAGGGATGTTTTATACATACAGAGAATATATAAGTATATATATAGTACATTATAGAAGTGTGTATATAATGTAGTATGAGGGGGGAATGTGCAGCAGCTGGAGGGAAGGGCCTGGTGGTACATACAGAGGAAGGGAGGGATGTATTATACATACAGTGTATATATAAGTATATAGTACAGTATAGAAGTGTGTATATAATGTAGTATGAGGGGGGAATGTGCAGCAGCTGGAGGGAAGGGCCTGGTGCTACATACAGAGGAAGGGAGGGATGTATTATACATACAGTGTAGGGATGTGCAGGCTCGGATAGGTTCGAGTTTGCACGTGGAGTTCGGATTTTTCCCTCCAAAAAAACGGAACTCAGAACGAGGCAAAACGTCATCTTACATGGACGAACATCATCATTCCTGGACAAAAGACCAGGAATGATGATGTTCGTCCATGTAAGATGACGTTTTGCCTCGTTCTGAGTTCCGTTTTTTTGGAGGGAAAAATCCGAACTCCACGTGCAAACTCGAACCTATCCGAGCCTGCACATCCCTAATACAGTGTATATATAAGTAAATATATAGTACATTATAGAAGTGTGTATATAATGTAGTATGAGAGGGGAATGTGCAGCAGCTGGAGGGAAGGGCCTGGTGGTACATACAGAGGAAGGGAGGGATGTATTATACATACAGTGTATATATAAGTATATAGTACAGTATAGAAGTGTGTATATAATGTAGTATGAGATGGGAGTGTGCAGCAGCTGGAGGGAAGGGCCTGGTGGTGTATACAGAGGAAGGGAGGGATGTATTATACATACAGTGTATATAAGAATATAGTATAGTATAGAAGTGTGTATATAATGTAGTATGATGGGGGAATGCGCAGCAGCTGGAGGGAAGGGCCTGGTGGTATATACAGAGGAAGGGAGGGATGTATTATACATACAGTGTATATAAGAATATAGTATAGTATAGAAGTGTGTATATAATGTAGTATGAGGGGGGAATGTGCAGCAGCTGGAGGGAAGGGCCTGGTGGTGCATATAGAGGAAGGGAGGGATGTATTATTCATACAGTATATATATAAGTATATAGTACAGTATAGAAGTGTGTGTATAATGTAGTATGATGGGGGAATGCGCAGCAGCTGGAGGGAAGGGCCTGGTGGTATATACAGAGGAAGGGAGGGATGTATTATACATACAGTGTATATAAGAATATAGTATAGTATAGAAGTGTGTATATAATGTAGTATGAGGGGGGAATGTGCAGCAGCTGGAGGGAAGGGCCTGGTGGTGCATATAGAGGAAGGGAGGGATGTATTATACATACAGTATATATAAGAATATAGTACAGTATAGAAGTGTGTGTATAATATAGTATGAGGGGGGAATGTGCAGCAGCTGGAGGGAAGGGCCTGGTGGTATATACAGAGGAAGGGAGGGATGTATTATACATACAGTGTATATAAGAATATAGTATAGTATAGAAGTGTGTATATAATGTAGTATGAGGGGGGAATGTGCAGCAGCTGGAGGGAAGGGCCTGGTGCTACATACAGAGGAAGGGAGGGATGTATTATACATACAGTGTATATATAAGAATATAGTACAGTATAGAAGTGTGTGTATAATATAGTATGAGGGGGGAATGTGCAGCAGCTGGAGGGAAGGGCCTGGTGGTACATACAGAGGAAGGGAGGGATGTATTATACATACAGTGTATATATAAGTATATATATAGTAAAGTATAGAAGTGTGTGTATAATGTAGTATGAGGGGGGAGTGTGCAGCAGCTGGAGGGAAGGGTCTGGTGGTATATACAGAGGAAGGGAGGGATGTATTATACATACAGTGTATGTAAGAATATAGTATAGTATAGAAGTGTGTATATAATGTAGTATGAGGGGGGAATGTGCAGCAGCAAGAGGGAAGGGCTGGTGGTACATACAGAGGAAGGGAGGGATGTATTATACATACAGTATATATAAGAATATAGTACATTATAGAAGTGTGTGTATAATGTAGTATGAGATGGGAGTGTGCAGCAGCTGGAGGGAGGGGCCTGGTGGTACATACAGAGGAAGGGAGGGATGTATTATACATACAGTATATATAAGAATATAGTACAGTATAGAAGTGTGTGTATAATGTAGTATGAGGGGGGAATGTGCAGCAGCTGGAGGGAAGGGCCTGGTGGTGCATATAGAGGAAGGGAGGGGTGTATTATACATACAGTGTATATATAAGAATATAGTACAGTATAGAAGTGTGTGTATAATGTAGTATGAGGGGGGAATGTGCAGCAGCTGGAGGGAAGGGCCTGGTGGTACATACAGAGGAAGGGAGGGATGTATTATACATACAGTGTATATATAAGAATATAGTACAGTATAGAAGTGTGTGTATAATGTAGTATGAGATGGGAGTGTGCAGCAGCTGGAGGGAAGGGCCTGGTGGTGCATACAGAGGAAGGGAGTGGTGCAGTGGCGTAACTAGGGTATTTGGAGCCCAGGGCAAATTTGAAAAGGGAGCCCCACCCCCCCCATGTGCGCGCGCGTGGCAAAAAAATGGGCGTGGTCACTTAAAAATGGGGCGTGTCAACATGACACACCCTTTTATTTTCAAACTGAACATTTCTATCCATATGCACCTTAACCCCAGTAGTACCCCCAGTATGCAGTTGTGGTCCCTCTCATGCAGGCCCAGAGTAGTGCCCCTTATACAGTATCCCCAGTAGTGGTCCCTCTTATACAGCCCCCAATTAGTTCCCCTTACTCAGTACCCCCAGTAGTGGCCCCCCAAATGCAGTGCCCCACGTAGTGTTCCCCCTTATGCAGTGCCCCCAGTAGCAGTCCCCACAATGCAGTGCACCCAGTAGCGGTATCCCCTTATGCAGTGCCCTTTTATATAGTGCCCCCAACTGTAGTCCCCCCCCATGCAGTTTTCCCAGTAGTGGTCCCCTTATGCAGGCACCCTGTAGTGATCCCCCCTATCTAGTGCCCCCTGTAGTGGTCCCCGCAGTGCCCATAGCAGTAAGCCCCTTATATAGTGCCCCCAGCAGTAGTGTCCCCCCCTCCCATGCAGTGCCCCCAGTAGTGGTCCCCCTGATGCAGGCTCCCAGTAGTGACCCCCCCCCCCTATCCAGTGGTCCCTGTAGTGGCCCTTCCTATTATTGGCCCCATTAGTGGTCCCCCGAGTGCAGTGCCCCTTTTAGAATGCCCCCAGTGGTAGTCCCCCCCCAAGTAGTAGTCCCCAGTAGAGTAGCCCCCCCAGTAGAGGTCCTCCAAATGGCACCCCCAGTAGATGTCCCCCCCAGTAGATGTCCCCCCCAGTAGTAGCCAACCGCTCCCCCGTTGTGCAGATAGGTAAGGTTTAAAAATAAATAAATATATATAAAAATATACTTACCTGATTCCACGCTGCTCCTGTCCGCGATGCTGATGCCGCTCCCGCCCTCCGTCCGCCCGGGCTGGCGCGCTCAGCATTATGGGACTGACGTCATGACGTCAGTCCCATTACCCACTGCAGGAGCCGGACGGTCCGGCTCTTGCAGAGGGTGCTGCAGCAGTCAATGAGAGTCTATCTGACTCTCATTGGCTGCTGTTTAACACACGCATCGCCGCCAGCGCTGGCGGCGATGCGTGTGTTATGCACAGCCTGAGCCCGCCTCCTAGCGCTATTGGGCAAGCGCTCAGGGGGAGGGAACGGGCTCAGGCGTGCAGCACAGGACCGGCGTTGGAAGCCTAGCGCCGGTCCTGTGCAAATGTGTAGCGCTGACCGCACTCCTTGCGGTCGGCACTACACTGGCTATCTAGGGCGGGCGGGCCGGTACCATGGCCGGCGGCGCCCCCCCGCGCCGCCGGTCCAACGGCGCCCAGGGCACGAACCCCGCTCGCCCTGCCCTAGTTACGCCACTGGAGGGGTGTATTATACATACACTGTATATATAAGAATATAGTACAGTATAGAAGTGTGTGTATAATGTAGTATGAGGGGGAATGTGCAGCAGCTGGAGGGAAGGGCCTGGTGGTGTATACAGAGGAAGGGAGGGATGTATTATACATACAGTGTATATATATAAGAATATAGTACAGTATAGAAGTGTGTGTATAATGTAGTATGAGGGGGGAGTGTGCAGCAGCTGGAGGGAAGGGCCTGGTGGTGCATATAGAGGAAGGGAGGGATGTATTATACATACAGTGTATATATAAGTATATATATAGTACATTATAGAAGTGTGTGTATAATGTAGTATGAGATGGGAGTGTGCAGCAGCTGGAGGGAAGGGCCTGGTGGTGTATACAGAGGAAGGGAGGGATGTATTATACATACAGTGTACATATAAGAATATAGTACAGTATAGAAGTGTGTGTATAATGTAGTATGAGGGGGGACTGTGCAGCAGCTGGAGGGAAGGGCCTGGTGGTGCATACAGAGGAAGGGAGGGATGTATTATACATACAGTGTATATATAAGAATATAGTATAGTATAGAAGTGTGTGTATAATGTAGTATGAGGGGGGAATGTGCAGCAGCTGGAGGGAAGGGCCTGGTGGTACATACAGAGGAAGGGAGGGATGTATTATACATACAGTGTATATATAAGAATATAGTACAGTATAGAAGTGTGTGTATAATGTAGTATGAGGGGGGAATGTGCAGCAGCTGGAGGGAAGGGTCTGGTGGTGCATACAGAGGAAGGGAGGGATGTATTATACATACAGTGTATATATAAGAATATAGTACAGTATAGAAGTGTGTGTATAATATAGTATGAGGGGGGAATGTGCAGCAGCTGGAGGGAAGGGCCTGGTGGTGCATACAGAGGAAGGGAGGGATGTATTATACATACAGTGTATATATAAGAATATAGTACAGTATAGAAGTGTGTGTATAATATAGTATGAGGGGGGAATGTGCAGCAGCTGGAGGGAAGGGCCTGGTGGTACATACAGAGGAAGGGAGGGGTGTATTATACATACAGTGTATAGATAAGAATATAGTACAGTATAGAAGTGTGTGTATAATGTAGTATGAGGGGGGAATGTGCAGCAGCTGGAGGGAAGGATCTGGTGGTACATACAGAGGAAGGGAGGGATGTATTATACATACAGTGTATATATAAGAATATAGTACAGTATAGAAGTGTGTGTATAATGTAGTATGAGGGGGGAATGTGCAGCAGCTGGAGGGAAGGGCCTGGTGGTGCATACAGAGGAAGGGAGGGATGTATTATACATACAGTGTATATATAAGAATATAGTATAGTATAGAAGTGTGTGTATAATGTAGTATGAGGGGGGAATGTGCAGCAGCTGGAGGGAAGGGCCTGGTGGTACATACAGAGGAAGGGAGGGATGTATTATACATACAGTGTATATATAAGAATATAGTACAGTATAGAAGTGTGTGTATAATGTAGTATGAGGGGGGAATGTGCAGCAGCTGGAGGGAAGGGCCTGGTGGTACATACAGAGGAAGGGAGGGATGTATTATACATACAGTGTATATATAAGTATATAGTACAGTATAGAAGTGTGTATATAATGTAGTATGAGGGGGGAATGTGCAGCAGCTGGAGGGAAGGGTCTGGTGGTGCATACAGAGGAAGGGAGGGATGTATTATACATACAGTGTATATATAAGAATATAGTACAGTATAGAAGTGTGTGTATAATATAGTATGAGGGGGGAATGTGCAGCAGCTGGAGGGAAGGGCCTCGTGGTGCATACAGAGGAAGGGAGGGATGTATTATACATACAGTGTATATATAAGAATATAGTACAGTATAGAAGTGTGTGTATAATGTAGTATGAGGGGGGAGTGTGCAGCAGCTGGAGGGAAGGATCTGGTGGTACATACAGAGGAAGGGAGGGATGTATTATACATACAGTGTATATATAAGAATATAGTACAGTATAGAAGTGTGTGTATAATGTAGTATGAGGTGGGAATGTGCAGCAGCTGGAGGGAAGAGCCTGGTGGTGCATACAGAGGAAGGGAGGGATGTATTATACATACTGGCCCTCATTCAGAGCCGGACGCAATTAGCGCTCGCTCGTTCAGAAAAAGGGGGTGGCTATTCAAATGAACCGTTCGCTCTTTGCGGTCTGTTGACGCCTCCATGTCTGAACGAGCGAACAAAACAGGCGGACGTTTATTTGAAAAATACGCCCCCTGGTCGCTCGCATCATACGTCATGTCCGCTATTTATTACATTAATCGAGTACATTGAACAGTGTATGAACTGCTCGCTATTCTTGTGGCTGGTTTTTCCTACCACTATATTGCGAGCAGTTCTGACTATAAATGAACCAAGTGACGTGGTCAATGACGCTGCTGTTTTAATTATGCACACCCTTAAAACGCCCGTTTGACCTTTAAGCACGCCTGCGTTCTGAATTCCACTCCCCGTTTTCAAGCACCTTCCCCTGTTACCACCCACATACGCCTCCTCCTGTCACTCAAAATAGCAGGCCTTCGCTATATAGCGAACTAACGATTTTCGGCCGCACTGACTGGTTCGCGCATGCGTATTATAAACCGTACGCATGCGCAGATGTGCGAACATTGCTCGGAACGAGCGTACTGCCGCTTGCGAGCGGCTCTGAATCAGGCCCACAGTGTATATATAAGTATATAGTACAGTATAGAAGTGTGTGTATAATGTAGTATGAGGGGGGAATGTGCAGCAGCTGGAGGGAAGGGCCTGGTGGTGCATACAGAGGAAGGGAGGGATGTATTATACATACAGTGTATATATAAGAATATAGTACAGTATAGAAGTGTGTGTATAATGTAGTGTGAGGGGGGAATGTGCAGCAGCTGGAGGGAAGGGCCTGGTGGTGCATACAGAGGAAGGGAGGGATGTATTATACATACAGTGTATATATAAGTATATAGTACAGTATAGAAGTGTGTGTATAATGTAGTATGAGGGGGGAATGTGCAGCAGCTGGAGGGAAGGGCCTGGTGCTACATACAGAGGAAGGGAGGGATGTATTATACATACAGTGTATATATAAGTATATAGTACAGTATAGAAGTGTGTATATAATGTAGTATGAGGGGGGAATGTGCAGCAGCTGGAGGGAAGGGCCTGGTGCTACATACAGAGGAAGGGAGGGATGTATTATACATACAGTGTATAGATAAGAATATAGGGCCTGATTCAGACCCAGACGCAAGTGGCCAATCGCACGTCCGCCGTACGTCCGAAAAAATGTAAATTCAAGCGCACGCTCGTAAGTTCTTTCATAGTGACTTTTCCGCCCTATAGTCTCCCAACCCCTCCTCTTGCTTGCGACCGTTCCAAATAGCGACCGTTCGTCTCCTCCTTGGTTGCTTTGGACGCTCACACAAGTCAAATCCGGAAGTGGACCTGTCAGATTTCGATTACCTGCTCTTTCATTCTGCATACATACTTTAATTGTTTCATGCCAATTAATATATTAATTAGCTTAATTGCTCTTCACATGGTTGCAATCCGTTTTTTTTCTCATTTTCAATAAACTTTATTCTTGTCAGTGTGTGTCATTTTTCCAGCAGAATGGAAAACGTACGGTTTCACCAATGGTTTACTTTTTCAAAAATACATGTTTTAACGAATGATCCTATTGTTTTCCTGTGTTTGTGATAGGCATATTTTAGTTTTTTAATTTCTTTATTTAAATTAGCTTACGCATGTCACTTCATCAAGCCTATCATAACTCACATTGTATTTTTGAGGCTGGAGGACACATGACTCATATAATAACAAATAGAATGGTTCCTGTTAATTTACAAAGTACATTAGCCAATCAAATTTTTTTCTCTGTCCTTTATTAAAACTGTTTTGTGTAAAAAAAATCATTGCCATCATGAGAGCCTCCGCGTTTACCAGGCGGGAGCTTTTGGTACTAATGGAGGTGATGGACCGGCGGATCACCAGCTAGCCTCCCCCCATCAGCAACCGCCAGAAGCGAATGGCCTATGCGGAGGTTCGCCACTGCCTGCGCTTCTTCGGCTCACGCCGAAATATCGGCCAGTTAGAGCGCAGGTGGTCGAATCTGTGCTGCCGCACGCCACGCTGGCTGACCTGTTTGCGGCTGCGGATTGAATCAAGTAAGTGTTTTTTTTTTATTTTCTGGTATTTTTTTGCGGCCCTATCTGCGTGTGCTTGTTTCCAGTATAGCCCTGTTTGTTTCTTGCGGCCCTATCTGCGTGTGCATGTTTCCAGTATAGCCCTGTTTGTTTCTTGCGACTCTATCTGCGTGTGCTTGTTTCCAGTATAGCCCTGTTTGTTTCTTGCGGCCCTATCTGCGTGTGCATGTTTTCAGTATAGCCCTGTTGGTTGTTTTTTGACAGGCCTGCGTGTGCATGTTTTCAGTATAGCCCTGTTGGTTGCTTTTTGACAGGCCTGCGTGTGCATGTTTACCGTATTTTTACTGTTTTTACATTTGTGGTGTTGTAAATTTGTTACCAAACCCCCACCCCCAAGAAAACTAAACATTTTTCAACCATCATTTAGGGGCCGAACGCAGAAGCCGGCATCGCCGCCGAATCAGACGCCGGGCTCGTCCCCTGATGCCAACTCCCAGCCCAAACACCTCTCCCCATCCTTCCCCCAATTCCCCCTCCACCCCTGACCGGCCACTACCTGAGGCCCCTCCCTCTGCCAATTTGCCCCACCCCCAAAATTCACCCTCCACTCCACCCCCCCTCTCTTTTCTTCACCCTCCCCTCCCCCCCCTCGCTTTTCATCACCGTCCACCATTTCGGACATCTCCCCTCCGTCTAACCACCAGCACTGGCCCACCTCCGAGGAGGAGGAGGGCCTCAAAGACCCGCAATCCCGATGACCGGTATGTTTCCCTTTAAAAGTTTTGTTTTTATTATTTTTAAACATTATTAATTTGATAGACAATGTCTTGGATATTTACCACTGATACATATCACACATGTCCAAACACTCATACTTTTTTTTACCCTAACAAGGGTACTTCGTCCTTTTTGGGGTCGCCTTTTTGTGTGTTCATTTTTAATTTAGTATTTATACCATCTTTGCATTTGCCAGTACTTTGTTTTTTTCATCAAAACTGGATCTTTGTTTAAACTATATTTATTTGTTTAGTTTGTTTTGTAAACTTCTAATGTAAGGTGTCATTTTATTAATGATCCCTTTTTTTTTTTCCAACAGAGGACCAGAGGCGGCTGCATTCAATGCAGGAGGGATTGGCCGCCTTGAGTGCCCACGTCATTGGGATGCTAGTGGTCCTTGACCACATGGCGGCGGTCCTTCGGAGCTGATGTTTTTTTTTTTTTGGATTATGGCCAAACTGTTTTAGTCAATAAAATTGCGTTGTATTTTAACGAGTCTCATTCCTTGCCTGTAAAAATTACATTGTTTAACCTTCCATAAGTCGACTATTTGATCATGTTCTTTAAAGTAAGGTAAATTAGATTGTACAAAGCGCTAGTACGTATGTAAGCTGCCACATTAAACACCTCACCATACCAATAGGTTTGTAGAAATAACAACATTTTTTTGTTTTTCTTTGGGTGGGTAATGTAAATAGAAAATCAAACCTGCTTAGGCCTAGTTTATAAAACCTACTGATTCAACATAATACCTTTGGTGTTTTTTGAAAGCCACAAAGCATGTTCTAAGACTTAACCATTTCACACATTACAGGATTAGGCATTATGAAAGGTGGCATTTTTTGTGCCAGGTTACACGTGCTTGTAATTTTAAAATAAACAGTCTTTTTAACGGCAAACAAAAATTTAATACACACCAAAAAAAAAAAAAAGTGAATTGTGACAAGCAATTCACACAGTGAAAAGACACTACAAAAAACAACCAACACCAAAAGCAAACAACAAAAGAAACAATCAAAAACTGTTGAAATAAGTAGCAGGCCAACATAAATCCACAAATGAGGTGATGAAATAATTGTTCCCAAAGTTAGATCCAATGTGGCCACATGAAGACAATTTAGTGGGCATCGTTTTTTCGAGGATTTTAAGGGAAGACAAGAAAAAAAAAGTATCAAAATAATAAAAAGGCACATTACAATCGTACATATCGACATTGTGTCAATTAAGTAAATGTTTGACAATAATTACCTGAAATATCTGGCCACCACATCATCGCGTATAGCCCCCCAACATGCTGACCTCCGACCAACCTCGGGGGGGCCATCCTCAGGCAAGACATCCTCTGGCTGCATTGGGACACCACTCCTTATGGCGATGTTTTGAAATAACCCACACAGGACCACAATTTTCGAAACCATATCCGGCAAATACATGAGTTCGCAACCAGAGCGGTGGAGGCATGTGAATCGGCCTTTTAAAAGGCCGATACAGAGCTCCACCACCTGCCTGGTGGCTGTAAGTGTGGAATTATACTCACTTTGTGGCCCTGGTGTGGGAGCCAAATAAGGAGTGAGCAGACAGGGCGTGCAAGGGTAACCACTGTCTCCTGTGAAAAAACAAATACAACAATTAGGACCATTGTGTATCAAGCTTTGCATTGGTTTCAACTAAAGGTGTCAACTTACCCAGAAGCCACGCATCACCAGGTTGTAGGTTGTCTAATTTAGGCCAAATCCCTGATTGCCGGATGACGAAGGAATCATGTGCACTCCCGGGGAATTTGTCATTCAGGGACAGGATCTGGAGGGAGGCATCACATACCACCATTACATTCAGTGAATGAAAGTGCTTACGGTTCCTAAATATAGCCTCCAGCCTTGCTGGAGGCTGAAGTGGTATGTGAGTGCCATCCACAACCCCTATGATGTGTGGGAAGCCAGCTATTTGGTAAAAATTGTCCTTCGTCACACTAAGGGAACCCATATCCAATGGCATTTTAATAAAATGATGGAGGTGTTTGAAAAGGGCCTCCATCACTGCCCTCAGGATCCTTGAAAAGGAGGATTGGGATATTCCGGCAACTATTCCCACCGTGGTTTGAAAGGATCCTGAAGCACAGAAATGTAACACCGACATTAATTGCGTAAGTGGTGGTATTGCTGTTGGACTGTCAATTTGCCGCTCAAGATCACTCTCTATTAATGAGAGAGTGTCTATGATGATTTGTGGAGGAAGATGGTATCGTCTTAAAACCTCATCATCGGGCATTCCAAAAAGGGTGACACGTGTTCTATATATCTGGGGCCTTGCATGCCTACGATGCCTACGCCTGGGACGAGGTTGAGGTTGGTCGGGTTCCGGAAGCATGGCCCAGATAATACGACCAACATCAACCTGAAATGGTAAGCCAGGTAGTTAATGTTTGAGTCAAATGTGAAACAAAAAATCTACTTATCTTTTCCAAAAAGTCCAAAGATGCTTACAGGCCGGGGTATTGTCATGAGTCCAACAACCTACATTTCCAAAATAGAAAATCGTTTTAGAATTTTTGTTTGTCAGATTTGAATCCATACACTTTTTTTAATGCGTTAAAAGATAGAAGGGAGCACACATTAGTTAGGAAATGCACGCTACATTTAGTGGACAAACAAGAATGTCCAATTT
Organism: Taudactylus pleione; assembly: GCA_031769625.1. Lineage (NCBI taxonomy): Eukaryota > Metazoa > Chordata > Amphibia > Anura > Myobatrachidae > Taudactylus > Taudactylus pleione. The sequence goes on from JAUIMM010001084.1 coordinate 1,348,276, forward strand.
TTAAGCCAAAAACACATTAGTGCGCTAAATAGTTTGCATTTTAACATGGGGAATAAGGAGACATTAGTGCGCTAAATAGTTTGCATTTTTACATGGGGAATAAGGAGACATTAGTGCGCTAAATAGTTCGCATTTTTACATGGGGAATAAGGAGACATTAGTGCGCTAAATAGTTCGCATTTTTACATGGGGAATAAGGAGACATTAGTGCGCTAAATAGTTCGCATTTTTACATGGGGAATAAGGAGACATTAGTGCGTTAATTTTTTTTGGGATGTAAAAATTACATACAACTCAAACAATATTACGCAAAAGAGTACGCTATATTTCGTGTTAAGACAGGATTGGTTAAAGAAACAATTACAAATTACTTAGCCAAACATATGCGAACACCAACACATCGAAACTGTAACTTCAGGCATTAAAAATGACTTACCAAAAACTGACAAATAACCCAAAAACTTCACGGGGGCAATGCCAAAATAACTGGAAAAAGTAAAAAAAACCCATAAGTCCTAACATTTCAAACAAAATTACGATAAGTTTTAAAGGAGGTTTTTGAAAATACTTACTCAAATAAGAAACAAAAATTAAAAATAAAAAAATATGAGATATGGTAAGAACTTACCCTTGTTATCTCTATTTCTACGAAGTCCATAGGGTTCCACAGGATACCTTGGGGTATAGGTGTGACGTCAGTCGCAGGGCACCAAAGAGTTAAGCTTTCAGCCTCCCAGGATGCACTAGGTCCCCCTCCTATACCCCGCCCCCGGGCCAAGGCACCTCAGTTAGTTACCAAGCCATAGGCCGGAGGAGGAGAAGGAAGAGAGAGAACAAAGATCTGGACACATACAAGAATCACATTCTCACCAGAGGGAGACGGAAAACCGGTGACCAGAGCAAAGCCCATCTGCAGCACAGGTGCGACAGGGCGGGAGTCCTGTGGAACCCTATGGACTTCGTAGAAATAGAGATAACAAGGGTAAGTTCTTACCATATCTCATATTTTCTACTTCAGGGTCCATAGGGTATCCACAGGATACCTTGGGGATGTCCCAAAGCAGTATCCTTTAAGGGTGGGGACGCTCCTGTGCAGAAAGGAGAATCCGCCGCCCGAAGGAAGCATCCTGAGAGGCGAAGGTGTCAAACCTGTAATACCTCACGAAGGTATGGACAAAAGACCACGTAGCAGCCTTGCAGATCTGAACTGCCGAGGCACCACGTCGAGCTGCCCACGAAGGACCCACAGACCTAGTGGAATGAGCCTTCAGAGAAGGAGGGACCGGTAGGCCTTCATGAAGATAAGCTTCAGAAATAGCCATACGGATCCAGGCTGCCAAAGTTTGCTTTGAAGCAGGCCAACCCTTTTTACGGAAGCCATAGAGGACAAACAAAGCGTCCGACTTCCTAAACGAAGAAGTGCGGTCAACATAAGTCCTTAAGGCCCGCACAACATCCAAAGAGGCCTCACCCACGGAAAGACCCGGTGAGTTAAAGGCCGGAACAACTATTTCCTCGTTAACATGAAACTGGGAAACAACTTTGGGAAGAAACTCGGGCCGAGTGCGGAGCACTGCCCTGTTCCCATAAAAAACCAAGAAAGGGGGTCTACAAGAAAGAGCCCCTAACTCAGAAACACGTCTGGCCGAACCAATGGCCAGAAGGAAAACAGTCTTAGCTGTTAGCCATTTAAGATCCACTGAGCCCAGTGGTTCAAACGGCGGTCCTTGGAGAGCCCTCAGGACCACAGCCAAATCCCAAGGCGCCACAGGTGGAACAAAGGGCGGCTGAATGCGGACAACACCTTGCATAAAGGTGCGCACATCCGGGATTGTAGCAATCCTACGGTGAAACCAGACGGATAGGGCCGAAACCTGTACCTTCAAAGAAGCAAGGCGAAGCCCATGATCTAGTCCCGCTTGCAGGAAGGCGAGAATCCGAAACAGACGAAACTCCCGCGGTGCATAACCTCTCGGTCGACACCACTGGAAGAACGTATGCCACACGCGATGGTATATCCTCGCGGAAGACGGTTTCCGAGCTCGTAACATGGTACGCACCACAGAGCTGGAAAACCCCCGGGACCTCAGCATGGCCGTCTCAACAGCCACGCCGTCAAAGACAGCCGAGTCAGGTCCGGGTGAAGGCAAGGACCCTGAGACAGAAGGTCCGGTCGTAGCGGCAACCGCAGAGGAATGTCCACGGACAGACCCTGAAGGTCTGAGAACCAGTGCCGTCTGGGCCACGCGGGAGCTATCAACAGGAGCGTCCCTCCTTCCTGTTTGAATTTCCGGATTACCCGTGGAAGAAGGGAGACCGGAGGGAACAGGTATGCGAACCGGAACGTCCACCGGACGGACAGAGCATCCACCAGAGACGCCCCTTCGTCTCTTGTGCGAGACCCGTACACCGGCAACTTGTTGTTGTGCCGGGACGCCATGAGGTCGATTTCTGGAAGACCCCACCTGTCCACCAGTAGTTGAAAAACGTCCGGGTGCAGGGACCATTCCCCCGGATGAACGTCCTGGCGACTTAGAAAGTCCGCCTCCCAATTTAGCACTCCCGGGATGAAGACCGCTGATATGGCCGGAAGATTGCGCTCCGCCCAAACCAGGATCCGAGAGACCTCTACGAGAGCCGCCCGACTGCGAGTTCCTCCTTGCCTGTTTATGTAGGCCACGGTGGTAGCGTTGTCCGACTGGACCTGCACCGGGCGACCCTGGAGAAACCGCTGTGCCTGCTGGAGAGCATTGAAGACCGCACGGAGTTCCAAGATATTTATTGGAAGCTCCGCTTCTGTCGGCGTCCACCTGCCCTGGAACAAGTGTGGACCCGAAACTGCTCCCCAGCCCCGAAGACTGGCGTCCGTTGTCAACAGGACCCAATTTGGAACCCAGAACGGACGTCCCTTGTTGAGGTGGGTCGTCTGTAACCACCACGCAAGGGACAGGCGAACCTCCTGGGTGAGCACAATCGTCTGGGACTTCAAAGACTGAGTCAGCCCGTTCCACTTGGACAGGGTCAGGTGCTGCAGAGGTCTGGAGTGAAACTGGGCGTATTCCACCATGTCGAACACCGACACCATGGAGCCCAGTAACCTCATCGCCGAGTGTAAGGACACCCAGCGGCTGTGCAGGCAACTGCGCACCCTTGACTGTAAAGCAGAGATCTTGTCCTCCGTCACGACGATCCTTTGCTGTCCCGAGTCCAATAAGGCTCCAAGATGCAGAATCCTCCGAGACGGGATTAGAGTGGACTTCTGCCAGTTGATTAGCCAGCCGTGCCGTTGCAGCAGTGCAATGGTCAGGTCCAAGTGGCGTAACAGGAGCTCTGGAGATCCTGCCACCAATAACAGGTCGTCCAAATACGGCAACATGCGGACTCCCTGCAGCCGCAGAGAAGCCGTCATGACCGCCATCACCTTGGTGAAAACACGTGGTGCTGTTGCCAGGCCAAAAGGTAACGCCCGAAACTGGAAGTGGTCGCTGCGGATTGCAAACCTGAGGAACTGTTGATGGCGCCAAAGAATAGGGACATGCAGGTAAGCGTCCTGTATGTCCAATGACACCAAGTAGTCCCCAGGTTCCAGCGCCAGAATGATGGACCGTAGGGTCTCCATCCGAAACTTCGGGACCCGCAAAGACTTGTTGAGTGCTTTGAGGTTGAGAATCGGACGATATGACCCATTGGGTTTCTGTACCAAAAATAGATTTGAATAGAAACCCTGGCCCCTCTGGGAGAATGGAACCGCCACTATAACTCCAGCCTGGAGCATAGTGTGCAATACCTTCCGCAGCTCCGTAGCCTTGTTCCGGTCTGATTGGAGACCTGTGGTGAAGAAGCGAGCCGGGGGTCTGTGCCGGAAGGAGAGGGCGTATCCGTGGGAAACCACCTCCAGAACCCAAGTGTCTGTCGTAGTGGTCGACCAACACTGGGCGAACTGTAGCAGGCGGCCTCCCACCCTGGGATCCCCCAAAGGGAGGCCCGGACCGTCAGGCCGCAGGCTTGTCATCTGGCTTGGGGGCCGGACGTCTGGTACTCCATGCCTGCTTCCGGGGCTTGACCGATTTCTTAGGGCCAGCCTGTCGAGGAAACGACTGTGGTTTGGGCCTGCCCTGGGCCCTAGATGACCGAAAGGACGATGGTCCCGAACCAGAAGGAGCAGCGGCCGACGGGAGACAAGCAGATTTGGCTGCCGCCAGCGTGGCCACAATCTTATCCAGATCCGGACCGAAGAGAACTTCTCCGGTAAACGGCAACGCTTCCAGACCTTTCTTGGAATCTGCGTCCGCCTTCCAGGATCGCAGCCACAAGGTGCGACGAGCAGCTACCGCTGCTGAAGAAATTCTAGACACCAGAGTACTAATGTCTAGAGCCGCCTTGTTGATGTAGGTGGCCGAATCACGGAGATTGCCAATCAACTCCGCCTGTTCGGCCGGACAGTCGGATTCAAAAGAAGCCTCTAATGAATCCGCCCAGCGCTCCATCGCTCTGGCAACCCAGCAAATGGCCATAGCCGGCCGTGCTGCCCCCCCTGCAAGGGAATAAGCGGACTTCAGGCAGATTTCTACCTTGCGGTCCGTAGCATCCTTAAGGGAGGACATGGATGGCATCGGCAATGTGGCACTACGGACAAGACGGGTCACGTGAGAATCCACCTGTGGAGGGGATTCCCACTTAGCAAAATAATTATCCGCGAACGGATAAGCCACCGCCAGGCGTCTCTGCGGCTGGTATCTTTTGCCAGGTTGTTTCCACGCCTCCTCTAAATGGTCCACCAACTGACCCGAAAGAGGAAAGACTGTGGCATCGCCCTTCACATCTTTGAAAAAGGCATACTTAGATTTAGCCGCTGGGGGAACTTCGTCCTCAATCACCAAGGCTGTGCGGACCGCCCGAATAAGTCCAGGAATATATACTTTGGACTTAGCATCAGCGTCCTTAGTATGGAGAGGTTCCTGATCGTAAGGATCAAGAATCTCCCCATCATCAGACGTCCCTTCGTCATCCTCATAAGGAGCGGACAGAGACGCCACCGGCCTTTTATGAGGCCGCATCACAGACTCCCCTTGCAACACATCCGACAAGTGCTGTACAGAACTCGTCAGGGAGTTAACCCACGCTGGCTCCTGAGAACCCGGGAGCGGGGAAATAGGGAGACTGTGGGGTACCACCAATTGTCGTGGGAACCCCTGCATGGGTGACGACACCACAGACTGCTGGGACAAACCCCTCGGAGTAAACGCGGGCTGCGGAGCTAACTGGCCCACTAAAGCTGTTAACGCCTGAGCGAAACAAGCCCAGGGCGGCTCCTGTACCGGTGCTGTAACCGTAATAGGCCGCGCCATGGACAAACACTGCCGGCAAAGGCCCTCCGCGCTACCCTCCCCCTCCGCTAACGGTACTTTGCACGTGGTACACTGTAGCCGGAGGGGAAAATCACTTTCAGACATGATGGCACCACGTATGTGACCTCTCTCACCAATTAAGTATTAAATAGGCGAGAGACCACCCTGCAGCACCGCACCGCAAGGGCTTTAGCAGAAGAACAGGGACAGTAATAAAGCTGACAGTTTAGAGAAGAAAAGTTACAGGCAGCAGCTAGCACAGTCACATACAATGCAGAGAAATAACAATTCCTGCACTAACAGCGCTGATCACTCAACTACACAGACACAGGGCCTGGTAGGACACAGCGCTGCATACACAGACCTGACCACAGCGGAGGAGAGGTATGCGGGGGGACCCAGACCACGATGCTTCCATCCAGCGCTTCCAGCAGCGTTCACCATGCGTTCTGGAGAAGATGGCCGCCGAGGAGCAGAGAGGAGGCTGGCCTGGGGGAGGAGCGCTGCCACAGGACCAGTTCGGCAGCATGCAGAGAGGGCTGTGTGCAGCGGGGGAGGCGCCGGCTGTGAGACAGGGAAGGCGCGCTCCCCTGGCATGCATTTAACCCCTGGGACGCCGCAGCGCTACCGCTCTGCTGCGGTCCGCTGTCCCAGGGGGTAGTGGAAGCGCAGGTTGGTCGCCTGGCTCCACGCTGCAGCCAGTCCCCAGGGAGCCCCCTGCCTGGGGACTTAGGACCATGTGATCAGCGGGGACCCACCGCGGGACCCCGCTGCTTACCTCTGTCCCCCTTGAATCCGGCCATGGTCCGGAGCATCTGGGGTCACCGCTAGCTGTGACCCCAGACGCCCACCAGCATCCCCGGATCAGTACCGGCGTTCTGGTACCGGCGGGGTGTAGGGAAGACAGCATGGACGTCAGGACTGACTGTCCATGCTGTTCATCCAGATGTGCAGCCACAGCTGCATGAAGAATAAGCTTCAGGGGCTCTTCTAGCCCCCACTCCAACAGGTGCACCCGACTCCGGCCGGGCACCAAACTAAACTGAGGTGCCTTGGCCCGGGGGCGGGGTATAGGAGGGGGACCTAGTGCATCCTGGGAGGCTGAAAGCTTAACTCTTTGGTGCCCTGCGACTGACGTCACACCTATACCCCAAGGTATCCTGTGGATACCCTATGGACCCTGAAGTAGAAAGCAAAAAGCGTACGGAAAGTAAAAAAATCAGTAAAAAAAAACAATAATACTCCTAAACTTCACCAACAAACTCCAAATCACGCCAAATACTCAAACCTCCAAAACCACAATCCACCATTCGCCACCACGACTCTAGTCACCCAAAGCCATAAATAGTGTTAATTTTCCCGCTCAAATTAAGGACGGACAATAGGAGCGCACAATCAATGATGCGGACGAGTAATGCGGACGCTGGTATAAATACGTCACGGAAATTCCAAAATGGTCTGCTGTAGTGAGACTTGAAACCAAAACATGTCTAATGAGCAGCAAAGCACAGGCCAAGAGGAGCACGGTAAGTATTTGTATTTTTAGGAACAAAGGATTATTTTACACATTAATTTGGGGAACGTTTGACATTACAATTTATAATATGTTTTTTACAAAAGAAGTGGAGGATGCCATGTCAGAGGCTGCTGGGCCTAGTAGGCCAACCAAACCTTCCAAAAAAAAAGGCAGCCACAATTCACAAGAAAGGAGATGGAGGTTTTGGTCCAAATGTGCACTGACAACCTGCCACAGGCAGAAAGGAATATGGGTGCAAGCCAGAAGTGGAAAATGTGGGATGATATATCCAGTGCTGTCAATAGGGTGGGTGAGTTTGACCGTACACCCCGGGAGGTCAAACGCCGGTACGTAAAAACTAAATTTTAATAAAAAGTGGTTACAGGGCCGAATACTGCAGGAATAACGCCAACTTTTCACCCACAGATGGAGCGACTTCAAATATCGGCTGAAGCAAAAACTGGCTGATAGGGCTAGGCATGCAGGGGGGACAGGTGGGGGTCCCACCCCTGTGTCATTGGAGCTCAATGATTTGGAGGAGCTGGCACAGGGGTGTGTGCAGGATGAGGAGGTGTTTGAGTGTCCAACATGGATGCGGACATGCCAGACTTTGCGGCTCCTCATGTTGTCCCAGGTAAATGTTGTAATGTTACCAACTCTTAAATGTGTTTGTGACAATATCTCGATTCTAATGTTACTCTTTTTTCTCACAGAGACACAGGTGGATGAGTCTGCTCCAGAGGGGAGCGTTGGCCGCAGAATTTCTGCTGGCTCTGCAGGGGAGGAAGCAGTAGATCCGGCTGGGGACCCTGCAGCAGCCAGTCCAGGGCAATCCCCCTCGCAGGCAGTGGCCCTCCTCACGGATCTCAATTTTAAATCGGATCACCACACGGAGATTCTGCAGAGGATGGACGCCAGTCTGCTACGGGTGGCGGAGGCCATGGAGCAAAATGCTGCGGCCAACGTGAACATTGCTCAGGCCCTGGCCGACAATGCTGGGGCTAACATCCGGATTGCTAATGCCCTGGAGCAGCTCGTTCGCCAGCACGTGTTGGAGCCGGCCTCCCTTCCTGCCAGAACATCAAGACCCTCCACCTCTGGCACCACAACAGCCATCCCTCCAAATATGCCTAGCCCTATGCCTAGTCCAGAGGCAATAACATCTGCCTCTGGACAGGCCAGCCGAAGGACCTCCCGGACACAGTCAAGCTCCCTCCCTACCCCGGCCAAACGTGGCAAAAGGCGCTGACAGCACTGGCTAATTTTCCCACAATCCTTCTGTGCTTGCCCCATATTCCTTAAGGGCCAAAACTTCCCTCTCCTTTCTTGTGAATTGTTTTTAATTTGTGTTATTTTGTGTTGGCCAACTGCCACTATTTGTGTTTGTGTGTTTTGTTATTATTTTTTATCTTTATTTACGTTATTCAGATGTGAAATATGCAAATTACACATTAAAAACAAAATGTGTATCAAAAATAAAACATCTGTAAAATCTGCTCAATTGTATTGTGAAATTTTTCAAAAACTGGTTAATAGGAAATCCTGCATAAAAATTCTAAAACAATAGAAGGGAAATCTAAACATTATTTTGGATTTCGAAACCAAAGGGTTAAAATACATTTAGGAGTTTTAAAGAACACTTTGCAAACCAAAAAAAAACACATTTTTCTTGGCCCCTTAAAAATGAAAAAATAACCTAAACATGCTGACAATATTGTTGCATTAAAAAAAAAAAAAAAAAAAAGCAAAAACACATATTTTACTCAAAAATTGATAAGCTAATTGATTGTCTAAACCAGAAATTTGCAGCTGAGTAGTTCACCTGCGTACGGTTTTGTGCTAGAAAAAATATAAAATTTGCTAAACACATTACAAGCTTGTTTGCAATTCTAAGTTGATTGTTTTTGTGGCCTCAATTGATAAATCGGAAAACCATCGATGTGACTCAGGAGGGACGAAGAGACCATCGCCATTGTGGTAGAGAATACCAGACCACAAGCTGAGCGAGCAGTTTGAATGGAAAGTGGATCAGACAGTGACGTATGACTTTTTCCGTTCACATTGGCCGTTCGCATGAGATAATTTATGTACGCCCAAAAAACGCCTCGACACGCCTGCGTTTTCCCATCTCCACCCCCGTCACCGCCCCAAAACGGACTGTTCTGTCAATCACATTTGATATGTCACTTCCTGTTCGCTATTCGACGAACGACTGAAAAAATGATCGCAATCAGCCGTACGCACATGCGCACTGTTACACCGGCGCATGCGTGGTTGAACAACATCGGATCACTACGTGCGTACGGCCACTTGCGTCCGGCTCTGAATGAGGCCCATAGTACAGTATAGAAGTGTGTGTATAATGTAGTATGAGGGGGGAGTGTGCAGCAGCTGGAGGGAAGGGTCTGGTGGTACATACAGAGGAAGGGAGGGATGTATTATACATACAGTGTATATAATATGAGATATGGTAAGAACTTACCTTGTTATCTCTATTTCTACGAAGTCCATAGGGTTCCACAGGATACCTTGGGGTATAGGTGATGACGTCAGGCATCGGTCCCCCTCCTATACCCCGCCCCCGAGCCAAGGCATCTCAGTTATGTACCAAGCCATAGGCCCGGAGGAGGAGAAGGAAGAGAGAGAAAAAAGATCTGGACACACACAAGAATCACATTCTCACCAGAGGGAGACGGAAAAACCGGTGACCAGAGTAAAGCCCATCTGCAGCACAGGTGCGACAGGGCGGGAGTCCTGTGGAACCCTATGGACTTCGTAGAAATAGAGATAACAAGGGTAAGTTCTTACCATATTTCATATTTTCTACTTCAGGGTCCATAGGGTATCCACAGGATACCTTGGGGATGTCCCAAAGCAGTATCCTTTAAGGGTGGGGACGCTCCTGTGCTGAACTGAGAATCCGCCGCCCGAAGGAAGCATCCTGAGAGGCAAAGGTGTCAAACGCGTAATACCTCACAAAGGTATGGACAGAGGACCACGTGGCCGCCTTGCAGATTTGGACTGCAGAGGCACCACGTTGAGCTGCCCACGAAGGACCCACAGACCTAGTGGAATGAGCCTTCACAGAAGGAGGAACCGGCAAGATAAGCTTCAGAAATCGCCATACGGATCCAGGATGCCAAAGTTTGCTTTGAAGCAGGCCAACCCTTTTTACGGAAGCCATAGAGGACAAACAAGGCGTCCGACTTCCTAAACGAAGAAGTGCGGTCAACATAAGTCCTTAAGGCCCGCACAACATCCAAAGTGGCCTCACCTACTGAAAGGCCAGGTGAGTTAAAAGCCGGTACAACTATTTCCTCGTTAACATGAAACTGGGAAACAACTTTGGGAAGAAATTCAGGACGAGTGCGCAGCACTGCCCTGTTCCCATGAAAAATCAAGAAGGGGAGTCTACAAGAGAGAGCCCCTAAATCAGAAACACGTCTGGCCGAAGCTATGGCCAGAAGGAAAACAGTCTTAGCTGTTAGCCATTTAAGATCCACTGAGCCCAGTGGTTCAAACGGCGGTCCCTGGAGAGCCCTCAGGACCACAGCCAAGTCCCAAGTCGCCACAGGTGGGACAAATGGCGGCTGAATTTGCAGAACACCTTGCATAAAGGTGCGCACATCAGGGATTGTAGCAATCCTACGATGAAACCAGACCGACGGGGCAGAAACCTGCACCTTCAAAGAAGCAAGGCGAAGCCCATGGTCTAGTCCCGCTTGTAGAAAGGCTAGCACTCTAGACAGACGAAACTCCCGCGGTGCATAACCTCTCGGACGACACCACTGGAAGAACGTATGCCACACGCGATGGTATATTCTCGCGGAAGACGGTTTCCGAGCTCTTAGCATGGTTCGCAGTACAGAGCTGGAGAACCCCCTGGACCTTAACATGGCCGTCTCAACAGCCACGCCGTCAAAGACAGCCGAGTCAGGACGGGTGAAGACAAAGACCCTGTGAGAGAAGGTCCGGTCGTAGCGGCAACCGCAGAGGACTGTCCACGGACAGACCCTGAAGGTCTGAGAACCAGTGCCGTCTGGGCCATGCGGGAGCTATCAACAGGAGCGTTCCTCCCTCCTGTTTGAATTCCGGATTACTCGTGGAAGAAGGGAAAACGGAGGGAACAGATAAGCGAACCGGAATGTCCACCGGACGGACAGAGCATCCACCAGAGACGCCTCTTCGTCTCTTGTGCGAGACCCGTACACCGGCAACTTGTTGTTGTGCCGGGACGCCATGAGGTCGATCTCTGGTAGACCCCACCTGTCCACCAGCAGTTGAAAAACGTCTGGGTGCAGGGACCATTCCCCCGGATGAACGTCCTGGCAACTTAGAAAGTCCACCTCCCAGTTTAGCACTCCCAGGATGAAGACTGCTGATATGGCCGGGAATTGCGCTCCGCCCATACCAAGATTCGGGACACCTCTACGAGAGCCGCCTGACTTCGGGTTCCTCCTTGCCGATTTATGTAGGCCACGGTGGTAGCGTTGTCCGACTGGACCTGCACTGGGTGACCTTGGAGAACCCGATGTGCCTGCCGGAGGGCATTGAACACCGCGCGGAGCTCCAGAATGTTTATCGGAAGCTCTGTTTCTGCCTGAGTCCACCTGCCCTGGAACAAGTGTGGACCTGAGACTGCTCCCCAGCCCCGAAGACTGGAGTCCGTTGTTAACAGGACCCAATTCGCCACCCAGAACGAACGACCCTTGTTGAGATGGGTCGTCTGCAACCACCAGGCTAGGGACAGGCGAACCTCCGGAGTGAGCACCATCGTCTGGGACTTTAGACTCTGAGGCAGTCCATTCCATTTGGACAGGATCAGGTGCTGCAGAGGTCTGGAGTGAAACTGGGCATATTCCACCATGTCGAATACCGACACCATGGAGCCCAGTAACCTCATCGCCGAGTGCAGACACACCCGGCGGCTCTGTAGACAACTGCGCACCCTCAACTGCAAGGCAGAGATCTTTTCCCCCGTCACAAAGATCCTTTGCTGTCCGGAGTCCAATAAGGCTCCGAGGTGCAGAATCCGCTGAGACGGGATCAAGGTGGACTTCTGCCAGTTTATTAACCAGCCGTGCCGTTGCAGTACTGCAATGGTCAGGTCCAAGTGGCATAGAAGGAGCTCCGGAGATCCTGCCACTAAGAGAAGGTCGTCCAAGTATGACAACATGCGGACTCCCTGCAGCCGCAGGGAAGCCGCCATGACCGTCATCACCTTGGTGAAAACACGTGGTGCTGTCGCCAGGCCAAAAGGTAACGCCCGGAACTGAAAGTGTTCGCTGCGGATTGCAAACCTGAGGAACTGCTGATGGCGTAAAAGAATAGGGACATGCAGGTAAGCGTCCTGTATGTCCAATGACACCATGTAGTCCCCAGGTTCCAGCGCCAGAATGATGGACCGTAGTGTCCCCATCCGAAACTTCGGTATCCGCAAAGACTTGTTGAGAGCTTTGAGGTTGAGTATCGGACGAAACGACCCATTGGGTTTCTGCACCAAAAAGAAATTGGAATAGAAACCCTGGCCCTTCTGGGAGAATGGAACAGGCACTATAACTCCAGCCTGGAGCATAGTGTGCAAGACCTTCCGCAGTTCCGTGGCTTTGTTCCGGTCTGATGGCAGACCCGTGGTGAAGAATCGAGATGGGGGTCTGTGCCGGAAGGAGAGGGCATACCCGTGGGAGACCACCTCGAGAACCCAAGTGTCTGTCGTGGTGACCGACCAACACCGGGCGAACTGCAGCAGGTGGCCTCCCACTTTGGGATCCCCCAAAGGGAGCCCCGGACCGTCAGGCTGCAGGCTTGTCATCTGGCTTAGGGGCCGGACGCCTGGTACTCCAGGCCTGCTTCCGGGGCTTGGCCGATTTTTTGGGGCCAGCCTGTCAGGGAAAGGATTGTGCTTTAGGCCTACCCTGGGCCCTATAAGGCCGACGTACCTGAACCGGAAGGAACTGCAGCAGTCGGGAGACATGCCGATTTGGTTGCCGCCAGTGTGGCTACAATTTTGTCCAGGTCCGGACCAAATAGAACTTCTCCGTTAATAAGCAACGCTTCCAAGCCCTTTTTGGAATCAGCGTCCGCCTTCCAAGATCGCAACCATAAGGTGCGACGAGCAGCAACAGCTGCCGAAGAAATGCGAGACGCCAGGGTACTGATATCCAAGGCCGCTTCGTTGATATAAGTGGCCGAATCCCGGAGATTGCGAATCAACTCCGTCTGTTCAGCCGAACAGTCAGAATCGAAGGACGCCTCCAAAGTGTCAGCCCAGCGCTCCATAGCTCTGGCTACCCAACAAATGGCCATAACCGGCCTAGCTGCCCCCCCCGGAAGGGAATAAACGGACTTTAGGCAGATTTCCACCTTACGGTCCGTGGCATCCTTTAAGGAGGGCATGGGCAACGTGGCACTTCGGACCAGGCGTGTTACATGGGAATCCATCTGTGGCGGAGATTCCCACTTGGCAAAATAATTGTCCGCAAACGGATACGCCACTGCTAAACGCCTTTGAGGCTGATACCGTTTGCCTGGATGTTTCCACGCTTCCTCTAGGTGGTCCAGTAATTGCCCCGAAAGAGGAAACACTGTGGCATCACCCTTAACTCCTCATCCTCAATAACTAAAGCAGTGCGGACTGCACGAATAAGGCCAGGTATATAAACCTTAGACTTAGCGTCCAACTCTTTAGTACGGGGAGGTTCCTGGTCAGAAAGATCCAGAATCTCCCCAGCATCGGACGTCCTGTCGTCATCCTCATAAGGAGCAGACAGAGACGCCACCGGCCGCTTGTGAGGCCGCAACACAGACTCCCCTTGCAACACGTCTGACAAATGCTGTACAGAGCTTGTTAACGAATTAACCCACGCAGGCTCATGAGCGACCTGCAGAGGGGAAATAAGGAGACTGTGGGGTACCATCAATTGTCTCGGGAAACCCTGCATGGGTGACGACACCACTGACTGCTGGGACAATCCCATCTGAGGGAAGGCAGGCTGCGGAGCTAACTGGCCCACGAGGGTTGTAAGCGCTTTGGCGAAACAGGCCCAGGGCGGTTCCTGTACCAGAGCCGTGACAGTAATCGGCCGTGTCAATAAATAACACTGCCGACATAGCCCCTCCGCGCTACCGTCCCCCTCCGCTATAGGTACCTTGCATGTAGTACATAAAAGCTGGAGAGGAAAGTCACTTTCAGACATGATGGTAAACGTGTGGTAAGTATGTGACCCCTCTCACTGATACTCGTAGTATAGTGTGAGACCACCCTGCAATCACCGCACCGCAAGGGCTTTAGTAGAAAAGGATCAGGGACAGTGAAAAAGCTGACAGTAGAAATGAAAGTACCGGCAGCAGCGCTAGCAGAAGTCACATACAATGCAAAGAAATTCAATTCCTGCACTACCAGCGCTGATAATCAACTACACAGACACAGAGCCTGGTAGGACACAGCGCTGCATACACAGACCTGAACCAGACGGAGGAGAGGTATGCCGGGGGACACAGACCGCGATGCCACCGCTTCCAAGCTTCCAGCAGCGTTCACCATGCGCTATTTAAGATGGCCACCGAGGAGCATAGAGGAGGCCGGCCTGGGGGAGGAGCGCTGCCACAAGGCCAGTCAGCACATGCAGAGACGGCTGTGTGCAGCGGGGGAGGCGCCGGCTGTGAGACAGGGAAGGCGTGCTCACCTGGCATACATTTAACCCCTGGGACGCCGCAGCGCTACCGCTCTGCCGCGGTCCGCTGTCCCAGGGGGGTAGTGGAAGCGCAGGTTAGTACCTGGCTCCACGCTGCAGCCAGTCCCCAGGGAGCCCCCTGCCTGGGGACTCTGGACCATGTTTCAGCGGTGACCCACCGCGGGACACCACTGCTTACCTGCTGTCCCCCTTAGATCCGGCCATGGTCCTGAACATCTGGGGTCACCGCTAGCTGTGACCCCAGATGCCTACCAGCATCCCCAGATCGGTAAAGGCGTTCTGGTACCGGCGGGGGTGTAGGGAAGACAGCATGGACGTCAGGACTGACTGTTCATGCTGTACTTCCAGATGTGCAGCCACAGCTGCATAGAAGAAAACTTCAGGGGCTCTACTTGGCCCCCCTCTAACAGGTGCATCCGACTCCGGCCGGGCACCAAACTAAACTGAGATGCCTTGGCTCGGGGGCAGGGTATAGGAGGAGGACCCTAGTGCATCTTGGGAGGCTGAAAACATAACTCTATGGTGCCCGATGCCTGACGTCATCACCAATACCCCAAGGTATCCTGTGGATACCCTATGGACCCTGAAGTATAAATAAGAATATAGTACAGTATAGAAGTGTGTATAATGTAGTATGAGGGGGGAGTGTGCAGCAGCTGGAGGGAAGGGCCTGGTGGTGCATACAGAGGAAGGGAGGGATGTATTATACATACAGTATATATATAAGAATATAGGCCCTCATTCAGAGCCGGACGCTATTTGCGGTCGTTCGTTTAAAAACAAGGGGTGGCTATTCAAATGATCCGTACGCACATTGCAGTCTGTTCACACCTCTAAGTCTGAACGAACGAGCAAAACATACGCTCGTTTATTTGTTAAAAACGCCCCCTGGCCGCACGCATCCTACGTCATGTCCGCTATTTATTAGATTAATCGAGTACATCGACCAGCGTATGAATTGCTCGCTATTCTTGTGGTTGGTGTTTGCTACCACAAATTTGCGAGCAGTTCTGGCTATAAAATAACCCAGTGATGTGGTCAATGACGCTGCTGTTTTAAATATACACACCCATAAAACGCCCGTTTTGACCTTTAAGCACGCCTGCGTTCGGATCTCCACTCCCCATTTTCAAGCACCTTCCCCTGTTACCACCCACATACGCCTCATTCTGTCACTCAAAATAGCAGGCACTCGCTATATTGCGTACAAAGGATTTTCGACCGCACTGACTGGTTCGCGCATGCGTACTAGAAAGCGTACGCATGTGCAGATGTGCAAACATCGCTCGGAACGAGCGTACTGCCGCTAACGAGCGGCTCTGAATGAGGGCCATAGTACAGTATAGAAGTGTGTGTATAATGTAGTATGAGGGGGGAATGTGCAGCAGATGGAGGGAAGGGCCTGGTGGTGCATACAGAGGAAGGGAGGGATGTATTATACATACAGTATATATATAAGAATATAGTACAGTATAGAAGTGTGTATAATGTAGTATGAGGGGGGGAGTGTGCAGCAGCTGGAGAGAAGGGCCTGGTGGTGCATACAGAGGAAGGGAGGGATGTATTATACATACAGTATATATATATAAGAAAATATAGTACAGTATAGAAGTGTGTGTATAATGTAGTATGAGGGGGGAATGTGCAGCAGCTTGAGGGAAGGGCCTGGTGATATATACAGAGGAAGGGAGGGATGTATTATACATACAGTATATAAATAAGAATATAGTACAGTATAGAAGTGTGTGTATAATGTAGTATGAGGGGGGAGTGTGCAGCAGCTGGAGGGAAGGGTCTGGTGGTACATACAGAGGAAGGGAGGGATGTATTATTCATACAGTATATATATAAGAATATAGTACAGTATAGAAGTGTGTGTATAATGTAGTATGAGGTGGGAATGTGCAGCAGCTGGAGGGAATGGCCTGGTGGTGCATACAGAGGAAGGGAGGGATGTATTATACATACAGTATATATATAAGAATATAGTACAGTATAGAAGTGTGTGTATAATGTAGTATGAGAGGGGAGTGTGCAGCAGCTGGAGGGAAGGGCCTGGTGGTGCATACAGAGGAAGGGAGGGATGTATTATACATACAGTATATATATAAGAATATAGTACAGTATAGAAGTGTGTGTATAATGTAGTATGAGAGGGGAGTGTGCAGCAGCTGGAGGGAACGGCCTGGTGGTACATACAGAGGAAGGGAGGGATGTATTATACATACAGTGTATATATAAGAATATAGTACAGTATAGAAGTGTGTGTATAATGTAGTATGAGGGGGGAATGGGCAGCAGCTGGAGGGAAGGGCCTGGTGGTACATACAGAGGAAGGGAGGGGTGTATTATACATACAGTGTATATAAGAATATAGTATAGTATAGAAGTGTGTGTATAATGTAGTATGAGGGGGGAGTGTGCAGCAGCTGGAGGGAAGGGCCTGGTGGTACATACAGAGGAAGGGAGGGATGTATTATACATACAGTGTATATATAAGAATATAGTACAGTATAGAAGAGTGTGTATAATGTAGTATGAGGGGGGAATGTGCAGCAGCTGGAGGGAAGGGCCTGGTGGTGCATACAGAGGAAGGGAGGGATGTATTATACATACAGTATATATATAAGAATATAGTACAGTATGGAAGTGTGTGTATAATGTAGTATGAGGGGGGAGTGTGCAGCAGCTGGAGGGAAGGGCCTGGTGATATATACAGAGGAAGGGAGGGATGTATTATACATACAGTATATAAATAAGAATATAGTACAGTATAGAAGTGTGTGTATAATGTAGTATGAGGGGGGAGTGTGCAGCAGCTGGAGGGAAGGGTCTGGTGGTACATACAGAGGAAGGGAGGGATGTATTATTCATACAGTATATATATAAGAATATAGTACAGTATAGAAGTGTGTGTATAATGTAGTATGAGGTGGGAATGTGCAGCAGCTGGAGGGAAGGGCCTGGTGATATATACAGAGGAAGGGAGGGATGTATTATACATACAGTATATAAATAAGAATATAGTACAGTATAGAAGTGTGTGTATAATGTAGTATGAGGGGGGAGTGTGCAGCAGCTGGAGGGAAGGGTCTGGTGGTACATACAGAGGAAGGGAGGGATGTATTATTCATACAGTATATATATAAGAATATAGTACAGTATAGAAGTGTGTGTATAATGTAGTATGAGGTGGGAATGTGCAGCAGCTGGAGGGAAGGGCCTGGTGGTGCATACAGAGGAAGGGAGGGATGTATTATACATACAGTATATATATAAGAATATAGTACAGTATAGAAGTGTGTGTATAATGTAGTATGAGAGGGGAGTGTGCAGCAGCTGGAGGGAAGGGCCTGGTGGTGCATACAGAGGAAGGGAGGGATGTATTATACATACAGTATATATATAAGAATATAGTACAGTATAGAAGTGTGTGTATAATGTAGTATGAGAGGGGAGTGTGCAGCAGCTGGAGGGAAGGGCCTGGTGGTACATACAGAGGAAGGGAGGGATGTATTATACATACAGTGTATATATAAGAATATAGTACAGTATAGAAGTGTGTGTATAATGTAGTATGAGGGGGGAATGTGCAGCAGCTGGAGGGAAGGGCCTGGTGGTACATACAGAGGAGAGAGGGGTGTATTATACATACAGTGTATATATAAGAATATAGTATAGTATAGAAGTGTGTGTATAATGTAGTATGAGGTGGGAGTGTGCAGCAGCTGGAGGGAAGGGCCTGGTGGTACATACAGAGGAAGGGAGGGATGTATTATACATACAGTGTATATATAAGTATATATATATATAGTACAGTATAGAAGTGTGTGTATAATGTAGTATGAGGGGGGAATGTGCAGCAGCTGGAGGGAAGGGCCTGGTGCTACATACAGAGGAAGGGAGGGATGTATTATACATACAGTGTATATATAAGTATATATATATAGTACAGTATAGAAGTGTGTGTATAATGTAGTATGAGGGGGGAGTGTGCAGCAGCTGGAGGGAAGGGCCTGGTGGTACATACAGAGGAAGGGAGGGATGTATTATACATACAGTGTATATATAAGAATATATATAGTACAGTATAGAAGTGTGTGTATAATGTAGTATGAGGGGGGGGAATGTGTAGCAGCTGGAGGGAAGGGCCTGGTGGTACATACAGAGGAAGGGAGGGATGTATTATACATACAGTGTATATATAAGTATATAGTACAGTATAGAAGTGTGTGTATAATGTAGTGTGAGGTGGGAGTGTGCAGCAGCTGGAGGGAAGGGCCTGGTGGTACATACAGAGGAAGGTAGGGATGTATTATACATACAGTATATATAAGAATATAGTACAGTATAGAAGTGTGTGTATAATGTAATATGAGGTGGGAGTGTGCAGCAGCTGGAGGGAAGGGCCTGGTGGTACATACAGAAGAAGGGAGGGATGTATTATACATACAGTATATATATAAGAATATAGTACAGTATAGAAGTGTGTGTATAATGTAGTATGAGGGGGGAATGTGCAGCAGCTGGAGGGAAGGGCCTGGTGGTACATACAGAGGAGAGAGGGGTGTATTATACATACAGTGTATATATAAGAATATAGTATAGTATAGAAGTGTGTGTATAATGTAGTATGAGGTGGGAGTGTGCAGCAGCTGGAGGGAAGGGCCTGGTGGTACATACAGAGGAAGGGAGGGATGTATTATACATACAGTGTATATATAAGTATATATATATAGTACAGTATAGAAGTGTGTGTATAATGTAGTATGAGGGGGGAATGTGCAGCAGCTGGAGGGAAGGGCCTGGTGCTACATACAGAGGAAGGGAGGGATGTATTATACATACAGTGTATATATAAGTATATATATATAGTACAGTATAGAAGTGTGTGTATAATGTAGTATGAGGGGGGAGTGTGCAGCAGCTGGAGGGAAGGGCCTGGTGGTACATACAGAGGAAGGGAGGGATGTATTATACATACAGTGTATATATAAGAATATATATAGTACAGTATAGAAGTGTGTGTATAATGTAGTATGAGGGGGGGGAATGTGTAGCAGCTGGAGGGAAGGGCCTGGTGGTACATACAGAGGAAGGGAGGGATGTATTATACATACAGTGTATATATAAGTATATAGTACAGTATAGAAGTGTGTGTATAATGTAGTGTGAGGTGGGAGTGTGCAGCAGCTGGAGGGAAGGGCCTGGTGGTACATACTAGGGCCTGGTGGTACATACAGAGGAAGGTAGGGATGTATTATACATACAGTATATATAAGAATATAGTACAGTATAGAAGTGTGTGTATAATGTAATATGAGGTGGGAGTGTGCAGCAGCTGGAGGGAAGGGCCTGGTGGTACATACAGAAGAAGGGAGGGATGTATTATACATACAGTATATATATAAGAATATAGTACAGTATAGAAGTGTGTGTATAATGTAGTATGAGGGGGGAATGTGCAGCAGCTGGAGGGAAGGGCCTGGTGGTACATACAGAGGAAGGGAGGAATGTATTATACATACAGTATATATATAAGAATATAGTACAGTATAGAAGTGTGTGTATAATGTAGTATGAGAGGGGAGTGTGCAGCAGCTGGAGGGAAGGGCCTGGTGGTGCATACAGAGGAAGGGAGGGATGTATTATACATACAGTGTATATATAAGTATATATATAGTACAGTATAGAAGTGTGTGTATAATGTAGTATGAGGGGGGAGTGTGCAGCAGCTGGAGGGAAGGGCCTGGTGATATATACAGAGGAAGGGAGGGATGTATTATACATACAGTATATAAATAAGAATATAGTACAGTATAGAAGTGTGTGTATAATGTAGTATGAGGGGGGAGTGTGCAGCAGCTGGAGGGAAGGGTCTGGTGGTACATACAGAGGAAGGGAGGGATGTATTATTCATACAGTATATATATAAGAATATAGGGCCTGATTCAGACCCACTCGCGAGCGGCTGTCCGCTCGCAAGTGGGTCGATGGTTTGCACTGAGCATGCGCACGACGGAGGGAGCTCCGTCGTGCGCATGCGCCAGACACGACGAGCGAAGGACTTTCCTTCGCTCGTTGTGTCCGATCAAAGAGGGCGTGCTGTCAATGTTGATTGACAGCACGCCCCCTTTGGTGGGCGTGCCGGGGGCGTGCCTCCCTGACGGGGGCGTTCCCACGGGAAAGCCTCCCGTCAGAAGCCGGCCCACTGACATCACTAGTGATGTCAGTGTGAGTGATTTTGGCTCTGATAGAGCCAAAATCACTCCGGAGCTTGCGGTTGAAAACCTCAACCGCAGGCTCCGGCTCGCAATTTCGATGGTCGCGATGGTCACGACCATCGCGGCCATCAAAATGCACGCTCGTATAGCCTGTGAGTGGTGACCCACAGCTATACGAGCGTCCAGGAGGACGCTCCATGAAAATGGAGCCCGGCCCTCATGCAGAGCGTGCGCTCTGCTCAGAGCGTACGGCTCTGAATGAGGGCCATAGTACAGTATAGAAGTGTGTGTATAATGTAGTATGAGGTGGGAGTGTGCAGCAGCTGGAGGGAAGGGCCTGGTGGTGCATACAGAGGAAGGGAGGGATGTATTATACATACAGTATATATATAAGAATATAGTACAGTATAGAAGTGTGTGTATAATGTAGTATGAGGTGGGAATGTGCAGCAGCTGGAGGGAAGGGCCTGGTGGTGCATACAGAGGAAGGGAGGGATGTATTATACATACAGTATATATATAAGAATATAGTACAGTATAGAAGTGTGTGTATAATGTAGTATGAGAGGGGAGTGTGCAGCAGCTGGAGGGAAGGGCCTGGTGGTGCATACAGAGGAAGGGAGGGATGTATTATACATACAGTCTATATATAAGAATATAGTACAGTATAGAAGTGTGTGTATAATGTAGTATGAGAGGGGAGTGTGCAGCAGCTGGAGGGAAGGGCCTGGTGGTACATACAGAGGAAGGGAGGGATGTATTATACATACAGTGTATATATAAGAATATAGTACAGTATAGAAGTGTGTGTATAATGTAGTATGAGGGGGGAATGTGCAGCAGCTGGAGGGAAGGGCCTGGTGGTACATACAGAGGAGAGAGGGGTGTATTATACATACAGTGTATATATAAGAATATAGTATAGTATAGAAGTGTGTGTATAATGTAGTATGAGGTGGGAGTGTGCAGCAGCTGGAGGGAAGGGCCTGGTGGTACATACAGAGGAAGGGAGGGATGTATTATACATACAGTGTATATATAAGTATATATATATAGTACAGTATAGAAGTGTGTGTATAATGTAGTATGAGGGGGGAATGTGCAGCAGCTGGAGGGAAGGGCCTGGTGCTACATACAGAGGAAGGGAGGGATGTATTATACATACAGTGTATATATAAGTATATATATATAGTACAGTATAGAAGTGTGTGTATAATGTAGTATGAGGGGGGAGTGTGCAGCAGCTGGAGGGAAGGGCCTGGTGGTACATACAGAGGAAGGGAGGGATGTATTATACATACAGTGTATATATAAGAATATATATAGTACAGTATAGAAGTGTGTGTATAATGTAGTATGAGGGGGGGGAATGTGTAGCAGCTGGAGGGAAGGGCCTGGTGGTACATACAGAGGAAGGGAGGGATGTATTATACATACAGTGTATATATAAGTATATAGTACAGTATAGAAGTGTGTGTATAATGTAGTGTGAGGTGGGAGTGTGCAGCAGCTGGAGGGAAGGGCCTGGTGGTACATACTAGGGCCTGGTGGTACATACAGAGGAAGGTAGGGATGTATTATACATACAGTATATATAAGAATATAGTACAGTATAGAAGTGTGTGTATAATGTAATATGAGGTGGGAGTGTGCAGCAGCTGGAGGGAAGGGCCTGGTGGTACATACAGAAGAAGGGAGGGATGTATTATACATACAGTATATATATAAGAATATAGTACAGTATAGAAGTGTGTGTATAATGTAGTATGAGGGGGGAATGTGCAGCAGCTGGAGGGAAGGGCCTGGTGGTACATACAGAGGAAGGGAGGAATGTATTATACATACAGTATATATATAAGAATATAGTACAGTATAGAAGTGTGTGTATAATGTAGTATGAGAGGGGAGTGTGCAGCAGCTGGAGGGAAGGGCCTGGTGGTGCATACAGAGGAAGGGAGGGATGTATTATACATACAGTATATATATAAGAATATAGTACAGTATAGAAGTGTGTGTATAATGTAGTATGAGAGGGGAGTGTGCAGCAGCTGGAGGGAAGGGCCTGGTGGTGCATACAGAGGAAGGGAGGGATGTATTATACATACAGTGTATATATAAGTATCTATATAGTACAGTATAGAAGTGTGTGTATAATGTAGTATGAGGGGGGAGTGTGCAGCAGCTGGAGGGAAGGGCCTGGTGATATATACAGAGGAAGGGAGGGATGTATTATACATACAGTATATAAATAAGAATATAGTACAGTATAGAAGTGTGTGTATAATGTAGTATGAGGGGGGAGTGTGCAGCAGCTGGAGGGAAGGGTCTGGTGGTACATACAGAGGAAGGGAGGGATGTATTATTCATACAGTATATATATAAGAATATAGGGCCTGATTCAGACCCACTCGCGAGCGGCTGTCCGCTCGCAAGTGGGTCGATGGTCTGCACTGAGCATGCGCACGACGGAGGGAGCTCCGTCGTGCGCATGCGCCAGACACGACGAGCGAAGGACTTTCCTTCGCTCGTTGTGTCCGATCAAAGAGGGCGTGCTGTCAATGTTGATTGACAGCACGCCCCCTTTGGTGGGCGTGCCGGGGGCGTGCCTCCCTGACGGGGGCGTTCCCACGGGAACGCCTCCCGTCAGAAGCCGGCCCACTGACATCACTAGTGATGTCAGTGGGAGTGATTTTGGCTCTGATAGAGCCAAAATCACTCCGGAGCTTGCGGTTGAAAACCTCAACCGCAGGCTCCGGCTCGCAATTTCGATGGTCGCGATGGTCACGACCATCGCGGCCATCAAAATGCACGCTCGTATAGCCTGTGAGTGGTGACCCACAGCTATACGAGCGTCCAGGAGGACGCTCCATGAAAATGGAGCCCGGCCCTCATGCAGAGCGTGCGCTCTGCTCAGAGCGTACGGCTCTGAATGAGGGCCATAGTACAGTATAGAAGTGTGTGTATAATGTAGTATGAGGTGGGAGTGTGCAGCAGCTGGAGGGAAGGGCCTGGTGGTGCATACAGAGGAAGGGAGGGATGTATTATACATACAGTATATATATAAGAATATAGTACAGTATAGAAGTGTGTGTATAATGTAGTATGAGGGGGGAATGTGCAGCAGCTGGAGGGAAGGGCCTGGTGGTACATACAGAGAGGAAGGGAGGAATGTATTATACATACAGTATATATATAAGTATATAGTACATTATAGAAGTGTGTATAATGTAGTATGAGGGGGGAATGTGCAGCAGCTGGAGGGAAGGGCCTGGTGGTATATACAGAGGAAGGGAGGGATGTATTATACATACAGTGTATATATAAGAATATAGTACAGTATATAAGTGTGTGTATAATGTAGTATGAGGTGGGAGTGTGCAGCAGCTGGAGGGAAGGGCCTGGTGGTATATACAGAGGAAGGGAGGGATGTATTATACATACAGTGTATATATAAGAATATAGTACAGTATATAAGTGTGTGTATAATGTAGTATGAGGAGGGAATGGGCAGCAGCTGGAGGGAAGGGCCTGGTGGTACATACAGAGGAAGGGAGGGGTGTATTATACATACAGTGTATATAAGAATATAGTATAGTATAGAAGTGTGTGTATAATGTAGTATGAGGGGGGGAATGTGCAGCAGCTGGAGGGAAGGTTCTGGTGGTACATACAGAGGTAGGGAGGGATGTATTATACATACAGTGTATAGATAAGAATATAGGCCCTCATTCAGAGCCGCACGTTAACAACAGTACGCTCGTTGCGTTCCGATGTTGACTAACCGCGCATGCGTCGGTGTTACACCGCGCATGTGCGTACGGCAGATTGCGAGCTTTTTTTCTCTCGTTCCTAAAATAGCGTACAGGAAGTGACATGTCAAATGTGATTGACAGAACAGGGCGTTTTTGGGTGTTGACGGGGGTGGAGATGAAAAAACGCAGGCGTGGCGAGGCGTTTTTGGGGCGTACATACATTAGCAGA
Organism: Taudactylus pleione; assembly: GCA_031769625.1. NCBI lineage: Eukaryota > Metazoa > Chordata > Amphibia > Anura > Myobatrachidae > Taudactylus > Taudactylus pleione. Next base: position 1,373,039 of record JAUIMM010001084.1, read on the forward strand.
TGCGAACGTCAAATGTGTTCGGACCGTCTCATACGTCACTGAAACATCCGCTTTCCCTTCAAAATGCTCGCACAGCTTAGGGTCAGGATTACTCGACCACATTGGCGATGGCCTTCTCCTCCGTCCCGGGACTCCACGATGGTGCAGCGATTAATCGTGGCTGGTCAGTAAAGTAATTAGTGTTGGATTGAAATCCGGCTTGGTATGTGTTTGGAAAGCAGTTTATTGGGATAGCACAAAAGCGTACGCAGGTGGAAATCAGAGCTGCTAATGTCATGATTACATAATCAATTAGCGTACATTTTTGGGCTTTTATTTTGGCCACAATTTGGTGGTTATGGCCTATTGTAACAATAATGTCATCATCTTTTAATTAGCTCCCCTTTTTTTTTGTTTACTGTGGAATTTGCATCGCTATGTGTTTTTTTAAACGTTCCTTAAAGAGGCCTTTTTTTTAAAAAAAGAGGGTCAGTTTTTGCGTTTAAGGCCAGGATTAAATGTAACCCATTTGTACAATAATGTCACAATACAATGTCAGTGTTTTGTTTTTAATTTATTGTTTACACACAAACAAATTGGCATAATATTGTATTGCCTTTTTTTGTGGCCAAGATATTTGATCAAAAAAAAAACAAAACATAACTACTAACATAAGCGTAAATACAAAATTTAAAAACATTTCACAAGAAAGGAGAGGGAAGTTTTGACCAGAAAGGAATATGAGCCAAGCACAGAAGGAAAATGGGAAAAGTCGCCATTGCTGTCACCGTTTTCTCGGCCGTTTGGCTGGGTGAGGGTGGGCGCCAGACCGGGTCCGGGATGCCATCGGGCTGGCCTGTCCAGAGGCAGATGTTGTGGCCTCTGGACTAGGCACAGGGCTAGGCACATTTGGAGGATTGCCTGATGTTGTGCCAGAGGTAGAGGATCTGGATGTTCCGGCAGGAAGGGAGGTCGGCTCCACCATGTGCTGGCGAACGAGCTGCTCCAGGGCATCGGCGATGCGGATGTTGGCCCTGGTATTTTCCGCCAGGGCCTGAGCAATGGTCACGTTGGCCGCAGCATTTTGCTCCAGGGCCTCAGCCACCCGTATCAGACTGGCGTCCATCCTCTGCAGAATCTCCGTATGGCAATCCGATTTAAAATTGAGTTCTGTGAGGAGGCCCACTGCCTGCGAGGGGGCACGCCCTGGACTGGCTTCTGCAGGGTCCTCAGCCGGATGTACTGGTTCCTCCCCTGCAGAGTCAGCAGAAATTCTGCGGCCAAGGCTCCCCTCTGGAGCAGACTCATCCGCCTCTGTCTCTGTTAGGAAATTGGAGAAAAGACTCACATTAGAATCTACATATTGGCACAATAGCATTTCTGAGTTGGTGACATCACAAGACTTACCTTGGCCAACATGAGGAGCCGCAAAGTCTGGCATGTCCGTATCCATGTTGGACACGCCAAACACCTCCACAGCCTGCACACACCCCTGTGCCATCTCTTCTAAGTCTGTCAACTCCAATGACACAGGGGTGGGACCCCCACCTGTCCCCCTTGCATGCCTAGCCCTGTCGGCAAGTTTTTGTTTTAGACGATATTTGAAGTCTGCCCATCTGTGGAATGAATTTGGAACCATTATCCTTTTTTTTACAATGGGGTTTGTTTATAGGATGGGAAAGTGTTTACTTACCGCCGTTTGACATCCCGGGCTAGACGGACATAATCACCCACCCTATTGACAGCAACGGCGACCTCCTCCCACATTCTCCACTTCTGGCTTTGGCTCATATTCCTGGCTGCCTGGGGCAGGATGTCAACGCACTTCTGGATCAAAACCTCCATCTCCTTGCTTGTGAAATGTGGCTGCCTTTTTTTTTTTGCAGCTTTGGCGGGTTGACTGGGGCCAGCAGTCTCTTCCATGTCATCCTCCTCACCTATTTGGGTAAATATGCAGATTTAGCCACTTCACAACTTGCACAATATTGTTTTAAAATACTCATTGACACAAAATGCATGAAGGCCTTACCGCCGCAATTTTGACCATTGTTTCCCTGGTTTGAAGCCATGTCTCTGCTTCCAGCATGAAATCATCCAGAAATTCTATGTGATTTTGTGACGTATTTATACATGCGTCGTTAGTTTGCGGCCGCATCATTGATTGTGCGTCCCTATGATTCATCCTTAATTTGTGCGGGAAAATAAACACTATTTATGGCTTGGTGTGTGTGGATTCGAGGTGGGGTTGTTGGAGTGTTGTCGGTTAAGTGGTTTGGATTTGGTTGGTTGGTTGCGTTTGGAGGATTTTGGAGAGTTGTTTTTTTGTTTGTTTTTGCTACATTTCTTTGGTTTTTCCGTTCGCATTTTTTTCATTTTTTCAACATCCTTTCCTGATTTGGTAAGTTTTGTGCATTCAAATTTGTGGCCAATTGGTGTATTCTTCTGTTTTGTGGTTAGTTAATTTGTTTAACACTCATTTCATCTTTTTTAGTTTTTTTTTGTTTTCGGACCCAAAGAAGTTTTTTGAGGACATCTTATATATTCGAGTTGGGTAAGTCCATTTTTTGTCTTGCATTTGCGAATGAATTACGGCATTTTTGACTGTTGGTGTAGCGCCTTGCATTTGCGAATGAATTACTGCATTTTTGACTGTTGGTGTAGTGACTTGCATTTGCGAATAATTTACCGCATTTTTGACTGTTGGTGTAGTGACTTGCATTTGCGAATAATTTACCGCATTTTTGACTGTTGGTGTAGTGACTTGCATTTGCGAATAATTTACCGCATTTTTGACTGTTGGTGTAGTGACTTGCATTTGCGAATAATTTACCGCATTTTTGACGGCTTATTCATCATATAATCCAGTTTTGCTTTTCCCTTTTCCATTTTTTGGGTCCATTTGAACCCTATTTGACGTACGGTGTGCAATGTAGTTTTCATCGATGGCCAAATGTGTTTTTCCGCTATTTTCTGTGTTGGCTTGCAACAATTTTTAAACAAAAAAAACACCCTCTAAATTTTTGAAGTCTCATTGTTGCCTTTTTTACAGTTTATACGTATCATGACAATACCCCGGCATGTAAGCAGCTATGGATGGTATCAGAAAGCTAAGTTGTTTTTTCTTACTTTTGGGGTGGGTCAAAAGCCTTACATTGTAAACTTTGAATTTCAGGTAGATCTGGGGCGAATTGTTCTGGCCCTGCTCCCGGAAGACGACCAACCTCAAACTCGTCCCAGGCGTAGGCATCGTAGGCATGCAAGGCCCCAGATATTTCGAACACGTGTCACCCTTTTTGGAATGCCCGATGATGAGGTTTTAAGACGCTACCGTCTACCTCCCAAAATCATCATAGACACTCTCTCATTAATAGAAAGTGATCTTGAGCGGCAAATTGACAGTCCAACAGCAATACCACCACTGACGCAATTTATGGCGGTGTTACATTTCTGTGCCTCAGGATCGTTTCAAACAACGGTGGGAATAGTGGCGGGCATCTCCCAATCCTCCTTTTCCCGGATCCTGAGGGCAGTGATGGAGGCACTTTTCAAGCACCTCCATCATTTTATTAAAATGCCTTTGGATATGGGTGCCCTTAGTGTGGCCAAGGCCAATTTTTACCAAATAGCTGGCTTCCCACACATCATAGGGGTTGTGGATGGTACTCACATACCACTTCAGCCTCCAGCACGGCTGGAGGCAATATTTAGAAACAGGAAACACTATCACTCCCTGAATGTAATGGTGGTATGTGATGCCTCCCTCCAGATCCTGTCCTGAATGCTAAATTACCAGGAAGTGCACATGACTCCTTCGTCATCCGGCAATCAGGGATATGGCAGAAATTAACCAACCTACAAGCTGGTGATGCGTGGCTTCTGGGTAAGTGGAGACCTTTAGTACATAACAATGTTAAGCTTGATACACAGTGTTCCTGATGTGGTCTATTTTTGTTCACAGGAGACAGTGGATACCCTTGCATGTCCTGGCTGCTCACTCCTTATTTGGCTCCCACACCAGGGCCACAAAGTGCGTATAATTCCGCACTTACAGCCACCAGGCAAGTGGTGGAGCGCTGTATCGGCCTTTTAAAAGGCCGATTCAGATGCCTCCACCGCTCTGGTGGCGAGCTCATGTATGTGCCGGATATGGTGTCTAAAATTGTGGTCCTGTGTGGGATATTTCACAACATTGCCATAAGGAGTGGTGTCCCAATGCAGCCAGAGGATGCCTTACCTGAGGATGGCCCCCCCGAGGTTGGTCGAAGGTCAGTATGTGGGGGGGCCATACGCGATGATGTGGTGGCCAGATTTTTTAGGTAAGTTTGTTCAAAACGCCAGTGTTTATACCTAATGTGTTTGTTTTTTTTGGCAAACATCTAATTTTTTTTTAATTTTCTCACCATCTTCTGTTTGTTCACATAATCTTTGGCACTCCAACGCTCACTACTTCCTGCTACCCTTACCAAACCTGGATCTGGTCCTTTTGGGCATATATTCTGGAACCCATATCGCAACGCCATGTTTGTGGAATCATGTTGGCATGGTCCTTCGTCAACCAGTTCTTGATTTTGTGTTTTTATTTATTTTTTTCTTGGTATGTGTTGTATTTGAATTTATCACTGTGTATTTTTTTTGGGAGTGACCACTTTGTTTTCTCTGTTATGTGGTGAATAAATGTTTGAAGAGTGAAATGGTCTTCCTTTTTTGGGACGTTAACAGCAAGTGTAACCAGGTTAACACAAGTTACATTTGACTAAGGGGTAAACCAGTACTGACGCCAGTTGAGCAAAACTGAAATATGTTTTCAGCTTTCCAATCCACACCAAAAGGAAGCCTGGCCCAACCTTGGGATTTGTAAGATTGGCCTAAGCAGCTTGCGCACCAAGTAGGAACCTGGAAAATGTAGAAATCTGAAATTGACACTACACCCAAAAAGGGAAATTACATTGTTACTGTTATGTGTTTCTGGTGTCTGTTTGACATACAAAGACAAAACACAATCTAACTTTTAAAAAAGGGAAATCCTTGCAGGAACTTATGTCAGGCTAAACTATCTTGCTTTTGGTTTTTAAAAATGAGCCACAACGTATATTTGTCTTTAAAAATGTATTTGGCAAATACAACAAAAAAAAAAAAACTAATGCCGAAGGAGGCCAGACAGCCGGTCGAGGGCCACCAGAAGGCCGATTACATGGTGGCGCATCTGCCCCACAACATCCGCCACCTCTTGCCGACGCCTCTGTTCCTCTGTGGGTGAGAAAAGTGTGTGGGTTAATACAACAATAGGGACTCCACAGAAAAACATAAAAAAAAAAACAAATCACTCCTAAACCCAAAAACATAAATAAAAAGGGTGGGCTGGCAAAAATACAAGGCCTAGGTACAAATTCCCACAGGTATGATATGTGTATGCTTAAATCACCAGGAAGAGGTAAAGGCAAACCTTCACAATCAACAAAAGTCAAGCCACAAAAACACGAAGAAAGGCACGACACATGATTACATACAAACAGTTTGTGGTTTAAAAAAAAATAATAAAAAACATACCGGGAAACAAATCGGGAGCTCCGGCAAAACCTCCATGATCCTCCTCGCAGGATCCGTCATTCCCCAAAGAATGGGGCGGAGTTATGCTGGACTCCGGGGAGGGGGTAATTGGAAGAGGGGTGGGTGGAGGAGAGGGGGAAGTGGGACGGAGGGGAAGGAGGCCCGACATTTCCGGGAGAGGGTCTGGGAAGGATGGGGAGGAGTGGGGAATAGGCGAAAGATTTGGGGTGGAGTGTTGGCTGGGGGTTGGGGAGAGTGGGCGGGAACGCCGACGTTGACGGCGGAGTCTTGGCTGTCCCCCTAAAATATGTCAAATACATTGCGTTTAGTTTATGGACAAATCCGGGCAAACAAACAAAAAAAAAAAAAGAAAAAAGAAATAAAACCAAAAAAAATAGCAGTAGAATTAAAAATTCATAAAAAGAGGGAAAACATGCAGACGCAGATATGAGTACAAATAATAAATAGAACAGACAGGAAAACATGCAGACGCAGATATGAGTACAAATAATAAATAGAACAGACAGGAAAACATGCAGACGCAGATATGAGTACAAATAATAAATAGAACAGACAGGAAAACATGCAGACGCAGATATGAGTACAAATAATAAATAGAACAGACAGGAAAACATGCACACGCAGATATGAGTACAAATAATAAATAGAACAGACAGGAAAACATGCAGACGCAGATATGAGTACAAATAATAAATAGAACAGACAGGAAAACATGCAGACGCAGATATGAGTACAAATAATAAATAGAACAGACAGGAAAACATGCACACGCAGATATGAGTACAAATAATAAATAGAACAGACAGGAAAACATGCACACGCAGTTTGCCCCACAAACACAAACATTAAAACCACAATACATAACACTTACTTGCCAGGATCTGCATGCGAAAGCATGCCAGCAAGCGGGGCGTTCGCCGTTGCAGGTCGGACCACCTGCGCTCCAGCTGCCCGATGTTGCGGCGTGATCCAAAGGACCGCAGGCGGGACCGTACCTCCGCATACGCGGAGCGCTTCTGCCGGTTGGTCATGGGTTCTGGCTGGCTGGTGATCTGGCGATCCATGACCTCCGTAAGCACCAGCAGCTCACGCCTGGTGAATGCGGAGGCTCTCATGATGGCAATGGTGTTTTTCTTAAAAATCATTTTTGATAAAGTGTGTAAAAATTTTCTGATTGGCTAATGTATTTTGGAAATTAACAGGAGCAATTTTATTGGTTAGTGTATGAGTCATGTGTTCGACAGGGCCTGAAATCTCTGGAGAGTTAGGATAGGCTTGATGCAGTGACATGCGTAAGCAAATTTAAATAAAGAAATGAACCCAGGGAAATATGCGGGGATACACAGCAATAGTACAATTGTTTAATTGTGGTTCACATGTTTTTTAAACAATAAAAGCGAATGTTTCATCCGTACGTATTCTGCGGGTAAACACAAACACAGACAAGAGTAAAGTTTCTTGCATTGTGTTGAAAACAAACAAACAATTAAGCTAATTGATACATTGATTGGCATGATACGATTGATGGAGGTAGGCAGAATAAAGGAGCAGGTAATCGACATCTGACAAGGCCACTTCCTGTTTATACTTGTGCGTGCGTTCCTTTCAAGCCATTTCGGGGATGTACGCTCGCTATTTCGTATGCTCGTTAGTTAGAGGAGGGGTCGTCAGAGTTTAGGGAGGAATTTTAGATGCGAACGAAAATACGAGCGAGCCATTGAATTTAAATATTTTTGTACGTACGCCTAACGTACGTGCGCCCGCTTGCGTGCGGCTCTGAATGAGGGCCATAGTACAGTATAGAAGTGTGTGTATAATGTAGTATGAGGGGGGAGTGTGCAGCAGCTGGAGGGAAGGGCCTGGTGCTACATACAGAGGAAGGGAGGGATGTATTATACATACAGTGTATATATAAGTATATATATAGTACATTATAGAAGTGTGTATATAATGTAGTATGAGGGGGGAATGTGCAGCAGCTGGAGGGAAGGGCCTGGTGGTACATACAGAGGAAGGGAGGGATGTATTATACATACAGTGTATATATAAGTATATAGTACAGTATAGAAGTGTGTATATAATGTAGTATGAGGGGGGAATGCGCAGCAGCTGGAGGGAAGGGCCTGGTGCTACATACAGAGGAAGGGAGGGATGTATTATACATACAGTGTATATATAAGTATATAGTACAGTATAGAAGTGTGTATATAATGTAGTATGAGGGGGGAGTGTGCAGCAGTTGGAGGGAAGGGCCTGGTGATACATACAGAGGAAGGGAGGGATGTATTATACATACAGTGTATAAATAAGTATATATATAGTACAGTATAGAAGTGTGTATATAATGTAGTATGAGGGGGGAGTGTGCAGCAGTTGGAGGGAAGGGCCTGGTGGTGTATACAGAGGAAGGGAGGGATGTATTATACATACAGTGTATATATAAGTATATATATAGTACAGTATAGAAGTGTGTATATAATGTAGTATGAGGGGGGAGTGTGCAGCAGTTGGAGGGAAGGGCCTGGTGGTGTATACAGAGGAAGGGAGGGATGTATTATACATACAGTGTATATATAAGTATATATATAGTACAGTATAGAAGTGTGTATATAATGTAGTATGAGGGGGGAGTGTGCAGCAGCTGGAGGGAAGGGCCTGGTGCTACATACAGAGGAAGGGAGGGATGTATTATACATACAGTGTATATATAAGTATATATATAGTACATTATAGAAGTGTGTATATAATGTAGTATGAGGGGGGAATGTGCAGCAGCTGGAGGGAAGGGCCTGGTGGTACATACAGAGGAAGGGAGGGATGTATTATACATACAGTGTATATATAAGTATATAGTACAGTATAGAAGTGTGTATATAATGTAGTATGAGGGGGGAATGCGCAGCAGCTGGAGGGAAGGGCCTGGTGCTACATACAGAGGAAGGGAGGGATGTATTATACATACAGTGTATATATAAGTATATAGTACAGTATAGAAGTGTGTATATAATGTAGTATGAGGGGGGAGTGTGCAGCAGTTGGAGGGAAGGGCCTGGTGATACATACAGAGGAAGGGAGGGATGTATTATACATACAGTGTATATATAAGTATATATATAGTACAGTATAGAAGTGTGTATATAATGTAGTATGAGGGGGGAGTGTGCAGCAGTTGGAGGGAAGGGCCTGGTGGTGTATACAGAGGAAGGGAGGGATGTATTATACATACAGTGTATATATAAGTATATATATAGTACAGTATAGAAGTGTGTATATAATGTAGTATGAGGGGGGAGTGTGCAGCAGTTGGAGGGAAGGGCCTGGTGGTGTATACAGAGGAAGGGAGGGATGTATTATACATACAGTGTATATATAAGTATATATATAGTACAGTATAGAAGTGTGTATATAATGTAGTATGAGGGGGGAGTGTGCAGCAGCTGGAGGGAAGGGCCTGGTGGTACATACAGAGGAAGGGAGGGATGTATTATACATACAGTGTATATATAAGTATATATATAGTACATTATAGAAGTGTGTATATAATGTAGTATGAGGGGGGAATGTGCAGCAGCTGGAGGGAAGGGCCTGGTGCTACATACAGAGGAAGGGAGGGATGTATTATACATACAGTGTATATATAAGTATATATATAGTACATTATAGAAGTGTGTATATAATGTAGTATGAGGGGGGAATGTGCAGCAGCTGGAGGGAAGGGCCTGGTGGTACATACAGAGGAAGGGAGGGATGTATTATACATACAGTATATATATAAGTATATAGTACAGTATAGAAGTGTGTATATAATGTAGTATGAGGGGGGAATGCGCAGCAGCTGGAGGGAAGGGCCTGGTGCTACATACAGAGGAAGGGAGGGATGTATTATACATACAGTGTATATATAAGTATATAGTACAGTATAGAAGTGTGTGTATAATGTAGTATGAGGGGGGAATGTGCAGCAGCTGGAGGGAAGGGCCTGGTGGTACATACAGAGGAAGGGAGGGATGTATTATACATACAGTATATATATAAGAATATAGTACAGTATAGAAGTGTGTATATAATGTAGTATGAGGGGGGAGTGTGCAGCAGCTGGAGGGAAGGGCCTGGTGCTACATACAGAGGAAGGGAGGGATGTATTATACATACAGTGTATATATAAGTATATAGTACAGTATAGAAGTGTGTGTATAATGTAGTATGAGGGGGGAGTGTGCAGCAGCTGGAGGGAAGGGTCTGGTGGTACATACAGAGGAAGGGAGGGATGTATTATACATACAGTGTATATATAAGTATATAGTACAGTATAGAAGTGTGTGTATAATGTAGTATGAGGGGGGAATGTGCAGCAGCTGGAGGGAAGGGTCTGGTGGTACATACAGAGGAAGGGAGGGATGTATTATACATACAGTGTATATATAAGTATATAGTACAGTATAGAAGTGTGTGTATAATGTAGTATGAGGGGGGAATGTGCAGCAGCTGGAGGGAAGGGTCTGGTGGTACATACAGAGGAAGGGAGGGATGTATTATACATACAGTGTATATATAAGTATATAGTACAGTATAGAAGTGTGTGTATAATGTAGTATGAGGGGGGAGTGTGCAGCAGCTGGAGGGAAGGGCCTGGTGGTACATACAGAGGAAGGGAGGGATGTATTATACATACAGTGTATATATAAGTATATAGTACAGTATAGAAGTGTGTGTATAATGTAGTATGAGGGGGGAGTGTGCAGCAGCTGGAGGGAAGGGCCTGGTGGTACATACAGAAGAAGGGAGGGATGTATTATACATACAGTATATATATAAGAATATAGTACAGTATAGAAGTGTGTGTATAATATAGTATGAGGGGGGAATGTGCAGCAGCTGGAGGGAAGGGCCTGGTGGTGCATACAGAGGAAGGGAGGGATGTATTATACATACAGTGTATATATAAGTATATATATATAGTACAGTATAGAAGTGTGTGTATAATGTAGTATGAGAGGGGAATGTGCAGCAGCTGGAGGGAAGGATCTGGTGGTACATACAGAGGAAGGGAGGGATGTATTATACATACAGTATATATAAGAATATAGTACAGTCAGGGCCGGATTAACAATGGGGCGGGTGGAGCTACAGCTCCAGGCCTCCCATTGAAAATAGGCCCTCACGGACAGCAGTGCATACAGGAAAAAAAAAGTTTTTTTTTTTTTTCCTGTCAGTCAGCTCTCTCACCCAATGGCTGCCAAAATCAGCTTAGTGAATTCTGACCTCCCCACCTGTTCCCCTCCACTTGAAGCGGATCGATAGGCCAGGCCAAAGGCCCACTCACCCTCGGACCGATGAAGCCCCGCCCACCTCCGATGCCCCGCCCACCACAGACCCGTCGAAGCTCCGCCCCATTATACCGAGGCTCCGCCCCTGAACCGTTCTACTCCACTTGAAGTGGATCGATAGGCCAGGCCAAAGCCCCGCTCACCCTCGGACCGCTGAAGCCAAGCCCACCTCTGATGTCCCGCCCACCACAGACCCGCTGAAGCTCCGCCCCATTATACCGAGGCTACGCCCCTGAACCGTTCTACTCTAAAGGCAGCTCAGCCCAGCATGTCAGGATTTTTACTCAGGTCAGTGTAATGTCTGGCCCCTGTCTATATATATATATATACACTAAGCTCTTATACCCACCTAATCTGTTTATAAATGTGTGTATATATGCACGTACATTTGTGTATATGTATGTATATATATACACACACACGTGTGTGTGTGTTTGTATATGTACTGTATGTATACACACACACGCGTATATGTATGTACGTACTTGTGTGTGTATATATACAGTATATAAATATATATATATATATGTGTGTGTGTATATGTATATACACACACACACTTGTGTTTATATACATACATAAACACACATATATATTTACAAATGTACGTGCATTTATATATATATATATACACACACGTGTGTATATATATATATATACACGTACGTGTGTGTGTGTATATATATATATATGTGTGTGTGTATATGTATATATACATACACACACACGGTGGTAAATAGGGATGTACAGGAGCTTCAGGCACATTTAAGGGGACTGTGGCAGGTGTGGAATGATATGTAAACATTCATCATGTTGATAGGAGAATGTCAACATGGTCATAATGTTGAAGTTGTCCGTGTCGACATTCATGTAGACAGTGATGGAATGTCGACATATCATCCCTGTTGGCCCAGCGCTCACTGACCTGCTCCTGATGGCTGCAGTGACTCCAGCACGGCTTCCGGGTCCCAGCGGTCATGACCTCTGCGGCTCCAGTCTTCCAGTGAGTATCCCCCCCTAACCCTAATGCCTACCCCTAACTTATAGTACCTTTCCCTAACCTCCTCCCGCGCAGTTTAACTGTAACCTCCCCCTAGTGCCTAACCCTATCCTCCTCCCCCCGTAGCCTAACCCTAACCTTTCCCTAGTGCCTAACCCTATCCTCCTCCCCCCGTAGCCTAACCCTAACCCTCCCCCTAGTGCCTAACCCTAACCTTCCCCTAGTGCCTAACCCCCCCATGTAGCCTAACCCTAACCTTCCCCTAGTGCCTAACCCCCCATGTAGCCTAACCCTAACCTTCCCCTAGTGCCCAACCCTATCCTCCTCCCCTTTAGCATAACCGTAACCTTCCCCTAGTGCCTAACCCTATCCTCCTCCCCCCGTAGACTAACCCTAACCTTCCCCTAGTGCCTAAACCTATCCGCTTCCCCCCGTAGCCTAACCCTAACCTTCCCCTAGTGCCTAACCCCCCCATGTAGCCTAACCCTAACCCTCCCCCTAGTGCCTAACCCCCCCATGTAGCCTAACCCTCCCCCTAGTGCCTAACCCCCCCATGTAGCCTAACCCTAACCTTCCCCTAGTGCCCAACCCTATCCTCCTCCCCCGTTAGCATAACCGTAACCTTCCCCTAGTGCCTAACCCTATCCTCCTCCCCCCGTAGCCTAACCCTAACCTTCCCCTAGTGCCTAACCCTATCCTCCTCCCCCCGTAGCCTAACCCTAACCTTCCCCTAGTGCCTAACCCCCCCATGTAGCCTAACCCTCCCCCTAGTGCCTAACCCCCCCATGTAGCTTAACCCTAACCCTCCCCCTAGTGCCTAACCCCCCCATGTAGCCTAACCCTATCCTTCCCCTAGTGCCCAACCCTATCCTCCTCCCCCTTTAGCATAACCGTAACCTTCCCCTAGTGCCTAACCCCCCATGTAGCCTAACCCTAATGTCAACATTTTCATGACTGTCAACATATCACACCACACCTGCTTCGGTCCCCTTAAGTGTGCCTCAAGCCCCTGTACCATCACAATTTACATGTATATGTGGGTGTGTATGTGGGTGTGTAATGTATGTACACACCCACATACACATATATATAGCAGTCAAATGGGCGGCACTCTGGACGGCCTGTATAAAACACACTAATACTCAGTTTAAGTTATCAACGCTTCAGAACTTGTATTCATTCTTTTGTCAGGATTACTGAAGGGACGAATACAAGTTCTGAAATGTTGATAACTTAAATGGATTTTAATGTGTTTTATACAAGCTATCCAGAGTGCCGTCCATTCCACTGCTACATAGTTCCCTCCCTTCACAGGCAGTGGTAATTAGGAGGGCACCAGACGCCATAGCACTATCCTTTGCACAGGAGTGCTGGCCTACACATGCACAGTCAGCGGCATAGCAGGGCTAACTCCAGAGCACCCTGTGCTGACCTCGTTCCCCTTAAGTGTGTAACGTCATGCCATTGCATAGATGTGTTGAGGCCACCGGCACCTGAAAATGCAGCACTGCCCGGAGTGTCCTGGGAGAACGCTGCACTGGCCACACACCTATGTAAACCAACACCACACCGCACTGGTCATGACCCCACATTACCAGTCACACTGCAACGGCACTTGTCACCTCCCCTGCAGTGACATACAATAGGCTCATCATAAATTTCAGCTCCAGGCCCATGTGGACATTAATCTGGCACTGCGCATTTGCATACATACAGCACACACACACGCATTATATTTGCATACATACAGCACACACACACATTATATTTTTATACATACAGCACACACACACGCATTATATTTGCATACATACAGCACACACACACACACGCATTATGGCCCTCATTCAGAGCCGTACGCTATTTGCGTTCGTTCGTTCAAAAACAAGGGGTGGCTATTCAAATGATCCGTACGCACATTGCAGTCTGTTCACACCTCTAAGTCTGAATGAGCGTGCAAAACATACGCTCGTTTATTTGTTAAAAACGCCCCCTGGCCGCTCGCACCATACGTCATGTCCGCTATTTATTAGATTAATCGAGTACATCGACCAGCGTATGAACTGCTCGCTATTCTTCTGGTTGGTTTTTGCTACCACAAATTTGCGAGCAGTTCTGGCTATAAAATAACCCAGTGACGTGGTCAATGACGCTGCTGTATTAATTATGCACTCCCTTAAAACGCCCGTTTTGACCTTTAAGCACGCCTGCGATCGGATCTCCACTCCCCGTTTTCAAGCACCTTCCCCTGTTACCACCCACATACGCCTCATTCTGTCACTGAAAATAGCAGGCCCTCGCTATATTGCGTACCAACGATTTTCGGCCGCACTGACTGGTTCGCGCATGCGTACTAAAATCCGTACGCATGCGCAGATGTGCAAACATCGCTCGGAACGAGCGTACTGCCGCTAACGAGCGGCTCTGAATGAGGGCCTATATTTGCATACATACAGCACACACACACGCATTATATTTGCATACATACAGCACACATACATATTTGCATACATACAGCACACACACACGCATTATATTTGCATACATACAGCACACACACACGCATTATATTTGCATACATACAGCACACACACACATTATATTTTTATACATACAGCACACACACACGCATTATATTTGCATACATACAGCACACACACACACACACACACATTATATTTGCATACATACAGCACACACACACGCATTATATTTGCATACATACAGCACACATACATATTTGCATACATACAGCACACCACACACACGCGCATTATATTTGCATACATATAGCACATGCGCATTATATTTGCATACATACAGCACACACACACACATTATATTTGCAAACATACAGCACACACACACATTATATTTGCATACATACAGCACACACACACACATTATATTTGCATACATACAGCACACACACACGCATTATATTTGCATACATACAGCACACACAGATGCATTATATTTGCATACATACAGCACACACACACGCATTATAGTTGCATACATACAGCACAAACTCACACATTATATTTGCATACATACAGCACACACACACACATTATATTTGCATACATACAGCACACACACACGCATTATATTTGCATACATACAGCACACACACACACATTATATTTGCATACATACAGCACACACACACACGTGCATTATATTTGCATACATACAGGACACACACATTATATTTGCATACATACAGCACACATACACACACATTATATTTGCATACATACAGCACACACAAACGCATTATATTTCCATACATACAGCACACACACACGCATTATATTTGCATACATACAGCACACACACATACATTATATTTGCATACATACAGCACACACACGCATTATATTTGCATACATACAGCACACACACACATTATATTTGCATACATACAGCACACATAAACGCATTATATTTGCATACATACAGCACACACACACACATTATATTTGCATACATACAGGACACACACACATTATATTTGCATACATACAGCACACACACACGCATTATATTTGCATACATACAGCACACACACATGCATTATATTTGCATACATACAGCACACACATGCATTATATTTGCATACATACAGCACACACACACGCATTATATTTGCATACATACAGCACACACACGCATTATATTTGCATACATACAGCACACACACATTATATTTGCATACATACAGCACACACACACACGCATTATATTTGCATACATACAGCACATACGCATTATATTTGCATACATACAGCACACACACGCGCGCATTATATTTGCATACATACAGCACACACACACACGCATTATATTTGCATACATACAGCACTCACACACACATTATATTTGCATACATACAGCACACACACGCGCACATTATATTTGCATACATACAGCACACGCGCATTATATTTGCATACATACAGCACACACACACACGCATTATATTTGCATACATACAGCACACACACATTATATTTGCATACATACAGCACACACACACTTTACCTAACCCAGGGGCGTATTAAGAGTTGAAAGGGCGACAGGTCCCCTCCTCTCTCCCCAGCAGCTGGCAGCGCACTGAGTGCAGCAGTAGACTCTGGGCACTAGTCTGTGCCCAGAGTCTACTGTGCATGTCACTGGGGAAATGGCACAGTTGCCATTTTCCTGGTGATTTCACTACTGCGCATACGCAAAACACCGTGAAAATGGCTGGTGACCATTTTCCCATTTTCTAGGTGATTTATGCAGCCCTACTGCAGCGGACCCGGGACTCTGGAGAGGTGCACCCCTGTCCTAACCTTCTCTGTAGTGCCTAACCTTCTCCCCCCCGCAGTCTAACTGTAACCTCTCCCTAGCTCCTAACCCTCCCTGCAGTGCCTAACTCTATCCTCCCCCAACAGCCTAACCCTAGCCTTCCCTAGTGCCTAACACTATCCTCCTCCCCTCACAGCCTAACCCTAACCTTCCCTTCAACATACCACACTATGGCCCTCATTCAGAGCTGGACGCTCTGAGCAGAGCGCACGCTCTGAATGAGGGCCGTCCTCCATAATTATGGAGCGTCCTCCTGGACGCTCGTATAGCTGTGGGTCACCACCCACAGCCTATACGAGCGTGCAGGTTGATGGCTGCGATGGTCTTGACCATCGCCACTGCGAGCCGGAGCCTGCGGTTGAGTTTCTCAACCGCAAGGCCCGGAGTGATTTTGGCTCTATCAGAGCCAAAATCACTCCCACTGACATCACTAGTGATGTCAGTGGGCCGGCTTCTGACGGTAGGCGTTCCCTTGGGAACGCCCCCGTCTGGGAGGCACGCCCCGGCACGCCCACCAAAGGGGGCGTGCTGTCAATCAACATCGACAGCACGCCCCCTTTGATCAGACACAACGAGCGAAGGAAAGTCCTTCGCTCGTCGTGTCTGGCGCATGCGCACGACGGAGCTCCCTCTGTCGTGCGCATGCGCAGTGCACACCATCGACCCACTTGCGAGCGGACAGCCGCTTGCGAGTGGGTCTGAATCAGGCCCTATACCCGCTTGGGTTCCCTTAAGTGTGTACCCTCCCAATTTACTATCTATCTGTCTGTCTGTCTATATAATGACATTTTTATAACACTTATAGAAAAAATATGCCAATAGTTTTGGATTTCTTTTTTTGTTTTATAAATCTACACTATTCTAGCACACAAGGTAAGGCAGACCATACAGCTTACATCCTTTCACAAGGTTGAAGGTAGGCGCCAGCTATGCCCTCCATGGAACTAAACACATCCACAGCACAGGCCACATCCCTATGTAAACCACACCTACACCGCACTGGTCACGACCCCACATCACCAGTCACACTACTGCAGCACTTGTCACACACCCTGCAGCGGCACACAATAGGCCCTTCATGAATTTCAGCTCCAGGCCCATGTGGACATTAATCTGGCACTGAGTACAGTATAGAAGTGTGTGTATAATGTAGTGTGAGGGGGGAGTGTGCAGCAGCTGGAGGGAAGGGCCTGGTGGTGTATACAGAGGAAGGTAGGGATGTATTATACATACAGTGTATATATAAGAATATAGTACAGTATAGAAGTGTGTGTATAATGTAGTGTGAGGTGGGAGTGTGCAGCAGCTGGAGGGAAGGGCCTGGTGGTGTATACAGAGGAAGGTAGGGATGTATTATACATACAGTGTATATATAAGAATATAGTACAGTATAGAAGTGTGTGTATAATGTAGTATGAGGGGGGAATGTGCAGCAGCTGGAGGGAAGGGCCTGGTGGTACATACAGAGGAAGGGAGGGGTGTATTATACATACAGTATATATATAAGAATATAGTACAGTATAGAAGTGTGTGTATAATGTAGTGTGAGGTGGGAGTGTGCAGCAGCTGGAAGGAAGGGCCTGTGCATAGGGAAGAAGGGGAGGGGGAGGCACAGGACTCGGAAGGCGGGACACACTGACTGTCAGCTCTCTCTCTGTCCTTCCTTTAAGCTAAAACACGGGGTTTCATTCACTTGTATCTGGGCTGAGCTGACACCTCCCGACCCGACTAGAGACCAGAGCAAGCCGCGGTCACCCTGCCACAGCCGGGAGATGCCCAGATACGAGCTGGCCCTGATCCTCAAGGCCATGCAGAGGGTGAGTGCCATTGTCATTTGCCTGCTTCCTTGTCTCTTGCAGAGAACGTGTTCTCCCCTGATTGGCACACCCCGGTGTGAGTGCCCGTGCCCTGCTGCTAGGACGGAGTGTGTGACCACCCTACGTGTCCTCAGAGGTAAGTACCCAGGCATGGCATTTCCACATACCGCCAGCCCTCAGGGCACATGGTGCACAGACTCAGTACATGTATGAGTGCTGTCGGCATGGTAGTGACAGGGGTAAGAGCGGAATGATTAGTAAATATCGCGTGTGTGTGTGAGTGACACTTGTACCTCAGTCATCGCCGCACACATCACATAATAACACGCGGCGATCATACGGTGATAGTTACATTGTATCAGTAACCGGAACTGCTGTCAGGTGCTCAGCAACCCCCTACCATAGGCTGCAATGTGCTTCTGTGTATGGACAGCAGTGTGTACATACTCCTATAGGTTGCAATGTGGTTCTGTGTATGGTCTACAGTCTCCTTATAGGGTACATGCAGTTCTGTGTATGGTGTACAGTTTCTTATAGGCTGCATGTAGTTCTGTAGCTTGCACAGTCGCCTATAGGCTACATGTAGTTCTGTAGCTTGCACAGTCGCCTATAGGCTACATGTAGTTCTGCGCATGCTCTGTAGCGTGTACAGTCGCCTATAGGCTACATGGAGTTCTGCGCATGCTCTGTAGCGTGTACAGTCGCCTATAGGCTACATGGAGTTCTGCGCATGCTCTGTAGCGTGTACAGTCGCCTATAGGCTACATGGAGTTCTGCGCATGCTCTGTAGCGTGTACAGTCGCCTATAGGCTACATGGAGTTCTGCGCATGCTCTGTAGCGTGTACAGTCGCCTATAGGCTACATGGAGTTCTGTGTATAGTCTACAGCATGTAGAGTCTCCTATAGGCTACAGACAAAGTTCACCTGTAAGATGTGAATGCCAATTGTGTTCAAAAGGACTTTGTGTGCCCCAGTGTATTGTATATACTAGAACTGGAAAAATTATTACACAAACTGGAAAATACGTATATAGAATTTATAGTGTGTGTGTGTGTATATAGCAGCCCGTCAAGACGATGGGACATTGTTGCGTCCGCAAAAATTCCTTTTTCAGCGCTGAAATGGGTTGCTTCGTCAATTTCTGCTCGGGGGGCTGCGAATTAAAATGTTAGCGCCGGCGGCTGTGCGCGCTGGAATAGAGCCACAATTGAATTGCTCCATTGGGTGCCATATCGTGGCCCCAGCGTGCAACACCCTTGAATTCCCCACATAGAGGTGAGGATCAGCGTTAGCTTTTTATATTTATATATTGATATAATTTCAGTAATAATTACATATTTGAAATCATAATTTCAGAGTGATACTGGGGAAAAGCTTTTTACAGTAACATTACCTATGAATAAAGATACCCTGATCATTAAAAAAAAAAAAATTTTTCTGTCCCTCATGAAAATGTTTTGCCTAGGGGAGTGGTGTGGTTAATAGGACAATGAATAAAGGGTAGAGGAGTTCAGCTGTGGTCTCGCATGTAACTGAAATACTGTACATTAAAAGCTTTCACTCTTGTCTACATATAGATCAGTATAAATGGGGAACAATAACCTATTCTTATGTGCTCAGGCTGGGAAGTTCTATCGCTGATGCCAGTCTCTGTTATTCTGCTTCAGAAAATGTGAGGCTAATATTCAGTACAGGTTAGCTAGATGGCATTGCCCACATACTTTACCGACCCAGTCAACAAAATGACAAACCGTTATGTGTTTATTGTTTTTTGCTTCCATTGAAACTGATAATTTTAATTTACGTTAATAGTTTTCACTCCAGCTTCAGCGGCAGGCAGGGCGCCGGAGCTAGAGAAGGCACCTGAAAAGGGGGTGTGGCCATTGAAAAGGGGGCGTGTCTATAAGCCACGTCATCCTTTTCATCACTCTTGGGGGCGTGCCCGGCACTTACGGACACTCTGGGCAGCCCCCATGCACTGCTGCTGACAGGGAGAATAGATGCCGGGCGCATGCACCCGGCGTCTATTCACCGGTGGTGACTGGGTCACTGCACATTTCCCCACCCACGGGACACTGCTACGGACACTGCTACCCGCGGGTGAAGACAGCACCCGCAGACTGTGAGGGCAGGGCACTTTTTGCCCTCCAGACGGAGGGCAGGGTGCTTTTTGCCCTCCAGAAGGATGGTAGGGCACTGCTCCCCGCTAAAACAGCCTAGCGGGAACGTTACGTTAATTCAGATTTGGTGATTCAGTGTTATCACCAATAGAACTTGAGACTCAATGATATGTTGAAATATTTTCATGTTATAGGAAATAGTGTATATTTTTACGGACTTAGGGCCCGATTCAGACCCGCTTGCTAGGATGCTTTTCGCACGCCGCCAGCTGATGTTTGCATTCTGCGCATGCGTATGCATCGCAGTGTGCAAACCAGTCTGTGCGATCGCGAAGCGCTCGCCCCTTTTGTAGAGACTCCTTGCTAACATGAGTGACAGGATCGGCCGTTTGTGGGAGGTGACAGGATTTGGTCGCTGAAAACGGGGGAGTGGTGCGAACGCAGGCGTGTGAGCATCTAAACACAGTTTCAGAGGTGTGCATAATTAAGACGCAGCGTCAGAGTACATGTCACATGGCTGAAATTTACACTGAATCACTCGCAGTGCTTGCGATAGGGTATGGTCTACCACAAGTGCTGCGTATGCATTCGATGGTACTCGATGTTACCGATGGTTGCATACACATCCTGGAGATGACGTGCACAAGTGGGCGTCTTAAGACAGGCTTGTGGGCGTCTGCATATACAGCGTGATCGCACGCCAAGACAGTGGACGTGCTGATGCCTTGCTGTGCGATCGCGGATTTGCATACTTTTGCTGCGTGCGAGCGGGTCTGAATCGGGGCCCTTAAATTGAGCCTTTCCTCACGATTTATAAAAGACACAAGAGTGGCACAGAGATATCCATGCGTCACATTTGAATACGTGAGTTCGGTCACTTCTGTGTCCAAAGTTGTTACAACATTCACAATATCTGTAACCCTATCATGTAGCGTGCATGAATATATCTTTTGGCTCCGTGATTAGTAACTTCTCCATTATTTATATGTTTTGAGCTATAGGGGACCATTTTCCAATAATTACGTACTTCAATGCGATCTGCGCACAATATTAGCGCCCATGATGGCACTGCAGTGTGCAATGTGACCAGCCGAATGTATTAATAGCAGACGCAGGAAAGGAGCCCGTCCTTGTGATGTGCTCGGAGTGAATTGGCTGCACTAGCTGTCTCTTCACTCCTCTAGCTGGACTACCGCCCATGCACGGCCTACAGACCATGCATGTGCGGCGACCGATGCTGGGGGGGGAGGGTTCTCTAACCATCTCCCGGTAACTTTTGCAAAGTGTACCCCATAGGCTCTAGTGGCACTCCCATAGGCTATAGCGGCACAACGCCATTTTCAGATGGTGTAAGCTGCGGGCACCAGCGTTCTGTAGCTTGGTAAATCTGACAGCATCACATCCCCCATAGAAACCTATGTTGGTTGTGGCTGCTGTCGGAAATTGGGGGGGCTGCAGCAGATATCGGAGATATATTTTGCGATCCCTCCATAGTACATTTGGGGGATACTTCATATTTGCAGATATCCCCCGAAAACGGGTGTATTTGGGGAATATGCCGCAAATATGTAATGATCGATATGCCCCATAGTATCTCTGTAGCAAACGTGCATCTGATCTGTCTGTCATAGTTTGCCCTATGTTACCATTTTTATACCAGCCACAAAGCACCTTTTTTTTTTTTTTTTTTTCTCTCCTAGTTTGTTATCTGTACTTGCAATAATCACCATACCCCTCCCAAAACACAGTTGTCGCATGACTGTTTTTGGAATCTATTATATGACGTGTAAGAAACTTTGACCCCTATGTATAAGCATCACCTTGTACTTGCAATATATTTCCCATCTGTTGATCATTAATTTTTGGGGCAGCAGAAATATTAGGCAACAGACAGGTAAGTGGAGCATTACAAACAAAAGCCTATACTACACCGCATGGTTCATGTAACGTAATAGATGCCCGTTCGCCTCATTCTTTGGGGAGCCATTACGTAACTAGGGTCCAATAGCTACGGTGTAATGTCTTTATCTGTTAAAGGGAATAGCCAGGTATGGCGTAATGTCCACTACCACATGTCTAAGAAATAGTCACACAAGCAATTGTATTCAAGGTGACTTTGATCATACATGACATAGGGAATATCGTCTACAACACTGTAATTCCTGCATGATAATGTATATAATGCAGAGTGCTACAAGGTTTCCATCAGCAGCTTTGTAATTCCATCAATAATACTGTTTAATTAGTGTTCATTCTAGCACCCTGCAACTGTCACTACCCGTGCAGTTCCGCTTTCCTGTCTGGGGTGTTGCTCTTTGCCCTGGTGCTTCTAGCACATCGGTCTGTATCTCAGCTGTCTGTTGCATTAGCGAGTGTGCTAGAAGCACCAGAGCAGGGAGCGACACCCCAGGCAGGAAAGGGGAACCGCACAGGTTGTGACAGGTGCAGGGTGCTAGAATGAGGACTATGGGGGAGATGTACTAAGCACTGGAAAGTGATAAACTACCAACAACTCTGCTCCTAACTGTCATGTTACAAGCTGTGTTTGAAAAATGACAGGAGCTGATCGGTTGGTAGTGTATCACTTTCCAGAGCTTAGTACTTGTGCCCCTATTACTGTTAGTAAAATATTTATCGAACAAAATTGTCAGCTGCGGTAACCAGATCACAGGTAGATGGGTTAGAAACAACTTGGATATATACAGTATATACATGTTCTGTTACCAGAAGGCTGCAGGAACGTTAATAACAATAACATGCCACGTTATTTGTAACTAGATGATCTGAATCGTCGAAAAATGTATTTTTGTGTTCTCATCCCTGTCGGACCTGCATGGTGTCCTGGATGGCCAGTCTTTTGGAAACACCATTTGTTATCAGTGTTGGCAAGTACATTTTAATAACATTTTGGCATGAGGTTTTGCAATCATTCCCCCTGCAGGGGCAGCGCCTAATCCTTATTTCATGTTCTTTTTGCTTTCTTAATGAAGACATGAAAAGAGGTTTAAGCGTCTAAGTACAGATTATATTTTGCAGGCTTTAAGTTTATTACAACCGCCAACAATAAGTACAGGACTGTATGTGTAATGTAACTTTTTTTTTTTTTTTTTTTGGTGGGGGGGGGGTCTACTTATTTTTAAGTTATTTGCAGTCTTCCGAATGATCTTGCTAGGCTGTTGTCTAAACTTGGTTGGCGCCTGTTAATATATGTGTAAACTGCTGTAAAATAATATTTGTATAATCCTCAGTGTTCACTAGGAAAACGTTGTGTTGAAATGAACAAAGCACAGCCCTACTGTAAGATGGCATATTAGAAATCTTTGTAGCTTGTATAAAAGTGACCCACATCCCGTCTTGTGCATGGTTATAGAACTCTGCATGTCTTCTAATATCCATATAATTCACAGTAGGGATTGCGTTATCCAATGTTTATTATGCCCCTTTGCTATAACAGCAGTTTTGTAACAGGCTGGTGTTATAAAGTGGAGCACTGTATATATCTATACATACTCTACATGTGTAGCATTGAGGTTTCCAGTTTGACATTTCTCTCTGAGCAATTCTAAAGCAAGAAGTCCTTTTAGAATTTGCAGGCTAGTCTCTGTCATCAAAGACCCAGACAAAAACAGACCATTGCCTTGTTGCAACTAATACCGAAATCAATCTGTACTCGCCAGACACCTCACTCAGCAAAGAGTATATTTAGAAAGTTTCATATTTGAAATACAAAAACGATGTAGCAAAAAAATTACAAATGCATTGTATCAAGAACATGCTTCTGCCATGGTCCATTCAATTAGGGACGATTTGAGCGCTGGCAACTACACCCTACATTACTCTAAAGGGGCCTATCCTTTAGCAGATAAATGTGAAAGATGAATGATTTATCGTTCATTCTGAACGATTTATTGTTCAGTCGTTCAATTTATCTGCTAATGGATAGGCTCTGAACGATAAAAATGCGCACTCCCGCGGACGACAAATTTTGGTCTTTTGTCTCTCCAACATGTTGGTCAATTGTCGTTTATCGCTGACAGGTATTAGAAACATCTGTCGCGATAAATGACGAACGATTGTTTAATGTAAATGAACAGAAACATAAAAAAAAATCCACTCCCAGAATGATGTCATCCAATATCGTTCGTCTATTGCAAATATCTATCATGTACATGACCGATATCTGTCACAGCAGCCCCAGGAATTTTCAAAAGATAAATCTTTTGTCTTTCAGTAAGATCTGCTAATGGATAGGCCCTTTAAAAGGGGTGCACAGGAATATGCATGCTGTAAGCCTACCATTTGATTGGTGGACACTGCACATCACACTGGAACGTGCAACCTTATATCGTCCCTCATTGATTTGACCCCTATCTTTTCTATGTGATATTGCAAGAGATTTATTTTTATCATGCTAGTAGTGCACAGCTTCCAGAATTGTGGATACTACAGTAGATATAAATTCCTATCAAAGCCTTTTTACACCTGTTTACATTTGTACTTTGAATTTTACTTTACATTTGTGTAGATTATAGATATTCAACAAACATGACTGTTTCCCTGCATCCTAGTATGTTGCATTCTTAAGTAAAGATTTTGAAGTATAATCTTTATTCATATTGTCATGAGTACAGTTTGCACACTGCGAGAAGTGTTTGCTTTTGTGACATTGTGTTTAAAGTTCACACTCGCCCTGAGTGGCTCACATCCTACTGCTGTCATTGCACAGTATGTCAAACTAGCTCATGATACTAGTAGTGTAGAAACACCATGTGCTATAACAACTCCAAGGGTTCTTAGCTGTCTGGAGCTTCGTTGTAGAATTTTTTATTTTTTTTCCTATTTTTCTTAAATTCGAGTGTCATTGTTTCTACAATGACTACCTTTTTCTAATTGTGTCTTTGTCTTTTTTGTTTTTGCTACCTTGCAGGGCTCTTTACCATAGGTCCTGACTCCATGGTTAAATAGCCGATGGCTTTGGAAATTGTCGATTTAAAAAACGTGCATGATAAGCATCGAATATTGCAGGAACCAACGTCAAGAGAGCAAACCTAAAGGACAAAGACCCTTTTTTTTTTTTTTTTTTTTTTTTTTTGGGCACTGTTTTTGAAAGGATTATAGAGAAATAATTGAACACACTGAAGCATCTAATCATGAGGGCTTCATTGGAGGCAGCTGATATCGTCATAGTGGCGTTGTACTTTGTGCTGGTATTAGGCATTGGATTTTTTGCCATGTGGAAATCGAACAGGAGTACTGTAAGCGGATATTTCCTGGCAGGTCGTTCTATGACCTGGGCAGCTATTGGCGCCTCACTGTTTGTAAGCAATATTGGCAGTGAACATTTCATTGGCCTGTCGGGATCTGGAGCAGCGAGTGGATTCGCAGTGGGCGCATGGGAATTGAACGCCTTGTTGCTTCTGCAGCTCCTCGGATGGGTATTTATTCCAGTCTATATACGTTCCGGTGTATACACTATGCCTGAATACTTGTCAAAACGCTATGGAGGACATAGAATCCAAGTGTATTTCGCAGTGCTGTCCTTGATTTTGTACATCTTCACCAAACTGTCTGTAGACTTGTATTCAGGGGCACTGTTTATCCAAGAATCTCTGGGATGGAACCTATATTTGTCTGTCATATTACTCATTGGAATGACTGCTCTCCTCACCGTCACGGGTGGATTAGTGGCGGTCATTTATACGGACACTCTCCAGGCCTTCCTCATGATTATAGGGGCCCTGACGTTGACCATTATAAGCTTTAAGGAAATCGGTGGGTTTGAGGAAGTGAAAAGAAAATACATGCTGGCAACGCCCAACATCACGTCTATTTTGCTGACTTATAACTTTACCAATACCAACTCATGCCATGTCTCACCGAAACCAGATTCTCTCAAAATGCTCCGAGAACCAAGCGATGAAGATATCCCTTGGCCTGGATTTCTCCTGGGCCAGACTCCAGCCTCGGTGTGGTACTGGTGTGCAGACCAAGTCATCGTGCAGAGGGTTTTGGCAGCAAAAAATATATCCCACGCCAAAGGATCAACTCTTATGGCTGGCTTTTTAAAGATTTTGCCAATGTTTTTGATTGTAATCCCAGGGATGATATCGAGAATAATGTTCGTGGATGACATTGCTTGCATTAACCCCGAGCACTGCATGGAAGTTTGTGGCAGCAGAGCAGGGTGTTCCAATATTGCCTATCCCCGGTTAGTCATGAAGGTCCTCCCAGTTGGCTTGCGTGGCCTCATGATGGCTGTAATGATTGCAGCTCTAATGAGCGATCTAGACTCTATATTTAACAGCGCAAGTACCATCTTCACTCTTGACATCTACAAATTTATCCGTAAAACCGCAACCTCTCGAGAGCTTATGCTGGTCGGGAGGGTATTTGTAGCTTTTATGGTGGTCATCAGCATTGCCTGGGTCCCAATCATTGTGGAAATGCAAGGAGGCCAAATGTACCTGTACATTCAAGAAGTGGCAGACTACCTGACACCTCCTGTTGCGGCTTTGTTCCTGCTGGGTATATTTTGGAAGCGCTGCAATGAACAAGGAGCGTTTTATGGTGGGATGGTGGGTTTTGTATTGGGATTCACTCGTCTTATTCTCGCCTTTGTTTATCGTGCCCCTGAATGCAATCTGCCCGATAACAGACCCAGCTTCATCAAAAATATCCACTACATGTACATAGCTACTGCTCTGTTTTGGATCACCAGTATAATTGCGATCGTGGTCAGCCTTTTGACGCAACCTCCTAAGAAAGAGCAGATCAGAACCACTACATTCTGGGCACTAAGAAACAAGACCAAAAAAGAAAAGGCCAGCAAGGAGGATTCCTATAAAGAACATGAGAAAAACGCCTCACCATGCGCCGATGATAACCTGAAACAAGTTCTTCCGAATGGGAAGTCCGAGGATCATCTTAAGACTATCCAAACTGAGGATGTAAATCTCCTAATGATATACAAAGATGACTCTAACCCTATAAGCTCATTAAGTGTCTCAGAAGCCGAGACACCGGTGGATTGTTACTCTAATGGGCAAGCGGCTCTTATGGGACAACTTCCTCCAGAACTGGGTAAGGAAGACCAGAGCAAATGCTCAAAGTTCTTTGACTGGTTCTGTGGCTATAAGAGCGGCACCGGCAATAAAAGAGCAATGAAGGGGGAGGAGGAGGAGGAGGAAGACGAAGATGCTTGTTTAAAAATGCTGGAAGAGAAACCCGCAGTCTCTAGAGTTCTCAACACTGGACTGGTCTGCGTGTGCTCAGTAGGGGTGTTCATGTTCGTTTACTTCTCTTTGTAAGTTTTGAAACTTTCCCTCTAGAGACGGGACTAATTTGAAAGAAAAACCTTTGAAGTAATGAACAAAATATGGAGCTGCTCCGTATTCCAAGGTGGCTGTTTACTCAAAATAGGCCTTTTATCAGCTCATTAGTGACCACGTTGAGCATTTCTATATGTGAAATCCCATAAGGATCTTGTCCAATGCTTATTTCTACCAAATATGTAATTTATTATTTAAAAGGAACGTTTACAGGCAAGCAAGAAAGATTAGGAGAGCAGGATGCTGTACGTGGTCCAAAAGAGGAGGGACACTAAATTGCTGCAGATTTACATATACACTAATATATATACGTGTATATATATGTGTGTCTGTGTAAATAAATGCAAACGATGCTGACTTTGCCTTAGTATTTAATCACAAACAAAGAGACTGGTTTTCCCAGCTTATTTGTATATTTTATAACCACAGTTTTGGTTCTTGGAAGTACTTACTGTATAGGCAACTTTTATCTGTTTGTCTTAATATTTCCTTGTGTGTGTTTTTTTTTTTTAAGAAAAGCAAAGCACTTACTTGTCATTATTTTCTATTGTCCAGTCCTCCAAAGCATTTTTGCATTGGACGTTCTTCTTTCTAATGTGCCTTTATTAAATTATGTCAAGTGTTCGCAACTTCCCGACTTATTTCCATAAACCTCCCTCCGCACACTATGTGTTACTATGGAGGGGTCTCAACATTTTTGCTGCCGGTCTAGAGGTATGGTCTAGAGGTATTTTTGAGGTATCACTTGAGTCGTTGGGCTGCTGAGGTAAGGGGTCATGGGCCACATCTTCTCGCAGGTTTGTAGGAGGCACTCAATGTCCTCTGAACCCAGGGAGGAGATGGACTAAGCCTTAGAAAGTGATAAAGTACCAACCAATCAGCTTCTGACCGTTTTCAAACACAGCCTGTAAAGTGACATGTAGGAGCTGATTGGTTGGTACTTTCTCACTCTCCAAGGTCTTAACGCTAGGATCAACAGGATTAATGGAGAATATGGTGGGGAGGAAGATGTGTAGAAACCTAAAAGTTTCATGCTTTTAATTTTATTTAAGGAATAAAGTTAAGGAATTTAAATGCTGAGGGTGAAGACGCTGACACAGTGTCTTTGAATAGCAACCTTTTAGTAACTATAGCCCATAAGTGTAAACTCTCCAAAAAATGTTCATATAAATTTTTTTAATATACGCAACAAGTTTTACTCATTATGGTGCATACACACGTCAGATTTTTCTTCAGATCCGAACGATAACGATTTTAAAAATCGTTTATATCTGAAGGAAAATCTGACGATGAACGATGAGCATTCCAGTTTATCAGATAACGATATCTGATGTGTTTGCGGTCAGTTTTGGATGATTTAATTCATTTTAATACAGTCAAAAATCGTTCAGTCGTTTGATCTCCATATAATATTTCAAATGTAAACTACATTTAAAGCAGCAATCCCACATTGAATGTGTTTATTTTATTTTTCTATTCCTTAAATGGCGAGTTGTGCATTTTTTTTTTTTTTTTTACATGCATCATTCCTTTTTTTTTTCTTAGCTGTCCTTCCGCAAATCAGAATCTCCTTTTCAAAATCTCCCTGGAGGTTACCATACATATATGGCTGTCAGTTACACAGATGGGAGCTTGTAACTCCTCAGCCTGCTATGCCACAGCAGAGGGAAAGGGTGAGGATTTTATATTATACAGCAGACAGAGTTTAGAGGCATGTTCCAAACCACCTTTGCATGTGCTATGTGACTGTGGTTGCCATGGTGGCCAAATTACACGCTGCAGGATTATTAATCCTTTGCAGCAGCCTTATGAAAATAAAAGCAAAAGAAAAAAAACAAGGAAAATGGAAAAATGCAAACATTCTTTTTATAACCTGCCACAGTGATAGGTTTTTTTTCATTTTAAAAAGATTAAAAAAATAAATAAATCCCCCTTCTCTCCCACAATACATGGGATAGCTCTGCTTTAACTAACATAGATCTGGCCTGTTTTATTTACTTGTTTTAGCTTCATTTAAGGAGGTTCTGAACCCATATTTCCACCTACGTCTTTGATGTAATAATTTGGTTGTTAAATGGAAGAATGAAACCAAGTTGATATATATGGACCAAATAATTTCACCTTTGATAACAAAAAACAAACTTGTGTGTGCGTGATCTCTCTGTTGTATTGCTGTGACATTTCCTGCTGTGACTTCTCTTTTTCAGCAGGGGCGTTACTGAGCCAGACTGACCCAATTTTAAGCGCACTTTGCACACGTGCATTGGGGGGAGATGCACTACCCCTTTTAGAGTGATAAAGTACCAACCAATCAGCTCCTAACTCAGTTTACAGGCTCTATTTGGAAAATGACAGTTTTATCACTCTCCAAGGCTTTAGTCCACCTCCCCGCTTCAGAATATGTTGTGAGTGACTTTTCAGATTACTGATGCCACTAAGAAAATGAGGCAGAGTTTGATGTAATGGTGTATTGAATACAAATATGCTGTTGCAATTCGATTAACACCCTCCCAGGCTGATCTGTAAAGTTCCAGACAGTCACAATGTCCACAATCATTATGTCGGCATCCTGAAATGACCACACACTGTTGCCACAGTACTAATGTTGCTTAAACCATTATAACTGAGTCGGCGGTATAACGACCTGTTTAAACTTACACTGCCGACAGTTGCAATGGTTTAAGTAACACTAGTACTGTGTATGGCATAGTTTGCTCGATAACTAGCTGCCGACAAACTGTTCGTCGACATTGTGACTGTCAGTGAACCGTACTGACCAGCCATGTAACTGGAGAACACATGCGTCTGAATACGTATTTCATAAGATGACTGATGTGGTAACTAGTGCTGTAGCCCATAACTACTTTGCCTCTTTCAGTCTTATTGTAAGATATTTCCTGACTGGATGCTATGGGTTATTGCATATGTATTCTATTAGGGTGTGGTATGACTTCAGAATGCCGACAGTTCCTGAATGTCGACAGAATATTGACACGGCCATTAGGTTGACAATCAATATGTAGATATGCATTTAGGTCGACATGGTTAAAATGTCGACACATTCAGAATGTTGACATTTAACATGTCGACACTAAAATGTTGACATGTTTTTTTGTTATCTTTGCCTAACCCTAAAAATTAACAAAAAAACCCAAATGTTAACATTCTGAATGTTTTGACATTTTAACAGTCGACCTATATGTATGTCTACATATTAATTGTCGACATAATGCCATGTCAACATTGTCTATTCAGAACATGTCAATATTCTGAATGTCGACCTCATACTATTCAATTGAATATAATTAAGAAACACACGCGCAAAGAACCCATAGGCTTCACTACACCTAAAATGCAAGTTCTCTTGCATAAAAGCTATTACGAACATACAAGATAAACATCTGACTTACTATCAATAATCCCATTGACAGACAAAATAAAATGCTCTCTCATTCTTAAATGTGACATGAGAGACTCGCAGGGATCAATTCAATTAGATAGGAGTTTGCAAAAGAAGCTTTCATACATTGAGGCAACATGCGCAGTCGAGAAATACAATATCCAATTACATACCTGTCCCCACATAATTTACACCCCTGCGTACCTGTCCCCACATCATTTACACCTCCGCGTACCTGTCCCTACATCCTTTACACCCCTGCGTACCTGTCCCCACATCATTTACACCCCCGCCTACCTGTCCCCCCACATCATTTACACCCCCGCCTACCTGTCCCCCCCATCATTTACACCTCCACCTACCTGTCCCCACATCATTTACACCTCCACCTACCTGTCCCCACATCATTTACACCTCCACCTACCTGTCCCCACATCATTTACACCTCCACCTACCTGTCCCCACATCATTTACACCTCCACCTACCTGTCCCCTCCCCATCATTTACACCTCCGCCTACCTGTCCCCACATCATTTACACCCCTGCCTACCTGTCCCCACATCATTTACACCCCTGCCTACCTGTCCCCACATCATTTACACCCCCGCCTACCTGTCCCCACATCATTTACACCCCCGCCTACCTGTCCCCACATCATTTACACCCCCGCCTACCTGTCCCCACATCATTTACACCCCCGCCTACCTGTCCCCACATCATTTACACCCCCGCCTACCTGTCCCCACATCATTTACACCCCCGCCTACCTGTCCCCACATCATTTACACCCCCGCCTACCTGTCCCCACATCATTTACACCCCCGCCTACCTGTCCCCACATCATTTACACCCCCGCCTACCTGTCCCCACATCATTTACACCCCCGCCTACCTGTCCCCACATCATTTACACCCCCGCCTACCTGTCCCCCCCCCCCCCCCATCATTTACACCTCTGCCTACCTGTCCCCCCCCCCATCATTTACACCTCTGCCTACCTGTCCCCCCCCCCATCATTTACACCCCTGCCTACCTGTCCCCCCGTCATTTACACCCCCGCCTACCTGTCCCCCCGTCATTTACACCCCCGCCTACCTGTCCCCACGTCGTTTCACCTATTATTGAGCTTTTTAGAAAAATTCACCTGAAAACTGACGTGTCTTTATTGGCCAAATTATGTTATATAAATTCCTACTAAAGCTTCTAGAATTAGGAAATGGAGGTGTTGCCCATAGCAACCAATCAGATTCGGTCTATCATTTTCTAGATGTGGACGCTATTCTGTAGCGGTGCTGCATCTTTTGTGATAATGGGTGGGATGCAGCAATGCTGATTTTTGGGGTCAAACTTTCGAAAATGACTTTTTTGGAGGTTTGGTCTCTTACGACATATGCACCAAGCTCCGTAATACGAAACATTGCAGGGCTTGGATGCAGTGGGCAACGCAATCTTTAAAAGTGCGCACAAAAAACCTGCACATTTGCTAGGAAGTTGCAATGCGAGTATTGAATTGCACATGTGACTTGCCGTATAAACCGCTCGCAGGACCCAACTTGACCCTACTTGAATTGACCCCATAGTGTGATCTAATCTGTATAATGAAATAAGTACTGTATAATGCCGAACCCATTGAGTTCTGGCTAGTTATGGGACCCTTTACACACACGTTTGTTAATGCTCATGCTAATATAGGACAGGTTATATTTCAGGTGTTAAAGCCTTGTAATATGTAATCAGTTGTGAGTCACCGTAATTCCATGTAAATTGTACTTTTTTTTTTTTTTTTTTACATTTCTTTTGAGAAGTTGCCTACAAAATACTTTTTTGAGGCTTAGGTAAGGTTCAGCAGATACAATCAGTAAAGCACACTGGGATTACAAAGTGTACAGGTGTAGTCTGATGGCACTTCTGTGTTAAGCACAAACTCTAGCAATGTAGTAGCTCTGACATTGTACTGTATATAGGGGCGGACGGCATGCCGCCGGTGGGAATCCCGACGGGGAAAGCCTGACACGGGACTTAAGATAGGCGTCGAAATACAGATGCCTATCGTATTCGACGCCGGGATCCAGGTACGAGGTAAGTCCGGGGCGCCCTTAGTGTTAGCCGTGGGGGGGGGGGGGGGGGGGGGGGGGAGTGTTAGGTTTAGGCAGCAGGGCTAGGGTTAGGCACCACTGGGAGGGGGGTTAGGCACTAAGGGTTAGATTTAGGCACGTAGAGGGGAGTCAGGGTTAGGTACTAACGGGGAGTGTTAGGGTTAGGCTACAAGTAGGGAGGGTTAGGGGGAGAAGGGGGAAGGGTAAGTATTACCAGCCATCGGGATGCCGCTGTTGGTGTATTGACAGGAGGCATCCCCACAGGCCGGCATTACATACAGATTCCGTATATAGTGCATTGTTTTTATTTTCATCTTGATGCTGGTGAAATGAGCCCCAGCTCAGCCGTATGACTCCAGATGCGTATGAAATGTACATACTGCATGCGCTAATTGCGAGTCGCTCATGTGCTGGCTGTATGCAGTGTATGCTCTTTTCCGTACAGTAGTTTCCAGGTTCTGCACAATCAGCCCATCCCATGTTGATCAATAAAGCTTCCATCATATATTTTTGTATTTTCAATCATTCCTAAATCTCTAAGCTCTGATGATAACAGTGAAGGCTGAGACCGGAAGTAAATGCTCAGAATTGGAGGAATTGATTTGTATGGACTCTCATTTAGAATCTGTGGCTGTCTATGGCCATTAGGGAGATGTTACAACTTGTGCCATACAGTACAGTATCCTATGCATGGATATGATGAAATGAAAAGAAACCCTGAAGCAGATCTTATCCATATACGTATCTGGATTTAAATAGCAGATCTAGAACCCTATAAAAAGTTGGCTGCATTCCCCTGATATAGGTTCAGCTCATTAAAACGACTACATCCACTGTGTGTAGGCAACAGGTTCCATTCATTGTGTGTGTGTGTGTGTGTGTGCTAAATGTATGTACAGGGGAATAGGGTTTTTTTTTTTTAAATGCACTTACATTTTCAAGGGGATGTATCATCTCTTTGAGAACACCCCTCACAACCTACGGTGTAAACGCCGACCACCGTCTTCCAGACTGCTTTATCCCGACTAGGGATGAATGACAGGCGTCTAAATGTAGACGCCTGTAATTTGCCCGACGTCGGGAGACCGGCGCCCGGCATCCCCTCGATCGACAGCCGTGGGGGGGGGGGGTTTGGTTAGGTTTAGGGCTCCCGGGGTTGGGACTTATGGTTAGTCACCCCCCCCCGGGAGGTTAGGGTTAGGCTAGGGGGAGGGAGGGTTAGGGTTACTCCCCCCCCCCCCCCCCCCGTGGGACTTAGGTTTAGGCAGCGGGGAAGGGGGGGTTGGGTTTAGGCACTTAGAGGGGGGATTAGTGTTAGGCACCCCTAAGGAGGGTTAGGGGGGTTAGGTTAGTTGATACTTACCTTTAGAACGATCGGGATTTCCAGTGCTGTCGGGTAGCCGCTGTCGGGAATTGAACCGCCGGCCATGCGGTAACACATATCACACCCGTCCGTACACACTCATTATTGTATTATGTTAATGCTGTATATTTTGGTGGCTTTTCTCTATCGATAAAGCATTTACTAACAAACCCTAACAATATAAAAACCTATTTGCTACAAATGTGTTCTCATACATCCAGCCTCAATACACCATATGGCGCGAGACGCCTAGCATTAACGATCTGCCGGTCCCATGCGCCTATGCTAGCGCTGGGCCTTTTTTTTTCCCCCCATTTTTTTCACACGAAAATGTGTCTTAAGTTACAATGTGATGCACTAGGACGCACCAGTAGATTGTGCTGTAGTGTTAATTCTAGGTCTGGTGCTAGACAGGGTGCCAGAGCATAAAAGGGCACTGTTGCGTGCGCCCGTAAAAGGGGGCGTGGCCATGAGGAAAGTGTTCTTGTCACTCTTGGGTTTTACCCAGCACTTACGGACATGCTGGGCTGCCCCCAAGCTCGCCCCCCAACTGTGAGTAGATGCAGTTGGCATGGCATCTATTCACTGCAATACCCCCGCCCCTGCGGGACTCTGCAACCCGCGGATGGGGACGGCACCATGCATACAAGGCAGGCTTTTTCAGCAGGGCGCATTTTGCCATTTCAAAATTGGGCATAGTGCAGCGCCCTTCTAAACAAGCCTAGTGGGAAGACTAGTGCTAATTTAAGTTGATATGCGACACTTGTATATCTGGGTGCGACTGAGTCTGAATGCAAAGCACAACGGAACTTCGCGTGGAAAAAACATGCGGCTGAGGCATCATAGCACTTCATATACAGATTCCGAGACTCAGTCGCACACAGATAAACAAATATCGCATATCAAATTAACCAGCACAATCTCCTGGTGAGTCCTAGTCGCATCACATTACGACTAAAAAGATGCCCGGCGCGAGCAGATTTGCACAGGACCTGGCGGACCGAGAGGGGCTATTTGGCTCACCTGCAGCAAAGATGTGTGAGGACACATCTGCACATTTAAATGTGGTCCCTAAAGGACTAAGGGCCTTATTCAATTAACTGCGATAAGTCAGTTTCTGCGGAAAAGTATCGCGAGTGACGTCATTTCGCCATGCGAAAAGTTTCCTCCGTATTCAATTCCAAAGACTTTTCGCTGGAGCGGAAACTCAATGCAATGGGACCTGCGAAAAAGTTTCATCTATGAATAGGTGTCGAAAAAAGTGCAGAATTGGGGTTTTGGGGTGCAAAGCTGCGGGAACCCCCCTGCACCCTTGGGACAGTCCCCCAAAGGTTAAGTCTTTAGATCACCCCAAAAAAGTACTTTCGTTTTGGGGGCGAAAAAGTCCACAGTTGGGGGAAAAATTAAAAACTAGCGAAATAGACGCCAGGGGGGACCCAAAGTATGCGCCGGGTGTTTTTAAGTTTGCAGGTGGATTTTTTAATGTTTTTTAAAACTACACTTTAGCAACTTAAAAATATGCTTGCACCCATTTTCATGTACTCCAAATTTGCTGGGACTACTTATTTTGAGCCAAAAAAACCTGCTAAATGCGATTCTTCGCCACTTCTGCGAAGACGCTAATTAGCAGCTATTGGGAGCTTTTAAGTACCACAAATATCTTCAGCAAGCCTATTCGGGGGTATCTACAGTGATCCCCAACGTCAGTGTATCTTTTGGGGGGTGTCAGGCTGATTTCCCCAAAACTGACAGCACTTTTCACATGTTACAGTTTCGCCGGCTCCCGTTTTCGCAGATTTCTAATTGAATACGGTGAAAAGCGGGCATGCGTGCGATACTTTTCGCATTGAAAATCGTTGAAGTCGGCAAAATTCCAGCATGTGAAAAGTGTGGGCCTTTTCACCGGGAATTGAATATGCCCCTATATAACAAATTAATATTAACTAGTGTTTAGCCCACCAGCTGCTTCGTAAATCCAAATAAACGCTTACATGCCGCATCGGTAGCAGATCAGTTTATTGAGTTCTGAGTTACCTTATGTTTACTCAGAATGGCCGCCATTACTGAGACACTTTTTACTGCATACGGGATCGCAGTCGCGGAATCTGGTGGCGGCACCCTGTTTGAGTTGCCACCCACAAACGATCCCTGCCTGTCAGTCTCCTGCAAATAAATCCTCACTGCGAGCGACAACCATAATTACAGTGGACGCATGCGTAAATCGTCAATCGCTTAACTGCGTAAACATGGTGGTTTTCTTTTGTTTTGGAGAGCTGACGTTTCCCATTGTAATATAAAATCTAATCGTTGTAGGAAACTCTTCCCCCTGTTATCGTCTACATATGACTTCTGTGACACGCCTCCCATTTTTCATCGCCAAATGCTTTCCTAATAAGCCATATGTTCTGTGTTGTGGCATCACGGCATACCCAGCAATGTTTTACAGGGAGTGGGTACTGGAATATAAATATATATTTATATTTCTCCTTTTTTGGCTATACAAAATGAACTTCTATGTGTAAATGCGTGGTTTTTCTTTATTGTCTTTATTAATACAATGGAAATGTTAACAGTATTTTCTGTCCATTTTTAACTTTGTGGACTATTTTTTTTTTTTTTTTTTTTTTTGTGAAATCGGTAACCTAAACCTGAATTATTTGTATTATTGATGTTATACCGGTAAATACCTTTTTGTTTCCTTAAGTGCCAAAATTAAAAAGTTTTTGATGATCTTGTGGCCCACGTGACCGTGCTCTGTTGTTCATGTTGCGTCCTTTGTGATAGCTGAATGTGACAGAGATTTGGAGAGTGGGGGCAGCCATTTTGTTGTGGAACTGGTATTTATGACCAAGGGGGAGATTTATCAAACCTATAGAGTGGAGAAGTATAACAGCGGATAATTTGGTTGCTATGGGCAATCATCTTCTACCTATTGTTTTACAGAATGTACTTGATGACTGCAAGCTGTGGGCAATTTCTCCACTCCTTAGGAAGTTAGACACGTATTGGCAATTGGCAAGGCGCCGCCCAAACACTGTTTTCAAGACACGGCCTACTTTCACGAGTCACTGATCACTAGGGAATTGATGGGTTGTTTCTTTTTGTTGGTCCAACCTACAGAAATAGTTAGCACAACTTTATGATCTCATCAATTGCTCCCCTTTTTGACTTCCCACTGAGAACTAAATTCCTTTTTATGCATGTATGGTGCTCAATGTCCTGACTTGGTGTGACTTTTGTCATGGAGAAAGCGATAATGGAGACAGCCCCTCCAACCATTGGCGACACTTCAGTATAAGAAATAAACACTTCACACTAACAGGTGACAGATATAGGATGCGACCAAGTATTACTGTCCATAGTCGCAGCTTAGCCAATGGAGAAACTACCTCTCCTTTCTGACCAATATAAGATAATAGAAACAGCTCCATGAAGAAACGCATTAGTGTTAAATATAGACCATTCGTATTAAACACTAAAATTAAAAATCAAATTGGGCTATTTCCACTGGTGGCACCTTAATCCTATTGTCTAAGCATAAAATCTCACACAATCATTAAAAAATCGCACCCAGCTGGCAGAATTGAGTTATCCCCCTCATGCGTCTTCTGCAAGACTTTGATGGTGAAATTGCCCCCATTAAATTTAGACTTCTCTACTACTGGTAACAATAAGTCATGTTTAAACAGACTTCATGTGTATAATTTAACTGTTATTTTAATCCTTGTTTATTAAAGATCGATCTTTATAAAGTAAATACTGTTGTGTTGCTTTTGTTGGTTTAATACCCTGCTCTTTGCACGATTTTATGATTGCTAGATATTTTTAATGAATGTGTGTGATTTTATGCTAGACCAGTAGGAATAAGTTGCCACTAGTGGAATCTATACATTTAACTTTTTATGTTTATTTGATGATATATTGGCCAGATAAGAAATGTACTAAAGAGCGCAGTAAATACTTCACCATTAAGGCCGGGATGTACTAAATGGAAAATGCAATAAAAACCCAGTTTTCGAGGTTTTGCTGCATTTTCCATATGTACTATTGAGTGGCCACCAGGGTACCGATGCGGAATGCCTATGGGCTTCTACCGCATCATGCTGGCATGAGGGATCCGATCGGATCCCTCCCAGCATGCCTCACGGTCGCCGAGTCGCTCTGCGCATGCACAGATGGACTCCCGGGTCATAAACCCGGAATTCCAGGGCGCATCGCTGAATCTTATTGGAAGAGCTGTCCTTTGCAGTACTGATCTCGTATGTTAGTGCATATGCGATCAGTAGGGATGCGATGTCTGGCGGTATGTACTGCACAATGTTAGTACATCTCGCCCTTAGTGATGATGAGTAGACCCTATAATGTATCAAGGCTAGTAAATATAATCAAATACTATTTGACTTGTATAAAAGTCAGAAACATAAGCGGTGAAGGGGAGGTTAGTGCATGGATCGCTACTGCTATCATGCACGCAGTTCTGCTCAAAATATGCTAATGTTTGCAACCGCTCAGCCCTCTACCGCTTTCTCACGTCCTGCGTACACATCGGTACCATCGGACACTCGCGCACAACTACATCCGCTCAGAGATGGCAAGTCTCGTCGCACGCAGGGAGTACTCAAGCTGCGTATGCCGTTGCAGTGGCTAATTTATACACACCCATGCAACGGCGTCCAAACGGACAGGCACGCCTGCATTTCTCCCACCACTCCCCCCGCAACCAGCACCCACCCCCAAATGCTGACGTCCCGTCTCTCACTCTGGCTTTCTATGTGCGTGCATGATCGAACTGTGATCGCAATACTGTCATTGCGCACGTGCACTGCGGTGCATACGTATGCGCGGTACCCACCATCGGCCGATCTGCGTACGCGGTTGCAATTGCATCTGGGCTGAATCAGACCCATAGAATGGAATGAATAAGATTTAATTCTTATGACCTGTGAGAGTTCTACTTCTCCCAAATTCAACTCGTCAGAAACTCAACCAAAATTAGGAGGCAATAGTCCCCAATAATAGCGGTGACACAACGAGTCCCGAGTGCACATGCTGTTAATCAACCCTATAAAGATTTATGTGTATTGGAAGACATTGTAATGACCGTCTATAACCAATGCCAGTGCTTGCATTCATAGAGCTCTTTATATGTGACATTTGCCTGTATCGGGTACTGAATTTTAAAATTGCTGTGCTTAATGTACGTTGTAGCTGCCAGTCGAGACGGTGTCTTATGAACTAAACAAAGAGAGATTAGTTTAGAGTCGCTTTGTTTTAGCTGGCGGGAGAGTTACCTGCGATGACTGAAGGGACGGAACAAACATGGTGTGTGGATTTGGGTGTAGATCTTTCGCAAAGGTCACAAACAACCCGAATGCTTTTATTTTATTCATTAATATCTGGCGTAATATGTTTTGAAATGTCTTTGCTTTAAATGAGAAGAGGTGGAGTTCGGTATATAAAAATTATTTTTATTTCTTTTCATTTTATTTTCTTAGAGAAGTTTAGAAAGTGCAAACAAGCATCTGTTGACATCACATGACAAATTTGAAAGTTTACTTTAAGATTAGATCCTGTTTACAGTGCAATAGTTTCTATAACACTTGTTCCTCTACCCTAATCAGAATCCCTAAGCCAAAAAAATCATTAAAAACTTCAATCCATCTATACTATTATCATAAGAACGTTGTGTCTGTCTGTTCATTGCAAGTTGGCGCAAAACTCACTGAACCATTTTTCATGAAAACTGCATCATTTTGTAGTGGAATCAAAATCAATTAAAGCTGATCAATAACAAAAAACATTTATTGACATTATCAATGCAAGAGATAGGTGCGTCACCATGCGTGCGGCCGGTAAGGGGTGGGGGGAGAGGTGCTTTGGGCCCACGTTCACTTGAATAGTATAGGCTACATAGCAGTCTGTGCACAGGGCACACAGTGACATTGGTGTTGGTAGTGGGTGAATACAAGAATACAATAGGTTACATAGCAGTCTGTGCACAGGGCACACAGTGACATTGGGGTGAGAGGTGGGTGAATAGGATAGGCTACATAGCAGTCTGCACAGGGCACACAGTGACATTGGTGTGAGTGGTGGGTGAATAGGATAGGTTACATAGCAGTCTGTGCACAGGACACACAGTGACATTGGTGTGAGAGGTGGGTGAATAGGATAGGCTACATAGCAGTCTGTGCACAGGGCACACAGTGACATTGGTGTGAGTGGTGGGTGAATAGGATAGGTTACATAGCAGTCTGTGCACAGGGCACACAGTGACATTGGTGTGAGAGGTGGGTGAATAGGATAGGCTACATAGCAGTCTGTGCACAGGGCACACAGTGACATTGGGGTGAGTGGTGGGTGAATAGGAGAGGTTACATAGCAGTCTGTGCACAGGGCACACAGTGACATTGGTGTGAGTGGTGGGTGAATAGGAGAGGTTACATAGCAGTCTGTGCACAGGGCACACAGTGACATTGGTGTGAGTGGTGGGTGAATAGGAGAGGTTACATAGCAGTCTGTGCACAGGGCACACAGTGACATTGGTGAGTGAAGGCGCTGATGCCAATAGTCTGTATAGCGCTGCTGGTCACCTGGGTCACTCCTGCGACATGGCCCCTATGCAAAGCGATACAACGAGAACACATTAAAAAAAAAATAATAATAATTGGCAAAAGCAATTTTATTGTGGGCAAAGTCGCGGGCAACAGAGTGTGTGAGTGATAAAATCCAGACTGACTGTGGGCATAAGAGACGAAACGCGTTGAGGATAAAAGCAGCCTTCTCTCCAAAGCTTTTCACTTGAATGCAAGACTCATTTTAATATATTTTTACTTTGTGTGGTGTATACAAATAAAACTCCTACAAATACTGTACCATGGGAGCAAATATTCTTTGTATCCACATGATCTAGACCACAGATCCTCAAACTTGGTCCTCAGGACCCCAAACAGTGCATGTTTTCCAGGTCTCCTCGCAGAATCACTAGTGAAATAATTAGCCCCACCTCTGGATCTTTTAAAATGTCAGTGAGTAATTAATACATCTGTACAGGGTGACCGGGAAAATGTTATCTGTGTGGTGTCCTGAGGACTGAGTTAGAGAACCAGTGATCTAGACACACTGATTAGCTGAACATAGAGTCTGAGAGGGACTATATATATATATATATATATATATATATATATAATATGTGTGTGTGTGTGTATATATATATATATATATGTGTGTGTATATGCTACAACAAGCGGCACTCACGGAGATAGTAAAAACGGGTCACACAGACCTCACTGCATTCAACAGTTTCGGTTTATTCTTAAACCCTCGTCAGGAACATGGTTGGAGGGCACCGGAGTACAGTCATTTATTATACAGCCAAGTGGAGTGCCGAATATTGGATTTGATATATATATATGTGTGTGTGTGTGTATATATATATATATATATATATATATATATATATATATATATATATATGTATGTGTATATATATAATATATGCAAAACACTAGAGCTGCATGTAGAAAATAAAAGGTGGGACATTACATGGTCCCTTACTGAGTGTTGGTAAATTACTTTTGTCTGTCTACTAAGAGCAGCAAGCATTTAAATGTTTGGCCGTAATAGCTTTGACATTTTATTTTTCCATTTGCTTCGACAACCTTTAATCAATCTCGCTCCGATTTGTCTGTACACAACCCATCGTCAAGCACCCTGCAAGTATTGTCGTGCAGGAGAAGCGTACGTACACATAAATAAAAAGCACAATGGTTACCCGTAATTTATACATTTTCTTTTTCATCTTTTCCAATGTGTTTTTTTAAAGGATAAAAACAAATAAAAAAACCAAAAGTTTTTCAACTTGAGTTTTTGGTAGTTGATGTCCAACCGATCACTGAAAGCCGTCGTTCTCCCAGCTGTGCTGAAAACACAAGCACGTATACTCCCATTGCTAGACTGCACTGGAGAGGTTTAAATAAAAATGTGAAATGAACAAGAAACACAATGGGCCTCATTTTGATTTGCATGCAAGTCCGAGCGTGGCCACCTCTAGCGTCTTTTAAAAAAAAAAAAAAGTTTCCTTTACAGCTAGATGCACAGGCCACGCGGATTGTGTACACATCTGTAAGCACTTAGGAGTGATTCTGACTTGTAGGCATCTCCGTCTTTTCCCTGGGGCAGCTGAATGGGCGTTACTGTGTGGCAGCAGGGCATAGGCACATGAGAGACGTCCTGTGGGCGTGTAGCCAGAGTGGCGACCTTACTTGAGTCATACGTGTGCGCAGTGCAGCTTCCTGCTTAAAGATGTGCGGATCCTCACATTGGCCCTGCGGAAACTCACATTAGCATAATGTAGTAAATCACGCTCTCACTGCATTACGCAAAAACAGCCACTTAGCATCCAACGCACAATCGGCTTATGTAAGAGCAATTCCGTTCTACTGTAGATGATGCTACAGGAACGTTCTGCTTTAATGTTACTTATCATATGTTCCTTGTGCAGAATTATCCCAAATGTTTTACAGAACATTAATAAGTGTGAAGTGCAGTTAAGCTTTTTCTTTTTATTGTACCAGAACTCCTGCACTTTAATGGTCAGTTTCATGATATAAGTGGATGTATGGGTGCTAGAAGAATGCACACACAAAG
Organism: Taudactylus pleione; assembly: GCA_031769625.1. NCBI lineage: Eukaryota > Metazoa > Chordata > Amphibia > Anura > Myobatrachidae > Taudactylus > Taudactylus pleione. Next base: position 1,416,043 of record JAUIMM010001084.1, read on the forward strand.
GAAAGCATTACACCAGCCTAACAGATTAGCCTGACACATTTATACCACTGAGGGCTCCATGTCAGTGTGATTAATGGCTAACGCATGCGCCAACTACTTAATGGATCTAGGGATTATAATGGGATCCACCCACGGTCAAATTCGTATCCCCCACCTTTGCACTCGGGGATGCTGAGTGAGGTATGACATGTCTAACCTGCATACTGTGCAGTAGTATTCACTAACACCGAGTGCGCCCCTATGTTACTAATATCTGCCTATATTGTGTTATTTTATGTGTGTGTCACAACTGCAGGAAGAAATCACCAATAATAGCAACAGGCTATGGTTTAATGTATTTATTGAATAAAATGTTTGAATGGCAGATACACACGTACACGCTTTTCGATATACCTCACGCTTCGATCGACGAACGATATATCGTGAGTGCATTGGCGGGTGTGTACACCAGATAGGTCTGTGAACTACATTGTTCACAGACACATCGGGTCGGCCCTGCAGCACAGCCAAATCCAATATATCGTTGCGTACCACCGACAGCCCGTACACTGACTTCAGGGACCGCAGACTCTGACCTCTCAACTTTGTGGTCAAATTTAAATGGCTGCCCAATTGTGATGTCAGCCCAGACATATCAAGCGGCTGATTGGTAAGTGTTTTTAGCTTACCAGGCGGACAGCAGATCAATCCGCTGACCGATCCGTCGTTGTAGTGTGTACCCAGCATTAGTTTTTTATACCAAGAGTGGGTTTTTTTTTTTGCAAACTGAGTAGAAACATGGATGATTTTCTGATATAATTTTGCAGTAGACGTGACTGAATCCATGTTCTCTCTTTTGTTAGGTCTCACTTTGAATATAATACAGGTTGAATCTCCCATATCCAAAATGCTCGGGACCAGGGGTATTTTGGATATCGGATTATTCCGTATTTTGGAATATTTGCATACTGTAATTAAATATCTTGGGTATAGGACCCAAAACTAAACACAGAATGCATTTATGTTCTATATACACCTTATACACACAGCCTGCAGCTCATTTTATACAATATTTTTTATAATTTTGAGCATCAAAAAAAGTTTGTGTACATACATGAAATTCATTTATGTTTCATATACACCTTATACACACAGCCTGAAGGTTATTGTATACTGTATTTTAATGAAATTGTGCTTTAAAACAAGTTTGTGTACATTGAACCATCAGAAAGCAAAGGTTTCACATTCTCAGTCATACCAAAAATATTCCGTAATTCGGAATATTCCGTATTTCGGAATATTTGGATATGGGAGACTCAACCTGTAGTGTGTTTGTGTACATTTGATGCCCAAAATAGAAATCCTTTGATTAATAATGGGGCACATCCACTAGACAATCTACTCCCTGTCCAACCTCTTAACGATTTTCCCTTGAAGTTTCCCTTGAAATTTGATCTTCCACTCTGAACAATGTGCAAACGATTTGCAAAAGATCTAACGATAAACTATGTTGTTTCATTCTGTGATTGAGAGCTTTTAGCTATAGTGGGCAGATAGTGGTTCATCGTTTGATCGTTCAGTGTGAACGATGTGTAAACGATGTGTAAACGATTTGTAAGCAATCAAGTGAAATTGACCTGCATGTTCAGTCAATGGAGAAGATTATCAAACGACCAGCGGGAGTGCGCATCGTACATCGTTAGAAACAATTACTGCACGATTTGCAAACGATTTTTAAACGATTGAACGATAACGATATCGTTATCGTTCAATCGCCTGCTAAAATCGTCTAGTGGATGCCCCCCATAAGAGTCATAAGTTCTGACTCTCTACCAGCATCAATTTACAGTTGTTTTTTTTTTTTTTTACTTTACTGTGTTTTGACTGCTTTTTTATTTTTTAATAACATTAAAAGTTTTTATATTGTTATCTTATATATCCATTCACTATATTGCGAGAGTGTCCCCCCCCCCCCCCCCCCCCCACAAAAAAGCTGGGACTTGTAATTACTTACTACTAACCCAGGGGGGCACCGCCAACTGATATACACAGCATCTCAGACTATGGGGCTTATGTACTGGGGATGCGAGCTTGTGCCGCTGCGGGAATACATGTGAGTGTTCCTGTATTTTTAAAGCGGAAATCATTTTAATTTAAAAACTAGCTTGGTTTCGCCTTTTCAATTGATTGCCGCTTTAAAAATACGGAAGCACTCGCCTATTTACCTGCCGCGGCACACGCTCGCAGCCTGTTACATAAGGCACTATGGGCCTGATTCAGAGCCGTTCGCTATTTGCGGTCGTTCGTTCAAAAATAAGGGGTGGCTATTCAAATGATCCGTCCGCAAATTGCAGTCTGTTCACACCTCTAAGTCTGAACGAGCGAGCAAAACATACGCTCGTTTATTTGTTAAAAACGCCCCCTGGCCGCTCGCACCATACGTCATGTCCGCTATTTATTAGATTAATCGAGTACATCGACCAGCGTATGAACTGCTCGCTATTCTTGTGGTTGGTTTTTGCTACCACAATCTTGCGAGCAGTTCTGGCTATAAAATAACCCAGTGACGTGGTCAATGACGCTGCTGTATTAATTATGCACACCCTTAAAACGCCCGTTTTGACCTTTAAGCACGCCTGCGTTCGGATCTCCACTCCCCATTTTCAAGCACTTTCCCCTGTTACCACCCACATACGCCTCATTCTGTCACTCAAAATAGCAGGCATTCGCTATATTGCGAGCACATGAATTTCGGCCGCACTGACTGGTTCGCGCATGCGTATAACGATCCGTACGCATGCGCAGATGTGCGAACATCGCTCGGAACGAGCGTACTGCCACTAGCGAGTGGCTCTGAATGAGGGCCTATATCTTTAAGTGATTGTTGGCCAAACATCTACTGTATTATGGTTGTCTAGTCCTGTGCATGATAAAAACCTTGCTCCTCAGATTTTGATTTGGTTCTAAATTAATGATATTCAGGCGTAAAGTACACGTGTTGCGCCAACAGGGTGATTTTTGTTTTTCTCCTTTTTTAAAAATGTGGTAGGCAGGCGAAAAATGCTTCTTAACTATAAAACAATAATAATATGCGAATAAGTGATTTATTTATACATTTGCCAACACCTACTCTTACATGGTACCTAATCTGTGCGATAATTTTAATTAATCCCTACACATACCAACATTGTACCTGTATTTTATATGGATAATAAACTTCACATCCGAATGACCTCTGTATGCTGTATCGAGTTTCTATAGTGATGTTTTGTTTCCGGTTCACTCATCAGTTCTCCATCTTAAATGTGAACTCTAGAAGAGACCGTAGACCTATAGGATGCTTGAAGTGATTCAACCAGACCACAGATCATAGTTTGAGAGTGTTCAGTGCAACCAGGCATAATAACAGCTAAAACCTACCCAAAATATAAATACTGAAAACTAAAAGCCCTACATCCAAAGTAGATCGCAATGCCTGGGTTACAGCTCGGGGATGTCTACCGTGTGATTGTAGATCTTTTACAAGGGTGGGCCTGTAGCAGTAATGGTCTATGTGACTGCTCATGGACTTACAGTGGACATGGGGCGGGATGCAACTAGCCCGATATTTGGGCAAAACTCTGGAAACTGCCTTTTTCTGAGGTTTCTGAGGTTTAACCATAATCCCCATTTGCATCAAGCTCTGGGAAAAATTGCTTGTACCCCATAGGCCAGGGATGAGGAACCTCAGGCCCTGGGGCCATATAAGGCCCCCCGGAATCATTTAGTCTAGCCCGCTGAGCTTTTTTCTGCTAGCCTCATCTGGCTAGCAGGGTGCCTAGAATGGCACCCTGCAGCCAGAATCTATGCAGCAGTGCCACCTGGAACGTCCTTGGGAGGCTTCAGACGGTCACACCGTTGCCCTTACAGCTCCCCGGAGCATCCTCCGGATGCTCCATGCATTGCTGGAATCACTGGAGATTGAGGCCCTGCCCTGTGTGATGTCACACAGAGGGGGCGTGGTCTGCACCAGGCCCGTGAATAATGTTCTATATCAAAATGGCCCTCGGCAGAAAAAAGCTTCCCCACCCCTGCCATAGGCAATGCCCTCTATAGATGACATTCTAATAGAAGCTTACGGTCTTCTCTCCGTTACATTCCCTGTAAGGGATCCAATAGGTTTCCTCCCAGTGTCCCCCTGCGGCTCACACATGCTCAGAAGGACTCCCTGGGACCCGAAAGTCCTCACACCGCAGAATGTTTAAATACAGGAGTCAACTGGTGAAATCTATGAGCTGCAGAGGTGTCATACACCATTGCTGATCTATAAAAAACAACTGGAAGCGACAAAACTGCAGCCATGACACACCGGCCAATTTGATGTGCAACATTTGTACATCTGTGTGCGAATAAATCTGAATCTGTCTATGGAGCGTTACGATTCAGCTACCGCGGCTTTTTCTCACGACAAGTTTCATTGTGCTTCAGCTGCGACTTCATACATTTTTAAACTGAATTCCACTGCGGTTAAAGCTGCGGCCCAGCTTCAGTGGTGTTTTGCGGTGTCTGTAATGCCAATAAGACGCAGATTTTAAAGGAGAAGCCACTAGACTCATTTCTTGCCGGGCGTCTCGCGCCATATGTCTTAATGAGGCTTGCTGTAGTAATGAGATACATCCATACAATGACATTCAGTTAGACATCAGTACTAATTTTTAGGGTCTTTTGCCAGACCCTTCTCTGTATCATATCAGATTGACCTAAAATATTAGTCTATTGGGCCAATTCAGTTGGCCATGAGTTCTGTATTGTGTGATTGCCGGTTGCATTAACGCGCTTAATAACCGTGCTCTTAATTCAATAAATCATGTTGGATTTTTTTTTTTTTTTTTTTTAAAACATTGATAGTTACTGCAAAAATAAAAGTAATGTGAAAGGGTGTTATAGATGTCGGCAATCTGTGACCTCTGACCCAATAACTTCTCATGGCCAATGTAGCAGAAGATGCAGGTTACAGCTAGTTAAAGGGGTGTTTTCTGAACTATGTGGGATTCAGAGATTGAAGAAGTAAATGAGTTCTGCTTAGTGAGCAGCGGTGCCGTGAGTCACCATTGGTACTCTGGCCTCTGCATAAACCTACACTCTGCAGCTGGAAAGCCCCTTTCTCTCCAGTTCATTGTTTTGTACCAGAGGGAAAAGCCCAATCTGAAGCGAATGAGTTGCGTGTTAGTTCGGTGTCCGTAGCCCTGATAAAGAGCCTAGGATGCAGAGCACAAATCATGGGACCCAATATGGCTTCTTGCCAAGCAGATTTACCACTTCTTGCGCCATTCCGCTCACAGCTGGGCTCCAAGAATGTCTGCATTGTGGAACCACGGCTTCATTTAATAAGCAGTTCATTGTTTGAGAAGGAAATCCCCTAACGGTTAATTTATTTTGCTATGAATATTGTTCATTTAGGCCGCTACATTTTCATTTCACCCTTTAGTGGACTTCCACTAGTCCACTAAAGGACTTCCCTTTAGTGGACTTCACATCCAGCCCACAAGACTGGTGACCAATGCTTCCTGCTCCCGCAGTGTCGACGTGTCACCTTTGGTGGTGTTGGCCACTGGATTTAAAGGGGCAATATTAAAAACAAAACCAGGCGTGTTTTGTATTTAATAATATTGCCTCTTTAAACCCAATGGCCGAAAGACGAAGACCCGTCGGGGTTGACAGGTGGCGCTTAGTAAATTTACCCAAATCTGTTTGTATTGGAGTGTTGTAAAGTACTGATACTCAACACAATGACTCCTCCTTGTACCTGTCCTGCATTGCGCTCGGTCTCTATAGGTTTGGGGTGGTGGCCGATAGCCGCAGTAAGACCAGGTATTCATCAGTGAGGGCAGCCTGGCAGGGAAAATGGAGCAATTTAGCTTTGTCAACATTCGCTGCCGAACTCTCTCTGTACATACTGACGAGCGGAGGGAAAGTGTGTTACACGGGAGATGCAAGACTACTCCCTATGGCGCATCCATTACTTGGAGTGGCCACACTCCCACTGGCCGTACAACACAGCTTTGCAGTGGTGCTTTCACTAACTGCAAATGGGGTTCCTCTCTTCCTCTAGTAAATTGTACATACAGAATTTCATACTAAACATTGTCATTTTAAAGTGCAAGTTACACAGTACAGTCCGCAGTAGAAATATTTGCAGAGCTGATTAGAGTGCTTACGTAATGCTATAAATATGTTTTGGACGTCACGTGAAGTAGGTATCTAGTATGTTCTTTTAGTTTATGGATAACCAACTTCTCCTTTTGAAATATTCATAAAACCGTATTGGAATCTTGGCCAGATAGAGCTGATCTTTATTTGTAGCTAAAAAGGGGGAACCAGTTTACATGCATGACATTCAGCGAGAGTGTTTGACACCACCGTATTCCTGCACATGATGGGGGACATTTATTGCACTTTCTAAGGAGAACCAGTGGAGGTGTGAGCATGGCAACCAATCAGTTTCCTGCTAGCATTTATTTAGTACATTCTATAAAATTATAGCTAGAAGCTGATTGGGTGCTATGGCCACACCTCCACTTGTCCTCTTTAGAAGGTATTAGAAACCTCCCCCTTTGTCTCCATCTGTGGATTATCTCTTACCCTCCTACCACCATGATATTGCCCTTATCACATGCAGCCATGTCCTCACTAAGATAAACAGTTGGGTCACTGTCTCTCACAAGATGGGTCCATAGTAAAACGCCCTATCGGCATATCTATTGTGTTAATCAGAATACAGGTCACTAAATACCAACTAATGCTTAATTTATCTAAAATAAAGACACCACGCACTGATAAAGGAATTAAAATGGACCAACCCCTTTTTATTGAAATTCCAAAGAAAAAAGATTCATGGTGGCACAGAGAGAACGTCCGGAAACCATGACAAGGCCCGACTTTCGCCAACAAGGTGGAATCGCAACAACTTGCAGGGTCAATTGCCCTTCTCAACGGCAAGCGTTGGGCCACCCCTCCTGCAGTACAGCAACAAGGTGGCCCGGCCAGATAGCCATAGCCGCTGACCCCAGTAGGATAAAATCAGCCTAATTTATATACTGCAGGGCAGCGTGCCCAGGTGTCATTGCAGCGAGCTGTTGAATGGACTGCCCTTCTTTCATGTCTGCAAAAAATGGATCGACAAAAACAAGGAGAGGAACAATGGGTAGGGAGAGAGGGAGACACATGGAAAAGATGCAGAGCCCTGCCTATCTTCCATTAAAGGGGGGGAATTCAATTCAGTGCGATGATGAAAGGCGACGGGAGGGAACTCCCGCAGCTATTCAATTCACCGCGATGTTTGGGCAGGCTTAAGGGTTTCTTCTCACAGCCCGCCTAGGGATGCGTAGAGAAATACGACAAAAGTCCCAGGCGCGCAGCTGTTTGCTGGCTTAGCGCGGCGCTAACAGCCACACAGCTGGCACTTTAGTCAGAGAATGCCGGTTCTTGTGACTAAACACCCAGGTTAAGTCGCTACAACCGGCATTCTCTGACTTAACCAATTCCCGACCAGGCAAACAGCGCGGTGTATTGACTAGCTCTGGGAGCTCCCTCCTGCAGCTATTTATCATCGCATTGAATTGATTTCCCCCCCCCAAAGGCCTCCAACCCCCCACCTACCTCTGACCGCAAAATAACTAGGCTATATTAACCCTGTAGTACCTGCACCTATTCCCACAGCACTGCCTAGGTGTTTATCCTCACTTAAAGCACAAAGGCTCTCATTCAGACCCGGTCGGAAGCGTTGAGCGCTCGCAACTGGGTCGATGTTAAGGCCCTGCGCACATGCAGCGGCCGCACTGCGCGTGCGCAAGCCCCGGAGCAAGAGAGAAATTCTCTCGCTCCAGAGCTCACTACAAAAGGGGCGGCTGTCGATGTTGATCGACAGCTCGCCCCGTTTTGTAGACGGGCTGAATACACAAATGGAGGCGTTCCTGACGGAACGCCTGCTGTTTTGTGGGCGGCCGCACTGACAGCAGTGATGTCAGTGGGGAGCTTCCTGCTCCCTGGGGCTTGCGGTTGCCGGGACCCAACCTTAGGGTCTCGTCACAAGACCCGATGGTCTTGACCATCGCGACCATCAACCTGGTCAGTCGCTAAAGCTGTGGGTGATAACCCACAGCTTAGCTAGCGACCAGGAGGCCACACTTGAAATGTGAAGCGGCCGCCCTCATTCAGAGAGAGCGCTCGCTTCTTGCGACTGCCTCTGAATGAGGGTCAAAGTGTTTTTGTTCCCCTATGTAGAGACCCCTTTATCACACTCTAAGGCTTGATACATCTCACCCTCTATCTGCAATTATATATTTAATGTCTGTTCCCAACCACTTCTGCTGGTTATGCAGGTGGAACACTGCTTGGAGGTGATTCACCGGGCCAGGTCTTAAGTGTTCTATTTTTGGACTGCTTCTGTGGGTATTGTGTGTGAATCTGAAATGCTACCACTTATCTGTCCTGTTGCTTTCGGCGTTATTGGTGGAACCTGGCCCTCCTTGTCACAGTTGTCTGTTTTTGATGATCCGTATCAGGACCTATTTAGGTCTAGCTGAAGCAGGAGTGTAGCTGAAACTGGGAGTCTTTATTATACCTCTGATCATCTAGGAAGTACCAGAACCCAGAGTAGCACTGGCACGTGGGGTGGAATCCTAAGACCAAAATACGGAACTGGAATCTGCTGCTATAGGAATCTGGAACTGAATGTGGAGAGCTCTACCCCGGAACCTGAATGCAGGAGCCCGGAGCAGGGACCCACTACTGGGAACAACCAACTGTATAGTGCTGTGAAAAGCTTTTAGATTTGTTTTACAAGTGACTTTATACTCAAAATCCTTTTTTTTATTAATTTTCAAAATTGTCACAAAAGCACAGAAAACATACAAACATGGCAAATACTATGTACATTAACAGTATGAAAAAAGTAAAGCCAGATATCTAAAAAAAAAAAAAAAACTGCATCAATGAGGCCCAATGGACTAAGGTCCAAAGATGTGGAAAATGTAGGGACAAATCGGAGACCACAGAAGGTAGACAGTCAACATGTTGTAGGAGCAGTTCCAATGAAATAGCTAGTGGCTAGACACTTCACCATAGTCTTCATGGTTCTCTAAAAATAAACCACTAAGTGGATTCAAATACTTTACTAAAGGTGGACCTTGATGCATCTTTTAGAGGCTCTATGTAGGAACCCCATTTCTTGTAGAATTTCTTAACCTCAAACTCTGGACATGACAGAGGGTCCTTTCTATCCATCTAATAATTCTGTTTTGAGGACTTTATACTTTTAAGTGTATTTTGTTTTCAATACTTTGATTTCACATGGGAGGTGCTGCAGAATTAGGACCAATTCCCCAGAAGTTCCTAATGTTAATAGGATAGTACCAGTCATGAATGTATAATCATTGGATGAAATATGAATGAATATGTAGAAACTACAATTAAAATGAATAATAACCATGTTCTCTCTTCTCTAACACACTTATATTTGGGATGTTAAAACCACTTAATTTTATTGGTAAGTCAGTTGCAACAAAGACAAAAATAACGTAGCTGATATGACCTTGTATGTCTGGCAATTATAGTTCACTTGTCACACACACGTTGGAGTGGTCTTGTGAGATAAACCAGTATTCATGAGTCGGCAGCCTGACCATTCACTAGGAAACACATTCTTGAATATTGGTCAAGCCTACAAAGTTGCCTGACTCCACGGTCTTTCAGTGATCATGGCAAATTCTATTTTTTTTCTACAATCTTCTGCATTTGTAAGTATCATGTTGCATCGTATTATATTGTGATTAGTATGGATATGACTGCAGTGAGTGCATTTATCGATAAAGCTGTGTGCACGAGAAAGCTTCATGAGATTGATGAAGCTTGATCTGGTGAGACACTCTACACTGGTCCATCACAGACCCTCAATTGAACGTTGATCTGATGCGGCCTGAATGGGTAAGCTCATGTGATTTATTATTTTTTTTTACAGCCTGATACAGTGGCTACCCTGAAACGTACAATAGAGACTCTCATGGAAAAGGGAGCCATCGTTCGGAATCTGGAAAATCTCGGGGAGAAGCCCCTTCCTTACAAAATATTCAAGCACAGTCAACGTCACACTCGAGGAGGGTATGTTTTTTTTCCTATTATTTTTATTATTATTAATAATAATAAAATGTTTAATTGCATTGTTGAAGATAGCACAGGCCACTGTCCAGGTGAAGGTGGTGGAAGGGGACAGTGGAAGACTGCAATGTTATGTTCCGATGCTCTTTGAATTGGAATATCACCAGGCCTTGCTTTCTAAAAAGGACTAATTAATGGGAGTGAATGTTGTTGGTGGGTAAGAGAGCTGTGGATCCACTGTCTGCTTAGTACAGGATCTTTTTAAGAGTGAGGTTTCAAGAAACTGGACACTTACAGAAACTTTAATTGAATATAAATATAATATATTGAGTAATGGTCAAGCACCAATAAAAGTGGAATCTCTGTTGGCATACAAGTAAATTGGTCAAGGTTATTGTCTGTATCATGCAATCTTATAATCTAAAGGGGAGTGGTGCAGACAGACAGAGGTGACACACACATATTACACCAGTACATTCCGCTGTGCTTGCAATGTACCCACATTGCATGTGTATTGCATAATTATATAGTTGTGTCCTTCATGTGTATATTTCTTGCCCAGGTGCTCAATTTACCTGCTCTGACCAGGTAAATTGAAGCCCCAAAACAGGCATCATCATTTTGGGTACTTATAAAGATAAGTCAGCACTCAATAGCTGCTTTCTAACTTTCCCTGATGAAAGCTTAAAATCTGAAACATTGGAATGCAGCTATTAAGCTGACTTATCCTTAAAAGATATATATATATAATATGCACTGTGCCTTCTATATCACTCCATTCTCTTTCATTAAAACAAATAAAAAAAAAAAATTATATAATTTTTATTTTTATATTCCTTTTTTATTTTATTTTAATGAAAGAGGAAGTTGAGTGGTATATTGGCACAGTGCATATCCATTTCATAAACCCAGTTGGTCAAACTGTTGTCTCTCTGTTGTGGGACTACAAATTCTAGCATGCATTGTCAGCATTTTAGCATTATTCCAAGGAGGTTAGGTTGAATAAAGGGCATAGATAAGGTGAAGTTCCGAATAAAAGAATTTGGCGCTACATGGTTATAATTAAATTCCTACAGACAATTAATTCTCTGGTATAATTTTTGCAAATGAAGGAATTTATTAAGATTTAATCAAATATGTACTGTTAATGTTATTATTAACACTTATCCATAAAAAACAGTATAATCAATAAAGGATCCTCTACTGTGTCTTTATATGTAACCTATCATGATCAAAGAGGCGCTATAAAGTCCAAAATGCAAAGAGCGCTATATGAGGGTTAGACTCCACAGTATGCTTGTGCTGAATATCATGACCACAGATTTTATTTATTCCAAAGTTACTTTGAAGACCGAACGGTTCCCACTTCTGCGATACATGTTAGGTGTAAATGGACTCCTTATTAATGTTCCAGCCAATAAATTTCAAATATCCACATGAGATCTGGAATAATATTGAGGTCCTGTTTCAAAGATATGTAAATTATCTATCCACTACCAAGGAGTTGAGATAGCTATTTGTATTCCAGTGCTAGCCGACAATATTTACAATTTTACAACACAAACTTGATGCAGCTGTTTTTCTCGGAAGGGCATATTCACATGCATAATATTACATGTCTGTGCCAGTATGCTCATAGGGAATGATATTAGTTTTATAGATGATTACATAAACATGAATGATAAAGTCCTTATTCTAGTATCCAATCACTGACGCGTTTCTCCACTACTTGTATGTGGTTTCTTCAGAGGGGAGATATGGCTTTTCTTTGTAAATACATTTTATATGTATATTTCATCTGTTTCCGTAAAGAAATAATAACTCAAGCTTTAGCAGTGTGCCTTTTTTGTAGCTTGCAGCACAATATGGGGTGTTGAGAAGATAAGCCCATGAGAAAAACAACCTTTTTTGTAAATTAAAATTTTCATTTGATTACCAATAAATATACAGAAGTCAATTACAGACATTGGGCTTAATTCATAGATGTACACTGATCCGATGGTTAGCGCATATCTTTGATGTTTAGTGGACTGTACATTCTCAGGGCTTGTGCTGCGCAATTGGTGAACGGGTCCTGCGAGATCACACAGAGGTCCTCCATGCCTTTGCGTTCCCGGGAATGTGTCGCCCCTGTTTTCTGGGAGTGCTGAGGTCAGATTCACAGACTTTCTGGCCTCACAAGCAGCCTGAACCTTCCAGCCTGGGTAAACTGAGACTTACTTAGTTGGCCGATGCCAGGGAACCATCGGGCGCGATGGTGATTCCAGGCTTTAGTTTTAGAGGCTCCCTGGGGGGGACTTAGGGTTAGGCACTCCCCCGGGAGGGTTAGGCTAGGGGAAGGGGGAGTTAGGGTTAGGTACCCCCGGGGGGGAGGTTAGGGTTAGGCACCCCTAAGGGAGGGTTAGGCATAGTTAAAATACTTACCCTGTCGGGATCTTCAGTCTTCTGCCTTCCGGCATCAGTATTACATCCGCCAGGCTTATGTCCTGCGGTATGTCATACCGATTCCGTAGCAGCATACCTGGCATGAATCTTTATAGAAGTTAGCAAAAACTCACTGTACAATGACCATCTCATACAGGTCTTTTAACAATGCGGAAACAAATTTAATTCCATAGCCGCTAATTACCTTCTGGTTATGAAAACTATATACATTACAGAGGTAAGGAAAAAAATCTATGGCAATTCCTGTTCTGAAGAAGAGACTTCTGGGAGAGCAGCCATGAGTCAATGCGTTATCCATCTCTCTGGCTCTTCCAGAGCAACGTGTCGAGGGATAATCCCCGTCTACAGACAGTTTCACCTTTTATTAGGGCTCATCAGTGTTTTGAACCCACGTTAAGAACTATATAAGGTGCATTACTGAAACAATTAAATATATGTTAAGTTAAAGAAAAATGTGAAGAATGGCTAAATCCTTAAGGATGGAAGGAAATTAGAATTTTGTCTACACCTCCTTTTAAAAATCTAATAAAGAACTTAATAGAGTACTGTAATTATCTAAGCCCATGTGAAACATTTAAATGCTGCCATTGTCCACTCCTGACAGTTTTAATAAGTCATTTTTTATCCCCTTTTGTAAGGTGTCCGCTGGCTTTTTACTAGTTTGTTTAAGTCTTTGTGAGTGCTCGGATGTAGGAGGATCTCAGTGGGTGTCCTAGACTGTTGCTAGGCCACAAGTGATGCCAATAAATTGGCTTATCACAAGTGTTGTACAGCAGGAAGAACCTGTGCAAAGTTTTGCCTGTTCTGGGTTAACCCATGTGCTGTAGGAGGCTGGCTCTACTATATACACAAGCAAGCGGGCACAGTCTGACAGCAGGGAGGAGAGGCAGGGCAAGTGGGCATTTAAATCAACAAAACAAACAAAAACTATTGCATTTACCAAGAATTAAGTAGTACGTGTGTTGGAATATCCGTGATCATCTTGTGGTTCTTGCCAAAGATAAAAGGGCCATTAGCGAGACTGCCCAGTTTGTGCATTCTTTTCCTGCCTGCAGTGAATGATTAGCGACGTCCTCACTGTAATGGCACATCTGAAACTGGAGGAGAGCGGTACAGCGGGTCGAACTGTTGCCACTCATGTAATGTATGTGGGTCAGTTGCACAAAAAAGTAGCACGAGTCCGTCTGAGCCGCTTCCATATCAGAATTCATTTTAGAGGTTTATCGATAACCCCATGATAAAATCCTCTCTGCGGTCCTGGAGCAGGCTAGAACAGCACTTAGGTTGCACACAGGAACTGCACGCTGGTTCGTAGACTTAAAAAGTTATTTCTAACCTATCTACAAGAGAGCTGGATAATTCAGTTGTCTTGTATCAGGTGGGTTTAAAAAGCTAGAAGACTTTGTACTTACTTTAACCAGTCATTTTCCCTATTTATTACACTAAATTTTGTAAGGCAGCAAAAATGGCTGGGTTTTTTGTGTTTGTTTTTTTTTGTAACTGTGTTGCATCGCTGCTAAATGATGTAGAGGATCTTATAACAATACATAAAAATCCTTATTGTCAACTGAGGACTGGCCCTCCTTTTTTCATAATTCACTTGTAGTTGAAGTTTAATTGTCGGTCAGTCTTTGAGTGATGCCTTGCAGGGGTAGCCCTTTTGTCTGAAGTGTACAGGGTGTGCCTGCAAAGTATGTGGATTATTCCTGTAACATGCTTGAGAGAGAGAGAGAGAGATCTTTCTACATTCAGAAGTTTATGGCGCCCCAAACAAAACAGCATAGTAACATGTTTTTGGTGAAAGCCCTTCAGTAAAAAAAAAAAAAAACCGAAAACCCTTAAGTGTTATACTGGGTACATACTAGACAATGTGTGTACCCAGCGATGGCACGATATATTGTACACACTGCACGATCTGGTATACAACCACCTGATATATTGTTTCCCCGCTGTATACAGAAGCACGGTGTACGCGCAATAGTACGTACACACCTGACGATGTAGGCGATTTGACGTCCTGATTTGCTCAATAGGACAAATTGTCCAATATATCTTCTAATGTGTACCCAGCTTAAAGCTTTCTCGCGTCTTTGTCGTTTTTTTCAATATATTCTACTGTTCTGTATTTTAATGCGGTTGAACGGCAGACTGCGTAATTTTTAACAGGTTTGAACTGTGTAGTATAAATATGCTTCTGTTCCGCTTTTTAAATCCGATAATGTGGCGCTTCCGCTGAGATGGTGGATAGGCTTTAGATTGTGGGCAGAACATGTCTGCTCCTGAAGATATCAGGGGCTCAGGAAAGGTTAGTGCTACATAACTACAAAGCGTGTATATGAAGATGCACACATACATTATAGCATACCTAGATTTGCAAAATAGAACGTTTGGGAAAGTGTTTTTAGTTTGAAAAGATCTCATACTGTCCATTGCTTCCCTGAGTAGCTGTGTTTAGCCTGAAATTCCATCAACACCCTTCACTGAAATTACGTGAGAACGCCGCGTTACCATCTATTTACACCCCTTCAGCCGCTGGTGGAAAAGCGACTGAGGACCTCATTCAAAGTCTCTCGCTAGATGCGATCGCTCGCCCCCAGCGTATGCAAATTTGTCAAAGTGACGCCATGGGAAGCGATCGCTCGTCAAGGCATAAGCACGCCCACCATGTCTTAGCGAGCGGCCAGTGTATGCCCAATCGCACAGGCACCAGCACACGTCATCTCCAGGAAGTGTATTAAAACATTGGTACATCGAGGACAATCGGAAGCGATCGCAGCTCTTGTGGTTGCCTTACCCTACCGCAAGCACTGCGAGGACTTCAGTGTAAAAAACAAGCATGTGACGTGTACTATGACGCTGCGTGTTAATTATGCACGCCGCTAAAACGGCGTTGAAACACTCAGGCACTCCTGTGTTCGCACCTCCACACCCCCGTTATTAGTGTCCTGCCCCTGTTACCACCCACAAACGGCCTCTCCTGTCACTCATTCCACTGGGCTGTCTTTGCTGGGCGAGCGAGCGGCCTGCGATCGCACAGGGTAGTTAGCGCATGTGCAGAACGAAGCATGCACGAACGCAAACCATCGGGCCGCTTGCGAGCGCACAGCGCTAGCGAGCGACTCTGAATGAGGTCCTGAGTCCGATGCAACCCTAGTCCGATCCGGAGAGTGCGCAGTTTCAATAACACTGCCTGGGTCTTTGTGTTTTAGTGTTAGGCTAAATTATTTATTATAATTATTATTGGATAAATAAACCCCTTTCTCTTTATAACCGCATGCAATTCTACAATGGAGTCCTTTATTTTCCATGCATGCACTGAAGCCACGTCCTACGTGTACAGCACATTGCACACATACATGGCTTGCACAGGAGCCGTGTGTGAGATTCCGTACAGAGAGCAGCTTATACCCACCCACCCTCGTGCAGCTCTCTGAACAGTGGAAATTTCCACTGTCTGTGTGATATTGGCTGCTGCAGCACTGAGGCCAGTAGTACTTCTAAAAATAAGGAATTGCAGCTTCCCTGTGTTACCACCTCCCGCACCAGCCCAGTTTTTTTTCTGTTGTGAAGATAATTTGTAAATGACTCCACTCCTAATAGGTTCCACGTATCTGCCTATTTAAATCCAATAATGGGATTAATATGAATTACACAGATTTGTTGAAATACATTTTATCATTTTACAATTTCATTTCAAATGTTTTTGTTTTGTTTTTCCTTATCCCACAACCCAGCAATAGGCAACATATTTAATTACTGACCTGTTGGTTGTGCCCGTCTCATTCTTCTCCTGCTATTTATTAATAGCTTTTTATACAGCGCTTGCATATTACGCAGCGCTCTACAAGGAACATGTAGCCCGTGCCCCACTGGAGCTTACGATATATTCTCTACCACACAGACACACACCAGGGATTGTTTCTATCAGAAGCCAATAAACTTACCCGTATGTCTACTGCAGTACCTGGAGGAAACTCACTGAAGCACATGGAGAACATACAGACTCCAAAACAGATAGGACCATGGGGGTCATTCAGACCCGTTCGCGAGCAAAGGACGCTCGCAAACGGGTCGATGTTGCCCCACTGCGCATGCGCACGACGGAGGGAGCTCCGTCGTGCGCATGCGCGAGACCCGGATAGCGACGGTCTCTCCATTGCTCCGGGTCTCGCACCAAAGGGGGCGTGCTGTTGATATTGATTGACAGCACGCCCCCTTTGGTGGGCATGCCGGGGGCGTGACTGCCAGACGGAGGCGTTCCCATGGGAATGCCTACCGTCTGAGTCCGGCCCCACTGACATCAGTAATGATGTCAGTGGGAGTGCTTTTGGCTCTGATAGAGCCAAAATCACTCCTGGGCTTGTGGAAGCGAGACCCTACCACAGGGTCTCGTCGCAAGCCTGATGGTCGCGATGGTCTTTGACCATCACGACCATCTTTTTGGCCGCTCGCATAAGCTGTGGGTGGTCACCCACAGCTATGCGAGCGGCCAGGAGGCCGCTCCAAATTTAGCTGGGACGGCCCTGATTCAGAGCGATGGTCAGAGCGTTCAGCTCTGAATCAGGCCCTATGTTTGGAATAAAACCCATGACCCCAGGGCGCAATGCTAACCACTGTGCCACCTAGCATAGTTATTTAATATGTATAAATTGGACATTACAACAGTAATCACATTTATATTTTTCTGTTTAGTTAGTTAATGATTCAGATTAGTACGTAAATCCGATGATTTACGTGCTAACCCATTTGTTTGGGGTCCATTTTAGAATGTTTTTATAAATCTCCCCCAGTGTGACTACAGGTAGGCATCCTGCTATGGAGCGTACACACTGGACGATCAACATCGATAACTATATAGTTGCACGATCGATATCGATAATCCAGCACACCACCAACGACTATAGCGATCCGCAATCAACGATCGCGGGTCCCTATAGTAACCTGGTCGATATTGACCAGGTTGGCCTGCATGCACGGGTGATGGACGATATTGATATCGTCCATACGTGCCCGCACATCACAGGTCGTTGGGCACAGAAAAATGCACGATATGATCGACATCGTTATCGTTCATATCATCCATTTTTAATCTTACTGTGTGTACGCACCTTTAGTCTAATGAAGTCAAGAAATCTTCTTTAGCCGTGAGGATCGAGCTGATATTTTCCGTGTGAAAATGTTTAGTCTTCACAAACAGATTTTCCGGTGATCTAACACAGTCTGAAATCCTCCTATTTCTCTACCATAAAAAGTTTGCAGGCATTTTGGAAATCAGTTGCTTCTCCAAAAACTTGTAGTCTGTTCCATAATTCTATCCCTTGGACATGGGATCGTGGGGATTGTGATTTTACAAAAACATATGTTTGGTACAATTTGAAATTTTATTTTGTAGGCATTTCTTAAAATGTTCTGGGCCCAAAAGTCCTGAGTAGAAAGCATCCAAGCCTCCTCATACCTAGAAATCCTGCAACCCACCAATGATGTTGGGGGCTGTGTACACTCACAGTCAATGTGGATTTCTTGGCTGCCTACTGTATCTTCCAGGAAGCAACACAGGATATCTGAATAAATGACCTAAGTTACGGCCTGGTATACTGTATGCCAAGATGTTCTGGTCCTTCAATTTTTGCTTTGACGTAGAAACAAAATTACTTTTATTCTCCAAAGGGCCCTGGGGCAATCTATTTCCAGCACTTTTCTTAATCATAATGTCCAGTCAATCATCGAAGAGAAAACCATCTTCATAGAGTAGTGTAGTTAGACTACGGATCTGCTACCCATGAACGCAGCCATAGGACTCTTCTGAGGCTTGATTGCTATAAAGAAAGGAGATGGGAAACAAATAAAGGAAAACCGTCCTTGCGTAGTACGAGTGTCCTTAGGCTTTTTGGGAGTAAGTTCTGGGGTCATACTTGAAGCTTTAGTAGTGCTTGGTGATATAGCATGCCTAAAACGTGTCCAGAGCTGACTCATCCTTATGATGTAATCTGCATGGGTCACACTCTGCGCAGCTCCATCATAGCGTGGAATTTTCAAATTTACAAGAGAACTGCTTACCATGTGCACCACCTCTGGTGGTAGAGGAGCCACCTCTTGTCCTAGTGGCTAATTTGACTGGAAGCGACCCCATACCCTCTGTGCTCTGACTTCTATTTAGCTATTTTGAAGATACAGGAAAAATACAATGTACGGATGGAAGAGTCACACGATTTACCCTACTGTTGTTGCCAACCTTCACTACTACAATGTCCCACTCATCGCACCTGCCTGGAAGCATTTGGTGCTTCACATTAGGAGCATATAGCATATGACTTCTGGCCCCCAGACTGGAGATGTGTGTTAGAGGGGAGTGTGGCCTCTATATGGTTGGCTGTTTATAACCGATGCTTTCTCCACAATGGGTTTTATTAATGTCTCATAACTACAAAGGGATTAAAGAGTTTATTTTTTCTTTTCTTTTAAATCTGTCTTTTTCTATGAAATACAAACTTCATCCAAGTAAATTAGCTGGTGTCAGTGAGGGTAGAATTAAAACCCCAACCACTGGTATTACATCACCATAGTGTGTGTGTTGTGAGACATAAACCCCACCCACTGGGAGAAATATGCGCTTTGGGCAAATGGACTAAGGCTTACCCACTCCTGCCTCCAAGATTTTGCCCATACTGCTCCCTACCTCTGGAACTCTCTCCCTCTCCGACTCTTCACCTCTCTACAAATATTCAAACGGGCTCTCAAGATCCTCAAGATCCTCTACTTTATCAAAGCCTTCCAGCTCTCATCCTATCCCGCTGCTCCATGCTTCTTCCCCACTGTCTATCCCATCTGTGTCACCCCTGTCGGTCTGCCCCTCCCCATTAGAATGTAAGCTCTCACGAGCAGGAACCTCTTCCCTCATGTGCTTCTCCTTCCCTCACTCATACGATCGTCTACTCCAAACTCCCCTCAAGGACACCTTACACTTGGTAGCTGACGCTCTGCTCCTTCTTTGAGTGTTATGATCGCTATTGCAGCAAGTTTATAAACGTTGTCCTTGTGCTGCATTGTTTTGTACTGTAAGTCACTGTTTTCTTGTTTGCTTATTTGTTTATGTACTTTGTAAGGTGCTGCAGAACCCTTATGGTGCCATATAAATAAAGGATAATTAATAATAATGGGAGTGTTGCAGACCATGGTAGCTCTTACATTAAGTGCAAGAAAAGTTGCGTGCACACAAAAATATTAATGACTGGTAAACCTGACCGTCAAAAAGACCACCCACAGGCGTACCGCATTGACCATACAAAAACAGACAGACAAGATGGTTCTGACAATTTTGTATTAACTTGATTGTTCAATGTAGAACTTGTTATTAAAGTCGAATTCTTTTTTTTTTTTTGTGTGTTTGTTTTCTAGGTACTTTTTAGTTGACTTTTATGCTCCACCCACTTTCGTGCCAACTATGGTTGAGCATTTAAGCCGTGATATTGACGTGGTCAGACAGACTATACTGAAACATGAGGAAGAAAAGAAAGCAGAAAGACCTTGTGAAGGACTCTTTCAAGCCACCAATCTTGAGGCAAAATTCAGCCGCCGAAAGAAGAAATAACAACTAATCAGCAGAATAAATGTAATAGTTTGTTATAAAAAGAAAAATGTTAAAAAAATTAAAAAAAATAAACTGTTTTGAGGACTTTTCACGGTTATTTGATGTTACAATTGATCAAATTTGAACGACACTAAATCTTCAAATTTAAATTTTCCAATGTATACCGCAAAAGTAAATTTCCATGGGCGAGATTAATTAGGGGCTCAGCACAGCAGCGATGTGCCACGGAACATTGCGGGCAGCAGCATCACCAGTTTGCACCATAATGGGCGGGTATGTGCCCAGCACCATGGTGTGGGATGTTTGGCAGCGCATTACCGCTAATAGGTTTAGCCTCACTAAGTTCCTTCCCCCATACCCCCCCTCTCCCCAGGTGCTCCTTTGCAGCTCTGTTTAAAAAGGAACTAGTGACTCCGAACCATTAGAGGCAGCTCACAACTCTCCCACATCTTAACGACCCTGATTAGATCTGTCCAGGTAAAAAAACTGAGCATTAAGATGTGTGAGCTGTTAGGCCACACTTATGTTGCCACCAATTTAGTAAGCGCATTTCTGCAAAACAACTCTGCATTGCTGCCAGCCACAGCTGCGTCTCTCTCATAATGTCATAATGCCTTCTGCAGAGGTGATTGGAAGACCAGCGCACTCCACTTACTTCATGTATAACATTCAGCCACATTTCACAACTTTTGATATATATATAAGTGCAGGAATTGTGCTGCACTCTTCCTTTGTGTGCTTTGGTAATGTTGTTATATCTTGAGTAAAGTAAGTATTAATGTGGTGAGACTGGAATCTCCTACATTCACCCAGCAGTAAGCTATGACACTTAATAAAACGTATATGACCTTACTAATCTTGTCGGGGTAAAGTACAGATGTCAAATCTCATTCACATAACATTCAAGAATAATTACATTATATATATTTATATATATAATATATAAAATCACAATTCTATATGTACACAAGTCCAATGGGTGTAAAAGTGTGAATTTTGACTTATGTACATATACTGTAGACTTGTGAAAGCTGTATTTTACCCTGCAAAGATTAGTGATGTCATATACGTTTTATTAAGTGTCATAGCTTACTGCTGGGTGAATGTAGGAGATTCCAGTCTCACCACATTAATACTTACTTTACTCTGGGTATAACAACATTACCTTAACATTCTTGCAGTAAATAATATTCAGAGCACATAGAGCCGTCTGTGTGGAATACTTGTGACACACTGAACTTGTCACCATTTGCTGAGAATGCAGCCTAAAGGTTCATGATTGAGTCCCCTGAGGCACAGAGAGTAGACGGGAAGTTCGTGCGCTCTGACCAGTTTATATCATGTTAGCTGAACCAAAGTGAATGTATATGCAGCCTATCCGGGTCATCAGGGATTAGAGATGTCACTGAGGTGCACAGTGGGGGCAGCCATTTTGTAGGGAGTAACACCACTTTGAACAGTCTCTGCTGTATAAGCAGGGGTTGTGGTGAATGTAGCATATTAAATCAAGACTTCATTAAGGTATCTCAATGTTTACAGATGCCATTTATTGGGGTCTGTTATTTCAATATTTGTCTAAAATTTACAGACCGTCCTGTAACTCTTGAGAGAGAGAAAATATCAACCAATCAGCTTTTAACTACCATTTTACAGGCTGTGTTTTGAAAAATGACAGAAGCTGATTGGTTGGTACTTTATCTCTTCCAAACTGGTGCCCTTATCAATATGAGTCCTTATAGCCAGTGTAAGAATGGTTTTGTGAGAGTCTCTGATGTACAGTGTTAATGTATAGTAACTTCTACAAGGAAATCATATGTAATAGTGGTAGGGTGCTTCTCCCCCCCTTCACTGGTCACATCTGTTTCACCCATGGGGTGACTGATTGCAGAATGGAGAGCATTGCTGTGCTTTCACGCAACCTGCTGTCAGAAGGAAGGCTACAAAGTGGACAACTCTCAGTAGCAGTCTGACACCCACTTATTAGTTTCATAACCAATTTATTTCCTTTTTGTCCAAGAACAGTTCTAGTAATGGGTTCTAAAAATATACCCTAACTCTCTTCTGGAACATAGTAAAATGGCATTAATTCCATTAAACATGATCATTTATGATGATCTCCACATATGCGCAACATTATTACGAGATATTGATTAGTTGGGGAGATGCATTATTGCCTATTGCAGGGGTGGGGAACCGTTTTATTTGCCGCGGGCCATTTTGATATATATATAACATTAGTCACAGGCTTGGTGCAGGCCACGTCCCCTCAAAGTGATGTCACATGGGGGTGGGGCGACAATGGCCGGTGATTACAGCAATACTCTATACATATCATGTTCTTACTTTCAGCTATTACAAACTTTTGTACAGAGGTCTCCTCAAGCTTGAATTATGGAAGTTATTGCTGTGATTCATAATAATAATAATCATTTTATTTATACAGCGCTCTAGTGAGTTCCATAAGGTTGGAGCCCCAAAACTGAAAGCTCGACCCTCAGGGAGATTCTAGGTACTGTTAATAGCCCTTCGTCAACGGATCGCAGTACTCGCATGGGATGGCATGGAATCAGAAGTTGCTTTAGGTACCTTGGGCCATGTAGGGCTTTGTAAGTTAGTAATCCAATCTTGAAAACAATTCGCCATCTGACAGGCAGCCAGTGAAGGGAGTAGAGAGTGGGTGTTATGTGGCTGGCACGGGGCTGGTTGGCTAATAGCCTGGCAGCTGCGTTTTGTACCATCTGCAAGCGGTGCAATTCTTTTGCTGGGAGTCCAAGGTAGAGGGCGTTGCAGTAGTCTTGACATGATGATATAAATGCATGTATGACTTTAGGCAGATCTTCTGAGGGAATTAAGGGCCTGATTCAGAGCCGGACGCTCTTACCAGAGCGCTCGCTCTGAATCAGTGCCCTCCTACCTAAAAATGGAGCGGCCTCCTGGCCGCTCGCATAGCTGTGGGTGACCACCCACAGCATATGCGAGCGGCCAAAAAGATGGTCGCGATGGTCAAGACCATCGCGACCATCGGGCTTGCGATGAGACCCTGCGGTAGGGTTTCGGTGACCGCAAGCCCTGGAGTGATTTTGGCTCTATCAGAGCCAAAATCACTCCCACTGACATCACTAGTGATGTCAGTGGGGCCGGACCCAGACGGTAGGCGTTCCCATGGGAACGCCTCCGTCTGGCAGGCACGCCCACCAAAGGGGGCGTGCGGTCAGTCACCATCGAGAGCACGCCCCCTTTGGTGCGAGACCCGGAGCGACAGCTTGGCTTTTTTAAGAAGTGATCTGACAATTGCTTCCTTTAGTGGTTCTGGAAAAATGGCTGTTTGCAAAGAGCATTGAACTATTTTTCCAATTACAGGGCCAATCATGTCCATACACCCTAAGAGAAACTTAGTTGAGGCAGGGTCCAGATCACAGGTGGTGGGTCGCAACATTCTGATAATTTTGGCAATGTCTTTTACATCCATTATGTCAAAGCTGTTCTAGGGAGACAGGTGGCTTACCTTTGCAGGCTTCGTAGTTTTGCAATCCTTTGAGAATCCTATAAGGATTATATAGTTAAATCAGCAGCCCCACATAGACTTTTTTTCTTTTTAAATGGTAAGTGGTATCCGTCGCTCCGGGTCTCGCACCAAAGGGGGCGTGCTGTCGATGTTGATTGACAGCACGCCCCCTTTGGTGGGCGTGCCTGCCAGACAGAGGCGTTCCCATGGGAACGCCTACCGTCTGAAGCCAGCCCCACTGACATCACTAGTGATGTCAGTGGGAGTGATTTTGGCTCTGATAGAGCCAAAATCACTCCAGGGCTTGCGGCAGCGAGACCCTACCGCAGGGTCTCCGTCGCAAGCCCGATGGTCAAGACCATCGCGACCATCATCATGGACACTCGCATAAGCTGTGGGTGGTCACCCACAGCTATGCGAGCGTCCAGGAGGACGCTCCATTTTCATGTAGGAGGGCCCTGATTCAGAGCGAGCGCTCTGGTCAGAGCGTCCGGCTCTGAATCAGGCCCTGAGTTTTGTCATATAGTGATATCGCAGAACCTCCAACATGACCCATTCCATCAGGTACACAATGCTCTGCTCCTCTGCCACCTGATTTATGATTGCAGTCACCTGTGTTGAACTAGTTAATTGATGAGAAGGGAGCAGAGCTTAAACACAGGTGGCTGTAATCATAAATTAGGTGGGAAGTCCAGTAGCAGAGCATTTTGTACCTGATGGGAGGGGTCATGTTGGAGGGTCTGATATCGTGGCACTATTACTTTTACCCCTTTTACACCGGAGCTAAAACCGGGGTTATTGCAGGGTTAACCCGGGCAGCACCCGGCAATCCAACCCAGATAAATAGCAGGGTTTTGACATGGGCGTAGCCCGTGAAACCCTGCTGTGAGAACAGCGCACTCCGGGTCACGATGACCTGGAGTGCGCTGCTAGCCGGCCGATTGGTCCGGCTTCAGTGGCGCTTGGAGATGACGTCATCTCCAAGCCTCCACTTTCACGCCGCAAAAGCCGGGTCTATGCAGACCCAACTCCGGAGTGAGCGGCGCCGACTCGGGAATATCCCAAGTCGGCGCCGGCTAAATTCCGGGTATGATCCCAATAGGATATCTGGGCCTGATTCAGAGCCGGACGCTCTGAATGAGCTCCCGCTCTGAATCAGGGCGTTTTTTTATTTTTTTGGTGCTTATGCGAGCGTCCATAATGATGGTCAAGACCATCGCGACCATCGGGCTTGCGACGAGACCCTGCGGTAGGGTCTCGTTGCCGCAAGCCCTGGAGTGATTTTGGCTCTATCAGAGCCAAAATCACTCCCACTGACATCACTAGTGATGTCAGTGGGGCCGGACCCAGACGGTAGGCAGCCACGCCCTCGGCACGCCCACCAAAGGGGGCGTGCTGTCACTCACCATCAACAGCACGCCCCCTTTGGTGCAAGACCCCGAGCGACGGATTCCTCGTCGCTCGCCAGGTCTTGCGCACGACGGAGCAGCCTCCGTCGTGCGCATGAGCATTTGGGTACCATCGACCCGCTTGCGAGCGTCCTGCGCTCGCGAGCGGGTCTGAATGAGACCCTCTGTTCCACCATCTCTCTCTTCTCTTTCATCACAGCACTGACCGGAGCTACTTATGACCTCTCAGTGGGCTACACTACTCCCCCACATCACATGCGTGGGCACATTTATCACAATGGGTGGTGTTCTCGCCGATATTTTTATAAAAACTTTTGAGTGCAGGTTTAAGTTTAGGGCAAAAGACCTAGCAATACCACTGAAATACAGACCGTGTCAGAACTATGAGGCAAAATTGCTAATATGACACAAAACAGCCACATTCGCTTGTGAGACCAAAGTTACAGACTCGAGGAAGAAAACAATCCTGCAACAATCACACAAAATGTGTCACTGACGAGGATCAATGCTATTGTACTGCATCTGCACATTTCAGAAGACTGTAATGTTTCCTTTAAAATGGTACCACTCCTTGTTTTACTTTGCTAATGGGCATCAGAAATTTATATGTGTTATTTATTATTATATTATTATTCCCCATCCCAGCAGCAGCTTCAGGCACCATGGCTAACCTGCTTGTTGGGGTATGTAGTCGGGAAGCCGGTGGACCTAATCCCGACAGCCGGCTTCCCGACAGTCATATCGCGGCAAGGGTCTAAAGACAGGCGTTGATATGCCGACGCCTGTCATTAGACATACGCCAGGAGCCCAGCATCCCGATCGAAGGGACGCCAAGCGCAGATAGCCGTGGGGGGGGGGGGAGGGTTAGGTTTAGGGTTCCCGGGGGGGACTTAGGGTTAGGCACCCCAACGGGAGGTTTGGTTTAGGCTAGGGGAAGGGGGGGTTAGCGTTAGGCAGCCCTGAGGGGGACTTAGGTTTAGGCGGCGGGGCAGGGGGGGTTAGGGTTAGGTACGGGGAGGAAAGGTTAGGGTTAGGCACCCCTAAGGGAGGGTTAGAAATAGGTTAGACAATACTTACCTGGGGATGATCGGGATTTCCTCCTCTGCCGGGATGCCGCTGTCTGGATTCCAACCACCGGGCATGGGTCCGGCGGTAAATCGTACCGATTCCCTTTTTGGACCTGTCTTCTTCTCCTCCTGCTATTTTGGTTATTAACAGTTGTTTATATAACACTAACACACACACACACACACACACACACACACACACACACACACACACACACACACACACACACAAAACCCTAGTGTGTCCGTGTCTCCATGTGAATGGGAATATAGGGGGAAATGTATCAAGCCCTGTAAAGACTGGAGAAGTGGACAATTGATCTCGCTTGTACCCCGCAGGGTTAGGACACCGACACTTGTCGGTCAGTATCCTAACCCTCTCCCTACCCCTCCCACCCTGGTGCCTAAACCTAACCTTCCCCCTCCCCGCACCCTAAAACTAAACCTCCCTCTAGTGCCTAACTCTCCTTCTTAACTCCACTACTTACCATCGGGATTCCGATGTGTTGGGACTCCGGAGCTGGCATTCCGACTGTCAGGATTTTGACTGTATCCCATTATATATACATTATCTATCGGGTCATTCCATGGTAACTCACGTTACGTTACAAAGTGACATAGCATGTACAGTCAGGTGCATAAATATTGGGACATTGACAGAATTTTCATATTTTGGCCTCTATTCACCACTACAATGGCTATGAAATAAAACAAACAAGATGTGCTTTAACTGCAGACTTTCAGATTTAATTTGAGGGTAATTACATCCAAATCAGGTGAACGGTGTAGGAATTACAACGGTTTCTATATGTGCCTCCCACTTTTTAAGGGGCCAAAAGTAATGGGAAAAACTAAGCAATCCTAATGGAGCATACACACGGTCAGATTTGTCAGATGAACGATTTGAACGATTTTACCAAAGTTTTGAACGATTTTAATGATTTTTGACTGCATTAAAATGAATGGAATCGTCCAAGTCTGACTGCAAACACATCAGATGTCAGATATCGTTATCTGACAAAAGGGAACGCGCATCGTTCATCGTCCATCGTTCAGGCATGTCAGATATGTCATATTTTCCTTCAGATATGAACGACTGAACGATTTTTAAATCGTTATCATTCAGACCTGAAGGAAAAATCTGACCGTGTGTATGCACCATTAATCTAACTTTCACTTTGTAATACTTTGTTGCAAATCCTTTGCAGGCAATTACAACCTGAAGTCTGGAATGCATAGACACCACCAGATGCTGGGTTTCATCCCTGGTGATGCTCTGCCAGGCCTCTACTGCAAATGTCTTCAGTTCCTGCTTGTTCTTGGGGCATTTTCCCTTCCGTTTTGTCTTCATCAAGTGAAATGCATGCTCAATCGGATTCAGGTCAGGGAATTGACTTGGCCATTGCATAACATTCCACTTTTTAGCCTTAAAAAACTCTTTGGTTGCTTTTTGCAGTATGCTTCGGGTCATTGTGCATCTGCACTGTGAAGCAACGTCCAATGAGTTCTGAAGCATTTGACTGAATATGAGCATATAATATTGCCCGAAACACTTCAGAATTCATTCTGCTGCTTTTGTCAACAGTCACATCATCAATAAATACAAGGGAAAAAGTTCCATTGGCAGCCATATATGCCCATGCCATGACACTACCACCAACATGCTTCACTGATGAGGTGGTATGTTTTGGATCATGAGCAGTTCCTTTCCTTCTCCATACTCTTCTCTTCCAATCACTCTGGTACAAGTTGATCTTTGTCTCATCTGTCAATAGGATGTTGTTCCAGAACTGTAATGGCTTTTTTAGATGTTGTTTGGCAAACTCTAATCTGGTCTTTCCTGTTTTTGTGGCTCACCAATGGTTTACATCTTGTGGTGAACCCTCTATATTCACTCTTGTGAAGTCTTCTCTTGATTGTTGACTTTGCCATATATACACCTACCTCCTCGAGAGTGTTCTTGATTTGGCCAACTGTTGTGAAGGGGTTTTTCTTCACCAGGGAAATAATTCTTCTGTCATCCACCACAGTTGTTTTCCGTGGTCTTCTGGGTCTTTTGGTGTTGCTGAGCTCTCCGGTGCATTCTTTCTTTTTAAGAATGTTCCAAACAGTTGATTTGGCGACACCTAATGTTTTTGCTATCTCTCTGATGGGTTTGTTTTGATTTTTCAGCCTAATGATGGCTTGCTTCACTGATAGTGACAGCTCTTTGGATCTCATATTGAGAGTCGACAGCAACTGATTCCAAATGCAAATGTCACACCTAGAATCAACTCCAGACCTTATACCTGCTTAATTGATAATGAAATAACGAGGGAATAGCCCACACCTGTCCATGAAATAGCTTTTGAGTTGATAGTCCCATTACTTTTGGCCCCTTAAAAAGTGCGAGGCACATATAGAAACCGTTGTAATTCCTACACCGTTCACCTTATTTGGATGTAGTTACCCTCAAATTAAATCAGAAAGTCTGCAGTTAAAGCACATATTGTTTGTTTCATTTCAAAGCCATTGTGGTGGTGAATAGAGGCCAAAATAGGAAAATTCTGTCAATGTCCCAATATTTATGCACCTGACTGTATATGCATGGCTATTAACAGAAAAAGGAATTTAATTGAAATTAATTTTGTTTACTGAGAAAACAATAAGACAGGTCATGCAAAGTCACATGGTGATAAAATTTGAATTGTTTGCAAATGACTAACAACTAATATTTGTTTCTCATTACAAACCAGAGACATTGAGATTCATTTATTAAACTGGTCTCAATTGTTTTTTCATTGTGTTCTCTCTACAAACCCAGTATTAGTGTTAATTTGTAGTTTTTTTAACATTTATTTTAGGCTTCCCCATTGTGCGGCAGAATCTAACTTGGTGACACCATAACTGTTAGTGGTCACTCACATCAGCTTACTGATATAGCACAGGTGCTTGTAAAGGGCGGGGTTTACTCTGAACCACAGAAGAAAAAGGTATTACCTCCAGCACACTGCAACAATATCAGCAAAAAATACTTGAACCCTACATGACAATAGAAATTCAGAGGTATTAGTGGCATGAAGGGAGCCAGCATTGGGAGGATGTGCTGGTCGGTATAGTGCCATTTGGAGGTTTCTGGGGTACCTCCTAGGTGAGTCAGCTCTCGTCTTATATATTTATACATGTGCTGTTATTATGCAGTATATTAATATGTCATTATTTGACCAAGAGTGGGTGCTACTATTAGGTAGCATTAATTATTTTGGGGTGAGCATTTGGGCGTGGGGCCCCCGGAGTTGCTCTGGCTGGACCTTTTTCAGGGCATCACCACTTAATTCACATAGATACTTTTTCATCACCTTTTTATTTGTTTGTTTATTATTTGTAATTGTAATTCTTTCTTATTATACACATCTATACTTTACACTTCACTATCACCTTTTTTCCCTTTTTCGTGTGATGCCCTGGGGATGGTTCTTGGCTGGATTCTTTTGGGGTGCCCTGCGCCTCGGACGTGAACCCCTTAATGTTAGGGACACCGGTATAGAGGAGCCTTGATGCTGGCCCGGAGCTTAATCATATATTTGCAAATGTATGCAACTAATACCTCTGAATTTCTATTATCATGTAGGGATCAAGTAGTTTTTGCTGATATTGTTGCAGTGTGCTGGAGGGAATACCTTTTTCTTCTGTGACACCATAACTGTGCAGAACAATTTGACATATAACATTTACATTAACTATAGCAAATGTCCTACTGTTATAGTTTTCAGAGAGTAACTATTGAGGTGTATGATGCAGAGTGTAAAGCAAATCCTCCATAATTGCTCCTGCATTGCAGATTATGTATCACTGCGGTCAGACAGTGTTTTCACAGCCATCGTCACCTTGCCTACTTGATAACGCCCCGTTGATGCCCATTAACAACCCTGCAGCCACAAGTGAGGATGACTGAGTTACATATGACACTGCAGCTCACATATATATATATAGAGAGAGAGAGAGAGAGGCATAGCGGCGTTGCGTGGGACCATGGCGCCTGGAGAAAATGCATGCTATGGCGCCATCCCGGTAATGAGTGCATATGGGGATGGGACGTGGCCAGAATATGGCAGTAGGTTCAGGTGACAGGTAAAACCATCAGTGCAGTGTCGGATTGGGGAATGAAGGATCCACTGGGGTAATGCAATGGTCAGGGCTGGCTCGAGGCATGTTTGACCAGTGCGATCGAACAGGGGCACCACCCCATAGAGGGCGCACCCCTCCCAACCATCCCGATTTCAGCGGGACAGTCCTGTTATTCGGGCACTTGCACCACTGTTCCACACATGGGCCGCAGTGTCCCGCCAGTGGTCGGGAGGTTGGATACCTCCACCGCTGCTGGGGTGCTGGCCCCGGAAAAGAGGAATGGATGCACGCGGCATCCATTCAGTGCAGGGAGAGGGCTGGGGGCAGCCCAGCTACTGACGGAGTGCTGGGCTCGCCCCCAGCCTGACGTTAAATAAAAGGCATGCCATATGGCCATGTCCCCAAACAGCGTAGTTTAGGGTCGTGGTGTAAGGCAATTAGGCCATACCCCTTTTCGACTGCGTGCAGGGTTATGGGGCGTCGAAGTCCATGTCTGCACAGAGCGCGGCCCCTGCTGGAACTGGCCCTGGCAATGGTGAAACTGTGCCAAAGGGAATGGAGAAGAGATGCCCACAAATTACATATAAGTGGGCAAACCAGGTATGCCAAATCGCGTGGTGGTAAGAAATGCTGGTACTGTAGGGCCAAAATGATTAAAATCATATTTTGTAAATGTCACTTCTGATCGGCAGCAGGTAGGAAGTCAATGACCTCAACAGAAGACTAGGGGGGTAAATTTACTAAAGTGACTGTCCGACTGTCAGGATTTTGACTGTATCCCATTATATATACATTATCTATTGGGTCATTCCATGGTAACTCACGTTACGTTACAAAGTGACATAGCATGTACAGTCAGGTGCATAAATATTGGGACATTGACAGAATTTTCATATTTTGGCCTCTATTCACCACTACAATGGCTTTGAAATGAAACAAACAAGATGTGCTTTAACTGCAGACTTTCAGATTTAATTTGAGGGTAATTACATCCAAATCAGGTGAACGGTGTAGGAATTACAACGGTTTCTATATGTGCCTCCCACTTTTTAAGGGGCCAAAAGTAATGGGAAAAACTAAACAATCCTAATGGAGCATACACACGGTCAGATTTGTCAGATGAATGATTTTTGACTGCATTAAAATGAATGGAATCGTCCAAGTCTGACTGCAAACACATCAGATGTCAGATATCGTTATCTGACAAAAGGGAACGCGCATCGTTCATCGTCCATCGTTCAGGCATGTCAGATATGTCATATTTTCCTTCAGATATGAACGACTGAACGATTTTTAAATCGTTATCGTTCAGACCGCAGGATTTCCAAATGCTTGATCTTAGAGTGAGCATGGTCAGTCCATGAAGAGGGTATAATTAGCACTTAACTAGCTTTAATATGCATCATACAAAGGCCGGGATGTACTAAGGTTGCTGTGACGATTCCGCCAGTCACTGCAACCTTTCTAATCGCATATGTACTAACGTATGCGATTAGTATCACAAAGGACAGCTCTTGCGATAAGAGCTGCCCTTTGCGAAGCAGCCAATGCAGGGTGACGGGGTCTCCGTGGGACCGCGTCCCTTCCAAGCCCCGGGAGCTTCCTGCTGGTCACATGTGCAGGAAGCCCCGGCTCCTCCTCCTCCTCCCTGCACCCGGAAGATTAGGAGGAGGAGGAGGCGGGGGACCCAGCAGGAGCACGGGACGGCCACAA
Source organism: Taudactylus pleione (assembly GCA_031769625.1). Classification (NCBI taxonomy): domain Eukaryota; kingdom Metazoa; phylum Chordata; class Amphibia; order Anura; family Myobatrachidae; genus Taudactylus; species Taudactylus pleione. The sequence continues at coordinate 1,447,990 of JAUIMM010001084.1, forward strand.
TGGAGAGCAGGTGAGTGGGGGCCAGCACTGGGCGGCGGCGAAGCGTCGGGTGCGGTTAGAAGCCCACCGGCTTCTATAAGGTAATGCCAGGTTTTCCTGGTGTTACCCTCCACACCGAAAAAAGGACGTCCGGGGCTTAGTACATATGGAAAACTGTGTTTTTACCGCACTTTTCCTTTAGTACATCCCGGCCAAAGTGTATTGTGTGTCAAAATTCTAGCAAATACAGGGCCAGTGATCTCAGTAAGCCATTAAATACAGCAGTAGGGTCATCCTGCCTGAGCTGATTGTTTTTATGTCAGATGTGGGCTCCATTCCAGAGAACTGGAGCAAGTCCGGGAGTCTGAGGGAGCAGCAGAAGAACCTAGCACTGCCCTGGACATATACAGATGTGTCCACATAATTTTACCTCCATGCGCAGCAAGTCGCATTAAACATAATACGTGAGAGCCGTGCAACTGAGTAGTGCTGAGCGTCTTTTCTTGTGACTTTTTACCTTCAGATGCATCCGTTTTGCAAAGCAAAGCAAATAGGATACACAGGCAGGTAATCGGTATGAAATACCGCCGGCCAAATGGTTCGATTTCCGGCAGTGCCTGGCCAACAGATGAGCAGAGCCCGGCAGCGGAAGCTCGACAGCGCTGGAAATCCCGATCGTCGCTAAGGTAAGTATAAACTAACCTAACCTAACCCCCTAACCCTCCTTAGGGGTGCCTAACCCTAACCTCCCCCCGAAGTGCCTAACTCTAATCCCCCCTCTAAGTGCCTAACCCTAACCCCCCCCCTTCCCTGCTGCCTAAACCTAAGTCCCCCGGGGGGGTGCCTAACCCTAAGTCCCCCTTGGGGGTGCCTAACCCTAACCCTCCCTCCCTCTAGCCTAACCCTTCCGGGGGGTGCCTAACCCTAAGTCCCCCCCGGGTACCCTAAACCTAAGCCTCCCCGCGGCTGTCCGCTCGTGGCCCCCGGCATCCCTTCGATCGGGATGCCGGGCGCCGGGGAAATGTCAGGCATCTACATCTAGACGCCGGGCATTTCAACCTCGCCAGGAGATGACAGTCGGGAAGCCGGCTGTCGGTATTAAGGCAGCCGGTTTCCCGATTGCATACCACAGGCAGCTTCTGCTGATTCAAATAACATGCCTATATTTTTGTGTGCGATTGTGGGTGTATCTGCATGCCACATTACAGTTTCAGTGGCTGTGACACTGTAATGTAGCATTTTGCATGCAGATACACCCGCTTTCGCACACAGAATACAGGCAAGCCACATATAATTTTAATCAGCAGAAGCTGCTTGTTCGTCCCATTCCCTTCACTGGGCGAATACGATGCATTTAAAGGTACAGAGTTGAACTAAAAGACACTTGGCACTGTCGAGTCATGCCATGGCATGGCGCGACTATAAGATGTTTGTGGACACATCAGTATGTACATATTGGTCCCTAGCAGTGCACCCTTAGCAGTGCATGTTTTCCAGATCTCCTATTTGGTGTGCAGGTGTGTTTATTAATGGCTGACACATGTTAAAAGATCCATAGGTGGTGCTAATTATATCATTTGCGATACTGAGAAGAATATACAGTGCTAGTAACATTCTAATATATTACTATTTCTATTGTGGTTATGGTGTGGGCTGGGGAGTGGGGTTTCCAGGCAACCGGAACCCCCACTGCGTTTGCCTATGCAGGGGGGATTCCGGTTGCCTATGCGTTTGCCTATGCCCTGTGTTAATAGTAGGGATGGCAACCTGTGGTATCGCCGATGGTCATCTGTTTTGTGACTGACTGGCCAGTGGAACAATCAGAACCTGGGGGCGGGTGCCGAGGCAGAGCTATGCTCCCTGTCCCGGCACCTTGTAAAAAAAACAAAAACATTCGGTTATGCTTAGACATTGATGAAGGGAAACCACCTGGTTCTCCCCTATCGATGGCAAAAGCATTCAACATCGGCCATAAACCATCAATGATTATGAATCATGAATGGTCGATGGCCATCCCTAGTTAATAGTGATGTCAGTGGGGCTGGTCCCAAACGGTAGGCGTTCCCATGGGAACGCCTCCATCTGGGCAGCCACGCCCCCGGCATGCCCACCAAAGGGGGCGTGCTGTCAATCAACATCGGGGTCTCGCGCATGCGCACGACAGAGCCGCCTCCATCGTGCGCATGCGCACTTGGGCACCATCGACCCGCTTGCGAGCACTCAGCGCTCGCGAGCGGGTCTGTATCAGGCCCCCTGATCAATTTTTATTTAGTGACTATTATCATACAAATTCTAAAGAAGCCAGCTTGTAATTGACAATAGTATACCCAACACCCAGTGCTGTGTCTCATGGGACTCAGATCACCTGCCACCTAGTTAGTATTTTCACACAATTTATGTAAAGTGCTTACATACCTACCTGCTCTCCCAGAACGGCTGGTAGGCTCCCAAAAATCGTCTGGCGCTCCCGACCGGCAGCCAACCCCTGCAAAAGCGCACATATCCCGCAGCAGGGGGAGGGTAATGCGAATCGTGTCATTGTAGCCCCACCCCCTGCTTCACAGTGCTGGTAATCACAGCATTGTGTAGCGGGGATGGGACCACGATGGTGCCACATCCCTCCCTTATGCAGCGCCTCGCCCCCCTGCCATGCTGACTTGGCTTTTTTCACACCAAGTTCTATTGTGCTTTGTATACAGACTCTGGGCCTGATTCAGACCCGCTCGCAAGCGGGTCAATGGTCCCCCACTGCGCTTGCACCGCCTCCGGCGTGTGCGAGACACGTCCAGCTACGGCAGCTCCGTCGCTATGGGTCTCGCTTCAAGACAGGGCAGCTGTCGATGGTGAGTGACAGCTTGCCCCGTTTTGTAGGCGGGGAGGGGGGGTGGCTGCACAAATGCAGGCATTCCCTTATAAACGCCTGGCGTTTGTGGGCAGCCTTACTGACATCACTAGTGATCACTAGTGATGTCAGTAGTGGACTTCCTGCTCTATTAGAGCAGGAAGTCTACTCGGGCTTGCGGGAGCCGAGACCCTACCACAGGGTCTTGTCGCAAGCCCGATGGTCGCAGTTATCGCAATGGACTCCAGGCCGCTTGCGAGTGGGCTGGAGAAAAAAACAACAAAAAAAAAGAAGCCCATCAAACCAGCAAGCGTTTCTGAATCAGGCCCTCAGTTGCACACAGGTATACAAGCGTTGCATACCAAATTAATTAGTCTCCTGGTGCATCCTAGTACATTGCATTGCGACTAAGACACATTTTCTGTAAAAAAAAAAGCAAAAAATTGGCATGGTGCTAATAGAGTAGTATGGTACCTGGCGGGTCACTTGCACAAGGCATCTTCACGTGGTATATTGAGGCTAGATTTATGAGGACACATCTGAAGCATGGATTAGCCGAATTCACATGTAAAATTGATCTGATAAGGATCACAGAGACCAATCTTATTAAATTAAGTTTAATATGAGAAAGATAAAATGCTTAAAGTATATACAAAAGAAAAATAATAAGAATGACATACAAAGATAGTCTTAGGTAAATAGGTTTCGTTTAAGCAAAAAGGAAAAAAATGAACAAAAGTATTCTATGAATCTAATTTTGGGAGATGCAAGAAGATGGAGCAATTCCCAATGTCAGATTGGCTCCCAAGAAATGTACAAAGTTTCAGTGTTCAACAGTACCAGTAAATAAGCACAATGAAACAGCCCACCTACATGGCTCAGGTCTAGTGCCCATCTAGCAGTGGGTCTGTTACAATGCTTTGTGGGGAATTCAATGTAATGTAATGCTGAATAGCGTTGGGAATGTGTTTCCCATAGTTCCCTGCACTTAAGTTGGGAGATGCAGGTTACGGGGCCTAATGCCGGGTGTTTAGTCATGCTAACTTGCATTCTCCATCTTAAGTGCCAGCCTGGATGCTGTTAGCATATGCGCTAAGCCCGAAACTAGCATTGTGGCACTAGTATAGTCCTGGGTTAACAACGCGGCCAATTGAATACCTCCTGGAACTCATTAATAAAAGCCAGCCCCAGGGAGTGGAGTTATGATGCGACAAGCCACCATTACAAAATAGGCCACTGTGATTGGCGGGACCTGCATCTTTGCAGATTCAGGCCCCCCCACCATTATGCACATGGGTCGGTGGTGGGAACCCACTGCCGCTGGACCCACGGACGCTGCTGAACTCAGCTGCGCTGGCTGGCGGGGACTGGATCCCCCATTACATACAAACTAGCAAGTCAGAATGTACATGATGTATTTTCCCCTTGACACCACACTGCACTAAGCATAGAACCTATTTGTGTTCTATCTGTATGTTGGATAAGAGGCTCATTGTCTGCTGTCTAGAATGAGAATGGCTAATAGTTGTTTAATAAAGCATAATAGAGGTGTTTACATGAACCCCTGATGGCCGTTGTCTTGATTACTGTAAGGATAATCCACTGATTGAGAGATCACTTTATTAATATTTTGGATATATACACTGCAGGCTTTGTCAACTTATTTATTAAAGTCCTTGTGTCATTTAAGGGGAAGACATCACCTGACTGGCTTGACAGCTCATTCCTCTATTTGTCCACAATTGCCGTAAGAGACACACTGTGGGGGGAATTAAATTAGCCGCGACATACCGCTCCTCAAGCTGCAAGGAAAAGTCTACATCTGGGTCTTAACATGCGGGGTAAACCTCAGGGTTAATACTCCCCTACAGTGTGACTCCTTTTGCAGCTACCAGAGCGTCTGAAAACATATCGTCACCTGAAGGTCGTCCTAATGTCCAGTCACACAACCTAAGATCAGCAGCAGGAGATGCACCTGGAACCAAGCAATTACCAGTGACAAGGGCGTAGGAACCCGGGGGCAGTTGCCCCCCCCCCCATGATTTTTGTTGGGTAGGCAACACAAAAGTGAATGGGGATGAATGAAAATGGGGATGAAGCGATAATAGCTTTATTTGAACTCGCCAACTGTTGTCGTTTCTGTTTACCAAAAATGAAGTTATCTTCATGTTTCTTCTGCGTACATTTTCTTCTTGCAAACGCTTTTTATTCTTTCTTAGAAGCCCCGCCCATTTTGCTATCACAATTTGCAGTAGGCATAAGCAGGCACACGAGGCCGGAAGCTGCACTTCCTGTTGACTGTTCTTATAATGGACAATGGAACAGAGAGAGTGAATGATTGCGGCCTGCGGATGGTTTAAAACGTTAGCAGCAGTCTCATTGTCGCCAGATAGTAGCACATTCCATATATTATAGCACATACCATAACCAGTGACGTAGTGACTATAAATTTAAAAATACTCCCAATCAAATGAGATTAGTCTGTCAACGAAATCTGAATAAAAACTATTTTAATGATGATGAAAAATTTAAAAATGTTTAAATTAACAATTTAATTTATCTTTATATATTTATTGTACTAATTGGTAGTTAATATTAATAATAATAATAATATTTATTTAATAATGTACACTACCGTTCAAAAGTTTGGGGTCACCCAGACAATTTTGTGTTTTACATGAAAACTGACTTTTATTTATCAAATGTGTTGCAACATGAATAGAACATATAGTCAAGACAGTGGCAAGGTTAGAAATAAAGATTTTTTTATTTGAAATTATAATTTTGTCCTTCAAACTTTGCTTTTGTCAAAGAATGCTCCTTTTACAGCAATTACAGCATTGCAGACCTTTGGCATTCTAGCTGTTAATTTGTTGAGGTAATCTGAAGAAATATCACCCCACGCTTCCTGAAGCACCTCCCACAAGTTGAATTGGCTTAATGGGCACTTCTTGCGTACCATACGGTCAAGCTGCTCCCACAACAGCTCAATGGGGTTGAGATCTGGTGACTGCGCTGGCCACTCCATTACAGACAGAATACCAGCCGCCTGCTTCTTCCCTAAATAGTTTTTGCATAATTTGGAGGTGTGCTTTGGGTCATGGGCCCTCATTCAGAGCCACTCGCTAGCGGCAGTACGCTCGTTCCGAGCGATGTTCGCACATCTGCGCATGCGTACGGTTTTTAGTATGCATGCGCGAACCAGTCAGTGCGGCTGAAAATCGTTTGTACGCAATATAGCGAGTGCCTGCTATTTTGAGTGACAGAATGAGGCGTATGTGGGTGGTAACAGGGGAAGGTGCTTGAAAACGGGGAGTGGAGATCAGAACGCAGGCGTGCTTAAAGGTCAAAACGGGCGTTTTATGGGTGTGCATAATTAATATAGCAGCGTCATTGACCACGTCACTTGGTTTTTTTTAACTCAGAACTGCTCGCAAAATAGCGGTTGAAAAAACCAACCACAAGAATAGCGAGCAGTTCATATCCTGTTCGATGTACTCGATTAATCTAATAAATAGCGGACATGACGTATGGTGCGAGCGGCCAGGGGGCGTTTTTTACAAATAAACGAGCGTATGTTTTGCTCGCTCGTTCAGACTTAGAGGTGTGAACAGACTGCAATGTGCGAACGGATCATTTGAATAGCCACCCCTTGTTTTTGAACGAACGCAAATAGCGACCGGCTCTGAATGAGGGCCATTGTCCTGTTGGAGGAGGAAATTGGCTCCAATCAAGCGCTGTCCACAGGGTATGGCATGGTGTTGCAAAATGGAGTGATAGCCTTATTCAAAATCCCTTTTACCTTGTACAAATCTCCCACTTTACCAGCACCAAAGCAGCCCCAGACCATCACATTACCTCCACCATGCTTGACAGAAGATGTCAGGCACTCTTCCAGCATCTTTTCACTTGTTCTGCGTCTCACAAATGTTCTTCTGTGTGATCCAAACACCTCCCACTTCGATTCGTCTGTCCATAACACTTTTTTCCAATCTTCCTCTGTCCAATGTCTGACTTTTTTCAGTTTCAGATATGGCTTTTTCTTTGCCACTCTGCCTAGAAGGCCAGCATCCCAGGAGTTGCCTCTTCACTGTAGACGCTGACACTGGCATTTTGCGGGTACCATTTAATGAAGCTGCCAGTTGAGGACTTGTGAGGCGTCTATTTCTCAAAGTAGAGACTCTAATGTACTTGCCTTCTTGCACAGTTGTGCACTGAGGCCTTCCACTTCTCTTTCTACTCTGGTTAGAGCCTGCTGTTCTCTGAAGGCAGTAGTACACACCGTTGTAGGAAATGTTCAGTTTCTTGGCAATCTCTCGCATGGAATAGCCTTCATTTCTAAGAACAAGAATAGACTGTCGAGTTTTACATGAAAGTTCTCTTTTTCTGGCCATTTGGAAAGTATACTCGAACCCACAAATGTGATGCTCCAGATACTCAACTAAATAAAGGAAGGCCAGTTTTATAGCTTCTCTAACTAGCAAACCAGTTTTCAGCTGTGCTAACATAATTTCACAAGGGTTTTCAAGGGTTTTCTAATAATCCATTAGTCTTCTAACGTGCTTAGCAAACCCACTGTACCATTAGAACACTGGAATGATTGTTGCTGGAAATGGGCGTCTATACACCTATGTAGATATTCCTTTAAAAAACAGACGTTTGCCGTTAGTATAGTCATTTACCACATCAGGGCCGTAACTAGGGGGGGGCTAGAGGTGCACGTGCACCGGATGCCAGATTGCAGAGGGTGAAAAAAGCTGACTCAAGGTGGCTTGGGGGCTGCAGACAGAAAATGGCCATCCAAAAATGGCCACCGCCAAAGTGGAGACAAATGCTAGAGGTCCTTAATGGCCAGGGGGGTTTATTCTCATTGCCAGGGGGTTTATGCCAGCCATCCGCATGGACGAGCAAGGACAAACTTCAGGTACAGGAAGGGAGGGGGCACAAAATTGCTGCCTTGCACCGGGTGACAGATATCCTAGTTTTGGCCCTGACCACATTAACAATGTATAGAGTGTATTTCTGATTAATTTAATGTTATCTTCATTGAAAAAAACTGTGCTTTTCTTTCAAAAATAAGGACATTTCTAAGTGACCCCAAACTTTTGAACGGTAGTATATAAAATAAATTTTTATAGTAAAATAAACAATGAAACTGGGGTTGGCCAATTCCAGAAACACTGAGGAAATTACCATAGGATTAGGAGTCTTTGAATATTTATAGTCACTGTGACAACTGTCGTAAAACGAGATACCAAACATGAGAAAAATGGTCTCCAGGCTCTATAGTAGTCCTGGGCCTCTTGCCCCCCCCCATGCAAATTTTCGTTCCAACGCCCTTGCCAGGGACAAATACGTACACTCCAGACATGGTCACAGGTCATTAAAGACACACAATGAACCAGTAACCTGCCAGTCATTGTAAGCAGGGCTGCCATTAGAAATTGTCATCCCACCCAGGGGTATGGGGCAGAGGGGGGCGGAGCTGTGGATAATGTGGCTGGAGCTACTTTGAGGTTGCGGCATCAATTGGTGCGTAAACCAATTTAAAAATTCTCAAAGTTTGGGCTGTGGGCTTCCTCTTGACAGCAGCACCCCACTTTCCCCCCTAGTACACAGTGCAGCAGCAGTCCCCATCCCCCCTCCACCAGTACACAGTGGCGGGCGGTGGATGGGATGGCCCCCCCCCCCCTTTCAGCCAACCAGAGTGTTACTTCCCCGCAGTGCAAAATGTGACACTGACTATTTAGCATACCTCCCAACATTTGTCCCAGATGATTCGGGACTTCCACGCGCTGGAGGTGCGTGTCCCGAAAAGGGGGCATGGTGTGATAGCACCGTGGGCGTGACCTGTTGACATCCCCCCGTTTACATCACTAAGGGGCGTGCCCAGTATCTCCGAGATGCTGGGCTGCCCCTGGGCTTCTCCCCATACTGCTATATATATACTGTATGTATATATATAGCATATATTCTTGCTCTGCATGGTGTATACTTCTCCCAACTTCCCCCCCACCACGGGACACTGCGGTGTGACAGCGGGACAGTCCTACAAAAATGGGACTGTCCCACTGAATGCGGGACAGTTGGGAGGTATGAGGGAGGTCCCAGATGCAGCCCCTGGTGACCTTTGCTGCCCTTGTGGCTTTTGATGACTGTTATTAATTATATTATTTTTATATTTTATTTTTAGAAAGTTCTACTTGATAACTGGTCAACACTTTCCATATTTGCTCTGCAGATCCTAACGGGGAAGGGAGAGACTATGGTGCAGAGTTTTACGGCTAATATGATGTTTAATTAAAAGTATCGTAATTCTTCTAAGAGCGGTCATTGCCATAAACAGTGTTTTATCCTTAACTGAGTTGATCACTTATATACTACAACATTAAAAAACAACATAACCACAGTGTAAAAATGGGTACAAACAAAGGCCCTCATTCAGAGCCACTCGCTAGCGGCAGTACGCTCGTTCCGAGCGATGTTCGCACATCTGCGCATGCGTACGGTTTTTAGTACGCATGCGCGAACCAGTCAGTGCGGCCGAAAATCGTTGGTACGCAATATAGCGAGGGCCTGCTATTTTGAGTGACAGAATGAGGCGTATGTGGGTGGTAACAGGGGAAGGTGCTTGAAAACGGGGAGTGGAGATCCGAACGCAGGCGTGCTTAAAGGTCAAAACGGGCGTTTTATGGGTGTGCATAATTAATACAGCAGCGTCATTGACCACGTCACTTGGTTTTTTTTAACTCAGAACTGCTTGCAAAATAGCGGTTGAAAACACCAACCACAGAATAGCGAGCAGTTCATACACTGTACGATGTACTCGATTAATCTAATAAATAGCGGACATGACGTATGGTGCGTGCGGCCAGGGGGCGTTTTTATCAAATAAACGAGCGTATGTTTTGCTCGCTTGTTCAGACTTAGAGGTGGGAACAGACTGCAATTTGCGAACGGATCATTTGAATAGCCACCCCTTGTTTTTGAACGAACGACCACAAATAGCGAACGGCTCTGAATCAGGCCCTAAGTCTCACATAGCCAAAGATTAATAGGGAAACCCTGCCATAAAAATAATACATTTTATTCTGATGTGAATGTAGTTTTAAATAGGAATTGAAATCACACTTTCCTTAGGTCAGTCATGCAAAACAGAACAGGGGCCTCATAACAGAATTAGCCAGTCTTGGCCTGTCTGGTAGGGTCTGTGAGGTCATGCCGTGATGTCATAATGGTAACTGCCTATATCAGGGCTTTGCTGTTTCTGCCTCTCTCATACACCTCCAGGCCCTGGCACAGCTCAACGGCAGAAGGACCTACTCACATAAGGTTAGTGGGCAGGATGTACTAAGCATTGCATCAGCAATGTGGTACATCCTGCCTCTCTTCGGTTACATACCATGGTTGATTACCGCAGTATGCACCTAGAATATCGCAAAGGACAGCTCTCCCGATAAGAGCTGTCCTTTGCGATTCCCCAGCTAGAGGGACTTCTGCGTTTAACACCCAGAAGTCCCTCTGGCGTCCTTCTGCATATGTACAGATGGCCGCCGGTCGCGCGCGCGCGCGCGGGGGGGGGGGTGATGGAAGGTATCTTCAATTGGGTAATGTCATCTGAAGGTGGCGTTACCCACCAGGATGATGCACCAGAATGCATAGCATTCCGGTGCTTTGTACATATGGGGTGTGTTTTAAAAGTCCTGAAAAACGCATTTTTGGAGGTTTACTGCATTTCTCCTTTTAGTACATCCCACTCCGTGACTGGACAACGGCAGCTTAGTTCCATGCGTCGACAGACTTAGAGCGTGACTACTCAGTGGCGTAACTTCATCCCAGGTGCCCGGAGGCAAGATAAATGTTGGTGCCCCCCCCCAAATTAAAATTTCCCATCCCCCCAGCATCTGTGCCAGCCCCAGCTGCCGCCACCCCCCTATGCAGTTCCTTTTATACAGTGCCCCCAGTAGTGGTCCCCCTATGCAGTGCCCTCAGTAGAGGTCCTCCTATGCAGTGCCCACCAGTAATGGTCCCCCTATGCAGTACCTCTAGTAGTAGTCCCCAGATGCAGTGCCCCCAGTAGTGGTCCCCCTATACAGTGCACCATATACAGTGCCCTCAGTAGTGGTCCCCCTATGCAGTGCCCCCAGTAGTAATAATGCCCCCTGTAATAATGCCCCTAAAAGTAATGCCCCTTGTAGTGCCCCCAGTAGTAATGCCCCCTGTAGTGCCCCCAGTTGTAATGCCCTTGTAGTGCCCCAGTAGTAATACCCCTTGAAGTGCCCCCAGTAGTAAGGGCCCCTGTAGTTCCCCCAGTTGTAGTGCTCCCAATAGTGCCCCCAGTAGTAAGGCCCCTGTAGTGCCCCCATATGATGCCACCAGTAGTAAGGCCACTGTAGTGCCCCCATAGGATGCCCCCAGTAGTAAGGCCCCTGTAATGCCCCCTATTGTAAGTCCCCCGCCCGTGCACACACACACAACACAACACTTACCTTAAACCCCTCTCCAGTGCCTGCTTTCGTCCGTCCCTGGCGCCCACTCCTCGGAACTATGGGAGTGACATCATGACGTCACTCCCATAGTGCACTGCGGGACCTGAAAGCCGGGGAGGAGGGGGGGGGAGAGTGGGGAGAAGGAGTGCCGATCAGCGGTGCTTCTTGTCCATGCAGCTCCTCCTCATCAGTGCCCGGAACGGCCGGGTGAGAATGGAGCTAGGTGCCCCCTTCAGGGCTGGCGCCCGGCGGCATATGACTCCATTGTCTCCGGGAGTTCCGCCACTGTGACTACTATAATATGTGACTTATGACCGTGAGGACAGGACAGTATTGGATAAACACAAAATCTCAGGAGATGTTTGGTGAGCACAGGATGGGTCTATAATGTCTAATTAAATCCTTTATGCTTTGTATGCCAGTATTGCCGACTGCTCCATGTTTATTAATGTGCAGAGGTGTGAGAGAATTATATAGTGCTAAAGGGGCCTATTCATCAAACGATAAATGGCCCGGTAACCATGCGGAATCTAGTTTCCGCATATTTAGGTTACTGGGCCATTCATCATCAGGGGTCACAAAATGGACCCCCTGATATTCAGCAAACTCTTTTTGGAGTTTGCTTGCGAGAACAAGCCTCATCTTCAGATGGCGCTTGTTCTCGGATCCCTGCTCCTTCCTATGGAAAGGAGTTCCGGGAATGCCAAGAGGGATCCGAACAGATCCGCCTTCTCACTACCACCCATCGGCTTTGCGCATGACGGGGAGGAGGTAAGTAGCTGCGCTACTAACCGCGGGGACAGCTACTTTTCGGAGCAGCTGTCTCCGCACCGGAGCAATGAGGAATTGCTCCGGTGTAAAGTTTCTCCTGCTGCAAGTTGGATACTTAAGTATCCCTGGTAGCGAGATGATGCGGCCCCCCGATGATGAATAAGCCCCTTAGTCATTTATTTTCATCCAACACTGGGCCTGATTCAGATGTGTGTGCTAATGCGATCGCATATGCGATTCCGTACACAGCTACTGTGTGATAATATGGTAATGCTGCAGCCATCTGGAAATGTGTTGAGACGCCCACCAGCAGCTTTGCGGATTCAACCAAGTGCGTACAAATATGCAGCGGCCATCGCAGATCCTTCGATAATTGACTATGAGTAACCTTATGGTTGTTCAGAATGGGCGAGGGAACTGACACTGGCACCATATTTTCAACATGGGGCTTTGCAGATGTAGGCAGACACACGTCCTGAAAAATGGTCACCACACGCCTGCATTTTTGACGCCACTCCCTGTAACCGCCACTACATGGTCCCTGAATGTCAAGTACTTTGCAAAAAAAATAACCTACCTGTGAGCGGCATCGCTAAGGTATCTTGGCGCATGTGTGGTGCCACTGTGACGCATGCGCAGTCGGCTAATAATCTGCTCAACTGCGTAAATATCGACATTGCGCCCATATCTGAATGAGGCTCATTGTCATTAATGAATGTTACAACTGCATCATAGTTTGGGCTCCATTTAAGTGTGACACTATTTGCCATCAGCATATTGTGTTTAGTGTCAGTGTTATACATGGGAATATGCCATCACTTACCCGTCCAGCGTGGTCTGGCGGTGTCCCCCTCCTCTGCGCCATCTACTGCTCTGTTTCTGGCAGCTTGACGCTGCCGGCGATGGTTTATTGGATAATGCACATACATGATGACCGTCTGCGTATACACATAGAGCTCAGAGCCAGTGGGGACTTCAGATATAGTGGAAGTTATTGCTCTTTCTTACATGGAACCCTAAATACTAAGGGGGTGCTATGGTTTTCTCTTCTTTTCCTCCCTCTTCCCCTCTCTCTCTCCCTATCTTGTCTCTCTCTCTCTCTCTCTTCTATCTGTTTGTCTCTCTTACTCTGGACATGCGTGCCATCGATGTGCAGATACGTTCTTCACTGGCTGGATAAAAGGTTAAAATAGCAGATTTGGGGAGTGACAGAAGGGATGACGGGTTATGCAAGGTAAGTGGGTGAGTGGATGGTTTATATAGTCTCTTAATGCCTAGAGGGACTGGCAGTCCTTTAGCCATGGGTCCCCAGAGATTTCCTCCACAGGATAATTCTTCATGAGTCATGAGGCTTCCGCCATCTTGTTCCTCTTTTAGGACAAGTTTGCAAGAATTCTGGACCAATCTTTATCCAAAATCCCCTCTTTTATCATGCAGAGTAATTAAGATAGTTACATTTTTCTTGAAATAAATGCTTCTATTTTTTTAACTATATTTTGCTTGAAGTTGTCTTTATTTTTATTAATAAATGATCTCAAAAGGTGAAGAGGCTGAAGTGAGGCCTAGTGAGGTGAATAAGAGCAAAGTTGGTAATGGTAAGTAATACAGTGGTGGGGAGGCTAAGAGGGTGGATGGAGAGTAATACGGGGGTGGGGAGGTTGAGAGGGTGGAGGGAGAGTAATACGGGGGTGGGGAGGCTGAGAGGGTGTAGGGAGAGTAATACGGGGGTGGGGAGGCTGAGAGGGTGGAGGGAGAGTAATACGGGGGTGGGGAGGCAGAGAGGGTGGAGGGAGAGTAATACGGGGGTGGGGAGGCTGAGAGGGTGGAGGGAGAGTAATACGGGGGTGGGGAGGGTGGAGGGAGAGTAATACGGGGGTGGGGAGGCTGAGAGGGTGGAGGGAGAGTAATACGGGGGTGGGGAGGCTGAGAGGGTGGAGGGAGAGTAATAGGGGGGTGGGGAGGCTGAGAGGGTGGAGGGAGAGTAATACGGGGGTGGGGAGGCTGAGAGGGTGGAGGGAGAGTAATACGGGGGTGGGGAGGCTGAGAGGGTGGAGGGAGAGTAATACGGGGGTGGGGAGGCTGAGAGGGTGGATGGAAAGTAATACGGGGGTGGGGAGGCTGAGAGGGTGGATGGAGAGTAATACTAGTATCCGAGTGGGAGCAGGCCAGTGTGAAAGCTCCAGCTACTGATGGTCCTGTGGCGTAGTCCACACTAGTATCCAGATGGGAACAGGCCAGTGTGAGAGTTCCAGCTACTGATGGTCCGGTGGCATAGTCCACACTAGTATACGGGTGAGAAAAGCAAGTGTGAAGGCTACAGTTACTGATGGTCTGGTGGCATAGTCCTCATTAGTATCCGGGTGTGAGCAGGCCAATGTGAAAGTTTCTGCTACTGATGGTCCGGTGGCATAGTCCACACTATTATCCAGGTGGGAGCAGGCCAGTGTGAGAGTTCCAGCTACTGATGGTCCATTGGTAGTCCAGACTAGTATCTGGGTGGGAACAGGCCACGTGTGAGAATTCCAGCTACTGATGTTCTGGTGACGTAGTCCACACTAGTATCCGGGTGGGAGCAGGCAAGTGTTAAAGTTCCAGCTACTGATGGTCTGGTGGCGTAGACCTCATTAGTATCTGGGTGTGAGCAGGCAACTGTGAGAGTTCCAGCTACTGATGGTCCAGTGGCGTAGTTCGCACTAGTATCCGGGTGGTAGCAGGCTAGTGTAAGTGTTCCAGCTACTGATGGTCCGGTGGTGTAGTTCACATTAGTATTCGGGTGGGAGGAGGCCAGTGTGAGAGTTCCAGCTACTGATGGTACGGTGGGGTAGTTCACACTAGTACTCAGGTGGGAGCAGGTGTCACGGCCAGCATGGCGCTAGGTGGGTGTTACCTGTGAGGTCATTGTGGTGCGGGCTGTCTGGTGGCAGAGCTGGTGTCTGGTGGGGGGCTTTGTCTGCGCGCGTTGTGCAGGCCTGTTGTCACTCTGCACTGGTAAGGCCTGGCGGCGTCTCCGTTCCATTTGGCATGGGCGCCGCCATTTTGCCTTCTGGCCATGTGATGCGGCTGGCCAATCCTGGTGAGTCACATGTTCCCTCCGGCCAGTAACAGCATGACATGGGGTATTTAGGAAGGTTCAGTGCCTTCCTTCTTTGCCAGTGCAACGTGTATCTCAACCTAGCTGAGAGGGAGTTATCTGTGCTTATCCTGTTCCTGTGAAATTCGCTGTCTGCCAGTCTGCCTGTCAGTTCCTAGCTTCCGCTGGACTACCCCGCTTCCTCCACCACCCTTGCCCATACCTGAGTGCCTGAGCCTGCTGACATCCTGCTCATTTGCCTTAGTTCACTACCTGCATACCTGGCTTATTATTTTCCTGCATCACTACCTGCATACCTGGTTGATTATTCCAGTCTCACTACCTGGACAGTTCTAATTGTTCCTACTTGGACATTAACCTATTACTCCCACCACAGAACTCTAGCACACGTTTATATATACCTGGACTTTTACTTACTGCCGTATTTTATGTCTACTCAAGCACGTATTAAAAAACCAAATTTTATATTCAAACCCGCTTCTGTGATCGCTCCTGCTACCACCCCGGGTCCACAAACAACCCAGAACATAACAGTTTGCACTGGCCACATGGAGCCGGCCACGGATCAGGAGTCAAGAGTGGATTTGTTCCGGTGCTTTTCTGGTCGTTTAGAAAATCTGGAAAACATGCAGCATCAGATGGCTCAATTCCTGCAAGAGATGTCTAAGCGACAGGATAGTTTGCAAACTTCCTGTACCAGCAACTACATCCGCATCAGCATCTGGGAATACAGGAGGCAGATCATCTCCCCGCTTACATCTTCCTTTACCAAATAAATTTGACGGCAACCCTAAACTCTGCCGAGGATTCCTAAATCAGTGTGACATACATTTTACCCTGCAGCCTGACAACTTTCTAACTGCAAGAACTAAAGTGGCTTATATAGTCTCTCTGTTATCCGGCCAGGCCTTGGAATGTGCTTCCCCACTCTGGAAGCGCTCAGATCCGCTGCTGGATAATTACACAGGCTTTGTGTCATCCTTCAGGAGGATTTTCGATGAACCTGCGTGTACTGTATCAGCATCATCAAACATCATGACACTGAGACAAGGGGTCCGTCCTGTCAGTCAATATGCCGTGCAATTTAACATTTTAGCATCAGAGCTCAAATGGAATGAGGAAGCCCTCACCTTGGCCTTCTGGCATGGGTTGTCAGACCAACTAAAGGATGATCTAGTCACTCGAGAGCTTCCTACTAATCTGAACGACATGATTTCGTTGTGTATCAAAGTTGACCTACGCTTCAGGGAACGTCAGGCTGAAAAACACAGAACTGACCGGCAAAGGTCATTTGCCACCTCCATTTCTACACATCCCATTCCTTCTCCTACTGAAGAGGAGCCTATGCAGGTGAATCATACACACTTCTCCAAAGAAGAACGTCGGAGAAGAATGCAAAAGAACCTCTGTCTGTACTGCGGAGAGTCCGGTCACCTGCTGATCTCCTGCCCTCGTAAACTGGGAAATGCCAAATCCTAACTGACCCTGGAGACATCAAGTTAGGAGTTATGAGCCCGTCTCCAAAAATTAAAGATTTCACGATTACCCTAGCTTTGGATTTTAAACCCAAACCTGTATTTGCTACTGCTCTACTTGACTCGGGAGCAGCCGGAAATTTCATAGCGTCTAGTTTCATAGATGAATTTCAGATTCCTTGTTTGTCTCTCATCCATGCCATCTCTCTGACCTCTATAGACGGATGCCCTCTAACTAACGGGATAGTCACCAAGGAGACTCAACCAGTATTGGTCCGAATTGGGGCACTTCATTCTGAGTCCTTAAAATTCCTGGTGATATCAGAGGCCTCTCAAGAAATTGTTCTTGGTCTACCCTGGTTGCGTCAACATAATCCCAGGATAGATTGGAGTTCTATGCAGATTCTGTCATGGGGGATGGACTGTCAGAAATCCTGTCTTCCAAAAATTCGACCTGTAAGAAAGACAGTTCCATTAGTTTCTTCTGCCATTCCCAAGGAATATCAGATGTTCGCTGACATGTTCTCTGAGCAGCAAGCAAATATCTTACCTCCTCATAGGGAATGGGACTGTCCAATTGTCTTGATACCTGATAAGATACCACCTCGTGGTCGTACCTATCCGCTGTCCTTACCTGAGACTCAAGCCATGACCGAGTACATCCGGGACAACCTGGCAAAGGGGTTCATTCGCCCCTCTACTTCACCTGCCGGAGCTGGGTTTTTCTTCGTTGGCAAGAAGGACGGTGGTTTAAGACCATTTATCGATTATCGAGGCCTTAATGACATTACTGTAAAGAATCGATACCCTCTTCCCCTGATTACTGAATTGTGTGATAGGGTCAAGGGCTATGTAATTTTTTCTAAATTAGATCTGATAGGGGCTTACAATCTCATTCATATTTGAGCTGGCGATGAAAGGAAGACCGCTTTTAATACCAGAGATGGACATTCCGAATACTTAGTAATGCCTTTTGGATTGTGCAATGCCCCTGCTGTCTTTCAGAGTTTCGTTAATGAGATTTTCTGGGACCTGTTATATGTTTCAGTTGTTGTCTATCTGGACGATATACTGATTTTTTCATCTTCTGTTGCTAAACATCATGAACATGTTAAAGAAGTTTTGACACATTTGAGAGAGAACCACCTTTACTGCAAACTGGAGAAGTGTGTCTTTGGAGTGCCCAGTGTACCTTTTCTCAGCTATGTAATTTCTGGCTCCAGTTTGGAAATGGACCCCAAGAAGGTACAAGCAATTCTGGATTGGACCCGAACTCAGACACTGAAAGCCATCCAGAGATTGTTGGGCTTCGCCAATTATTATAGACGCTTCATTAAGGGATTTTCTACATTGCTGGCTCCCATTACAGCCTTGACCCGCAAAGGTGCTAATCCTGCCCAATGGTCACCTGAGGCAGAGTCTGCTATTCATCTTCTAAAACAAGCCTTTATCTCAGCACCTGTTGTTCGACAACCAGATCTGGACAGGCCTTTTTTGTTGGAAGTAGACGCATCATCTGAAGCTGTGGGAGCAGTCCTGTCTCAACGTTATGAGGACAATCGAGTTCATTCCTGTGGGTTCTTTTCTAAAAAATTCTCACCTTCCGAAAGGAACTACGCCATAGGTGAACAAGAACTATTACCTGTAAAGTTAGCGTTGAAGGAATGGAGATATTTGCTAGAAGGCACTAACTTTCCATTTACTGTATTTACAGACCATAGAAATCTCCTATTTCTCAAAAACCTTCAATGTGTGAGTCCTCGTTTGGCCCGCTGGGCAATATTCTTTGCCAGGTTTCAGTTCACCCTGACCTTCCGGTCTGGGGCACTTAATCAGAAGACTGATGCCCTATCGAGATCTCTCCTCTGCGATGATCAATCTGAAAATCAAAGCAATACCCCTGTCTTGGAATCAAGAGTTTTCGCCGCGTTACAGGTTCAGCCTCCTACAGGAAAATCGTTTGTGGCCCCGGAATTAAGGAAGCGGCTTCTCACTTGGGCACATTCCTCTCGCTTCGCAGGGCACTCAGGCACTCGGAAGACCTTGGAGTTCCTGAAAAGACACTATTGATGGCCTTCTATGTAGGCAGATATAATGGAGTTCATCTCTTCCTGCTCCTACTGTGCCCAGCATAAATCATCACGACAAGCTCCAGCTGGGGAATTGCTTCCACTTCCTACTCCAGCACGACCATGGACGCATCTCTCCATGGATTTCGTCACAGACCTGCCAGTCTCTCAAGACTTCAATATTATCTGAGTTGTAATAGATCAATTCTCTAAGATGGTCCACTATATACAGTGACCCATCAGGCTTGAAATTTATGGGAATTAAAAAAGTCACCAGCCGTTTGAGAGGTGCTACACACCAGAGGACAGACGGCGACGAAGAATCGGGGAATCTGACCTCCTCTAGAAAAAGAAAAGACCAGGTAATGCCAGTCAGTGTTAAGGTCTTTCCACCTCACTCCGTATTACAGGAGACGGACCAACATCACGTTTAAATGGAATAACCAATCCTATTATTTATGGAACATACTTCAGCCATTTGGCTAATGGTTAACATTGTAGCAGGAGACAGAAGTTTTTATATATGCTATTTTCTGTTTTAAAAGGATTACAGGTCCCTGGACATTATCTAAGCTGGTTAGGCTTAATTCTTTGCATCACAAGCAAATGCACCTTGTGTGTTGTGTGAATATATACACACAGACACATTATATACTATTTTTATAACTGATTGCAATTGTTTTTTTTATTATAAATTGTTGTTTATACTTCTCCAGGTACCTGGTTTTTATTGTTATTTGTGAAACAATTTTATGAATACTTTGCTATAGAATAAATACATATATTTTTTAGCCATTTAATCAGAGCGGGAATTCTCTCATTCTTTATACTTTTCTTCCTTATACTATCTTTGTTTTAACTATCTTCCTTCCTTCTCATCTTAAAATGTTTTAGTGCCATAAGCATGGCTATAGTATAGACTTTAGCTTTTTCTAGCTTTTATCCTGTTAACTGGGAAGGGACCCAGGTTGCTTAAATGGCTGCTGAACATTTAACTGCTTACCCCAAAAGGTCTTGCGCAGATAGTCTCATTTGTATTGTCTAGGAAACCAGGTTTGGTTGTCCACCCGGAATCTTCGTCTAAGAGTTCCTTCAATGAAATTTGCACCCCGCTTCATTGGTCCCTTCACCATAACAGAAGTCATTAATCCAGTGGCCTATCGTTTACAGTTACCCCCATACCTAAAAATTCCTAATTCCTTCCATGTTTCCTTATTAAAGCCCCTGGTTCTGAATAGGTTCCATAATGCTCTACCTGCTTCTCCTCGAGTCCAGACGGAGAGAGGAGTTGAGTTTGAGGTCGCCCAGGTCTTGGACTCTTGTCTACGCAGAGGTCATTTACAGTATTTGCTGGACTGGAAAGGTTACGGTCCAGAGGAACGTTGCTGGACCGATGCTCGTGATGTCCATGCTCCCACGCTCATCAGGAGATTTCATTCTGCCCATCCGGAGGAGCCTGGTGAGTGTCCTGAGGCCACCCCAAAAGGAGGGGTACTGTCACGGCCAGGGTATTTCAGCATGGCGCTAGGCGGGTGTTACCTGCAAGGTCATTGTGGCGCGGGCTGTCTGGTGGCGGAGCTGGTGTCTGGCGGGGGGCTTTGGCTGTGCGCGTTGTTGTGCGGGCCTGTTGTTACTCTGCGCTGGTAAGGCCTGGTGGCGTCTCTGTTCTGTTCGGCATGGGCGTCGCCATTTCACCTTCTGGCCATGTGATGTGGCTGGCCAATCCTGGTGAGTAACAAGTTCCCTCCGGCCAGTAACAGTACGGCATGGGGTATTTAGGAAGGTTCAATGCCTTCCTTCTTTGCCAGTGCAACGTGTATTTCAGCCTAGCTGAGAGGGAGTTTTCTGTGCTTATCCTGTTCCTGTGAAATTCGCTGTCTGCCAGTCTGCCTGTCAGTTCCTAGCTTCCGCTGGACTACCCCGCTTCCTCCACCACCCTTGCTCATACCTGAGTGCCTGAGCCTGCTGACATCCTGCTCATTTGCCTTAGTTCACTACCTGCATACCTGGCTTATTATTTTCCTGCATCACTACCTGCATACCTGGTTGATTATTCCAGTCTCACTACCTGCACACCTGGACAGTTCTAATTGCTTCTACTTGGACATTAACCCATTACTCCCACCACAGAACTCTAGTGCACGTTTATATATACCTGGACTTTTATTTACTGCCATATTTTATGTCTACTCAAGCATGTATTAAAAAACCTTATTTTTTTATTCAAACCCGCTTCTGTGATCGCTCCTGCTACCACCCTGGGTCCACAAACAACCCAGAACATAACAGCAGGCCAGTGTGAGAGTTCCAGCTATTGATGGTCCGGTGGTGTAGTCCACACTAGTATTCATGTGGGAGCAGGCCAATGTGAGAGTTCCAGCTACTGATGGTCCGGTGGCGTAGTCCACACTAGTATTTGGGTGGGAGCAGGCCAGTGTGAGAGTCCCAACTAATGATGGACCGGTGGTGTAGCCCACACTAGTATCCGGGTGGGAGCAAGCCAGTGTGAGAGTTTCAGCTATTGATGGTCCGGTGGCATAGTCCTCACTAGTATCTGGGTGGGAGCAGGCCAGTGTGAGAGTTCCAGCTACTGATGGTCTGGTGGCGTAGTCCTCATTAGTATCCAGGTTTGAGCAGGCCAGTGTGAGAGTTCCAGCTACTGATGGTCCGGTGTCGTAGTCCACACTAGTATCTGGGTGGGAGCAGGCCAGTGTCTGAGTTCTAGCTACTCATGGTCCGTTTGTGTAGTCCACACTAGTATCCGGGAGGGAGCAGGTCAGTGTGAGAGTTCCAGCTACTGATGGTCCGGTGGCATAGTCCGCACTAGTATCCAGGTGGGAGCAGGCCAGTGTGAAAGCTGCGGCCATTGCAGGAGTAAAGGCACTGCGGGATACGGTCAATATTCCGGCAAACGTGATGCCGGAGTTTAGAATACCGGCACTGGAATCCAAACACCAGTCAGAATCCTGTAGCCGGCATCCCGACCGCCGGCATCCCGACCGCCGGCATCCCGAAGGTAAGTAGCGGGGGGTTTAGGGCAGGGTGGCGTAGTCCTCATTAGTAAAGTATCCGAGTGGGAGCAGGCAAGTGTGAAAGCTCCAGCTACTGATGGTCCGGTGGTGTAGTCCGCACTAGTATCCGGGTGGGAGCAGGCCAGTGTGAAAGCTCCAGCTACTGATGGTCCAGTGGCGTAGTCCTCACTAGTATCCGGGTGGGAACAGGCCAGTGTGAGAGTTCCAGCTTCTGATGGTCTGGTGGCGTAGTCCACACTAGTATCCGGGTGGGAGCAGGCAAGTGTGAAAGCTCCAGCTATTGATGGTTTGGTGATGTAGTCCTCATTAGTATCCAGGTTTGAGCAGGCCAGTGTGAGAGTTCCAGCTACTGATGGTCCGGTGTCGTAGTCCACACTAGTATCTGGGTGGGAGCAGGCCAGTGTCTGAGTTCTAGCTACTGATGGTCCGTTTGTGTAGTCCACACTAGTATCCGGGAGGGAGCAGGCCACGTGTGAAAGTTCCAGCTACTGATCGTCTGTTGGTGTAGTCCACACTAGTATCCGAGTGGGAGCAGGTCAGTGTGAGAGTTCCAGCTACTGATGGTCCGGTGGCATAGTCCGCACTAGTATCCGGGTGGGAGCAGGCCAGTGTGAGAGGTCCAGCTACTGATGGTCCGATGGCATAGTCCGCACTAGTATCCGGGTGGGAGCAGGCCAATGTGAAAGCTCCAGCTACTGATGGTCCAGTGGCGTAGTCCTCATTAGTATCCAGGTTTGAGCAGGCCAGTGTGAGAGTTCCAGCTACTGATGGTCCGGTGTCGTAGTCCACACTAGTATCTGGGTGGGAGCAGGCCAGTGTCTGAGTTCTAGCTACTGATGGTCCGTTTGTGTAGTCCACACTAGTATCCGGGAGGGAGCAGGCCACGTGTGAAAGTTCCAGCTACTGATCGTCTGTTGGTGTAGTCCACACTAGTATCCGAGTGGGAGCAGGTCAGTGTGAGAGTTCCAGCTACTGATGGTCCGGTGGCATAGTCCGCACTAGTATCCGGGTGGGAGCAGGCCAGTGTGAGAGGTCCAGCTACTGATGGTCCGATGGCATAGTCTGCACTAGTATCCGGGTGGGAGCAGGCCAGTGTGAAAAATCCAGCTACTGATGGTCCAGTGGCGTAGTCCTCACTAGTATCCGGGTGGGAACAGGCCAGTGTGAGAGTTCCAGCTTCTGATGGTCTGGTGGCGTAGTCCACACTAGTATCCAGGTGGGAGCAGGCAAGTGTGAAAGCTCCAGCTATTGATGGTTTGGTGGTGTAGTCCTCATTAGTATCCAGGTTTGAGCAGGCCAGTGTGAGAGTTCCAGCTACTGATGGTCCGGTGTCGTAGTCCACACTAGTATCTGGGTGGGAGCAGGCCAGTGTCTGAGTTCTAGCTACTGATGGTCCGTTTGTGTAGTCCATACTAGTATCCGGGAGGGAGATGGCCACGTGTGAAAGTTCCAGCTACTGATCGTCTGTTGGTGTAGTCCACACTAGTATCCGAGTGGGAGCAGGTCAGTGTGAGAGTTCCAGCTACTGATAGTCCGGTGGCATAGTCCGCACTAGTATCCGGGTGGGAGCAGGCCAGTGTGAGAGGTCCAGCTACTGATGGTCCGATGGCATAGTCCGCACTAGTATCCGGGTGGGAGCAGGCCAATGTGAAAGCTCCAGCTACTGATGGTCCAGTGGCGTAGTCCTCATTAGTATCCAGGTTTGAGCAGGCCAGTGTGAGAGTTCCAGCTACTGATGGTCCGGTGGCATAGTCCACACTAGTATCCAGGTGGGAGCAGGCCAGTGTGAAAACTGCGGCCATTGCAGGAGTAAAGGCACTGCGGGATACGGTCAATATTCCGGCAAACGTGATGCCGGAGTTTAGAATACCGGCACTGGAATTCAAACACCAGTCAGAATCCTGTAGCCGGCATCCCGACCGCCGGCATCCCGACCGCCGGCATCCCGAAGTTAAGTAGCGGGGGGTTTAGGGCAGGGTTAGGTTCAGGCACTAGGGAGAGGATTTGGATTAGGCACTAACTAGAGTGGAGGGTTAGGTTTAGGCACTAGTGGAGATACTAATGTATGGGGAGTGTGGAAATTAACGCTGATGGACTTAACCAGGAGATATCAATGATATCTTCTGTGTAAGTATCTTCATGAATATTAAAACAACGGTAATTAAGGAAAATGTCCTTAAAACCGTTATTTTAGTGTTGATGAATAGGCCCCAGTATCCCATATTTATTATTGTCAATACTTCTTTTGGTTTCAGGCAGCAGTAATGATATCAAGCTTGCATAAATCAACAAAGAAGAATCATTTTAAAAATGGAGCTCAGTGCATGTATAACCTCCATCCCAGCAGGGGAGGCGGGTCCAAGTGACAAGCGCAGGGGGCGTGCCGCCACTACTGACATCAATTTATGACTAAAGCCCCACCCATTATACTAGTGATGTGAGCGATATTCAGGAGTCTCCTGAACAAGTCGAGAGAAGGAAAGTACTGTATGCCCAGGATCCAACAACACTCTTACTGACTATGGGCACGATTCAGCAAGGAACGCAGTTGCTAGTACGCACGCAATCGTCCGATTGTTGTGTACTGCGCATGCGTATGCATTGCAGTGCTCGAACTAGCTATTGCGATTGGGCAGTGACTATGCAGACCCATCGCAGAGTGATTGACAGGTAGTGGCGTTAGTGGGTGGTGGTGGTGACGGGGGAGGGTGGTCGGGCGAACGCAGGTCTGCCAGTGCCTGATTCACTACGGAACGCGACTGCGAATCCAATAGCGATTAGGCATGCAGCTTAACTGCGTTAATATGCAAATCCATTGCGATCACAATGTCCTCGCTGCACTACATAAGGACGTCCACTTTACTATACACTTATCCATAATGTTTAGCAAGACTGCGAAACCATCGGAGCAATGGAGTACCATCGCAGCCTCACGCACACTTACACAAGCCCTGACCTTATTTAGAGATTGCTAACAACCACACATGCTATCAGTACTCAGACTGTGGATAATTTATGCACGCCCCTGCAACGGCGTTGAAACGCACTGGCACGTCTGCGTTCGCCCGACTACCCCCGGATTACTACCCACAAATGGCACTTCCTGTCAATCAATCTGCTATGGGTCTGCGTAGTCACAGCGATCGCGGTCCCAATCACAATGGCGAGTTCGCACATGCGTCCTGCGATGTACGCAACAATCGGCCGGTTGCATGCGTATTAGCAGCGGCGTTCCTTGCTGAATCAGGCCCTATATAAACAGTGAAACATTCTGAAATGAAACGTAGTATTTAGTGTTAAAGGGATATTAAAGAAAGAAATATAAAAACTCCAAAGTCTCTATTTGATCTGGGGCTATATATAACAGGGAACATCCACAGAACTATTTGCAGAATTTGGGAGAAATGTAGTGGAATTTTCCTGCATTGCACCTGAGTGACAGCCCTGTGTGTGTGGCAGACGTGCAGTGTAAATATATTCTCTCCTCCATGTAGCACGAACACTGGGTATTTTCATCCATGTCAACTCTATGGTTATTATAGGGAGACGGGGAATCTAAAATGAACAGCTGCCCATCAGAGTTGGATTATATGTATTTTTTTTACATACAATTATCCTCAAATTTGATGCAAATTCCAGAAAGTGGACGAGTGCAGCACATACTGTATATCTTGCAGGCTTAAATGGTATTGTGCTCTCCAGATGTTGTGGAACTACAAGTTCCAGCATGGGCCTAGATGTTCCATAACAGTTCCTACTTCTGATTTGATGTGTAATTGTGTATATAGGGCCTCATTCAGAGTTGTTCGCTAATGCCGCTGCCACTGCTTTTTCGTCTTTGTACGCTGCCGCGATGTGGAAATGTCGCAGCTGTCGGGAGATGTATTTAGACGCCCACCTGCGGTATTGCAAACCCAAGCTTCTGCGTAAAGTGTGGCAGCATCTGTCGCAGATCATTCGATTATCGCAGTCCTGGGTGACTCTATGGTCCCTCGGAATAGCCGCGGTATTTCAGACTCCGGCACCATATTTCCTGCAGACGCAGGGTATAACACCCCCCCGAAATGGTCACCATGCGTCTGCGTTCTTTACCGCCACTGCCCACTACCGCCCCCAGACGCTACCTGACTATCAGTCACACTGTGAGTAAAAAGTCGCTGCCAGCGACTACGGTAATGTACCTTGACGCATGCGCATTGAGACTGGTTTACTGTAAACATCGGAGTAGCGTACATCTCTGACATCAGGCCCATAACGGCAGCAGGGAGAGGAGAGCATAAAGAGATTACAGGAGATCAGCTTTGTGAGATCCCCCCTCCTCTCCTTATCAGGGCTGTGGAATTTTCCACTGTCTTTGTGACTGTCAGAAAACAGACGGGGATAGGAGGCAGCGAGACCAACAATGGATACATTCATAGCAGTGTATTACTGAGATCCTTCCTATACATTGCAGCAATAGAATGCAGAGACATCTGTGAAATAAACTAAAAATGAAGACAAATCTCAGTTATACTACGGGAAATACCCCGAAAACAGCCTGTAATAGATAAGTACCCCCTGGATGAAGCAGGGAGCGACCGCAACAGATATGAGTGGCTGGCACAGAGGGTACATATTATCATTAGACTAAAGTGGGTACAGGTTATTATTATTAGACTAAAGGGGCACCGATTATATTCGTTAAACCAAAGGTGGCCCAAATTATTATTATTCACCAAATGCTGCCAATACATTTTTATCATTAGACTAAAGAGGGCACAGAGAAAATGTATTAGTCTAAATTGGGCACAGTGCTGTGTCTGGGCATCTGAGAATGCATAATATGCTGTGCCCTTTGTGGGATGGTCACACCATTTTCAGTCTGGTGGGGGGCTTCCCGGGCTGCTACTCAGGTCAACGCCAACTCAGACTTCATCTATTGGGCATGCGCAGGAAAATCTAGAATGGGGAAGAAAATAAATCATGCATGCTCACAAAACCCGGCTTCTAGTGACTGCTACAGCTGCAGCCCCTGCAGCCAGGTAATACTAGCATTCTAGCAGCCAAATGGAAGCGCTTTTGCTAAGGACCATCCAAACTAACAGTCCCAGGGGGAGAAAACGCCTCCCCTGAGACTGACAGTCTGACCTGTAATTGGCAGAAGAAAGGGCTTCCAGTATGAAGCCTGCGAGTGCACGGATTGGGCTTTCAGGTAGTGATGGATTTTACTGGGGCGTCAGTCATGCAGCCTCTAGGTAAAATCCGCCACTGGTCACACCCCTCCCGGTGATGACCACACCTATTCAATGGTTGGTCACACCCTCTCAACTGGCCCCTGCTGATGCATTTTGCCTGGTGTGCCCTAAATGCCCCAGTCCAACACAGTGCATGATTAAAGTGTCAGGTGAGAGGGGGTCTAAATGTTATGCTTATTGCCTGTTTAGCGGTCACTGGCATACCTGCAAGTTACAGCAGCCCACCCACTGCTGTTGTTGCTGTTCCATCGAGGGGCATTTTATTGGCGACAGCAGTGATACCTCATCCTGAAAGCTGAATAGCATTGGCTTTTCACCAGATCACCCACTGTGACTGTACTGTTTATCTACTATGTACTGCCCACTGTCTGTCATGACCCTGTCTAGTTGTCACCTTTTTGCCTTGGGACTTACCCCTGTCAGCTTCCCCATGGAGCTGTGTGTGTAATTTGCCTGGAGGATTTGCTCTGATTATTGCACCTGGCCTCTCCTCTGTCTGTGAGCACTGCTAGCCCTGATTGGAATCACAGGTGTGGTTCTGATTCTCAGAGCTGCAGAGATGAATACTTCCTCTGCATGTTGTGCCTTCCACCACTCAGAATGCTACTACCAGACCACCTGTCCGTATCCACCAATTGCTGCCAGACCCATGGTATATATATCCTCTCCTGATAGCATTCTGGGCCTGAACATCTCGTCTTCCCGTGGTGTATGGTTCATGCATTCAAGTCTGTCCCTGTAACCTGCTACAGCAATCCCTGGCGCTATCCAGAAAACCTGTTTCAGCTGTACCTGGCAATCCAGTAAATCTGCTGGCAGCAACCCCCGGTGCTTCCAGAAAACCTGTTACAGCCAAGCCTGGCAATCCAGTAAGCCTGCTGACAGCAACCTCTGGTGCATCCCGAAAACCTGCTACAGTAATACCTGGCATCCAGACGTCCTGTTACAGCAATACCTGGCCTGTGCTCTGCTGCTAGTCCTACTCCTGGTTGGTCCCTGGCACTCTGTAAACCTGCATCGTGTTACCCTGCCTTGCTTCCTGCTGTGGATCAACTCCTGCCCCTGTTACCTACCTATTCCCTCCCTGAGCCTGGAAATTCCCAAACCTACCCATTCCTTCCTGAAACCTGTTATTTCCAATTATCCTGTCCAGCCTGCAAATTCCCAAACCTACCCATTCCTTCCTGAAACCTGTTATTTCCAATTATCCTGTCCAGCCTGCAAATTCCCAAACCTACCCAATCCTTCCTGAAACCTGTTATTTCCAATTATCCTGTCCAGCCTGCAAATTCCCAAACCTACCCAATCCTTTCTGAAACCTGTTATTTCCAATTATCCTGTCCAGCCTGCACCTGAGTTCTAGCCTTTGTCATAGTATTCCAGATTACCCTGTTTAGCCCTCGTCTCAGCATTACCTGACTTCCCTTCAGTCCACGTTGTTCCAGTCCAGAGTCAAGTTCTTAGTTCATCAGTTAAATTCAACAAGTCTTCCTGCCGGTCCCAGTCCGGTCCCTCCAGTTCCTGTCATTTATCATCAAAGGCAGTTTTCACTGCTACCCAAGTCTTGTAAATAGAGCTATTTACATTATCTGTGATTCCAGTCATGCCGGCCTCCGTTGAAACCCGATCACCACCTGAGACAGGTAACTCGCAGACACCAATTGTGACACTGTCACTGGTTATGTTCCCATATTCAGGCAGAGAACCCCTTCATGTTCAAATCCCAATACCTAGAGCATTTATATGCAGATGTCTCTTTTTCCCGACCCCTGGCACCAATAAGCAGTAAGGAATGAAATGTTCCCTTTCCCTGGGCCATCCACACCTCTCCTATCTCCTGACTGCCCTTCACAGACAACCCTTCCTAAATATATGATAATATTCACTATCTATAATAATTTCTGCCCTTCGCTGGCCCTTTCCCTGGCTTTTCTGTTTTTCTCAATTACAGCTTGTTTACAATTCAGAATGTGAGCTCCCTATTGATTTATGCAATTAGATCCTTATATTTTCTGTTTTATATTTCAGGCTTTGCAAATAATTGCTGAGGAGCTGTTTGTGCTGCTGATCAGGGCTCCGGGCTGCATCACAGATAGGAGCTTAAATAAAGATTCTCAAACTATTTGAGCCGGTTCCATCAGCTGAAACTTTTGGTCTGTCTGGAAAATACAGACGGACGTCGGCAGCCAGAGTTGCACGGCTTCAAGCGGAAGGTTGTACCTACCAATGTTTCACCGCCTGCAGACGTCATCATAAGTGTCGGGATTATACCCAACTCATGCTGTATCAATGCCTATTTCCCTATAGACTGTAAGCTTGCAAGCAGGGCCCTCTTACCTTTATGTCTGTCTGTTATTACCCTGTTTTGTTCTATAAATGTTTCCAATTGTAAAGCGCAACGGAATATGCTGCACTATATAAGCAACTGTTAATAAATAAATAAAGAAATAAATGCTGGGTGCAAGAGATTTGCCAGAAACGGGCAGTCATCCCATCTCACTCCACACACCTCAAACAAGCACAGAAGCTGGGCTTACACGGCCATAACACTCCCACAAAATGGATCTGCTAATCAACTCATGAAAGGTCTGCTTTGGGACTTGCGTCTTACTCAGGCCCTATGTTTCCTTGTAGGCAAACCATATAGCATGTATTTGGCACCCCTTATATCTGGGAGAACTGGTAGATACACTTTTGGGCAATTTTCTGGGGTTACAATAATTGGATTAAAGCAGGGGTGGGGAAAATTTTTTCTGCCAAGGGTTATTTTGATATATACAACATTATTCGCGGGCCTGGTGCATGCCACGCCCCCTCCATGTGATGTCACCAGGGGGCAGGCCACAATTGTCAGTGATTACAGCAATGCCCAGAGCATCATGAGGATGTTCCGGGAGCTGTAAGGGCAGTGGTGTGACCATCTGAAGTGTCCTGTTCGCCCTAGGCTGCACTGCGGCATAGATTCTGGCGGCAGGATGCCATACTAGGCAGCTTGCTAGCCAGATGAGGCTAGCAGAAAAGATCTCCGAGGGCCAGGCCAAATGATTCTGAGGGCCTTATATGGCCCTCGGGCCTGAGGTTCCCCATCCCTGGGTTAAAGTAACGCTATGTTGAATGTGACGATATGTTCTTACAAGATTTGGGGAATTTTGTACATTACAGAAAATTAAACCATGATACCAACTTTTAATTCGCCACAACTCTTCTTTGGGAGCTTCCGAGGAGGGAGAGTGGGTGGGCAGGGCTTCCATCAGATATTGTGGGGCCTAGTACAGATGACACAGATGATACAGACAGGGTTCCCCCCCTTGGCCTACATCCCGTCAGATGCAGTGGTCCAACAAGGCCTGGCACCCAGAGCAAGCACATGCTATGATGTCACTTCCCACATCACATGCGCGCACACACACACACACACACACACACTAAAGATTAGCAGTATGAACGGCTCTTATAGAGGGAGAGATATACAGTAGACAGATATGGTACATATGGAAAAAAATAGAGACAACAAACACCTCCTAGTGCAATAAATCAGTGAAACTTTTATTCCTAACGCATTTCATCCCTTCGCACAATAAAGGACTTCATCAGGATATATATATATATATATATATATAGTCAAGCAGAGGTCCGGCACCCCAATAACAGACACAATATATAGAGGTGCCCTCACATATTAGAAAGTATAACCATGCGAAGGTGCGGCACTCTCAATAAATAAAGCACGACAACTGTGTCTTAGTTATCAACGTTTCAGTACATTGACGTACTATCTTCAGGATAAAAATACATACAGTGAGTTTTTACCTTAAATACTACACCACTAGTGACAACCGTGCCGGAAGCAGGACCAACCACCCGTCCGGAGTCGGCTATAGATGACGTCATCACGTCTGCACCGTCGCGGGCGTGTGACGGAGTGCATGCCCATCACCAGGCAACCAAGATAAACAAATAGAATTCAGCACTGCAATAAGAATACAATAGAGAAAGCAATGTCAAAAGTAGACATATATACAAAAAAAGCACAGACGAATACACACCAAATATAAAAGAAAGATCAATATAATAGAAACATTAGAGATATGTAGCAAAACATTAAAGATACAATCCATTGATAAATCAATCGTCAATTAGAAGCAGGATAATGTGATGGAATCATTCAAACCTCTTGGGGAAATAACATCCAAGCGGTGAATCCACCTTGCTTCACATTGTAGTAAAAGACGACCACGATCACCACCCCTCTTAGGCAGTGGATGTGGTCAATCATGCGATAGCGCAGGCTGGCAAGATTGTGTCCAAATTCAATGAAATGGCGTGCTACAGGTCGTTCACTCGTACCGTTAGTCAGCGCTGCTCTGATACTAGAGCGATGCACCTTCCCTTGTTACCACCCGCAAACGCCTCATCCTGTCACTCAAATTAGCAGGCACTCGCTATTTTGCGAGCGCTCGATTTCTGACCGCACTGACTGGTTGGCGCATGCGCATTACGACCCATACGCATGCGCAGATGTGAGAACATCGCTCGGAGCGAACGAGCGGCCGCTTACGAGCGGCTCTGAATCAGGCCCTCTGATCTTTAGTATGCAGCAAATTAGCATGATCATATCCACGAGCCAAAAACTTATTGATCAACGCATCAATTTGAATGCCAGCTATATTAATATCACTGTTAATCCTCATGATTCTCACCATCTGAGAATATGTAAGGCCCAATTTAAGGCCCAAAGGATGACAACTAGACATATGTAACAATGTGTTACGGTCAGTAGCCTTAATAAATACAGATGTAGACAGGGTATTGTTACTCTTCTGGAGTTGAACATCGAGAAAATCGATGCTCTCCTGACTCCGTACAGTGAATTTAACAGGACAGGTAGTATCGTTATGCTGACTGATCAGACTCATAAATGACGTGTCGCTTGTCATCAGACAAGGAACACGTCATCTATGAATCTTGTGTAAAATAAAATTTTTGATGCCACAGAAGAAGTACTAAAGAATAAATTATGTTCAACGTTAAACATATAATTATTAGCATAAACCGGGGCCATGGCAGAACCCATTGCACACCCGGTTAGCTGTAAATAAAGGATCTATTGAACATGAAAAAGTTCTTTGGTCAATACAAATTCAGCAAGTTTCAAACAAAAATCAATGAAATCAGCATCATACAAGCCACTTTGAATTAATAGCTACCCATATTATCTAGCCCAGAGCCATGAGGTATCACAGTATAGAGCAGAGGTTCTCAAACTCGGTCCTCAGGACCCCACACAGGTCACTTTTTCC
Source organism: Taudactylus pleione (assembly GCA_031769625.1). Classification (NCBI taxonomy): domain Eukaryota; kingdom Metazoa; phylum Chordata; class Amphibia; order Anura; family Myobatrachidae; genus Taudactylus; species Taudactylus pleione. The sequence continues at coordinate 1,480,272 of JAUIMM010001084.1, forward strand.
AGGTCACCCAGCAGGTGCACAGGTGTACTCATTACTCGCTGACACATTTCAAAAGATCCACAGATGGAGCTAATTATTTCACTTGCATTGCTGTGAGGAGACATGGAAAACATGCACTGTTTGGGGTCCTGAGGACCGAGTTTGAGAACCTGTGGTATAGAGGCTCGTGACATCAGCACAAATCATCCATGCCTCTCCTGGGATTGTCCCTAGATTTTTCAATTTGTTAAGAAACATAGTTGTGTCTAATAAGAAGTGCGGGTGTGCCTGCACCAGCGGTTGCAAAATCGAATCTATGAAGATAGAAGCAGGTTGAATCAGGGAACCTCTGGGACTAATGATGGGACGTCCTGGAGGGGGAACAATCCCCTTATGCACCTTAGGAAGAGTGTACAACAACGGTATTAGGGGAAATTCAGGAAATAGTGCTGAAAACAATGGGCCATCGATGATACCATTGTCACGGGCAGTAGTAAGGAGGTCCAACAATTCCTGTTTGAACGTTGTCGTAGGGTCACCTGATAACCTGCAATACGTAGTTGTATCACTTAGTTATCGCAGAATCTCAGCCATATAGTCATCACGATCCTGCAGCACTATCGCGCCGCCTTTATCGGCTGGGCGGATAATTAATTCCTTATTGCTGGATAGTGTTTTAAGAGCTAATCGTTCTTGAGGTGTCAAATTAGGATGAAAATTATTAGGAGCTTTAACCATTTCCTTGACCTCCTGGTCGAGAAGTCTCATAAAAGTTTTAATACTAGGGTTTGATGAAATAGGCTCAAAGGTAGAACGTTGCTGAATTTTTCTAAGCTGAGAAGGAATCATATCAGGAACAGACGACGGAGCAGGTTTAGCAAAAAATTCCTTGAGTTTAAGCTGGCTATTCAGTTGATGGGTTTCAATTCGCCATCGAAAATCATCAAAAGGTAAATTAGGCACAAAAGACAGTCCTTTATTCAGTAAATTAAATTCGGAATTTGATAATTCATATGAGGAATAATTAAAAAATATTTCCTCCTTTGGACAGGTGGTCTTCCACGTGCCTTGCCTTTTGTTTTGACCTCCTCTCCTTGTGAAACCACGGGTATATTGGCCGCCATGGACTGAGTATTTTTGGAAAAAGGGGCACTTTTACTTGTAGTCGGTTCAGAATCACTAGCTGTACTTGTAGTTTCAACAGGGGAATCTGTATCAATGCGAGTTTTAGAATTTCTTCGTCTAAAAAAGGGACGCTTTGTTGTGTTCTGGCGCCCTCCACTTATACACTCTATGCTGCTCATAATCCAACTCTACCCTGTTCAATTTTTCTTTTTTAAACTTAATTAAATCACCTTTATATATGGCGACCTGGTTATTCATCTTATTAACCCAATCACTATCATGATCATTACTCAAAATAGGCATATATTGATTTTCAAAGGATTCGATCTGCTTTTTAACTGTAGTCAACTCTTTTCTGGATTGCTCGATGACTAAAGGCATTAGATCGAAAGAACATTTGTTGAGAATTGCAATCCATTTTTGCAAAACTGTGGGTCATACCGGCCAGGGGTGTATCTAGGGGTCCGAGCACCCCTGGCAAACTAAGGGACTGGCGCCCCCCTCCAATGACTGCTTCTACTAAAAAAAAAAAAAAAATAACACTCACTGGGGGTAGTTTAATTCACACATGTGAAGAAATAGGGAGAGTATAATTTTTATTTTTCTTTGTAATATATATATCTTTTATAGAACTTTGCAAACCACTATATATACATTTATTTATGCCAAAAAACACAGGAAAAGCTTAAAAACATTGAATCAAAAACAAACAAAATGCATTATGGATAAGATAATTTACATATATTCAAATTGGGCTATCTATACTGCATTACACTTTTTAACAACTGATACCTACATTCCACCTTTTATTTACTGGGTTGATAGATCTTCTATATTTTCCCACATAAGAATGAAGACAGTCCATATGGAGCAGTGAAACATGTCATATTCCCAACATGGGGTTAGCCACCACCTAAAAAGATGATAGCCAGTCCCCCAAAATGAGGAAAACATAAATTTATTACACTTACACTGGGGGTAGTTCAATTTACATGCCTGTAGAAATAGGGAGACAATATATATATATATATCTATATATATATATATATTTATTTTTTTTAAAATATTTTTGTTTCAGTTATAACACTTACTACATGCAAAGCACTGTTTATTAATTTCTATATGTCAACAACACAGGAAAAGCAGGCATCAATAACAAACAAGATGCATTGTGGGCAAGATAATTTGCATATATGCAAATTACCTTGCATATAGAGCCTTGTGATTAATCTGGTGCTTGCACTCTTTTTCCTGCACAGTTGACATATTGGAATTAGTCAGTGGTGATTGGTATGTGTTGGGTATTGTGGGGGAAGAAATATATTAGGGATAAAAATTAAAAAAATGTACTCTCCCTAATTTTAAATGTTTCTGATATAAAGGGACATATAAGAAGGCTAATACATAGCAACAATCAATGGAGAACACTGGTAAGAGCAGAGGAGACAGAAGGAGATCAGGGATCTTTGCTGTAGCTCACTGCGAGACATTGCTAAGAGCAAAAAAGACAGGAGATCATGTGCTAGTGATGTCGGGCTGAAACAGCAACCCCCCTCAGCCGGTGCCCCTGGGAATAGGAAGAAATGCCCCTGGCAAGGGCCATCCGGGCCAATAGGAAGATATGCCCCTGATACCGGCCAATGGTGGGACAATTACTCATTCTGAAACCCCTAGGAATCATCTCGGCACGGAAGTAATATCACACGCGTCAGTGTGTTTAGATATTGGGGTCTATTTACTAAGCAGTGTTAGGAGACAGAGTGAAAAGTGATAAGGTGCCAGCCAATCAACTCCTAACTGCCATCTCACAGGCTGTGTTTGAAAAATTACAGTTGGGAGATGATTGGCTGGCACCTTATCAATTTTCACTCTGTCTCCTAACACTGCTTAGTAAATAGACCCCATTGTCTTTTTCTGATCACCGTTATCTCCCTGGGCTATGCAGTGATTGCTTTACAAAGACGGACACAGCCGATGGAGACAAAACCGCTGTTTGTTCCTATCACATGAGTGGTTTATCACCAAGATAAGCCGAGTGGAGCCTTTGATATAGAATCAATTCAATCTGTTAGCACGCCGCTGCTTGACATCATAAACGGCTGCATAACAGAAGATGCCCAGCAGCTGATCCACAGCCTTAACCCCGCATCAGGAGGTACTGGTAATTGAGGCATATTGATGGATTAAGAACCACCTTGTGGCATCCCATAGTAACACCAAATAATATGTAAATGTAAGCCTAAATTAAATTCTAATAGCAGATTGTGATAGCATGTTGTTTGCTATCAAAGGGTGGACTGTCGAAGCTGAATAATTGGCTGAGACAAGTACAGTTTAAAATTTAATTGCGGCGACGCCATCCTGCGAATGGCCGCAGGACTCCATTTTGGAAATGAGATCGCTAGACGCCATTTTGAGGCCAGCATCAATTCAACTTACAACTCAGGAGCTAAGAACAGATGGCAATGTTTTTGTTAATCTACCAAGGGTAACTGGAAAAACAAGCTTTCTGAGTAAAAGTAAATAGAATAGACAATGGGTATTTTTACATATAAATTGGGAATCCCTGGATGCAGGTAAAGTATAGTTGTGGCAATTGTAATATAATCCAGGCATTGATCTACACAATTGGATTTGTCTGACTCCTAGACAGGATGGCCCCAACTTCACAGCTTGATTCACAGTTCACACAAGAGTCTAGGAGAACAAAAGAGGTTTTTTTTCCTTTGAACACAGGACAGGTGGGGGCCAGCTGACAGAGGGCATGTGGAACTACAACCCTCAGCAATCCACACTGCTGGATGTTCACTTTGTGTATGAGAAATTATGCACTTAAATCTCACCCATTAATAACTAGCGTCCTTATATCAAACCCCAAATACCCACACATTACACATTCACACATAAGGTTCAATAAGCTCTAAAGTATATGATTTAAGTTGGTTCAGTTAGTTTAAATGCTGAGAAATAAAGATATTTGATAACTAAGGTATTATACATGCTAAACAAGTCATGTTTGGAGTTGTACTGATGCGTATCCTTTTTACAGTATTCCGGTGTTATCGGTGGGGAGATTGCATCATGCGTTCCCAAGTTATGGATCGCAGAGCCTACAAGCAACAAAATGTATATTTTAGAAACAACTGTTAGGATGATACAGGAGGCATGAAGAAGAAGACCCCCAGCTGTTAGAGGCAGGGAGAGTCTGTTTGAACCAGCCTGTTAAATGTGCTGTAACAGATGCTTCACCCCTGAGAACCAATGATATCAGCAACAGACTTCCCTATTGTCCTGTTTATTCTGGGGGGGTATAAATATGAGTGCATGAATGCTGGTTCTGAGTCTTCATGCTGAATGCTGTATGACTAGGGGTCTCTTGCTGATGCCTATCTCCAGGTCCGGAAGCGCCTGTGTATGTATACTGTACTTGGGGTCTGTATAATTTCCTTTTGCGCCTAAATTGTCTCGCTCTCTCTGTCTCTCTCTCTCTCTCTGTCTCTCTCTCTCTGTCTCTCTCTCTCTGTGTCTCTCTCTGTCTCTCTCTCTCTGTGTCTCTCTCTCTGTGTCTCTGTGTCTCTCTCTCTGTCTCTCTCTCTCTGTCTCTCTCTCTGTCTGTGTATCTCTGTCTCTCTCTGTGTATCTCTCTGTCTCTCTCTCTCTGTGTCTCTGTGTGTGTCTCTCTCTCTCTCTCTCTCTCTCTCTCTCTCTGTGTGTCTCTCTCTCTGTCTCTCTCTTTCTCTTTGTCTCTCTCTCTGTGTCTCTCATTGTATTTTGAAGTTTAATCATGCATATGACTGTATGATTTATTTGCGCTTATTGTACACAGATCATAGCGTGTAACTGACTGTACTTTTACTTGAATAATACTTTGTGCTTCGGAACCACATGTTCTGAGTCTGGAGTCTCTATTTATTGTATGACTGCGTACGCAAATTAGCGTCATCCTTAGAGGTTTATAGGAAGGATATTAGAAGGTACAGGCAGGGGTATATAGAGGTTCATTTTAATATCAACAGATGGGGGCTCATCGAGTGAAGTCACTTACCTACTCACACGGCACATACGGCTATCAATGTCTCACCAAAGGGTGGAGTGGCCACATGCAGGGTTTTCCTGCAACCGCTTTGTGCTGAAAAATCGCTATCCGTTTTCGTGTGAGCAATGGAAGCTGACTAGAATCCAGGGATAAGAAAGGAAAAAGTTTGTTTTTCTTTGTTGATAGAACCTCACGCTTAGAGGGGTGCCCCAGTATTGAGTACGTGGCTGAGACGCATTTTTGCGTACGCAGTTAAAAAAGTCATTATACGGTTGTGCGGTAGTCGCATTATTGTTTATGCGGCTGGTCGCACAATAGCGTATACGTACTTCCGGTTGTGCTGCCACGTGTTTGAACAAAGCCATTGAGGTTTACATTTTTTTCTATTACCAATATCTGGGTTAACATGTATTTTTCTGCACAGGAAAAAGTGTGTAACAGTGAATATTTGTTGAACAAAGTTAAGGGTATCGTATGATCCTTAAGGGCTAGGTGCAAGGGTTAGCCTAGCCGCTCAGTAAGCAGCTTTACCATTCTATACACAGTAGCAGGTGTACATGTTGTCTTTGTTGTAGAGAGGTGCATAGGAGCGGCCAACATATAAACTCCTATAGGTGTGGAAGTTGCCTTACTAAATCTTATCCGGGTGTGGAAGTTGCCTTTTTCAAATCTTATCCAGGTGTGGAAGTTGCCTTACTAAATCTTATCCAGGTGTGTGGGCGCCGCCGACTTAAATCGTCCACAGGTAAGTGAAAGTATCTTGATTGTCTTTCACCGGTTTAAATCTGTATTGAAAAGCGTAGGAGTTGTCTCAGAATGGGAGCCATGCAAACATTAGAGATGTTAGGCAATGATGTGCTGCTAATGGAGGCGCCGATCGGATCGGCCCGTCATATCATGCATACCAAGTACGGTACTTATGCAATAAGGTATTGTGATTTATGGTTTAATATGATGAGGAAGAGTGTTAGACCATTTCCCAGAATTGGTAGTTTTGATAAAAATGTGTTAGACAATGTCCAGGATCACATCAGTATGGTGCGCTCCCGAGAGAAAAAGGTTAAATATTTTGAATGTTTAAAACTGTGGCAGCATGAAGGGGATGCGTGGCTTAAAAATGTGCAAACGACGCAAACTAGCGTCGTGAGCGCATTGCCAGAAAATACATCCGCGACGCTAAATTGCCATACGGGCGAGCCACAAAATGGCGCGCACGTGCGGCAAGGTAGCGTCGTGGAAAGTATTGCCAGCAGTTCACGCTCACCTCCCCCACCTTATGTAGATGGAGGTGCAAGTACAGTTACCAAAAATACCCATAAAAATGTAACAAGCAACTTGTACCCTCTCTTAAGCAACTTTAAAGAAAATGTTCATGATGCGGATGATAGGCCTATTGTAATGTCTGCCATTTCCCATGCTGTACAGATGATAGATGCTGCTTCACCACAATCACAGGTGGTGCCGCCATCTCCATCGGTAACAGCAAGGGAAGTGTTAACCACCTCTGCACCCGTAGAGGAAGTTGTTCATACCATACGTAGCAGCAGTAGGTTAAACCCCCAGCCAGGTAACCAGGTCAGAGGTAGCAAAACTGCCGGTCTGCATCCCATTCGGACAATAACTGTTCCAAATGGAAATGCAGACGCGAATGGTATAGTGCCCACGAGAGAAGTAGTAATGCATTGTCCTTGGACAAGAGCAGAACTAAATTCCATCATAAATGATTTCCCCGATCCCAAAAAGGAATTAGCCAAATGTCAAAGATTTTTGAGAAATTTGGGTAGTTCATATGAGCCCACTAATAAAGATTGGCATGTGGTGTTAAGGGCCTGTCTGCCACGCAATACCGACGTGACAAAATTTATCACGGATTGTGTATTGGATGGTGACGTTCCCTTAACAGACCAAGCAAACCAATGTAACATTTCCCGCATTGTAACTCAATTGGGTATATATTTTCGAGTAGTAGTTAACTGGAACAAAATTTTCACCATTAAGCAGAAAGAGAAGGAGACTGCAGAAGATTATTGCGATCGGGCTCTGCAGGCTATCACCCAGTACACTGGGATAGAGGATATTAAAGATAGTACTCACCACAGGGGAATGATAGTCACGGTACTCATGGAAGGTCTGAGAGATGACTTAAAGACTCGGGCTCAGACCTCACAGCCTGGCTGGAGGGGACTTACAATAGATAACCTCATAGAGTCTGCCATAGAACATGATAAAAATATCACAAAGAAGAGAGAGACCCAGAGCGAAAAACTAATGGCTGTCAGTATCCAAGCTCTGGAAGGAATGACAATAACATCACAGCCAACCGACACACCTGCACCCACACACACACCTGCACTTGAACAATTACACGTCCTCACCAATCCCACACCACAGCAAACACAACCCCACATATCATACACAACCACAGGTCCCATACTCATATCCCCCACAATATCCTTATCCTTCACATCCTTACCCATACCCACCATCTTTCCCTGTTGCTCAAATCCCACAACAATCTTTTCATCCACCCCATTCAAAATGATGTTTTAACTGTCACCAAGTGGGACACGTAAGTAAGAACTGCAAAATGAAGAACACCACACAGGAACACGAGTTTCCCATGGGTTCATAGGTAACCCCAGTGTCTTCTCCCAGGCCTTATATGACTGTTTATAATCTTTTCAACCTATCAATGGATCTGTTCTAATGTAAAATGTGGATGATTTATTGTTGTATTTTAGGTCATGTTTAAATGATATTAAACTGTTGTGCTTTATCTCCCACTCATAGGACATAAGGTTGCTAAGGATAAACGGCAGCCATGCCAGGCTGAGGTCGACTACTCGGAATACTATCCAACCCAGTGGCACAGGCATTATTTAGAGCAGTAGCTATTAATAACAAGATTTAATTGCAGGAACCTGTATGCAGATACTGTATCCCTAGAATTATTAAAAATTATAGGGGGACTTATTTTACAGGTGACGTTTCCAAGAACATGTGTAAGATGATGGGTAACAACACTAAGATTATCCCAGACTGTCTTTTCCTTTATTTGCCCCCCTTTGAGAAACTGTTCAAACAGACAGCCTCATGTGAAAATATGATAATGAGGTTACTGTCAGGGTCTCACGAAGATGAATGAGAATAACCGAGATTGAAAGTGTTATTAACTAACATGTCTAATGCAAACTGTCACGATGTCAAATCTGGAAGAATTTGTTATGATCCAAATTTTTTTTAGCTCAGGTCGTTTGACTGATCGGTGGAAAGGTCCGTATCTGATGATACAGCATCCTCAAAGGGTGGCCGGGGAAGTTACCACTCACTATAGGGAGGTTAACCAACCGGTGGAGATACAAGGCAAAGACAAGGCCGATAACGTGGACCTGTCGATTGCGAGCTTGTGCCGGAAGGATTAAAAAGGTGACGGTGAGATATCTGAGCTAAAGAAATGTGTAGATCAGTGCTTCCAGCAATGGAGTGGTCTGCTGTGGTCATCCTAGTTCTTTTTCTTTCCAGAGTTTTTTGTCATGATGATCTGTTTGGGGATACTCAGTGTCTGTGATGGGGGACCGATAAAGGAGATGTGAGCTGATGGCGGAGCTGATGGAGTGGAGTCAGGAGGAGGAGTGCAATGCCAATCAGGGGAGTGTCTGATCAATTTTAGTATTGTAATTGTTATGTTATTTGGGAAAAATACTTCCAGAAGTTATGACCCTCACACATGTTGAAATGCTGGGTATACATAAAAACACACCGTCACCCTATCTTCACACACAATATGAACACAGAGGCAAAAGAAATATGATGCGTCCGGTGTGTTTCTATTGTGTTGAAGTGTGGAAAATGTAAAAATAGAGTAAAACGAAAGAATGAAATTATGATAGTGGCCAGTGTGAATACCGAGGTAAATATAGAACTGCATTACAACCCTGAACTAGGAAATACAATCGTTTGATGTATTATATTTAGACATGCATAGAATGTATTATTGAAATGTTATTCATAGAACACCTCAGGTAATGTAAAGTCTCAATTCCCGTTCAAGACTGCTATTATAAGACTGGTGCATTCCCACACCTTTCACATGATCTTCCAAGATCTGCGGTGTGCGTATAATAGTAGTTTTATGTCCCCACCCAGAGACACATTATTGATGGATTAAGAACCACCTTGTGCCATCCCATAATAACACCAAATAATATGTAAATGTAAGCCTAAATTAAATTCTAATAGCAGATTGTGATAGCATGTTGTTTGCTATCAAAGGGTGGACTGTCGAAGCTGAATAATTGGCTGAGACAAGTACAGTTTAAAATTTAATCGCGGCGACGCCATCCTGCGAATGGCCGCAGGACTCCATTTTGGAAATGAGATCGCTAGACGCCATTTTGAGGCCAGCATCAATTCAAGTTACAACTCAGGAGCTAGGAATAGGTGGCAATGTTTTTGTTAATCTACCAAGGGTAACTGGAAAAACAAGCTTTCTGAGTAAAAGTAAATAGAATAGACAATGGGTATTTTTACATACAAATTGGGAATCCCTGGATGCAGATAAAGTATAGTTGTGGCATTTGTAATATAATCCAGGCATTGATCTACACAATTGGATTTGTCTGACTCCTAGACAGGATGGCCCCAACTTCACAGCTTGATTCACAGTTCACTCAATAGTCTAGGAGAACAAAAGAGGTTTTTTTTCCTTTGAACACAGGACAGGTGGGGGCCAGCTGACAGAGGGCATGTGGAACTACAACCCTCAGCAATCCACACTGCTGGATGTTCACTTCGTATATGAGAAATTATGCACTTAAATTTCACCCATTAATAACTAGCGTCCTTATATCAAACCCCGAATACCCACACATTACATATTCACACATAAGATTCAATAAGCTCTAAAGTATATGATTTAAGATGGTTCAGTTAGTTTAAATGCTGAGAAATAAGATATTTGATAACTAAGGTATTATACATGCTAAACAAGTCATGTTTGGAGTTGTACTGATGCGTATCCTTTTTACAGTATTCCGGTGTTATCGGTGGGGAGATCGCATCATGCATTCCCGAGATATGGATCGCAGAGCCTACAAGCAACAAAATGTATATTTTAGAAACAACTTTTAGGATGATACAGGAGGCGTGAAGAGGAAGACCCCCAGCTGTTAGAGGCAGGGAGAGTCTGTTTGAACCAGCCTGTTAAATGTGCTGTAACAGATGCTTCACCCCTGAGAACCAATGATATCAGCAACAGACTTCCCTATTGTCCTGTTTATTCTGGGGGGGTATAAATATGAGTGCATGAACGCTGGTTCTGAGTCTTCATGCTGAATGCTGTATGACTAGGGGTCTCTTGCTGATGCCTATCTCCGGGTCCGGAAGCGCCTGCATATGTATACTCTACTTGGGGTCTGTATAATTTCCTTTTGCGCCTAAATTGTCTCTCTCTCTCTGTGTCTCTCTCTCTGTCTCTCTCTCTCTCTCTGTGTCTCTCTGTCTCTGTGTGTGTCTCTCTCTCTCGGTGTGTCTCTCTCTCTCTGTGTCTCTCTTTCTCTATGTCTCTCTATCTCTCTCTCTGTCTCTCTGTGTCTCTCATTGTATTTTGAAGTTTAATCATGCATATGACTGTATGATTTATTTGTGCTTATTGTACACAGATCATAGCGTGTAACTGACTGTACTTTTACTTGAATAATACTTTGTGCTTCGGAACCACATGTTCTGAGTCTGGAGTCTCTATTTATTGTATGACTGCGTACGCAAATTAGCGTCATCCTTAGAGGTTTATAGGAAGGATTTTAGAAGGTACAGGCCGGGGTATATAGAGGTTCATTTTAATATCAACAGCTAATAAAATAAGTCTCTCACTCAGCTTGAGGTGTCAATGTTTCAATGCTTATTATGTAGCATTTTCATCAGGACAATGAAAAATTACAAACACACTCACCTTAAATACATACATGAGTATCACCCAGTGCTAATGCGCGGGCCGGTCAGAGCGGGACTGCACGCGTGACCGCCGGCGCTCTGATGACGTTATTACATCTGAGCATTCGTGCACCATCACCATAGATACACATAGAACAACATAAGCGGACATATACAAACAAGGCAAATCTAATCATATAAGCATTAAATTACTCAAACGATGAATATACTGGGTTTATCCAAACACCTAAGTCTCACCATATAGCTATGTGGAGCTAAGACATGCACATATAAATCACGGCAGCATATCGATAACAATAACCCCTTCATTGCTGCACTAATGCAGGCAATCTGTATTGGTAATACACATGAACCAAACGAAAGTATTTGTATATTATTGTGTTATTATGCATATTATTATAAAACTAGTAGACCTTATCACATGATTATAATGTAAACAGAGTAAACCAACAGTGGGATAATTATTGATAACATATTACAAAAATGAACCTAAGCCTAGTTGTTCATTTAATCCTCTGGGGGCCATGGTGCCCAATCAATGTATCCACCGTGCCTCGCACTGCATTAGCATTCTGGATCTATTACCCCCCCTAATCAATGGTGGAATATGGTCAATCATACGGTATTTGATGGTTGATAGAGGATGCCGGGCCTGGGCAAAATGCCTGGCAACAGGCTGTTCGCTTCTGCCACTGCTGATAGCTGTTCTAATAGCGCTCCTGTGAGCAGCCATGCGCTCTTTAAATGCCCGTTCGGTCTTCCCAATGTAGGAAAGTCCGCAGGGACAAATGATTTGGTATACAACAAATTGCGTGTTACAAGGTAGTTTGTGGCGTATTTGAAATTTATATCCTGAGTGGGGGTGGTAAAAACTGTCACCAGGTATCAAATACCTGCAAGTAGTGCAAGTACACCTGATGCAGCCCAGCTTGCCCTCACCCATGTTATCTGTCTTGGGACCAGGGCTTGATGTGTCAGTTTTGACTAGGATATCTCTAATACTGCAACCACGTTTCTAGCACGACATTAGATTAGTACCATGTAATTTTAAGTCAGGGTCAGAACATACTATAGGCCATAATTTCTTAGATGTTCTGTTGATATGATATCTGTGTTGGCTAAAATGGTTAACCCATGGTAGAAACAATGGTTTATTTTTAATCTGGCTCTAAGTCAAAATGGTATTCCTATCCGTGGCCAATACCCTTGCCTTAGTTTCTTTTAACAGCTTCAACTCATAGTCCCTGTCTAAAAATTTTTGGATCATTTCATCCATTTGACTCTCTGCAACTTGAGGGTCAGAGTTAATACGTTTTACCCTTAATAGTTGAGAATAGGGCAAACCCCTAATAAGGGGTTTTGGATGGCAACTATCTGCTCTAAGCAGATTATTCCTGTCTGTTTCCTTATGAAATAAGCTAGTGGAAATTTTACCCTGATTAACAGAAATGTTTACATCAAGGAAACTGACATTTTCATTACTAATATTGTACGTAAGTTTTACCGGACTGTCGCTGTGATTGTGTTTATTAACATGGTCTATAAGATCTTGCTTAGGACCCAACCAGAACAAAAGTAAGTCATCAATGTAACGCGAATAAAATACTATTCTTTCTGAAATCGCTGGGTTATCAAAAAACAGATACTTCTCTACAGCAACCATATAAATATTTGCATACGATGGGGCCACACTGGACCCCATCGCACACCCAATTAGCTGAAGATAGAATTTGTTATCATATAGAAAAAAATTCCGCGTGAGAATAAACTGTAACAATTCAATAATTAGCTCGATATTGGGTCCTTCATACAGCTCATGATTATTCAAAAATTGTTTGACCACAGCTAGTACCTCCCCATGTGGGATAATGGTGTACAAACTACCAACGTCCATGCTGCAAAGCCATATCTCTTCTTGAAATATTGGTAGATCAACTAATTTCCTGAGTAAAGTAGATGTATCCAAAAGATAATGTGAATGACTTCTTATGCATGGTTGCATGATGGAATCCAGGTATATAGCTGTAGGTTGTAATAATGAGCCCCTGGCTGTAATAATGGGGCGGCCTGGAGGGTCAACTAAAGACGTGTATCTTTGGTATACTGTATAAAACTGGTACCACCGGGTATGATGGAATCAATGCGTCTCGTATGACAGTTGTAATCAATCCCTGTTTGACTGCATTATCCAAAATGTTGGTTAGTTCACTTTTAATTGCATTTGTTGGATCAGAGGATAATAGTTGATAGGTATGCACATCCTCAAGATGTATATTAACCTGCTGTTTGTATTTATGTAGGTCTTGAATGACCAATGCTCCACCCTTATCCGCAGGTCGAAAAACCAACTGTGTGTTCTGGGACAGATTTTTAAGTGCTGTAGCTTCTTCTTTAGACAAATTGAATTGTGTGGGGGGCAACCCAGCTATACTTATTCTACCTCAGTATGTAGCAGTCTCATGAACGTCTTGATGGACGCATTTGACGACAATGGGTCAAAATTAGACCTAGGATGAAGTTTTTGTAATTTGGGTGTCAATAATGCACTTTCACTGTGCATAATCTCTGGGGATTTGGCAAAGTACTCTTTGAGCTTGAGTTGTCTATGCAGCGAGAACTGCTCAATTTGCCACTGCAAAGTATTCATCATGACCGTGGGTACAAAAGATAACCCTTTGCTTAAAACCGCTGTCTCTATGTCTGAAAGCATGTAGCTAGAGAAATTCACTACTAATTTTGCACGGTAGTGGTGGTTTTGTTCCACGTCCCCTGCCTTTTAGTTTGGCCACCCCTTCTGGTGTATTGCCTCCACTGCCTCCTTCTTGTGACCTGGTGGTCACCCCTAAAGGGTGTAGTTGATGTTTGCCTCTTCCTCTGATATCATGTCGGTCTTGGTCACTCTCAGATGATTTATAATCAAATGGTGAATCTGAGTCATTCCTTTTATACCGGTTTCTTCTGAAAAATGCTTTTCTGCCGTCATTGCCTCGGTCGCTCCATCTGTACACTGTATGGAGTTCATAATCCGTGTCTACCTTGTTGCACTTCTCTTTTTTATATTTGACTAGATCACGTTTGTATGTCTGTATTTGTGCATTAAGTTTATCAAGCCATTTTCTAAAGTGGATTTGTGCAAGATTTCAAAAGCACCTATTTTTTCTTTGACTGCATTTAATTCTTTAGTGGATTGTTCGATTATAAGTAAGGCAGGGTACACACCTGAACGATTTGTAATCGTTCCGATTTCCTATCCAATTTCCCTTGAAGGCAGAACTTCCTAAATTGAGCCTACACACTGTCCAATTTTGCATAAGATTTGACGATTTGTTGAATGCGCTGTACAGTGTACAGTGGGCTGATCGTCCGGTTGTCCGTACACACTGTGCGATTGGCACCTTATCGTATGCGTTATCTTATGATTGTCTATGCTGCACAGACAATCATAAGACGTCGCATACGACCAGTGGGAGTGCACAATTGTGTGTACACACTATGCGATTTACACGATTCACCGTTCCAATTACCTTAATCGTGCCGATATCGTCCTGGTGTGTATGCACCCTAACATGAGATCGAACGAGCACTTATTTAATATGCCCACCCAGCGTTTGCAAAAAGCTGGATCATGTTTGCCTATAGTAGGGCAATTCTTCACTCTAGGTATTTTTTTGACCCTGTAATAATCACTTAATGTGGATCCGTGATAAAAATAATCTATTTCATGTTTCTTGTATTTCAAAATTTCATAATACAAATCCTCCACCGGAGTGGACTCCAGTTGATCAAGTGACGTGCTTTTAAATAGAATTGACTCAGCTTCTGACTCCGAATATGAGTGGACATCCCCTATTGGGTATACATTATGGCTATACCCAAAAGCATTATCCTCCGTATCCACCTCAGCCATAGTGGGGCTAATATGTAGTAACCCCTTATGCTGACAATGCTGATATAATAAGTCAAGTGAATGCAGTTGTGAGAAGTCAATCAAATATATGGAACACACAAATACAATATAACATCAAACGGATCTGTCAAAATTTTTTTAAATGCTATACTGTGCAAACAATAATCATGTGTTTTAGACTATAGCAATCCATGAAAATATTGAAAAGGTCGCATATCACAATGCAGTCGTATGCAAAGAAAACTTTTTTTTGAGTGCTATACTATATAAACACTAATCATGTGTTTTCAACTGTAACAATCCATACATATACTGCAAAGGTTGCATGCCACAGTGCAGTAGTGCAAAAAGATGAAACCAAGTTTAATGTCCACATGTGCAAAAAATTGCCAAATGTAGCAGCCAATTAAATTAAAGTGCTAAGTGCAAAAAAGTGCATGAAAATAGAGCAAAGTTAGTCACTGAATGAAACATATGTAATCCAAATCGGTGCCTTGACAAAGAGTATCCAGCAAGCCATATATATATACATGGAAATGCCAAAAGTCATGGGATAAATGCCTAGTATTGTGTAGGACCCCCTCAAGGCTGGCGAAGTGCAGCAACTCGGTGTGGCATTGATTCCACAAGTGGATGGAAGACCACAGGATGAATGCTGACCCATGCTGTCTGGATAGCTTCCCACAGCTCCCTGATATTTCTAGGTGCGAATGGACCTTTCTACCACGTCTTATAAAAGCTCGATTGGGTACATGTTGGGTGAATGTGGTGGCCATACCACTCGTGAGAACTCTCCAGAATGCTCCTAGAACCAATTCTAGACTACTTGGGTCTGATGACACAGTGCATTATTCGGCTGGAATATTCCATCGTTGTTGGGGTACATGAAGTCCATGAAGGGCTGCAAATGGTCATCAAGCAATGCAACATAGCGGTTCAGGCGGACCAGCAGACCCAACCCATGCTACGTGAACAGCCCCACCCAGCTTCTAAGAGCTGCAGCTGATGCAGTCCCTAGAAGCTGGTGTTATGTGCATGCACAGTCCCACCGCCACATGCACCGGTTGCATTGTCTGCCAGATCCATTGCTCAGGTGCTGGGACCTGGCCACTGGGACTAGTGTCTCCTATCCTTCTGCAGTGCAGAAATTGTTTTATGGTAAATGTTATTAGTATGCATGTAATTCCAAAAATCAGAAATTATTCTATGATAAATGTTATTAGTACTATATGCGTGTAATTCATCACCAGTTGTCTGGTGTGAATATGATAAACAATGGTTAATATCTGATATAGATAAGTGAGTGATATAAGTGACTATGATCTTGCAATTGATATAAAACTGTACATTTCATGGAGGGTTATTTTGAAGTAGTGATATGTACAGCTCTGTGATTGGTGCTAATTTGTAATGATCAACTTGATCTCATTATCGATATTGAGTCCTTATGGTGTCATGGTTTTTAAGGTAGATATCCACTTTAATTATTCTATATTATGGTGCTGGTGTGGTTCCCTCCTCTCCAGTTTTTCTGTACTACTTTGATCCCTAGGATCTTGAGGCCTGTGGGATTGCAGTTGTGGTGAATTGCATGACAGACTGTGCGTCTCTAGTGTTGAGACAGACTGTGCATCTCTAGGCCTTTTTGTTCATATTTCCGATGTGTTCTGCGGTTCTGGTTTTAAGCGTGCGTAAGGCAGTACCCACATATAGGACCTTATTCAGTGCCGATGCGCTCGTTACTGACTCGATGGTTAGTCCTGCGCACGCGCAGCGGCCCCTTTGTGCGTGCGCAAGCCCCAGAGCGACAGAGAAACTCTGTCGCTCCGGAGCTCGTTACCAAAGAGGTGGCTGTCGATGTTGATCGACAGCTCGCCCCGTTTGGTAGGCGGGCCGGGGGGGTGGTTTCCAAAATGGAGGCGTTCCTTAAGGAACGCTTACCATTTTGTGGGCGGCCGCACTGACATCATCAGTGATGTCAGTTGGGAGCTTCCTGCTCCATCAGAGCAGAAAGCTCCCTGTGGCTTACGAGTGCCCAGACCCAACCTTAGGGTCTGGTCATAGGCCCCGATGGTCGCGATGGTGAACACCATCGTGACCATCAACCTGGTCGGTCGTTAAGCTGTGGGCGGTAAACCACAGCTTAGCGATCGACAAGGAGGTGGCCGTTCAGGATGCAAGCGGCCACCCTGATTCAGTGCGACCCCTTGCATCTAACGACCGCCTCTGAATGAGGTCCATTGTCTGCTGCAGTGACATTTGGCTAGGTGAACCACTCCTGTGCTGTTACAGGTTAAAAATTATCTGCCTGTGTATTGTGTCATTGTTTGTTTTGCTGTAAAGGTATATTGGAGTTTGGTTGTCTATAGTTGTGTAATGCAGATGAGGCAGTTGTCACCCTCGTAGAAGCCTTTGCTACGTGTCCCTCCATCAATCGTGGTTTGTATCTGTGTGGGGGGGATTTATGTGGTTTGAAATCAGTTTATTTAATTTTTTTTATATCTGGTGCTTTTTTGTAGGTTATTCATGGTTTTTGTAGTAACATATCTGCCAGTAATTTATCCTGTATCAGAATATGGCAATAATTGTTTATTACATACAGTAACACAACTGGTTTGGTAACTGATAAAACCATTAATAGTAAACTTAGCATGAGTTACTGTATTACCTGATGCTGAATCAAGTTGCATGTTCAGTATCTCTGGCACAGCTATAGCAAGCAGCGGCCTCAGGCAATGTCCATCCTAATCTGGGTTCTGTACTGTGATAGATGTACAGTTTAGCCTTCAATTTTAAATCACATTTTTTGCAGCTTGGTACCAGTCATCTTTTAAGCGTGTTATATCTCTTGGAGCCTTTATCAGACAAGGCAGGGGTGAGGATATTATACTGCCACAGAGGAAAGTTTTTGCTAATAATATTTTTGACCTTATGGAAATATGAATTGATTTTAAAAATAATATATGGGGGTCACCATTATTATTCATCTCTGTCGATGTAGGGCACCAAACTAAGGGGTACATTTACTAAGATTCGTGTCTGGTCGAGATGTCAATCACGGGTGTGTTTGGCCATTTTATAGAAATCGCAAATTTACTAAAGGCAAATTCGGGTGAGAAATCATGAAACTCTCAGCAAAACACGGGTGAAAACACAAATAGAAATAAATACACCATTGGCCAAATTTGCAGGTACTTTCCATAGACAGGAATACAACATGGGAATTTACTAGTAAGAATCGTGATTATAATTACGTGTGTACTTTTGGCAAACTTGGTCCAAAATAGAAGCTGTATGTTTCTGCCTGTAACTTACCAAAAAAAGGGTTACATTATTTTGAAATAATTACGTGGGGTTCCTCCCCAAAAGCATAACTAGCCCCGAGCTCTGTGAGCCAGTCCTGGTTCTAAAGATATGGGGAACAAAATGTGCTGCCTCTTCAAGCAAAACACATTAGTAGACTATGGGCCTGATTCATAGTTGGGAATAGAGAGAGATCTCTCTCTCAACTGATCATCTTGGTGAGACCATGCTGCACTGCAGGTGGGGCAGATGTAACATGTGCAGAGAGATTTAGATTTGGGAGGGAGGTATCCAAACTGACATCTAAATTGTAGACTAATAATAAAGCTGTGCAGTATTTGTGGGCTACATGCAAAAGCAGCCAGTATTTACCCCACATGCAAAAAAATGTATGTATTTACACCCCTTGCATTGCAACATGGTTTGTCCAGGTACACAGTTAAGTGCTATCTCTCTCTCTATTCCCAACTCTGAATCAGGCCCCATGTCTAGCATTTTCCAAGACTTGTTTTAAATCCAAAATATGAACAAAATGCCCCATGTTTTTATTTATTCCGCGTTGAAGCAATGCATTCCGGAGCTTACTACATGAGGAATGCGGTCAAACCCCCGAATGGCATTTTCAGGAGGTTGACTGCATTTCTGCCCTTAGTACAAACCGCCCTCTGTATTTTTATCCCTGGAGTGGGGAGGATGAACAAAGTAAGCACTATACAAGGGCGCACCAAAACTTTGTGGGCCCCAGAGCAACATTTTGAAGGGGCCCCACCCCAATGCTTCAAGAGAGATACCTCACTCTGCAGCAGTTGTTAACTGTATGCCCCACAGTAGTGCCCTAGTTAATTTTTATGTGACATAGTAGTGCCCTAGTTAATTGTGTGTGCCCTAGTTAATTTTACTCCCCATAGTAGTGCCCTAGTTCATTTTACTCCCCATAGTAGAGACCTAGTTCATTTTATGCCCCATAGTAGAGCCCTAGTTCATTTTACTCCCAATAGTAGTGCCATAGTTAATTTTATGCCCTATAGTAGTGCCCTAGATCATTGTATGCCCCATAGTAGTGTCCGAGTTCATTTTATGCCCCATAGTAGTGCCGTATTTCCTTTTACTCCCCATAGTAGTGCCCTAGTTCATTTTATGCCCATAGAAGTGTCCTATTTCATTTTACTCCCCATAGTAGTGCCCTAGTTCATTTTATACCCCATAGTAGTGTCCTATTTCATTTTACTCCTTATAGAAGAGACCTAGTTCATTTTATGCCCCATAGTAGAGCCCTAGTTAATTTTACTCCCAATAGTAGTGTCATAGTTAATTTTATGCCCCATAGTAGTGCCCTAGATCATTGTATGCCCCATAGTAGTGCCCTAGTTCATTTTATGCCCCATAGTAGTGCCCTATTTCATTTTACTCCCCATAGTAGTGCCCTAGTTCATTTTATGCCCCATAGTAGCGCCCTATTTCATTTTACTCCCCATAGTAGTGCCCTAGTTCATTTTATGCCCCATAGTAGTGCCCTAGTTCAATTTATGCCCCTCAATCCACATTATGCCACACTGCAGTGCTGCCAGCATACAATATGTCACACAGTGTCCCAAGTACACATACACATTAAAGTGCCCCCAGTTCATATAATGCCATATTTCTCACTATATGCCCAGTCAACAGGCCGGGCAATGGACCAATTACTTAGCAGCCAATTCCATGAACTTGGTAGACAACTATATGAATAGGTCCGGAGCCCCATAGCAACGGCACCCTCTGCACTCTCTATAGCTACACCCAGGGCTCTATAACTAATGATACTCACACAAGGAAAGTGAGATAAGACTTTTATGCAATCAACTGGCCCAAACACTGCAACAGATAATTCCATTTTTTTGTTTGATACAACCACATCCCATTTATCTTACAGAACAATGTATAACCATGGTCATACAATGCATGGTAAGACACTTCGGTTTTTGACACTGAAAAAAAAATCCAACATACTAAATTCTTATAGTTAAAACTCTGGCTATACTCAAGAGTATTGGTAATACATTTACTTGTTGTTACTGGCATTTATCCTTTAAAAACACAATGGATCTACTAATATACTTCAGGCAGAGGATAAGTGATAATGAGATAAATATGTTCATTATCGTCTCCATTACAAATGTTTGTACATGTGTTTAAGGATAAGCAGAGCCATGTGTTTCGTCTCTGGTCTTACGTTTGGTTGCTGTGATGTACATAGTGTCCATTGAGGTATTATCTGAATAAAATTATTCTTGTACTAGTCCAGAGGTGTATAACTCAGATGTTAGAGGACCTGACATCTATCACAGGATTATATTGCTACTACATAACAACACTCTATTTCTTTATTTTATTTTTTGTTTGTGTGTGTGAGGGGGCAGCATAGAGCCTTTTCCTACTGTAAGGCCGGGTGCACACTTTAACGATATCGGCACAATTTGCCGCATTGGCACGACAAATCGTGCATATCGGCTTGTGTGTACGCACGATTGCACGCTCCCGTGGGTCGTATGCGATGTCTTCTGGTCGCCTGTGCTGCTCGGCCTATCGGAAGATATCGCATGAAATTAGGTGCCAATCGTGTAGTGTATACGACCAACCGGACAACCAGATGATATGTCGGTCCGATTTGGCCAATTTTGATGTCGTATGTTGCCAGTGATCGATACAGTGTGTACGGGGGCAACGAGTACACACCGATCAAGCGATACAATATACCGTTTGATCTAGGGATGTGCAGGCTCGGATAGGTTCGAGTTTGCACGTGGAGTTCGGATTTTTCCCTCCAAAAAAACGGAACTCAGAACGAGGCAAAACGTCATCTTACATGGACGAACATCATCATTCCTGGACAAAAGACCAGGAATGATGATGTTCGTCCATGTAAGATGACGTTTTGCCTCGTTCTGAGTTCCGTTTTTTTGGAGGGAAAAATCCGAACTCCACGTGCAAACTCGAACCTATCCGAGCCTGCACATCCCTAGTTTGATCGTATGCGATATTGGACAGTGTGTACGCTCAATATCGTATGTTATGGCCTCAAGGGAAATTGGATATAAAATCGGTCCAATTATGAGTCGTTCAGGTGTGTACCCGGTATGCAGTCGGGAAACCGGCTGCCTTAATACCGACAGCTGGCTTCCCGGCTGCTTTATCCCGGCGTGGGATAAATGACCGGCATCTATATCTAGACACCTGTCATTTACCCGGCGCCGGGAGACCAGCGCCCGACATCCCGATCGAAGGGATGCCGGGCGCCGCAAGCAGACAGCCGCGGGGGGGAGAGGGTTAGGGCACCCGGGGGGACTTAGGTTAGGCACCCCCCCGGGAGGGTTAGGGTTAGGCTAGGGGAAGGGGGGGTTAGGGTTAGGCACCCCCGGGGGGAGGTTAGGGTTAGGCACCCCCCAGGGGACTTAGGTTTAGGCAGCGGGGAAGGGGGGTTAGGCATTTAGAGAGGGAATTAGGGTTAGGCACTTGGGGAGGAGGTTAGGGTTAGGTACCCCTAAGGAGGGTTAGGGGGTTAGGTTAGGTTAGTTTATACTTACCTTAGGGACGATCGGGATTTCCAGCGCTGTCGGGCTTCCGCTGCCGGGCTCTGCTGATCTGTCGGGCTGCCGCTGCCGGGAATCGAACTGCCAGCCATGCGGCAGCCGGGTAATCATACCGATTCTGTGTACCCACCCTAAGACTGGATTTGAACACATTCTCAAAAGTGGCAGAGATTAGGCTTTGGCCTACATTTTCAGTGCGAAGTCTTCTGTACCTTCCTGGTGCAACTTATTTGGGAAATTGCATTAATAGGGGCAATTCCACCAATAATATATAATATAGCCCTAAACTGTACGTTATAGCCATGTAATGAAGGCAATCCAAATGCCCCTCTACCAAGCTGAAGAAAAGGTATATTCTAAAAAGTTATGTTGGTGCTCTTAAAGTGTTGTTTGCAGGGACTTTGAAAATACATTTCTTCCTCTTTGTATCAGGTGCATCTTCCATCTGGACCCACAATCCTGAGATTTTCTAGGAGAAGTTTCCTATAGCAGAATGTAGACAAGTACTGCAGTAAGTGCTCTTTGGATAAAGAGGTGCATCTGCAGGTAATGCTGATAATGAAATGTGTTTTGGAGGTGCATTTTTCCAGTTTCTAAATCACCCCAGGTCTACAGCCTAAGGCTAAGCTACAAACTACGGGCATTGGAATGGGATGGACAAGAACGGCCATTGTCCCAACAACTTTAATGTTTAAAAGTGTGCCCTGAGTGGTGTGTGCCCTGTATTACCCTGGTGTTTCAGAGGTGGATCTCTTAGAAGTGCATGCAGTGCGGTTTTACTGTGCACTGTATGGATATGATATAAAAAAAAACAACAGTTGGAAACATCCAAATGCATACATTGCTACCCTCCTGGAATTCGCAGGATGCTCCCAATTTTTCTGGTAACCCTCTGCACCCCCGGAAGGGTAGGCACTTCTCCCGCATCCTGTCCACTTCCTAGTGTAGTAGGCAGAATAGGGAGACTATTAGTGGCGATCATCGGGTTCGGGCGTTGGGGTGGGGCCTAATGATGGGATTCTATTTAAAATATGCGATATCGCGTTGAATTTCCGCAAGGGGACGTTGCTTAATGACGCTATTTTGGCCGTCCCCGTCCCCAACTCCGCCCACCTGCTTCTCCTCCCTGGGGAGGAAAAATCAGGGGTGTAGCGAGGGTGGTTCCAGTGGAGCACGTGCTCCGGGCACCAAAATGGACAGAGGGTACCATCCAAGGTTCTGGAATTCAAGGGGCACTGCACAGTATGATGGCGACCTGTTAGTTTGATCTCGGTTTGTCTGCTCTATATCCTAAATAAGTTATGAATCTGAGATCCTTTTCTACATTTCATGCTCCCTTAAGCTGCCCAGATTGTCTCCCCTCCGGCCCCCCCTCCTCTGTGAGCATCTTCTGTCACCCCCCTTTCCTGCAAGATTGATTACATTCACTTTTCACCTCTTTAATTCCCACCCTTCTCTACCCTGTGATTGACTCCATGCCCCTGTCCACTCCTTTCTTATTGGCTTGTCACCACTCTTCTCCTCATCATTTCTCATTGGCTTCTGTCACTGGCCCTCTCTGATCGACCCTTTGCCCATCCCCTCTCCTTTCATATTGGCCTCTGGGCTTGATTCAGAGGCGCTCGCAAAAAGCAAGCGCTCGCTCTGAATCAGGGCGGGCGCTGTTTTTTTTAGTTGCGGCCTCCTGGCCGCTCGCATAGCTGTGGGTGACCAAGACCATCGCGACCATCGGGCTTGCGACGAGACCCTTGTGGTAGGGTCTCATGGCCGCAAGCCCCAGAGAGCTTCTGGCTCTAATAGAGCCGGAAGCTCTTCACTGACATCACTGGTGATGTCAGTGGGGCCGCCCACAAACAGCAGGCATTCGCGTGGGAACGCCTCCGTTATTTGAAGCCACCCCCTGGATCAACATCGACAGCCGCCCCTTTTGTAGTGAGCCACGGAGCGAGTGCTTTTTGCGCTCGCTATGGAGCTCGCGCACGCCGCGCGTGCACACTAGGCCACCATCGACCCGCTTTGCGAGCGCTATGCGCTTGCGAGCGGGTCGGAATCAGGCGCTCTGTCACCTCCCCTCTCTGGTCAGCACTTTCTGCTCCCCTTTCCTCTTTGATCCCCTCCCTCCTTCTCTCCTCATTCATTCATTCATTCATTCATTCATTCTTTCATTGTGCTTCAATGGACTTAATAGTGACACATCTGAGGTAAAATCCTAACTTCAATTATAAGGTATGAGTTTGGAAAAAAGTAACTGCTTTGCAATTTAAAGTAATGGAGGTTTTCCCAGGTATGATCACACAGTGTTATTTGAAAGGTCTTTTAAAAAATATTAGGACACCTGAAATAATAATAATGGTGGTAGACAGAACATGACATGATTAATAGTACTCACATTAATATAGATGCAATGTATATTTGTGAAGTAGGAGCATAGCTGAGAAGGGAGCTTCCCATAGGTGTTCCCACTTCATTGAAAGCTGCTTGGGGCAGTAATTGCAGTAATAGGCTGTGAATCCTGTGGAATCTCACTGTAGCATATGTACTCTGGGCCTGATTCAGACCCGCTCGCGAGCACTGAGCGCTCGCAAGCGGGTCGATGTTGGCCCAGTGCGCATGTGCATGACGGAGCCGGCTTCGTCGTGCGCATGCGCGAGACCCGGATAGCGACGGGAAAGCCGTCGCTCCGGGTCTCATACCAAAGGGGGCGTGCTGTCGATAGTGAGTGACAGCACGCCCCCTTTGGTGGGCGTGCCGGGGGCATGGCTGCCCAGACGGAGGCGTTCCCATGGGAACGCCTACCGTCTAGGGCCGGCCCCACTGACATCACAAGTGATGTTAGTGGGAGTGCTTTCGGCTCTGATAGAGCCGAAAGCACTCCAGGGCTTGCGGCAACGAGACCCTACCACAAGAGTCTCGTCGCAAGCCCAATGGTCGCAATGGTCTTGACCATTGCGACCATCTTCCTGGCTGCTCGCTATAGCTGTGGGTGGTCACCCACAGCTATACGAGCGGCCAGGAGGCCGCTCTAAAAATGAAGAAGGACGGCCCTGATTCAGAGCGAGCGCTCTTTCAGACCGTCCGACTCTGAATCAGGGCCTCTGTCAGTTTTAGTTAAATGATCAGAATATATAATACAATCTTCTCTATTGACTAATAACAATGAGTTAAAGGAGATAAAAGTCAGATCCTAGATGCTATACATAAATAAAGCAGTGCCAAAGCAGCTACCCCTTAATGTCAGATCACTGAAGCATTCTATTCCCCCAATGGGACCTCAACGCCCAGCGTGACACTGCCACTGTTTGCTGTTTTTCTCTTCACTTTAGTAATCCCCCGCAGGCTGGCCATACCCACTGGCACAATTCAGTACAGGGGTGGGAGCTATGACATGCACTTTCTCCAGGCACCATGATTCCACGCTACTCCTCTGGGAAATATACATTGTCGGCAAGTATGTCCAAATGTCTCAGTGATGTCACTGGTTTCTAGCAAATCAAGATGCAGCAATCTAATTACTATTTGTTCAAGGCTCCAAATAGCTGCCTAGAGTGGGCCTCATTTGCAATGCACAAAAAGACCGCGGCGCTGTGCAAACTCTTGTTTGGTGGCCTTGTACACCTCAATATCCGTACATATGCCTTAACTTCCACCAGAGCATACGTCTCTACTTGACAGTGGGCCTGATTCAGAGATGGACACGAGGACAATTTTTTACGCAGAGTGTGGGAGTGTTTGCCATTGCGCATTCGAATAAGCCGCACTGGGCAGTTCTGCGATTGTCTTGCGATTCCGCACACACAGAGAACCCATTTGCAAAGTGAGTGACAGGTAGTCAGCGTTTGGGGGCGTGGTCATAAAAACGCAAAAGTACCTTACCGTTTAAACGCCGTTACTTGGGCGTGCATATATTAGCCATTGTGATTACATACGCCGCATGAGAGCCCTCTGCGTGTTGGGAGAGCTGCAGAGTCTGCGTCTGGTCAGACCTGCCGCAAAGGGCAAGTTGGCTGCGCGATGTGCGTCGATGTTATCGATATTTATGCAGGTAAGCGACATTGTACGCAGATGAGAAGACAGCAGTGGCAATCCCTATGCTCGGGTGATCTTTGGAACCATTAGCATATTTTCGCAGCTGCAATCGCATTAGCGTACATCTCTGTATAAGGCCCAGTGTAATAACTACTTGCCTACTCTGAGTTTCAGAGAATTGTCCCAGAGACTCGGATAAGGATCTCCTGCCGCATCATGGCGAATTGCGGTAATGACAAGTAGGGGGCAGGACTAAGATGATCCCTCCTGCAGTTACCACTTGACCTACCATAGGGACATTTCCTGCGTTACAAGAATGATGAATGGGGCTGACACTTAATTTATCTAAAATTAGGTGAAACTTTTATTTTTCACCTGCTTTTGTATGAATTAAGTGATGATGAATAGACTCCTGTGTCTTAAGATGCAGTTGCACTAACACAGGCGGCCATGATCAGACGGATAATCTGCGCCTCCATAGAACAGTGCGACCAATGGTGCGACCGATGTTTTATCTCAATGCGCACAGCGGCAGAGTTAACGCTGCAGCCAGTGGGCGCCTCTGTACGAATACCGTACGCTGCTGCATTAGCATAAAGACGCAGTCGCTCTGCGGCATAAAACGCAGTCATGGCACCTCTGTATC
The DNA here is from genome assembly GCA_031769625.1 of Taudactylus pleione. NCBI lineage: Eukaryota > Metazoa > Chordata > Amphibia > Anura > Myobatrachidae > Taudactylus > Taudactylus pleione. The sequence continues at coordinate 1,506,815 of JAUIMM010001084.1, forward strand.
ACGCTCTAGGTTATATCCTATACTTTTAATTGGACATATTTATTTTCTTCCATTTGCACTTTGGCAGTGACACAAGTTTCTGGCAGCACTTTGGCCAATGTAGACAAAAAGCTTAAATAGGTCCAAAAGTTCAATATGTAATGATGACGGCCCTGGCGTCCCCGTACTCTTGTGATTAATCAAAGCCATAAATTACTCTAAACCCAGCATTATTTTAGTACAAAAGTTGAATGTAATAAAATAAACAGACCATTCGTTTGTTTGTCTCCCTCCCCAGCCGCAGAACGTTACACAGCGCCGTCAGCTCCCTGTAGCTGAATAATATCAGCTGGATTGTTCCCCAGCTCCTTAGTGTGTGGACTGCCAGAACTTTATCACTCCATCATACCCACATGTTGTACAGCAAGAGGTCTGCAGTTCATTTTCTATCATTGTTTCCTTATTTTACAGTCAAAAACATGTAGGGAGACATCGTATTACACACAATGACCGGTTTTGTTACTTGGGCTTAGGAAAGGTTGTACAGAAGAACTGGGCAGCAATAGAGTCACAGAGAACTGCAGGGATGTCTTAAGGTGCCCACACACTAGGCGATATTTTACACGATCAGCCTGATTCCGACGCCTCGGGACGACAGATCGTGTAAAATATGTCCTAATTGTGAGTCTCCACTCACTATTACGATGCCGATGCGCGTCCCCGCTACTCGTACATCGCATCATCAGATCTTGCCTGCTGCAGGCAAGATCTGAAAATCTCAGACACGATGCACTGGAATAGTATAGGATGCACGATAGATCGTGGGTCAATTTGGATAGTTTTTACACCAAATCGTGCCCACGACTGCCGGGGAGCTGCTGGGGGAGAATCGGACACAATATTGCATCGTCACAAGATCGCCTAGTGTGTGGGCACCATTACTCTTCAACACAACATGGGCTGTGCCAAACTAACGGCTTTCTGTACCCAATGAGCAGTTGTTACTGTGTAACACGTGTGTGCTGTTGTTTTCGTGTGTACATGCACGTGTGTATGCAACTGTAAATGTGGGCCAGGTGTGCTGGCTAGTTCTTTGTTTGTATTTCAGGCAAATCACGTTTTTTGCAGATATAATAAAAAACATCATGTGTCTCTTGTAACATTGCACGTGCAAACACAAGAATTGCTATGTCAACATTCTAACGTGGGCAGGGCCGCCATCAGAGGGGGATTGCTGGGCCTGTAGTCCCAGGCCCGGAGAGAGAGGGGCCCCGGGTGGCAGGGGTGTAGCTTGTAGCGGCAGCCAGGGAGAAGATACGGTTCTGGCAGCATTCCAAATAAGGCACCAGCCGTAAGCCAATCACAGCTCGCGGAATGGCAGCCAATCACAGTAGTTTTCTCTCCTATATTGCTGTATTTGTATAGTTTCATATATTACGATAGATTGTCATGTTATAATAACAACCTCCCCAACAGCCCACAATTTTGTATGGCATCCCTGAACGTGGCATCTGACTTTGGTTATAGTGTTTTGTACATAAGTGGGAATATTATTTTTGTAAATCCTTCCTAGATCATTCTGTTATGGCAATCATTGTGAAATAAATATCTTATAACGCTGTGAGACTTGTTTCAGAATGTAAAACAAGAAGTTGCAGAATCAACTTTACCTGAATATTTCAGGGTCCTAAGCCACTGACCATTGTCTGTAATGCCATGCAGTAGCGGGCTGGGCCGGGGGGCAGGGTGCCATGTGCCCCCCGGGCCGCAGCGTCATGCGGGCCGCGGGCCACGGGCAGTCTGTGTCACTGTGACACACTGCACCGCGTGTGTATCGCTGACCGGACGGAGTTCGGTCAGCGCTACACAAGTGACAAACACACAGCCGCTGGCTCCGGCAGCTGTGTGTTTGTTTTGATCAGCAGCCAATGAGAGTCTGTCAGACTCTCATTAGCTGCTGCTGCGCCCACTGCAGGAGCCGCTCCATCTTCCGGCTCCTGCAGTGGGCAATGGGAGAGGCGTCATAACGTCATATGACGTCTCTCCCATAATGCAGAGCGGCCCGGCCCGGGAAGGACAGACGGAGGAGCGGATGGCGACGGCGGGAGCAGGGATTCAGGTAAGTGTTTTTTTTTTTTCTACGTGTGTCTACTGGGGAGGGGGGGCTGGCACTACAAGGGAGAGACCACTACTGGAGGCACTGCAAGGGGGGGACTACTACTACTGAGGGCACTACAAAGGGGGAACCACTACTGGGGGGCACGACAAGAGGGAGGGACTACTACTGGGGGCACTACAAAGGGGGAACCACTACGGGGGGCACTACAAGAGGGAGGGACTACTACTGGGGGCACTACAAGAGGGAGACCACTACTGGGGGTACTACAAAGGGGAGATCACTACTGGGGGCACTACAGGGGGGGACCACTACTCTAACTTATAACTGGGGGCACTTCAAGGGGGGACTACAACTGGGGGGGACTACTACTGGGGGCACTACAAGGGGGGTACTACTACTTCAAGGGGGGACTACTACTGGGGCACTACAAGGGGGGACTACTACTACTATGGGCACTACAAGGAGAGAATTAAACTACTAGGGGCACTGCATAGGGGGAGGGGACTACTACTAGGGGCACTACATAGGGGGGAGGGGACTACCACTGGGTGCACAGCATCGAGGGACCACTGCTGGGGGCTGGGGGCTCTATAAAAAGGGCAATACTGGTGGTATTGCATAGAGGGGAGACTACAACTGGGGCCACTATTTAAGGGGCACTGCATAAGGGTTACCACTATTGGGTGCACTGCATGGGGTGTGGACTGCTACTGGGGGCACTATATAAGGAGCACTGCATAGGGGGTACCACTACTGGGGGCACTATATAAAGGGCTTACTACTGGGGGCACAAGGGGCACTGCACAGGGGGGACCACTACTGGGGGCACTGTATAAGGGTCACTGCATAGGAGGGATCACTACTGGGGGCACTACTGGAGGCCTGCATAAGGGGGTCCTCTCCTGGGACACAGGGGGGCACTGCATATGGGCACCACGACGGGGCTGTCCCTAATCTTTATTTTTACTTTACATTAATCCCATATGGACCCGCCTCCTCCCTGGAACACTTGAAAGGGGGGGGGTGCCGTAGCACGCACGTTCTTCGGGCACCCTGGCTACACGATACTCCTCTGCCAGGGCCGCCTGCATGCATTTGCTCCCCAGGCTAAAAGTTGCCAGCCAGCCCCTGATGCCATGACACCGTGCGTTAAAGAATGCTTGCACCTGGAGCTGGGTGAGGTGATTGTTAGCGGACACGCTATTAACCCCCATGTTTTAATTTGTGGGTGGAGCCAGAGTGAGCTGAAATCTGTAGTGGTCACATGATCAAAAGTCTGCATTCAACTAGGCGATGCTTGATTGGTGTTAGGACCAGCCAGACACCTGTACAGGTTGCCTAGGAGACACAGGGGTCTATTTACTAAGCAGTGTTAGGAGACAGAGTGAAAAGTGATAAGGTGCCAGCCAATCAGCTCCTAACTGACATCTCACAGGCTGTGGTTGAAAAATGACAGTTGGGAGCTGATTGGCTGGCACCTTATCACCTTTCACTCTGTCTAATAACAATCAGGGCCGGATTTTCTGCTATCAATACTAGGCGCTCGCCTAGGGCCTGGCGGGACCCAAGGGGCCCGTGGACGGGCCCCTTTGCCTGAAGAAATCCCGATTATAGCACTCCCAGAGGAGCACTGCGCGAGACTCTCTGGGAGTGGAGGCGGGACCACGTGACATCATGACGTCACGCGGTCCCGCCTCCACTCCCAGAGAGTCCCGCGCGGCTGTCAGTGCTCTCTGGGAGAGAGAGTTTGTTGTGTGTCCGCGGCCGCTAGCCGCCGCGCGCGACATGAGGGAAGGTTGTGCGGGACCCGCCGCCCTGTCCCTCATCCAGCTAGCCCCGCCGTGACCCGCCCCAGCAGCCAGGCTTCCAGGCACTCCACCGCCCACCAGCAGCAGTGCTGCACCCAAGGCCAGGCAGGTAGGGACCTGTATTACCCTGATAAGCTGCCATATACACACTAATAAATATATATATATATATATATATATATATGTATATGTATGTATATATATGTATGTATGTATGTATATATATATATATATGTATGTATGTATATATATGTATATATATGTATATATTAGGGGTGAGCGGGTTCGGATTTCTGAAATCCGAACCCCCTCGAGCCCCCCCAATCAGAGTCCGATCCGAGTCAGGCTCGACTTTTCCCGCCTGACTCTGATCTGAAATCGAGGCAAAACGTCATCATCCCGCCTTCCGAGTCTCGCGGGTTTTGGATCCTATATAAGGTACCCGCGTCGGCGCCATTTTCTCACTCGGCTGTGGACAGTAAAGAGGGAGGGTGGGAGTTAGGGCTGGCTGGGCTGTGTAGTGTAGTGTAGTGTAGTGCTGCTGTTGTCCACTACTTCAAAGTCCATAGGGGCTGGCTGTGTTGTGCTGTGCTGCTGTTGTTAATAGGGGCTGTGTCCACTACTTCAAAGTCCATAGGGGCTGGCTGGACTGTGTTGTGCAGTCAGTTCTCCATAGGGGCTGTGTCCACTCCAAAGTCCTGTGCAATGTCCCAGTCCTAAAGGGGTGCTGTAGTGTTGTCCAGGGGGTGCTCTGTCCATCAGGGGTGCTCCCCCCAAGTGCTAAAAAAATAATATATTTTCTGTGTTTGTGAACTGTGTGCGCAGTAGCCGCACGTGCATCAACAAAGTAGTGCCAAGCGTGCGCCTGTGTCATAAGTAAAGGGCCGGCTGGCTTGACCGTTAAAGGGTGCTGTAACCCCCAAAGTACACTCCAGTCCAAACCCCCAAAAAAATTATTTTCTGTGTTTGTGAATTGTGTGCGCAGTAGCCGCACGTGCATCAACAAAGTAGTGCCAAGCGTGCGCCTGTGTCATAAGTAAAGGGCCGGCTGGCTTGACCGTTAAAGGGTGCTGTAACCCCCAAAGTAAACTCCAGTCCAAACCAAAAAAAAAATTATTTTCTGTGTTTGTGAATTGTGTGCGCAGTAGCCGCTCGTGCATCAACAAAGTAGTGCCAAGCGTGCGCCTGTGTCATAAGTAAAGGGCCGGCTGGCTTGACCGTTAAAGGGTGCTGTAACCCCCAAAGTACACTCCAGTCCAAACCAAAAAAAAAATTATTTTCTGTGTTTGTGAATTGTGTGCGCAGTAGCCGCACGTGCGTCAACAAAGTAGTGCCAAGCGTGCGCCTGTGTCATAAGTAAAGGGCCGGCTGGCTTGACCGTTAAAGGGTGCTGTAACCCCCAAAGTACACTCCAAACCAAATAACAAAATATTTTTTCTGTGTTTGTGAATTGTGTGCGCAGTAGACGCACGTGCATCAACAAAGTGGTGCTAAGCGTGCGCCTAAGTTATAAGTAAAGGGCCGGCTGGCTTGACCGTTAAAGGGTGCTGTAACCCCAAAGTACACTCCAGTCCAAACCAAAAAAAAAATAATTTTCTGTGTTTGTGAATTGTGTGCGCAGTAGCCGCACGTGCATCAACAAAGTAGTGCCAAGCGTGCGCCTGTGTCATAAGTAAAGGGCCGGCTGGCTTGACCGTTAAAGGGTGCTGTAACCCCCAAAGTACACTCCAGTCCAAACCAAAAAAAAAAATTATTTTCTGTGTTTGTGAATTGTGTGCGCAGTAGCCGCACGTGCATCAACAAAGTAGTGCCAAGCGTGCGCCTGTGTCATAAGTAAAGGGCCAGCTGGCTTGACCGTTAAAGGGTGCTGTAACCCCCAAAGTACACTCCAGTCCAAACCCCCAAAAAATTATTTTCTGTGTTTGTGAATTGTGTGCGCAGTAGCCGCACGTGCATCAACAAAGTAGTGCCAAGCGTGCGCCTGTGTCATAAGTAAAGGGCCGGCTGGCTTGACCGTTAAAGGGTGCTGTAACCCCCAAAGTACACTCCAAACCAAATAACAAAATATTTTTTCTGTGTTTGTGAATTGTGTGCGCAGTAGCCGCACGTGCATCAACAAAGTAGTGCCAAGCGTGCGCCTGTGTCATAAGTAAAGGGCCGGCTGGCTTGACCGTTAAGGGTGCTGTAACCCCCAAAGTACACTCCAGTCCAAACCAAAAAAAAAATTATTTTCTGTGTTTGTGAATTGTGTGCGCAGTAGCCGCACGTGCATCAACAAAGTAGTGCCAAGCGTGCGCCTGTGTCATAAGTAAAGGGCCGGCTGGCTTGACCGTTAAAGGGTGCTGTAACTCCCAAAGTACACTCCAGTCCAAACCAAAAAAAAAATAATTTTCTGTGTTTGTGAATTGTGTGCGCAGTAGCCGCACGTGCATCAACAAAGTAGTGCCAAGCGTGCGCCTGTGTCATAAGTAAAGGGCCGGCTGGCTTGACCGTTAAAGGGTGCTGTAACCCCCAAAGTACACTCCAGTCCAAACCCCCCAAAAAATTATTTTCTGTGTTTGTGAATTGTGTGCGCAGTAGCCGCACGTGCATCAACAAAGTAGTGCCAAGCGTGCGCCTGTGTCATAAGTAAAGGGCCGGGTGGCTTGACCGTTAAAGGGTGCTGTAACCCCCAAAGTACACTCCAAACCAAATAACAAAATATTTTTTCTGTGTTTGTGAATTGTGTGCGCAGTAGACTCACGTGCATCAACAAAGTAGTGCCAAGCGTGCGCCTGTGTTATAAGTAAAGGGCCGGCTGGCTTGACCGTTAAAGGGTGCTGTAACCCCCAAAGTACACTCCAGTCCAAACCAAACAAAAAATTAATTTCTGTGTTTGTGAATTGTGTGCGCAGTAGCCGCACGTGCATCAACAAAAGAGCAGCGCCAAGCGTGCGCCTGTGTCCCATAAGTAAAGAGCCGGCTTGCTCATTTCTTAAAGGCTGGTGTAACCCACAAAGTGCACTACTCTCCAGCAAAAATAAAAAAATATTTTCTGTGTTTAGCCGCACGTATATATCAAATCGATATAACATAAATGGAGGACCAAACTTTCTCCGATAAAAATAAAATAGAGAAAGATCAAGAACCACTTCCTCCTAGTGCTGAAGCTGCTGCCACTAGTCATGACATAGACGATAACATGCCATCAACGTCGTCTGCCAAGGCCGATGCCCAATGTCATAATAGAGGGCACATACAATCCCAAATGACAAAGTTCAGGAAAATGACCTTGAAAAAAACATTTAAATCAGCTGAAGAGAAACGTAAACTTGCCAATATGCCATTTACGACACGGAGTGGCAAGGAACGGCTAAGGTCGATCCTTAGTATGTTCATGACTAGTGGTTCAGCTTCACATGATGATGGAAGCCCTCCTCCCACTAAAAAAATCAAAAGAGTTAAGCTGGCAAAAGCACAGCGAAGAACTGTGCTTTCTAAGAAGATATCACAAATCCCCAAGGAGAGTCCAAGTGTGGTGGTGGTTGCGATGCCTGACCTTCCCAGCACTGGACGGGAAGAGGTGGCTCTTTCCACCATTTGCATGCCCCCTGCAAGTGCTGAAAGGAGCACCCACAGTCCACTTGCTGATATGCCAATTGAAGATGTCACTGTTGAAGTACAACAGGATGAGGATACTGGTGTAGCTGGCGCTGAGGAGGAAGTTGGCGAGGAGGATTCTGATAGTGATGTGGTTTGTTTAAATCAGGCTCCGGGGGAGACAGTTGTTGTCCGTGGGATGAAAAAGCCCATCACGGTCATGCCTGGGCAGAAGACCAAACATTCCACCTCTTTGGTCTGGCAATATTTCTATCCAAATCCGGACAACAGCTGTCTTGCCATATGTACCATATGTAAAGGTGAAATAAGTAGGGGTAGGGACGTCAACCACCTAGGAACATCCTCCCTTATACGGCACCTGCAGCGCGTTCATAAAAAGTTACTGTCAAGTTCAGAAACTTTGGCTAAGACCGTAAGCAGTCCAGGGACACCTAAATCCCGTTGTCCTGTTTCGGTTTTGGATCTGGATCTTTCTTCGTGTTTTGGATCTGGATTGGTTTTGCCAAAACCACCCTTCCGTGTTTTGGGTTCTGGGTTTTGTGTTTTGGATCTGTATTTTTTTTAAAAAAAGCATAAAAACAGCTAAAATCACAGAATTTGTAGGTTTTTCTGCTCCTATGCTATTATTAACCTCAATAACCTTAATTTCCACTCATTTCCAGTCTATTCTGAACACCTCACACCTCACAATAGTGTTTTTATGTCCAAAAGGTTGCACCGAGGTAGCTGGATGACTATGCTAAGCGACACGAGTGGGCGGCACAAACACGTGACCCATCTAGGAGTGACACTGCAGTGGCAGACAGGATGGCAGTTAGAAAAACTAGGCCCCAAACTGTACATAATGCAAAGAAAAAAAAGAGGTGCAAGATGGAATTGTCCTTGGGCCCTCCCACCCACCCTTATGTTGTATAAACAGGACATGCACACTTTAACAAATCAATCATTTCAGCGCCAGGGTCTGCCACACAACTGTGGCTGAAATGATTGGTTCGTTTGGGCCCCCACAAAACAAGCTGGCAATTAATGTGTCCCTGCACAAACTGGCTCTACGGAGGCAAGATGTCATCCTCATCCTCCTCATCCACCGATTCCTCACCCTCTTCAGTGTGTACATCCTCATCCTCACAAAGTATTAACTCGTCCCCACTTGAATCCACCACCACAGGTCCCTCTGTACCTTCTGGAGGCTGGTCTCCCTGGAAGAGCTGATAATTCATTTTGATGAACATCATCTTCTCCACATTCTGTGGAAGCAACCTCCTACGCCTTTCGCTGACAAGGTTCCCGCTGCACTAAACACTCTTTCGGAGTACACACTGGAGGGGGGGCAACTCAGGTAAAATAGAGCCAGTTTGTACAGGGGCCTCCAAATTGCCTCTTTTTCCTGCCAGTACAGGTATGGACTGTCTGACATGCCTACTTGGATGCTGTCACCGATGTAATCCTCCACCATTCTGTCAATGGTGACAGTATCATATGCAGTGACAGTAGACATGTCAGAAATTGGTGCCAGGTCCTTCAGTCCGGACCAGATGTCCAAACTTGGTCCTGCCTGCCCTGCATCACCGCCAGCGGGTTGCTTAGGATACCTAAGTTTTTTCCTGGCAGCCCCAGTTGCGGGAGAAAATGAAGAAGGAGCCATTGACGTGTCACGTTCCGCTTCAGCTGACAGTGTGTTCACCAGCAGGTCTTTGCACCTCTGCAGGCTTGCGTCGGCCGGAAAGGGAGACACCACATAGGCTTTAAACCTAGGATCGAGCACTGTGGCCAAAATGTAGTGGTCTGATTTCAACAGATTGACCACCCTGGAATCCTGGCTAAGCGAATGAAGGGCTTCATCCACAAGTCCCACATGCCGAGCGGAATCGCTCCGTCTTAGCTCCTCCTTCACTTTCTCCAGCTGCTTCTGCAAAAGCCTGATGAGGGGAATGACCTGACTCAAGCTGGCAGTGTCTGAACTGACTTCACGTGTGGCAAGTTCGAAGGGCTGGAGAACCTTGCACAACACGGAAATCATTCTCCACTGCGCTTGAGTCAGGTGCATACCCCCTCCTTTGCCTATGTCATAGGTGGATGTATAGGCTTGTATGGCCTTTTGCTGCTCCTCCATCCTCTGAAGCATATAGAGGGTTGAGTTCCACCGCGTCACAACCTCTTGCTTCAGGTGATGGCGGGGCAGGTTCAAGAGTGTTTGCTGGCGCTCCAGTCTTCGGTACGCAGTCGCTGAAAGGCGAAAGTGGCCAGAAATTTTTCGGGCCACCCAAAGCGTCTCCTGCACGCCCCTGTCGCTTTTCAGAAAATTCTGCACCACCAAGTTTATTGTGTGAGCAAAACATGGGACGTGCTGGAATTTGCCCAGATGTAATGCCCGCACAATATTGGTGGCGTTGTCAGATATCACAAATCCCCAGGAGAGTCTAAGTGGGGTAAGCCACTGGGCGATGATTTCCCTCAGTTTCTCTAAGAGGTTGTCGGCGGTGTGCCTCTTACTGAAACCGGTGATACACAGCGTAGCCTGCCTTGGAACGAGCTGGCGTTTCTGAGATGCTGCTACTGGTGACGCTGCTGCTGTTGCTGCGTAAGGTGATACATCTACCCAGTGGTCTGTCACAGTCATATAGTCCTTAGTCTGCCCTGTTCCACTTGTCCACATGTCCGTGGTTAAGTGGACATTGTGTACAACGGCATTTTTCAGGACACTGAGGACACTTTTTCTGACGTTTCTGTACAGTCTCGGTATCGCCTGCCTAGTGAAGTGGAATCTAGACGGGATTTGGAACCGGGGACACACTACCTCCACCAATTGTCTAAATCCCACTGCACTAATGGCGGATAGCGGACGCACGTCTAACACCAACATAGCAGTCAAGGCCTCAGTTATACGTTTTGCTTCAGGATGACTGCTGTCGTACTTCATCCTGTCGTACTTCATCCTCCTCGCTAAGGACTGTTGGAGGGTCAATTGTTTAGTAAAAGTAGTGGTGTTCCTACTTCCTCTCTGGGATGATGAACGACTCCCAGCAGCAGCAACAGCAGCAGCGGCAGCAGTAGGCGTAGCAATGCAGGATCCTCCGGAGGAATCCCGGATAGGAGAGTCAGTCATGCCAGTGACATGGCCTGCAGGACTACTTCTGATCCTGACTAAGGAGGAAATTGACGAGGAGGGAGTTGATGGTGTGGTTTGCAGGCGCTTGGATACAACAGGACAACGGGATTTAGGTGTCCCTGGACTGCTTACGGTCTTAGCCAAAGTTTCTGAACTTGACAGTAACTTTTTATGAACGCGCTGCAGGTGCCGTATAAGGGTGGATGTTCCTAGGTGGTTGACGTCCCTACCCCTACTTATTTCACCTTTACATATGGTACATATGGCAAGACAGGTGTTGTCCGGATTTGGATAGAAATATTGCCAGACCAAAGAGGTGGAATGTTTGGTCTTCTGCCCAGGCATGACCGTGATGGGCTTTTTCATCCCACGGACAACAACTGTCTCCCCCGGAGCCTGATTTAAACAAACCACATCACCATCAGAATCCTCCTCGCCAACTTCCTCCTCATCGCCAGCTACACCAGTATCCTCATCCTGTTGTACTTCAACAGTGACATCTTCAATTGGCATATCAGCAAGTGGACTGTGGGTGCTCCTTTCAGCACTTGCAGGGGGCGTGCAAATGGTGGAAAGAGCCACCTCTTCCCGTCCAGTGCTTGGAAGGTCAGGCATCGCAACCACCACCACACTTGGACTCTCCTTGGGGACTTGTGATATCTTCTTAGAAAGCACAGTTCTTCGCTGTGCTTTTGCCAGCTTAACTCTTTTGATTTTTTTAGTGGGAGGAGGGCTTCCATCATCATGTGAAGCTGAACCACTAGTCATGAACATACTAGGGATCGACCTTAGCCGTTCCTTGCCACTCCGTGTCGTAAATGGCATATTGGCAAGTTTACGTTTCTCTTCAGCTGATTTAAATGTCTTTTTCAAGGTCATTTTCCTGAACTTTGCCATTTGGGATTGTATGTGCCCTCTACTATGACATTGGGCATTGGCCTTGGCAGACGACGTTGATGGCATGTTATTGTCTATGTCATGAGTAGTGGCAGCAGCTTCAGCACTAGGAGGAAGTGGTTCTTGATCTTTCTCTATTTTATTTTTATCGGAGAAAGTTTGGTCCTCCATTTATGTTATATCAATTTGATATATACGTGCGGCTAAACACAGAAAATAATTTTTTTTTTGGTTTGGACTGGAGTGTACTTAGGGGGTTACAGCACCCTTAACGGTCAAGCCAGTCGGCCCTTTACTTATGACACAGGCGCACGCTTGGCACTACTTTGTTGATGCACGTGCGGCTACTGCGCACACAATTCACAAACACAGAAAATAATTTTTTTTTTGGTTTGGACTGGAGTGTACTTTCGGGGGTTACAGCACCCTTTAACGGTCAAGCCAGCCAGCCCCTTACTTATGACACAGGCGCACGCTTGGCACTACTTTGTTGATGCACGTGCGGCTACTGCGCACACAATTCACAAACACAGAAAATAATTTTTTTTTTGGTTTGGACTGGAGTGTACTTTGGGGGTTACAGCACCCTTTAACGGTCAAGCCAGCCGGCCCTTTACTTATGACACAGGCGCACGCTTGGCACTACTTTGTTGATGCACGTTCGGCTACAGCGCACACAATTCACAAACACAGAAAATAATTTTTTTTTTGGTTTGGACTGGAGTGTACTTTCGGGGGTTACAGCACCCTTTAACGGTCAAGCCAGCCGGCCCTTTACTTATGACACAAGCGGACGCTTGGCACTACTTTGTTGATGCACGTGCGGCTACTGCGCACACAATTCACAAACACAGAAAATAATTTTTTTTTTGGTTTGGACTGGAGTGTACTTTGGGGGTTACAGCACCCTTAACGGTCAAGTCAGCCGGCCCTTTACTTATGACACAGGCGCACGCTTGGCACTACTTTGTTGATGCACGTGCGGCTACTGCGCACACAATTCACAAACACAGAAAATAATTATTTTTTTGGTTTGGACTGGAGTGTACTTTCGGGGGTTACAGCACCCTTAACGGTCAAGCCAGCCGGCCCTTTACTTATGACACAGGCGCACGCTTGGCACTACTTTGTTGATGCACGTGCGGCTACTGCGCACACAATTCACAAACACAGAAAATAATTTTTTTTTTGGTTTGGACTGGAGTGTACTTTGGGGGTTACAGCACCCTTTAACGGTCAAGCCAGCCGGCCCATTACTTATGACACAGGCGCACGCTTGGCACTACTTTGTTGATGCACGTGCGGCTACTTCGCACACAATTCACAAACACAGAAAATTATTTTTTTTTTGGTTTGGACTGGAGTGTACTATCGGGGGTTACAGCACCCTTAACGGTCAAGCCAGCCGGCCCTTTACTTATGACACAGGCGCACGCTTGGCACTACTTTGTTGATGCACGTGCGGCTACTGCGCACACAATTCACAAACACAGAAAATAATTTTTTTTTGGTTTGGACTGGAGTGTACTTAGGGGGTTACAGCACCCTTTAACGGTCAAGCCAGCTGGCCCTTTACTTATGACACAGGCGCACGCTTGGCACTACTTTGTTGATGCACGTGCGGCTACTGCGCACACAATTCACAAACACAGAAAATAATTTTTTTTTTGGTTTGGACTGGAGTGTACTTTGGGGGTTACAGCACCCTTTAACGGTCAAGCCAGCCGGCCCTTTACTTATGACACAGGCGCACGCTTGGCACTACTTTGTTGATGCACGTGCGGCTACTGCGCACACAATTCACAAACACAGAAAATTATTTTTTTTTTGGTTTGGACTGGAGTGTACTTTGGGGGTTACAGCACCCTTAACGGTCAAGCCAGCCGGCCCTTTACTTATGACACAGGCGCACGCTTGGCACTACTTTGTTGATGCACGTGCGGCTACTGCGCACACAATTCACAAACACAGAAAATAATTTTTTTTTTGGTTTGGACTGGAGTGTACTTTGGGGGTTACAGCACCCTTTAACGGTCAAGCCAGCCGGCCCATTACTTATGACACAGGCGCACGCTTGGCACTACTTTGTTGATGCACGTGCGGCTACTTCGCACACAATTCACAAACACAGAAAATTATTTTTTTTTTGGTTTGGACTGGAGTGTACTTTCGGGGGTTACAGCACCCTTAACGGTCAAGCCAGCCGGCCCTTTACTTATGACACAGGCGCACGCTTGGCACTACTTTGTTGATGCACGTGCGGCTACTGCGCACACAATTCACAAACACAGAAAATAATTTTTTTTTTGGTTTGGACTGGAGTGTACTTTGGGGGTTACAGCACCCTTAACGATCAAGCCAGCCGGCCCTTTACTTATGACACAGGCGCACGCTTGGCACTACTTTGTTGATGCACGTGCGGCTACTGCGCACACAATTCACAAACAGAAAATAATTTTTTTTTTGGTTTGGACTGGAGTGTACTTTCGGGGGTTACAGCACCCTTAACGGTCAAGCCAGCCGGCCCTTTACTTATGACACAGGCGCACGCTTGGCACTACTTTGTTGATGCACGTGCGGCTACTGCGCACACAATTCACAAACACAGAAAATAATTTTTTTTTTGGTTTGGACTGGAGTGTACTTTGGGGGTTACAGCACCCTTTAACGGTCAAGCCAGCCGGCCCATTACTTATGACACAGGCGCACGCTTGGCACTACTTTGTTGATGCACGTGCGGCTACTTCGCACACAATTCACAAACACAGAAAATTATTTTTTTTTTGGTTTGGACTGGAGTGTACTATCGGGGGTTACAGCACCCTTAACGGTCAAGCCAGCCGGCCCTTTACTTATGACACAGGCGCACGCTTGGCACTACTTTGTTGATGCACGTGCGGCTACTGCGCACACAATTCACAAACACAGAAAATAATTTTTTTTTGGTTTGGACTGGAGTGTACTTAGGGGGTTACAGCACCCTTTAACGGTCAAGCCAGCTGGCCCTTTACTTATGACACAGGCGCACGCTTGGCACTACTTTGTTGATGCACGTGCGGCTACTGCGCACACAATTCACAAACACAGAAAATAATTTTTTTTTTGGTTTGGACTGGAGTGTACTTTGGGGGTTACAGCACCCTTTAACGGTCAAGCCAGCCGGCCCATTACTTATGACACAGGCGCACGCTTGGCACTACTTTGTTGATACACGTGCGGCTACTTCGCACACAATTCACAAACACAGAAAATTATTTTTTTTTTGGTTTGGACTGGAGTGTACTTTCGGGGGTTACAGCACCCTTAACGGTCAAGCCAGCCGGCCCTTTACTTATGACACAGGCGCACGCTTGGCACTACTTTGTTGATGCACGTGCGGCTACTGCGCACACAATTCACAAACACAGAAAATAATTATTTTTTTGGTTTGGACTGGAGTGTACTTTGGGGGTTACAGCACCCTTAACGGTCAAGCCAGCCGGCCCTTTACTTATGACACAGGCGCACGCTTGGCACTACTTTGTTGATGCACGTGCGGCTACTGCGCACACAATTCACAAACACAGAAAATTTTTTTTTTTTTGGTTTGTACTGGAGTGTACTTTGGGGGTTACAGCACCCTTAACGGTCAAGCCAGCCGGCCCTTTACTTATGACACAGGCGCACGCTTGGCACTACTTTGTTGATGCACGTGCGGCTACTGCGCACACAATTCACAAACACAGAAAATAATTTTTTTTTTGGTTTGGACTGGAGTGTACTTTCGGGGGTTACAGCACCCTTAACGGTCAAGCCAGCCGGCCCTTTACTTATGACACAGGCGCACGCTTGGCACTACTTTGTTGATGCACGTGCGGCTACTGCGCACACAATTCACAAACACAGAAAATAATTATTTTTTTGGTTTGGACTGGAGTGTACTTTCGGGGGTTACAGCACCCTTAACGGTCAAGCCAGCCGGCCCTTTACTTATGACACAGGCGCACGCTTGGCACTACTTTGTTGATGCACGTGCGGCTACTGCGCACACAATTCACAAACACAGAAAATAATTTTTTTTTTGGTTTGGACTGGAGTGTACTTTGGGGGTTACAGCACCCTTAACGGTCAAGCCAGCCGGCCCTTTACTTATGACACAGGCGCACGCTTGTCACTGCTTTGTTGATGCACGTGCGGCTACTGCGCACACAATTCACAAACACAAAAAATATATTATTTTTTTAGCACTTGGGGGGAGCACCCCTGATGGACAGTGCACCCCCTGGACAACACTACAGCACCCCTTTAGGACTGGGACACTGCACAGGACTTTGGAGTGGACACAGCCCCTATGGAGAACTGACTGCACAACACAGTCCAGCCAGCCCCTATGGACTTTGAAGTAGTGGACACAGCCCCTATTAACAACAGCAGCACAGCACAACACAGCCAGCCCCTATGGACTTTGAAGTAGTGGACAACAGCAGCACTACACTACACTACACTACACAGCCCTAACTCCCACCCTCCCTCTTCACTGTCCACAGCCGAGTGAGAAAATGGCGCCGACGCGGGTACCTTATATAGCATCCAAAACCCGCGAGACTCGGAAGGCGGGATGATGACGTTTTGCCTCGATTTCAGATCCGAGTCAGGCGGGAAAAGTCGAGCCTGACTCGGATCGGACTCGGATCGGGGGGGCTCGGGGGGGTTCGGATTTCAGAAATCCGAACCTGCTCACCCCTAATATATATATATATATATATGTAAATATGCATCCATCTCAATGGGAATAATTATATATATATATATTTTTTTTTTTCTCATCTAGTGACATTGTAAAAACTGTGCATATATCCAGTAGTTGGCACTAGGTCCTATTAACACCTACTGGATATATGCACAGTTTTTACAATGTCACTGGATTATATATATATATATATATATATATATATATATATTTATATACGTGTGTGTGTGTGTATGTATGTATGTATGTATATATATATATATATATACACACACATATATACACACACACACATATTATATATGCACATTCTTTTTGCACTGTGTTTTAATTTTCCATTTTAATGTTTTAAGCTTTAAAAAGTTGATTATAAGGAGGAAAAACAAAAAAATTATGTAAGGGCATGAATCAGGAACTCACATAGGGGGGAATTAAATTCAACGCGATGTTGAATAGCTGTGGGAGGGAGCTCCTGCAGCTGTTCAATTCACCGCGCTGTTTGGGCGCGCTAAGGATTTCTTCTCGCACCCTCCTGGGGATGCGAGGAGAAATCCAACCAAAGTGTTTTTCTGCTTAGCGCTGTGCTAACAGCCGCGCGCCCGGCACTTTGGTCAGAGAATGCCGTTAACGTGCCTTAACGCCCTTGTTAAGGAGCAATAAGTGCGATAACCGGCATTCTCCGACCACACAGCGCACTGAATTGAATGGCTCAGGGAGCTCGCTCCCGGCGCTATTCAAGTCACGTTGAAATTAATTCCCCCCATATAGTTCTATGGATTGTTTGAGAGAGGGGGGCCCCAAACTAGTATTTTGCCTAGGGCCCCATGAGGTCTAAATCCGGCTCTGATAACAATGCTTAGTAAATAGACCCCACAGACAGCTTCTCTTCTCCCCTGGGCTCTCTCTCGTGTGCTGCATATTTATGCACTAGTAGTAGGCTGGAATTCAGACTCCTCTTCATTGGTTACCGAGTCTTTAAATAGCTGCCTTGCCATTTTGCCTGTGCCTGTTATAGCTTTCTGCTCAGTACATTTTAGCTGCACTGATCGGTTCTCTGTTGATTCCTGGTGTTGACTTTTTTTATTTTACTCTGATCTTGTGCTGTCTACTCTGACCCTGATTCTACTGTCTCATCCCTTGCATTTAGATAGTTTCTGTTACCTTACTGATTCTAATTATGGGTAAGATGGCCAGTTGGGGGAGCTATATGCAGAATGGGCGTAGACATCTCCCAGACATCTCAGCAGCCATGAATTCCAATATGTATTTAGCTTGTTGATCCTGGCCAAGGTTGTCCTTACAAGAACATGGCAATACTTCTATTATTTTCATAAGTGGTTATCCTTGGCCAATGACACATTGGACCAAGAATGTTTACATTTAATAGCAGAAATTAAATTCAGAAATGTAAGAAAATGGTTGAAATCTGGATGTGCTCTGCAATCCCAGGAGGTGGTGGACAATTGGGGATTAATTAGCACCCAGGGATTTATATAGCCAGCTCCACTAACTTCATGGAAAGCCCTGCTCCATATCATGCTACTTTCCACAAAAAGTAACGTTTAGTTTGTCCTTGTTACGCCCCTATTTAGGCTGAACATCCTTATCTTTCATCATTTGTTACAACAGCATTCTGTGCCTTGTCTACCAACCTGTTTATGTGGCACAGTTGACAGTACTGTAACTGTGTACCCGAACAAACCATGTTGCACTGCAAGGGCTTCAATTACATTTATGTGTGGGTATGCAGGGTAAATACTGGCTGCTTTTGCATGTAGCCCACAAATGCTGGACAGCTTTATTGTTACACTGCAATTTAGATCTGAGTTTGGACACACCTCTCCGAAATCGAAATCTCTCTGCACACATGACATCTCCCCCACCTGCAGTGCAGCCTGGTTATACCAAGGTGCACAGTTACTAGCTCTTTTCTGTTTTACTCCCACTTTAGATTCAGGCCCTCTGTTTGGCTTTCCTGGGGAAGTTTGCACCCTATCTCTTTGCCAGCAGGGACACAACATTTCAAGGTCTTGCCGAGCATCAGCAGAGCCTTGTCAAGACATGCAGGAACAGATAGGAGAGCTCCGCACGTCAGAAGTTTCCCCCAGATCATGGTTTTACTTCAGAAGATCCTCATGCCATATTGTCCAAATATGGTTGCATCTCTCACTTCTCCTGTTGAAGGATGTCAGGGGTGACACTCCCACCTTTCCTTTTTAAAATATTAGTAAATCTACCTCTTCATTGGGTGGTACAAGGGGTATACATGCCAACTCTCCCTGATTGTCAGGGAGACTCCCTGAAATAGAAGCAATCTCCCTGACTCCCTGAAAAGTCTATCAATCTCCATGATTGCACCTTACCCCCATTATGAATCTGTTATATATTTAAAAAAAAAACAACAAAAAAACAGAGATATATATCATTAGTGTAATTTCTTTGCATTGGCTATAAGGCACAATGATCCCTATGGCTACATGCATTTTCTGAAATGTATCAGTGTGTTTTCATCAACAAGTAGATCTTACTACCTGCTTTGGGGCTCATTTACATTTGCTTGCAAATCATTTGTATGACGCGCCTCTCAGATGTAGCAGTACACGCCCACTTTACCGCCGCGCTCATAGGTGCTGCTTTCACAATCTCCCTGAAATGCTTTTTCAAAAGTAGGCAAGTGTGCATAGGGGCCTCTAAAAACTTTTGCTATGGGGCATTCAAATACCTAGTTACGCCCCTGCCTATGAACATTTCATCCTTGCTGTCAGATAATGGATTCAGAGGCACAGTGACCAAGCTTTGTTTCACACAACAGGACACACATAAATTCCCTTTGGTAAAATAACTTCTCCAATAAGTAAATTGATGATTATGTGTCCTCCTCATACACTATTGCTGGGCATACACTATACCACAGGTTCTCAAACTCGGTCCTCAGGACCCCACACAATTCAGGTTTTCGAGGTCTCTTCACAGAATCGCAAGTGAAACAATCGGCTCCACCTCTGGATCTTTTAAAATGTGTCACTGAGTAATGAGTACACCTGTGCACCTGCTGGGTGACCTGGCAAACGTGACCTGTGTGGGGTCCTGAGGACCGAGTTTGAGAACCACTGCACTATACAATTATCTGTCAGATATCTGTCCAATCTGGCTGGTTGGAATGAAAACCTGGTAATGTATGGGAGCAAATGACAGTCGATCATATGGTTTTAAACACTGGAAAACTGACAAAAAACAATTGTTCAAGTTGGTTACATTCGTGCATTTTAACCAATTTGTTTGAACGAACATTTTTATCTATTTTCCAGTGTTTGTTAGCAAATGGTCGATTATCATTTGCTCCCATACATTACCAGGTTTTCATTCCAACCAGCCAGATTGGACAGATATCTGACAGATAATTGCATAGTGTATGCCCAGCATTAGGGGTATATTTGCCAAAGTGCAGGTTTTTAGAAGTGGAGATGTTGCCCATAGCAACCAATCAGATTCTTCTTAACATTTATCTAGCACCTTCAAGAAGATAATAGCTGGAATCTGGTTGCTATAGGCCACACCTCCACTTCTAAAAACCCGCACTTTAGTAAATACACCCCTTAGCCTCAATATGCCATGCATTACGACCAAGATGCATATTTGGGCGAAAATTATGCTTGGCGCAAATCGAGTCACACGGGTCTGACTTGTCACGCCGAACATTGCTGTTTGGTGCAACTGCGGCAGTGGTGTAATGAGAAAACACATCTGTAGCTACAGCTTACAATTCAGAGTCTAACATTTCACACTAACACTAGAGTATTACTCCTAGAACTGAGAGCCCTGAATCTGAAAATACCAACACTGAATAATGAATGGGTGCCCAGTTCACACCTTTCAAAATTATATGCACTACTATAATTTGGCCATTAATGTATTTATAAATCTTATACTGCATCAGCTTCTGTACAGTGTGTAATTTACATTACAGTTATTTTGGTATGCCACAGGAGTTATTATTAGTGCTGACAGAGGTATACTTGACTCTCTTTCTCTCAGGTTTAACACTATCTATTCAGAACATAAATATCTACTGTATACCCATTTATTTTCTCCGCTTCCACCTATACAGAACTGAGCGTAGACATTTTCTACGATCATATTTATGGGTTTAAACTAGGGGTGAGCGGGTTCGGATTTCTGAAATCCGAACCCCCCCGAGCCCCCCCGATCCGAGTTCGATCCGAGTCAGGCTCGACTTTTCCCGCCTGACTCGGATCTGAAATCGAGGCAAAACGTCATCATCCCGCCTTCCGAGTCTCGCGGGTTTTGGATCCTATATAAGGTACCCGCGTCGGCGCCATTTTCTCACTCGGCTGTGGACAGTGAAGAGGGAGGGTGGGAGTTAGGGCTGTGTAGTGTAGTGTAGTGTAGTGCTGCTGTTGTCCACTACTTCAAAGTCCATAGGGGCTGGCTGTGTTGTGCTGTGCTGCTGTTGTTAATAGGGGCTGTGTCCACTACTTCAAAGTCCATAGGGGCTGGCTGGACTGTGTTGTGCAGTCAGTTCTCCATAGGGGCTGTGTCCACTCCAAAGTCCTGTGCAGTGTCCCAGTCCTAAAGGGGTGCTGTAGTGTTGTCCAGGGGGTGCTCTGTCCATCAGGGGTGCTCCCCCAAAGTGCTAAAAAAATAATATATTTTCTGTGTTTGTGAATTGTGTGCGCAGTAGCCGCACGTGCATCAACAAAGTAGTGCCAAGCGTGCGCCTGTGTCATAAGTAAAGGGCCGGCTGGTTGACCGTTAAAGGGTGCTGTAACCCCCAAAGTACACTCCAGTCCAAACCAAAAAAAAAATTATTTTCTGTGTTTGTGAATTGTGTGCGCAGTAGCCGCACGTGCATCAACAAAGTAGTGCCAAGCGTGCGCCTGTGTCATAAGTAAAGGGCCGGCTGGCTTGACCGTTAAAGGGTGCTGTAACCCCCAAAGTACACTCCAGTCCAAACCAAAAAAAAAATTATTTTCTGTGTTTGTGAATTGTGTGCGCAGTAGCCGCACGTGCATCAACAAAGTAGTGCCAAGCGTGCGCCTGTGTCATAAGTAAAGGGCCGGCTGGCTTGACCGTTAAAGGGTGCTGTAACCCCCAAAGTACACTCCAGTCCAAACCAAAAAAATAATTATTTTCTGTGTTTGTGAATTGTGTGCGCAGTAGCCGCACGTGCATCAACAAAGTAGTGCCAAGCGTGCGCCTGTGTCATAAGTAAAGGGCGGCTGGCTTGACCGTTAAGGGTGCTGTAACCCCGAAAGTACACTCCAGTCCAAACCAAAAAAATATATATTTTCTGTGTTTGTGAATTGTGTGCGCAGTAGCCGCACGTGCATCAACAGAGTAGTGCCAAGCGTGCGCCTGTGTCATAAGTAAAGGGCCGGCTGGCTTGACCGTTAAAGGGTGCTGTAACCCCCAAAGTACACTCCAGTCCAAACCAAAAAAAAAATAATTTTCTGTGTTTGTGAATTGTGTGCGCAGTAGCCGCACGTGCATCAACAAAGTAGTGCCAAGCGTGCGCCTGTGTCATAAGTAAAGGGCCGGCTGGCTTGACCGTTAAAGGGTGCTGTAACCCCCAAAGTACACTCCAGTCCAAACCAAAAAAAAAATAATTTTCTGTGTTTGTGAATTGTGTGCGCAGTAGCCGCACGTGCATCAACAAAGTAGTGCCAAGCGTGCGCCTGTGTCATAAGTAAAGGGCCGGCTGGCTTGACCGTTAAAGGGTGCTGTAACCGCCAAAGTACACTCCAGTCCAAACCAAAAAAAAAATTATTTTCTGTGTTTGTGAATTGTGTGCGCAGTAGCCGCACGTGCATCAACAAAGTAGTGCCAAGCTTGCGCCTGTGTCATAAGTAAAGGGCCGGCTGGCTTGACCGTTAAAGGGTGCTGTAACCCCCAAAGTACACTCCAGTCCAAACCAAAAAAATATATATTTTCTGTGTTTGTGAATTGTGTGCGCAGTAGCCGCACGTGCATCAACAAAGTAGTGCCAAGCGTGCGCCTGTGTCATAAGTAAAGGGCCGGCTGGCTTGACCGTTAAAGGGTGCTGTAACCCCCAAAGTACACTCCAGTCCAAACCAAAAAAAAAATTATTTTCTGTGTTTGTGAATTGTGTGCGCAGTAGCCGCACGTGCATCAACAAAGTAGTGTCAAGCGTGCGCCTGTGTCATAAGTAAAGGGCCGGCTGGCTTGACCGTTAAAGGGTGCTGTAACCCCCAAAGTACACTCCAGTCCAAACCAAAAAAAAAATAATTTTCTGTGTTTGTGAATTGTGTGCGCAGTAGCCGCACGTGCATCAACAAAGTAGTGCCAAGCGTGCGCTTGTGTCATAAGTAAAGGGCCGGCTGGCTTGATCGTTAAAGGGTGCTGTAACCCCCAAAGTACACTCCAGTCCAAACCAAAAAAAAAATTATTTTCTGTGTTTGTGAATTGTGTGCGCAGTAGCCGCACGTGCATCAACAAAGTAGTGCCAAGCGTGCGCCTGTGTCATAAGTAAAGGGCCGGCTGGCTTGACCGTTAAAGGGTGCTGTAACCCCCAAAGTACACTCCAGTCCAAACCAAAAAAAAAATTATTTTCTGTGTTTGTGAATTGTGTGCGCAGTAGCCGCACGTGCATCAACAAAGCAGTGCCAAGCGTGTGCCTGTGTCATAAGTAAAGGGCCGGCTGGCTTGACCGTTAAAGGGTGCTGTAACCCCAAAGTACACTCCAGTCCAAACCAAAAAAAAAATAATTTTCTGTGTTTGTGAATTGTGTGCGCAGTAGCCGCACGTGCATCAACAAAGTAGTGCCAAGCGTGCGCCTGTGTCATAAGTAATGGGCCGGCTGGCTTGACCGTTAAAGGGTGCTGTAACCCCCAAAGTACACTCCAGTCCAAACCAAAAAAAAAATTATTTTCTGTGTTTGTGAATTGTGTGCGCAGTAGCCGAACGTGCATCAACAAAGTAGTGCCAAGCGTGTGCCTGTGTCATAAGTAAAGGGCCGGCTGGCTTGACCGTTAAAGGGTGCTGTAACCCCCAAAGTACACTCCAGTCCAAACCAAAAAGAAAATTATTTTCTGTGTTTATGAATTGTGTGCGCAGTAGCCGCACGTGCATCAACAAAGTAGTGCCAAGCGTGCGCCTGTGTCATAAGTAAAGGGCCGGCTGGCTTGACCGTTAAAGGATGCTGTAACCCCCAAAGTACACTCCAAAAACCAAATAACAAAATATTTTTTCTGTGTTTGTGAATTGTGTGCGCAGTAGCCGCACGTGCATCAACAAAGTAGTGCCAAGCGTGCGCCTGTGTCATAAGTAAAGGGCCGGCTGGCTTGACCGTTAAATGGTGCTGTAACCCCCAAAGTACACTCCAGTCCAAACCAAAAAAAAAATTAATTTCTGTGTTTGTGAATTGTGTGCGCTGTAGCCGCACGTGCATCAACAAAGGAGCAGCGCCAAGCGTGCGCCTGTGTCCCATAAGTAAAGAGCCGGCTGGCTCATTTCTTAAAGGCTGGTGTAACCCACAAAGTGCACTACTCTCCAGCAAAAATAAAAAAATATTTTCTGTGTTTAGCCGCACGTATATATCAAATCGATATAACATAAATGGAGGACCAAACTTTCTCCGATAAAAATAAAATAAAAAAAGATCAAGAACCACTTCCTCCTAGTGCTGAAGCTGCTGCCACTAGTCATGACATAGACGATAACATGCCATCAACGTCGTCTGCCAATGCCGATGCCCAATGTCATAATAGAGGGCACATACAATCCCAAATGACAAAGTTCAGGAAAATGACCTTGAAAAAAACATTTAAATCAGCTGAAGAGAAACGTAAACTTGCCAATATGCCATTTACGACACGGAGTGGCAAGGAACGGCTAAGGTCGATCCCTAGTATGTTCATGACTAGTGGTTCAGCTTCACATGATGATGGAAGCCCTCCTCCCACTAAAAAAATCAAAAGAGTTAAGCTGGCAAAAGCACAGCGAAGAACTGTGCTTTCTAAGAAGATATCACAAATCCCCAAGGAGAGTCCAAGTGTGGTGGTGGTTGCGATGCCTGACCTTCCCAGCACTGGACGGGAAGAGGTGGCTCTTTCCACCATTTGCACGCCCCCTGCAAGTGCTGAAAGGAGCACCCACAGTCCACTTGCTGATATGCCAATTGAAGATGTCACTGTTGAAGTACAACAGGATGAGGATACTGGTGTAGCTGGCGCTGAGGAGGAAGTTGGCGAGGAGGATTCTGATGGTGATGTGGTTTGTTTAAATCAGGCTCAGGGGGAGACAGTTGTTGTCCGTGGGATGAAAAAGCCCATCACGGTCATGCCTGGGCAGAAGACCAAACATTCCACTTCTTTGGTCTGGCAATATTTCTATCCAAATCCGGACAACAACTGTCTTGCCATATGTACCATATGTAAAGGTGAAATAAGTAGGGGTAGGGACGTCAACCACCTAGGAACATCCTCCCTTATACGGCACCTGCAGCGCGTTCATAAAAAGTTACTGTCAAGTTCAGAAACTTTGGCTAAGACCGTAAGCAGTCCAGGGACACCTAAATCCCGTTGTCCTGTTGTATCCAAGCGCCTGCAAACCACACCGTCAACTCCCTCCTCGTCAATTTCCTCCTTAGTCAGGATCGGAAGTAGTCCTGCAGGCCATGTCACTGGCATGACTGACTCTCCTATCCGGGATTCCTCCGGAGGATCCTGCATTGCTACGCCTACTGCTGCCGCTGCTGCTATTGCTGCTGCTGGGAGTCGTTCATCATCCCAGAGAGGAAGTAGGAACACCACTACTTTTACTAAACAATTGACCCTCCAACAGTCCTTAGCGAGGAGGATGAAGTACGACAGCAGTCATCCTGAAGCAAAACGTATAACTGAGGCCTTGACTGCTATGTTTTTGTTAGATGTGCGTCCGGTATCCGCCATTAGTGCAGTGGGATTTAGACAATTGATGGAGGTAGTGTGTCCCTGGTTCCAAATCCCGTCTAGATTCCACTTCACTAGGCAGGCGATACCGAGACTGTACAGAAACGTCAGAAAAAGTGTCCTCAGTGTCCTGAAAAATGCAGTTGTACACAATGTCCACTTAACCACGGACATGTGGACAAGTGGAACAGGGCAGACTAAGGACTATATGACTGTGACAGCCCACTGGGTAGATGTATCACCTTACGCAGCAACAGCAGCAGCGTCACCAGTAGCAGCATCTCAGAAACGCCAGCTCGTTCCAAGGCAGGCTACACTGTGTATCACCGGTTTCAGTAAGAGGCACACCGCCGACAACCTCTTAGAGAAACTGAGGGAAATCATCGCCCAGTGGCTTACCCCACTTAGACTCTCCTGGGGATTTGTGATATCTGACAACGCCACCAATATTGTGCGGGCATTACATCTGGGCAAATTCCAGCACGTCCCATGTTTTGCTCACACAATAAACTTGGTGGTGCAGAATTTTCTGAAAAGCGACAGGGGCGTGCAGGAGACGCTTTGGGTGGCCCGAAAAATTTCTGTCCACTTTCGCCTTTCAGCGACTGCGTGCCGAAGACTGGAGCGCCAGCAAACACTCTTGAACCTGCCCCGCCATCACCTGAAGCAAGAGGTTGTGACGCGGTGGAACTCAACCCTCTATATGCTTCAGAGGATGGAGGAGCAGCAAAAGGCCATACAAGCCTATACATCCACCTATGACATAGGCAAAGGAGGGGGTATGCACCTGACTCAAGCGCAGTGGAGAATTATTTCCGTGTTGTGCAAGGTTCTCCAGCCCTTCGAACTTGCCACACGTGAAGTCAGTTCAGACACTGCCAGCTTGAGTCAGGTCATTCCCCTCATCAGGCTTTTGCAGAAGCAGCTGGAGAAAGTGAAGGAGGAGGTAAGACGGAGCGATTCCGCTCGGCATGTGGGACTTGTGGATGAAGCCCTTCATTCGCTTTGCCAGGATTCCAGGGTGGTCAATCTGTTGAAATCAGACCACTACATTTTGGCCACAGTGCTCGATCCTAGGTTTAAAGCCTATGTGGTGTCTCTCTTTCCGGCCGACACAAGCCTGCAGAGGTGCAAAGACCTGCTGGTGAACACACTGTCAGCTGAAGCGGAACGTGACACGTCAACAGCTCCTTCTTCATTTTCTCCCGCAACTGGGGCTGCCAGGAAAAAACTTAGGTATCCTAAGCAACCCGTTGACGGTGATGCAGGGCAGGCAGGACCAAGTTTGGACATCTGGTCTGGACTGAAGGACCTGGCAACAATTTCTGACATGTCTACTGTCACTGCATATGATACTGTCACCATTGACAGAATGGTGGAGGATTACATCGGTGACAGCATCCAAGTAGGCATGTCAGACAGTCCATACCTGTACTGGCAGGAAAAAGAGGCAATTTGGAGGCCCCTGTACAAACTGACTCTATTTTACCTGAGTTGCCCCCCCTCCAGTGTGTACTCCGAAAGAGTGTTTAGTGCAGCCGGGAACCTTGTCAGCGAAAGGCGTAGGAGGTTGCTTCCACAGAATGTGGAGAAGATGATGTTCATCAAAATGAATTATCAGCTCTTCCAGGGAGACCAGCCTCCAGAACGTACAGAGGCACCTGTGGTGGTGGATTCAAGTGGGGACGAGTTAATACTTTGTGAGGATGAGGCTGTACACACTGAAGAGGGTGAGGAATCGGTGGATGAGGAGGATGAGGATGACATCTTGCCTCCGTAGAGCCAGTTTGTGCAGGGACAGATTAATTGCCAGCTTGTTTTGTGGGGGCCCAAACGAACCAATCATTTCAGCCACAGTTGTGTGGCAGACCCTGGCGCTGAAATGATTGGTTTGTTAAAGTGTGCATGTCCTGTTTATACAACATAAGGGTGGGTGGGAGGGCCCAAGGACAATTCCATCTTGCACCTCTTTTTTTTCTTTGCATTATGTACAGTTTGGGGCCTAGTTTTTCAAACTGCCATCCTGTCTGCCACTGCAGTATCACGCCTAGATGGGTCACGTGTTTGTGCCGCCCACTCGTGTCGCTTAGCATAGTCATCCAGCTACCTCGGTGCAACCTTTTGGACATAAAAACACTATTGTGAGGTGTGAGGTGTTCAGAATAGACTGGAAATGAGTGGAAATTAAGGTTATTGAGGTTAATAATAGCATAGGAGCAGAAAAACCTACAAATTCTGTGATTTTAGCTGTTTTTATGCTTTTTTTCAAAAAAATACAGATCCAAAACACAAAACCCAGAACCCAAAACACGGAAGGGTGGTTTTGGCAAAACCAATCCAGATCCAAAACACGAAGAAAGATCCAGATCCAAAACCAAAACACAAAACACGAAAAGTGGCCGGTGCGCACCCCTAGTTTAGACCAGAGCTATTCAGTCAGTATCATTGCCAGGGCCCGAGACCGAACATGATGAAGGGGAGGAGCTGTGACCAGTGCTGTGTGGGTGTGGCCAGTGTCATGTGGGCGTGTACATCCATTACACTATCAGCCCCAATGTCTCCCTAAATACTAAAAATAGAAAAAATACATCATTTTGTTGACATTCAGAGTGTCAACATTTAGAATCTTGACACTATAATGTCAACATGTTCTGAATGTCGATACATGATTTGAGGGAAAGGGTTAGGCTTGAGTTAGGCTTAGGGTTCGGACACAGAATTACCGCAGCCGTAATCAGTGCTGCGCATGTTCCACTTTTGTGAACGTAACAGCGCAGATAGTGAGAAGAATCTATTTTCTGAAAAGCCATCATCGCAAAAATGTCAGCTTTTCGGAATAGATAGTTATGGGGAGGAGGAATGATGATTTCCTCCGGTAATTAGGTAGAACTCCATGCGAGTTCTAAACCTAATCACCTCCATCGCGTTTTTGCTTTTTAGTAATGATGAATAGGCCCCAATATCTTATTATTATTATACCCTGAACAGCTTAAATCACCGAGCTACTTGTCCTCCCCAAAACCTATCCTCATTTATTATTCCCTCTCAGATTCTAAAAATACCCCCCCCCCCAAAAAAAAAAACAACTCTCCTTGTGCCAATAGAAACATTTAATTCTGTGAACTTTGCTACTATGGTACAAATGACTCATTAATTCACACATCCAATTGTTTTGCTTTCACCAATGGAACACCATGCTGAACATTTTATATTTTTTACAAGTATGTAAGTAAGCTTAAAAAAGTACAAATGGGCAAAATAATATCACATAGCTGAATGGTTGGTGCATTAAGTATACTGTATACTGTATACTGTATATCATATACGTTGTACATATTTGGGTATTCTGCAATACTGTATGTAACATTCAATGCCATTAGCTCTTTTAACTGTAAATCTGTACTTTTGCTGTTAATGACTGCCCTCTTGTAGTTCCTTTTTTTTTGCGCTGTAGTCGTTTTTAGAGAGAAGGGATGATCAAAATTTGGGATTTGCCCCTGATGAAGAGGGAGGCAGTGGCAATTCTCCAGCAGATGGACATTTTGAGCAGCGTGATGCACACCCAAGGCCGGCTTGAGGCGTCTGACCAGTGCGGTCGAACAGGGGCGCCACCCCATAGAGGTTCCACCTATTGCCAAGCAATACTATTGCCAAAGCAATAGATGGTCAAGACCATCGCGACCAACGGGCTTGCGACGAGACCCTTGTGGTAGGGTTTCGTTGCCGCAAGCCCCAGAGTGCTTTCGGCTCTAACAGAGCCAAAAGCACTCCCACTGACATCACTTGTGATGTCAGTGGGGCCGGCCCCAGACGGTAGGCGTCCCCATGGGAACGCCTCCGTCTGGACAGCCACGCCCCTGGCCCACCTACCAAAGGGGGTGTGCTGTCACTCAACATCGACAGCACGCCCCCTTTGGTACGAGACCCGGAGCGCTCTGACAGAGCGCTCGCTCTGAATGAGGGCCGGCCTTCTGGTTTTTTCGAACGGCTTCCTGGCTGCTCGCATAGCTGTGGGTGACCACCCACAGCTATAGCGAGCGGCCATTATGATGGCCGCGATGGTCAAGACCATTGCGACCATCGGGCTTGCGACGAGACCCTTGTGATAGGGTCTCATTGCCACAAGCCCCAGAGTGTTTTCGGCTCTAACAGAGCCGAAAGCACTCCCACTGACATCGCTTGTGATGTCAGTGGGGCCGGCCCCAGATGGTAGGCATTCCCATGGGAACGCCTCCGTCTGGGCAGCCACGCTCTGGCACGCCCACCAAAGGGGGCGTGCTGTCATTCAACATTGACAGCACGCCCCCTTTGGTACGAGACCCAGAGCGACGGTTTGCCCGTCGATATTCGGGTCTCGCGCATGCGCACGACGGAGCTGGCTCCGTTGTGCGCATGCGCACTGGGCCACCATCGACCCATTTGCGAGCGCATAGCGCTCACGAACGGGTCTGAATCAGGCCCTCTGTCCCTAAATTCTCTATTTCTTCCTTCTGTATTCTAGCTTCACTTATTTCTCTCTGTGTGATTCCTTCCTCCCTCACCACTTCCTCCTGTCTCTCATCTTCCTCTCTTCCTATATCGCACTGCAATACCCTGGTGGTGCAGTGGACATTACACTGTATTATATAG
Organism: Taudactylus pleione; assembly: GCA_031769625.1. Taxonomy (NCBI): domain Eukaryota; kingdom Metazoa; phylum Chordata; class Amphibia; order Anura; family Myobatrachidae; genus Taudactylus; species Taudactylus pleione. The sequence goes on from JAUIMM010001084.1 coordinate 1,536,615, forward strand.
AATGACTGAGGTTCGGATCCCAGTATGGGATTATGAGAATATTTCCCAGCGCCATCACTGCCTCTCTGTCTAAATGCAGCCAGATTTGGAGTGGTGCCTGCCCCCCCTTATCTATGGCCCCTTCGGTTCCTTATGGGTGGCTACGCCTGTCCTCCAGGCACTCCAGTTAGGCGTGCACGGTTTCTCCTTTGCCCCCTTGTAGTTCCCTGTGCGCGCGCCGCTGCTACCAGCACGGGTGTCAGCCACAAGTTCTAGCAGTGCCCTCTCCCTTTCCCCCGGCTGTGTCCTGCTCTGGGACTGTAAACAGAGCGGTTTCGAGGGGCAGGAGGGGGCCACATGGGCATGCGGCCCGGGTGCCTGTCATGGCACCGACTCATGCTGCTGCGGTGACCATCTTCTGCGGCAGGGGTCGGAGCCAGGCTGCTGGTCAGAGCCAGCAATTTTATATGTGGAATTTTTATATTTGGCAAAGGGGAGCGCTGTCTATACGCCTAGTAGGAATTCATAATTCTTCCATATCTTCCGTTTGCATGGGCCCCCAATGGACATAGTGTCTGACCATGGGGTACAGTTCATGGCAAAGTTCTGGAGAGCTTTGTGTTCCACCATGCAAATCAAGCTGAACTTTTCTACGGCCTATCATCCTCAGAGCAACGGTTCCACTGAGAGGGTGAACCAGGACCTGGAAACATTCTTCTGCATATTTATGTTATCATCACAAGATAACTGGTCAGAGTACCTTCCGTGGGCTGAGTTTGCTCACAATTCCTCATACCATTCGTCCTCCGGTCAGTCTCCTTTCTTTGTTGTTTTTGGTCATCACCCAAGGATTCTTGAATTCCAAAGTCTGCCTGTCTATGATTTTTCCAGCCATTAATTCCACCATACAGGATTTTGCATCCATTTGGTCTCAGGTCCATGCTGTCCTGCTGAAAGCTTCTTCCAGGTACAAGAAGGAAGCTGACAAGAAAAGCGCAGGATGTTTCCCAGAATGGTAGTCGGTGACCAGGTGTGGCTCTCTACCCTTAACCTTCACTTTCGTGTTCCCTCTATGAAATTCGCACCTCACTTCATCGGACCCTTTGCCATTATTGAGGTGATCAACCCCGTGGCCTACAGACTGCAGCTTCCCTCCTACCTCCGAGTCCCTAATACCTTCTGTATCTCTCTCCTCAAGCCTCTCATCCTCAACAGATTCCTAAAGGTTCTGCCTACTCCTCCTAAGGTCCAGACTGAAAAGGGAGTTGAGTTTGAGGTCAGTCGGGTCCTGGACTCTCGCTTCCGGCACGGACATTTGCAGTATCTTCTGGATTGGAGGGGTTATGGCCCAGAGGAGCACTGCTGGATCTGAGCAGATGACATCCGTGCTCCTGCTCTTGTGCGCAGTTTTCACCGAGACCATCCCGACAAGCCCAGAAGGTGTCCTGAGGCCACCCGAAAGGGTACTGTCATGACTAGGGGTTCCTTACTGGTAAGTCCGCGCTCTTTGCCCATTAGGGCGCTCTGGTGTGGGCCATCTGGTGGCGGTGCTGGAGTATGGAGACTGGCACGGGGTGCATCTGGTGGTTCCTTGTCGGTAGGCCATGCCAGCATTGGAGTGTTGCACAGTGTTCCCAAGCTGTAGTTCTATGGGTGCCGCCATCTTGCATTGGGCCATGTGACCTAGGGAACCAATCCCCTAAAGGTCAGCTGTTCTGTTGGGGATTTAAGGGAGTTCACAGCTTCCTTTCTTTGCCAGTGCAACGTGTATCAGCCGAGTCTGGTCACACTTATCTGAGCTCCTCTACGCAGCTGACTTCAGTTCTGCCTAGCTCCCTGCCGGTTTCAGGTAGCCTCAGGATTCCCAGCACCTGCCAGCAACTCCTCCTCTCGCTACTGTTGTAATCCCACTCACCAGCCAGACTACCTTCTTACCGCATCAACCCCTGTCTACAGTTTGATTCCCTCTGGACATATCTAAACATCGCTCCACTCCTGTTATCTTCTTTACGGATTTTATTATTTGCTGCTGGACTTATTATGTGACTTTGACCCATCTCTATTTTTGCCCTGGACTTGGTTTTTCATGTCTACCATTCCATTCATTAAACAACCCAAGTTTTTCTACAGTTCTGATTCTGTGTCCCCTCCTGTATCCACCCCGGGTCCACAAAAAAACCAACCCCTGACACTAATGAACATGTAGGGACTTAGGGCCTGATTCAGAGCCGGACGCTATTTGCGCTTGCTCGTTCAGAAAAAGGGGCCGGATATTTTAATAGAGCGCTTGCTCTTTGCGGTCTGTTGACGCCTCTATGTCTGAGCGAGTGAACGAAATATGCGCTCGCTATTTTGTAAAGATGCCCCCTGGCCGTTCGCATCATACATCATCTCCGCTATTTATTAGATTAATCGAGTACATCGAAAGGCGTCTGAACTGCTCGCAGTGCTTGTGGTTGGATTTTCCTACCGCAATCATGCGAACCGTTCAGGCTAAGAGACAACCAAGTGACGTGGCCGATGACACTGCTTTGTTAATTATGCACACCCTTAAAACGCCCGTTTTGACCGTTTGGCACGCCTGCGTTTGGATCTCCACTCCCCGTTTTCAAGCACCTTCCCCTGTTACCACCTGCAAACGCCTCATCCTGTCACTCAAATTAGCAGGCACTCACTATTTTGCGAACACACGATTTCCGACCGCACTGACTGGTTGGCGCATGTGCATTGCGACCCATACGCATGCGCAGATGTGCGAACTTCGCTCGGAGCAAACGAGCGGCTCTCAATCAGGCCCTTAAAGCGAGTAGAGCTCCCCCTCCCCCGATCCGCTCAAGTTGGTGTCATCTTATAAATGGTAGCATGGGCCCATAGTCCAAAATTTCTAATATACCTGAAATTATTTTCAACGTTGTTTAGTTCTATATTGTCATTGAGTCCATTGGGGGCCAGGGAATTTAATATAACTATCCAAAATGCTTCTAAGTATTGGGAATCTATCGCCTTCTCTTCTATCCAAAATGCTTCTGAGTATTGGGAACCTATAACCTTCTCTTCTATCCAAAATGCTTTTAAGTTTTGGGGACCTATTACCTCCTCTTCTATTAACCTTAATTTGTGTACTCGCTTTCACAGTTCAAATTTTTAGACCACCTTTTGGTCAGAAACATACATGTATAGAAGCGCTATGAGACTGTGGGTCCATCTTTAATGATGCAACATTTTCTTTTGTCCGTGTGATTTTCCTGATACTTTCTGTAGCTGAAATGTATTGATTCACGTAAGTTAGGCTCTTTTCCCTGTAGCCTGTGCTCGTGGATTGGTTTTCTTACTCATGAGAGGGCGTCTTTCTATACCACTGTCTAATTTGAGAGCTTTGTCTGTAACAGTATGGGGATAGTCATGTTATACATAAGGTATGATGCAACTGCTGGGATGATTTCAAACATGTGCTCACTGGACCAGTGCCTCCTCAGACACAGGAACTGGCCTTTGGGAATATTGTTTTTCATTTTTACATTCTTGTGTTGACAGTTTTTATATTCCAAATAGGTATTCATAGAATTTAGATGAGCTACACAATTTACATTGCAATCTCATCCCCATTCCAAACAAGACGTAATCATATATAAAAATCTTACATAGGGTAACATGTTGACCCGAGTCCACCCCCCCACATGCAACGCTCTTCAAAACACACCATATCTTATACACAGCCCTCTGTAATACCGGGACATGACCCTGGCTTTGGTTCCACCAGGCCGTAGGCTGCGGGCTCCTACTGGCTTGGAGGAGCTGAGGCAGCTTTAATGTGGGGTAGCCAGTATCAGGGAATACTACATACTAGAGATGTGCGCCAACCCCCGTATTTTGGTTTTGGATCTGGATCTCCCCTGGTTTTGGATATGGATCTGGTTTTGGATCTTTTTCCTTGGTGTTTTGTTTTTCGGTTTTGGTTTTGGATCTGTATTTTTTCCCAAAAATTATATAAACAGCTAAAACCACATAATTTGGGCCTATTTTTGTTCCTACAGCATTATTAACCTTAATAACAATAATTTTCAGGCATTTCTAGGCATTTTTAACCATCTCACAGCTCACTGTAGTGATTTCACTAGTTTTCACCAATACAGGCCAAAGGCTGCAGCGAGCTGGCTGGCTAAAGTAAGCGACAGAGCAGCAGCACAAACGCACGGCAGTTTAACAAAATATACTGTAGGACATATATGAAACATTGCCACACAGCAGTGGCAGACTGGATGGCAGTTTAATAAACTATAATAATGTCAGTCGGCAATGCCCCAAATTGTGCAAAATGTAAAGAAAAGAGGTACCAGATGGAATTGTCCCTCCCACCCACTCTTATGTGGGATATTAAAAAGGACATGCACAGTTTAACAAACCAAGCACTTTAGCCACTAGGACTGACACTTTCGTGGCTGAACTCCTTGGTTTGTTTGGGCCCCCACAAAACATTTTTTGGAAGGACTACCTTCAATTATTAAGGAGGAGGTTGATGATGAGGGTGTTGGTGGTGGAGATTGCATGTTATGGTCCAAACTGCTTGTAGCTGATACTGGACTGCTTGTTATTAATTTACAAATTATTATCATTTTGTTAAACAAATTGCATGATCTCGCTGCAAATGACGTAACAGGGAGGAGGTGCCTAGATGGTTAACGTCCCTTCCTCTGCTAACTTTGGCTTTACAAATGGAACAGATGCCTTCACAACTGTTGTCAGAATTTAGATTAAATAATTCCACACCCAAGACTGGCTTTTCTGGCTTTCTTTTTATCATGAGCAAGAACTGCTGCCACTGGTGGCTGATTTACGCAAACCACATCCTCATCATCAACATCCACATTAGCGTCAGATAGGACTCAAATTTCCCCCTCATCCTCCTTTTGCACTTCTTCCACACTATCATCCTCATTTTTTATTATTTCACCATCTAATACTAGCACAGCTGTCATGGAATCAGTGATCTGCTGTGAAACCGGGTGACATCTGTTATACTTACTTCCTCTATCAAAGGACTGTTTAATAGTCAATTGTTTTTTTTTAAATTACTTCCGATAATGAATGAGGATGTTGATGATGATGCAGGTGTTGGTGGTGGAGATTGCAGATGCTTGGATCCCACAGAGAGGGAGCAGCTAGATGATACTGGACTGATTGTTGTTTGTTTTTAGTCCCCAAAGTTTTAGAATTTGAAATACCCTTTCCAATTTGATGAATGAACTGCAAGTGACGTAACAGGGAAGAGGTTCCAAGATGGTTAAGGTCCTTATCTCTACGCACTGTTACCTGGAAATGGTTACAAATGGCTTGGCAAAGGTTGTCTGGATTTGGGTGGAAATAATCCCACACAATGGAAGTGGATTTTTTGGTCCAATGGGATTTTTCCCACCATGGGCAACAACTGTTGCCTGATTTACATTTTTTACACAAACATCCTCGCCATTAACATCCTCATCATCATCAACATCCTCATGATCCGTGTTGTTATTGCCAACTAGATAAATATCCTCCTCGTGCAATTCCACAGAAGCATCCTCGATTTCTACAGCAGAAGGCACACAAATGGTGGAAGGAGGATCCTTTTCAAGTACAGTATTACTAGAAAGGTCAGGCTCACACATGGCAACTGCGGACCCCCTTGGACTCTCCTCTGGGATTTGTGATTTTTCCGAGCACACAGTTGGTTTCGGTGTCTTACTTATCTTAACAATTTTAATTTTTTTTGTACCTCTCCTAAACGCAGAGGGGCTTAAATTATCACCAGAACCATTAGTCATAAATACAGGCCAATGCCTTATCCTTTCCTTGCCACTTTGTGTAGTGAATGGCATATTGCCGATTTTTTTTAAAGCTGACTTAGCTTTAAAATTTTTTTGGTTTAACGGGGTAAAAGTTGATTTTTTTATTCTAACTTTTTGGCCTGACTTAAGCCCTGGTACATCGGCCTTCATAAATGATGTTGACGGCCTTGCATCATCATCGTAACTGCTGCCGTCAGCTACAAGACTGGTATGTGGATCCTGCTCTCCGGTCATGTGACCGTCCTCCATACTCACTACGCACACAACTACACACAAAAAAAATTCTTATTTTTATTTTTATTTTTTGGGCAGCAGCCCTTGACAGACAGGAGCACAGCACCCCTGTGCACCTACGCCGATGACAGGTGTGGCTAACACGCACAGACATTTTTTTGTTATTTTGGCCAGCAGCCCCTCGACAGACAGGAGCTCAGCACCCCTGCGCACCTACGCCGATGACAGGTGTGGCTAACACGCATATAATTTTTTAAATTATTTTGGGCAGCAGCCCCTCGACAGACAGGAGCACAGCACCCCTGCACACCTATGCCGATGACAGGTGTGGCTAACATGCATACAATTTTTTTATTATTTTGGGCATCAGCCCTTGACAGACAGGAGCACAGCACCCCTGCGCACTTACGTCGATGAAAGGTGTGGCTAACACACACAAATTTTGTTATTATTTTGGGCAGCAACCCCTCGACAGACAGGAGCACAGCACCTTTGCGCACATAGGGCCTGATTCAGAGCCGGATGCTATCAGCCGTTCGCTCGTACGCATTCGATTGTTTTAAACCACGCATGTGTCCGGTTCTCATTGCGCATGTGCGGCCGGATCATTGCCGTCATTTTTCGTTCGCTTGTATACACAGCGAACAGGAAGTGACCTATGTAATTTGATTGACAGAATGTTCCGTTTATGGGTGGTAAAGGGGGTGGAGATGAGAAAACGCAGGCGTGGCAAGCCGTTTTTTGGGCGTACATGTATTATCTTGTGCGAACGTCCAATGTGGACGCTATTTTGTACACGTCACTGTGTGATCCAGTTTCCATTATGACTGCTCATTCAGCTTGTGGTAGGGTATTGGATCTCGCAAAGACGATGGTCTCTTCGTAGCTCCCTTAGCTAATCGAAGTTTTGCTATTCTCCTTTACAAGGCACAAGACCAATCACCTAATAATTGGATCACTTGCGAGAAGGTAATTTGCAATGGCCAGGCTATATTAGCTAAATTTGGAACACATGTTGTGTTCCTATTTGTTTGTTTTTGGAAATCACAGCAATCCCAAAATAAATGTTTTAATAAAGGTAAAAATGTTAGATGTTTTTCTTGTATTCCGTACGCATGTTGTTGTCAGATATTTTTATGGTTTTAAAAAGCCTAACACCTTGTTTTTTTGTTTTTTTAAAAAAGCACACTTTTTTTTGGTTTTTAAAAAGCCCAACACCTTTTTTTTTTTTTTTTTAATTTACATTTTTTATAAAAGCCAGAAAGACAATCAGCTACTAATTGCTTGGCTTGTGTTATTGTTTACTTACCTGTTACCTTTTGTTTTTTTATCTTAATTTTTTTTTTAAGTATATGACCTTTGTTAAGTATTTAATTATGTTTGTTACAGTCCCTTTTAGCCATTTTATAATGAATTAGACAATTTTTCTGGGGTTATTGTTTTCTTATTTGAAAATAAATAAATGTTAACAATTTTTTTTAAAAAGTGTAATTTTACAGTCCCAATATTTTTTATGGGACTTCAAATATATAAAGTAATGATACAAAAAGCAAGGAGAGGGAGGTTTTGAGGGGCAAAAATATGTGGCAAACACAGAGATGGAATGTGGGGAAATTTGCCAGTGCTGTCAACACCTTCTCCCCCGCTTGGCTTGATGTTGGAGGGAGCATGACTTTGTCCGTCTGGTCGAACGCCTTGCCTGGCCAGAGGTAGCTGGTGTTTCCTCTGGCCTAGGCATAGGGCTAGGCACATTTGGAGGGTTGGCCGATGTTGTGCCAGAGGTGGAGGGCCCTGATATTTCGGCAGGAAGGGAGGCCGGCTCCAACATGCACAGGCGGACAAGCTGCTCCAGGGCATTAGCTAGTCTGACATTGGCTGCAGCATTTTCCTCCAGGGCGTCCGCCAGCTGTAGCAGTGTGGCGTCCATACTCCTCAGAATCTCGGTGTTGTGATCTGTTTTCTCATTGAGATCTGAGAGAAGGGCCACTGCCTGAGAGGGGGAAGGCCCTGGACTGTCCGCCACAGGGTCCCCAGATGGAAATACTGCTTCCTCCCCTGCGGAGCAACAGATCTACTGCAGCCAAAAATCAGTTCTGGAGCACACTCGTCCTCTTCTGTGCCTGTGTGAAAAAGAGAGATCATACAAATATTAGTCCATTTTTAAGTTTTCAAAAACCAAAAAAATTAAACAGTTTTATCTCAATGACCTGCGGGAACATGTGGATCTGCAAAGTCTGGCATGTCTGTGTCCATGTTAGACACGCCAAACACCTCCTCTTCCTGCACACACCCCTGTGCCAGCTCCTCCAAATCGGTCAGCTCCAGTGACACAGGGGTTGGCCCACCACCTGTCCCCCCTGTATGCCTAGCCCTATCAGCCAACTTTTGCTTTAGCCGATATTTGAAGTCACTCTATCTGTTGGTAAAAAAAGTAATTTTAGAGTAGAAATGTTCCTCCACATTTTGGGACTTAGGTGAGAGCATTTACGTACCGGTGTTTGACCTCTTTGGTTGAACGGACTGGCTATGTCCTCCCACAGTTTCCATCTCTGGCTTGCACCCATATTTTGTGGCACCTGTGCCAGGTTGTCAATATAGTTTTGCACCAAAACCTCCATCTCCTTTCTTGTGAATTGCGGCTGCCGTTTTCTTTTACTCCTGGCCTGGGTACTAGGCCCTGCAGCCTCCTCATTGTCAGTCTCCACACCTTACAAAGAAATTTTTTTTTTTTTGAAATTTCAACTTTTTAAATTTTTTTTGGGTTGCTAACTTTCATTTTGGAGCTTTGTTGTCCGGGATTTTGCCTTTGCTGCTGTTCTGTGGACATGATTCAATCCTTGAATTCAGCAGACCTATTGTGTGCTCTCGTGACGTTTTTATAGATGCGTGTGCTATTGAGCGTCATTGATTTGAGCTGGAAAGTTAGGTCTATTTAAGGCTTATTTGTGGCCTTGTTTTGGGGTGGATTGATAGAAGTGGTTGGTGGATGTTGGAGTTGAGGAGTTGTTTGTGAAAGTGTTGTGGAGAGTTGCTGAGTTGTCAAGTGTTATTTTTTCGGTTCGCATTTTTGTGTTTTGGTACTAATCTTTTTTTTGTTTTTTGAGGTAAGTTTGTTGGTTCGCTTTTTTTTATTATTTTTTTTGTTTTATATTTCAGTTTTTTTTTTCTTTCCCTTTTATCTCCTTTCGTTTGGTGGACTACATTTCTAGTTTCGGGCTCGTCTTTGTACGGTAAGTGTTTATTGAGATACATTAGACCCTGTCTATTGTTAACATTTATCATGTTTTTTAATGGATCTCATTATGCATTTTTTTTTAATTTTTGCCCAAATGATTATTTGTTCATCAAAAATGCTAAATTTTTTGCGTATATTTTGCACATCTCCTGTCTGTGGCGTTAGCGTACCATTTTGCGGTCTTTTTTGCCCTCTATTGCGTATATTTTGCACATCTCCTGTCTGTGGCGTTAGCGTACCATTTTGCGGTCTTTTTTGCCCTCTATTGCGTATATTTTGCACATCTCCTGTCTGTGGCATTAGCGAACATTGGATTCATAGAATAAAATCAGACACTAACAACATCTGTGTAGTGCATGCATTCTTTATATTTTGGGCTTAGGCATTTATTTTTATAATTTGTTGTTTTTATTTATGTGAATTCTAATTCGTAGGTTTTCTTCAAGATGTCACTACCGAACCCTATAAGATTCTTCTTAATGTGTCAAAAAGATAGGTATATTTTCTTGTTTTTAGATTTTAAAAAATTAACTACATTGTCTAACATTTCAGATTGATGTTGGGCGAATTATAGTGGCAATGGTCCACGACCCCGACCAACCTGAACATCCTCCTAGGCATAGGCATCGTAGGCATGCAAGGCCCCAGATATTTAGAACACGTGTCACCCTTTTTGGAATGCCTGATGATGTGGTTTTACGGCGGTATCGCCTACCACCCCAAATCATCCTAGACACTCTTTCATTAATAGAGAGTGATCTTGAAAGGCAAATTACCAATCCAACAGCAATACCACCACAGTTAATGTCGGTGTTACATTTTTGCGCCTCAGGATCCTTCCAGACCACAGTTGGGATTGTTGCAGGCATTTCCTAATCATCCTTTTCAAGGATCCTGAGGGCGGTCATGGATGCCCTGTTTAAGCACCTACATCATTTTATTAAGATGCCATTGGATATGGGTTCCCTCAATGTGGTGAAGCAGAATTTTTACCAAATTGCAGGCTTCCCACATATCATAGGGGTTGTGGACGGCATTCACACACCACTTCAGCCTCCAGCAGCGCTGGAGGCCATATTTAGGAACTGTATGCACTTTCATTCGATGAATGTAATTGTGGTATGTGATGCCTCCCTCCAGATCCTGTCCCTGAATGCCAAATATCCAGGAAGTGCACATGATTCATTTGTCATCCGGCAATCAGGGCTTTGGCACAAATTAAACAACCTACAAGCTGGTGACGCGTGGCTTCTGGGTAAGTGGTACCCCTAATTTTTTAAGCAAACACTGTTGACTTAGAAATGGTACTGAATGCTTGTTTTTTTCACAGGAGACAGTGGTTACCCTTGCACACCCTGGCTGCTCACTCCTTATTTGGTTCCCACACCAGGGCCACAAACTCAATATAATTCCGCTATTACTGCCACCAGGCAGGTGGTGGAGCGTTGTATCGGCCTTTTAAAAGGCCGATTTCGATGCCTCCACCGCTCTGGTGGCGACCTCATCTATTTGTCGGCTATGGTTTCCAAAATTGTGGCCCTGTGTGGGATATTTCACAACATCGCCATAAGGAGTGGTGTCCCAATGTAGCCAGAGGATGCCTTGCCTGAGGATGGCCCCCCTGAGGTTGGTCGGAGGAGAGTGTCAGGGGGGGCCATACGTGATGATGTCGTTTCCCGCTTTTTCAGGTATTTGAATTTACTTGGTTTTACATGTGTTGACATTGTGAAGACTGAAAATTATGTGTGTTTACTATCCTATGTTTCGAATTTTAACCTTTTTGTTGTTTTTGTTTGTTTTTTTATTAAAAATCCAAACAACAACCTTCTTACTTCCTGAAAATGCTCGCCTGTGACATTAATGACTCCAAAATGACCTTTACACCTGGACAAATGTGTTTCTTACCTGATTTTGGGACAACATGTTGGCATGCACCATCTTCAAACAGTTCTTGATTTTTTTGTTGCCATTCTTTGTGTATATATATTTTTTTGTCATATATTGTTTAATAAACTACTTTTAAAATTTTTTGTTTTTTGTTACCTGAAAAACCAGCAAATGTACATTACCTTTTAACTTAATTGGTTTTTTTTTTTCAAATTATTTTTGGGGTTGTTAAAAAAAAAAAAAAAAACACATTACAATTAACAGGTTTGCATAGTGGGCCTACCTTTACACATTGTTATTTTAAAATTTTGGGAGTTGCATGGATTTTTTGGATTAACTATAATAATTATATAAGGTATTTTTCAAAAAACATTATGGATTTAATGTCAATTGGAAAAATTTTGGGAATGTAAAAATATATATTTAAAGTCTAGGAAACCACTTGTTTTGTGTGAAAAGTGTAACTTTAAAAGATTACATACTCCCTGAATTTGGTATGCCATATTGTTTGCATTTTCCTATGCCAAAACCATAAACCCAAATGTTTACACCATAAAAATACATCAAAATGACCTTGTGAGCTAATTTTGGAGTCAATAAATGAGATTGGTTTAAACAAAAAACTTTTATTAACATAATATAAAAAATCTTAAAATTTATTGTCGCATCAAAACAACCAAATGGTCCATTGCAACCAGGAGCTGCACCAAATGTCCTCGCATTTGCAGTATCTGCCCCAAAATGGCATGATCACGCATCCTGGGGTCTGTAGAAAGACAAATATGTATTTAAATTAAATGTGATTTGTCAAACAAATACATACCAGAAAAACAGGATTATTGACACTTAAATTAAATTTTAATACCATGCTAATTTGGATGCAAAACTATAGTGTTATCAAAAATTTCCAAAAAAAAACAAATTGGCACAAAAAGCCAAAAAAAAACCCAGGGACATGAGAAGAGTGGTTCGAACAATGACTTTGGGAACTTAAATAATCCTTACACCATTTGTATCTTGAATTTAGTGTATAAATTTTAAACATCACAATGAAACTTGTATTTGGCTCTGGCATATGTTTATTTTTGTATTTTTGTTTTTTTGGAAACAGCAATAAATTGGGCCGAAAATTTAGACAACAAAAAAAAAAAATTCGAAAAATAAAAAAAAACCTCTATTAAAAAAAAAAAACATTTGAAAGGTCAATTTTCCAAAAAAAACAACCAAAAAAAACAAAGGACTGCCCTTAGATTTTAATCAGGGATACAACAGTGTATGCATATAGGGCACATTTTAACACAAAAAATGAAAACATCACAAACAAAATACCGGCAGGTTGTGGGCCAGGTTGGCTCAGACCCTCTTCCTCCGAGGTGGGCCAGTGGATGGGTGTCGATGGAGGAGAAATGTCCCTGGGGGATAAAGGGGAGGGGTTGGATTGAGGAGTGGGTGCATCAGGGGAGGGTGTGGGAATGTGGATGGGTAGGACATGGGAGGGAGGGGTTATTTGTATTTGGGGAACAGGAGAGGGGAAATAGGGATGAGCAGGTCAGGGGAGGGTGGGGAAATTTGGGAGGAGTGGGCAGGGGAGGAGATGGTGGGAGTTGGGGAGAGGGGTTGGGCAGGCCTCCTTCTATGCCTCCGTATCCGCTCCTGACCTAAATGATGTATATTTTGTAATATTAGCAAATATGTTTACCCAAAAAGATTTTAAAGCTAAAACATGAAACCAAAAGAAAATATTAATCGTGATAAAACCAAAAAATAAGGTGTCATTTAGGCCTAAAAAAACGCATACTGCACACATGCACACGCATTAATGCAAATTTACATTAGCAAAGACTAAAAGTAACAACAGATTGTCATAGATATTTAAACATTCAAATATCCACTTACGCTGCCGGATCCTCATCCGAAGATGCACAAGCAGGTGTGGGGACCAGCGTCGTAAATCGGACCACCGGCGTTCCAATTGTCCGATGGTCCGACGAAAGCCAATGGCCCGCAGCCTGGGCCGCACCTCCGCGTTCGCGCGGCGCTTGCTTTGGTTGGTGATGGGGGGCGGCATGTCCATTATATGGCGATCGATTATTTCTGTAAGCACCAGTAGCTCCTGCCGTGTGAAAGCACTGGCTCTCATGATGGCAATGTTTTTTTTTTTACACAAATTGGTTTTATTACAGGGACCCCTAAATTTTGATTGGCTAATGTACTTTCATAAATAATATGAAGCATTCTATTGGTTAATGTGTGAGTCATGTGAACAACCCCTAAAAATATATTGTGACTTATGATTGGCTTGCTGCATTTGGATGCGTTAGCAACAAGCTGGAAATCAAACAATTTCATAATTTTGAAACAAATTAAAAGCTAAGAAAAAATAAAAGAAACTGCCTTTGTATTGAAAAAAAAAAAGTTTCCCGTTAAAAGCGGACGGATTCTACGGACCAAAATGAACACAAAACAAACAATAAAGTTTATTGACATTCAAAAAAAAAAACAAGGTTGAAAACTTTCGAGCAACAATTAAGTCAATTAAGGTAATGATTGCCACCAATCGATTCACGGATGATTAACGAAGGAAAAACAAGGCAATCGACAAATGACAGGCCTACTTCCGGTCGTACTTGTGCGGGTGAACACTTCTTCAAAAAACGAGTAGTCCGCTCGCTATTTCGGACGCTCGTTAGCTAGAGGAGGGGTAGTGGAAATATGGGGCGGAAGTCTCGCTACGAGCGATCAGTCGTGCAAGCGCTTGGTTTGACATTTGGACGGACGGACGTACCTCCTGCGGGCGAACGGCTGTTAGCGTCCGGCTCTGAATCAGGCCCATAAGCCAATGACAGGTGTGGGTAAAACGCACACAAAAAAATTGTTGGTTTTATTTTTATTTTTTGGGAACACTGGGGGTAAACCCTTGAAAGAGGCAGCAGCCCCTTGACAGACAGCAGCACAGCACCCCTGCGCACCTACGCTGATGACAACCTCAAGTGTGGTTAACACTCACACAGAAAAAAATATATATTTTGTTTCACACTGGGGGTGAGTGAAGACTCAGAGCAACCCTGAAGGACAGAGCACCCCCTGAACTCAGCACTACAGCCAGCCAGCCCCTATGGACAAGACAACAGCGAGCCCCTATGGACAGGGCAACAGCCAGCCCAGCTCCTATATTGAGTTTATTGACAAGACAACAGTAGCCAGCCAGCCCCTATGGTCAGCGTCAGTCAGCAACAGATCCCAGCTCCCTCCCTGTGCATGCTCCACAGCCGGAATGAAAAATGGCAGCGATCGCGGGACCTTTTATAGAATCCACAACCCACTAGAACCCGACAGCGGGATGATGACGTTTTGCCACATTTTCAGATCCGAGCCAGGCGGGAAAACCCGAACCGACTCAGATCTGACTCGGATCCCCTAAGTTCGGGTGGGTTCGGATCTCTGAGATCTACTACATCTCTACTACATACCTGGTTTCAGGAGCCATCGCTGCGCTGCTTGTGTCAGTGGGGGTGCTTCGATGCCCCTGCTGTCACAGCAGTCAGGGGGTGCTGTTGCAACTAGGGGTGTCATCGTCTGCGCCTCCAGCATCCGCCATGCTGGCGCTCTCGGGTCCACTCATTCAGCAGTTAGGTAGGATTTATGGGCTGTCGCTGTCTGCATTGCCTGTTGCTCTCTGTGTCTCTTTTGATCTTTCCACTGCTGCGCCTGCGCATCTGGTTCATTGCCTGCTGCAGGGGACCCTGGAGTTCGCAAGATACTGCCCGTTTTCTTTTAGTTTCAGACATCGATGTGGTCGGACACCCCACGGTCGCTCCTACTGCCACCCCAGGGATCTATCGTGTCGCTTCTGTTGCCAGGCTTGGAGTCGTCAGCACAGACGGTTCCCCTTCCAATTATCGAGACAGCATGGAAAGTCTTGCATGTCGGTCTTTGGCCCCTCAGACCTTGATTGCCTATCTGGCTTTGTGGCAGCAGTGAGAGACTTTCTTGCAGAGTCACAGCTCGGCAGGAGATACAGACTCTGTGAAGATGGAAGTCCAAAGCCTATCTGAAGATATATCATGATTTGTTACATTGTTTTTGGACTTGGGGGTCTTGAGGGATTTTGTCCTGCTTAGGACAATGATTGGCTAACACAAATAGTATAACTGAATGGAGACAAATAAACAGCAAAGAATAAGACAATGGCATTACTAACAAAAATAAGAAGATCCAGCAGGTTTTTTTCTAGGTTTTACCTTGGGTCAAGTCCTCCTCCCACCTTTCCCTTCCCCATCCCTCCTTTGATGATGGTTTCCATAGTTACAGAACATGTTCCTCATATATTTGTTTGTGTGATTTCCTGGATTCTAGGCCCATCTGACAGGCTGGTCACTCTTTTATATTGTGGACTGCACAGTCTGGTTTTTCATCCGATTCCTCTATATTTTCCATGGTGGGATACGAAAGCTTGATTTGCCTGGTCTAAAGACGGAAGCAGAGTCCTTTGGGTTTCAGAGTCCAGGATGCTTATATTTTTTGCAAGTTTGGGGTTCGACTCATGGAGAAGGGGAATTGTTTGTTCCTTGAGGAGCATTTTTCAGTGTTGCGGGGATTAGTGAGCTAGGTAGTATGGTGGTGGGCCTGGTTCCTTACTGGGAACCATGTGTGGCGGGAAAGACCGGCAGTCTGTAAAGCATCCATGCTGCTGCAGTAGGAGCGTTGCACACCCCTTCAATGCACGGGTTAGGCTGATTTCACCCTACTGGGTGGGCCAAAATGGTGCATCGGTAAGGGTGTTTGATACCGTCTCACTTACTATAAAAGGAGAGTGGTCCTTGCAAGTATTTTATATTGGCATGGGTGTCTTACTTGCTATAAAGGGAGAGTGGCCCTTGCAAGTATTTTATATCTCACTTACCATTAATTGGGATATCGGCCCTGGTAAGTGGGGGACATCTTTTGCCTAAGTCAAGTGGGCGCCAGTGATTGGCCGTTCTTTCCTTTGCCACCATACTCATTATTGTAAATTAATAAAGCTGACCTATTATTTTTGAACCGCGTTAACTAGGTTTGTGTCTATAT
Source organism: Taudactylus pleione (assembly GCA_031769625.1). Taxonomy (NCBI): domain Eukaryota; kingdom Metazoa; phylum Chordata; class Amphibia; order Anura; family Myobatrachidae; genus Taudactylus; species Taudactylus pleione. The sequence goes on from JAUIMM010001084.1 coordinate 1,552,842, forward strand.
TTTGAAAAATATGGTTTTAAAGAACTTATGGTCACATCCATCATCTGATGATAGAGAGTTTAAGAAGATAGAAATGATAAATAATTTTCAGAGACATCACAGAAATTGGGCACAAGCTGTTTTTTTTGGCATGACTTCACACTTAAGATACTTAGCAAATAAAAGTCTCTTTCACACAAGTTGAAACTGAATTTTTTTTTTCAAAAATTTCTAAAAGTTATTTTAAAAAAAAACGTTCATTGTAGGAGACAGTAAATCTGGGTGATTCTGTTGGCATGGGAAATGTAGGAGGAAGGATTCAGTTTCATACATCTAAATAAAATAACAATATTTGCTCTGTGTAGTGTTGTACTTCAAAGTTATCTTTTTCCAAAGTGTGTTCTGCTCATTTCACAATACACAATGTAAGCGATATCTAGATCTATAGCCCCTCTGTATTGCCTCCAGTGGATTTTTGCAGTTTCCTTATTTAGAAATAAAATAACGGACGTCCCTGAATGGTGTGATTGTGCTAAGAGATATAAAATATCAATCAAATGCTCTACTGTTCCTTATGTAAATCCTTAAAAATTAGAGATGAACGGGTTTGGTTTCCTGGAAACCGAACCCACCCGAAAGTAATGGTTACGAGTAGATCAGGGTCCTAGCTCAGTTCTTCACACCCAACAAAGTAAAACATCATCTTCCCGGCGTCGGATCTCTTGTGCTTTGGGTCCAGATTGCTTGGTTTCGGATCCAATCAGCGGCCGCTACAATGGTAACAGGCCACTGATTGGTCTGAGAATGGCTGTCTCTCAGCCAGTCAGGAAGTGCTGATTGAAAGACAGCCATTCTCAGCTAACCAGCGGCCTGTTACAATGGTAGCAGCCATTGATTGGATCAGATACAAGCGTGCTGAGATCCGTGCAGGTTTGTGTGTGTGGTTGTGCTTTGAGGGTCCCCTTCCTCAAAGCACAACCAGCACTGGGCTTTTTGGAGCTGGTCCTGGTTGTGAAAATACAGGGGGAAAAATTATGCAAGGGTCCCCCCTGTATTTTCAACAACAAGCACTGGGCTCCTGAGCCAGTCCTGGTTGTGAAAATATGGGGGAAAATTACGTAGGGGTCCCTCATATTTAACACAACCAGCACCTGGCTCTTTCTAGCGGAGATGTAATGCCACAGCCAGGGGACATGCTTATATTGGTTCCCCTGGCCGAATTGGGGTTTTGGGGTGCAACATTTTGGGCACCCCCGTGCAGCCTTCAGACAGTCCCCCAAAGGTAATCTGTGTCAAAAAATGTTTTATAAAAAATTAAGGGCACCCAAAAGGGGAAAAAAAAAAAAAGTTGTGGTACAAACTTAAAAAATAGCGAACTTTACTCTGGGGGGTCCCCAAGTATGCCCCAAGTGTTTTTTTGATTGCAGGTGTTTGCGGCAGGAGGGTTTTTCACGATTTTTTAAAGTCACTTTAGCAACTTTAAAGTATGCTGAACCCCATTTTCAAGTACCCCAAATTTGATGCCCATAGTTGTTTTGCCCCCAAAAAACTTCTAAATGCTCTTCTGCATCACCTTATGCAAAGCTGCATTTATGCACCTGCTGCGGCTATTAGAAACCCCGACTTCCTTCAGTAGTTAAAAATGGGGGTACCCATATTGATCCCCCATATCTACACATCTTTAGGGGGTCCCTAGAATATTTCCCAAAAATTTTCGTTTTTTTTAACCTGTAAAAAAATTTGTAAAAATTTACAAAAGAAATGACATAAGGTCCCCCCCCAAAAGCCAAACCAGCCCCAGGCTTGCCAGCCAGTGGTGGTTTCTAAAAATACGGGGACCAAAATGTGTAGGGTTCCACCGTATTTTAGAAACCAACACCAGGCTGCAGGGACTAGTGCTGGTTTTAAATATAGGGGGCAAAAAAGACGTGGGGTACCCCCTATATTTAAGACCAGCACCAGACCCAACCGACTGGGGTGTAATGCCACAGCCCGGAGACCCAATCACCGGGGCTCCAGGTCCAAAGCATTACATCCCAAGTCGGTCAGCGCAAGCCGAGTCGGTGACCCCCCAAAAAAGGGTCCCCCCTCTCCCGAGCACCACAGGCTTATGCTGAAGCCTGGGGCTCATCCCCATACCCCTGGAGCGGTGGGTATGGGGGTAATAGGGGGGCCAAATAATGTAACACTATTGTACTTTACAGTGGAACTACAAGTGCCAGCATGCCTGCCATTTTGCACTTGTGGAACTACAAGTGCCAGCAGACATGCGGCACCTGTAATTTCACTGTAAAATAAATAGTTAAAAAAAGACAAAACACACACATCGTGACAATATAACTTTATTACACACACCTACCCATTCACGCATACTTACCTATACCGGATGAATCTGTCCCCTTCTCCACGTAGAATATCCCAAAAACATTGCCCTGCAAATAAAGATTCATACTCACCTATATCCTGGCGCTGGCCTCCGCAGTAATCCACGTACTTGGCAAAAAACAAAAACGACTACACCATCCACAAACTAGCTATGAGTATGTGTGTTGCAACACATACTCATAGCTCCCCCGAATGCCAGCTGACGGCACATCCACGGAGCTGGCAGTCCCGAGAGCCAATCAGCGGCCGTGCTGACTGTAGAGCGGCCGCTGATTGGCTCCGGCTACTGACAGTTCCCACGTTGGCGAACCACACCAGTGGCTGATGGAATTCGTGCTAAAGGACAAAAATAGGCCATTTTGGTAAACCGATCCACCACCACCCAGATAACTGTACGTCCCTTGGACTCAGGGAGGTCAGTAATAAAATCCATAGAGAGATGGGTCCATGGTTGAGTGGTACTGGGTAATGAATGGAGGGGACCCACTGGAGCATGACGAGGAGATTTATGTTGTACACACTTGAAGCAACAACGTATAAACTCTTGAATATCTTTTTTCATAGAAGGCCACCAATATGACCGTTGAAGGAAAGTGTATATTTTATGGACCCCTGGGTGACCTGAGAACCGTGAATTATGAGCCCAAGAGAGTAGTTTACCTCATAACTCAGGCGCCACCAAAGTCCTCCCAGGAGGTGGATCCGGAGAAATGGAAATTGAAGAAAAGGCCAGAGGATTTATTATAGGATACCTTTGATCTTCAATTGTTCTTTCTCCTCCAACATCGAACGAGAAAGCACATCAGCCTTCTTATTCAGCGAGCCAGGGCGGTACCTGAGAACAAGATCAAAACGAGAGAAAAAAAGTGCCCAATGAGCTTGTCGTGGGTTTAAACAATGTGCCGATTTTAAGTATAACAGATTTTTATGATCCGTAAAAATGGTGAGTGGATGTTTTGCACCTTCCAGCAAATATCTCCATTCTTCTAAAGCCAATATAATGGCTAAAAGCTCCTGATCCCCAATGGAATAATTACTCTCTGCACTAGAAAATTTTTGTGAAAAAAAACCACAGGCTACTGTTTTCCCATCAGCAGCCACTTGGGCAATATAGCTCCTACTCCATAAGCCGATGCATCCACCTCCAAGATAAATGGTTTCTCAACATCCAGCTGAACCAAAATTGGAGCCGCTGAATATACATCTTTAAGAGTCTGAAAGGCACTGCAGGATTAGCCCCTTTTTTAGTCATGGCTGTAATAGGGAAAACGAAGGTATACCAAGGCGCTTAAATAACACTTGTAATATCTGCAGCTGCAGCAGTTAAAATTAAGGGGAAATTGCAACCCCACACAAAACCATGAATAAACAAGAAAAACTGCGCTAATATACAGACAAATAAAAAAAGTTAATTTATTGGAATAAAAATAAAAATACCAAAAATAAACAAAATATCAAGAAATAAGCATATATATAAATGGTTGATGAAATTAGTGAACCACTAGAAATAACCACAGAATATCTGAAAGTTATGAGAATGAATGAATATCAACAATGATTAATAATAAAAAAGTACATATAAAAAAATGACATACATTGGACAATAAAAAACACGCGTAATTCACAATGAATGTATCTGTACTAAATTGATTCGCTGATATATATAGATGACACAAATATTGCTATATTTGAAGTTATAAAGCAACAGTCATTGTGTGAAAAAAGTTCAGTAGCATCAAATAAAAGCGTTTAGCACACTTAATTAGTAAGTAGCGTAATATTGCAACACTGTAACCGCAAGCCTGCAATTAAGGTATCCTTTTAAGTGTCCACAATGATATGCTGTCTGAGGTTTGTGTTTTTGAGAGGTAATTGATAAGTTGCAAAAGTCACCCCGTCGGGCGCACAATAATGAGAAAAAGAAAATTGTAACACTGACCAGCCTCAAAGTCTCAGACGGCAGCTGATGTAAGTAGCGTAGCTCTCTATCCGGCTGTACGGTGGAAACTATTAGCCGGAGAAGAAGACAGCCTCCGTGTCTCGCAGCTGTAAGAATCGGGTGGTATGGCTCTCTGTCCGGCTGCAGATTAGTGATTAACTGCTGATGATCAGGGCCAGAAAGGATGCAGGAGAATATTGAATGGGTGGATAAGCGCGGCCGCGACTTATCAGATCTCTCTGCACCGATCGCTTGTCGGATCTCCCCACATCAAAATCAAAGGCTGCGGACACTGGCACACTTGCAGGAGCTTGTTACAGGGCAAAACACATATAGTAGATACGGGCAGCTACGCGTTTCATCCCGCCTCAGGACTTTTTCAAGCTGTTGCTTTATAACTTCAAATATAGCAATATTTGTGTCATCAATATATATCAGCGAATCAATTTAGTACAGATACATTCTTTGTGAATTACGCGTGTTTTTTATTGTCCAATGTATGTCATTTTTTTATATGTACTTTTTTATTATTAATCATTGTTGATATTCATTCATTCTCATAACTTTCAGATATTCTGTGGTTATTTCTAATGGCTGTAATTGGGGCCACAATCGTAGAAAATGCTCTAATAAACTTCCTATAATAGTTAGCAAAACCTAAGAATCTCTGAATAGACTTTAAGGAAGTGGGCAAAACCCAGTCTTATATGGCCTTAAGTTTCTCAGGGTCCATCTGAAGTTCGGTACCAGAGATAATATACCCCAAAAAGGGTATGACCGGGACCTCAAAAACACATTTGGAGATCTTACCATAAAGTTTATTGGCCCGGAAGTGACTTAGTACTTCCTTGACATGAATGCGATGGTCAGAGAGACTCCTGGAAACAATTAAAATGTCATCAAGATAAACAATAACAAACTGATAAAGTATATCTCGGAAAATCTCGTTCACAAACTCCTGGAAAACCGCAGGGGCATTACATAAGCCGAAAGGCATAACAAGGTTTTCATAATGACCATCTCGCGTATTAAACGCAGTTTTCCACTCATCACCTTCTTTTATCCTAATCAAATTATAGGCCCCCCTTAAGTCAAGCTTGGTAAACAGTCGTGATCCCTTGACACTATCAAAAAGCTTGGTGATAAGGGGTAATGGATATTTGTTCTTTACCGTAATCTCATTTAGACCTCGAAAGTCAATACAAGGAGTCCATGAGGATTTCATGAGAAGGTCATTCCTTAAACCCCCTCAGTTTGCACCACCTGTTAAGCCTGTTTCTCCTCAGGAGTCTCAAGAGTCTGTAACCATGACATTGGCTGAGTGAGGTGAGTCCCCGGCTCTCTTAGCCAGTAAATACTTCCCCCATAGGTTTCAATGATGGGAATGACTGCTAATAACTAGAGATGAGTGGGTCCAGACCCACCCGAATTTCCAGATCCAAGGCGAGAACTGAGCTCGGTTCGGGTTTTCCCGCCTGACTCGAATCTCAAAATGAGGCAAAACATCATCCTCCCGCTGTCGGTTTCTCGCAGGTTTTGGATTCTGTAAAGGTCCCGGTGATCGGCGCCATTTTCACTCCGGGTGTGGATGTGAACTGAACAGATATGTTGCTATCACTGTCTGTGTCAGTGTGTTGTCCTACTTGTCTTGTCCGGGTCTGAAGGCTGCTGCTGTGTTGTCCATAAAGGGGCTGGGGCTGCAGTATATAAAGCGGGGCTGCAGTGGGTCCTGTCAATCAAGGGGCTCCTGCTGTGTTACACATAAGGGCTGCTGCTGTGTTGCCCTGTCCATCAAGGGGCTAGAGCTGCAGTCCATAAAGGGGTGCTGTGTTGTTCAAGGGGGGTGCTCTGTCAATCAGGGGTGCTCTTCCCCAGTGTAAAAAAAAATAAAAGTGCTTTTTTTTGTGCATTAGCAAGTTAGCTGCGCTATTATTGTTTGGTGACACTGCTGGCCAGTCCGCAGTTTATCGTTCACGTATTTGTGACTCTGCAGGTGGTCTGTCCGCACTTGGCAGGGGAGCTTTGTTGTCAATAAAGAAGGGGTGCTGTCTGTGTTGTTCATCAAAGGGCTGCTGCCTCATTCAGGGGTGCTCTTCCCCAGTATAAAAAAAAAGATTTTTTTTTTGTGTATGTGTGTGCGTTAGCAACTTTGCTGCACTATTATTGTTTGGTGACACTGCTGGCCAGACTGTAGATTATTGTCCATGTATTGTGACACTATAAGTCGTAGCACAGTGTGTTATTCTTATTCATAAAAGATATTGTGAAACTGTAAATGGTAGCGCAGTGTTTTACTCAGAAAAAATCTTGTGACACTGTAAGTGGTTTTGCAGTGTGTTATTCTTATTAATAAATAATCTTGTGACACTAAGTGGCAGCGCAGTGAGTTATTCTAATTCATAAATAATATTGTGATACTGTAAGTTATAGTGCAATGTTTTTCTCAAAAAAAAATCTTGTGACACTGTAAGTGGTAGCATTCTTTTCTTATTCATAAAAAATCTTGTGACACTAAGTGGTAGTGCAGTGTGTTATTCTTTTCTTATTCATAAAAAATCTTGTGATACTAAGTGGTAGCGCAGTGTGTTATTCTTTTCTTATTCAGAAAAATATCTTGTAACACTGTAAGTGATATCGCAGTGTGTTATTCTTATTCATAAATAATTTTGTGACTCTAAGTGGCAGCGCTGTGTTACTCTTTTCTTATTCATAAAAAAATCTTGTGACACTGTAAGTGGCAGCGCAGTGTGTTATTCTTTTGTTATTCATAAAAAATCTTGTGACACTGTAGGTCATTGATACTGTAGTGTAATATTTAAAATTGGTACAAATTGATGTGTGTGCTGTACCCCACTTCATTTGTATTTGTTGATATGGAGAATGATCAGTTAAGAGGAGAGCAGGAACCACATACTAGTGCTGGAGCTGCTGCCAGTGCCACCAGTCATGACGATATTAGTCCATCTACATCACCTACTAAAGCTGATGCCCAAGGGCATACAGGTCTTAAGTCAGGGCATCTAAAATCAAGAACCAATCTTTTACAGTAGTACAGAAAAAAACATCAAAGGGAAAGTTAGCTGCAGAAAGACATAAAATTGGCAATATGCCTTTCACCACATGAAGTGGCAAGGAAAGGCTTAGGCTTTGGCCTTTATTTATGACTGGTGGTTCTGCCTCTTATGATGATGTAAGCACAAGTGAACATGCTGACATAGAAATCGAGGATGCTTCTGTAGAAGTGCACCAGGATGAGCAAGATATTTGTGTAGCTGATGCTAATAAGGATGTTGTTGATGAGGATGTTGCTTGTGTAAATCAGGCACCAGTGGAAGAAACAGTTATTGCCTATGATAAGGAAAAGCACATTGTCATGCCTGGGCACAAGACAAAAAAATCCACTTCTTATAAGTTATATGTGGAATTAGTTCTACCTAAATCCAGACAAGAATTGTCAAGTTTTCTGTTCCTTTGTAAAGCCAGAGTAAGTAGAGGGTAGGAACCTTAACCATCTAGGAATCTCATCCCTGTTCCATCATCTGCAGCGCATCCATCCAAAAAGTTTTTGTGTTTGTGTTGACTCATCTGCATCACCAATGGGTCTTTTGGGAAAGTTTAGTTTCTTCTCGGCAGATGCACTTGCTGGAGAAACTGAAGTCATCGCTGCATCACATGCCACTTGAACTGACAATTTACTTACCGACAGCTCTTTGCATCTCTTCACATCTGTGTCCATTGGGAAGAAAGACCCAATGTATGACTTAAACCTTATATCTTAAATCTTGCATTTGCTCTGTTCAGCTTGTCCACATATCTGTGGTTAAGTGGACGGTGGGTACAATGGCATTTTGGAGGCCACTAATTAAGTTTTTTGGAAAGACCCTGTACAGTTGGGGAATTGCTTTTCTTGTGAAGTGGAATCTTGATGGGATTTGGTTGGGGGACACAGGACCTCAATTAACTCTCTAAAACACACTGCATTATTGGTGGATATTGAACGCACATCTAATACCAGCATAGATGTTATGGCTTCAGTGATGCGCTATACAACTGGGTGACTGCTGTCATACTTGCTCCCCCTTGCAAAGGATTGTTTAACAGTCAATTGTTTTTTAAAGTACTACTAGTAGTCTTCCTGGTCCCCTTCTGGGATGAAAATCCACTCCCAGCAGCAACAGCAGGCATAACGCTCAAGCATTTTTCTGGGGCAAGGACTGATGTGAATGATTTCAATGTTTTTTTGTAAATGCCTTACCTCCTCCTCTCCCCTCCTCCCTCTCAAATTTGCTTCGGAATAAATTTTTTTTATTACATTTACTACTAATCAAATCTTCCTTTCTCTGCCTTCAAATATATACATACTCCAACTCCCTCAGGCCTCTTGAATAATGAAATCATTTGTTTCCTGATTTGCCATGTTGGAAGTTGAAATGCCACTGCTGCTGCAATCTTTGACATGTGGTTGCTGTATGCTAAAAATGTCCAGAAATGTTTATGGCCACAGACAGCATCTCCTGCATGCCCCTTTAATTTAAAAAATAATGTCTCCATAGCCTCTGCGGCCGGTTCGCGCACTGCGATGCATACGCATGGACAGAATGGTATAATCGGCCGATTGCGTGCGTATCAGCAACTGCGATCCAAGCTGAATCAGGCCCAAGGTTTGTAGTATGGTCTATGAGCAGTATTAGAATTACTGATTTGATTTTATCCCCTGATCTGCAGCTTATGGCGTGATATGTTTAGAGATGTCACCCAGCCAAGTGCTTTCAACACGCCCGTTATTTATGTCCTGTGTTCATCTTCTCTCATTGTTTATCACCACACAGAAAACCATAATGAAATACAAGTCCCACGCCCTACTCAAAGCCAATACATATATATCCCAGCCCCTTGTAGTACTTACGCATTCCACCCCCACTGCTTTCTGTCACAAACCTCACTTTATAACTTTATGGTTTTCACATGCGATGAGTTGAAGTGCCCAAAGATATTACAGTGCTTTTTTTTGTGGTGGTCCTCAGGGGTCCAGAAACAGGAATAAATCAGTAAAATCAATTCCGAAATTATTAAAATAAGCATCTCCACACTTATCCAGAGTATGGAAGCTGCTATACATCTATCTTTTATCATCTTGTAACTTTAGAAGAGTACCGTTTTTTTTTTTCATAGAAAAAAAGCACTGGATATAAATGTCTCTATGCCACCTCCAACTGTCAGGCTGTGAGGAGTGTTGTGATTGATAGTGGGAACAAAGGAGGTAGAGTGGAGGAATAAGTAGCATCCTCCTTCCCTTGGATTAATTCTTCAGCTGACAGTCACTGTATTCTGATAAAGACAGCTGCAGGAAAATCACAGCAATATGTATAAACCTTCTATAGTCAGAGGGGTGCCTTGTGTAACACCATGTAATAAGACACCTTCTTAATAAATTATATGAAATAAAGACTCGGAGACATGAGATTTGGCAGAATAATTAGTTAGCAATTTATTAAAATTATCTAATGAATATTAAATTAATCTAACTGATCGAAAGTATGGTGGCAAAGAAGGGACGGCAACATTCAGCTTACTCCAGACATGCAGGACACAGACATGTATACCAAGAAGACACCGCCCAAGGTGCAGCGCACCTAATAACTAAACAACTGTCAACAAAAGGTATCCACTCAACCTTCTAACATGACTACACACCCGGAAGGGTGATGACGCTATCCTTGGCAGGGCGATCCAGCGAACTAACCAGTCAACGAAGATGAGTGCACCCAAAGACAATAATACTACAAACTGAAAGAGATTTTCACACTAAATGGCGACCTGCTGTTCTTTCCCGCCAAAGCGAAGGTCTGGTTACAGAATCATAGCACCGCCACCATACCACAACTAGAACACTGAAGAAATAACCTGGAACAGATCCTCTTCCATCAAATGAACCCCGCCTCTCCTATAAAGATAGGCATGTAGGAAGCGTATCCTTGCTTGCCCAACCACACAACCACCAGCGGCCAACACATGCTTCGCAACTGCTGCATTCACTTTCTTTCTGGCTTCATCAAATGCCCTACCATTCTGCACACCACGCCAGACCAGCCATGGCACAATAAACGACCATATGACCTTACAAGAACGCCATGCTGACGAAATCCTATCAATATCGCCAGTAATGGAGCTCCTCAACTCCAACCCAGTCATTTTACCAAGATCATTTCCACCTAAATGAATCAGCAAAGCCTTGGGAGTCCCAAAATGTTTTGCAGATTCCAAGAGCTTAGGACACAAAGCCTGCCATGACATCCCTCTCACACCAATCCACCTCACACAATCAGACCAAGGAATTGAAGGAGCACCTCAAGCATTCATGAACTTAGCAGCCCAAAAAACATACGAGTGGCCAACAATCCATACTTTGAGAGAATCAAACTTAACACCTAAGGAGGGAGAAAAAGAATGAAAAATAAATGAATTTGCAATTAAACTTAATTAAAAGAGGATCTCCCAAAAAGTAAAATATTGGTGTAACCAGCTGCCAGGCTGAATTTTAGACAAGCTTCAGTGCCAATTCGAAGCAAACATAAAGGGACATGAGGGTAAATGAAGAATAGGAAAAAGAAAAGAAGAAGAAGAGGATGGGAATAGGGAGGAGGTAAATCAGGGAAACACGAATAACTTGGCTGGAGGAAAAAATGAAAAACCTGCTGAGGGACATATAAATTGCAATTATAGTTGCCAATAAGCCAAATTAGGTCCGTCAGTTCAGGCAAAAATAAATGGCCAAATGCCTCCAGACTTCCGCTGCCACAGCGACAAGTAGCTAATCCCCGAGTAGGGTAGACAGAACAAACAAGACACACAAGACCACAAGTTGAGGTAAATAAATAAATAACCGAAACACTGTAAACGCAATTAATGCAGAGGCCGTATGTAACGATGGAGGATTTCCAATGGCCTAAAGCCTTAATTTCGGATACAGCAAATCCTACCGAAGCAACGGAAGTTGCTGCCCTGATACGAAATGAATGCCTACTGGAATCCTGAGGGGAGAGGCCGACACAAGAGACACAACACTTCAAAACCCATCCAAACTGGTATTTCGTCAATGGAGAGCTTTCTTCATGCAAAAGACAGGAGCCCGCAGTAGCCTGACCTCAAGATAATGCTTGGCCAGGGCAATGGTGCAAATACTCAAGTCTTCGGAAGGCAAGAGCAAAATTCAATGGCCCCTACCCAGCTGATAAGTTTTGGAGCGCCTAAGTCTACAAAGCAATGACCTCTTCTCCACCAGAACATCCGTCTGGAGAAGCACAGCATCGGTCCGCTTTGAGGATGCCACCAACTCCAAAATCCGAAAAGCCCCATGAAAGGCCATAGAGAAATCTAGTTTAAACAAAATAACTTCAAAACCCAAATCCGCCACGTCCGTTATGGCCGCGAGGAGTAATGGAAGGAGGGAAATATCAATAGGACATCTCTTGTCGGGTGCAACCGGAACCGAACAAGCCCAACCTTTGAAGGCCTTCTGAATCAGAAAGCTCTTGGTAAGGTCTGGAAGGCTTTTTAACTTACAGAAAAATGAAATACCCACTAAATAACACGAAACCACAGCTCTGGATCTGCCAGAGACATAGAGATGCCAAATAAAAGAAAGCATCAACTGATGCCTGCTCTTACCTCCATGTCTGTGGCTATGGGAATACTCTTCCCACTGTTCCCAAGCATGGCGGTAAACTCTCAGAGTACCCGGGGCAAGAGACTGCTGTGCTAAGCCCTCCATTCTGGCTTGATGACCTGCCAAACATAAGAGGGGCAAAGCACACCAGTAGCATCAGCCTCAGGGGCCAAAGATCGATAACCCGATAGGCAAAGTTCAAAAGACCCAACATCGATTGCACCTGTCGCAAAGAAATTCTATGAGCTGCTAAACATGTAGCATTAGCGTCGCACAATTTCGCCACCTTGTCCTGAGGAAGCCTGCAAACCCCTGCCAGGGTGTCAATCTCGATACCCAAAAACGACAGGCAAGTGAGAGGATCCTCAGTCTTCTCATCAGCAACTGGCACCCCAAAATTGAAAAACAAATCTTGCAGGAAAAACAAAAGAAACGCACAATGGTCCGAATCGGCAGGACCCACGCACATAAAATCATCGCGATAGTGAGCTATCCCGCAAGAAGTCTCCACACACCAATGAAGAAAGGTGCAACATTTTTCAAAAAAGGCACAGGAAACAGAGCATCCCATAGGCAAGCACTTGTCTATGAAATATTCGCCTCCAATGCAAAACCCCATGTACCTGAAGGAGTCAGGATGCAGGGGGAGTAGACGAAAGGCCGATTCCACATCTATCTTAGCCATGAGAGCGCCGGGGCCATATGACCTAACCATCTCCAAAGCATCGTCAAAAGACTGATACACCACCGAACAAAATTCCGGAGGTATAGTATCGTTCACCGATGACCCTGATGGGTATGATAGATGCTGAATGAGCCTAAATATACGAGGAGACTTTTTGGGAACAACTCCCACGGGAGAAAGGATCAAATCCTCCAGTGGAGGTCATTCAAATGGGCCTGACATTCGCCCGAGACTCACTTCCTTCCGAACTTTGGCTTTAAGGACATCAGGCAACTCTCGCGTTGACCGCAGATTCTTTGGGGAACCGACACTAACCTCACCACTAATGGGCAAATGAAAACCTAAAGCGAAACCTGAATGCAAAAACTGTGCATCCTCAAGGTTTGGATACCAACCCGACCATTTGGCTATAGCATCCAAATGCACTGGGGATGATGCTTTACTTAGCATCGGTATTCCCGGGCCTGGAAGACTGCTGTCCAGCCAGCCGGGAACAGATGGACACAGGATGGGCTCCGCCGCAACGCAAACAGAGGTGACGAAAACGACAACGCTGTCCCTGGGTACAAGTGGCATTGTTAAAAGCAAAACATTTACCTTTGTTATGAGTCTGAGCGGAAAAACGTCCCGGGCCCAGCAGATGACGAATAGGGGGAGGGTCGACTGGAAGACGCGTCGGCTGAGTGACCTCTAGCCACACCTCCACATCCTTACCTCCAAACTCAATCACAGGCCAGCCATCCTACTTCTGACAAAACTCTTCATTGTAAGCCCGCCAGGCAAACCCTCGGGAACTGTGCTGCATGCTATTAATCAGGTGCAGATACCTGATAATATTTAAATGCTCCTCAGGACGGGTCATTAAATAGCAAGAGGCAAACATGCAGAAACCCGTGATTTAATTACTAAAGGATTTGAAAGTGTCCAGGCCAACTCCTTCCTTAGTCCTGGCCGCCTTAAAATCCTTTATTGACTTGTCGGTGAGCACAAAAATTACCACGTATAAGCCCATAGTTATCTTACACTTACAGCATGGGCGCAAGCTGAGCAAAACTGCCGTATATTCGCAGCGGACCGTTTAGAACGTTTGCAAGAGGCGTCGCGTGAGCGTGAACGATGACGCTTAGATGACTCATCCCGCCGGTCAGCCTCGCATTTAGCAGCCCGCTTGCGTGCCCTGGCAGACCTGCTTGTATTTGACACCAGCGATGAAGAGGAACAACAGCTGCTACTGTCATCATCATCTATACAAGGAGACCCGCCTGATGTACTCGGCTGCCCATCACACAAAGAATCAGCCGAAGTCACTTCTTTGTCCACAGCCGCATCATCATGACTTTTGCTGGCATCACCATCTGAAAAAGAGGGTAACACAGCATCTGGCACCACAGCCCCCGATGCAGACAAAGGTGCAGAAGAAAGAACAGCTGAATTGGCTGAATCTGGGGAAGGGACCGCTCCTGAGGTACCTTGCGCTACTAATGACCCGAACGCGCACATTGCTGACAAAAATTGCTCTGGCATGGCTACTGGTAATTGAGAGGTAGAAACTGCTGGGGGCGCACAAACTGAAGAACCAGCCGCCAGTTGTGATAAAGAGCCACAAAAGGGGCAAATAATGTGGCCATGGATTACATGAAGTTTATAACCCTTGTAGGATCCCCAGAGCTTATGGGCATCGCAAGAGCATTCAAGCTGGGAGGCCCTACACTGAGACTAGCCCCTTGTGTCTGTGGCCTTCCACTCTGTTGAGCCCCCTGAGCCTGACTATTCACCATAGCAGAGCTGCTGGCAGAGCCCACCTGCAGCAAGCTATGATTCCGATCAGTAAAATAACGTCTAAGCTCCGCCCCCCGAGCAGACTCAGGGAGCTGAGCAGAGCCACCATTTGCAATTGGGGCCTGTGCGCCTCCGCGCCTTCTACTTACCCTGGAGGCCCGAGCTGGGGCTCGAGACTGGACCGGTTAGTACTCGCGGGTGTCCCAGCCACGATCCGCGTGGGGCATGCTCCCGTGCACATCCACGGCTTGCAGTACTGCCACAAGCCGGGACATGTGGGCGGGCAAGCACAGTAGCAGGAGTGCCCTGACCCATCCGCCGACGAGAGCCAGCAGCCACAGTCCCCGGAGGAGACACTACGCTGGACCTTCCAGCGTCAGAGGCCGGCAACGCCACCGCGGGAATGCGCGCCGCGCTCCACGCCCACCTGGGTGTACCAAAACCCCAGCTGAGGCAGCGGATGGCCTTGCGGGGGACCCGGCCCCATCAAGGTAAGGCCGGGGGGGGGTTCTGTGGGCAGCGCGAGTGGGACATGAGGCCAGGGGGACAGAGAAAATAGATGCAGGGAAAGAGAGGACACAAGAGGAGAGGAAAGAAAGGGAATGGAAATAAAAACAGGAGAAAAGAAACAGTGAGGGAGAATATAGTATTAAAGGGCTAATAAAAGAGAGAAAGAAGAAATTTATACTCAAATGCAATAGAGTTTTATACAGCACTTATCTCTCATCAAGACAGGGACAAAAGAGGCTTTGTCTCAGCCCGCACAGCCTCACATACCAAGCTAAAACATACACACCTATCCTAATAGGGCAATTAGATCACATGGTGTTAATCAAGCCAGCCCCCAGACTTGAGGTTTAACCCACTCCGTTCTCATTCAATCACTCTGTTTGTCTTCCTCCTGCAATCAGCGGCGGTTTGGACAGGGTGGCGTGTGCCTCCGGGCTGAAGCCATGATGAGTGTTTTGAGCTGGCATCTAGCCAGCCGTGCATTATTGGATGTGGCCGTTACATCACTGACTGCCTGCATAGCCACGCCATTTACTGATATACTGTATATATTCAAGGGTGTTTCAATAAGTAAGGTAACAAGACCTCTCACGTGTGTAATGTTCTCTATTTCATTGTAATTTACCCCCAGGCCAGAGCAGGTAGACCACTGCTTCCCCTCACGGCCATTAGTCTGGGCCTCATATCAGTTATACTGTCCCAACATCAGATGTAAGATGGCGGGGCTGGCGGACACATGGTCACACATTGAGGTGCGTGGTGTGATCAGATTTCTCAGTCTAAAGGGCACACCAGCAGCTGATTTTCAGCTCCAACTTTTCAAGGTGTACGGTGATAACTCATGTCACTGAAACAGGTTAGGGTTTGGTGCACCACCTCTGATAACAGCAGGACAGATGTTCAAGATGGAGAGCGATCCGGCCGGGAGGATAGACTCATTCGAGTTAGTGATTTCCATCTCTTTGGACCATTGAAGAAGCACCTGGGTGTAAGGCGATACGCAACCGACGGTGAAGGTCAGCAAGCCGTCATGTCCTGGCTTCAGGCGCTTGACACTGATTTATTCTATGTCGGGATAGGTGCCTTGGTGTACCAGTTGAACAAATGCTTAGAGTATTGGGACTCAGTATCGGGACTGGAAAAATAATCTGTACCATACCATACTATTATACGTATATGCATGAGTTGAATAAATTTACACAATGAGACGTTTTGTTACAGTATTTATTAAAGCATCCTTGCATATACAGTTTATACACACACACACACACACACACACACACACACACACACACACACACACACACACACACACACACACACACACACACACACACACACACAGTGTATATACTTCATTTACATATATCAGGTGTCACAATAAGTAGGGACACCCGGTGCAATACCTCCAGATCCCTTGCACCAATGGTGTGCCACGAAGGGTGTGGATTCCTGCCCATGAGGCCACAACTGCCTGATTTGTGCTGTTTTGGGGGAGTGACTGCATGTCATGCCCCCATCTTCGTCATGCTGGGGGCTACCGGGCAACCCATAGCTTGTCGAGACACTGGGGGCGTGGAATGGATGACGTGCATAACCACTTGGTGACACCATGCACGTGGATGACACCAAATTAGTAAAGCAGCTCTGCTATTTTGATGTCACCCCAAGGATGGTGTTACGCAGTGCGGCCTGCACCACGCTAGTGACACCGCGGTATATACCAGTAGAAAAAAAATAACTGCTTTTGCACAATATAAATGGTAATATTCATTTTTTTCTAATTATTTTTTTTAAAACACAATAAGTACTTGGCAACGTCTCAAACCTTACGGGTATTTGTTTCCAGATGAACAGCCAAAGAGCTTATTTGTGAGCTGGCGTCTCCCAGCCTCAATTATTACCATGTTTTATTTGGAAGTGAAATTGTATTTATATGTAAATTATCACTCAGGATTTCCTTTGAGAATTCTAGAATTTCTCCAGAACTCCAAAATGAATCTAAACACACAGCAATCTCTCCCGGCTGTTTTTATAGAGGTGAGCAAATAGGGGGTAAGGCTGCGCTTGTAGAAGGGGATTTCAGTTCTGGACAGATTATTATTCATTGCTGAGCAAGTATATTCCGTAGCACGTTACAATTGGGAACAAACACAGTAATTACATGTCAGTGGGCAGTAATATACAGAGAGGTAAGGGGGCTCTGCTCGCAAGCTTACAATCTATAGAGAAACAGGAGTTCTATGCATGAGGCTAAGGGCGTGATACAGAGATGGACACAAATGGCTTCTCAGCTGCGTTCCCGTACGCAGCGCACCTGTGAAAACATGCAACTGTCACAGCCGCCTTTGTATTGAGGCTCCCACTGCTTCTCAAGTCTGCTGCTTGCGTACCGGGACTCAACTATCGGCGTCACAACGATCGATAATTGACCATCTCAGCAATCCTATGGTTGCGCAGAATTGCTGTGGGAAGAATGGCCGGAGCCATTTTTTACTGCAATCGCAGTCTGCGGCATGTCCCAGAAACGGTTGCGACACACCTGCGTTTCAGCCGCCACTACCCCATTACCTACCACAAACACTCCCTGACTGTCAATCACACTGCGTCCAAATCTTTGCTGCGACCGCCGGCGGTAATGAAACTTGACACATGCACAGTGCGAGTCATATGCATGCGCAGACCAATAATCGCTGAAATGCAAAAACATCGGCATTGCGTCAATCTCTGAATCAGGCCTTAAGTGCTGCATATTGAACTGATATACATCCGACTATCCTGAGACCATGCCAATGTGTCCACCTAGAGTAACATGTCATTATTTCATAACGGAGATGAAGAGTGTTTGCACAGTGTGAAGTGATGAAGTCCTATTGCTTTGTTGCAGAAAATCTTAGTGACACCAACAATTGACATTTTTGAGGATACTAGGAACTTGCTCTTTGTAGCTCTTAACTACAACTTAACTTTCTCCTTAGTTTGGCAGGACAGTTCTTATTAGCTGACTCAGAATGAGGTGTGGCCACCAGAAAATATAGGCGTGGTCTGGAAGGATTTGGGCCTGGTTTTAGCTGATCATGGGAGGGACCTAATCTGTGCTGACAATGTTTTTTTAAACATTAGAAGGTACTGCATATGCTAGCAGTGGCATAGGTTCATCCCAGACGCCCGACGACAAGTTATAATTTGGTGCCCCCCCCCTTGACACAACCGCTGACACTGTAATGTAGCAATTCGCATGCAGACAGGCTATAGATAGAGGAAGGTAGCAGCTGATGGTCTGATATGGAGCTCTCCACTAGTGTATGGTGGCTTCTCAGGTTCCAGGAAGGGGTGCCATGTATTGGGCGGCCGTGACGCCCAATACATGACACTCTGGGTACATAGTTACAGCACTAAGTAGGGTAAATATGTTGTGGACAGTGGAGGAGGTGCCCCTTCAGAGCTGGTGCCCGGCATAGTTCTGCCCCTGTATGCTAGCCAATAGTAATGGTATGCAGAATGAGATAGCTAATTCCAAGTGAAACATTACTATTACACACATGTTGACGTAGTATGCAGTCGGGAAGCCGGCGGACCTAATCCCGACAGCCGGCTTCCCGACTGTCATATCCTGGCAAGGGTCTAAAGACCGGCGTCATTAGACATACGCCGGGAGCCTGACGCCCGGCATCCCGATTGAAGGGACGCCGGGCGCCGAGCGCGGATAGCCGTTGGGAGGGGGGAGGGTTAGGTTTAGGGTTCCCGGGGGGAACTTAGGGTTAGGCACCCCCAGGTGACTTAGGTTTAGGTGGCGGAGAAGGGGGGTTAGCTTTAGGCACTTAGAGGGGAGATTAGGGTTAGGCACTGGGGGGGAAGGTTAGGGTTAGGCACCCCTAAGGAATGGGTTAGGGGGTAGAAATAGGTTAGTATATAGTTATATACTTACCTTAGGACGATCAGGATTTCCTCCTCTGCCGGGATGCCGCTGTCGGGATTCCAACCGCCGGCCATGGGTCCGGCAGTAAATCATACCGATTCCGTTGACGTGGATATAATAGTAACTGCTTTTGTACTTACTAAACACAATCTAGTGTGCATTAGATATATGATAGTAATAAAGGTAGAGAACATCTATTTGAGTCCCTAATGAGCTCTGCTTATCCGAATACACTGTTGGGCAAAACCAGACATGTTATATTAGCGTTTCTACTAACAGGGCCGTAACTAGGGTAGTGCGACCTGTGCCAAGGCAGAGGGCACCGCATGGCAGGGGGTACTGTTTGGACCTGTCAATTTTCCTGTTTATTATCATTCTTACTTGTAGCTTCCTCTTCTTTGATCCCCAGCATCTCCTGGCTGCCCCAGAAGTACCCCTATCTCTTCCCTGGACCTTCCCCATGCAGCCATGGCCCTTTTTCAGGTGCATTATCTTATGTCTCTATTTAAAAAAATGGAGGGGGGGCAATGCTCTCTCTGGCACAGGCCACCAAAAAGTCCAGTTATGCCTCTAGTTTCTAATGCTAGCACACTGCACAAAAGGAGAATGAAGGCATTGTTCCCAATGTCCCCATATTCCGTACTTGCCAACTCTCCCTCATTGTCAGGGAGAATCCCTGAAATAGCAGCAATCTCCCTGACTCCCTGAAGAGTCTAGCAATCTCCCTGATTGCACCAAACCCCCATTATGAAGCTGTTATATTTAAAAAATCTGAGATATATACATTCAAATGGGATCATTAGTATCATTCCCTTGCATTGGTTATATGGCACAATGATCCCTATGGCTACATGCATTGTCTAAAAAGTATCAGTGTGTTTCATCAACAAATAGATTTTACTAATTGCTTTGGGGCTCGTTTACATTTGGATTTAAATAAATTTTATGACACGCCTCTCAGATGTAGCAGGACACGCCCACTTTACCGCCGCGCTCATAGGTGCTGCTTTCACAATCTCCCTGAAATGCTTTTTCAAAAGTAGCCAAGTGTGCCCCATACTCCCTTGTCATGTTGGGGTTTATGAATTGCTCTCTCCTCCATTCATTGCATTGGGTATATTAAACATTTTGATGTCACTGGAGAGTCTTCCTGAACCCAAGAAAAACATCCTTTGTGTCAAGTGCTTACGCTGTTTTGTTTATCATTCGGTTTCACTGGCAAAAGCAAATCAGTTGCCAGTGGGTGCCAGGCCTTTAGCTGGGTAGACATTAGACGATTTTTTGAATGATTTGGCCGATTCTGACAGATCTGAACGACAAATCGTTCAGATCGTCAAGTGTGTACACACTATACTCGCTCCCGTCGCATCTGCAGTACATGCAGCCTAATCTGACAATCAAATGACCAGGTGATATGTTAATATTATATAGCTAGCAATCCAATCACCTACGAAAGATATATAGTTTGGAAGATTGCACAGTGTGTATGCACTATATCATTTGTCATGGAGTTCAAGGATAATCTGGACGGCCATCGTTTGCACATCGTCTAATGTGTACCCACCATGGCGGATTTTACCTATGGGCTGCGGGACTGCAGCCCACCCAGTAAAATCCACCACTCGCAGGGACTGCCTAGCAGTGGTAGTGACTTCTCATTGGAAGCACTCCCTGCAGACAACAGCCAGACAGGCAGTACCAGGGGGAGGTGTTTTCTCCCCCTGGTCTGTCAATCCGGACTGCAATAGCAGAGAGAGGGCCTCCCATGGGAAGCCACTCCCCTCCCCTGCTATTACGGTAGAACTATCTAGCTTTTCTATCCCTTATAAGCCAGCCTATCTGCTGGCAGCTCCAGACTTAAGCCACACCCATCATTTAGGCTCCACCCCCTCACAGCCGCTGGACTTAAGCCCCACCTCCCATTGACATCAGCTGTGAATGGATGGCAGGGAGGAGAGGTCTGCATAGACTGCAGCCTATGACCTATGATGTGCAGACCCCCTGGCAAGACAAGTAAGAGCCGCCGCTGGTACCCACCTTTAGTGTCTCATATTCTTTCTTAAGCCGGCATTTACATTGTAAAATATCAAAACTACAAAATTATTGACCGAAAAACAAAATGATGATATGTATTTGTAAACAATAGACAAAGGACCAAAAATTAATAAAACTAAACCTAAAAGCACACTGATTCTGTCTTGTAATATTAAAGACTTTCCTCACAGAAACTCAGACAGTTTATTGGGGGTGGGGGTAAGCCTCAGCTTACGCAAGATGGTCGGCCTGCAAAGCCAAGGAGGCTGCGTCCATGGAGTACACTGTTGGGCTAAAACCCTGACTTCATCCCTCCTGGAAAACAGGGGCTGCAGGCCTTCCTCGCCCCCACACACACCTCTGACTGTCAATCAGGCAGAGGAATGGGGGGGGGCTGCGTGTGATCTTGCAGGATCCATTCTGAGCATGGGTGAGTAGGCCCATCAGCGTTCTACTCATGAGATGCCAGAGCCACACAGGAAAAGACCGCAAACATGTCAATCAAGCATGAAACGACTGCAAACACTACATCAATCAAAATCACAATGTACTATTGACAAGATAATTTGCATATATGCAAATTATTTTTGCCAACAATGCATCATGACACCAACTGATGCTAGTCTTCTGAGGCTCTTTCTTTTTGGGGAGAGCTGAATTATCCATTCCCAGGATGGATGCCTTGACCAAATTTGGGATGAAAGTCAATGGTGGATGCACAATGGGCTGTGGACAGGATACTTTGCAAATATGCAAATTGTTATCCCCACAATGCACCATGGAGGATGCCCTGACCAACCGTGGGATGAAAGTCAGTGTTGAAGTACGAATTAGTTTTGCCACAATGGACTATGATTGTATTTGATGCAAAGTTTGCTTTCTATTCCTGTGTAGCTTACATATAGAAAACAATAAATAGTAATTTGCATATACTGTACTGTAGTAGGTATTATAAATGAAAAAATATATTGGAAAGAAAAACAAATGACTCTCCCTAATCCTACAGATGTGTGATTTAAATGACCCCCGGTGTAATTTAGTTTTATTTAATGATCACCAATGTAGGGGGTTTGAGTAAAATGGGCTACTTTCTCGTCATGGAGTCTATTCATTATCACTTAATTTCTACAAAAGCAGGTGAAAATGAATTACCCGGGCCTGGGCTGCTGATACTCCTCGCTCTAATGGTGCATACACACGGTCAGATTTTTCTTCAGATCTGAACGATAACGATTTAAAAAATCGTTCAATCGTTCATATCTGAAGGAAAATCTTACATATCTGAACGATGAACGATGCACGTTCCCGATGGTCAGATAACGATATATGACATCTGATGTGTTTGCAGTCAGACTTGGACGATTCCATTCATTTTAATGAAGTCAGAAATCGTTCATATCGTTGGTAAAATCTTTCTCATTGTTCAAATCATCTGACCGTGTGTATGCACCATTAGCTTTCAGCAGTTATCTCTCCCCTGCCCAGCACATGCTGCAGTGGAGCCAGGGAGGCTTCTGCTGCTGGGCAGCAGCACCAGTCTCCTGAGCAGATGAGCGATTACACTGATTGTGCCCCCTCTGGATTTGCCCCTGGCTGAAGGGCTCCCATGATTACCAAGGCCTGGCCCGGTTCTCTACAGG
Organism: Taudactylus pleione; assembly: GCA_031769625.1. NCBI lineage: Eukaryota > Metazoa > Chordata > Amphibia > Anura > Myobatrachidae > Taudactylus > Taudactylus pleione. The sequence continues at coordinate 1,575,378 of JAUIMM010001084.1, forward strand.
CGTGATAGAGAGTACTAGGTGGTTGCTCTTGAATCTTTCCAAAAAGGCAGACCATATGAATAGATAAGTCTCTCTCTCACTATCTCTTACTTTCTAGAGCACAGGTTCTCAAACTCAGTCCTCAAGACCCCAAACAGTGCATGTTTTCCAGGTCTCCTCACAGAATCACAAGTGAAATAATTAGCTCCACCTGTGGATCTTTTAAAATGTGCCAGTGAGTAATGAATACACCTGTGCACCTGCTGGGTGACCTGGAAAATGTGACCTGTGTGGGGTCCTGAGGGCCGAGTTTGAGAAACTCTGTTCTAGAGCATGCTTTTTACAGACTTTCATCTTAATCATGTTTTCCTTTACTGTCTACCAATTAGCGTGAGAAAGGATATTTATTTTTGATTAGTATGGCACCACAAGGGTCCTGTAGCGGTGTACATAGGGATGAAAACCTAATTACATAATTACCGCTGGAGTATACAAAGGGAGAGTTTCCATTTTAAGGCATCTGTGCTAAGTGCGTATATTCAATTTTACCGTAGCGATGTCCTAAACTTATTTTCTCTATTGGCCACATGTGCGGGTGGTTGGTAGCTTTAAGCGGCCGTGATCCTACATCCCAGTGACTCAGGTCTACATAGTCTAAAAATATTGTTTTTTGTTAATTCTAATAGGTGCCAGACCTTCCCTTCCATTGGCCGGACAAGTTGGCGTATCTGAATGTTCTTGCAGCATTGTCTAGTGCCCCTGGACAGCTCTTCATAACAGAGCTACGTTTATGTGTTTTGGCTGCTATTCTCTATTTCAACGAGTCTAGAATACTCTCTTGGAGACATCTGACTACATAGGCTAACGGTACACGGTGTGTAATCAAGTGAGAGACAGCAGCTAATTCACAAACACAAATGAAAAGACAAAATATGCGAAAAAAACAGCACTTCATCCAATGGGTTCAATTAAACACAAACAAAAAAAGTCTTTACCATACGGGCAGAACAATGGAGCAACTGTATTAGTGAACACAAACATCTATGGTTCTGACATAAGCCATAAAACTCAATAAATCTGCTTTTATAAGGACCAATATTTGGCTGCTATGGAATGCTGTTATTTTATTGTGGGAAGTTGGATGTTCTCTGTACAGGAATTTCCCATTTAATTGTGAATACCAGTCACATATCTCAACCCAGCTGGAAAGCTCTGATAGAATAATCATGTTGATTTCTATACAGCAAGAAGCCACTTGTAATTTTCCACCCGGGACCAGCAGTAGTAATAGCTGCAAATGTAAGGAATTGTTGTTATCATTTAGTTTTTATCTGTAGAGGAGATTAGGAACAAGGCAAGTCATTGTTCAGTCTTCGCCTCCGAATGATACATAACATTTGTGTTGGAACTGGTCACTAAAACTCAGTAACACACTTTCTGCTAGATATTCTTCATATTTTTTTAAAACACATGGAAATTTATTATTTCATGCCCCACTGCAGCAGTAGATTATTTTCTATGTTGAATGGAAAATTACTATCAACTACAACACTGTGACTCTGTGTTACATTCACTATGCCGACCGCATGGATTTCATGTAATGAACTAAAAATGCCATCTTTCTATATACATATAAATAAGCCCCTGTTTACGAAAATCCGCATTTCAAATGTGGTTGTAGTGTGATATTTTCGACTAACTTTGCATTGTGAATTTAGGAAATATCACAGGAATGTATCAATCACTTGCAGTTACAGAGCTTGCGATAAATCAGTTGACCAGGATTGTTTGGAAGCAATTTTATACCTTTTTATATTGTTCATACCTGTCCGGTTTCTCGGGCATATAATTTGGCCTAGACTGAGAAGGCAGAATAATCAGATCACCTATAAGCAGTTTATCTATAAGTTTTTTTTAAAGGAAGACGTGTTTGAGTTTCATGTGAAAAAAAAAATTAAAAAACACAAAAAAAAACAGATTCGGTCACAGTCGGCAGATGGTGTAGATTCCTTTGATCATCAGCTGACCAGGTAACAAACTACATTTGTACATTGTTAGGAATAAATCAGAATGTAGATTGACTATAGGCTTCAGGTTTTGTAGAAAGGGGATGGGTATTATATGCCAGGCGCCTGAAGCCCGTCAAGGGAGATCCCGACAGGGGCGGTGAGTACCCTAACCCTCCCCCTTTCACCCCCCAACATTAACCATTAACCCTCCATTGGTGGTGCCTAACCCTAACCTCCCCCAGATGGTGCCTAACCCTAACCCCCCTCCCTGCAGCCTAACCTTAACCCTCCAAGGGGGCCTAACCCTATTCTTCCCCTGGGGGTGCCTAAACCTAACCCCCCCATCCCTGGGGAAACCTAATACTTACCCAGGTCCTAATGTTCGGGATGCACGCGCCGGTATCTTGATCTCCTTTGGGATAGTGGTGTTGGCATTTTGCTGCCGGTGTATTAACTACATCCTGTAGAGAGACATGGTTCCTTGAAAACACAAGATTGCAAATAGTTTTTCAGAAACAGGTCTTACGTGGCTTCACACACTCTTCCTTGCACTCAGGACCATGGGTTCCACCACTGACATAAAGACTGGAACTAGCCCACGAGATATTTATGGGAAGACCATAGAGATTGCCAGCTTCTCCTCCATGTACCTCTAAGGGCTCTATTTATCAATCTTTTGTTCACTAAAATAATGTGAAAATGGGTGTTTTCACACCCTTTTCGAATTATGTTAGTTTCATTGAAATGTATTAAAGGGCTTTTGGAGAAGTGTTTGTGAAAAACTATTTCAAGCCCTTTCATGCGCATTTCTTTAGCAAGCAAATTGCATTTCCCATACTTGTAATGGGAAATGCGATTTGCTTGAAATGTACTAAGGGGGAATTGTGAAAAAATATCGGGTGGGAGTCCGGAGCTGTTGAGAACATCAGTCAAAAAGGTTCTGCCTGTGACAATTCAAAAATAATTGTGACTGGAGCTTTACGTTCTTTATTTCATGTATTTTTGTACCCCCAAAAAGCTATTATGGTATGTATCTTAGGTTTATAACAGATTTTGGGCCTAATTTAAAAATGTACAGAACTCTAATGTTCACGTGCATCATCCTGCAACATCGCTCGCAGTGACCTGGATGCTGCAGCCTGATTGACAGGCTGCAGGTGTTCCTGGGTGGAGCTAGGCTCCGATTCCCAAAATGGAGGCGTGTTGGCTCTGTTTTGTGGGAGCGCCAAGGACAGTGTCTGCCAATGCAGATTTACTGGTGTCAGCAGCATAGTTGAGGTGGCCTTGGGCTCACTCATATGGCTGATGCTGCGACCGGTGGTCGCGATTTAGCTTGAGTGCTGCGTCTTCGGATGTGTGATGCCGGCAGTAGGCATCTGTCTACAGCAGACGCTTCATGTGGCATTAGTATCATTTTGCACAAAAAGACGCAGAGAGACTGTTGCCAAAGTGTCCATCTCTGATTCAGGCCCTTTATCAGGTAGAATATTCATCTTGTTATCTGCTGCATGTTGTTTAATTACCCTTAAAGAGATCCCATTGCAGGGACGGAACTACCGGTGGTGCACCCGGTGCACTGCATCAGGGCCCGCCGCAATATAGGGGTCTACACTGCCTGTATGGCAGGTGCAGTGCAGCTGCTTGCCGGGCAGTCATCAAGGCTGTGACTGAGCCAGCCGCCAGTTACACGCAGGGGACCGGAGCACAGTGCAGTCAGGCTCAGCACTGCAGTGAACTACAGGGTAATAAATCCCAGTAGTCTCTGCAGTGGGGTCAGAGTAGCATGTGCTGGGCTCTGATTGGAGGGGCCCATCACATGCTCCTCTGACCCAGCAGCAGCGCAGCTTCATGGGTGTGACTCATTCTGAGCCTGTGACTGCTGCTGCCAGCTGCCTGAGGATGCTGCTGGTGAGTACACTGTGTGGGCACTATAGGTGGCATCATGTGTGGACACTGCAGGTGGCATAATGTGTGGGGACTACAGTATAGCATAATGTGTGGGCACTACAGGTGGCATAATGTGTGGGCACTACAGTATAGCATAATGTGTGGGCACTGGAGGTGACATAATGTGTGGGCACTAGAGGTGGCATAATGTGTGGGCACTATAGGTGGCATCATGTGTGGACACTGCAGGTGGCATAATGTGTGGGGACTACAGTATAGCATAATGTGTGGGCACTACAGGTGGCAGAATGTGTGGGCACTACAGTATAGCATAATGTGTGGGCACTAGAGGTGGCATAATGTGTGGGGACTACAGATGGCATAATGTGGGGGTACTACAGTGTAGCATAATGTGTGGGCACTACAGTGTGACATCAGATTGGGGGTACTACAGTGTAGCATAATGTGTGGGCACTACAGTGTGACATTATGTGGGGGGTACTACAGTGTAGCATAATGTGTCAGGCACCCACTGCATCTCCCTGTCACCCACTGCCTGTCCCCTCTCCCTGTCACCCACTGCCTGTCCCCTCTCCCTGTCACCCACTGCCTGTCACCTCTACCTATCACCCTCTCCCTGTCACCCACTGCCTGTCACCTCTACCTATCACTCTTTGCCTGTCACCCACTGCCTGTCACCTCTACCTATTGTGGTACCCCAGAATCTGGGAGTACCTCATGTTGTGTACCCTTATATATGTGTTGCTGGACATTTGAATGTATTCATTGGTGACAGTGGACAATGTAGCCAGCTTCAGGAGCTGGCGTGCGGATGGAGAGACTGGACCTCCAATGCAATAGAGAAACAGTGCCCCGTGACCAGAGGGGCTGGTACTGACAGATGGGCGGCAGTTGTTGTGTGCAGTTGGTAGGTGAGCTGTGGAGGGGAAGCTGCGCTGCGGAGGGCCGCTGATGGAGCTGCTGGAGAGTGCCGGGAGCTCAGTGAACTGAGTGCTGGCAGCCATTAGAGCCTTCTGACCCGCCTCCCTTAGTGAGGAACAGCAGCCGGAGGTGTTCCTGGGTGGAGCCACAGTTTTATGACAGTGACTGGAGGCTGTACCGGATCCTGCAGGCACAGAAAGGAGTCGTGGTTATCGCAGGGGGGGTAAGAGGCTTGGCCGCAAACACTCTTCTACAACTACCCGCTAACAGTGGCCCGCAGCTAGCTGGCAGCTACAGCCCTATTTATAGTGCCCAGCAATAACCTCCCCAGACACCAGTGCAGAACAGGAGTTATAATTAATAAGTGTCTACAGCCTGAAACTTTATTAGCCACATAAGCCGCACAGAGCCTTAGACTTGGTCCTTGGGACTTGTGGGCAGGAGAGTCCCTGTAAGGAGCTGCAGGAGTTGCGTATAACAAATCCCATCCGAGCAGCTCTGTGTGCAGTAGGAGAGGCAGAGCCATGTAACAAGCTGTCACAGTAGTCTGTTTGTAGCAACAAGGTTGCAGCACTATTGACATTAACATTGTTGCAGAGTCTGTCAGCCAGGATTAAAAAGAGAGACAATTGCACTTAGGAGCAACGCAGCTTTATATTAACCCACAGTGGAGCTATTTCTGCTAAAGCAGGATACAGTAAGACCTTCCAGCTAATAACTCGGGCAATGCAGTGTACACCAGCAGGACTTTAAGGGTATAATTATTCCTGAATTATTCGTTTTCTGGCCAAAAAAGCTTCGGAATCGTTAACACATTGATAGAGAATTGAAAGACTGCTGTTTATTGCCATTGTTATTTGGTTATAGTGTTTAAGGTAAACTGTATTCACCTTGTATTGCATGCAATAATCTTTGAATTAGCAGGAGCAGCACTATACTGATCGATAGTAAGGAGGCTGTGTTCAGGAATAATAAAACTTGAACCATTGTTTATATTTCTTTGTGCATTGTAAATGTAAATAATATTATAATTGTAATTGAACTTGTAATCCTCACTACAAAAGTGCAGTTTCCATAATTTAATTACTTTCACTGCAATAAAATACATAATTCGTCTCCTATAAACTGTTGTATACTTACCTCTTTACCTCTCTGTAAATACAAATCCAAAGAACCTAGGAACCTAACTCTTATAATAGGTGTAACTAGTCTTAGGGTGTTACACTATCACCCTCTCCCTGTCACCCACTGCCTGTCACCTCTACCTATCACTCTCTGCCTGTCACCCACTGCCTATCCCCTCTCCCTTTCACCCATTGCCTGTCAACTACTCCTGTCATCCTCTCCCTCTCTGTCAGCCACTGCTTCTCCCTGTCACCTCTCACCCTCTCCCCTGTCACCTCTCTCTGTCACCCACTGCCTCTTCCCTCTCCCTGTCAACCACTGTCTGTCACCTCTCCCTGTCACCCACTGCTTCTCCCTGTAACCCATGGCCTGTCACCTCTCCCTATCACCCTCTCCCTGTCACCCACTGCCTTTTCCCTCTCCCTGTCACCCACTGCCTGTTATCTCTCCCTGTCACCCACTGCTTATCCCTGTCACCCTCTCCTTGTCACCTTCTTGCCTCTCCCTGTCACCCACTGCCTGTTATCTCTCCCTGTCACCCACTGCCTGTTATATCTCCCTGTCACCCACTGCTTATCCCTGTCACCCTCTCCTTGTCACCTTCTTGCCTCTCCCTGTCACCCACTGCACTTTGAACTTGGAGTAGGGCGGAAGAGGGAGACCCAAAGGAAATTTTTGCACCTGGGCCCGCCACTCACAAGTTCTGCCACTGTCCCATCGCACTCCCAACCTGTTGCTATGGAAATTCCAGTCATTTGTCAAAGCTTTAGTTTGCTGATTGCAAGAAACATTTCTCACAATGGCTGACCTATCATGCTAATCTGCATATTGACAGCAATAACTGCTTATTTGAATAAAATGCTAATTTAAACTAATTTAGACAGATAAATGTAACTTTTTGGACCTACAAACAAATATATTTCTTGTGGGCATTATAATTTCATATTGTGGAAATGATTCTGTCAGTCTGCAGAGGGTCCTCACGTTTATGTGGAATGTTAGTGTTTAGTGGATATGTGTAGTACTGAGGTTCCCAAGCGCGGCACCCCAACAGGTTTTAGAGATATCAATGGTTGAGAACAAGTGGTTAAATCAAATTGACTGTTGTAGTAATTAAGTCATCTGTGGTCAACATGGATATCCTTAAAACCTGACTGTTATGGTGCCATGAGGACTGATTTTGGGGACCTCTGGTGTAGTATAATTTGGTATTTACATCTGTGCACAGTCCTCTATCTTACATGATTAATGTTTTTATATTATCTTAATGTTTAATGTGCTGTACTGAATACTCATATATTGCTAACAGATTCAGGGGCCTATTTACTAAGCAGTGTTAGGAGCATACGTGCCTACTTTTAAAAAAGCATTCCAGGGAGATTGTGAAAGCGGCACCTATGAGCGCGTGTTACAGTGGGCGTGTACTGTTAAATCTGAGAGGCGTGTCCTAAACCTGACTTACATCCAAATGTAAACCAGCCCAAAAGCAGTTAGCAAGATCTGTTTGTTGATGAAAACATACTTATACTTTTCAGAAATTCATAGGGATCATTGTGCCTTATAATAACCAATGCGAGGAAATGACAATAATGATCCCATTTGAATGTATAGATCTCTGTTTTTTAATATAACAGCTTCATAATTGGGGTAAGGATGAAATGAGGGAGATTGCTAGACTCTTCAGGGAGACAGGGAGATTGCTACTATTTCAGGGAGTCTCCCTGACAATGAGGGAGAGTTGGCAAGTATGGTTAGGAAACAGAGGCCCTCATTCAGAGCCTCTCGCTATTTGCGGTCGTTCGTTCTAAAACAAGGGGTGGCTATTCAAATGAACCGTTCGCTAATTGCGGTCTGTTCACGCCTCTAAGTCTGAACGAGTGAGCAAAACTTGCGGTTGTAATTTTGAAAAATACGCCCCCTTGCCGCTCGCACCATACGTCATGTCCGCTATTTATTAGATTAATCGAGTACATCGAACAGCGTATGAACTGCTCGCTATTCTTGTGGCTGGTTTCTTCAACCGCTATTTTGCGAGCAGTTCTGAGTAAAAAAAAAACCAAGTGACGTGGTCAATGACGCTGCTGTATTAATTATGCACTCGTTTTGACCTTTAAGCACGCCTGCGTTCGAATTCCACACCCCCGTTTTCAAGCACTTTCCCCTGTTACCACCCACATACGCCTCCTTCTGTCACTCAAAATAGCAGGCATTCGCTATATAGCGAACAAACGATTTTCGGCCGCACTGACTGGTTCGCGCATGCGTATTAAAATCTGTACGCATGCGCAGATGTGCGAACATCGGTCAGAACGAACGAGCGGCCGCTTACGAGCGGCTCTGAATCAGGGCCAGAGTGAAAAGTGATAAGTCTGTGATAAGGTGCCAGCCAGCCAGCTCCCAACTGTCATTTTTCAAACACAGCCTGTGAGATGTCAGTTGGGAGCTGATTGGCTGGCACCTTATCACTTTCTTATCACTTTTCACTCTGTCTCCTAACACTGCTTAGTAAATAGACCCCTCAATTCTTTCATTCTATACCAGGGATGGCATGCTGGGATATGTAGTTCCACAGCAGCTAGGCCGCATGTTGAAGACCCCTGTTCTATACACAATAATCTGCCTATATTTTATAATTACAAACTTTTTTCCAAACTTTTATACAAACTCTCTGACCCTTTTTCTGTTATCCGTGTTACTGTAGCCTAAAATAGCATTAAATAAGATAAAGACTGTCCAAAATGCTCCTGACTAAATGAAAATGGTTCTCAATATGCCACACTGTATGTTACCTTAGGCGGGATGTACTAAAGTGGTAAATGCAGTAAAACCAGAGCTGGCCCTAGGCATAGGCATTATAAGCAAATGCCTAGGGGCGACTCAGAATGCTAGGGGCAATCCAGGGCTGAGCTCTGCCTGTCATATGCCGGATCTCCCGGATCCAAGCTGGAGGGAAGCCCCGCCCCCTCCCGTCTCTCGCACTAGCTGCCCGGACAAGCCACTGCCTGTTCAACCGGACCTGGTGCTGCCCATTTGGTAGCCAGTCTCACTTCTCATTGGTGTGAAATTAGTCCCCACTGAGTACTGACCATGTGGTGGCTTCAGGCGAGGCTGAATGGGGGCGGCGTTGAATCAGCGAGAGGAGAGTGCCGCGGGCGGACTGTTGCGGGGACAGGCAGGCGGGTGCTGGGCTGCTGGGGGTGGGAGTGTCACCTCTGCATCTGTTACAGTAAGTAACTTACATTACATATTAGTATGTGTTAACATAAATACCACTAACAATGATGCTACAAAATGATTTTGCTAGAGTATTCAAACACATGCATTGCAGCTCATAGTATTAGAGCATGTGTTTGAATAAACTAGCATAGACTTAAATTCATTCTGTAGCATCAATGTCAGGGGTATGTATGCTGCATGAGAGATTATCTTGATAGAACCAGAAGTTTTGGCCCCTTCAGTTCCATAGGAACTAGCTGACTCACAGCTCCTAAATTCTAAATCTTTAGTTGTGCCCACAAGCAATTTACTTATCTGGAGAAGACTTGCATTGTGTGTGGTGCTGTAATGGGACTGGCACTGTGTGGTGCTGTAATGGGGGACCTGCATTGTGTGTAGCTGTAATGGGACTGGGTGTTGTAATGGGGGACCAGTATTGTGTGGTGCTGTAATGGGGGACCTGCACTGTGTGGTGCTGTGATGGGGGACCTGCACTGTGTGGTGCTGTGATGGGACTGGCACTGTGTGGTGCTGTAATGGGGGACCTACATCGTGTGGTGCTGTGATGGGACTGGCACTGTGTGGTGCTGTAATGGGGGACCTGCATATTGTGGTGCTGTGATGGGACTGGCACTGTGTGGTGCTGTAATGGGGGACCTACATCGTGTGGTGCTGTGATGGGACTGGCACTGTGTGGTGCTGTGATGGGACTGGCACTGTGTGGTGCTGTAATGGGGGACCTACATCGTGTGATGCTGTGATGGGACTGGCACTGTGTGGTGCTATAATGGGGGACCTACATCGTGTGGTGCTGTAATGGGGGACCTACATCGTGTGGTGCTGTGATGGGACCAGCACTGTGTGGTGCTGTAATGGGGGACCTACATCGTGTGGTGCTGTAATGGGGGACCTACATTGTGTGGTGCTGTGATGGGACCGGCACTGTGTGGTGCTGTGATGGGACTCCCATTTCATGTTTCCTTGCTGCATAATAGTCTCATACACTGTATATATATATATATATATATACATATATATATATATATATATATATATATATATGTATATACAGACCAGCGGCATCTAAAATATACACCTCATTTTTATTTTGCAAACCTTATTAAATTTAGTTGATAAAAATATTATTATTAAGTTTTACAAAAATGCCATTGGAGGGGGGGGGGGTTGTGATGGATAATGGAGGTGATAGGAATGGGGGGGGGGATTGAAGGGAATGAGGCAAGTACATGGGGGAGGAGCTAAAACTACTGATGCTGGTAAAGAGGGTGAGTAAAGAATTATGCAGATGAAGGGAATGCGTGAGGTAAAGAATAGGAGTGAGAGGAATGAGGGGGGAAGTCACCAGGTAAAGAGGAGCTGGATAGGGAATGTAGATAAAGAGGGAGAAGGTAATATATAGAGGCTGGTGTAAAGGGAGGAGAAAGCACTATAGGCAGAAAAGGAGTGGTGAAGGAAATTAGACAGTTACAGAGACAGAAGGTAACAAGTATGAGGTGTGGGTTTAGGGACTTACAAATATTGAGGTACTGTAAGTGAAGAAGGAGGAGTATAGGAAATCAGGCAGATAAAGAACATTAAACAAAGATCCCCACAACGGCTCCCACTACCTGCGACTGAGACGGGAGAGTCAGACGGGGCGAGACGGTGCAGGCTGAACTGACTACGTTACTAGAATATACGATTAGATATATAGATTATATATATAGAGAGAGAGAAAGAGAGAGAGAGAGAGCGATAGAGATAGAGAGAGGGCCCAAACGACTATCTTGCCTATGGCCCCATGAGATCTTAATCCGCCTCTGAGTGGGAGCCCCGGTCATAGCTGGGTGATAGTCAGAGCTCCGTTCAGAGGGGGGGGTCAGAGCGGGCTGATAGTCGGTGCCCCGGTCAGAGGGAGCTGATAGTGGGAGCCCCACCCAGAGATGTGACCTGTGGGGGCATCATCAGAGCCTCAACCAGCAGCATCTATATAATTTTTTTAAGATATATGTGTGTGTGTGTGTGTATATATATATAATATATATATATATATAGGGAGAGAGAGAGTATATATGGATATATATATGTGTGTGTGTGTATATATATATATATATATACATATATATATATATATATATGATTGGTACATCTGTATTTACATTATAATTTGTGTTTTAGCACGTTTCTTTAACAATAAAAAGTTATAGACAAATGTGTTATTTTTGGCATCCGCGTATAAACAATAAAATTGGTGGTGGGATTATATGCTAGGGGGCACCAGTCAAAATTTTGCCTAGGGCACCAAATTGGCTAGGGCCGGCTCTGGGTAAAACCCCCGAAAATGCAGTCTTCGGGAGATTTACAACATACCCTATATGTACTAAGCACTGGAATGCGATGCATTCCGGTGCCTCATCCCGGTGGGTAACACCATCTTCAGGTGGCGTTACCCAATAGAAGCCTATAGGTTTCTTTGCAGGATGTCTCCTGAGAGGGATTATTATTATTATTAACCTTTATTTATATGGCGCCACAAGTGTTCCGCAGCACCTTACATAGTACATAGAACTAATAGGTGAACAAGAAACAAGTAACTTACAGTACATTACAGTGCAGGACAAGGATCTGATCGGATTCCTCCTATCTCCCCCCATGGCACTAGCGTCCGACTGTGCATGCACAGAAGGACGCCAGGAGGACTTCTGCTTGTTAAACCCAGAAGTCCCTCTGTCTGAGGGTATCGCAAAGAACAACTCTTATCAGAAGAGTTGTCCTTTGCGATTTAAATCACATTTCTAAGTACATACCATGGAAATCAACCACTGTATGTAACTGATAAGAGGCGGGATGTACCGCGATGCTTGCTTAGTACATCCCACCCCTTATAATTTCTGTTTTAACCCCCCCACCCCCCAAAAAAATAAATGAAAGAATAATAACATGAATTAAAGTTTCTCCTAATGAACCTGCAAATGAGGTGTATATTACGTATTAGGACTAGTTCTGTTAGTGTCTGTAATGGTGCTAGCGAAGGTTGATTATGAATATTTGTACCAGAAACCAGGTTCCATGTAAGTATTAGGCTGTATGAGAAATGTTTATTGTGTAAATGAAAAATTACTGTATAGTGACAATAATTGCTTTTTTAATTATCAAATGAAAAATGGGGGCTGCACCATCACCAGACATCCTCTCATTTCTCATTTATATTTTTACATCAGCCCACAACTTCCTTGGCCCTCATGGCATGAGGTAAAGCTGAGGTACAGCTGACGAGAGGATTTGTGCTCCTGTGTAACACGCTCTCTCAGTTCTGACAAATGATGAAAGCTCTGACTGGAATGCTAAATGGCGGTGGCATATGTTTTAAAACGCGCTCCCTTAGTCAGTCTTCCCCTGAGGTGCTGCAGATGCCGTTTGCCCACTTTATCTCAGTACATTTCCACTGCCAGAAAATTCTCATACAGTAACTCTCAGATTTTGCCCTTCATAAGTTTATCGCTTCAAAGTAAGTTTTTTTCCTGAACCAAATGTGAAATAGATTTCAGCTGAGTCTTTACAATGAATGTTTCAGCAGAACTGTTGCATAAGTATGCTCTGAACATTCTTGAATGACGACATGCAACCAAACAGCAATGCGCTTGAAAAAAGGACTTGGCAATATTCAAAAACTACCGTGCAAAATGTGGATTTTTTTTATTCATCATAATTACACTTAATTTCCAATTAATTTTTAGGAGCCACAAAGGTTAGTCAGTGTTTTTTTTTTTTATCTCTGGAGACCACATTTCAACCTCCCAACCTACCAAAGTCTTGACATACTAATACCCCTTTCACACCAGAGCTAAAACCCGAGTTATTGCAGGGTTAACCCGGGTAGCTCCTTGGTGTAAAAGGGGACTGGGTTGGATTCCCGGGTGGAGTGACCCGGTTATCCAACCCAGGTAACTTGCAGGGTTTTTCACGGGAATAACCCGTGAAATCCTGCAGTGTAAACGGCGCGATCCGGGTCATGGTGACCTGGATCGTGCCGCATGCCTGCCGATTGGTCGGCTTCAGTGGTGCTTGAGTATGACTCCAAGCGTCCACTTCAATGCTGGAAAAGCCGGGTCACTGCAGACCCGGCTCCGGTGTGAACGGCGCCAATCGGGAAAATCCTTGGTCGGTGCCGACTAAATTCCAGGTCTGATCCGATTTGGAACCCTGGGCCTGATTCAGACCCACTCGCGAGCACTATGTGCTCGCGAGTGGGTCGATGTTTGGCCACAGCGCATGCGCACGCCAGAGCCAGCTCCGACGTGCGCATACGCGAGACCCGGCTAGAAACAGGCGCTTCTTCGCTCTGGGTCTCGCACCAAAAGGGGGTGGCAGTCGATGTTGATCGACATTTCGCCCCGTTTTGGAGGCGTCCGGCTCTGAATCAGAACCCCTGTTCCAACCTCCGGGTCAGACCCGGAAATTGGGTATAAAAGCAGTATTATATGCAGCCCACCGTAACAGAATGAAAGAAAAGTCTAGAGTACACCAGATAGTACAACACAATGGTCCCGATTCATCATGGATCGCAACTGTAACAGTGTACGCAGATCGGTCGATGGTGCTTACAGCGTATGCATCGCAGTGCGCATGCGTGAGTTAGCATTGCCATCGCTCTGCGATCACTCATGCAGAAAGATAGCCATCGCAGAGTGAGTGACTTGAGGTCAGCGTTTGGGGGTGGTGACGGGGGGGTGGTCGGAGAAACGCAGACATGCCTGTCCGTTTGAATGCCGCTGCATGGGCGTGCACAAATTAGCCACTGCGACGGCATACGCAGCTTGAGTACTCACTGCGTGCAGCGAGGTTAGCAATTTCTGAGTAAGATCAGACCTGTTGTAAATCCGCATGAGGGGCCGATGTTACTCGATGTTCCTGATGTATACGCAGGACTGCAAGGTGTTACGGATGTGAGATAGCAGTAGGGGGCGTCTCTATGCTGGCTGTGCGATTGTATTCATTAGCATATTTTCGCAGCAGACCTTCGTGCGTAATCGCAGCTGCGATCACAATACCGATCCGTAGTGAATCAGGCCCAATTGTACTGAAGTACTTTAGAAGAACAATCATCAATCACAGCTAATGAGGTCGCCCCCTGGCTGCAGGACTCCCACTAACATCCAACATTGAACTGTTAGAAAAATCCTGGACTGCTCAAACCAATTTCAGACATCTCCACACACATCAACCTCATTCTTCCTATTTGATTAAATCAATGCTTTCAGAAACCTGTGTATAAAATAGGCCCTCCAGCGGTTTGGGTACAGGTTGGTGGCGCTCAAAATCCTTATGCCAGAATCCTGACTATGGGCCATATTCAATTCGGTGCGAAAAGTCCATTTCTGCAGAAAAGTATCGCCGGTGACGTCATTTCGCCATTCAAAATATTTTTTCCCGTATTCAATTCCTGAAACTTTTTGCCGGTGCGGTGCGTGGTTTTCCCCCCTAAAGCTCAACCAGCCCCGGGCTTTGGAGACCCAGTACTGATTGTGCTAAATACAGGGGACAAATGACGTAGGGGTCCCCTGTGTTTAGCACAACCAGCATCAGGCTTTTCAGAGTCAGCCCTGGTTGTCAAAATACATGGGACAAAAAACTTAGGGGTGCCCTGTATTTAGCGCAACCAGCACTGGGCTCTGAGCTGGTCCTTGTTATGGAAATAAAGCTGACAAAAAGTGTAGGATCCCCATGTATTATCCATAACCATCACCAAACTTTTTCTAGCGGGGGAGTATTGCCACAGCCAGGGGAACCCTTTCACCGGGTTCCCCGGCCAAAGCATTACCTCTAACCTCTAGTTAGCACAGGCCGGGGATCCCTGAGGGAATGGGGACCCCCTCAATAAGCCTAGGCTGATAGCCCGAGTCTATCCCCGACACCACTGGAGCGGTTGGTGCCGGGTTGATGGTGTAGTGTAATTGAAAGAGTTAAAAATATTGTCTTTTGCAGTAGAACTACAGGTCCCAGCAAGCCTCCCCTGCATGCTGGTACTTGGAGAACCACAATGGTATTACGGGCCCGCTGGTACCTGTAGTCCCACTGCAAAATAAATATTAAAACAAACACACCATGAAAGCAAGTTTATTAAAACATATATGCACACACACACATACATGCACACTCACTATCTCACATACTCACCTGTAGCCAATCACATCCACTTCTCCAAGTAGATATTCCATGTGTACCTGTAAAAAAAATTTCCATATTCACCTCCTCCTATGTATGGATCACGTCCTCTTCTTTCCACGTTGGCATGCACAGACTTGGCAAAACATAGAAACGAAAAAAACGCGGACCAGCGGACATTAGTACTTTCCTTTTGCACTGTACTACCCGAATGACCGCTCAGCCGTGGGATTTCACTATGAGCGCTCATTGGCTGAGAGAGGCGAGCCTTCCACCTCTCAGCCAATGAGCGATTCCCACTATTGACTTAAATGGTGAAAACAGCAAGGTTACTTAAGGTTACTTTTGCGGTTCTCACCATTGAGGTCAATGGTGGGAACCGCTCATTGGCTGAGAGAGGCGTTCGCCTCTCTCAGCCAATGAACGCTCAGCAACGGGATTTCTATAGTGAAATCTCACTGCTGAGCTGTCATTCAGGTAGTATTGTCCTTAGAGGACAGTACTAATGTTCGGTGATCTGGGATTTTTACTTTTTTTCTTTTTTTGCCAAGTCTGTGGAAGTCATGGAAAGAAGAGGACGTGATCCATGCATGGGAGGAGGTGAGTATGGATTTTTTTACAGGTACTCATGGATTATCTACATGGAGAAGTGGACGTTATTGGCTACAGGGATACATAGGGTAGAATGTGAGATATTGAGTGTGAGTGTGCATGTGTGTGTGCATGTATGTTTTTATAAACTTTTACTTTCATGGTGTGTGTGTACTATGTTTATTTTAATATTTATTTTGCAGTGGAACAACAGGTACCAGCAGGCCCGTATTGTCCCGCATGCTGGTACTTGTGGTTCTCCAAGTACCAGAATGCAAGGGAGGCTTCCACTACAAAAGATAATATACACTTTTTGTATTTTCATAACCAGGACTGGCTCGGAGCCCAGTGCTGGTTGCGCTAAATACAGGGGACCCCTACATCTTTTGTTCCCTGTATTTAGCACAACCAAGACCGGCTGTGAAAAGCCCGGAGATGGTTGTGCTTTGGGGGAGGGAGGAGCAACGCCGTTTTTCTGTTTCTTTTTACACTTTCATTCATTTTTTTTTCATGGATGCGCAGACGTATCTCACTAATCCGTCCCTGCATCTGTGTCTTATTGATTTTTTTTTTTTTTACAAAGATGCTTGTAGCACGGATCTCCCTGATCCATGCAAGCATCTGTCTACTATCGGGCACGATCTGAGTGAGAGTGAGAGTTCAAGGGAAATCGTTAACGAGATTGGAGCGTTACCTACATCGTGCCGTGTGTGCCCACCTTTACTCTGAACAAGCTCTTGATGTTTGCATTTTACTCTGTGCAGAGGCAAAACTAGTGGGGGTTTCCAAATGCTTGATTTTAGGGCAAATGTGGCCAGCTCATGAGAGGCCATAATTAGCACGTAACAACCTACAGTCTGTCACATACATAGTGCAGTGTACTGTATGCAATATATCAGATATACAGGGCCAGTGATCACAGTAAGCCATTAGATGTGGCAGTAGGGCCAGTCCGTCTGAGCCAAATGGTTTTTTTTTTTCCAGATGTGGGCACCATTCCACAGTCCTATAAACCCTGTAGCCATTCACGTTCCCTTGTTCAGTAGAGTCCACGACACCTGTAAAATATAAAATTCCATACTCACTTATTCCTAGCATAAATCATATCCTCTTCGGTTCATGTAGCCCCAGCAACGTGGAGCATTGAATTAAGTTTGGGGGTCTGGGGGAGCGTCAGAAGAACCTAGCACCTGCCCTGGAAGTATATGATGCACACATTGTTCTCCTTATACACTGGATAGTGTAAGTGATACAGCATTAATAATTAAGGGCCTGATTCAGACCCGCTCACGAGTGCACAGCGCTCACAAGCGGGTCGATGTTCCCCACTGCGCATGCGCCGCCTCCGGCATGTGCATGCACTAGCCCCAGCGAGCGACAGCAGCTCCATCGCTCCGGGGCTCACTACAAGACAGGGCAGCTGTCGATGTTGATTGACAGCTCGCCCCGTTTTGTAGGCGGGAAGGGGGGGCTGGCTGCAGAAATGCAGGCGTTCCCTTAGGAACGCCTGCTGTTTGTGGGCGGCCCTACTGACATCACTCGTGATTTCAGTAGTGGACTTCCTGCTCTATTAGAGCAGGAAGTCCACTCGGGCTTGCGGGAGCTGAGACCCTACCGCAGGGTCTCGACGCAAGCCCAATGGTCGCGATAATCGCGACCATCGCCAGGCCGCTCGCACTAGCTGTGGGTGGTCACCCATAGCTTTGCGAGTGGCCTGGAGGCCGAAACAAACAAAAAAACACCCTGATTCAGAGCAAGCACTTGCAAACAGCGAGCGCCTCTGAATCAGGCCCTAAGACTATTGATGGTCTAGAGCAGTGTACCATTAACAGTGCCTGTTTTCCAGATCTCCTAGTTGGTGCACAGGTTTATTCATTACTGACTGATAATTTAAGAAGAGCTAATCATTTTTATTTGTGATACTGAGGAGGTGTATGTAAAACATGCAGCTCTAGTAAAATCGTAAAATATACTACTGCTATTAAGGTCATGGTGTAGGCCAAGGGATGGTTTCCAGGCAATCCGGAAAACATCCCCTGCATTTGCCTATGTCTGGGCATCTGACACTTCTGTTGTGTGAAACATATCATTGTGAAGATCCAAGTAGCATTTTAGAATGAACATCTTGTCGCGCACTGGTATGTAATCTACTACAATGATAAAAGGACTCACGTGACAGTGCCACAATCCTGAGGCAGTTCATAGCACCGCCTGACCAAGAAAGAAGGGATTCACATAGCTGTAATATCAAACTGCACATGAACTTGAATGACTCCTTAAGGAAAAATACTGTATGTTCTGCAATAAATGACTTGTAAAAGTAATGTAGTCAGAGTAGGTCATTTAGGAGAATAAAAAAGAAACAAATAAGGTGGCAGAGTATTTAGTTGTGGCGACTGCGCCAAGTGTGTAATAACCCATCGTCTCATAATAGGAGCTAGGCAGATCGGTGCATTTCTGGTTGCTGCAGGTTAGTTTTGCTGTAAATGATTACCTT
This sequence comes from Taudactylus pleione, assembly GCA_031769625.1. NCBI lineage: Eukaryota > Metazoa > Chordata > Amphibia > Anura > Myobatrachidae > Taudactylus > Taudactylus pleione. The sequence goes on from JAUIMM010001084.1 coordinate 1,593,789, forward strand.
TGATCCCGTTGGAGTATAACAACAGCTACAGGCACAGTATTATTTGGGAAACTACACTGAAGGGACAGTAGGTGGCGCTGTGTCTTTAGTTACTACTGTTATTTTGACAGTGTACCCTCTCAGAACTACTTCCTGTCAATCCTCCATGTTATGTGTGAAGTTTTACATTTAGTTCATATTTTTGGGGAAATAATGCAAAGCTAGCATTCATAAAAGGGGTCGTCCTATAGAGATAGGAGACTGGACATTCAAGTGACCATTATACTTGAGGCTATGCACATTTCTATTAGCACCTGCAAATCAGCAAAACACAGGTGCAGAGTATTTGTACAGGGCAGGTCCCAGAACATCCCAATGGAGATACAGTATGTACCATGAAAAGTTCTGCATGAATACATTGAGCATTTTTGGATTTTGCTTTTTATGTTACTTCTCTGTATTTTAACTGCAGTTATTTGGTTTTATTGTTAGGTGAAAAATAGGGATACAGTGCTAATCTACTGATGACTTGATAATGCAGGGCCTGATTCAGCAAGGAACGCAAGTGAGAGAATGCACGCACTCGGCCGATGTTTTTGCACTGCGCATGCATTGCACTGCGCATGTGTATCTAGCCAGTGAGATCGGGTAAGAGTGTGCAGTGTACACCCAGTGAGTACGCAGACTCTTCTCGATATTGATTGACAGGAAGTGCCATTTGTGGGTGGTAACGAGGGGTGGTCGGGCGAACACAGGCGTGCCTGTGCGTTGGGATGCCGTTATAGGTGCGTGCATAATTAAGGCAGTGTGGCGACCAGGGCCGTAACTAGGGTTGTGCGACCAGTGCCATGGCACAGGGCACCGCAGGGCAGGGGGAGCTGTTTGGGCCTGTCAATTTTCCTGTTTATTATAATTCTCACTTGTAGCTTCCTCTTCTTTTATCCCCAGCATCTCCTGGCCTCCCCTATCTCTTCCCTGGCCCTTCCCCATGAGGCCATGGCCCTTTTTCAGATGCACTATCTTATGTCCCTATTTAGAAAATGCCGCCTACCCCCCAGACCCCCCGCAGCGGAGGGGGGCGATGACGCAATTCGCGCTAAATTGCATCACCCTGCCCCCTGCTTTAGAATGCTGAAAACCTCGGCATTGTAAAGAGGGGACGGGGGCAAAATTACATGATTTCGCGGCCATGCCCCTGCCCCGCCTTCATTGCAGGGTAGTATCCCTGGCCACACCCCCTCTGTACGAGTCACTCCTTCCTGCTTGCCTGACTTGGCTGCCCCCTCCCGGAGGGGGTTGCCAGAGTGTCGGCAAGCCTGATCTTTTGCTGCGGTTGCCGTGCGTATGCATTGATTAGCATATACAGGCAGCGGCCTAGTGCGTGTGTTCTCTCTCTTGTGTTCCTTGCTGGATCAGGCCCACAGTGCTTTGTGTGGTATTCAGGGGCAGATCCAGAAATATATGACAGGGGCAGCACTATAATGGGGGATGGGGGGTGGAATATAGACAGAAAGAGGGCGGCAAGTAAAGAGGGGGGCGCAAGTGGATTAGGGGATATTACCATGAATATAGGGACCGGCAGAAGTTGTTGTGTCCTTTTCAGTCTGATGTATTGTATTGCTAGTCGAAAGTTTGATAACTCAATACACACAGGGACAGACTAGGGATTAACTAATGGGGGGGGGGGGTTTGCACATGTCCCGATAAATACACCCTCTTTATGTCGCCTATGGTGGTATTCATTATATAACACAATGTTTTTGGGGGTGTTTTTTTTATACTATTTCACATTTGATAACAGTTAATTACATTTTTATTGTCTCCCAGAAATGTAAATTTTGCTGACTGCATATCAAACAAATTCCATGTACAGGAAAAAGTTTTAGCAAAAGACTAATCTGACTTTGCTGCACATAGCTGGCGGGATCAAATGTAGTATTGGAATTTAGGCTTAAGACTTCCTTTCGCTAGAGATTATAAAACTTTCATTCAATCCTAAAACGATAACAAATAATATGTTGACACCATGTAATTTTTCTTCTTGCTGATGTCTTTTCTAATGTTACTGATTGCTACGATATTCTCTGTAAGGACTCTTGGTGGGAGATCTCTATATCAGGACGGCACCTCAGCCCTAAACAAGCAGGAAAATGTCTAAATTGTTTTTGGTTTTTTTTGATGCTCAATAGATCATTTATATGGCACCTAAAAAATGACTACTGCGCTAATAGGGTTGTCAAATCAATTACTTAATTAAAACCTAACACATACTAAATAAAATATTCTGCATGGTCAGTGGCAAACGCAGGGATTTCTAAGGGTGGTTTCCAAATACTGAATACAGAAAAAAATCTAACCACAATAAATATATGATTTATATATATATATATTAGGATGGCTCTTGTTTTAAGACTTTCTGATCATAATTCTCTCATCCACTCATGTAGATCCTTTTCATTAGAAAATGAGGTGTACCAAAAACCATTATGATCTGACCACTTTTACTATGTGCTCAAACCATAAATGTGTAATATCCAACAGAGCCAAAGTGAGTTAAAATAAAGATAAAGGAGCCTATTCATCATCGACAGCCACGAAGATATGATAATGATTGCAATTGCATTGCCAATATGCAGCCTAACATAAGGACGCCAACTTTACCTTACACATATCCGTAATACTTGGCAAGACTGCAAAACCATCGGTAACATCGAGCACCATCGCAGTCTCACGCACACTTGCACAAGGTCTGACCTTGCTCAGGAATTGCTAACCTTATCGCACGCAGTGAAAGCCCAAACTGTGTATGGCCTCGCAATGGCTAATTTATGCACGCCCCTGCAACGGCGTTCAAACGCACTGGCACGCCTGCATTTAGCTGACCACCCCCCCCCATCACCACCCGCAAACAGTACTTCCTGTCAATCACTGTGCGATGGGTCTACGTAGTCCTGATCGCAGTGGCGTCTTTGTGCACGCGCACTGCGATGTATACGCATTCCGCAGCCATCGGCCGATAGCGTGCATAACGCAGTTGCGATCGCTACTGAATCAGGCTCTTGATACATGAAACGTTCATGAGAAACTGTTATATTGACTAAAGCCACCCAGGAGATAAAAGTAGGTGGATCAGGGGCCATCCACATTCGGGCCATACACACTCTAGCTAATGTTAAAAGATTAATGACATACAATGTGTTACTAGATGAAATACGTATGATAATATTATTAGTAAAGTAGGAAATTTTGGTCCGCCTTTTGTATTCTCTACCATTGGCTGGGGTGTCAGTAAATGGTTATATTTCCTCATCTTTTAAGCTCGGGTGTGGCACGCATCAGGGGTGTCCGTTGTCTCTTGCTCTATTTGCACTGGCTATCGAGCCCCCTGGCATGTCTCATTAGCACAGATCCAGCTATTCGAGGTCTGCGGGCAGGCCGTGTAATTGATTAGATAGCTCTGTATGTGGACGATATGTTGTTGTTCCTGGCAGATGCTGGCCCTTCGCTAGACCGTTTGATGAATGTCATTGAAGATTTTGGTAGTTTTTCAGGGCTTTTAATTAACTGGTCCAAGTCTAATATTTTTCCCCTGAACGGTTCCCTTCCTCTTTCCCCCACACTCTCTTGTCCCCTACAATGGACTTGTCACCTTTAGGTACTATATATGGGTGTCTCCATTGCATCTAATTCTGTTGATTTTGTGGAGCTTAATATGATGCCCATAGCTTTAGCTTTTAAACAAAAAATTAATGTGTGGAAGAAACTCCCGCTTACAGTCACAGGTCGCATTAATTTATTTAAAATGTCTATTTAGCCTAAATACCTTATGTACTTCAGCATCCCCCTGTATTTATCCCCCAAAATATTTTCTCCTATATTGAATCTATTCTTTCCTCTTTTGTGTGGGGGCATAGAAGACCTCGGATATGCACTTCGGACCCTAAATTTGTAGGTGGCTCTATCTAAGATTGTATTATATGGCCTCACAACTCTTGCATCTGGTGACCTGGTTGACTGCTGATACTGATACTACTTTGGCAGGTTTCCTCGGTGAGCAGACGGGGTTCCCCCTACAGGTTTTGCTATGTCCTAGGCCTATCTACTTTGGCTAAAGTAATTATTGCTCGCTCCTGGTTAATGACATAATTGACCATGGAAGATATGTTTATACTGGCCATAAGGCTCTTCCTAAATATCATAAATTATGGGACCGCTGAACTCTTTCTCCCCTGGGCCTTCATAGACCTATTGGTTACCCCCCTTTGTAATTTATCAAGTTTTTCTTTAGAATTTTTTTTTTTTTTTTACCTCCATGCGCTGGACAGATGTAGGTTCCTGTTCTGATCTCAGGCTAGGCTTATTTATACTATCCTCTGACTGTAGACTTTGTTATTTGACTGTATACTTTGTTGTTTTACGTTGGCAGCGCTTAAATGTTTTCTGTATTTTTATATGTATTTTTCCTTTTCTATTATGTTTTTCTATTCTATTTCTTTTCTATTATGTTTCTAATTTGTTAAAAAAAAATCTGAATAAAAATGTATATGATTTAAAAAAAAATAGGACTAATTTTAAATTAACCGAAAGGGGAGAATTAAAAAGAAAAATTAATAATAATAATAAGAAGAAGAATAAGAAGAAGAATAATAAGAATAATACAAACAACTTTTTTACAGTTTTATTACTGGTTTTAGCAGAGTACAGAAGAATAAAAATTATCCATACACAATAGGAAGATATTATTAATGGTCTGACAGGGTGTAAGTCTAAATTGACATTGAATGAAATATGTGTAAAAATGTAACATGTGAAAATGCAGTATGGTGCTAATAAAGAATACATGAGTTCTAATTGTTTATGAATAAAAATAACAGTAGAAGTACTGGGATATATTAACTGCAGTTCTACATATGCTGTTTATATACTGAGCTGTCATTGTGGCATACATTATGTTAGCAGGATAATTAGAGAACTCAAACAACACATTTTTGAGCACCACACGCTTTATTAAATTAAAATCTAATACACATAAACATTTTACAGATGTACACTACTTGCAATTGTTTCCTCGTCTAGCAGCTTTGCATTCTGGATCTATATACTGGAAACATTTAAGCCTTCAGTTTTATTTAAATATTTGGTGTTTATGCAATTTTATACTGATTTTATGTATGTTATGTAATAGCTTTTATGTTTATTTAAAAAAAAAATGTTGTGCTTCTCATTTGTTATGAATATGTAGCCAATGTAATAGATGGTCCTTGGCGGTGAGGTGGCTAGCAAAACAAAAATGGTCCTTTCAGTGGACGTGTTATGAAAGTGACACTGGCGTGTCACAGCAAGTAGCTGCAACCCCAGATGCACAGCTACAGACATAGGAAGCCGCGATGAGACGGAAGAGCTGCACCTGCCGTATTGCCAGTACAAGTTTCGATGATGCGACCGATGGTAGCGTATAAGGATGCACCGATCAGTATTATAGTGTGCACGGATGTTAAAAGTGGGCAACTCAGTCACATTCGGGCAATCGAATGTACACAAAGGAAGGAGTTTACAGTGGCATTTTTATCATCTCGTAGACGGGGGACCACCAATAGTTGCTGCGCTTTGTGTGTGGCTCAAGAGACTGAGAATCAGACAGATAATGCGAAAATTTGCAGATGCATCCACTTTGCATGCGACTGAATCAGGCCCTATATGAGCAATCTGCTAATAATAAAGTTTAGACTGCTTGTTTTTATTACATTCATAACTTGTATTCTTTATTTAATAAGGAAATCAGCAAGATGCATATGACCGGAATTAGCATGTAATTCAGCCGGCCGCATGGATGCACGGTTCTAATCCCGACAATGGAAGCCCGGCAGGGGTGAAAATACCAATCGCTAATTTAGGTAAGTACCCCGAACCCTACCCTCTACCCTAACCCTCCTTTAGGGGTGCATAACCCTAACCTCCCCCCCTAGTGCCTACCCATAACCCCCCCCCATTCCCCTAGCCTAAACCTAACCCTCCCGGGGGGGTGCCTAGGCCTAAGTCCCCCTGGGAGCCCTAAAACCTAACCCTACCCCCCGCACGACTGTCCGCGCCTTAGTACTGTATGCAGGGCGTTGGGCTCCCGGCGTAGGTCTAATGACAGGCATCGGAATTTTGACGCCTGTCATTAGTACATTTCCAGGATTTGACAGTTGGTCTGAATGCCGACCGCCAGCTTCCTGACTGCATCCCATACGACCTGTCCCTGTGGACCTCAATGTCTTTTTATTTGTTGAAAACCCTAAAGGTGGGAGAGGGTATGTTTTCTACTTCTCTATGGGTAAAGCATGAGTGAGTCATGTTAGTAACACCATCTATAGTAGGCATAATATAGCCTTGTGTATACGGCAGTCCTTCCACCGTGTGGTTCTACTTTGTTATCCCTTTTGCTGGAAGGAACGCGAAGCCAGCAACAGAGCAAGTAAATAGCCCATTTATTATGATAAAAATATAAAATATATGCACTTATGCAAGTTTGTGATACAGTACCACATTGAGAAGCCCCTGACTGAGCAGCAGGTTCGATATCTACCCTGCGATGCATTTTGAACTATTGGTGCATACACACGGTCAGATTTTTCTTCAGATCTGAACGATAACGATTTAAAAAATCATTCAATCGTTCATATCTGAAGGAAAATCTGACATATCTGACATGTTTGAACGATGAACAATGAACAATGCACATTACTGATGGTCAGACAACAATATCTGACATCTGATGTGTTTGCGTCATTTCAGTCATTTTAATGCAGTCAAAAATCGTTCGTAGTTCAAATCGTTCAATCGTTCATCTGACACATCTGACCGTGTATATGCTCCATATCACAACTTTTCCTTAGGCAGAGAAAACGCGTAATGAGAACCAACTGCAACATTTCACTTGTAAAGAACAGAACTAATCAGAAGCGCAGTATCAATTATTTCTGTCATCTGTGTAAGCAGTGCATATAACAGATGGTGCAATGGTTAGCATTACTGCCTCACAGTACTGAGGTCATGGGTTCTATTCACACTATGGCCCCAACTATGTGGAGTTTGTATATTCTCTCTGTGCTTGCGTGGGTTTCCTCCAGGTGCTCCGGTTTCCTCCCACACTCCAAAAATATACTGGTAGGTTAACTGGATCCCAACAAAATTAACCCTAGTGTGTGTGTGTGCATGTGGTAAGGTTTAGATTGTAAGTTCCACTGTAAATGGACAAATATTCTCTGTAAAGCACTGCGGAATATGTGTGCGCTATATAAATATCTGGTAATAAATAAAATAAATAAATAATAACAATTGCAGGTATTAATGTAGAGACCATTCATTACAGAATAAAAGTTGACACTCAAAAAAAGACTTGTTGCGACAGAAGAATGCAACAAAAACCCATTGTGGGGGCACTCTGAAAAATTGTAAAATGGAGAAATTAATGCATTTCCTTAAAACATAACTTTTAATACATATTCTTAAAATAAATGAGAAAAAAATGAGAAAAAACTAATTGTGATAACTGCCAATAATTGCGAAAAAATAATAAATGCTAATTTATTGGCTTAAAAGCTAAAAGCTGAGAGCAGTTAGGATATCAGGACCTCCCTTGTCATCTATGTAAAAGTTATGCAATTTCTACATGGATATTCAATAAACAGATTAATTACAGATTATTATTATTATACTTTATTTATATGGCGCCACAAGTGTTGCGCAGTGCCTTACATAATACATAGAACTAATAGGTGAACAAGAAACAAGTAACTAACAGTACATTACAGTGCAGGACAAGCACACGATTTATATACATTGCTGCAATAGCAATTAAAGCACTCACAATAAGCAGCAGGGAGTTGGCAGTCACGTGTTAGGTGCCCTTATGGGGAGTAAGGAGTAGAAGAAAATGTAAAGAGAAGCACATGAGGGAAGAGGTCCCTGCTCGTGAGAGCTTACATTCTAATGGGGAGGGGCAGACAGACAGGCGTAACACAGAAGGGGAAGATAGGGAGGAAAGAGCATGAAGTGGGTTAAGATGAGTGCTGGAAGGCCTTGATGAAGTAGTGGGTCTTGAGAGCCTGTTTGAAGATTTGTAGAGAGGTGGAGAGTCTGATAGGGAGAGGGAGAGCATTCCAAAGGTAGGGAGCAGCAGGGGCAAAATCTCGGATGCGGGAGTGGGAGGAAGTAATCAGTTGGCAAGAGAGGCGGCATGCATTAGTTGAGCGAAGTGGATGGGCGGGAGTGTGAAGGGAGAGAAGGTCAGAAATGTATGCGGGAGAGGATTTGGTGAGGGCTTTGTAGGCGAATGTAAGAACCTTGAATTGGCATCTGAAGGGGAAGGGAAGCCAGTGTAGGGCTTGAAGGAGAGGGGAAGCAGATGTAGAATGTCTGGAGATGAAGATGAGCCGAGCAGCAGCATTGAGAACCGATTGTAGTGGAGAGAGGTGACAGACTGGGAGGCTAGCTAGGAGAAGGTTACAGTAGTCCAATCTGGATATGACCAGTGAGTGAATGAGGGTTTTAGTGGCATCCTGGGTGAGGAAGGGTCAAATCCTGGAGATATTTTTTAGGTGAAAATGGCAGGACTGCGAGAGGTGCTGAATATGCGGTTTAAAGGAGAGGGAGGAGTCTAGGATAACTCCAAGACAGCGCACTTTGGGGCTAGAGGAGATAGTTGTGCCATCAATAGATAATGAAATTGTGGGAAGTGGTGTAGTGGAAAAGGGTGGGAAGATGATCAGCTCAGTCTTAGACATGTTAAGTCTAAGAAAGCGCTGGGACATCCACGAAGAGACAGCAGAGAGACAGTAGGAGATACGGGTAAGGAGCGAGGTGGAGAGCTCAGCGGTGGAAGGATGTTATTAGGTTATATCTATCTTATCATTATACATAATGTCTCCATAATTAACATCACGAACATTTCTAAAACCGCATTTGCGATTATAGTCAAAACGCATTAAATCATTTTTGTACAGTGTAATTGACATGGCCGATGTACGACTAAAAAACTTTTGGACAGCTGAACCTATACATAAAATATTGAAATGCTTAGACAATAATATGACCCTGCTTCTATTGATTTTAACTAATAGTACAGTTAATGTGTTACAAGTGATGGTACTCATTATCATCCTAAATCTGAGTCAGGCGCAAAGCATCACCAAGTGCGGCCGTCTGTGGCTGCCCGATTTACTACCTTATGTTTATGCGGGTATCCGACCGTCTATGCGAGTATCTACCTTCATGCATATGATCACATAACCCAATGTTTTTCCATCCACAGCCACAACTGTCATCATTAGTATCCAGGACTGTTGAGACAGCCGCAAGGTACGAGTACTGCAAGGGGCGTGCCCAAATCTGGGAGGTGTGATCACGCCTCTTCTGAAAAAGAATATTACTGACAATACTATGCATGCAGGTAAGGGGGGCTGCGTGCTGTAAAGAGGGACCCTCCCCCATCCTCATTAGCTGGTCCGAGCCCCCACCAGGCTCCTCCAATAGGCCCTGGGCCTGTGTAATCAGTACACGTCCCTCTCAGCACCCCTGTTAGAATCGGCAGTGTCACCAACAGCATGCTGTGAGCGAAAGATCTGCCAGTAACCAGGCATTCAATCATCGTACGAACACCTCAAACAGGCACAGAAGTCTGGCTACACGTCTACATGTAAAATATAGAACCACTAAATTCTGGCGCATGTACCTATTATTAATGAACTATTTATGATATATATAAATGGGGTACTGGAGTGATGCAGCCAAGTTGCAAACTCTGTGTATGTTTGCAAAGATAATAGATATAGAGAAAAAGACAAGAACTCAGCGCCTACACTCCAGTAAACACAATAAAGAATGATATGTATTTAAAATGTATACAATGGATAAATACTTAGCAATGAGATGTATATAAAATAAACATATTTATTAGCCAATACTAGCAATAAAAACAATAATCTAGACAACGACAAAAAATACGAAAAATACAAACAATAAATCAATAATTGGACATAAGTATATACCAATTATTGGTATAACTGAACACTGTGCTCCTTATTACAAATGATACAGAGAAATATTTGTCATAAGTAGCCTTATGTTAAACTTTAATACAAAGTAACTTCATGCTCCTGTGAGCTAGTGCTGCAGCAGATAAAATGTGGCTGGATAATCCAGAAACTCTTGATAATAGGAAAGATGTTTATGAAAATCAGGCAATCTGTCCAAAAACATATATGTTTTTGTTTTTTTCCTTTCCAGCTTTCAATAAAGCAGTCTCTGTAAATTAGATCATGATATGATGACGGCTCCTTTTAATATATTCTGAAGCATGTGTTTTCAACTGCGCCTATTAACACTTCCACCGCTAATCAAAAAGTAAAAATAGTTCTCTTTGCAATGAGTACAGCCCTTCAGAGCAAAGTGGTAAGTCTTTTGTAGGCAATTAGAAATTAAGTATGGCTCGTGCAGCTGATCAAATCAAGTCTCCACCAAAGACTTATGAGTGAAAACTTGAACACGAACCGTCCATAAGTGGAGGAACTGTAAGTACTCACGATATGTAGAAAGTGGGGGCCCCCTTTAATTATCCTCACCTCCTCCGTCTTCTATGTTCAGAAGTATACTGTCTAGTGCCAGACTAGACTGAAAATCCGAGCCGTATGCCGCAATGATCTCTTCTATGTCACAGGCGCCCGAAGCATAAGCCTGGACACAACGCCGGAGCGTGGATCTATTCGGAGCGCAGACAATCACAGGAAGCAACAGTGTATCAGTGAATAATTAGTGATGAGATAGTCCCGTCTAACGCGTTTCGTCACTTGGCATGTGACTTTATCAAAGGTAATAGGGAGATCTCCATGCTGCCTTTATATACCTGCTGACACAGGTGATTCTTCAAAAATCAATTAATCAATCAATGAGTTATTTTGGTCTGATCATTGTATCAGTTAATGTTAGGCATAATACATTTACATCTCATTGCATTCAAAAGAAAGAAAGAAAGAAAGAATATTCATAAAACCACACAATAAATAATAATTATATATAAAAAAGCGACCAACATATATTTATATGTAACAGTATAATTAAATTAAAAAGATTAACAAATCTACCAATGATAGATAGACAATGCATAACAGATTTAATAATGAAGTAGGAAGGGCAGGCAGAAATATAGATCTCAAATCCCTCCGGACAGAGGGTCCCTGAAATCAAGTCCCACCCCTATTATACATCTACCTAATAATCCAAAAAGCCATTAACAAAGGTCATCATTACTGGACAGTGCACACATCAATCTATTTCAATGTTTTCATTAAACCCCTCAGGAGAAAGTGTACCCATTTTATGTATCCAGTAGTTTTCTCTTAAACAAAGTTATTTAAACCTATCACCACCTCTTGCTGTTTGTGGAATATGTTCAATTACTGTAACTTTAATATCTTTGACATTGGAGTGATGTATATTCATAAAATGCCTCGGGACACTATGCATTATACTTTTCTTCATAATGAGTCTCCTGTGCTCTAAAAAGCGACACCTTAGTGGTCTAATAGTCCTACCAATATATTGGGTGCCACAAGTGCACTCTAGCATATATATCACATATGTTGTATTACAATTTATAAAACTTTTGATGGGATACTTTTCATTAGAGTTTGTTGATACAATTTCACAGCATCTGTTTGTGATATGGTCACAAGTGATGCAGGATGACCGTCCACACTTGAAACAACCCTTAGTTTTATTACTCAGCCAATCGCCCTCATTATTAATCTTGTTGGTAATTATGGAATCTTTTCTAAAGAAACTCGGTGCCAATATGTCCTTCAGATTATTGGCTTTTCTGAAGATGACTGAAGCATCTGCCAGAATATTCTCTTTGAGTTTATTATCTAATAGTAGAATCTGATAATTCTTGGATATAATATTCCTAATTTGGTTTGAGCAATTGTTGTACTTAGATATAAATTTAGGCTGGGCTAAAAAAGGATCGGATCTTGGTTTAGAGACTGACAGCTCTTTCCTGTCAAGTGATCTAGTTTTTTCAAGTGCTGTACAAAGAAAAGTATCAGGATAATCTCTTTCTCTGAAAGCTTCAAGAATATCCACAGATTGACTCTCAAAAATGGCGTCACTTGTACAGTTGCGACGCATCCTCCTAAGTTGTCCATAGGGGATGTTGTTAATCCAGGGCTTGTAGTGTAAACTATTAAAATGAAGAAAATTGTATGTGTCCACATCCTTTCTATAGGTTTTAGTGTGAATATTATCATCCTCAATGTAAAGGGTGACATCGAGGAAGGAAATAGTTGAAGAGTGATAAGTGCTGGTGAATGTTAAATTAAAAGTGTTTAAATTAAGCTGAGAAATAAATGACGTAAGTGATTCTACATCCCCATCCCAAATGAAAAATAAATCATCTATATAGCATGAGATTCAAGCTGAGCCCTGCCCCCCACACATGCATCTCCTCAAAGACCCCCAATGTAGAGGTTGGCGAAGCTGGGCGCGAATCTCATGCCCATTGCTGTCCCAAGTGTCTGTAAATAAAAAACGTGATCAAATATAAAATAATTATGTGTGAGTATGAAAGAGATTGAATCCAAAATAAAGTTTCTTTGACTTTCTGTGACTTCCAGATCTCCCATCAGGATATCTCTGACAGCTTTAATGCCCAAATCATGAGGGATATTAGAATATAGGGCTTGTATGTCACAAGTCACAAATAGATAGGTGTCTTTCCATTTTACATCTTTAATTAAGTGTAAAAAGTGATTAGTGTCTTTAATATGTGATCTTTGTGCAGTGGTATATGGCTGAAGAAAAAAATCAATAAATTGTGAAAGGTTAGATGTGAGGGACCCAATACCAGCTATAACGGGACGCCTGGGTGGTGTAACAAGTGTTTTGTGGATTTTAGGAAGGTGATAGTAAGTGGGTATTATGGGGTGATTCAATAACAGATAGTTCCTTTCATCCCTCGATATCACACCTTCACCTAAGGCTTTATCAAGCAAGGTTACCAGATCTTTTTGAAAGACATTCGTCGGATCCCCCTTGAGAATAATATATTGATTCCTGTCCCCTAATTGACGAAGTGCTTCAGTCATATAGTCACTGGTATCCTGAATGACGATCCCTCCACCCTTATCAGCCGGTTTGATAATGATGGAGGGATCGCCAGACAGTTTCTTCAATGCTGCCCTTTCCCTTACAAGGAGATTGTCCCTAAGTTTCGATCTCTTCTTTTATCTTGTGCACAGATCCTTAAATTCATTTAATGTTTTCTTATAGAATAGATCAATAGGGGTGCTTTTAACTTGTGTAGGAAAAAATTGTGATTTCTTCCTAAAAGTATTTTTCCTTAATCTATTATTGATATCAAAAAATGTAATAGAGGATATAGCAACATCTGTGTGATTTTGTGTTGGTAATCCCTCTTTACCATTGTCTCTCAATAAATCATTGAGAGCTTCCAGAGCTTCTACGTCACTATCATCAAGGATGATGCTATTATATTCATCTTGTAGATCATTGGATTTCAGTTTCTTCATAGCAAAATATTTTTTCGACACAATGTCCTGATATTTCTGTTAAGATCAACAAATAGATCAAAGAATTGGGGACCACGTGATGGAGAAAACTTTAGGCCTCTATTTAAAAGACTAATTTCATCATCGGTTAATATTCTGGAAGATAAATTGTAAATGCCCCTACTACTATTCATCTTATTTAATTTTGAAATCGTGTGTTTCTTTTTGCACCTCCTATATCCCCCTCTCTTTCCTCTGAATATCTGTTTCTCTGCTTTAGATATGGAGGATGTTGTATCCTCCACTCCGCCCCTAAAAAAGGATGAGAGTGATCTTCGTTTCTATGTGGACTGGTTACATATTTGTTAATCTCTCCCTGGGTCTTATAAGTTTTTAGTCTGACATCCTTAGTTATTGTCAAATGGTCAGTATTTTTCCAATGGTTGGAAATGTGCCTTTTATCAGTTCTCGCTGGACTGCTAAGATCCTTCCTAGATTTAGAAGGAGAATCTCGTGTCTGATCATCAGTTGTTACAATATTTTGGGGATCATTCTCTATTTTTCTCTCTGGGAAATCTTTATTAATACGGTAATGATCGTGTCTATTGGATTCATTATATCTGTTGTGAAAATTGGGGGATTGTTTATCTCTACTTGGGAGATATGGTCTTTTGTTATAATTCAATAGTTTTTCTCTAAAAAAACCTCTCCTTCCTGAGTTGCTACGATTTCTCCTATTTGTAGAGTACATACTAGAATTGAATCTATCATTGGAGGAAATCCTATAAGGATATGGTCCCTTAGCCTGTTTCTTATAAGTTATTTCCTCACCCTTTTCATAATCATTTTTATCCCTCAGGTACTTTTTATTTTTACCATCAATAATCTCTTTTTCATATCTTTCAAGTTTAATGTTGAGACTATGATCTTTGGCCCTGATTCAGACCCACTCGCAAGTGGGCGTACGCACGTTCGGCGTACGTAAAAAAATATTTAAATTCAAGCACTCGCTCGTATTTTCGTACGCAGCTAAAAATCCGCCCCAAACTCAGGCGACCCCTCCTCTAACTAACGAGCGTGCCAAATAGCGAGCGTACATCCCCGAAATGGCTTGAAGGGAACGCACGCACAAGTACTACCCGGAAGTGGGACTGTCAGATTTCGATTACCTGCTCGTTTTTTCTGCCTACCTCCCTCAATCGTATCATGGCAATCAATGTATCAATTAGCTTAATTGTTTTTTTTTTTTCAACACAATGCAATAAACTTTAATCTTGTCCGTGTTTGTAGTTGCTCGCAGAATACGTACGGCTGACACCTTCGCTTTTATTGTTCAAAAGACATGTTAGCCCCAATTAAACAATTGTTCGATTTGTTTGTCTCCCCACAATTTTTCTGTGGTTCATTTCTTTATTTAAATTTGCTTACGCATGTCACTGCATCAAGCCTATAATAACTCTCAAGAGATTTGTGGCCCTGTCGAACACATGACTCATACACTAACCAATAGAATTTGTCCTGTTAATTTCCCAAATACATTAGCCAATCAAATTTTTTTGGGGTGCTTTATTAAAAATATTTTGACAAAAAAACACCATTGCCATCATGAGATCCGCCGCATTCACCAGGCGCGAACTGCTGGTGCTGACGGAGGTGATGGATAGGCGGATCACCAGTCAGCCTCCACCCATCTCCAATAGGCGCAAGCGTTCCGCATATGCGGAGGTACGTCGACGCCTGCGCTCCTTCGGCTCACGCCGACATATTGGCCAGCTGGAGCGCAGGTGGTCGGACCTGCACCGGCGGACGCCCCACTTGCTGGCATGCTTTCGCATGCAGATTGCGGAAAGTAAGTGTTCTGGACTGTGGTTTTCAAGTTTATCTTGTGGGCCCTAACTGCATGTGCATGTTTTCATGTCTGTCCTATTGAGTCATTGTAGTCATATCTGCATGTGCATGTTTTCATGTCTGTCCTATTGAGTCATTGTAGTCATATCTGCATGTGCATGTTTTCATGTGTGTCCTATTGAGTCATTGTAGTCATATCTGCATGTGCATGTTTTCATGTCTGTCCTATTGAGTCATTGTAGTCATATCTGCATGTGCATGTTTTCATGTCTGTCCTATTGAGTCATTGTAGTCGTATCTGCATGTGCATGTTTTCATGTCTGTCCTATTGAGTCATTGAAGTCATATCTGCATGTGCATGTTTTCATGTCTGTCATATTGAGTTTTTTTTTTTTTTTGGTTTCCTGTTGAAACTAACCACAATATTTTTGTCATTTTTGAGGGGCACAGCAAACACTACGGCGGCATCGCCACACAAGACGCCGGTCCCGGCCCCTCTCTCCAACCCCCAATTCATCTATTACCCCCTCCTCCCCAGACCCTGTGGCCGAAATTTCAGGCCTACTTCCCCTCCAGCCCAATTCCCCCTCTCCTCCATCCGTCCCTCCTCCAAATACCCCCTCCCAGGATTCCACAAACACCTTGCCCCTAGGGTTGGGGAATGTAGCCACCTCCGAGGTGGTCCAGGGAGTGGCTTCTGGCTCTGTCGTTTTGGAGAACGGTATGTTTTTAAAGTTTATTTTGGACACCACAAACTGTTTGTATGTAATCATGTGTCGTCCCCATTTTTTTTGCCTTTCTGTCGCCTTAGGGTATTTTTGGGGGTTGTCTTTACCTGTTCCTGCTGATGTCACCATACACATATCACACCTGTGTGGCTTTTTTTAGGGCCCTTGTATTTTTGCCCTTAGACATTTTGGGGTGCTGGGTTTTATCCGTGTAATGTTTTTTTGGCCCACAAGCTTGTAAGTTTTGGTTTGCTTGTTTTGTGTTTTTTTAGAATGTTGCTTCATTATCGATTTATTAATCCACAAACTTTTGTCACCCACAGAGGAATAGAGGCATCGGGAAGAGCTAGTGATTTGTGTGGGCCGGATGCGGGAGCAGGTCACCGGGCTTATGCAGGGCCTTGACCATCTGTTGGTCCTCCTTAGGAATTAGTTTTTTTTTTTTTTATTTCGAATTGTTTCATAATAAATCAGTTTTAAATCAAGCTCTGTCTCATGCGTTTGGAGTAAATCCAAGATTCTTTACACTGACATAAGTAGACTCTTCAAGCAAGGATTGCCACAGAATCTCACTACAGATTGTGTGTTGTATTTTGAATGCAAACAGGCACAAGAAACACCTCCCAGTACTAATGTCATTTTCCTTTTTTGTGGTGGTCAACATGATAGTTTACACCATTTTTCAGGTTCCTATTTGGTGGCCAAACTGCTTAGGACAATCTTACGAAGGCAACTGATTGTACACGATTCCTTGTTGTGTTGGTTAGTACCCCGAAAACATATTACATTTTAGCTCAACTTGCTTCATTACTGGGTTACCCCTTAGGTAAAATTAACGTTTGGGAGTTTGTTTACACTTGCTTCTAACGTGCCCAAAAAGGAAACAAATTACACTCTCCAAATATTTATTCACAACAGAAATCAAAATACAAAGTGGTCACTCACAAACAAAACACACAGTGATAATCAGAAATACACCACATACCAAAAACACGAAACAAACACACAACAAATCAAGAACTGGTTGACGAAGGTCCATGCCCACATGATTTAAAAAATATGGCGTTGCAATATTGGTGTCAGAATATATTCCCGAAGTTTCAACATAAAGGTTTTTGAAGGGTAGCAGGAAGTAGTCATCGTGGGAGTGCCAAAGATTATGCAAACAAAAAGAAGATGGTGCAAGAATTAATATCAAAAAAGATGAACGTTAAAAAACCGTAACACATTGGGTATACACACTGTTGTTTGGTCAATAATTACCTAAAATATCGGGCCACCACATCATCGCGTATGGCCCCCCCACATACTGACCTCCGACCAACCTCGGGGGGGTCATCCTCAGGTAAGGCATCCTCTGGCTGCATTGGAACACCACTCCTTATGGCGATGTTGTGAAAGATCCCACACAGGACCACAATTTTCGAAACCATATCCGGCAAATACATGAGCTCGCCACCAGAGCGGTGGAGGCATCTGAATCGGCCTTTTAAAAGGCCGATACAGCGCTCCACTACTTGCCTGGTGGCTGTAAGTGTGGTATTAAACTCACTTTGTGGACCTGGTGTGGGAGCCAAATAAGGAGTGAGCAGCCAGGGCATGCAAGGGTATCCACTGTCTCCTGTGAAAATGAATAGACAACATCAGGATCACTGTGTATCAAGCTTAACATTGTTATGTACTAAAGGCCTCCACTTACCCAGAAGCCACGCATCACCAGCTTGTAGGTTGGTTAATTTGTGCCATATCCCTGATTGCCGGATGACGAAGGAGTCATGTGCACTTCCTGGTAATTTTGCATTCAGGGACAGGATCTGGAGGGAGGCATCACATACCACCATTACATTCAGGGAGTGATAGTGTTTCCTGTTTCGAAATATGGCCTCCAGCCGTGCTGGAGGCTGAAGTGGTATGTGAGTACCATCCACAACCCCTATGATGTGTGGGAAGCCAGCTATTTGGTAAAAATTGGCCTTGGCCACACTAAGGGCACCCATATCCAAAGGCATTTGAATAAAATGATGGAGGTGCTTGAAAAGTGCCTCCATCACTGCCCTCAGGATCCGGGAAAAGGAGGATTGTGAGATGCCCGCCACTATTCCCACCGTTGTTTGAAACGATCCTGAGGCACAGAAATGTAACACCGCCATAATTTGCGTAAGTGGTGGTATTGCTGTGGACTGTCAATTTGCCGCTCAAGATCACTTTCTATTAATGAGAGAGTGTCTATGATGATTTTGGGAGGAAGACGGTAGCGTCTTAAAACCTAATCATCGGGCATTCCAAAAAGGATGACACGTGTTCGAAATATCTGGGGCCTTGCACGCCTACGATGCCTACGCCTGGGACGAGATTGAGGTTGGTCGGCTTCCGGGAGCATGGCCAGAACAATCCGCCCAAGATCAACCTGAAATGGCAAGATTGGAATGTAAGGCTTTGGACCCACCCCAAAAGAAAATTAAGAACAACTTAGCTTGATGATACTATCCATTGCTGCTTACATGCCGGGGTATTGTCATGATACGTCCAAACTGAAATTAATCACAAAAATAATTTGAAAAATTTTACTCTGTGCATTTATGTTTTTACATTTTGTGCTAGACAAAACTTAAAATATGCGAAACACACATTTGGCAAAAGAGCAAAACGACATTGCACACAGTA
The DNA here is from genome assembly GCA_031769625.1 of Taudactylus pleione. Classification (NCBI taxonomy): domain Eukaryota; kingdom Metazoa; phylum Chordata; class Amphibia; order Anura; family Myobatrachidae; genus Taudactylus; species Taudactylus pleione. Next base: position 1,612,555 of record JAUIMM010001084.1, read on the forward strand.
CATCAAAATGGGTTGAAATGTTTGCCAAAAAAGCGAAAGGGCAACCTCAAAAAATTTTACAGGATTAATAAGCATTTAAAAATGCGCTAATTAGTTCGCAAATACAAGTCACAATAGTAAGTAGTAAAAATGCGCTAATTAGTTCGCAAATACAAGTTACAATAGTAAGTAGTAAAAATGCGCTAATTAGTTCGCAAATACAAGTCACAATAGTAAGTAGTAAAAATGCGCTAATTAGTTCGCAAATACAAGTCACTATAAAAACAGAGAAAAATGCGCTAATTAGTTCACAAATACAAGATAAAAAATGGACTTACCAAGAGCAAATATATGAGTCCAAATCAAAAGGTCTTTGGGTCCGAAATTAATAAAAAGCTAAAAGATATGAAATTATGGATCCAAAAATTAAAAACAAGAAGAAACACAATGAGACAACAATTGAACAAAAGTTAGACTTCACAAAACTTACCAAATCAAGAAATGAGGCCAAAAAACAAAAAAACAAAAAAGAGAACGGAAAATAAAAACGCAAATCTAGCAAACAAAATAAACTCCAAACGCCAACTCCTTTATCCGCAAACAAGAAACTCCAACCAAGGTAACCTCCAACAATCCAAAAACGCCACCTCGACTCGAGACACACCAAGCCATAAATAGTGTTTCGTTTCCCGCACAAATTAAGGAGGGATCATAGGAACGCACAATCAATGATGCGGCCGCAAAATAAGGACGCATGTATAAATACGTCACGAAAACACATTAAAATTCTGGTGTATTTCTTGTTTGGACCTCAGACATGGCGACAGACCAGGGAAACAATGCCCAAGAGTCAGGCGGTAAGTCTTTCATGCATTTTGTATCAATGATTAATTTGAAACATAAGATTTAGCAAGTTGTGAATTTGTGAAATCTGAATATTTACACAAATAGGTGAGGAGGATGACATGGAAGAGGCTGCTGGGCCCAGTATTCCGGCCAAAGCTGCCAAAAAAAAAAGGCAGCCACATTTAACAAGAAAGGAGATGGAGGTTTTGATACAGAAGTGTGTGGACATCCTGCCACAGGCAGACAGGAATATGAGTCTAAGCCAGAAGGGGAGAATGTGGGAAGAGGTAGCCGTTGCTGTCAATAGGGTGGTTGATTATGTCCGTCTAGCCCGGGATGTCAAACGGCGGTAAGTAAACACTTGCCCCCCCTAAAAACAAACACCATTTTAAACAAAAGGATAATGGCTTCCATTTTTTCCCACAGATGGGGCGACTTCGGGGACAGGTGGGGGTCCCACCCCTGTGTCATTGGAGTTGACGGATTTAGAAGAGCTGGCACAGGGGTGTGTGCAGCCTGTGGAGGTGTTTGGCGTGTCCAACATGGATACGGACATGCCAGACTTTGCGGCTCCTCATGTTGTCCCAGGTAAATCTTTTGATGTCACCAACTCTGAAATGTTATTGTGCCAATATGTAGATTCTAATGTGAGTCTTTTCTCTTTTTTCCTAACAGAGACACAGGCGGATGAGTCTGCTCCAGAGGGGAGCCTTGGCCGCCGAATTTCTGCTGGCTCGGCAGGGGAGGAACCAGTACATCCGGCTGAGGACCCTGCAGAAGCCAGTCCAGGGCAATCCCCCTCGCAGGCAGTGTCCCTCCTCACAGAACTCAATTTCAAATCGGATTTCCATACGGAGATTCTGCAGAGGATGGACGCCAGTCTGCTACGGGTGGCTGAGGCCCTGGAGCAAAATGCTGAGGCCAACGTGACCATTGCTCAGGCCCTGGCGGAAAATACCAGGGCCAACATCCGCATCGCCAATGCCCTGGAGCAGCTCATTCGCCAGCACATGGTGGAGCCGACCTCCCTTCCTGCCGGAACATCAGGATCCTCCACCTCTGGCACAACATCAGCCAATCCTCCAAATGTGCCTAGCCCTGTGCCTAGTCCAGAGGCCACAACATCTGCCTCTGGACAGGCCAGCCCGATGACATCCCGGACCCTGTCTGGCGCCCTCCCCCCCCATCCAAACGGGTGAAAAAACGGTGACAGCAATGGCGACTTTTCCCACACTCCTTCTGTGCTTGGCTCATATTCCTTTCTGGTCAAAACTTCCCTCTCCTTTCTTGTGAAATGTTTTTAATTTTTTGTTGTATGTTTATGTCAACAGTTATGTTGGGCCAATTTGTTTGATTTTGGGACTGATCTTTGCCAAAAAAAGATGTCCCCAAATTTTTTATTAATTTATTTTTGGTTTGACCAATAAATTGACACCAAAAATCTGACATTGTATTGTGAAATTATTGTACAAATGGGTTACATTTAATCCTGGCCCAAAAGGCAAAAACTTGCCAAAAAATATATAAATTTTTTTTTTTAAAAAGGGCTCTTTAAGGAACGTTTAAAAATTCATATAACGAGGCAAATTCAAGAGGCAAAAATAAAATGGTGAGAAAATTAAAACATGATGACATTATTGTTACAATAGCCCCTAACCACCAAATTGAGGCCAAAATAAACCCCCACAAATGTACGCAAATTGATTGTGTCATCCTGACATTAGCAGCTCTGATTTCCACCTGCGTACGGTTTTGTGCTATCCCAAAAAACTGATTTCAAAACAAATACCAAGCCGGTTTTCAATCCAACACTAATTGCTTTTCAGACCTCCCGCGATTAATCGCAACAACATCGTGGAGTCCCGGGACGGAGGAGAAGGCCATCGCCAATGTGGTCGAGTAATCCAGACCCTAAGCTGTGCGAGCATTTTGAAGGGAAAGAGGATCATCCAGTGACGTATGAGTCGGTCCGAACACATTTTACGCTCGCATCTGCTAATGTATGTACGCCCCAAAAACGCCTCGCCACGCCTGCGTTTTTCCATCTCCACCCCCGTCAACACCTAAAAACGCCCTGTTCTGTCAATCACATTTGACATGTCACTTCCTGTACGCTATTTGACGAACGAGACCAAAAAAGCTCGCAATCTGCCGTACGCACATGCGCAGTGTTACACTGACGCATGCGCGGTTATTCAACATCGGAACACAACGAGCGTACTGCTGTTTGCGAGTGGCTCTGAATGAGGGCCCTTATCTTTATATTCAGGGTGGTCCATAAGTGTTAACAATTGATCTCTAATAATTTCTATTTCTTTGATGATATCATCAATCTTTCTTTTTCTATAACTAACCAATAGTTCCATTAAGGAAAAAGACCACCCATCCAATGTTTGGGTCCATTTTTCCTTTAACTCAGAATCTTCTATAATGGAGAGTGCTTTAAATACTCTCAGCCCTCTTGGTATTCTTTTGGAGGAGATGTATTTATTCAATGTGACCATGTCCCACCAATGTCATGTCTCAGCTTTTAAGAGACCCTCCAATTTATAGAATAATCGATGAAAATCTTCATTATTATTTTCACGAATTGTGGGCTGTAAGTCATCAAGTCCCTTAAGTTCTTTCTCATATTTATCACTTCTACTATTGCATTCATTAAAATATGATAGTAAAGCCATAATAGGCTAAGAGATTGATATAATAAGATAACAATTTCTATTCAAAAAGAAGGAAAAATAAAAAATGTGCACATATATATTTGTAATAAATAAGAAAATATTATAATGACTAAATAAACAGATATATAAAATTATCTATCAGAATCATAAAAGTACCTAGAAAAAACTAATACGGGTACAATTGCAGCCAAGAAACACAGAATCACATGTAAAATATAGAACCACTAAATTCTGGCGCATGTACCTATTATTAATGAACTATTTATGATATATATAAATGGGGTACTGGAGTGATGCAGCCAAGTTGCAAACTCTGTGTATGTTTGCAAAGATAATAGATATAGAGAAAAAGACAAGAACTCAGTGCCTACACTCCAGTAAACACAATAAAGAATGATATGTATTTAAAATGTATACAATGGATAAATACTTAGCAATGAGATGTATATAAAATAAACATATTTATTATCCAATACTAGCAATAAAAACAATAATCTAGACAATGACAAAAAATACAAACAATAAATCAATAATTGGACATAAGTATATACCAATTATTGGTATAACTGAACACTGTGCTCCTTATTACAAATGATACAGAGAAATATTTGTCATAAGTAGCCTTATGTTAAACTTTAATACAAAGTAACTTCATGCTCCTGTGAGCTAGTGCTGCAGCAGATAAAATGTGGCTGGATAATCCAGAAAATCTTGATAATAGGAAAGATGTTTATGAAAATCAGGCAATCTGTCCAAAAACATATATGCTTTTGTTTTTTTCCTTTCCAGCTTTCAATAAAGCAGTCTCTGTAAATTAGATCATGATATGATGACGGCTCCTATTAATATATTCTGAAGCATGTGTTTTCAACTGCGCCTATTAACACTTCCACCGCTAATCAAAAAGTAAAAATAGTTCTCTTTGCAATGAGTACAGCCCTTCAGGGCAAAGTGCTAAGTCTTTTGTAGGCAATTAGAAATTAAGTATGGCTCATGCAGCTGATCAAATCAAGTCTCCACCAAAGACTTATGAGTGAAAACTTGAACACAGACCGTCCATAAGTGGAGGAACTGTAAGTACTCACGATATGTAGAGAGTGGGGGCCCCCTTTAATTATCCTCACCTCCTCCGTCTTCTATGTTCAGAAGTATACTGTCTAGTGCCAGACTAGACTGAAAAGCTGAGCCGTATGCCGCAATGATCTCTTCTATGTCACAGGTGCCCGGAGCATAAGCCTGGACACAACGCCGGAGCGTGGATCTATTCGGAGCGCAGACAATCACAGGAAGCAACAGTGTATCAGTGAATAATTAGTGATGAGATAGTCCCGCCTAATGCATTTCGTCACTTGGCATGTGACTTTATCAAGGGTAATAGGGAGATCTCCATGCTGCCTTTATATACCTGCTGACACAGGTGATTCTTCAAAAATCATTAAATCAATCAATGAGTTATTTTGGTCTGATCATTGTATCAGTTAATGTTAGGCATAATACATTTACATCTCATTGCATTCAAAAGAAAGAAAGAAAGAAAGAAAGAAAGAAAGAAAGAAAGAAAGAAAGAATATTCATAAAACCACACAATAAATAATAATTATATATAAAAAGCGACCAACATATATTTATATGTAACAGTATAATTAAATTAAAAAGATTAACAAATCTACCAATGATAGATAGTAATTGAGCATATCATAGATATAACACTACTGATATATAACTAATTGTTGTAGATTAATCTATTGGTCATATAACCCACAATAAACTGTAAATATTTATATAAATATACTATTGGAGAATAATAAAAGTAAATATAAAAATATATATGCTAAAAACTCGAATCATATTAATATCTACAATCAATGTAGAAAAAAATATAAATATATAATCATATTAATATTAGAAAAATTATGTTATATATTATAAACATATAAACATATATTAAAAATAAAATCATAAAAATAAATATAAATAAATCCCAATAATTATCAACTAACATCAATAATAAAAAATAATTAGTAATGATTCATAACCAATCAATAGAATAACGACGTATTTGACCCAGTATACTATTATAATACATCACTCACCCTATATAAATCATAGGGACATTATGTAAATTTTTACAAAGATTCTTTTGACAAGATAATGGATTATAATTTATAAGATGATATCAGAATATATCTTGAGCGCTATACTTAATGAAGGTGATATTGTAGCGACTAATTCCTACAGAACCCAATAAATATTTATATATCCAGTTAGTGCAAATATGCATAATCTGAAACAATCACCCTTAAAGTTTATATGAGTCTTCAATATATAAACATAGTGGCCCTCAATATATAGGAAACAAATAGCAATATATTGTGTTATGCAGAGACATCAAAAGGAAACATTATTACATTTCAACATCAAATGGATATTAAAAGAAAAATATGAAAGAACAGACAATGCACAACAGATTTAATAATGAAGTAGGAAGGGCATAGTATATAAGGGGAGGCAGAAATATAGATCTCAAATCCCTCCGGACAGAGGGTCCCAGAAATCAAGTTCCACACACCCCTATTATACATCTACATAATAATCCAAAAAGCCATTAACAAAGGTCATCATTACTGGACAGTGCACTCATCAATCTATTTCAATGTTTTCAGTAAACCCCTCAATAGAAAGTGTACCCATTTTATGTATCCAGTAGTTTTCTCTTAAACAAAGTTTTTGAAACCTATCACCACCTCTTGCTGTTTGTGGAATATGTTCAATTCCTGTAACTTTAATATCTTTGGGATTGGAGTGATGTATATTCATAAAATGCCTCGGGACACTATGCATTATACTTTTCTTCATAATGAGTCTCCTGTGCTCTAAAAAGCGACACCTTAGTGGTCTAATAGTCCTGAAGATATAAAGGCAGCATGGAGATCTCCCTATTACCTTTGATAAAGTCACATGCCAAGTGACGAAATGCGTTAGGCGGGACCATCTCATCACTAATTATTCACTGATACACTGTTGTTTCCTGTGATTGTCTGCGCTCCGAATAGATCCATGCTCCGTCATTGTGTCCAGGCTTATGCTCCGGGCGCCTGTGACAGAGAAGAGATCATTGCGGCATACGGCTCGGCTTTTCAGTCTAGTCTGGCGTTAGTATACTTCTGAACATAGAAGATGGAGGAGGTGAGGATAATTAAAGGGGGCCCCCACTCTCTACATATCGTGAGTACTCACAGTTCCTCCACTTATGGACAGTCTGTGTTCAAGTTTTCACTCATAAGTCTTTGGTGGAGACTTGATTTGATCAGCTGCACGAGCCATACTTAATTTCTAATTGCCTACAAAAGACTTAGCACTTTGCCCTGAAGGGCTGTACTCATTGTAAAGAGAACTATTTTTACTTTTTGATTAGCGGTGGAAGTGTTAATAGGCGCAGTTGAAAACACATGCTTCAGAATATATTAATAGGAGCCGTCATCATATCATGATCTAATTTACAGAGACTGCTTTATTGAAAGCTGGAAAGGAAAAAAACAAAAACATATATGTTTTTGGACAGATTGCCTGATTTTCATAAACATCTTTCCTATTATCAAGATTTTCTGGATTATCCAGCCACATTTTATCTGCTGCAGCACTAGCTCACAGGAGCATGAAGTTACTTTGTATTAAAGTTTAACATAAGGCTACTTATGACAAATATTTCTCTGTATCATTTGTAATAAGGAGCACAGTGTTCAGTTATACCAATAATTGGTATATACTTATGTCCAATTATTGATTTATTGTTTGTATTTTTTGCATTGTCTAGATTATTGTTTTTATTGCTAGTATTGGCTAATAAATATGTTTATTTTATATTTATATACATCTCATTGCTAAGTATTTATCCATTGTATACATTTTAAATAAATATCATTCTTTATTGTGTTTACTGGAGTGTAGGCGCTGAGTTCTTGTCTTTTTCTCTATGGATACACGTCTATGACAGTCACACGAGACTTATCTTTTACGTGTTTCTGCAAAGTAACTGCCCAGAGTTATCCGGCACTGAGAGGACCCTCCACTCTTGTATCCCCCATCACGGTGCTTAGGCATGGCGCAGTCTAACTGATGATGTCAGCTTTTGGACTCGCATCTGACTCCCAATCAGGCTGAATATCATTTGTGATGCAGGGTAAAAGTATAGGATAGCCGATAATGATCGAGCTTCGGTTGCATCAGTACAGCTATTGCGTCCCTTAAGATATACATAAAAAACTATAATAGTAATTGGACAAAAAATAAAACCTGCTCTTTGTTTCTATTGAATACACCTAATGTGAGTACAGTAAGCGTGTGCTATGCAGTAAGCCCTAATAGTCATTATACTGTACTGTTAAACTGCAGGAAATAACATTTTTTTGTTTTTAGTTCACTGTGGTTATTATTATAATGCAGGATATGTTTCATGCCTAGTTGATTGCACTACCCACGCAATATTTCATTTGAAGGAAAACTGATGATGAACAGTTATATTATATACTATTATTTATTCTAATGAATTTGTGCTAAAGTAAAAAAAAAAAAAAGAATCATTCAGAACAGTAGCAAAGTTAATAATTTTTAACATATAATTCTAGTAACTACAGTAGCTGTACATGACGTACTCACTACATTTCTTTGCCACACATAGCATGTGAACCTCCGGGATTATCAGTCGAGAGGAAAACTATAGTCAGGACTAGCTAGGGTAGTGCGGCCGGTGCCATCGCACAGGGCACCACAGGTCAGGGGGCGCTGTTTGGGCCTGTCGAATTTCTGTTTATTATCCTTCTCACTTATAACTTCCTCTTATTTCATCCCCAGCATCTCCTGGTGTCCCCTATCTCTTCCCTGATCCTTCCCCATGAGGCCATTCCCCTTTTTTGGGTGCATCATGTCCCTTTGAAATATGAGGGGGCGCCAATGCTCTTTCTGGCACAGGGCACCAAAAAGTCTAGCTACTCCTCTGAAGACTGGCAATTAATGTCCGGTGTGAATTTTGGTAGCCCTGCCCTCTTTAACAAAACATAAGCATGTCTTTGCTACCCGAGTTGAGTCTTCACCACACAAGGTTGATAACACAAGCCACGCCTCGACCTAAGGAGATTCCTGAGGACCTCAGTAAAATAGATGTTGAAGCTCACAAGGGTGGAAGAGGCTACAAAGTGATTTCCAAAGACTTCACCAATCCACTGCCAGATAGTGTATGAAAGGAGAGAATTCAACACCTCCGTCACTCTTCCCAGAGGTGGTTGTCCAACAAAAATCACTCCAAGAGCAAAGCATATATAATTTTCCTGGAGATCACAAAGCCACCCAGGGTAACACCAAACCATCTGCAGGCCTTTCTTGTGCTGGCTAATGTCAGGGTTCATGAGTCCACCTTATGGCAAGCACTGACCAACGATAGTGTGCATGGTGGGAATAACAAGGAGAAAGCAACTACTCTTCAAGACCACTGGAAGAATGTTCTGTGGATGGATTTGTCTAAAATACAGCTTTTGGGCTTAAAGTTTTCCTGTACACCTGAAAGGGAAGGGGGGGGCGAGGAAAAACTTTGAAGTGATGTTGACGGATGCCCATATACCATCCAGGAACAGCACATCCTGGGTCTTGCGCAGAATTGAATTAGCCTTTGCATGATGCCAAACTCTGAATCAGGAATATCTAAAATATCGGTAAATTGAGCATGTGTCTAAGTGGCACTGCGTATGCATCATGCTACATTACCGTAGTCGATCAGATTAAGAATTTAGGGCCTCATAGATGGATGCATTACCAATATTTATTGCATATTGAGCGATTGTTTGCCATTGCGTATTAGTCAGCATTTGGGGGAGGTAACGGAGGTTGGTTAGAGAAACACAGGCGTGTCGGGCCATATAAACACTGTTTCTGGGCGTCCATAAATTAGACACTGTGTCCTTGCTCACAGAGGAGAGCCCTCTGCGTGTCTGGAGAGCCGCTGTCTCTGTGACAGCTTAGCCTTACTCACAAGGCCGATGGCCACTTGGTCTGCGTTCGATGTTTCCAATGTTTCCAGTTTTGCTCAGGAGGCAACAGGGGAGTGATGGTAAAAATGCAGCTGTGTGGTCACCGTTTCAGGGGCATGGTACAGGCTGCATCTGCGATACCCTACACAGTAAACATGGCTCTGGCATCTCAGCACACATGGCCATTCTGCGTGACCATAGAGAACACAGAAAGCCGATTATCAAAGGATTTGCACCCTATGCTGCGTCTTTCTGTTTGGAATTGCAAAGCCGCAGGTGGGCATCTCGGTGTCTGCGACATATTTCAATACTATTTATAATTTATTCGCACTAATCAACACAAAGAACTCAATATTTTGTCAGAATAATGTAATCAGGCATGTGTCAGCATTATAAACGCCCTATCGTCTATACCAGGGGTCCTCAAACTACAGCCCGCGGGCCACATGCGGCCCGCTGAGGACATTTATATGGCGCGCAGGGTGTTTATGCCGCCGCTGCCTGTCTGTCATTTTTTTTTACATGAGAAGGACGGTCATTGGTGGAAGAGGGAGAGGGGGCGGCGGCCGCCGCCGATTGGCTGGCCGGCTGAAGCGCTGGATCATGAGAATTGTTGGCTGCAATCTAGCTTCAGGCGGTGAGAGGAACCGAACAGCGAGCCGGACTACAACTCTCATCTCCCAGGATTCAGAGGAAGCCAGGGCATTTGGGAGGGCCGCTTGAGCGGTGACTTGTGGGCAGTGAAGGGCAGAAGCGGGAGCGCGAAGAGCGGGAGAGAGAGTGCGGGAAACGGAGGCATCACAGCGCAGAGGCAGCTTGGCGGAAGTTGGGAGCATTATTACCTCAGTGTGAGCCTGAGGTAAAAGCGGAGTTTCACCAATCAGACTGCAATGATGGGCATTGCAGTCTGTATGTCTCTGTGTGGGCAAAGTTATTGCTGGTGTATTGTTTTTGTAGCGCTGTATATATATATTGGTATTTTACTAATAGCAATTTGGAATCCCTAGGAAACAATGATGTCAAGAAAAAGAAAAATTGACTCGGAGTGTAGGATATTCAATTTGATATTTCTATGCATCTCTCCCCTCTGAGACATATCCTCATCTCAGGAATCATGCACTCAAAATGGCAACCATCTTTGGCAGCACTTATGTCTGTGAACAGACTTTTTCTAGAATGAAACATTTGAAATCTCCAACCAGATCAAGACTAACGGATGCACACTTGCATCGCTTGTTACGACTAGCAGTGACAAATATGGAACCAGACATTGACCATCTCATTAGCCAAAAGCAGGCCCATAGTTCCCATTGAAATACTGGTAAATTTGTTGATTTAATTTTACTTCATTTTAAATGTTGTATTTGTTCCCGTTTTGTTTCTTCACTTCAAAATAAGATATATGCAGTGTGCATAGGAATTTGTTCATAGTTTTTGTTTTTACTATAGTCCGGCCCTCCAACGGTCTGAGGGACAGTGAACTGGCCCCCTGTTTAAAAAGTTTGAGGACCCCTGGTCTATACAGTGCATTGTAAACAACTTAGACATTATCTATAATAAAATAATGACATGGAGGCATATATATGGGGTTATGAAAGGTCAGCTTTATTTTAGAATTAATTAATTAACTATGTAAAGAATTGGGCAGGAGGGAGAAAAGGTCAAAGCACAGTGGCGAAGAAAGAATGGCCCCACTCAGCAAGGTCACCATCTGCACCAACTCCACATAGGCCCAGATGGGAGGCCAGCTGCCAACCCATTAACACCACTCAAGGTATCTGCCCGCTCACCCTAGTAGGGTAGAATCAGGCTTACTTATGCATTGTTGGGGAGAGCACCGTAAGATCTAAAGGCAGATACTATTATTTCTCACCACAGATAAAGCCGAGACCTACTGTACTGACACACAACCCCACAGAGGGTGGGTGGGAAATTCAAATTACACAGACAAAGATGTTGAAACCAAAATGTCCACTGCACTAGAAACATAAAATGGCCCTGAGAACCCTCCCCTAAACCACATCTATAGGCAGAGCAGACCCCCCTCCCCAAACCCCACCTACCAAACACCTCACAAACAATTGTAATCCTTACCTTTTCATAGGCGTCCATATACCGACTTGAGATTTAATTTCCTACGTGCAAATGAAATGCATTCCACCCCTCATTAGGAATAAACATGAAATAAGTGATTGCATTAATAATCACTACCCTGCTCTGTCCATATTGTAGTTACTACAGTAGATTCCATCTGAAGTAGCTAGAAGCACATCTGAAGCACACTAGAGTGTGCCCAGAGTCTATAATGAATGCACAGGTCACTGGGAAAATGGCAGCCGCGGCCAATTTCCCTGTACTGCGCATGCGCAAACAACGGGAAAATGGCCGCCACGGCCATTTTCCAGTTGTTTTACAGCGTCTGACCCCCATGCCGAAGTGGGACTCTGGAGAGGTAAGTAATATTATGGGTGCAGGGTGTGCGGTGCGGGACCCCCCTGGACCCAGGGGCCTGTGTTCCCCGCACACCCTGCACCCAGTATAGATATGCCCCTGTATGCTCCTATTAGTGTAATATTATTGATTCCATATCTTGGGAGATTTTTAATGCTGAGCATGTATTATTATTATTATTATTGTTATTATTATTATTATTGTTATTATTATTATTATTATTGTTATTATTATTATTATTGTTATTATTATTATTATTATTATTGTTGTTATTATTATTATTATTATTATTATTATTATTGTTATTATTATTATTGTTATTATTATTATTATTATTGTTAAAGATAAATAAAAATCTTTTATTAATGTATCGATCTGTTGTGATTGACAAGCGCCACACACTATTTCTTTTTTTCCTATACGTGTGTTGTAAGAGGGTTGGCCAAACCTCTTTTTGGGTGTGCAGCTGTTATTATCAGCAGAGGATAGATAGTCTATACACCCCGACTGGCACATGGTTTATTTGTTGTATATTGAGATTTTATCTGAACGTGTATGCCCAGAATAAGTTTTTTGTTCCTAGGGGACCTATTTATGAATTCATATTTATGGGAGATCCCCTGAAAACACCTGTTTTCAAGGTATACCCGCAAATACTAAGTATTCCCCGAATGTATCTACCACAGCGGCAGATATCAGAGAAACCAGTGGGGGCTAATTATTTGCGGAATTTACCATCTCGCAGATCGGCGCTGGGGTCCCGAAGGAGAAGTGACATTATCACTTTAACAATCACTTCACATTTTAATACATGTAGGTGATCATTAATTTCTAATTATCTGGTCCTGAACCTGATAATCTTATATATAAAATGAATTGGTCTGTTTGTTTGTCTTTTTATGCATTCGGACAGCCCTGCAATAATTGGTACGAAACCAACGCAAAGTGGTCCAGTTGGATCCTAGCCAGGATTTACAGGGGTTGAGGTTCCAGTTGATGTACAGTGGGCAGAACTTTGAACCGAGGAGCCTGTTCTGGGCTTTTCACTGGATGGATTTGGATGAAAACTTCACAAAGGGGTGGTAATTGGTCTGGGATGCCTAATGGAGTGGTTGGGGTCCCAGTCGGACCTCACAACGGAGTGAGCTGGGCAGAGCTTTCCTCATGGGTGTGTTGGAAGAGCTGCTAATTATTTTTAAAATGTTGACAGTTACATCCAACTCATTGATAACTTAATAACTTGAAGATTTAAACACGGATAATGCCGGGTACGGGTAGCTAGTTAATAAATATGCCTTTGAATAAAATGGTTGGGGTTTTTGTTGCCACATTATGGAGTACTTTGTGTTGATTATGGTAAGTAAATTGCAATTAAAGTCATCATGGTTCCATGGTGTAACACAGCACAATGTGAAAAAGCCCAAAGGGGTAACTAACTTTTATAGCCGTTGTATATTTATGTTGGCCATACAATAATAATCATTCAGATCAGCCGATGAAACGTAAGCATGTATGCGCCATAGGATGGTTTTGTTTTGGTTATCAAACCTGTCCGATCCTCCTAACCATCGCTCAACTGACTCCAGGCAGTGAATAGAGATAGCCTACAGTACAGTACATGCATCTTGGAGGCATTCCGATTATCGATGTGGTCACTCTTATCCGTGTTAACTGGCTGTCGGCACTGTCGTCCAGTTTATGGCCAGTTTAATGGTGGGTGGTTAGAAAAACGCAAGCATGTCAGGACTGTTTAAACTCTGTTTCATGGATGTATATAAATTAACCATTGTGATCACCTTTGCAGCATGAGAGCCCTTTGCGTGTCAGGAGACACGCTGTGATTTGAGGCTGGCCAGACTTGAGTTACAAGATGCGCGGCTGCCTGATGGTAGCGATGTTTACACTGTTGCACGTTGGACAGATATGAGAAGGCAGCAGTGCGTATCCCTGTGCTCGGCTAAGCTTTAGAAGACATTAGCATATTTTTGCAACTGCGATCCCTAAGAGAATGCAGTTGCGATTGCATTAGCGGAATCTCAGAATAAGGCTCTGTGTCCGGGTGCGTTGGAGTTAAAGAACGTGGGGCAAATCTTACATGTTGCTTCTTACACCGAAGTACAAACTTTTTGAAAAAAGTGTCTCAATAAATCTTCTACTAGTATACTGGAGAGCATTAATGAGAGCGTGACGTTTTATCTTGATCAGGCTCACTGTGACTAATGATGATAAAATAAAATGTATCTCTAATAATAAATCTCCTATTTTTGTAAAAAAAAAAAAAACTCCACATAAGAGCTACCCAAGGAGAGCAAACGCTATATGAATATGACATCCACTGCCCTGGATAAATACTGTATCTCTTATATAAATAAGACATCTCCTTACTGTTCATTAATAAAATCGGGCAGCTAATAATACTGAGCAGCCATATGACTGACCTTACGCTATTGCTCATGTGGAGGCTTCAAAGGGTTTAAAATAATTCAGGATTCATATGACTCCTAATACAGAAAGGCAGAAAGGCAGAGCCTGTTCATCACAAGTTCATAGAGGTGTTGCGCTGCCGCAGCTGTGGGAACTGGTGCAACAGATCCTGTACTCCTGCAGTGCAAGGTTTACACAGGGATCAATGAGCCTATATTCTTCTGAAGTGCAGGGAGATGGTTGTTGGGGGAGAACGCTCTGCACTGTCTCATCTGAACCGCCGGTACCTCCTACTGCCGGCATCGCGACACAGCACAACCTCCGGCCGGCCAGCTAGATGTGCTACTTTGCACGCTCGGCTTGTCCATCTCTGAACTCCATTGTGGAAGGACATGCCCCTTGTGTGTCTCTCCTGTGCGGAGTGGTTGAGTAACAGAGGCCCTGCCACTGTGTCACCACTGCTGGCTGCACTGAGTACTCCACTTCCACCACTGTGTATTAACACAGGTGTGTGCCTCACTATACAGCCCTCCCCTTGCATCATCCCCCACATGATGACGTACGTTCGGTTCCCCCGCCGGCCTCGGATCTCAAACTGAGGCAAAACCTCAGAGACAAAATCTCGCGGCTCACGAGCTTTCGTCTCTGCTTTATAAGGAGGAGCCCGCGATGGTGCCATTTCACTCCGGCTGTGGAGAGTGAACAGGGAGGGTGGGTAGTGTAGGGCTGGTGGTGTCTGCTGTGTACATCTGGGCCGGTGCTGTCTGCTGTGTCCATCTGGGCTGGTGCTGTCTGCTGTGTCCATCTGGGCTGGTGCTGTCTGCTGTGTCCATCTGGGCAGGTGCTGTCTGCTGTGTCCATCTGGGCTTGTGCTGTCTGCTGTGTCCATCTGGGCTGGTGCTATCTGCTGTGTCCATCTGGGCTGGTGCTGTCTGCTGTGTACATCTGGGCCGGTGCTGTCTGCTGTGTCCATCTGGGCTGGTGCTGTCTGCTGTGTCCATCTGGGCTGGTGCTATCTGCTGTGTCCATCTGGGCCGGTGCTGTCTGCTGTGTCCATCTGGGCTGGTGCTGTCTGCTGTGTCCATCTTGGCCGTTGCTGTCTGCTGTGTCCATCTGGGCCGGTGCTGTCTGCTGTGTCCATCTGGGCTTGTGCTGTCTGCTGTGTCCATCTTGGCCAGTGCTGTCTACTGTGTCCATCTGGGCCGGTGCTGTCTGCTGTGTCCATCTGGGCCGGTGCTGTCTGCTGTGTCCATCTGGGCTTGTGCTGTCTGCTGTGTCCATCTGGGCCGGTGCTGTCTGCTGTGTCCATCTGGGCCGGTGCTGTCTGCTGTGTCCATCTGGGCTTGTGCTGTCTGCTGTGTCCATCTGGGCTGGTGCTGTCTGCTGTGTCCATCTGGACTTGTGCTGTCTGCTGTGTCCATCTGGGCTTGTGCTGTCTGCTGTGTCCATCTGGGCTGGTAGCGTGCTGCCTGTGTCATCAATCGCTGCTGCTTTAGTCAGGGGTGCTCCAGGCCCCAAGTTGTGGGCAATTTTTTAAAAAAAACTATATAATAAAAAGTGTATTTTTTTTGTGTGTGTGCGTTAGCCGCACTTATTCAGACAGCAACCTAGTGCTGCCTGTGTTGCCAATCACTGCTGCCTCAGTCAGGGGTGCTTCGGGCCCCAAGTTCTGGACAAAAAAAAAAACTAAAAAATAATAATAGAAATTGTAATGGCCACACTCAGCATCTCCTGTGTGCCCCTTTCATTTTTTAAAAATGGCCACATGTTAGTGCCGCCCACTGCTGTCGCTTAGTTTAGTCAGCCAGCTAGCCAGATGCAACATTTTGGCCCTAGGCCTAACCTAGATGAAAAATACAATATTGTGAGCTGTGAGGTGGTCAAAATTGACTGCAAATGCCTGGGAATAAATGTTATTAAGGTTAATAATACTGTAGGAACAAAAACAAGCCCAAATTATGTGGTTTTACCTGTTTTTATAATTTTTCAGATCCAAAACCAAAACCAAAACACGCAAGGGTGGTTTTGCAAAACCACATCCAGATCCAAAACACGAAGGAGATACAAAACCGAAAACAAAAACAAAACACGGGGGTCGACGCACATCCCTAATTTTTTCAAAAACAATCATAAAAACAGCTAAAATCACATAATCTGGGCCTGTTTTTGTTCCTACAGTATTATTAGGTTCAATAACATTTATTTCCACTCGTTTCCAGTCAAAACTGAGTGATAAATAGAGTTGAGGACTGTGCAAAGATGATGATTGGGGTACCCCTTGAGGATTGAAGAATTGATAGTGGATAATTGATACAGTCACTGACGGAAGTAAGAATTGATAGTTGATAATTGGTGCACCCACTGGCTGAAGTAAGAATAGTTGACACTTGATAATTGGTGCAGCCACTGGCTGAAGTAAGAATAGTTGACACTTGATAATTGGTGCAGCCACTGGCTGAAGTAAGACTTGATAGTTGATAATTGGTGCAGCCACTGGCTGAAGTAAGAATAGTTGACACTTGATAATTGGTGCAGCCACTGGCTGAAGTAAGAATAGTTGACACTTGATAATTGGTGCAGCCACTGGCTGAAGTAAGTATAGTTGACACTTGATAATTGGTGCAGCCACTGGCTGAAGTAAGAATTGATAGTTAATAGTTGGCGCAGCCACTGGCTGAAGTAAGTATAGTTGACACTTGATAATTGGTGCAGCCACTGGCTGAAGTAAGAATTGATACGTAGTTAATAGTTGGCGCAGCCACTGGGTGAAGTAAGAATAGTTGACACTTGATAATTGATGCAGCCACTTAGGGCAGGGGTTAGGGTTACACAGTAGGTGGAGGGTTAGACTGTGGGGGGATGGTTAGGGTTAGGCTGCAGGAAAACGTGGGTTATGCTTTAGGTTAGAGATTAGGACACTTACCTGCAGGTGTCAGGATTCTGACTGTTGGGGTGCCGCTGTCGGTATTCTGACCGTTGGGATCTCGTACCCAACCCATTCTGCCAGGTTAATAAACCAATCTCTGTATAAGTTATTCATCATATGAACTGACCTCCATCACACACCACTGCCACCTATATCAAAACACTCAAAACTCCCAGCGTCCCCTGCAGCCATGTGTGTGTACAATGACATCATCACACATGACATCATCACACACACAGGGGCAGATTCAAATACCCTGCGGCTAATTGAATCTGCCTCATGGACTCTCTGTACGTCACTGCGCCTAGCCGTGTACCTCCATTGCGTACACGCTGACTTCTGTCAGCCTACACAATGGAGCGCCAATGCGGTCTATAGCATCTTTCTATTGTCTAGTCCCCACAACCCGCTATGAGATCAACGCAGCGGGATGTGTGTAATGGAACTGATCGCTCCTTTACACCTGTATTTGGTATTTTATGTACTTGCTAAGTAATATAGGATGCACGAACTTTTGATAGTGGAATTTTGTTTGTCTGGCCAGTGTGTTTCTTGAAGTGGTGCCATATCTGGACAGAATGTTTCCTCCTAATGGGTGTGTTATGTTCTGCAACATTCCATGAAACAAATCGTATATTGGGAGGAAAGGGATTAATCAAAATTAAACATTTTAGGAAAAAAAAATATTTTTTAACATGAATAATATTTTCTTCAGTATTTTCTTCACCTGATATTATCATCAATGGTCTGTGGCATAACAAACTCCCATAAGGAACATTCAGTAATACTGTAAGTAGAATCACCTATTGCATTAACAATAGGATACTGTATTTAAACCTCTATACGCTCCTGCCTATACCTTCTAAATCCTGCCTATACCTTCTAGAATTCACGCTATATGCGTACGTAGTCATACTGTAAATAAATTCCTTCAGACTTTGAGAAATGTGTTTCAAAAGCACAAAGGTTATTATTCAACATAAAAACAGTAGGTTACACACTGTGATCTAAAGACAATTTAGCACAAAGAAATCATACAGACCCAAGGTACAGTTATACATACGCACGCGCACTGGGACCAGTTACCGGCATCAACAAGAAACCTCCATCAACAGCATCAGCAAGAAGACTCCAGATTGGAGTCTGTACGCACATTTATACCCTTACAGGGATAAGCAACACAATAGGCAAATTTTGGCATGATTCCATTGGTCACAGTGCTTCTGTTACAGGACATTTAACAGGTTGATTCAAATGGACACAAGTCAGCCTCCGACAGCCTTTTGTCTCCTTTTTCCCGCCGTATGCAAATCTAAGCTGCTAATATTACAAAGTACATTTTAGTGTTTTAACTCTCTACAGTCCATAAGTTGAGATTGCATGTTGCGATCTTCTCACTGATGACACCGGACAGCTGTTGAGACAGAGTAGATCAGTACAACACCAAACAAGGTTTGCTTATCATGTACTAAACCTTAGATATCAAAATAGTGTTTATTTCACAACATTAGTAAGAAATGAATAAACCTTGGATATTACACTTTGAAGCTATGGAACCTTTTATGTGAGTGTGCAGTGTGTAAGTACCGTGTTTCCCCGATAATAAGACACTGTCTTATTTTTTTTTTGTTCAAAAAAACACCATAGGGCTTATTTTCGGGGTAGGTCTTATTTTAATTAACATTGACAGCAGTGCCCCTTATGCAGCCCCCTTGTAGAAGTGCCCCTTATGCAGCCCCCCCCCGTAGCAGTGTCCCTTACGCAGCCTCCCTTGTACGGTAGCAGTGTCGCTTATGCAGGCCCCCCCCTGTAGCAGTGTCTCTTATGCAGCCTCCCTTATTGCTGTGCAAGCCCCCCTGTAATTGATCCCTCACCCACCAGTACAGTACTTACCTGACTCGCCGCCATCCGGGATGTCCCTCTCACTTGCGCGCTGACTGAATCTAACATGATCCAGCAGGCGCAGCCGCACAGGATCCTCAGCGCGCGGGTGACGTCATGACGTCACTCTCGCACTGCATGACTGGGAACGCTGGGCTCTGAAGCGTTCCCAGCTCAAAATGGGATTTTGATAGGTCTTATTTTTGGGGTAGGGCTTAATTTAGACCGGGTTACAAAAGTAAGGGTAGGGCTTATTTTCGGGGTAGGTCTTATTATCGGGGAAACACGGTATGAGGGGTTTTGGAAAAGACGCTAGTTAACTTGAGGCAGATGCATACGCATGAAGCTAATAAACAACTTTTGCATGCAGGATATTATGCATTCGCTAATGTGCGTCATGTTAACAGCGCAGTTGTGTGTATTTAATGTGTGTATGGGGTATGGTGAAATATGCGAACGCATGATGCTAATAATAGCATCGCCGTATGTACTTAAGTATGAGTTTCCCTAAAATGGCACTGGGCAGCCATTCGCAAGATGGCATCGTGCAGATCTCATTTTCTAAGATTATGTCTTGTGGCCATTCGCAAGATGGCGTCGTTCCAATCTAATTTTAAACTGATTCTGTCTCAACCAATTATCCAGCTTCGACACTGGAGAGTCACTGGATTTTGCCCCTGGACAAGGGTGACTAGTCTGTTTATCGCTTTCTGGTACTAATCTCTCTAACGCTGTTAGTTTGCACTGAGAGTTTTGCTTGTGGTTACTCCCAGGGGCTAATGCAGAGATGAATGTACTCCCATTTGCGGAGTTTATCTTGCCTATTATTACACTGATGCAGAGCTGTAAGCGTTAAATTCACATCCCCAGTTGTACAGTAACTGTGCTATAATGGAGCATTCTCACAGGCAGGGTGTTGATGGAATTGTGGCCTATTGTAAGCAGAATTTGCCGGAAGGGCAATTATGGAAGTTGTCACATGCAATCATTTGTGCCTAGTAAAGGGCTGGTGCCAAGTGCACATTGATGATGATGACAGGTTACAAACCAAGCATAAGGATAGGGGCTTATGAAGGAAGATGTGTACATTGGCTGAACATACACAATTTTATCTATCCCACACGGGAGTATCTGCAGTCAAGTTGTGCATCAAACTATCTGGGATATTCTGCCTTAGGCTTTTTTTAGAATGGGTTCAGGGTGTGCAATACACATGGGCTCCTGGGTCCAGGGGGGTCTCCTGTGCCCAGAGCAGTATAGTTTACTGATCACTAGGGATACAGAAAATGGGTCCCGACCCATATTTAGTGCCCTGTGGTGCCATCTTCCCATGATATCTTCAGAAACATGGCTCCATGCATTGAAAGCAAGGATTCTGCACTATGTTACAGCCTATACTATTTTCTGGATGGGGAGGAACTCTTTTTTAATGGATGAAGTTTGGTGATATTTTATTTATATTTGACCATTTTACTGATAGAGAGTCTCCCATTGCAGCTCGACTATTTGAGCATCAGTCTCACACAGAGCCGTCCCTAACTAAATTAGTGCTCTAGGCAAGATTTTGGGTTGTCCCCCTTCTCCCCCCCATTCCAGCCAGCCAGCCTTCCCTGTTAGCTCCCCATCCCCAGTCCAGCCAGTCTGTCTTCCCTGCCCAACTCCCATTCCAGCTAGCCTGCCTACTTTCTCTGCCACTCCCCCAGTCTAGCCAGCCGCCCCTAAGCCCCCTCCCCAGTTCAGCCAGCCTTCATTCCCTGCCCACCGCACCCCAGTCCAGCCAGCCCTCTAGTTTAGCCAGCCTACCTTCCCTGCCCCTCCCTCAATCCAGCCAGCCTTACCTGCGCCCCTACCCCCTCCTAGTCCAGCCAGCTAGCCTGTCTTCCCTGCTCCAGTCCAGCCAGTCTTCCCTGCACCCCCCCATCTCCAGCCTGCTGGCCTTCCCTGCCCTTTGCCCCCCTGAGACCAACCAGTCTTCCCTGCTTTATGCCACCCCAGTTCACTCTTGCCAGCCCAGTGCCTCCACTTGTCCAGCCTCCCCTGCCCTGTGTCCCCCCCAGTAATGTCCATCCTTCCCTGCCCTTTACCCTCCCCACCATGTTTAGCATCCCTGGTTTATGCACCAATTGATGCACCACTGCTGAAGTAGCTCCACCCACATCCACAGCTCCACCCAAGTCTGCCATATACCCCAGGGGGCCCTGCCTATTTTGTTAGTACCGGACCCCACAATTTCTGATAGCAGCCCTGGGTAAGGGTAAACTTGAAGCGGGCAAAGAAGATTGCCCAACGTGCCAGGCGAGGGCTAACACACTGTATGTTCTTCAGGAAGAGTAGATTTCGATGGTCCGTGAAGACAATGAAGTGATGTTTGGCACCTTCTAATAAGTACCGCCACTCCTCAAGTGCCAATTTGATTGCCAACAACTCTTGCTCTCCGATTGCGTAGTTTCTCTCTGCAGGTGAAAATTTCTTTGAGAAAAACCCACATGGGTGCATCTTACCATCTTTGAATCTCTGGGAGAGAACAGCATCAATGGCCTCTGATGAGGCGTCAACCTCCAAAAGAAATGGTCTGTCAATGTCAGGTTGACTCAAAACCGAAGCAGATACAAAGAGTAGTTTCAGAAGCTGGAAGGCACACTCAGCTTCGGGAGGCCATCGGGATGGATCAGCACCTTTGCGTATCAAAGCGGTAATTGGGCAACCAATGAGGAGAATCCCTTGATGAAGCGTTGGTTATAGTTGGCAAACCCGAGGAGTCTCTGGATGGCTTTCAAGGAGGTAGGTCGGGACCAATCCAGGATTGCCTGGACCTTTTGAGGATCCATCTGCAAACCAGAACTGGAAATAATGTATCCCAAGAAAGGAAAACTGGATACACTAAAGACACATTTCTCCAGTTTACAGTAAACATGATTCTGTCTCCGTCGCCTCAAGACTTCTTTGACATGACTGTAATGTTCTTGAAGAGAGGATGAAAAAATTAAAATGTCGTCCAGATAAACCACCACCGAAACATACAACAGATCTCTAAAAATCTCGTTCACGAACCCTTGGAAAACGGCAGGTGCATTGCAGAGCCCGAAAGGCATAACTAGGTATTCGAAGTGCCCATCACACATATTGAACATGGTTTTCCATTCGTCTCCGGCAGGAGTATAACGTCATGAGGCGCTTTGGGTATAATCAGAAAGCAGATTTTCTCTGAGTGTAAGGCTCCAATGCGAACCAATAGAGGTAGAGACTTCCTGGGCACAATTCCATTAGAAATGGGTCCCCCATCGATGGAGGTCAACGTGATGGGAAGACTTAAATTCTCACAGGGTACCTGAAGTTGATCAGCCATCTGGGAGGTCAGGAAATTTTCTGCAACACCAGAATCTGGAAGAGCTGACACAAAAACGGGACCATGTTTAAAGTATTTTCTTTTTTTAGGGGACGGAAGTATTACTCCTAACTGGGAGTCCCTGGAGTTAGTTAGGAGCGGGAGTTTTCCGGCCTGCATGTACAAGAAGCCACAAGATGTCCTGCTTCTCCACAGTAAATGCAGAGATTCTCTCTGCGACGCCTCAGGCATTCTTCTCTGGAGAGATGGGTATGGTTGACCTCCATAGGCTCTTCATCGGTAGGTGCAGGAGGGATAGGAGTGGATGGGGTAGCTGGGTAAGACCTAGGACGGTCGGTTTTGAGCTTCTCGGCTTGACGTTCCCTAAAACGAAGATCCACTTTGTTACACAGGGAGATAAGATCATTTGACTTGTTAGGGCGTCTCGAGTGGCAAGGTAGTCTTTAATACGATCAGAAAGTACGTGCTGGCAGGCTGATGTTAGGGCCTACTCATTCCACATTAGCTCGGATGGTAATGTTTGAAATTGAATGACGTACTGGCTGACAGAATGAGTGCCTTGATTCAAACGCATAATAGCAGATGCTCCAGAAATAGTTCTTCCTGGTTCGTCAAATATCATCCTAAAACAGGTCAGAAACAATGAATAGTCATCCAGAACGAGGTCAGAGCGTTCCCAGAGCAGAGAAACCCAGTCCAAGGCTGGGCCAGATAACAAAGACACAATATATGCCACTTTAGTTTTAGAGGTAGGGTAGTTGGAGGGCTGTAGGTTGAAATGTACATCACACTGATTTATAAATCCACGGCATTTCTTGGTGTTCCCATCGAATCTACTTGGGGTAGGTAGATGTAGATGAGGAACTGCTCCTGAAGCTGAAACCACCAGTGTGGGTACAGATGTGACTGTAGAGGATCTAGTGGAGGTCAGTGAGGCCTGCAGGGTATCTTGCTGGTGTGCTACTTCCTGTAGGAACTGGGCCATTTTGTTGCTGTAATGTCTCCATGTTACCCAGTCGGGTAGCTATGTCCTGAAGCAGAACTGTTCTGGACTCCTGTCCATTGGCCAAATCCATTAAGCCAGTGCAAACTTTTGGGGGTTGGTTTTTTTGTGGACCCAGGGTGAATAAAGGAGGGGACACAGAATCAGAACTGTAGAAAAACTTGGGTTGTTTAATGAATGGAATGGTAGACATGACAAAACAAGTCCAGGGCAAAAGTGGAGATGGGTCAAAGTCAAATATTAAGTCCAGCAGCAAATAATAAAATCCGGAATGAAGATAACAGGAGTGGAGCAATAATGTTTAGGTATGTCAAGAGGGAAACAAACTATAGATAGGGGTCGATGCGGTAAGAAGGTAGTCTGGCTGGTGAGTGGGATTACAACAGTAGCGGGAGGAGGAGTTGCTGGCAGGTGCTGGGAATCCTGAAACCGGCAGGGAGCTAGGCAGAACCAAAGTGAGATGCGTAGAGGAGCTCAGATAAGTGTGACCAGACTCGGCACAGATACGTTGCACTGGCAAAGAAAGGAAGCTGTGAACTTCCTTAAATCCCCAACAGCAATGCGTGATTGGCAAGACAGAACAGCTGACCTTTAGGGGATTGGTTTCCTAGGTCACATGGTCCAATGCAAGATGGTGGCACCGGTAGAACTACAGCTTGGGAACACTGTGCAACACTCCCATGCTGGCATGGACTACCAACAAGGAATCACCAGATGCACCCCGTGCCAGTCTCCATACTCCAGCACTGCTACCGGATTGCCCACGCCAGAGCGCCCTAACGGGCAAAGTCCGCAGACTTACCAGTAAGGAACCCCTAGTCGCGACAGCCGGGGAAGAGGTAGGCTTGAGGCGGGTCGCAGCCTACAAGAGGTGGTGAGCCTATCGAAATGCTGTATTTCTGTTAATCCTGCTAACACAGTCATACTCAGCACCCAGTGTTAAACTCAAGCAGAGTGGCATAACAACTAACTGAAAGGGAAACTATTACCCCCACATTGCTAGAATCGCATTATTAATAACAAGTACTGTTGATTCAGTAGCATTAGAGGAGTACTAAAGCTCAGCCAACAAAATGGTGTATACTCCAGTAAAGTTATCACCTGTATTAGGGCAGTCTAAACAAATAGGCAACTGATATCTAATATTGGGCCTGATTCAGAGCTCGCTCTGAATCAGGGCCCTCCTCCATTAAAATGGAGCGTCCTCCTGGACGCTCGTATAGCCGTGGGTCACCACCCACAGCATATATGAGCGTGCAAAAAGATGGTCGCGATGGTCTTGACCATCGCGACCATCGGACTTGCGAGGGAAACCCTGCGGTCGGGTTTCCCAGCCACAAGCCCTGGAGTGATTTTGGCTCTATCAGCGCATGCGCTCGCTGGGTCTCACGCATGCACACGATGGAGCTCCCTCCGTCGTGCGCATGCGCAGTGGGGAACATCGACCCACTTGCGAGCGTACTGCCGCTCGCGAGTGGGTCTGAATGACCCCCATAATCCCTACTTTGGAGACCAAGGCTCTCATTCAGACACGCTTGCAAGCGCTATGCGCTCGCAAGCGGGTCGATAGTGGGGCACTGCGCACACACTGCGCATGCGCATGCCCCGTAGCGAGTGAGAAATTTACTCGCTCCTGGGCTCGCTAAGGAATGCTTGCCGTTTGTGGGCGGCCCTACTGACATCACTTGTGATATCAGTAGTGAGCTTCCTGCTCTGTTTGAGCAGGAAGCTCACTGAGGCTTGCGGCAGACGAGACCCTACCACAAGGGTCTCGTCACAAGCGCGATGGCCGTGATAATCCTGACCAACACCGGCTGCTCACAAAAGCTGTGGGTGGTCACCCACAGCTTAGCGAGCGTCCAAGAGGCCAGGTTAAAAAAAAAAAGTGGCCTCCCTGATTCAGAGCGAGCGCTTGCTCTTTGCGAGTGCCTCTGAATGAGGTCCCAAGTCAGTAAGTGCCCACATGCACTGATATATAAATTCTGCGCATCATTCAGACCTCCCCTTGGGATTAATTTGCTGGGAAACAAGGCTCATAGGCCCTCATTCAGAGCCGGACGCTCTGAGCAGAGCGCACGCTCTGAATGAGGCCCGTCCTCCATAATTATGGAGCATCCTCCTGGACGCTCGTATAGCTGTGGGTCACCACCCACAGCCTATACGAGCGTGCAGGTTGATGGCCGCGATGGTCTTGACCATCGCGACCATCGCCACTGCGAGCCGGAGCCTGCGGTTGAGTTTCTCAACCGCAAGGCCCGGAGTGATTTTGTCTCTATCAGAGCCAAAATCACTCCCACTGACATCACTACGCCTGGGAGGCACGCCCCCGGCACGCCCACCAAAGGGGGCGTGCTGTCAATCAACATCGACAGCACGCCCCCTTTGATCAGACACAACGAGCGAAGGAAAGTCCTTAGCTCGTCGCGTCTGGCGCATGCGCACGACGGAGCTCCCGCCGTCGTGCGCATGCGCAGTGCGCACCATCGACCCACTTGCGAGCGGACAGCCGCTTGCGAGTGGGTCTGAATCAGGCCCATAGTCTAAATTGAGAGAAACACAGAGCAGCTGATATATCGGAGGTTTGCCTTCATTTAAGTGGTTACTGACGAACGCTTTATTTAAATGTCCTGGAGGTGCTATTCCACAATGGAGAAGTATGTCACCCTGTTAGTCTATCAATAGTGACTGATCTTCACATATTTCAGGATTTATAATACTTCGGGAACAGGAATACCAAACAACCAGCAAAGTTACAAACTCTGCAAGTGTTACTGTTCTCTTGAAAACCCCTCAACTGTAGCTACCAAGGGAGTATACCAAACCACCTAACACAATTTGCTGCTCAGGACTACATCACAGGAAAAGGGAAAGGATTTAAATTCCTAAGTAGTATCTGTTAGTTGAGTATCCATATACCACCGTCAGTTCACCTGCGAAGGACTTTTAATTTTGTGAGACTATTCAAGCATTGTAATATTGGGACACTAGACAAACTACTCCGAGAAAAGGAACATATCTTCTATTGAGTGTATTTAGGGCCTGATTCAGAGCCGCTCGTAAGCGGCCACTCGTTCGTTCCTACCGATGTTCGCACAACTGCGCATGCGTACGGATTTTAATACGCATGCGTGAACCAGTCAGTGCGGCCGAAAATCGTGTGCTCGCTAAATAGCGAATGACTGCTATTTTGAGTGACAGGAGGAGGCGTATGTCGGTGGTAACAGGGGAAGGTGCTTGAAAACGGGGAGTGGAGATCTGAATGCAGGCGTGCTTAAAGGTAAAAACGGGCATTTTAAGGGTGCGCATAATTAACAAAGCACGTCACTTGGTTATTTTATAGTCAGAACTGCTCGCATGATTGTGGTAGGAAAAACCAACCACAAGAATAGCGAGCAGTTCAGACGCCTTTCGATGTACTCGATTAATCTAATAAATAGCAGACATGACGTATGATGCGAGCGGC
Source organism: Taudactylus pleione (assembly GCA_031769625.1). Taxonomy (NCBI): domain Eukaryota; kingdom Metazoa; phylum Chordata; class Amphibia; order Anura; family Myobatrachidae; genus Taudactylus; species Taudactylus pleione. The sequence goes on from JAUIMM010001084.1 coordinate 1,639,575, forward strand.
CAAGAGGCGTTTTTTTCAAAATTACGTTCGCATGTTTTGTTTGCTCGTTCAGACATAGAGGCGTCAACAGACTGCAAAGAGCGAACGGTTCATTTAAATAGCCACCCCCTTTTTCTGAACGAGCGAGCGCAAATAGCGTCTGGCTCTGAATCAGGCCCTTAGTTCTAGAATAGTAAACTGTATTGTGCCAAGATATACGATTACATTGAAATAGTAGTGTTAACATCATATTCATTGTGATCATTTTACCTTTGTATATTATTATATAGTGTAAGTGTATACTGTTATATTTAAACATTTAAAAGGAAAAAATATAACGCTTGTGTATTGTTACTTACCTGTCTCTCCTAAAGTGTGGCTGTACCCAAAACTGGTCCTGGCGCAAGAAAGAAACCAAGAAGAACGTGAGTTATTGATATCACTGAGGAAATATATATATATATATATTGTTGTAACACACTACATTAACAGTTGGGTTTTCCCAAGTAGACCCACACCGATCATAAATACTTGTGGAGGCACTGACCAAATAGAAAGTTATAGGAGTCTATTTACTAAGCAGTGTTAGGAGACAGAGTGAAAAGTGATAAGAAAGTGATGAGGTGCCAGCCAATCAGCTCCCAACTGTCATTTTTCAAACACAGCCTGTGAGATGACAGTTGGGAGCTGATTGGCTGGCACCTTATAAGTGCCTTATCACTTTTCACTCTGTCTCCTAATACTGTTAGTAAATAGACCCCATAGTATTAAATGGACGTAGAATGAGTTGGTAACCTAGTGTCCCTGATAGACTGGTAAAAGGGGGGTTACACAAATCTTGTGAACTTTTTGTATCATTTTGTCACCATTTTAAGTTCATCCTACTCTGCCCTTTTTGGGTCTCTACCCTAAATCTTGTGTCCGCCATAGGCATTCCTGTATAGCAGCCTTGTCCCCTGTATTGATCAGCGATGCCCGTCCCTTGGAAGCGGACAGGCCTAGGAGATATGTATATACAGTATGTTCTCCATCAGTCTTGGAGTAAGATCACATTAGGCATAAGCAGACGGTTTCAATTGTACAACAACCTCTGGCTTCTATTTGTCCTAAGCAAATAATATAAACTGAATGCAGGTGCTGGCACATCTGTTCTATTGTATTCCCGGCCCCTGTAAAACAGCTCTGACTCTTGTTGATCTCCTACAGACAATAACACTCTATGGACCAAGCGCTTTGTGCTTCTTGCATTATAGACCTACGTAGAACATTACTGACAACACAAAGGGGCAAATTCAATTAGCCACAAGGTCCCATTGGAATCTCTGACGCTAATACTACGCAGTTATCCGGGCAGGAAATTCCTTATTGTTATGACTCGTGCCCTAATGAGGCGCAAGCGAAAACCAAGCAGGATCTTTCTACTGTAGTAACCCATTATGGGCTGGATTCAGCGTTGCATGCGTTTTTTCACAAAGGGATCTTTAGGCGACGATAAGCATCTCTAAGGATCTGCGGGCCATTCACAATCACGCACACGTTAGCTGGATCTCCAATTGTGACTAAACAGATGCATTGGCGATTCCTTCACTTCTTATACACCATAGAGACTGATTCTTTCGGAGCCTATGTCCCTGTGTCCAGGGGCATTTTAAGAGAGGAGGGGGCCTGTGTGCAGCCTCCGTTTGGGCCCCCTCCTCTCTGCCTGCGGCTCAGCTGCACTGACCGCTGTAGATTCTGGCTTCATGCCAGAATCTACAGCGCATGCGCAGATCTCCGGGAAAATGGCGCCCGCGCCTACTTTCCCGGGGACAACTTTTCTGCGCATGCGCAGATCACTGGGGAAATGGCCGCCGCCATATTCCAGGTTAGTGTTTGCTGCTCTACAGCGCCGGTCTGGTGCACTTCGGGAATCGGCGGAGAGGTAATTATAATTACCTACGGGTGCAAGGTCTTGCAGTGTTGGCCCCCCTGGACCCGGACACCCTGCACCCATTATAGATATGCCCTGCCTGTGTCTGTTTCTTCATACATCCTGGCGATTTATAGCTTCTTATCGCCCAATAATAAATATTCCCCATAGTGATATAGGAGTAGATGTACTAAAGCCTTGGGAGTCTATTCATCATCCCTTCATTTTTACAAAAGAGGATAAAAATTACCATTTTCCCCTACTTTTGTAAAAATGAAGGATGAGGGCCATTCATCATTCCTGTAGTGCAGGAGATATCACAGATATCTCCTGGTTACAAATCTCCCCCGATAATTTCCACATTCCCAATAATTTAGTATGGGGACGTAGAATTTATGTAATTCTTCAAGATCTGAAAAGGCATTTTTTTTAGAACTTGTGAGTGAGATGGCGTACAGCATCCGATACCATTCACAAGTCGCCGTTTAGATGGCAGCTCGCGCAGCAGAGGGAACTTTTCAGATCGGTACAGGCATCGGCGGCAGCGAGATGGTGAGGGAGTTACATATACCAGCAGCAGTGGTGGGGCGGGGACGGACAATGGCGGCAGGTAGGGGGGAAGGTTACATATACCAGCAGCAGCGGTGGGGGCGGCGGGATGACACCGGTGGCCACAGAGGGGAGGGAGTATACAGTCTTCCCCCTGCTTCAGTATAGCTTCTGCCTGCTCCCAATCAGCATCCAGGCTCAACCAGCTCTCAGTCATCAGAGACTTTTCAGACTCTGGATCCAGGGGCGTATCTATAATGGGTGCCCTCACCGCACACCCTGCACCCATACTTTGTAATACTCACCTCTCCAAAGTCCCGCGTCGGGTCTCCCGGCGTTGTCAAATGCCGGAAAAATGGCCGCCGCGGAGTGAGAAGAGGGGGCCCATGTCGGAAGATGCACATGGGCGTCCTCCTCTCTAAAGATGCCCCTGTCTGGATCCCACACACTACTGACTTCGCCCACCAGCCTCCTCCGGCTCCCATACATCACTAAGAAAACTGGAGAAAAGTGACAGGGAGGGTGTAGGGTAAGGGAGCTTGCCAGTACAGTGTAGGGTAAGGGAGCTTGCCAGTACACAGCACAGTGTAGGGTAAGGGAGCTTTCCATTACAAACCCGGCTTCACGGAAGCACACACAGAGCTTTAACATTGTTGTTCTTGAACTAGTGTGGCCTGCAGGCTTCAGTGGAGACAGCCCAGATAATTGGGAAAAGTATCACTTTTCTGAAAGCTGACTCCACAAAATGGGCAGCTTTTCAGAAGTGATAATTTAGTTCAAGGGTCAGGGAACTTTTTTACCTTTTACCCCAAAATATATTTAGATACGCCGACATTACCTCCTTGATTTGAAAGGAAATCATATTGTAGTGCTCCCATATAATGCCCCTGTAGTAGTGCCCCCATAGTTATACCCCTGTAGTAGTGCCCCCATAGTTATGCCCCTGTAGTAGTGCTCCTATATAATGCCCCTGTAGTAGTGCACAAATAGTTATGCCCCTGTAGCAGTGCCCCCATAGTTATGCCCCTGTAGTAGTGCCCCCATATAATGCCCCTGTAGTAGTGCCCCTGTAGTAGTGCCCCATATAGTGCCCCTGTAGTAATGCCCCCATATAATGCCCCTGTAGTAGTGCCCCCATATAATGCCTCTGTAGTGCTGCTTATACAAAAAAACCCACTTACCTTAATCCCCGCTCCTGCATCCACCGCCGTCATGTCCGCCCGGCTGCTCCTCGGAACTATGGGAGTGACGTCATGACATCTCTCCCATAGTGCACATGGAGAGAGCCGGAAGCTGGAGTTCAGAAGAGAACTCCAGCCTCCGGCTAACGCGGCGCTGCAGGGAAGGGGCCGGCCGCTGGTAATAACATCTCAGCGGGCGTCCGGCTTAGAGCCTCCCTGCGGCACAGCCGGGCATGCATATCAATCATTCTATATTATAGAATGATTCATATGCATGCCCGGCTGTCTGTCCATTACCCCAGGAATTTCATTTTTACCCCATGTGGGGTAATTTACCCCTGTTCCCCGACCACTGCTTTAGTTAATGAGGCATGACGAATGCCTCCAAAACATTTTTTGAACTCGCAGAATAAACTCTCTAATGGTTGATATCCGCCTTGTACCTTAAAGACTTATCACAACTGAAATGTATCTAAAATAAACACCCGGACAACAGGAGTTGAAATAAAATTTTAATTTGACATAAGCCAATTGAATTTTATCTTTAGGGTTCAAATAATTATTGAATTAAGTATTAAAGTAACTTAAAGTTAGTATGGTGGTGGACAACAAAGAACGGACCACTCCATCAAATACATGGAAACCAAACAACCCACTCGTTGGTGTTCAACGTTACAGAAAAGCACGCCCGGACGGGCTGTATCATTTCCCTGTAGGGACGATTTGGCCTATATTTGAGTAAATACCCATCTAAAGTTCCAGCAAAAGTTCCAGTCCCAGTCAGCTGGTGCCCAGAATAATAGTGATAATTTCTAGATTTAGAAAACTGGAGACCACATTTAGTGTACAAGTTCCTAGCTCCAGCCAACTGTTGACCACAGTTAGTACTAGCTACTGGCTCCACCAGCTGGTGACAACAGGTACAATGTTAGTTCCTCACTGAAACCAGCTAGTGACCATAGTTAGAACACTAGTTCCTAGTTCCAATCTACTGGTGACCATAGTTACAGTGCTATCTCCTGGCTCCAACCAACGTGTTAACCAGAATTACAATGTCAATTCCTCACTGAAGCCAGCTGGTGGCTACAGTTAGAGTACTAGTTCCTAGTTCTAGTCTACTGGGGACCACGGTTACAGCGCTAGTTCTTTGCTGCAGCAGCTGGTGACCCCAGTTAAAGTGCTAGTTCCTAGCTCCAGCCTACATGTGTCCACAGTTACAGCGCTAGTTCCTATCTCTAGCCTACATGTGTCCACAGTTACAGGGCTAGTTCCTAGCAGGGCCATAGGGAGGGTGGTGCGGCCGGTGCCTCCACACAGGGCGGAATCCTCCAAGATCACCGGCCGCAACCTGCCCTGCTTCAGAGGTCTGCAGGAAGAGACCTCCTGGAGTGCTACGTGGCTCTCACAGAGCAACGACGTAGAAACCCCCGCCCTCTGCCCTTCCGCTGGCTGAACAGTTATGTCCATATGGGGTGGAGGGGGTGGGGGGTAGCAAGAGGGGCGGCAGTGTAGCACAGAGCGCACTACCGTCCTGATACGGCGCTGGTTCCTAGCTCCAGCCTACATGTGTCCACAGCTCCAGCCTACATGTATCCACATTTTCAACCCCCGCATGCTGATGAACTCTGGATTATTAATATTATTATTATTATGGACAAACAAAAACCCACAAATTCTGACAAACTCCGAGCATCGATTAGGCAAGAATGGGCGGCCATCAGTCAGTATGTGGCCCAGAAGTTGAGTGACCCCATGCCAGGGCGACTTGCAGAGGTCTTGAAAAAGAAGGGTCAACACTGCAAATATTGACTCTTTGCATAAACTTAATGTAATTGTCAATAAAAGCCTTTGACACTTATGAAATGCTTGTAATTTTACTTCAGTATACCATAGTAACACCTGACAAAAAGATCTAACTTTTTGAAAACCAATACGTGTGTCATTCTTAAAACTTTTGGCCATGGCTGTATATCTGTGAAATATATAAATCATTATTTTATGTACTGTAAGACAGCTTGTGTTTTAGGTTTATCTTTTTATTTACTGTATTGTAAATCATGATTTACCATGGATACTCAGTATATTTTATCATAATCCTTATAATTGCATATTTCCTAATTGGATATTTTAGAGGAACCTAAAAGCCGATGCTTTGCACAAAATATGTGTTTGGAATATTATACACTGAGGTTTCGCACAGGCTGGTTTCAGCACTTCTCGGGGTTAAAGATAGAGCTCTCCTTTATGTTAAGAAACAAATCTTTTGGTTTAATCGACATCAGACCTGAGTTTGGCAGCTGATGAAGTTGAACAGATGGCATGAAATGAAGTGACACAGTGCCAAGTCAGTCTACATCAGGCAAGCTTGTGTTAGGATGTAGTAATGAGCCCCTTGGAGCACAATGATAAAGTATGTGCTGTTCACCCAGAGGAAAATTAAATTACTTTTTTTGACCTATGACCAACACCATCCCAGGTGCTCCCTGATAATAAAAATAAGAGAAATTCATTCAATAATACAGGTTTTTTACTCCTCGTCAGGTGACAAGTTCAGCCACAATATGCTCGTTACTGCACAGCATCAACTTAATCATTAACATATGAGTTTGTATTGGGTATTTTTTGTTTTTGTGCTTAGCTATGTTTAGATTGCAAAATTATGATGTGCCCTAGAACACTGGTATGGTGGGGATTGTTTAGAATATGGACCACTCCATGTTGATCCTCCAGGGAAGTTTAATTCCCTATTCCAAGATGGTCGCAGGCTTAGGTACAGCACATGCACAGCACCATCTTGTTTCTGTGTTGAGTGTCACAGCGGGAGACAGTAGTCTCCTCCAGATCATAAGTAACGTCGGGCCGACACCGGAATGATTTCCAAAAAAAAAACTCACTGTGTGTTGGATACCAGACAGCAATACAGAGCATTGCGGGTGCAGGACCTGTATGATGAGATCATGCCAACATGCCCCTAGCTCCACCCATCTATAAAGCCCCCCCCTCTCCCCCGCTGTGCCGACATGTCAGCGAAGTGGCACTGTGAAAGGCCAGCTGCAGCACATGCACACCCGACCGGGACAAAACAAATACCTTTCTGGCTTCTCAAAAGTCAGAGAAAGGGGTTATTATCACTGCTTCATAAATAGACCCCTTAGGGAAAGCCACACTGCTGGTGAAGACTATTGCTGGCTCTTGTCTTCACGGGGTACAATCTGTGATTTTGCACCCTCCTTTGCAATGTACTGTAGCATGGACAGCTGGGAATAACGTTAGCTGAGGGTGGCCACAGACATTTTTTTTTTCATAAAATACTGTAATAATTTTTTTTTTCAAAATCACTTTTTTCTATTGTTACTTATTTGATTAACAAACTTTTTTTAAAAAATTTCTTGAATCTGGATTTGGAATCCTTACTACTGGCTGCCGCTTCCAGTGCACATGCGATTAGCCGGATCATAGATGCACTTCCTGCCACCTAACTGGCCTGGCAAGCAGGGCCATAGAGAGCGGTATGGGCCCCGGTACTATAGGGGGTTGTGGTCCCATCATGGAGGCGCGGACATAAAAAAAAACAGTATGCGTTGCACCACTCTGCACAGGGGGCACCGTGCATCTCTCAGCCAGAGGCAGATGCAGGAGGGGGGCCCTACCGGTGATCGCTCCCCACTCCCCACCCCCACACATCATGCAGGCAGAGGAGACTGCTGTTTCCCAACAGCAGCAGCCTCCCTGGACCCAACGCAAGCCCTGGGCTGGGGAGAGAGTTAGCTGGCGCTGCTGCTGACAGGTAAGAAAGTGGGGGGCAGACCCCTTCGACAAGCACGTGCCTGGGTAACTAGTACCCGCACCCTCCTCCCCTATCTGTGCCCCTGCTGGTATGTGTTAAGATGACTCATACCGCACCTGGGGCGGGATGCACCAAACAGAAAATGCGGTAAAACCCCCGATTACTGCATTTTCCGTATGCAGCAATCTCCTGGTCACCGGGCTGCGATGCGGAGGGTAACGCCAGCTATTGCTGGTGTTACCCTATAGAAGCCTACGGGCTTCTACCGCAACACGCTGCCTATGAGGATCCGATCGGATCCCTCCCAGCATGCCCCGCGGCCGTCCCGTCACTGCGCATGCGCAGATGGACTCCCGGGCCATAAACCCGGAAGTCCACTGTGCAGGAGAGATCGCAAAGGACAGCTCTTATCAGAAGAGCTGTCCTTTGCTGTACAGATCGCATATGTTAGTGCATATGCGATATGTACAATGGCGATGTCCGGCGGTAAGTATTACTGCATCCCGCCCCTGAGCAGTGTTTTGTTGAGGGGCTGAGCATCGTTCATCTGCCTCATTGACTTTTTCTTGATAAATATTCCCATAATGAAGATTTTTCTATCAGGGTAATGAGCAGAGATCTACTGGGGTGCCTGCATTTCCGACAACAGCTGCAGCCCCCATACGTTTCTGTGAGGGCTGCGAAACTGATAGATTTACCAAGTCTCCAGATGGCATTATTATCATATAGTAGCTTATGGCTTATAATGTGCAACCCTCCCCAGCAATGGCTGACACACATGCCCGCGATATAGAAGTGAAATGAAGGCTTTTGTGATCATTTCACTTTCTTTGCCCATCTCCCTGCGTGTGATTTTTAGTACATTTGGGCAAGTGTAAAATTTCTCATTGCCACGAATAGCGGCGATAAGAAATTCTAATTATTGGGTCTAAAACCCGATAATTAGTAAATATGCCCCTTAGTGAATTGGGCAGCCTGGTGTAAAATGTAGTCTTTCAAGATGAGACATTTATAATGTCTTACACATGACAATGGGGCGGGATGCATGACGCATTGCATTCAGGACGCGGTGCATCACGCCACTCTTCACACGCATGCTGGCGAAAATTAGAAACCACGAAGGACAGCTCTCTCGGTAAGAGCGGTCCTTTGCGAATGAGGATCTTCTGGTTCTGTGACCCAGAAGTCTCTCTGGCATCCTTCTGCACATGTGCAGAAGGAAGCGCGCCACTGAGGCTTCTACGAAGGATCCGATTGGATACCTCCCAGTGAGGCTGCCTCAGATAGAAGTCTACAGGCTTCTACTGGGCAACACCAGACTATGGGGTAGCGGTATTAAGCCTGTTACTTTAAAAGGTTGTGTTTGAAAAATGATAGTTAGGAGCTGATTGGTTGGCACTTTGGGGTCTATGTACTAATCTTCGGTGAGCTATAAAGTGGGCGGAGATAAAGTACCAACCAATCAGCTCCTGTAATTTTTCAAACTCCTAACTGCCATGTCACAGGTTGCGTTTGAAAAATTACAGTTAGGAGCTGATTGGCTGGTACTTTATCTCCGTTCACATTATCTCTATCCAAGGCTTAGTAAATGGACCCCACAGCCTGTTAAAGTGAGTTAGGAGCTGATTGGTTGGTACTTTATCTCCGTTCACTTTATCTTTCTCCAAGGTTTAGTACGTCTCCCCTACCAATGATGGCTCAGAGATGAATGGTCGCAGGCCACTGCCTCCGTCAGTCGCAAAGTAAGCTACTGTACAAGTCCCGATGCAGTGTGGGGCAGAATCGAGAGGACCAAGGTGCCCAAGACAGAGAGGCAAACGTGGGAAAGTCCCCCTGAGATTGTGCTGTGGTGAGTGCCGCATCTGAGATAGAACAGGCCAATACCTCCGAGCAGAGATGTTTTTTCCTGTAAGCCTTAGTAATCCTAGACATAACCAAGAAGAGAAAAAGAAAAGGACTATTTGCTGGGACACTCTTAATCATGTAATATGTACACGTAAAAAAATTACCTTTATTACATTACATTAAAATTATAAGGTACCATAAACATTGATAACTATCAAATTATAACAAGTGATATAGTTAATCACTTGTCAAAGTAAGATTTCATTTAGTAAGGAGAAATCTTATGGCGAAATATTATTAGTACTAGCATACCACCAATGGTGAGTAATCAATGGTGATTAGGTTTTAAAAATAATGACACTATATAGGTAGGATACTCGTGCAATCGAGTATTATCACAGAATAACTCTGTCTTGTACCAAGGCAGTCCCAAAATACCTCTTTAGACCTACAGCACCTGGTATTACCCAGAGGTCTATCCTTCAAGTACCAACCATAAAGAAAATATATTGGTATGGTGGTCGTGAAATCAACTATTATCAGAAAGATGCTCTGTCCTGTTCAAGTAAAGTATGGCTGTAGGTAATAAGAGTGGAAAGGTGGTATAGTACCAGCACCAGGTCAGAGCAAAAATAGATAATCAAATAAATGTAGGACTATTATGATGGGTAGTCCGTTTAATTAAATAAAATATATAGTGTTCAAAAAAAGTAATGCATAAGCATACTTCAATGGTTACACGTAAATTGTTTGCATTAAATAACATAACATCATAGATTATATGTATATACGTGTAACAATAATTACTGATTGACTCCAAAGATTGTTATCACTTAGATGGTATTATTTAGTTTAATATCAGTATCTCAAAAAATCAGGTAATTTTAATGCTTGCAATAGCTGGTATAAATCATATAGTGTCAATGATCCATCAGACAAACGTTCAACATGGTATTGTGACAAAACAGGCATAGTATGTCTTGCACACACATTACAAAAGAAGCATATCCTTTGTTAGGGCACAAAAAATATATCATGCCGTACGAACCAGCCTGTCATTGAATTACATTCACCATCATCCAATGCGGCACATCCCTGAGGTGATTGGACACTATGGGCCTGATTCAGAGCCGGGCTTTTTTATTTTTGGAGCGGCCTCTCAGCCGCTCGCATAGCTGTGGGTGACCAGGAGATTGCCATCGCGACCATCGGGCTTGCGACGAGACCCTTCTGGTAGGGTCTCGTTCATCGCAAGCCCCAGAGAGCTTTCGGCTCTAACAGAGCCGGAAGTTCTCCACTGACATCACTTATGATGTCAGTGGGGCCGCCCCCAAACGGCAGGCATTCTCACGGGAATGCCTCCATTTGGGCAGCCACCCCCCCAGCATGCCCACCAAAGGGTGCGAGCTGTCACTCAACATCGACAGCTCGCCCCCTTTGGTGCGAGACCCGGAGCGACGGAGTGCCCGTCGCTAGCCGGGTCTCGCGTATGTGCACGATGGAGCCGGTTCCGAAGTGCGCATGCGCTGTGGGCCACCATCGACCCGGTTGCGAGCGCTCAGCGCTTGCGACCGGGTCTGCATCAGGCCCAATGTTCGACCACATGTTCTTCTACAACATAGGAGGTAGGCGGGGATGCTTCCCCAGCAAATCTACATCTATCTTAATTTAGTACGATTCGGCATGTTATTAAACTTCATTTACCCACATGCAGAGAGGCACATCCCTTAGTTGATTGTATACCATGCCCGATCATGTGACCCCTTACGGTGTTGGAGCAAGGCATATGATGTTCCCCCAGTAACCCTAAATTATCCGATGATATCCCGAGCTTTTCAGGAGGGATAAGTGGGACACTTATCTACAGTCTTAACATTTGTGAGGTATGCAATTACGCAGGATCGTATCAAACTTAAATTATGGTCATTACCATTATCTGTGTAACTTTGGTAATATAAGTTTATACATTATGCCATACGACTTAGTATGGTATTGAACTACACTTACCATCATACATTGGGGAACATCCCTGAGATGATTGGACACTATGGGCCTGATTCAGACCCGGACGCTATGCTGCGCTCGCTCGCATTGAGCGATTTTTTTGCAATCTGCGCAGTGTGAGCGCATGATTTAAATAGCCGGCCCCTTTTAGCCAGCGAGCAGACGCAAATAGCGTTCGGGTCTGAATCAGGCCCTATGTTCGATCACATGACCTCCTATATTATAGGAAGAAGGCGTGGGATGCTTCCCCAGCAACTCTACATCTACCATATTGCCGTACGACGAGGCATGATATTAAACTACATCTACCCACATGCATTGCGGCACATCCTTTAGGTGATTGGATATTATGTCCGATCACATGACCCTCTATGGTGTTAGAGGTAGGCGTGTAATGTTTCCCCCAGCAACCCTTTTATTATCCAATGATATCCCGAGCATTGTAGGAGGGATAAGCGGCGCACTTGTTTAAAGCAGTGGAAACTGGTCAATCGGAAGGGAAGAGGTGAACAAGCCCTCACCTGGGCGAAACGCGCGTCCTCATTGATTAGTGCATACCGCATGGAGAAGCAATCAGTGCACGGACCGGACTCCATGCTAATAACTCATTGGAATTGGTATTGTATATACTCAATCTAGGACCTCTGTGTTTGATCCTTTCATTCAGCTGGTTTCAAATGGTTATGCATAATGATACTTTATATATGAATCATTTTTTTATTGCTGACTAAGAATCCAATTTATAATCCATTTGTGAATGCTTCCTTTGTCTCTCATTTCTGAGCAAGGGGTATGTCTATGATTTTGCGCCCTAACAAAGGATATGCTTCTTTTGTAATGTGTGTGTAAGACATACGATGCCTGTTTTGTCACAATACCATGTTGAACGTTTGTCTGATGGATCATTGACACTATATGATTTATACCAGCTATTGCAAGCATTAAAATTACCTGATCTTTTGAGATACTGATATTGATCTAAATAATACCATCTAAGTGATAACAAACTTTGGAGTTAATCAGTAATTATTGTTGCACCTATATACATTTAATCTATGATGCTTTGTTATTTAATGCAAACAATTTACATGTAACGATTGAAGTATGCTTATGCATTACTTTTCTTGAACACTATATATTTTACTTAATTAAATGGACTACCCATCATAATAGTCCTACATTTATTTGATTATCTATTTTTGCTCTGACCTGGTGCTGGTACTATACCACCTTTCCACTCTTATTACCTACAGCCATACTTTACTTGATTTGCCCAATCTCATCTGATCTTGAAAGCCAAACAGTAATAGGCCTGGTTAGTACTTGGAAGGGAGACCTCTGGGGAATACCAGGTGCTGTAGATTTAAAGAGATATTTTGGTACTGCTGACGCACAGGACAGAGCATCTTTCTGATAATAGTGGATTTCACGACCACCATACCAATATATTTTCTTTATGGTTGGTACTTGAAGGATAGACCTCTGGGTAATACCAGGTGCTGTAGGTCTAAAGAGGTATTTTGGGACTGCCTTGGTACAAGACAGAGTTATTCTGTGATATTTATTTATTTATTAACAGTTTCTTATATAGCGCAGCATATTCCGTTGCGCTTTACAATTGTAAGCATTAATAGAACAAAACTGGGTAATAACATACAGATATATAGGTAGGAAGGCCCTGCTCGCAAGCTGACAATCTATATGGAAATAGGCATTGATACACAAGGATAGGTGCTATATATTGCATTTTGGTCCAGCCAGAATGCACAGTTTCTTGGTTGGCTGCATGATCCAGTCACACAGGAATGTTGACCAAATGTCATGAGGGTGTGAGAGAAAGACGATGTGTGAGATTGTGTGTGGACTGTAAAAGGGGATGTAATTAGATATGGAAGCTATGAGGGTTATGTGGGAGGTTCTGGAATCTGATAGGCTTGCCTGAAGAGGTGAGTTTTCAGGGAACGCTTGAAGGATTGGATACTAGATGAAAGTCTTATTGTGCGAGGTAGGTTATTCCATAGAGTGGGTGCAGCGCAAAGAAAGTCCTGTAGCCGTGAATGGGAGCAAGTAATGCATGGGGATGAGAGACGCAGATCTTGTGCTGAGCGGAGAGGTCGGGTTGGGAGATATTTTGAGATGAGTGAAGAGATGTATGTTGGTGTGGTTTTGTTAATAGCCTTATGTGTAAGTGAAAGTATTTTGTATTGAATACGGTAGAAAACTGGCAACCAATGGAGGGACTGACAGAGCGGGGCAGCAGAAGAAGAACGTTACGCAAGGAAGATGAGCCTTGCAGCTGCATTCATAATGGATTGTAATGGTGATAGCCTGTTTTTGGGAAGACCAGTAAGGAGGCTATTGCAATAGTCAATGCGGGAAATAATAAGTGCATGGATTAGAATTTTTGCAGTGTCTTGTGTGAGATATGGTCGAATTTTGGATATGTTTTTTAAATGTATATAACATGATTTTGAGACAAATTGAATATGGGGAACAAAGGACAGTTCAGAGTCAAGGATGACACCAAGGCAGCGAGCTTGTGGGGCAGGGTGGATGGTCGAGGTATCAACAGTGATAGAGAGATCAGGTTGGTAACTGTTATTGGCCGGTGGAAATATAATTAATTCTGTTTTAGAAATATTAAGTTTCAGGTGGCGAGATGACATCCAAGATGAAATGGCAGAAAGACATTCAGTGACACGGACCAATACAGATGGAGATAAATCTGGAGAGGATATGTAGATTTGAGTATCATCCGCATACAGATGGTACTGAAATTCAAAAGAGCGGTTTAGTTTGCCAAGAGAGGTGGTATAGATTGAGAATAGTAAAGGACCTAAGACAGAGCCTTGCGGTACTCCAACTGATAGAGGTAGCGAAGAGGAGGCAGAATCAGAAAAACGAACAGTAAAAGAGCGAACAGATAGGTAGGAGGAAAACCAAGAAAGAGCTGTGATAATACTCGATTGCACGACTATCATACCTATATAGTGTCATTATTTTTAAAACCTAAGCACCATTAGTGGTATGCTAATACTAATAATATTTTGCCATAAGATTTCTCCTTACTAAATGAAATCTTACCTTGATTAACCATATCACTTACTTAGTTATAATTTGATAGTTATCAATGTTTATGGTACCTTATAATTTTAATGTAATGTAATAAAGGTAATTTTTTAACTTATACATATTACATGATTAAGAGTGCCCCAGCAAATAGTCCTTTTCTTTTTTTCTTCTTGGTTGTTTATTGTATGCACTTTATTGGACTTTGGGAGCACCACCAACAATATTAGATGTTGTAATTAATACTATGATATTAGATGGTTGGTTTTAAAAATTCTACTATGGTTTTGTGCAGAATCTTCCCCCCTTCTTTTTATAGCCTTAGTAATCCTCTCAGTTTATGCAGGATACTTATGCAAAATTGTTGACTCAGCTTATAAAATCCATTAGTGCAGTTATTAAACTCCTGTTTTCGAAATAATGACGTTTGGTGCCCCTCAGCTAAGTGCACATTTGGCTCTAATGGACAAATCCTAGTCATTAAGTTGGTAAACAAGGAAACTGTGAACCGTAAATAAAACTCATAGTTTACTGATTAACAGCATCCTGTTATTTACCTAATGTAACTGATTGTTATTAAAAAACTATAAACCAGGTGGTTTGGGAGGCCATTGGAGCAGTCGCATTCTCCAAGGGCTCCTGGAAGTTCCTGGGTTCCGGCACCTTTCATACCCTCGCCGATCTCCAGAACTTACCCCCAGAGAGGAGAATATCCCGCTGACACCCTAGGCAGTGTCTCTGGACCTTATCCAGGTGACCTGTGGCCTATATGGATTCGGGGCCTACCTGATCTCCGGACTCACATAGCAGCTTGGTCCCACGATCTACTCCCCGCTCAGCCCGGCTACCGCGGACTCCACCCTATAATACTAGGGACACTAAGGCTGACTCCCCTCTGGCACCTACCTCCTGTAGTACTGACCCTCCCGGCTGGATCTCCCTAAGGACCTTCTGGCGGCTACCAATCACCAGCTGCACATCCTGGCTCCCGCAGACATCGCGCTGTACTCCTGGGGACACAGAGACAGGATTCCTCCTGATGCTTGCCTCCTGGGATGCTGCAGCCCCCAACCAGGTTTTTCTCAGGCCCTTCTGCTCTAGGCTGGTGACTCCACATGGGCCATGGACCTCCTGGTGATCTCCCTGCGCGTTCCAGCTTCAGCCACACTCCTCCACCATCAGCATTGTTGCTAGCCTCCTCCTGGGATTAGTTTCCTGTGGACCTCAGGTATTGTACACAACTCAAGTTTGGGGCCCATTGCGCATCCTGATCCTGCAGTTACCTGACCCTGCAGGTACCTGTCTAATTTTACAATCTCATGGGCAGGCCATATACCCCTGCTTGAAGCTTAATGTATCGCACTCTCCTTCAACCTGAGAAGTGCTGCGATCTTTATATAGAGTAACTGCTACATATTGTGGTCTAGCTACTGACCTCCCACTCTGTCATTCGACATAGAGTAAAGGGCTCCCTGGAGTGGAACCGGGATTGCCATCTGGAGTGTTAGCACTCATCTCTACTGGGGTTATTATTATTCACTGCAGAGACATTACTTCCTTTCAGGACAGTTGACTATCTCCTGGTCCTTATATTCATGATGTGATGTGACCTACCTCCTGCCTCCTCACCTGGAGCTCGTAGTATGACCAACTGGGACTTCCTTATCTTCTTACATTAATCTGACGTTTTCTTTTTAAATTAATCTAGATATTATGAGTAGATCGGGCACAAGAGCCAATAAAGGGGATCACAGGATATTGCACACCATTTTTCCTGGCGTGACAAGCAACCTTCTGCCTCCTCGCCTGTTTTGGGTACTCCGCCTACGACGATGGAATCTGGATCAGCTCCTTCCACCAAGGACGATATTCATTCTCTACAGGCAATGATTTTAGACCTAAAATCTACCTTCACATCGGCCCTCCAATCAGCTATTGGTGAACTCAGATCTGATTTAGCAGCCATAGATACACGCACCTCCTCCTTAGAATCTCGTTTGGATAAATTTAAGGAATTCCAAAAGATAGTCGGTCGTGATATGGACTATCTGCATAGGGAAT
Organism: Taudactylus pleione; assembly: GCA_031769625.1. NCBI lineage: Eukaryota > Metazoa > Chordata > Amphibia > Anura > Myobatrachidae > Taudactylus > Taudactylus pleione. Next base: position 1,655,959 of record JAUIMM010001084.1, read on the forward strand.
TGCATTTCCTTAGAGATAAAGCAGAAGACCTTGAGAATCGGGAAAGGAGGAATAACTTGTGCATTCGCAATGTACCCGAATCTATCAATGCTCGTGACTTGGACTCCTATCCTAGACTATTTATACTATTCTTCCCTTACAAAGGACTCCACATAGAAAGAGCCCATCGAGCTTTGCGACCTAAGCCCAAAGAGTCCGACCCTCCTAGTGATGTGATTCTTAAATTCTTGTCTTTCAAGACTAAAAATCAAATTACAATGTCTACCAGATTGGCATTTTCTCGACTCTATTTGGAGGCTCCCAGTTACAGATATTTCAGGACCTGTCGAATTCAACTATTGCACAAAGGCGAGACCTTCGCAAGGTCACCACTGTACTCTGAGAAAGTGTTGAGCCCTGCAGCATGACAAGAATCCGGAGCGGGGTTGAGCCCTGCGATGTAGTGAAGATCTGGAGTAGGGTTGAGCCCTGTGGCATGACGGGGATCCGGAACGGAGTTGAGCCCTGTGATGCACGAAGGGTCCGGCGTCGAAACTGTAACGGTGCAGTTGACAACTGTAGTAAAGGTGAGTTCAAGAAGACAACAGGCAGAGTAAATAATCCAGCAGTGGACGCAACCACAGCAATGGAGCAGAATAACAATACATAGGCAATGGCAATGTTGAGCTCTGTAGTGCGGCTGGTAACCAGTATCAGAAGTTTAACTGGAACACGGGCAGAGATATAGCAAAGTCCACAGCAAACCACATGCACAGCAGGGATCTGGCAGGAGTCCAAGAAAGACCTGAAAGTAACGTTGCACAGACACTGAGACACAGTTAGTAACAGGCTTTATACTAGAGGTCTGTAATCCATAGGAAGTTCAGAACATGTGACCCAAATGGAATCAGGTTTGAAATAATAAGCAATCAGAAATCCCACAACCTGACAACACCTTTGAGACAGATGATCATTTTAACTCTCTATCCCCTGTATGTGGAGAACGCCGGTAACCAGGATAGCTCCTCCTACAACCACAATGGAACTTTGGAAAATGTAGTTTATCTTTACGTACTGAAATATTCACAGTCCTGACAGTACCCCACCCCCCTCGTTTTGGGTGGTCTCCGAACACCCACCAGGTTTTAAAGGGAATTTAGCATGAAAATTATGTATCAATTTAGGAGCATGGACATCGGAGTCTTTAATCCAAGATCTCTCCTCCGGGCCATAACCCTTCCAGTCTATGAGATATTGCAATTGATTTTGATGCTTCTGTGAATCCAGAATCTTATCAATCTCAAACTCCACACCTCGAGAAGTTGTTATGGGAGGTACTTTAGGCAAGCTGTCATGAAGTCAATTAAGAATCAATGGTCTAAGCAAGGAGACATGAAAGGAGTTAGGTACACACATGGTTGGAGGTAACTGTAACTTACATGCCACTGGGTTGATAATTATTACAATACGAAAAGGCCCAATATACCGGGAAGCAAACTTCATAGTAGGTACTTTAAGTCGAAGATTTCTAGTAGATAACCAGACACTATCCCCAACAGAATATTTAGGAATAGCCGAATGTTTTCTATCAGCAAAAATGTTATAATTATGAGAGGCTTTCCTAAGACACTTATGTACCTGTCTCCAAATTCCAGAAAGAGAGAGTAGCTTTAGCTGCTGGAACGTCCACTGTAGGAATTGATTGAAGCTCAGGAACTTGAGGATGCCGACCAGAGTTGGCGAAAAAAGGACTTACACCTGTAGCAGCTGAATAATGAAAGTTATGAGCAAACTCAGCCCAAGACAAAAAATCCATCCAATCAACTTAAGAAGAGGAAATATACATTCTCAAGAATGTCTCCAACTCCTGGTTCACTCTTTAGGTTTGTCCATTTGACTGAGGATGATATGCAGAAGAAAACTGTAATTTAATTTGCAATGATGAACATAAGACCCTTCAAAAACGAGCAACAAACTGGACACCCTGATCAGACACTATCTCAGAAGAAAGTCCATGAAGACGGAATATCTCTTTAATAAATATTTGTGCTAATTTGGTGGCTGATGCAATTCAAGACAAAGGACAAAAACATCTTGGTAAAACGATCCACCACTACCCAAATAACCGTACACGCCCTAGACTCAGGAAGATCTGTGATAAAATCCATGGAAAGATGGGTCCATGGTTGGGTAGGAATGGGTAGTGATGGAGAGGACCTACAGGAGACTGCCGGGAGGATTTATGTTGTACACACTTAGAACAAGAACGTATAAACTCTTGGACATCTTTTTTCATGGAAGGCCACCAATAAGAATGTTGCAAAAATGAGTACATTTTATGAACCCCTGGATGTCCAGAGAAATGAGAATTATGAGCCCAAAAAAGAAGTTTACCTGGTAACTCAGGTGCCACAAATATCTTCCCAGGAGAAGGATCCGGAGAGATGGAAGTTGAAGAAAAGGCCAGAGGGTTTATTATAGGGTACCTTTGATCCTCATTTTGTTCTTTCTCTTCCAACATCGAGCGAGAAAGTGCATCTGACTTTTTATTCAATTAACCTGGACGATACCTGAGGACAAAATCAAAATGAGAAAAGAAGAGTGCCTAATGAGCTTGTTGTGTTTTCAAACAATGGGCAGTCTTCAAATACAACAAATTCTTATGATCTGTAAAAATAGTAACGGGATACTTTGCGCCTTCTAATAAATATCTCCATACCTCCAATGTTAACTTAATAGCTGACAATTCTTGGTCCCCAATGGAGTAATTACTCTCAGCACTGGAAAGCTTTCATGAAAAGAATCCATAATTTACTGTTCTCCCATCTGCAGCCACTTGTAACAAAGTAGCCCCAACTCCGTAAGTGGATGCATCCACTTCCAGCATGAATGGTTTCTCAACATCAGGTTGAACTAGAATAGGGGCCGCAGAAAATGCATCTTTAAGAGTCTGGAAGGCATCCAATGCCTCTGGGGACCACACTTTGGGATTAGCCCCTTTTTTTGTCATAGCAGTGATTGGAGCCACAATCATTGAAAACGCTTTGATAAACTTTCTGTAATAATTGGCAAAGCCTAAAAATCTCTGAATAGACCTTAACGAAGTGGGCAAAACCCAATCTTGAATAGCCTTCAACTTCTCGGGGTCCATCTGAAGTTCGGCACGAGAAACGATATACCCCGAAAAGGGTATAACCGGAACTTCAAAAACACACTTGGAGATCTTACCATAAAGCTTATTAGCTCGAAGGCGGCTTAATACCTCTTTAACATGGGTACGATGATCAGAAAGATTCCTGGAAAAAAAATCTAAATATCATCAAGATAAACAGTAACAAACTGATAAAGTATATCTCGGAAAATTTCATTCACAAACTCCTGGTACACCGCGGGAGCATTACATAAACCAAAAGGCATGACAACGTTCTCATAATAGCCATCTCACGTATTAAACGCAGTTTTCCACTCATCTCCTTCTTTAACTCTGATGAAGTTGTAAGCTCCTCTTAAATCAAGTTTATTAAACAGTCGAGACCCCTTAACTCTGTCAAACAATTCTGTAATGAGAGGCAAAGGATATTTGTTTTTTACCGTGATCTCATTTAGACCTCTAAAGTCGATACATGGACGAAGACCACCATCTTTTTTCTTTACAAAAAAGAAGCCCGCTCCAGCGGGAGATGAAGAAGGCCTGATAAACCCCTTTCGTAGGTTATCTTGCACATATTCAGACATGGCTTGAGTCTCAGGAACAAAGAGAGGGTATACTCGACCTTTGGGTGGCATTTTACCAGGAATAAGTTCAATAGGACAAATCCCAGGGACGATGCGGTGGAAGTTCATCTGCCGCCTGCTCAGAAAAAACATCAGCAAATTCATAAGGCTGTGGGAGAGAAGGTGGAACATCTACTTTCACTTCAGCCATTCGTACCACATAAATCAAACAATTTAATTTGCATTTAGAACTCCAAGAAAGAATTTGAGAACAAGTCCAATCAATATGAGGGTTATGAAGAGTTAACCATGGTAAACCAAGAACTATATCATACATAGAAATAGGTAGTACCAGAAACTCTAAACTTTCTTCATACAAAGCTCCTACCCTCAACTTCATAGACTTTGTTTGATGCGTGACATATCCATTAGAAATTCTAGTCCCATTTACTGCAGAAAGGGAAAGAGAACGGGTTAATTTGACAACAGGAATTTGCAATTTTTGAACCAATGACAGCGAAATAAAGTTGCTCACTGCTCCAGAATCTAGCAATGCAGAAAACTCTTGACACAGAGACCCAAAATCAGGAATACCCACAGAGATTAAACATTCCTTTTTGGGGAAAACTTTTTAAAGCACTCCTAGGTTGACTTCCCCTCCATCAACTAGGGACGACTGTTTTCCCGGCCTTATTGGACATTTAGCCAAAAAATGTTCTGAGGATGCACAAGACAAACACAAATTAGAATGCCTCCTACGTTGCTTCTCCACTTCAGATAACTTAGCTTTATTAATTTGCATAGGCTCATCAGACGTACCATGAAAGGAGCGAGGCTGGGGAAGAGAGCTTTTAGAACACTCAGTGCGACTCCTCTGCACCCCTCGTTCTCGCATATGCAAATCAATTTTAATAGTCAATGAAATCAAATCATCCAAATTCTCAGGAAGATCCTGAGTCACTAACTCATCTTTAACTTTCTCAGAGAGACCATTCCAATATGCTGCGCTTAACGCCTCATTGTTCCACTTAAGTTCTGCCGCTATAGTTTGAAAGTGAACCACATACTGACCAACTGGAGCTGTTCCTTGTTATACTTGTAAAATGTCCACATACGCGGCCACTGATCTCCCAGGTTCGTCAAATATCCTTTTAAAAGTGGAAACAAAAGCTTGGTAATTAGAGATTAAAGCACCATTTCTCTCCATAAAAGTGAGGCCCACTCGAGAGCAGCACCAGACAATAATGACACAATATAAGCAACTTTAACATGAGAGGTGGTAAAACTTTGGGGTAATAATTCAAAATGAATCTCACATTGGTTGAGAAATCCTCTACCGGTTTTTTGGATTACCATCATAAGAGGTAGGAGTCGGTAAACGTAGATGAGAAGCAGAAGCCCCTGATGTACTTGTAACAGGAATCTTAAGTTTATCAAGACGTGTGGAAAGATCCTGTAAACATTGCAAAACTTGAACTTGAGTATTTTCCTGTACTTCCAGACGGGCGGTCAAACCTTGAAGCACCTGTACCCCAGTAGCCTGTTCCAGATCCGGATTCACTTTTAGGTCTGTGCAATCTGTCACGGCTGCTGACACTTGAGACTCCTGGAAGGAGTCAGGCCTACTTGGCACTATAAACTGAGGTAGTTTTAGGAATGACCATGGAATCTCAGTAACATGGAAAAAAAGTAAATAGAATTTATTCACAGGCAAAATATATAGCAATGTTTCACATAAAGTCTCAACAACACAGAAGTTCAGATATGCAGTAGTCAATAGAGGAGTAAACCCCCATATGTAACTAAAGTCTCTGATACTAATGTGGTAGGGAACCCCGAGTCCAATATGAGGCTAAGATCTCAGGATGGCATAAAGGATGTTACTAGGGTTGAGCCCTGTAGTGTGATGAAAATCCGGAATAGGGTTGAGCCCTGCAATGTAGTGAAGGTCCGGAACAGAGTTGAGCCCTGAGCCGTGGTGAAAATCCAAGACAAGGATGAACCCTGTGATGTGAAGCAGGGTTGAGCCCTGTGATGCAGTGAAGATCCGTGACAGGTTTGAGCCCTGCAATGCAGTGAAGATCTGGAGCAGGGTTGAGCCCTGTGATGTAGTAAAGATCCGGAGCAGGGTTGAGCCCGGTGATGTAGTGAAGATCCGGGACAGGGTTGAGCCCTGCAATGCAATGAAGGTCCGGAGCAGGGTTGAGCCCTGCAGCATGACGAGAATCCGGAGTTGGGTTGAGCCCCGCGATGCACGAAGGGTCTGGCGATGAAACTGTAATGGTGCAGTTGACAACTGTAGTAAAGGTGAGTTCAAGAAGACAACAGGCAGAGTAAATAATCCAGCAGTGGACGCAACCACAGCAATGGAGCAGAATAACAATACTTAGGCAATGGCAATGTTGAGCTCTGTTGATGCGGCTGGTAACCAGTATCAGAAGTATAACCGGAACATGGGCAGAGATATAGCAAAGTCCACAGCAAACCGCAGGCACAGCAGGGATCTGGCAGGAGTCCAAGAAAGACCTGAAAGTAACGTTGCACAGACACTGAGACACAGTTAGTAACAGCCTTTATACTAGAGGTCTGTAATCCATAGGAAGTTCAGAACATGTGACCCAAATGGAATCAGGTTTGAAATAATAAGCAATCAGAAATCCCACAACCTGACAACACCTTTGAGACAAATGAACATTTTACATCTCTATCCTCTGTATGTGGAGAACGCCGGTAACCAGGATAGCTCCTCCAACGACCACAATGGAACTTTGGCAAATGTAGTTTATCTTTACGTACTGAAATAGACACAGTCCTGACAGTTGGGGATTCTCCAGTCATCTCTCAGTGGACATTGATGGACATTTTCATACTATACGATCATTAGAAGACGGGATGCAGCTACTTTGCAAACTTCGCCTTACATCACCTTCGAGCTCATCCACTGATAGACCTGACATCTCTCCTCCTACCTGATTTATCCTTGGCTCTGGTTTGATATATCTTTTTGTGTTCTTATATTATTTGATGTTTCAATAATTTTGCTAGTGTTGATATTGCTTAAACAATTTGCCTATATTCTCTGTTAGAGTTTAGGTAGTTTTTCATCCCTTGGTCTCAATATTCAGTTTTTCAGGGAACACTTTGTTATTCTGGGTGGGATTCGGCAGGTTCTCCACCGACCACTCCATCCCCCAATTTTAGGGATTATTATAATTTAATCTCTTAAGGAATTTCAAGTTGAGTCCATAGTTAGTCTATTTTAAATCCCACAAGTGAGCTCTTGTTGCTGTAGAGCTCAATCTTAGTGACAGTCCACCTGGTATATCAGGTGTTTCTTGTCACTTATTATTCTGATCTACATTTTTCCCCCCTTTTCTCTTCTCTTTTATTTTTTTTTATTTTAATTTTTTTTCTTCTATTTTATTTCATTTCATTTATTTTACCCATAGGAGGCAGTTTGCATTAACTGTTCTGTGTAGGTATTTTTTGTGTTATTTACTATTATGCCTCTCACATGTCTATCTATCAATGCTAAGGGTTTAGACACTCCCCAGAAATGGTCACACCTTCATAGGACCCTTAGGAAACTGCATGGAGATGTGGTTTTTCAACAAGAAACCCATTTAAAAAAAGACTCACATCCATCATTGTCATCCAGGGCTTTCCCTACTGTGTATTATTCTAATCACATATCTAAACACAATGGGGTAGCAATTCTCCTTCGTGGTTCCCTCCCTTTCCAATTAATAGATGCAAAATACGACAGTGATGGTAGATATGTTATGATTTGGGGCAGGATCGAACATGAGGAGGTTACGCTGGCCAATTTATATGCTTCTAATACTGGTCAGGCCAAATTTTTTCGCATTTTTTTCCATTAACTTTTTTTATATAGACGAGGTAAGACTCTAATTGGCGGTGATTTCAACTCTGTTCTTTACCCACTTTTAGATAAATCGGGTCTCCCCTCTGGTGGAACTACGGCTCAAAATTCTTCTGCTTTACACAAGTGTATGAACGAGGCTGGTTTGTTTGATGTTTGGCACTTCCTTAACCCCACCACTCGAGACTATACTTGTTACTCCAATCCTCATGATGCTTACTTTCATATAGATCTGTTTTTGTGCTGTGCGTCTTTATCACAGACTGCTTATCATTCCTCTATTGTTCCGAATTCATGGTCTGACCATTCTAGTCCAGTGGCAGTTTTTGATCTCCTGGAGTTTACAGGGGGTAGACCTTCCTGGAGACTAAATAAAACTTTGTTGAAAATTCCTCAGTTTCAGGAAATGGTTAAGACCAAACTTCTGGATTATTTTGTTTTAAATGTCCCTGGGGAATGTAATATGTCTACCATATGGGAGGCCCATAAAGCAGTTATACGAGGAGACATAATTCAGGTTACCTCTCGTAGGATAAAAGAAAAAGAACGTCTTAACTCCCTCACCAATACTGTCGCGAATTTGGATAGAGCTCACAAACGCACCCTTTCTAAGAGAGTTCTGCCTTAACTTTGTAAGGCACATGCTGAATTGCAACCTATACAGGCTGAGAAAGTTGAACGTTCTCTGAGATGGGTTAATCAGAAGTTTTTTGACAAGGTTTTTTTTGACAAGGATAATAAAGCTCACACTTTACTTGCTAATAAACTTCGTGCCAAAAGGGCTTCCCAAGCAATCTCTTTTATTAGAGATCCCTCTGATAACCTAACCTACGACCCCAAACAAATCAATAATATTTTCTCAAAATTTTATGAAGCATTGTACAATCTACCTCCCCCTCTGATCCTCTTGTACACATTGAGAAATGTCAAGAGTTTTTAGATTCCTGTGCTCTGCCTAAACTTGACTCAGCCTCTTGCGACATGTTAAACACTGATATTTCTCTAGAGGAATTGGAAGCTGCTGTCAGATCTCAAAAACCATCTAAAGCACCGGGTCCGGATGGATTTCTGATGGCGTACTGTAAAACATTCGCCCCCTAACTCCTGCCCCATTTGACTCCTGTTTAATAAAATTATACATGGCAAGCCTTTTCATACTGACTCAACTACTTCCCGGATTGTGGTCATTCCGAAACCCGGGTAAAGATCCCTCCCTATGTCTAACTATAGACCCATCTCCTTATTAAATACCGACATTAAATTATTTGCCAAAGTCTTGGCCAATAGATTAAACACCATACAGGCATTTCTAATTGACCATGATCAGGTGGGTTTTATTCTGTGTTGACAGGCCTTGGACAACACGAGACAAACTATTAATATAATTCATCATATTAACTCTACCAAACTTGCCTCGGTTGTCATGGCCCCCGACGCAGAAAAGGCTTTTGACCGCATCTCCTGTACTTTTTTTATTTTCAACGATGCCTTCCTTTGGTTTTCAGGGTCACTTTATGTCCGCAGTTAAGGCATCATGGGCCTGATTCAGACCCAATCGCGAGCGGCTGTCCGCTCGCAAGTGGGTCGATGTTATGGACTGAGCATGCGCACGACGGAGGGAGCTCCGTCGTGCGCATGCGCCAGACGCGACGAGCGAAGGAAGGTCCTTCGCTCGTTGTGTCTGATCAAAGGGGGCGTGCTGTCGATGTTGATTGACAGCACGCCCCCTTTGGTAGGCGTGCCGGGGGTGTGCCTCCCTGACGGGGGCGTTCCCACGAGAACGCCTCCCGTCAGAAGCCGGCCCACTGACATCACTAGTGATGTCAGTGGGAGTGATTTTGGCTCTGATAGAGCCAAAATCACTCCGGAGCTTGCGGTTGAAAACCTCAACCGCAGGCTCCGGCTCGCAATTTCGATGGTCGCGATGGTCTCGACCATCGCGGCCATCAAAATGCACGCTCGTATAGCCTGTGGGTGGTGACCCACAGCTATACGAGCGTCCAGAAGGACGCTCCATTTTCATGGAGGCCGGCCCTCATTCAGAGCGTGCGCTCTGCTCAGAGCGTACGGCTCTGTATGAGGGCCAATATTCTCACCCCTCTTCTTCAGTTCTGACCAACGGCCTTTGCTCCCCTCGATTTACTTTGTCTAATGGTACCCACCAGGGGTGTCCACTTTCACCATTAATCTTTGCCTTATGTATTGAACCACTGGTGGCGCGCATCAGGGCTAATGTGAATATTGGGGGGATTACAATGGGGCAAAAACCAGTATAAAATATCTTTGTTTGCAGATGACGTCTTGTTGACTTTATCCAACCCATTGATATCTATTCCCAACCTACAATCTGAATTATCACTATATGGTTCTCTCTCAAATCGTAAGCTCTGGCTTTAAATACCTCTCTCCAAATTTGGACAATACTGGCCTCTAAATTTCAATTTCTATGGAGACCTTTAGCTATGAAATACTTAGGAATATATATCACCAAAACCTATTCCTCCCTCTATAAAACTAAGTATGTTTCCTTGATTAAGACACTCACACAAGATTTGGATAGATGGCATAGTTTGTTTATTTCATGGATAGGTAGGGTAAAAATAATTAAAATGAATTTCCTCCCTTGTCTATTGTATTTGTTTTAAACTCTCCCAGTAGCAGTTCCCAATTCAGCCCTCATCCTCCTACAGACACTCTGTAACAGGTTTATATGGGCCGGACGCAAACCCTGCCTTCGTAGGTCAGTGCTAGCTAAAAGTACAGTCTCAGGTGGGCTAAGTCTTCCTATGTTTCAAGATTACTATGTGGCATGCCAACTCAATCATATTGTTTCATGGCATTCTGCACCAGGACTTTAAAAATAGGTGGACATAGAAAATTCTTTTCTCACAGGAAAAGGCTCCATAATATGGCTTCCCAAGCAATGCAGACCAGTCTCGGCGCTTTCGGTCCCAACTATTAACTTTGCTCTTTGGTTATGGGATAGGCTTTGTACTACTCGTGATTTAGCCTCTTATCCTTCCCCTTTGACCCCGATTTAGAATCATCCCCTGTTTACAACGGGTTGTGATGTCACAGTTGCGGCTGTGTGGCGTAATCGTGGTATTGATCATTTCACACATATTAAAGGTCTGTTTGCCCCTTCCTTGTTTTCAGATTTTCAGGATCAGGACGGCCTCCCCTAATGGTGTCGATTCCAGTACCTTCAAGTCCTTAGTTTTATCCGCTCTCAAATTAAATCTTCCTCACTTCATACTCCTACCCCGTTTGAATGGTTATGTCTTCATTCAGTTAACCGGAAGGGAAACATCTCATTGATTTATCACTTGGTTTTACTTCCCTACCCCCCTTCTCGCAAACCCCACCAACTAGGTTGGGAAACTGATCTATCTTTGTCTATGGATGATGAGCAGTGGGAAGAGATCAGAATGCATACTGCCAAAGCCTCTATTAATGTATCTATTAGACTTGTTTTCTTGATGCTCCACTGACTGTAGAGGAGGTAGGGGGGGCCATTGATTCCTTCCCTGGGGGTAAGGCACCGGGTACGGATGGTATCCCATTAGAGGTCTAAAAAAAATATGCTAAAGTATTTGTCCCTAAACTATTAGAGCTAACCTGTTTGAATTGAATTCTCTTCCACCATCCATGTCAGAGGCCCTAATTATTGTATTATTAAAACCAGACAAGGACCCCAGGTTCCCGGACTCGTACCGTCCTATTTCTCTGATACCAACGGACATAAAAATTCTTGCCAAAATTCTGTCTTTAAGACTAAATCAGGTCATCACCTCTTTGGTCCACTCGGATCAATCCGGCTTTATGCCGGGCAAATCCACTTCGATAAATGTGACGCGCCTGTTTATTCATGTTCAGGCCTCTCATGGGGACGAGTCCTCCTCAGTCATTGTCTCTTTGGACACAGCTAAGGCTTTTGATTCTGTGGAGTGGCCGTTCCTGTGGGAGGTCATGAAATTTATGGGTTTTGGACCAGTGTATATGTGGTGGGTTCATTTATTATACTATAGGCCAGTTGCTAGGATCTCTGTCAATGGATTTATCTCCTTTCCTTTCTTATTAGAAAGGGGCACAAGGCAGGGCTGCCCACTGTCCCCGGCCCTTTTTGCGTTGGCAATTGAGCCTCTTGCTTGTGTATTAAGGTCACACCCTAAGATTGTAGGTCTTAAGATAGTCACCAGAAAAGATACTGTGGCTTTATACGCCGATGATCTGCTGTTATTTTTAACCAATTATATAGAGGCTATGCCTATAGTTTTACAGGTTATTACTATATTTGGTGCTTACTCTGGGTTAAAAATTAATTGGAATAAATCCTATATCCTTCCTCTTAGAGGACAACCACCTGTACTTCCTTCCATACCTCTTCCCCTGCGATGGGTATCCCAATTTAAATATTTGGGCATCTACATTACAAACTCTCTGCTTGACTTTATAAGGCTCAATCTGGATCCACTATTTGACTACCTAAAAGTCAAACTTAAAATTTGGAGTAAGCTGCCCCTCACGGTTACAGGCAGGATAAACCTAATAAAGATGATAGTACAACCTAAGATAGTGTATATACTTCAACAGTCCCCAGTGTTTATTCCTGCCTCAGTATTCCGTAAACTGGACAACATGCTATCTTCCTTGATATGGGTGAACAGACGACCTCGAGTTAGACTTAAAATACTGATGAGACCTAAGTCTGCTGGGTTAGAGCTCCCTAATTTTTGACTATACTATTACGCGACACAACTAACGTATGTGAGAGAATGGCTTCAAGATAACTCCCCTAATGCATTACACTCACTGTTGGTGTCTCAGGCCTCCCCTGGTCACACACCCTTACAGGCATTGTTGAGTGACAGGGTTAATAAACCTCTTCCCCCAGATACTAATACAGGCTGTCAAGGTCTGGCGGGCTACCATTAATATCACGCACTCTTCTGGACTGGATCCTGATGTACCCTTATGGAACTCCAGGGCATTATCTGAATTGAGTTCACTTGAAGTTAGACAAGTGTGGGGCACCAAAGGTAGTAACTCACTGGGTCAGTTATATGATGGCTCTACACTTAAATCCTTTATTCAATTACAGGAGGAGTTTTCCTTACCGAAAACTCATTTTTACAGATATCTGCAACTGCGGCATGCCCTCAGTGTTCAGTTTGGTGCTAGTCCGCCTGATATTCAGCCTTTTCCCATCAAGACAGTATTCACTTCATTGGGTCCCCATAGGTCTTTGTCCTTTATTTATTCATACCTGTCGTATTTTCAACTTGAATCCAGGCTACTTGATCTTAAAGGATAATGGGAGGCAGATGTGGGCTTAATAGATGACAAAGACTGGGATATGGCTTTGAGTATTCCCCGAATCTCCACTGCCTCCGTGAGATTCCAGCAAATCCAGCTATATATCTTGCATAGAGTCTAACTCCAACTAGGCTGGTGAAATTTGGGGGCGTTGCCTCTAATGTTTGTCCAAGATGCCAGATGGCTGTTGGTACATTCTGGCACTTACTCTGGGAGTGCCCCACAGTTCAGACATTTTGGCGCAGGGTTATACAGGTTCTTTCCAATATTGGGATTCAAGCCCCTCTCCTCACCCCGTTGGTATGCTGTTTGGGTGTTCTGGATGATACTACTCTTGATAAATATGAAAGGCAGTTGGTTATCAACTTGTGTACTTTAGCTAAAGTCAGTATAGCTCGCAATTGGTTGGCCTCTCAGGGTCCGGACTTCCGTGCTTGGCTGGCGCTGGTTCGCACCACTGCCAGACAAGAGAAATATCTGTATTTAACTGGAAAGGCTGAATTTAAATATGACCGTATTTGGGGTAGTTGGTACAGGTCCAGTTATGCTCTCCCTGAAGTGTAATGGCCAGTTGTTGTTTAAATGATTGTATGATTTACTGCAGGCTTGGGAGAAGCTCTTCTTCTCTCTTTTATTTTATATATATATATATATATATATATATATATATACACATACAATATATAAGATACCGTTTTTTCTATACTAAAAGTAGGTTTTCTTTACCGTAGGATATGGGTGTGTGTATTAAATAATATGGTAGAATAGATGTCCTAATTGTGATATTGTATTAGAATATTTTGTGTTTAGGACTGAGTGTACCAATTGGATATGTTTGTAATATATGCAACATTTTTATAAAGTCGAGATGATGTTTAAAATTTGAAGACATGTTAGGGTTATTTAAAATACTAAATATTTCTGTACCGTATTACGGTGTAAATATACCTTTATTTGATACGATGATGTATATGTTTTTTACTGAAATATGCAATTATTATTGTTACTGTTTGTATTGAGTGTTGGTTTTGTGAAAACTCCAATGAAAAAAAAAAAAAAAAATCTATTAGACTTGTTTACTCCCGTTGGTACTTGGTTCCAACTAAGCTCCACGCTATTTCACCGGCCAAATCTAATTTGTGTTGGAGGTCATGTGGATTAGGAAGGTACGTTTCTCCACACATGTAGGACTTGTCCCTTGATAACCTCTTTTTGGGACCATGGGCCTGATTCAGAGCCGGATGCAATTAGCGCTCGCTCGTCCAGAAAATAGGGGTGGCTATTCAAATGAACCATTCGCTCTTTGCGGTCTGTTCACGCCTCTAGGTCTGAACGAGCGAACAAAACTTGCGGTTGTTTTTTGTAAAAATACGCCCCCTGGCCGCCCGCATCCTACGTCATGTCCACTATTTATTAGATTAATCGAGTACATCGACCAGGGTATGAACTGCTCGCTATTCTTGTGGTTGGTTTTTGGTACCACAATTTTGCGAGCAGTTCTGGCTATAAAATAACCCGGTGACGTGGTCAATGATGCTGCTGTATTAATTATGCACACCCTTAAAAAGCCCGTTTTGACCTTTAAGCACGCCTGCGTTCGGATCTCCACTCCCCGTTTTTTCAAGCACCTTCCCCTGTTACCACCCACATACACCTCATTCTGTCACTCAAAATAGCAGGCATTCGCTATTTAGCGAACAAACGATTTTCGGCCGCACTGACTGGTTCACACATGCGTATTACGATCCGTACGCATACGCAGTTGGGCAAACAACGCTCGGAGCGAACGAGTGGCTGCTTACGAGCAGCTCTGAATCAGGCCCCATGTTCGTTCATTGATTTGTTATGTTCTTGGGTTTGATGTGCCATTGGAGCTTGTAGTAGCTCTGTTAAATGTTCCTACACCTGGGATCTCCAAATCTCAAGATAAATTAATCATGAACATTTGTAACACAAGTCTCTAATAGCCAAATTTTGGAAAAATCACAGCCCTCCACCTTAATCATATTGCTTCCATGGAGTAGATTACCAGTTTGCAAAATAATGGGGTTTCAGACGATACGGTCTCCATGGTTCCAATCTCAATCTCTACCTACTCCCGGTCTTTACTGACTCTTCAATCTCTCCCACCATTTCTTACCACCCTTTATTCTTTCTTTTTTTATTTTCTGTTGTTTTGTTTCTCTCTATTCTTTAACTTCTATAGTATTATTAGTACTTTGGAGAATCTAAGTTTATTTTTATTTTTGTTATTTCATATTTGATGTTTTGTCATTGCGATATGATATTTGAGACTGTTTCATTTATCTGTATTGCAAAAATGTCTGTTGTATTTCTGGGATGATTCCCACTGTTTCTGTCACCAATAATGTTTGATTACTTTATCATTCAATAAAAATTCAAAAAAAACAAAAACTAGAACCCAGATACAGTACATGCAGCCAGCAGCCATACAAGATTACAATTGCAGCCCCCAAATCGCGCGTGTGTTTGTGGCCACTTCAGTTGTCCTGCGCGTGACTGAGAATAGTGAAGAATAGTGAGTACGTCTGGCTACACACTAACGACGCGGTTCGCTTGCTTGCATTTTCATCATTGTTGCCACCTAGAAATGCCCATTTAGCATCCATGGGGGAAACGGCTGAGCAATGTACCGGTCTGAATCATGTCCAGTGGCAAATGCAGGATCTTGAAAGGGGGGTTTCCAAATCCTTGGTTACCGAACCAATGAAAAAACAGCCTATGACGGGGTACACACACACTGACTGACAAAGACACAGACACACACACAGACATACACATCTCTATCACTAAAAAACATGAATGCAGCAGGCAAATACAGCCAGCATGATTTATTAAAGACCCCCCTCCCCCCAGTAGTGGTCCCCCCTTTGCAGTGCCCCCAGTAGTAGTTCCCCTTATGCAGTGGCCCCATTAGTACCCCTTATATAGTGCTCCCAGCAGTAGTCCCCCTATGCAGTACCCCCAGTAGTGCCCCTTATATAGTGCCCCCAGTAGTAGTCCTCCCTTTGAAGTGCCCCCAGTAGTGCCCCTTATATAGTGCCTCCAGTAGTAGTCCCCCTTATGCAGTGGCCCCAGCAGTACCCCTTATATTGCGCCCCCAGTAGTAGCCCCCCTATGCAGTACCCCCAGTGGTGCCCCTTATATAGTGCCCCCAGTAGTAATCCCCCCTTTAAAGTGCCCCCAGTAGTGGTCCCCCCTATGCAGTGCCCCCAGTAGTAGTCCCCCCTATGCAGTGGCCCTTATATAGTGCCCCCAGTAGAAGTCCCCGGTATGTAGTGCCCCTTATAAAGTGTCCCAAGTAGTAGTCCCCTCAAAATGGGCCACCCCCCTATTCAGTGCCCCCAGTAGCGGCCCCCCCTATACAGTGCCCCCAATAGCAGCCGCCTCCTCTATACAGTGCCCCCAGTAGTGCCCCCCCTATACAGTGCCCCCAGTAGCGCCCCCCCATGCAGTGCCAGTGTCAGTGCTACCCGGTGCCGGCTGTGGTGTGTTTGTTAGTGTGTAGTGCGGAGAGACCGCACTCACTGCGGTCCCCATTACACTTAGTGATCGATGGGCAGGGGGGGTTCTGGGTACTCAGAAACCCCCCCTCTGTGCACGCCTGATGTGTATGTTCACAAAGATGCGCGTGCAACTTGGGACGTATGCGCAATAAGCGGAAAATTGCTAGATGCGGCCGTATTCACACCTGTGCATCTCAGAATCAGGCCCAATAGCTTTTAAAGGAGTTAGCATTACACTCACACACAGCACTTTTACAGCATCCTGGATGATTGTTAATCACTAAACTCTTTCCACCTGGTACAAAGTATTCTGCTTCACACTTATACTTGCCTATACTCCCGGAATGGCTGAGACCACCTTTCGACACCATTCGGCCACCCGGAAAGGAGGATGAGTCTCTCCAGGGGCTGGGGCCAGCCAGCTGCGGTAACCCACTTCCACAGAATTTGCGTTGAACTGCATCATCATGCCTCGCCCCTTCTGCTCCACCATCCGGATAATCTCCGCATTGCAGAGCGGAGAGGGGGATGCTACGATGACATTGCCCCTGCAGTGCCAACCTTGGCTTACCTAATTCTGAGTCAGATGCAGCGGTGCTGTTGTACCCCGTGGATCAATGTTTTTCAACTGCGCATGCGTCTGAGTGGCACCGCGCATGCATCATGATTTTGTGCGTACAGTACAGATTTAGACACAGGGTAGCAGAAATGTAAGGGGCATTCCTGGACAGTGACTGGGATATAACAGGGGGGTGGCTAAAAGTATGCGCACGGAGATGTTGCATTTTATAGGAGGGTCACAAGCTTATCGCGGGCGTGCCACTGAGAGCAGTCACACAGGAAGCCATACTCGGAGAAACAGCACCTGCCATAGAACTGGTGCAAGTTTTGATGGTGCGACCGATAATGGCATCTTAAGATGCAACAAGTGGGTATTTCAGCATCTAAGAACATTGACAGTGGGCGCTCAGTCCTGGCACATTCGGGCGTGCAGTTGTACACCAGGGAAGGGCCTTGTAGCGGCATTAGCATAAAGATGCAGGCACCACTGTGGCAAAACACTCAGAATCTCTCTCCAAGGCTTAGTGAATAGACCCCTCAGCCTTTTAATTTTATATTGCAGGTACCAGTGTAAGATTAGTTCATTTACAGTAAGTTAGGAAAAAACACCAGATATGTCTTTGTATATCAGCCATGTAACATGGTATAGAAACATAGAATTTGATGGCAGATAAGAACCACTTGGCCCATCTAGTCTGGTATAGTCCAGCATGTTAGTCTTGGCTCTGTACATGAGCCATGTAACATGGTATGGTCCAGCTTGTTAGTCTTGGCTCTGTACATCTGCCATGTAACACGGTATAGTCCAGCATGTTAGTCTTGCCTCTGTACATCAGCCATGTAAAACGGTATAGTCCAACATGTTAGTCTTGGCTCTGTACATCAGCCATGTAATATAGAAAAGTCCAGCATATTAGTCTTGGCTCTGTACATCAGCCATGTATCATGGTATAGTCCAGCATGCCATGTAACATGGTATAGTCCAGCATGTTAGTCTTGCCTCTGTACATCAGCCATATGACACAGTATAGCCCAGCATGTTAGTCTTGGCTCTGAACATCAGCCATGTAACACGGTATAGTTCAGCATGTCTTGGCTCTGTACATCAGCCATGTAACATGGTATAGTCCAGCATGTTAGTCTTGGCTCTGTACATCAGCCATGTAACACGGTATAATCCAGCATGTTAGTCTTGGCTCTGTACATCAGCCATGTAACGTGGTATAGTCCAGCATGTTAGTCTTGCCTCTGTACATCAGCCATATGACACAGTATAGCCCAGCATGTTAGTCTTGGCTCTGAACATCAGCCATGTAACATGGTATACTCTAGCATGTTTTGCCTCTGTATATCAGCCATGTAACACAGTATAGACCAGCATGTTAGTCTTGCCTCTGTACACCAGCTTTGTAACATGGTATAGTCCAGCATGTTAGTCTTGGCTCTGTACATCAGCCATGTAACACGGTATAATCCAGCATGTTAGTCTTGGCTCTGTACATCAGCCATGTAACGTGGTATAGTCCAGCATGTTAGTCTTGCCTCTGTACATCAGCCATATGACACAGTATAGCCCAGCATGTTAGTCTTGGCTCTGAACATCAGCCATGTAACATGGTATAGTCTAGCATGTCTTGCCTCTGTATATCAGCCATGTAACACAGTATAGACCAGCATGTTAGTCTTGCCTCTGTACACCAGCTTTGTAACATGGTATAGTCCAGCATGTTAGTCTTGCCTCTGTACATCAGCTCTGTAACATTGTACAGACCAGCATGTTAGTCTTGGCTCTCTACATCAGCCATGTAACATGGTATAGTCCAGCATGTTAGTATTGGCTCTAGTCCTGCATATTAGTCCTGGAGCCAGGTATGATCACGCACATTATCCTTGGAATAGAATATAGTCCAGCATGTTAGTCTTGTCACCAGATATGACCATGCACATTAGACACTAGATACAGCTCTGCACATTTTCCTTGGCACGATATACGGTATGGTCCTACGTATTATTGCTTACCCCCACTACAGATATAAGTGTCGTCAGATGGGTACCTGTACTTGTATATGGCATGGCAGAGCCTTTGACATCGATACCTAACACTGGTGGTGGTAATTGCTCATTGGCGATGTAAACCCCTTTGATGTTTAGGTTGATGCAATAATGGCCGATGCAATTATAGCCGTGGCTGTAACGTTCATAAATACACAAATAACTCTTGGATCCACATGTGACTCTGTACTGGTCCTTTCTTGCTGATTTCCAGCTCATTGCAATAATATGAGCTGTAAAAGGGCACAGTTGTGCCCTGTGCTGGCCCCACCCACTGAGCACGCGTCGTCATGACGTTGCATGCATGACATCATTACATCATGCAGCAGGGGGTGTGACCAGCTGCTCCGATAAGTGTAGTGCTGACCGGGCGTCCTCAAGACGCCTCACCGGCTGTATATAGTGTGCAGTGTACCCGTCTGGAGCGTGCTGCAGCAGCAATCCTTTCTACAGGTCCTGGGAGGGGGTGGGCGATGGCGCCTCCCACACGGCACCTGCAGGGCCGTTAAGAGCCGGACCGGGTGAAAGGGACGTGGCCTATTTACGGGAGGCGTGGCCACAGAGGCAGCGAGGTCGACACAGCGGAAGATGTGGCAAGGGGCATCAATTTTGGAGCAGAGGGGGGCGAGACTGCATGATCACATCATTGTAGCCCCGCCACTGCTACACAGTCCTGAGATTACTAGCATTGTGCAGCAGAGAGCGGGCCCACGATGACGCAAGTCAGCGTGAATCGCATCATCTGCACCCCCCTGATAAAGTGGACGCCACATATGTTATTGTGCACGCGACTGTGCATTATCAATGGGGGCACAAGCACAGTGCGACTCACATCCACAGACGTAAAATATTGAACCGCTGCGTCCGACATCGCCGTCTGACTCAGGATCAGGTCCATAATGAGATTCAGGAGGAGAATATTGTATTCTGATGGTCAGTGCTAATTGAGATATGGTTATGCGCATTACTTGAGCGCACGGTGGTCAAACAGGTGCACTGTGCGGAATTACATCTTGTGCCTCAGTGTGTTATGCAGGGAGAAAATAACACTGCAGCCCTTGCAATCAGTGGGAGCAAAACATAAATAGCACAAGTCATCATGAAAAAGATTGTTATCTACTTTATAGACATCAATGAACAAGTTATTATATTCATAAGAACAAGGACAGTTCAGGTCAGATCAATCTTCTGCATTTGCTCC
Source organism: Taudactylus pleione (assembly GCA_031769625.1). Classification (NCBI taxonomy): domain Eukaryota; kingdom Metazoa; phylum Chordata; class Amphibia; order Anura; family Myobatrachidae; genus Taudactylus; species Taudactylus pleione. The sequence continues at coordinate 1,676,192 of JAUIMM010001084.1, forward strand.
AAGCCATGTTCATCTTTTCCCACTTCTGCCAGTGAGTGGCTACACCCTGTCCACTTACGCAATGCAGCTTTGTTCCTCTGCGACAAGAAGACAGCTCAGGGTTTATAGCTTGTGGGGGCAGCACTTATGACTGGATGATTTATATATATGTTTTCCTGTTGTGTGAAAAGTTCTCTTTCATCTTATCAAGATGTTTACTGCATACATGTCAGCTGCCACCGGATTTCAGCCCAGTTCACAAATGTATGGCCACTGTTCCTCCGGAGTTCATAGATGACACTACAATCCAGAAAAGCCATGTACAGATGAAACCATACTTGCCTGCTTTTGAAAAAGCAATTCAGTGAGATTGTAAAAGCAAAACCTATGGGGGAGATGTTCTAAGCCTGTTCTAACCATGTTTTCTGGGTTTTTACCGCATTTCCATATGTGCTAAGCCCCGACCGTTATCCTATAGAAGCCTATTGGTTTCTTACCGCATCCCATACCCGATGCTTCGCCATCGCCTCGTCATCCCGCAGTCACATAGCAATGGCCCTCACTCACCTTACTCTCCATGGTCACCGGCCCTGCTCCTCCTGGGTTCTCCACTTCCTCCTCCTCCTAATCTTCCGGGTGCAGGGAGGAGGATGAACCCGGGACTCCCTGCACAGGTCACCAGCAGGAAGTTACCGGGGCTCGGAGGGGGCGGGGTCCCCCAGTAGACCCCCTCACCCGGCGTCGGCTGCTTCGCAAAAGGCAGCTCTTATTGCAAGAACTGTCCATTGCTATACTAATCACATATATTAGTACATATGCGATTAGTAAGGTTGCGGTGACTGGCGGTACACCGCAACCTTAGTACATCCCGGCCTTGGATAGAGATTAAGTGGAGAGTGATAAAGTACCAACCAATCAGCTCCTGTAATTTTTCAAACACAGGGCCTCATTTATCAAGGAGATTTATCATTCAAAACGCGTGATAAAACTCATTGCATATGATAATGGTGATTAAGTCAATCAGCTCTCAACTGTCATCTGTTTGAAAAATGACAGTTGGGAGCTGATTGGCTGAAGCACCATTTGTAGAATCGAATCATCAAGCCCCACCCCCTACTCGGGGATCCCTGATCACAGTGAAAATTCTCCCTATTCTGCCCACTTCATTAGGAATTGAGCTGTCCCTCCTTTTCCTCATCAAATGTTGGGAGGTATGCTGACAGGCAGTAATGGAGAGACAGCTCCACCTGTCACAAGGCAATCAGAAATCGCGGTCTGACAGCCAATCAGCAGTGGTGGCTCCTGATTGCATACCTCCCAACATGACCCTCTCCAGGAGGGACACAATGCTCTGGTCCTGGACTTCACTGGTAATTTATGATTGGTGGTAGCTCCAGAGGTGGGGCTGCAGTACGGTCCAAAATTCAAATAGGGGAGTCACACCAACTGCCAGTGAGTCCCAGCCAGTGAAGTTTGGCAATGTGTGAAATGACAGTTGATGTAGCTCCCCTATTTGAATTTTGAACTGCGCTGCAGCCCCGCCTCTTACCAGGGAAGACCAGGACCAGAGCATTGTGTCCCTCCTGGAGAGGGTCATGTTGGGAGGTATGTGATTGGCTGCTGGTCCACGAGCTCCGATTGGCTCATGACCAGCGTCAGATTCAAATTGCGTCGGCACTGTTTATCCATGTCTGCCTCTGCCTGCCGATGTGCCAGCTGTAATTAGCTGGCAGCACAGCCACAAAGCCACACCTACTGGCTGGTGATGGCACACGGGGGGAGGTGAGAGGCTGCTGGAGGGACACGGGGAGGTGAATTACTGAGGTGGGTGCATACTGTGTAAAGGGCACTACTATTGTGTGGAATAATGTGTTATATGGGGCACTACTATTCTGTACATAATCTATAAAGGGCATTACTGTATAGTATAATGTGTAAGGGGAAAAAAATGAAAAAACAAACGGATTCTGCGCTAGTTACCAATTAAAAAAATTATAAATTATGAGATGGCAGAAATCAAACCAGTCAGGACACAACTATCTAAATTATCAAAATATTTATTTTAATTCAATAAAATGACATACTATAACAATATGCTTCATAATATAATTAATTTATAAAGAACAAAACATTAACGATTCATACAAATGTTCTTTTTTTTGGCAGATCCTTACTAATATGTTCCCCGTTAGATATGTTTTCGCAGATAATATTCTATTCTTTTTATAGTAATATTAGCCTTTTCTTTTGCTTTTTCCCTTGCTTATAGAATTGACTTCTGACGAATGTACGGTTTGGATAGTGGGTCATTCTTTATTTTATTGGTCGGCTAAGGTTATGGCCTCGTACAGGGCGCTGTGTTTTCCTGGATCTAATGAAGTTAGATGGCTTGATGTTAGGGGTATGTTGTGGGAGAATCGTAAACCTATACTCTTGCATCAGGCACGGTTGTTTGGTTTACCGGAGGTCTTGATGATACATTTGAGTGGAAATGACCTTGGCAAGAGGACCTCCCTGGATTTACGGCATGCAGTGGTGGATGATTTGGGTCAGATTATGTAGGCATGGCCATCGTGTAAGGCATGGCCGTCTTAACAGAGGAGGGGGCCTGTGTGCACTCCCTGTGCTGGGCCCCCTCCTTTCTCTGCGGTGGCCAGCAGCCGACTGATGTGGCTGGCCAGCCACCGGAGCGTTAGCAGGCACAAGAGTGTGCTCGGAGTCTACTGCGCATGCGCAGAACACCGAGAAAATGGCCGTGGCAGCCATTTTCCGGAAAACAAATAAGAATATATAAACTATATATAAACTATATATAAAACAAATAAGAATATATAAACCATATATAAACTCTGGAAAACAAATAAGAATATATAGCTTCGGCACTTAGAAATGGAGTGTAAATACTAAATAATAATAATATATAGAGAATAAATAATGAAATTTAAATAATAATAACAATAATAATAACAACAACAACAATACCAATAATAATAATAATAACAACAACAATACCAATAATAATAATAATAATAATAATAATAATATTAATAAACTCTTTGCTTTTGGCAATTCCCTTTAGCTGCAGTATTAATGGATGCTAACCAATTATATACAGAGAAGAGAGTTATTACTGCGCTTGAAGGTTACCCAATTAAAATATTATAATAATAATCTAAACATTAGAGATGAATGTCATGGATGATTAGTATAATAATAAAAATAATGAATGTGAAACAAAATGATTTAATAGTAATAAATCGTATTTGTTACTTATGAGAATGTAACATAGTAACACATTTATTAGCAATAAATATTCTCCAATAGAACACATATAATTGTATGAATTATATAACACAGCCGCGTCCGGCTGATTTAAAAAACAATAATAAAATACCACTAAAACAGGGTTTGTGAAAAATATGTTATTTTAGTTCTCCCACAAAAAGTCTTCATTGCTATAGCAACTCATAAATAAAAAATCCAGTTTCAGAAGTATTGATATATTGTTTGGTGTCCAAACTAATACTCCTTATGCGATATAATAGCACTTCTGATTAATATCTGTATCTTTCAGCTCTTGCCCCAAAGTTCAAGCGCAACCTTAAAGCGCAGTAAACTCTCTTCACAGTAAACTCTGGGCACTAGAGTGTGCCCGAAGTCTTCTGCGCATGCGCAGAACACCGGAAAAATGGCCAGGGCAGCCATTTTTCGGTGTTCTAAGTAACGCTGAGACCTGCCGCGGGACCATGGACAGGTAAGTTTAAAATAATATGGGTGCAGGGTGTGCGGTGCGGGGCCCCCGCACACACTGCACCCATTGTGGACACGCCACTGGTGTAAGGTAGTCTGCTCTTTTGTTGTCCCTAGGTTGGTTTGGTGGGGTGTTGGGGATTGTAGAGCCATTGATGAGGCCAGTAAGTGTTATGGATGTACCTGCACTATTTACATGAGACCCCTAGAGCTCGCTGATGGAGCTCATGCAATAGGCAGGGATCTACAGAGAATTAACCTGGAGTTAGCAGCAGGCAAGGCAAGAGTTAACTGCAGGCATACTAGGCAAGGCAATAGTAACTGAAGGGGCAAACAGGTGTAGGTGTGTACAGGAGTCTGCTGCAGAAAACTAGCTTGTAGGTCGGAAGACTTGCAATTAACTGGCATAGGTGGACCTGCACAGAAACAGTCAGGATGCAGATCTGGATAGTAGCAGGCCAGCTACTCAGGATACAGGTAGTAATAATGTAGAACCTGCAGTGCTGGATATGAACTTTGTTGTGGCAGGCCAGCTATGCAAGATGCAGGTGGGGATGATGTTGAACCTGCAATGCTGGATATGGACTTGATTGTGACAGACCAACTACTCAGGTTGCAGGTTGAAGTTTGTAACAGAACCAGTACTCGAAATGGTTGAACTGGCAGAATGAATCCACGGGTACACGCTGGGACTAGACACAAACCAAAGGTGACACAAAAGGTAAATTGGAGGGTCTTGTCTAGGCACAGACACGGAGCTGGGACGGACACGGGAACAAGGCAGAATCCAGCAGGACAAAGGAGTAGGACTGGTAGGGACAGGACACTGAGGACTGAGTCTGGGAGCAAAGGCATACAATGGCAGGATACTGGACACAGGAACAAAGGTTAGAAATATCCACTAGGTGCAGAAACTTATACCCCTTTTCCACCTAAATTCCGGGTCTGACCCGGAGTTGGAATAGGGTTCCTATCACGATCAGACCCAGAATTTTGCCTGTGCCGACTCTGGATATTCCCGAGTCAGCGCCGCTCACACCGGAGTTGGGTCTGCATAGACCCGGCTTTAGCAGCGTGTAAGTGGTCGCTTGGAGATGACGTCATCTCCAAGCGCCACTGAAGCCGGACCAATTGGCCGGCTAGCAGTGCACTCCAGGTCATCATGACCCGGAGTGCGCTGTTCTCACAGCAGGGTTTCACGAGCTACGCCCGTGTTAAACCCTGCTATTTACCTGGGTTGGATTGCCGGGTCACTCGACCCGGCGATCCAACCCTCTCCCCTTTTACACCAGGGAGCTGCCCGGGTTAACCCTTCAATTACCCGGGTTTTAGTTCCGGGGTGTAAAAGGGGTATTAGTAATATCACTGGCAGGCAGGAACTGACTTGAATCCCTAACGAAGGGAGATGTCTCCTTTAATTGGTCCATCAGGCTGAGGTCAGGTAATGAGACTACCAACATATAAGTAACTGGACATAGCAGCCAGAGTCCAGATAGCTAGGATAACAACTGAGAGCCAATCAGGCAGAGAGCCGCAGCGGCACATGTAACAGAAAGAAGGTGAACTTTGCTGTCTCAAAATTTTTGCTGGGTAATGGTGGTGCGGTGGTTAGGAATCAGTTCAGGTAAACTTAACTATTTAGGTCTGACGGGGTACATTTAGCTAAGGAAGGTATGGTCCTTTTCCTTGAGGATCTGTTTGCTGTGGCTTCTGTGCGTTAGTTTTATGGTGGCAGTGCAAGCATTCTATTAGTAGAACCTTGCTTTTGGCGGGAAAGAGCAGCAAGTTACAGTACCTGGTAGTGCTGTGGATCTTGGTTTGCGTTTTGATTATTTGGTAGTTTTTCAGGTGTGCTCACATTTGTTGACTGTTTATGTCTACTGGACCACCCTGTTGGGGGCAGCATCATCAGCTTACCGGGTGGCTATTCAAGATAGGACAGCGCTGGGGAAAATATGATTTTTTATTTATATGGTGTAAATTATAGCTACAGTATTTTAGTATTTCATTTAGATGGCAGAATTGTCTCCAATCACATAAATACAACATATTAAGCAGGTTAAAAAATGCACAATTGATGTCAATTTACTATATATGAGCATTATACACAGAAAAATGGCATTATACAAGATGAGATGCAAGTTGAATAAGCTTAAGACTATTTAAGAGTCCTTAGTTTTTTGTAATTGGTTAGAATTTGGCAACTGTTGCTAGGTAGATTTGTTTGGGGGATTTATTTGGTTGGTTGGTTTCCGACCATGTGTGAGCTCATGGGAGTGGCTATATGTGGACTTTTTAAGGCTGGTGTACGCCCAGCAACTTCCTTTCTGGATGGTGTTTGAGCCTCCCTCCCCTATCTATTTCTTATGCTGTTTATTGTGTTGTATACTTACTAACACTATGTTATATTATCATGTTGGGTGGGAAGGAGCTACAAACCAGCAGCCACGTAAGGTGTAAGAAAACGCTGTGGAGCACATTTCCTTTGAAGGGTCATAATATGGCCTACCTCTGCGGGAGGACTTTGGGCATCCGTCTCTGCGGACACGCTCATGCTGTGCAGTATTATAGGGGGTTGTGAGTCTTCACAGCTCAGCTTACAATGTCCACAGGGGGGGCGTTTCAGTCACTCCCTAATATTGGTTAAGCAACGCTCAGCTTACAATGACCACAGGGGGGCGTTTCAGTCGCTCCTTAATATTGGTTAAGTAACGCTCAGCTTACAATGACCACAGGGGGGGGCGTTTCAGTCACTCCCTAATATTGGTTAAGCAACGCTCAGCTTACAATGACCACAGAGGGGGGCGTTTCAGTCGCTCCCTAATATTCGCTATGTAACATATGGCTGGAGCTGAGTGTTTGTAGCATCCATTCTTCTTTGTCTCCCAAAAGTAATTTAAAAGCTCAGGGTCATACCTTCAATAAAAGTAAGTTATGACCATTTAACCAAAGCAGTCTGTGTCCGTGTCTTTATTTTAGTATAAGTTAGTTGTAAGTTGTTATATTGTTTTTAATTGCAATAAAGTTATGGACGCCTTATACAGACTGCCTCCTGGTGATGGCCATCAATACGGAGTTCATTCTTATACAGAAAACACCCAATTTACCACCATGCAATACAGACTGCACTCAAATAACAACCATACAATAGAGAGCATATTTGTGATCACCATGCATTGCAGCGCGCATTTCTGTGACTGCCATAGAATATACTGTATATAGCATTTTTGACACTGTCAGACAATACAGAAAGCAAGTCTGAGTCTGCCATACAACACAGAAAGCATGTTCGGAGTCCTCCATACAACACCGAAAGACATTTTTGAAATGGCCATAAAACACAGAGACTGTTTTTGAAAACGCCATAAACCACATAAAGCATTTGTGAGACCGCCATACAACATAGAGAGCATTTTTTGAGACTGCCATACAAAGCAGAAAGCATTTTTTAAACTGCCCTTCAACATGCAGAGCATTTTTGAGATTGCCATAGATCACTGAGAGCATTTTTTTAAACAGCCATATACAGTAATACATAATGATTTGGTGGTCGACATAAATTTTCACATCATTAATTAGCCGCTTTAAAAACATTAACTCGCTTATCCTCATTATTTATGAATCCCTGTATCATCAAATAATTTAAATTAAATAGAATAAACCCCCTCATTACCTCGTTCACTCTAATCAAAAGAACCTCTTTCTCTTAATTAACTCTATTAAATTACTACCCCTTTATATCATAATAAAGCCCACTCCAAACGTGCAGTATTAACGTTCCACAATTAAGCCTATTTCCCCACCCCAATCCTCAGTACTGTCACACACATACACTTCCCTGATTCTGATCTGACTAAGTCTGTGACACTTCTGCCACTGTGCAACAGCGCTGCTGTCACTAGAGCCTAGGAAACTGTAGTAGGTGGACTGTGAAGCAGTCCTGAGACATCATACGTGGATAATAACAGGTCCCACCTTGGACTATGAGGAGGGGGTCAGGGAGGAGGAAGGGGGCGGGCATTGTAGCAGTAGGCTGAATGGCTCCTAGAAGGGGAGGAGTTTTGCACTTTATCTGGCCACCATGGTCCGCCCGCTCCACTGCCTATCTGCCTGCCTCTCATCGGCTTCTGCTGTTTTCCTCTAGAGTAGTCCGCTACCAGCAAGGAAGTCCTCTGAACACCCTCTCAATGCAATGTCTGGCGCCCATCTCAAATATTTGGGAGGGGCGAGCCGCCCCCTTGCCGCACGTCAGGATTTTGACCAGATCCTGTTGAAACCACACAGAATTGTGGATGGACACAAAAAGCTTAGGGTCAATGGACGTAATGACGTGGTTGCTTCCTATTTAACAAGTGCTTTGCTTGCTCACATCTCCCTGGTGATGACTGAAGAATTTCACTCTACTCACTCTATGCCAGGGGTCAGGGAACTTTTTTACCTTTTACCCCAAAATATATTTAGATAAGCCGACGTTACTCCCTTGATTTGAAAGGAAGGAAATCATATAGTAGTGCCCCCATAGTTATGCCCCTGTAGTAGTGCCCCCATATAGTGCCCTGTAGTAGTGCCTCCATAGTTATGCCCTGTAGTAGTGCCCCCATATAGTGCCTCTGGTAATAGTGCCCCCATATAGTGCCACTGGTAACAGTGCCCCCATATAGTGCCCCTGGTAGTAGTGCCCCCATATAGTGCCCCTAGTAGTAGTGCCCCCATATAATGCCTCTGTAGTAGTGCCCCCATATAGTGCCCTGTAGTAGTGCCCCTATAGTTATGCCCCTGTAGTAGTGCCCCCATATAATGCCCCTGGTAGTAGTGCCCCCATATAGTGCCCCTAGTAGTAGTGCCCCCATATAATGCCTCTGTAGTAGTGCCCCCATATAGTGCCCTGTAGTAGTGCCCCTATAGTTATGCCCCTGTAGTAGTGCCCCCATATAATGCCCCTGTAGTAGTGCCCCCATATAGAATGATTCATATGCATGTCCGGCCATTACCCCCAGGAATTTAATTTTTACCCCATGTGGAGTAACTTACCCCTGTTCCCTGACCACTGCTCTATGCACTCACCCTGGACAGCAAGCTGAAAGTATCTCCCACTCCTCTAGTGATTAGTTCAGGGTGTAAGAGAAAGGCTCGTGTCCACTGGTGTAGAAGTGCAGTGGTAAAGTTTGTCCAAAGAGAAAAGTAACAGAGAGCAGACTCCTCTGTCTAGAACTCTTTGCACCCACAAAAACATCATCTAACACACGTGTACCAATATCGTTGTTGATATCAGCTAATTGCCCTAATTTCATCACTTGTGTAGCAGAATAATAATCAGAATACATGAAAATATCCAATCAACTGGATTATTTTAAGGCATAGCTCCATATTCAATTAGAGGTGAAAAGCAACGATTGTCGAAAAGTTTTCGCCAATGTGTGGTTTTCGCCACTTTCCGAAGTATCACCCTATTCAATTCCAGGTTTTCGCATGTGTGAAAACTCCATAGGCAAAAATAGGCAAAAAAGCTTCTCCACCCAAAGGCAGGAGAAAAGAAGCGCAAAATCCTTATTTTGGGGTGACTTGGATTTGGTTCAGAACCCCCCCCCACTCTAATGACTAATTAGGCAAAAAAATAAAATAAAAAAATATTTAATTTTTGGGGTGAAAATGTAAAAAGTGTTTGAAAATGGGGCTAAAGTACTGGTATAGGTATGTTGGGGGGCTGTATGGATGGGACAGGTGTTTTTAGGATTACAGGGGGCTGTAGCAGGTGTATTATTTGTAAAAAAAATTTAAATCTGCACTTTACAAACACAAAAATATACTAGCACCCCATTTACATGTACCCCCAATTTATCTACAGCAATTATTTTACACAAAAGACATTGCTTAAATATCATTTTTCAACACTAAGGCAAATATGCCTATAACAGCCCTTTGACTCAATATAAGATCCTTAATTACTTTTAATAGGGCTATTAATACACTTCTATATTGATTCCCCAGGTCAGTTAGGATTTTTAGGGGGTACAGACTGATTTCCCCCCTTTTCGCTCGTTTCGCTATTCGCTGCATTCGCACATATGCGTTATTGCCTGTTTTACAATTGAATAGGGCGAAAAGTGGGATGCGCATTGTGTAAGTAGGCGAAAACTTTGCGCTTTTCGCTGATTGTGGTTTCGCCTCTAACTGAATCCGGCCCACAGTCGAAAAATTCAATCAGTGTGAAGCAGTGGTTGGCATGACGGCAGGTCTCAGTAATAGACTTTAGTGTAACTGGCAATTTGAATTAAACAGCGAACATTAAGATCTGTATAATTTGGCCAATCACGTTCCACTACTAGGTTGATCATGGCATTTAGGTCAGCCATGTGAGGCCAGCATCATATAGGGGACATACATCACACAGCAAGTAGCCTATCTGGTATCTCCAGATAGGAGATAGAGTTATAGCTGGAGCAGCGTTATATGGTTGCAGAGCCTCTGCACGGCCTCATCGGCAGGTTTGGCTTTCCCGAGTCCCCAGACCATGGCCATGGTTATGTACTGTGTAAGTGTCCTGACTCCCTGTCAGGCCAGCCGAACCTGTCAATCCCGCCTGTGCATATTCCTACGGGATAATCCATCTTTTTGTTAGGGACGCGTGCCCTTTGGGACTAGGGCACATGCACAAAATGAAAACATCCGACAACTGCGCTCAGCATTGGCACTGCGTGCACCCCAGGATCTGGCCCATGGCGAGGCAAGGTGCCTACTGAACAAAACGTATCCCACTTATTTCCATGGAAGGTTTCCTATGATGAACAATTGCAAAAGGTGATGCTTATAAAAATCTACAATTAAACGTCTGTAATTGAACTAGACATAGAATTTATAATACATTTTGTTTATAAAGAATAAAGAAGAATAAAGTGAAGTTGTACAGCCATAGCATATACACAGTATGTCACTATGATTTCCATCCCCACCCATGTGTAATGATACAGTCCTGTGGTACCACCTTGTGGAGAGGCACACACACAACACCAGGTTCTTATGTCTTTATAAACACTATAGATAAAGAAGCCGACGGAGATGAAACAACCATTTATACCCCTTTTCCACCCAAAATCCGGGTCTGACCCGGAGTTGGAACAGAGTTCCTATCCGGATCAGACCTGGAATTTAGCCGGCGCCGACTCGGGATATTCCCGAGTCGGCGCCGCTCACACCGGAGTCGGGTCTGCAGACCTGGCTTTCCCGGCGTGAAAGTGGACGCTTGGAGATGACGTCATTAACCTAAAAAGTGAATTTTTAAGTTGCTGTCCTCCCTTATCTTTTTTATACATTCTCTAGCAGAGTGTTCCTAATGATATTGGAGTGTGACGCATCTTCTCTCTGAGTGGGAGTGAGACGGCGTGCATCACTCTGTAAGCATTTGGCTCTCACAGCCGTGCAGGGCCAGAAATACCACTAGGCAAGCTTAGGCAGTCTCCTAGGGGCGTTGGGGGAGGGGAGATCTGTGTGAGGTGAGACCTGAGTGAGGGGAGTTCTGTGTGTGTTTGAGGGTATGGGATGTTGTGTGAAGGGGGAGCTGAGTGAGGGGGGAGAGCTGTGTGGGGGGATCTCAGTGAATGAGAAGAGCTGTGTGTGTGAGGGGGTGCTGAGTGAGGGGGGAGCGCTGTGTGTGTTTGAGGGGAGGAGAGCTGAGTGAAGAAGAAGAGCTGTGTGTGAGGGTCTGTGTGAGTGGGGGAGATCTGATTGAGGGTAGGAGAGCTGTCTGAGGAATTTATTTACTGTATGTATTTTATATATACATTAATATGGGACTCTGAGGCAATATTTTGCCTAGGGCCCTGTGGGATCTTAATGCAGCTCTGGGACTGAGCAGAAAAGAAGAGGTGAAGCCATGGGCAATTACAAAGAGGGAGGAGGTGATCCCCAGCTTCTCCTCTCTGCCTACACTGAGCTGGGTTCCACTTCCCACCCTGGTACTGATGTCAGCCATTCCGGGACCCCCATATTGAGCATCAGTCACATAGGAGGAGAGAACATGGTGGCTGTATCCGTGCTGCTGAGGGGAGGTCTGAGCTGGATGCTGCTGCTGAGAACCAGGTCGCAGCGCCCATCACTGGGAGGAGCCTGAGCGATGAGTCAAGTGAGGTCAAGCCTGACTGCTCTGATGCCACATGCCAATAATGCCTATAATCAACACTACTGTGACATAACGTGAATAAAGGGCACTACCGTGGCATAATGTGAATAAGGGACACTACTGTGTGGCATATTGTGAATAAGGGGCATTACTGTGAGGCATAATGTGAATAAGGGACACTACTGCGTGGCATAATGTGAATAAGGGACACTACTGTGTGGACTAATGTGAATAGGGGCACTACTATGGCATCGTGTGTATAAGCAACACTACTGTGGCATTTTGTGAATAAAGGCCACTACTGTGTGGCATAACATGCATTGTGTACATTACTGTGTAGCATAATGTGAATAAGGGGCACTATTGTGTAGAGATGAGCGGGTTCAGTTTCCTGAGAACCGAACCTACCTGAACTTAGGGGATCTGAGACAAAACGTCATCATCCCTCTGTCGCATTCTCGCGGGTTTTGGATTCTATAAAGGTCCCGCAATCGCCGCCATTTTTCATTCCGGCTGTGGAGAGTGAAGAGGGAGGGAGCTGGGAGATGTGCTGTACTGCTGTGCATAGGGCTGGCTACAGTTGTGTTGCTTAATGTCCATAGAGGCTGGTTGTTGTCCATATAGGGTCTGTCTGACTGTTGTTATGACTGAGGTTTTCTTGTCCATCAATAGGGGCTGTCTGTCTGTTGTCCATATATAGGGTCTGGCTGGCTGTTGTTATGACTGAGGTTGTCCTGTCCATCCATAGGGGCTGTCTGTCTGTTGTCCATATATAGGGGTTGGCTGGCTGTTGTCCGTGAGCACTGGCTGTTTTGCTGTGTTGTCCAGGGAGTGCTCTTTCCATAAGGGGTGCTCTTCACCCCTAGTGTGAAAAAAAACCCCAAAACTATTTTTTTGTGTGCGTGTTAGCCACACCTGTCATCAACGTAGGTGCGCAGTGTTCTGCTGTCTGTCAAGGGGCTGCTGCCTCTTTCAGGGGTGCTCTTCACCCTCCCCCAGTGTGAAAAAAAACAAAAACATTTTTTTTCTGTGTGCGTGTAAGCCTCACTTGTCAGCAACGTAGGTGCACAGGGGTGCTGTGCTGCCTGTGTTGTTTATTAAGAGGCTGCTGCTTCGTTCGGGTGCTCTCCTTCCCAAGTGCCAAAAAAAAATTAATTCAATCATCAATCTTTTTTTGTGTGTGTGTGTCAGGGGTGCTGCCTGTGTCGTTTATCAAGAGGCTGCTGCCTTGTTCGAGTGCTTTCCCTCCCAAGTGCCCAAAAGAAATTAATTAAATCAGTCAATCAATCAATGTGTTTTTTTTTCTGTTTGTGTGTGCGCGTTAGCCATGGCATCACAAACGCCTATGCTGAGATTTGCATAAACATTTTCAAAGGTGAAAATGGAGGATATGGTTTAAAAAATGGAATAAAGCAGCTAAAACTGTGTTCTCTGCTTATAGTGTCCCTACTCCCTACCCATGGCCCCTCTACCTGACTTTCAGTGAGTCAGAGGGGAAACTCCATACAACCGTATTCAAGAGTGCAGCTGCTCCTCCTGTAGCCCAGGTCAGAAGATGTGTAGGGGGTGTGGTGATGATATGGACTAAAATGGAGCTCACATCCACTAAAGTGGACAATGAATCCCCAATCTAACAGGGAGCGCAGCAGTAATTTACACACAACACATGATGGGATGACAATATAGGCTTGGGTGATGGTATCATCTGGGTTGATGTATACATCATCTTCTTCACACAATATTAATTTGTCCCCGCTGGAATCCACCATTACAGGTGCTTCTGTAATTTTTGCACGTAATTGACGGTAAAGGTCTTTCTCGTAGAATTTGTATTTCATTTTGATGGACATCATTTTTTCCACATTTTGGGGATGTAGTCTCAGGCCGATCACTGACAAGGTTCCTGGTGTGCCGAAAACTCTTTCTGAGTACACACTGGAAGGTGGGCAGCTCAAGTAAAGCAAAGGCAGTTTTTTTGTGTAAGGGCCTCCAAGGGGTATATTTATGTACTAAAGTTTCTAAATATGAAAAGTGTTCATGTTACCCATAGCAACCAATCAGATCCTGTCTATCATTTTCTAGAATGCAATAGAGAAATGATAACTACAATCTGATTGGTTGCTATGGGCAACATGAACACTTTTCATTTTTAGACACTTTAGTAAAACTAAAATTACCCCAAATTGCCCTTTTTACTGCCAGTAGTTATTTACATGTATCCCTTTCTCTTCAGATCTGTGTCTGTTGGGAAGAAAAAACAATGTCTTCATCCCTTCTGGGATGAAAATCCACTCCCAGCAAGCAGGCATGGCACTCAAGAATTCCCAAGAAAGACACAACATAAGACTTAAACCTTAAATCTGAAATGTTGCATTTCATGCTCTGTTCTGCTTGTTCACATATCTGATATGGTTAAGTGGACAGAGGGAACAACAGCAATTTGAAGGCCACTAACTAACTCTGTTTTTTTAATGTCCCTGTGCAGGTTGGGAAATGCCTTTTACAGGTTTGCAAAGGATTATTTAAGTCAATTGTTTTTGGAAAGCACAACATAAAGGCCTTAAATCAGGAGTAGCCAACCTCAGTCCTCGAGAGCTACTAACAGTTCACGTTTTCCAGACCACCTAGCTGGTGCACAGGTGTAGTCATTACTCACCAACACATTTAATTATTTATTACTATATTCTGTGAGGAGATCTGGAAAAAATGCACTGTCGATAGCTCTTGAGGACCAGGGTTGTCTACCCCTGTCTTAAATCATAGATCTTCCGCTTGTCCACATATCTGTGCTGGTTAAGTGGCACTTTGAGGCCACTAACTGTGTTTTTGAATGTAGGTTGGGAAATGCTTTGTCAAGTGGAAAGCACTACTAGAAGTCTTCCTGGTCCCCTTCTGGGATGAGAAAATCCACTCCCAGCAACAGGCATGGCGCTCAAGGATTATTCTGGGACAAGGACTGATGTGAATGTGTCAAATATTTTTTTTGTAAATGCTTCCTCCCCTCCCCCTCTCCCTCATAAATTTTCTTCAGAATCAAAAATTTTTATTAAATTTACTACCAATCAACCCTTCCTGTTCCTGCCCTGCCTTCAACTACATACATACACTGACTCCCACATATAGTGCCCAAAATTCACAGTAGTGTCTATTTTTTCATGTTACACCACAGTTGTGCCCATTATTCATGAAGTACCACACAATAGTAGAGATGTGCGCCGACCCCCGTGTTTTGGTTTTGGATCTGGATTGGTTTTGCCAAAACCTCACCTCCGTGTTTTGTTTTTGGATCTGGATTTTTTCTTAAAAAAATCATAAAAACAGCTAAAATCACATAAAATGGGCCTATTTTTGTTCCTATAGTATTATTAACCTCAATAACATTTATCTGCACTTGTTTTCAGTCAATTTTGACCACCTCACAGTTCACTATATTGTTTGTTTAGGCCCATAATTTGCACCAAGCTAGCTGGCTGACTAAGCTAAGTGGCGGCAGTGGGTGGCACAAACATGTGCGGCATGCAGGAGATGCTGTCTGTGGCAGCACACAAAACGGAAGCTGTGAACAGGAAGGGGGCAGAGGGATTTTTAAATTCTGGTACTAAACATCATTGTGCTTCTGAGATTATGGATGGGAAGGCTGGGAGGGGAGGAGAGAGAACATCTCCAGATACCATCATCACAAAATCATCTTTCCATTTGGTGTTTTAGTTGCATCTGACCAAACATGGCTATTATTATCAAGGAAAGCCAAGCCCACCAAATCAAGGTTGATAAATGGCATAAGAGTTTTTTGCAAGTATAGAAGGAAGTATCCCCTATTTTCATCAAGTGGGCATAGCTCAGAGACTTTGATACAGTGTGTCCTTATACCATATTATCTGGAATGAACACTAAAGACACTATTTTTAAGTAATATGTTTTCCTATTGGTGCTAGAGACCTTTATTTTTGTGCTAATTATTTTCTATATTGTTGTTTTAATTTTTAGATTGATTAATTTATTTGTAATATATTCTTTCTGTTTATATTCCTTATTGTTATATAATATATTTTATATTTCTCACTCCCGGGAGTTATTCAATTGCGACTATGTATTCATATTAAACGGTTAACATTTGGAGTGTTCATATCTTGTATTTTGAGCGCCATTTAGCGCCTCACATGTTTTCTGGTTTTTATTTTTTGCAAGTATACCTATTTGTGATTTTAGTTGTAATAAATACAGTATGAAACTATAAAGAAAAAGTAAGCATCAGAGCAGTGGCACAAAACAAAAGCACGGCACTTTAAAAAAATATAGGAAATCTATTAAACTTTTGCAACACGGCAGTTGCAGACAGGATGGCAGTTTCATAAACTATAAAATTAAAAATGTCAAGGAGCAATGCCCCACACGGCGCATAATGCAAAGAAAAGAGGTGCAAGATGGAATTGTCCTTGGGCCCTTCCACTCACCCTTATGTTGTATATAGGACATGCACAGTTTAACAAACCAATGACTTCAACAACAGGGACTGCCAATTGTGGCTGAAGCGATTGGTTTGTTTGGGCCCCCCATAAAACAAGCTACCAATGGACAGCTGACATTGCTGGCAATGATCTCTCCATGCACAAACTGGCTTTACAGAGGCAATATGTTGTCGCCATCATCATCAGATTCCTCACCCTCATCAGTGTGTACATCATCTGCACACAATATTAATTCGTCCCCGCTAGAATCCACCATTACAGCCTGAGGTGCTTCTGTCCTACTTGGACGTAATTGGTGGTAAAGGTCTTCGTCTTGGAATTTGTGGATCATTTTGATGAACATCATCTTTCCACATTTTGAGGAAGTAGCCTCCTACGCCGATCGCTGACAAGGTTCCCGGCTGTGCTGAAAACTTTTTCTGAGTACACACTGGAGGGTGGGCAGCTCAAGTAAAGCAAAGCCAGTTTGTGCAAGGGTCTCCAAACTGCCTTTTTTTCCTGCCAGTAGTCAAACGGACTGTCTGACATGCCTATTTGGATGCTATCATTAAAATAGTCTTCAACCATTCTTTGAATGGTGACCATATCAGATGGAGTCACGGTAGAGGTCTCATTAATGGTAGGCAAGTCTTTTGGACCCAACCAGATATCAAAACCTGACTCATCTGCATCACCAGTGGGTCTTTTGGGAAAGTTTAGTTTTTTCTGGCAGCCGCACTTGCTGGAGAAAATGAAGGAGGAGCCACCGCTGCATCATGTGCCACTTGGGATGACAATTTCCCTACCAACAACTCTTTGCATCTCTTCAGATTTGTGTCCTTTGGGAAGAAAGCCACAACATATGACTTAAACCTAGGATCGAGCATGGTCGCCAAAATGTATTGCTCTGATTGGAAGATCCTGACAACCCTTGGATCCTGGCAAAAGTGAATAAAGGACTTGATCTACAAGTCCGACATGCTTAGCGGAATCGTTTTGTTTCAGCTCCTCCTTCAGTTTCTCAAGCTGCTTTTCCAACAGTCTAATGAGGGGAATTACCTCACTCAAGCTGGCAGTGTCTGAACTCACTTCACAGGTGACTACTTCGAAGGGTTACAGCACTCTGCACCACATGGAAAGTATTTTCCACTGAGCTTGAGTAAGGTACAGTCCCCCCTCCTCTTTCTATGTCATACTTTGTTATGTAGCTTCAGATGGCTTTTTACTGTTCCTCCATCCGCTCAAGCTTATAAAGGGTGGAGGTCCACCTTGTAACTACCTCTTGCTTCAGCTGGTGACAGTGCAAATTCAACATTTCCTGCAGGTGCTGCAATCTTCTACATGCACCTGCTGACTGTTGAAAATGCCCAGAAATTTTGTGGGCCACAGAGAACATCTCCTGCATGGCCCTGTCATTTTTTTTTAAATTTTGCACCAAAAAGTTAATAGTGTGAGCAAAACATGTGACGTGTTGGAATTCACTCTGCTTTAAAGCTCTCACAATATTGGTGGCATTGTCAGAAATCACGAGGAGAGTCAAAGCGGGGTAAGCTATTTTGCAATGACTTCCCTGAGTTTTTCAAAGAGGTTGTCAGCAGTATGCCTCTTAGTGAAACCGGTTATACACAGAGTAGCCTGCCTCTGCATTTTCTTAGAAGCAGGGTGGGCTGTTACAGTCATGTAATCTTGCGTTTGCCCTGTTCCACTTGTCCACATATCTTTGGTTAAGTGGACAGTGGGTGCAACGGCATTTTGGAGGACACTAATTAAGTTTTTTTTAACATCCCTGTACAGGCTGGGAATTGCTTTTCTAGTGAAGTGGAACCTAGATGGGATTTGATAGCAGGGACATAGGACCTCAATTAACTATCTAAAACTCACTGCACTAATGGCGGATATTGGATGCACATCTAATACCAGCATAGATGTTATTGTGTCAGTAACTGGCTGACTGCTGTCATATTTGCTGCCCCTTGCAAAGGATTGTTTAACAGTCAATAGTTTTTTAGAACTACTACTAGTAGTCTTCCTGGTCCCCTTCTGGGATGAAGATCCACTTCCAGCAGCAGGCATAGCACTCAAGTATTCTTCTGAGGAATCCAGGATAGGGGAGGACTCAGTTAGCCTTATCAAATTGGATGCAGGATTACTTCCGATCATGATTGAAGATATTGTTGATGAAGGTGGTGGTGGTGAAGATGCCAGGTGATTGGATCTAGCAGAGAGAAGGGAGCTAGCTGACGCTGGACTGGTTGTTGTTACTTTTTTAGCCAAAGTTTCTGAATTTTGCAAACCCTTTTGAAGGAGGCACTGTAAAGGACGTAACAGGGAGGAGGTTCCTAGATGGTTAGGGTCCCTACCTCTACTTACTCTGGCATGACAATGGTTGTCCAGATTTGGGTAGAAATTATTACACATATAAGAAGTGAATTTTTTTGTTTTATGCCCAGGCATGACAATGGGATTTTCCTTATTATGGGCAATAACTGTTTCCACTGGGGCCTGACTTACACAAACAAAATCCTCATCAAAAACATCCTCATCATCAACATCCTTATTAGCGTCAGCTACACAAATATCCTCTTCATCCTGGTGTACTTCAACAAAAGCTACCTCAATTTCTATGTCAGCTTGTGCTGCTCATCATCACATTTGCAGAAGACGCACATGTTGTGGAAGGAGGCTTCTCTTTGCGTACAGTTTTGGAAAGGTCAGGCTCACACATGGCACCCGCCGACACACTTAGACTCTCCTCAGGGAAATCTGACATTTCCTGTGCCTTAACGATTTTAATTATTTTGACACATCTACAGGGAAAAGGGCTTACATCATTATAAGAGGCAGAACCACCAGTCATTAATAAAGGCCAAGGCCTTAGCCTTTTCTTGCCACTTCATGTGGTGAAAGGCATAATGCCAATTTTATGTCTTTCTGCAGCTAACTTTCCCTTTTGATGTTTTTTTCTTTACCACTGTAAAAGATTGGCTCTTTGATTTTAGATACCCTGACTTAAGCCCTATATGTCCTTGGGCACCGGCTTTAGTAGATGATGTAGACAGACTAGTATCGTCATGACTGGTGGCACTGGCGGCAGCTCCAGCACTAGTATGTGGTTCCTGCTCTCCTCTGAACTGATCGTTCTCCATATCAACAAACATGAATGAAGTGGGGTACAGCACAAATGTCAATTTGTACCAATTTTAAATATTACAATGTGGTATCAATGACCTACAGTGTCACAATATTTATTATGAATAAGAAAAGACTAACACACTGCGCTACCACAGATTTTTTATGAGTAAAACACTGCGCTACCTCTTAGTGCCACAATATTTTTTATGAATAAGAAAAGAATAACATCAAGAATAACTACACTGGGGAAGAGCACCCCTGGATGAGGCAGCAGCCCCTTGATGAACAACACAGGACCCCTTTATGGACAACAAAGTACCTCTGCAGAGCCCAGATGGACCACCTGCAGAGTCACAAATACGTGGATGATAAACTGCGGTCTGGCCAGCAGTGTCACCGAACAATAATAGCGCAGCTACTAGCTAGCACACACACAAAAAAGGTTTTTATTTTTTAAGGAATGATAATTATTATTCATTTTAACTTTATTTTTTTACACTGGGGAAGAGCACCCCTGGATTGACAGAGCACCCGTCTGGACAACACAGTACCCCTTTATGAACTGCAGTCCTAGCCTCTTGATGGACAGGACAACACAGCAGCACCCCTTTATAGAGAACACAGCAGCAGCCCTTTATGTACTGCAGCCCCAGCACCTTGATTGACAGGACAACAGTGACACAGCAGCACCCCTTTATGTACTGATTACTGAAGTCCCCTTTTATGTACTTCAGACCCAGCCCTTTTATGAACAACACAGCAGCAGCCTGCAGCCCAGCACATTCACAGACAGAACAGCATATCTGTTCTGTATATTCCCCACAGCCGGAGTGAAAATGGCACCGATTACAGGGACATTTATACAATCCAAAACCCGCGAGAATCCGACAGCGGGAGGATGGCAGGTTTTAACTATTTTTCGGATCCGAGTTAGGCGCGAAACCCCGAGCTGGACTCTGATCTCGGCTCGGATACATGAAGTTCGGGTGGGTCTGGTTCCCGGGAACCGGACCCGCTAATCTCTACTTGTTGATGAAAACACACTGATAGTTTTCAGAAAATGCATGTAGCCATAGGGATCATTGTGCCTTATAACCAATGCAGGGAAATTATACTAATGATCCCATTTGAATTAGGGGTGAGCGGGTTCGGATTTCTGAAATCCGAGCCCCCCCGATCCGAGGCCGATCCGAGTCAGGCTCGACTTTTCCCGCCTGACTCGGATCTGAAATCGAGGCAAAACGTCATCATCCCGCCTTCCGAGTCTCGCGGGTTTTGGATCCTATATAAGGTACCCGCGTCGGCGCCATTTTCTCACTCGGCTGTGGACAGTGAAGAGGGAGGGTGGGAGTTAGGGCTGGCTGGGCTGTGTAGTGTAGTGTAGTGCAGAGTAGTGTTGTGCTGTGCTGCGCTGTGCTGCTGTTGTCCACTACTTCAAAGTCCATAGGGGCTGGCTGTGTTGTGCTGTGCTGCTGTTGTTAATAGGGGCTGTGTCCACTACTTCAAAGTCCATAGGGGCTGGCTGGACTGTGTTGTGCAGTCAGTTCTCCATAGGGGCTGTGTCCACTCCAAAGTCCTGTGCAGTGTCCCAGTCCTAAAGGGGTGCTGTAGTGTTGTCCAGGGGGTGCTCTGTCCATCAGGGGTGCTCCCCCCAAGTGCTAAAAAAATAATATTTTTTCTGTGTTTGTGAATTGTGTGCGCAGTAGCCGCATGTGCATCAACAAAGTAGTGCCAAGCGTGCGCCTGTGTCATAAGTAGAGAGCCGGCTGGCTTGACCGTTAAAGGGTGCTGTAACCTCCAAAGTACACTCCAAACCAAAAAAATAATATTTTCTGTGTTTGTGAATTGTGTGCGCAGTAGCCGCACGTGCATCAACAAACATGTGCCAAGCGTGCACCTGTGTCATAAGTAAAGGGCCGGCTGGCTTGACCGTTAAAGGGTGCTGTAACCCCCAAAGTACACTCCAGTCCAAACCCCAAAAAAAATTATTTTCTGTGTTTGTGAATTGTGTGCGCAGTAGCCGCATGTGCATCAACAAAGTAGTGCCAAGCGTGCGCCTGTGTCATAAGTAAAGGGCCGGCTGACTTGACTGTTAAAGGGTGCTGTAACCCCCAAAGTACACTCCAAACCAAAATAAAAATTATTTTCTGTGTTTGTGAATTGTGTGCGCAGTAGCCGCACGTGCATCAACAAAGTAGTGCCAAGCGTGCGCCTGTGTCCCATAAGTAAAGAGCCGGCGGGCTCATTTCTTAAAGGCTGGTGTAACCCACAAAGTGCACTACTCTCCAGCAAAAATAAAAAAATATTTTCTGTGTTTAGCCGCACGTATATATCAAATCGATATAACATAAATGGAGGACCAAACTTTCTCCGATAAAAATAAAATAGAGAAAGATCAAGAACCACTTCCTCCTAGTGCTGAAGCTGCTGCCACTAGTCATGACATAGACGATAACATGCCATCAACGTCGTCTGCCAAGGCCGATGCCCAATGTCATAGTAGAGGGCACATACAATCCCAAATGACAAAGTTCAGGAAAATGACCTTGAAAAAAACATTTAAATCAGCTGAAGAGAAACGTAAACTTGCCAATATGCCATTTACGACACGGAGTGGCAAGGAACGGCTAAGGTCGATCCCTAGTATGTTCATGACTAGTGGTTCAGCTTCACATGACGATGGAAGCCCTCCTCCCACTAAAAAAATCAAAAGAGTTAAGCTGGCAAAAGCACAGCGAAGAACTGTGCTTTCTATGAAGATATCACAAATCCCCAAGGAGAGTCCAAGTGTGGTGGTGGTTGCGATGCCTGACCTTCCCAGCACTGGACGGGAAGAGGTGGCTCTTTCCACCATTTGCACGCCCCCTGCAAGTGCTGAAAGGAGCACCCACAGTCCACTTGCTGATATGCAAATTGAAGATGTCACTGTTGAAGTACAACAGGATGAGGATACTGGTGTAGCTGGCGCTGAGGAGGAAGTTGGCGAGGAGGATTCTGATGGTGATGTGGTTTGTTTAAATCAGGCTCCGGGGGAGACAGTTGTTGTCCGTGGGATGAAAAAGCCCATCACCGTCATGCCTGGGCAGAAGACCAAACATTCCACCTCTTTGGTCTGGCAATATTTCTATCCAAATCCGGACAACAACTGTCTTGCCATATGTACCTTATGTAAAGGTGGAATAAGTAGGGGTAGGGACGTCAACCACCTAGGAACATCCTCCCTTATACGGCACCTGCAGCGCGTTCATAATAAGTTACTGTCAAGTTCAGAAACTTTGGCTAAGACCGTAAGCAGTCCAGGGACACCTAAATCCAGTTGTCCTGTTGTATCCAAGCGCCTGCAAACCACACCGTCAACTCCCTCCTCGTCAATTTCCTCCTTAGTCAGGATCGGAAGTAGTCCTGCAGGCCATGTCACTGGCATGACTGACTCTCCTATCGGGGATTCCTCCGGAGGATCCTGCATTGCTACGCCTCCTGCTGCCGCTGCTGCTGTTGCTGCTGCTGGGAGTCGTTCATCATACCAGAGAGGAAGTAGGAACACCACTACTTTTACTAAACAATTGACCCTCCAACAGTCCTTAGCGAGGAGGATGAAGTACGACAGCAGTCATCCTGAAGCAAAACGTATAACTGAGGCCTTGACTGCTATGTTGGTGTTAGACGTGCGTCCGGTATCCGCCATTAGTGCAGTGGGATTTAGACAATTGATGGAGGTAGTGTGTCCCCGGTTCCAAATCCCGTCTAGATTCCACCTCACTAGGCAGGCGATACCGAGACTGTACAGAAACGTCAGAAAAAGTGTCCTCAGTGTCCTGAAAAATGCCGTTGTACCCAATGTCCACTTAACCATGGACATGTGGACAAGTGGAACAGGGCAGACTAAGGACTATATGACTGTGACAGCCCACTGGGTAGATGTATCACCTTACGCAGCAACAGCAGCAGCGTCACCAGTCGCAGCATCTCAGAAACGCCAGCTCGTTCCAAGGCAGGCTACGCTGTGTATCACCGGTTTCAGTAAGAGGCACACCGCCGACAACCTCTTAGAGAAACTGAGGGAAATCATCGCCCAGTGGCTTACCCCACTTAGACTCTCCTGGGGATTTGTGATATCTGACAACGCCACCAATATTGTGCGGGCATTACATCTGGGCAAATTCCAGCACGTCCCATGTTTTGCTCACACAATAAGCTTGGTGGTGCAGAATTTTCTGAAAAGCGACAGGGGCGTGCAGGAGACGCTTTGGGTGGCCCGAAAAATTTCTGGCCACTTTCGCCATTCAGCGACTGCGTGCCGAAGACTGGAGTGCCAGCAAACACTCTTGAACCTGCCCCGCCATCACCTGAAGCAAGAGGTTGTGACGCGGTGGAACTCAAC
Source organism: Taudactylus pleione (assembly GCA_031769625.1). Classification (NCBI taxonomy): domain Eukaryota; kingdom Metazoa; phylum Chordata; class Amphibia; order Anura; family Myobatrachidae; genus Taudactylus; species Taudactylus pleione. The sequence continues at coordinate 1,699,998 of JAUIMM010001084.1, forward strand.
CCTCTATATGCTTCAGAGGATGGAGGAGCAGCAAAAGGCCATTCAAGCCTATACATCCACCTATGACATAGGCAAAGGAGGGGGTATGCACCTGACTCAAGCGCAGTGGAGAATGATTTCCGTGTTGTGCAAGGTTCTCCAGCCCTTCGAACTTGCCACACGTGAAGTCAGTTCAGACACTGCCAGCTTGAGTCAGGTCATTCCCCTCATCAGGCTTTTGCAGAAGCAGCTGGAGAAAGTGAAGGAGGAGCTAAGACGGAGCGATTCCGCTCGGCATGTGGGACTTGTGGATGAAGCCCTTCATTCGCTTTGCCAGGATTCCAGGGTGGTCAATCTGTTGAAATCAGACCACTACATTTTGGCCACCGTGCTCGATCCTAGGTTTAAAGCCTATGTGGTGTCTCTCTTTCCAGCCAACACAAGCCTGCAGAGGTGCAAAGACCTGCTGGTGAACACACTGTCAGTTGAAGCGGAACGTGACACGTCAACAGCTCCTTCTTCATTTTCTCCCGCAACTGGGGCTGCCAGGAAAAAACTTAGGTATCCTAAGCAACCCACTGGCGGTGATGCAGGGCAGGCAGGACCAAGTTTGGACATCTGGTCTGGACTGAAGGACCTGGCAACAATTTCTGACATGTCTACTGTCACTGCATATGATACTGTCACCATTGACAGAATGGTGGAGGATTACATCGGTGACAGCATCCAAGTAGGCATGTCAGACAGTCCCATACCTGTACTGGCAGGAAAAAGAGGCAATTTGGAGGCCCCTGTACAAACTGGCTCTATTTTACCTGAGTTGCCCCCCCTCCAGTGTGTACTCCGAAAGAGTGTTTAGTGCAGCCGGGAACCTTGTCAGCAAAAGGCGTAGGAGGTTGCTTCCACAGAATGTGGAGAAGATGATGTTCATCAAAATGAATTATCAGCTCTTCCAGGGAGACCAGCCTCCAGAACGTACAGAGGGACCTGTGGTGGTGGATTCAAGTGGGGACGAGTTAATAATTTGTGAGGATGAGGATGTACACACTGAAGAGGGTGAGGAATCGGTGGATGAGGAGGATGAGGATGACATCTTGCCTCCGTAGAGCCAGTTTGTGCAGGGACAGATTAATTGCCAGCTTGTTTTGTGGGGGCCCAAACGAACCAATCATTTCAGCCACAGTTGTGTGGCAGACCCTGGCGCTGAAATGATTGGTTTGTTAAAGTGTGCATGTCCTGTTTATACAACATAAGGGTGGGTGGGAGGGCCCAAGGACAATTCCATCTTGCACCTCTTTTTTTTTTTGGCCTAACTCTAACCTCCCCCTAGTGCCTAACTCTATATCCCCCCCCACGGGTGCCTAAACCTAACCTCCCCTCCCCTCACCCTAAACCTAACCCTTCTGAGAGGATCCCTAAGCCTAACCCCCCCCAGGGGTACCTAACTCTAACCCCCCCTTCTCCTAGCCTGACCCTAACCCTCCCGGGGGCTGCCTAACCCTAAATCCCCCCGGGAGCCCCTAAACCAAACCTGCCCCCCAGTGTTGCTGTAATCTCGCAACGCCTGGCTTACCTTCATTTGGTATGCTGGGCATCTGGATTTTGGCAGGTGGATAATGATAGGCGTCAGTATGTCAAGGAGATTGCTGCTACTTCATGGAGTCTCCCAGACAATCAGGGAGAGTTGGCAAGTATGGCCACATGACTTCACTTAGAGGAAACATTGGCCCTCATTCAGAGCCGTACGTTCTGAGCAGAGCGCACGCTCTGAATGAGGGCCGGGCTCCATTTTCATGGAGCGTCCTCCTGGACCCTCGTATAGCTGTGGGTCACCACCCACAGGCTATACGAGCGTGCATTGTGATGGTCGCGATGGTCTCGACCATCGCGACCATCGAATTTGCGAGCCGGAGCCTGCGGTTGAGGTTTTCAACCGCAAGCTTCGGAGTGATTTTGGCTCTATCAGAGCCAAAATCACTCCCACTGACATCACTAGTGATGTCAGTGGGCCGGCTTCTGACGGGAGGCGTTCCCGTGGGAACGCCCCCGTCAGGGAGGCACGCCCACCAAAGGGGGCGTGCTGTCAATCAACATTGACAGCACACCCCCTTTGATCGGACACAACGAGCGAAGGACTTTCCTTCGCTCGTCGCGTCTGGCGCATGCGCACGACGGAGCTCCCTCCGTCGTGCGCATGCTCAGTCCATAACATCGACCCACTTGCGAGCGGACAGCCGCTCGCGAGTGGGTCTGAATCAGGCCCATTGTTGGCAATGGGACTGATTCAGAAATGTACGCATAGCCATTATTTACCAGTTGAGCGATTATCTGGAAACTGCGCATGCATCAAGGTTTATTATCATAGTCGTTAGTGGTGACTTTTTATTCGCAGTGTGATTGACAGACAGGAAGCATTCGGGGGAGGTAAGAGGAAGAAGGGTGACAAAGATAGATTTAAAAAATGGTTGCCAGGGAATCGCCCTGATTCCCTGGCAACCATTTTTAAAATTTTTATCACGATGCAAGGTTTCTGGGTGCCCTAGACAATATTTCACCCACTGCCCCTGCTACAATATGCTACACAGAAGTGTCCCAAATTCATAATATACTATATAGAAATGCCCCAACTAATATGCCACGCAGCTGTGTCCCAAAATCATACTGTACTTCATAACACTGCCCCCAATTCATAATATGCCATAAATCTGTGCCACAAATTCATTATATGTCGCACAGCAGTATCCACATTTCATAATTATGCATCAATGCCTCCAATACGTAATAGGCCACATGTATGCTACCAATACATAACATGACACAAATTTGTGCTCCCAATACATAGTAGGCCACACGTGTGCTCCCACTAAATAACATGCCACACATGTGTGCTCCCAATACATAATATGCCACATATGTGTGCTCCCAATACATAACATGCCACACATGTGTGCTCCCAATACATAATAGACCACATATGTGTGCTCCCAATACATAATATGCCACATATGTGTGCTCCCAATACATAATATGCCACATATGTGTGCTCCCAATATATAACATGCCACACATGTGTGCTCCCAATACAAAACATGCCAGAAATTTGTGCTCCCAATACATAACATGCCACACATGTGTGCCCCAATACAAAACATGCCAGAAATTTGTGCTCCCAATACAAAACATGCCAGAAATTTGTGCTCCCAATACATACTATGCCACACATGTGTGCTCCCAATACAAAACATGCCACACATGTGTGCTCCAAATGCATAACATGCCACACATGTGTGCCCCAATACATAACATGCCACACATGTGTGCTCCCAATACATAACATGCCACACATTTGTGCCCCCAATACATAACATGCCACACATGTGTGCTCCACATGCATAACATGCCACACATTTGTGCTCCCAATACATAACATGCCACACATGTGTGCTCCCAATACATAACATGCCACACATTTGTGCCCCCAATACATATGCCACAGAGCAGCGCACCAAATTTATTGTATGTCATTGTCCAGCAAGCCTGGGCCTGGGTAAATAGTACCCGCTCCCTCTACTCTTGGTACACCTGCACACACACATACATTCAGCCTGCCAACACTCATTAACACACACACACATTGCCAGAGCTCATTAACCCTCCACACTCACCCTGACAGAAATCAATAATATCAACCCCAAACACACACTAGCCCACACTAATCCTGTCTGCACTCATTAAAAGCCTCACACACATACACACTCACCCTGCCAGAACTCAATAAACCATTCACACACTTATCCTTCAAACACTCATTAACTCCCCCCCCCCCCACACACACACACACACACACACACACACACTAGCCCTGTCAGCACTATATAAAACCACCACTACCACCCCCCACATACTAAGCCACCACTATTTCTGACTCTACCGCACTAACAAGTGAGAGTGCAGTGCCTGGGGCTGAGGGAGTTCCTGTATCAGCCTTGGCCATCAGTAGTCCCAGCCAGGACTGAAAGAGACATCCTTCTCTCTTTTTATTTTTGTGTGCACTCAGTGGCGCTCTCCGGGTGGCTGGCGCACCTTAGGCAGCTGCCTATAGCTGCCTGGTAGCACCGAGCCTGCCGGGAATGTGTTTAGATCCAGACTGTGATATAGAAGACTATGGGGGTCATTCAGACCCGCTCGCGAGCAATGGGCTCTCCATCGCTCCGGGTCTCGCACCAAAGGGGGCGTGCTGTCGATGTTGATTGACAGCACGCCCCCTTTGGTGGGCGTGCCTGCCAGACGGAGGCGTTCCCATGGGAACGCCTACCGTCTGAAGCCGGCCCCACTGACATCAGTAGTGATGTCAGTGGGAGTGATTTGGGCAGGGCTTCCGGCAGTGAGACCCTACCGCAGGGACTCCATGCAAGCCCGATGGTCGCATATGCTGTGGGTGGTCACCCACAGCTATGCAAGCGGCCAGGAGGACGCTCCATTTTCATGGAGGAGGGCACTGATTCAGAGTGAGCGCTCTGGTCAGAGCGTCCGGCTCTGAATCAGGCCCAATGTTTCCTTCTTTCCTCCTCCATGTTAAGGGCTCCATTTACTAATGAAACATAATTATGCCACCGTTCTGCATTTAATAAACAGCGGTAATCTAAGATTACCGCTATTGTCACAGCATCGCTCTCGCCATCTTTTAGATGGCGAGAGCGATGCAGTCCCCATCTTTTAGATGGCGAGAGCGATGCAGTCCCCATTGCCGGTAATGGAGACCCGGCGGTGCCTTTCCGGCTTCAGCGAAGCCTTCCAGGCACTGCCGGGTGCCCGTGTCATGCACATGCACAGACAGACCGTCGCGCATGCGCATAACACTGGAGCTCCGATGCTGGCAGCGTTAGGCTGCCAGCTACCCAGCGGAGGACCTTGCCAAGGACTTCGCGGGACCTCACTGGAAGGGTAAGTCTTAATAAATACTAGTGGCATTTTCGTTTGTATTACAGTGATACTAAACGAAAATTGGCGCTGTTATTTTCATTTGTTTATAAATGGGGCCCTGTGATTATACTTTCTGCTGCTCCCAGGGGCGTATTTAAAATGCGGGGAATGAACGCGATCCCCCTCCTCTTTTAATACGCACCTGGCTGCTCCTATATAGCGTATCTGCTAACAAAAGAATATTGCATGACCCGACAGTGCGTCCTATGTCAGCCACGCCCACTAAACACGTGATGTCAAGATGTTATACCTAGAGGTGGGGCCACTGGCTATGGGAAGTAGTGCAATGTCGGGAGAATCTCCTGATGCTCCTGGAAGCTCCACAGGCTGCAGGGTGCCTGCCCGGCTCTGCAGTACCGCTACTGGCGGCAGGGTGCCATTCCATTCCAGACACCCTGCAAGCCACCTGCAGGTGCCATGGGGTAGTGACGGTTCCGCCCCCAGGTCCCTACTCCCTGTGCGATGGCACTGCTCTCACACCCTTAGCATTGACCCTGACCCTTTTTTTTCCCCACTAAAATAACAGAGACCCCAGACTTACTATGTGGTGGGTTATAAACCCGCTGTAAACCCTCAGCAATCCCATCCAAATAAATGACCTGCCGCTGACAGTCAGGTTTGTCTATACCCCGCCAATCCCACTGCTTGGTAAAATTAGCCACAAATGTCTTTATTATAACTCTTTAAATGTACTTGTCTCTTTCTTGTTGACATTGCCTTTACAGTCCTAAGAATGTTTCCATCATTCTCAAATAATCCATTGTGCAATCTGCCCTTTTATGACTGGCCAGTGGATGGTAATACTGTATATGTACTTAATGCTCCCCTGAGGTGGGAAATGCATTTAGTACGATGTTACAGCATTTTATTCAAATAACATGGAGTGGGATTAGTCCAGTAATGTGGGGATTAAACGTAATCTGGGAAATTCCCTCGTTCTCAGGCATGTAAGTGCTATTGAGACACCTACATAATCACAGCCATCTGCAGCCGGGGAGAGATCACACATCATTGTGCTCTGTACAGGGTAAGTGACATTACAGAGTGGTAGGATTATTGTATGAACACATGTAACTGGGACATTTAATACTTATGGTGGAAAGATCAGTTTCTTTCACTGTATCACAAATGATAACCTGCCTTTTATTCCCATGTTATGTCATATGGATGAGCTTTTTCTCTAACACATAATCCGTGGTCAATCGCCTTCATGGGAAAAATGTTGGTAATCCCATTTCTTTGGATATCACAATTTCTTCCTATGCATCTTCAAGGTCACCTACAGATTGAAGGTCATTAGAAGATCAGTTACTTTAGGTAGCTATTACAATTTGTGGGGTGACATATTTTGGTGATAGTGACAAAATGCACCTAACCATGAGGATAAGCACCCACTGAAGCCAAATGTCAATGATCTGATATAAAGGGGGTACTTACTTGTTCATATTAACATACAGTATGCAATATATAATACAATATACCATAAGCACATTGCGTTCCAGTAACCTGTACACTCTCTCACAGTCCATTACTCCCTCTGTCACCCCTATTTATCTCCTTATGTACAACCACCCCTCCTGTGCTTGTTATTCAGCTACTTTCATCCAATTTCTCTACCATCCTTCTCCCCTTTATCTCATGTTGTCTTTCCTCTCCATCCTTTATATGTATATTTCATACACCCCCTCCCTCTCACACTCTCTCTCCTTCTCTCTCTCTCTCTCTCTCTCTCTCTCTCTTTCTCTCGTCTCTCTCTTGTCTCTCTCTCTCTCACACACCCATCCCTTCTTTCAGTTATAAATGATCTTGTCTTGACTCCATAGGACTGCATGGTGCGATCGCAGTGTGCGCCATAGCGTACTGTAACGTACGCTGCTGCGGGTAATCACATGGCATGATGCATGTGCACGTTTGCAGCGTGATCGGCAAGGATGTAAGGGGACACATCTGTAGCTATACACAAAGAGCTCTTAAAGTGTGAAGCGGAGTACACACATAGGCGTGCGCAGATGCTTCGGCACTTCCCTCTCCGCCAGTTCATGGACAACCCCATCCACACCTCCCAACAGGAGGACAACCCCGTCTGCACCTCCCAACCCCCATCCGCACCTCCCAACAGGTAAGAAGTTTATGTCCCGGAGGGAGGGGGGACAGGATAGTCCATGGGCCAGCAGAGGGGGAAGTGCCGACACCTGTGCACGCCTATGAGTACTCACCATAAGATGGTGTGACCTAGTGCCTATGCATACATTATTTCACACGTCATATTGCTCATTACACATTATTCCACACACTGTAATGCCCAATACACATTATGCCACACACAGTAATGCCCATTACACAATATGCCACACACTGTAATGCCTATTACACAATATGCCACACTCCATAATGCCCATTACACAATTTGCCACACACTGTAATGCCTATTACACAATATGCCACACTCCATAACGCCCATTAAAAATTATGCCACACACCATAATGCTAATTTGCACATTATTCCACACACTATAATGCCCATTACAAATTATGCCACACACCGTACTGCCCATTACACATTATGCATCACACCATAATGCCCATTGCACATTTTTCCACACACTATAATACCCATTGCACATTATGCCACACATTGTAAAGACCATTACACAATATGCCACACACTATTATGCACATTACATATTAATCCATACACCGTAATGCCCATTACACATTATGCCACACACTGCAATGCCCATTACACATTATTCCACATACATTATTGCCTCTGACACCATTTTATGCACCAGAGTAAGGCTCTAATTATATTTAAATTACCTGCCCATTGTCAGGGGTCCCATATTTGTTGTCAGGGGATTCATGCTCGTTACCAGGGGTTTCATGCTCATTGTCAGGGGTTCCATGCTCATTTCCATGGGTTTCATGCTCGTTGCCAGGGGTCACATGCTCGTTGTCAAGGATCTCATGCTCATTGTTAGGGGTCTCATGCTCATTGTCAGTTGTTCCATGCTCGCTGTCAGGGGTTCCATTCTCAGGGGTCTCATGCTCGTTGTCAGTTGTTCCAGGCTTGCTGTCAGGGTTTTTCATGCTCACTGTCAGGAGTTCCATGCTCATTGTCAGGGGTCTCATGCTCGTTGTCAGGGGTTCCATGCTTGCTGCCAGGGGTTCCATGCTCATTGTTATGGGTCTCATGCTCGTTGTCAGTTGTTCCATGCTTGCTGTCAGGGGTTCCATGTTCATGGTCAGGGGTTCCATGTTCATGGTCAGGGGTTCCATGCTCATTGTCAGTTGTTCCATGCTCGCTGTCATGGGTTCCATGCTCATTGTCAGTTGTTCCATGCTCGCTGTCAGGGGTTCCATGCTCATTGTCAGGTGTCTCATGCTTGCTGTCAGGGGTTCCATGCTCATTGTCAGGTGTCTCATGCTTGCTGTCAGGGGTTCCATGCTCATTGTCAGGTGTCTCATGCTTGCTGGCAGGGGTTCCATGCTCATTGTCAGTTGTTGTCAGTTGCTGTCAGGGGCTCCATGCTCGCTGTCAGGGGTTCCATTTTCGCTGTTTGGGGTCTCATGCTCATTGTCAGTTGTTGCATGCTCACTGTCAGGGGTTCCATGCTCATTGTCAGGGGTCTCATGCTCATTGTCAGTTGTTCCATGCTTGCTGTCAGTTGTTCCATGCTCGCTGTCAGGGGTTCTATGCTCGTTGCCAGAGATTTTATACTCATTGTCAGGGGTTTCACAGGAGAAGATGCAGCTTTCTGCATCTTCTCCTGGCGGTGCCAGCATTCCCGGTAATGCTATGCGCTGTCCAGACAGATACTAGAGGTCCAGTAGGACCTCTAGCATCTGTCTTCTCAAAGGCGTGGCATTTTCAGCAGATTCCATGCCGTCGGCTAGTTCACATGGAATAAGCAGCCCCCAAGCCACCACACTCTCTAGGAACCACAGGGTCTGCAGGAGCTATTGTTAGCCCCTGTATACAATACAAAAAAGGATGATGGAGAAGAGCATTTGGCTGTGTGAATAGGACAATGGATGAGAGGATTTGGTGAGGGATGGAGTATGATGGAGGAGAGCATATGGATGGAGTGAGAGGATGATCAGTAACTGATCAACCATTAAGCTGATCAGACTGTAGGGTGCCTGGGCTTGGGTGGGCACCAACCCTCATTTTCCACACATTGGTGGAGGCATAGGCAATGTAACCATCTCTGGTTTTATTAGTGATGAATTATAATTTAGTTAACTCCTAACACCACTTTTGCTCCAGCAAATTGCCTGCCCATTCTGTGTCATCTGTTTGACAGCTACACCACTATAGATTGTAAGTTCACAAGCTGAGCCCTCTTCCCTCATGTACTCTCTTTGCTTACAGAACCTGCGCCACCATCTCCTCCTTCTTACTATTGTTTTGCAATCAGTGGCTCTGAAACTAGGGGTGAAGCTATACTTCTGTCATCTGGAGAAAAGTCTTAGCTTGGCACCCCCTTTCCCTACCTTCCATTTTACCACATTCTTTCTTATATGCTATCAGACCATCCAGATGCCCTTTATACACCACCACACTCCTTAAAAGTGGCGTAACTGGGGTTGGTGTCACCCAGTGCGCCTACTCACCCTGACATCCCCGTCTGTGTAATACTTGCGCATGCCAAAGGTGGCGTGGCCTCATGCCTGCAAAGTCACACCCCCAGTTGTATGCCAATTTGTGGGAGTGACCATGCATCACGCCCCTATTCTCGCCACGCTGGAAGCTTGCCAAGCACTCTGGGAGCTCCTGGCCAGCAGCCAGCCTCTCCGGGCTCAGTGTGGATGATGCGTGTGTCATCCATTACCGCTGCTTGGTGACACCATCTGAGGAGTTGAGACCAAAATAGCAGAGCAGCTCTATAGTTTTGGGGTCTCCCCCTCGGATGCTGTCACCCAGTGTGACCCGCACCTCCCCTCCTTCCTATGTCCTTATATGCCTTCACATTCTTCCACATGCGTCTTATATACTGTACGTACCATCAGACACATGTAGATACACTTTCAAACTCCACCTCACCATTTAGGGCTGCTTCAGAAAGTTCCTGGGCTGATTTTCCATCCCAATCCACCCCTGGTCTTGTTTACAGAATAATGAGGTATACCAGGCCTCAAGGCAAATAATGTAGCACCCTAGGCCTCTGTCTAATGGAGCCTTCATTAATAATGACCATGCCCATGCTGACATTTGGGGCCAAATTTATTAGCCTCCAATTTGCTCATTTTGATTTTGGCACAGGATTTAAAGCAGCAATAGTTTTAAAGGCAAAACCAGGTTAATTTTTGGAGGCTATTACATTTGGGACCTGGATATAGATTTCTTGACATAAATGTCCCCAATACTGTATCTCGTACTACTTCCATTTTTATAACTGCTTCATCTAGCTTCTAACTGTATTCATTTTTCCTGAGTGGAAATGGCAAACATTTGGGACATTTGCCATTTGCTCCAGGAAGGGGCAGCCTTTATTTTGTATGATGACTAGAGATGAGCGAGTTCGGTTTTCAGAGATCCGAACCCATCTGAATTTTGTAGATCCGAGTCGGATCCAAGCCGGCTCAGATGTTCCCGCCTTACTTGGATCTCTCAAATCGAGGCAAAACCATAGAGAAGAAATCTCGCAGCTTGCAAGCTTTTGTCTCTATATATAAGGGACACGGCGGGCGCCATTTCACTCCGGCTGTGGAGACTGAACAGGGAGGGTGGGTAGTGTAGGGCTAGGGAGAGGTGATGTGCTGTTCTGTCTGCTGTGTCCTGGGCTGGTGCTGATCCATTCTGGGCTGGTGTTGTTGTGCTGTCTGCTGTGTCCATCTGGGCTGTTGCTGATCCATCTGGGCTGGTGCTGTCTGCTGCGTCCATCTGGGCCCAAGTTCTGCACCCCCCCAAAAAATAAAAATATATATTTTTTTGTGTAATATATATTTGTCTGTGTACGTGTTAGGCTTAACCGCACAAGATCTAGCAAGTCGGCAACGCAACCTAGTGCTGCCTGACTCCAGTCATCAATCTGTGCTCTGGGCCCAAGTTCTGGAGCTGGAAAAAAAAAACATAGTATATTTCTTTGTCAATTTCTTTTCTGTGTGCGCGCGACTGCACGTGTGAATTTTGTAACCGCACCTTGGCTACACTATTGGTGCTTGTAACACTGCTTCAAGACCGCAGAAAATATGGAGGGCTGTCACATGACAGGAGAGCAAGGCCAAGAACCCCATGTTGTAGCTGCCGCCAGCGGGTGGCAAGGCCATCAACTTCCTCGTCCTCTATGAAGGCCCATGCCCAGGGCTTAAGTCACGCTTTCGATATGGTAAAGCTACTTTTACTGAAGTTAAGAAAAAAAAATTGAAAGGAAATTTGCCTTTAGATAAAAAAAAATGGCAATATGCCATTCACTCCAGGAAGTGGCAAGAAAAGGATAAGGCCTTGGCCTTTCTTTATGAAGACTGCTGGTTCTGATTCTGATAGCCCTTCGGAAAAAAACAACTGTGTGCCCTGAGAAATTGAAATCACAAATCCCAGAGGAGAGTGCAAGTGTGTCCGTGGTTGCCATGTGTGAGCCAGACCTAAATACTAGTATACTGGAGGATCCTCCAAGTTCCAACATTTGTGTGCCCTCTGTAAATGTGGGGAAGGGCAGTCAACATCTTGCAGATGTAGTCAGTGAGGATGCTTCTGTGGAACTGCACATGGAGGAGGAGGATATTTTGGTAGTTGAAGGTGCTAAGGATGATGAGGATGTTGATGATTAAGATATTGGTGATGCGGATATTGATGCCGAGGATGTCCTTTGTGTAAGTAAGACAACAGCTGTTGCCCATGGATTGAAAAAGCCTAAGCCCATTGTTGTCATGCCAGGGCAAAAGACAAAAAAATCCACTTCTCACGTGTGGAATTATTTCCACCCTAATCCGGACAACAGTTGTCAAGCCATATGTAACCATTGCAAAGCAAGAGTGAGTAGAGTGAGGGACCTAAACTACCTAGGAACCTCCTCCTTGTTGTGTCACTTGGAGTGTATTCATCAAATATCAAAGTGTATGTCGCCAAGTTCCAAAACTCAAAACGTAACAAGTCCAGTGTCACCTACTGCTCCCTCTCTGTGGGATCCAAGCACCTTCGATCTCCAACACCAACACCTGCATCATCATCAACATCCTCATTCGTGATCAAAAGTAATTTAAAAAAACAATTGACTATTAAACAGTCCTTTGATAGAGGAAATAAGTATAACAGCTGTCACCCAGGTTCACAGCGGATCACTGACGCCATGACGGCTGTGCTAGTATTAAATGGTGAAATAATAAAAAATTAGGATGATAGTGTGGAGGAAGTGCAAAAGGAGGATGAGGGGAAAATTTGTGTCCTATCTGACGCTAATGTGGATGTTGATGATAAGGATGTGGTAATGATAAAAAGAAAGCCAGAAAAGCAACATCTTGGTTGTGGAATTATTTTAATCTAAATTCTGACAACAGTTGTAAAGGCATCTGTTCCATTTGTAAAGCCAAAGTTAGCAGAGGATGGGACGTTAACCATCTAGGCACCTCCTCCCTGTTACGTCAGTTGCAGCGAGTTCATGCAATTTGTTTAACAAAATTATAATTTGTAAATTAATAACAAGCAGTCCAGTATCAGCTACCAGCAGTTTGGATCATAACATGCAATCTCCACCGCCAACACCCTTATCATCAATCTCCTCCTTAATAATTGAAGGTAGTCCTTCCAAAAAATGTTTTGTGGGGGCCCCAACAAACCAAGGAGTTCAGCCACGAAAGTGTCAGTCCTAGTGGCCTAGTGGTCAGTCCTAAAGTGCTTGGTTTGTTAAACTGTGCATGTCCTTTTTAATATCCCACATAAGAGTGGGTGGGAGGGACACTTCCATCTTGCACCTCTTTCCCTTACATTTGGCACAATTTGGGGCATTGCTGACTGACATTATTATAATTTATTAAACTGCCATCCTGTCTGCCACTGCTGTGTGGCAATGTTTCATAGATGTCTGATATTTTTTTAAACTGCCGTGCATTTGTGCCGCTGCTCTGTTGCTTACTTTAGCCAGCCAGCTCGCTGCAGCCTTTGGCCTCTATTGGTGAAAAATAGTGAAATCAATATTGTGAGCTGTGAGGTAGTTAGAAATGCCTAGAAATGCCTGGAAATCATTGTTATTAAGGTTAATAATACTGGAAATAGGAACAAAAACAGGCCCAAATTATGTGGTTTTAGATGTTTATATATATTTTTGGAAAAAATACAGATCCAAAACCAAATCCAAAACCTTAAAAACAAAACTCTAAGGAAAAAAATCCAAAACCAGATTCAAAACCAAAAGCAAAACACGGGTGTCGGCGCACATCTCTAATGATGACTAACATTCAGTGCCGGACTGGGACTAAAAATTGGCCCTGGCATTTAAAGCACACAGGCCCACTTCACGTCAGCATCTGGCTCCTGGCATCGACTCCTCCCCTTAGTATTCATGACTCCTCCCACTTCTTAGTCTATGCTCTTACAAATATAATTAATATTAGAACAGCATACAAGTTATACATCATTCTCCGTATTATAATATACGCACACTACAGAGCTCTTCCTGCAGCAGATTCAAACATGTGCCATAGTCAGATATTTGGTTGGTTCTGTTAGGTAAAGCTGGGACTTCATTGGTGGAGGTCACACACAGAAGAAAAGGGATGGCATTACCCAATTGCCCAATAAGCTCTAGCTTAGCAGTTGTAGAGGATTAGATAGAGTTCACAGTAGGAATTTTTAGGGCAGGGATGCTCAACACAGAGGAGGACACATCTGTGCACTAAAGCACAGCCATAACTACACATTTTGGTGTCTTGCTTTATGTTCACTTTAGGATTATGTAAGGGCATTAGTGATCACAGATGGATGGCACATCTGCGCGAACACCAGAAAAGGGGCATAATCTCATGGCATGCCAACCCCCCCTGTCCATCACTCATACAAGAGAAAAGGAGACAGCTGATGGTTGAATGAGTATAAACATTCAATCATAAACACCCAATCCACAGCATAATGTGTGCCCAGTGTGACTTACACAAGGAGAACACAGGAAACAGACATTTGGATAGAAAATAATAATATACAAAATTAACCTCACATTTACTACTGTATTACCTGCTCAGCAATATGAGGGAAAGAGCCACACTCACACTCCTCATCGTGCAGCGGACCTGACTGCACTCATGTGAGAGGGGCTACAGAGTGTGACACTGAGCCGGGATTCACACAGAGACAGCAGGCCTGATGCCGGAGCCTGCAGTGATATCACTGCCCAACCCCTCCCCAAACAGGCCTATACTACACAGCAGGGCCTCCCCGATTCAAAGCATGGCTGGCACATAGCAGGGCCCCCAATTCATAGTAAGACAAACAGTAGGGCCCCATTCATAGTATGCCACACATTAGGGCTCCTCATTCATAGTATACTACACAGTAGTAGTTCCCCCATTCACGTTATGCCACACAGTAGTAGTGTCTCTTATAACAAATTATTTTACACAGTAGTTATGCCCCATATAAGACATTATGCCACACACAGAGATGCCCCTTATAATACATTATGCCACACACAGTAATGCCTCTTATAAAGTCACACAACTTAGTTCTGTCCCACCATTGACTGAGATGGATAGAAGAAAAGAGAGAAGGACTGGTCCCAGCTCTAGATTGGGGGTAATAATTGGTTATGTAAGTGAAATTCCTATCAAGCAATATTCATATGAATAGGTGCACCCAGAAGTAAATGGTACAGTGAAAACGAAAAGAGGAGAAGTACGTCTCTATGGGGCACACTAAGAAGAATTAGGGGCCCATTAATCATTCTATATTTGCGGCTATATCCCCAAAAACATCATCGGGGGTTAACTGAAATTATTAAGTTTCCCCTGCATGAAGGAGGGACTGCAGCAGTTATCCCTCCATTCCCGCTGGCAGCTGTATCCCCGATTGGTTTCTATGGGGGAGCGATGCTGCCAAATTAACCAACATCCGAAGAGCGATGCATTCCAGAGATTGGCCCCTGCAGCTAATGCCATCTGAAGATGGCGTTGCCCGATGTAGCCTATGGGCTACATTGCGCATAATCAGTAGGCGGTGGGTTCCTCCAGATCCCTCTCTGGCACTGGCGGTCGTGCATGTGCAGTTAGTGGGACTGCACATTCACAGCAGCCCCGGCAGCTCTCTGGGCACATCGCAGGGACAGGCACCTTTCGAAGCCCCTGTCCCTGCATGTGCCGGATGATACGTACAGGCACTATGATCACATTTTGCATTGCAATCATAGGTGGTACTGTCATGCCCAGATCGCATTGCAATTGCCATCATTAATAAATGGGAGCATAAATGTAGTATTGCTAAAAACAATTAATTTTATGTTTGGACTAACCTCAATGAACATATATATAACAAATATAGGCATAATGAAATATCTGGGCTGAATGTAATTAAGCCTGTGGATCAGGAGTCCAGTATATTTAGAGCCAATTAAAATACAAAAATACTAGACAAAGTGTAAAGGCGGAAATGAGATATGTTCGGCATCCCAGCGCCGGCATCCCGACCACCAGGATACTGAAGGTAAGTAGCAAGGTTTGGGGGGAGGGTTAGGGTTAGGCACTAAGGGGGGATGGTAAGTAAAGGGTGCGGGGAAGGGGAGGTTAGGTGCAGGCACTAGGGAGGGTAATGTAAGCATACCGACCAACAAGTGTCGTTATGCTAACCCTGCGGGATGCTGGCATCGGGATTCTGACCACTGGGATCCTGACTGCTGGCATCCTGTACCTAACCTGGCGAAAATATGTGGTGGGTGTGACAAGGGGAATGAAACAATTGAAGACAAGATTAAAATAATGCCACACCAGCCTGCATACCATATGTACAATTTATAGTGGAATCCCATTCTTATATTACACCTGAAAATCTGTATAATGCTAGTAGGTATTTTATATTGTTAGAATAACAAGTACACTAGGCACGGGATAAATTCAGTATCACGACAAAAGGGATGCTGGTGATAAGAACACTGACACCGGAATCCCAAAACTTGTCAGAATCCAAGCGCCGGCATCCTAAAGGTAAGTAGCAGGGTTGGGGGAGGGTTAGGGTTAGGCACTAGGTGAAGGGTTAGGCACTAAGGGGGGAGGGTTAGGTTTAGCCACCGGGTTGGGGGAGGGTTAGGTTTAGGTACTAGGGGGGAGGTTAGGTTTAGGCACCAGGGAGGAAGGGTTAAGGTTTGGTTTAGGGAGAGGGTTAGGATACCGATCGACAGGTATCAGTATCCTAAAGGCCCCAATACATGGTGCGATTTGCAAACGATCCAATCTCGTTTGCAATTTCCCTTGAATTCCTGAACTCTCCCGGTCATACGATATTGTGCCCACACTCTGAACAACTGTCCAAACAACCAAACGATATAGATGGGTCGTAGACAACTGCAGTATGCAGTACTATCAACCATCGTACATAGCATTGTTCATTATGCACACACAAGGAACGATGCGTGTCATATTGTATACGATAGGTCGAAATCTTTCTGCAGGTTCAACTGATCAGCAACGAGGGGGGGCGTGCATTGGCATCATGATCATCCCTACACACAGCACTTTTTAAATGATTGGTCATTCCAATCGATCGAAAGCGGCCAAATCATGTAAAAAAAAAATCACACCATGGGCCTGATTCAGCAAGGATCGCAAGAGCTAAGATGCACGAAGTCGGACGATTTTCACGTTCTGCACATGCATCGCAGTGTGCGTATACGAACTAGACACTGCGATCGGGAATGAGATCGCAGTGTGTACGCAGACCCATTGCAGAGTGATTGAGAGGAAGTACCGTTTGTGGGTGGTGACGGGGGGGTGGTCCGGCGAACGCAGGCGTGTCAGTGCATTGGGACGGCATTGTAGGGGCATGCATAAATTAGCCACTGCAATACCATATGCAAATTGATCCCTCGTGGTGTACACTGAAGTTAGCATTTCCTGAGTGAGGTCTGACACGCCTTAACTGTGCATCTGAGTCCGCTTGTTTCGCTATGTTCTCAAAGTATACAGCTGTAAGGGGGAGTGGGCATCCTAATGTTAGGCTGCAATTGCAATGCGAATGCAGACATTTACATATCCCCGCTGATATTAGCTACTGCACTGCGTGCTTATAAGCAGAATAGCGATCCTTGCTGAATCGTGCCCCGTGTATGGGGGCCTTTACCCTGCCTGGATGCCAGCGTCTGGATACTGACCACCAGGATCCCGAGTGCCGGCATCCCATACCCATCCCGCTAGGCACACATCATGCAAGTAATGTGAAAAATATAAAAAAAGGAGTCAAGTCCCTGTTTGAATATATCAGATTGGCTCTGCATGAAATCATTCACTGATGTATTTGCAGCTAGTTCACAAATTTTGTCACTACATATACATGAGTATATACCTCCAAAAAAAATCAAATATTGATAAGTGGTTTGGTTTTTAGAGGTATATACTCATGTATATGCAGTGACAAAACAGGGACTTGAAAATGAAAGCGGGCACAGGCTCAGCCTTATGATAAAGGCAGTTAGTCAGTGTACATAGCTGAAAGGCATTGCAGGGGTTAACTCCAGTCACTCTCCCAGTGTGTGTGCCGTTACCTCCAGTCTTGTTATCTCTCTCTTTATGCTTCCTTACTGCAGTCAGTGCTGTGTCCCATTAGCAGCTGCAGGTGTCTGCTTTGAGTGCAGGGCTGCGTGGGGGTGGAGGAAGCATAAGGAACCATTTCACACAGGCGTCGGGACTCGGGAGCTGCAGAATGCTGGCTGAAGAACTGTCAGCTGACACCGTTCCGGTGACATCACAAAGGGGGTGGGGCTTAACGCATTTTTCGGCTCCGTATCCTCCTAAGCAGTTTCTTCAAAAGCAACGGCTGAACCGGCCCATCTGGCCATCGGCCCTTCTGGCATATGCCAGAACTGCCAGATGGCCAGTCCGGCCCTGCTAACATTTGTGTTTTTTCACTTTCCAGAAGCCTGTCATTGACATGCCACAAGTCGGCAACGTGACCTCATCACTGGAGGCCTTTCTCACAGTCTTTGATGAGGCTCACCATAACATAACCCACAGAGATGGAAGGTCACCGAGGAATTGGGGCCACGACGATGTTGTTGGAGCCGTGACGTTCATCATGGTGTTTATAGCCATATTTTCTTTCTTAATTGTTTCCGTTTTGGTGATTGCAGTCAGATCTCGGTCTCATGACCCATTGGAAGAACAATATATGAATACCTGCAATATGGTGGAGTCCGGCGCAACAGGCCCAGTCTATTTCCAAAGTGCCACTTGCCTGATACATGAAAACAGAGCAGCAGAGTAACTCAAACTGCGGAAATAAAGGTTGCTATGATAAAAGCATGTCTAATAGTCTAGAATGCATATTGCATATTGTGGAAGAAGGTAGTGCTCCGTGATAGGCAATATGACATGTCAAGTCTCTACTATGCAACCACATATGTATAATAAGCCACAATATATATTTAAGGAAGACCTTTCATTTACATTACAGCCTGTCTTGCCTCCTCATTAGGAAGGGAAGGGGGGGTGACACCACTCTCAGGGTCAGATGTACTAATCTCTGTAAAGTAATAAATCGGACAGTGATAAACTACCAACCAATCAGCTACTAACTGTCATTTATCAAACGGGATGTAGTCAGCATCCCGGCGTGCTGGATGCCGATGGTCAAAATACCGGCACCAGGACCCCAACAGCGTTGGGATCCTGGCTCCAGTATCCTGACCGCTGACATCCCGAAGGTAAGTATCAGGGGTTAGGGGAGGCAGAGCCAGCTCCAGGGCTAATGGCACCCTGTGCCGGCCGAGTGCCCTGCGCTCCTCATCGCTCGTGGCTGAAATTGGAGGCGTGGCCTCAGGGTTGGCTCTAGGGGGTGTTCAACCTGAGCGGTCAAACAGGGGCGCCCTCTATGGGTGGCGCCCCTGTTTGACCGCTCAGGTTGAACACCCCCTAGAGCCAACCCTGAGGGGAGGGTTAGGTTTATGGTTAGGTGTTAGAGTTAGGCACTAGGGGGAAGGTTAGGCACTAAGGGTGGAGGGTTAGTTTTAGGCACTAAGGGTGGAGGGTTAGTATTAGGCACTAAGGGGAGATGGTTAGTTTTAGGGTGCAGGGAGGGGGAGGTTAGGTTCAGGCACACCAAAGATGGAGGGGTAGAGGTAAGGGTTAGCGTTAGGGACCTTACCTTGTAGTGTCGGCATTCTGACTGTCGGGATGTCGCTATCGGTATTCTGACTGGCGGCATCCCAACCGCCGAGATCCCATACCCAACCCTTTTCAAACACAACCTGTAACATGACAGTTAAACTACCGGCCACTCAGCTCCTAACTGTCATGTTACCGGCTGTGGTTGAAAAATGACAGTTCGGAGCTGATTGGTTGATAGTTTATCACTCTCCAATGTATCACTTTCCAGAGCTTAGTACATCTGCCCCTAAATGTTTATGCCATCCCTTAACAGTAAATACACAATTATATGTATGTACGTGAAAGACTGAAATTAAAAAAGTTATTAATTGTGATTACAAGAATACTGGAGCAGGGTGGTCACTGTCAAGGAAGTGTTTAAGGGTTCCTTCCTCCTGCTTCTTATCGCCTTTAAGGACTGAGGAGCGCCTCATAGTCTGGCTGATAGTAAATATCCAGTGATGGTCACTATCACAGAAATCTCTGCACTTGTATCAGGTGTGAGTTCTGTTGGATGCAGTGTCTGGGTTCCGAGGTTCTGGATAGCCCATCTTCCCTACCACCTATACAGTGGCACAAATCCATCCCAGACGCCCGGGGGCAAGTTATTTGTCGCCCCCCCCCCCCCCCCCGTCACAGCCGCTGACACTGTAATGTAGCAATTCATATGCAGACAAGCTATAGATAGAGGAAATAATCAAATTAGTCTAATGTGTACTTAACAGGTATGTAAATATTCTATGTGGAATTATATTCCATTTTGGGAGACACTGTAAATGTAATCCACTGATAAGATGGGTACTATGAATTAATACTATTATTAATATAAACCAATCACATATAATTTAGTGGACACCATCTATATTGTTGGAGTAACAGTAAATAAATTCCTTGTAATTATTAATACCTGTACAAAGAAATCACCTGCATGTCTGTATTAGCAGCTGTAATGTTTATTATTCACATAGCCTATTGTACTACTAGGGACAGATATCCACCAACATGCCCTTGTAGGTCTAGGAACGTGTTTTACATTTTACTTAGGTTCAAACACTGTTTCCTTTAGTCACCTTAGCATAACATCAGCTACAGTATCTGATATGCCTAGTGTAATGAGTTTGCTCTTGGTGAACTGTTACAATTGTATCTAGACCAGAGTATTACATAGTTTAATTTTATTGTAGCACAATGAGAGAGAATCATACAAGAGGGATTTTCCCTAGGTATAATTCACGGTTCAACACAGTACTTGTATCCATCATATATTTCATTCATGTCACAGTGTATATATGAATGCTGTGGATTTTATCACTGGGATCCGTAATAAGTGGCTATATACTATGCTATTATCAGCAGGTCTCTGTGAGCTGCAAGGCTGCTGTATCAATACACTTTGGGCCTGATTCAGACTCGCAAGCGGGTCGATGGTCCCCCACTGCGCATGCACACACTGGAGCTGGATCCAGATTGCGCATGCGCGAGCCCCAGTGAGCGATGGCAGCTCCTTCGCTCCTGGGCTCACTACAAGACGGGCGGCTGTCGATATTGATTGACAGCTCGTCCCGTTTTGTAGACAGGGAGGGGAAGTGGCTGTGTAAACAGAGGCGTTCCCGAAGGAATGCCTGCCGTTTGGGGCCGGCCCTACTGACATCACCATTGATGTCAGTAGTGAGCTTCCGGCTCTCAGTAGTGAGCTTCCGGCTTGCGGCAGACGAGACCCTACCACAAGGGTCTCGTCGCAAGCCCGATGCTCGCGATGATCGAGACCATCGCAACCATCACCTGGGCGCTCGCAAAAACCGTGGATGGTCACCCATAGCTTAGCTAGCAGCCAGGAGGCCGGTTCCAATTTAAAAAAAAAAACGCCCTGATTCAGAGCAAGCGCTCTGAAAGAGCATCCGGCTCTGAATCAGGGCCATAGACAGACATATTAGTAAATCTATTATAATTTCATGTCTCACCGCTGACATGAAATTAAAATAGATTTACTAATATGTCTGTCTATGTGTATTGATACAACAGCCTTGCAGCTCACAGAGACCTGCTGATAATAGCATAGTATATAGCCACTTATTACGGATCCCAGTGATAAAATCCACAGCATTCATATATACACTGTGACATGAATGAAGTATATGGTGGATACAAGTACTGTGTTGAACCGTGAATTACACCTAGGGAAAATCCCTCTTGTATGATTCTCTCATTGTGCTACAATAAAATGAAACTATGTAATACTCTGGTCTAGATACAATTGTAACAGTTCACCAAGAGCAAACGCATTATACTAGGCATATCAGATAGCTGATGTTATGCTAAGGTGACTAAAGGAAACAGTGTTTGAACCTAAGTAAAATGTAAAACACGTTCCTAGACCTACAAGGGCATGTTGGTGGATATCTGTCCCTAGTAGTACAATAGGCTATGTGAATAATAAACATTACAGCTGCTAATACAGACATGCAGGTGATTTCTTTGTACAGGTATTAATAATTACAAGGAATTTATTTACTGTTACTCCAACAATATAGATGGTGTCCACTAAATTATATGTGATTGGTTTATATTAATAATAGTATTAATTCATAGTACCCATCTTATCAGTGGATTACATTTACAGTGTCTCCCAAAATGAAATATAATTCCACATAGAATATTTACATATATGTTAAGCACACATTAGACTAATTTGATTATTAACTCAATAATTAACATGCAGTGAGACTCTTGTGTTTTTTAATCACAACTGTCTTTATTTTTCTAAAACTCACCAGTTTATGTTTCGTACATGTGTGTCCTTATATTTCGCTGTTCGATAACAAATATTTTTAATAATGAAATAATAAAAGTCTGATTTTAATTAGTGCGCCACCTAAGACAACACTTTCTCTTTCTACCTTGTTATTATCCATGTTTAATTGTCAGTGGCAGCACCCCCAATAATGACATCACTGATAAAATCATAAGTGCATATATCAATTGTGTATTAATATGGGGTCCATATTTCAGAAATGGTGAAGATCACAATATTACAGGTGCAGTAATCAACTTCATTTTTCTAGTATATAGATAGAGGAAGGCAGCAGCTGATGGTCTGACATGGAGCTCTCCACTAGTGTATGGTGGCTTCTCAGGTGACGGGGAGAGGTGCCATGTATTGGGCAGCTGTGACGGTACACTCTGGGTATATAATTACAGCCCTAAGTGGGGTGAATATATTGTGGACAATGTGCCCCTTCAGAGCTGGAGCCCAGCAGTAGGTGCCTCTATTGTCTTTATAGTTCTGCCCCTGCACCTATACCTGATCTGATCACAATGTGCCGCACTGTGATATCACATTATAGTATGGTCCATCCTATAATGGTGCATGTTAAGATCAGTTAGAGGCCATAAGACAAGAACCTAAGTAGCTTACAGATAGGAGATTGGGGAAGAGCAGATGCTTATACAGTTTCTATAAGGCATCTTCCAATAATAAAAAGTATAAAATCAGGATAAAATTACCCCAAGACCACAACTCCGAGCAACCTTATTTACTTGTGGTCAAACCTACTTTTTTTGTTGTTGAAAAGTTAACAATGTGATTGTCTATCATCTGTCCTAGTCAGTAAGGCACTGCTTCCCAACTCCAGTCCTCAGGGTTCCAGCACTCAGAACAGTGCATGTTTTCCAGGTCTCCTCTCAGAGGTCCTGATCCTGAGTGCAATGCAAGTCTAAAAGCGGGCATTTGGTACTACAAATCGTCAGACTGCGCCGCGCCAGGCATACTGTGCGCACCTTGATGGATGATATGAGAGCAGACAGTTCGCTCTGTGCCAGGGGAGATTGCTCCAGCTATGAAATGGGCATTTCTGGGCGGCAATAGGACAGCTACGGTATGGACACACAGAGGTCTGTCAGGAGAGTATTGTGAATGTGTACTGTAGGCTGACTGACTTGCTTGTCCGAGGTGCGCGGAGCGAGATGGGAGGCCTGCTTCTGGTGGATCTCTTGTAAGCGCAGATACTAATGATGGTGGCTGCGGGTGGGAGAATCTGGCTGCCGCAGCCGTCCGCACTTGCGGCTGCTGTGCATCTGCATCAGGCAGAGAAGCACAAGTGAAATAATTAGCACCACCTGTGGACCTTTTAAAATGGGTCAGTAAGTAATGACTATACTTGTTCTTCAGAAAGGAGATATGGAAAACATGCACTGATAGGGTTCCCTGAGGAAAACACTGCGGTAGTCTGAACTCTCCACTAAAAAAATACAAGAGGCATATTTATCACATACCACATCTTTAATGCGGTTTTGATGTCATAATAATGACTAAGGGCCTGATTCAGCAAGGATCGCTATAGCGATCGCAATAGCGATAACGCACGCAGCAGAAGTGGCGGAACTAGAGAGTGG
Organism: Taudactylus pleione; assembly: GCA_031769625.1. Taxonomy (NCBI): domain Eukaryota; kingdom Metazoa; phylum Chordata; class Amphibia; order Anura; family Myobatrachidae; genus Taudactylus; species Taudactylus pleione. Next base: position 1,723,632 of record JAUIMM010001084.1, read on the forward strand.
TGGGCCCAAGTGCAAGAATATGCTTTGGGCCCCTCCCCCGTGTGTGTATCTTGATGAAGGGGATGTAACCCCGAAATGCTGAAAATAAAACATGTTTGTTCACGGAGGTAGAAGTTTCTGGAGTGCCGCCTATATATACACATAATTACATTATGTCCACATAAAATACATTGGAAAAGCCAGATGAAAATTAAGTACATTAAAAAGTATAATTTACATAAAATACATTGAACTAGCCATTTCCACGTAAAGTACCACATTACCCATTGTGCAGTTCAGAAGGGTGAGACTTCACCTGCATCTCTCAGCCACAACCCCTGCATCTCTCAGTCACAACCTCATCCCCTGCGTCTCTCAGCCCCAAACCCTGCCCGTGTCTCACAACCCTCAGTCCCTGTGCCTCACAACCCTCATTCTCTGTGCCAAACAACCCCAGCCCCTGTGTCTCACAGTCCCCAGCCCCTGTGTCTCACAGTCCCCAGCCCCTGTGTCTCACAGCCCCCAGCCCCTGTGTTTCACAGCCCCCAGCCCCTATGTCTCACAGCCACAGCGTCTTCATCTCCAGCCCCTGTATCTCACAGTCCCCAGCCCCTGTCTCACAGCCCCCAGCCCCTGTCTCACAGCCCCCAGCCATGTGTCTCACAGCCCCCAGCCCCTATGTCTCACAGCCACAGCGTCTTCATCTCCAGCCCCTGTCTCACAGCCCCCAGCCCCTGCTCACAGCCCCCAGCCACTGTCTCACAGCCCCCAGCCCCTGTGTCTCACAGCCCCCAGCCCCTGTGTCTCACAGCCACAGCGTCTTCATCTTCAGCCCCTGTGTCTCACAGCCACAGTGTCATCTCCAGCCCCTCCCCACAGCGTCTTCATCTCCAGCTCTCCCCCCTCCCCAACCACCGCCAATACTGTGGGTCTCCTCCCTAGCCAACACTTACCTGCTACCAGTGGAGGATCCAGGGGGGGGCGATCGGAGCATTCTCCCCCCCCCCTAGCGTTTTTGCCTCTCTCTGCTCTTCCCCCTCCTGCTCCTGTGTTGGGGCAATGTATACAGATATACACAGCTCTCCAGTCCTCCTGACTAGGACACATCAATATCAGGGGAGCAGCGGCTCCTTTCTCTGCCCTGCCCCTTGTATCAGGTGCCGGCAGTACTCACCCCCCCACCTGAAAAACAAAAAAATAAAAATTTACCCACGTTCATAGCCACCACCCACTTGCAGCATTATGCTGCGATTCGCGGGTCTATGGGGAGGGGGAAGAGCCAAAATGATTAGCATTTATTAGAAACTGCATCATTGTAGTATCACCCACTCCCCCAGACCTGCGAATCACGTGATTATGCCACTGGCGGCGGAGCCTTATGATGGAACTGGCCGGCATCGCCCTCATCAACAACCTGCTGCAGCATCACAGAATAGGATCACAAAGTAAGTGAAAGTGTGTCTGTGTTAAATATGCCCCCATTTTTTGTAGATGTAGCCTTATGCAGTCAAGTGATTACTGTAAATGTGTAATGCAAAACATTATAAATAAAGCATTATAAAAAAAGTAATACCTTATTACAGACAAGAGTTGTAAAACAGTGGTCAAACAGATAAATTACATTATTCTATATAAACAACAGTCATTTAAAAGCCCCAAGGTCATGACCTCTGAATATATCACATGGGCAGAATAAAAAGTTCAGAATCTCTGAACAATGAATATTTAGATCTTATACTAATATTTGGGCTAAGATAAGATAAGGCTGGGCAGTTTATATAGCTCAGTGCTACATGTGACTGACAGAAGTATGGAATGACCAGCAGAGAGGAATTCATTGCATCTCATACAGTAAGTATTCACTATACATCTACATACTGTATGATATAGGATTCAGTATTTGGACAAGAATTAAAGATAGTTTTATATATTGCAAATAAATTAAATATACATCCAGAGATGCAATACGAATCTTAATTGAGTTTTTTTTATAAAGCAACCAAAAAAATAAACAGAGAAATTATTCAATTTCCGGGTTCCTTAAAGGTAAAACGATGGCTCCAGTCTTCAAAAAAGACCCCCAAAACATAATGGGACAAATGTAATAGGGTGAGTATTTAGAAAATGTGAGAGTTTAGCAGTAAACTCTCACACTATTATACTTGTTGTATTTTCAAAATGGGAAAACATTTGGATGAGACTTTAAGGTGGGTATTTATCAAAGCTGGGAGAGAGATAACATTGCGAGAGATAAAGTACCAATCAGCTTCCAATTTACATTTTGCAGGCTGTGTTTATAAAATGAAGGTTAGGAGCTGATTGGCTGGTAATTTATCTTTTACAATTTTCTCTCTCTCCCTGTTTTGATAAATACCCCCCTTTATCGTGAGAGTAGTTTAAAAAGTGTCAGAGTTTTCTCTCACATTTTCTAACTTCTCATCCTATTACTTTTGACCCAATATCGTTAATATAGACCAGGTCAGGATGCCACTTCTGGGGATTTATATTAACGTACTGTAATGTATACATCAAGTACAAAGTTACTAAATGAAAAGATTAACTGCGTGGTTATTGAAAATGTGATCATTTAGCTGGTGTTGTAGCTTTGTGAAGTCCAATTTTATCTTGATCAAATTTTCTTCAATAACAATATCTTAGTGTACAGGTATGGGATCTATTATCCGGAAACCCGTCATTACCAGGAAGTTCAGTTAAAGTGAACGTTTAATAAATGTATTATAAAGAGCACTGCCAGGGTCATTTTGTGGAAAGATGGATAATTCTTAGCTCTAATCTATATTAGTATTAGCCAGCAGTCAAAACTTTAATTTTTCCTATTGTCTATCAGGAATTAAATTACTTATTATATTATTAGTTTTATGGATTATTATTTTACTATGCAGTTTATTATTTTGGTCAATGTAAATTTGACTTCAAAGTGAAACATTGTACAGTGCAGGTCATGATTAGAATCCAGCAATAGCTCACAGAATGAACATTGCTTTATAGAAATAGTCATCCCAACATGATTAGTAGTACTATGTGGCTATGAGACTGCACCGTGACCTGTGGTTTTACATTGTGCCATAGGGCTATATACAGTATCATAGGCAAACACAGGGGGGGTTTCCGTCTGCCTGCAAACCCCTCTCCCCAGCACACACCATGACCACAATAGAAATAATACTATAATAGAATGTTACTAGTGCTGCATGTTCTTCTCATGATCACAAATGAAATGAATAGAACCACCTGTGGATCTTTTAAAATGTGTCAGCCGGTAATAAATATACCTGTGCACCAACTAGGACATGTAGAAAACATGCACTGTTAGGGGTGCACTGCTATAGACCATCTATAGTGTTAATTATTAATACTGTATAATAATACACTATCCAGTACATAAGGAGACCGATATGTACATATATGTCCAGGGCAGTGCTAGGTTCTTCTGCTGCTCCCCCAGACTCCCGGACTTGCTCCAATGCTCAGGAATGGAGCCCACATCTGAAAAAAAAACACATTCAGCTCAGGCAGGATGGCCCTACTGCCATATCTAATGGGTTACTGTGATCGCTGGTCCTGTATATGCTGGAATTATTACACACAATATACTTTGTATGTAACATATTAAACTGGATAAGTGCTAATTATGCCCTCTTCATGGACAGGCCACACTCACTCTAAAATCAGGCATTTGGAAACCCCCCTCTAGAAATCCTGCGTTTGCCACTGAGTATTCAGATTTTAGAGCTGACCTGGGAATGGTCTATGCTGGTCCTTAGGACTGTATGTATAGTCATGGAGACCTATGTGACATACGTAGTATAATCCTGTAGCTATACTGTATATATTTTCCTGCTATTACTTTTATTAACCAACAGCTGAAGCCTTCTTTGCAATACTATTTTCTATGTACAGAGCACAATCTATATGCTTTATCTCAATAGTGTGTTTTACCAAAGGCTTCTTTTGTAACTTTATAACCCCATTTTTTTTGCCATAAAATCTGTCTCTGTTGCCATATCAGTTCCTCACAAATGCGTACTAAACCTAGTAAATAATTAAATTTTATATATTAATATTTAATATAACTAAATTGATGTTACGACCTGCTTTCTGGGACCGGCTCAAACGTTGCATTTGACCCCATCAATCTCTAATACCTTACATTGGATTATATAGTGGCACATACGGTATATGGCAGCACAGCACAGTATATAGGGGTATGCATTAAGAGACACAGCATTTATAATCACCATCGTTGTAGTTGTAGCATAACTAGCATTGCTGGAAATGTTAGTCTAATACTGACGCATGGGTTGAATTAGGATTTCTCCGATTTTGCATGTTTGTTTTACACCCATACATGAAGTTCGTAGTAAGCCAAGTACTGTTGGCATATTTTAGAACCCGACATACATTAGATGCCAGATTAGCAAATACTGCAGTTTATGTTTATATACGATTTATGGTGGTTTAAAAAAAAACAGAAATCCCAGAAAAAAAAAAAAACATACCTGTAAAACCTTCCCCTATAGCCTAGAACAGATGGCACCTATAGGGCCCTAATCATCTGCCCCTAGTTGGTTGAAATTTGGACAACTATAGATTTTTGTTTTCTTTGCCTCAGCTGGCTAACAGTCAGTTCTCCTGGGACAGACACCATGGTGAACACTGAACAAATATATCAAGCAGAGCAAGTGTATAGAGAACATTAAAAGGATGAAGATTTACATACATGCTCCATTCCGTATGAAAAACCATTACGCAGTAGAATGTATTACACATTGATTGTTGATTGTCCTATCTGCATATATATGCTTCTATGCAATAACAAACTTGTCTGGTTCCCGCAGAGAATCAACAAACATGTTCTTCAAACCAGGTAACTTGACAAAGACGTTGGAAAATGCCTTTAAAAAAGTCTTTGAAGATTACATGAACAGATGGCGTAACAACATGACGCAGGAGGACAGTGAAATACAGAACACGCTGAAAGCAGAGAACTTTGACTACGTCATCCTCTATCTGATGGTCATGATCGGGATGTTCTCCTTCATCATTGTAGCCATTCTAGTCAGCACCACCCGGTCAAAGAGACATAAACACCTGGATGAACAAGATCCCTACAGCAAATATATTGCCAACGACTTCCCTGATAGGAAGAGCCACGTAACTATACTAGAGAACTCAGGTGCCAAGTCATATAATGCCCCTATGTCACAATAAGTGGTGGAGACTGTACCTGCCCTGAAAATAACTGACTGACTATCAGCAACATGAGCATTCAAACAAAGACTTACGTTATCCTTGCGGTTTTCTAGTACTGGACATCATAGCCAGACAGCTGTTTATTCTCATTATGCTGAAACCAAATGGTAAATTGTATATCCTCATTATAGTGTTAATCATTTTTATCTCTCTTATTAAATGGATCTGTGTATCAGGATGAGGAAGATCTCCTCAAGGAGGGAACTTACTGTAGTATGAACGTTGTCCAAACTGAGCTCTAGTTATTCTCCATGACTGGTTGCTTAGCATTTAGTGGTTCCACTTCTCATGCACTTCTCTAGCGCTGCCCTCTTCCCTGGAACTCTCTACTTCCCTCCTTGAGACTCTACTACAGCTTCTCAGGTTACTGAAAAATGACCACATGAGAGAATCTTACTCAGAGTACTCTTGGCTTCCTGTACTGTACATCAGAGCTGTGCAACCTGTGGGTTGACTCATAATCACCCTATCAGTGTTTCCTGAGTTATAGATGTGCAATACATTCTTTTTTTTTGGGGGGGGGGGGGGCGGGGGGGAGGGGTGCTCTCTTCAGTCTGGGAACATTGGCATCCAGATTAATGACACACTGACACTTGGAGGTCCCAAAACAATGGCCCACTGGCACTTGAGGGTCCCAGATGAGTGTCCTACTGACATTTGTGAGTCCCATGAGAGTGTCCCAGTGACACTTGAGGGACCCAGAAGAGTGGCCCAGTATCACTTGGGGACATTCTTTTAAAAAAGTCAGGCAATATTGCTTTACACCACTTGTGCTTTCACTCATCACAAAGTGTCCATTCTATCACACAGCAAACACCTTGTACTCCTCATTGCACTTCTTTGCTTAGATTGTAAGGACCATGACTAGTAGTTACAAATACTGAATAATGATAAATGGTGTGCCAAAAGTGAAGGGCAATATTTTATTTACTCTATATACATATATTTGCTTTGCACATTTTCTTTGTTGATGAACCAATAGCGCCACATCATTTGCATTGTAATTTAGCCAATGTTCTGTTATTGTAGATGGACTATGCACCACCGTATTGCTGCTCCCATCTATACAGGGAAATGAAGCTCTCCATGTAGAATTACATATGTAGCCACGCTCATGCATCGCGGCATGGATGGCGCAACTAGCGTGCCCGTGTCCATGGCGTGCGCATGCATATGCTTACGCACGCCATGGACCAATGGGGAGAACGCCGGCCGTGCCTAGCCATGGTGAACACTGCGCTATGCTGTGATGTGTGTGCCTGTGCGCACGCATCGTGGCAACGACGCGGCTACATCTGTACTCATGCACACCATCAATTATGGATTTTATTGTTATGTATGTAAAAGGGAAAATAACCTTTTCTCCTACAACAGCTTAGTGGCAGACATTTTTGTTATCTTATCTCACCACAGGGGAGGTGTATCAAGCCTTGGACACAGTGGAGAAGTATCCATAGCAACTAATCAGCTCCTGTCATTTATCTAGCAGAGTCTATAAAATGACAGTTATACCCCTTTCAGACATACAACCCGGGAAATTTCCTGCTCAGACCCGGGAATTTCTCCTGTGCAAATTCCCGGGTATTTGGTCGAGACCCCCCTTTCACACTGCAGTGTCTACCCGGGAAATTCCCAGGTAGACCCCTTTCAGACATAAGCCAGGTTTTTAGTAGTAGTCCCCTCCGCCCTATGCAGTGCCCCTAGTAGTAGTCCTCCCCCCTTGTAGTGCCCCCAGTAGTAGTAGTCCCCCCCTTGTAGTGCCCCCAGTAGTAGTAGTCCCCCCCCTTGTAGTGCCCCCAGTAGTAATCCACCCCCCTGGTAATGCCCCTAGTAGTAATACCCCCCTAGTAGTGCCCCCATAGTAATCCCCCCGCTGGTAGTGCCCCCAGTAGTCCCCCCACCCCAGTATATAGAGACTTAATAAAAAATAAAAAAAATCACTTACCTGAAACTCCCGCTCCTGGTCCCGCCGCTAACAGCTCCTCCGGCCGCTTTCCCGGGACTTAAGTCCCGGGAAAAACCCTGGTCGATTGCAGGGGCACCTTTCAGACAGACTCGGGTACCCGGGAATTTGGCCGAGGCAGGCCAAATTCCCGGGATTCTCGAGATGTCTGAAAGGGGTATTAGAAGCTTATTGGCTACTTTGGGCAATTTCTCCACTTTATCTCTCGCCAAGCATTAATTTGATACATCTTCCCAGGCATGGGAAATAAGACACCACAACTAAATTGTACCTTTTACTGTGACGTAGAAATATACAATCAAACCAGCGTAGTCTACTAGCATACCCTCCAACAGGGCCGTAACTAGGGTGGCACAACATGTGCCACTGCACAGGGCACCGCAGGGCAGGGGGCGCTATTCGGGCCTGTCAATTTTATTATTGTGTATCATCACTGCAGCCATTTGGATTCACACTGTATTTGGCAATGACACCTGGATAACAGTGGTACAACGGGATTGGTACCCCTTCATCTTTGTCCAATCAGATATGTCATGTCCCTTACCCATGAGGCCATGCCTCTTTATTAGGGATGCATCTTATGTCCCTATTTGAGAAAATGTAGGAAGGGGGGAGGGGGGGAGAGTCACTGCTCTTTTTGGCCCAGGGCACCAACAAGTCTAGTTACAGCTCTGCCCTCCAATATGTCCCCTTCCATCAGGTACAAAATGCTCTGCTCCTGGACTTCCCACTTAATTTATGATTGCTGCCACCTGTGTTGAAACACCTGTCTCATCAATCAAGTAGTTCAACACAGGTGACAGCAATCACACATTAAGTGGGAAGTACAGGGGCAGAGCATTTTATATCTGATGGAAAGGGTTATGTTGGAGGGTCTGTACTAGTCATTGTTAATGAATAATATTTGTTTTATCCTGGCATGCATAGGTAATGACGAAAAAAATGGAGATCTTATTTGCATAAATTACAAGGGATATATAAACTATCTTCCATTTTATTTAAGTGATTTTGCCCATCATATAGACTGAGCAGAGGTGCACCGCACGCTGACTGTCACAGTAGAGAGTCAGTGGCAGGCTGACAGGGTGCGCAAGCAATTTACACAGGAACATCCTCTTGTGTACAAGCTCCGGCCCCAAATCCATTTTCACTCCTCTCCTCAGTCCTCCCCCTGCTCTTGTGAGTGGCTGGGTGCGCTGCACTTTTCTGGCCAAAGTGGATGCCTACCCCCCAACATGACCCCTTCCATCAGGTACACAATGCTCTGCTCCTGGACTTCCCACCTAATTTATGATTGCAGTCCAGGATGGTACAGATTCCCGTCTCGGGCCTAGGGATGGCTATCAGTATGATTACCATTTATGGCGATATGGAAAGTGGCCATTGATGGTTACCAACTATGCAATGGATGACCATCAATGGTTTAAATAACCGATGGTCATCTCTATTCTTTGACTGGCTGGCCAGTGGGCCAATCAGAACCTGGGGATGGGGCTTTGCGGGTGTCAGGGGCTCCGTGTAAAAAAAAAAAATCCATTTGACTTAGACATCAATGGAGGAAAAACATCTGGTTGTCCCCATCGATGGCAATAGCATTCAATATCGGTCATGAATCATCGATGGTCAATGGCCATCCCTACGTTGGCCCGGTTGCACCCAGGGGGCCCACCTACCTCCAGCTGCCCGCTTGCTATTGGGAATGGGAATAGGAGACCGTTGATGAAATCAGTGTGGTACCCACGAGAAGAGCAGATGGGGCACCGCACACCAAGACTGGTAGCAGGGGACAGAGGACGGTAAGATAGAATGGATACAGGAGCAGAATTGTTCCCGGCCAAAGCTGGGTCGGAGCAGCTCGTGGCCCCCTGAGAGAGGGGAGCACAGGGGTACTCACCACCTGCCCCCCCACCTTAATCCAGCTCTGACCAAAACAGAGTGCTTTGAAAATGTTGTTGATATAAAGTTTGCTACTTAAAACAGTTCTATCTTTTCTTTGCTTTTTTTTTTTTTAATAATGAATCATAGAACAATCTACAACTGCTCTTCCCACCTTAACGCATAATACACTTTTTGTTTTAAACTTGAATAAGATGACATTGACATATAACATTTTTCAAAATCCTATCTCAAAGAACAGGATCAAAATTTGTCAGGGGGCCCAAAATCTTGCACATCCATGAACTGGCTAGCTAGCTTATGGTGGCGCTCATAGGCCAGTGCTGTGTGCCTCCCTGCCCCCACACTTGTATATCTGCATGTGACCTATTCATTAAAACATAATTATCACATGTGATAGTTATGGCTTGAACTCGCTGCGAGTTCAAACACAGTTTAGGAGGCATTCATCATGCCTCCTGCCCCAAACTATCACTTCCAAAAAATGCTGTTTCTATAAAACAGTTTTCGTAAGAGAGAAACTTTTCACTGCCTGTCTGCAAGCTCCGCAGCTTGAAGACAGGCTGTGTACTTCACTGCCCCCCGCCTCCCCCGCGTGGGTGTACAATCCGAACCGTGGATGTACGATACTCACAGGCTGCTGCATAAACAGCAGCCTGTGAAGGTTATCGGGGGCTGAACGCCATCTCAGAGTGGCGTTCAGTAACCGCATCAAGTTCCAAAAAGATGCTTTTTTAGAACTTGATGAATGACCCTGACACTTATTTTTTACAAAAGTATGTGAAAATGTTAATTGTCACTCTCGTGGGTGCCCTGCCCACCATGAGGACACAATCATTATGTCTGCCCTTACTGGTATGCTGATAGGCAGAAGTATGTTGTACAATGCAAATAATCACATGCAAACACCGCCCCACAAATACAGGTATCAATGACCTTGTCTTTTTGTCTTGTTTTTTTGTTCGTTGTTGACATCTTAGTACATGGTGCAGTTGCATTAGCCTCTTATCTACCACTGAGAACACAACCTGCAAACACTGGCTCAGCATGTAACCTTGAATAAACTATTTTCTTTAATATAAAATGACTAATTTTTTTCCTATTGGAATAAAACTATACAAGGAACTCAGGGCCTGATTCAGACCAGGACGCTCTTTATGTCCGCTCGCTGGCTAAAAGGGGCCGGCTATTTAAATCATGTGCTTGCACTGCGTCGCATAAAGCCGTCCACTACGTAATAGCGAGCAGCCGCACTATGTGCTCGCACCTGTATAAAGACGCCCCTTTGCCACTCGCAACACACGTCATCTCCGGCAGTTGTAGGATTAATCGGGAACATCGAGAGCCATCGGAGCTGCTCGCAGCGCTTGTGGTAGCCTTTTCCCACCACAACATTGCAAGCAGTTCTGGCTAAAATACAACCTAGTCATGTGTGTAATGACGCTACTTTGCTAATTATGCACACCCATTAAACGCCGTTCTGACGGTCGGGCACGCCTGCGTTCGCACATCCACACCCCCGTTTTCAAGCACCTTCCCCTGTTACCACCCACAAACGGCACTGTCATTCAAAATAGCGGCCCGACTGCGGGCTACGGGTGAGCACTTTCTCATCGCAATGACTGGTTCACGCACGCGCATTGCGACTCATACGCATGCGCAGATTGTGAAAAATCGCTCAATGCGAGCGAGCGCAGCATAGCGTCCGGGTCTGAATCAGGCCCTCAGTGAATAGTAAGTAACATATATGAAGTTTAAGTAGGCTGGGAAGACCAGAAGCGTTGTACAGTAAATGGATGAAATCTAAAATCAACAAGGGCTGACTAAATGCAGGTTTTAAAGTAGAACGCCAACCAGTTGTAGCAAAAACACATTCTCCCCCAACTAGCCAAACAGTGTTGGACCAGTTTGCAGAACCTTGATAAATGGAGGATCGTTAACTCCAGGCTCTTGGGCAAGGATAAAGGTTTGAAACCAGCACTGATTAGGTCAATAGTTGCCAGCTATCCCTAACTACCAGTGAACGCTCCAATTTTTAAAGTTTTCCTCTTGGAAGTTTTTATGAGAGGTGTGTCCCTGGTTTTCAGTATTGGCCAGCTGCGTCATAAAATGCACCTTTTTTAGTCTGTCAGATAAAATTCCTACTTTCCAGGCTCTATTAGTTATTAAAGCGACGTATTTAGCTTTCAATTCATCAAACCAGTTAAGGTGGTTAACTTGTCCGTTGACCTAGAGATTGGCCGACCAGGTGGCTGATAGGTACGCCAATACAAACTTACCAATCTGCCGCTCAATGTAGGGCAGATACAATACGTCTGTGAATGACGTACTGTAATTCACAGACCTATCATCTGTACACACCCGCTGATGCACTAGGAGATATATTGTTCTTCGGCTGATTGAACGCCATATCACAGTGTGTACCAAGGGCATGCGGTCAGGGTAGGCAGAGCCTCCCCTATCACACTCCCCGTCATGTTCCAGAGTTTTGATATAAAAACTGTACACTGCACCTATACATGTGTGCCTCCCCAGCCATTGACCTCACCGCACGTCACTGGTGTGTACCCAGCATTACATATATCCTGCTGGAGATTGTAATGATACATGTCCACTGAGATAGCATCAAGAGCAACGTGCCCCTGGGAATTAATATAAAATGTTGTCAAATGTGGACATCTACCTTGTTGGTCCCTCAGCTGTCTGAGGTGTCGGAATTTCCAATCCTGGATTGTACCGTGTGCTGTAATAGAGGGTATCGGGCTGAGAGTTATGAGCTTGGGTTACTGCAAGAAAAAAAAAAAAGTTCCTCTTTTTCCTCATTTTTGCCAAACGTGTTTAGGACGGTGCCTATTTATCAAAGTGCCCAGCCACGTTATGCATGCGGAAACAATAGTTTCTAAGTTTGCCTCATTTTTAAGTATTGCGCTGTAATCAAGCTGTGATCACAGGAGATAGCGTGGATATCTCCTGCATTCATTTAATACACAGTGTGCAAAGCCGTCCCCGCACAGTGTATTGGGACTGTGTAATTACCCAGCTTACCAAGCTCTGAAAACTAAAAACTTTTCAGAGCTTGACTGCGGGAACAAGCGTCATCTTCTTCCTAGAGCAAGTGCAAAAATGGATTCCTCTGCAGTCTATGGCCCGCACAGTGAACAGTAACACTGCTGAGACAGAACCCCTGTGTGTAAATTTAAACTGCTAGTGTCACCGCCCTCCGTATCCGAGCATCTGGGTCGCCATGGGAGGAATGGTAAAATGCTCTGATAGGTTTGACAAGCTCATCACAAATTGCAGTGAGCTTTAATGAAAAGTTGCGCACCGTCTAATTGCATATTTTGATAAATAGACCACTTAACTGCTCATGACTGGCACTGATGGTAAAACACACCTGATTCATGCAAATAACATGTAAAGGGGTACAGTTATAAAAATCCTTTCCTAAAAACACTGTACACGCAGACCAGCTTAAAATTAATGGACATCCATCGAGCATACTTTGTCCTATTAAAAATGTGAGTTTAGTAGTAATCGGATAACTCCAATTGTTGTGGTTCGCCAGGGACGGACATATACCACCGTCTTGGGCTCTGCCCCAAAGTAATAGAATTTTGGAACCAAGTTCACCAATATATTCAACAAACCCTAGCAATAACTGTTCCCCTTTCACAAAACTGGATATTTTGGGGCGAGTTCCCGAAAGATCCTTCCTATAACATAAACAGGGGTAACAAATTGCTCTTGGTTAAGATAGCAGGGGCAGCTAAGAAAACAATTCTATCACAGTGGATAGAGCCCACGACACCGAGCCTAAGGCTATTCCTGCCCAGAGTTTCATATCTATTCCATATGGAATGGACAGGTACGTCTACGAACAGAGAGGGCGTGGCAGAAAGGTTTTTCTCTATTTGGTTACCATACATAAAGACCCAATCCCCAGAGTTGAATCGAACACTCAGAACATGTTTCCAATTAACATCATGGTAGAGTACAACATGATGGTCTTGGATGGAGGTGTTCCCTTCTGAGACTAGATACGTATTCTTCTCGACTGTCTTTGAGGGGAGCTCTTAGTCTATGGATCAAGTAACTACATACAGTGTGTCAATTCTTCAATGTTAGCTCCTGTATATGTATGGAGCATTGCTAAATATTCTATTGACATTCTGTTATGAGAGACCTTATTATTTTGTGATGTTGCTTTCAGAAGACACTATGTAATAATTGTATTTGTTTTTTCAAGCCAATAAAAATTATTATTGAAAAAAAAAAATTAATGGACATAAGTGACCCATCAGTGCAGTTTTTATAAATGTTCCTTACACAGCACTATGTTCAGGTATGCTGTAATAAAAGTGTCATAGTTATACTTACCTTTTGGATATATCAAGTCTTTGTTCGGCAGATAAGCTCCACCCACTTATGGGTAAACCCCTCCTCATTTGCTCTCTGCTGGTGCACATACAGACCTACTTTGTAGGTATAGCACGTGGATCTGACCCCTTGCAGGCCTAAATGGGGTGACATTCCATTTTCAGTGAATTATGTATGTAGTGGATTTTATAATGGTAAAGGGGGCATGTAAGGTGGCATAATATTAACTGGAGGGCGCTGTCATGTTACATGAAATTAACTGAGGAACTGTCATGTGGCACAATATGAACTGGAGGCACTATAATATGAACAAGGACACAGTAATGTGGTATAATATGAATTGAGGGGAATGGAAATGTTGCTCTGTTTGAACTGTGGGTACTACAGTGTGGTATAATATGAAATGGGGGCAGTACAATGTGGCATAATATGAAGTGAAGGCACTGCTATGTGGTATTATGAATAGAGGACACTTCAATTTCACATAATACAGCCATGGCCAAAAGTTTTGAGAATGACACGGTTTTCACAAAGTTTGCTGCTTCAGTGTTTTTAGACCTTTTTGTCAGATGGTATACTGAAGTAAAATTACAAGCAAAATTGTGAGTGAGCCCACTCCCTTGGCTGAGGAGAAGCAACCCCACACATGAATGGTCTCAGGATGCTTTACTGTTGGCATGACACAGGACTGATGGTAATGCTCACCTTTCCTTCTCCGGACAAGCATTTTTCCAGATGCCCCAAACAATCTGAATGGGAATTCATCAGAGAAAATAACTTTACCCCAATCCTCAGCAGTTCAATCCCTGTAACTTTTGCAGAATATCAGTCTGTCCCTGATGTTTTTCCTGAAGAGAAGTGGCTTCTTTGCTGGCCTTCTTGACACCATGCCATCATCCAAAGGTCTTCATCCTGTGTCATGCCAACAGTAAAGCATCCTGAGACCATTCATGCATGGGGTTGCTTCTCCTCAGCCAAGGGAGTGGGATCACTCACAATTTTGCCTAAGAACACAGCCATGAATAAAGAATGGTGCCAAAACATCCTCCAAGAGCAACTTCTCCAAACCATCCAAGAACAGTTTCATGACGAACAATGCCTTTGCCAGCTTGATGGAACACCTTGCCATAAGGCAAAAGTGATATCTAAGTGACTCGGGGAACAAAACATCGACATTTTGAGTCCAAGGCCAGGAAACTCCCCAGACCTTAATCCCGTTGAGAACTTGTGGTCAATCCTCAAGAGGTGGATGGACCAACAAAAACCCACAAATTCTGACAAACTCCAAGCATTGATTAGGCAAGAATGGGTGGCCACCAGTCAGTATGTGGCCCAGAAGTTGATTGACAGCATGTCAGGGTGAATTGCAGAGGTCTTGAAAAAGAAGGGTCAACACTGCAAATATTGACTTTTTGCATAAACTTAATGTAATTGTCAATAAAAGCCTTTGACACTTATGAAATGCTTGTAAATTTGCTTCAGTATACCATAGTAACATCTGACAAAAAGGTCTAAAAACACTGAAGCAGCAAACTGTGAAAACCAAAACTTATGTCATTCTCAAAACTTTTGGCCATTGCTGTATATACTGGGGACAGTGTATGCTATAATGTGAATTGGGGGCACTACAATGTGGCATATTGAGAACTAGGGCACTACAATGTGGCAATTAACTATGTCACTACTATGGGGCATACCATGCACTAGGCCACTACTATGGGGCATACCATGTAGCGAGAGTGGTTCCAGTGGAGCATGAGCCCCGGGCGCCAATATGGACAGAGGGCGCCATCCAGGGTTCCGGAATTCATGGAGCGCTATAGTATGACGGCCGCCTATTACTTTTATCTTGGTTAGTTTGCTCTATGTTAAAATAAGTTACGGATCTGAGATCTGTTTCTACATTTCATGCTCCCTCAAGCTGCCCAGATTGTCTCCCCTCCGGCCCTCCCTCCTCTGTGATCATCTTCTGTCACCTCCCCTTTCCTGTCAGATTGATTACTTTCACTTCTCACCTCTTTAATTCCCTCCCCTCTCTACCCTGTGATTGGCTCTTTGCCCCTTCCCTCTCCTTTCTTATGGGCTACTGTCACCACCCCTCTCTGATCGGCACTTTTCTCTCCCCTCTCCTCTTTGATCCCCTCCCTCCTTCGCTCCTCATTCTGTGCTTCAATGGACTTAAAAGTGACACATCTGAGGTAAAATCCTAAACTTCAGTTATAAGGTATGAGTTTAAAAAGAGTCACTGATTTGCTATATAAAGTAATGGAGGTATTCCCAGGCATAACCAGACAGTGTTATTTGAAAGGTATTTTAAAAAAATATTAGGAGACCTGAAATAATAATAACGGCGGTAGACAGAACATAATTAGTAGTACTCACATTAATATAGGTGCAATGTATATTTGTGAAGTAGGAGCATAGCTGAGAAGGGAGCTTCCCATAGGTGTTCCCACTCCAGTGATCGCTGCTCGGGGCAGTAATTGCAGTAATAAGCTGTGCACCCTGTGATATCTCACTCTAGCACATATACTCTGTCACTTTAAGTTAAATGATCAGAATATATAATACAATCTCCTCTATTGACTAATAACTATGATTTAAAGGAGATAAAAGTCAGATCCTAGATGCTATACATAAATAAGGCAGTACCAAAGCAGCTACCCCTTAATGTCGGATAATGCATCACCAAAGTATTCTATTCCCCCAACGGTACCTCCATGCCCAGCGTGGTACTGCCACTGTTTGCTGCTTTTCTCTTCACTTCAGTATCCCCCCACAGGCTGGCCATACCCCACTGGCACAGTTCAGTACAGGGAGGGGGCGCTATGACATGCACTTTCTCCGGGCACCATGGTTCCACTCTACTCCTCTGGCACTAGGACACTACTATGGGGCATATCATTCACTAGGACACTACTATAGGGCATATCATGCACTAGGACACTACTATGGGACGTAAAATTAACAACTGCTGCAGAGAATGGTGTCTATGTAGAAGCATTAGGGTGGGGGTACCTTTAAAATGCTGCTATAGAGCCCACACAGTTTTGGCTATGCCCCTGCATGGGTGAAACGCCTTATTTGCTGTGCAGGTTTACTTAGATAGAGTTATCCAAAACTTCTAAGCTTCTAAATGATTTCCATGTGTAGAATTGTGAAAATGAATTTATTTCTCCTTTTTTGACATCAGTGAAAAAAATTGGTGGGATGCGTTTTTCTTTTAGATTTCCTTCTAGATAGTTCTTGTGATGTTCCAAAAAAAAAAAAAGTATTGCTTAATACAGGTTATCTTATTGAGTCATAATTTGATGCAAAATGTTCTTGTCTCACAACCCCAACACTGTGTAATGAAATAATGTTACAGAGACAAGTGTGTAATCACACCAGGGATTTAGTGCTGCCCTCTGGGCTGGAGAATGGGCATTGCTCGCTATGATTCAACATGGGAGACCATGGAGGAGAAATGTTCTGCGTTTGACCCAAGCACAGCTCATTGGATGAGGTCACTGGGACACTGTTACTGCTTGCATGTCTTTGGAGCGTGACCTTGTACATATCGGGGGGCGAGTCACACATGGTGACGACGTGTGCGCTGTCTTCTGGCTTGTTTTCCACCAGCATGATTTTGGTCAAGAGAGATTTCAACACGATTAGAATACCGATGAATCCAAAGATGTAGAGCCCATCTCCAATGGACAAACCTATTTGATAGTCACCAAGGGTCTTGTTTGGAAGATGATGGGAATGTTGATCAGCGCAGCTTGGAGAAGACGGGTGGACATTCATTCTCTTCGACCAATTGATTTGGTCATAGCTGAAATTCACATCTTCCTATAACAACAATAAAAAAAAAAAAAGAATTGCTGGACTTAACAATAGAATACAAACAGGAGCGGCTCTAGGCCCGGGTGAGCCGGGCCGTCGCCCGGAGCGCCACTGTATCCGGCGGGCGCAAGAAACGCCCACCCTCCCTCCCAGCGCTATAGTGAATAAGTAAGCTCAAGGGGAGAAAGCAGAGGAGGGAAGGGGCAGCAACACATGACGGCGCTGGGCGCAGCAAAGCCTAGTGCCGTCCCTGAATACAAACACTATTTTAGACCTTGTTCACACTGAAGGTGCTCACACACATACTGATCTGCCCACGATCAGCCGATGTGTACAATTTCCCTTGAAACTCTCCCCGGCAGCTCTGCACACGATTAGTGTCCAATCTTCAAATGATCTCTCCTGAAGTCAGACTTTTTACAGTGTATCGGGTCCTATATTGTCAGATCTGCCCTAATGCACGGCAGATATGAAGATGCGATGTGCGACCAGCGGGGACGCGCATCACATCGTGAGTGGGGACTCATGATTTCCTCACGATTTGGCCATATTTTACACGATCTGCCGTTCCAATGTGTCGGAATCAGCCAGATCATGTAAAATATCGCTATGTATGTGGACACCTTTACTTACTGCATTTAGATTAGAATGAATAGTTTCCGATTAGTGCACACGCACCGTGGCATTTGAAAATGTTAACAGTGCATTTAAAACAATAAAAGGTGACATTGTCTATTTCTCATGTATTAATAAATGCTTCCATAGATTATGTTGGTAGAAGTACAATGTAAGTAAAATGCGTCAATGAAGTAAGACACATCTAAAGCGAGCGTTTAGGTGCATATCCACTAGCAGATAGAAGAACGACAGTACGATTACAACATTGTAATCGTACAGTTGTTTCTCATAATGAGCAGTGCCTACACTCCCTCATTTCCGAACATGGCCAATTTGTCGCAATCGGCAGACTGACCTGCAAGTTCAGGTGATGATTGATGTCGGAAATGATATAATGCACGATTAATGAGCGATTACGATGTCGTAATCGTTCAATTGCTCATTTACATCGCCTAGGGGATACGCTGCATAACTATATCTCCCATGTGTTTTATACATTTTCCCAAAGCATTTGAGCAAATGAGCTGGTAAAGGCCCGCTTAATATTCAAAACAAACAAAAGGAAAAAAAAAAAAAAAAAGACAAAAGCGGCATGAAAGTGATACCTTTGATCAGTTATTTAAAAAAAAAAAAAAATTATGCAGTTTTATGCGTAATTTTATGAGTTGTTGCTATGTACTAATAGCCTAATGCAGGAGATTTCACAGAAAGACAACATTATTATTATTGAGAACTATGGCCCTCATTCAGAGCCGCACGTTAACAACAGTACGCTCGTTCCGAGCGATGTTTGCACATCTGCGCATGCGTACGCTTTTTAGTACGCATGCGCGAACCAGTCAGTGCGGCCGAAAATCCTTTGTACGCTATATAGCGAGTGCCGGCTATTTTGAGTGACAGAATGAGGCGTATGTGGGTGGTAACAGGGGAAGGTGCTTGAAAATGGGGAGTGGAGATCCGAACGCAGGCGTGCTTAAAGGTCAAAACGGGCGTTTTATGGGTGTGTATATTTAAAACAGCAGCGTCATTGACCACGTCACTGGGTTATTTTATAGCCCGAACTGCACGCAAATTTGTGGTAGCAAACACCAACCACAAGAATAGCGAGCAGTTCATACGCTGGTCGATGTACTCGATTAATCTAATAAATAGCGGACATGACGTAGGATGCGTGCGGCCAGGGGGCGTTTTTAACAAATAAACGAGCGTATGTTTTGCTCGCTCGTTCAGACTTAGAGGCGTGAACAGACTGCAATGTGCGTACGGATCATTTGAATAGCCACCCCTTGTTTTTAAACGAACGACCGCAAATAGCGTACGGCTCTGAATGAGGGCCTATGATCTGACTCCTATTTATCAAACTCTGAAAAGCGAAGCTTTTAGGAGTCTGGCCCCTTTGGTTTACTCCATCCTTAGATGGTGTAAACCGCTTTAATCCTATGGAGGCATTCTCGCAGGAGAGGGATCTTACGATCCCTCTTCTGCAGCCTCCGGCTGTTTCTGGAAGATGACACTGTGTGTATGCGCAGTGTCAGATTCCCCAGGAGGAGTCTAGTGGTCACTCTAGGTGCTGATTAGTGAGGAGGGCATATTTAAATTTTAAAGGGTAAAATTGTATGCATGATGTATGGTTACAGTACAGTAGCTGCAGCAATACATCACGTCTAAAATTTTGTCCTTCACAATGTAAATATTACCTCATTCCTGATCAGCACCCTGCACCTAGAGTGACCACTAGGAGTCTTTCACAAATGTAAAAGACTCAGCTAATATGCCGGGTAAGTAACTTGCAGGGACAGCGGTTAGCGCTACCACTGTCCCCGCGAGGTACACTTAGTACATAGTGGAGATATTTTCATTGCAAATAAAACTAGCCATTGCAAAACAGACTTTTAATAATGGCGGCAGTGCCGCCATTATTAATACATAGGCCCCTAAGGGGTATATCCATTTAACTGCAAGATATTGCTTGCAGAAACTAACACCGATATCGCACACAATTTCCAATTAATGCAGCTATGCGATCTCTCCAATTGAAAAAAAAAACTTAAGCGGTAATTTTGGCTGTTAATAATCTGGTAAATTATCCTGTACCTTAAATAACCGAAAACAAATATTGGATAACAGTATGTCTATTACTGGTCGAAAGCAAAATATTTGGGGCAGTATATCACCCCAAAAATGACATGCAAGTAATATTATTAGCCAAATTAAGCTAATGAAAAACTTCTAATTGCCTAATTAATCATTAGGGAAGGAGAGGGGGGGGAAGGGGGGGGCAGGAGTTTTGAACCAAGGGGCTAACTCAGCAGTGCAGGCAAGTACACCACTGAATGCAGATTCCCGATAATCGGGAATCTGCGCATGCGCAGGACCCATTCTGTGAGTGTGCAGAATGGA
Organism: Taudactylus pleione; assembly: GCA_031769625.1. Lineage (NCBI taxonomy): Eukaryota > Metazoa > Chordata > Amphibia > Anura > Myobatrachidae > Taudactylus > Taudactylus pleione. The sequence goes on from JAUIMM010001084.1 coordinate 1,743,967, forward strand.
TCCTGCCAACACGCACACTAGCCCTTGAATGCCTCTGCCTGATTGACAGGCAGAGGCATTTTAGGGGCGGTGTGGGGGTTGACGGTGTTCCTGGAAACGGGGCGTGCCCAGAGAATGCGTGGACGCGTGGGCTTGCAAGCTGGCCAGCCTGAGTAAGCTGAGGCTTACTCAGATGGCCGGCCGCCCGGCGCCGTCCACCATCGTGACCATCAACCAGCAAAGGTCGTGATGGTGATCCCATTACTGTGACTTGCAAGGATCGCATTGCATTGCAAAGCTTCCTGTGTTCAGCTTTGCAATAGCGATCCTTGCTGAATCAGGCCGCAAGTCCCAACATTTTATTTGAAAATACGGACTTTCCCCAACTTTGCACCCACAAGAAAAAAGCTGCTCTAAATCCCATTGAAAATAATTGCGGCTAAATTTGACCGGATAATTGAGAAACATCATGCTAGGTGTACACGGCTGCAGGGACAGAAGGGCCACGGCGGGCAGGCACAGCATTGTGTGTAATGAAATCACCGCATCATTAATTAATATGCGCAACACGGACCAGGTGACGGGGGTGCCCAGGGAAGGGGGAGGAGAGATGGGGGTGCACTGGCCAGCTTGATTTAGGTTTTATTTTGCTTAATTGCTCGACCGACGCATATGAAATTTAGATGCAGCAGCAGCCATGTCGTTTTGTGCACCTTCAAACCTCAGGCCCCACTCTCATCGGGTTTGGCCATACAGATACTGTACACTTGTAGGTAGCAGACATGGAGTGGAGTATACAGAGGACCAGCCATGATATTGCCTCATGTATGGAGGCAGTATCGCAGTTATTAAAGGGTCCTCCACAGAGCTAAGTAATACACAGCCATGTTCTACTGTGGCGCTCAGAGTGACAAGATGGCTTTGCGCATGTGCAGATAACCTAACGGCGGCCATCTTGGTAAAGTAGATGCTTCAGTCATGCAGCAACATGGATGCAGCGGCGCAGTAGCACACTCCATATTCTAACAATCTTCTCTTTTCATTCATCATAATATAATGGATATTATTCTGTGTTTTTGATAAGGGAAAAAAAAGACATTGAAGAGATGCCAGGCTTTGCTACAAACGCTCGTGACAGAGTGCCTGTGGCCTGAGTTGATAAGGAAATCTGTTTAGTTTCTAGCCAATTGCAAGTGGTCAGCATGAGAAAATACATGTGATTGGCTGAGCAGCTAATGGGACCCATCACACCAGGTCACAGTGACTCACCCAGGGGTGCTTGCAGCAAGCATAAGAGTCATCTTTATTGGGGCATATTTCTCTCACATTGGATTACAAAGACAGAAGAATTACCCTTTATGTTAAATTGGGCTTGTGCAGTGTTTTATTCTTTATTTTGTTTAAAAATGTGTGTTTACTTTTTAGCCTCCCTGTCATAATGAGTAAAATAATACAAATAAGTTATTTAGAACAGAGATGTGTCATAAATATCTGCTTTGCATTATTCCAGGGGTAGCCAACCACGGTCCTCAAGAGCTACTAACAGTTCACGTTTTCCAGACCACCTAGCTGGTGCACAGGTGTATCCGTTACTCACTAACATATTTGAAAAGATCCACAGGTGTAGCTAATTATCTCACCTGTGATTCTGTGAGGACATCTGCAAAACATGCACTGTTGGTAGCTCTCGAGGACCAGGGTTGGCTACCCCTGCATTATTCTAATCATTCTCTACAGTTAAAATCAGTTGGGAGGCAGGGAGAGCGCTGCCTCCCGCTGACAATACAAAAGTGCAGAAGCGGGGGGGGAGGGCCATGTCATGGGCTGTAAAAGCCCATTGAAAAAAATAGGGCCCACATGAAAGCATGTCCCTGTTAGTCAGGCAGATGTGATTGGACAGCGGATCCATCACTGGATTTGCTGTCATCACTGGGTGGGTAGTGGGCATATGCGGCGGGGACATGGCGGAGGTGCGGGCATTAACAGCAGCGGAACTCCGGATATAGCTGGCATGCCGTAAGGCCTTGATCCGAGAAGGGTGCTGTGCCTCTTACTTATACCCCTTTCAGACTGACGACCCAGGAAATACACAGGTTTATCAACCTGTGAATTTCCTGGGTCTAAATCCTAGACCCTGGTACAGAGAGCAGGGTCGTGTGTGTTCATACTAGGGGTGTGTACCGGCCACTTTTCGTGATTTGTGTTTTGGTTTTGGATCTTTCTTCGTGTTTTGGATCTGGATTGGTTTTGCCAAAACCACCCTTCGGTGTTTTGGGTTCTGGGTTGTGTGTTTTGGATCTGTATTTTTTTTTTAAAAAAAGCATAAAAACAGCTAAAATCACAGAATGTGTTGATTTTTCTGCTCCTATGCTATTATTAACCTCAAGAACCTTAATTTCCACTCATTTCCAGTTTATTCTGAACACCTCACACCTCACAATAGTGTTTTTATGTCCAAAAGGTTGCACCGAGGTAGATGGATGACTATGCTAAGTGACACGAGTGGGCGGCACAAACACGTGGCCCATCTAGGAGTGACACTGCAGTGGCAGACAGGATGGCAGTTTGAAAAACTAGGCCCCAAACAGTACATAATGCAAAGAAAAAAAAGAGGTGCAAAATGGAATTGACCTTGGGCCCTCCTACCCACCCTTATGTTGTATAAACAGGACATGCACACTTTAACAAATCAATCATTTCAGCGCCAGGGTCTGCCACACGACTGTGGCTGAAATGATTGGTTCGTTTGGGCCCCCACAAAACAAGCTGGCAATTAATCTGGCCCTGCACAAACTGGCTCTACGGAGGCAAGATGTCGTCCTCATCCTCCTCATTCACCGATTCCTCACCCTCTTCAGTGTTGTGTACATCCTCATCCTCACAGAGTATTAATTCATCCCCGCTGGAATCCACCACCACAGGTTCCTCTGTACGTTCTGGAGGTTGGTCTCCCTGGAAAAGTTGATAATTCATTTTTATGAACATCATCTTCTCCACATTTTGTGGAAGCAACCTCCTACGCCTTTTGCTGACAAGGTTCCCGGCTGCACTAAACACTCTTTCGGAGTGCACACTGGAGGGGGGGCAACTCAGGTAAAATAGAGCCAGTCTGTACAGGGGCCTCCAAATTGCCTCTTTTTCCTGCCAGTACATGTACGGACTGTCTGACATGCCTACTTGGATGCTGTCACCGATGTAATCCTTTGACAGACGCATGCTTGTCGCTGCTGCTTTAAGGATGCAGGTGCGGCTACAGCCCACACATTTCACAAAGAGAAAAAAAAAGAAGAATTTTTTTATTGTTTGTGGAGCGCACTTTGAGGGTTACATCACCCTTTAACAGACAGACGCACGCTTGTCGCTGCTGCTTTGAGGATGCAGGTGGAATCTAGACGGGATTTGGAACCGGGGACACACTACCTCCATCAATTGTCTAAATCCCACTGCACTAATGGCGGATACCAGACGCACGTCTAACACCAACATAGCAGTCAAGGCCTCAGTTATACGTTTTGCTTCAGGATGACTGCTGTCGTACTTTATCCTCCTCGCTAAGGACTGTTGGAGGGTCAATTGTTTAGTAAAAGTAGTGGTGTTCCTACTTCCTCTCTGGGATGATGAACAACTCCCAGCAGCAGCAACAGCACTAGGAGGAAGTGGTTCTTGATCTTTCCCTATTTTATTTTTATCGGAGAAAGTTTGGTCCTCCATTTATGTTATATTGATATATACGTGCGGCTAAGGCGCACACAAACACAGAAAATATTTTTTTATTTTTGCTGGAGAGTAGTGCACTTTGTGGGTTATACCACCCTTTAAGAAATGAGCCAGCCGGCCTTTTACTTATGGGACACAGGCGCACGCTTGGCGCTGCTCCTTTGTTGATGCACGTGCAGCCACAGTGCACACAATTCACAAACACTGAAAAAATAATTTTTTTTTAGCACTTGGGGGGAGCACCCCTGATGGACAGAGCACCCCCTGGACAACACTACAGCACCCCTTTAGGACTGGGACACTGCACAGGAGTTTGGAGTGGACACAGCCCCTATGGACAACTGACTGCACAACACAGTCCAGCCAGCCCCTATGGACTTTGAAGTAGTGGACACAGCCCCTATGGACAACAGCAGCACAGCGCAGCACAGCACAACACTACACTGCACTACACTACACTACAACACTACACAGCCCAGCCAGCCCTAGCTCCCACCCTCCCTCTTCACTGTCCACAGCCGAGTGAGAAAATGGCGCTGACGCGGGTACCTTATATAGGATCCAAAACCCGCGAGACCCGGAAGGCGGGATGATGACGTTTTGCCTCGATCTCAGATCAGAGTCAGGCGGGAAAGGTCGGATCGGCCTAGGACCGGCAGGGCTCGGGGGGTTCGGATTTCAGAAATCCGAACCCGCTCACCCCTAGTTCATACATAGCAAAAACCCGGGTTGATGGATGCTCACATGCAAAACTTGGGTTTTTGCAGTATGGGGCATATTCAATTACAGGTGAGAAGTCAGAGGACGGACTTTTCGCCATTATCGCTGCTTTTTCTGGGGATAAAGTATCGGGTGCGTGCCCGCGTATCTTTGTATTCAATTAGGAATCTGGGGAATCGGGACCCGGCAGAAAGGCAAGTAGCGAAAACTCCTGTTAATTTCTGGAAATCAGCCTGTCACCCCCCCAAATATGGTCTGACATGGGGGATCCCCCGAATTACCCAGCTAAAGGAATTAGGGCTTTTTAAACGGTGTCAGCAGGTGTTTTTTTGCATATTTAAATTAGGGGTGAGGTGGTTCGGATTTCTGAAATCCGAACCCCCCCGATCCGAGGCCGATCAGAGTCAGGCTTGACTTTTCCCGCCTGACTCGGATCTGAAATCGAGGCAAAACGTCATCATCCCGCCTTCCGGGTCTCGCGGGTTTTGGATCCTATATAAGGTACCCGCGTCGGCGCCATTTTCTCACTCGGCTGTGGACAGTGAAGAGGGAGAGGGCGAGTTAGGGCTGGCTGGGCTGTGAAGTGTAGTGTAGTGTAGTGCTGTGCTGCTGTTGTCCATAGGGGCTGTGTCCACTACTTCAAAGTCCATAGGGGCTGGCTGGACTGTGTTGCGCAGTCAGTTCTCCATAGGGGCTGTGTCCACTCCAAAGTCCTGTGCAGTGTCCCAGTCCTAAAGGGGTGCTGTAGTGTTGTCCAGGGGGTGCTCTGCCCATCAGGTGTGCTCCCCCCCAAGTGCAGAAAAAATATATATTTTTTCTGTGTTTGTGAATTGTGTGCACAGTAGCCGCACGTGCATCAACAAAGTAGTGCCAAACGTGCGCCTGTGGCATAAGTAAAGGCCCTCTGGCTTGACCGTTAAAGGGTGCTGTAACCCCCAAAGTGCACTCCAAACAAAATAAAAAAATATTTTCTGTGTTTGTGAATTGTGTGCACTGTGGCTGCACGTGCATCAACAAAGGAGCATCGCCAAGCGTGCGCCTGTGTCCCATAAGTAAAGAGCCGGCTGGCTCATTTCTTAAAGGGTGGTATAACCCACAAAGTGCACTACTCTCCAGCAAAAATAAAAAAATATTTTCTGTGTTTGTGTGCGCCTTAGCCGCACGTATATATCAAACCAATATAACATAAATGGAGGACCAAACTTTCTCCGATAAAAATAAAATAGGGAAAGATCAAGAACCACTTCCTCCTAGTGCTGAAGCTGCTGCCACTAGTCATGACATAGACGAATAACATGCCATCAACGTCGTCTGCCAAGGCCGATGCCCAATGTCATAGTAGAGGGCACATACAATCCCAAATGACAAAGTTCAGGAAAATGACCTTGAAAAAAATATTTAAATCATCTGAAGAGAAACGTAAACTTGCCAATATGCCATTTATGACACGGAGTGGCAAGGAACGGCTAAGGTCTTTCCCTATGTTCATGATTAGTGGTTCAGCTTCACATGACGATGGAAGCCCTCCTCCCGCTAAAAAAATCAAATGAGTTAAGCTGGCAAAAGCACAGCGAAGAACTGTGCATTCTAAGAAGATATCACAAATCCCCAAGGAGAGTCCAAGTGTGGTGGCGGTTGCAATGCCTGACCTTCCCAGCACTGGACGGGAAGAGGTGGCTCTTTCCACCATTTGCACGCCCCCTGCAAGTGCTGAAAGGAGCACCCACAGTCCACTTGCTGATATGCCAATTGAAGATGTCACTGTTGAAGTGCAACAGGATGAGGATACTGGTGTAGCTGGCGCTGAGGAGAAAGTTGGCGAGGAGGATTCTGATGGTGATGTGGTTTGTTTAAATCAGGCTCCGGGGGAGACAGTTGTTGTCCGTGGGATGAAAAAGCCCATCACGGTCATGCCTGGGCAGAAGACCAAACATTCCACCTCTTTGGTCTGGCAATATTTCTATCCAAATCTGGACAACAACTGTCTTGCCATATGTAAAGGTGAAATAAGTAGGGGTAGGGACGTTAACCACCTAGGAATATCCTCCCTTATACGTCACCTGCAGCGCGTTCATAAAAAGTTACTGTCAAGTTCAGAAACTTTGGCTAAGACTGTAAGCAGTCCAGGGACACCTAAATCCCGTTGTCCTGTTGTATCCAAGTGCCTGCAAACCACACCGTCAACTCCCTCCTCGTCAATTTCCTCCTTAGTCAGGATCGGAAGTAGTCCTGCAGGCCATGTCTCTGGCATGACTGACTCTCCTATCCAGGATTCCTCCGGAGGATCCTGCAGTGCTACGCCTACTGCTGCCGCTGCTGCTGCTGCTGCTGGGAGTCGGTCATCATCCCAGAGAGGAAGTAGGAACACCACTACTTTTACTAAACAATTGACCCTCCAACAGTCCTTAGCGAGGAGGATGAAGTACGACAGCAGTCATGATGAAGCAAAACGTATAACTGAGGCCTTGACTGCTATGTTGGTGTTAGACGTGCGTCCGGTATCCGCCATTAGTGCAGTGGGATTTAGACAATTGATGGAGGTAGTGTGTCCCCGGTTCCAAATCCCGTCTAGATTCCACTTCACTAGGCAGGCGATACCGAGACTATACAGAAACGTCAGAAAAAGTGTCCTCAGTGTCCTGAAAAATGCGGTTGTACCCAATGTCCACTTAACCACGGACATGTGGACAAGTGGAACAGGGCAGACTAAGGACTATATGACTGTGACAGTCCACTGGGTAGATGTATCACCTTATGCAGCAACAACAGCGGCGTCACCAGTAGCAGCATCGCAGAAATGCCAGCTCGTTCCAAGGCAGGCTACGCTGTGTATCACCGGTTTCAGTAAGAGGCACTCCGCCGACAATCTCTTAGAGAAACTGAGGGAAATCATCGCCCAGTGGCTTACCCCACTTAGACTCTCCTGGGGATTTGTGATATCTGACAATGCCACCAATATTGTGCGGGCATTACATCTGGGCAAATTCCAGCACGTCCCATGTTTTGCTCACACAAACTTGGTGGTGCAGAATTTTCTGAAAAGCGGCAGGGGCGTGCAGGAGACGCTTTGGGTGGCCGGAAAATTTCTGGCCATTTTCGCCATTCAGCGACTGCGTGCCGAAGACTGGAGCGCCAGCAAACACTCTTGAACCTGCCCCGCCATCACCTGAAGCAAGAGGTTGTGACGCAGTGGAACTCAACCCTCTATATGCTTCAGAGGATGGAGGAGCAGCAAAAGGCCATTCAAGCCTATACATCCACCTATGACATAGGCAAAGGAGGGGGTATGCACCTGACTCAAGCGCAGTGGAGAATGATTTCCGTGTTGTGCAAGGTTCTATAACCCTTCGAACTTGCCACACGTGAAGTCAGTTCAGACACTGCCAGCTTGAGTCAGGTCATTCCCCTCATCAGGCTTTTGCAGAAGCAGCTGGAGAAAGTGAAGGAGGAGCTAAGACGGAGCGATTCCGCTTGGCATGTAGGACTTGTGGATGAAGCCCTTCATTCGCTTTGCAAGGATTCCAGGGTGGTCAATCTGTTGAAATCAGACCACTACATTTTGGCCACCGTGCTCAATCCTAGGTTTAAAGCCTATGTGGTGTCTCTCTTTCCGGCCGACACAAGCCTGCAGAGGTGCAAAGACCTGCTGGTGAACACACTGTCAGCTGAAGCGGAACGTGACACGTCAACAGCTCCTTCTTCATTTTCTCCCGCAACTGGGACTGCCAGGAAAAAACTTAGGTATCCTAAGCAATCCGCTGGCGGTGATGCAGGGCAGGCAGGACCAAGTTTGGACATCTGGTCTGGACTGAAGGACCTGGCAACAATTTCTGACATGTTTACTATCACTGCATATGATACTGTCACCATTGACAGAATGGTGGAGGATTACATCGGTGACAGTATCCAAGTAGGCATGTCAGACAGTCCGTACCTGTACTGGCAGGAAAAAGAGGCAATTTGGAGGCCCCTGTACAAACTGGTTCTATTTTACCTGTAGTTGCCCCCCCTCCAGTGTGTATTCCGAAAGAGTGTTTAGTGCAGCAGGGAACCTTGTCAGCGAAAGGCGTAGGAGGCTGCTTCCACAAAATGTGGAGAAGATGATGTTCATAAAAATGAATTACCAACTCTTCCAGGGAGACCAGCCTCCAGAACATACAGAGGGACCTGTGGTGGTGGATTCCAGCGGGGACGAGTTAATAGTCTGTGAGGATGAGGATGTACACAACACTGAAGAGGGTGAGGAATCGGTGGATGAGGAGGATGAGGACGACATCTTGCCTCCGTAGAGCCAGTTTGTGCAGGGCCAGATTAATTGCCAGCTTGTTTTGTGGGGGCCCAAACGAACCAATCATTTCAGCCACAGTCGTGTGGCAGACCCTGGCGCTGAAATGATTGGTTTGTTAAAGTGTGCATGTCCTGTTTATACAACATAAGGGTGGGTGGGAGGGCCCAAGGACAATTCCATCTTGCACCTCTTTTTTTTTTTTTGAATTATGTACTGTTTGGGGCCTAGTTTTTCAAACTGCCATCCTGTCTGCCACTGCAGTGTCACTCCTAGAACTATTGTGAGGTGTGAGGTGTTCAGAATAGACTGGAAATGAGTGGAAATTAAGGTTATTGAGGTTAATAATAGCATAGGAGCAGAAAAACCAACACATTCTGTGATTTTAGCTGTTTTTATTCTTTTAAAAAAAAAAAATACAAATCCAAAACAGAAAACCCAGAACCCAAAACACGGAAGGGTGGTTTTGGCAAAACCAATCCAGATCCAAAACACGAAGAAAGATCCAGATCCAAAACACGAAAAGTGGCCGATGCACACCCCTAATTTAAATAGGTGGTGAAGAATGGCATTTAGCAGTCTTTTTGGTGAGAAATTAACTACTCTCATCAAATTTGGGGTACATGAAAATGGGTGCAAGCATTTTTTGAAGTCCCTAAAGTAATTTTTTTTTAATTCTTTTAAAATGCACCTGCCGCAACCACCCACAATGAAGAAAACACCTGCCGCATACTTGGGGAACCCCCGGAGTCTATTTCACTAGTTTTTAATTGCGTCCCCAACATTTTTTTTCACCCCCAAAATGAAAGTACATTTTTTGGGGTGTCCTAAGGAATTTTTTTGAAATTTTTTGACACAGATTAAATTAAGGGGACATTCGCTGCAGGCTATTTTTTTGTATTCTGCACCTGTAAACCCCAATTCTGCACTTTTTTCGCCATGTATTACATGGTAAAAACTCATCCCTGTTTTTTAATAAAGACTTTTCGCACCTGTGAAAAGTCTTTGTAATTGAATATGGGGATAAGTGAAACAGGCGAAAATGACGTCATTGGCGATAAATTTTTCGTTATAAAAGTTTTCGCAGCCTAATTGAATATGGCCCTTACTGTAAAAAGGGTATTACTAGCAGAGCTTCTATCATGCATTTCAGTATCGCATTCTTTCCAAGATTCTACATCCTAACAAACCCAGGGAAATTAACGAGTTATCAAATAAGAATAGGGAAAGCTTCATGCTGCTTGCGCTGGAGGATTTTGCACAAGTTTTGTGCATGTTAACCGCACAATTAAGGTATAGACACACATATTATAATATATATATATATATATATATATATATATTTATTAGGGATGTGCAGGCTCGGATAGGTTCGAGTTTGCACATTGAGTTCGGATTTTTCCCTCCAAAAAAACGGAACTCAGAAAGAGGCTAAACGTCATCTTACATGGACGAACATCATCATTCCTGGACTTTTGTCCAGGAAAATATATATATATATATATATATTTTTTTTTTTAAGAAAATTCCGGCACTCGTGGCGAAAAAGGCTTTGAAAGGTGTAGGTGCCATCCATGGACCACCAGGTCCTATATAGTCAGCAAATAATGGTGGCACTCCACGACTAAGTAATACACAGGAACAACAGCTTTAATACATCAATCCAACGTTTCGGGCATCAGCCCTTCATCTGGGATACACACATATAATAATACAGTGCACATAAATAGACAAACAATTAAAAATTACCTGATCCAGGTGAGCCGGAACTTCAGCGTCCACCTCCATCAGCCCCGACAAACACGCGCCCAAGAAGCAGAGTCGCGGTCAGCGTGACGTCATCAGGAAGTGACCGCGAGGTAACCGGATCACCTGCGCCGCCCATGTAGGCATGGCAACAAACCTGTTGCCAGAAATATAGAGACATTATCAGGGGAACATCAAACAATATACAAAGCATCTTTAATCAACCTAATATAGATTCTTCATTGAACACATATTCATTGATTACGCTATAATGGCTTCATAATCACTAGATTTAAATCATATTATGTCCACATAAAAACAACAAACTATAATAGATATACCAGCTATATATAGAGCATACAGTACTGCAAACTAAATATAACGAAAATATCCGCATAAACAGTCTGAAAAACAAGGTCATAAATATAATATAATAATATCAGATGAACAAGCAAAAGAGTGTAAGGAGCACAGACTAATATGCCTATAGAAAACATTGCAAGCCAAGGGTTTCATTAAGCCCCCTGGGTGCCATGGTATCAAGTTTAAAAATCCAACGACACTCTGCTTGCAATAATTTCTGATATCTATTACCACCCCTAATATTAAGTGGAATGTGGTCAATGATTTTAAACCTTAAATCCGCCACTCCATGTTTCAAAGCTATCCAATGCCTAGCGACTGGCTGTTCGCTAGGTCCTGTATTGATCCCTATACGAATAGCCGACCGGTGTAGTGCAATACGCTCTTTAATTTGGCGTTCTGTTTTGCCCACGTAGTTGAGTCCACATGGGCAAAACAGCATGTATACCACAAATGTAGTACTACACGTCACTGGGAACCTAATGGAGAATCTCTTACCCGTGTGCGGATGATTGAAGGTATCACCCAAAATTACCGCCCTACATGTTATACATCCCAAACATCGATGATAACCATTTTTTAGAGAAAAAAAAATGTTGGGGTTTTTTCTTTTTTATCTTAGCCACATCAAGTGTCTAAATGAAGGGCTGATGCCCGAAATGTTGGATTGATGTATTAAAGCTGTTGTTCCTGTTTATTACTTAGTCGTGGAGTGCCATTATTTGCTGACATTATATATATATATATATATATATATATATATATACACATACACACACATATACACTGTATATATTTTATATATTTATTAGGGATGAGCGGGTTCAGAAAACCGTACCCCCCCCGAACCCCCCGATCCGAGCAGGGAACTGAGTCCGGCTCGGGTTTTCCCGCCTGACTCTGAACTGAAATCGAGGCAAAACGTCATCCCACCTTCCGGATCTCTTTTGGATTCTATAAAAGGTCCCCGTGTCGGCGCCATTTCTCACTCCGGCTGTGGACAGTGAAGAGGGAGGGTGGGAGCTAGGGCTGGCTGGGCTGTGTTGTACTGCTGTTGTCCATAGGGGCTGTGTCCACTCAGTCCATAGGGGCTGACTGGGCTGTGTTGTGCTGCTGTTGTCCATAGGGGCTGGCTGGGCTGTGTTGTGCTGCTGTCATAGGGGCTGGCTGGGCTGTGCAGTCAGTTGTCCATAGGGGCTGTGTCCACTCCAAAGTATATAGGGGCTGGCTGGACTGTGTTGTGCAGTGTCCCATAAAGGCTGTAGTCCTAACGGGGTGCTGTAGTGTTGTCCAGAGGGTGATCTGTCCATCAGGGGTGCTCCCCCAAAGTGCACTCCAAAAAAAAAATTTTTTTTCTGTGTTATTGAATTGTGTGCACAGTAGCTGCACGTGCATCAGCAAAGTAGCGCCAAGCATGCGCCTGTGTCATAAGTAAAGGGCCGTCTGGCTTGACCGTTAAAGGGTGCTGTAACCCCCAAAGTGCACTCCAAACAAAATAAAAAAATATTTTCTGTGTTTGTGAATTGTGTGCACTGTGGCTACATGTGCATCAACAAAGGAGCAGCGCCAAGCGTGCGCCTGTGTCCCATAAGTAAAGGGCCGGCTGGCTCATCTCTTAAAGGGTGGTTAAACCCCCAAAGTGTGCTCCACAAAAAAGAAACAATTCTTCAAAATGTATACGCAGTAGCCGCACATGCATCAACAAAGGAGCAGCGCCAAGAGTGCTCCTGTGCCCCATAAGTCTGTTAAAGGGTGGTGTAACCCCAAAGTGCTCCAAAAAATAAAACACATTTTTTTTTTCTGTGTTTGTGACTTGCGTGTGCTGTAGCTGCACGTGCATCAACACAGTAGCAGAGCCAAGCGTGCACCTGTGTCATAAGTCAAGGGCCAGTTTGGACATCTGGTCTGGACCAGGCTTGCCTACCCTCACGATTTGGCCGGGAACCTCCCAATTTTCGGGTGCCGCTCCCGGCCCCCCGGGAAGGCAGGCAAGCCTCCCGCAAGCCTCCATCCCTCCCTACCCCCCTGCAGAGTTACTAGGGAAACCCCCGCAGCAGGGGGCCCGGTGACGTGATTCGTGCTGAATCGCTTCATCGTGGCCCCGCCCCCCCGCTTTACAATGCCGTTAACTCCGGCATTGTGATAAGGGGGCGGAGCCACGATGACGCGATCTCGCGGCTACACCACCGGCCCGCACTGGCCACGCCCCGCAATGGTGTTATAGTGCGGCCACGCCCCCTGTTGTAAGCTGACATTCAGCCCCCTCCCGGAAGGAGGGAGCTTAATGTCGGCAAGTATGGTCTGGACTGAAAGACGTGCCAACAATTTCTGACATGTCTACTGTCACTGCATATGATACTGTCACCACTGACAGAATGGTGGATGATTACATTGGTGACAGCATCCAAGTAGGCATGTCAGACAGTCCATACCTGTACTGGCAGGAAAAAGAGGCAATTTGGAGGCCCCTGTACAAACTGGCTCTATTTTACCTGAGTTGCCCCCTCTCCAGTGTGTACTCCGAAAGAGTGTTTAGTGCAGCCGGGAACCTTGCCAGCGAAAGGCGTAGGAGGTTGCTTCCACAAAATGTGGAGAAGATGATGTTCATAAAAATGAATTATCAACTCTTCCAGGGAGACCAGTCTCCAGAACGTACAGAGAGACCTGTGGTGGTGGATTCCAGCGGGGACGAATTAATACTCTGTGAGGATGAGGATGTACACAACACTGAAGAGGGTGAAGAATCGGTGGATGAGGAGGATGAGGATGACATCTTGCCTCTGTAGAGCCAGTTTGTGCAGGGACAGATTAATTGCCAGCTTGTTTTGTGGGGGCCCAAACGAACCAATCATTTCAGCCACAGTCGTGTGGCAGACCCTGGCACTGAAATGATTGGTTTGTTAAAGTGTGCATGTCCTGTTTATACAACATAAGGGTGGGTGGGAGGGCCCAAGGACAATTCCATCTTGCACCTCTTTTTATTCTTTGCATTATGTACTGTTTGGAGCCTAGCTTTTCAAACTGCCATCCTGTCTGCCACTGCAGTGTCACTCCTAGATGGGCCACGTGTTTGTGCCGCCCACTCGTGTCGCTTAGCATAGTTATCCAGCTACCTCAGTGCAACCTTTTGGACTAAAAACAATATTGTGATGTGTTCAGAATAGACTGGAAATGAGTGGAAATTAATGTTATTGAGGTTAATAATAGCATAGGAGCAGAAAAACCCACAAATTCTGTGATTTTAGCTGTTTTTTTTTTAAAATACAGATCCAAAACCCAGAACACGGAAGGGTGGTTTTGGCAAAACCAATCCAGATCCAAAAGAAAAACACGAAAAGTGGCGGGGAGAGGGGGAGGGGGAGAGGGGGAGAGGGAGGGAGATTGATTGTATTGGTGGTTTGAAGGATTGTGTGTGTCTAGCACACATACAGTTTCAATGGATAACTAACCAAGAGACAGATACTGAATAAAATAAATGAATCAATAATTTTTATGAAGTATTTTTCAGTGGTCTCACCTTTTACCGCCATCCTAGTGATACTAGCGTTTGTGGGCATTTGCAGAACATATAAGCTGTGTACACACGTAAAGATTTTCTGTCCAACCATCCAACTAGTTGATTGGTTGGAATGAAAATCTGGTAACGTATGGGAGTAACTGATGATCAGCAATTTGCTCCTAAATGCCAGAAAACAGATGAAAATGGTCGTCAGACAAGTTTGTTAAATGTTTGACCTAAACAATTTGTTCAAGCAGCAGTTTTTGTCCATTTTCTGGCGTTTGGGAGCAAATTGCTGATTGTCATTTGCTTTCATACAGCACCAGATTTTCATTCCAACCAATCAACTAGTTGGATGGTTGGACAGAAAATCTTTACGTGTGTATGCAGCTTCCCATATAATTAAAAACATTTTAGCATTCTTTTGGGAAGAACATTAACTTGCCATAATATATGGATGACCGTGAGATTCAATCATTTTTATACCTTGTAGTGTAAGTTCATGACAAATCCAGCTCTAGAGTCAGATTATTGTCACAATCACACAATTTAAAACACATACAATTACAGATTAATTTAGCAATAGAATGGAGAAGATTCATTGAGTGGTAAAGACACAGCTGGCCTCACTGACACACCAGCCACTCCCGTGTCCAATGCAGCAAAGTCTAATGGTGCATACACACGTAACGATTTTTTGAACGATTTGTCGTTAACGATGTCGTTATTGTTCCAAAAATTGTTCAGTTTCTGAGTGATAACGATGAACGATAATTGTTCGAGTGTGCTCCCGTTTGTAGTTCATCCTCCATTTCAGACTGTCCAACATAACGATTTTCATTAAGGGAAAGAACATTTTTCGTTCATCGTTGTAAAAATCGTTCATTACACTTAAAAAAAATCATTCACTTTTTCAAGGGAAAATCTGACAGAAAATCGTTGGTTACTAAATCGTTGTGTGTGTATGCACCTTTAATGTTAAGTATCAGAATAATGCACCAAAAATAAAAGAAAATGATTTAAACCCACCTCGCCTGTGTGCTCTGGAGCAGCGGCCATTGCAATGAGAAGCAATTCCTTTAAAACAGTGCTAAAAACCAGCATTATTTGCACTTTATAGTGTAGACTAATAAATATAAAATTGAATGGTATTCTTAATATATGTGTTTCCATCCCTGCACACACCACATACACAAATGTCTGCAGTTCCTACTTGTTTTACAGGCTGCTCTAGTGGGTTCCTCCAAACCACCCCCACGCTGCCTCTCCCCACACAGTAGATCCAGCTTGCAACTCCCATAATGCTCTTAGAAGAACAATTTTATTTTCTGAAACTCTGGTATGGTGAAAAACCTGGTCTACAGTGATGGAGGTCAGGCTTTAAGGATAACCATAGCTGAGCCTAGATGTCAGGGAGGTTTTTTTTATGTTTTAGAAGAAAATTAAGTCACTTTGATGGAACATCAAAATTCACAATGTCAGTAGTTTAAATTTTATATAGGCTTACCATATCAACACTTTAAACCGAGACACTCATGAATTACACAGGTTATTTGGCTCATTAAATCCAGGCTTGAAGTCAGCCAGCCACAGAACCTGTGTAATTCATGAGTGTCCCAATTGAAAGGGATAGTATGGTAAGCCTAGATTTATTTTTATACCATAGAATAAGCTAGTTTTATGAAATTGATGTCCAGTTTTAGTGCCCCAACCCTGCAAACCAACTGTGTCTTAAATGAAAATGCTTTATACAAAAGCTGGCGTTTGAGCTTGTGTGCTGAGAATGTTGTTTCATGTGTTTTAATGTGGGAAATTATGAAGATAATGAAAACTATCCTGTTTCTGGTTTGGCACCCTAACAGCCCAGGTTTTTAGGATATCCATGCTTGAGCACAGCTGTCTTAATTAGACCCTTAGTCAGTTTGATTTAACCATCTGTGCTCAAGCATGGATATCCTTAAAACCTGGACTGTTAGGGTGCCTGGAGAAAAGAGTTTGGGAACCGCTGCTGTACACTTATCTACACTCTGGGATATATTTACTAAAGTGCGGATTTTTAGAAGTGGAGATGTTCTCTATAGCAACCAATCAGATTCTAGCTATTATCTACTAGAAAGTGCTAGATACATGATAAGTAGAATCTGATTGGTTGCTATGGGCAACAACTCCACTTCTATAAACCTGCACTTTAGTAAATATGTGATAACCAGAACCAAGAATAGCTGGTGGCTTAACAGTTTCTTTATTTGCCCAAGCCTTTCAGAGAGGCAAGTACCCCTACTGTTCTGAGCTCCTAGGAATATTTAGACATGGAAAATAATTACAAGCATTATAGACAGCTCCGCTTTATTTCACAGGAACAGGGTGAAAGAGGTCTTCTTGTAATAGCAATTTCTGGCATGGAGTAGTAAATTAATGCACTATACATTTCAGAATTTGGCATACACCAATCATATAACAGCATATAACATAGCATGAATAACAGTACTGTTAAATACATTCTATATTGAACAATCTTAGGGCCTGATTCAGACCCACTCGCGAGCGGCTGTCCGCTCGCAAGTGGGTTGATGTTGTGCACTGAGCATGCGCACGACGGAGGGGGCTCCGTCGTGCGCATGCGCCAGACGCGACGAGCGAAGGACTTTCCTTTGCTCGTTGTGTCTGATCAAAGGGGGTGTGCTGTCGATGTTGATTGACAGCACGCCCCCTTTGGTGGGCGTGCCGGGGGCGTGCCTCCCTGACGGGGGCGTTCCCAAGGGAACGCCTCCCGTCAGAAGCCGGCCCACTGACATCACTAGTGATGTCAGTGGGAGTGATTTTGGCTCTGATAGAGCCAAAATCACTCCGGGCCTTGCGGTTGAAAAACTCAACCGCAGGCTCCGGCTCGCAGTGGCGATGGTCGCGATGGTCACGACCATCGCGGCCATCAAACTGCACGCTCGTATAGGCTGTGGGTGGTGACCCACAGCTATACGAGCGTCCGGGAGGACGCTCCATAATTATGGAGGACGGCCCTCATTCAGAGCGTGCGGCTCTGAATGAGGGCCTTAGTTACTTTTTGGGGAACTAAATAATAAATATTTTAATACTGCTGTATTAACCAAACAGATAATTGTCTCTGGAGCCTAGACTCTATTTGTGAGGTCGTTGGTGCACAATATTTCCTTTTAGCTGGTTTAAGATTTAATGATACTAACAGATCTTCTATTGCATATTATGGTATTGCTGGGGCTCTTTCAGATAATTAGTCAGTTTCTTACTTAAACAGCTGCAGCTGTTGCCAAGTGCTTGTTATTGAAGGAAAGTTACACTTTAACTTCAAAATTACTATATCTGGGTATCTTTAGCAGAAATCAGCTCAGTGTAAAGTTCAATTTGTCCTTTATGGTAAAGGGGGTGCCTGATGAAGATTCAAGTGCTTAGATTATAGCTTTCTCTCCTATCTGTGAGATTGACAGCCCTTTCTCTATCCTACCACCTCCTACGCTGATAAGCCTGTATCTGCTGAGAGGAGTATAGGGTGGCAACTAGAACATAGACTAGCAGGGTTCTGGATACAAAGTTGTGCTCACCACTCCAACACTGCTCCTGAGGTATATGAATTTCCAATAATCGCTAAACAGAAATAATTGCTTTCCAGACTTACATTGTGGTTCCAAAGCACAAAAGTTCTTATTGCAATAAAAAGAAAGTTACACGCTTTGATCTAACACAATTAGCGCAAAATACAATTAAATACAAAGGTACAGCCGATACATACGCTAGCGCTCTGGATCCAGATCTCCCGGCATCAAACATGAAGCCTCCGTCAAAGAAAGAAAGAAGATGACTGACTATAGGACCGAGAGCGCTAGTTTATATATCTTCCAGAGAGTAGACAATACAATAGAAACGAGCTGGCATAATTTCATTGGTTTTTGCTCTTGGTTCTTTTGGTACGATGCAGGTCATAAGTCAGTTTGTCCAGTGATAGTTCAGCCCTCCAACGGCTCTTTGTGGATCTTTCCCTCCGAAGAACTGGTTTAAACTAGTAAAGGACACTACATACAGATTTTATATTCTAACCACTAATTTCCTATAATTCATATCTTGCAGACGCATGATGCGATCTCCTTGCCGATAGAACCGGAGATCTGCAAATAAACAGTGATTCAGAATGGTACCAAACATGACTTGCCTCTTAGTCTCTATACTTTAAACATCATATACTTTACATTTCACAACATAAGTATTAGCTAATAAAACCTTTAACATTAAGCTTAATGCTTGGGAACCTTTTTATAAGAGATTGCATGTGTGAGAGTGAGAATATTGTGTAAAGTCGCTAGTATGCGTTGTGCGTCTATGTGTTTTGTGCTTATCTGTGCTTTGATAAACAGCACAACTGTGCATTGTGCGTCTTGTATATTTTATATGTACTATTTAATGTGTGTATAGGTTATAGTAGGACTTTCAACAATATGCGATAGCAAAGCAGATGCACGATGCTAATAATCTAATATAGTATCATAAACGCAATGGTTTCATGCTGACGACCCAAGATGGCGTCGTCAGGGGCGACACAAAATGGCGTTGCCAGATATTAATTTACAATTTGGTCTCAGCCAATCATCTGGCTTCGACAGGTGGGTCTCAGAGCCAGAGATCCGATTCATTTCAATATAGCTGCTCCAACCTTCCCCTGCTATCACCAGCCTCAGTCTCCCAGCGGTTCCACAGCATTGCTGCTGCCTGTCAGCATTGGCTTGGTTCAGACAGCATCTTTTGCCGACAGCTCCAACCTCCTGTCCACCTCCAGCACTTGTAATGCAGCTCCGCCTGGGTCCATCTCCAGGCAGTGGTGATCGCCCCCCCATACACAAAGCCCCGATTCACAGGCTCAGGCGGGCAGCCGACTGCTGCCTGTCATCTACAGTGCAGGTGAGCAGTCTGCCACGGTGCAGCACCAGTATTTAAAAATCCCAGGACGCGCAGAACAGCCAATCACCAGTGATTGGTTGGGGAGATGCTGCCGGCGGTGACTGCCTGCTGCTGCGGACACACAGCAGCCAATCACCGCCGGCAGCATTCACCAACCAATCACAGCCAGCGGTGTCTCTCATCCAATACGTGTCCTGCTCCTAGAGTCTGTCCTCGGTCCCTGCCTTCCTCGGTCCACCTAAGAGGCTGGTGAGGAGCAGGAAGTTAGAACATGCAGCTCAACTGCCGGGCAGATGGCAGGCAGCACCGCACAAGCACCAAGCATGATCAGCTCCCTGCATACACCCACGAGGTCTCAGTCTCTCTCTACCCCCCATCCCCCTCACAGTAGATTTGCCACCATGGGGTATATTTACTAAAGTTTCTGCAGGACATGTGGGACTGGAGGAGCCTGCTTGTGGAGCATATTATTGTGGGGGGATCCAGGGGGGAGTTAGTATTACTCTTAAACCGCCCCCTAAAAGTAAAGTCTAGATCTGCCACTGCCTCCAGGTCTCAGTCACTCAGCTGCCAGATTCTGTCACTCTGTAGGGTTTACAATACACAGTCATTGCCTGCAAAAACTCTCCCTTCAGAAGGCTACTTCAGCTCAGCCCGTCTCCAGCAGTGCGGCTCTGTCTCACTTGGCAGCTGCACCAGCCGCACCAGCACTGGCTTCCTGCTTTATCAGCTTCTGCAGTGCGAGCCCCTTTCCTTCCCGCTGGGGCTGTGGGACACCGCACAGCTGGTGCGTGGCCATCCAGAACCTTCTCTCACACCAACATTGGAGATAGGGGTACATATGTTTCTTCCAAAGGGTTTCTGACCACATAAGTGGACACCATAATAGTCATAATTACACATGTCCGTTGTATGGGGTATCACAAATATAGCCGTTATTCTTGTTGAAGGGGCAGTATTGCTTGGTGCTAGTGCATTACCAAAAGTTACACCTTCTGGTTATACCACCACCATCATCATCTTCTGCCTCATACTAGTCATTTTTGGGGCTACATCTACCGTAATCACTATCATCTTCAGAGTGATAGTTTATTGTCTTCATTGAATTTTATAGTAAAAGAACATTTTCTGTCATTCCCCAAGGCCCTGGTATTTAAAGCACACAGACCCAGCTCGCATGAACACCTGGCTACTGGCATAGACTCCTCCCCTTACTATTCCTGACTCCTCCCACTTCTTATTCTATGGTATTACAAAAATAATTAATATTAGAACACCATACAAGTATACATAATTCTCTGCATTAAAATACACACAACAGGAGCAGGGGATTCAAACATGTGCCATAGTCAGATATTTGGTTGGTTCTGTTAGGAAAGCTGGCAATTCATTGGTGGAGGTTGCACACAAGGATCAGGAAAGGCATTTTCCCAATTGACCAAGCCCTAGCTTAGCAATTGTATAAGATTAGATAGTGATCACTGTAGGAATTTTTTAGGGCAGGGGTGCTGAATGCAGAGGATGAAACATCTGTGCACACCCCCGCACTGCCGACACAGCCAGAAAACCTGCACTAAAGACACCGCTGGCACCCCTGCACTGCCAACATCACCGGTACCCTTCACTAAGGACACTGCCAGCACCGCAGCACTGCCATTCCATTTACTGAGGACACCGTCAGCATCCCCGCTCTGCCGACACTGCTGTCACAGTAAGTGCACTATTGGTGTAAACAACCCACACTGTATAACACACTGTATCCATGTTGGAAATTAGAAACTGAACTGCAACATGTTAGTGCCACCCACTGTGTCACTTAGCTTAGTCAGCCAGCTAGTTGGATGCAACCTTTTGGCCTTAACTAGATGAAGCAAATAATATTGTAAGGTTGTCAAAATTTATTGGAAATTACTGGAAATACTGTAAATGTTATTGCGGTTAATTATACTGTAGGAACAAAAACAGACCCATTTTATGTGATTTTTAGCTGTTTTTATGATTTTTTAAGAAAAAATCCAGATCCAGATCCAAAACCAAAACATGAAAACAAAACACGGAGGAGAGGTTTTGGCAAAACCAATCCAGATCCAAAAACCACGGTAGATCCAGATCCCAAACCAAAACACCGGGGTCGGCACACATCTCTACTTAAGACCAGTCCTGAATGTCAAAACTTTGAATCGATTTTTAAAAACAAAACAGTTTTGCATGGAAGGCATTTCAGACATCCCTTACCTTCTCACAAAGGACTGCTTCTGTATAAAAATAGACCTAAAATAAGCTTTCCACTCTATATTAATACACCCGAATCACAGACGTCTTCTCAGGTTCTATTGGAGAGACAATTTGTATCAGTGGACAGTGACGGTTTTTGGCCTTTACACCGCCCCCTACACCTTTACACGGGTGATGAAAGAGGTAGTGTCTCACCTGCGCCAGCAAAGGGGTTCAATGTGTAATATACCTAGACTACATACTTTTGATACACGCAGACCACGATACCCTTTTAAAGCACAAGCATTTAACCATTTCTCTGTTATCAAACCTGGGTTTCATGCTAAATATCCCAAAGTCAGTACTGACTTCCACCAAGAAAATCACCTTTTTAGGGTTCCGCAACAGAAATGGCTAGACACAAAAGATTATATTAAAAAATTATCCCAAAAGCACAGCATGACCCTCCGTACTTTAGCAATAATCATTGGGAAATGATAGCGATGTCTCTGGGGTTTCGACGCATTCCGCTATTATGCAGAGAATTGCAACGCCTCTAAGAACTTTGATTCACGCCCGATATTCCTGGACAGACCCCCTCATATATCCCCCCTCCTGCATGACGATCACCACGGATGCATCCCTAACAGGATGGAGAGGTTTCTCACAAGAAAAAGCAGTAAGGGGCGCTTGGTCAAAGGAAGAATCCCGCTTGTTCATAATCATTTTGGAACTACGTGCAGCAAAATTAGCCCTACAGGCTCTAGTCCCCATTCACCTTACAGGGGCTTGTATCCAGCTATGCCTGGACAATACAATCGCAGTGTCCTATATAAACAAGATGGGCAGCACCAAGTCAACATCCCTATGCAAGAAGGCATTAGAAGTTTGGGATTGGGCAGTCCAGAGAGATTTTCTTCTTGTCGCAGTTTATATCCCAGGGGAGTTAAACAAATTAGCAGACTCCCTATCCCGGAAAAGGATCTCTCTACATTCGGTAGCACTGAAAAGTCAAATCTTTCAGAAAATAGTTCACACATTTGGGAGATTACAGATAGATCTCTTTGCCAGTCCCACGAATGCTCAGATTCAGTGTTTTGTTTCCAGAATATGGACAAAAGTGGTGGAGGATGGATGCAATGTCCTTTCCTTGGACGGATCTGACTTGCCCCTATGCTTTCCCTCCCCCCGCCCTACTCCTGAAAGTCTTACAAAAAATCAGGGAGGACAGAGTGCCGTAAATTGTGGTAGTATACCGTGTATGGCCATCCAGAGTCTGGTTTCCTCTGTTATGAATAGGTCCGAAAATTCCACTAGGGATATCCAAGGAATGCTTTCAGGGGACCCTAGACCTGTTAGAGACACTTCCCCAATGTATGTGGATGGCAATATTACTAGGCTGTTAACAGATGTACCTCTAGCATCATCCACAGAAGCCCTAATAAATGCCTTCTTAAGGCCCCGGACAAGGGCTAGCTATTGTACAATCATAAAAGAATATAACCTTTGGCAATCCAAAACAAACCCCTCTCACCAGTCTTCACTACTCCATTTAGCTTTACATTATCTGGCCTCTAAGTATGAGTCAGGCTTGGCATCAGCTGCCATTAAATCATATGGTTCCGCTTTAGCTATTATGATTCCAAACTTAACGAGCAACAAACTATACCTATGTTTATTAGGTCCGACCCTAGACTTTCAAGGCACAAGGAGAGCCCAGAGAGGAGGCTTCTTGCAAGAATCCCATGATACCCCTCGAGAATCATCATCCGGTGAATGGAATATAGGTATACCTACCTTTCTAGGCCCATAGTTGAAAATATTCACATACTTGGGACATTGAGCCTTTCCTCTCCTTCCTGGCATCCTGGGAAAAAGACTCCCAACATTTTAATTTTATCCCGTAAATTAGCATCTTTGTTAGCTCTAGCCATAGTACCCAGAGGAGCGGAACTAACCCTGATACACATCTCAGATCCCTGGTTGGCACAGACTCCTGCAGAGTACCACATTATCCTAAAAGGTCACACCAAAACCTCATAATTTAATAATCCCATAGTTGAATTCGATGTTATCTACGACTATCTTCAGAACCTAACCTTTGTGTAGCTTTGTGTCTGTCCTCTTATCTTGCCCTGACTGCCCCCATGAGAGACAGTATTACGCAACTCTTCATTACATGTAGAAAACCCTTTCACCCACAAGATCCTCCACTATCAGAGGATGGATTGTAGCATCCATGAGGGAGGCGGGTGTAGATACAAACCAATTAAAAAGTCACTCCTTACGGGGAGCGGCAGCCACAAAAGCGGCAGCTAAAGGCATCCCATTACAATCAATAATGCTAGCACCGAGATGGTCCTCAGCTCGTACATTCGCTAAGCACTATTGGAGACCAACCAATCTACAGAAGATCGAGTTTCTCAGAGCAACCACCAGATATGTGGTAGTCTGCCCACCTGCTCTTGCTAGGTGGCAAAACACTAGTTTGCAGGAATCTATGACCTGCAAACTGGATTTGTTTTAGGGAACAGGATTGCCACCTAGCAACAGCTCCCATCCTACCCATCCTTTCTCCTTTGGCTAAAGTTGTTGTTTCCTCTGGATAGTCTATGTTTAGGTATTAATAGTTTTTTTTCTCATATTGGGGTCTACTTACTAAGCAGTGTTAGGAGGCTGAGTGAAAAGTGATAAGAAAGTGATAAGGTGCCAGCCAATCAGCTTCCAACTGTCATTTTTCAAACACAAACTGTGAGATGACAGTTGGGAGCTGATTGGCTGGCACCTTATCACTTTTCACTCTATCTCCTAACACTGCTTAGTAAATAGACCCCATTATCCCTCAAGGCGCAGCAAAATCCCCGAAGAAGCCTCAAGCAGTCACCAATAAAGACCAGAATTAGACTACCAGCCAGCATTGTTCCGAAAATCCGCAACCAATGCCATTTCCATTTTCTTTATTTCTTTCCAGTTTTGATCTATTGATTAAGCAGTTTCCAAAAGATATCTGTTAACATTCAATAAACTTGTTCTTGCTTGGAAATCACTTGTGTCCTAGGGGCCTATTCATCATACCTTAAAATTCAATGGAGGTAATTAGGTGTAGAACTCGCATGGTGTTCTACCTAATTACCGGAGGAATTCATCATTCCTCCTCCCCATAGCTATCTATTCCGAAGAGCTGACATTTTTGCAATGACAGCTTTTCGGGAGATAGATAGTTTTCCCTCCCTACACTATCTTACCGCAGCTGTAATCAGTGCTGCACATGCACCATTACATTCGTAAACCCAGCGCATGCGCAGCACTACTTACAACTGCGGTCATTTTGTGTACCCCCCCAATCCCCCTTCCTCCCTACGCTCACCTCCCCCCATCCCCGCACTTACCTGGTGCGCAGCAGCCTCCGGCTCCATCCTGCTGGTCTGACATGTGGTCTCCCAGTAGCACAGAGAACAGTTTAGAAAAAAAAAAAAAAAACGTTTAAGTTTTCTAAACTTTATTGTGTTCTGCTGGGAGAAAACAGTGTCCGAGCAGACGCCGGAGCCAGAGGACAGACTAGAGCGCCGGAGGGAGCTGCGGGGGACCTGTCCAGCTGGAGGCAGGTAAGTCTCACCTGCTATTTGTCACCTCACAGTGGCGGATAGTACCTCCATCAATTTCTGAAAATACATCATTTTCGGAATTTGATGAATACCATAATTTCCATATCCTCATACTAATGTACTAATGTATGGGGAGTGTGGAAATTAACGCAGGGGGACTTAGCACAGGAGATATCACTGATATCTCCTTGCTAAGTGTGTTCATGAATACTAAAATAACGTTAATTAATTAAAATGTCCTTAAAAACTTTATTTTAGTGTTGATGAATAGGCCCCCTTGTCATCTAACACAGATTTAGGGCCTGATTCAGAGTTGGGAATAGAGTAAGATATCTCTCTCAACTGATCATCTTGGTGAAACCATGCTGCACTGCAGGTGGGGCAGATTTAAAATATGCAGAGAGATTTAGATTTGGGAGGGAGGTGTCCAAACTGACATCTAAATTGGAGAGTAATAATAAAGCTGTGCAGTATTTGTGGGCTACATGTAAACGCAGCCAGTATTTACCCTACATGCAAAAAAAAATTATGTATTTACACCCCTTGCATTGCAACATGTATTGTCCAGGTACACACTTAAGTGCTATCTCTCTCTCTATTCCCAACTCTGAATCAGGCCCTTAAGGTGCCCACACACATAGCGACATTTTACACGATTTGGCCGATTTCGACGAATCGTGACGACGAATCGGGTAAAAAAAGTACAAATCGTGAGTTTATACTCACGAGCACGATGCCGATGCGCGTCCCCGCTCGTCGTATATCGCATCTTCTGATCTGCTGTGCAGTAGGGCAGATTAGCCAATCTGGGATACAATGCATTGGCTGCAAGATAGATCTTTAGTCAGATTGGACATTTTTAACTCCAAATCGTGATCACGACGGCAAGGAAGCTCCCATGAAAGTTCTTGAGGAAATTGGCCATAAAATTGTATCGTGAGGACATCGGTATGTGTGTGGGCACCTTTAGAGTGCAGAGAATCAAGCCTAAGATTTACCTGTGTTTTTATTTTCCCTTATCCCTTCTAGGGCTGGTTTGCCACCAGCGAGCTTACGAAAAAAAATCTGACCAGCAGTGCCTGTGCGCATGCATGTGACCGCGGGCATGCACATGACATAACGTTCACCTGACGTGAGCATGCGCGCACGCACGCACCGCTCAGTGTTATGGCAGGGAGTGAAAATTCTATCACTTTTCCTCTGCTGGGGTCTCTGATCCAGTGAAGAGAGAGAATGGAAGAGCAGGGGTGGGGATGACCAGCAGGAGAAAATAAAGGAAGGCAGCCCTAAGGAGAAGGTGCTCAGACAGAGATGGGAATTTACTTGTGCAGCAGGCCAGCGATGTAGCCACCCGGAGTGCAAGACAGGGCCGGTGGAGTATCCCAGCTGTGATGGCTGGCTCAAGATCCCTGGCTCAGGATGCCTGCTGGAGAGCCCGGAAGCTGCAGGCAGTAAATGGAAGGTCTCACGGTGGAGACCGGAGTTCACCCTGTCCGGACCCCAGCTACTGGAGTGTTTATGCTACTGCCATAATGGATAGACCCCGCGGTGAGGGAGAAGGAAGACCCCTGGGACTGCTGACTGTGCAGTGGAGAAGACCCACTGGAGGAAGCGAGGAGCCTGCACCTACCGACAGGAGGACTGCAGAGAGATGGATCCACCTGCAAAAAGACTGGAGGGACACCACAGGTATTGAGAGATAGGAACCCAGCTGAATGACCCCAGGGGAGGAAGAAGACCAGAGCCCTGGCACTTGTACTGAGGAGGAACACAGTACTGGAGACGTGACAAGGGACTGCCGAGTGTTGTTGCTAGAAACCAGGGTTGAAGACCTGCAGAGGAGCCACCTGCATCACTTGTGGTCAGTTGCCGGCTGTCGGTAAAGAGCAGAGTTGTTCTTGCAGCCTGGTGCGGTGATCTGCATCCCGTGTCTACGGTTCCAGAGACCAGGAGTCGGGCGGTGGGCAGTAGAGCCCCTACAGGTGGTGAGAGACCTGGTCACTCTATGCCCCTTTGTGTTGGTCTAGCATATAGAGTTACAGTTACCCTTCTCTTACCCACCCTTCACCTTATCAACCTCTTTGCCCTCAAGGTGCCTATCTGTTTGTAATCTAGGGTGTTCCTTTGTATCTTGGGCAACAAGGGGCATGTATCACCTGTTTTGTTGTCACCTACTTCACTTGGCCTTGGAGCTTAGTTTATACATACCTGACATTCTGCATGGAAACCCTTCTCTGATATTTATTAATTAGGGGTCTATTTACTAAGCTGTCTTAGGAGACAGAGTGAAAAGTGATAAGGTGCCAACCAATCAGCTCCCAACTGTCATCTCACAGGCTGTGTTTGAAAAATGACAGTTGGGAGTTGATTGGCTGGCACCTTATCACTTTTCACTTTGACTCTTAACACTGCTTAGTAAATAGACCCCTTAGTCAGTTAAATAGTTAATGGAGTTTTGCTGTCCTTAGATTGAAGTCCCACTTGTTAGATATCTATCGTTGCTTATCTGTCACAAGAGCTTACACTTCACTGACACTGTGTATTCCCACAAGGCCTAAAGTTGTTTAATTCATATTTTCACAAGAGCTTGCACTTCATTGAATCTGTATAAAACTGCAATGTTTATGGTTATTTACTGTGCGCTATTGAAGAGGAATCGTTTCTATATGGTACAGTTTATACCATGGGTGCCAATCATTGAAGATGAGACTCCAATAATATTATTTCTTTACTATATTTATAAAGATATTATAAATATAGATAAAGTTCAATTAACATACGTTATATATATATTTGCAAATACATGCATGCGTATGAATTAATGATATTAAGATTCCAGTGAGTTCAGACGTGAAGTTCAAGCTCTGATTTCTGATATTTATTTACAGGCAATTCAAATTATACAGAATGAGATATACACAGTAGTGACATATATACTAGTATAATTATGCTTCCTAAGACATAAAACTTAATAAACAATTAACAAACTTAGGACCTCATTCAGAGCCGGACGCTATTTGCGCTCGCTCGTTCAGAAAAAAGGGGTGGCTATTCAAATGAACCGTTCGCTCTTTGCAGTCTATTCACGCCTCTAGGTCTGAACGAGCGAACAAAACATGCGGTCGTTTTTTGGAAAACTACGCCCCCTGGCCGCTCGCATCCTACGTCATGTCCGCTATTTATTAGATTAATCGAGTACATCGACCAGTGTCTGAACTGCTCGCTATTCTTGTGGTTGGTTTTTCCTACCGCAATCTTGCGAGGAGTTCTGACTATAAAATAACCCAGTGATGTGGTCAATGACGCTGCTGTAATTAATTATGCACACCCATAAAACGCCCGTTTTGACCTTTAAGCACGCCTGCATTCGGATCTCCACTCCCCGTTTTCAAGCACCTTCCCCTGTTACCACCCACATACGCCTCCTCCTGTCACTCAAAATAGCAGGCATTCGCTATTTAGCGGACACACGATTTTCGGCCGCACTGACTGGTTCACGCATGCGTATTACGATCCGTACTCATGCGCAGTTGTGCAAACATCGCTCGGAATGAACGAGCGGCCGCTTACGAGCGGCTCTGAATCAGGCCCTTAGACAATTAATAACAACATAGATTATATACTTGCAAGTATTATTAGTTACCGTACTTCCTCCTGCACAAACTTTATGTTCTTCTGGACTCTGTGTTACATTGTGCTGACCTCTCTGTTCTCCTCTGTCCTTTCCCTGTCCTCCTTCAACTAACTAAGCTGTACTTCCAGTGCTGTCTTTATCCCAAAATCTTTACATGCAATTTTGCCATGTCCCATTCTGTCCAATGTGGCAGATAATTACAGGTTAGCCAGTGAAACTCCAAGGGGTTGTAAATCATGGCCCTGGTTGGATATTTCTGCTCAAACAACCATGGTGTCATAAAATGTGGTATTTGTTTATTCATCAAAAGATTTAACTTTGATTATTTGATGTGCGAACAGAGCTGTTTTGCCTAAGGTGATAGCATCAATAGATGTGACCTCTTGATATTAAGCCTGGACAATGGATGAACTGGTTTCATGATTACACACCTGTGCATACCAGTGCCCATTCCATTATTTATGACATAAACAGGAAAACTTGTTCAAACCGTCCTAACAACAGTGCTAGATTTGATGTACAGTAATTCCCTATTTGACACATATATACATACAAACACACATGAACTCCTTGCTACGAAATATATATACTATTCACTATGGTGTAAACCACATTCAATCATTAATGGTATTTTAATTCAGGCAATATCTCTAGTCCTCATATTATTTTAATCCTAATGTTCAAGTATATTTTATTTTACTTATATAATTAATTTCCTTAATCACATAAGGTAACAGCGCTGTCACAAGAGCTTACACTTCACTGAAACTGTGTATCCCTGCAAGACCCAAAGTTGTTTAATGCAGTTGCTGCAAGAGCTTGCACTTCATTGTCTCCGTATACACCTGCAATGTTTATAGCTATTTTATGAGTGCGGTCACAAGAGCTTACACTTCATTGGAACTGTGCTGACCATCGGGCTTGCGATGAGGCCCTTGTGGTAGGGTCTCATCTGCTGCAAGCCCCAGTGAGCTTCCGGCTCTAATAGAACCGGAAGCTCACTACTGACATCACTCGTGATGTCAGTAGAGCCACCCACAAATGGCAGGCGTTCCTTCAGGAATGCCTCCGTTTGTCCAGCCATCCCCCACCTCGCCTACAAAATGGGGCGAGCTGTCGATCAACATCGACAGCAGCCCCGTTTGTTCTCTTGCTCCGGGGCTTGCGCACGTGCATTGCGCGAGCCGCGAGTGCGCAATGCCCCACCATCGACCTGCTTGCGAGCGGGTCTGAATCAGGCCCACTGTGCATCCACCTAACATAGGGCCTGATTCAGCGAGGAACACAGTTCCTGATATTGTTTAAGATACTGGTATAATGTTTACCCGATTTTTCTGTTTTGACTGCAGATATGTCCCAAGACTGGTTTATACCACTAAATGGCAGATTTCACTTTCTTTAGTTATGTTATAGCTGGAAATGTAGCAGGTCCTGTGTCAATGTTAAAGTATTAGTTTTGTTACCTGTATGCAGAGAAGTGGATTCCCTACTCTGGCCACAAGGTGGCAGACACTGCCTATTAACAGTAAATGCAAGGTACAGTACACTGCTGTAGTCAAGTAAAATTCTCGAAACTGATCCAGGATATATTCATCTTGCTTTGCATGTGGTTGTGAAATGTTGCCTCCGGAATATGGGCCTGATCAAGCAAGGAACGCAGTTGTTTACACGCACACAATCGGCCGATAATTGTGTACTGCGCATGCATATGCAGCGCAGTGTGCATGCGCGAATAAGCCACTGCGATCGGGACTGCGATCACAGAGGCTACGCAGACCCATGGCAGAGTGATTGACAGGAAGTGCCGTTTGTGGGTGGTGATGGGAGAGTGGTCGGGCGAAAGCAGGTGTGCCAGTGCGTTGGGAGGGCATTGCAGGGGCGATACCTGCCCCTGCGATACCATACGCAGCCTGAGGCCTCATTGTGTGTTCCTGAGTGAGGTCTGACCTGCCTTAACTGTGCGTATGGGTCCGATGTTACCGATTGTTTTGCTGTGTAAGGGGAAGTGGGCGTCCTTATGTCAGGCTGCGATTACAATGCAAACATTTACATATACCCGCAGATATTAGCAA
The DNA here is from genome assembly GCA_031769625.1 of Taudactylus pleione. Classification (NCBI taxonomy): domain Eukaryota; kingdom Metazoa; phylum Chordata; class Amphibia; order Anura; family Myobatrachidae; genus Taudactylus; species Taudactylus pleione. The sequence goes on from JAUIMM010001084.1 coordinate 1,774,724, forward strand.
CTGCGCTGCTTACGTATAAGCAGAATAGCGATTCGTGCTGAATCAGGCCCTGTGTCCTTTCATGTTCCCAGTCCTACCCCAGCACATCAAACAGCTGAGTTCTCCATAGTTGTCCCAGGTCTATTCACAGACTGTAAATTCTATGAAATGTAAATTCTCTTCCCTCATGTACTTCTCCTTATACTTTCTTCTACTCCTTACTCCCCACAAGGGCACCTAACACTTCACTGCTGACTCCCTGCTGCTTATTGTGAGTGTTTTAATCGCTAATGAAGCAATGTGTATAAACCATGTCCTTGTCCTGCATTGTAATAAACTGTAAAGGCCCCCATACATCAGAGATTGATTGCAGCAATCGTGCAATTTGCAATCGATTGTGTATAAAAATCTTTCCCTTTTTCAATCGATTGCAGATGTATGGGGGCCTTTAGTCACTGGTTTCTTGTTCACTTATTTGCATACTTGCCAACTCTCCCTGATTGTCAGAGAGACTCCCTGTAATAGTAGCAATCTCCCTGACTCCCTGAAGAGTGTAGCAACCTCCCTGATTGTGCCTTACCCCCATTATGTAGCTGTTACATAAAAGACAAAAATAGAGATATATACATTCAAATGGGATCATTAGTATTCTCTACATTGGGTTTAAGGCACAATGATCCCTATGGCCAGGGACGGATTGGGCCGCCGGGAAACCGGGCTGGTTCCCGCTGGGCCAGTCACCTCAGTGGCCGGCGTTCAGCCAGCACTTGCCCACCCACCGCTGCCGCGATCAGTGCTCAGCTCCGATCGGGCAGCTCTTTACTTCTGCACTGCAGCACATGCGCTGTTGTGCTGATAGGGGGAAAAAAAAGGCTGACGGGGGAGCTGCTGCGCAGCCGCAGCAGCACCTCCCACATGCCTTTGCGGAGCCTGTCAGTCACCACTGATGGCTCCGCCTCTGTTCAACCCCTCTGCGGCCCAGCTCCCCACCTCCAGGCAGCAGCCCTGCACAGTGACGCTGCGCGACCGAGACAGGCGGTGGCCAGACAGAGGACGGAATTGTAAGTAGTGGCGGCGGCTGCACGAGGGGAATGGGGGAGGCTGTTGGGAATGAGAGTGACACACATGGGCTGGGTCACACAGGGGCTGCTGAAACATACATGGGCTGGGGGGAATAAGACTGAGACACACTGGGGCTGACAAACTGGGGCTGGGGGAAATGAGGCTGACATTGGGGCTGACACACATTTTGGGGCTGGGGGGAATGGGGCTGTGACACACACATAGGGGCTGTGGGAAATGAGGCTGACACTGCGGCTGAGGCACACACTGGGGCTGAGACACACTGTGATTGGGGAATGGTGTTGAGACACACTGGGGCTGGGGGAATGGGGCTGAGAGCTACAGGTGGGCCTGGGTATGGAGAGGCACTGGGGGTCCTGAGAGACATATGGGATCCCAGAGAGAGACATGAAGGCCTGGAGATGGAGAGACACAGAGAGCCTGGAGAATCACATGGGGCCTGAGGATGGAGAGACATAAGGGGGTCTGGAGTAACACTGGGGCCTGGAAAGACACCAAATGTTTGATCAGGGAAATTCATATTTTCCCTGCACAAAAACTTCTGTTACTATATATTATCTGGTTATGATAATGACATTGGTTACATTTCTACATAAACAGGCATCTTCCAGACAGTGTGATCTACATGAATAGTGAATACCGGCTGAAGACGCTGCGCAGAGAGGCTCAAATTCTTCAGCGTTTCCCCGTTGCAGGGAAATTACAATATAGGTAAGAAAAAAGACTTCCAAACTGACTGGCCTGTACCTAGTTCAAAGGGATGGGGGTCCCCAAAAAGAGTGCATCATTCACCAAGATTTCTGTTGCTGACCCTGCTCCAGTCAGTGGCTTACAAAAGTCCCTCCAGGCCCTAAGAGGAAGGAGTATCCTGCCCTCCTCCACAGTCCCCCTCAACAGACCCGCCCCCATAAGGGCTGCTTTCAGAAATTTCCCAGGCTGATTTTCCATCCCAATCCGCCCTTGCCTATGGCTACATGCATTATCTGAAAAGTATCAGTGTATTTTCATCAACAAATATATTTAGTAACTGCTTTGGGGCTCGGTTACATTTGGATGTAAGTAAATTTTATGACACGCCTCTCAGATGTAGCAGGACACGCCCACTATACCGCTGCGCTCATAGGTGCTGCTTTCATAATCTCCCTGAAATGCTTTTTCAAAAGTAGGCAAGTATGCTTATTTGTCTGTGTACTTTGTAAGATGCTGCGGAACACTTGTGGTGCTATATAAATAAAGGATAACAATAAAGTGTGAATAGGGGCTCGAGGATGCAATTTACGCCAAAATGTAGGCACATAGATTGTATACATAACAAATATGCAATTTGTACTATATACCACAGGTATCTAATTAGTAATTTACACTAATAGCAGAAGATACGCTATGCACCTTATTACTTCAGTGTAATACAGTGGGCATTGATTGTCCATGGTCTGACTCTCGTTTGCCACGGGGACCTGTAAGGAGCAAGTTGTCATCTCATGAGTTTTTTTTTGTTACCTTTATAAAGTGCCAACATGGACCAGAGAGGGCTTTCCCTCCCCCCCCGTGCCCCCTGTTCGGAGAACAAGAATTAGGGATCAGAGAGGAAACCCCTGACCCCCTGTCCGTAGGTAAGCAGTGAACTGGAGAACAAGGGTTACATTTTTTTCTATCAATTCTGAATAGCTTATTACAGGTCTCATTGGGTCCCAGTTGTAATGACATGCTGGCACTTGTGGTTCCACTTAAACGTGAACTGGGCAAACTGGGATTCTTTAGTGCACCACAGGAAATTATAATGTGGGCTTCGCTGTCGTGCTATGAGCATGGGGCTGACGTCCTGGGGAGGTGGGCCTGCATTTAATTTTTCAGGTGTGATCCCCTCTGGGGTATACAGACCCGTAATAGGGCTGGTTGGTGCTATTATACTGGGGCCCCACACTGCCATAGCACCAACCAGCCCTAGCATGCTGGGACCCCACCAGCACTGGTGGTAGCTGGAAATATGTGAGGACTACACACTTTTTGGACCCTTGGTTTTGTCCAATACTAGCCTAGGCTATGAGTGTTAAATATATTATTATTTATTATTTATTTATTTATTTCCAAAAAACAAGGACATCAGCACGGATCTTGTATAGTTCTTGCATCACACTGAACAAGAGGAGCTTCCCCTCTACATGACACATAAGGTGCAGTAACACACCCTATTCCATCTATCTAGATATAGGGTCTGATTCTGGGCTGCATGTACTAAGCATCGATTCCACGTTGCGGTACATCCTGTCTCGGGTACATATTGCTGTTGATTATCGCTGTATGTACTTATAAAATCGCAAATGACAGCTCTCCCAATATCAGCTTTCCTTTGTGACGCCCCCGGATAGAGGGACTTCGGCAGTGGGTGGGGCACTGAAAATTGTATTACTGAAGCCCCGGCGTCGCCGTGGAATGTGTCAAAATGTGGCATTATGTTTGTTTTTAAAGGGCTGTGCATCAGAATGAACTTTTGCACATATGAAATGCACCTAACACCAGTAGCAACATGGTGTAAGTATTTATTTGAAAGAGCAAGTTGTGCAATCGCCTAAACCAGAGGTTCCCAAACGCGGTCATCAAAGCTCCCCAACAGTCCAGGTTTTAGAGATATCCATGGTTGAGCACAGGTGAATTAATTAGTACCTCAGTCAATTTGCTCAGCCATGTATATCTCTAAAACCTGAACTGTTGGGGAACCTTGAGGATGGTGTTTGGTGAACCTCTGGCCTAAACAACCCGATGCCATCCTTCCCAGAGATCGTTCTACCTCCAGTGTGTATAAGCAAGAACATTTACTACATAGCCATAAAAGTATGGCTGAAACAGGCATGTAATATACGTGATTAATTATCTACTGTGTGTCTGGCATGTCTCCTGCTCCGAGGCTGCAAACCTTTTACATCCAAGGGGGTCTATTTAATAAGCAGTGTTAGGAGGCAGAGTAAAAAGTGATAAGAAAGTGATAAGGTGCCAGCCAATTAGCTCCCAACTGTCATTTTTCAAACACAGCCTGTGAGATGACAGTTGGGAGCTGATTGGCTGGCACCTTATCACTTTTCACTCTGTCTCCTAACACTGCTTAGTAAATAGACCCCCAAGTGTCTAAGTTGAACTGTCTTTTCCAATTGGTGGATTACATGGAGAATGTCTGAGGCTGTAGTCTGGGGGCCAGCCGCTGTAATGGAGTCAAGGCATCTGGATACATCTCCTCCTGAGTTTGAATTGCAATCTTCTAAAGAGGGCAGGCCCATAGCAACCAACCAGTTTTGGTGTAGCATTTATCAAGCACATTCTATAAAAAGATAGGTAGCTGCTGATTGGTTGCTATTGGCAACTTCTCTTCACTCGTCCACGTCTCCATCCTTTCCACTGCTTGATGAATCTCCCCCTCAATCCCTAATTCCTATGGTTTTGTAAAGAACATTTTCTGCACAATTGTTCCAGACTCTTCTCTCACGGCTGAATGTACAGTACATATTGCTCAGATACAGTATATTGAGTACAGCGCAGGACTGTGACAGTGCTATAATGTGACTAGGATACTGTAGTAACACATATAACTGTGTCCTGATCAGCGGTTAATTTCTTGTGATCTTTTTGTGTCTCTTCCGACCTATTCCCAAATCCCTTATTATGCTTCCTATCATGAACGTTTGGGAATAAATCGTAGTAAGCCAGGTTCTCATTACCAAGTGGGTTCTTCTGAAAGTAGGCGGCGGTGTCATTTATCACCTTGGACTGCGTCAGATATTCACTTATGGTGTCTGGTTCCTCGGGTTCAGCGTTCAGCTGGTTGACTACCAAGGAGGAGATGATAATGAAGGCGAAAAATCCAATCACCACAATGATGAACCACCCAGCGTTAACCTGGTCTGAGGTCCAAGGAGTGATCGTGGGAATAGTGATGTTCATGTTCAAGGCCACGACAACGCTCGGCGCATCACCCTGTCCCATTGCAACATTCCCAGCAAGCTCTGGAAAAAAAAAAAAAAACATTGCAGGTTTATTGGCAGCATTTTCAGGCTTAAAAGATGATAGAACAGAACTTTTTTGGTATATGTAGCACTGATGACTATGGCGCTAACTTCCCACAGTTATATAAATACACATAAGAATTTGCAGTGTTTTGAGATTTTTTTAAGAATTCATATTTACCAACATTTTCATGGTGATATCTGGGCACTATGCTGCTAGAATGTGGCCCTTTCCATCAACTGCGCTATTCATACAGTCATAACTCCTAACAAGTACAAATGTCAAATCTGGCCAAAACAGAACCGCTACTGATCAGTTCGAACTCCGCTCCATCCAGGAGTACCGAGAGGCGGAGGAGTGGGTACTAATTACTCGGGCCGGGGGGGCCTGGGTCCGCCACCCCCCTTCCCCTTCTTATCTGTCAGCGGCAGCAGCCTCTCTCCCCAGCCCAGGCTGCGGAAGGTCCAGGGAAGCTGCTGTCGTTGAGCATATGCATATGCTGGGTCACCTCCACCAACATGCCCACTCCCCCAGTGTCCCCGTGCTCTGCCCAAACTCCTGTCGCTGCTGTAGTAAGTTGACCCGACATATACGAATGCCAGGTCACCTCCTCCTTACAGCCCAGTGCCCCAGTGCCCCCTCGCTTTGCCCATACCCCAGCCACCATTAGTAAGGTGAATTGACATTTGCATAAGCCAGGACACCACCTCTTAACTGCCCACTGCCCCCTCATTCTGCCCCACACCAGCCGCCACTATATCTTAGTAAGTTGGCCTGACCTACTGTATGCATATGGTAGAGCTTGTTTCCCCTTCATGCTAGGGACCTGGAAGTGACGCGAGTGAGGCGGAAGTGCAGTTCATGCCCATGAAGGCCAGATAAAGAAGTAAGTTGTCCCCACTTAAAGACGCGGAATCGGTATGAAATACAGCCGGCCGCATGGCCGACAGATGAGCAGAACCCAGCAGCGGAAGCCCGACAGCGCTGGAAATTCCGATCGTCACTAAGGTAAATATATACTAACCCAGTGTTGGCTAACCTTGACACTCCAGCTGTTATGGAACTACATAACACAGCATGCACTGCTACAGTTTTGCTATTAGGGCATGCTAAAACTGTGGCAGGGCATGCTGGGATATATAGTTCCACAACAGCTGGAGTGTCAAGGTTAGCTAACACTGTACTAACCTAACCCCCTAACCCTAACCCTCCTTAGGGGTGCCTAACCCTAACCTCCCCCCCCAGTGCCTAACCCTAATCCCCCCTCTAAGTGTCTAACCCTAACCCCCCCCTTCCCCGCTGCCTAAACCTAAGTCCCCTGGGGGGGTGCCTAACCCTAACCCTCCCGGGGGGTTGCCTAACCCTAAGTCCCGCCCGGGTGCCCTAAACCTAACTCTTCCCCCCCGCTGCTGTCCACTCGCGGCACCCGGCATCCCTTCGATCGGGATGCCGGGCGCCGGTCTCCCGGCATCGGGGAAATGTCAGGCGTCTACATCTAGACGCCCGGCATTTCACCCTCGCCGGGATATGACAGTCGGGAAGCCGGCTGCCGGTTTCCCGATTGCATTCCCGCTACGCTCACCACAATGTTATATTCACCCTCTATGCCCACTTGGATGGTAGGGAATGATGCTGGACACTGGCTGATGACGTCATTGTCCTCTCCATATAGGGGATTTAGACACTATCATATGCATATACCGGGTCACCACCTCTTAACTTCTCACCGCCCCACACACGCCGCAGCACTAACGTGAGATGACCTGGTGGCCGGCGCATGTGTAGAAGGGAGAGCCTTGCCGAATCCAGGGGGCCGCAGGAGAAGACAGCATTGCTGGAGCCCTGGTTAATGGATAGCATTGCAGGTAAGGTAAGTATACATGAATTTAAACTAAACACAGCTATCGAAGTGATGCGATATATATAGTAAAAAGTGACCATATATTTACATGTTAGACCCTTTTATCAGTAACCATACGCAGCTCTCACACGCCAGCTGCTCTGTATCATGTGTCAGGTTTTATAAACCACATTATCCACAGTTTTATGCTGCTGGTCTTATTCTCCCTTCTACATGCTTCATTGCACTTCATTTATAGGCTATAGTGTCCCAGACACTGTATGAGAGTACAGCAACACGTAATGTGAATTCATTTAATGTTGGCATGATTGATTATACATGTAATTGACCATTTCCACAGAAGCTTAAATCCTATTATCAGAATTTTTGGAGCTGGTCCACAGGTGATGTAACTTCCTAAGAAAAGATGTTTTTGAGTTTAGATCCAACACCTGCAGACTACGGACATTAATTCTGTTTGTTGCCTGTACACAACGGCAGTGCCAAATTTACTGCCTCTGCTTAAGGCTTGAGACACCAAGCCTACTACCGACCAATGGTAGTAATAAAGACACAAGCTGTCACCTCCGCAGTCCAAAGCCATTGGCGCTGACTCTGGCTAAATAGTATTTTTATCCAAATGGGAAATCATTTCCCAGATAATTGATCTGCAGTGTTGATGTATCCCCCCCCCCCTATCTCTGTACACTCTTGCATCACATGACACAATGTAAACCTGCCACACAGGACTTTAACAAGGGGTGTGCAACACAAGATGAAGCGAGAGGAACAGTAGCTTGCCCAGCGGCACCCTTTCCAGTGTGCGGGGTGCCCTCTACATAGAAAATCACGTGTTGCGTCCCTAGGACATGCCTGGCAACCATCTTCCAGCTCACAGCTCTTGTTCTGTGACGTCATGTAGTCACAATACAGCTATATTATTTTATGCCTTTCTGACCACTAAATATCAATACTCGACCCTGATTCAGATTTGTAAATAGAGTAAGAGAGAGCAAGTGGCTGTGCATCTTGGTAAAAAATCATGTTGGACTGCAGGTGGGGGCAGATTTAAAATGTGCAGAGAGATATAAGCTGGGTACTCGCTAATGTGTGTACCCAGCGATGTGACCCCCTCCAACGGGCCGACATATCGGGCAGCCGGTACACACTAGACGATCTGGTGCCCGACCGCCAGATATGTCGGCCCCTGCCGCATCCCGTTGCATTGGCTCGCCAGCCGCATCGTCAGGTTGGCCTGCATGTAGGGCCAACCTGACGATGCGGCTGACGACCCCACAGGAGCGCGGACTGCACGGCAAGGTGCGTACACACTTGACGATTTGAACGATTTGTCTTTTAGATGCGTCGGAATCGGAAAAATCATTAAAAAAATGATCTAGTGTGTACGCACCTTTAGATTTGGGAGGGGAAATCTAAATTGCAATGTAACAATAAAGCTGTCCAGCATTTGTTGGCAACATGCAAAAGCAGCCAGTCTTTACCCTGCATGCAAATAAAAGTTATGCATCTGCACCCCTTGCATTGCAACATGTTTTATCAAGGTCCACAGCTATTTGCTATTCCTTACTCTATTCCCAACTCTGAATCTGGTCCTCAGCTGCAATATAAAATGCATTATCAAATATACGTGATTAATTAAAACAAAACATAGACCAGTAAAGATGCTAATTAACCTCTGTAAGGTACAGGAAAAATACTCATGCCTCATATAAGCAACAAACTGTATTAATATATGTGAGATATATTTAAGCATAATGCAGGACTACCACATTATAGATCAAAAGTAAAAACATTGCACTTGTAGGTAATATATATTCTCACAAAATAAACAAATGTTTGTTTTCACTTAAGCCCCTAACCCCCTGCATATTCTATTAATTCCCTCTCCCCCCCCCTCTCTCTCTCTCTCTCTCCCCCTCCCTCTCCCTCTCTCTCTCAACCAATATATTTTGGTTACATTAATTTGCAAACCTTCTACTTTTGAGAAAAGGTAATTTGGACACACTTCCCGAGAGGAAACAGAGTTGATACATTAAATTTGTTTGTTATTTTTGAATTTGTCCGTTACCAAAAAAAAAAAAAAATGTCAGCGATTCATTACACAGAAACTATTCATTTACTAGCAGTATTCTTACACCCCGATTCTAGACCAGAGCAAAGACAAAATCCAACAAGCTCCGGACTGCATTGAATAGATTTGTTGAAGTGAGTGGATCCTAAATTAAAGCTGGATGTATCTGACATACTACAGTACAATCTCCGGTCAGGCTATCTGGCATCCTCTGTACATACAGTATATCCACTATGGTAATATATGTATAGTATATATCAGTGGTTCTCAAACTCGTTCCTCAGGACCCCACACAGGTCACATTTTCCAGGTCACCCAGCAGGTGCACAGGTGTATTCATTACTCACTGACACATTTTAAAAATTCCACAGGTGGAGCTAATTATTTCACTTGCGATTCTGTTAGGAGACCTGGAAAACATGCACTGTTTGGGGTCCTGAGGACCGAGTTTGAGAACCTGTGGTATATATAATGATTATGTGTAATGATGATATGTAAGCGTTACTCAGGACAGGTATAATTCATGACACGCCAGGGAATTATACACTGAAAAAAATATATAAATATAAATATATATATATATATATATATATATATAACCTTGACAAAAGGGCTGATGCCCTGAACCGTTGGTATCGTTTATTGAATAAAAGCAGAATAAGACCTTCAGTGCCGCCTCGAATTTCTGATATATATATAATAATTATTCTGCTTTGTTCTTCCTTTTGTAGTGATTCTATAATATAAATCTTTGCACGCCTCCCTGATAATGCACAATCCTGCTATCCTATAGAACATCTGATATAATATACCTGTTGGGATCCTCACCTCACAGATAAGCATGACTGCTCTTACACCCACTCCAGTCCATATTGAGTTTCTAGCATTCTGTATCTTCAGGTATGTAGGAAAGCAGCGAGGAGTGGCCTGATGGCTAAGAGCACAGAGATTGATGAGAATAAAAGCAATATTTATGACAGGGTAACACAATCCTGCAGTGTAGGCAGCAAAGTTACATTTATGTAAAAAATGCAGAAATCAGATGAATTTTGTGCTTAGTGTTTTTCAACAGCCAGCGAGAAGCTTGAAATCAGCTTATACTGTCTCCTGTATCTTTCGGCCTGTATAACGTAATAAGTAAAAGATTTAAGTGCGCTGATTTTATTAATGTTAATTATGGTATTAGGAACATGGACCTGCCAGCAAGACTGATATTAGCGGAACAGTCATAATTTTTGCATCATAAGCAATACGTCACAACACTCCCGAAATATCTGGGAGACTCCCAAATTTTGGGGAGATCTTTTGGGAGAGAGGACAACCCTCTCACATCCTATCCACTTCTGAATTGATGACGCGTTTCGCTGTCAATCGCGTTATTGTGGAATCATTTCCTGCTGCAAAGTGCCACAATTCGCAGTATTTTTGGGGTGGGTGGTGACACCAGGATAAAGAGATTCAAGGGCCACAGTTGACCTTTGGACCTCTATGATCTACTGAATGGGGAGGTCCGCCTTATGGAATATTTGCATTGCTCATACTGAATCTACAGTATGCCTTCTTCTGCAGGTCTGGTGGTCTGGATGCCCCCTAAATGTGATTACTTCACCCCATGGATCCCATTTACAAATTATTTTTATTGCAAACACAAAATCTGAATTTGCATGTAGATATAGGGCATACTCCCTGGTACATTCAGCTGCCACCCATATTGGCCGCAAATCCATGTACTTGCCTCAATAAATGGATGACGTCATAAAAGCAGCATTTTCCCTGCACTTTTGCACTTTCAAAAATCGCTTTAGCATGTTTAGAAAAATGTGCTGACACTTGAATAGAGACAAAGTGTTCACTATGCAGCATTTCGTCATCTTATCAGGCTGCTGTACATATCTAACATTCACCCACGCATGGGAGACATTGGTAAAATGTGACTACAGTACGTAAATATATAACTGAATATCGCTGACGCAGCTTAATGTAGTAAAATAGAATTTCATGGAAGTAAATAATCCACAGGTGCATCTAATGGAATTATTTTGTGAGTGTACTTTATTTTTTTGCTCTTTTTGTTTTCTTCATATGTCTTTTTAGCCTAGCAGTTTATATATTGGAGCAAGAGCAAAGATTACGTGGCTAGAGCTCAGTGCAGTTGAGACTGAGACTAGTGTCTTGTTAGCCTAGTGTCTTGCTAATATATGTTAGATATATCTATGCATAATTGCAGGACTACCACATTATAGATCAAAAGTAAAAACATTGTGCAGTTTATAGTTTGGAGCCAGGAGCAGAGATTACGTGGCTAGCAGTCAGTACGAGTGTGGCTAGTATCTTGTTAGCCTAGCAGTTTATAGTTTGGAGCCAGGAGCAGAGATTACATGGCTAGCAGTCAGTATGAGTGTGGCTAGTATCTTGTTAGCCTAGCAGTTTATAGTTTGGAGCCAGGAGCAGAGATTACGTGGCTAGCAGTCAGTACGAGTGTGGCTAGTATCTTGTTAGTCTACCAGTTTATAGTTTGGAGCCAGGAGCAGAGATTACATGGCAAGCAGTTAGTACGAGTGTGGCTAGTATCTTGTTAGCCTAGCAGTTTATAGTTTGGAGCCAGGAGCAGAGATTACGTGGCTAGCAGTTAGTACGAGTGTGGCTAGTATCTTGTTAGCCTAGCAGTTTATAGTTTGGAGCCAGGAGCAGAGATTCTGAGGCTAGCAGTCAGTACGAGTGTGGCTAATATCTTGTTAGCCTAGGAGTTTATAGTTTGGAGCCAGGAGCAGAGATTACGTGGCTAGCAGTCAGTACGAGTGTGGCTAATATCTTGTTAGCCTAGGAGTTTATAGTTTGGAGCCAGGAGCAGAGATTACGTGGCTAGCAGTCAGTACGAGTGTGGCTAGTATCTTGTTAGCCTAGCAGTTTATAGTTTGGAGCCAGGAGCAGAGATTCTGTGGCTAGCAGTCAGTATGAGTGTGGCTAGTGTCTTGTTAGTCTAGCAGTTTATAGTTTGGAGCCAGGAGCAGAGATTACGTGGCTAGCAGTCAGTACGAGTGTGGCTAGTATTTTGTTAGCCTAGCAATTTATAGTTTGGAGCCAGGAGCAGAGATTACGTGGCTAGCAGTCAGTATGAGTGTGGCTAGTGTCTTGTTAGTCTAGCAGTTTATAGTTTGGAGCCAGGAGCAGAGATTACGTGGCTAGAAGTCAGTACGAGTGTGGCTAGGGTCTTGTTAGCCTAGCAGTTTATAGTTTGGAGCCAGGAGCAGAGATTACGTGGCTAGCAGTCATTACGAGTGTGGCTAGTATCTTGTTAGCCTAGCAGTTTATAGTTTGGAGCCAGGAGCAGAGATTACATGGCTAGCAGTTAGTACGAGTGTGGCTAGTGTCTTGTTAGCCTAGCAGTTTATAGTTTGGAGCCAGGAGCAGAGATTCTGTGGCTAGCAGTCAGTACGAGTGTGGCTAGTGTCTTGTTAGCCTAGCAGTTTATAGTTTGGAGCCAGGAGCAGAGATTCTGTGGCTAGCAGTCAGTACAAGTGTGGCTAGTATATTGTTAGCCTAGCAGTTTATAGTTTGGAGCCAGGAGCAGAGATTACATGGCTAGCAGTTAGTACGAGTGTGGCTAGTGTCTTGTTAGCCTAGCAGTTTATAGTTTGGAGCCAGGAGCAGAGATTACATGGCTAGCAGTCAGTACGAGTGTGGCTAGTGTCTTGTTAGCCTAGCAGTTTATAGTTTGGAGCCAGGAGCAGAGATTCTGTGGCTAGCAGTCAGTACGAGTGTGGCTAGTATATTGTTAGCCTAGCAGTTTATAGTTTGGAGCCAGGAGCAGAGATTACATGGCTAGCAGTTAGTACGAGTGTGGCTAGTGTCTTGTTAGCCTAGCAGTTTATAGTTTGGAGCCAGGAGCAGAGATTCTGTGGCTAGCAGTCAGTACGAGTGTGGCTAGTGTCTTGTTAGCCTAGCAGTTTATAGTTTGGAGCCAGGAGCAGAGATTCTGTGGCTAGCAGTCAGTACGAGTGTGGCTAGTATATTGTTAGCCTAGCAGTTTATAGTTTGGAGCCAGGAGCAGAGATTATGTGGCTAGCGGTCAGTACAAGTGTGGCTAGTATTTTGTTAGTCTAGCAGTTTATAGTTTGGAGCCAGGAGCAGAGATTACGTGGCTAGCGGTCAGTACGAGTGTGGCTAGTATCTTGTTAGCCTAGCAGTTTATAGTTTGGAGCCAGGAGCAGAGATTACGTGGCTAGCAGTTAGTACGAGTGTGGCTAGTATCTTGTTAGCCTAGCAGTTTATAGTTTGGAGCCAGGAGCAGAGATTACTTGGCTAGCAGTCAGTATAAGTTTGGCTAGTGTCTTGTTAGCCTAGCAGTTTATAGTTTGGAGCCAGGAGCAGAGATTCCGTGGCTAGCAGTCAGTACGAGTGTGGCTAGTGTCTTGTGCTAAAATCAGATTTTATAGAAAGGAGGTACTGTACTGTAGGATAGGGAAGATTATCGTTTTACCTGGGAAACTTCTGTAACCACATAACTGGCTTGGTTGCATGTAATGTGACCGCAGCCAGGAGGGTTTCTGCTGACAAGAACGCATCACATATGACCACGCCGCCCTGCTGTGTGCTCCGGCTTTAGATGAGGATTAGTGCAGAATGGATATCCTCTGACTCCCTGGAGCCCCGGCAGTGATGCAGTGGTCTGTGACTGCCGACATCACTGCCGAAATTGCGCACCATGATGCAATTGCAAGCGCCATTCTGGTGCGCATGCGTAGGGGATCAAAGTGCGAGGAGAGTAACTTAGTTCCCGCCCGGGCACTGGGCCTAATTCATATTTGTACCCAATTGATTTGGCAATTGTGATTTTTTTTTTTTAGGTGTCGGAGCTACTAATCTTAGCAAGTGAAGTTACTGCCCAGAAAAGGAAATTGACACCCACTGGAGCCATCGCAAACTCAATCGCAACTGCGTACACATGCGCAGACCATACATAATAACAAGGAACATCGACTGCTAGGGTAGCCCTGTGGCTACGCAGACTGGCAGTGGCGGTAGCAACGCATGCACCATGTTTCACTACGTACACGATTTAAGCTGGCGGCAGATGGACGCTCCATAAACGGCTGTGACACGCCTGCGTTTTTCCCACCATGTCCCGTTGACACCTCCCAACAGCCCCTTTCTGTCAGTCACTTTGAGATTACACTCCCACTGCGTGCGAGACGCATGAGTAGTGCAATTGCGGCGCAGTCGCCCGATAAGCGCTCAGTTGCGTGAACTTGGGCATTGCATACAAACATGAATCAGGCCCACTAAATGGCTGATCTCTGCAAATGCTGCGCTCTGCATATGGGGAAGTGGAGCTAATGCCCATTGGGGTGGGGGTCTAGTATCAGTGGCGGGTGTGGGAGGGCAAAATAAATGCTGTATGGGTGAGGGGGGTAAAATAATAATGAAAAAAAATGACAGCAGTCATAGGGGAGGAGGAGGATGAGAATGAGGGGGTGCAAACAACAGGGGCTCTTTAATAGGGTGGGTTGGTTAATAAAATAGGAATTCTTTCACTACAAAGGGGGAGTGGGTAAGTATGATGACTGGGGGGTCTATTGTCAATGGGGATGGGAAGTGATTTTGTTAGGGTGGCCTATAGACTCAGGGTGGTGTGAGACACCCCCTAGACACATTTTGTTTTTCAATAAAATATTTAAATATATATATTTTTTAAATACTTTTTTAACTATATTACATTTTTCTTTTAAATAATGACAATCTCTGACCGGTTTTGGGGCAGGATGTACTAAACGGGAAAATGCAGTAAAACCCCAGAAAATGCCATTTTACTGCACACCCCATATGTACTAAGCACCGGAACAGCCTCTTTTCGGGATGCTGCTCCTGAGATTTATCCAATCGGATCCCTTCCCTCACCCCCTGCAGCCCGCATGCACAGAAGGACGCCAGAGGGACTAAACCTCCCATCATCTGAGGATTGACCAGCATGTGAATCAGTGGCAATAAAACAAACTCAATTGAAATAAAGACACAGAGACTTGTATTTGGCAGAATTGTTAGCTATTTTATTTAAATAACAGATAATGAATAAGTTACTAAAATTTATTAAATTAATTTAAATATGGTGGCAAAGAAAGAACGGCTAACAACATCTCAAGCCTAACACTATAAACACTCTAACCACGACACATACACTCAAGCCTTCTACCTTGACTACCCACTCGGTAAGGTGATGATGCTGCCCCCGGCGGGGTGGTCCAGCTGACTTTAACAGTCAACTAAGGTGAGTGAAACAAAGTAAACCAATATTCACAGTGCTAATAGGTAACCTGCCATTCTTTCCCGCCTAAAATAGCCAACGAAGACATCACCAAACCCAAATCAAAGAGAGCAAATGAAGTAAAATGTAGGGAGGGAGGGTGGGAAGACAGGAACAAAAGAGGCTGACTCCGCCTCCAACAAACTCTAATATCCCTGCTACCACCTACAACCCTAAAAACCCATAGGCCCTAATTATCACATGATTCCCCACACTGGTCCACCCCCAGCCTAGGAGGTTTAACCGCTCTCCACTCCTATACCATAATTTTGTTTATCTTCTGGGTGTTTAAACCCGGAAGCCCCTCTCTCAGGAGCCTTCACAAAGGACAACTCTTATCTGGAGAGCTGCTGTTCGTGATATTCTGGATTACCATGGTATGTACCCGAAGACAGATGCAATGCTTAGTACATCCCGCCCTTGCTGAGATCACAATGTGATTTTTATATTGTAAATCATGTTTATATTTTACTTTAGTGAGAGTGTCCAGTTTAGCCAATGGATTGAGTCATGGTTATTAAATAATCTCCTGAATCATCCCCCCCAGTGCACAACCAACAAAGCGTCACCTGTCACCAATCCTCAAGCCATTTTTCATGCCCATATTAATTCTCTATAGAAAGTGTAGGGTGTAAAAAGCAACAAGACTACTATAATTCAGGGGCTAATAAATTCTAAATTAAAAGGTCTGTACTCAGTGTATGTATATACAGCAGCATACACTGCGATGTGCTTGGGATCGCACATAAAAGTGATGTAAAGTTACTAAAAAGGGAACTTTACATCAGTCATATATAACAATTATCAATCACTCTGGTGCGGTCATATTGTTTCTAATTGTATTATGGTACATTCACCTCTGCATTTATTTTAAGTCTTTCATGTTTTAAATTTGTATTAGTGAAATATATCATATATTAGCTTATTGTATGTTAATGAAAGCAGATGCTTTTTATATACAAAAAAAAGGAATGTTTTTTATTGAATAAATCTCACAGTTATACTAATTAACCATATCATGCGTGTTTTGAAATTAGTCTTTTTCAGCCTAGATAATTATGAGATGTAGTTATGAGACCGGTGGCCGTGATGCTGTCGGTCTCAATACCAACAGGGGAGTCCCAACAAGGGACTTAAGACAGGAATCGAAATCCTGATGCGTATCTTAATCTAGATGCCGGAACGCCGTAGGACACCAAGCCAAACGAGGCAAGTTAGGTTTAGGGAGCGTAGCGGGTTACCTTTTTGGGGGGGAGGTTAGGATTAGGATTTGGGGGGGAGGTTAGGGTTAGGCACCCCTAGTGGGGAGGGTTAGGGTTAGGCACTACTGGGGGGGTGGCACTAAAGGGGGAGGGTTAGGTTTAGGCAAAAAAGGGGGGAGATAGGTTCAGGCACTAATGGGGTGGGTTAGGGTATGGGGTGGAGAGGGTTAGGCTACAATAAGGGAGGGTTAGGGTAAGGTAGAGAAGGGGGAGGGTAAATATACTTACCGGACCCCTGTCGGGATACCAACCATCGGGACGCCGCTGACGGTATTCTGACAGGAGGCATCCCGACAGTTGGCATTACATACCCATTCCGATAAATATATGATATGATTAGCGCAACACTTGCACATTTAGTGGGATGCAAAAAGACCTGACAGCAATGTCGCACAGCTCACAGGTGTTGGGCTCTGTCTTCCAGTGTCTGGTCCCCACTGTCTCTAATCTCTAGGAAGGTTGGCAGTCTCAAACTTTGCACCATATAGGTCCCAGCACATCCACAAATTATGTCTCTACAGCTCCACATGGCTCTCGTCAGTTTCCCAATAGAATCACTGGCCACCATAATTCTTCACTACAATCAGTGTCGGAACTACAAAGGGTGCAGGGGGCGTGACCACTACATGGCAGTGAGGACCAGGGGGTAACAATGAAGTTTCAACCAACCCATCTTAGCAGGGCTGCCATCTGAAATTGTGGGGCCCGCGACTGAGAAAATAGGCAAAGGCCCCCCTATTTGCCTATTGAGCCTGCCACCACATCAAGGTAGGCTCAATAGGCAAATAACAACGTCAGCAATCCTACCACCTCTGTAGAATGGCAAGCGTCACTACCAATGTCCCCATGAAATACTGTATATACTGTACATCACCAGACGACAGTCACTGTGATGCACAATCAGAGCTATCTGCTATCTCTCTGTTTGCTCCTCTCTCTGCAGTATGCACAGCTATCTACAGCATAATGGGAAAGGTTGCTTCCCCAGTCTAGTATACATATCTATCTCTCCCACTCTCTTCCTCTCTGCACCTGGTTCCTCTCTCTCTTTCCCCTTTTTTAACCTGTTACCGTCTCCAGCCCTAGCCACCCAGGCAGTACGACTCCCCACACCTCGCATCCACATGACAAACCATGACTTACCTCCCTCTTCGAAAGCAGCTAGATCCCCAACCGTAGATTAACCCTGACATCATCAGCCAGTGTCCAACGTCATTCTCTGCCATCCAAGTGGGCTCAGAGGGGGGAATGTAATCAAGTGGCGAGCGTAGCGAGCCACCGAGCCCGCGAGGGGCCAAGTTTCTTTTTTTTGTGTGGACTATGTGGGCAGGAAACTGCACTTCTGCCCTCAGTTCACGTCACTTCCAGGTACAGTATCTAAAAGGGAAATATACATTTCCCTCCCTCTTCTCCTGTTCTGGTTGATGCTGGACTCCACGCGCCGTGGCTCCTCTCTCTTCCAGCGGCCCGGGCGGCATGATGCCACATGTGCCAGCTCAAAATAACCCAAACTTTATTGAACAGCAGAGTGGGCGGGTGGTGGGAGCGGGCCCCTTTGTCCCCTGTAACTCATTTTTATTGTGTGGGCCACGGGAGAAATTGCACTTGCATGCGGTGCTCCGGTAGGAGTGGGCTCCTTCTTACTTTTAATTCAAAGGGGGTAGGAGTGGGTGGTACGAGCAGGCAATAGGAAGAAATGGTCCCTCCCCCTTTCTGCTAAGGGTCCGGGCCCGGGACTCCAGACCCGGCAGACCCCCCCTGATGGCGGCCCTGCGTCTTAGGTTTCAGGACCCCACTCTTTGAGATCATTATCTGCTCTAAAATGAATGTGGTTGCTAAATGCTAGCTAGCAGCTTGTTGGTTGCTATGGGAAACTTCTCTTCTTGTCCACTTCTTCACTCTATAGAAAGTTTGTTACATTTCCCCTATACTCAGTAGAGGTTCCAGTTCTGTTCTGAGCAGAGTCAGGGGCCTGAGAGGCGAGATCAATATTGCCTACCCCCTGCCCACCAGTGCTGGATTAACAATAAGGAGGCCAGAACAGTTTCCCAAACCCCCCACATCCCACTGCCCCACCTGCTCATAACTATGTCACCTGTGTGGGGGCTCTGTAGCTTAGGGGTCTATGTATTAAGCCTTCCAGAGAGATGGACTGGACGGAGATAAAATACCAACCAATCAGCTCCTAACCATCATGTTACAGGCTGTGTTTGAAAAATGACAGTTGGCAGCTGATTGGTTGATACTTTATCTCCGCCCACTGTATCTCTCTCCAAGGCTCAGTGCATAGACCCCCTAATGTAAACTGATGATTGTGTGTTGAGTCATGTCAGCTGGGGGCACTACAGTGAGTTGAACACATTTGCGGTGGTGAGAGTATTACTATTACAGTATATTTTTAATAACAT
The DNA here is from genome assembly GCA_031769625.1 of Taudactylus pleione. NCBI lineage: Eukaryota > Metazoa > Chordata > Amphibia > Anura > Myobatrachidae > Taudactylus > Taudactylus pleione. Next base: position 1,793,685 of record JAUIMM010001084.1, read on the forward strand.
TGCCAGTATATCATTTTGAGAGTTTTATTGGTGGGGGCTCCCACGGGTTATCTTGGAGCTCCCACAAACCTTAATCCGGAGCTACTACCTATAGTCTTGATCATGATGATTGCAACTTTCTCGCTTCCCCCTGGACAGGATATGAGCGACCTTATTCCACTACTTATGTCTCCTTCAAGCCCTCCACTGGCTCCCTTTCCCCTTCAGATGCCAATTCAAGGTTCTTACACTCGCCTACAAACCCCTCACCCAATCCTCTCCCACTTACATCTCTGACTTCATCTCCCTTCACACTCCCGCCCGACCACTTTGCTCAACAAATGCACGCCGTTCTCTCCTACCAACTGCTTACTTCCTCCCACTCCCGCCTCCAAGATTTTACCGGTAGTGCTCCTGTGGTATCCCAGAAACTAGGGAGTACCACTTATGTAGTATGCCATAGTGTCTAAGGGGTCTATTTACTAAGCAGTGTTAGGAGAAGTGAAAAGTGATAAGGTCCCAGCCAATCAGCTCCTAACTGCCATCTCACAGGCTGTGTTTGAAAAATGGCAGTTGGGAGCTGATTGGCTGGCACCTTATCACTTTTCACTCTTCACTTTTCACTTCTCCTAACACTGCTTAGTAAATAGACTCCTAAATATGTAATTTATATGCATGCGGCTCTGCACTGTTTGACATTGGAGAGAGTGAACATTGAGGACAACTGCAGAAGTGGGCATGTGGCAGAACAGACAGTTGACTGGAAGATACAGTTGGCTGTTCTAGCTCACTGTCCCAGCAGAGAGCGGCTGGGACTTCAGTCAGACAGGCTGCAGTGGAGATACCTGGGCATTGGGAGTGTAGATATCCTTCTCAACATCCACGGACATCGTCAGCCGGGGCTGTGACCGACCAGGAAGACTCAACCTCCCTCCATACTCACCAGCAGTAGCAGGCGGTCCAGAGGCGGGCAGAGGGGCAGAAAGAGGCTGGGACTTTACCCTCCAGAGGATGGCAATACAGAGAGCTTTGCCCCACTAAAAGGAGAGTGGATGGAGAGGGAATAGCAATATCCCATTTACAAACTGCTCATCTCAGGACCTCCGGATCCTGTTCGTGAGAGAGGTCTGTAGCACCATATTCCCCACAGCCCTGCACCTCAGTTACCTCTTATAGACAATGCTATTACATCACTAGCTGCAAATATTAGTATAAAAGCTATATCTGTTCAGCACAGGGACTGCTATGCAGCACAGGGACTGCTATGCAGCACAGGGACTGCAGTTAGCCACATCAAGCACAGTTCTGCGTAACATACTGTAGCGCTGCACTCCAACTGTCAGACTGCTCAGAGGTAGACAGTGTACTATTGTGGCAGATGAGAGAGAGAGAGAGACTCAAGCGTAGCTATAAAAACATAATACTGTGGTCTAGACAATTTCTCAACCAGTTAACCCGGGCAACCCAGCTACAGTGCACCAACTCTACAGTAAGCGCTGGACTTATTCAAGGGACTTGCATGCAGGGAAGTTAATTAAGTAGCCAAGACAAACAGGGATATATATCTTTACGGTAATTACCAAAGTGCTTGGTAAATTATTGTTATGTGATACTGTCACAAATATGTTCTGTGTCTTTTCTTTGTTGAGTTAACCCTTTAAGTCTGACAGGTGCCTACCTGGACTGTGTTCCTGAGAAAGAAGGTAGTTGACCCTACAAATATTCCTGTTGAATAAAACTTTTGTTCATTTTAAAGTGTCATACTCTAGCAGGGGTGTTAACAATATATTGATTATCTATTGTGTAATATCATCTGTTCAAATAAATTGTACCTTGTGTTTGAAACCTAATGGGTGACTATACATGCCTGCATACTCCTTCTTACCTCTCTAAACAAAGCGAAAGAACTAAGAGACCCAGGATCCGGTAAGAGCCGAGACACCATACTGCATCACTTGCATAAACTTTTGGGGTGTTACACTCCCTACCTCTGGAACCCTTTCCCTCTCCCTATCAGACTCTCCAACTCTCTACAAATCTTCAAATGGGCTCTCAAGACCCAGTACTTCATCAAGGCTTTCCAGCTCTCATCCTAACCCACTTCATGCTCTTTCCTTCCTATCTACCCCATCTGTGTCACGCCTGTCTGTCTACCCCTCCCCTTTAGAATGTAAGCTCTCATGAGCAGGGACCTCTTATACTTTATGAATTCCTATTAACCTCTATACCCTAAAGTCGCTGTTTAGCGTTGTGTACGCATATGAAATAATCGCTTTCCAGACTTTGAGTGTGGTTCCAAAGCACAAAAGTTATTATTCACATAAAAAGCATGTAGTTACATGCCTTGATCTATAATACAATTAGCGCAAAGGTTATACAAAATACAAGGTACAGTCGATACATACGCATGCGCTCTGGATCCAGATTTCCCGGCATCAACTATGAAACCTCTGTCAACAGAAAGAAAAAGATGACTAACTACCAGATCTAGAGTGCTTGTACCCTTGCAGAGATAGGCAATACAATAGAACAAGTTGGCATAATCCCATTGGTTCTTCCTCCTGGTTCTTCTGTTACGATACAGTTCATAGGTCAGTTTGTATTGTAATAGTTCAGCCCTCCAACAGCTCTTTGTGTCTGTTTTCCCGCCGAAGAACAAGTCTAAACTGGCTAATAAACATTACATTACAGAGTACATTTCAATGCCTATCTCTCTATGATCCATAATTTGCAGACGCATGGAACCGGAGATCTCTAAATAAACAGTGGTTTAGAATAGCACCAAACACGGTCTGCTTATCATGTGCTAAACCCTAGTTATCAAATACCTGCATTTCACAATAGATTTGATAATGTATAAAACCTTTAATATTAACCTTAATGCTAGGGAACCTTTTTTGTGTAAGTATGCAATGTGTCAGTGTGGGGATATTGCGTATAGTCGCTAATATGTGTGGTGCGTTTTATGTGCAGAGTGTTTTAATAAACAACGCAACTGTGCACTGTGCGTCTTGTATATTATATGTATGATTTAATGTGCGTATGGGGTATGGTAGGACTTTTAACAATAAGCGGTAGCAATGTAGTCACACGATGCTAATAATAGCATATTAGCATTGCACATAATGGTTTCATGCTGACGATGCAAGATGGCGTCATCAGGGGCAACATAAAATGGTGTCATGCAGATTTTAATTTTACAATTTAGGTCTCAGCCAACCATCCGGCTTCGACAACTTTCTTCTACTCCTTACTCCCCATAAGGGCACCTAACACGTCACTGCCAACTCCCGGCAGCTTATTGTGAGTGCTTTAATCGCTATTGCAGCAATGTATATAAGTCGTGTCCTTGTCCTGCACTGTAATGTACTGTAACTAATTTCTTGTTCGCTTATTAGTTTATGTATTATGTAAGGCGCTGCGGAACACTTGTGGCGCCCTATAAATAAAGGATAATAATAATGTTATACAGGTGCTAGAAGAAAATAATAATATTTGCTGCTACTGATTGCTTATGTCATACATACAGACTATGGCCCTCATTCAGAGGCGCTCGCAAGAAGCGAGCGCTCGTTCTGAATGAGGGCGGTCACTTGTTTAACCAAGACCATCGCGACCATCGGGGCTTGCGACGAGACCCTAAGGTTGGGTCTCAGCAAGCGCAAGCCCCAGGGAGCTTCTTGCTCTGATCGAGCAGGAAGCTCCCCACTGACATCACTGCTGATGTCAGTGCGGCCGCCCACAAAATGGCAGGCGTTCCATCAGGAATGCCTCCGTTTGTGTAGCCACCCCCCCGCCCAGCCTACAAAACGGGGCGAGCTGTCGATCAACATCGACAGCCGCCCCTTTTGTAGTGAGCTCCGGAGCGAGAGAATTTCTCTCTTGCTCCGAGGCTTGCGCACGCGCAGTGCGGCCGCTGCGCGTGCGCAGGGCCTTAACATCGACCTGGTTGCGAGCGCTCAGCGCTTGCGACCGGGTCTGAATGAGACCCTATGTGCCTGCTCCCAGTCACTTGGAGGAGCACTGCTAAACAATTTTAAAGGGGTTGTCCATTATTTGTATAGCTTATAAAAAAGATTATTTGCATAGAGCAGGGCCAACGTAAATAAAAAATTGTGTTGTGTTTATATACAACTTTATTAATCTCCAAGATAAAAAGACCCTTACACAGAAAACCCAAAGTCCCATGCATCTTGGATAATAGGTCCCATACCTGTGTGTTATATAAGCATCCTACACACAACACACAGACTGATTCTTACCGCACATAACACATAATTGACTCTTTTCACTCTATCAGGGGTAATCAATATGGGTGCGATAACATTGTTTTTGCGTTAATATCGCAATTATGACGTCATTATCGCAGGTTTTACTTTTACACCCTATTCAATTTCAAAGACTTATCGCAGTTTTGACAAGTCTTTGATAAATAACGGTGAAAACTTTTCACCATTGAATAGGTGTCGAAAAAAAGTGCAGAATTGGGGTTTAGGGGTGCAGGCTTAAAAAAAATAGCCTGCACCCCTGAGAATGACATTTAAAAAAGAACTGTGTCAAAAAAAGTAAAAAAAAAAAAATAGGGACAGCAAAATAAAATTAATTAAAAAATTGGGGTGCAAAAAAAAAAAAGGGAAAAAATTGTTTAACAATAGGGAAATAGGTTCAGGGCTATTCTGCATGTATGCGGCAGATGTTTTCTAGAATAGAATTATAGCGGCAGGTGCACAAATGCAGAATTTTTAAAAAATTACTTTAGGGACACCAAAATATGCTAGTACCCATTTTCATGTACCCCAAATTTGATGGGACCACTTAAAAAAACGAAAAAAATAACCTAAGTGCTCTTCTGCATCACTTCTTCAATGTCGGGAAAAAAACACCTGCTGCGGCTATTTAAATCCCCGACTTTCAATTAAAGGCTAAAACGGGGGTACTCATAGTGTTCCCCCATGTTTTTACAACTTTAGGGGGGTCTTGCAATTATTTTAAGGAAAAATTCGTAACTGTACGCAAATCCAACTTCGGAGTTTCCCGTTTTCGTTAATTTTATATTGAATACGGGGATAAGCGGGAGCGCGCACCATACTTTAACGCAGGAAAAAACTCCGATATGAAACGTTAACTTCGACAGTGAAGTTAACGTTTCATATTGAATACCCCTCTAAGGTGTAAATTTACTAAAGTGCTGGTTTTTAGAAGTGGAGATGTTGCCCATAGCAACCATTTAGATTTCTACATTTATCTAGCACCTTCGAGAAGATAATAGCTAAAATCTGATTGGTTGCTATGGGAAACATATCCACTTCTAAAAACCTGCACTTTAGTCAAATATACCCCTATGTTACAGCCATTAAGGTAATAGGTGTGTGGTAAAAACTCCATTATATGTTACATTGTCTCCAGGTTGTCCGGAAAATACTCCACCTTTAATTGCTTGATTAAAAACAAATATTAAGAGCAAACAAAGTTTATTCTATTAGTGACCGTATATAACCGGCATGGGGACAGTTCCAGCTGTCTATGTACGGAAGCCGGGTTATATTTGTCGGATAAACAGAACATTCCTGGGCTGGAGACTGAATAGCGCTTTCCATCATCTGGAATACAACATTCCTGAGTTGTGATGTTTAATCACCAAACAATAGTAATGATTAACCCAGTGAACAACAGCCGGGACTGGACATTAACTCTACGTCTATGTCACTCGTTCATTTTACTTTGTAATAACTGTTTACACACCGTGATCAGCTGATACTTCCATTAGATTACACAGTTGGCAAGTTATCCCATTATATCATACATCCCTTTTTAAATTATATATTAGGCCTGATACTGAGTTGCACGCAAAGCTGACGCAACCGTGGACGGCCGTGGCAGCCAGATTTCCTACATAGTACTAATGTGAGTGTCTGTATGGCTTCATGCACACAGTATAATCGGGCCGCCCATTGTTCTTCCATCCGCAGTCTCAATTGTCATCGTTAGTATCGGTGCTCACACCTACCACGTGCCCGACAACATACACAAGACTCATAACAGCACGGAATTCTGGATGCACGCCCACCTCATTCCCACCAATCAGATCTCTTGGGTGCATTCTCAAGGTAGCCACCCAGTTGACACCCGAAAATGGAATCGGTATGTAATACCGGTGGCCGCATGGCCGGCAGTTCGAATCCCGGTAGCGTCAGGCCGACAGCGCTGGAAATCCTGATTGTCCCCAGGTAAGTACTAACTAACCTAACCTACCCCCCTAACCCTAACCGTCCCTTAGGGGTGCCTAACCCTAACCTCCCCCCCAAGTGCCTAACCCTAATCCCTCCTCTAAGTGCCTATACCTAACCCCCCCTTCCCCGCTGCCTAAACCTAAGTCCCTGGGGGGTGCCTGACCCTAACCTCCCCCCGGGGTGCCTAAACCTAACCCCCCCTTCCCCTAGCCTAACCCTAAGTCCCCCCCAGGAGCCCTAAACCTAACCCTCCACCCTGCGGCTGTCCCTTCGCGCCGCCCGGCATCCCTTCGATCGTTCTCCCGGTGTAGTGGTAATGACAGGCGTCTAGATTTTAGACACCTGTCATTTAACCCTAGCCGGGATTGAGGAGTCAGGAAGCCGATGGTCGGTATTGCGGCCGCCGGCATCGTAAACGTATACCCCGTAAATGCCCACTTTATGGACGATGAGAACCAGGCTGCCAAGGGACTCCCAGCATGAGGCTATTTGTTGCCCATAGACACACAATTTCATGATTTACAGTGTACAATTATATATATGATATAATTAGATACAAATTTAATGCATATTGATGCATGCAGTCATATACATCTGATTGTGTTTAATCTGCTGTCACCCCACACAATGATTTTTGTTACAATTCAATAACACTCATCATTTACATTAGCCCTCACCCTCACATTTGTTATCTGCTCCTCGTATCTTGGTGTATTTTGCCTTCAGCAATCATAGGGTGAGGCTTTTCCTTTACTGCAGAGACAGAATCAGGACAGTAGAATAAGGTGTCTCTTGCCTTTGGCCACAAAACCTAAAAATGCTGAGTACATGAAGTAAATTCCTCACATATTCCCCTCCTTCACCTAAATCTTTTCCTTTTGTATTTTGTGCACTTTTTAAAAAAAAAAAACCAACAACATAATTTCTTCCCAACACTATATAGTAGAGATGTGCGGGTTAGTCTTTACTTGGTTCCTTTTGCCAAATTAGCACAAGTTTGGATTGATCTCATTGGCTGTACAAAACGGAATGCTATCGAAATCCCGACAGGGTGAGCCCGACGGAGCAAATCCCGACAGCGTGAGGTAAGTCAGCTCACCCTCCCCTCTCACCCCCTAACCCTCCTTTAGGGGTGCCTAACCCTAACCTACCCCCCTAGTGCCTAACCCTAACCTCCCCCTGGAGTGCCTAAACCTAACCCCCCCCTCCCCGCACCCTAAACCTAACTCTCATGCGGGGGGTGCCTAACCCTAACCTCCCCTACTGCCTAACCCTAACCCCCTTCCCCTGGCCTAACCCTAACCTTTCCCAGGGGGGAGGGGGGTGCCTAACCCTAAGACCCCCTGGGGGTCCCTAAACCTAACCCCCCCATCCCCGGGCTAAAATCATACTTACCCGGCAGGAGGACGATCGGTGTTGGCGTCCTCTGCGTTCCGGCGTCTGGATTAACATAGGCGTCGGTATTTCGATGCCTATGTTAAATCCCTTGCCGGGATTACACTGTCGGGATTGAGACCGGTGGCCGCATAACTGCATCCCATCCAAAACACGTGAGACTCGGATACCAATAAGATTTGTTTTTCAGATCCGAACGTAAGCGAACCAAAACCAAACCGCTCATCTCTACTATATAGTATACAGCAACTTGTGTCGTATCCCACTTGTTGGCTTCACTCTCTCTTTTTGGAGAATGGGCCCCCCTACTGTTTGTGGATAAATTAATATTGCTTGTTTTAATTTCAGAGCTTTACTTTTTTTAGGGATGACCATCGGATAGTGGCAACATGCCTTGCGATGGTGACATGCTATATGAGGAATTTACTTAATGTACTCAACATTTTTAGGTTTTTGGGTTTTGTGGCCAAAGGCAAGAGTCACCTTATGGTGGATAGACACCTGAAAGATATATCTGCAGATTTAGTGATCTGCAGATATATCTTTAGATGATGGTCGTACATACACACTGAACGGCCATCATGTATTCGGCAGTCACGGGTCCCGCTGGCAGGGGGCCAAGGCCGCCCACCTCCCTGTGTCTGCCGCTGTGTATGGGCGGTCTGCAGATCACCTGTACAGACTTGCCGATGGACAGATATATCTGCAGACAGATCTGCCCACCGGCTGTGCAGCACTGCCAATGCAATATGTCTGTGATCGATGCGGTTCACAGACATATCGCCTGTACACACTGGCCGACGGCTAGCAGATATATTGGCCGATCAATGGATTGGCCAATATATCAGCCAGTGTGTACCCAGCATTATTCTACTGGCCTGATTCTGTCTCTGCAATAAAGGGAAAGCCTTACTCTATGTATATCACATGATTTATTCTGATTTAAAGCAAATTGGTTGCTGAAGGCAAAATACACGGAGCAGATAACATATGTGAAGGGCTAATGTAAAGGATGAGTGTTATTGAATTGTAACAAAAATCATGAGTGTAGGTGACAGCAGATTAAACACAATCAGATGTACATGTCTGCATGCATCAATATGCATTGAAATTGTATCTAATTATATTATATATGTGATTGTACGCTCTAAGGTCCCCATTTACTAATGAGTTTTGGGGTCTATTTACTAAGCAGTGTTATGAGACAGAGTGAAAAGTGAAAAGGTGCCAGCCAATCAGCTCCCAACTGCCATCTCACAGGCTGTGGGCCTGATTCAGACCCGCTCGCAAGCGGGTTGATGGTGGTTCAGTACACACGCGCAGCGTGCGCGTGCTCCATAGCAAGTGAGACATTCGCTCGCTCCGGAGCTCGCAGAAAAACGGGGCGGCTATCAATGTTGATCGACAGTTCGCCTCGTTTTGTAGGCGGGTAGGGGGGTTGGCTGAACAAACGGAGGCGTTTCCTAAGGAACGCCTGCCGTTTGTGGGCGTCCCTACTGACATCACTCGTGATGTCAGTAGTGGACTTCTGGTTCTATTAGAGCCGGAAGTCCACTCGGCATTGCGAGTGCTGAGACCCTACCTTAGGGTCTCCTCGTAATGCCGATGGTCGCGATAATCGCGACCATCTCCTGCCCACTCACACTAGCTGTGGGTGGGCACCCACAGTTTAGTGAGTGGACAGGAAAAAAAAAAAAACTCCCTGCCCTGATTCAGAGCTTGTGCTCGCAAATAGCGAGCGACTCTGAATCAGGCCCTGTGTTTGAAAAACGACAGTTAGGAGCTGATTGGCTGGCACCTTATCACTTTTCACTCTATCTCCTAACACTGCTTAGTAAATAGACCCCTGTATCACCAAAACGAGTGATAAATTTCACTGTGTATGATAAATGGGGCTCCAGCCAATCAGCTCCCAACTGTCATTTTTCTAACAGTTGACAGTTGGGAGCTGATTGGCTGGAGCACCATTTATCATACACAGTGACATTTATCACTTGCTTTGGTGATAAAACACGTTAGTAAATGAGGCACTTTGTTATGAAAGTCCCCGCAGCGAGTGTACAGGTGGGCAGTCGACCGTCCGTATGCACATCCAGATGCGACATTATATCTGCGGATATGTAAGCCATCGGCTGTGCTGCACAGCTGACGCGATATGTCTGTGAATAGCATTCACAGACATATGCGAGGAACACACCAGACAATGCGCTCGCGATATATATCGGCCGTTCAATTCATCACCCGATATATATATCGCACAGTGGTGTACCTAGTATAAGTCTACTTATTCACACTCTGTACCACTGCAGAATGCATGCTCCTGGCTGCCATGGCTTGTGCCTGCCATGTGGCAACCTGTCGGCCACTCCACTATACAGCAGCTTACCTGGCAGCCTTTGCCTAAACTCAACTACCATCTCACTCAATCTCGTATCATTATTGCCTAGTACAATAATGATACGAGATCCTAGTCGGGATAATGATATGTCTTTATCATCCGATAATATAGAACCATAGGCTGATGAGTTTTCCATTTCCAGAATAAATATTGTGTCCACTATAGCTGAGAATCCAAAGTTAATGTTACCTTAGTCATGGGGTGTTCAGAGGAGGCAGATCAATGTCGGGGTGATTCAGCTTAGACGAATTGCAAAGCTGCACACAGGCTATAGATATATGATGTATACACGCAGGCTATAGATACAGTCAGGTCCATAAATATTGGGACATTGACAGAATTTTCAGATTTTGGCCTCTATTCACCACCACAATGGTTTTGAAATGAAACAAACAAGATGTGCTTTAAGAGCAGACTTTCAGATTTAATTTGAGGGTAATTACATCCAAATCAGGTGAACGGTGTAGGAATTACAACAGTTTCAATATGTGCCTCCCACTTTTTAAGAGACCAAAAGTAATGGGACTAACAACTCAAAAGCTATTTCATGGACAGGTGTGAGCTATTCCCTCGTTATTTCATTATCAATTAAGCAGGTGAAAGGTCTGGAGTTGATTCTAGCTGTGACATTTGTATTTGGAATCAGTTGCTATCAACTCTCAATATGAGATCCAAAGAGCTGTCAATATCAGTGAAGCAAGCCATCATTAGGCTGAAAAATCAAAACAAACCCATCAGAGAGATAGCAAAAACATTAGGTGTGGCCAAATCAACTGTTTGGAACATTCTTAAAAAGAAAGAACGCATCGGAGAGCTCAGCAACACCAAAAGACCCAGAAGACCATGGAAAACAACTGTGGTGGATGACAAAAGAATTATTTCCCTGGTGAAGAAAAACCCCTTCACAACAGTTGGCCAAATCAAGAACACTCTCCAGGAGGTAGATGTATATGTGTCAAAGTCAACAATCAAGAGAAGACTTCACAAGAGTGAATACAGAGGGTTCACCACAAGATGCAAACCATTGGTGAGCCACAAAAATAGGAAGACCAGATTAGAGTTTGCCAAACAACATCTAAAAAAGCCATTACAGTTCTGGAACAACATCCTATGGACAGATGAGACAAAGATCAACTTGTACCAGAGCGATGGGAAGAGAAGAGAAGGAAAGGAACTGCTCATGATCCAAAACATACCACCTCATCAGTGAAGCATGGTGGTGGTAGTGTCATGGCGTGGGCATGTATGGCTGCCAATGGAACTGGTTCCCTTGTATTTATTGATGATGTGACTGCTGACAAAAGCAGCAGAATGAATTCTGAAGTGTTTCGGGCAATATTATATGCTCATATTCAGTCAAATACTTCAGAACTCATTGGACGGCGCTTCACAGTGCAGATGGACAATGACCCGAAGCATACTGCATAAGCAACCAAGGAGTTTTTTAAGGCTAAAAAGTGGAATGTTATGCAATGGTCAAGTCAATCTCCTGACCTGAATCCGATAGAGCATGCATTTCACTTGATGAAGACAAAACTGAAGGGAAAATGCCCCAAGAACAAGCAGGAACTGAAGACATTTGCAGTAGAGGCCTGGCAGAGCATCACCAGGGATGAAACCCAGCGTCTGGTGATGTCTATGTGTAACAGACTTCAGGCTGTAATTGCCTGCAAAGGATTTGCAACAAAGTATTAAAAAGTGAAAGTTAGATTTAGGATTGTTTAGTTTGTCCCATTACTTTTGACCCCTTAAAAAGTGGGAGGCACATATAGAAACCGTTCACCTGATTTGGATGTAATTACCCTCAAATTAAATCTGAAAGTCTGCAGTTAAAGCACATCTTGTTTGTTTCATTTCAAAGTCATGGTGGTGGTGAATAGAGGCCAAAATATGAAAATTCTGTCAATGTCCCAATATTTGTGGACCTGACTGTATATGATGTATACACGCAGGCTATAGCTATATGATGTATGTACGTAGGCTATAGATATATGATATATACACGCAGGCTATAGATATATGATGTATGCACGTAGGCTATAGATATATGATGTATGCACACAGGCTATAGATATATGATGTATGCACGTAGGCTATAGATATATGATGTATGCACACAGGCTATAGATATATGATGTATGCATGTAGGCTATAGATATATGATGTATGCACACAGGCTATAGATATATGATGTATGCACGTAGGCTATAGATATATGATGTATGCACGCAGGCTACAGATATATGATGTATGCACGCAGGCTATAGATATATGATGTATCCACGCAGGCTATAGATATATGATGTATGCACGCAGGTTATAGATATATGATGTATGCATGCAGACAGCTTTGCAATTCTGTACTTGCGATTATGCAAATACAGCAGGAGGTATATGACACTCCCTGCTGCATTTGCAATCCCAGCACTGCTACTGAGGTCTCAGGCTGTGATGGTCACGATGGTGGACTGTGCCCGGACCACCGGCCAGCTGAGCAAGCCTCAGCTTACTTAGGCTGGCTAGCTTGCGAGGCCAAGAAACTGCGTCCGTGGATGCAGCCCCTGGCCTTGCCACTCCCAGAAAACCGTGTGAACACGCCCCCATTTCTGGGTACGCCTGCTGTCCCCATCCCCGTACCGCATCTTAAATGCTTCTGCCTGTCAATCAGGCAGAGGCATAGCAAGGGCTGCGTGCGATCACGCAGGCACCGTTCTGCACATATGCAGAATGGGTCCTGCGCACATGCAGATTCCTGATAATCAGGAATCTGCATTCAGAATTGCACATACAGTACGTGCAATGCTGAATCAGCCTCTCATTGTGGAGTTCAACTTTACTCACTCAACATAGAAAACCAACCACTGTAAAATGGTAACTGTTATCCCTTGTCATAGGGTACAGCATCAGCTCTGTATATAACTACCGGTTCAGTGCAGGAGGCCTCCAAATGACAAATGAGGGTTCAACTGTGCTCAAACAAATTCATGTGTTATAATAACCCTCTTTCTGGTATCTGAAGTCAGCTGCCACAAATGGTACAAACAGGTTCCCATCTGAAACTCATTTCACTTGACATCCAGGGGCGCGGGTACTAATTACCGGGCACCAGCTTGTTGGAGCGGCCTAGTAGGGCTCAGTCCAGGGTCAGCTGCTAAGGGGGACAAATATCCGCCTGTGCAGCTGCAGACGCCCCCTCCTTGTGCAGCCATCAGCTACTGTACTTCAGATATCTCTTATAAAGCATGCCATTCTTATGAGGTCATCTATGAATGTCACAAAGTATCTGTATTTACTCACTGACTTTACTTCCATTGGATCACATACTTCAGAATGTACTATCTTAAGTTATTTTGTAGCTCAGCTTGTTGACTTGGGAAATTGTATTCCTGCTATGTAACTCCCACATATGGGTTTCTCTGTTTTAGTCACAGACGTTCCTGTGACCATCCCATTTTGTAGTTTTGGAACACTGTTGTATCCAAGGTGACCAAATCTTCTATGCCAGAGTTCTAGTGACTGAAACTCAGGGCCTGATTCAGAGCCGGATGCTCTGACAAGAGCGCTCGCTCTGAATCAGTGCCCTCCTACCTGTTATTGGAGCGGCCTCCTGGCCTCTCGCATAGCTGTGGGTGACCACCCACAGCTTATGCGAGCAGCCAAAAAGATGGTCGCGATGGTCAAGACCATCGCGACCATCGGGCTTGCGACGAGACCCTGCGGTAGGGTCTCGTTGCCGCAAGCCCAGGAGTGCTTTTGGCTCTATCAGAGCCAAAAGAACTCCCACTGACATCACTAGTGATGTCAGTGGGGCCGGACCCAGACGGTAGGCGTTTCCATGCCACAACCAGGAAGTCAAACTCAGGTGTCAAGTTCTGCAGCATTGCTATAGCAACCACCAGACATTACACCAGCTGGAAGCTTTAGGAGACGGGTTATATCCATTACAAGGAATACCATCAATTTGTGGGTCTGCACTATTTCTAGTTTCGACAGATCCGGTGAGCTTCATCATTATTATTTTTCACGCTGGTTACCTCTTAACATTGTGAGCATATGAGGATCATTTTGGAATGCATTCTTTTTATGGACCTTTTTAATAAAGATATTTTTATTTTTTAACTTTCCTTACAGAATATATTGTTGAAAATATGATATACATTTTTTTGGTGATGTAAATTTGGACTAAGGACCTGATTCAGACCCGCTTGCTAGATGTGGCCGCTCTCTCCCAGCGTATGCAAAGTCAGCTAAGTGATGTCAAGGCAGGCGAACGCACGGCAAGGCATAAGCACGCCCACTATGTCTTTGCGAGTGATTACTTTGTGTTTATAAATGGCCGCCAGCCTTTCTTTAGCCGCCCACAAGCGTACGTCATCTCCAGGCAGTGTATTAAAACATTGGTACATCGGGAACCATCGAATCAGATCGCAGCGCTTGTGGTTGACTGTACCCTACCGCAAGCACTGCGAGCAGTTCTGTGTAAAAATCAACCAGGTAACATGTACTATGACGCTGCCTGTTAATTATGCACGCCTCTGAAACGACATTGAAACACTCAGGCACGCCTGCGTTCGCACCTCCACTCCCCCGTTACTACTGCCCTGCCCCTGTTACCACCCACAAATGGCCTCTCCTGTCACTCATTCCACTGGGCTGTCTTTGCTAGGTGAGCGAGCGCTACCCGATCGCTCAAACTAGTTCGCTGACGTGCACTGCGATGCATATGCATGCGCAAATGCATAACATCAGCCACGGACGAGCGAGCCGCCGCATGCAAATGGGTCTGAATCAGGCCCTAAGTACTGATTTCAGCATTAAGGACAAATATTCTTATATTTTAAACATTTTCTGAATAGGAGATACAACCCCAATAGAAGATTGTTTTTTTATTGTTATTGGTGGTTATAATATGCATGAAAAGAAGATAAACTGAGACTAATTGCTTATTGATACAAAGGAGCTTTACATTAATTACAGTGCTGCTGAACTTACGTTTATCAAATATATTATCTAAGCGTGGCAGTTTGTGTTTGATGTTGAAGCAGCTGCAGTAATTAGGGACAGCTTGGTGGGAGCTTTTATAAATAAGTGTTATCATTTTGTCTATGTAATCACTCAGGGGCCTATTCATCAACACTAAAAAATGTATAGTGTTAATTTAGTTTAGAACTCGCAATGAGTTCTAAATAATTTTCAGTCTGATTCATCATACTTTAGCAACATAAGTATCACTTCCGAAAAACTGACATTTCTGCGTAGAAAGTTTTTCGGAGAGAGATACTTTCCTCATCTTTCCTTTGCTTAACGCTGCATGATTTAGTTGAATGCGCATGCGCCGCCTTCCTAACAAGTTTATTATACAATAAACAACAGCTGAATGTTACTATATTTTTTAAATATATAGAGATCATAACTCTTAGGACACTTACAAGTGACCCGGAGGACTACGGCCAGCCCGTAACAGCAGGCAGCGGCAGTGGGAGAAAGATTCATGCAGCAGGAGAAGGGGACAAGCGCCGCCGGACAAGAGGGAAAAAGTGCCGGAGGAGAGTGGACTTATGATACCAGCAGGCTGCGGCGCGGGTTACAAGAGTCATGCAGCAGGATAAGGGGACGGGCGCCGCCGGACAAGAGGGGACAAGTGCCGAAGGTGAGTGGACATGGTACCAGCAAGCTGCGGTGGGGGTGACGAGTCATACAGCGGGAGAAGGGGACGGGTGCCGCCGTACAAGAGGGAACAAGTGTCGGAGGAGAGTGGACACGGCCGACACCGGACACGTGGAGACATGTACTGGGGAAGAGCGGCCAGACGAAACCAGGAGGTAGCGGAGGAGGTAAAGAGTCATGTAGCGGGAGAAGGGGACAGCTGCTACTGAACACGAGGCCAGCATGAGAAGGAGCACACGGCAGCGGCTACAGACCTGCTACACAAGCTGCCATGCCATGTAAGCGGGCAACTTGTGAGTGCTTTCAGGGGCTAACGCCGTATGGAGATGGCATATAGTTACACTATCAATTTCCGAAGATCGATGATTTTCGGACATTGATGAATACAGTAATTTCTACATCCCCATATTATAGTATGGGGAGTGTGGAAATTAACGCAGATGGACTTAACCAGGAGATATCAGTGATATCTCCTGTGTTAAGTGTGTTAATGAATACAAGGAAAAGGTAAATTAAGGTAAAAGAACCTTAAAAATTATACTTTAGTGTTGATGAATAGGCCCCTCATACTGCTGCATTCACTCAATTTGGTGTTATACAGTACATATCTTAAACTCATACTTACCTATTTATTCATTTATTTATTTATTTATTTATTAACAGTTTATTATAGAGCGCAGCATATTCCATTGCGCTTTACATTTGGAACATTAATAGAGCAAAACTGGGTAATAATAGACGTATTCTGTAGGTAGGAATGCCCTGCTCGCAAGCTTACAATCTATATGGAAATAGGCATTGATACACAAGGATGGGTGCAATTTGGTCCAGCAAGACTGCAGAGTTTCTTGATGGGCTGGTTACCTACTCTCCCAATATGGGCAGGAGCCTCCCGAAAATTGGGTAGTGCTCCCGTCCCCCTAGAAAAGTAGGTAAACCTCCTGGCCGGCCATCTCCACCGCCTCCCCCCGTGCGAATCCCAGACCAACCCCTGCAGCGGGGGTGGGGGGCAATGATGTGGTTTGCGCTGAATCGCATTATCGTAAACCCAACCCCCTGTTTCACACTGTCAAAAATCTTTGCATTGTGTAGCAGGGGGCGGGGGCAACATGACACAATTCCATGGCCACGTCCTCGTTCCGCCCCCATTGCTGGGTAGTATACCTGGTCGTGCCCCCCTCTACCGCGCCACACCCCTCTGCTTGTCCGATCTGGTTGCCCCCTCCTGGAGGGGGCGGCCAGAATGTCGGCAAGTATGCTTAAATTTATCATCCTCATGAGACCTCCATCTTAATATGCTGCTTGCAGTACTGTCCACATACCTTTAGTTGACTCCTTCCCATGTATTAGAGAGTACATATGTTGCTCTACACTCAAGCCTATAGTCCCCATTGCTCTCTCTATATCATCTGGGCTTGCATCTGCATCTGATTGTACAGTGACCTTCCACAACCTTTATCTATTTGATTTGATAGCAAACTTCCATTATGGGTGTAGCTCCTATATTTATGTTTCTTACAGACATAATTGTGCAACTTCTGTACTTAATCAGCTTCACTGCTGCTACACTGCACTGGAAACACACTGTGCTGTCTTCACTCCGTGTTCTTATGCAGTCTGCACGTCACATGTGCCTGAGATTGCACCTGTTTACTAGTCTAGGCATCTCTAATAGCTTGTGTGTCTGGGTCTGTTGATGTCTGGGCCCATGACCTGTTGGAAATGATGTGTGTGTAGGTGTTGATACAAGGTGTGTGAAATAAATTTCAGGATGTGCAGTGCACAGGTAGACACAATCTGACTGTCTGGTTGTGAACTGTAATCTCGGATTAAAGTTCTTTGGAAATTTCAGGGCACAGAACCGTATATAATCAGCACTGCACACCGAAGAAGTCTGCTCGTTCACTTCTTTTAAGATACTCGTTATGGAGTTCAACAGAGGCCACTGGAGAGCCATGATCTTCTACGACTACAAGAGTGGTCTGTGACAGCAGGAGAGTTTTGACCGACTGCGAGCTGCGTCCTGAACCACTGTGTTTGAGTTTTTTGAAGAATTTAGGTTTGGGCGATGGCCCCTGAAAGACAAGGGTCCGCCATCGAGGACAACGTTGCTGTCGTGTGAGCCATAGTTGAGGTGGACTCAAGGATGACCATGACCCATTTAGAGAAGGATACTCCTTACTCGATACTCCATGAAAAGCTTGACCTGAGCAAGGGTTCTGCATGTCTCATCAGCTGACTCGAGAGCAGTTGGAGGCTTGGGTGATATGGAGCTGCAACATGCTGGCCAGGTTTGATGGTGGTTGGTCAAACTCTGTCTGGGAGATCATCAGTAGCGATGAATCCTGGATCTAGAGTTTAAACCAAGACCAAACAACAGTCTGCCCAGTGGACCCCAGTTGGAGGTGTGCCATCAAAGAAAGTCTGATGTGAGTGCAGCGTGGCCAAGCGGATGGTGGCTGTTTTTGTGGCCAAGACTGGTAGCTACCTGTCCACTCATGCATCAGTGCACCATCACCGGGGACTGGTACACGAACCAGGCGCCGTCCAAGAACTCGCGCTCATGATGCCCTTCTCCATCATGACAATGCACCTGCTGACAATTCTAGGAAAGTGGTGGATTTTCTGGCCCATGAACACATGGTCATCCACCGTATAGTCCAGACCTGGTCCCCTGCGACTTCTTTGTGTTCACACAAATTAAGGGCAAAATGTGTGGGATTCGTTTTGAGTCACTGGAAGCTGCAGTAGGGACCTTTCATCCAGCATGCAGAAGACATACGAACTGGTCCAGCTGCTTCACCTAGTAGTTTGAGTGCATTCAACTTTGTATAGACTCCTCTGGCAAATACTTTGAAAAAAGTAATGTTCACTTTGGGCCTAATTCACTATGGAACGCAACTGCGAATGCAATAGTGATTATGCACACAGTAAGCCGCTGCTACACTACATAAGGATGCCCACTTTACCTTACACACATTCATAATGTTTAGCAAGACTACGAAAACATCAGTACAATTGAGTACCATTGCAGCCTTACGCACACTTGCACAAGCTCTGACCTTACTCAAAAATTGATAACTTCTAGGCACACTAGGAGACCTCAGGCTGCATTGGGCACCGCAGTGGATAACTTATGCACAACCCTGCAATGGCGTTGAAACGCATCGGCACGCCTGCGTTTGCCCAACCCCCCCATTACCACCCACAAACATCAATTCCTGTCAAACACTCTGCGATGGGTCTGCGTAGTCACTGCGATCGCAGTCCCAATCACACTGGCTGGTTCGCATATGCGCACTGTAATGCATATGCATGCACAGTACGCAACAATCGCTGATTATATGCGTATTAGCAACTGCTTTCCTTGCTGAATCAGGCCCTTTGCTTGTAAATATAATACTTTTTGTGCGTCCGAAAACTTATTGCACATCCCTTGTATTGCAGAGTTATGTAGGCACACATGAGTGTTGAGTTATGATGCAAACTATGAATGGCCCAGTTACTTAACCAGTGGTGTTGGTTTTTTGAAGTATAGTAGATATAGTCGTACTCACTGTTACACATACTAACCTTGGCAGCCATCCTGCAACAGGGAATGAGAAGAGCAGTACATTATCACCATATACAGGAGGTACTATTACATGGTCTGACCACTACCCTGTGTTTCTCATTAGGGATGTTCCCTGCTCCACCCCCTCCAGTGGTCCTGAATTAGCTCTTTGTTCAAGACCCCATGTGTAAAAGTTAATTGCTTTCCTCCTTGATGACTTTGCCCTTTCCAAAGGCATTCCAGAAGTTTCCTGAGCGTCATTTGGGAAGCCCACCACAAAGATGCAGACAGTTTTGCCTATGGGAGGATATACTGTACCTTTACTTCTGAAAACTGTACGCAATCTGGGAGCAATAAGAGCCTGCTTACGTTCAGCTCTGTATCATCCCCTAAGTGTCACCCAGTCTGAAAGCTGATTCAATAGTGTACGCTACTGCAAACTGCATTTCTCAAATGATGAAATCCCTACTTTAAGCTCACTCAGGGGCATTTCTAGGGGGGAGGGGGTCAGTGTGCAGTCTCCGACACGGGCTCCCTCCTCTCCGCCAGCGGCTGGCAACGCACTGAGCTGTGCGCGGCCAGCGCCAGAGTTATAGACTCTGGGCACTAGAGTGTGTCCAGTGTCTATAGTGTATGCACAGGTCACCGGGAAAATGGCCGCGCCGGCCATTTTCCCTGTACTGCGCATGCGGAAACGATGGGAAAATGGCCGCCGTGGCCATTTTCCAGTCGCTTTACAGAGCCGGACGCCCATGCCGACGGGGGACTCCGGAGAGGTAAGTAATATTATGGGTGCAGGGTGTGTGGTGCGGGGCCCCCCTGGACCGAGGGGCCCATGTTCCCCGCACACCATGCACCCATTATAGATATGCCCCTGATCTCACTGTAGTTTTGGTTGAATGTTAAAACACCAAATGTCACATTGTAGCTATAGAACCAGGGCCAGCAACAGAAATCGTGGAGCCTGTCACACTCATGTTTTTTGGGGCCCCCTATCCCCTCCCAGTAGGTACATGCAGTTCAGCCTTTGGCTCATCCCCGACTTTCTCTCAGCCTCATCCCCAACTGTGTCTCTCAACCTTAACCTCCTGTGTCTCTCCAGCCTCATCCACAGCAGCCTCAACCCTCATCTGTCCAGCACATCCATGTGTTTCTAGTCTCTTGCCCCTATTTCTCTCCAGCTCCAGCCATCCACTCATCTCCTCAGCTTTATTCCCCATCCATGTCTCTCAGCTAGATCCCCTCCACTGTGTCTCTCAGCTTCATTTCCCAGACCCTGCATGTCTCAGCTTCATTTCCCAGACCCTGCATGTCTCAGCTTCATTCCCTAGACCCTGCATGTCTCAGCTTCATTCCCCAGACCCGGCATCTCAGCTTCATTCCCCAAACTGCATCTCTCAGCCACAACCCCAGCCCTTGCATCTCTCAGCCCTAAACCCAGCTCCTTGCATCTCTCAAACCCAAACCAAGCCCCTTGCATCTCTCAGCCCCAAACCCAGTCCCTTGCATCTCTCAGCCCCAAACTCAGCCCGTTGTCTCTGCTCCAAACCCTGCCCCTGTGTCTCTCTGCCTCAAACCATGCCCCTGTGCCTCAATCCATGTCTCCCAGCCCATGCCTCACAACCCCCAGCCTCTGTGCCTCACAACCCCAAATCCAGCTCCTATGTCTGTCAGCCCCAAAACCTGCCCTTGTGTCTCAGCCTATGTTTCCCAGCCCCAAACCCAGCTCATGTCTCACAACCTCCAGGCCCTGTGCCTCACAACCCCCAGCCCCTGTATCTCACAGCCCCCAGCCCATGTCTCACAGCCACCACAGCGTCCTCATCCCCAGCCCCCCCTCAGCATCTTCATCTACAGCCCCCCCTCAGCATCTTTATCTCCAGCTCTCCCCCTCAGTGTCTTCATCTCCAGCTCCCCCAGCATCTTCATATCCCAACCCTCCTCCCTCCCTAACCACCGCCCATACCGTGGCTCTCCTCCCCAGCCAACACTTACCTGCTGCCGTATTCCTCTTCTCCGGCGGCTTGGGCCTGTCTCCTATCTGCCCAAGCAACGTGACATCATGACATCACGTGCGGCGGCGGTGCCCCCCCCAAAAAAACTTTATTGCTCCAGGCCTTACTTCAACTCCCTCTGATTGCCTATGATGTGTCTCTGTACCCTGCAGAGGCAAGGGGGACACATTAACTGGGCTCCTGATATTCCTGAGGGGCTAGGGCTCCTCAAAATCTTGGAGCCCAGTACAAGTGTCCTCTTTGTACTCCCCTGTCGCCAGGGCTGGCAACAGAAATCTCGGGGCCCGGTACGCTGTCTCTGGGGACCCTACCTTCTCACCACTACCCCCGATCCTGCACATTCCTCCCTTGCATGTGTGATATGTGAAGCATGAGAATTTTAACTGAAAGATATGCCAGCCTTTACATAAAGTAAAAATACACTATGACTTACCACACTGTGTCTGTCACTGATGATGCAGGCTGTTGTTCATGTCTACCGTCTGTTGCAAGGTCTTCTTGATGACAGTGCTGTGGATGCCTCAGGGTTAGGAGGGATGGTGTCTGCAGCCAGCCATTCTCAGTCCTCAGCCCCTCATCACCTTCTTCAAATTCAGCCGCTCATAACCATCCTCAGCCCAGAAGCCCCATCACCTTCCTCTGTCCCCAGCCCCATCACCTTCCTCTACCCCCAGACCATGTCACCTTTTGCCCCCAGCCCCCTACACCTTCCTCTGCCGCCAGCCCATGTTACCTTCTGCCCCCAGCCCCCATCACCTTCCTCTGCCCCTTCATCTTCTTCTATCTCCAGACCCCATCACCTTTCTCTGCCCCAGCCCATGTCACCTTCTGCCCCTTCACCTTCCTCTGCCCACAGACCATGTCACCTTCTGCCCCATAATCTTCCTCTAGCCCAGCCCGTGTCACTGTCTACCTCCAGCCCCCATCACCTTCCTCTGCCCAGCCCATGTCACCTTCTACCTCCAGCCCCCATCAGCTTCCTCTGCCTCCAGCCCGTGTCACCTTCTACCTCCAGCCAGGGTTGTCTTAACAGCAGTGTGGGCCCTGGGCAAAGCAATGCACTGGGGCCCCTACCCACTCATTCACGGGAAAAAAATTAAAATGGTCAATAAAATTAAACCCTCCTGCATGCCCATCAGACCTCCCACACCTGCAGATAGACTCTGTCTGACTGGTCTGAAGCCGGCGGATGAAGTGAAACTGGGACTGAGGTGAGTACTCGTCACCAGGGGGAGGAGGGGTGGAGTGGGGGAGGTTAGATCAGAATACAGTGCACCCAGTGGCGGAACTAGAGAGTGGTGGGCCCAGGTGCAAGAATATGCTTTGCCCCCCCCATCCCACCCATTCCTGGCACCCCAACATTTTTTCACCACCCCTCACCCCTCCCCAGTAATTAAATACAGTGTCTGTCCTGCTGCCCAGCCTTGTTTTCTCACCACCCCTCACTGCCCCCCAGTCAGTAAATTCAGTCTGTCTAGTCCGAGTGTGTCAGCCTCGTTCTCCCCCCAAGCCCCAGCGTGTCAGCCTCATTCTCCGTCCATCCCCAGCATGTCTCTGCCTCGTTCTTCCTGCCAGCATGTCCCAACCCCAGCGTGTCAGCTTCTTCCCCCCCAGCATCAGCCTCTTTTCCCCCCAGCCCCAGTGTGTGTCAGCCTCTTTCCCCCCAGCCCCAGCGTGTGTGTCAGCCTCTTTGCCCCCTCAGCCCCAGCGTGTCAGCCTTTTTCCCCCCCAGCGTCAGCCTCTTTCCCCCCCAGCCCCAGCGTGTGTCAGCCTTTTTCCCCCCCAGCCCCAGTGTGTGTCAGCCTCTTTCACCCCCCCCCATACCACCGCCACTTACCTTATTTCTTCCTCTTCTGCTCCTCTTAATCCACGGCTCCTCTTGATCTTCTTACTCCAGCAGCCCGGCCCCTTATTATGACACGGCGCATGTGACGTCATGATGTCACGCGCGCCGTGTCATAACAAGGGGCCGGGCTGCTGGATCAAGGGGCGGAGCCACGGTATGTACCTCTCATGTTGGAGCCGGAGTGGCCGAAGCGGGCCCGCTCCAGCTCCAAACATTTAGGTAATGGGGACCAGGTCGGCGGGCAGCGGCACTGTTGGATGCAGGCGGCCATGGGCCCCTGCACCACAGCGGGCCCCGGTGCAAGGCATCGGCTGCACCGCCGCTAGTTCCGCCCCTGAGTGCACCATCAGCTGGCTTATAAAAATATCATAAATTTACCAACTGGCCGCGGCTGCAGGGGCGCCTACAAGCGTCGGACTCTTGGCCAACTGCCCAACAAGCCCAATAGAAGAGATGGCCAAGCCTCCAGCCCACATCACCTTCCTCTGCCCCCAGCCCCTATCAGCTTCCTACTGTATGCCTTCTTCATCTTCTTCCGTTCCGTATGCAGGTCCCACCATCTTCCCCTTCCGCATCCCCTCCACACCGCAGCTTGCCTGATGTGCGGCGACGTAACTATGATGTCACGCTGCCGTGCTGCTTAAAGGTCAGGCCCGGGCCGTAGCTGAGCCACCTGGAAGAGCCCAGCACTGCCCGGACCAGGCTACAAGGGAGTAGGGATTTGGAGTTGTGGCTGGGCAGCTGTTATGGGGCAGCCCCGGTTTGTGCCCTTCCGGTCCTCGGGGGCCCCATTGGACCTCGGGGCCCGGTACGGGTGTCCCTTAGTCCCCCCTGTCGCCGGGCCTGACTGTTGCCGGGCCTGTATAGAACACATTGCACTCCATACATTTTTATAATGTGTCAGGTTTGTTAGCTGCATGGTGCATTCTCTTTATGGTCTCTTGCATCAGTGTGACAACCTAATTGCTGACTGTTAGCACATCATCATAAAAAAGTAAGAAATATGCCATGAAAGACAAGACATGATAACATTAATTGTTTTTAAATAGGATTGAATGTTATTATAGGATATTGCCATAAAACCAGTATGTCCAAACTAGGGGTGAAACCCGAACCCCCCTGAGCCTCCCCGATCTGAGCCGGGAACCGAGGCAGACTCGGGTTTTCCCGGGTAGCTCAGAACTGAAATCGAGGCAAAACGTCATCCTCCTGCTATCGGATTCTCGCGGGTTTTGGATTCTATAAAAGGTCCTGCGATTGCCACCATTTTTCATTCCGGCTGTGGAGTGTGCAGAGGAAGAGTGGTGGGATCTCGATCTGTTGTTTAGTACTTTTGTTACACACACTGGCCCTGATTCAGAGCTGGACGCTCTGACAGAGCGCTCACTCTGAATCAGGGCTGTCCCTCCTACTGTTTGGAGCGGCCTCCTGGCCGCTCGCATTGCTATGGGTGACCACCCACAGCTATAGCGAGCAGCCAAAATTATGGTCTTGACCATCGCGACCATCGGGCTTGCGACGAGACCCTTGCGGTAGGGTCTCGTTGCCGCAAGCCCTGGAGCCAAAAGCACTCCCACTGACATCACTAGCGATGTCAGTGAGGCCGGCCCCAGACGGTAGGCGTTACCATGGGCACACCTCCGTCTGGGCAGCCACGCCCCTGCCACGCCCACCAAAGGGGGCGTGCTGTCAATCACCATCGACAGCATGCCCCCTTTGGTGCGAGACCCATAACGATGGCTTGGCCGTCGTTATTCGGGTCTCGCGCATGCGCACGACGGAGCAGCCTCCATTATGCGCATGCGCACTTGGGCAACATTGACCCGCTTGCGAGCGTTCAGCGCTCGCGAGCGGATCTGAATTAGACCCACTGTCACTTACTGTATAATATATACATTACATACTGGACTGGCTGGCTGGCTGGCTTCTGTGAAGAGGGAGG
This sequence comes from Taudactylus pleione, assembly GCA_031769625.1. Classification (NCBI taxonomy): domain Eukaryota; kingdom Metazoa; phylum Chordata; class Amphibia; order Anura; family Myobatrachidae; genus Taudactylus; species Taudactylus pleione. Next base: position 1,818,710 of record JAUIMM010001084.1, read on the forward strand.
GAGCTGGGAGCTGTTCCTGATGCTGACCATAGGGGCTGGCTGTAATGTTGTGTTGTCCAGGAGGTGCTCTGTCCTTCAGGGGTGCTCTTCACCCTCCCCCAGTGTGAAAGAAAATATTTTTTTTTCTGTGTGCCTGTTTCAGCTGTCATTGGCGTAGCTGCGCAGGGGTGCTGTGCTGCTGTCTGTCAAGGGGCTGCTGCCTCTTTCAGGGATTCACCCCCAGTGTTCCCAAAAAAAAAAAAATGTGTGCGTTAGCCACACCTGTCATTGGCGTAGGTGCGCAGGGGTGCTGTGCTTCTGTCTGTCAAGGGGCTGCTGCTCAAAAATTATTTTTACAGGGGCTGTCCTGTGTGGTGCAGGGGTACGCTGCCCTTCAAAAAAAAAAAAACTTTTACAGGTGCTGTCCTGTGTGTTGTGGTGTAGGCCCCTGCCCTTCTTATTCTTACATTACAGGTGCTGTCCTGTGTGTTGTGGTGTAGGCCGCTGCCCTTCTTATTCTTACATTACAGCTGCTGTGCTGTGTGTTGTGGAGTAGGCCGCTGCCCTTCTTATTCTTACATTACAGGTGCTGTCCTGTGTGTTGTGGTGTAGGCCGCTGCCTTTCTTATTCTTACATTACAGGTGCTGTCCTGTGTGTTGTGGTGTAGGCCGCTGCCTTTCTTATTCTTACATTACAGGTGCTGTCCTGTGTGTTGTGGTGAAGGCCGCTGCCCTTATTATTCTTACATTACAGGTGCTGTCCTGTGTGTTGTGGTGTAGGCCGCTGCCCTTATTATTCTTACATTACAGGTGCTGTTCTGTGTGTTGTGGTGTAGGCCGCTGCACTTCTTATTCTTACATTACGGGTGCTGTCCTGTGTGTTGTGGTGTAGGCCACTGCCCTTCTTATTCTTACATTACAGGTGCTGTCCTGTGTGTGTGGTGTAGGCCGCTGCCTTTCTTATTCTTACATTACAGGTGCTGTCCTGTGTGTTGTGGTGAAGGCCGCTGCCCTTATTTTTCTTACATTACAGGTGCTGTCCTGTGTGTTGTGGTGTAGGCCGCTGCCCTTATTATTCTTACATTACAGGTGCTGTTCTGTGTGTTGTGGTGTAGGCCGCTGCCCTTCTTATTCTTACATTACGGGTGCTGTCCTGTGTGTTGTGGTGTAGGCCACTGCCCTTCTTATTCTTACATTACAGGTGCTGTCCTGTGTGTGTGGTGTAGGCCGCTGCCCTTCTTATTCTTATATTACAGGTGCTGTCCTGTGTGTTGTGGTGTAGGTCGCTACCCTTCTTATTCTTACATTACAGGTGCTGTCCTGTGTGTTGTGGTGTAGGCGCTGCCCTTCTTATTCTTACATTACAGGTGCTGTCCTGTGTGTTGTGGTGTGGGCCGCTGCCCTTCTTATTCTTACATTACAGGTGCTGTCCTGTGTGTTGTGGTGTAGGCCGCTGCCCTTCTTATTCTTACATTACAGGTGCTGTCCCGTGTGTTGTGGTGTTGGCCGCTGCCCTTCTTATTCTTACATTACAGGTGCTGTCCCGTGTGTTGTGGTGTAGGCCGCTGCCCTTCTTATTCTTACATTACAGGTGCTGTCCCGTGTGTTGTGGTGTAGGCCGCTGCCTTTCTTATTCTTACATTACAGGTGCTGTCCCGTGTGTTGTGGTGTAGGCCGCTGCCTTTCTTATTCTTACATTACAGGTGCTGTCCTGTGTGTTGTGGTGAAGGCCGCTGCCCTTATTATTCTTACATTACAGGTGCTGTCCTGTGTGTTGTGGTGTAGGCCGCTGCCCTTATTATTCTTACATTACAGGTGCTGTTCTGTGTGTTGTGGTGTAGGCCGCTGCCCTTCTTATTCTTACATTACGGGTGCTGTCCTGTGTGTTGTGGTGTAGGCCACTGCCCTTCTTATTCTTACATTACAGGTGCTGTCCTGTGTGTGTGGTGTCGGCCGCTGCCCTTCTTATTCTTATATTACAGGTGCTGTCCTGTGTGTTGTGGTGTAGGCCGCTACCCTTCTTATTCTTACATTACAGGTGCTGTCCTGTGTGTTGTGGTGTAGGCGCTGCCCTTCTTATTCTTACATTACAGGTGCTGTCCTGTGTGTTGTGGTGTGGGCCGCTGCCCTTCTTATTCTTACATTACAGGTGCTGTCCTGTGTGTTGTGGTGTAGGCCGCTGCCCTTCTTATTCTTACATTACAGGTGCTGTCCCGTGTGTTGTGGTGTTGGCCGCTGCCCTTCTTATTCTTACATTACAGGTGCTGTCCCGTGTGTTGTGGTGTAGGCCGCTGCCCTTCTTATTCTTACATTACAGGTGCTGTCCTGTGTGTTGTGGTGTAGGCCGCTGCCCTTCTTATTCTTACATTACAGGTGCTGTCCTGTGTGTTGTGGTGTAGGCCGCTGCCCTCCTTATTCTTACATTACAGGTTTAGTCCTGTGTGTTGTGGTGTTGGCCGCTGCCCTTCTTATTCTTACATTACAGGTGCTGTCCTGTGTGTTGTGGTGTAGGCCGCTGCCCTTATTATTCTTACATTACAGGTGCTGTCCTGTGTGTTGTGGTGTTGGCCGCTGCCCTTCTTATTCTTACATTACAGGTGCTGTCCCGTGTGTTGTGGTGTTGGCCGCTGCCCTTCTTATTCTTACATTACAGGTGCTGTCCCGTGTGTTGTGGTGTAGGCCGCTGCCCTTCTTATTCTTACATTACAGGTGCTGTCCTGTGTGTTGTGGTGTAGGCCGCTGCCCTTCTTATTCTTACATTACAGGTGCTGTCCTGTGTGTTGTGGTGTAGGCCGCTGCCCTCCTTATTCTTACATTACAGGTTTAGTCCTGTGTGTTGTGGTGTTGGCCGCTGCCCTTCTTATTCTTACATTACAGGTGCTGTCCTGTGTGTTGTGGTGTAGGCCGCTGCCCTTATTATTCTTACATTACAGGTGCTGTCCTGTGTGTTGTGGTGTTGGCCGCTGCCCTTCTTATTCTTACATTACAGGTGCTGTCCTGTGTGTTGTGGTGTAGGTCGCTGCCCTTCTTATTCTTACATTACAGGTGCTGTCCCGTGTATTGTGGTGTAGGCCGCTGCCCTTCTTATTCTTACATTACAGGTGCTGTCCTGTGTGTTGTGGTGTAGGCCGCTGCCTTTCTTATTCTTACATTACAGGTGCTGTTCTGTGTGTTGTGGTGTAGGCCGCTGCTTACACAGAAATATGAGGACTAAGAGAGATCAATTATATGGGTGGAATTTGGAAACCAAAATATGTCAGGTAAGATAAAAAAATTTGGTATTAGGTACTTCTACTTATCCCTCACTACTCTCACCCAATATGAATGAGCCTGACAGTACACTCACATGTCATTCTCTGAGTATCACAATGACTTGCAGCAGCTACTGCCTCGACACCGTTGATAGGGAATAACTTCTTTAATCTCTTCACTTGATATTTACTAAAAATCTATTTTCAGCGGTACCTGCAGATAACAGTATACCTTATAGTATCTGATGCTTATATGTGCACTTAATTCATTTGTCCATTCTCCTGTGCATATTTGATGTGTGTGATAGACTGATTTTTCTAGGTCTGTCTACCTCATTTATTAGTACGGTGGGAATTTGTTACATCAATTTTTTGGAATCGTGCTACCTTTGGAATATGTACATTGAAAGCTCTCTATAACATTCAACATGATGCATACTGTTTTCTACTTCTGAGACATCATTTATATTGTGTTTATTTCACTTATATTGTAGGAGCTTCTTGGTGACATTTGCATGGGGAGCTTTTGTTTATTAAACGTTGTGTTGATGCTGCCTGAGGTTATTTAACCTACTAAATTTCTCTTTTTTATTTGTCACAACTCAGTCATTGGACTTATATTGTAGTGGGCTAACTCAGAGAATGTTATATAAAATTACACTAGTAATCCTTTTTTCTCTGACATCACCCCGCTGAGAATTATTTTCACCCTGCTTTTGATATATTTAATTTTTTTAATTTTTTATGTTTCATGTCTCGTTTTGTCTTGTTCTTGTATATTGCTATTATTATACTTACCGTAATGTGGCAGCCATTTTTAATGCATACCTATTAAATGTTACTTATTAATTAGTTATTCATTCATATTCAAGAGTGACCCCAATTAGAGAGTTTTTTCTTCTTTTTTCTTGTTTCCCAGTGATGCACTTCCACTCTGTTATTTTTTCAGGCCCCTACTGACCATAGGGTTTTGATTTTAATGATTGTGGATTTTTCTAATCATATCATAACAATAATATACATTGCTATTATCATATTATCCTGTGCTCATCTAAAATCCCCCATCCCCCTTTCCCTTGGTATTTTCTGTGTGTTGTGGTGTAGGCCGCTGCCCTTCAAAAAAAAACAAAAAACACTTTTACAGTGGTTATTCACTCAATAAAAATGATGCACTCCATAAAAATAATGGAGGATAAAATAGGGGAAGATCAAGAACCACTTCCTTCTAGTGCTGAAGCTGCTGCCACTAGTCATGACATAGACAATGAAATGCCATCAACTTCGTCTGCCAATGCCGATGCCCAATGTCATAGTAGAGGGCATGTAAAATCCAAAAAGCCAAAGTTCAGTAAAATGACCTTAAAAAATAAATTTAAATCGTCTGAGGAGAAACGTAAACTTGCCAATATGCCATTTACGACACGGAGTGGCAAGGAACGGCTAAGGTCCTTCCCCATGTTCATGACTAGTGGTTCAGCTTCATATGACGATGGAAGCCCTCCTCCCAGAAAAATTAAGAGTTAAGCTGGCAAAAGCACAGCAAAGAACTGTGCATTCTTCTAAGAAGATATCACAAATCCCCAAAGAGAATCCAAATGTGGCGTCGGTTGTGATGCCTGAACTTCCCAACACTGGACGGTAAGAGGTGGCTCCTTCCATCATTTGCACGCCCTCTGCAAGTGCTGGAAGGAGCACCCACAGTCCAGTTGCTGATATTCAAATTGAAGATGTCACTGTTGAAGTACAACAGGATGAGAATACTGGTGTATATGGCGCTGAGGAGGAAGTTGACGAGGAGGATTCTGATGGTGATGTGATTTGTTTAAATCAGGCTCCGGGGGGAGACAGTTGTTGTCCGTGGGATGAAAAAGCCCATCACGGTCATGTCTGGGCAGAAGACCAAACATTCCACCTCTTTGGTCTGGCAATATTTCTATCCAAATCTGGACAACAACTGTCTTGCCATATGTACCGTATGTAAAGGTGGAATAAGTAGGGGTAGGGACGTTACCCACCTAGGAACATCCTCCCTTATACGTCACCTGCAGCGCAGTAGCGTCACGAGCGGGGTGCGGCCCGCACCCGGGTGTCACCCAACGAGGGGTGACACCCAGGTGCAGACTCCCCCTCAGTGACAGGATGTTACAAGTCGCGGTCACGACTTGACACTTTCTGACAGTATGCCCAGACAGGACAGGGTTACTCCAGTTCTTCCTGTTGCTAGGAGATCAGCACGCCTCAGGAAGTGATGTGTTTTCTACAAGTGCAAACCTGATTGGGACTTCTGCCTATTTATACTCACTGATCTATTGCACCTGTGACGACTATAGAGTGTCTGTGAGTTCCCTCAGCCTGGCTGCAGAGTCAGGTTGTTACTGTTCTACGGTTCACTGAACTCCCACACGGCTTCCTAACCACTCCAAGTAGCTTCCGTGCTACCACCTATCTCCAAATGGCTTCCTGGCCGCATCTAGCAGCTCCCGTGCTGCCATCGTTCACCATACGGCTTCTTAGCCGCTCCAAGAGGCTTCCGTGCTACCACCAATCTCAAAACGGCTTCCTAGCCATATCCAGCAGCTCCCGTGCTGCCAACTTTCACCATACGGCTTCTTAGCCGCTCCAAGTAGCTTCTGTGCTACCACCAATCTCCAGACAGCTTCCTAGCCATATCCAGCAGCTCCCATGCTGCCAACATTCACCATACAGCTTCCAGGCCACTCCAAGTAGCTTCCGTGCTACCACCAATCTCCAAACGGCTTCCTAGCCATATCCAGCAGCTCCCATGCTGCCAACGTTCATCCTACGGCAAGTGCCCCAACATCGGCACCATCGCTGCAACACCGACACACTTGCCACACCATCGGCTCTCAAAGCCATCATCAAACCATAGACTTTATCCACAGCAATTGCCCCAACATTGGCACCATTGCTGCAACATCAGCACACTTGCCGCACCATCGGCTCTCAAGGCCATCATCAAAGCATAGACTGTTTATCCACGGCAATTGCCCCAACATCAGCACCATCGCTGCAACATCGGCACACTTGCAGCACCATCGGCTCTCAAAGCCATTATCAAACCATAGACTGCTTAACTACGGCAACTGCCCCAACATTGGCACAGTTGCTGCACCATCGGCTCTCAGAGCCATTTACTAACCCTAGACTGTTTATATACAGCTATTGCCGCACCATCGGCATAATTGCCGCACCATCAGCACCATTGCTGCACTATAGGCACAGCTGCCACACCATCGACTCCCAAGCTATTGCCCAAAAAACCAAACTGTACTCTCACAACATCTGTACCATCAGTATCCTTGTAATCAGCAGCTTTGTCAGTCCTAACTGTACATTCTTTACCTTTTTGAATTCCCCTGTATCTCCATGTGAGCCGCTACTACCTCGAGCATAAGTCCAGGTGGCCGCCTAAGTACCGGTGAACGTATCCTAGTTCTAAGGGAACAACGGGCGGTTGTTATTGGCAGAAGATCTCGCTAGCCGGGTTCTAGGGGTCTCACATGGAGCAGGCAGTGGGATTCGTAACACAGGAGCCGAGTGCTGCACTGTAGCATTAAGAGCAGCACTCAGCTCCTGACATTGGGCCTGATTCAGAGCGGCTCGTAAGCGGCCGCTCGTTCGCTCCGAGCGATGTTTGCCCAACTGCGCATGCGTACGGATCGTTATACGCATGCGCGAACCAGTCAGTGCAGTCGAAATTCATGTGCTCGCAAAATAGCGAATGCCTGATAATTTGAGTGACAGGAGTAGGCATATGTGGGTGGTAACGGGGGAAGGTGCTTGAAAACTGGGAGTGGAGGTCCGAACGCAGTCGTGATTAAAGGTCAAAACGGGCGTTTTATGGGTGTGCATAATTAAAACAGCAGCGTCATTGACCACGTCACTGGGTTATTTTATAGTCAGAACTGCTCTCAAAATTGTGGTAGGAAAAACGAACCCCAAGAAGAGCGAGCAGTTCATACCCTGGTCGATGTACTCGATTAATCTAATAAATAGTGGACATGACATAGGATGCAAGCGGCCAGGGGGCGTATTTTCACAAAAAACGACCGCAAGTTTGGTTCGCTCTTTCAGACCTAGAGGCGTGAATAGACCGCAAAGAGCGAACGGTTCATTTGAATAGCCACCCCTATTTTCTGGACGAGCGAGCGCTAATTGCGTCCGGCTCTGAATCAGGCCCATTGTAAGGGAGCTGACACTGCAACAAGGCACCTCCTGCAACCCCCCTCCAGTAGCAAGAACGGGACCACCGGGGTTCAGGTCATGAGGCCATGCCCCGGTCCCTTGGGGCCATGCCCCTTTTAGGCCGCGTGAGGCACTCCCATGAGCACACCGTCCCTCCCCGCACCAGGTGACACTGCGGTGAGGGATGCCACTGCTTCAGCGCTTTCATAAAAAGTTACTGTCAAGTTCAGAAACTGTGGCTAAGACCGTAAGCAGTCCAGTGACACCTAAATCTCTTTGTCCTGTTGTATCCAAGCACCTGCAAATCACACCGTCAACTCAATCCTCGTCAATTTCCTCCTTAGTCAGGATCGGAAGTAGTCCTGCAGGCCATGTCACTGGCATGACTGACTCTCCTATTCGGGATTCCTCTGGAGGATCCTGCATTGCTATGCCTACTACTGCCGTTGCTTCCCAGAGAGGAAGTAGGAACCCCACTACTTCTTTTACTAAACAATTGACCCTCCAACAGTCCTTAGCGAGGAGGATGAAGTACGACAGCAGTCATCCTGTTGCAAAGCGGATAACTGAGGCCTTGACTGCTATGTTGGTGTTAGACGTGAGTCCGGTATCCGCCATTAGTGCAGTGGGATTTAGACAATTGATGGAGGTAGTGTGTCCCCGGTACCAAATCCCGTCTAGATTCCACTTCACAAGGTAGGCGATACCGAGACTGTACAGAAACGTCAGAAAAGTGTCCTCAGTGTCCTAAAAAATGCGTTTGAAGCCAATGTCCACTAAACCACGGACATGTGGACAAGTGGAACAGGGCAGACTAAGGTCTATATGACTGTGATAGCTCACTGGGTAGATGTATCGCCTTACACAGCAACAACAGTAGCGTCACCAGTAGCAGCATCTCAGAAACGCCAGCTCGTTCCAAGGCAGGCTACGCTGTATATCACTGGTTTCGGTAAGAAGCACACCACCGACAACCTCTTAGAGAAACTGAGGAAAATCATTGCCCAGTGGCTTACCCCACTAAGACTCTCCTGGGGATTCCGCTCAGTATGTGGGACTTGTGGATGAAGCCCTACATTTGCTTTGCCAGGATTTGAGGATGGTCAATCTGTTGAAATCAGTGGATGAGAAGGATGAGGACGACATCTTGCCTCTGTAGAGCCAGTTTGTGCAGGGACAGATTAATTGCCAGCTTGTTTTGTGGGGGCCCAAACGAACCAATCATTTCAGCCACTTTTCAGTCGTGTGGCAGACCCTGGCGCTGAAATGACGCTTTTTTTTTTGCAGTATATACTCTTTGGGGCCTAGTTTTTCAAACTGCCATCCTGTCTGCCACTGCAGTGTCACTCCTAGATGGGCCACGTGTTTGTGCCGCCCACTTGTGTCGCTTAGCATAGTCATCCAGCTACCTCGGTGCAACCTTTTGGCCTAAAAATAATATTGTGAGGTGTTCAGAATAGACTGGAAATGAGTGGAAATTAATGTTATTGAGGTTATTGAGGTTAATAATAGCGTAGATTTTAGCTGTTTTAATTCTTTTTTCCCAAAAAAATACAGATCCAAAACCCAAACATGAAAGGGTGGTTTTGGCAAAACCAATCCAGATCCAATACACGAAAAAAAGATCCAGATCCAAAACCAAAACACAAAACATGAAAAGTGGCCGGTGCATACCCCTAGTCCAAACTTATGTCAGTCCCAGTGTCATAAACATACTGTATATAACTTCAAAGCTGCGTAACATGTTTACCTTGTTTTTCTGTAACTGAGAAAATAAATGGCTTTTGCTGTAGGCCTATTCAGTTAATTTTCTAAAGAAACAGAGTAATTTTCATTGTGAATCTTTACTTTTAAGTATTCTAAGGGACTAATTTTATACCATTATTTATAAAGGTTATAGCCCATACAGGTATATATATGGAGCAAACTATAGAGGCAAGTGAAGTGACTTTCAACGCTTCTCTCCATATATGTCTCTGGACAGCAACATGACATGACTGGGAGTTGTTGTGTATGGTCAGAGTGGGAGTTAGGGTTAGATAAGGAGATGTACAGTATTAAACATTCTCAAAAGGACAAGTGGAGAATCCCATAGCAACCAATCAGCTCCTAGCTATAATTTATCTAGTACATTCTATAAAATGAAAGCTGGAATCTGATTGGTTCTTAAAGAGCAGAGGAGCATGCATGCTCAGAAGAGGCAGCCGCTCTGCTGTTGTGAGTGCACAGCAGCAGGCGCAAGATGGGGATGTAGTTAATATGCTGGCGGCAGGGATGCCGGGTGCCGATATACTGGCGCTGGAATCCTGCTGCCCGGCAAAATGCCAACACCGCTATACCGAAGGAGATCAGGATACCAGCATCGGCATCCCAAACACCGGAATCCTGAACGTTAGGACGCGGGTCAGTGTTATAGTTTCCACGGGTTTCGGGGGGCTAGGGTTAGGCTACGGGGAGAAGGGGTTATGGTTAGGCACCATCGGTGGGAGGTTAGGGTTAGGCACCCCCCAGGAGAGTTAAGTTTAGGGTGCAGGCTGGGGAGGGGTTAGGGTTAGGCACCACTGAGGGGAGGTTAGGTTTAGGCAACACCAGAGGAGGTTAGGGTTAGCTAACACCAAGGGATGGTAGGGGGAGAGGGGATGGGTTAGGGTACTCACCGCCCCTGTTGAGATCTAGAACTTTTTGGGCTCCATAGCAACATTTTTAAGAGGCCCCCCCTAACTTTGGTCTTACACAATGCCCACAGTAGTAGTTCCCCTAAAACACTAAATGCCCACTTATAATGGTGCCCCTTATGCAATGACCACTGTAATGGTGCCCCTTACGCAGTGCCCCAGCAGTAATAATGCCCCCTGTAGTAATGCCCCTAAAAGTAATGCCCCCTGTAGTTGTGCCCCCAGTAGTAATGCCCCCTGCAGTGCCCCTAGTAGTAAAGGCCACTGTAGAGCCCCCAGTTGTAATGCCCTTGTAGTGCCAACAGTAGTAATGCTCCCTTGAAGTAGACCCAGTAGTACGGGCCACTGCAGTGCCCCCAGTTGTAGTGCTCCCAATAGTGCCCCCAGTAGTAAGGCCCCTGTAGTGCCCCCAGCAATAAGGCCCCTGTAGTGTCCCCAATAGTAAGGCCCCTGTAGTGCTCCATTATGATGCCCCTGTAGTGCCCCCAGTAGTAAGACCTGTAGTGCCCCCAGTAGTGCGGCCCCTGTAATGCCCCCTGCAATTCCCCCAGCATTAAGCCCCCCCCGCGCATACACACACATAAAAAAAAAACCAACACTTACCTTAAACCCCGCTCCAGTGCCTGCTGCCATCCGTCCCCGGTGCTCGCTCGTGCACTGCGGCACCCGGAAGACGGAGCTCAAGAGTGAGCTCCGTCCTCCATAGCTGCCGGGGGGTGTTAGTTAGGAGGAGGGTGCCGTCGGGGGGGAGGGGAGGGTAGAGAAGGAGCTGGGTGCCTGCTGGTAACACAATCCCAGCGGGCACCCGGCAAATGGGGGGGGTGATCGAAGGGCCGGCGCCCCTAGGAAGCCCTGCGGCCACGTCTTCTTTCCCTTCACCTTTTTACCCTTTGCTTAGGGTCACAACTTCTTAAATATTTCTTCACACTTGCACATCCTGAAATGTTACTTTTGTGTGTTCGTTTATCCCAGTGCATTGTGTTCACCGTGTCCAGGAGGCTGCAGATAGTAGACACAGCTCCCTCTGTTTATAGCGCTCACATTTGTCTTGTCTAAATATTAATACTATGTATAATACTAAGTATATTAATACTATGTATAATACACACTGTAATACAGTCATTACCATCGCTCAGACGGGCTGTGTGGAACCTAGTCCCTGATTCTGACTTGATGCACCAATCAGTATTTCAGTATGTATAGACGCGGACAGTTCTTGCATATCGGACTTACGGCTGTACACAAGGGGCGGACTTTGTAGAGGCATAAGACACACACACGCAGAACATAATTGTGTTATTCCAGCTCTGACTATTTTGCCAGAGATGATCATTGAAGATCTCTCACGACATATTATCAGTGGCGTCACAAGGGGGGAGCGGGCCGCACCAGGTGTCACCCTCCAAGGGGGTGACATCAAAAGCCGCACACTCCTGCCCACACCCCCTGGCATGTGCTGCCTCCAACACACTCCTGCCCGCATCCGCCAGTCCGCTCCCCGGTACTGGGCCCGGACAAAGAGACAGAGAGAGGGGGGCCCACAGAGTAATCCCAGCGGCTGATCAGTGAGGATACGCAGGGCTGGGCAGCAGCTGTCACTGTAGCTATACTTCCTGATGGCTGTCCCCTCCCCCGGGCCAGCCACCTTACCATGAGCTCATAGCAGCCATAGCAGTACATGCCTGAGCTGTGCTCCATTTTTTCCGCAGCTGTGACTCTTTACCCTTGCAACAAGCTTCAGTGAGGGCCCCACAGAGCACTTAGAGACAGAGGTAAATGGGGGGGAGGGGGACACAGAATGACAGAGGGGAATGTATGTCTGTGGGGGGCCTCACTGACAGAGGGGTATGTGTGTGTGTGTGGGAGTGCTCACTCACAGAGGGGAATGTGTATGTGTGGGGAGCAGGGCCAGCTCCAGGGCTAATAGCGCCCTGTGCCGGCCGAATGCTCCACGCGTGGCCGAAATTGGGGGCGTGGCCTAATGACCATAGGACACGCCTCCTTATGTGACGTTATCTGGGGGCGTGCCCGCATGGCACGCCTCCAAATAACGTCAGGCTGGGGGGAGCCTCACTAGCTGGGCTTCCCCCAGCCCTCTCACGGCACCAAATGGATGCCGCGCACAGGCGCGCAGCATCCATTCAAACTCCGGGGTCCCAGCACCACTGCACAGCTGTGGCGGTGGGGGTCCCCAACCCCCTGATTTGACCACCCGCCGGCCTCTCCGGGATGCTGGGGAAGGGTGCGGCCCTGGTGGGGAGGGGGGGCTCACTCATGGAGGGGAATGTGTAGTTAGATAGGGAAGCTATGAAGGTTACTGTATGTGGACAATTCTGGAATCTGATAAACTTGTCTGCAGAGGTGAGTTTTCAGAGAACGCTTGAATGTTTGGAGACTAGCGGAAAGTCTTATTGTGCGTGTACAATAAGATTTTCCTCTAGTTTCCAAACATTCAAGCATTCTCTGAAATCACAACCTTCATAGCTTCCCTATACACATTCCCCTCCATGAGTGAGCCCCCCTCCCCACACAAACATTCCCCTTCATGAGTGACCCCCCCCTCCCACCCCACGCATACACATTCCCCTCTACATGCGTTACAGCATCGGGTGACACCAAGCCTAGTGACGCCTCTGCATACTATTACATATTGTGAATTATAAAGAATACATACTACTGGACAGTAATATGTACCCGAGCCAGGGTATCCCGGATTTTCCATTACATCTGAAATATCTGAAATGTTTATATTTAAGAAATCCTGGGGACTTATTTACAAATTGTAAATATGTCAGGGCCAGCGCTACCATTAGGCAACTGCCTAGAGCGCCGGCCACTGGAGGGCGCTGCTGGGCGCAGCAGAAAAAAACCACGAAGGATGTTTATCTTTTACACTGCACTGGTGGTAGGCCCGCCTAATTGTAGTTGATTAACTAACGGGCATCTGGCACAGCTGCCCACCTATTCCCGTCCCCCCGCCTCCGTTACCCGGCCCGAAATATGAATGATATCGTAATAACTGCTCCCTCCGCCATTCTATTCCTGCCTTCCTCTCTGCAACCGCGGCGCGGACCACTGAGGCTGCTGAAGAGCAGTAAGTAGGGACAGGCAGCAGGCGAAGGAACCACTGGGCAGATAACCGGCAGCACCACACAAACAAGCGGCAACAAGCACTGTCAGCTCAGCACCCTGCGGACACATGAGGCAGCTGCAGCTGGTAAGTGACACTGACAGTGTACTTTAACTTAATATATTCATTCTCATATTCCCTCCCTCTCTCTCTCTCTTTCTGTCTTTCTTCCCCCCCCCATATCTCTCTCTTTCTCAGGCCAGGTGGCTGCCGTTTATTCATAGGAGTGCACATTTGTGGAAATTATATATATATATATTAGAGTCACCATGGGTGGGGGGACTCCCATGACCTGTGCTAAAAGTGCAAGCAGGTCTCACTGTCTGCTGCTGCCGCCCAGGTTGTCAGCCTCACCTCAGCGCTGACACGCCCCCGGCTCTCTCTCCTCCCCTTCCTTTGCAGATGGCGAGGAGTGAAGTGTCAGGATGACCGGAGCTGCTGCTGACTGCTGAGGATATTAATGGAGCGCTGGGACCGTAGTGTACATGTGAGTGTGACTGTTACAGCCACAGACAGTAAGTAAGAAAGGCAAGTTGCTGGCTTGTGTAGCTCTCCGTGGGAGGGCGGCAGGGGGGGGGGCGCTAGGTTGAAGCTATGCCTAGGGTGCCAAGAAACCTTGCACCGGCCCTGAAATATGTATTCCAGAAATGCAGATATGCATCCGCCTGGCACAGACGTAGGTGCTCGCTCACAATCTAGAATTTGGGAATGACCCTGGAAAAGAGACCTGCTCCTACTGTGCAAACATTGCGGGTCCAGCTGATGATACGCATAGTGGAAAGAGTAAAGACGTCACTTCCGGCTTTAGCCTAATGTTCTCTTAAGATCCCCCTCCCCTTCTTTAAGTATATGACACTACAATAAAATTGTGATGACTTGTGTTAGGTTTCCCCCGTGGTGAGGTAGATACTTAATTATCCCCCACGACGATGTGAATATGGCCCACAATGATAAATAGGCCCCTCTGAATTCTGAAGTTCAGTACTGACCTTTTGCAGCTTTAGACTTCATTCTCTACTGCTATCTCTGATGTTACCTTTGTCTTACAGAGAAATGCTTAAAATGAGAGCCCGCGCCCATGAAGCCTATTCCCATCATTCTCCCCATAGGGAGCAAGACAAGAGCTCGGTATTGAAGCCTTGATCCCAAAACCTTACAGGCAGGGAACTGGCGTCAGGGGCAGAACTATGGGAGACAATAGAGGCACCTGCCGCCGGGCTCCAGCTCTGAAGGGGCACCTCCTCCATTATCCACAACATATTCACCCCACTTAGGGCTGTAATTATATACCCAAAGTATACCGTCATGGCTGCCCAATACATGGCACCTTTCCCAGGCACCTGGCAAGCCACCATACGCTAGTGGAGAGCTCCATGTCAGACCATCAGCTGCTGCTTTCGTCTATCTATAACCTGTTTGCATGTGAATTGCTACATTACAGTGTCAGCGGCTGTGATGGGCGGGGCCAGATTAAGGTCTGTGGGAGCCCCATGGGCAACAAACTTGTGAGGGGCTTTATATACCACCGTTTCTTGTCACCCTAGGAACATTTTTTTTCTTTCTATTCACCTTAATGCCCCCAGTAGTATTGCCCCTCTTGCAATGCCCACTGTAGTAGTTCCCCTTATGCAATGTCCCCAGTAGAAGTGCCCCTTATGCAGTGCCCCCAGTAATGGCCCCCCTATGCAGTGCTCCCTGTAGTAGTGCTCCTTATGCAGTTCCCCCAGTAGTGGTCGCCCCCTATGCAGTCCCCCTTATATAGTGCCCCCAGTAGTTGTCCCCCCTATGCATTGCCTCCAGTAGTAGCCCCCCTATACAGTGCCCCCATGAAGCAGCCCCCCTATACAGTGACCCCTGTAGCAGCCCCATTGCCTGTTACACACACACAAAGAAAAGTCCTGGCCCGCTCTTCTCCTGCACCATGGGAGAGACGTCATGACGTCTCTCCCATCAGCCGCTGCGGGGAGAGCCGGAAGGCGAAGCTCATGAGTGAGCTCCAGCCGGCTCCCTCCGTTGACACAGCAGCCTATGAGAGTTTGTCTGACTCTCATCGGCTGCTATCGCTGGCGGCTGTGTGTTTGTTACTCTGTACTGTTTGTTACTCTGTACTGTACTGTGTGTTTGTTACTCTGTGTTTGTTACTCTGTACTCTGTAGTGTGAACCTGCGGTCTGCACTACAGTAGCGGTGGGTGCAAACAGCGAGCCACGGTAGTGGGGGCCCCTCTGTGTGTGGGGGCCCAGGGACGACTGCCCCTGTCGCCCCCCCCCTCCCCCCTTAGTCCGGCCCTGGTGACGGGCACCAAATTATAACTTGTCTTCGGGCGTCTCGGATGAACTTACGCGTGATTGAAAATTAAGGTCAATTTACTGGAACCCTTTAGAAATATTGAGGAGATTATGTTTTACTCTGCATGGAATTCCATAGGAAGTCCTCACATGTAATAAAGGGGTCTATTTATTAAGCAGTGTTAGGTGAAGTGAAAAGTGAAGAGTGAAAAGTGATAAGCTGCCAGCCAATCAGCTCTCAACTGTCATTTTTCAAACACAGCCTGTGAGATGGCAGTAAGGAGCTGATTGGCTGGCACCTTATCACTTTTCACTCTTCACTTTTCACTTCTCCTAACACTGCTTAGTAAGTAGACCCCAAAGAATACTAATCTTAATTCCTGTGAACCTGCTATACAACTGCTTATGTGCACAGCTAGACTAACTGGTCTGCCAACTAGTCCTCTGCAAAATCTGTCAGTCACTTGATGCCTAATTGTGATCTTATCTGAGTTAAAACAAAAAAAAAATTCTACTTGTTAAAAATTCTTAAACATATTCATTTATAATGCATAATATAAAAGGTTAATCATCATTCTGACTACATACAGTACATAGATATACATACATACATTCTGACTACATACAGTACATAGATACATACATACATTCTGACTACATACAGTACATAGATACATACATACATTCTGACTACATACAGTACATAGATACATACATACATTCTGACTACACACAGTACATAGATACATACATACATTCTGACTACATACAGTACATAGATACATACATACATTCTGACTACATACAGTACATAGATACATACATACATTCTGACTACATACAGTACATAGATACATACATACATTCTGACTACATACAGTACATAGATACATACATACATTCTGACTACATACAGTACATAGATACATACATACATTCTGACTACATAAAATAAATAATAGCAAACATCACTGATGTCATGCAACAGGTGTACAATTTGATGTAATTAAAGAACCATTTGGGCTTTTACAGGGGTATTCAATATGGGAGCGAAAACATCGTTTTTGCGTTAATATCGGAGGTATGACGTCATTATCGCAGGTTTTATTTTTACACTGTATTCAATTTCAAAGACTTATCGCAGTTTTGAAAAGTCTTTGATAAAAAACGGGGATAACTTTTCACCATTGAATAGGTGTCGAAAAAAAGTGCAGAATTGGGGTTTAGGGGTGCAGGCTTAAAAAAAATAGCCTGCACACCTGGGAATGACATTTAAAAAAAGAACTGTGTCAAAAAAAGTTTAAAAAAAAAATAGGGACACCCCAAAAAATTAGTTAAAAAATTGGGGTGAAAAAAAAATGGGAAAAAAAATGATTAACAATAGGGAAATAGGTTCAGGGCTATTCTGCATGTATGCAGCAGATGTTTTCTAGAATAGAATTATAGCAGCAGGTGCACAAATGCAGAATTTTTAAAAACTTACTTTCGGGACTTAAAAATATGCTAGTACCCATTTTCATGTCCCCCAAATTTGATGGGACCACTTAAAAAATGAAAAAAATAACCTAAGTGCTCTTCTGCATCACTTCTTCAATGTCGGGAAAAAAACACCTGCTGCGGCTATTTAAATCCCCGACTTTCGTTTAAAGGCTAAAACGGGGGTACCCATAGTGATCCCCCATGTTTTTACAACTTTAGGGGGGTCTTACAATTATTTTAAGGAAAAATTCGTAACTTTACGCAAATCCAACTTCGGAGTTTCCCGTTTTCGTTAATTTTATATTGAATACCAGGATAAGCGGGAGCGCGTACCAAACTTTAACGCAGGCAAAAACTCCGATATGAAACGTTAACTTCGGCAGTGAAGTTAACGTTTCATATTGAATACCCCTCTATGTCTGGATATTAAAATTAAACGTTGCAAATATTGTATTTTATTTACCCATTAAACAAAATGTACTATTGTATCAAAACATTTATTATTAATTCATGACTTGATTTTATACTCAATTGTCCAGCACTCAAGTGTCAGTATCTAATGAAGGGTTCTCAAACTCGGAACCCAAACAGTGCATGTTTTCCAGGTCTCGCAGAATCCCAAGTGAAATAACTAGCTCCACCTGTGGCTCTTATAAAATATGTCAGTGAGCAAAGAATACACCTGTGTACTTGCTGGGTGACCTGGAAAACGTGAACTGTGAGGGGTTCTTAGGACCGAGTTTTAGAACCACTGTGTTAGACGGTTAATTTTAAATTAGAATTATTTTAATGGATAAACTGAATACAAATATTGATGTTTCATGGGATACCGAATGCTTGGACAAACGATTCTGACAAATAGCAAAGTCATACCAGAGTAGAGATAAAATCATATCTGTAATGTCAGCTATATAATGATGTCACTGTAGCTATATAATGCTGTGTGTATATATATATATATATATGTATATATATATTAGGGATGAGCAGGTTCGGAAATCCGAGCCCCCCCGATCCGAGCCGGGAACCGAGTCAGGCTCAGGGTTTCCCGCCTGGCTCGGATCTGAAATCGAGGCAAAACGTCATCATCCCGCTGTCGGATTCTCGCGGGTTTTGGATTCTATAAAGGTCCCGTGATCGCCGCAATTTTTAATTCCGGCTGTGGACTGTGCAGAATTAGGCGGGAGCTGGGAGCTTAATGTGTTAAACAGTAGACTGTTATAAAAATAAAAAATAATAAAGTACTGCTGGCTGGCTACTGTGAAGAGGGAGAGAGGGAGCTGTTGCTGACGCTGACCATAGGGACTGGCTGGCTGGCTGGCTACTGTTGTCCATATACAATACATAAGGGCTGGCTGGCTACTGTTGTCCTTGTCCATATAGGGGCTGGCTGTTGTCCTGTCCATAGAGCAGGGGTTCCCAACTATGGTCCTCAAGGCACACTAACAGTTCAGGTTTTAGAGATAGCCATACTTGAGCACAAGTGACTTAATTAATGCCTCAGTTATTTTGATTTAACCTTCTGTGCACAATCATGGATATCACTAAAAACAGGACTGTTAGTGTGCCTTGAGGACCGAGGTTGGGTATCACTGCCATAGAGGCTGGCTGGCTGTAGTGCTGTGTTGTCCAGGGGGTGCTCTGTCCTTCAGGGGTGCTCTCTTCACCCACCCCCAGTGTGAAAAGCTGAGCTGGCTGGCTACTGTTGTCCATATATATATACATAGGGGCTGGCTGGCTACTGTTGTCCTTGTCCATATAGGGGCTGGCTGTTGTCCTGTCCATAGGGCCTGGCTGGCTGTAGTGCTGTGTTGTCCATGGGCTGCCCTGTCTGCTGTAGGGGTACGCTCATACAAATAATTTTTACAGGGGCTGCTCTGTCTGCTGTAGGGGTACGCTCTTACAAATCATTTTTACAGAGAATGCCCTGTCTGCTGTAGGGGTACGCTCATACAAATAACTTTTACAGGGGGTGCCCTGTCTACTGTAGGGGTACACTCATACAAATAACTTTTACAGGGGCTGCCCTGTCTGCTGTAGGGGTACGCTCATACAAATAATTTTTACAGGAAATGCCCTATCTGCTGTAGGGGTACACTCATACAAATTATTTTTACAGGGGCTGCCCTGTCTGCTGTAGGGGTACACTCTTACAAATAACTTTTACAGGGGCTGCCCTGTCTGCTGTAGGGGTATGCTCATACAAATAATTATTACAAGAGGTGCCCTGTCTACTGTAGGGGTACGGTCATACAAATAATTTTTACAGGGCTGCCCTGTGTGCTGTAGGGGTATGCTTTTACAAATAATTTTTACTGGGGCTGCCCTGTTTGCTGTAGGGGTACGCTCATAGAAATAATTTTTACAGGGGCTGCCCTGTGTGCTGTAAGGGTATGCTCACACAAATAAGTTTTACAGGGGCTGCTCTGTATGCTGTAGGGGTATGCTCTTACAAATAGTTTTTACAGGGGCTGCCCTGTTTGCTGTAAGAATACGCTCATACAAATAATTTTTACAGGGGCTGCCCTGTTTGCTGTAAGAATACGCTCATACAAATAATTTTTACAGGGGGTGCCCTGTCTGCTGTAGGGGTATGCTCATAGAAATAATTTTTACATGGGCTGCTCTGTCTGCTGTAGCGGTACACTTTTACAAATAATTTTTACAGGGGCTGCCCTATCTGCTGTAGGGGTACGCTCATACAAATAATTTTTACAGGGGCTGCTCTGTCTGCTGTAGGGGTACGCTCATACAAATCATTTTTACAGGGGCTGCCCTGTCTGCTGTAGGGGTACACTGTTACAAATAATTTTTACAGGGGCTGCCCTGTCTGCTGTAGGGGTACACTCATACAAATAATTTATACAGGGGCTGCCCTGTCTGCTGTAGGGGTACGCTTTTACAAATAATTTTTTAAGTCAACATTTTAACACCAGTAATCTCCACCAAATATATATAAATATATATATATATATATTATATTATATATATATATATATATTCTACTAGATGAAAATGAAAATTTGTCCTTCTGTCATTCTGTCTTTCTATACAAAGCCACAGTTTACAAGCCAAGATCGTGAAATTTTACATACGAGCGTATTAAAACACGGCAGAGGCAACTAAAAGAATTTGAAATCGGAATTAATTACTGTTAATTTGTAATTAATTAAAAACCACAATTTTTGCATAGCATTCGCCTTCTACAGGTCAGGTCCGGAATTAGAAAAGGATTTAGCCCACAGTTTACAAGACAAAGGGGGTCATTCAGAGTCGGTCACAAGCGCTGAGCGCTCGCAACCGACTCGATATTGCCCTACTGGGCATGCGCATGACGGAACCGGCTCCATCGTGTGCATGCGCGAGACCCGGCTAGCGACGACGCTCCATCGCTAGGGGTCTCGCAGCAGATGGGGCGAGCTGTCGATGGTGAGTGACAGCTCACCCCGTTTGGGAGGCGGGCAGTGGGCGTGCCTGCCCAAACAGAGGCGTTCCCGCCGGAACACTTCCCATTTGGGGGCGGCCCCACTGACATCTTTGCTGATGTCAGAACATCAGCTAGATCAGAACAGGAAGCTC
Organism: Taudactylus pleione; assembly: GCA_031769625.1. NCBI lineage: Eukaryota > Metazoa > Chordata > Amphibia > Anura > Myobatrachidae > Taudactylus > Taudactylus pleione. The sequence goes on from JAUIMM010001084.1 coordinate 1,839,296, forward strand.
CCTGGGGCTTACGAGTGCCCAGACCCAACCTTAGGGTCTGGTCGTAAGCCCCGATGGTCGCGATGGACTTGACCATTGCGACCATAACCCATGTCAGTCGCTAGAGCTGTGGGTGTTAACCCACAGCTTAGCGATCAACAAGGAGGCGGTCGTTCAGGATGCAAACGGCCGCCCTGATTCAGTGCGACCGCTTGCAACTAACGACCGCCTCTGAATGATGTCCAAAATCTCTCATGGTTCTACACCTAAAACACCAAAGAAGAATAAAAGCATTGTCCTGTTTGGTTTATTGTTAGATGCAGATTTGGACACCATTCTTCTTGGGCAATAATAAAAATATTAAAATTTTATTTTTGTTCCATTTCATAATTTGATTTTATAACATGCATTTTGCTACATACTAAGGAATTATGGAATTTTATTCTGTAGCATATAATCTAAGTCTCTGAACATCATTTACTATGGCTCTCGCATGGAGTTTACAGTACCTTTTAAATGCTGTATGAATTTATTAGGGATGAGCGGGTTCGGTTCTCAGAGAACCGAACCCACCTGAATTTCGGGGATCCAGGGCGATCCGAGCCAAGCTCGGATCTTCCTGCCTGCCCCAGATCCCTCACCCGAGGCAAAACCTTGCGAGGGTCGTGAGGTTTTGTATTGAGCGGGCTTAACGCTGATTGGCTGAGAGAGCCATCTGTCACGGCTCTCAGCCAATCAGCATTAAGCCCATTTAATATGCACACAGGAAGCAAAAGATGGCACCCACCATCCCACGCTGCCTGACCCCGCTGGCACCCCCTGCTGCCGACACCGCCGGCACCTCCACTAGCAGCATCCCACGCTGCCGACACCACCGGCACCCCTGCAATGCTGCCCCATATACTCAGGACACCCTTAGCGACCCCCACACTTCCGACACACCCACACTGAGGACACCGCCAGCACCCCTGCACTGCCGACACTGTCAGCACACATGCACTGATCACACCGCTGGCACCCCCGCTCTGCCGACACCGCCGGCACCCTGCATTGAGAACACCCCTGCACTGCCAACACAGTCAGCAAACCTGCACTGAGGACACCGCTGGCACCCCTGCACTGCCGACATCGCCGGCACCCTGCTATGAGAACACCCCTGCACTGCCAACATTGTCAGCAAACCTGCACTGAGGAACCACCATTGATATTAAGCCAGGCTTATTATGAGTCTGAAGATGGTCAAAATTGATATCTGCATCAAAATTGATATCTGCATCCATGAGGAGAGATCCATCTGATTTACAGTCAGGCCCATAAAGATGGCAACTATACTGGGATGCAAAAACGCAGCTCTGCAGCACAGATTTTTATTTATACTTGCTCATGCATCAGCTTACACAACTAGATGGTGTCAACAGTGGCGACCAAACTTTTTTGTCTATCTCCTTGGTTGCTGGACCGCACTATGGAATGCACAGAGGCTACTTCCAGTTCATTCCTTTGTCAGCCCCTGAAGGGTAAAACCGATTGGATGAATCTTATACACCATGGAGACCCTGAATGCCGGAAACAGCTGCACAAGGAACTGGAAGTAGTTGCTGTGCATTTCATAGTGTGATCCAGCAACCAGGAAGTACACAGTCATCCTGGTATCAGAGCAGCAGAAGCTCTTGGCCGTGTTTACACTGTACATCCGACAAATTTTGAATGCTTCTATCTCAGAAGTTTGCTTTACACCGTTACAGGTCCTACTTCCTTGAAAGACCTTAGGACTGTGGATGGGGAAGTTTGTCACACTTTTCGTGAGGCCTGCCTAAGGAGAGGTTTGTTGGAGGATGATGTGTAAACAAACATTCTTAAAATCCCGGGCAACGCCGGGTACTCCAGCTAGTGTATATATATATATATATATATATATATATTCCATAGACCAAAAACCTTACGGTTTCACATGTCCCATTAAGGCTGCTTAGACATGATCTGAAAATTCACAAAACTTATTGATTTTCTGCCACTCAAACTTCAAAAAGCAATGAAATTATTATTATTAAGGCTGACGCCTTAATGGATGTGTTCCTTGCACAATATAGATATGGTATGCCACCACACCCTGTGGTTAAGTGCAGATTCAGCACTCTCATAGAATGAGATTGCTATCACTCACAAAATGGTCGAGCTGCTAATTCATAGAATTGTGTGTTCATTGGAATACATACATGCAGTCTATGCAACTGAGGTCAAAGCAGAAAATAGAGCTGTGCAGATGGGATAAAAGTGGTGTGGATGGAGTGAGGAGACAGCAGCATGGATAGGTGAGGCACAAAGGCGTGTAGAGGAGGCAAGGTTAAGCAGTACAGAGGGGGGGTAGCCAAAGTAATGCAGATGGGTGGAAAACAGTGGTGTGGACAGGGGGAAACAGAGTGGCATGATTTGGGAGGACAGCGACGTGGTTTGGGGAAGAGAGTGGCATGGACATGGGAAGACAGAGCAGTGCAGATGGGTAAAGACAGATTGGTATGGATAAGGGAATACAGATTAGCACAAATAGGAGAACACATAGCAGAGATTGGGGAAGACAGATTAGTGTGGATGGGTAGGAAGACAGAGTAATGCGGGTGGGAGGAGGAGACAGAGTTGCACAGTTGGGGGGGACAGAGTGGTGCAGATGGAGGAAGAAAGAGTGCCACAGAGGAAAGGAAGACAGCGGTGTGGCTTAGGGGAATGCAGTGGTGCAGAAGGAAACAGAGTGGCACGGATGCGGGACGGTGCAGATGGAGAAAGACAGATTGGTGCGGATGAGAGAACACACTCTACCATAGTTCGGAGACCATAGAGCAGTAGGGATTGGGGAAGACAGATTGGTGTGGATGGGGAGGAAGACAGAGTGGCGCGGATGGTGGGGGGAGACAGAGTTGCATGGTTGGGGGATCAGAGTAGTGCAGATGGAGAAAGAAAGAGTGCCACAAATGAGAGAAAGGCAGCAGCGTGGCTGTGGAGAAGGCACGGATGCAGGGCGGTGCAGCTGGGGAAAAACATTGGTGCGGATGAGTGAACACAGACTATCACAGTTGGGAGACCACACAGCAGTAGGGATTGGGGAATATTTAGCAGCATGGAGGCATATAGGGGAAGGAAGTGTAAATGCTTAGACAGAGTATGATATTTTTAAAAATGAGGGAGCTGAACGTGTATTCTAAATTAGATAAATGTATGCAGTGAGAAGGATGTTGGAAGCCAGTGAGATTGTTTTGGTGATCAAATGGGAAGATTGTGGGCACTGAGTGGTATGTGGGAGCCACATAACTGCTCAAACCTCAGTTGCATAGACAGCATGTGTGTATTCCAATGAGCACACATTTCTGTGAATTAGCAGCTCCACCATTTTGTGAGTGACAGCAATCTCATTCTGTGAGAGTGCTGAATCTGCAGTTAAGCACAGGGTGTGATGGCATACCATATCTGTATTGCACAAGGAACACGTCCATTAAGGCGTCAGCCTTAATGATCGCAATTTCATTGCTTTTTGAAGTTTGAGTGACAGAAAATCAATAGGTTTTGTGAATTTTCAGATCATATCTAAGCAGCCATAATGGGACATATGAAATCGTAAGGTTTTTTGTCTATGGAATTTCATAGCTTTTTTAAAATGTATTAACTATCAGGGTTTGGATGAGCAAACTGGGCCACCTGCAGGGAAGAAGGGCAACAAAATGGTACACTAACACGAGTCGAAGAGGGGACAGCACACAGGAGGTTGGTTTGGGAGATGAAGAGTGCGAGATGGCTGTAGGCGTGTGGGCTAGTGACAGAAGTGGTGGTGCAGAGCAGTGGCAGTGGTGCAGTGCAAAGGGGGCATCAGTGGGTGACAGAAGGAGCAGCAGTGAGATCCATCTACGCATCTGTTAAAAATTGAATGTGTAAAAAAAAAGTGTAGCCCCATTCCCTAGAAGACAACCAGCACCTGGCTTTAGAGCCCCAGTACTGGTTGAGCTACATACAGGGGACAAACAACATAGGGGACCCCTGTACAGAGCACAACCAGCACCAGGCTTTTGAAAACCGGTCCTGGTTGCCAAAATACGGGGGACAAATGACGTAGGGGGTCCCCCGTATTTAGCGCAACCAGCACTAGGCTCAGAGTCGGTCCTGGGTCTGGAAATACAGGGGGGAAAAAATTAATAGGGCCTCCTGTATTTCCCTGAACCAGCACCAGACCCTTTCTAGCAGGGGGTGATGCCACAGCCAGGGGAGCCCTTTCACCAGGCCCCCAAGCCGAAGCATCACCCCTGACTGCTAGTCAGCCCAGGCCAGGGATTCCAGGGGAGTTGGGAACCCCCACATTAAAGCAGCACAACCAGTACTGGGTCTCCAAAGCCCAGTGCTAATTGTTTTTTGGGGGGTGGGGTCACGCCATTTTTTTACAGTTTTGTTTTTTAAAACAGAGGCAGCCAGTCCTGGTTGTGCTCAAATACAGGGGACAAATGACATAGGGCTCCCCCGTATTTAAGCAAAACCAGCACAGGCTAGTCAGAACCAGCCCTGGTTGCCAAAATATGGGGGACAAATGACGTAGGGGTCCCCCGTAAGTTGTGCAACCAGCACTGGGCTCTGATCCAGTCCTGGTTCTGGAAATATAGGGGGAAAAAATGAGTATGGTCCCCCTGTATTCTCCAGGACCAGCAGCGGACTATTTCTAATGGGGGGATGATGCCACAGCCAGGGGAGCCCTTTCACCAGGCCCCCCCAGCCACAGCATCAACCCTGACTGCTAGTCAGTCCAGACTGGGGATCCCTGAGGAGCTGGGGACCCCCCAATAAAGGGGTCCCCCTCCTTAGGGCACCCTAAGCCTACGCTGATAGCCCGGGGCTTCCCCAGCACCCCTGGGCGGTGGGTGCCAGGTTGATTGTGTGATGTGGTGCATTTTAAAGAATATTTTCTTTTGCAGGTGAACTATAGGTCCCAGCATGCCTCCCTACATGCTGGTACTTGGAAAACCACAAGTACCAGCATGGTGGGCATTAGTGCCCACTGCCACCTGTAGTCCACCTGTAAAAAAAAATATTAAAATAACACAACACACTTTAATATTGTAATATTTTATTTTACAGCAATTCACCTGGAGGACGGTGGCCTTTAAGCTCTTTTATGATGCCACCACCACCCCAGGACATAGGCCTCTTCGCCTGGCAGGCGCCAACCAACCAGGGCTTCGGTGAATTCGCCTGGTGGGCACCTACCCACCAAGGCTTCAGCATTTTTGCCTGGCGGATGCCAACACATCAGGGCTTTGGCGTATTCTCCCGGCAGGCACCAACACGCCAGGGCTTCAGAGACTTTGCCTGGCGGGCTCCAACCCGCCAGGGCTTTGGGATTTTCACCTAGCGGATACCAACCTGCTAGGGCCTCGGCATTTTCACCTGGAGGGTAGCAACCTGTTTCAGCTCTTTTTCATGGCTGCCTCCCACTAGGACTTCCGGCATCGCCTGGCGGGCGCCAACCTGCCAGGGCTTCGGTGTCTTCGCCTAATGGGTGGCAGCCTGTGTTAGCTCTTTTTCATGGCTGCCTCCCACTAGGACTTCAGGTGTCTTTGCCTGGTGGGCCCCAACCCTCCAGGGCTTCGGCATCTTCACCTGGTGGAAGCCAACCTGCCAGGGCTTTGACATCTTCACCTAGTGGGCGACAGCCTGTGTCAGCTTTTACTTGGCTGCTGCCCACTAGGACTTCTGCATCTGCACCAGACGGACGTCAACCCTCTTGGATCCAGGCCCACTGCCAACGCCCGCACCACTGCCGGACCCTCTGCCGCCACTGGGTCCCGCCAACACCCGTGCTGATGACAACACCGCCGACACCCACTGCCGCCGCTGATGTCCCCGCCGCCACATCCATGTCCCTGCTGCTGCTACCATTATTTTTTTCCAGGGCCACTATTGCCCGCAAACGATGGCCATCTTGCTGTACCCAAGTGAAGCCACTATGACTACACCTGCTGGAGGCTCCTACTGAGGCTGCGCAACAAGTTGAAAAGTCCTATCTCTACAATGGCGCATTCTTGAGGTAATAGTTTAAAAACTGTAACTTTCTAATTTACCTGAACCACAAAAGCACGTACCCTGGCACAATAGCTACCTAATAAAACAAACCCCAAGTCTAAATTCCACCCCTACCATGAATTATGCCTTCCCAAAAATCCCCCATAGACTATAGCAGAAAAGGGTTCCTAATTGAGAATGTCAGAAAAAAGAGACAGCTGGAGCTTTAGATTACTCCCATGTCCTCATTTTTTATGTTTATGCCCTGAAATTTGGCATGCAGCACTGTGCAACAGTTCTACCCGCTCCTACCAAATTTCAACTTGGTACCTTTTATAGCTTTTGAGGTGTAGCCCCTTAAACACCCTGCCCCCCCTCCAGAATTCTGTCACAAACCGTGGCAGCAGCTTGATTCTCACCGGCTAGGGACCTACACTGACTCAGAATCTGGTTCCGCTGATTACCAAGCACCGGGGATGCTGCAGAGAGTGACGCATACTCCATATGCTGCTGATTGGCTGCTCTTCCTATTTGTAGCTTCCAGATTCATTCCCCCTCGCCGGTTATAGAGTTTCCTCCTACAGCTCGGTCTGGTTGTTCCAGCTATCCTCCGTGATTGTCTACACTTCAGCCGCTGCTTCTATTTACCACTCTCCGTCTCCCTCCACGCTGCCTTCCAGGCTTCAGCAGGTAGCTCAATTATTCTGCTCTGAATGCTGTTAGCTTGCTGTCTGTTTTCACCATCCACATGCTGTGCTCAGTGTATGCCGGCCCAAGCCTTTCGGTCCGTGCTTCCTCTGTATAATCAGCAGCTACAGCTTTCTCAGCCCTACTGTGTGTAATCAAACTGTACATTTATACCTGAACTATTCACCATCCACATGCTGTGCACAGTGTATGCAGGCCCAAGCCTTTGGGTCCGTGCTTCCTCTGTATAATCAGCAGCTACAGTTTTCTCAGCCCTACTGTGTGTAATCAAACTGTACATTTACACCTGAACTATTTTCAGCCTGTGTTATCCAGCCCTCCTGGCAGGCAACTCATCTAGCCAAGAAATCCTGCCCTCCTGGCAGGCAACTCATCTAGCCAAGAAATCCTGCCCACCTGGCAGGCAACTCATCTAGCCAAGAAATCCTGCCCTCCCGGCAGGCAACTCATCTAGCCAAGAAATCCTGCCCTCCTGGCAGGCAACTCATCTAGCCAAGAAATCCTGCCCTCCTGGCAGGCAACTCATCTAGCCAAGAAATCCTGCCCTCCTGGAAGGCAACTCATCTAGCCAAGAAATCCTGCCCTCCTGGCAGGCAACTCATCTAACCAAGTTATCCTGCCCTCCTCGCAGGCTACTCTACAAACCAAGTTTTCCTGCCTTATCTGGTGAGACACTTTTCCATAACAAATTCTCTATGGAGAAATCTGTTTTTTTAGAAGCAGCCTTATTATAATGGCACGACTGTGCCCTTATAATATATATATATATATATAGTATATATAAACAGTATATATATATATATATATATTTATATATATATATATATGTGTAGCTGGTGAATTCTTAGAGTGTCAGGTATTCGTGATGTACCAATAAAGTGTATAAAAATTAATAGTTTGTCCTTGTTTGTGTTAATAGTTATATATAATCACAAGTGTATGAGGAATTCAAAATAGTGCATCAAACTGTAGGCAGGGAACCTCCTGATGTAGTCGGGATGTCAGCTCAATCCAATAATATAAAAGGGGTGGTAAGCCCCTTAAAGAAAATTATGGAAAAAATAGAATTGGATCAGAGCGCCTGTGGTGCCATACCGTGCAATATACCAATATAAAGTGCAAGTGCTACTAGTGCATATGGTGTATTTACCACGAAAGAACTCTGTCAGACAGATAACTTAACACACATGGTAACAGGCCTAAAAAAGAGACAATTATAGTAAAAAATATAAATATGTTTAATAGAGTGTAAAATAGACATATATAAGATAAACAATATAAAAACAAATAACGAAATCAGACAAAAAAATAAAAAAAAAGAGTAAAAGCATACAGATAAAATCTGAAATATAAATAGATGTCCTATCTTATTTGTAGAGTCTAAAATTGGTGAGGTACAGGCCCCCAACGCGTTTCATCTCCTATTGGACTTCTTCAAGGGGATACTTAGCCTCAGCTATAATAAGCTATTTATACCCTGTTGCAAGGTTAAACTTTCCGCATTTTCCAGGGTCGCGATGTCATTTCCTATGACATCACTTCCGGTTTCGTGTAAACAAATAAATAAGTAAATCAAATAAGGGTGTTGAATCATGCAACTGAACCTTTAGTACATTCCTGCCTATAAACCTCTAAGATTCAACTGCCTAGAACCTCTAAGACAAAACCTGCCTATACCTCCTAAAACCATAAGGTGTCGCTAATTAGCACTGTGTTTTAAATATACCATTAATAAGACTCTAAGACAGTGGAATAGCGGTCCAACGCGCTAAAGATTATTATTCAGGTAAAAGTACAGATGTTACCACGCTATGATCTACCAATGAGCGCAAACTAAATTGTACAAACATTTAGGTCATAAGGTACAGTCAATACATACGCGTGCGCTCTGGGACCAGATACCGGCATCAGTAATGAAACCTTCGTCGAAACAGCATAACAGGACCACCGCTGATTGGCATCTTGTTTCAGAGCACTCACATATATACCCGTACTGGGATAAGCAATACAATAGAATACGTTGGCAGGTTCTCATTGGTTCCTCTTCTTGCTTCTTCCGTTACGGTACAATTCATAGGTCAGTGCAAAGACTCAAACCAGCCTCTAACAGCCTGATTGTGTCCACTTTCCCGCTGCATAATAAATCTAGTCTAAACTAGGGGTGAGCAGGTTCGGATTTCTGAAATCCGAACCCCCCCGAGTCCCCCCCGATCCGAGTCCGATCCGAGTCAGGCTCGACTTTTCCCGCCTGACTCGGATCTAAAATCGAGGCAAAACGTCATCATCCCGCCTTCCGAGTCTTGCGGGTTTTGGATCCTCTATATGGTACCCGCGTCGGCGCCATTTTCTCACTCGGCTGTGGACAGTGAAGAGGGAGGGTGGGAGTTAGGGCTGTGTAGTGTAGTGTAGTGTAGTGCTGCTGTTGTCCACTACTTCAAAGTCCATAGGGGCTGGCTGAACTGTGTTGTGCAGTCAGTTCTCCATAGGGGCTGTGTCCACTCCAAAGTCCTGTGCAGTGTCCCAGTCCTAAAGGGGTGCTGTAGTGTTGTCCAGGGGGTGCTCTGTCCATCAGGGGTGCTCCCCCCAAGTGCTAAAAAAATAATATATTTTCTGTGTTTGTGAATTGTGTGCGCAGTAGCCGCACGTGCATCAACAAAGTAGTGCCAAGCGTGCGCCTGTGTCATAAGTAAAGGGCCGGCTGGCTTGACCGTTAAGGGTGCTGTAACCCCCGAAAGAACACTCCAGTCCAAGCCAAAAAAAAACCATTTTCTGTGTTTGTGAATTGTGTGCGCAGTAGCCACACGTGCATCAACAAAGTAGTGCCAAGCGTGCGCCTGTGTCATAAGTAAAGGGCCGGCTGGCTTGACCGTTAAGGGTGCTGTAACCCCCGAAAGTACACTCCAGTCCAAACCAAAAAAAAAATTATTTTCTGTGTTTGTGAATTGTGTGCGCAGTAGCCGAACGTGCATCAACAAAGTAGTGCCAAGCGTGCGCCTGTGTCATAAGTAAAGGGCCGGCTGGCTTGACCCTTAAAGGGTGCTGTAACCCCCAAAGTACACTCCAGTCCAAACCAAAAAAAAAATTATTTTCTGTGTTTGTGAATTGTGTGCGCAGTAGCCGCACGTGCATCAACAAAGTAGTGCCAAGTGTGCGCCTGTGTCATAAGTAAAGGGCCGGCTGGCTTGACCGTTAAGGGTGCTGTAACCCCCGAAAGTACACTCCAGTCCAAACCAAAAAAAAAATTATTTTCTGTGTTTGTGACTTGTGTGCACTGTGGCTGCACGTACATCAACAAAGGAGCAACGCCAAGCGTGCGCCTGTGTCCCATAAGTAAAGGGCCGGCTGGCTCATTTCTTAAAGGGTGGTGTAACCCACAAAGTGCACTACTCTCCAGCAAAAATAAAAAAATATTTTCTGTGTTTGTGTGCGCTTTAGCCGCACGTATATATCAATATAACATAAATGGAGGACCAAACTTTCTCCGATAAAAATAAAATAGGGAAAGATCAAGAACCACTTCCTCCTAGTGCTGTTGCTGCTGCTGGGAGTTGTTCATCATCCCAGAGAGGAAGTAGGAACATCACTACTTTTACTAAACAATTGACCCTCCAACAGTCCCTAGCGATGAGGATGAAGTACGACAGCAGTCATCCTGAAGCAAAACGTATAACTGAGGCCTTGACTGCTATGTTGGTGTTAGACGTGCGTCCGGTATCCGCCACTAGTGCAGTGGGATTTAGACAATTGATGGAGGTAGTGTGTCCTCGATTCCAAATCCCGTCTAGATTCCACCTGCATCCTCAAAGCAGCAGCGACAAGCGTGCGTCTGTCTGTTAAAGGGTGGTGACACCCTCAAAGTGTGCTACACAAACAATTAAAATATTGTTCTTTTTTTTTCTGTCTTTGTGAAATGTGTGGGCTGTAGCCGCACCTGCATCCTTAAAGCAGCAGCGACAAGCGTGCGTCTGTCTGTTAAAGGGTGGTGACACCCTCAAAGTGTGCTACACAAACAATTAAAATATTGTTCTTTTTTTTTCTGTCTTTGTGAATTGTGTGGGCTGTAGCCGCACTTGCATCCTCAAAGCAGCAGCGACAAGCGTGCGTCTGTCTGTTAAAGGGTGTTGTAACTCTCAAAGTGCTCCAAAAAATAAAAAAAAATTTTTAATGTGTTTGTGACTTGTGTGCGATGTAGCCGCACTTGCATCCTCAAAGCAGCAGCGACAAGCGTGCGTCTGTCTGTTAAAGGGTGGTGACACCCTCAAAGTGTGCTACACAAACAATAAAAATATTCTTCTTCTTTCTGTCTTTGTGAATTGTGTGGGCTGTAGCCGCACCTGCATCCTTAAAGCAGCAGCGACAAGCGTGCGTCTGTCTGTTAAAGGGTGGTGACACCCTCAAAGTGTGCTACACAAACAATTAAAATATTGTTCTTTTTTTTTCTGTCTTTGTGAATTGTGTGGGCTGTAGCCGCACTTGCATCCTCAAAGCAGCAGCGACAAGCGTGCGTCTGTCTGTTAAAGGGTGTTGTAACTCTCAAAGTGCTCCAAAAAATAAAAAAATTTTTTTAATGTGTTTGTGACTTGTGTGCGATGTAGCCGCACTTGCATCCTCAAAGCAGCAGCGACAAGCGTGCGTCTGTCTGTTAAAGGGTGGTGACACCCTCAAAGTGTGCTACACAAACAATTAAAATATTGTTCTTTTTTTTCCCTGTCTTTGTGAATTGTGTGGGCTGTAGCCGCACTTGCATCCTCAAAGCAGCAGCGACAAGCGTGCGTCTGTCTGTTAAAGGGTGTTGTAACTCTCAAAGTGCTCCAAAAAATAAAAAATTTTTTTTAATGTGTTTGTGACTTGTGTGCGATGTAGCCGCACTTGCATCCTCAAAGCAGCAGCGACAAGCGTGCGTCTGTCTGTTAAAGGGTGGTGACACCCTCAAAGTGTGCTACACAAACAATAAAAATATTCTTCTTCTTTCTGTCTTTGTGAATTGTGTGGGCTGTAGCCGCACCTGCATCCTTAAAGCAGCAGCGACAAGCGTGCGTCTGTCTGTTAAAGGGTGGTGACACCCTCAAAGTGTGCTACACAAACAATTAAAATATTGTTCTTTTTTTTTCTGTCTTTGTGAATTGTGTGGGCTGTAGCCGCACTTGCATCCTCAAAGCAGCAGCGACAAGCGTGCGTCTGTCTGTTAAAGGGTGTTGTAACTCTCAAAGTGCTCCAAAAAATAAAAAAAAATTTTTAATGTGTTTGTGACTTGTGTGCGATGTAGCCGCACTTGCATCCTCAAAGCAGCAGCGACAAGCGTGCGTCTGTCTGTTAAAGGGTGGTGATACTCTCAAAGTGTGCTACACAAACAATAAAAATATTCTTCTTCTTTTTTCTGTCTTTGTGAATTGTGTGGGCTGTAGCCGCACCTGCATCCTTAAAGCAGCAGCGACAAGCGTGTGTCTGTCTGTTAAAGGGTGGTGACACCCTCAAAGTGTGCTACACAAACAATTAAAATATTGTTCTTTTTTTTTCGGTCTTTGTGAAATGTGTGGGCTGTAGCCGCACCTGCATCCTTAAAGCAGCAGCGACAAGCGTGCGTCTGTCTGTTAAAGGGTGGTGTAACTCTCAAAGTGCTCCAAAAAAGAAAAAACTATTTTTTTAATGTGTTTGTGACTTGTGTGCGATGTACCCGCACTTGCATCCTCAAAGCAGCAGCGACAAGCGTGCGTCTGTCTGTTAAAGGGTGGTGACACCCTCAAAGTGTGCTACACAAACAATAAAAATATTCTTCTTTTTTCTGTCTTTGTGAATTGTGTGGGCTGTAGCCGCACCTGCATCCTTAAAGCAGCAGCGACAAGCGTGCGTCTGTCTGTTAAAGGGTGGTGACACCCTCAAAGTGTGCTACACAAACAATTAAAATATTGTTCTTTTTTTTCGGTCTTTGTGAAATGTGTGGGCTGTAGCCGCACCTGCATCCTTAAAGCAGCAGCGACAAGCGTGCGTCTGTCTGTTAAAGGGTGGTGACACCCTCAAAGTGTGCTACACAAACAATAAAAATATTCTTCTTCTTTTTTCTGTCTTTGTGAATTGTGTGGGCTGTAGCCGCACTTGCATCCTCAAAGCAACAGCGACAAGCGTGCGTCTGTCTGTTAAAGGATTACATCGGTGACAGCATCCAAGTAGGCATGTCAGACAGTCCGTACCTGTACTGGCAGGAAAAAGAAGCAATTTGGAGGTCCCTGTACAAACTGGCTCTATTTTACCTGAGTTGCCCCCCCTCCAGTGTGTTCTCCGAAAGAGTGTTTAGTGCATCCGGGAACCTTGTCAGCGAAAGGCGTAGGAGGTTGCTTCCACAAAATGTGGAGAAGATGATGTTCATAAAATGAATTATCAACTCTTCCAGGGAGACCAGCCTCCAGAACGTACAGAGGGACCTGTGGTTCCAGCAGGGACGAATTAATACTCTGTGAGGATGAGGATGTACACACTGAAGAGGGTGAGGAATCGGTGGATGAGGAGGATGAGGATGACATCTTGCCTCCGTAGAGCCAGTTTGTGCAGGGACAGATTAATTGCCAGCTTGTTTTGTGGGGGCCCAAATGAACCAATCATTTCAGCCACAGTTGTGTGGCAGACCCTGACGCTGAAATGATTGGTTTGTTAAAGTGTGCATGTCCTGTTTATACAACATAAGGGTGGGTGGGAGGGCCCAAGGACAATTCCATCTTGCACCTCTTTTTTTTCTTTGCATTATGTACAGTTTGGGGCCTAGTTTTTCAAACTGCCATCCTGTCTGCCACTGCAGTTTCACGCCTAGATGGGTCACGTGTTTGTGCCGCCCACTCGTGTCGCTTAGCATAGTCATCCAGCTACCTCGGTGCAACCTTTTGGACATAAAAACACTATTGTGAGGTGTGAGGTGTTCAGAATAGACTGGAAATGAGTGGAAATTAAGGTTATTGAGGTTAATAATAGCATAGGAGCAGAAAAACCTACAAATTCTGTGATTTTAGCTGTTTTTATGCTTTTTTTAAAAAAATATACAGATCCAAAACACAAAACCCAGAACCCAAAACACGGAAGGGTGGTTTTGGCAAAACCAATCCAGATCCAAAACACGGAGAAAGATCCAGATCCAAAACCAAAACTCAAAACACGAAAAGTGGCCGGTGCACACCCCTAGTCTAAACTATGGCATACAACATTTCAAGAAGTTATTCTCTCTATCATTCATATTTCATAGCCGCATGTTCTGATCTCCTCACCGATGCCACCGGAACGCTGTGGGAAAAGAGTAGATCAGTACGGCACCAATCACGGTCCATTTGCCATTTACTAAACCATAGTTACAGAAAACATTCATTTCTTCATATGCTGACATTGCGATTAAACCAAATAATAATCATTCCTTTCGTGCTGCGGGACCATTGCTTTTAAATGTGTATGCGGAGAGAAATGACATTAAATTGTGTTGTGCATTTGAGGGTCTGTGGGGCACTTAGCGACCAGCACTAAGTTGGAAAGGCTTCTGTGTATGTGTGTGAGCATGCCAGTATGGGTTTGGGAAAGATCACTAAAAAGCTGGCTGTGCGTCTAAATAGCTATTTTGCGTTGTCCTATGTTTAACATGAAGTGCAGGGAAAACACCACTAATTTGCTACTTTTTGCTACATCGCGTATGTGTTAATGTGAATGCAGGGGAAAACACCACTACTTTGCTACTGCTCAAATATGTATGTGGTGATTTTAATGTGTTGCAAAGTTATTTTATGTCTGCTAAACACCGTTGGTAGGTGTTTGGGGAAGATTGTGAAAAAGCTGTTCGTGCTACTTTTTAGCAACGTTGCTACTTTTCAAATATAAGTCTGTGATGATTTTAATGTGTTGGAAAGTTATTTTATGTCTGCTAAACACCGTCTGTAGGTGTTTGGAGAAGATTGTGAAAAAGCTGTTCTGGCTACTTTTTACAACTTTGCGTTGTGAGTAGCAAAATTGCTACTTTTAGCAATTTTGCACTGTGGATTGTGTACTATGTATTTTTGACAAAATGGCGCTTGTGTAAGCTTTCTTTTCTAAAATGGAGTGTTGCTGCCATTCACAAGATGGTGTCTTGAGGCCAGTCGCAAAATGGCGTCATCGCGATTAAATTTTAAACTGAACTTGTCTCAGCCAATTATTCAGCTTTGACAGTCCACCCTTTGATAGCAAACAACATGCTATCACAATCTGCTATTAGGATTTAATTTAGGCTTACATTTATATATTATTTAGTGTTATTATGGGATGGCACAAGGTGGTTCTTAATCCATCAATAATGTGTCTCTGGGTGGGGACATAAAACTACTATTATACACACACCGCGGATCTTGGGAGATCATGTGACAGGTGTGGGAATGCACCAGTCTTATAACAGCAGTCTTGAAGGGGAATTTGAGACTTTACATTTTCTGGGTGTTCTATAAATAACATTTCAATAATATCCTCTATGCATGTCTAAATATTACACATTTAAATGATGGTACTTCCTAGCTCAGGGTTGTAATGCAGTTCTGTATCTACCTCGGTATACATATTATCATTTCTAACCACCATCACAGTTTCATTCCTTCGTTTCACTCTGTTTTTACATTTTCCACACTTCAACACAATAGGAACACACCGGACGCATATGCCAATTACTATGATGACAATCAGTATAAGGATCAAGAATTTGCCTATGCTGGCGATCACTTCCTGGACCCATTCCCCTAGACCCGAGAACCATTTCACTGGGTTCAGCCATGACACCCATCCTTCTATCTTTTCCCCTACTTCAGCCACTGAAGCGTTATGGTTCTTGCGAAATTCCCACTTTAGCTGCAGAATTTCATCCATCTTCCGGTCTATCACCTCCTTAGGGTCGCTGGTATCATTGGTGACATAGGTGCAACATTTTACTCCAAATTGAGTGGCCAATGTTATGCAATACCCTCCAGTAACAGCTGTTAAATAATTCAACACTAGCCTGTGTTGCACCAGTTCTTTCTTGTACGCTTGCAATTCTCTCCCTGTGTACCTGAATGTGTCATCGTACATCTCGGTGATATTATCTATTAATTTAGCAAGTTCTTGGATATATCTAAAATTTAATGTACCCCTCGCAATTCTGGTGGGATCCAGGGTGACTAAAACTTGGAAGCCAGTTGTCTCACTGATTAACTGAGCGGCTTTATGCATATCACCAGATATCATATTTCTCTTGCCTCTGTGTTCATATTGAGTGTGAAGATATGGTGACAGTGTGTTTTTATGTATACTCAGCATTTCAACATGTGTGAGGGTCATAACTTCTGGGACTACTCTTCCCAGGTAACACAAACCATCGGAACTCAGGGAGAGCCATTTATACGCTTTTCTTCCACATATAAAATATACATTATCAGGGAGAACATAAGGAATGGTATGCATCATTATCATTAAACACATTTCTCTTGCAAACAATCCTATCTCAGGCTCTTCCATCTGGTATATGCAAGTTTCTGGTTGTATTATTTTAGCACAATAACCATCTGGTACTTTACCAATCATTTCTTTGGTGGAACTCAATGTATACCGGTACCTAAAATATTTCCCACTTGATTTAATTGAGCGTAGCAGATCATAGTTTATGGGCTCATTATCAGCTCTTTGCGAGAAGGTCATCGTCTGATTATTCCCCGTCACTTCCCAACCTCCGGGTTTATTGGGGTTGGTTATGTTCAAACACAAAAGTGATCTATCTACTTGGAATTGATAGAGTTTGAAATGAGGTGGTTTGGATGAGAGGAATTTTCCATCCAATGTTTTCCCTTTTTGCAATTCTAAAATTTCCGTGATATTCAGCAGAAATGGCACCAACCCTACATTATGCTGTCACTGTGGCACATGTGAACACACCCAGCAATCGGTTTGATTTAACAATTTGCCTACCATGCTGTGATAATCCTCTAAAGGATACCCTCCCCAGTACGGATTATATTTTGGTTGGCACCGTTGGATACAGTTCTCATCAACTAGGGACCCACAAAGCTCACAAATACAGGAATCCTCAGACGATAACCCTCCACACCTTCCCCGAGTATCCGGAATGATAGCTCTTTTAACAATAACAGTACTAAGATTGGAAAGACACTCCCCTGATTGGCATTGCACTCCTCCTGTCTCCACTCCATCGGCACTGCCATCAGCTCCCGTTTCCTCAATCGGTCCCCCATCACAGACACTGGATATCCCTGGACTGACCAGAATGGTGAACACTCTAAAAGAGAATATGAAAATGAACACAGCAGGCCTGTCCATTTTAACAACAAGTCCTGCAAAATTTCTCTCGGTTCAAGTATCTCACTACGACCTTTTCAATCCTCCCGGAACAAGCTCGCGAGTGACAGGTCCACACTATCAGCCTTGTTTCCGACTTGTTTCTCCACCGGTTGATTGACCTTTTTGCAGTGAGTCGAATGGACCCAGGTATCTCTCTCAGCCACCTTCAAAGATGTAGTACTCGTCAGCAGCACCTGGTATGGACCTTCCCACCGGTCAGTCAAACAACCTGAACGCAAGAAATTTCTGATCATTACATATTCTCCTGGTTCAACATCATAACAGTTAGTTTCAGGCATATCATTAGACAACAATTTCAGTTTCTGCTGCTGTTGCTTTAACTGCCTACTCATTGATATAAGATACTTTACAGTTACCTCGTTGTTACCCTTTAGATCTTCCTGTGGACTTATAATCAAATGAGGTTGTCTACCGAACAATATTTCAAATGGGGACAGATTCAGAGGAGGTCTAGGAGTGGTCCTTATGCTATGTAGGACCAAGGGTAATGCTTCTGGCCATCCTAGTCCAGTCTCTGCCATGATTTTACTTAGCTTATTTTTAATAGTCCCGTTCATCCTCTCTACCTTGGCACTGGCTTGCGGTCGGTAGGGGGTGTGAAGTCGGCTATTAATACCCATCAGCTTACACATATTTTGGAAAACATCACCTGTGAAATGGGTACCCCTATCACTCTCGTTGATTCTAGGGATACCATACCTGCATACAAATTCCTGAACTATTTTCTTGGCAGTAAATGCAGCAGTATTAGTGGCCGCTGGGTGGGCCTCAACCCAGTTAGAAAATACGTCTGTGCACACTAATACATACTTAAGGTTCCTGCAGGGTGGTAATTGGATGAAATCAATTTGTATCACCTGGAAAGGTCCATCAGTCGGTGGAATGTGGGACAGTTCAGTAGGGATCGCTTTCCCTATGTTCTTTCTCAAGCAGGTCAGACAGGACATTGCTATCTTCTCTGCTTGTGAAGAAAAACCTGGTGCGCACCAGTATGCCCTCACCAACTTGCACATACCCTGTTTACCCAGGTGAGTCAGTCCGTGTGCTGCCTCAGCCATGCTGGGGTAATATGCCTTGAGGGCTACTGGTTTACCATGTCCGTCCCTCCAGAGCCCAGAGGACTCTTGCCCACACCCCTTGGACTTCCAAATGGATTTTTCCTGAATTGAACACAAATTTTGCATCTCAATTAATTTTAGCATGTCAACGGTTTGGAATGACATAATTGTTTCAGTTGGAGAAAACATTTTTAATCCTGCTGCCCATTTTGCAGCTTCATCGGCTCTGTTGTTGCCCAGTGACACCGGGTCATCCTCAAATGTGTGGGCTTTACATTTAATTACTGCCACTGCCTTGGGCAGTTGGATTGCTTCTAAGAGATGTTTTATGTGTCGGGAGTGTGCAACTGGTGTGCCTGCTGCTGTCATAAAATTTCTCAGACGCCATAGAGCCCCAAAATCATGCACTACCCCGAACGCGTACCTCGAATCAGTGTAAATGTTAGCAGATTTGCCTGCTGCCAGTTCACATGCTCTAGTCAGTGCTACTAACTCTGCCACCTGGGCCGAGTGAGGAGGACCGAGAGGTTTAGCTTCCATGATGTCTGTGTCATTTACAACAGCATAACCTGTACATAACTCACCTGTGTCTGTTTGTCTATGACAACTCCCATCCGTATAAAAAGTTACATCCACATTCTCTAAAGGTGTGTCATGTATGTCAGGTCTAGCAGTAAAGGTCTGATTCAGATATGTCATACAATCGTGCGTATCATTATGTCTGCTGAACTCACCTCCCGCCAGCAACTCTTCTCCTTCCACCCTTTGTACATCATGTTGTACATATGGTAGGTATGTTGCTGGATTCAGCGTACTGCAATGTTTAACAGTAACATTTGCAGGAGCGATTAGGGCTAGTTCCCATTTGGTGAACCTAGCTGAGGAGACATGTCTGGTTTGAGCTGAGTTCAACAGAGCAGATACAGCATGGGGAGTGTAGACAATCATATCATGGCCCAATACTACGTCCTCACTTTTACTCACCAATAGAGCGGTAGCTGCTACACTTCTCAAACAAGTGGGGAGTGATCTTGCTACCGTGTCCAATTGGGCACTGTAGTATGCTACGGGCCTACTGGCATCACCATGTTTTTGTGTAAGGACACCTGCAGCACAACCATCGGCTTCCGTACAATACAAATCAAAAGGTTTTTCATAATCAGGTATTCCCAATGCAGGAGCTCTTGTCAGACTATCCTTAAGATTAAGGAAAGCCTGTTCTGATTCCTCTGTGTGTATGACACGATCGGGCTTTGAGGAAGAGACTAATTCCTGTAAAGGTAAGGCCAAAATAGAAAAACCTGGGATCCACATTCGGCAATATCCACACATTCCTAAGAAGGTACAAATTTGCTGTTGATTCTGCGGCAGTGTCATGTTTTGTATGGCTTGTATTCTATCTGTTGTAAGGTGTCGTAACCCCTGGGTTAGGCAGTGTCCCAAATATTTTACTCTGGATTGGCACGGCTGTAGTTTGTCTTTAGCCACCTTGTGTCCTGTTTGTGAGAGATGAAGTAATAAAAGTTTAGTATCATTCAAACATGACATAAACGAGTCAGAACATAGCAATAAATCGTCCACATATTGAATTAGAACAGATCCATTGGCAGGTTGAAAAGATTGTAAACAGTCATGCAATGCCTGGGAGAAGATACTGGGGCTGTCTATGAAACCTTGGGGTAATCGTGTCCATGTGTATTATAAACATCTGTATGTAAATGCGAATAGATACTGACAGTCAGGATGGAGAGGCACAGAGAAGAAAGCAGAACAGAGGTCAATGACAGTGAAATGGGTTGCATTTGGTGGGATCTGTATCAAAATGACAGCTGGATTTGGCACTACGGGGAATTGGCTCTCTACTACCTTATTAACACCTATAAGGTCTTGTACCAGCCTATAGCCCCTCCCACCACTCTTCTTCACTGGAAAGATGGGACTGTTGGCTACACTAGCTGTACGGACTAAAATTCCTTGTTGTAACAATCGGTCAATTATTGGAAACACCCCTAATTCTACCTCCAGTTTTAGTGGGTACTGGGGAATTTTTGGAGCTTGCCTACCGTTTTTTAAGTTTACCATTACAGGGCTTACATTTGCCATTAATCCAGTGTCCTGTCCATCCTTAGTCCAAAGGGAATCTGGAATTAGGGACAACATTTCGTCTACTTGTGATGGGGTTTCATTTACAACTGTAGAGTGATACATTATCCTTTGAGGAGTGTCTAACATATCCCGCACCTCGTATACCATTCTCTCTGGGATATCTAAATATACCCCATCAGGGGTGCAATATATAACACATCCCATCTTACATAACAAGTCTCTGCCCAGTAGGTTAGTAGGAGCCGCAGCAGCCAGAAGGAACGAATGTCTGGTATGCAACGGCCCAATAGTAACCTCTGTGGACTTTGTTAAAGGATAACGTTCCACTTTACCTGTTACACCCATTGTTGGTACTGTCTCATTGGTCACCTGTAAATTAACGGGAGATTTCATCACTGACCTGGTCACCCCTGTGTCTACAAGAAAAGGATATTCAGTACCAGCTACATCAACCATCATGACCGGTTCTTCCCTAGTACTTCCCGTTAACCTGACTATCTGTAGACTACAGGTATGACCTGACCCCTAGCGTTGGCTACCGTTCTCCAATAAAGCATTTACGGCTACAATTGGAGCTGGTGCCTGTTGAACATTTGCTGGCCTTTGTGCATATCCTTTATGGGGATATCTAAATTTTCCCTGATGTGGGATTCCTACTCCTTTTACTGTGCAGTTTCTACTTAAGTGTCCTGTTTGTTTACAGTTAAAGCATGTTCGTGTTTCGGGTGAAGACATGTGGTGTTGTGAGGTTTGCGCAGAGGGTAAAGGTGGTTGATATGGGTAAGGATAGGGAGGGTAAGGGTATTGTGGGGGATAAGAAGTTGGTGGATAGCCTGGGACCTGTGGTTGCATCGGGTTAGTGGGATAGAGTTGCGTTTGTTGTTGAGTGGGGTTAGTGAGAGTGGGTGTGTGTGCAAGTGCAAGCGTGTCTGTTGGCTGTGATGTTACCGTCATTCCCTCCAGAGCTTGTATACTGACAGCCATCAGTTTCTCGCTCTGGGCTTCTCTCTTTTTGGAGATGTTCTTATCATGTTCAATGGCGGTTTCTATGAGGGTATCTATTGTAAGTCCCCGCCAGCCAGGCTGTGAGGTCTGTACCCAAGTTTTCAAACTCTCTTTCAGACCGTCCACAAGTACTGTGACTATCATTCCCCGGTGGTGAGTGCTATCTTTAATATCCTCTATCCCAGTGTACTGGGTGATAGCCTGCAGAGCCCGATCGCAGTAATCTTCTGCAGTCTCACTCTCTTTCTGTTTAATTATGAAAATTTTGTTCCAGTTAACTACTACTGGAAAATATATACCCAATTGAGTTACAATGCGGGAAATGTTACCTTGGTTTACTTGATCTGTTAAGGGGACGTCACCATCCAATACACAATCCGTGATAAATTTTGTCACGTCGGTATTGCGTGGCAGACAGGCCCTTAACACCACACGCCAATCTTTATTAGTGGGCTCATGTGAACTACCCAAATTTCTCAAAAATCTTTGACATTTGGCTAATTCCTTTTTGGGATCGGGGAAATTATTTATGATGGAATTTAGTTCTGCTCTTGTCCAAGGACAATGCATTACTACTTCCCTCGTGGGCACTATACCGTTTGCGTCTGCATTTCCATTTGGAACAGTTATTGTCCGAATGGGATGCAGACCGGTAGCGCTGCTACCTTTGACCTGGTTACCTGGCTGGGGGTTTAATCTGCTGCTGCTACGTATGGTATTAACAACTTCCTCTATGGGTGCAGAGTGTGTTAACACTTCCCTTGCTGTTACCGATGGAGATGGCGGCACCACCCGTGATTGTGGTGATGCAGCATCTATCATTTGCACAGCATGGGAAATGGCAGACATTACAATAGGCTCATCATCCACATCATAAACATTTTCTTTAAGGTTGCTTAAGAGAGGGTACAATTTGTTTGTTACATTTTTATGGTTTTTTTTTTCATTGACTGCACCTACACCCCCATCCGCATAGGGTGGTGGTGGTGCGCGTGAACCATCTGTACTACCTTCTGCGACGCTACCTTGCAGTGTGTGTGTGCTATCAAGCGATGCGTCTGTGGCGCTATTTAGCATCACCGGCGCATTGCCCGAGACTGTGCCCGCGACGCCTGCTTGCGTCGCGGGTACCTCCTTCAGCCACATTTCCCCCTCGTGCTGCCACAGTTTTAAACATTCAAAATATTTAATCTTTTTCTCTCGGGATCGCATCAAACTGATGTGATCCCGGACATTATCTAACACATTTTTATCAAAACTACCAATTCTGGGAAACGGTCTGACACTCTTCCTCGTCATATTAAACCATAAATCATAAATCATAAGTACCGTATTTGGTATGCATGATATGACGGGCCGATCCGATCGGCGCCTCCATTAGCAGCACATCATTGCCTAACATTTCTACTGTTTGCATGGCTCTCATTCTGGGACAACTCCTACGCTTTCCAATAAAAATTTAAACCGGTGAAAGACAATCAAGATACTTTCACTTACCTGCGGACGATTTAAGTTGGCGGCACCCACACACCTGGATAAGATTTAGTAAGGCAACTTCCACACCTGGATAAGATTTTGAAAAAGGCAACTTCCACACCCGGATAAGATTTAGTAAGGCAACTTCAAAGCCTATGAGAGTTTGAGTTTATATGTCGGCCACTCTCATGCACCTCTATACAACAAAAGACAACATGTACACCTGCTACTGTGTATAGAACGGTAAAGCTGCTTACCGAGCGACTAGGCTAACCCTTGCATCTAGCCCTTAAGGATCATACGATACCCTTAACTTTGTTCAACAAATATTCACTGTTACACACTTTTTTCCTGTGCAGAAAAATACACGTTTAACCCAGATATTGGTAATAGAAAAAAAATGTAAACCTCAATGGCTTTGTTCAAACACGTGGCAGCACAACCGGAAGTACGTGTACACAATTGTGCGACTAGTCGCATACACAGTGATGCAACCAGACCCACGTGTTATTACCTTAACGCTATTATGCTACTCCCTCTAAACTTTTATCAACGAGAGAAAATAACTTTTCTCTCCTTGTCCCTGGATTCTGATCAGCGCTTCCTCTACACAATAACCGGCAGTACGCTCTCAGCAACACTGTGGTAATGAAAGACTAATGCGTCTCTCAAAAGGCGCCTCCACCCTTTTGCTGAGAGGGAACTGACCGAGTGTTACCGTGTATCAGATAACTTTATAAACCTACGAGCCCCCAACTGTTGAATCGTGCAACTGAACCTTTAGTACATTCCTGCCTATAAACCTCTAAGATTCACCTGCCTAGAACCTCTAAGACAAAACCTGCCTATACCTCCTAAAACCATAAGGTGTCGCTAATTAGCGCTGTGTTTTAAATATACCATTAATAAGACTCTAAGACAGTGGAATAGCGGTCCAACGCGCTAAAGATTATTATTCAGGTAAAAGTACAGATGTTACCACGCTATGATCTAACAATGAGCGCAAACTAAATTGTACAAACATTTAGGTCATAAGGTACAGTCAATACATACGCGTGCGCTCTGGGACCAGATACCGGCATCAGTAATGAAACCTTCGTCGAAACAGCATAACAGGACCACCGCAGACTGGCATCTCATTTCAGAGCACTCACATATATACCCGTACTGGGATAAGCAATACAATAGAATACGTTGGCAGGTTCTCATTGGTTCCTCTTCTTGCTTCTACCATTACGGTACAATTCATAGGTCAGTGCAAAGACTCAAACCAGCCTCTAACAGCCTGATTGTGTTCACTTTCCCGCTGCATAATAAATCTAGTCTAAACTATGGCATACAACATTTCAAGAAGTTATTCTCTCTATCATTCATATTTCATAGCCGCATGTTCTGATCTCCTCACCGATGCCACCGGAACGCTGTGGGAAAAGAGTAGATCAGTACGGCACCAATCACAGTCCATTTGCCATTTACTAAACCATAGTTACAGAAAACATTAATTTCTTCATATGCTGACATTGCGATTAAACCAAATAATAATCATTCCTTTCGTGCTGCGGGACCATTGCTTTTAAATGTGTATGCGGGGAGAAATGACATTAAATTGTGTTGTGCGTTTGAGGGTCTGTGGGGCACTTAGCGACCAGCACTAAATTGGAAAGGCTTCTGTGTATGTGTGTGAGCATGCCAGTATGGGTTTGGGAAAGATCACTAAAAAGCTGGCTGTGCGTCTAAATCGCTATTTTGTGTTGTCCTATGTTTAACATGAAGTGCAGGGAAAACACCACTAATTTGCTACTTTTTGCTACATTGCGTATGTGTTAATGTGAATGCAGGGGAAAACACCACTACTTTGCTACAGCTCAAATATGTTTGTGGTGATTTTAATGTGTTGCAAAGTTATTTTATGTCTGCTAAACACCGTTGGTAGGTGTTTGGGGAAGATTGTGAAAAAGCTGTTCGTGCTACTTTTTAGCAACTTTGCTACTTTTCAAATATAAGTCTGTGATGATTTTAATGTGTTGGAAAGTTATTTTATGTCTGCTAAACACCGTCGGTAGGTGTTTGGGGAAGATTGTGAAAAAGCTGTTCGTGCTACTTTTTAGCAAAATTGCTACTTTTAGCAATTTTGCACTGTGGATTGTGTACTATGTATTTTTGACAAAATGGCGCTTGTGTAAGCTTTCTTTTCTAAAATGGAGTGTTGCTGCCATTCACAAGATGGTGTCTTGAGGCCAGTCGCAAAATGGCATCGTCGCGATTAAATTTTAAACTGAACTTGTCTCAGCCAATTATTCAGCTTCGACAAGGGATAAATAGTTCTGGAATAATATGATCCACTGGAGTCTTCGATCATAGTAAAATGTTATAACCAGAGGGCTGTGTGATCAGTCACTTTCAGCTCGATGTTCAGGTGTCAGTACTATTGCGTACCCCACTTCCAGTGGATGCTGGTCAGGCTTCCTAATGGTACTTCCGGTGAGGTCAAAGCTCTGATAGATCCGGCATCCATATCACCGCTCCGCGTCACCTCCGGTCCGGCTCCTGCTCTTGTCCGTCTTGTTGGGTATGTGTCCTGTAGTTGTATCGCTCCCGGCATTCTTGTTTATGTTCGTTGCGCATGCGTGGAGCTATGGTGTCCATCTTGGATTGCGGATGATGTCATCTCCCTTGTGGAACGCATGAAGCGTTTCCTGGATCACGGATCTTCATATAGCCATTATGGGATGTCATCATTTTAAGCGCTGCAGAAGAGATGTCATTAATAAAATGCTCACAGTTTATAGACATCATTGGTCTCAATTGTTGCTAGATAGTGAACTATTTACTTTAGAGTTTAATAATTGGTTTGAAGTGTAGATTGCATCTTATGTTCACATATATATATATAGAAAGTTGTTAACAGATCACAAATCTGTTAGAGGTAATTATTAATGTATACATATTATATTCTCATATGTCCAAGGTTATATTATAATTATTAATGTAACACAGAGTTATAGGGAAAAGATAAGCTGTGACAAATAGATACAATGTGGCTTAAATTATATATCTATTATTCTAGGTTACATTTATTTCATAGTCTAGCATTCACAGTGAAATATTCACAAAGTGACATAAGTGTACATTTATAAGTGCACTGTGGATAAGAAATGAATGCAATGCTGATAGCTGAATGACAAAAAACACAACTATTTAATCAAAGAAAAATATTTGAGTAAAATAATTAATATATTGAGAATTCTGTAAATCATGATACTTTATTATGGTATTTAAAACCATCATATTGCCATGTGGAGAGACACACATCCATATAGATGACACGCCCAAAGATGGGAAGTGAGACAAAAGGTCTATGATGCAGATGGGAGAGATCTACAGCACCTGATATTCCCTGTTGGTCTCCCAGTAGGTACGGATCAGGCTCACACTTTATAGCTTCCAAGATCAGACGAGATTGGGCATATTTAGTGTGATATGGCTGTAGATATGTAAACCTTCTTGAAGAGTGACAATATGTCTTCATAACTCCTACATGGTGGCTGATTAGTCATCTATATGAATGGTGCGATCTCATAACTGTCATTGAAGCCGTGGGGGTATAATGTTTGTAGTTCAAATATCCAGAACATTTCTCTTCTCGATAGTTTATTAGAAAGATCCCCCCTCTTTCTCCTAGAGTAACATGTTCTAAGACTTTAAAGGTCATTTCCTCAGGATTATATGCATGATGTTCAGTGAAATGTTTATAGACCATATGTCCCTCTACTTTATTTTTTATATTACGGACATGTTTTTGGATTCTGAGTTTAAGGGTTCTTTTAGTTTTTCCCAAATACTTGGTTCCACATGTGCACTCTAGTACATAAATGATGGATGTGGTGTTACAGTTGATATGCTGTTTAATTTTGTATTCCTTTGAATTGTTGAAGTTCTTGAAGGTCTTCCTCTGTGGATGTAAATATCTACATATATTACATTTACCACATTTAAAGCAACCAGGATACTTAGATAGAGTGCTGGCTTGTTGAGTCTTGTTGCTGCGCAGCATACTTGGAGCTCAAAGGTCCTTAAGATTTCTGGCTTTCTTGAAGACAATAGGTGGTTTGGGAGGTATGGAGTCTTTCAGAAAGGGTCCATTTCCAGTATGTGCCAGTGTTTATTCAGGGAATCTTTGATCTTTCGCTCTTGTGCATTATAAGTTGTTATGAATGGCATGAAGTCTTTATTCTTGACATCTGTTTTTCTTTTGTATTCCAAAAGTTTACTTCTTTCTATAATGGTGTCCGGATATTCTTTTTTAGTGAACCGTTTTTTGTAGAGTTGTATTTTTTCATTACAGGTCTCAGTTTTGGTGCAATTTCATTTCAGTCTGTGGAATTGAGAAAGGGGTATATTATCCTTCCAGTTCTTTAGATGGCCACTTTTGTAGTGAAGATAGCTGTTAGAATTGACTTCCTTGATGTAATTCTTAGTCACTATTTCTTCTCCATCTCCAGTAAGTACCAAATCCAGGAATTCCCGATGATTTATTGATTTTCAAAGAGAATTTCAGGTTCATATCGTTACAAGAAATGTGTGTTAAATTTTTTTTAAAAGAGTCCTCTGTTCCATCCCATATGATTAACATGTCATCTATGTATCTTTTATACAATTTGATCTTGTCTCTGTAGATGGAGTCCATATATATAAATTTCACCTCCCAGCTCCCCATAAAAAGATTGGCAAAACTGGGGGCAAAAATGGTCCCCATCGCCGTACCACATATTTGTAGATAAAAATCATCTAAAAACTTAAAATAGTTATGATTTAAAATGAACTTCATAAGATCACATATAAAATTTTTATGTAATGTGGTAATGGACTCATCATTATCTAAGAATTCTATACATGCTTGGATACCTTTTGAATGTTCTATACAGGTGTAGAGTGATTGCACATCAATCGTGATCCAGATATAGTTATCATTCCATTTGATGTCTTGCATTAATTGCAAAACACTGGTCGTATCTCTTAGATATGAGTCCAGAGATTGCACATATTTTCTTAAAAAGATATCGACCTATTCTGATATATGGGACGTCAGTGAATCAATACCCACTATGATTGGTCTTCCTGGTGGTTCTTCCAGGGACTTGTGAATTTTTGGAAGAAAGTAAAATATTGGGGTAGAGGGATAGGTTTGCATAAGGTATTGGAATTCATCCTTATTGATCAAATTTCTATGAAGTCCAAATACTAGGAGTGATCTTAATTCCTCAATGTACTCATCTGTCGGATCCCTGTTTAAAAGTATATATGAATTTTTGTCGTCCAATAATCGATGGGCTTCCTTGAGATAAAATGATCAATCCATGCACAAGAGCAAAAGATCAAAGATTCCCTGAATAAACACTGGCACATACTGGAAATGGACCCCATTCTGAAAGACTCCATACCTCCCAAACCACCTATTGTCTTCAAGAAAGCCAGAAATCTTAAGGACCTTTGAGCTCCAAGTATGCTGCGCAGCAACAAGACTCAACAAGCCAGCACTCTATCTAAGTATCCTGGTTGCTTTAAATGTGGTAAATGTAATATATGTAGATATTTACATCCACAGAGGAAGACCTTCAAGAACTTCAACAATTCAAAGGAATACAAAATTAAACAGCATATCAACTGTAACACCACATCCATCATTTATGTACTAGAGTGCACATGTGGAACCAAGTATTTGGGAAAAACTAAAAGAACCCTTAAACTCAGAATCCAAGAACATGTCCGTAATATAAAAAATAAAGTAGAGGGACATAAGGTCTATAAACATTTCACTGAATATCATGCATATAATCCTGAGGAAATGACCTTTAAAGCCTTAGAACATGTTACTCTAGGAGAAAGAGAGGGGATCTCTCTAGTAAACTATCGAGAAGAGAAATGTTCTGGATATTTGAACTACAAACATTATACCCCCAAGGCTTCAATGACAGTTATGAGATCGCACCATTCATATAGATGACTTATCGGCCACCATGTAGGAGTTATGAAGACATATTGTCACTCTGCAAGAAGGTTTACATATCTACAGCCATATCACACTAAATATGCCCAATCTTGGAAGCTATAAAGTGTGAGCCTGATCAGTACCTACTGGGAGACCAACAGGGAATATCAGGTGCTGTAGATCTCTCCCATCTGCATCATAGACCTTTTGTCTCACTTCCCATCTTTGGGCGTGTCATCTATATGGATGTGCGTCTCTCCACATGGCAATATGATGGTTTTAAATACCATAATAAAGTATCATAATTTACAGAATTCTCAATATATGAATTATTTTACTCATAAATATTTTTCTTTGATTAAATAGTTGTGTTTTTTGTCATTCAGCTATCAGCATTGCATTCATTTCTTATCCACAGTGCACTTATAAATGTACACTTTTGTCACTTTGTGAATATTACACTGTGAATGCTAGACTATGACATAAATGTAACCTAGAATAATAGATATATAATTTAAGCCACACTTGTATCTATTTGTCACAGCTTATCTTTTCCCTATAACTCTGTGTTACATTAATAATTATAATATAACCTTGGACATATGAGAATATAATATGTATACATTAATAATTACCTCTAACAGATTTGTGATCTGTTAACAACTTTCTATATATAAATGTGAACATAAGATGCAATCTACACTTCAAACCAATTCTTACACTCTAAAGTAAATAGTTCACTATCTAACAAAAAATGAGACCAATGATGTCTATAAACTGTGACCATTTTATTAATGACATCTCTTCTGCAGCGCTTAAAATGATGACATCCCATAATGGCTATATGAAGACCCGTGATCCAGGAAACGCTTCATGCGTTCCACAAAGGAGATGACATCATCCGCAATCCAAGATGGACGCCACAGCTCCACGCATGCGCAACGAACATAAACAAGAATGCCGGGAGTGATACAACTACAGGACACATATCCAGCAAGACGGACAAGAGCAGGAGCCGGACCGGAGGTGACGCGGAGCGGTGATATGGATGCCGGATCTATCAGAGCTTTGACCTCACCGGAAGTACCATTAGGAAGCCTGACCTGCGTCCACTGGAAGTGGGGCACGCAATAGTAATGACACCTGAACATGGAGCTGAAAGTGACTGATCACACAGCCCTCTGGTTATAACATTTTACTATGATCGAAGACTCCAGTGGATCATATTATTCCAGAACTATTTATCCCTTATTTGATTGATTTACTTATTATTTGTTTACACGAAACCGGAAGTGATGTCATAGGAAATGACATCGCGACCCTGGAAAATGCTGGAAGTTTAACCTTGCAACAGGGTATAAATAGCTTATTATAGCTGAGGCTAAGTATCCCCTTGAAGAAGTCCAATAGGAAATGAAACGCGTTGGGGACCTATACCTCACCAATCTTAGACTCTACAAATAAGATAGGACATCTATTTATATTTCAGATTTTATCTGTATGCTTTTACTCATGTTTTTTTTATTTTTTTGTCTGATTTCGTTATTTGTTTTTATATTGTTTATCTTATATATGTCCATTTTACACTCTATTAAACATATTTATATTTTTTACTATAATTGTCTCTTTTTTAGGCCTGTTACCATGTGTGTTAAGTTATCTGTCTGACAGAGTTCTTTCATGGTAAATACACCATATGCACTAGTAGCACTTGCACTTTATATTGGTATATTGCACGGAATGGCACCACAGGCGCTCTGATCCAATTCCATTTTCCATACATATATATATATATATATATATATATATATATTTTAAAAATAATGAAGGAACGGTGCCTTCAGTGTACCAGTTCTTGTTAGATAATTTGCAACAAAACTGTTCATAGAGAGTCCATATGATCTTTAACAGACGTCCTGATGGGATCTCCATGTACAGTGCCCCAGGAATATATCTCAAAAAAAGAATGAAAACAAACATAGTGTGACCTGATAAAAGCCTTATATAATATATATGACTGTGTTAATTGCACAGTAATAATGTGATCATGCAAAAACAAACTAAAGTGTCAGAAAAAACATAAATCACTCGTGTGATATATTTCCGTATATGCTTTGGAGTCGAAATTTGCCTAAGGAGAAGAGACCTTATGTACACTGCTTTGTGAATAGTTACATTCGGTACGAGGCTTGCATATTTTGGGTGTTGGTGATTGCTGGATTCATCACACGAGTGATTTATGTTTTTCTGACACTTTTTTGTTTCTTTTTGCATGATCACATTATTACTGTGCAATTAACACAGTCATATATATTATACAAGGGTTTTTATCAGGTCACACTATGTTTGTTTTCATTCTCTTTTTTTGAGATATACTCCTGGGGCACTGTACACGGAGATCCCGTCAGGTCGTCCTTTAAAGATCATATGGACTCTCTATGAACAGTTTTGTTGCAAATTATCTAAAAAGAACTGGTACATTGAAGGTGCCGTTCCTTCATTATTTTTACTATTTTCTAAATGATTGTCTGAATAGATCATCCTTTGGAAGGATTGGCAGCCACCTTATTAGGGAGTGTCCTTATTTATATTCAATGTTTACACATATTTTTGGTTTATTTGTTCAATAGTCATCGTATGAGCTTTGTGCGTCACTTACATTATTCTTTATTTTATATATCTATATATATATATATATATATATAAAATACAAAAATTTGGCACTCACCTATATATATATATTCCAAACTAATTCATTTAAAGTCAGGGAATGTTAGTTGCAAAATATTGCAGTAAGTAGTCAAGCTGACCAACCACGTCACTGTCTCCCCCTTCTGGTCAGTCCCTACACTGACACTAATAAGTATGAGCATTGCTCTGCCTCATTTGGCTCCAGCTATCACACAGATGTTAAATACAAAGTACTCTTCTTCCATGGGTTTAGGTACTGTCTTAAAGAGACAGAACCACACCCAGGGATAACAGTTAATGAGCACCAGGGGAATACACTGACAAAATTTGACTTGCATATTCAGTGGCGTCACAAGGGGGGTGCGGGCCGCACCAGGGTGTCACCCATGGAATGGTGACACCAAAGTGCAGACTCCCCCTCAGTGACAGGAACCGGGTGCTGTAATGTAGAATTACGTGCAGCACTCTGCTCCTGTCACAGTGAGGGAGCCGTCACTATTATTACACTGGTCCCAGGGGGCAGCCCTCACCTCCTAGACCCCCCGTAGAGACTAAAACTAGGGTTCAAGTGTGTGGCCCCGCCCCCAGCTATGAGGCCACGCCCCATTAGCATGAAGCCATTACCCTTTTCCCCAGCGTACGACGATGCCGCGCACACTACTATACTGCCCACCCCTACCTTTGCCGGGTGCATCAGCAGGTAGGGACACCACTTTGCATATGGGAAATTTGGGTGCCATAGTAAGTGTGACCACAAAAAATGTATATAAACAATTGAGTTCAATCCACGGCACTCAGCCATCTGCGGTGCCTTTGGTATGTGACCACACTATTTAAATTTAAAAAATCATACAAACTCACTTTCTAGCTCCCGGGGGCAAATGCCACTGTCAAGCCTGATCAGCGGACAAAGTTTGTGGTTGAAGATGGGCGGTAGAACTGCGCTCTCGTTGACCAGGGGGTGGTGTGTTGTGGTTTCGGGGTGCTGCACCTTTGTGTGGGAGTACCTTTCCTGCACTGAAAACGTATGGGGGTAGGGGGGGTAAGGTGCGCTCTTCCTGCTAGTACTGGTGATAACTTGTGCGTGTTTGTGAGTGGTGTTAATTAGAATGTTTCTTCTGGTGGTGGTGATGTTTTGGGAGTGAGGAGGGTGTGATTGGGTATGGAGTGTAGTTTGGAGTAATGTGAAAAGGGGAATGGAATAGGATCAAAATGAGGCCAGCGAGACACAGTAATTTTGGGCAAAATCTTTTATTGAGTAGTCACAATGCTGCTCTGTTAAGATCCCGGGCAGGTGGGTGGGTTTCAGTGATGAGTGGTGATGAGACTGGGGAGGTAGGTGGACCCTTTTAGGGGGCTCCTTCCCGTGCGGTTCAGTGACCTTGCACGTCACCCCTGCTGGACCTATGGTCGACAGTCTAGGAAGTCTCGGGGGGTGGGGGGATTTGCAGAGTGGGTTGGAACACCTGTGCGGCGTCCCGCGTGTTGGTGTGAGTCTTGGCAGTACTTACCTGCCGGTAGGTTTTTTGTTGTGGTGATGTAGGTCGACGTTGCGGCCGTTGCAGATTGGTTGGAAGCTGCAGGTTTGTTGGTGAGCTTGATCAGCGTGTTGCTGGTGTGCTGCAAGTGCACAGCTGTTCTGATTGGTCTGCGGAGGTCAGCGACCGTAGTATGCAGCTGAAATTGGCTCTTGGTCGTGCCGCTGGTGGTGCCGAGCCAGAGGTGTGGATGGGTGAGCTGCTGGGAGGCTGGGTTGCAGCGTGTGTGCTGGGACCACCCCTGGGGGTTGGTCTGCCCGGGATACTGATTCAAAAAAAGCCAGGGAGGAGGGGGGATGTGGAAAGTGTGACCGGGATGGAGCTGGTCACTGGCGATGTTGGCTGGGCGGACTTGCGGCCGGATGTGCAGGATGCTCTTATCACTGACGGCCCCTCGTGGAAATGGGGATCGACGGTGGAGACACCCCTGGCCAGGAGTGAGTTGCTGAGCATGCCTGGGAGCAGGGGGGGAGAGGGGCTGGTCCGGGGTGGATCCGGTCACTGGAGGTGTGAGCGGTGCGGACCAGCAGGCGGGTGGGCTGAGAGCTTTCTGCACTGGTGGTCCCTGGTGGGGATGGGGATCTTTAGTGGAGGTCAGCCTGGATCGGTGTCGGGTTTGATGTGAGGGTCTCCAACGCGTTTCGGCACAGGTGCCTCCTTGAAGAAGGCACCTGTGCCGAAACGCATTGGAGACCCTCACATCAAACCCGACAACGATCCAGGCTGACCTCCACTAAAGATCCCCATCCCCACCAGGGACCACCAGTGCAGAAAGCTCTCAGCCCACCCGCCTGCTGGTCCGCACCGCTCACACCTCCAGTGACCGGCTCCACCCCGGACCAGCCCCTCTCCCCCCCTGCTCCCAGGTGTGCTCAGCAACTCACTCCTGGCCAGGGGTGTCTCCACCGTCAATCCCCATTTCCACGAGGGGCCGTCAGTGATAAGAGCATCCTGCACATCCGGCCGCAAGTCCGCCCAGCCAACATCGCCAGTGACCAGCTCCATCCCGGTCACACTTTCCACATCCCCCCTCCTCCCTGGCTTTTTTTGAATCAGTATCCCGGGCAGACCACCCCCCAGGGGTGGTCCCAGCACACACGCTGCAACCCAGCCTCCCAGCAGCTCACCCATCCACACCTCTGGCTCCGCACCACCAGCGGCACGACCAAGAGCCAATTTCAGCTGCATACTACGGTCGCTGACCTCCGCAGACCAATCAGAACAGCTGTGCACTTGCAGCACACCAGCAACACGCTGATCCAGCTCACCAACAAACCTGCAGCTTCCAACCAATCTGCAACGGCCGCAACGTCGACCTACATCACCACAACAAAATACCTACCGGTAGGTAAGTACTGCCAGGACTCACACCAACACGCAGGACACCGCACAGGTGTTCCAACCCACTCTGCAAATCCCCCCACCCCCCGAGACTTCCTAGACTGTCGACCATAGGTCCAGCAGGGGTGACGTGCAAGGTCACTGAACCGCACGGGAAGGAGCCCCCTAAAAGGGTCCACCTACCTCCCCAGTCTCATCACCACTCATCTCTGAACCCCACCCACCTGCCCGGGATCTTAACAGAGCAGCATTGTGCCTACTCAATAAAAGATTTTGCCCAAAATTACTGTGTCTCGCTGGCCTCATTTTGATCCTATTCCATTCCCCTTTTCACATTACTCCAAACTACACTCCATACCCAATCACACCCTCCTCACTCCCAAAACATCACCACCACCAGAAGAAACATTCTAATTAACACCACTCACAAACACGCACAAGTCATCACCAGTACTAGCAGGAAGAGTGCACCTTACCCCCCCCTACCCCCAAAAGTTTGTGGTTGGGTAACTTCCATCCACACTTCTACATCCTCTCATCCAAATTTTATAATGGCCAGCTATGCTCCTAACTCCTAAACCCTTCATCATAAGCTCGCCTTACATAACCGTTAATGGAACAAAAAAATCAAATGTATTTATCAAATGTAGATACCTAACTGAATTCATGTGTCCCAAAGGACAAGTCTCCAGATAACTGTCTGAGAAGATATACATCCTGCTGTAACCAGTTAAGCAAAAAGCGTACGCATACGCAGGGGCGTATTTATAATGGGTGCAGGGTGTGCAGGGCACACGGGCACCTGGGTCCACGGGCAGCCCGCACCGCACACCCGGCACCCATATTATACTTACCTCTCTGGTGTCCCACGTTTGCACTTTAAAAATGACTGGAAAATGGCCGCTGTCATTTGCGCATGCGCAGTACAGGGTTAGGTGGCCACAGTGGCCATTTTCCCTGTGACCTGTGCATGCGCTATAGACTCTGGGCACACTCTAGTGCCCAGAGTCTATAAGTGACCAGCTGTAGAGTCTAGTGCCCAGAGTCTAGTGACCAGCTGTAAGGCGATAGACTCCTCAAGAGAGCAGGTGCAAGGTCTGTAATGTCCCAGTAATTACAGTTTTACACCCTGTTCTCACACTTCAGCTGGCAGCCGTTACTGGTTATTATTAGTGACTGGCTCTTTAGGGTGCAGGTTAGTCTCCAACAACACTGCCTACCTCAGTCCACTTCATTACAGCCTCCTTCCCTGTCTAGAGATATTGTAGCTGCATAACTGTATCTGTAGAAAGTAATAACAGACAAGAACTTTCTGCTAGAGGACTAGGGGCCATATCCAAACAGCCGCGAGAAAATTTTTGGGACCACTTGCGTGAATTCGATGTATTTTGCATGTTAGCGCGCTCCCGTTTATCGGGAAATCCTATTGCAAAAGGCACGACAGCAAATTTGCCCGATAACACAGGTCTGCGATGAAAAAGCTTTTTTAACGAATTTATGTGATACTTATAGATTTTTGGCTTCTGAACACGAAAATGACTCCCGATTTTGCATATCACATCATATTTTTCTGCAAAACGTGTATTTATGAATAAGTAATTTTTTTCATATTCTCTAAAGTAATAAATGTATTCTGCCTACATTTAATATAAAACATTGTCTTAAATGAATTCATTTGGTAGTATAGAACGTTGCAATTCAGATCTCGTCATAGAACTTCTCCCCGCCCAGTGCCAGATTAAGGTCCACATGGCCCTGAAGCTGAAATATACAAAGGGTCTAAACCCCATACTGTTTAAAGAAACATTGCACACACACAACAACTACAACTATAAGGTGAGCTGGAGAAGGTGGAACCAAATACAACAGATGCAACACAGTTTTGCCCTTTGCCGGCTCATCTTAACCCCTGCCTACCAACACACATACACACTCATACAGTACACACTACACACACACACACACTACACTACAGTGAAGAACAGGGTGAACGGTTCCACCAAGACATTAAAGATGTAGAAAGAAGATACCAGGGCCACTGGGACGTCAGCATGATGGCTGACTACTGCTGGATGATACACAGAGACGACACAGAAAAAGCTTATAAGCGAAAAGCGACAAAACGTAGTTTGAAGACAAAAACCCCCCAGTATATTAAAGATTTTTTTCAATAATTATGGTTTTTGTTTCTATTATTGTTTGATTTTGATTTTATTTTTATTTTATTATGTAATTAAGACACAAACACAGTGATATCATCTACACTTCTTCGTATTTCACAATAAATATGTCAAAACAATTAAACTTCTTGTTTTTTCTTAAAAATATATATAACCCCCTTATAGGTAAATGTGATGTGGTAATTTTTTTAATATACTATTTCTTGATGTACACAGGAGTATAATTAAGAATATGAAAGTATTATTAAAAAAGCTTTCAATTCCTTACATTTCGCAGACCTGTGTAATTATTGAATGGAAGAAAAATGCAGGTGAAAATTAGGAAATCAGCCTGTCCCCCAAAAAAGGTAAACTAAGATAGGGGAATAGTATCAAAGGGTTTGGGGCTCTTAATTTGTGTCACATGGCTGTTACTGTATATGCAATCTTCTACAACAATGAAAAAATTATAGAAAGCAAGGGTTTTTTTTACCAAAATAAATGCTGCAGTTAAATTAGGGGTACATTAAAATGAGTGTAAGTATATATTTGGGTCATTTTAGGGCACTTTTACAAATGCTAATAATACACCTGGTGCAGCTACCCTATTTTTCATCCCAAAAATGTAAAGTCATTATTGGCTAAATTAAGCTAATTAAAAAATTATTTTTGCATTATTAGTCATTAAGGGGGGTATCCAAGGGGTTCTGCACCAAGGGCCAGATTCAGACCCGCTCGCTAGATGCGTTCACACGCAGCCAAAGTATGCAAATCCTGCACAGCAAGGCATTAGCATGCCCACTATGTCTTGGCGTGCAATTACGGTGTGTATTTAGACGCCCACCAGCCTGTCTTAAGATGCCCACTTTCCCTTAGTGTTACACGTCATCTCCAGGAAGTGTATGCAACAATCGGTAACATCGAGTACCATCGGAAGTGTACGCAGCACTTGTGGCTGACCATATCCTACCGCAAGCACCACGAGTGCTTCAGTGTGTAATTCAACCATGTGACGTGTACTATGATGCTGCGTCTTAATTATGCACGCCTCTGAAACGGCGTTAAGACGCTCAGACACGCCTGCGTTCGCACCACCACTCCCCCCGTTTCCATCGACCAACCCGTCACCACCCATAAACGGCTCATTCTGTCACTCAATCTAGCGAGGCGTCTGTGTACATGCCCATCAGACTTCCCACACATGCAGAGAGACTCTGTCTGACTGGTCTGAAGCCGGCGGATGAAGTGAAACTGGGACTGAGGTGAGTACTCGTGGCTGTAGGGGGGTGGATTGGTGGGCCCCTACAAGCTTTGGGCCCTTGGGCAACTGCCCAACGAGCCCAGTGGAAGAGATGGCCCTGTGTAAACATCGGCAGGCTACGTGTGAACGCAGCCTAGCGAATGGTTCTGAATCAGGCCCCAAGTCCCAACATTTTTACCCATAAATGCACAACTTATCAACTACTCAGAGAAGGTGAAAAGTAATTTGCGATAATTAATATACAGTTTTTGTAACATGGGAAAACCGAGGCTAAAAGGATTTCACAATATCCATTTCTCCCGAAAAGTTCTCAGAAATGAAAACTTATCGGGGAAAATTTTTTTATTGCGCGAATAGGATATGCCCCTAGATATGACAAGACTGGCATCAGAAACATGTCCAGGCTCCTCAGGAGAGCTATTAAATGCCAATAGCCTAAAACATCCTGTCTGTTTCAAAGCTACAGTAGTAAACTGCCCTCTCATTATCGCAGGCAGGAAAAGGCTTAGGACCTCATTCAGAGCCACTCGTAAGCGGACGTACGCTCGTTCCGAGCGATGTTCGCCCATCTGCGCATGCGTACGGTTTGTAATACGCATGCGCGAACCAGTCAGTGCGGCCGAAAATCGTTTGTTCGCTATATAGCGAATGCCTGCTATTTTGAGTGACAGGAGGAGGCGTATGTGGGTGGTAACAGGGGAAGGCGCTTGAAAACAGGGAGTGGAGATCAGAACGCAGGTGTGCTTAAAGGTCAAAACGGGCGTTTTATGGGTGTGCATAATTAATACTTCAGCGTCACTGACCACGTCACCTGGTTGTTTTATAGTCAGAACTGCTCGCAATATAGTGGTAGGAAAAACCAGCCACAAGAATAGCGAGCAGTTCATACGCTGTTCGATGTACTCGATTGATCTAATAAATAGCGGACATGACGTATGATGCGAGCGGCCAGGGGGCGTATTTTCAAATAAACGACCGCATGTTTTGTTCGCTCGTTCAGACATAGAGGCGGCAACAGACCACAAAGAGCGAACGGTTCATTTGAATAGCCACCCCCTTTTTCTGAACGAGCGAGCGCTAATAGCGTCCGGCTCTGAATCAGGGCCTTAGCCAGCCTGTATAAACTGTAGCAGCTATATTCTTCTCCGTCTCATTAAAGACTGTCCAGTATAAACTCTTCTGAAGTTAAATATATCTGCCCTACGGGCAAAAGATTGTTAGACTGTGAAACAGGAATAACAAGAGCAGCTAACACGTGTAGGAGATTACTTCTAAAGCACGGATGCAAAAGATACTGGATACCAACATAGGAGCATATACAAGGATTTGCTTGCAAAAAATTACGCGGACTTCGCAACCAACTTTGGAATACCGTAGGTATGCACGCTCCCAATACCCTCGGTATTCAAGTTAAAAAATTTGTCGCTGGGTGTTTTGCGGTCAAAGTTCAACGGGAGGGAATTTTTTTTTTTACTTTACTTTGTAGCCTGCGGAATGCTGCGAAGGCTGTGTGCGGGGAGCAGTGGTGGAACTAGCGGCGGTACAGGGGCCCATAGCCGCTGCACCCGGCACCAGTGTCCCCGGGCCCCACAGTATTTAAGTGTAGTGCAGACCGCAGTGAGAGCGGTCCGCACTACACAGTAACAAGCACACTGCCGCAGCAGGTGATGGGATGGGTCATGACGTCTCTCCCATAGTGCAAAGCGGACAGCAGAGGTCGAAGCAGGAGTGGGGATTCAGGTGAGTTGTGTGTTTTTGTTTTTTGTGTGTGAGTGTGTAAGGGGTACGGGCACTGATACTGGCACTGCATAGGGGGGGTGCTACTGGGGGCACTGTATAGGGGGGGTGGCCACTACTAGGGGCACAGTATGGGGGGCTGCTACTGGGGGCACTGTATAGAGGGGGTGGTCACTAATGGAGTACTGTAAAGGGGGGACTACTACTGGGGGCAATGCATAGGGTGGACTACTACTGGGGGCACTGAATAGGGGGACCACTACTGGGGGTACTGCATAAGGGGGGCCCAAAGCATATTCTTACACCTGGGCCCACCACTCTCTAGTTCCGCCACTGGGGGGGATCGACTGCAGTTTAGTGTAGAGTGTGCGGGAAGTTGGTGCAGGGTTAGTGGTGGTAGTGTAGTGTGCGTGGGGAGTGGGTGCAGGGTTGGCAGCGGTAGTGTAGTGTTAGATAGTGTGCGTGGGGAGTGGGTGCAGGGTTGGCAGCGGTAGTGTAGCGTTAGGTAGTGTGCGTGGGGAGTGGGTGCAGGGTTGACAGCAGTAGTGTAGTGTAGGTAGTGTGCGTGGGGAGTGCAGTGGCAAACGCAGGATTTTTTTGGGGGGGGTTTCCAAATCTCTCTCTATATATACAGACACACATATATATATATATATATATATATATATGTATATATACACACTTTGTATATATATATATATATATATATATGAGAGATACACTCCCGTTTTTAGTTATGTGTATCTGTCTGTATTGTTACTCTTATGCAGTGCCCCTAATGCTGTGCCCCCAGTAGTTTTGTCGCATATGCGTGGCCCCCTTAAGTAGTGTCCCTTATGCATGGCCCCTTAACTAGTGCCCATTATACATGCCCCCCGCCCCTCCGCCCAGTACTTACCTCACCACCACGCTGTCTCCCGCTTCGCCGCTGCTTTGGCTGGATCAGGC
Organism: Taudactylus pleione; assembly: GCA_031769625.1. Taxonomy (NCBI): domain Eukaryota; kingdom Metazoa; phylum Chordata; class Amphibia; order Anura; family Myobatrachidae; genus Taudactylus; species Taudactylus pleione. The sequence goes on from JAUIMM010001084.1 coordinate 1,879,669, forward strand.
TCTTCAATCGCGCGGGTGACGTCATGACGTCACCCGCGCAGTGCATCACTGGGAACGCTGGCCTCTGAAGCGATCGGAGGATTCTTTAGCCTCCGGTCTCTTCAGAGGCCAGTGTTCACAGTGCAGGGAGCCACAGAAGTCGGAGACGGAGCGCTGTCTCCGTCTCTGAAAAAAAAGAATTTTGGATCATCAGGGGGGGTTTCTGGGTACTCAGAAACCCCCCCTGTGTGCGCGGGTGGAGTGGGTGCAGGGTTGGCAGCGGTAGTGTAGTGTAGGTAGTGTGCGTGGGGAGTGGGTGCAGGGTTGGCAGCGGTAGTGTAGTGTAGGTAGTGTGCGTGGGGAGTGGGTGCAGGGTTGGCAGCGGTAGTGTAGTGTAGGTAGTGTGCGTGGGGAGTGGGTGCAGGGTTGGCAGCGGTAGTGTAGTGTAGGTAGTGTGCGCTGGAAGCAGGTGCAGGGTTGGCAGCGGTAGTGTAGTGTAGGTAGTGTGCGCGGGAAGCATGTGCAGGGTTGGCAGCGTTAGTGTAGTGTAGGTAGTGTGCGCGGGAAGCAGGTGCAGGGTTGGCAGCGGTAGTGTAGTGTAGGTAGTGTGCGTGGGGAGTGGGTGCAGGGTTGGCAGCGGTAGTGTAGTGTAGGTAGTGTGCGCTGGAAGCAGGTGCAGGGTTGGCAGCGGTAGTGTAGTGTAGGCAGTGTGCGCGGGAAGCAGGTGCAGGGTTGGCAGCGTTAGTGTAGTGTAGGTAGTGTGCGCGGGAAGCAGGTGCAGGGTTGGCAGCGGTAGTGTAGTGTAGGTAGTGTGCGTGGGGAGTGGGTGCAGGGTTGGCAGCGGTAGTGTAGTGTAGGTAGTGTGCGCGGGAAGCAGGTGCAGGGTTGGCAGCGGTAGTGTAGTGTAGGTAGTGTGCGCAGGAAGCAGGTGCAGGGTTGGCAGCGGTAGTGTAGTGTAGGTAGTGTGCGCGGGAAGCAGGTGCAGGGTTGGCAATGGTAGTGTAGTGTAGGTAGTGTGCGCGGGAAGCAGGTGCAGGGTTGGCAGCGGTAGTTTAGGTTGTGTGTGCAGGGAGCAGGAGCAGGGTTAAGGGTAGTGGGGTGCAGGTTTAGGGGTATTAGGGTGCAGAGTTAGGGACAGTAGGGTGCAGGGTTAGGGGTAATGGGGTGCAGCATTAGGGGTAGTAGGGTGCACGGTTAGGGCTAGTGGGGTACAGGGTTAGGGGTAGTAGGGTGCAGGTTTAAGGGTATTGGAGTGCAGGGTTAGTGGTAGTAGGGTGCATAGTTAGGGGTAGTGGGGTGGGGGGTTAGGGTTAATTGGGTGCAGGATTAGGGGATGTAGGGTGCAGGGTTAGGGGTAGTAGGGTGCAGGGTTAGGGGTAGTGGGGCACAGGGTTAGGGGTGGTAGTAGGGTGCAGGGTTAGGGGTAATGGGGTATGTAGGGTGCAGGTATGGGGTAGTAGGGTGCAGGGTTAGGGGTAGTGGGGCACAGAGTTAGGGGTAGTACCTGTTCTGTGCCCGGCCAGTCCATGGAAGCTGCAGAAGAGAACTAGAGGAGGAGGACAGCGCTGCTCAAGTGAGTAATTAAGGACTAATTAAGATAATTGGAAACTTTCAATTGTTTAATTAGCCATGAGGGAGAGTCCGCAGGGGTCCAGGAGCAGTCCTGACAATATTACCTTTAAATGAGGATTTAAGGAAAAATTAGACCTGCTCTGGAGGCGCTCAAAAAAAACTTGAGCACTCAAAAAAGAAATCAAAACCCTGCACCTAATTGAATACCAAAAATCTTGCAAATGTGGGAAAAACCCCATAGGTGTGACATTTTTGGTATACTTGTACTTAATTGAATATGCCCCTTAAAGTAGCAAATGAAAAGAAACTACTACAGCAAATATTTCTATTGGGATAGAAATATATTTAGTTGATAACTTTGCTTTTATTTGCATATTTTATTTCTTTATTCTTGTTTTTCTACTTGAATCTGTATAGCTTTATTTAGCGTGAACTGTATAGTATTATACTGTTTATTTGTAACCAGTGGGTTAAATAATTAATTTCCACATAGGCAATAAGTTGTAACACACATCTGTGCTAGGCCCCATTGAGGTTTGAAAAGAGATTGTAGTTACAGTCTAAGCATAGAATGGTCATATTCACCTTTTGAGGTCAAACAAGACATAAATTGAGGGGTCCTAACTTATACCTGTCACTATTAGCAGATGTATAATGAGCCATCCATAGCTTATATGGTGTTATCAGTAGACAGTGAGCCACATTCCAGTGGGGTGACCATTGTAAGATGTGCAGAGACGCTAAGCACTATGGGTTATGCTACACAAAGGTGCTTTGAGAGTTTATTTCCAGACATTAGGACACATCATTACTGTATTTCTTTGTCTGGTAGTATATGTTAGTGCTTACAGAGCATGTGCAAGAGGTAAGAATGGTTCATGCTATGTTGTACCAAACAGTGCTTGGTACCCAGTTTGTAACTAATATGGGCTTAATATCTGGAACGCCAACACCCATACTTCTGTATATAAATCAAGACCTAGACAAAGGCTTTTTGGCTCATGCATGGACCTGAGAATGCAGTAGGGTGCCTGCAATGTATATTGAACTGCCTGGGAATTATTGGAATGAGGGCTCACCAGATGAAGATGAAGTACATCTTATGTTGAAGATGATGAACTACTGGTGTCATCTGAATACATAGACAAAAGTTGAGTATACTGTATACTTTGTATGTTAATTGTTTGTTTGTTACTTGTAAATAAAGTGTGTTCATTTGTACTCGCTCAAATGGTCACGTGTGTGTACTATTTCATTTCGATCAGAACGAAACCCACCGTTATGCAATTGTTTCAGCAATTATTTATGGCAACACCTCGGATAAGGTGATAGCATCTTATATGAATATATATTAGCATTAAGAAAACAGATGGGTGTCACCAGTTCCCGTGGAAAGTTATTGACGCAGATAGATGGAGACTTCATTCTTCACTGAGTTCCAGAATAATAAAATGTTCTTACTTGTAATTTTGAATATTGCTTTGACATTATTGACTCTTTATTAGTTTTTAAATCTATTGAATAACTATTGAAACTACTGTTAGAAATAAGTGTGGTAACTTTCTGCGGCAGTAAGAGGAACAAGAAATCCCTAATAGATCTAGCTCGATTCGGTAAAACTGGAAAACATCACAGCACACTTTTGCATCACCTCTCGGGGTACCACAATTGGATCTGCGAAATTGATGGATAAACAAATTTAATGATGGGGATGGGGTGGGGGGTGTTTGGTGATGTGCAACCTCTAAGTACATGGCAGTGTTGTGATTCGGTCATGCCTGTGACAGGGATCTTAATGTTGGGGAGAGGATGCAATTTTCCTTCTCTAACCAAATGTTATTATTAGGGATGTGCGCCGGACCATTTTTGCCGGATTTGGATTTGGATTTGGTTCTAATTCGTCGTCCGGCTTTGGATTTGGATTTGGATTTGCCAAACTGCGGTGACTGGCTTTGGATTTGGATTTGGATTTGGATTTTTTTTACAAAAAATTTACAAAAAAAGCTAAAATCACATTAATTGGTCTTTTTTTTCTTCCTAGAGTATTATTAACCTCAATAACATTAATTTCCAGTCAATTTAGACCATATCACAGCTTATAATATTGTTTTCAACATTATTGGCCAAAGGTTGCAGTGAGATGACTGGTTACTAAGCGACAAAGCAGCGGCACAATGACACAGACACCACAGTATAAAGCACATCTATGACACATTGCCACACAGCAGTGGCAGAAATGAAAAGTAGTGCACCCACCCAGTGGGTACGGCCAGCAGAGTCACAGTACTTGTTTACATAGTGGGCTACGGCCCAAAGAGTCACAGTGCACAATCTTATTCACATTACACCGCACATAGGGCCTGATTCACATTACACCATAAAGTAGTGTCTCTTATTTATGTTACGACACACAGTAGTGCCCCTTTTACACAATGCCCACAGTAGTGCCCCTTTTACACAATGCCCACAGTAGCAGTGTCCCTTACACAATGCCCCCAGCAGTGGTGCCCCCTATGCAGTCCCCTTAGTAGTAGGGTCCCCTATACAGTGCCCCCAGTAGTATGCCCCCCAGTAGTATGCCCCCCATTAGCATGCCACCCAGTAGTATGTCCCCCATTAGCAGGCCCCCCCAGTAGTATGCCCCCCATTAGCATGCCAACCAGTAGTATGCCCCCCATTAGCAGGCCCCCCCAGTAGTATGCCCCCCATTAGCAGGCCCCCCCAGTAGTATGCCCCCCATTAGCAGCCCCCCCAGTAGTATGCCCCCCATTAGCAGCCCCCCCAGTAGTATGCCCCCCCAGTAGTATGGCCCCCCCAGTAGTAGGCTGCCCCAGTAGCAGGCCCCCCTCAGTAGTAGGCTGCCCCAGTAGTAGCCCCCCTGTAGTATGGCCCCCCCTGTTGTATGGCCCCCCCAGTAGTAGTATGCCCCCCCAGTAGTATGCCCCCACAGTAGTATGGCCCCCCCAGTAGCAGGCCCCTCAGTAGTATGGCCCCCCCAGTAGCAGACCCCCCAGTAGTATAACCCCCCCAGTAGCAGGCCCCTCAGTAGTATGGACGCCCAGTAGCAGACCCCCCCAGTTGTATAGCCCCCCCAGTAGCAGACCCCCCCAGTAGCAGGCCCCCCCAGTATCAGACCCCCCCAGTAGCAGACCCCCCCCAGTAGCGCCCCCGGCCCTTGCACAACTTTCACAAGTTAAAAAAAAAAACTTACCTGATTCCTGATTCCCCGCTCCCGCACCGTCCGCTCTGCTGAGCCTGTCACACACTGCGGAGGGAGCCGGAAGACGGAGCTCATGTGTGAGCTCCAGCTGGCTCCCTCCGTGCAGCAGCCAATGAGAGTCTGTGTGACTCTCATTGGCTGCTGTAACAAACACACAGCTGCCGCTGGCGGCTGTGTGTTTGTATCTGTGTAGGGCAGAGCGCTATCACAGCGCTCTGCCCTACACAATAGGAGACCTGATGTCGGATTCTCTAGTGAGAATCCGACATCAGGCGGCCGCCGTTCGGCCCCGAACGGGGATCCGAGTCAGGCGGTGAACACCCGAACAGGGTTCGGGTGGACTCGGATCCCCAATGTTCGGAGCGGTTCGGATTCCACAGAATCCGAACCGCTCATCTCTAGTTATTATACAGTATTAACATTGTTCTTTACCTTGTCCAGCTAAGTTCATTGCAATATATTATATATAGTGTTTGTGTATAATGGGATGCAGTGTGCTTGGTAATGTTCATAGTGTCGCTGCGTTTGTGTTGTACACATAAGTGGAGCAGCCCATCAGCATCTACTGCGAGTATCCCGAACATAGCAGACATGAACATGTAGCTAGCATCCACCTGGCCATGCTGCTAGGCTGCTGATTGGTAGAAAGCTCTGTCCGTCCACCAATCACACTGGTGGGATGTCTCTATAGCAGGGATGAGGAACCTCAGGCCCGGGGGCCGTATAAGGCCCGCGGAATCATTTGGCCTGGCCCTCAGAGCTATTTTCTGCTAGCCTCATCTGCAGCCAGAATCTATGCAACAGTGGCACCTGGAGCTTCCTTAGGATGCTTCAGACGGTCACCGCTGCCCTTACAGCTTCCCGAAGCAACCTCAGGATGCTCCAGGCATTGCTGTAGTCACTGGTGATTGTGGCCTCACTCCTGTGTGACATCACATGGAGGGGGCGTGGTCTGCACCAGGCCCGCAAATAATGTTATATATATCAAAATGGTCCTCGGCAGAAAAAAGGTTCCCCACCCCTGCTCTATAGAGTGTGTATGTCAGAGCCGTAACTAGACTTTTTGGTGCCCTGTGCGAGAAGGCATTGGTGACCCCCTTCCATAAGGACATAAGATAATGCACCTGAAAAAGGGCCATGGCCTCATGGCTTCCCCATGGCCAGGGAAAAGATAGGGTAGGCCAAGAGATGCTCGGGATAAAAGAAGAGGAAATTATAAGATAAGAATGACAATAAACAGGAAAATTTACATTCACAAACAGCGCCTCCTGCCCTGCGGTGCCCTGTGCCATGGCACAGGTCGCACTACCCTAGTTACTGCCCTGGTGTATGTATATTTATTTTAAATATATATTTAAGTATTTGGATTTCTATATATATTAAGAAGAGGAAACAAGTGTCTAATAGTGTAGTATTTTCAAAATTTGTGATAATATTCAACAGGACATCCTATGTTTGTATGTATAGTTACTGGATCTGAACTTATAACGTATATCGATGCCTACACAGTGTCGTTTCAGGTTTAGATCCTTATCTTTGATCCATTTTTGTCCCCTGTAAGGGGTCTATTTACTAAAGTGCGGGTTTTCAGAATTGGAGATGTTGCCCATAGCAACCAGATTCTACTTAAAATGTATCTAGCACTTTCTAGTAGATAATACCTAGAATCTGATTGGATGCTATGGGCAACATTTCCACTTCTAATAACCTGCACTTTAGTAAGTAATACTCCTAAGTCCCAGATTGATGCAACTCAGCAATATATACGACAATAAAGACAAACATAGTGAAGCAATGCAAACCAAAACAAAGTGACTAGCGCTGAAGGTGCAATAAGTCATTTACAGTAACTTTATGTAATTGTGCGCACCAAATAAATAATTTAATCAAGCTTCTCTGTCTGATGTTGGTCGCCCTTCCACTTCCACTTTTTTTTTTCTGCATATGGTAATAAATTTCTTATAAAAAGTGCTAGATATATTTAATATGACAGACAGATCGCAAAGACATTATAAACAAACAGTATTAAAAAAATCCAAAGAATAATATTAACGATGCTTAAGTTCGTATAGGAGGTTCTCTCCACCCTGGAAAGGTTACAGTCCCAATGGGATTCCTCAGCATCGGATGTAGACAGATCAACAAATATATTCCAAGGGAGGTAAGTCCAAGCAAAAAGGTCCATACAAGTATAAAAGAGGTAAGTTAACCTACGCAACTTCATCCTTAAATGGACTTCTTCAGGGGTAATATAACATAAAGGGAGGAGCTTTACTGTAATCCTTGAAATAGTGGCTAGATACTGTCATTTTGATACCATTCCTAGCTATATACTATATATATATATTTTATATATATATATATATATATATAACGTTATGGTCACTTGGGCCAAAAGAGGGCACTAACCAGTATAAGTAAAATGAAGGCTTTATTGATTCAACAGGTGTATCATAAGTCGACGTGTCGACATGCTTTCAACATGCATGCTGTGCTGATGCCTTTTTGGACTGTCTTGACAATGACCCTCAGGGGTCGAAACGTCGACTTATGATAAGCCTTCATTTTACTTATACTGGTGAGTGCCCTCTTTTGGTCCAAGTGACCATAACTTTTTCTATTATTGGTACAGGAGCTGCCTGTTACCTTAGTGGAGCACCCCTTTGCTGAATTTTGTTGGTATGTGAGTGCTTATTGGGACTATATATATATATATATATATATATATTTATATACATATATATATATATTATATATATATATAATATATATATTTGATCTGGAGATAAGGTTTGGAAAGAACATGCGCCTGATAGTATAGTAATATTTAAAAATGCACGTGCTCAAATAATAATAAGTGTGCGTACCAAATGATAAAATATTTAAGGCTTATCTGTAATTCTTTACAAGGATTCCATGTGATGGGATGGACCTAACATTTCAAATAGCTGGAATCTTAATAGCAGGGGCTCAAACAGAGCCAGATGAGACACATGTATAGTGTAGTACTTCTTTAAAGGATAATTTGCATGATAAGAATAAAATGAGTACCAGAAAGAAACTTGGGTATCTGCATGTAGTAATGTGTGTCCTGGTCATTCCATCAGTATCCCATATTGGCCCCGGTGGTTTGCATATAGGTAGGTTAATTTGCTTAAAATCCACAGAAAATAACCATTTCTCAGCAACAATTTTCAAACAGGGGTTTATTGACACATAGGACCTCATTCAAACCCGCTCGCAAGCGCCTATGCGCTCGTAAGTGATGTCAGTAGGGAGCTTCCTGCTCTGCTAGAGCAGGAAGCTACCTGGGGCTTGCGGTTGACGAGACCCTACCGCAAGGGTCTCGTCGCAAGCCCCGATGGTCGCGATGGTCGAGACCATCGCGATCATCACCTAGTCACTCGCTAAAGCTGTGGGTGGTAACCCACAGCTTAGCGAGCTGCCAGGAGGCCGCCTTTCAAAAGAAAAGCGTCCGCCCTCATTCAGAGCGAGTGCTCGCATTTTGCGCGCATGTCTCTGAATGTGGTCCATAGTACAAAGGTATAAGGGATACAAGGATTTAAAAAACATTAAAACAAATATAGTTATAAAGTGCTTATCTGCAGATGGTTAATAGCATGGAGAGAGACTGGTACAGAGGGGCCAACGTGTTTCGTCCTGTTGGATGTCCAACAGGACGAAACGCGTTGGTACCTCTGTACCGGAATGGAATCCTTGTAAGGAATTACAGATAAGGCTTAAATATTTTTTCATTTGGTACGCACACTTATTATTATTATTTGAGCACGTGCATTTTTAAATATTACTATACTATAAGGCGCATGTTGTTTCCATCCCTCATCTCTAGATCACATTTTATCCGACTGCCACCTTCACCAGAAGGATCAACGTGTTATACAGTTAGCACCATTTGTTTTTGAAACTTTTTGCACTAAAGTTCTATATAAAGTTATCTCCTTGGGACTTTAACCAGTGCTCCATTTTATAACCTCCTTATATATATATATATATATACATATATATATATATATATATATATACTGTGTGTATATATATATATATATATGCTTTCCGTCAGGGCGCAAGTAAGTGCGGCGACACACTGCACTTACGGCAGCCTCATAGGGTCTGTGGACCTTATTCAGAGTCGGTCGCGAGCGCTGAGCGCTCGCAACCGACTCGAAGTTGGTCCACAGGGCATGCACACGACGGAGATGGCTCCGTCCCACTAACGACGGATCACCCATCATTAGCGGGCTCGAAGCAGACGGAGCGAGCTGTCGATGTTGATTGACAGCTCGCTCCGTTTGCTGGGCGGGCAGGGGGCGTGCCCGGCCAAACGGAGGCGTTCCTTTCGGAACGCTTGCCGTTTTGTGGATGTACCCACTGAGATCATCAGTGATGTCAGTGGGGAGCTTCCTGCTCAAACAGAGCAGGAAGCTCCCTGGGGCTTAAGGTTGACGAGACCCTACCCTAGGGTCTCGTCGTAAGCCCCGATGGTCGCGATGGTCTTGACCATTGCGACCATCTCCCTTAGCGGCCGTTAGAGCTGTGGGTGTTAACCCACAGCCTAACGACCGACATGGAGGCGGCTGTTCAGGATGCAAGCGGCCGTCCTGTTTCTGAGCGACCGCTTGCATCCTACGACCGCCTCTGAATGAGGCCCTGTGTTTCTACGTCATTGCAACAGTGACTCAACTCCCTCTGTCCTAATTGAAATGACCTATAAATGTTGTTTAGGTGTGGAACTGATTCATTTGCTCAGACCTTCGGGTGTATTTGCAGTCTCTCTATTACCCTGCAATTAAATATCTCCACTGTTACAGTTGTGTATTTAGTACATGTGCATCGGGTCTATTTTCGTGTTAGGACATCTCCACAGCAGAGACATTTATCCAATGTTGACTATATTAACTATATTGAGAAATCCAGAGATAAAACAAAATAAGTATATGGTTGTTTATTGGTATAAAATAATAATCATAATACATTTCCTGAACTGGTGCTGAATGTGTAACTAGATGGTGGCATGCCTGATGCTACATAATCATTGCTGACGGTTTTCCGACAGGGACATTTCCTCAATAAAAATATAAATAAATAAAATAGAACTCAGTCCTGTGTTTGGACGGCATGATACAGACAAGCACAGGTGGTGAGGGGCAGAAGCCTCTAAAACCAATATAAACAAGAAATACTCTTTAATATATGATATATGTTATGCAATACTGCAATTTCCAGTACTGCAAAATGACTCACGCTGGCTCCTGTTTGCAGGCTAGTGTGGTTTGTAGGCTATTCTAGTGCAGAAAACATATATGATTTTTGCTACATACTTTACATATATTGTATTTAGAATTTGTAGACTTTACATATATTCATAGAATATTTTGTAGAAAAGCAAAAGTTTAGTTTTCCTTATATAACTCCTGCTGTAGACCCCAAAGCAACTCCTGAGATAATGACAATCATGGGAGCATTGTAGAAGGGCTCTGTGTAGGCCTCTAATTGCCAAGGAAAATCTAACCTGGAGTTTTTTTAGAGACAGCGTTAAAAAAGGGATGCAATCGGGAAACCGGCTGTCTTAATCCCGACAGCCGGCTTCCCCACTGCTTTATCCCAGCGAGGGTTAAATGACAGGCGTCTATATCTAGACGCCTGTCATTTTCCCCACGCCGGAAGACCGGCGCTGGCATCCCGATCGAAGGGATGCCGGGCGCTGTGAGCGGACAGCCGCGCAGGGGGGAGGGTTAGGTTTAGGGTACCAGGGGGGGCTTAGGGTTAGGCACCCCCCGGGAGGGTTAGGGTCAGGCTAGGGGGAGGGAGGGTTAGGGTCAGGCACCCCCTCGGGAGGGTTAGGGTTAGGCTAGGGGGAGGGAGGGTTAGGGTTAGGCTAGGGGGAGGGAGGGTTAGGGTTAGGCACCCCCGGGGGGGACTTAGGGTTAGGCAGCGGGGAAGGGGGGGTTAGGGTTAGGCACTTAGAGGGGGGATTAGGGTTAGGCACTTGGGGGGGAGGTTAGGGTTAGGCACCCCTAAGGAGGGTTAGGGTGTTAGGTTAGGTTAGTTTTTACTTACCTACGGACGATCAGGATTTCCAGCGCTGTCGAGCTTCCGCTGCCGGGATCTCTGCTTCTGTCGGCCTGCCACTGCCTGGATTCGAACTGCCGGCCAGAGGGCCGGCGGTATTTCATACCGATCCCGTTAAAAAACGTTCAATGGAAAATAACAGGGACTGTCTTGAAAAAACCGGGACACGGACGTGCCTGCTCAGGTCAGTGAGAGTCATGAAGCCGTAGAAGAATTGTATTTACAGCTTTGTGCTACGGAGCTGATTCAGAGAAGTACGCTAGGAAGATATTCAAATATCGCGTCCGCCGGGAGATGTATGGAGATGCCCACCTGCTGCGCTGCAAATCCAAGCATCTGCATAAAAAATGTTGCAGCATCTGCATACTAAGACACAGCAGGGGTCGCAGTTCATTCGATTGTCGCAGTCCTGAGTGAGTCTTTGGTCCATTTATCAAGCAGTGAAAAGTATGGAGAAGTGGACCAGTGGAGAAGTTGCCCATAGCAACCAATCAGCTTTGAAGTAGCATTTATCAAGTACAGTCTATAAAATAATAGATAGGAGCTGATTGGTTGCTATGGGCAACTTTTCCACTGGTCCACTTATCCACACTTTTCACTGCTTGAGAAATAGACCCCTGAGACACCAGAACCATATTATTTGCGTAACAGCACGCAAATGTTCACGACGCACCTGCTTTCCTTGCTGTCAGTCCCCATTACCTCCACGAAACGCTCCATGACTGACAATCACACTATAATAATAAACAGACCAGGGTTGCCGACATTTATCTCCCTCCTTCCGGGAGATAGCTGCCAGGCTTCCACACGGGGGCCGTGGCAGATGATGCGTCATTAGGGACGGCCCCTCTGCACAATGCCGAGATTAATGGTATTATGAAGCAGGGGCGGGCCACGATGACACGATTCAGCGCGATTCATGTCACCGCCTTCCCCTTGCTGCCGGGGTTTATACAGACGGGTCGCCGAATTGGGAGGGTAGGCAAATATGAAATAGATGCTGCGAGTAATATACCTTGACACACGTGCAGGGCGACTCAGACGCATGCTCAGATGGCCGATAAACCCCCAACAGCAAAAACACAGGTTTAGTTTACATCTCTGCATCAGGACCTAAAAAAATTCCATAATAGATTAAAAATAAAATGTGCGATACAGATGTTCACCCGACATGACATCATTTAACGCTGAACGCGAACTGTGATCTAATGACTGCACTCAACATCCCAAAGGGTTAAAAAAAAAAAAAAGATGGAAAACATTTTTTATAATGTTGCAGGGTGCAAATAAAAGGATAGTTTTTATTTATACTGTTCTAGACTGTCTCCATATTCCAGTTCTAATGAAGTCCGCTTGTCTAGCCCTCTGCCTTCAGGCTAGTTCTTGGCCACCCCACCCACTGAATGAGGCAAAGTGTCTCCTGAGTCTTGTATTAGTTACTGCTCGGGGACGGTATATGGCTGGTAGGCTGTTCCACTGCAAATTTATTCTCCACCAAATAGCACAAAGTCGTGGGTCTTGTGACTGGCTGGGCCAGGACAGACGTGGTCTTCTGCCAGTCTTTAGCGATGTACGTATGGTAGGGATCGCTCGAGTGCTCCCGTTTCTTGGAGCGGATATAACTGATCATTATTCCGAATGTAAAGAATCCAAAAAAACCCAGGAGTAGGAGGATATATATGACTTCCATTTGGTCTGGCGCTTTTACGAGAGGGAGTGAGGAGTTTCTTGGATTTTGCAAAAAATTATTTGCTTGTGTCAAGAGCAGCGAGTTCAGGTCTGTGGTGTTTGCGCTCTCCATGGCGTCCATGCCGTCTCTTTTCCTTCTCCTTAGCTTCAGGGACCTGCTGCAGAAGAAATACATTTTAATTATAACGTCTTTGATAAGAAAAGAAAAAAAAGTTCTCTAAAAGTAAATCATCCAAAATAGATAAAATAAAATAAAATACAATACAAATACAATACAATTTTTATTTAATTATGTACAATAAAATACATAATTAAATAAAGGAAAATACATAATTATATAATAACACAAGCATAATATAATAATAATTATTATGTCATGTATTTTGTCCCCACACATTTGGAAAATACAACAATTCCACCTGCATACCTCCCTGTTACCTTAATCAGAGAATCGGCATACAGTACTTGTGGCTATAAGCTCAGGAAGACTCAAGGGGAGATGTATCAAGCGTTGGAGAGTAATAAAGTGGATGGAGATAAAGTGCCAACCAATCAGCTCCTGGGTGTCATTTTTCATACACAGCCAGTAAAGTGAGTTAGGAGCTGATTGATTGGTACTTTACTGTAAGTTTCCATGGTGTGACCAGTGGAGGTGTCTAATTACGTACCATGCACGATAGTAGCTCAGTCCTTGCACATGCAGATACATGGCTGTGCACCAGGGAAGGAGTTATGGCTGCTGGCCCCAAATCATAATGAGGCCCTAAATTGGGCAGCACAGATGGTGTAATGGTTAGCATTACTGCCTCACAGAGGTTGTGGGTTTGATTCCCACTATGGCCCTAACTGTGTGGAGTTTGTATATTCTCCCTGTACTTGCGTGGGTTTCCTCCGGGTGCTCCGGTTTCCTCCCACACTCCAAAAATATACCGGTAGGTTAATTGGCTCCCAACACAAATTAACCCCAGTGTGTGTGTAAGTGTGCGAGCATGTGATAGGGAATATACAGTGTGAGTTCCATTGGGGCAGGGACTGATGTGAATGGTCAAATATTCTCCGTAAAGCACTGCGGAATTTGTGTGCGCTATATAAATAACTGGTAATAAATAAATGTGTAGTTGTTTTGTCCCTCTGATTCCTAGCACGGTGGACCTGGGACAGACCCATCTGCTGTACATGAAACTCAATTAGACGACCACTTTAACCGATTTCAAATCAATTATAAATTCAAAACTAGTAATTATTTAATACATTTTTTTAATGCTTCACTTTTTAATCAGTCTTTCCATCTGCTTAGCTGGCAGCTCATCCCTAATGCCATCAAGTCCCTAAATATATAAATAAAAAATCAGCCCCCGCCTTCCCCCATCCCAAAAGGCTACGTTCGCAGGCACCCGCTCGCTGCGAAAATATGCCAATGAATGCAATTGCACGGCAACTGCAGCACTATACCAAGACGCCCATCACTATATAAAGCCGCCCACTTCTCATGACATGCATCTGCAAGTCAGTGAAAACATCAGTAACATCAAGTAACATCGGAACCATCTGCACAGTTGTGGTTGACCATGACCTGCCGCACAAATTGCTAAACTCCCTGTCGCCAACTAGACCTCTGCCAGCGTATGCAATCGCAGGGGTTTAATTAAGCACGCCCCTGTAACGGCGTTCAAATGCCGACCACACCCCCTCTCTCCACCCCCAAATGGTCACTTCCTGTCAATCAATGTGTCATGAAACTGCGTTCTTACTGTGATCGATTCCCGATCACTGCGGTCAGTTTGCGCACACGCTCTGCAATGCATGCGCAGAAAACAAACATTGGCCGGTTGCGTGCGAACGCAGCCTTCAGAACCAACCTGAATCAGGCCCTAAGTTCCAATGCACATATTTCTTTCTTTATCTTATTATTATGTTATTGTGAAATATAAATACATGAAGTTGATGATTATGACTGCATGGTGCCCATCATGGTACGCGTAAGGCATTAACATACATGTTTTCAGATACGTGTAACTCAGTATAAGTGCAAAATGTTTGCGGCACACAGAATTACACATACATTTTGGAAGCAAATATTTCCATTGTTACACAAGGTCCAGGGGGTGAGAAAATAATAACAATTTTCCTAGGGCTGTAACTTTTTATAACGACACACACGACACAAAGCGTTATAACGTATAGGGATTGCTATAGTAGCCCATCTACATTCATTTATTGTTACTTTAGTCCTGTCCTGTCATAAGGTCGACATCAGGTAGGGTGTCATCATTGTTGTAATGTCAACAGGCAACAATTCAACATCTCAGAATATCGACATGTCCACAATGTCGACATCTGAAAATATCGGCATCTGAAATCCCAACATTTTCCCGGCAACCTGGAATTAGGGTTAGGAAGAGGGGACGAATACCCGTCAGATGTCTGAAGTCGCTGCCCTCAGGACCAGGCAGGACAACGCTAGACCACCAGGGACGATTTGTTGACATTCTATCATGAGGACCTTGACATGGTCACTGTCGACATGATGTGTGTCTACATCACGTACATGCCGACATTCTCGTGTCGACGTGATGTATGTCGACCTAGTATACCACACCCGTCATAGGCTGCCACCAAACTAAAGGTTTTACCATACTGAAGTTCATACAGCATAAAATAGCCATGAGATTGGAAGCAGGCTTGCCGACATTTAGCTCCCTCCTTCCGGGAGGGAGATGTCGGGCTTACAGGGCTGGGGGGCGTGACGCGGCCAAAGGGGGCGGCACCTGATGCGGCATTAGGGGCGGAGCATGGGGCGTGACAGCGCGATCGCGTTATCGTGGCTCCGCCCCCGGCTGCACAATGCAGTGATTAATGGGCGGAGCCACGATAACGCGATTCAGCGCGATTCGCGTCACCGCCCCCCCCGCTGCTGGGGTTTTTACTTAAAAGCCCGGGAGGTGCGGACACATCGCCGGGGCCGGGATGATTGCCTGCCTTCCCGGGAGGTCAGGAGCGGCACCCGATTTTCGTGAGGCTTCCGACCAATTCGGGAGGGTAGGCAAGTATGATTGGAAGTCCTTCCAAGGAATGATACTGCTGACTCAACCAGCATGGAAGAGAAAAACAACAACAAAAAATATAAAACTTTCAAGAAAAGAGAACAGAAAATAAAAAAAATATAAATAGAGAACAAGAGTTGTAGCTCCAGCAGTCCCATTACTAATCGCCCCCTGATTAAATGAGATCCTGAAATGTGTCCAGTGTTATGAAAGGTTTCTCTCAGAGGGAGTGTGTCATTGCCACTTAATGAAAAACAGAACGTATTGATCAGGTAAGAACGTAACAGTCACTCCCAGAATAACGCAGCGTTACTCGGTAATCCTCACTAATAAGGAAACTGAACACTTCCCCTTCCAGATTTGTTTTATGTTTTTTTGCCACAGGCAAATTATACTATAGGTGACATTAACAGGAGCAACAGATGCCTGGCTGTTCTTCTTATGGCAATAATAACAAATGACCTTTTCTCTGGAGGTTTAGCAATTATTAATGCTTCATTATGAGAACACAGTAAGTCCATTCAGTCTGCCTGCACCCCCTAATCGTCCTTGTGACAGGGAGTCTGTCCTATGGCCAAGGTGCCTGCGTGTCCTTGGCAGCTCTGACACATGAACATGACGCAAAGGATTCAGAACATTACAGTATAAGAACACTGATGTATTTCATTGTATGTTTCTTCTAGTACACAAAGAGATCACACTGGGGTCAATCGCTCAGAGGAAGATACTGGATTTGGGATCTTACTAACTCATAAATTGGTCTCTCTGCTATAAGCTTCTCAGTGTAGGCATTGCTCCAATTGGCCCTAAATCATTATTCCCAATAATAATTTGAAAGAGACAGAAGTATCTTTGGGCGTATGGGAAACTGAGGTCCACCATCGGTATATAGTCAGGAAGCCGGCGGTCGAAATGCCGACAGCCGGCTTCCTGACAGTGAAATCCCAGCATGGGACTAATGATAGGAGTCTAAATACTGACGCCTATCATTAGCCCCACGCCGAAATCCTGACGCCCAGCATACAGTTCGTAGGTAAGTCAGGGGCGTCGGCAGCGGTTAGTCGCGGTGGGGGTGGGGTTAGGTTTAGGGTCCCCCGGGGGGACAGGGTTAGGCACTCCCCCCCGGAGGGTTAAGGTTAGGCTAGGGGAAGGGGGGTTAGGGTCAGGCACTCCCGGGATGAGGTCAGGGTTAGGCACCCCCCAGGAGGGTTAGGTTTAGGATGCGTGGAGGGGGGGTTAGGTTTAGGCACCCCAAGGGGGAGGTTAGGGTTAGGCACTAGGGGGGAGGTTATTGTTAGGCACCCCTAAGGGAGGGTTAGGGGGGGGAGAGGGCTAGGGATTGCCTTTATACTTACACTGTTGGGATCTTCATATGCCGGCCTTCCGGCGTCAGTATTTCATTCACCGAGCTGACGATACCGATTCCCCATCCTCAGCCAGTGGGCTCAGCCTTCATCAAACTGCACTTAGAGATCACAGAGAAGTTGGAAGTGCCCAGGTTGCTCAGTTCATACACTGAGGTTACGAATCACGACCAGTTTGGCCGCTCAGGGATTGGTTTTACACACGTACAAATTTGCATATTAAGCACAACAGAACTTGGCGTGATTGAAAGACGCTGCTGCTCACATCGGAGCCCTTACACAGATTCATTCGCACACAGACATACAGATGCAGCACATGAAATTGATCAGTGACATCTAGCAGTGTAGTTTTGTCGCTCCCAGTTTTTTTTATTTTTTGTGAATAAAATGCACATTTAGAGCGAGAAAGATGCTCGACGCGGCTGCTTGGAGCCACAGCGCATGAGGACACATCTGCGGACTAGAGGAACCAGTCTATATCCGCTGTCAACAGCCTGGATACTTTATGAAACTGATAAACATCTCTAGTACAACGAAATACGAACAAAAGAACGTGTTCTACAATAACAGCCCAGCATTTACGGCAACAATGTTTTTAGGACACAGTGTATTCTCTCTTGTTACGTAGCACCGTGTGCGTACAGCCGGGCGCTTCCCACGTTGTTCAGGCAGAGTTCACAAGAAGAAAAAGATTAAGCAAGAAGAAGAAATAGTTTACAATATGTATTATCCCAAAACCAACAAGAACATCAGTCACATTGTTTTCCATCAAGTCAGCGACAGTGGGGGCCTGGAGAGCCCAATTATACAAAAAAAACAGAGATTGTTACACAACAGGTATGTGTAAGATACGCTTTACCAGAGTGTATCTAACTAATAAAGGTAGGAGAGGTGTCTTCTGCTTACTTTCCATCCTAGCTCCTCTTAACCCTAATAAAGAGATTTATATGTCATTATATTAACAAAATATTCAAAAAGACATACTGTATATTACCTCAAGAGTCTATCACTCACAAGAGTCCTGCAGATTTGCAGGGAGATGTATCAAACCTATAGGACTGGAGGTGGAGAAGTTACCTATAGCAACCAATCGGCTTCAAACTATCCTCTTATAGGATGCACTTGATAAATGATTGCTAGAAAGCTGATTGGTTGCTATGGGCAACTTATACACATCTTCCCTTTGATCTTTCATTGTTCATCTTTCAATCAACACTAATTCTTTGGAGCGGGCTGTAGTTATCAAAGCGGCGGAACGCATGCCGCCGGTCTGAATCCCGACGCTGAAAGTCTGACATAGGACTTAAGATAGGCGTCCAAATAAGCCTATCTTAATCACGGCGCCGGAATCCAGAAGGACACCAGCCCGAATGAGGTTAGTCCGGGGTGCCCTTAGTGTTAGCCGTGGGGGGGGGTGTTAGGTTTAGACAGCGTAGCGGTGCTAGGGTTAGGTTTTTGGGGGGGTTGGGTATACTTACTCAGCCCCTGTCAGGATACCAACTATCGGGGTGCTGCTGCCGGTATTTTGACAGGAGGCATCCCTTTTGACAGCCGGCATTACATACCGATTCCCCTTGGAGCATCACAGTAGACAGTGGGTAAAAAGGGGCTGTTACTAAGGACTTGGGCCAGTCTGTGTTGTGAGCATAAAGACGGCCAGCTCACATATGTATTTTGCAGTTGCCCATCAGTAATATTGGTTCCGTCCTCAAATTGTCTGTTCCCGCTGTGTGTAGGTGACGGGTTCACTTCAACCAGGAAACCTAAGTATCATTCTCTCCAAGCAGACACCGGTAACCTTTATCTAGGATACAGCGCTGAGTTATCCACTCGATATACTCGTTTTATTTGGCGCATCTCCAATTTCTGCTATTGCTGCGATTCATTTTATGCTCCATGTTAAAAGCCAGATAAGTGTGGTCAGTTGTAAACTTTGAGGGTCTGGGACAAACTTTTTTCTTACGTCCTGCACAATGTCATCTGTCATAGAGCAACTGTGTACATCCTAGTCATGCGAATGGAACCTTCTTGGGGGAGGGGCACCAATTAGACCGCGCTTTACGGCCCACCTTAGCAGGAGCCCTCAGGGGCCCATTTGTCATTGTATATTTGAGGTATAATCCGAGAAAACACCCATTTTCGTGGGTTAACCTCAAATATTAAGTTTCCCCTGGATGTATAAAGAAGGGACAGCAGCAGGTATCTCCGATACTTGTTGTATCCATTCCCGCAGGCAGCCGCATCCCCTTTAGGGGTCTATGGGGGATGTGATGCTGCCCTGCAGCTAACTCTCCCCGGCAATGGCGACCGTGCATGTGCGGTAGCCCCGGCGGCTCTCTGAGCACATCACAGGGACGGACTCCTTTCAGAGTCCGTGTCCTTGCCTGTGCTGGATGATACATATCATTAATAAATGGGGGCCTCAGTGAGATGCAAAAATATATAAATAGAGAACTTCACATGATGAAGTTTGTAGTCTCCAGGGACCAAGGAGATAGTGTAATGAAGATACTATTAGTGTGTTTTTGTACATTATAAATGCGTTATGTCAATAAATATTACTTTTAAAAAAGCTAGCGATTAAAGGGCAAATTTATCATAGTATGAAGAACCCAATTGCCAGTGATGGTTGCTTTAGCTGGTGATAGGGCTTATTGCCTAATAGTATATGAAAAGGGTTACTGCCAGCAACAGCATTGGTATCACCAGCTACAACTCTCTGCATGTATTTGGCAGTAAATAACAAGGATTAGCCCTACTGAGCTGTATTAAAATGTTGCAAAAACCCCCCAAAAAACATGATATCACATTGGGGCCTATTTGATAAACCACGAGTTGCCGGAAGATGCTGGGACAGTAAACAATTGCCTATTTGTGTTCAAGCTTGAAAGTGCGCTCAGTTAAACATTGCACAAGGGGCCTGATTCAGAGCCGGACGCTCATCAGGGCCCTCCTACCTAAACTTGGAGTGGCCTCCTGGCCGCTCGCATAGCTGTGGGTGACCACCCACAGCATAAGCGAGCGGCCAAAAAGATGGTTGCGATGGTCAAGACCATCACGGCCATCGGGCTTGCGACGAGACCCTGCGGTAGGGTCTCGGTGACCGCTAGCCCTGGAGTGATTTTGGCTCTATCAGAGCCAAAATCACTCCCACTGACATCACCGTCTGGCAGCCATGCCCCCGGCACGCCCACCAAAGGGGGCGTGCTGTCAATCAACATCGACAGCACGCCCCCTTTGATGCGAGACCTGGAGCGACGGCTTCCCCGTCGCTCCCCAGGTCTCGCGCATGCGCACAACGGAGCTACCTCCGTCGTGCGCATGCGCACTAGGGCACCATCGACCCGCTTGCGAGCGCTCAGCGCTCGCGAGCGGGTCTGAATCAGGCCCAGGGCTCCAACATGAGCTCGAGTCTACTGTAATTTAATCTGTTCCTTTGAGAGGTAGATCACTTTTTTTTTATTTTATTTTATTTTTATGTTTAAAGAAGATCAAAATCTTCATAAACACAATTAGGGTTATTTTATTTTTACAAAGTTCTATTTTGGCAGACTTACCATACTATCCCTTTACACCAGGACACGAATGAATTACACAGGTTCTGTGGCCGATCAAAACCAGGTGAAATGCAGGCTTGAAGTCAGACAGCCACAGAACCTGTATAATTAATGTGTGTCCCGTTTTAAAGGGATCGTATGGTAAGCCTATGTTTAGGTTATTTTACTCTATGTACCTGGGGCCTCATTCAGTTTAGATCGCAAGTCTGCAATCGCACACACCTGCGTGTTGTGAAAGCATGCAAATGAATGCGATCGCACTAAAACAAGATGGCCACCAGCTTATAAAGCCACTTCCCATTACATACATCCACAAGTCAACAAAAACATCGGTAACATCGGACCCATACACACAGTTGTGGTTGAGCTTGACCTGACTCACAAACTGCGAAGCTACCTGTCGCCATCTAGACCTCTGGCTGCGTTTTATGCATGCCCCTGTAACAGCGTTCAAATGCACAGGCACGCCTGCGTTCCTCCGTCCACCCCCCCCCCCCTCTCCACTCCCAAACGGCACCTCCTGTCAATCATTTCTCAGTGGCTCTGCATGTCAGTACGTACACATGTGCAGAACGCAAACATCCACTGGGTGCGTGCGAACGCAGACTTACGAACCAAGCTGAATGCAGGAGCACCGAGAGAGGGGGGGGGAGCGGATACAAATTACCTGGGACCAGACTTGCTGGAGGAGCCTGGCGGGGTCCCCTCTTACATCACAGCAGCCCAGCACATGCTGCTGTGTGCTGGGCTGCACCGGGAGACTGCTCGCGGATGCTAAGAAGCAGCCACAGCAGTCTCCTATGCCTGTGAGGGCAGTGATCAAGATGATCACGCCCCCCGTTAGTTATGCGCCGGGCTGAGGGGGCTCACTGTGCCCCCCTTGCCAGCACTGCAAAACTTTTTTTTTGTTACCTAAGGGGACTTGGCCACGCCTCCCACGATTAGGCCTTGCCCCTTTTTTTACCGGGCACAGCACGACTCTTGACGGGCCTGGCTGAATAAGGCCCCTAATCGCTTTAGGCTACATTAGAACTTATCAGAAACATCTCTAATGATAAAAGCCCCATTCATTAAACTGCTGTGAGTCTTACTGATAGAGGGCAGATGGAGCGATTCTCTTTCACCACACTTTGTCCTGGATTTTTCAATCTCTCCATCATGAAATGAATGATGCAAAACAAGCTTTTAATGATGGTATATAGTAGATAGATAGATAGATAGATAGATAGATAGATAGATAGATAGATAGATAGATAGATAGATAGATACAGGGGCATTTCTAGACAGGAGGTGGCCCGTGTGCAGTCTCCGACATGGGCCCCCTCCTCTCTGCCTGGCGGCCGGCAGCGCACTGAGCTGTGCATGGCCAGCACCGGAGTTACAGACTCTGAGCACTAGAGTGTGCCCAGAGTCTATAATGAACGCACAGGTCACCGGGAAAATGGCCGCGGAGGCCATTTTCCCTGTATTGCGCATGCGCAAATGATGGGAAAATGGCCGCCGTGCCCATTTTCCAGTCGTTTTACAGCGCCGGACCACCGCACCGACGTGGGACTCCAGAGAGGTTAGTAATATTATGGTTGCAGGGTGTGCGGTGCGGGGCCCCCCTGGACCCAGGGGTCCTTGTTCCCCGCACACCCTGCACCCATTATAGATACGCCCCTGGATAGATAGATATTTAATTTTATATCTCTACAACATGGATACGTAAGGGGGTGCAAATTACCTGGGCCCAACAAGATGCTGCAACCTTTGCTTCACACCATAGAAATGTAAACCCCAACAGGGAGTTAGTTTGTACACCCCTCCAGTATCCCCAATCACCCAACCCCCTAATGTCTCTGCTGGTATTATAGTATTATGATATACGTACCTGTGTGGACTTGCAAATGAACTAATTCAGTTTATCACTGTCGATTATATAAAATAAAATAAGTAGCTATATTTGTAAGTAGTCCCTGCTCACAAGCTTACAATTTAGGACGTCTTCCAATTGCAGCAGTCTATGGCCCTCATTCAGAGCCGTACGCTCTGAGCAGAGCGCACGCTCTGAATGAGGGCCGGGCTCCATTTTCATGGAGCGTCCTCCTGGACGCTCGTATAGCTGTGGGTCACCACCCACAGGCTATACGAGCGTGCTTTTTGATGGCCGCGATGGTCGAGACCATCGCGACCATCGAAATTGCGAGCCGGAGCCTGCGGTTGAGGTTTTCAACCGCAAGCTCCAGAGTGATTTTGGCTCTATCAGAGCCAAAATCACTCCCACTGACATCACTAGTGATGTCAGTGGGCCGGCTTCTGACGGGAGGCGTTCCCGTGGGAACGCCCCCGTCAGGGAGGCACGCCCCCGGCACGCCCACCAAAGGGGGCGTGCTGTCAATCAACATTGACAGCACGCCCCCTTTGATCGGACACAACGAGCGAAGGACTTTCCTTCGCTCGTCGCGTCTGGCGCATGCGCACGACGGAGCTCCCTCCGTCGTGCGCATGCTCAGTGCATAACATCGACCCACTTGCGAGCGGACAGCCGCTCGCGAGTGGGTCTGAATCAGGCCCTATATTGTCAATGATAAATATGGCAGCAGATCTTAAATGACTCAAATATCTTATCAAAAGATTACCCATATAATTGCAGTTGCACTCAGGAGACTGAGGGCCTGATTCAGAGCGTGTTTTTTTTCATTGCGAAGAGGCCTCGTGGATGCTCGCATAGCTGTGGGTTACCACCCACAGCTTGTGCGAGCGTCCATGATGATGGTCGCGATGGTCAAGACCATCGCGACCATCGGGCTTGCGACGAGACCTTTGCGTAGGGTCTCGTGTCCGCAAGCCCTGGAGTGATTTTGGCTCTATCAGAGCCAAAATCACTCCCACTGACATCACTAGTGATGTCAGTGGGGCCGGACCCAGACGGTAGTCGTTCCCATGGGAACGCCTCCGTCTGGGCAGCTACGCCCCCGGCACGCCCACCAAAGGTGGCGTGCTGTCACTCACCATCGACAGCACGCCCCCTTTGGTGCGAGACCTGGAGCGACGGCATCCCCGTCGCCCGCCGGGTCTCGCGCATGCGCACGACGGAGCTCCCTCCGTCGTGCGCATGCGCACGACGGAGCTCCCTCCGTCGTGCGCATGCGCACTTGGGCACCATCGACCCGCTTGCGAGCGTACAGCGCTCGCGAGCGGTTCTGAATGGGACCCTGAATTTGGAAAAAATATAAAATATATTATATATCATCACAATTAATAATGCTCAGTCTCACAAGTCATGTTGCAATCATAAAAAGGACACTAATTATAATTGGTCTTATGATATTTAACAAATAAAACAAAAACAAAAAAAACAGAAGTGTGTGCCAGCTCGCAAAATAAGGATAAATAAAATATATATATATTTTTTTTAATACAATCGGCCCAATTTTACAACTTATTTTGGACCCATCACCACTTACAGTAAGTAGGCCTGCCCCTAATTTGAAATATGTTTTGTCCTCTGTCCACCCCCAAGTTACCTAAATCAGTGATTTTGGGGTTAATGAGGAGTTGGACGCAAAATGAGTGTAAATTCAATTGAAAAAGTCGCACTCAAGAATTGTGTATTTCCACCCATTTGCAGAGAGCGAGATGCGTTCCGGCCAGCAACAGTACCATATGCGCCAGCTTTATGCCAGGCAGACATCGCAGACACTTACAGTACTTCCCACTTGCGCCCATGATCTAAAGTTCTAAACCACTGATTTTATGTGCAATAAACTATTAGGCATCAATTAAAGAACAAAACCAATAATAGACTATAACAGGGGGATTAATAAATCACCAATCAGCTTCAGCTGCACATTAGCAAACAGCCATTCATGAATGGCGTATTAACATTGGCGCCCATCATCATCTGCTACAGTATTTGTACTTGCCCCGTCCACCCGCAGAAATTGCGATTTCCCAGGTATATACAAGGTTTTCTCTCAAACGCTCAGGGATCTAGTTACTAAGCAGTGTTAGGAGACAGAGTGAAAAGTGATAAGGTGCAAGCCAATCAGCTCCTAACTGTCATTTTTCAAACACCTGTGAGATGACAGTTGGGAGCTGATTACCTGGCACCTTATCACTTTTCACTCTGTCTCCTAACACTGCTTAGTATATAGACCCCTCAGTGGTATTGTCGCTGACTCTCCTCCGCACACTTCCAAGTCACTCGAATCGCACAGCCAGCGCTGTCGCAGATAATGGTGGCAGATGGGTGAATACTTAATTGGACTGTTGGAGCTTTGGGAGACTTCCCAAAAACAAGCACATCTCAGCCTTCTGGGTATAAGCATTCTGCACTGTAACATAACACATTCTGCCCAAACCTGGAAACTGAGCTTAGGGTGGAATGCTGCTGTTTAATTCCCATTTATACAAATCTAATTAATGACAGTACATGCTGTACAAGATGGACTAGACTGCAGAGTTCTATAGACTGAATAGATGCATAGCTATAAGGTTTGTTAGCTCAGAGTCAGAATTTTCTTGTATCAGCCGGATCTTTCCTTTGTGTAACTGTAACAATGGGTAAAACCAGTTTAAACTACTAATATTATGCATAAAATGTTACATTGCCTATAGGTTCTGCGGACTGTTTGTATCTTTTATATTGTAATAACCATGTTCAGCATTTCTAGAGAACAAAGTGATCAGCATATATCATAGCACTTTAATTCCTTAGGTTCCTTTAGCAACGGACATGCATTTAAAAAAATAAACAAAAAACCAATGTTTTAGTTTCACTGCTTGTTCCATTTCAGAGTATTCAAAGCATCCCCCCCTTCCCACGCGCTGGAAGACATCGGCTGATTAATTGATAAGGGTATACAGAAGATGTTTAACTAGCGTTGTGCTGTTTTTATCCCATCCATATCTATGGTCCATTACCCCTGACTATGCAGGGGTGCCAAGAGGGGGGTTATTACAAATTACATGGCCTGCCAGGGAAGCGTAATTACCCCAATAAGATGGCATAGCCATTCCCCCCTTGGCGAACGATGATGCTTTGCGGTGACCTCACAGTTTCTATATACTGTAGATTTTCTTGGTGCAAAGGCCTGATTCAGCATGGATCGCAATTTCAGATGCACGTACCCGGCCGCTGCGAAATTATGCATATGAATGCGATCGCAGCCCTATACCAAGACGCCCACCACTGAATAAAGCTGCCCACTTCCCATTACATACATCCACAAAACCTTTGCAAGTCTGCGAAAACATCGGTAACATCGAGTAACATCGGACCCATACGCACAGTTGTGGTTGAGCTGACCTCACTCGCAAACTGCTAAACTTCCTGTCGGTATCTAGAGCTCTGGCTGTGTACGCCGTCGCGAGGGCTTAATTATGCACACCACTGTAACGGTGTTCAAACGCACTGTCACGCCTGCGTTTCTCCAACCACCCCCCGTCATCATCTACAAATGTCACTTCCTGTCAATGACTCTGCGATGGGTCTGCGTAGCCGCTGCGATCGCAGTCCTGATCATGGTGGAGTGTTTGTGCACGCGCACTGCGACGCGTATTCATGCACAGTGCGTAACAATCGCCCGATTGCGTGCTTATTCGCAATTGGGATCGTTGCTGAATTAGGGCCAAAGGGCCTGATTCAGAGCCGCTCGTAAGTGGCCGCTCGTTCGTTCTGACCAATGTTCACACAACTGCGCATGTGTACGGATTTTAATACGCATGCGCGAACCAGTCAGTGCGGCCGAAAATCGTGTGGTCGCTAAATAGCGAGTGCCTGCTAATTTGAGTGACAGAATGAGGCATTTGTGGGTGGTAACAGGGGAAGGTGCTTGAAAACGGGGAGTGGAGATCCGAACGCAGGCATGCCAAACGGTCAAAACGGGCATTTTAAGGGTGTGCATAATTACTAAAGCAGCGTCATCGACCACGTCACTTGGTTGTTTTATAGTCAGAACTGCTCGCATGATTGTGGTAGGAAAAACCAACTACAAGAATAGCGAGCAGTTCATACCCCGTCCGATGTACTCGATTAATCTAATAAATTAGGGACATGGCGTATGATGCGAGCGGCCAGGGGGCGTTTTTTTCAAAATTACGTTTGCATGTTTTGTTCGCTCATTCAGACATAGAGGCGCGAACAGACCGCAAAGAGCGAACGGTTAATTTAAATAGCCAGACCCTTTTTCTGGATGAGCGAGCGCAAATAGCGTCCGGCTCTGAATCAGGCCCAAAGTCAGCAAGTGGATGTTATATGATATCTTACAAGATCTCTATTTAGGATAAGGCTGCCTAATAGGGTGACGCTCCATTTTCAGTGAGTGGTAACTGGTGTTATAATGGTAAGGTAGTGTAGTGGATGCTATGCTGGTAAGGGGTGTATGTAGTGGATGTTATAATGTACTAGAAGTACTGCAATATACCATAATCTGAACTGAGGCACTGTAACGTGGTATAATATGAACATAATATGAACTAGGGCATTGCAATGTAGCACATTATTAACTGGGAACACTAACGTGATACATAGCATGAACTTGGTGCACTAATATGTGGCACTAATATATGAACCTGGGGCACTGTAATACTGCACAGTGTGAACTGGGAGCGCTACAGTGTGGCATAATATGAACTGGGGGCGCTACAGTGTGGCAAAATATGAACTGGGGAGATGTACTAAGCTCTGAAAAGTGATACATTGGAGAGTGATTAACTACCAGCCGCTCAGCTCCTAACTGTCATGTTACAAGCTGTGTTTGAAAAATGACAGTTAGGAGCTGATTGGTTGGTAGTTTATCATTCACCAATTTATCTCTTTTCGGAGCTTAGTGCATCTGCCCCCATCTATCAGAGCCAAAATCACTCCCACTGACATCACTAGTGATGTCAGTGGGGCCGGACCCAGACGGTAGGCGTTCCCATGGGAACGCCTCCGTCTGGGCAGCTACGCCCCCGGCACGCCCACCAAAGGGGGCGTGCTGTCACTCACCATCGACAGCATGCCCCCTTTGGTGCGAGACCTGGAGCGACGGCATCCCCGTCGCCCGCCGGGTCTCGCGCAGGCGCACGACGGAGCTCCCTCCGTCGTGCACATGCGCACTTGGGCACCATCGACCCGCTTGCGAGCGTACAGCGCTCGCGAGCGGTTCTGAATGGGACCCTGAATTTGGAAAAAATATTAAATATATTATATATCATCACAATTAATAATGCTCAGTCTCACAAGTCATGTTGCAATCATAAAAAGGACACTAATTATAATTGGTCTTATGATATTTAACAAATAAAACAAAAACAAAAAAAACAGAAGTGTGTGCCAGCTCGCAAAATAAGGATAAATAAAATATATATATATTTTTTTTAATACAATCGGCCCAATTTTACAACTTATTTTGGACCCATCACCACTTACAGTAAGTAGGCCTGCCCCTAATTTGAAATATGTTTTGTCCTCTGTCCACCCCCAAGTTACCTAAATCAGTGATTTTGGGGTTAATGAGGAGTTGGACGCAAAATGAGTGTAAATTCAATTGAAAAAGTCGCACTCAAGAATTGTGTATTTCCACCCATTTGCAGAGAGCGAGATGCGTTCCGGCCAGCAACAGTACCATATGCACCAGCTTTATGCCAGGCAGACATCGCAGACACTTACAGTACTTCCCACTTGCGCCCATGATCTAAAGTTCGAAACCACTGATTTTATGTGCAATAAACTATTAGGCATCAATTAAAGAACAAAACCAATAATAGACTATAACAGGGGGATTAATAAATCACCAATCAGCTTCAGCTGCACATTAGCAAACAGCCATTCATGAATGGCGTATTAACATTGGCGCCCATCATCATCTGCTACAGTATTTGTACTTGCCCCGTCCACCCGCAGAAATTGCGATTTCCCAGGTATATACAAGGTTTTCTCTCAAACGCTCAGGGATCTAGTTACTAAGCAGTGTTAGGAGACAGAGTGAAAAGTGATAAGGTGCCAGCCAATCAGCTCCTAACTGTCATTTTTTAAACACCTGTGAGATGACAGTTGGGAGCTGATTACCTGGCACCTTATCACTTTTCACTCTGTCTCCTAACACTGCTTAGTATAAAGACCCCTCAGTGGTATTGTCGCTGACTCTCCTCCGCACACTTCCAAGTCACTCGAATCGCACAGCCAGCGCTGTCGCAGATAATGGTGGCAGATGGGTGAATACTTAATTGGACTGTTGGAGCTTTGGGAGACTTCCCAAAAACAAGCACATCTCAGCCTTCTGGGTATAAGCATTCTGCACTGTAACATAACACATTCTGCCCAAACCTGGAAACTGAGCTTAGGGTGGAATGCTGCTGTTTAATTCCCATTTATACAAATCTAATTAATGACAGTACATGCTGTACAAGATGGACTAGACTGCAGAGTTCTATAGACTGAATAGATGCATAGCTATAAGGTTTGTTAGCTCAGAGTCAGAATTTTCTTGTATCAGCCGGATCTTTCCTTTGTGTAACTGTAACAATGGGTAAAACCAGTTTAAACTACTAATATTATGCATAAAATGTTACATTGCCTATAGGTTCTGCGGACTGTTTGTATCTTTTATATTGTAATAACCATGTTCAGCATTTCTAGAGAACAAAGTGATCAGCATATATCATAGCACTTTAATTCCTTAGGTTCCTTTAGCAACGGACATGCATTTAAAAAAATAAACAAAAAACCAATGTTTTAGTTTCACTGCTTGTTCCATTTCAGAGTATTCAAAGCATCCCCCCTTCCCACGCGCTGGAAGACATCGGCTGATTAATTGATAAGGGTATACAGAAGATGTTTAACTAGCGTTGTGCTGTTTTTATCCCATCCATATCTATGGTCCATTACCCCTGACTATGCAGGGGTGCCAAGAGGGGGGTTATTACAAATTACATGGCCTGCCAGGGAAGCGTAATTACCCCAATAAGATGGCATAGCCATTCCCCCCTTGGCGAACGATGATGCTTTGCGGTGACCTCACAGTTTCTATATACTGTAGATTTTCTTGGTGCAAAGGCCTGATTCAGCATGGATCGCAATTTCAGATGCACGTACCCGGCCGCTGCGAAATTATGCATATGAATGCGATCGCAGCCCTATACCAAGACGCCCACCACTGAATAAAGCTGCCCACTTCCCATTACTTACATCCACAAAACCTTTGCAAGTCTGCGAAAACATCGGTAACATCGAGTAACATCGGACCCATACGCACAGTTGTGGTTGAGCTGACCTCACTCGCAAACTGCTAAACTTCCTGTCGGTATCTAGAGCTCTGGCTGCGTACGCCGTCGCGAGGGCTTAATTATGCACGCCACTGTAACGGTGTTCAAACGCACTGTCACGCCTGCGTTTCTCCAACCACCCCCCGTCATCATCTACAAATGTCACTTCCTGTCAATGACTCTGCGATGGGTCTGCGTAGCCGCTGCGATCGCAGTCCTGATCATGGTGGAGTGTTTGTGCACGCGCACTGCGACGCGTATGCATGCACAGTGCGTAACAATCGCCCGATTGCGTGCTTATTCGCACTTGGGATCGTTGCTGAATTAGGGCCAAAGGGCCTGATTCAGAGCCGCTCGTAAGTGGCCGCTCGTTCGTTCTGACCGATGTTCACACAACTGCGCATGTGTACGGATTTTAATACGCATGCGCGAACCAGTCAGTGCGGCCGAAAATCGTGTCGTCGCTAAATAGCGAGTGCCTGCTAATTTGAGTGACAGAATGAGGCGTTTGTGGGTGGTAACAGGGGAAGGTGCTTGAAAACGGGGAGTGGAGATCCGAACGCAGGCGTGCCAAACGGTCAAAACGGGCATTTTAAGGGTGTGCATAATTACTAAAGCAGCGTCATCGACCACGTCACTTGGTTGTTTTATAGTCAGAACTGCTCGCATGATTGTGGTAGGAAAAACCAACTACAAGAATAGCGAGCAGTTCATACCCCGTCCGATGTACTCGATTAATCTAATAAATTACGGACATGGCGTATGATGCGAGCGGCCAGGGGGCGTTTTTTTCAAAATTACGTTTGCATGTTTTGTTCGCTCATTCAGACATAGAGGCGCGAACAGACCGCAAAGAGCAAACGGTTAATTTAAATAGCCAGACCCTTTTTCTGGATGAGCGAGCGCAAATAGCGTCCGGCTCTGAATCAGGCCCAAAGTCAGCAAGTGGATGTTATATGATATCTTACAAGATCTCTATTTAGGATAAGGCTGCCTAATAGGGTGACGCTCCATTTTCAGTGAGTGGTAACTGGTGTTATAATGGTAAGGTAGTGTAGTGGATGCTATGCTGGTATGGGGTGTATGTAGTGGATGTTATAATGTACTAGAAGTACTGCAATATACCATAATCTGAACTGAGGCACTGTAACGTGGTATAATATGAACATAATATGAACTAGGGCATTGCAATGTAGCACATTATTAACTGGGAACACTAACGTGATACATAGCATGAACTTGGTGCACTAATATGTGGCACTAATATATGAACCTGGGGCACTGTAATACTGCACAGTGTGAACTGGGAGCGCTACAGTGTGGCATAATATGAACTGGGGGCGCTACAGTGTGGCAAAATATGTACTGGGGAGATGTACTAAGCTCTGAAAAGTGATACATTGGAGAGTGATTAACTACCAGCCGCTCAGCTCCTGTCATGTTACAAGCTGTGTTTGAAAAATGACAGTTAGGAGCTGATTGGTTGGTAGTTTATCATTCACCAATTTATCTCTTTTCGGAGCTTAGTGCATCTGCCCCCCTGTCAGGTATCATGGGAACTGGGTCAGTGTGAGGCATAATGTGTACTGGAAGTGTGGCATATTGGGAACTGGGCCACTACAAAGTGGCATACTATGAACAGGTATCAATGCACTACTATGGGGCATAATATTAATTAGGGCAATACTATGGTTCATATAAAGAACTGTGGCATTACTAGAGGACATAAAGTCAACTAGGACCCTACTAAGGGGCATAACATGAACAAGCACTGAGAAGTGTCCTTTAACAGCATTGGGGAGGGGCCCCTTCAAAATGTTGCTATGGGGCCCACAAACTTCTGGCTATGCCCCTGGAAATGTGAAATAATTGAGCATTACTTTGAAACTGAGGAAAAGCTTATTTCTCACGTGTGTACATAATACATCCTTCTTAAGTTACATTCTGAAAACAGATAATACCATAGCTGAAGAAATTCTACTCAGGTTCAACAATAAGCAATTACTTAGCTATGTCTGTCTGTGTGAAAACTGGAAGAGCCAACAACTTAAATTACTAAGACTGGTCAGTAATGTAAGTCGTTTAATTACCAAAAAGTTGGAAGAAAACAGCATAGAATTATTTAAGAAAAGAAAGAGTCCTCCTGCACATGTTCCTGAAATATAAACCATGTTAGGCCAAACCTACAAAAAGTGTGCGTGTGAACGTGTGCACGTATGTGCATTTGCGTGTAACCTTGATAAAAGTGCTCATTAGCCCAGAAACAGAATAAAGACTTCCACCGGTCTCTTTCTTTCTATGGGGCCTATTCATCATTACTTAATTTCTACAAAAGCAGGTGAAAATGATCATTTTCACCTGCAATTGTAGAATTTAAGTTATCGAGCCATTCAATAAAGAGGTAAAGCAGGAGATACCACAAATATCTCCTGCTTACCGACCTCTCGCGGAATGGCCCGTTGTCCCCATACACTAGTATCACAGATATCTCCTACTTACCTACCTCTTGCGGAATGGCCCGCTGTCCCCATACATTAGTATCACAGATATCTCCTGCTTACTTACCTTCCTCTGGCGGAATGGCCCGCTATCCCCATACACTAGTATCACAGATATCACCTGCTTACCTTTCTCTGGTGGAATGGCCGCTGTCCTTATACATTAGTATCACAGATATCTCCTGCTTACCTATCTCTCGCAGAATGGCCTGTTGTCCCCATACATTAGTATCACAGATATCTCCTGCTTACCTACCTCTCGTGGAATGGCCCACTGTCCCCATACACTAGTATCACAGATATCTCCTGCTTACCTTCCTCTCCCGGAATGGCCCACTCAGGGCCGGCTCCAGGGTTCTGGGCACCCTGTGCCGGCCCTTGAGAGAGCGCCCTAACCAAATTTGGGGGTGTGGCCTAATTACCATAGGCCACGCCCCCTGTGTGACGTTATTTGGAGGCGGCCCGCGGAAATCGGGATGCTGGGGAGGGGTGCCGCCCTCTACGGGTGGCGCCCCTGTGCGACCGCAATGGTCGAACACCCCTAGAGCCAGCCCTGGGCCCGCTGTCCCCATACATTAGTATCACAGATATCTCCTGCTTACCTTCCTCTGGCAGAATGGCCCGCTGTCCCCATACACTAGTATCACAGATATCTCCTGCTTATCTATCTCTCGCAGAATGGCCCGTTGTTCCCATACATTAGTATGGGGACAGAATTCATCAAGCTCCAAAAATACAATATTTTCGGATCTGATAGGAAGGAGTCACGAGTTGCGAAGATGGATCCTTTCGGATACCTTCGCTCCTGTCCGGCTCCTTCCTCCGGACATTGGGGCTCTTGTGAGCATGCGCAACCTGTAGGGAAAGAGATAGGTCACACATGCACACTAGTGTCACTTCTCCGAAAGAAACAGTGAAAAGATCACTGCCCCGGAAGGAGCAATGAAGCCGCTCGCGGGGACAGCTGCTTTTCGGATCATCAGCTGTCTCCGTGCCGGAGCAATGATGAATTGCTCCGGCGTCCACGTTGAGTTAGACTGTTAATTATTGGGTGCGTTCAGATCCCCATAATTAACATAATAAATAGACCCCTATATGTGTTTCGTGTTCTCTAACACTTATACTGTATATATGCATACACACACTTATATATACATATATAGATATACTGTATGTACATACACATGCATGTACACACACACACACACACATAACAGTATATATATATATATATATATTATAGATGCAGAATTAAATTTTCTCATGTCAAATTGTATCTATTACCACAAATATTGTGTGTTTGGAATCATACACTATATAGAGAACTGTTACTTACTTCTGTTATAGACAGTTACTCCAGAGACTTTGCAGCCAGATGTATCGGATGTGGTCACAGTACAAGGTGTGGGTAATACCAGCTCCTCGGTCTCCAGCAGGAGAGAAAGTAACAGTCAGTGCATCCTCTCATCCCCACAGGTCCTCCTACAGCGGCTGCTGCTGTCTCTCTCTGGGATGGAAAGGTTTAAATTGCAGGAAACAGGATTTTGGGAGTGATCATGCAAATGAGCACATTCCCTGCACACACCCTGAGCACTGACAGACAGACAGGCAGCAGCACCCTGTGCGTGGGGGACCTGTGTGAGAGACACTCACATTACACTTATTTCTCCCTTCCCATAAAAAGTAAGAGATGTCATAGAGTCATGATTTATGCCTCTTCTCCTGTGTTACTGCTTGTTCCTTCAATTCTCTCTGCGAACTGAGATTATCCATAGAATATACTCTTAAGGCGGGTATCCACTTGTAGATATACAAACGAGAGCACGATTACGACATTGCAATCGTGCTCTCGTTTGTATAGCTAGTGATGTGCCTACGCTGAACGTTCACTCGTTCAGTCCCGGCACATCCCTCATCCCCACACAATGAGATCGTCAGGTTGACCAGCATGTACGGGCGATGTCGGAAGCGACCAACGGGCACGCGCATTGCTGCTTGCTTCCGACCAAAACATGCACGATGCATGCGCGATTTGCAAGCGATTGCACGATAACAATGTTGTTATCGTGCAATCGCTTGGCTAAGTCGCTAAGTGGATACCCCCCTTCATATATAATGCTAAAAAGTTAGAGATTATTGTTATGTAGTCTTTAAGTATATTTCAATTTAATGACATTTAAGCTTTTTACCATACAGAAACTCACAGTGCCCGTTTCGCGGAACATCTTTATGACAATTTTTAATCCATACTTGTCTACCTTTGAGTTTACCCCTCTGGGTGAAGGGGAAGTCTGGTTGGGAGGCGCGTGTGTGTGTTTGTGTGTGTGCGGGGGTTGTGTGTGTGTGGTGAAACGCATCTATGTGACAATACGTGCAGCTGGCGACTTGGGTCATGATGACGCGTTTCACCATAAATCGCCTCATCAAGCCTCCGCGCAAGGTGCTGTCCAGGAGCATGGTCTCCTTTTCTGGGATTTTGGGAGAGCTTCCGGGAAAGTTGGTAGCAATGTTTTAATTTTAAACTGATAATGTGCCGATGATTATTCCACTAAAGGACCTGATTCTGAGTCTGATGCAGATTACACTCTCCATCTTGCCCACTTCAGTAGGAAGCGGGTGGGATGTGGGAGGGCCTCCCACTCTTCAAGGGGACTACCCAAAAATGTGTGAGTCTCCCAGCCGATCCAGGAGAGTAGAACTGGAGCGTTAGGGTGAATTGAGGATAGACTTTGGGAAAAGCTGGTTTATAGTTTATGTACCCAGCATGTTAGCGCCCTCTTCTGGCCTGCAATGAGTAATGCCATACCCACAGGCACTGTTTTTTATGCTCCCACAAACCAGTAACAGAATTTGAGGTGTAACATTTTGAATGAGCGTGATATTTTGAGGGGTCTATATATGCACAATGGGGGCCCTCAGCATGCCGTCATAGTGTAGAAGTGTAGTGGAAAAGCACAACAAAACATGTACATAGCCACAATGCAGTTAATATATGTTTTAATTTATTATTATTTTAACATGCACTAAAAATGTACTTTAAACAACAGTGTGTGCATTATGTAGCCTAAAGGAGATTCTCTGGGGGGAGGTGGGGGGGGGGGGGGGGAATTGACAGGTTTAACTTGTTCAAACAAACCAGCCTTGTCGTTTATGAAACCTAGTTTGATATCTTAACTCCTAGCTGTTTAAATGTTTATTGTAAGTATGATCCGTGCTTTGTATATTAAAGAGTCATCCATAATGGATGTATTTATGTACTTCTTTGAATATTATCCTTGCTTGGAACAACAGTAGTTAGATAAGCTATAGTACTGTGGAGATAACACAGTTATACTATGGAGCCAATTAGCTCCATCATAATCTGTAACTTGGGAACCAAGGTCGGGCTGACCCTCTGTATTCATTACAAATGAAAGACGATCTAAGATAAGCGATGTGGATAGTGGAGATTGCATTGTTACAGATCTACATCCCACATTTATTAGTCCACATTTGTTAGCACAAAGCAACTTTCTTCCAACAAATAGGACAATACCATTTAGTCCCATGAATCATTTAGTTAATTTGTCTTAGAAGGTAGGCAACATAAGCTATATACATAGCCCCAAATTATCAGTTTATGCATCTGTGTGATAAAGGACCCTCACAATGTACAAGTTGGGAATATCCTGCACAGTGCATGCAGCTGAAAGTAGGAGGGTCATCTCTACATCAAAGAACAATTGTGACCAGGCGCTGACTGGCAGCTTTTAGCCTTGGGGGCAAGCACTCAGCACCAGCCTATGAGTGTAATACCCGCCGAGGGTACTGTTTTAAGTGTGGTGTCTTGGGGTTTTTCCTTACCCAGTAACACTGTCTCTGGGTCACCTTGGGTAGTCTTGTACGCTTCCAGAAGATGATGACATAGATACAGGCAATAATGGACAAGATGATGTATTTATTCAACAATAACAGTTCTTTCCACATCAGCAATACGGACTAATAATATACAATGCAATTTGTTATACACACTTCAAGACAGAAAAAGTACACTGGTAGCCGGCAATATTATTATAACTGGAACTCTGGAACTCCAGGATCCGGCTGCCAAAGGAAGGGTTAAATAATAGACATACAAGCAGGTAAATATAATTATGCAATGTCAATAATAGATCAAATATAACCCTTTATTATTTTGTGCACAAAACCAATAAAAGTTTATTGTTACTTTTGCATGCAAGAGTGTCTGGTTGTTGTTTTATTTGCAAACGGTGCCCGGGATATAGGACACTGTAATTATAATCCTAATGGTACTGCAGACTGCATTAACGTGTATTGTATGAAGAAGCAGCGATTGCTTCCTGTCTCCTTATGCTTGCACTGACAGGTGGTATCACTAGAAGCTTAAATGTATCTTAGTCAGATAAGTATTTAAATACAATTCTTGCTGGTCACTAATCCTGGCTCTCCTGATCTTCTTTCTCTATGCTTTGGCTACTTGACTAAATCAGCAGGAATGGTGCAGAGGTATGGGCACTTAGTGAAGGGATTTAGGGTCTGATTCAGACCAGCTCGCGAGCGCTATGCGCTCACAAGCGGGTCGATGGTGGTCCAGTGCGCATGCGCGAGACCCGGATAGCGACGGGCAAACCGTCACTCCGGGTCTCGCTAAAAAGGGGGCGTGCTGTCGATGTTGAGTGACAGCACGCCCCCTTTGGTGGGCGGGCCGGGGGCGTGGCTGCCCAGATGGAGGCGTTCCCATGCATGGGAACGCCTACCGTCTGGGGCGGGCCCCACTGACATCACAAGTGATGTCAGTGGGAGAGTTTTCGGCTCTGTCTTGAGGACCATCGCGACCATCTTCCTGGCCGCTCGCTATAGCTGTGGGTGGTCACCCACATCTATGCGAGAGGCCAGGAGGCCGCTCTAAAAAACAAGAAGGCCGGCCCTGATTCAGAGCGAGCGCTGTCAGAGCGTCCGGCTCTGAATCAGGGCCTTATTGCTGACTATTTGCACTGTTGTTCTCTGCAACCTTATCCAAGCTTAACTATCAGACAGAGGTTGGTATCTCCTGGAGAGGTTTACTGTGGTATTATGATACCATTGCTCAATGTGACTCCACACTTTTACTGCAGCTATTTCAGCTAAAACAATGTGTCCATAAGGCTGCGTGTTTATCATCTACGCCCTGTAATTAATCGAGAATGGGTGTATCTTTAGTTCAGTATTTTACAGTCTCAGCTGACTACTTCTCCTGTGTGGCGCTGCAAGACCTCCCAAAAACTGGCTTGTTTCAGTCCCTGCACTCCCTATCAGAGGGGTGGATTCTGGGCCTGATTCAGAGCCGGACGCTCTGACCAGAGCGCTCGGTCTGAATCAGGGCCCTCCTCCATTAAAATGGAGCGTCCTCCTGGACGCTCGTATAGCTGTGGGTCACCACCCACAGCATATACGAGCGTCCAAAAAGATGGTCGCGATGGTCTTGACCATCGCGACCATCGGACTTGCGATGGAGACCCTGCGGTAGGGTCTCCCTGCCACAAGACCTGGAGTGATTTTGGCTCTATCAGAGCCAAAATCACTCCCACTGACATCACTAGTGATGTCAGTGGGGCCGGCTTCAGACGGTAGGCGTTCCCATGGGAACGCCTCCGTCTGGCAGGCACGCCCCCGGCACGCCCACCAAAGGGGGCGTGCTGGCAGTCACCATCGACAGCACACCCCCTTTGGTGCGAGACCTGGAGCGACAGCTTGGCTGACGCAGTCCAGGTCTCGCGCATGCGCACGATGGAGCTCCCTCCGTCGTGCGCATGCGCAGTGGGGAACATCGACCCACTTGCGAGCGTACTGCCGCTTGCGAGTGGGTCTGAATGACCCCCTCTGAGAGAAGGGGCATTTTTGGTACCCACTACTCTGCCTCTACACACCGAAGGGCAGGCCAGTCTGAGAGGCTCCGCCTGGGCTTCACTCCCCCAATCCGCCGCCCGATCAGCGCCGATTGTAAGAAGTACCCGGCAGGGAGCTCCACCTCACTTCCTCTGCTGCCGTCCAGTCCTATTAGAGCTCCGGACTCAGCAGTCTCTTCACAGCCCGCTCTGGTCTCGGCAGCGGCTTCCCTCAGCGCACTCCAGTAAGCTGGGCACTTCTCTCTCCTGTCACCTCAGGCTCCTTCCGATGACACTGCTCTCTCCCGGCAGTGCCCTCACAGCCCTCCGGCTGCTCCGCACAGCGCTGTCAGGTCAGTCCCGCTTTTCTCCTTACTCAGGCAGCTCTCTGCTCCGTGTCACCGTTACCGACGTCCCTGAGGTACGGTGCGCTTTACACAGGAGCTCTGCTCCACAGCACTGGTTCAGGCCAACTCCCCCAACGGCCCCTGCAGGTGCTCCCTTATATCAGCGGTCGCATGCGGGTCCTCTTCCCGCTCCCCACACGCACCGCTTTAGCCCACTGACATACTGGGCTTATTCTATGGGGACAGTTTTACCCTATACAGCGGCTGTAATGCCTTGTCTCTGGCCGCATAGCCCGGTGCGGGCAGTCCGATCCAAGTTCTCCTCTGTGAGGGGTCAAAACATACCTATATATGTGGGCAGCTTCTCTGCCCTACCAACTGTGTAATTACATAAATTAGCATTTTTAATTATATATACAACATTACTGTATAAACAAATGAATTATCTCTGTTAAAATTGTATATAACTGATATAGTCATAAATCACACAATAAACACTTTAGGGGTATCACATGAGCAGTGACCCAACCTTAAGAGGTCGTTTTAGGTAGAGATGAGCGGGTTCGGTTTCATGGAACTTACGTAATCCGAGGAGATCCAAGCCACTTTCGGATCAAAACGAGACGCGACGTCATCTTCCCAGCATCGGATCTCGCGTGTAATGGATCCGATATCGGTACCCAGGGCCGCAGAGAGCCTGGCCGGGCCCGGGTAAAGGAGGGGGAGTAGCCTAATCGTGTGAAGCATGGCCCCCTTGAACAAAAAAAAATATCACTTTTGTGGTGCTGCGCACCGGGGAGGGGGGCGCTGTGAGCCCCCCAGCCCGGCGCTAACCAGGGGGGGCGCAATCAGTGTGATCGCTTCCCCCCACAGCCATAGGAGACTGCTCTGGCTGCTGCAGCAGCCGCGAGCAGTCTCACACTGCAGCCCAGCAGCTGTGTGCTGAGCTGCTGCAAGGGAGGGGGGGCGACGCCGGACCCGGGCCCCACTAGCAAGCCCGGGTAAAGTGTACCCGCCCCCCCCCCCTCTCGGCACCCATGTCGGTCCCTCCCGCTGTGAATCAGCATCATTTGACACAGATTTGCAGGAGGGAAAGGATGGTAGGCTAGGCTAGGTTAGTTAGCTTAGTCTAGTTTAGTACTGACAGTAACATTGAGAGTCAGGTTTATTGACACTGTCTTTGATGGGCAGTGTCACCTACAGTGACAGTCCCCTAGGTAATACTGGCAGAGCTAGTATTGTGGATAGGCAGTCAGCAATCATTGTTGTTTGTTTTTACAGTGTAGGAACATCATTTAATTAATAATTAATATTGTGTGTGGCTTAAAAAATTAAATTAAATATATATATATATATATATATATATAAAAATATCCATATTTCTATATCTATATATATATATATTTGGTGCTTTAACATCAGGCCATGATACTGTGTCTGATATATCAGTCAGTAACGGTCAGTAGTTCAAGGGCCACTGCGCAGTGTTACAGTCTGTGGGCATGTTTATTTTTTTATAAACAAAAAATATTTTGTTTTTGTTTTGTTTGTGATTAAAAAAAATGTATTCCGTGATACTGCGTCTGTGAGATATAACAGTCAGTAATGGTCAGTAGGTCAAGTGCCACCATGCAGGGTGTCTCAGTGGGCAGGCATTTTTTCTTTTAAATATATTTAATTTTTTTTATTTA
Source organism: Taudactylus pleione (assembly GCA_031769625.1). Lineage (NCBI taxonomy): Eukaryota > Metazoa > Chordata > Amphibia > Anura > Myobatrachidae > Taudactylus > Taudactylus pleione. The sequence continues at coordinate 1,919,818 of JAUIMM010001084.1, forward strand.
AAAAATTCATGCTGTGATACTGTGTCTGTGAGATATAACAGTCAGTAAAGGTCAGTAGGTCAAGGGCCACCGTGTCTGATTCAGACCCGCTCGCAAGCGCATAGCGCTCGCAAGCGGGTCGAAGGTGGCCCAGTGCGCATGCGTGGCGTGCGCACTGCGCGTGCGAAATCCCCAGAATGAGCACAAAAAGCACTCGCTCCATGGCTCACTACAAAAGGGGCGGCTGTCGATGTTGATCGACAGCTCGCCCCGTTTTGTAAGCGTGGCCGGGGGGGTGGCTTCACAAATGGAGGCTTTCCCAAGCGAACGCCTGCCGTTTGTGGGTGGCCCCACTGACATCACCAGTGATGTCAGTGAGAGAGCTTCTGGCTCTATTTGAGCCAGAAGCTCTCTGGGGCTTGCAGCCACGAGACCCTACCACAAGGGTCTCGTCGCAAGCCCGATGGTTGCGATGGTCTTGAACATCGCGACCATCATCCTGGCCACTCGCAATAGCTGTGGGTGGTCACCCACAGCTATGCGAGTGGTCAGGAGGCCGCAACTAAAAAACCCAGCGCCCGCTTCGATTCAGAACGAGCACTCGCTTTTTGCGAGCGCCTCTGAATCAGGCCCAGTGTGTCACAGTTGGTGGCCACATTTTTTTTTGTCAAAAAAATTTAATATATACTGGTTTTGTTTAGTCTGTAACAAAAAAATTTCAAGCACTGATTCTGTGTCTGTGAGATAACAGTCAGAAACGGTTAGAAGGTCAAGGGCCACTGCACAGTGGGCCTGATTCAGAGCCGCTCGTAAGCGGCCGCTCGTTCGCTCCGAGCGATGTTCGCACATCTGCGCATGCGTATGGGTTGTAATGCGCATGCGCCAACAAGTAAGTGCGGTCGGATATCGTGTGCTCGCAAAATAGCAAATGCCTGCTAATTTTAGTGACAGGATGAGGCGTTTGTGGGTGGTAACAGGGGAAGGTGCTTGAAAATGGGGAGTGGAGATCCGAACGCAGGCGTGCCAAACGGTCAAAATGGGCATTTAATGGGTGTGCATAATTAACATAGCAGCATCATCGACCACGTCACTTGGTTGTCTTTTAGCCTGAACTGCTCGCAAGATTGCGGTAGGAAAATGCTACCATAAGAATAGCGAGCAGTTCATACGCCTTTCGATGTACTCGATTAATCTAATAAATAGCGGAGATGATGTATGATGCGAGCGGCCAAGGGGCGTCTTTACAAAATAGCGAGCGCATGTTTCGTTCGCTCGCTCAGACATAGAGGCGTCAACAGACCGCAAAGAGCGAGCGCTCAATTTAAATAGCCAGCCCCTTTTTCTGAACGAGCAAGCGCAAATAGCGTCTGGATCTGAATCAGGCCCAGTGTTTCGCAGTCGTTTTATGTAAAAAAAAAAACATATTGTCTTTGTTTTGCTTGTGATAAAAAAAAAATCAGTCCGTGATGCACTGACTGCGCAGTGTGTCGCAGTCGGTGGGCACGTATTTTATTGTAAAACAAATATATTTATTTTGTTTTGTGATACTGTGCTATATAACAGTCAGTAACGGTCAGTAGGTCAAGCGCCAGTGCATTGTGTGTTGCAGTCGGTGGGCAAATTTTTATTATTTGTTTTGAGATAAATTCAGGCTGTTATATTGTTTCTGTCTGTGATACAAGGGCCAGCGCGTAGTGTGTCGCAGGGGGTGGCCAAATTTTTGTTTGTAAAAAAAATAATAGTTTTTTGAGAAAAAAAATTTAGACATTGATATGGAACATGACAATCAATCAACAGAACAGCAGGAGCTGCAACCAAGCATTAGTGCTGCAGCTGCTGCCACTACCAGTCATCATGATGATACCACTTCAACTTCATCTACTAAAGCCGATGCTCAAGGGTACAGAGGCTTTCAGTCAGGGCATCTAAAATAAAAAAAAATCAATATTTACAGTGGTAAAGAAAAACAACTCTAATAAAAGGAAAGTATAATTCAGAAAAATAAAATTGCCAACGTGGAAAGGCTCAGGCCTTGGCCTTTATTTATGAGTGGTGGTTCTGCAACTGCTGTCAGTGAGGCATCTTCTCATGGCGATGCAAGAGGTGTCAAAAATTTATAAAAACTGCAAAATCAGTGCCAAAAATAATCACTAAGGCAGTAGAAGCCTGGACGCTCGTATAGCTGTGGGTCACCACCCACAGGCTATACGAGTGTGCATTGTGATGGTCGCGATGGTCGAGACCATCGTGACCATCGAATTTGCGAGCCGGAGCCTGCGGTTGAGGTTTTCAACCGCAAGCTCCGGAGTGATTTCGGCTCTATCAGAGCCAAAATCACTCCCACTGACATCAATAGTGATGTCAGTGGGCCGGCTTCTGATGGGAGGCGTTCCCGTGGGAACGCCCCTGTCAGGGAGGCACGCCCCCGGCACGCCCACCAAAGGGGGCATGCTGTCAATCAACATTGACAGCACGCCCCCTTTGATCGGACACAACGAGCGAAGGACTTTCCTTCGCTCGTCGCATCTGGCGCATGCGCACGACGGAGCTCCCTCCGTCGTGCGCATGCTCAGTCCATAACATCGACCCACTTGCGAGCGGACAGCCGCTCGCGAGTGGGTCTGAATCAGGCCCTATGTGTTGTTCAGAAACATCACAAATCTCTGAGGAGAGTCTAAGTGTGTCACTGAGTGCTACGTGTGAGCCTGACCTTTCTGTGCTTGTAGAGAAGCCTCCTTTCTCCATTTCTGCACCTTCTGCCAATGTGGGCATGAGCAAAATGGGTCAAAAAGTTGGTGACCTAGACATTGATGATGATATGGTAGAAGTGCAACAGGATGAGGGATATATTTATGTAGCTGACGCAGGCTTTAATGAGGACATTGATGATGAGGATGTTGATGATCTTGTTTGTTTAAGTGAAGCACCAGTGGAAGCAGTGTGGATTTATTTTTACCCAAATCAGGACAATTGTCTTGCCATCTGTAGTGTTTATAAAGCCACAGTAAGTAGGAGAGGGACTTCTAGGAACCTCCTCCCTGTTACACCATTTGCAGCGCATAAATGAAAAGTTTTTGGCAAAATCAGAAACTTTTGCTAAAAAAGTAGCAACAAGCAGTCCAGCATCAGCTAGCTCCCTTCTCTCTGCTAGATCCAAGCACCTGCAATCTCCATCACCAACACCTTCAACATCAATATCTTCAATCATGATCAGAAGTAGTCATGCATCCAATTTGATAAGGATAAGTGAGTCCTCCCCTATCCAGGATTTCTCAGAAGTATCCTTGAGTGCTAGACCTGCTGCTGCTGCTAGGGGTGGATTTTCATCCCAGAAGGGGACCAAGAAAACTACTACTAGTAGTTTAAAAAAAACAATTGACTTTTAAACAATCCTTTGCAAGGGAGAGCAAGTATGACAGCTGTCACCCAGTTGCACAGCGGATCGCTGATTCCATAACATCTATGTGTTTTAAGAGGGGTACATGTTCACTACCCATCCGGGGGAAACCCTCCTCTCTCACCGGCTGCTGTCAGTGTCAGTAGTTTCTGGGCACATTTGCAAAACGCCGGTAAATGACCCCGGTGGCCACTTTCCAGGCATTTTCAGCAGCGCTACTCCATGGGACATCGCTACTCCGTGAGGCACCGCTCACCCTGCACCCATTATAAAGATGCCCCTGTATGCTGGTATTAGATCTGCCTCCAATATCTGCTATTAATGCAGTGGTTTTTAGACAGTTAATTGAGGTCCTGTGTTCCCGCTACCAAATCCCAGTTTCCACTTCACTAGAAAAGCAATTCCCCACCTGTACATGGACATTAAAAACAACTTAATTAGTGGCCTCCAAAATACTGTTGTACCCACTGTCCACTTAACCACAGATATTTGGACAAGCGGAACAGGGTAAATTAAAAATTACATGACTGTGACAGCCAACTGGGTAGGTGTTGTTAGGATCTGCAGTTAAGCAGATCATATTGCTTGGAGTTCCAGCCTTTGTTGCTACTGAGGCACTGCACTAATTACTGCCTGTCTGTGTGCACTGTCAGGTGCACTAATTGATTCTCCTGTCTGGACACAGCCCAGGTGCACAGTAGTCATTAAGGGAGACTTGCTTTGATTGGACTCTGTCTCTGTTAAATTCCAGCCAGCCCAGCACTCCATGCCGGTGATACCGTACAAGTTTTTTCTTACTTCTGGTTCCTGTCTCCTGCATGTCAGTCGAGTTCCTGAATCTGTCTAGCTGTGTTTCGTGTGTGCCGTTTATTCCATCCAGGCGGCTCCACCTGCATCTCGTCCACACGTGCTGCTTGTACCATCTGGGCAGCACGGAGCACTTCCTACCCCAGAAGCATCTGTCACCATCCGGTGGCTTGTGTCAACCCGGTGGCACCAGTCTCAGTTTAGCGTTCCAGGTGCACAACTTAGCACACCATCGCCAGTGTCACCCGGCGGCATTGGTAGCAGCCCCACGTTATTGTTGCATACCTCACCTGAGTCTCATCAGCCCAAAGGCTGCAATGGTCCTATGTCCCCAGGTCACTATCAGCCCTCAAGGCTGCTTCGACAGCCCAAAGGCTGCTTCACACCATCAGTCCCTTGGCCACGACTATAAAGGCCACAATCATCCTCCAAGCCTGCTCCTACAGCCCCAAGGCTGCATCTCATATTCTACACTTGGCCACAACTAGTCAACTGGCAGCAGTCCTCTGACAACTCTTGTCTGATTAACCATCCAATCCATAACAGGTGCCTTTAGCAGCACCAACAGCAGCAGCATTTAACAAATGCCAGCATATTCAGAGGCAGGCTACTCTGTGTATCACTGGCTTCACTAAGAGGTACACCTGTGTCAACCTGATAGAAAAGCTCAGGGAAGTCATTGCAAAATGGCTTAATCTGCTTGGGCTCTCCTTGGGATTTGTGGTTTCTGACAACGCCACAAATATTGTGAGAGCATTAGAGTTGGGTGATTTCGAATGTTTGGCTCGCACAATCAATTTGGTGGTGCAGATGTTTTTGGGCGGGGGAATGGGGTATAGTGTCAGCACTCTTAGGGCCTGATTCAGAGCCGCTCGCTAGATGCGATCGCTCGCACGATGTGTGGATGGAAATTCATAGGCAGTGCTATCGCACTGCAATGCATTATTTTAGCACGCCCAGTATTCTTAGAAAGCGATCACATAGTGTATGCAGACACCCACCAGCCTGTCTTGTGCATGTCCGGGAAGTGTATACAACCATCGGCACATCGGATGTGATCGCAGCGCTTGAGGTTGACCATACCCTGCTGCAAGCACTTCAGTGTAAAAACAAGCCAGGTGACGTGTACTATGACGCTGTCTTATAATTATGCACACCTCTGAAACGCCATTGAGATGCTCAGGCACCTCCACGCCCCCGTTTTTAATGGCCAGCCCCTGTTACCACCTACAAACGGCTTCCCCTGTCACTCACTCAGCTGTGCTGTCTTTGCGCTGCGAGTGAATTCATTGTGAACTTTTGCTAAGGTAAGCGCACGTGCACAATGCATACACACTGCACACCATCGGCAGCAACGAGAGTATGCATCTTAGCGAGCGGGTCTGAATGAGCTTGTAAGGTCCTATTCTACCACTTCAAAGTTGTAATCTGTGGACTCTGTGGGTGGTGTGTGTGGTATAATTGATTCTCTTGTGTTAAAGAGATGTATAGATTCTGTCGCCAAAATACTGGTGTGATCCACCTGAAACTAACTGTAGGGTGGGTGTTCTTACAAAATCAGTCTTAATAATCAGTCACTGGTTTGCAAAAACTCTAGGCAGTTAGGTTCATCTGTGTCTCAGTGAATGGGATGTAGTAAGTAATATTTAATAAGTCACTGGTAGATAGTAGCATGGTGTAGAAACTCTTCCCCTCTCCAAATGGTATCTGCATCGGTATGCTGCCACTCCACCTCAAAGCTCACACAAACAAACCAGAGTATCAGGTAATGGTGGACACTATTCACACACACCACCCACATAGTCCACAGATTACAACTTTGAAGTGGTAGAATAGGACCTTAGGGCCTGATTCAGAGCCGCTTGCAAAAAGCGTGCGCTCGCTCTGAATCAGGGCGTGTGGGGTTTTTTTTGTTGCGACCATCGGGCTTGCGATGAGACTCTTGTGGTAGGGTCTCATTGCCGCAAGCCCCAGTGGACTTCCAGCACTATTAGAGCAGGAAGTCCACCTACTGACATCACTAGTGATGTCAGTAGGGCCGCCCACAAACGGCAGGCGTTCCTGCAGGAACGCCTCCGTTTGCTCAGCCACCCCCCTTCCCCGCCTTCCAAACGGGCAGCTGTCAATCAACATCATTAGCTGCCCCTTTTGGATGCGAGCGCCGGAGCGAGTGCTTTTTGCACTCGCTCAGGGGCTCGCGCACGCGCGATGTGCACTGGGCCACCATCAACCTGCTAGCGAGCGCATAGCGCTTGTGAGCGGGTCTGAATCAGGCCCTTAGAGCGCTGACACTATACCCCATTCCCAATAATACTTAGGAAGGTTGGGATACCTTCCCGGTGTGTAGCAGCTAGAGGTACTACGTACAACCCTGTAGCGCGAACCTTAAGACAAATCTATCCAGATTTTTTTATTTTTTAAATACTTCCTCAAAATGTGGAAAAGATAATGTTCATCAAAATGAACTACAAATTCCATGAGGAAGTCCTTTACCACCAATTACGTCAAAGTCCAGAGGTACCTGTAATAATGGATTCCAGTGGGAATTAATTAATATTGTCTGGAGATGATGTGCACACTGATGGGGGTGAGGATGATAATAGCGATGACATCTTGCCTCTGTAGAGCCAGTTTGTACATAGAGATCATTGCCAGAAATGTCAGCTGGCGATTGGTAGCTTGTTTTTGTGGGGGCCCAAATAAACCAATCACTCCCTGGCAGTCCCTGTCGCTGAAGTGATTGGTTTGTGAAACCGTGCATGTCCTGTTTAATATATACAACATATAACATGTACAAATGTAGTCCGTGTGTTGTGCACTGTGGCGATATATCCTGAGATTCCTGTCCTTTTGTCTCCCTGTGGTGCATATTTATCACAATCCGCATTTTTAATGTGGTTGTTATAAATATATTTTGTGTAAATTTATTAAAGTAAAGATGAATATCTCCATGTGAATGAACTAAAAGCTTCTTACCAGGAGATGTGCTCCGATAAGAGTCAGTCCAGGTGAAGAGCTGAAAGCAGTGTGATAGCATAACGTTATCACACTGCTTCCAGGTTCAGGTCTCCAGTGCACACTGCATATGCTCCATATACAGTCAGGTGCATAGATATTGGGACATTGACAGATTTTCATATTTTGGCCTCTATTCACCACCACAATGGCTTTGAAATGAAACAAACAAGATGTGCTTTAACTGCAGACTTTCAGATTTAATTTGAGGGTAATTACATCCAAATCAGGTGAACGGTGTAGGAATTACAACGGTTTCTATATGTGCCTCCTACTTTTTAAGGGGCCAAAAGTAATCGGACTATCAACTCAAAAGCTATTTCATGGACAGGTGTGGGCTATTCCCTCGTTATTTCATTATCAATTAAGCAGGTAAAAGGTCTGGAGTTGATTCTAGGTGTGACATTTGCATTTGGAATCAGTTGCTGTCGACTCTAAATATGAGATCCAAAGAGCTGTCACTATCAGTGAAGCAAGCCATCATTAGGCTGAAAAATCAAAACAAACCCATCAGAGAGATAGCAAAAACATTAGGTGTGGCCAAATTAACTGTTTGGAACATTCTTAAAAAGAAAGAATGCATCGGAGAGCTCAGCAACACCAAAAGACCCGGAAGACCACGGAAAACAACTGTGGTGGATGACAGAAGAATTATTTCCCTGGTGAAGAAAAACCCATTCACAACAGTTGGCCAAATCAAGAACACTTTCCAGGAGGTAGGTGTATATGTGTCAAAGTCAACAATCAAGAGAAGACTTCACAAGAGTGAATATAGAGGGTTCACCAAAAGATGTAAACCATTGGTGAGCCACAAAAACAGGAAGACCAGATTAGAGTTTGCCAAACAACATCTAAAAAAGCCAACAACATCCTATGGACAGATGAGACAAAGATCAACTTGTACCAGAGTGATGGGAAGAGAAGAGTATGGAGAAGGAAAGGAACTGCTCATGATCCAAAACATTCCACCTCATCAATGAAGCATGGTGGTGGTAGTGTCATGGCGTGGACATGTATGGCTGCCAATGGAAATGGTTCCCTTGTATTTATTGATGATGTGACTGATGACAAAAGCAGCAGAATGAATTCTGAAGTGTTTTGGGCAATATTATATGCTCATATTCAGTCAAATGCTTCAGAACTCATTGGAAGGCGCTTCACAGTGCAGATGGACAATGACCCGACGCATACTGCAAAAGCAACCACAGAGTTTAAAAAGTGGAATGTTATGCAATGGCCAAGTCAATCCCCTGACCTGAATCCGATTGAGCATGCATTTCACTTGATGAAGACAAAACTGAAGGGAAAATGCCCCAAGAACAAGCAGGAACTGAAGACATTTGCAGTAGAGGCCTGGCAGAGCATCACCAGGGATGAAACCCAGCGTCTGGTGATGTCTATGCGTTCCAGACTTCAGGCTGTAATTGCCTGCAAAGGATTTGCAACAAAGTATTAAAAAGTGAAAGTTATATTTAGGATTGTTTAGTTTGTCCCATTACTTTTGGCCCCTTAAAAAGTGGGAGGCACATATAGAAACCATTGCAATTCCTACACCGTTCACCTGATTTGGATGTAATTACCCTCAAATTAAATCTGAAAGTCTGCAGTTAAAGCACATCTTGTTTGTGTCATTTCAAAGCCATTGTGGTGGTGAATAGAGGCCAAAATATGAAAATTCTGTCAATGTCCCAATATTTATGCACCTGACTGTATAAACAGTGGCAATATCAAACTAGGTGGCGATAGTGAGCCATGGATTCTGTGTGGGGCTGGAAGGATCCATCCACACAGGGAACAAAAAGGAGGTGTGACCACACATAAGGGCTGCCCTGTGGAGTCAGTCCAAGGAGGACTAAGGATGGCTATCGGTGTGGTTGCCATCAATGGCGATATATAGCAAGTGGCCATCGATGGTTACAACTATGCAATGGATGACCATCCATGGTTTTACCAACCAATAGTCATCCCTATTCTTTGACTGACTGACCTGTGAGCCCAACTAGAACCTGTGGGTGGGACTTCGCTGGTGTCAGGGCAGAGCTATGCTCCATGTCCCAGCACCTTGTAATAAAGAAACAAGCATAAACATTTGGTTATGCTGTGCCATAGATGGAGGGAAAACATCTGGTTCTCCCCCATCTCATGGTAAAAGCATTCAACATCGGACATTATGAATCATCGATGGTCGATGGCCATCCCTACGGAGGACTGGGCAGTCAAAAGAAGTGCTGCCAAGTGTACAAAGTGCAGGTGGGGCTATTGAAGTCAGGAGTCCAGGGCGCCTGAAGACTAGTGAGCCAAGAGGACAGTGCAGTCTAGACCTGCAGGTAACAGTGAGGACCACAAAATCTCTGACTGTGTTTTGTGAAGTGGTGGCAGCCAAGCCAGGCCAGAGATCCTTGAAGCTGTAAAGGACAGGAGGCCATGACTATACTTGTGAGAGATATGATTGAAACTGAGAAGTGAGGCAATGCCCTGCATGGGGGCTAGGTCATTTATTATTTTGCTCCTGAAATGGTGACAGTAAAGCTCCATTTATTTTTTATTTTCATTTTAACCTGCAAAGCTATGTGTGGACCCCTATTGTGCACCTAGACACTACACCACTGACCCCTCTACCGAGATAATATTGGTATCTGGTTGTCTGATCGACCTCAGTTAGATCGACAATACATACATCAACCACCATACATCGACTCCATCGAGGTCGACAGGTACTATAGATCGACAAACTATAGATCGACCGCATCTCTATATCGACAAACACGAGATTGACACGGACATTAGATCGACACTACATATGATCGAAACAAAGCATATCAACAATATGAAGATCGACAACACGCATGATAGACATAATAAAAGATCGAAACTAAATAGGTCGACAGTTAATAGAACGACATATAAAAGATCGATGAGTCCAAGTTCGACAGTTAATAAATAGACATATCTAAGATCGACGAGTCCTAGATCGAAATTAAATAGGTCGACAGACAGTTAATAGATCGACAAATAAATGATCAACACGTTACAGTTAGACAATACAAAAAGGTATACATCCTAGATTCTGCCCCGCTAATAACACATTCCCCGCCGCTACTTTCAACTGTGGCACTACAGGTCCCAGCCAGCCCTTACATCCCTCCAAGCGCTCCTGGCAATGCAAGCCTCAACATCCACCCAGCAGTCCTTGTCCCTAATTGCTGGGCACCCCCATGCTCTGCAGTGCACCCTTTCATCAAGCCCCCTTCCCTGTGCACCCCACTATTCCTGGACGCCTGGACCTGGGGGCATCTTCACCCCGGTAATAACAAGCTGTCTAGCTTAAGACGCTACCCCTGCAGAGTTGCATCCGGGGAGTTACCCATAATACCTTGCAGCCGTTGTGTACCATGTGATCAGCCCGAGGTATTCATGGTGTTCTAGCTGTGACACTGTGCATGCGCTGGATTTAATCCTCTGATGCGCATGTGCAAGACTACAGGTCTGAGAAAAAATATATATCGCCAGCGCTATCTGCATAAGAAAAATAGCGCTGAGAAGAGCTTTCTTTATTGGCGCTCGCACCGGGCATATGTTTTACTAAATACTCATTAAAAAATGAAAAATAACACGGTAAAAGATAAGCTCATTAGTAAATGGAGCCCTAAGTAACAACTCCCAGGGTATAATAAAGAATGTCTTCAACAGGCATTCTCTGCATTGAGTTAATATATGCTCACAGTTCACAATTATCAAATGTCAAGTGGTTTTATTTTATAATTGGGCAGAATAATCCACCTACATAATGTAATTCCTCTCTTCTTTGTGTTCATGTGTTATTGCTGCATGAAGGTGGGGGTGGTACACAGGGTCAGGTTACCACATCATGTCATTCTGAAAACTCTGCAAGTTGTGCAGAGGTATCCTGAGCCTTTTATATGCATGTGGACAGCGACACCAGAGGATACGAGAGGAGGGAGCCCGTGTGCAGCCTCTGGGCCTGATTCACACCCGGTCGAAAGCGCTGAGCGCTCGCAACCGGGTCGATGGTGGCCCACAGCGCATGCGCGAAACCCGGCTAGCGACGGGCACTCCGTCGCTCCGGGTCTCGCACCATGAGAACGCCTACCTTTTGGGGGCGGCCCCACTGACATCACCAGTGATGTTAGTGGGAGAGCTTCCGGCTCAATTTGAGCCGAAAACTCTCTGGGGCTTGCGGCCACGAGACCCTACCACAAGGGTCTTGTCGCAAGCCCAATGGTCGCGATGGTCTTGACCATCACGACCATCATCATGGCCGCTCGCAATAGCTGTGGGTGGTCACCCACAGCTATGCGAGCGGCAAGGAGGCCGCTCCAAAAGAAAAATAGCCCGGCCCTTATTCAGATCGAGCGCTGTGTCAGAGCGTCCGGCTCTGAATCAGGGCCTCTGTGCGGGACCGCTCCTCTCCAGCAGTGCAGTAGAGCCTACTGAGCATGCACAGGTCTCACGGGAACATGGCGCCTGCATAAACCCACCACATCGTAAGTCACCTTGTACCTTGAAAACTATAATAAATAATGATTCAAGGCTGTGTAAGTTGCTTTACAGGTATGTTTCAAAGGAAAATATCCAGAATAACAATCACATGTACATTGCTATACATACAGACTGAACTCAAAGGCAACTGTGTAAGTGAGATCATTGTTTAAATGATATTAATAAACAGTTGCTGCCCAATTGCCAGCACTAAAATATAAAAGCAAAATAGTGCATGTGCCTGGTAAAAGAGGAACCAGGTGTCTGGAGGAATACAGGGATAGTGAAGTGGCCCAGAAAGAGCTTTTTTGTCCTTTATGCCCCTGTGCACTAGTATTTATTTACCCATTATAGATACGCCTAGATGTCACCACTGTCTAAATTGAGGGTGGGGCCAAAATGATACAATCGGATGACCCCGCCCCCATCACACCCACAAATGGCAGTCATCAACCACGCCCTCTTTGGCTGGCCACGCCCCCTACCGATCTGACTGCTCCCTCCCAGAAGGAGCAGCCAGAAAGTCGGCAACTATGCAGCAGGTGGGGTGTCTGGGATGTCACAGCCTGTGCTATTTGCTACTGCTTTTGGGTCAGGACTCCCATATACGGATAAAAGAGCAATTCCACAATATTGCTTAGTTTCTGACTGTCAGAGGGAAGGTGTATCCTACACATGTGTGGCAGGAGGTAATGTTTTGTAATAGAATCATTTTTTATTCAGTCACTGGATACACTAGTGTCAAAAAGCCGATAAACGGCTGTTAACGCTTCTGCAACAGTCGGGATCGGAAGGTCGCATCTTATGTACTGTTTAATATTTATCAGTTCGCCCTCCCGATCCCATAGAAGCATACTTGCCTACTTTTGAAAAAGCATTTCAGGGAGATTGTGAAAGCAGCACCTATGAGAGCGGTGGTAAAGTGGGCGTGTACTGCTACATTTGAGAGGCGTGTCATAAAATTGATTTACCACCACATGTAAATGAGCCCCAAAGCAGTTAGTAAGATCTACGTGCTGATGAAAACACACTGATACTATTCAGAAAATGCATGTAGCCATAGGGATCATTGGGCCTGATTCAGAGCCGCTCGTAAGCGGCCGCTTGTTCGTTCCGAGCGATGTTTGCCCAACTGCGCATGCGTACGGATCGTTATACGCATGCGCGAACCAGTCAGTGCGGCCGAAATTCATGTGCTCGCAAAATAGCGAATGCCTGCTAATTTGATTGACAGAATGAGGCGTATGTGGGTGGTAACAGGGGAAGGTGCTTGAAAACGGGGAGTGGAGATCAGAATGCAGGCGTGCTTAAAGGTCAAAGCGGGCGTTTTATGTGTGTGCATATTTAAAACAGCAGCGTCATTGACCACGTCACTGGGTTATTTTATAGCCAGAACTGCTCGCAAAATTGTGGTAGCAAACACCAGCCCCAAGAATAGCGAGCAGTTCATACCCTCGTCGATGTACTCGATTAATCTAATAAATAGCGGACATGACATAGGATGCGAGCGGCCAGGGGGCGTATTTTTTCAAAAAACGACCGCAGGTTTTGTTCGCTCGTTCAGACATAGAGGCGTGAACAGACCGCAAACAGCGAACGGTTCATTTGAATAGCCAACCCTATTTTCTGGACGAGCGAACGCTAATTGCGCCCGGCTCTGAATCAGGCCCCATGACCACAATAGAAATAGTAATATAATAGATTGTTACTAGTGCTACATGTTCTTCTCAGTAACACAAATTAAATAATTAGCACCACCTGTGGATCTTTTAACATGTATCAGCCAGTAATAAATAACCTGTGCACCAACTAGAAGATCTGGAAAACATGCACTGTTAGAGATGCACTGCTATAGAGCCCAACATGTACATATATGTCCTTGGCACTGCTAGATTCTTCTGCTGCTCCTCCAGGCTCCAGGACTTGCTCCAATAGTCTGGAATGGTGCCCACATCTAAAATAAATACGTTCAGCTCAGGCAGGATGGCCTACTGGCGCATCTAATGGCTTACTGTGATCACTGGTCCTGAATATGCTGGAATTAATACACACAATACACTTTGTATGACGCTTATTAAAGCTGGTTAAGTACTAATTCTGCCCTCTTCATTGACAGGCCACACTCGCTCTAAAATTAAACATTTGGAAACCCCCCCTCTGGAAATCCTGCGTTTGCCACTGAGTCCAGTATACAGGTATGGTGAGCTGAAAACAGAATGCAGGTATGATGAGCTGTAACTAAATGCAGGTTTGGTGAGCTGCAACTGAATGCAGGTTTGGTGAGCTGTAACTGATGCAGGCAGAGGTAGTGAAGTCCAGCTGGGAGTGAAATGAAGCAAGGTGCAGGGAAACAGCAGGTTCAGGTACTCAGGCAGGTAAGAAGGTATATGGAGGGTGCAGGGTTAGTCCAGCAGGTTGGAGCAGGCAAGGTTCAGGCTAGGAGCATATACAAGCAGGCAGGTAAGGCACAGGTACACTCTCTCAGCCGCAGCTGAGCAACACGTTGCACTGGCAAAGGAAGGAAGGCTCTGGACCTTCCTAAATACTCAGTGCCGCGCTGTGACTGGCTGGAATGAGCACATGACCTACCAGGATTGGACAGCCGGAATCACATGCCCACGGGCAAGATGGCGGCGCCCATGCCAACGGAACGGAAACACCGCCAGACCTTACCAGGCCTAGCGACAATGTGCCCGCACAGAACCACGCGCAGCCAATGCCCCTCGCCAAACACCAGTACCGCTGCCAGAGACCCCCCGCCATAACGACCTCACAGGTAATAGCCGCTGACTACCATGCTGAGAAACCATGGCCGCGACAGTCACCTTCCGAAGCAGTGTCTTCTTCCTCCAGCGTCGGGAGCCAGGTCTTCTGCAGCAGGGTGAGTATGTGAGTGTTTGCAAGTGTGTATGAGTGAGTGTGTGTGTGAGTGACCCCCAGTGTGTGTGATCCCCCCCCCCGTGTGATGTAAACCCCCCCCGTAACTGGCACTGGGAGAACTACATCTCCCAGCAGCCCTTGCGCCTCCCAGCACCCCTGGGAATTCCCAGCAGCCCTCTACCCAGTGACAAGATTGAGGGGAGGCCCCCGGGAGCTGCGGAAATCATCAGAGACCTCTGGACACTTATTTTTTTTCAGACCACTTTTTATTTATTGGATACTACAGGTGTCGGAAGCACGCATACCATAGTTGCCTACTTTTGAAAAACACTTTCAGGGAGATTGCAGATGGGAGAAGAATGCGCCGCGAGCAGTGCGGCGTTGAGGGGGCGTGGTCCACTCCGCCCAAGGGTCGTGTCTAGCTCCACCTAGATGCCCTACATGCACATTCACATTACTAGATGCCCTGCACACAACACATTCACATTACTAGATGCCTTACACACACACACACATTCACATTACTAGATGCCTTACACACACACACACACACACACATTCACATTACTAGATGCCTTACACACACACACATTCACATTACTAGATGCCATACACACACACACTT
The DNA here is from genome assembly GCA_031769625.1 of Taudactylus pleione. NCBI lineage: Eukaryota > Metazoa > Chordata > Amphibia > Anura > Myobatrachidae > Taudactylus > Taudactylus pleione. Next base: position 1,935,021 of record JAUIMM010001084.1, read on the forward strand.
TCACATTACTAGATGCCTTACACACACACACACACACACACATTCACATTACTAGATGCCCTACACACACATTCACATTACTAGATGCCTTACACACACACACACACACACACATTCACATTACTAGATGCCTTACACACACACATTCACATTACTAGATGCCTTACACACACACACATTCACATTACTAGATGCCATACATACACACACTTTCACATTACTAGATGCCTTACACACACACACACACACACACACACACACACATTCACATTACTAGATGCCCTACACACACACACACACACACACATTCACATTACTAGATTCCCTGCACACACACACACACACACACACACACACACACACATTCACATTACTAGATGCCCTGCACACAGACACATTCACAGTACTAGATGCCCTACACACACACACACATTCACATTACTAGATGCCTTGCACACACACATTCACATTACTAGATGCCTTACAAACACACACATTCACATTACTAGATGCCTTACACACACACACATTCACATTACTAGATGCCATACACACACACACTTTCACATTACTAGATGCCTTACACACACACACATTCACATTACTAGATGCCTTACACACACACACACACATTCACATTACTAGATGCCCTACACACACACACACATACACATTCACATTACTAGATGCCCTACACACACACACACACACACACACATTCACATTACTAGATGCCCTACACACACACACACACACACACATTCACATTACTAGATGCCCTACACACACACACATTCACATTACTAGATGCCCTGCACACAAACACATTCACATTACTAGATGCCCTACACACACACACACACACACATTCACATTACTAGATGCCCTACACACACACACACACACACACACACACATTCACATTACTAGATGCCCTACACAAACACACACACATTCACATTACTAGATGCCCTGCACACAAACACATTCACATTACTAGATGCCCTACACACACACACACACACACACATTCACATTACTAGATGCCCTACACACACACACACACACACACACACACACACACATTCACATTACTAGATGCCCTACACACACACACACACACACAGTCACATTACTAGATGCCTTACACACACACACACACACACACACATTCACATTACTAGATGCCTTACACACACACACTTTCACATTACTAGATGCCTTACACACACACACACACATTCACATTACTAGATGCCCTACACACACACACACACATTCACATTACTAGATGCCTTACACACACACACACACACACATTCACATTACTAGATGCCTTACACACACACACACACATTCACATTACTAGATGCCCTACACACACACACACACATTCACATTACTAGATGCCTTACACACACACACACACACACACACATTCACATTACTAGATGCCATACACACACACACTTTCACATTACTAGATGCCTTACACACACACACACACACACACATTCACATTACTAGATGCCCTACACACACACACACACACACACACACACACATTCACATTACTAGATGCCCTACACACACACACACACATTCACATTACTAGATGCCCTGCACACAAACACATTCACATTACTAGATGCCCTACACACACACACACACACACACACACACACATTCACATTACTAGATGCCTTACACACACACACATTCACATTACTAGATGCCTTACACACATTCACATTACTAGATGCCTTACACACACACACATTCACATTACTAGATGCCCTACACACACACACTTTCACATTACTAGATGCCTTACACACACACACATTCACATTACTAGATGCCTTACACACACACACACACACACACACATTCACATTACTAGATGCCCTACACACACACACACACACACACACACACATTCACATTACTAGATGCCCTACACACACACACACACACACACACACATTCACATTACTAGATGCCCTACACACACACACACACACATTCACATTACTAGATGCCCTACACACACACACACACACACACACACACACACACATTCACATTACTAGATGCCCTGCACACAAACACATTCACATTACTAGATGCCCTACACACACACACACACACATTCACATTACTAGATGCCCTACACACACACACATTCACATTACTAGATGCCCTACACAAACACACACACATTCACATTACTAGATGCCCTGCACACAAACACATTCACATTACTAGATGCCCTACACACACACACACACACATTCACATTACTAGATGCCCTACACACACACACACACACACACACACACACACACACACACACACATTCACATTACTAGATGCCCTACACACACACACACACACACACACATTCACATTACTAGATGCCTTACACACACACACATTCACATTACTAGATGCCCTGCACACAAACACATTCACATTACTAGATGCCCTGCAAACAAACACATTCACATTACTAGATGCCCTACACACACACACACACACACACACATTCACATTACTAGATGCCTTACACACACACACACATTACTAGATGCCTTACACACACGCACACACACAACACACACATTCACATTACTAGATGCCCTACACACAAACACATTCACATTACTAGATGCCCTACACACAAACACATTCACATTACTAGATGCCTTACACACACACACACACACACACACACACACTCACATTACTAGATGCCCTACACACAAACACATTCACATTACTAGATGCCCTACACACACACACACACACACATTCACATTACTAGATGCCCTACACACACACACACACACACACACACACACACATTCACATTACTAGATGCCCTACACACACACACACACACACACATTCACATTACTAGATGCCTTACACACACACACATTCACATTACTAGATGCCCTGCACACAAACACATTCACATTACTAGATGCCCTGCAAACAAACACATTCACATTACTAGATGCCCTACACACACACACACACACACACACACACATTCACATTACTAGATGCCTTACACACACACACACATTACTAGATGCCTTACACACACGCACACACACAACACACACATTCACATTACTAGATGCCCTACACACAAACACATTCACATTACTAGATGCCCTACACACAAACACATTCACATTACTAGATGCCTTACACACACACACACACACACACACACACACACACACACACACACTCACATTACTAGATGCCCTACACACAAACACATTCACATTAGTAGATGCCCTACACACAAACACATTCACATTACTAGATGCCTTACACACACACACATTCACATTACTAGATGCCCTACACACACACACACACACATTCACATTACTAGATGCCCTACACACAAACACATTCACATTACTAGATGCCCTACACACACACACACACACACATTCACATTACTAGATGCCCTGCACACAAACACATTCACATTACTAGATGCCCTACACACACACACAAACACACACACACACACACATTCACATTACTAGATGCCCTGCACACAAACACATTGACATTACTAGATGCCCTACACACACACTCATTCACATTACTAGATGCCCTGCACACAAACACATTCACATTACTAGATGCCCTACACACACACACACACACATTCACATTACTAGATGCCTTACACACACACACACACACACACACACACACACACATTCACATTACTAGATGCCCTGCACACAAACACATTCACATTACTAGATGCCTTACACACACACACACACACACACACACACACACACACACATTACTAGATGCCCTACACATACACACACACACACTTTCACATTACTAGATGCTCTACACACACACAAATACACACACACATTCACATTACTAGATGCCCTACACACAAAAAAAAATCACATTACTAGATGTCTGCTGTCACACTTTCCTAAGCCACAGAACACATCTCTGGTAGAAATAAACTAATTAGGAAACAGCCAGAGAGATCCGACTTATAACACAGAGACATCTGGGGAGCCGAACTTTCCTTCATCAGCTGCTGGTGGACTACAGCTCTCAGCATGCCCAGCCACCAGCTGGGAGTTGTAGTGTAGCAGCATATAATCATTTATGTCCTTATAAACTACAGTAATGTAACACATCTAACCTACAAATAGGGACTATAGGTGTCAATACACTATATCACCCTGAATGTCTGGCACTGCTGTTACATGTAAAAAAAAATTATAAAAAAAATTGTAAATCCCATGCTGGGAGAGTGGTGAGAGAGGGAGAGGGTCCTACTTTACATGTGAGGAGAGGTTGGAGGTTCAGGACAGTAGTTGCTGGGAGGATTGAGCTGCTGTCTGAAAGAAGTCTGCCTCACTCTCCCTCCTATGTACTGTATACTCAATTATGTATATATATATATATATTATATATATATATATATATAAATAAATATATATATATATATATATATATATATATATATATTAGGGGTGAGCGGGTTCGGATTTCAGAAATCCGAACCCCCCCGAGCCCCCCTGATTAGAGGCAGATCCGAGTCAGGCTCGACTTTTCCCGCCTGACTCGGATCTGAAATCGAGGCAAAACGTCATCATCCCGCCTTCCGGGTCTCGCGGGTTTTGGATCCTATATAAGGTACCCGCGTCGGCGCCATTTTCTCACTCGGCTGTGGACAGTGAAGAGGGAGGGTGGGAGTTAGGGCTGGCTGGGCTGTGTAGTGTAGTGTAGTGCAGTGTAGTTAAATGAGGGATATGATATCACACCTTTTTTAAGAGCTTAATTGGCCTGCTGTTGTAGATCTATTGCTTATCTTTTGTTGTTTATCTCTTGTTTTTTATTCCATATTCCTTTATATCCCAGTATTTCTTATTTTAATTTTAACTCATGAATTTTATCTCATGCATTTTGCACATATTTATTGTACTATTATGTTTGTATTTTTAAGGAAAAACATTTCATTATGTTTACAATTTATTTTTTGTATTTTTTGCATTTATTTAAATGCTGACTTTTTAATTTATTATGTTTAATTATAAATGTTATGCAATATGCAATGTATGCATTAGGATTTAAAGTACCCACATTGTAACATCTGCTACTATTTCCCTATAGTGTTTCCAATACTGATTAGTTTAAGTATCTAATTATAAAACACTTGTGGAAGTAGATGGGATGACTAGTATAAGAGCATGCCTGTTATTCACGCCAAACCAGCCTCCTGATGAAGTCGATGACGAAACGCGTTGGGGCGTGGTTTGGCATTGCTTTCCATTACTGGTCGAATAGCCGACGGAGTCCCCAGAGACGTTCGGGTGATATTCAGGCTTCTTCATTTTTATTACTTGCGGTGGTATCTGACCACTGATTGTGGTACTCATATTCATTGAACGAGTTTTATGTCCACTGTCTGCAATAAAATCTGTTTTACAGTTTCAAGCACTATGTGGCGCCCCTTCTTTCTTGCTCTCAATTCCAGATATATATATATATATATATATATTAGGGGTGAGCGGGCTCGGATTTCAGAAATCCGAACCCCCCCGAGCTCCCCCGATTAGAGGCAGATCCGAGTCAGGCTCGACTTTTCCCGCCTGACTCGGATCTGAAATCGATGCAAAACGTCATCATCCCGCCTTCCGAGTCTCGCGGGTTTTGGATCCTATATAAGGTACCCGCGTCGGCGCCATTTTCTCACTCGGCTGTGGACAGTGAAGAGGGAGGGTGGGAGTTAGGGCTGGCTGGGCTGTGTAGTGTAGTGTAGTGCAGTGTAGTGTTGTGCTGCGCTGTGCTGCTGTTGTCCATAGGCGCTGTGTCCACTACTTCAAAGTCCATAGGGGCTGGCTGTGTTGTGCTGTGCTGCTGTTGTCCATAGGGGCTGTGTCCACTACTTCAAAGTCCATAGGGGCTGGCTGGACTGTGTTGTGCAGTGCGCCTGTGTCCCATAAATAAAGGGCTGGCTGGATTGACCGCTAAAGGGTGCTGTAACCCCCAAAGGGCACTCCAAACAAAATAAAAAAATATTTTCTGCATTTGTGAATTGTGTGGGCTGTAGCTGCACGTGCATCAACAAAGGAGCAGCGCCAAGCGTGCGCCTGTGTCCCATAAGTAAAGGGCCGGCTGGCTCATTTCTTAAAGGGTGGTGTAACCCACAAAGTGCACTACTCTCCAGCAAAAATAAAAAAATATTTTCTGTGTTTGTGTGCGCCTTAGCCGCACGTATATATCAATATAACATAAATGGAGGACCAAACTTTCTCTGATGAAAATAAAATAGGGAAAGATCAAGAACCAGTTCTTCCTAGTGCTGTTGCTGCTGCTGGGAGTTGTTCATCATCCCAGAGAGGAAGTAGAAACATCACTACTTTTACTAAACAATTGACCCTCCAACAGTCCCTAGTGATGAGGATGAAGTACGACAGCAGTCATCCTGAAGCAAAATGTATAACTGAGGCCTTGACTGCTATGTTGGTGTTAGACGTGCGTCCAGTATCCGCCATTAGTGCAGTGGGATTTAGACAATTGATGGAGGTAGTGTGTCCCCGGTTCCAAATCCCGTCTAGATTCCACCTGCATCCTCAAAGCAGCAGCGACAAGCCTGCGTCTGTCTGTTAAAGGGTGGTGTAAACCTCAAAGTGTGCTCCACAAACAATAAAAAAAATCTTTTTTTTTCTGTCTTTGTGAATTGTGTGGGCTGTAGCCGCACCTGCATCCTCAAAGCAGCAGCGACAAGCGTGTGTCTGTCTGTTAAAGGATTACATCGGTGACAGCATCCAAGTAGGCATGTCAGATAGTCCGTACCTGTACTGGCAGGAAAAAGAGGCAATTTGGAGGTCCCTGTACAAACTGGCTCTATTTTACCTGAGTTGCCCCCCCTCCAGTGTGTACTCCGAAAGAGTGTTTAGTGCAGCCGGGAACCTTGTCAGCGAAAGGCGTAGGAGGTTGCTTCCACAAAATGTGGAGAAGATGATGTTCATAAAATGAATTATCAACTCTTCCAGGGAGACCAGCCTCCAGAACGTACAGAGAGACCTGTGGTTGTGGATTCCAGCGGGGATGAATTAATAGTCTGTGAGGAGGAGGATGTACACAACACTGAAGACGGTGAGGAATCGGTGGATGAGGAGGATGAGGATGACATCTTGCCTCCGTAGAGCCAGTTTGTGCAGGACAGATTAATTGCCAGCTTGTTTTGTGGTTTCGTGTTTTCGGTTTCTTGGTTTTGTGTTTTGGATCTGTATTTTTTTGAAAAAAAGCATAAAAACAGCTAAAATCACAGAATTTGTGGGTTTTTCTGCTCCTATGCTATTATTAACCTCAATAACCTTAATTTCCACTCATTTCCAGTCTATTCTGAACACCTCACAATAGTGTTTTTATATCCAAAGGTTGCACCGAGGTAGCTGGATGGCTATACTAAGAGATACGAGTGGGCGGCACAAACACGTGGTCCATCTAGGAGTGAAACTGCAGTGGCAGACAGGATGGCAGTTTGAAAAACTAGGCCCCAAACTGTACATAATGCAAAGAAAAAAAAGAGGTGCAAGATGGAATTGTCCTTGGGTCCTCCCACCCACCCTTATGTTGTATAAACAGGACATGCACACTTTAACAAACCAATCATTTCAGCGCCAGGGTCTGCCACACAACTGTGGCTGAAATGATTGGTTCGTTTGGGCCCCCACAAAACAAGCTGGCAATTAATCTGTCCCTGCACAAACTGGCTCTACGGAGGCAAGATGTCATCCTCATCCTCCTCATCCACCGATTCCTCACCCTCTTCAGTGTGTACATCCTCATCCTCACAGAGTATTAATTCATCCCTGCTGGAACCACAGGTCTCTCTGTACGTTCTGGAGGCTGGTCTCCCTGGAAGAGTTGATAATTCATTTTATGAACATCATCTTCTCCACATTTTGTGGAAGCAACCTCCTACGCCTTTCGCTGACAAGGTTCCCGGCTGCACTAAACACTCTTTCGGAGTACACACTGGAGGGGCAACTCAGGTAAAATAGAGCCAGTTTGTACAGGGACCTCCAAATTGCTTCTTTTTCCGGCCAGTACAGGTACGGACTGTCTGACATGCCTACTTGGATGCTGTCACCGATGTAATCCTTTAACAGACAGACGCACACTTGTCGCTGCTGCTTTAAGGATGCAGGTGCGGCTACAGCCAACACATTTCACAAAGACAGAAAAAAAAAGAAGAATATTTTTATTGTTTGTGGAGCACACTTTGTGGGTGTCACCACCCTTTAACAGACAGACTCACGCTTTTCACTGCTGCTTTAAGGATGCAGGTGCGGCTACAGCCCACACATTTCACAAAGACAGAAAAAAAAGAATATTTTTATTGTTTGTGGAGCACACTTTGAGGGTGTCACCATCCTTTAACAGACAGACGCACGCTTGTCGCTGCTGCTTTAAGGATACAGGTGCAGCTACAGCCCACACATTTCACAAAGACAGAAAAAAAAAAAAGATTTTTTTTATTGTTTGTGGAGCGCACTTTGAGGGTTACACCACCCTTTAACAGACAGACGCACGCTTGTCGCTGCTGCTTTGAGGACAGTATCATATGCAGTGACAGTAGACTTGTCAGAAATTGTTGGCATATCCTTCAGTCCAGACCAGATGTTCAAACCGGCCCTTGACTTATGACACAGGCGCACGCTTGGCGCTGCTACTGTGTTGATGCATGTGCGGCTACATCGCACACAAGTAACAAACACATAAAAAAAATAGTTTTTTATTTTTTGGAGCACTTTGAGGGTTACACCACCCTTTAACAGACAGACGTACGCTTGTCGCTGCTGCTTTGAGGATGCAAGTGCGGCTACAGCCCACACAATTCACAAAGACAGAAAAAAAAAGAAGAATATTTTTAATGTTTGTGGAGCACACTTTGAGGGTGTCACCACCCTTTAACAGACAGACGCACGCTTGTCGCTGCTGCTTTGAGGATGCAGGTGCGGCTACAGCCCACACATTTCACAAAGACAGAAAAAAAAAGAATATTTTTATTGTTTGTGGAGCGCACTTTGAGGGTTACACCACCCTTTAACAGACAGACGCACACTTGTCGCTGCTGCTTTGAGGATGCAGGTGCGGCTACAGCCCACACAATTCACAAAGACAGAAAAAAAAAGAATATTTTTATTGTTTGTGGAGCACACTTTGAGGGTGTCACCACCCTTTAACAGACAGACGCACGCTTGTCGCTGCTGCTTTGAGGATGCAGGTGGATTCTAGACGGGATTTGGAACCGGGGACACACTACCTCCATCAATTGTCTAAATCCCACTACACTAATGGCGGATACCGGACGCACGTCTAACACCAACATAGCAGTCAAGGCCTCAGTTATACGTTTTGCTTCAGGATGACTGCTGTCATACTTCATCCTCATCGCTAGGGACTGTTGGAGGGTCAATTGTTTAGTAAAAGTAGTGGTGTTCCTACTTCCTCTCTGGGATGATGAACAACTCCCAGCAGCAGCAACAGCACTAGGAGGAAGTGGTTCTTCATCTTTCCCTATTTTATTTTTATCGGAGATAGTTTGGTCCTCCATTTATGTTATATTGATATATACGTGCGGCTAAGGCGCACACAAACACAGAAAATATTTTTTTATTTTTGCTGGAGAGTAGTGCACTTTGTGGGTTACACCACCCTTTAAGAAATGAGCCAGCCCGCTCTTTACTTATGGGACACAGGCGCACACTTGGCGCTGCTCCTTTGTTGATGCATGTGCAGCCACAGTGCACACAATTCACAAACACAGAAAATATTTTTTTATTGATGCACGTGCGGCTACTGCGCAAACAATTCACAAACACAGAAAATATGTTTTTATTTGGTTTGGAGTGTACTTTGGGGGTTACAGCACCCTTTAATGGTCAAGCCAGCCGGCCCTTTACTTATGACACAGGCGCACGCTTGGCACTACTTTGTTGATGCACGTGCGGCTACTGCGCACATAATTCACAAACACAGAAAATATTTTGTTATTTTGTTTTGAGTGTACTTTGGGGGTTACAGCACCCTTTAATGGTCAAGCCAGCCGGCCCTTTACTTATGACACAGGCCCACGCTTGGCACTACTTTGTTGATGCACGTGCGGCTACTGCGCACACAATTCACAAACACAGAAAAAATATATTTTTTTTTAGCACTTGGGGGGAGCACCCCTGACAGACAGAGCACCCCCTGGACAACACTACAGCACCCCTTTTGGACTGGGACACTGCACAGGACTTTGGAGTGGACACAGCCCCTATGGACAACTGACTGCACAACACAGTCCTGCCAGCCCCTATGGACTTTGAAGTAGTGGACACAGCCCCTATTGACAACAGCAGCACAGCACAACACAGCCAGCCCCTATGGACTTTGAAGTAGTGGACAACAGCAGCACAGCACAGCACAGCACAACACTACTCTGCACTACACTACACTACACAGCCCAGCCAGCCCTAACTCCCACCCTCCCTCTTCACTGTCCACAGCCGAGTGAGAAAATGGCGCCGACGCGGGTACCTTATATAGGATCCAAAACCCGCGAGACCCGGAAGGCGGGATGATGACGTTTTGACTCAATTTCAGGATCTGAGTCAGGCGGGAAAAGTCGAGCCTGACTCGGATCGGGCTCGGATCGGGGGGGCTCGGGGGGGTTCGGATTTCAGAAATCCGAACCCGCTCACCCCTAATATATATATATATAAAATCTTGTCACAGGCATTAACTGTACTCTAAACGGGCACTCACTGACAGCCATCAATGGATGGCTGTCAGTGAGTGCCCTTTCTGAGTGCTGTTAATGTCTGTGACACTCAGCACCACTAGCCACTATTCACTTTCCTTTAATTATCTTCTGCTTACACTGAGCCAGGTCACCGTGGGAGGAGAAAAGGACACGGCTGCTGCTGCTGGACACCTGCACCATTGATCAGAGAACGGCAGCCGCAGGTCCGCTGTTTACCGATGCAGGATCACTGCCCGACGATCTCACTGTTGTCTATCCGGCCACCGCTTCCTACAACCCCGCGGTGGCCGGTTATGAGGTCCTGTGCAGGCCCCGCTCCCAGCATTCCAGGACTCGCGCATGCGCGATCCACAGTTAAAAAAGTAATAAAAAAATCCGGGAGTTGATGTATACTTTGCGGGGGAGCGGGAGGCTTCATTAAAAATCGGGAGCCTCCCGCTAAAATCGGGAGGGTAGGCAAGTATGGCGCATACTCACATACGATAATCCAAAATTGGGCGGTGAGGTCAACAAGTTTTTTACCTTGATAAATCTTGCACCCAATTGGATATGTCCCCTTATGTCTCTCCCCATACAGTGCGGGAACCTTAAGCCAGAGTAGGGCGCGGGTTGCACTGGAGGGTGAGTACAGCTGGTACAACTGCCAGGGCATCCTGCTCTGTGTGACAGTACAGGTCCAGCAGTGTCTCCTTCCTCAGTGGTGTCCACTCCTGTGTTACCGACAGCCCACCACTGACGGCAACGGGTCAATGTCAAATGTGAATTTGTTTAATTGTTCGACCGGAAAGGCTTTACTGGGTTTCCATTGCCGACAATGGGGAATTTATTGCAATGCTATTTATAGATGGGGTAAAGATTTGTATGTGAACAGTGATAAGCACAGCTTCCCACTCTTTGTTAAAAATCAAATTGATATTTGAAAACTGGGCACAGTGAAATGCATAGGTGCTATGTGAACTGAAGGGTATTAAACAGTTTAATATGCTGACACAGCCTTCTTAAATCATGTAGTGCAGTCATAACCCCTTTTAACTAGGGGTGTGCACCGGCCACTTTTCGTGTTTTGTGTTTTGGTTTTGGATCTGGATCTTTCTTCGTGTTTTGGATCTGGATTGGTTTTGCCAAAACCACCCTTCCGTGTTTTGGGTTCTGGGTTTTGTGTTTTGGATCTGTATTTTTTTGAAAAAAAGCATAAAAACAGCTAAAATCACAGAATTTGTAGGTTTTTCTGCTCCTATGCTATTATTAACCTCAATAACCTTAATTTCCACTCATTTCCAGTCTATTCTGAACACCTCACACCTCACAATAGTGTTTTTATGTCCAAAAGGTTGCACCGAGGTAGCTGGATGACTATGCTAAGCGACACGAGTGGGCGGCACAAACACGTGACCCATCTAGGAGTGACACTGCAGTGGCAGGCAGGATGGCAGTTAGAAAAACTAGGCCCCAAACTGTACATAATGCAAAGAAAAAAAGAGGTGCAAGATGGAATTGTCCTTGGGCCCTCCCACCCACCCTTATGTTGTATAAACAGGACATGCACACTTTAACAAATCAATCATTTCAGCGCCAGGGTCTGCCACACAACTGTGGCTGAAATGATTGGTTCGTTTGGGCCCCCACAAAACAAGCTGGCAATTAATGTGTCCCTGCACAAACTGGCTCTACGGAGGCAAGATGTCATCCTCATCCTCCTCATCCACCGATTCCTCACCCTCTTCAGTGTGTACATCCTCATCCTCACAAAGTATTAACTCGTCCCCACTTGAATCCACCACCACAGGTCCCTCTGTACCTTCTGGAGGCTGGTCTCCCTGGAAGAGCTGATAATTCATTTTGATGAACATCATCTTCTCCACATTCTGTGGAAGCAACCTCCTACGCCTTTCGCTGACAAGGTTCCCGGCTGCACTAAACACTCTTTCGGAGTACACACTGGAGGGGGGGCAACTCAGGTAAAATAGAGCCAGTTTGTACAGGGGCCTCCAAATTGCCTCTTTTTCCTGCCAGTACAGGTATGGACTGTCTGACATGCCTACTTGGATGCTGTCACCGATGTAATCCTCCACCATTCTGTCAATGGTGACAGTATCATATGCAGTGACAGTAGACATGTCAGAAATTGTTGCCAGGTCCTTCAGTCCGGACCAGATGTCCAAACTTGGTCCTGCCTGCCCTGCATCACCGCCAGCGGGTTGCTTAGGATACCTAAGTTTTTTCCTGGCAGCCCCAGTTGCGGGAGAAAATGAAGAAGGAGCCGTTGACGTGTCACGTTCCGCTTCAGCTGACAGTGTGTTCACCAGCAGGTCTTTGCACCTCTGCAGGCTTGTGTCGGCCGGAAAGAGAGACACCACATAGGCTTTAAACCTAGGATCGAGCACGGTGGCCAAAATGTAGTGGTCTGATTTCAACAGATTGACCACCCTGGAATCCTGGCAAAGCGAATGAAGGGCTTCATCCACAAGTCCCACATGCCGAGCGGAATCGCTCCGTCTTAGCTCCTCCTTCACTTTCTCCAGCTGCTTCTGCAAAAGCCTGATGAGGGGAATGACCTGACTCAAGCTGGCAGTGTCTGAACTGACTTCACGTGTGGCAAGTTCGAAGGGCTGAAGAACCTTGCACAACACGGAAATCATTCTCCACTGCGCTTGAGTCAGGTGCATACCCCCTCCTTTGCCTATGTCATAGGTGGATGTATAGGCTTGTATGGCCTTTTGCTGCTCCTCCATCCTCTGAAGCATATAGAGGGTTGAGTTCCACCGCGTCACAACCTCTTGCTTCAGGTGATGGCGGGGCAGGTTCAAGAGTGTTTGCTGGCGCTCCAGTCTTCGGCACGCAGTCGCTGAATGGCGAAAGTGGCCAGAAATTTTTCGGGCCACCCAAAGCGTCTCCTGCACGCCCCTGTCGCTTTTCAGAAAATTCTGCACCACCAAGTTTATTGTGTGAGCAAAACATGGGACGTGCTGGAATTTGCCCAGATGTAATGCCCGCACAATATTGGTGGCGTTGTCAGATATCACAAATCCCCAGGAGAGTCTAAGTGGGGTAAGCCACTGGGCGATGATTTCCCTCAGTTTCTCTAAGAGGTTGTCGGCGGTGTGCCTCTTACTGAAACCGGTGATACACAGCGTAGCCTGCCTTGTAACGAGCTGGCGTTTCTGAGATGCTGCTACTGGTGACGCTGCTGCTGTTGCTGCGTAAGGTGATACATCTACCCAGTGGGCTGTCACAGTCATATAGTCCTTAGTCTGCCCTGTTCCACTTGTCCACATGTCCGTGGTTAAGTGGACATTGTGTACAACGGCATTTTTCAGGACACTGAGGACACTTTTTCTGACGTTTCTGTACAGTCTCGGTATCGCCTGCCTAGTGAAGTGGAATCTAGACGGGATTTGGAACCGGGGACACACTACCTCCATCAATTGTCTAAATCCCACTGCACTAATGGCGGATACCGGACGCACGTCTAACACCAACATAGCAGTCAAGGCCTCAGTTATACGTTTTGCTTCAGGATGACTGCTGTCGTACTTCATCCTCCTCGCTAAGGACTGTTGGAGGGTCAATTGTTTAGTAAAAGTAGTGGTGTTCCTACTTCCTCTCTGGGATGATGAACGACTCCCAGCAGCAGCAACAGCAGCAGCGGCAGCAGTAGGCGTAGCAATGCAGGATCCTCCAGAGGAATCCCGGATAGGAGAGTCAGTCATGCCAGTGACATGGCCTGCAGGACTACTTCCGATCCTGACTAAGGAGGAAATTGACGAGGAGGGAGTTGATGGTGTGGTTTGCAGGCGCTTGGATACAACAGGACAACGGGATTTAGGTGTCCCTGGACTGCTTACGGTCTTAGCCAAAGTTTCTGAACTTGACAGTAACTTTTTATGAACGCGCTGCAGGTGCCGTATAAGGGAGGATGTTCCTAGGTGGTTGACGTCCCTACCCCTACTTATTTCACCTTTACATATGGTACATATGGCAAGACAGTTGTTGTCCGGATTTGGATAGAAATATTGCCAGACCAAAGAGGTGGAATGTTTGGTCTTCTGCCCAGGCATGACCGTGATGGGCTTTTTCATCCCACGGACAACAACTGTCTCCCCCGGAGCCTGATTTAAACAAACCACATCACCATCAGAATCCTCCTCGCCAACTTCCTCCTCAGCGCCAGCTACACCAGTATCCTCATCCTGTTGTACTTCAACAGTGACATCTTCAATTTGCATATCAGCAAGTGGACTGTGGGTGCTCCTTTCAGCACTTGCAGGGGGCGTGCAAATGGTGGAAAGAGCCACCTCTTCCCGTCCAGTGCTGGGAAGGTCAGGCATCGCAACCACCACCACACTTGGACTCTCCTTGGGGATTTGTGATATCTTCTTAGAAAGCACAGTTCTTCGCTGTGCTTTTGCCAGCTTAACTCTTTTGATTTTTTTAGTGGGAGGAGGGCTTCCATCGTCATGTGAAGCTGAACCACTAGTCATGAACATACTAGGGATCGACCTTAGCCGTTCCTTGCCACTCCGTGTCGTAAATGGCATATTGGCAAGTTTACGTTTCTCTTCAGCTGATTTAAATGTCTTTTTCAAGGTCATTTTCCTGAACTTTGCCATTTGGGATTGTATGTGCCCTCTACTATGACATTGGGCATCGGCCTTGGCAGACGACGTTGATGGCATGTTATCGTCTATGTCATGACTAGTGGCAGCAGCTTCAGCACTAGGAGGAAGTGGTTCTTGATCTTTCTCTATTTTATTTTTATCGGAGAAAGTTTGGTCCTCCATTTATGTTATATCGATTTGATATATACGTGCGGCTAAACACAGAAAATAATTTATTTTTTGGTTTGGACTGGAGTGTACTTTGTGGGTTACAGCACCCTTTAACGGTCAAGCCAGCCGGCCCTTTACTTATGACACAGGCGCACTCTTGGCACTACTTTGTTGATGCACGTGCGGCTACTGCGCACACAATTCACAAACACAGAAAATAATTTTTTTTTGGTTTGGACTGGAGTGTACTTTCGGGGGTTACAGCACCCTTAACGGTCAAGCCAGCCGGCCCTTTACTTATGACACAGGCGCACGCTTGGCACTACTTTGTTGATGCACGTGCGGCTACTGCGCACACAATTCACAAACACAGAAAATAATTTTTTTTGGGTTTGGACTGGAGTGTACTTTCGGGGGTTACAGCACCCTTTAACGGTCAAGCCAGCCGGCCCTTTACTTATGACACAGGCGCACGCTTGGCACTACTTTGTTGATGCACGTGCGGCTACTGCGCACACAATTCACAAACACAGAAAATAATTTTTTTTTGGTTTGGACTGGAGTGTACTTTCGGGGGTTACAGCACCCTTTAACGGTCAAGCCAGCCGGCCCTTTACTTATGACACGGGCGCACGCTTGGCACTACTTTGTTGATGCACGTGCGGCTACTGCGCACACAATTCACAAACACAGAAAATAATTTTTTTTTGGTTTGGACTGGAGTGTACTTTCGGGGGTTACAGCACCCTTTAACGGTCAAGCCAGCCGGCCCTTTACTTATGACACAGGCGCACGCTTGGCACTACTTTGTTGATGCACGTGCGGCTACTGCGCACACAATTCACAAACACAGAAAATAATTTTTTTTTGGTTTGGACTGGAGTGTACTTTCGGGGGTTACAGCACCCTTTAACGGTCAAGCCAGCCGGCCCTTTACTTATGACACAGGCGCATGCTTGGCACTACTTTGTTGATGCACGTGCGGCTACTGCGCACACAATTCACAAACACAGAAAATAATTTTTGTTTTGGTTTGGACTGGAGTGTACTTAGGGGGTTACAGCACCCTTTAACGGTCAAGCCAGCCGGCCCTTTACTTATGACACAGGCGCACGCTTGGCACTACTTTGTTGATGCACGTGCGGCTACTGCGCACACAATTCACAAACACAGAAAATAATTTTTTTTGGGTTTGGACTGGAGTGTACTTTCGGGGGTTACAGCACCCTTTAACGGTCAAGCCAGCCGGCCCTTTACTTATGACACAGGCGCACGCTTGGCACTACTTTGTTGATGCACGTGCGGCTACTGCGCACACAATTCACAAACACAGAAAATAATTTTTTTTTGGTTTGGACTGGAGTGTACTTTCGGGGGTTACAGCACCCTTTAACGGTCAAGCCAGCCGGCCCTTTACTTATGACACGGGCGCACGCTTGGCACTACTTTGTTGATGCACGTGCGGCTACTGCGCACACAATTCACAAACACAGAAAATAATTTTTTTTTGGTTTGGACTGGAGTGTACTTTCGGGGGTTACAGCACCCTTTAACGGTCAAGCCAGCCGGCCCTTTACTTATGACACAGGCGCACGCTTGGCACTACTTTGTTGATGCACGTGCGGCTACTGCGCACACAATTCACAAACACAGAAAATAATTTTTTTTTGGTTTGGACTGGAGTGTACTTTCGGGGGTTACAGCACCCTTTAACGGTCAAGCCAGCCGGCCCTTTACTTATGACACAGGCGCACGCTTGGCACTACTTTGTTGATGCACGTGCGGCTACTGCGCACACAATTCACAAACACAGAAAATAATTTTTTTTTTGGTTTGGACTGGAGTGTACTTAGGGGGTTACAGCACCCTTTAACGGTCAAGCCAGCCGGCCCTTTACTTATGACACAGGCGCACGCTTGGCACTACTTTGTTGATGCACGTGCGGCTACTGCGCACACAATTCACAAACACAGAAAATAATTTTTTTTGGGTTTGGACTGGAGTGTACTTTCGGGGGTTACAGCACCCTTTAACGGTCAAGCCAGCCGGCCCTTTACTTATGACACAGGCGCACGCTTGGCACTACTTTGTTGATGCACGTGCGGCTACTGCGCACACAATTCACAAACACAGAAAATAATTTTTTTTTGGTTTGGACTGGAGTGTACTTTCGGGGGTTACAGCACCCTTTAACGGTCAAGCCAGCCGGCCCTTTACTTATGACACAGGCGCACGCTTGGCACTACTTTGTTGATGCACGTGCGGCTACTGCGCACACAATTCACAAACACAGAAAATAATTTTTTTTTGGTTTGGACTGGAGTGTACTTTCGGGGGTTACAGCACCCTTTAACGGTCAAGCCAGCCGGCCCTTTACTTATGACACAGGCGCACGCTTGGCACTACTTTGTTGATGCACGTGCGGCTACTGCGCACACAATTCACAAACACAGAAAATAATTTTTTTTGGGTTTGGACTGGAGTGTACTTTCGGGGGTTACAGCACCCTTTAACGGTCAAGCCAACCGGCCCTTTACTTATGACACAGGCGCACGCTTGGCACTACTTTGTTGATGCACGTGCGGCTACTGCGCACACAATTCACAAACACAGAAAATAATTTTTTTTTGGTTTGGACTGGAGTGTACTTTCGGGGGTTACAGCACCCTTTAACGGTCAAGCCAGCCGGCCCTTTACTTATGACACAGGCGCACGCTTGGCACTACTTTGTTGATGCACGTGCGGCTACTGCGCACACAATTCACAAACACAGAAAATAATTTTTTTTTGGTTTGGACTGGAGTGTACTTTCGGGGGTTACAGCACCCTTTAACGGTCAAGCCAGCCGGCCCTTTACTTATGACACAGGCGCACGCTTGGCACTACTTTGTTGATGCACGTGCGGCTACTGCGCACACAATTCACAAACACAGAAAATAATTTTTTTTTTGGTTTGGACTGGAGTGTACTTTGGGGGTTACAGCACCCTTTAATGGTCAAGCCAGCCGGCCCTTTACTTATGACACAGGCGCACGCTTGGCACTACTTTGTTGATGCACGTGCGGCTACTGCGCACACAATTCACAAACACAGAAAATAATTTTTTTTTTGGTTTGGACTGGAGTGTACTTTCGGGGGTTACAGCACCCTTAACGGTCAAGCCAGCCGGCCCTTTACTTATGACACAGGCGCACGCTTGGCACTACTTTGTTGATGCACGTGCGGCTACTGCGCACACAATTCACAAACACAGAAAATAATTTTTTTTTTGGTTTGGACTGGAGTGTACTTAGGGGGTTACAGCACCCTTTAACGGTCAAGCCAGCCGGCCCTTTACTTATGACACAGGCGCACGCTTGGCACTACTTTGTTGATGCACGTGCGGCTACTGCGCACACAATTCACAAACACAGAAAATTATTTTTTTTTTGGTTTGGACTGGAGTGTACTTTCGGGGGTTACAGCACCCTTAACGGTCAAGCCAGCCGGCCCTTTACTTATGACACAGGCGCACGCTTGGCACTACTTTGTTGATGCACGTGCGGCTACTGCGCACACAATTCACAAACACAGAAAATAATTTTTTTTTGGTTTGGACTGGAGTGTACTTTCGGGGGTTACAGCACCCTTTAACGGTCCAGCCAGCCGGCCCTTTATTTATGACACAGGCGCACGCTTGGCACTACTTTGTTGATGCACGTGCGGCTACTGCGCACACAATTCACAAACACAGAAAATAATTTTTTTTTTGGTTTGGACTGGAGTGTACTTTCGGGGGTTACAGCACCCTTAACGGTCAAGCCAGCCGGCCCTTTACTTATGACACAGGTGCACGCTTGGCACTACTTTGTTGATGCACGTGCGGCTACTGCGCACACAATTCACAAACACAGAAAATAATTTTTTTTTTGGTTTGGACTGGAGTGTACTTTTGGGGGTTACAGCACCCTTAACGGTCAAGCCAGCCGGCCCTTTACTTATGACACAGGCGCACGCTTGGCACTACTTTGTTGATGCACGTGCGGCTACTGCGCACACAATTCACAAACACAGAAAATAATTTTTTTTTGGTTTGGACTGGAGTGTACTTTCGGGGGTTACAGCACCCTTTAACGGTCAAGCCAGCCGGCCCTTTACTTATGACACAGGCGCACGCTTGGCACTACTTTGTTGATGCACGTGCGGCTACTGCGCACACAATTCACAAACACAGAAAATTATTTTTTTTTTGGTTTGGACTGGAGTGTACTTAGGGGGTTACAGCACCCTTTAACGGTCAAGCCAGCCGGCCCTTTACTTATGACACAGGCGCACGCTTGGCACTACTTTGTTGATGCACGTGCGGCTACTGCGCACACAATTCACAAACACAGAAAATAATTTTTTTTGGGTTTGGACTGGAGTGTACTTTCGGGGGTTACAGCACCCTTTAACGGTCAAGCCAGCCGGCCCTTTACTTATGACACAGGCGCACGCTTGGCACTACTTTGTTGATGCACGTGCGGCTACTGCGCACACAATTCACAAACACAGAAAATAATTTTTTTTTGGTTTGGACTGGAGTGTACTTTCGGGGGTTACAGCACCCTTTAACGGTCAAGCCAGCCGGCCCTTTACTTATGACACGGGCGCACGCTTGGCACTACTTTGTTGATGCACGTGCGGCTACTGCGCACACAATTCACAAACACAGAAAATAATTTTTTTTTGGTTTGGACTGGAGTGTACTTTCGGGGGTTACAGCACCCTTTAACGGTCAAGCCAGCCGGCCCTTTACTTATGACACAGGCGCACGCTTGGCACTACTTTGTTGATGCACGTGCGGCTACTGCGCACACAATTCACAAACACAGAAAATAATTTTTTTTTGGTTTGGACTGGAGTGTACTTTCGGGGGTTACAGCACCCTTTAACGGTCAAGCCAGCCGGCCCTTTACTTATGACACAGGCGCACGCTTGGCACTACTTTGTTGATGCACGTGCGGCTACTGCGCACACAATTCACAAACACAGAAAATAATTTTTTTTTGGTTTGGACTGGAGTGTACTTTCGGGGGTTACAGCACCCTTTAACGGTCAAGCCAGCCGGCCCTTTACTTATGACACAGGCGCACGCTTGGCACTACTTTGTTGATGCACGTGCGGCTACTGCGCACACAATTCACAAACACAGAAAATTATTTTTTTTTTGGTTTGGACTGGAGTGTACTTTGGGGGTTACAGCACCCTTTAATGGTCAAGCCAGCCGGCCCTTTACTTATGACACAGGCGCACGCTTGGCACTACTTTGTTGATGCACGTGCGGCTACTGCGCACACAATTCACAAACACAGAAAATAATTTTTTTTTTGGTTTGGACTGGAGTGTACTTTCGGGGGTTACAGCACCCTTAACGGTCAAGCCAGCCGGCCCTTTACTTATGACACAGGCGCACGCTTGGCACTACTTTGTTGATGCACGTGCGGCTACTGCGCACACAATTCACAAACACAGAAAATAATTTTTTTTTTGGTTTGGACTGGAGTGTACTTAGGGGGTTACAGCACCCTTTAACGGTCAAGCCAGCCGGCCCTTTACTTATGACACAGGCGCACGCTTGGCACTACTTTGTTGATGCACGTGCGGCTACTGCGCACACAATTCACAAACACAGAAAATAATTTTTTTTTTGGTTTGGACTGGAGTGTACTTTCGGGGGTTACAGCACCCTTAACGGTCAAGCCAGCCGGCCCTTTACTTATGACACAGGCGCACGCTTGGCACTACTTTGTTGATGCACGTGCGGCTACTGCGCACACAATTCACAAACACAGAAAATAATTTTTTTTTGGTTTGGACTGGAGTGTACTTTCGGGGGTTACAGCACCCTTTAACGGTCCAGCCAGCCGGCCCTTTATTTATGACACAGGCGCACGCTTGGCACTACTTTGTTGATGCACGTGCGGCTACTGCGCACACAATTCACAAACACAGAAAATAATTTTTTTTTTGGTTTGGACTGGAGTGTACTTTCGGGGGTTACAGCACCCTTAACGGTCAAGCCAGCCGGCCCTTTACTTATGACACAGGTGCACGCTTGGCACTACTTTGTTGATGCACGTGCGGCTACTGCGCACACAATTCACAAACACAGAAAATAATTTTTTTTTTGGTTTGGACTGGAGTGTACTTTCGGGGGTTACAGCACCCTTAACGGTCAAGCCAGCCGGCCCTTTACTTATGACACAGGCGCACGCTTGGCACTACTTTGTTGATGCACGTGCGGCTACTGCGCACACAATTCACAAACACAGAAAATAATTTTTTTTTTGGTTTGGACTGGAGTGTACTTTCGGGGGTTACAGCACCCTTAACAGTCAAGCCAGCCGGCCCTTTACTTATGACACAGGCGCACGCTTGGCACTACTTTGTTGATGCACGTGCGGCTACTGCGCACACAATTCACAAACACAGAAAATAATTTTTTTTTGGTTTGGACTGGAGTGTACTTTCGGGGGTTACAGCACCCTTTAACGGTCAAGCCAGCCGGCCCTTTACTTATGACACAGGCGCACGCTTGGCACTACTTTGTTGATGCACGTGCGGCTACTGCGCACACAATTCACAAACACAGAAAATATATTATTTTTTTAGCACTTGGGGGGAGCACCCCTGATGGACAGAGCACCCCCTGGACAACACTACAGCACTCCTTTAGGACTGGGACACTGCACAGGACTTTGGAGTGGACACAGCCCCTATGGAGAACTGACTGCACAACACAGTCCAGCCAGCCCCTATGGACTTTGAAGTAGTGGACACAGCCCCTATTAACAACAGCAGCACAACACAGCCAGCCCCTATGGACTTTGAAGTAGTGGACAACAGCAGCACTACACTACACTACACTACACAGCCCTAACTCCCACCCTCCCTCTTCACTGTCCACAGCCGAGTGAGAAAATGGCGCCGACGCGGGTACCTTATATAGGATCCAAAACCCGCGAGACTCGGAAGGCGGGATGATGACGTTTTGCCTCGATTTCAGATCCGAGTCAGGCGGGAAAAGTCGAGCCTGACTCGGATCGGACTCGGATCGGGGGGGCTCGGGGGGGTTCGGATTTCAGAAATCCGAACCCGCTCACCCCTACTTTTAACATCACAAGCTAGTGAAAAAAAAGGTTGTGACTCGTTAAATACAAACTGATGCGCAAGGCTGAGAAAACATCGGGAACATCGAGTAACATCGGAGCTACACGCAGACTAAAGGTAGACCTGACCCTGCCGCAGGAGTTGAGAGACTTCCTGCATGCAGAGGGACGCCAGGCTGCATCCGGCATCTCAGTATCTAATTCATGCACGCCCTTGTAACGGGGTGCGAACGCACTGGCACGCCTGCGTTCGGCCGACCACTCCCCATTTCCACCCAAAACAGTACTTCCTGTCAATCACTTTTCCCTAGTTCTGTGTATTCACTGCACTCGCTTTTGCGGACGCAGTGAGCGGTTCAAGCACACACACAGCGACCCAAACGCATGTGCAGACCGCGAACATCGGCCAATTGCATGCGTCTGCATCCGTGCGTTCCTTCCTGAATCATAGTGCGTACACACTGGGGGTCATTCAGACCCGCTCGTGAGCGTCAGGACGCTCGCAAGCGGGTCGATGTTCCCCACTGCGCATGCGCATGACGGAGGGAGCTCCGTCGTGCGCATGCACGAGAGCCGGGGAGCGACGGGCTTTCCATCGCTCCAGGTCTCGCACCAAAGGGGGCATGCTGTCGATGTTGATTGACAGCACGCCCCCTTTGGTGGGTGTGCCGGGGGCGTGCCTGCCAGACGGAGGCGTTCCCATGGGAACGCCTACTGTCTGAAGCCGGCCCCACTGACATCTCTAGTGATGTCAGTGGGAGTGATTTTGGCTCTGATAGAGCCAAAATCACTCCAGGGCTTGCGGCAGGGAGACCCTACCGCAGGGTCTCCGTCGCAAGTCCGATGGTCGCGATGGTCAAGACCATCGCGACCATCTTTTTGGCCGCTCGCATATGCTGTGGGTGGTCACCCACAGCTATACGAGCGGCCAGGAGGCCGCTCCATTTTCATGGAGGAGGGCCCTGATTCAGAGCGAGCGCTCTGGTCAGAGCGTCCGGCTGTGAATCAGGCTCACTGTGCAATCTTTCAAACAACTGAACGATATATTGTGCATCGTTCGGGCATTTGTTCATTAACTATATAGCATTACCATATCGCCTGGTCATCCAGTAGTGCGTACACTCTGCACGATTTGCTCAAAATCGTTGACAGTATCCTCAGATTAGCCGGCACTGCAGGTAGATCTGAAGATGTGATAAAAGACTCACGGGAGTGCGTACACGCTGGGTGATGTGGACGATTTGCCGTTACAATTCGTCGTGAAACCGTCCAATTTATCATCTAATGTGTACCCAGGATTATTTATGTGTATAATAATCAGTTTACACCCCCAAACACTTCAGAATGCAATGCTCAACCATGTTATTCCTTGTTTCCATGCAAGGGTTATAAATACAAAAAAAACCACAATGTACATATAATGCATGCCGAATAAAAATGCTGAGATTCTTCACTTTAACTTTGATATTGCCCAGGCCATGCCACACAACGTCTAAATGAGAACATCTATGTTGCATTTCATAATGAATGTCCAAAGTGTACATCATGACCTACGTTATTGATAGTCACGGTCTGGCTATACATTGGTACCCTAATCAACCTATTGTTTAGCATTCATTTCTGACATCTTCCTGCCTCATTTGAAGTATTAACAAGTCAATGCTGCTTGAAGCAGTGGCTGCCACTATTGCGGGACTCACTATTTTCCCCTTACTCCCAGATGCTGCCTTTCATTCAGAAGGCCGTCATTTTCTGTAGGGTCATTTGCCTCCTGATGCTCTTCATCGTACGATATTTAAGTAAAGATAGATATTGAGACATTGAGCAAAAAAAATAAACCTTTGCATCATATTATACTTACCTCACTTGGCACACAGTGAATAGTGTGTTTACTTTGTAGATAAACTTCACAAAGCTAGACTAACAATTAGTAGGGCATGTGTAACCTTTCAGCACTGACTGACTTGCGACAGAATTATAAGAAGACGAATACTACTTAATTAAGTGTGAGGATATAGAAGCACCCGGGTTTTTTATGGAATGGATCGATAGACAGTTAAGAGTTAAAAAGGGGTGGTTTGTTTTAGATTACCAGGTTTGAATGACAGGGTTAGTCTACTCTATTAGGTACCAGTGGTAAGGGCTGTTAGGCAGTCTGTAAATATGCAGGAATAGCTTCCATCTTCCTCTTTTCCAGTTTTGATCCCCATCTGACCTGCCCAAATTAACTTGGTTTACATGTTTTGTCTTTTTACTTTCGTTGGAATGCAATTTTTTGTCATAACCCTTCTTTCCAACAGGTAATAGGCTCAGCCTGGCGGTTGATTGGCACTCCCCCTTTGAGAGCAGCTGGTTGGTCTCTACCTCAGGGGAGGACATGGTCACCATCTTAGGGAAGGGCCAATGCTATGCCTATTAAGGGGAGTTGTACCACCCAATCCCGTTTGTGCTGGGTGGGTGCTACCCCATTTATTTAAATATCTGTACAATGGTTGTGGCCGAGGTTCGCACTGCTTTTTCTTGCCACCCTCCATAAGTACAATTCTAATTCCGTGTATTTATTTCTAATTAATTCGATGAGTTAAGGTGCATACACACGTAACGATTTTGTAACCAACAATTTTCTGTCAGATTTTCCCTTGAAAAAGTGAATGATTTTTTGAAGTGTAATGAACGATTTTTACAACGATGAAAGAAAAATGTTCCTTCCCTAATAAAAAACGTTATGTTGGATAGTCTGAAATGGACGATGAACGATAACTACAAACGGGAGCGCGTTTGAACGATTATCGTTCATCATTATAACTCAGAAGCTGAACAATTTTTTGCACGATTGAATGATAACGACGTCGTTAACGACAAATCATTCAAAAAATCGTTACGTGTGTATGCACCTTTAGAGTAACGGAATAATAAAACCACTGGGTGACTTATGCATTTAGCAATAGAACATATTCCCTTTGTATATTTACAAACAAGCGCATTCATTCGTAAAGTTGAAAGCCATATTTGCATGTCATCCTATGTAGTGCAGCTCCGATGGCTCTCGATGCTACCGATTAATCATACACTTCCTGGAGATGACGTGTGTTAAGAAAGGAAAGTGGGGGCGTCTTTAGACACCTGCGTTCGCTCACTGCCGTCGCTCCATAACAAATAGAGGGCATCATTACACCACACAGTGCCGTCGCGGAATTTGCATACCCGGCCCCTTTTGGCCGCGAGCGATCGGGGCTTAGTGTCCACGTCTGAATCAGGCCCTGAAACTCCAGAATCATTTTTATTGCGTACAGGATCGCAAACGCAGACCACGACACGAAACTCGACACATCTGCATTTTTGCCGCCACTTCCCCATTATCTCCCCCAAACTCCCCCTGGGGGGGAATTCAATTCAGTTTGCTGTTGACAGTATCTGTAGGGAGCTCCCGGACCTATTTCAATTCAGCGCGCTATTTATTCCGACAGTTGGTAGGTAAGTCGGAGAAAGCCAGTTCTTGGGACTTAACCTGGGTGTTTAGTGACGAGAGTCGGCATTCTCCGACTAAAGTGCCGGCCACGAGGCTGTTAGCACTGCGGTAAGTCGGAAAACCGTCACTTTAGTCGGATTTCTCCTCGCACCCTCAGGAGGATGCAAGAAGAAATCATTAGTCGGACTACAGAGCGCGCTGAATTGAATCCCCCCCCGAATGTCAGTCACACTGTGGGTAAATAGTCACTACAAGAAATTATAGTAATGTAACTTTACGCATGCACAGTGCAACTTAGACGCATGCGCAGATTACCAATAATCGCTCAACTGCTTAATATTGCCATTGCCGCCATTTCTGAATCAGGCCCATGGTCCAACTTAATGGTGAATTAAAAAAAGGCCCTTTACAACTAGCAAATCTTCCTGTGATTAATATTCCCAATTACCCCCATATGTTCCACAAGAGTACAGGGAATTATTTGCTACAGTATCTCCTCCTCAAGGGCGGTCACACCAAACATTGATTTGATTTAGATCTCTCTTCTGTTCATTCACTTTGCATTTTGTTAATTGGTAAAAAATAAACTATTAACACTTCTACATTTGAAAGCATTCTTACTTTGCAGCATTTTTTCCACACCTGCCTAAAACTTTTGCACAGTATTATATATATTTATTCATCAGTGGCAGGTTTACTGGGGTTTAGAAGCGATGGAACACGACATCAATCCGCTCCTGACGGTTTGTAAAACTCAATACTGTTCCATTCCCGCTGCGTAAATTACATGGTTTAGTAGCGTTGCACGGATCCTTAGGCTGGTAGTGAAAAATTGGGGGGGACTAGAAGCAAGGGCTGGTGGCACTATAACAAAAAAAGACTCCCCATCTACAGCCTAGAAAGAATCAGTCCTGTGCTATTTCCAACACCCCTTGGGCAGTGGGTGAAGTTGTTCATAATATCTAGGTCCAAAATAGCATTAATACTGCTCTTTAGTGGTGCACCACAGATCTCAGTCAGTCCTGTCATGCCCAATTTATATGGCTACCAGGCCACTTGGAGAACCACAAATGCTAGCATGCACTGGCAGACAGGACTCAATGACACCAGCAGTGCACCTATAAAATAAATATTTAAAAAAATCCCCTGTCCCACTGAAGTTTATGATCTATAGGTCTGATTCAGCAAGGATCGCTGATGCGATCGCCAGGGCCGTAGCTAGGGTAGTGCGGCCGGTGCCATCGCACAGGACACCACAGGTCAGGGGGCGCTGTTTGGACCTGTCAAATTTCTGTTTATTATCATTCTTGCTTGTAGCTTCCTCTTATTTCATCCCCAGCATCTCCAGGCCTCCCCTATCTCTTCCCTGGCCCTTCCCCATGAATCCATGGCCCTTTTTTGGGTGCATTATGTCCCTTTGAAAAATGAGAGGGGCACCAATGCTCTTTCTGGCACAAGGCACCAAAAAGTCTAGTTACGGCTCTGGCGATCGCGCACGCAGGTCTGCTGCAAAAGTATGCTAATGCTTGCAATCCTAAAGCACTCACATCGGAAACATCGGGTACCAGGGTACCATCGGTCCCTTATGCAGAGTTACTGCAGCCCTGACCTTACCTATAAATTGCTAACCTCGTTGCACGCAGTGAGAGCTCAAGCTGCGTGTGCCATCGCAGAGGCTCATTTATGCACGTCCCTGCAACAGTGTTCAAACGTACTGGCACAAATGCATTTTTCCGACTACTTCCCCGTCACCACCCCAAAATGGTACTTCCTGTCAATCACACTGCGCTGGGTCTGCGTACTCACGGCGATCGCAGTGAGGCATTTTCGCATGCGCACTGCGATGCATATGCATGCACAGTACGCAACAATCGACCATCTGCGTACGCTTTAACAGTTTCGATCCTTGCTGAGTCAGTCCCTAGATTCACTACCACACACTGGGGTTCCTTTTACTAGAAGCCAATTAATCGACCACTATATGGTATATGAAATTAGCCATAGGGTTTACCCCACATTTAATTGTTGGCTTGTACCTTATCGAATAGAGAAGGTTATCTGCGTTAAATTTGTGTGCTTAAAAGCAGCTCAATAAAAAACAAGCAGTTTATGAACGAAAGTTTGAGAGCTAATATGTGTCAATTAAAAGAAATAAAGAGGTAAAAAAAAATGAGGTAAAAAAAAACAACAGGTTTTTTACTTTTTTATTTATTATAATTGACACATATTAGCTCTCAATCTTAAAAAAATGTAAAAAAAAAACTTTTTTTTTTGTTTTTTTTTCCTTTTAAACCTCTCTTTTATTTTACCTTTTTATTTATTTTAATTGACACATATTAGCGCTCAATCTTTCATTCATGTTGGCTTGTACCTATTCAATCAGGTCCTGTATCCTCCGCGCATTAAGCCTCGGGGGTGGTGAGTCAGCATTAAAGTTCAGTCTTCTGGATTTAACGCGTGGGGAAACCCATGGGTTTTGCATTTTACATGCGGTGAAAATTCAGAATAATTACTAGCTCCAGGAGTGGAACCCGGAATTTTTCCTCACGTGGTAAATCCCGTGTCTAATGAGATATCTTCCTATGTCTATGGAATGTGGGAGAATGTCCATGCAGACATGGGGAGAAAATAAAAAATTCCACACAGATATGACCCTGGTCTGAATTGATCACAGCACTATGTGGCAGCAATGCTATCCACTTTGCCACCACGTTGCCCAAGTCTATTTCTTCCCCCTTTTAAATTGCTTCCCAGTACAGTATAACTGTATCAGTGCTATAAATTATAATGGGTGGATCCTTGTCATGTGGAATATGATAGACATGGAAACAATTGCGTTCTGCGCAGCTCTGTTTAATGTGGTATAAAAATTGCGCCTGTGCTGTCCTTTGAGGAAGTTGCTTTGTAAAGCTACAAAGTTTTATTGCCGAATAATACGTACAAACATTTTTCACTGACAGCAAAACCTTTCCACTACAATCTCCAGCCTGACTGGAGAGTTACATAAAGCAGACGCTTCCTGCGCAGAGCTATGTTTTCCTCCATTTTATAACTACAGCGTAGATTAAATAAACTCCCCCGCCTGTCCTCATTGTTCCACCTGAAACTGCTCATTATTTATATGGAAACGTGTTTATTGTTGGGCACATTAAAGGTTGTGGAGAATCTTTATTTAGACAAACCAAACTATTTTATAACATGGAATTTATAAATGTGCCTTAGTCATATGCTTAGCCAGCCATGTACCGGAACCTGACCAGCTTGGGGGAGATCTGTCCAAAGCCGGACTCTGCAATCCAAGGAGCGGGTACAGCTGTTACTGTACATCTGTGATGGATTTTCGCGCCTCCTAAAGGGCCTTTGAGCTTGGAACAAAGCAAGAAAGAGCAAGTAACCGTGGACCTGATTCAGGTTGGTTCGCAAGGCTGCGGACGCACGCAGCCGGTCGATGTTTGCATTCAGCGCATGCGTATGCATTGCGGTGCGCGTGCGCAAGACGGCCACTGCGATCGGCTATGCGAACGCAGAGGACACGCAGCGGCACAAAGAAATGATTGACTGGAAGTGCCGTACGGGGGTGGTGACAGGGGGGTGGTCAAAGGAACACAGGCGTGCCTGCGTGTTTACACGCCGTTACAGGGGCATGCATAATTAAGCCCCAGCCACGGCATACGCAGCCAGAGCTCTGCATGGCGACAGGAAGCATCACAGGTTGTGAGGCGTGTCAAGCTCAACCACCGCAACTCTGAGTATGGGTCCGATGTTACTTGATGTTACCGATGTTTTTGCTAACTTGCGGATGCATGTAATACGAAGTCAGCGGCTTTATGAGCTTGGCGTCTTGGTATAGTGCTGCGATCGCACTGCGATCACATTAATTTGCATATTTTTGCTATGTGCGGGTGTGTGCGATTGCAGACTTGCGATCCGTGCTGAATTAGGCCCTGTGCACCTTGGTAAAACCATGCTATGGATGGCCTGGCCATCGGTGGGTTAGCCATCAATGTTCACCATCGATGGTACAATCAGTGGTTAACACTGATATTATGTAACCATCGATGATTTCGCCCACCGATAGCCAGCCCTGTTCTAGTAGTTTCTGGGCAGTAGGCCAATCTGATTAGAGGCCAGGGCTTTGTGGGTCACGCTGAGGGCGGAGCTATGCTCTGTGTCCTGGAAACAGAGAATAAAAAAAAAAAAACATTGTGGGGCTCTGAGAATCATTGGATCTCCGCCATTGATGGTAAAACCATCGTCCATCAGTGTTTAACCATCGATGTTTGGTAATCATCCCTTATCTATGCTGCACTGCACTTGGGGCAGATGTAAAATTGTAAAATGTGCACAGTGATTTAGATTTGGGAGAGGAGTGGCCAAACTGAAATCTAAATTGCAGAGTAACAATAAAGCTAACGAGCATTTGTGGGCTACAAGTAGAGCTGCCAGTATTAACCACACAGGCAATAAAATGTATGTATTTGTTCCCCTTGCATTGCTTGTGGTACATGGTTTGTCCAGGTACACAGTTACTTGCAGAGCCGTAACTAGACTTTTTGGTGCCCTGTGCCAGAAAGAGCATTGGCGCCACCCTCATTTTTCAAAGGGACATAATGCACCCAAAAAAGGGCCATGGCCTCATGGGGAAGGGCCAGGGAAGAGATAGGAGAGGCCAGGAGATGCTGGGGATGAAATAAGAGGAAGCTACAAGCAAGAATGATAATAAACATAAATATGACAGGCCCAAACAGCGCCCCCTGACCTGTGGTGCCCTGTGCGATGGCACCGGCCACACTACCCTAGCTAAGGTTACTTGCTCTTAATTGCTTTATTTCCAACTTACCGGACCAAATTCTGCTATGCTGCTATACTTACTTTATGGTGGATACGCAATATTTGTTTTATTTATATTATCAATGTCACTAGTTAATAAAGGCTGTATTGCACTGTATGGAATCATTTTCTGTTTCATACCGATCCACACCAGGACGAGTGTCGCAGAACTGGAGATTCAGCATCACTGTTGATTACGGGCAAATATATAAAACTTATTCCTGTGAGTAGTGCAATTAATCCTTAACCTGCACAGTGTGGTCCAGTACAGTACCTCATACTTGTGGACATCCTGGCCGACCCCTCTGGGAGGGTGCAACCAGGTTGGCTCAGCAGGGAGTGTATCACAGGAAAGTATGGAGGCTGACGGGCGTGATTTTGTGATCGCGTCATCGTAGACCCGCCCCGGCTACACAATGCTGTAATTACCGGTGTTGCCCAGTAACTGGGTGGCTTGAGGGTGGATGGCAGTGGCTCGGGAGACTTGCCCACTCTTCTGGACGGCTGGGAGCGCCGCCCAATTTTACAGAGCCTCCCGGCCTTTCCAGTATGTAGTACCTTCTACACACGTTGTCCTCGCTCCCCTTATTTTGGAGATTGTCAAGCTCCTAAGGAGGGATTTGGAGATTCCTGTTACATAGTGAGCTAATACATTTACCTGTGGTCGGACAAGGGAGGACTTGTTCATCGATTATGTTCTATGGCTTAATATTTGTCAGAGTAATTATTATTATTATTATTTTTTGTAAATCTGCAGTTTTGCTAGGGGAGGCTCCTTTATGTCTGAATTTCTTTGCAAAATTCAAATATTTAAGATTATTTCAACACCATAAAAAACCAGAGGATTCAGCGGCAGGCTACAGTGTCTTAGCAGGTCTTTAGCTCACTACAGAATCCTATTATGTGAACACTGCCTGCTCATTCACTAAACTTTTCAAGTCAGTGGTTTC
The DNA here is from genome assembly GCA_031769625.1 of Taudactylus pleione. Classification (NCBI taxonomy): domain Eukaryota; kingdom Metazoa; phylum Chordata; class Amphibia; order Anura; family Myobatrachidae; genus Taudactylus; species Taudactylus pleione. The sequence continues at coordinate 1,967,006 of JAUIMM010001084.1, forward strand.
TCAGTTGCTCATTTGCTTTGCCCCTGTGATGAACCAGTTCCAAGACAGCACAGCTGAATGACTAAAGCTTTCAGCCCCAGTTTCCCCCTACTTAATTATACCGTTTCCACAGGCTTCCATGATAATGTCACTGTCGCCTCTGCTCCTCGGAAAACATAAGCCACTTCATCAGTCTTCATCGCTTTATCTCCAGCCCAATGTATCCCAACCATCACTCTTCTCTCAATGCTGCAGTGGTCTCTTCCTTTAGCCATGGTAGACATGTGGGAAGATTTAGCAAAACCTTCTAAAGAGAACAAGTGGAGGAGTAACCAATCAGATTCCAGCTACCATTAATCTAACTCATTCCATAAAATGATAGTGAGAATCTGATTGGTTGCTGATTGATTGCTCCACTTCTCTCTAGGTTTGATAACACCCCCTTCCCCCCCATAATTTTACAGTGTGGGACACCCCAGCCTTGTTATACATTACCCTAATTAGAATGGATCATTAGTTACATGTTTAACTCAAGAACCACAGCTATATTGGAGGGAAGTAGTCGGGAAGACGATGGACGGAATCCCGACCGCCGGCTTCCCGACTGTCTAATCCCGGCAAGGGTTAAATGACAGGCATCGAGATCCCGACGCCTGTCATTTTACTTGTGCCGGGAGACTGACGCCCGGCTTCCCGATTGAAGGTAAGCCGGGCGCCGGGCATGGATAGCCGCGGGGGGGTTAGGTTAGGGGCTCCTGGGGGGGACTTAGGGTTAGGCACCCCCCTGGGAGGCTTAAGCTTAGGCTAGGGGAAGGGGGTTTAGGGTTAGGCACCCCTGGGGGGAGGTTAGGGTTAGGCACCCCCCGGGAGACTTAGGTTTAGGCAGTGGGGAAGGGGGGCTTAGGTTTAGGCACTTGAAGGGGGGAGGTTAGGGTTAGGCACCCCTAAGGGAGGGTTAGGGTTGGGGGGGGTTAGGTTAGTTTATACTTACCTTTAGCACAGTTGGGATCTTCACCTCTGCTGGGCTTCCGGCCGGCGGTTAATCATACCGATCCCATATTGGAGCAGTGGCTTTCAAAAATATTTTGGATCCTTTATTTATTGACGCATATATTATTTAGGTGGATAACTCTAAACTGTGTCTATAAGTCCTATAAAGTGTTTATAAATATAATATTCTAAATGAGATGTAACAGTTTAAATTTGTCACAGATTGAGTACACGTCCTATGGGTCCTGGCCCAATATGAGTGTCTAGCACAGCTTGGTTTCCAATAGATAAGACAATGCAACTTTCTCTCCGGGGGACAAGGGAACATTTCTTCCACTTTCCTACAACGTAAGTGTGATAGGGTTCCGCTGATTGGTCATGGTGTTTGGAGGAGACTTTCTGATATATTACGATTAAGCTTATGAAGACAAAGCTACCCATTAGCAGAAGAATGTACAGGAGTCTCTCTGGGTCTTCATTGCTATTGATGGCTTCGGAAGATGAATTGCTTGGACAATTGATGCATTGGTTCTCTAACAATGATAAGAACTGGTTCAGCAATGTCTTGTTTGTGCTTTGGAATTCCATTGGAACACTGGTGACCCAATGACTCTAGCTGATTCCACTGTGGAAAGAGGAAGAGTAGGATTAATGGTTACAGTCAGTCTCTATGTCCCAGGAAGACCACAATTGCTTTAGCTGGAGCCATGCACATTAATTAGTGCCGGTTTGCCTAGTTATCAGCCAAAGCGCACGGTGTTGTAGAGCCGCACAAGTTTGCACAAGCAGATGGGAAGAGCAGGGGGCGGAGCAAGAACTTCCTTTCTGAGCTCAGAGTAGGCGTACCAGAGTGATGAACTTCGCCAAGCAATACACAAATTAGACTTTATTTTGTAAAGTGAGATAATGGACAGAAGATAAAGGAGTGAAGAGGGATCTATAGTAGGATTTGCTCCTTACTTTGCAGAATAGTGCATTGCCCATTTCCATACCTTATATATGCACCAGCACTCAGGAGTGGATCCAGAAGAAAATGACAGGGAGGGGCACCATGATAAGGGAAGGAAGGGAGGATAGCGGTGTCTGGGACATTTGCACAAGCCAAAGGAGTGCTTTTGCTTCAAGGGGTGTGGCTTTACAGGATGTGAAGTGTCCGCGAGCCACACACCATCACACTGGTGCCATGGGGTACATACAATAAACAAGGCCGAGATAAGTTACGTCCCACCTGCACTTGCTGCCTTCACAACTTGCTGCAGCTGGTGTTCTAAGATCCGTTGGTGCTTGTCTAAGTCTTGGATAGTTTTGGACCTGTCTGGAAAAGAGATAGAGAATAAATACCTGCAATTAAAATGTGTCAAATAATTTGGATCCTTCCCCCTGAATCGGCAACTGCCAGCACACATTAAGTATTATAATGCATGGCTCTCTCTCTCAATGCACCTCCCCCCGAATCCGCCTATGCTAGCACTGAGCTGGCAGATATCTCATCCTCTAATTTGCATGTTGCACCATCCATTTGCACATGGATGAAGAAACTAATTTCCAGGTGCATGTGGCCCAGTGCAATGGGAGGCTCCAAACACAGAAATGTGCTGAACAGTGAGGATCTCAGGGAAACTGTCTAAGCACACTGGCCATGCCCAGGATCAGACAGTTTTCTATCACATTGGGCATGCTCACTACAGCTGACACTTTCCTAAAGTTACCAGGGTATATTAAGCAGCTTCTAGATAGAAGGTGCCAGATAACTGCGCCTTAGTACTTCCGGGGAAGATAAACTAAGCCTTCTAAATAGGACAGGTGGAGAAGTGAGACATAGCAACCGATCAGATTTTAGCTATTATCATTTAATATATCTAGCAGCTGATTGGTTGTTATGGTAACTTCTCCACAAGTCCATTTTGGAAGGCTTGATGCATCTCACCCTTGCTTCTATGTCTGTATTCCTTTTAATGACCACAGGCTGTATACAGGGCAGGCTGAACTCTAGTATGCAGACCTCCGCATATTGGTAGCCAGCTCTCGACACGACATCCAGCCTTTGTAGTCCTTCTGCCTCAATGGCCTCTTGTGCTTTAATCTGCCAGAGTTTACAACATCTAGGGAACATCCCTCAGAGAAATTACATGGGTGCATTGCCCAGTTTTTACACTACAACAAGTCTTTGTGGAGTGGAGATGCTGACTGCTCTTCTGCAAAACAATAGTCATGGTCTACTCAACCAAATCTTGCTTTGGAACAGGGCTACATAACTAGGCAAGGATTGCCCCCTTCCACCCTACGCCTCCCATCTTCCGGTGCAAATGCTGCCCTCTTGCCAACCTATGCACACTATGGTAAAATGGCGTCAGGTGGCATCACCAAAGCGGAGTGTGCACATCAGAAACTACTTCCAAGGGGCCAATGCAGAATGGAAGACAAGTCGGCTGTGAATGCTCCTACATTGCGCACAAGGGGCCTGCTTCAGAGCTGTATGCTAATGTGTACACAGAAAATATGCAAATGTCGCAGGCACCGAGGAATGTATTGGGACGCCCACCTGCAGCTTTGCAAATCCAAGCACCTGCGTACACAGACGCAGTATCAGTTGCAGATACTCCGATTATCGACCTCCTGAGTAACCCTATGGTTGTGCAGAATGGCTGCGGGAACTCAGTTGCCAGGACCATTATTCTTGCATACAGCATCACAGACACAGGATGTCATATGCCCCTGAAACGGATGTGACGTGTATGCGTTCTTTGCCGCCACTCCACGTTACCTCCCCTAAACGCTCTCTGACTGTAAGTCACACTGCCAGTAAATAGTCGCCGCGAGCGACTACTGTAATGTACCTTGAACCAAGCGACTTAGACGCACTTACGGATGGTTTACCATTAAACGCTCAACTCAGAAAATATCATCACTGCGCACATCTCTAAATCAGACACAAGGAACAAAGGGCCTCATTCAGACCCACTCGCAAGCGGCTGTCCGCTCGCAAGTGGGTCGATGGTGTGCACTGCGCATGCGCACGACGGAGGGAGCTGATCAAAGGGGGCGTGCTGTCGATGTTGATTGACAGCACGCCCCCTTTGGTGGGCGTGCCGGGGGCATGCCTGCCAGACGGAGGCGTTCCCAAGGGAACGCCTACCGTCAGAAGCCGGCCCCACTGACATCGCTAGTGATGTCAGTGGGAGTGATTTTGGCTCTGATAGAGCCAAAATCACTCCAGGGCTTGTGGTCGAAAAACCCGACCACAGGCTTCTGGTCGCACTGGCGATGGTCGCGATGGTCAAGACCATCGCGACCATCATCCTGCACGCTTGTATGTGCTGTGGGTGGTGACCCACAGCTATACGAGCGTCCAGGAGGACGCTCCATTAATATGGAGGACGGCCCTCATTCAGAGCGAGCGCTCTGCTCAGAGCGTCCGGCTCAGAATGAGGGCCAAAATACTTATTTTCACCCGTATGCTGACTTAGGCCCGTAGTCAATTTGAGCCGAGCCGCGATACTTTTCATGGCCCGGACTTTTTGCCTACTTCGCCTGTTCTGCAGGCAGAAAAGTATCGTGGCCGTCCCTGCTTTACCCCGTATTCATATGGAAGTAGGCGAAAACAGGTCCTGGCGAAACTGAAACAGGCGGAAAGTCCTGTCATTTTTGGGGAAATCAGCCTGACACCCCCCAAAAGATGCTCTGACATGGGGGTTACTTATGGTACACCCCGATTTGGCTTGCTGAAGGTATTTGGTGATTTTAAACGGGCTCAATAGCTGCTAAATAGCGTTTTTCTATACGTGGTGCAGAATAGTATTTAGAAGCTTTTTTTCCAGAAAATAACTTATCCCAGCAAATTTGGGGTACATGAAAATGGGGGCCAGCATATTTAAAAGTTGCTAAAGTGAAGTTGAAAAATCATGAAAAATCCACCTGCCGCAAGTACCTGCAATCCAAAAAACACCTGGTGCATACTTGGGGACCCCCCCAGACTCAAGTTCGCTAGTTTTTAAGTTTGTACCCCAACATTATTTTTTTTATCCCCTTTTTCAAAGTCATTTTTGGGGTGTCCTTAACTATTTTTTAATTTTTTTGACATAGTTTACCTTTGGGGGACTGTCTGAAGGGTGCACGGGGGTTACTGCAACGTTGCACCCCAAAACCCCAATTCTGCATTTTTTTCCGCCTGCTATTCATAGGCGAAACTTTTTCGACTATTACATTGCATTGACTTTCCGCCCAGGCGAAAAGTCTTCCAAATTGAATATGGGGTAAAAGTCAAACAGGCGAAAATGACGTCATCGGCGAAGAGTTTCCGACAAAAACACGCGGAAACTGACTTTTCGCCTCAAATTGAATACGGCCCTTATACGTATTTGTGCTGCTAAAACACCCCGATCCATATGCTTGGTCTTGTAGCCGTCATCTTTAATGGTGTGCACTTACACCGGAATCAGTATGATTTACCGCCAGCCGCATGGCTGGTGTTTCTAATCCCGACAGCGGCAGCCCGACAAAGGAGGAAATCCCGATCGTCTATAGAGATAAGTATAACTAACCTAATCCTCCCCCCTAATCCTCCTTTAAGGTGCCTAACCCTAACCTCCCCCCAGTGCCTAACCCTAATCCCCCCTCTAGGTGCCTAAACCTAACCCCCCTTCCCCGCTGCATAAACCTAAATCTCCCGGGGGGGTGCCTAACCTCCCCCCCCCAGTGCCTAACCCTAATCCCCCCTCTAAGTGCCTAAACCTAACTCCCCCTTCCCCTAGCCTAACCCTAAGTCCTCCCCGGGAGTCCTGAACCTAACCTTCCCCCTCTCCGCGGCTGTCCGCGCCAGGCGCCCGTCTTACCTTCGATCGGGATGTTGGCGTAGGTAAAATGACAGGTGTTGAGATTTCGATGCCTGTCATTTAACCCTTGCCAGGATTAGACAGTCGGAAAACCGGCTGTCGGGATTCCCTCCATCGGCTTCCCGACTGCTTCCCCTTGCACCAGGCCTAGCCTTAGTTCAAAAGATACATCTGCAAAGAAGCGTACTTCTCTGTATGCACAATTCTGTATAGCCACTGAACTCAGACCATGTGCAGCTAGCAGGCTCCAGGGTGTGACTGTAAGGGGTCCTGTAGATAGGCCAGATAGTCACATTGCACCTGCTCTGACCACCTTGTCTGCATATTATTGCCGCTTTGACAAATCACTATATGCCAGAAATGAGCTGTAAACGTCACCTTGGAGATGTCAGTGACGCACTCTTCCTGCCCTTGGTGTGAGGGGCTGCCATATGTACTAATAAAATTGTAACATCTAAGTGTATGGAGATGGGGCCCCTAATCCTTAAACCCAACAAAAGTCCATTTAATCAGACAGCGGTTCCTAAGTGCTATGGAGACATTTTACAACTGACGTAGAATCAGCAGACATATACGATTTCAGTGCTTGTTTACTTCTGAATTGTGGGACAAATGGTTAATGTACATCTTATATACCATATGATGCTCAACATTCCTGCAGGTATTTATGAAATATACACATCAATATCTACACAGGCAGCCTTACAGGGTGCTCACACAGATGGGTCTAATCATCCACATGAAATTTAAGAGCTTCTGCCACGGCCATAATAATAGCCTGAATATAATACTGAGCAGTCCCAGCAACTTTGCGGAGCACTATACATTAGATACGTCAGGGACTTACGTCCAACTGTATACTAAGGACTGTTCAGGGATATATTTAACAGTAGGATAATAGGTAAAACCGAATGGAAAATGTGTAGAATCCCATTGATCAAGCTGATATTTCCTAGAGATTGTACACTTGCCAGCAGGAGCCTTCTCCATCTGTGTCTATTGATACAGGCTCTTGTGTTTGTTCCCAGGAGCAGAGGATGCTGCAGCTACTGTGTATAGATAAATGTTAATGATAATGGTTTCGAAAATATAATTGCCACATTTTTAATGGAGAGCAAAAAAAAATAGATTTTTGACATTTTCATTGTTTTATTTGTTAAGGTGAGTTTGCAAATATTATTATTATTATGATTTATATGGCGCCACAAGGGTTACGCAGCGCCTCACAAAGTACATAAACAACTGAGCAAACAAGAAAATAGCGTCTTACAGTACAAAACAATGCAGAACATGGACATAGTTTACAAACATTGCTGCAATAGCGATCATAACACTCAAAAGCAGCAGGGTGTCAGCTACCAAGTGTTAGGTGACCTTGTAGGGAGTTTGGAGTAGATGATCGTATAAGAAAGATAAGGAGAAGCATATGAGGGAAGAGGGCCCTGCTCGTGAGAGCTTACATTCTAAATATATGCTACTTACTTCAAAGGAAGAAAAGAAGAATAGTCTTCTGGTTAAGACTGTCTATGTGTAAATGTATAGTCTTTTTTTCATTTATAATAACAATAATAATAATAATAATAATAATTTTATTTATATAGTGCTTTTCTCCTAAAGGACTCAAAGTGCTTTACATTTGCCTTTACAGTACAAAACACAAAACAAGCTTAAACAAGGGACATTAGTGAAATGCTTGGGTGAATAGGTGAGTCTTGAGTCTATTTTTGAAGGATTCTAGAGTGGAGGCCTCTCGAACTGTGCGGGGAAGTGAGTTCCATAAGGTTGGAGCCCCAAAACTGAAAGCTCGACCCCCAGACGAATTCCGTGAGATTCTAGGTACAGTTAATAGCCCTTCGTCAACGGATCGCAGTAATTGAGTGGGTCTGTAAGGAATCAGAAGCTGCTTCAGGTACCCTGGGCCATGGTCATGAAGGGCTTTGTAAGTTAGTAAGCCAATCTTGAAAGCAATTCGCCATCTGACAGGCAGCCAGTGAAGGGAGTAGAGAATGGATGTTATGTGGCTGGAATGGGGCTGGTTGGTTATTAGCCTGGCAGCTGCGTTTTGTACCATCTACAAGCGGTGCAATTCTTTTGCTGGGAGACCGAGGTAGAGGGCGTTGCAGTAGTCTAGGCGTGATGATATAAATGCATGTATGACTTTAGGCAGATCTTCTGAGGGAATTAAGTGCTTGATTCTGGTTATGTTCCCCAGATGAAAGAATGGGGATTTGATTGTGACTGATACCTGATGTTTAAGTGTCAGATGCCACTATCCAGACAACACCAAGATTCCGCACATGCTCAGTGTTTTGTAATTCTGATCCCCCAAGCGTAAGTCCTGTTGGTTGGCTATGCTGTAGCCCTGACTTGTGACCTATCATAAGGACCTCTGTTTTATCAGGGTTCAGTCGCAGCCAACTGGCACTCATCCACTCCAGTTAATCAAGTGAATATTGTTATTAGGGATTGTAGCTTGGAAATCACTCTACTGCGGTTCATTGATTTAGCGAGAGCATATCTTCCCATGCTGAGGAGAATGAGTGCTAAACAAGTTGTTCTTTGTCAGTATAAGGCTGTACCATGCTCGGCTGGGGTGTTAGACTACAAGCAGTGGTGCATCTATAATGGATGCATGGTGTGCTGTGTACACGGCCCCTGGGTCCAGGGGAGGCCACCCCCGCAGAACCCACGTGGGCGCTGCAGAAATCACTGGGAAAGTGGCGAGGATGACATTTTACCAGAGATTTGTGCATGTGCAATACAGATATCAGAGGGAACATGGGCACGGGCACCATGTTCCCGGAGACCTGTGCATGAGCAGTAGACTCTAGTACAGTACCAGAGTCTACGCACAACTGTGCCACAAGAGAGAAAGGGGCCCACACAGAGACTGCACACGGGCCCCCTCATCTCTTAAACCCCCCCTGACTAAAATATTTCCACATGATTTAAGAAGAATAAAGTTTCACTCAGGAAGAGCAGGCTATAAATCAGGAGACAGCAGAGATCTCTTCAGCTGTGTGAGTAACAGCACAGTGGGCTGATTAATAAACTCCATAAAGTTTAACTCCGGTATCTTCCTGCGTTATCTTCAGGTGGCATCATTCCGCTCTTCCCTATGGAAGAAGCCAGACAAGAGTAGGCCGGAGTGACTGTGATGCCATTGCAAGCTTGTCGCCCACCGCATGCATGATAGGAGTTTTGGTAACACATCATATTCCATGGAAAATACAGCTAAATACAGATGAAAAGGAAAAAAATAAGTAAAAGTACTAATTAGGGGCCTGATTCAGACCCGATCGCTATTTGCGGCCGCTTGCTGTCAAAAAGGGGCCGTCTATGCAAATCATGCGCTCGCTCTTTGCGGTGTAAGGACGCCTCTATGTTCAAGCGAGCAACAGCATATTGCGTTCACAAGTGTTTAAAGACGCCCCCTTGTAACTCGCTACACACGTCATCTGTGGGAAATGTAGGATTAATCGGGACCATCGAGAGCCATCGGAGCTGCTCGCTGCGCTTGAGGTAGACCCTCCCCTTCCACAAGCACTGTGAGTAGTTCAGGGAAAAACCAACCACGTCACGTGTTCAATGACGCTACTTGCTAATTATGCATACCCATTAAACTCTGTTCTGACGGTCAGGCGCGCCTGCGTTCGCACATCCACTCTCCCGTTCACAAGCACCTTCCCCTGTTAACACCCACAAACGGCGCAATCTGTCACTCAAAGTAGCGGCCAGGCTGTGTACTACGAGCGGACGATTTCATATCGCAGACGCTTGTTTGCATATGCGCACTGCAACTTATATGCATGCGCAGTTGTGCGACCATTGCTCAGAGCGAGCGAGCGTAGCTTAAAGACCGGGTCTGAATCAGGTTTTAATAAAGATCCATTGTGCTCTCTTGCTGCAGACCAATAGTAAATATTAATAATATGAATCATCATCATCGGTGCGTATTGTGCTCAGGGGTTGAGTACCGGCAGGATATCTCCTGATCTATACGTATTTTTTGTGCTCTACATGAGACACGGGCCCTCATACAGCAAGGAACCCAAGTGAGAGAACGCACGCTCCCCGACACTGAGAAAATATGCTAATCAATGCATACGCATGGCACAAGATGCAGACGCCCAGCAATATATAATGCCACCCACCTCCCTTTACTCACAGCCTGAGTAGTCCGCAAGATAGCGGAAAGATCAGTAATATCGAGAACCATCGAACACATTAGCATATTAGTGGCTGACCTAACCTCACGCAGGATTTGAAGAACTTCCTGCACGCAATGAGATCTCAGGCTGTGTAGGACCTTGCAATGGCTAATTCATGCATGCCCCTGCAACGGCGTTCAAATGCACTGGCACGCCTGCGTTACTACCCACGTTACTACCCACAAACGCCACTTCCTGCCAGTCAGTATCGGAAGCATCTGCGTACACACTGCGTGTAGTCTGCGTACCCGTACCTGATCGCACTGGCTAGTTCGGGCACGCGCAGTGCGATGCATGCACAGCGCAAAAACAGACCATTCCTGTACTCAGTCAATGCTTGCACGCCCCTCCATTCTCCACTCCCACTCTCTAAGCCCATGTTTCCCTGGTGTGGTATGAAAAGTCGACAAGCAAGCTGACAAATGTCGACATTTCAATACCAGAATGTCGACAAACACTTTTTTGCTTATTTTAGTCTAACCCTAAATCTAACCCTTATAATAACACAAAAATGTACTACTGTACACTGCATTCTGGTGTTTATATACTAAATGTGAATGTTGAATTTTTTCTTGGCAACCTTATGTTCATATTGGCATTCTGTCTGTCTACATTCAGAAGAACCTGTTGGCATTCTGACTGGATCCTGTGTTTCCCAACCTCGGTCCTCAAGGCACACTAACACTCCAGGTTTTAGTGATATCCATGCTTGAACACAGATGGTTAAATCAAAATAACTCAGGTACTAATTAAGTCACCTGTGCTCAAGTCTGGCTATCCTTAAAACCTGGACTGTTTGTGTGCTTTGAGGACTGTGGTTGGGAAACGCTGCTCTAGTGTAAGGAGCCGCAAGTGTGAAAGGCGTCCCAATCTACATGAGCAGAACAAAAGAAGCGCAATTTGCACCAAGTAAATACACTTATGCCCAACTCTGTCAGCCCATATGTGTCTGCTCTCATCTCATATCAGGCACTTTATACACCAGTGATTCCCAACCTCAGTCCTCAAGGCACACTAACAGTCCCGGTTTTAGTTATATCCATGATTGTGCACAAGTGATTACATCAAAATAACTGAGGTACTAATTAAGTCACTTGTGCTCAAGTATGGCTATCCCTAAAACCTGGACTGTTAGTGTGCCTTGAGGACCGTGGTTGGGAACCCCTGTTATACACTATGCTTTCAGGAGACCTGGGGTTATATTTACTAAGAATATTGTCTGGCTGAGATTACATTCATGTGAGTGAATGTGTAATAAAGTGATCAAACTATCAATTTGTATGTACAGTACTATAATTTTTTTTATATTATTTTCACAGTGGAGGTACAGGTGCCAGCGGCCTGCTGGCACTCGTGGTTCTACAAATGCTGCAGGGCAGGCTGGCTAGGACTTGTAGTCCCACTGTGAAGAACAATATTATTACTAACATTACCCCTGTACCCACCGCCAGCAAGGGTGTAGGGAAGATCTCTGGGCTCCTCGGGAGTAGGGGAACCCTTTTTTTGGGAATGCCTTGGCAGGTGGGACCCCACACTGAGACCCCCCCCCCCTGCTGTGGCATTACCTCCTGGCTGGTTGAGCATGGATCTGGTTGCTGGAAATACGGGGGAACCCCAAGCAGTTTTCCCCAAAATTTTCCAAGTCTAGTACAGGTTCAAAAGTCCGGTGCTTGTTATGAATTGGGGGGACATCCCACAACGTTTTGGGTTTTTTTACATTTTTAACGTTAACTCTTTACCCTATAACACACAGATGCACTGCTTAGATCACACTGATCTGTGCGGTGCTTTTACAGAACAAGCAGCTTCACAGGCAGGTCTATTCATTTGTCCAAATACAACTGAAATTACACACGGTCAAAGAGGATACGATACACTATCGGAAAACAGGATACCATACACCATCGGAAAACAGGATTCCACACACCATCGGAAAACAGGATTCCACACACCATCGGAAAACAGACTTATCTGTGTATGTTTATTACAAGAAGTATAATAGAAAAAATCTACATAGATTTATTGATCTTTTATATTTGTTAAATCTGCTTATCAAGTAACTCCAACAGAACATGTTTTGGGAACAGACAATCTCATTGCCAGTCCAAATAGATTAACTACTGTAACTGCAGAACGGTTTAGGAAATCCTCAATTATGATCTGTCAGGGGCACTTCAGGACTGGAGTTAAGGTTAAGTTTGTCTGCATTAAAGGCCCTAATATGCCCTCATAATCAGGTAAAACTACAGTGGTCAATGCTTTTTATTTTAAAGTTTAGGGATGAGATAAAGAAAATCTTACTGCAACGTTTTCCCGGAGGTTCCAGTGTTCTGCTGAGAGGAGAGGACGTCAGAGGGTTTGTATTATTGAAGCCACCTGATTTATAAGCCACCGCTGGTGATCATCTGTGTGCCAGAGGCTGTGAAGGTGCAGAATGAATACCTATCTGACACGGCGCTGAGATCATACCAGAGGTCTGCCAAGGGTGGTGCCTGAGGACTGCAGCAACAACTGGGGCAGAATGGAATCTAGTTTAATAGTAAAACCTAAATAATGAAATTTATTCCTCCCAGTTTTTGTTTTTTTTAGGTACTGAGGGGGTCATTCAGACTCGGTCATTAGCGCCGATGCGCTCGGACCGGGTCGATGGCCCCCCACAGAGCATGCGCACGCCGGCGCCGTCGTGCGCATGCATGAGACCCGCTACGACCGACAGCGCCGGTCGTAGCGGGTCTCGATCCAAGGGGGCGAGCTGTCAATGTTGATTGACAGCTCGCCCCATTTGGAAGGCGGGCCGGGGGGGTGGCAGCCCAAACGGAGGCGTTCCCATGGGAACGCCTACCGTTTGGGGGAGGCCCCACTGACATCACTAGTGATGTCAATGGAGAGCTTCCGGCTCAGACCAAGCCAGAAGCTCTCCGGGGCTTACGACAAGGGAGACCCTACCCTCTCTGACCATCGCGACCATCACCGGAGCGGTCGTTAGAGCTGTGAGTGTTAACCCACAGCCTAACGACCGCAACAGAGGCGGGCGGTCAGGATGCAAGCGGCCGCCCAGTTTCTGAGCGACCGCTTGCATCCTCCGACCGCCTCTGAATGAGGCCCTGAGTGCCTGATCCAGCAAGGAACGCACAGGAGAGAACACACACACTTGCCCAATGTTTTTGATCTGCGCATGCATATGCATCGCAATGCACGTGCGTGAATCAGCTATTGCGATGTGTACTGTGATGTGCAGAGGCTACACAAACCCAGTGATTGACAGGCAGTGCCGTTTTGGGGTTGTGGTTGGGCAAAAGCAGGGGTGCCTGTGCGTTTGGAGGGCATTTTAGGGGCGTGCATAATTAAGAACCCTTGCGCACACAGCCGTAGCCGGAGGTCTAGTTGTACACAGGAAGCGGCGCACATCCTGCTTGGAGTCAGGTCAACCACTAATATGCTAATGTGTTCGATGGTTCTCGATGTTACCGATGTTTCCTCTGTCTTGCGTGGTATAACAGAACACACGTTAAGGGAAGTGGGAGGTATTGTGTTTTGCTAGGCGTCTGCTTATTCTGTGTGCCTATGCATTTATTAGCATATACTCGCAGCGGACGGGTGCGTGCGTCTGCATCCGTGCGTTCCTTGCTGAATCAGGCCCAGAGTGTGCAAAGAACGCTGCAGAAAATGTAAATGCAAGAACCAATATACTGGGCCTGGTGCTAGCTTGAACACTGTGAAAATCATCGCTCTCGCATTGCGTGCACGTAGCTAAGTGCACATATTCATCCCATATATACTGATCTATATGCCCAAACCTTGCCTATCCGTGCACTCAGCTTCATAGCTGTCATCATAATCAGTGCGCTCGTACATCAGCCTTATCCCCTGGTGCAAAAGATCTGTCTGAAAACAGGCGTAATTCCACGTACGCCCAAGTCTGCAGGGGAGTGCGCTGCCACGCTGCTCCTTCTTACTGCCGGTGCGCTGCCACGCTGCTCCTCCTTACTGCCGGTGCACTGCCACGCTGCTCCTCCTTACTGCCGATGCAATGCCACGCTGCTCCTCCTTGCTGCCGGTGCACTGCCACGCTGTTCATCCCTCATTGCCGGGGCTGGGATTTCACAGCACAATGTCTGACCCAAATGCGCTGTGTCCATGTGCGTCTTCTCTCTCTGTCCTCCATTAGCACAGGGCATGCCCCTTACTGTCTTTCATACGGAGACTGTATCACAGAGGGGAGGCACTACAAATACCACTCTGCCACTACTGAACATATATACAGGTGTGTGCTACTCCATCTACGCACATCACCTGCATTAACCCCATAAGCTGGATCTGTTTCTAACTGATGTATGTGCATACCTGCATTCACCCTGTGTTACGCTGCATCCTGTTATCTGCAGGCTAATACACTAATAAGCCTGGTTAAGTTATCTGTCGTGTGGATGCTCATATTACCGGTGCCGAAATCCTGACGCCAGTCAGAAGCCCGGTGTCTGCATCCCGACTGCCGGGATACCCAAGGTAAGTAACGGGGTGTTAGGGGGGGGTTGGGTTTAGGGTGCAGGGATAGGGTTAGGCACCGGGGAGGGGGAGGTTAGGTTCAGGCACTAGGGGGGTAGGTTAGGGTTAGGCACCAAACGGGGGGTTAGGGTAGGGAGAGGGGAAGGATTAGCATACTGGCCAACAAGTGTCAGTATGTTAACCCTTTCGAGATGCCGGCGTCGAGATTTCAACAGCCGGGATCTCGAGCACCAGCATCTCATACTGATTCCCTGGTCTCCATCTTACACCGCTGACACCTATCAACACCATAGGTTCAGCCAATACAAATGCCCCATTTCCATCCAGTTATGCCCCATTTGCCGCCGGTGGAGATGCAACTGAGATAGTTATCAATCGTACTTGTGTGCGCTCGACTTAGGAACATGCGCAGTGCGATAACATGCATATACCGATCTGCCCGATGTGGTCACAGGACATCATCAGAGGGGAGACAGGTAGTTGTCAAGTGTCCCTGATATACAGAAACATTCCCAGCTTTCAAATATTTGGCTCTGGTCATTGTTTCCCCTGGAAAAGTCTCAATTATCAGTATAGACCAAATACACAGTAATATTTCTCATTTTGTGCATGTTAGATGCAATTCACATGTCTATTCTCTTTGTCAAGTCTGTAGAAGTTAATATCTATTGAAGAGAAAGATGCCATAAGGACCAGCGAACCTTTCCTGGCTTTACTGAATCCTTGCCTGGCTGAAGAGCCATGCCTGCCATGCTTGTTATTTCATATTAACCCTTCACTGACAGCGTTAGGCTGCTGACAACACAGAGGAGGGTGACACCCCTGGACCATGCCGTACAGGTGAATATTGTGAACGCCAGTGATAATAAATGCTATCTAATGTCCGTAGCAGTTTTTATTCATAAATACAGCCCTAAGAGGCACATAGGGCCCTATTTACTACAAGCCACATTTAAAATGTGGTTGTAGTGTGATATTTTCGCCTAAATTCGCATTGTGAATTTAGGAAATATCACAGGGATTTACTTACACTTACCTCCGTGCTCCGGTGAAGTACTCCTTCTGGGGCTCCAGTCAGCTGGTCTCCCGACTCCTGCACTGTGACCTCGGTCAGCTGTTCTCCCTGGTTTTAGGTAAGTGGGGGGTTTTTAACTTTTTTTTTATGCAGAGATCGGTTTGTGGTCTATTTAGACCACACAGCTAATCACTGCGGCTCGGCTCCCGGCTCTGTTCTACGTGTTAGTAGGAGCCTATGGACACGGGGGTTGGGGGGGGTGCAAAACATCCCTAGGTATATTTTTTTAAATAAAATATTTAAATATATTTGTAAAAATACTTTTTAAACTTAATTCGATTTATAAAAAAATTTCTGTGCGGTTTTGGCAAAAAAAAAAAAAAAACTCAGTTATCTGCTGTGTGGAGTAACCTCCAATTGCGAACCACGCCAAAGAAAATTTTCGCCTTGGCTCCACATGTTCTAGACCCTGTTTTCAAATTTTTTTTTTGGTAAGAAAAAAGAATGATAAATAGGCCCCCATGTATTATAAGATATGATTGTTTCATAATAACGATTTGGAAATGGACATTTGCGTATAAAACTCTAAATTAGTCCCAAACTATGTATTGTCTGCAATATTAACTGTATTCTATGCTTGTGTCACGTGATTTAGCAGAGACTGGATGGCAGAACTGTAACACACTGTAATGTGCTTCTAATTATACATTATACTTAATTAAATGGAAAATTCATATTGCATCTGATTAAATCAGTGACCTTACATTTTTGATTGTATCTGAAATCTAGGAATGGATCATGGCTGTCGACAGATTTCATGTGTAACAATGGCGATGTGTTCCCTTTTGTGTGAAATAAATGAGTGTTTTTAATACTTGTGAATAACAGTCATGCAATAAACATGAACCTAACTGCATATATATATATAATTATATATATATTATATATATATATATATATATATATGCATATACATATATAGGATGACTAAACATTCAGTTTGTCCTACATGGAAAAAGTATCCTGTTATATTCACAAATATTGTTCAAAATGTTCCATATAATAACAGACCAAACTCACTGAATTATTTCATGTTCCCTCTGTGAGACCCTGGAGGGTGACATCAAAGATTGAGGTGTGGGGGAGTGATGCTGAAATTCCTGTAATCGCAGCCCCATTTCTCAGTGTACAATGTCACCATTCACAGCAATTCAGGGCAATAAAGATGCAATTCACCGAAAATCGTCAACCCTGGACTGTGCTGGGGAAAGTAGACATGTAGGTATTCTGGGAGTATGTAACAGACCTTAAGGGAAAACACCCCAAACTATATATAAATCTATGTTCTGGGTAAAGTTACGCAAGACAGGCTCAAATCTGCATTTTTACTTTACTTCAGTCCAGTGTTACCCCAATCTGGTAGGTGTACTCAAAGTCTTCAATGGTCCAGCAGTACGCTCCTCCACCCTACTAAGGCCCGTATTCAATTTGAGGCGAAAAGTCCGGATCCGCAATACTTTTTTTGCCAATGACGTCATTTTCGCCTGTTTTGCTTTTATCCCGTATTCAATTTCAAAGACTTTCCGCCTAGGCGGAAAGTCAATGCAATGTACTAGGCGAAAAAGTTTCGCGTATGAATAGCAGGCGGAAAAAAGTGCAGAATTGGGGTTTTGGGGTGCAACGCGGGAACCCCCCTGCAGCCTTCAGACAGTCCCCCAATGGTAAACTGTGTCAACTATTTAGCTCCTATATGAGAGACCCTGTTAATACCTGCTATTAAGCTGTTCCAGCCTCCTGCACTACTACCCGCAAGCATCATACACTGAACGGTTAGTGAGCTGTATGAAACCCTGCTCCTATCCATCACCAGCATGTATATAACAGTGAGTACAGCTGTACCTGCTATAGCTAAATAAACCAACACCACTGACTGGTTAAGTAACTGGGCTGTTCATATTTTGAGTCATCCACTGGTGTGTGTGTGCTTACATGACTCTGCAACATCAACTCCTGTACATACAAATATTGTCCAACAGAAACAACATCTAGAAATGTTTTTTAAGTAAGAATTTGCAGTTTGGTCCCAGAACATGTGTATATTATGTATAATGTTGGAAGGGGTTAATAATATATAGAACATTGAAAGGTGCACCCACCAGTGCTTTTCAATAAGGATTGATAGTATTTTTAGTTAAAAAGACCTGTCAAATGATTAAATATGTTCATTATATGTGATCTCCCAATCTCCTGAGAGAGTCTGGCAATCTCGCTGAGACTGGGTTGGATCATAGTTGCTAACTCTCTGGCTGCTCCCTCTGGCCGCACCATTTCCCCGGCGATCTGCGCATGCGCAGTAGACTCTGGGCACACCCTAGTGTCCAGAGTCTACTGATGCTGCCATGGCCGGCCAGCCGCGTCAGTCAGCTGCTGGATAAGTGGGTGACAGCTGTGAAATCGGTAACTGCACACATTATGTACTGCAGTTACAGCTTCCCTGCATGTAAAAATGGATTATCGGCACCACTATACATAGAGAGGGTGCCGAAGTGCTGTGGCAATGTATGAACGGCCAGTGGCACAGACTGTTCCAACAACTGCAGCTATCCCACAATCGCGACCTCCCCGCGGATCCCCACCACCCTATACACAGCAGCTGACCAGGGTCACAGTGCTTAAGAAAAAAAGGGGTAAGAAGGGAAAGGAAAAAATTACGCCGCACTAAGGCAAGTTGATGATTCCAAAGTAATGAAAATTTGAATATTTTAAATAAATGATGGTGAAAAAGAAATCTGTATTCACCTAAATGACAGAGGTGCTCCCTAAGAGTTAATGATCAAGATTTGAGAACAAAGAGGAAAGAAAAAAGAAAACTCTCCTAATTGGGGCACAGTATGTCAAAAAATATTAGCAAATAATTAAATTTAAAAATTAACTTTTATTAGTAATTAATTAAGATACTAAATATTAGATGGGTGACACAACATAAAAATCTACTATATATACGTAGGAAAAATAATAATGAATTTATTCAAAAATAACCTGTGTGTAAATGCTACAATATGTCCAGATAATTAATCTAAATACCTATTAAGGTGCACTGTGCAAAAAGACTGTGCAGAAAAAAAGGGGGGGGGAGGTGTTTTGAGACTTTAATATTAAATTATGGATATCTTGCTATTGTAGACAATACTAATAACATCCTCTGAAAAAATTCACAGTAATAGGTATTTAGATTAATTATCTGGACATATTGTAGCATTTACGCACAGGTTATTTTTGAATAAATTCATTATTATTTTTCCTATGTATATATAGTAGATGTTTATGTTGTGTCACCCATCTAATATTTAGTATCTTAATTACTAATAAAAGTTAATTTTTAAATGTAATTATTTGCTAATATTTTTTTACATTTTTTGACATTTTTGACATTTTTTGACTCTCCCAATTAGGAGAGTTTTCTTTTTTTTTTCATCTTTGTTCTCAAATCAGGGTCATAGTGCACCAGCTGACTGAAGCCCCAAAGGACATCACCAGAGCACCGATCACCGGTCCCTAGAATCAGGTAAGTGGTTGTTTTTTTTTTAACTATTTTATTTTTGAGTGATCAGATTATGGTTTATTTATTCCACAAAGCTGATCACAGCCGACTCCCAGCTCTGTTCTACCTGTTAGAGCAGATCAGGAGTCGAGGAACCTGGGGAAACCCTGGATAATGCCATCTCCAGGTGGCGTTATTATCACAGGGTTTCCCCCGATATTTTTTTACAATATATTTTTAGTAAATGTGGGAAGATCCCATTTCCCATTACAATTATGGTAAATGCGATCTGCTTAATAAAAATATGTGATAATGAGGGTTTTGAGTAGAATTTTGCGAATTGTACTCCAATTGCCCTTTAGTAAATTCATGTGATACTAAAATAATGTGAAAAGGGTGTGAAAACACCCATTTTCACATTATTTTAGTAAAAATAATGTTAATAAACAGGCCCCAGTGTATTTTCTTTTGTACAAGGCTGCATTTATGCACAGAACAGCAGGGCATGCTCTCCTACTGTTGAAAAAGCATTTCAGGGAGATTGTGAAAGCAGCACCTATGGGCGTGGCATTAAAGTGGGCGTGTCCTGCTACATCTGAGAGGCGTGTCATAAACCTGACTTACATCCAATTGTAACTGAGTCCCAAAGCTGTTAGTAAGATGACAGTACTTGTTGATGAAAACATACTGATACTTTTCAGAAAATGCCTGTAGCCATAGGGATCATTGTGCCTTATAACCAATGCAGGGAATGATCCCAGTTGAATGTATATATCGTTGATTATATATGTATATATATATATATATATGTGCAATAGGTTCGGCACTCCCCAATCCATATACACAAATGCCTGCGTGCCCTTGGAACAATCAAATGCACAGTATATGAATTGCCTAGGTTAGCAAAACACCACACGGCACAGCAGTCAATATAGGCAAAAAGTTTACTTCAACGTTTGTGAGCTAACAAGCCCTGTCGTCAGGAAGACATACTGTATACAAATGAACACAAGCTTATCTTATATCCCCACCAGCAGTATGATTGTGATTGGGACAGCAGAGCCGGGTGCACGAGACCGGAGCGTGTGTGCGGCACATCATGATGACGCGGCAGCCTCAATCCCCGGCGGTCACCGTAGCTTCTCCGGCTACTGACTGTCAATAGAAAAGTGTACAAAAACAAAAAGAATCTATTAACCCTAAAGTAAGATAAACACCAAATCACATTAGAATAACTAAAATTAGCAACACTAGAACAAATAGAACATACATAATCAAAAGCTTAAAGCACTAAAACAAATACAGCATATAAAACACGAGTTCTCAAATATAACTGTACTCAATCAATCAGGTATAGTAAGTATAGTAAATATCACCGATGCTGCAATAGGCCCCCTCAAGTATAGATAACCATAGAGTACGAGCCCATCTATTATTACATTAACGTATTCCATGCAATACGCTCATTTAAGCCTCATTATTGCAACATTTAGACACGACATGGATCCAGCTGTAGCAACATCATCTTCCAGCATTAATGTGGATTTTGCTATCTTAAGCTTACCCAAGAGTGAGACTTTAAGCTTTACGGAGGCGCAAAATAACATTTTATTCTCAGAGATACCTTCTGCTGAACAAGATGAGCTAAAATTATGAGGATTTATATCATACCCTTTCAAAACTCCAGAAACGTGAAATTGACTACTTGCTTCATGGGACATCCTTATCAGACTGCTTTAGACAAAAAATGATACATAGAGGCTTTAAAGTCAGAAATACACCCACCAACGGCAGAATGAATCCTGAGTTTTGTCGTAGGTGGGTAGCTGTTCTTAACAAGAGTAGTTTAGATTTGATGTTATTGGTTATAGAGGAGGCGGAACGTGAACTGCATGTTACTAGGACCAAACTGGAGATGTGTAAAGATTCTTATTCTACTACACTCACGGACCCTAATTATGATAGGTGGCTGAATAAATTGAAGTCCCAGTGTGACACTTATAAAAAAAAAAGAGCTCCTACGTTTTAAAAAATCAAAGATGCAAATAGTCCAGCAAGACTATGACGATAACAGAGTTTATCGTTGGTTATCAGGGACTGAACCACAAAAACGTCCCAGAAATTTCTACAATAAACAAAACCGAAAATTTGGAGGAGAGCCAATTAGACCACAGTATACCTTGTCACATATATAACAGCTACATAATGGGGGTAAGGTGCAATCAGGGAGATTGCTAGACACTTAAGTGAGTCGGAGAGATTGCTGTTATATCATGGAGTCTCCCTGACAGGTAGGGAGAGTTGGTAAAGTATGAACCAGGGACAAAAGTACAAAATGAGATCCGCATCTTTTTTGTAGCAAATTTACTTGCTGTAAATGACCTACACTGGTCCAGAGACTTGCTGTAAATGACCCACATGTTACACTGGTCCAGAGACTTGCTGTAAATGACCCACATGTTACACTGGTCCAGAGACTTGCTGTAAATGACCCACATGTTACACTGGTCCAGAGACTTGCTGTAAATGACCCACATGTTACACTGGTCCAGAGACTTGCTGTAAATGACCCACATGTTACACTGGTCCAGAGACTTGCTGTAAATGACCCACATGTTACACTGGTCCAGAGACTTGCTGTAAATGACCCACATGTTACACTGGTCCAGAGACTTGTTGTAAATGACCCACATGTTACACTGGTCCAGAGACTTGCTGTAAATGACCCACATGTTACACTGGTCCAGAGACTTGCTGGTCCAAACTTTATAACATCATTACTCTTTAAATACAAGGTTGCCATGAACAAACTTTCCCTATGGAGAGCCATCCATAGCTTGATCTAACAACCAGAATGTCACCACATTTGGAAGGGAGACTAATTAGGACATAGGAAGCAGGATTTTGCAGGGGGGAAAGAATTAGTGCAATAAGTCGCCAATAGGGAGAATATGGGGCTATATTTTAAATTGCAAGCACTCACAAGCAGGGCCCTCATCCCTCATGTCCTTTTCCTTCCTTAACCCATACCATCATCTCCTTCCCACCGTCAACAGCAGCATAAAACCTTGGGGTTTGGTCACCCTGCTGCTTATTTGGGTACTATGACTGCTGAAACAGCAATGTTTATAGACCTTGTCCTGCAATGTTCTGTATTGGAAGTCACTCTTTTCTTCTTTTGTTCATAGTGTTTCTGTTTATGTACTTTGTAAGGCGCTGCGGAACCCTTGTGGTGCCATATAAGCAAAGGATATTATTATTATTATTGTTATTAATAATAATAATAATAATAATAATAATATTTAAGACCAGTTGGCTTTAGGTTGTGTAGTTGGTAAATACAAAAAGATTTTCACCTTGATAATAACAATCTCTAAGGCCTATGTATCACTTTTGTATTATTTTTCCAAAAACAATCTTTTGTTATCGTTGAGTTTCGCACAGGGCCAGTTCTAGACATCGTGGAGCTCAGGGCGAAAGTTCACAGTTGCGCCCCCCCCATAAAAAAAAAAACTTTTTGTAGATGACGTTCCTCTGCACGCGCTGAAAGCACACGCGCTTCCGGAAAGGGGGCGTGTCCTTGCGGAACACCCCCAATTCATCAAACTGTGGGGCGTGCCCAGCACTTATGAAAGGTGCCGGGCTTCCCCCAAGCTCTCCCCTCGTGACAAATAATTGCAGTAATGCCCTTTATAAACAAATTATGCCACACGCAGTAATGCCCTTTATAACACATTATGCCACACGCAGTAGTGGCCTTTATAACACATTATGCCACACGCAGTAATGCCCTGTATAACACATTATGCCACACGCAGTAATGCCCTGTATAATACATTATGCCACACGCAGTAATAGCCTGTATAACACATTATGCCACATGCAGTAATGGCTTTTATAACGCATTATGCCACATGCAGTAATGCCCTGTATAACACATTATACCACATGCAGTAATTCCCTTTATAATACTGTATCCCCAATTCAAGTTACGCCACACATTAGTCCCTTATTCATGTTATGACACACAGTGGTGCCCCTTTTACACAATGCCCAAATTAGTGCCCCTTATACACAAGGCCCACAGTACTGAGTAGTAGTGCCCCTAATACAATGCCCACAGTAGTAGTGCCCCCTATAGTAGTGCCCACATTAATAGTGCCCCAGTAATAATGCCCCCTATAATAGTGCCCATAGTAGGAATGCCCCCTATAGTAGTGCCCAAAGTTGGAATGCCCCCTTATAGACATGTCCCCAGTAGTAATGCCCCCTTATAGACATGCCCCAGTTGTAATGTCCCCTTATAGACATGCCCCCAGTAGTAATGCCCCCTTATAGACATGCCCCCAGTAGAAATGCCCCCCTATAGACATGCTCCCAGTAGTAATGCCCCCCTATAGACATGCCCCCAGTAGTAATGCCCCTTATAGACATGCCTCCAGTAGTAATGCCCCCTTATAGACATGCCCACAGTAGTAATGCCCCTTATAGACATGCCCCCAGTAGTAATGCCCCCTGTAGTAATGCCCCTTATAGACATGCCCCCAGTAGTAATGCCCCTTATAGACCTGCCCCCTGTAGTAATGCCCCCTTATAGACATGCCCCCAGTAGTAATGCCCCCTTATAGACATGCCCCTAGTAGTAATGCCCCCATGCCTCCCTTCTGAAAAATAAATAATACAAACACAATACTTACCTTAGGCCCCGCTCCTGCGTCTGCTGCCATCTGGTCCGACCACGGCTCCACCACGGAACTATGGGAGAGACGTCATGACATCCCTCCCATAGTGCTCTCTGCTGGAGCCAGAGCTCTGGAGTGAGCTTGGAGCCGAAGCTCTGGAGTGAGCTCCGGCTCCACGGATCTATGGGAGAGACGTCATGATTTCATGACGTCCCTCCCATAGTGCTCTATGCGGGAGCCGGAGCTCTGGAGTGAGCTTCGGCTGCCTTTGGAGGGAGGGAGCCGGGGGGGGGACCGACACTGTTTTTTTTCTATTATGGGATTATTTTTTTTTACCTTCTGGGGACTCAGTGGTGCCCTCTACTGGCCGGCGCCCCGGGCGACTGCCCTGTTAGCCCACCCCTAGAACCACCACTGGTTTCGCAATACGTAAAAACATGTTATCGGCTGAATGTAAATAAAGATTTATGAGCCAAATTGCATTACAGAAACCACTGTGGACTGCGAAACTAGTTTTAAGATGCAATATTATTTATTTATACATATCAGACATTTGTTAGACAACACCCTGGAATCTGAAGCTTTGCGCATGTGCCGGGAAAGAAGCGGAACATTCGTCAAAACCATAAACAATTCCCTCGTGTTAATGCTCTGTGGAGGAGGAGGAGAAGCCTGATTTAATTCATCACATGAAATATTGTGGATCCATTTACTTACATGTGTAAAATAATTAATTCTAATTAAAGGTTCAATTGAAGTGGACCGTGATAAAGGCTCCTGCTCACTAGTAACAAGTAGACCAAGGGAGGTCGACTCATACATGGGTGGGCTCATACATAGGAGGTCTTCTCATACATGGGTGGGCTCATACATAGGAGGTCTTCTCACACATGGGTGGGCTCATACATAGGAGGTCTTCTCATACATGGGTGGGCTCATACATAGGAGGTCTTCTCATACCTGGGTGGGCTCATACATAGGAGGTCATCTCATACATGGGTGGGCTCATACATAGGAGGTCATCTCATACATGGGTGGGCTCATACATAGGAGGTCTTCTCATACATGGGTGGGCTCATACATAGGAGGTCTTCTCATACATGGGTGGGCTCTCATACATGGGAGGTCTTCTCATATATGGGAGGTCGTCTCATACATGGATGAGCTCATACATAGGAGGTCTTCTCATACATGGGTGGGCTCATATATGGATGGGCTCATGCATAGGAGGTCTTCTCATACATGGGTGGGCTCATACATGGGAGGTCTTCTCATACATGGGTGGGCTCTCATACATGGGTGGGCTCTCATACATGGGAGGTCTTCTCATACATGGGTGGGCTCTCATACATGGGTGGGCTCTCTTACATGGAAGGTCTTCTCATACATGGGTGGGCTCCCAAATACCCCTCTCCTAAACCTTCTTATGAAAAAGCTATTTCTACACCATCTGAGGCATGGGATAAACAGGAAAATTCAACATTCAGAATGTCGATATGGTCAGATTGTTGACAGTGAATATATCGACATGGATATAATGTCAACATTGCTAATGTGGACAGTCCATGTCAATGTTAGGTTTAGGGTTAGGCTGCAGTTAGGGTAGGGTTAGGGTTCAAACATCCGAAAAACACCATGCTGACTGTTGGCATGCAAAATATTGATATTATGATTATATAGACACAGTGAATGTTGACATTGTCATGATGCGGACTCTTAAAACTACCTTTTTACCTCTCTGGTGTCTGTCCAGGCTAGCACTGAGGTCCGCTTACACTGTGCATTACTCCTGGATAGCACAGATGTCAGCTCATGCTGCACATCGCTCCTGGCTGGTGCTGAAGTCTGTCTGTGCTGCTCCTGCCCAGTCCGCTCAGCGCCCTGTCTCTGAGCATTGAGATGGCTGTCCACAGCCCTTTGCTCACAGTTTGTCTGCTCAGCATGATATTACACAGGCTGCATGTCAGAGTTCCCTCCAAAACAACAGTATGGGTGCAGCCATGTTGGACTCGGTGACCTGCTGCTCAGCCTCTTCCTCCACTCAGAGCGCTGCGCCCAGACCAGCTGATCACAGCATCCAAGCTGTGGGGATACACCTGTATAAATTCCATTTCCTGACTGGCTCCCATTGCCAGTACATGTTATGTTCTGTGTTGTTTGTGGACCCGGGTGGTAGCAGGAACGAACACAGAAGCAGATTTGAAAATAAAACTAGGATTTTTAATAAGTGCTTGAGTAGACATATAATGTGGCAGTAAATAAAAGTCCAGGAATATATAAATGTGCACAAGAGTTCTGTGGTGGGAGTTAAAGGGTTAATGTCCAAGTAGAAACAATTAGAGCTGTCCAGGTGTGCAGGTAGTGAAACTGAAAATAATCAAGCCAGGTATGCAGGTAGTGTTACTGAAGTGCAGGATGTCAGCAGGCTCAGGCACTCAGGTATGGGCAAGGGTGATGGAGGAAGCGGGGTAGTCCAGTGGGAGCTAGGAGCTGACAGCTAGGAGGCAGACTGGCAGACAGCGAATTTACAGGAACAGGATAAGCACAGAGAACTCCCTCTCAGCTAGGCTGAGATGCACTGGCAAAGAAGGAAGGCACTGACCCTTCCTAAATACCCCATGCCGTGCTGTTACTGGCCGGAGGGAACATGTGACTCACCAGGATTGGCCAGCCGCATCACATGGCCAGAAGGCAAGATGGCGGTGCCCATGCCAAATGGAATGGAGACGCCGCCAGGCCTTACCAGTGCAGAGTGACAACAGGCCCGCACAACAACGCACGCAGCCAAAGCACCCCGCCAGACACCAGCTCCGCCACCAGACAGCCCGCGCCACAATGACCTCACAGGTAACACTCGCCTAGCGCCATGCTGAAATACCCTGGCCGTGACAGTACCCCCCTCTTTTGGGGTGGCCTCAGGACACTCACCAGGCTTCTCCGGATGGGCAGAATGGAATCTCCTGATGAGCGTGGGAGCGTGGACATCACGAGCATCAGTCCAGCAACGTTCCTCTGGACCGTAACCTTTCCAGTCCAGCAAATACTGTAGATGACCTCTGCGTAGACGAGAGTCCAAGATCTGAGCGACCTCAAACTCAACTCCTCTCTCCGTCTGGACTCGAGGAGAAGCAGGTAGAGCACTATGGAATTTATTCAGGACCAGGGGCTTCAATAAGGAAATATGGAAGGAATTAGGGATTTTTAGGTATGGGGGTAACTGTAGACGATAGGCCACTGGATTAATGACTTCTGTTATGGAGAAGGGACCAATGAACCGTAGTGCAAATTTCATAGAAGGAACCCTCAGACGAAGATTCCGGGTGGATAACCAGACCTGGATTCCAACTTGCATGCGTGGAACTATTCTATGCTTTCTATCGGCCTGGGTCTTATAGCGAGAGGATGCCTTCAACAAATCAGGCCGTACATGAGTCCAGATGGCAGCAAAATTCCGCACCGTGTCCTCCACGGCTGGAACATCGAAAACAGACAGGCTTCGGAATTCGGGAACACGAGGATGAAGGCCATATACAACCTGAAATGGCGTTTGGTTAGTTGACGAGTGGTAGGAAGCATTATGTGCAAACTCAGCCCACGGCAGCAAGGCAGCCCAATTGTCCTGGGAAGATGACATAAAAATTCTTAAGATAGTCTCTTGATCTTGATTAACTCTCTCGGTGGAGCCATTGCTTTGCGGATGGTAGGCCATGGAAAAGTTTAACTTCACTTGAAGAACAGAACACAAAACCCTCCAGAATTTTGCAGTAAACTGCACACCACGGTCAGAGACAATTTCAGCAGGAAGGCCATGTAGACGAAATATATGTTGGACAAACAACTGTGCCAGGTCAGGGGCAGAAGGTAACTTCTTCAACGGTATATAGTGGACCATCTAAGAAAATCGGTCTATTCCAACCCAGATAGTGTTGAAACTTTGATAGACTGGCAGGTCTGTGACGAAATCCATGGAGAGATGCGTCCATGGACGTGATAGAGTAGGTAATGGAAGCAATTCCCCAGCTGGAGCTTGTCGTGATGATTTATGCTGGGCACAGGAGGAGCAGGAAGAGATGAACTCCATTATATCTGCCTTCATAGAAGGCCACCAATAGTGTCTTTTCAGGAACTCCAAGGTCTTCCGAGTGCTTGAGTGCCCTGCGAAGCGAGAGGAATGTGCCCAAGTGAGAAGCTGCTTCCTTAATTCCGGGGCCACAAATGATTTTCCCGTAGGAGGCTGAACTTGTAATGCGTCAAAGACTCTTGATTCCAAGACAGGGGTATTGCTTTGATTTTCAGATTGATCATCACAGAGGAGAGATCTCGATAGGGCATCAGCCTTCTGATTAAGTGCTCCAGACTGGAAGGTCAGGGTGAACTGAAACCTGGCAAAGAATATTGCCCAGCGGGCCAAACTAGGACTCACACATTGGAGGTGTTTAAGAAATAGGAGATTTCCATGGTCCGTAAATACAGTAAATGGAAACTTGGCGCCTTCTAGCAAATATCTCCATTCCTTCAACGCCAACTTTACAGCTAGTAGTTCTTGCTCACCTATGGCGTAGTTCCTTTCGGCAGGTGACAATTTTTTAGAAAAGAACCCACACGGATGGACTCGGTTGTCCTCATAACGTTGAGACAAGACTGCTCCCACAGCTTCAGATGATGCATCTACTTCCAACAAAAAAGGCCTGTCCAGATCTGGTTGTCGAAGAACTTGTGCTGAGATAAAGGCCTGTTTTAGAAGATGAAAGGCAGACTCTGCCTCAGGTGACCATTGGGCAGAATTAGCACCTTTGCGGGTCAAGGCTGTAATGGGAGCCAGCAGTGTAGAAAATCCCTTAATGAAGTGTCTATAATAATTGGCGAAGCCCAACAATCTCTGGATGGCCTTCAGTGAGGTTGGGTCCAATCCAGAATTGCTTGTACCTTCTTGGGGTCCATTTCTAAACTGGAGCCAGATATTACATAGCCGAGAAAAGGTACACTGGGCACTCCAAAGACGCACTTCTCCAGTTTGCAGTAAAGGTGGTTTTCTCTCAAACGGGTCAGAACTTCTTTAACATGTTCTTGATGTTTAGCCACAGAGGGTGAAAAAATCAGTATGTCATCCAGATAGACAACAACCGAAACATATAACAGATCCCGGAAAATCTCATTAACGAAACTTTGAAAGACAGCAGGGGCATTACACAATCCAAAAGGCATTACTAAATATTCAAAATGTCCATCTCTGATATTAAAAGCGGTCTTCCATTCATCGCCAGCTCGGATACGAATGAGGTTGTAAGCCCCTCTCAGATCTAATTTAGAAAAAATGACAGAGCCCTTGACCCTATCAAACAACTCAGTAATCAGGGGAAGAGGGTATCGATTCTTTACAGTAACGTCATTAAGGCCTCGATAATCGATACATGGTCTTAGACCACCGTCCTTCTTGCCAACGAAGAAAAATCCAGCTCCGGCAGGTGAAGTAGAGGGGCGAATGAACCCCTTTGCCAGGTTGTCCCGGATGTACTCGGTCATGGCTTGAGTCTCAGGCAAGGACAGCGGATAGGTATGACCACGAGGTGGTATCTTATCAGGTATCAATTCAATTGGACAGTCCCATTCCTTATGAGGGGGTAAGATATTTGTTTGTTGCTCAGAGAACACGTCGGCGAACATCTGATATTCCTTGGGAATGGCAGAAGAAACTAATGGAACTGTCTTTCTCACAGGTCGAATTTTTGGAAGACAGGATTTCTGACAGTCCATACCCCATGACAGAATCTGCATAGAACTCCAATCAATCCTGGGATTATGTTGATGTAACCAGGGTAGACCAAGAACAATTTCTTGAGAGGCCTCAGATATCACCAGGAATTTTAAGGACTCAGAATGAAGTGCCCCAATTCGGACCAATACTGGTTAAGTCTCTTTGGTGACTATCCCGTTAGTTAGAGGGCGTCCATCTATAGAGGTCAGAGAGATGGCATGATTGAGAGACAAACAAGGAATCTGAAATTTATCTATGAAACTAGACGTTATGAAATTTCCGGCTGCTCCCGAGTCAAGTAGAGCAGTAGCAAAGACAGGTTTGGGTTTAAGATCCAAAGCTAGGGTAATCGTGTAATCTTTAATTTTTGGAGACGGGCTCAAAGCTCCTAACTTGATGTCTCCAGGATCAGTTAGGATTTGGCATTTCCCGGTTTACGGAAGCAGGAGATCAGCAGGTGACCGGACTCTCCGCAGTACAGACAGAGGTTCTTTTGCATTCTTCTCTGACGTTCTTCTTTGGAGAGGTGTGTATGATTCACCTGCATAGGCTCCTCTTCAGTAGGGGCAGGAATGGGACGGGTAGAAATGGAGGGGGTAAATGACCTTTGCCGGTCAGTTCTGTTTTTTTCAGCCTGACGTTCCCTGAAGCGTAGGTCAACTTTGATACACAACGAAATCATGTCGTTCAGATTAGTAGGAAGCCCTCGAGTGACTAGATCATCCTTTAGTCGGTCTGACAACCAATGCCAGAAGGCCGAGGTGAGGGCTTCCTCATTCCATTTGAGCTCTGATGCTAAAATTTGAAATTGCACGGCATATTGACTGACAGGACGGACTCCTTGTCTCAGTGTCATGATGTTTGATGATGCTGATACAGTATGCCCAGGTTCATCGAAAATCCTCCTGAAGGATGACACAAAACCTGCGTAATTATCCAGCAGCGGATCTGAGCGCTCCCAGAGTGGGGAAGCCCATTCCAAGGCCTGGCCGGATAACAGAGAGACTATATAAGCCACTTTAGTTCTTGCAGTTAGAAAGTTGTCAGGCTGCAGGGTAAAATGTATGTCACACTGATTTAGGAATCCTCGGCAGAGTTTAGGGTTGCCGTCAAATTTACTTGGTAAAGGAAGATGTAAGCGGGGAGATGATCTGCCTCCTGTATTCCCAGACGCTAAAGCGTATGTAGATGCTGGTACTACAGGGGTAGAAAAGGAAGTTTGCAAACTATCCTGTCACTTGGACATCTCTTGCAGAAATTGAGCCATCTGATGCTGCATGTTTTCCAGATTCTCTAAACGACCAGAAATGCACCGGAACAAATCCACTCCTGACTCCTGATCCGTGGCCGGCTCCATGTGGCCAGTGCAAACTGTTATGTTCTGGGTTGTTTGTGGACCCGGGGTGGTAGCAGGAGCGAACACAGAAGCAGATTTGAAAATAAAACTAGGATTTTTAATAAGTGCTTGAGTAGACATATAGGCCCTGATTCAGAGCCGGACGCTCTGACCAGAGCGCTCGCTCTGAATCAGGGCCCACCTCCATAATTATGCAGCGTCCTCCTGGATGCCCGTATAGCTGTGGGTCACCACCCACAGCCTATACGAGCGTGCAGGTTGACGGTGGCGATGGCCTTGACCATCGCGACCATCGCCACTGCGAGCCGGAGCCTGCAGTTGAGTTTCTCAACCGCAAGGCCAGGAGTGATTTTGGCTCTATCAGAGCCAAAATCACTCCCACTGACATCACTAGTGATGTCAGTGGGCCGGCTTCTGACGGTAGGCGTTCCCTTGGGAACGCCCCCGTCTGGGAGGCACGCCCACCAAAGGGGGCGTGCTGTCAATCAACATCGACAGCACGCCCCCTTTGATCAGATACAACAAGCGAAGGAAAGTCCTTCGCTCGTCGCGTCACGCGCATGCGCACGACGGAGCTCCCTCCGTCGTGCGCATGCTCAGTGCACACCATCGACCCACTTGCGAGCGGACAGCAACTCACGAGTGGGTCTGAATCAGGCCCATAATGTAGCAGTAAATTAAAGTCCAGGAGTATATAAATGTGCACAAGAGTTCTGTTGTGGGAGTTAAAGGGTTAATGTCCAAGTAGAAACAATTAGAGCTGTCCAGGTGTGCAGGTAGTGAAACTGAAAATAATCAAGCCAGGTATGCA
This sequence comes from Taudactylus pleione, assembly GCA_031769625.1. Lineage (NCBI taxonomy): Eukaryota > Metazoa > Chordata > Amphibia > Anura > Myobatrachidae > Taudactylus > Taudactylus pleione. The sequence continues at coordinate 1,998,685 of JAUIMM010001084.1, forward strand.
GGTAGTGTTACTGAAATGCAGGATGTCAGCAGGCTCAGGCACTCAGGTATGGGCAAGGGTGATGGAGGAAGCGGGGTAGTCCAGTGGGAGCTAGGAGCTGACAGGCAGACTGGCAGACAGCGAATTTACAGGAACAGGATAAGCACAGAGAACTCCCTTTCAGCTAGGCTGAGATACACATTGCACTGGCAAAGAAGGAAGGCACTGACCCTTCCTAAATACCCCATGCCGTGCTGTTACTGGCCAGAGGGAACATGTGACTCACCAGGATTGGCCAGCCGCATCACATGGCCAGAAGGCAAGATGGCGGCGCCCATGCCAAACGAAATGGAGACGCCGCCAGGCCTTACCAGCGCAGAGTGACAACAGACCCGCACAACCACGCGCGCAGCCAAAGCCCCCCGCCAGACACCAGCTCCGCCACCAGACAGCCCGCGCCACAATGACCTCACAGGTAACACTCGCCTAGCGCCATACTGAAATACCCTGGCCGTGACAATACAACGTTGCTTCTTGCTGAAGTTACAGCTCTGTGCTGAGCTCCCAGGTACTGTGTATCTGAACAGCTCCAGTCAGTGTGATTCCAGTTCCAGGTCTGGTTACTCTAGTCTCCAATTCCATCTTTAATCCAATCTGGTTATTCCACTGAGACTTGCTCCTACCAGCCTCCGTTGGTCCCATCCAAAATCTCCAAACATCGGTGCTATCCTATATATCTCTAAACATTGGCCCCATCCCATATCTCCAAACATTTAATTTAGTGTGAAATAAAAATAGGAAAACTGTGTGTAAAGAAAATAAAAGGTATATTAAACCAAATACTGTGCTTATTGTTGTTATTTGTCCTATTACTCTTTAATTATAATAATTTTCTGCTCAGTGGCCTTATTTCTCAAGCATACAGTAGGTCTCAGTATTATTTGCTTTCTCCCATCCAGAAGAAACAATATGGTTACTGATTATTCTGTCTCCAGTCTCTATATACAATGTTTCAATATTGTTGCATTTCCTTGATAGTATAAGTTCTCCTATTGCCACTAGGTGTCGCCCTTTTCTCATATTTCTTTATAAAATGCAGTACTTTTAATTCTTTGTAGTTAATTATTGTTTAAATTGTTGTAATAGAGAAATCAGATTCATTTTAATCCAAACATTGGTGGACCCCTAATTGTCCGGACCTATCATAAATCTGTTGTCTCAGCACTGCAGATTTTGTTATTATAGTTTGGAGTGACTTAGATCAGGTTTTCCACCTTACATCAAAATCCCCTTTCAACAGATATTATTGACTGTATAAGTGCTCCCTTCCATGTTCATCAGCAGATATATTAAGTAGTATTAATTAAGTTTACTTCTTTAGTATTTCAGTCCTACATAACCAGGTATCAGTTTATTGGTAATAGCGTCTATCTCAGGGCTTGGGATGTGTTAGGCTGATAATTCTCACTCTCCAAGCCTATAGTATCAGGGCTATCTAGGATGCAGTGACCTCTATAGACATCTCTATCACAGTGGTGGAACTAGAGAGTGGTGGGCCAAGGTGCAAGAATACGCTTTGTCCCCACCCCATTTCTGGCACCCCGCACCCCAACATCTGACACAAACCGACATAAGAAAAACAAGAGACGTTGTTGCATTGTTTACTTCCTTTCAGGCATGTGTACAGTACAATGCTTTTATTTCACCACCTCACCCCCCCCCCCCCCCCAGTCATTAAATCCAGTGCCTGGTCCTGTCCTGCCGCCCAGCATTTTTTTTTCACCACCACCTCACCTCACCACCCCCCCCCCCACCCCCACCCCCACGGCCCAGACATTAAATCCAGTGCCTGGTCCTGTCTCCTGCTGGCCAGCCTACTTTTCACACCCCACCCCGCTTCCCAGCCTTTTTATATCTCCTAGTGCAGCCCCCTGGTGCCCAGCATTTTTTTACATACTTGGTCCATGTCTGTGACATCCGCAACCCCCTCCCGCCGCCCGCCCCGCTGACTCAGACTTACCTGGTTTCCAATCCTTCCGGGCAGCTTCTTCTCATCACAGTCAGAGTCTGCTTCTTCCCCGGCACTGCTCCTCTCGATCCGTGGCTCACCCAGGCTCTCCAACAGCACGCCCGAAGTCATGACGTCACACATGCTGTGTCAAAACAAGGGCCTGGCCACCGCGGGTGTCACTGTGTCATGTTGGTGGAGCCAGAGTGGCCGGAGCTGGCCCGCTCCGGCTCCATCCAATTACTTAATGGGGACCGGGTCGGCAGGCGCTGGTGGTGCTGTCTGGTGCAGGCGGCTATGGGCACCAACTGCACCGCTGCTAGTTCTGCCCCTGCTCTATCATCTGCTATTTATGATCCCACTGATTATGTGCAGTATTATAAATTACACAAATATATTTGCTAATTACATATCAGCATTTCATAATTTACACACAAGGTTTTCTTGAAAAAGCCATCGCCAGAACTGTGGCCGATGTCTATATCCTAATATAATAATAAATATGGTCTCAGTATCTGTGTCTATTATTATGTATGATATGCACTTTATAATCCTTGTTTAACATAAGAAGCGCTGGGTTTTGTATAGACAGCGTCAGAGAGACGGTGTGATGTACACACTCCATGTTGCTAGGAGGGCGGGGCAGCGGTAATTAACATTCGGACAAATAGACTGATTCTCCTAGCCACGCACAACAGGTCTCAGTATAACACGCTGCTAGGAGGGGTGTGATATAAGAGATAGACAGTAATTAGATAGATAATGTCTAGATAGACACCAGATATTAGACAGTCAATAGTTAGACAGGGACAAAAGGTCGACAGGGACAAAAGGCAGACACACTAAAGTTTGACATGTAAGAAGGTCGACAGCTACAAACATTCGAAAAAGGGTGAAAATCTTCACCCCAATCCTCCCCTTGGTGCCTAATCCTAACATCTGGGTAAGTGCCTAACCATGGGGGTAAGTGCCTAACCCTAACCCTTCAGTAAGTGCCTAACCATGGGGGTAAGTGCCTAATCCTAACCCTAAACAAAAACAAAAAAAATTGTGTCAACCATTCATTTTGGTGTCGACCATTTTCATGGCAAACTTTTGCCCCTGTCGACCTTTTGTACCTGTCGACCTTCTTACATGTTGAATTTTAGTGTGTCTGACTTTTGTCCCTATATAACTATTGACTATCTAACATCTGGTGTCTTTCTAGACATTGTCTATCTAATCACTGTCTATCTATAATCCGGAACCTACCACATATATAGCAGTGCATGATAGCGCTGTTAAGATATTAAGATTGAAATACAGGATATTATTAATTGAGCCAGGGGGCAGCAATAGGAACTGCATGAACACATTGAATTGCCCCAGGCTGCATAATAGCGCTAACCAGGCAGTGGGAGCTGCACAGAATGCATGGCTAATATAAAGGCTGCAGTGTAATATGAATGTCCCTATGAATATATGAAATGCATATATATATAATTAGCTAATATAAGTGTGTAAATTACGAAATGCTGATATGTAATTAGCTAATATAATAGTGTCATTTATAATACTGAACATAATCAGTGGGATCAAAAATATCAGATGATAGAGATATCTATAGAGGACACTGCATCCTATATAGCCCTGATACTATAGGCTTGGAGAGTGAGAATCATCAGCTTAACACAGTGGTGTCAAACTCGGGCCCTCCAAGCTGCAGTGGAACTACACATCCCAGCATGCAGTGCCACAGTTTTGCTATTAGGGCATTCTAAAACTGTGGCAGGGCATGCTGGGATATGTAGTCCCACAAAAGCTGAAGGGCTCGAGTTTGACACCACTGGCTTAACACACCCCACGCCCTGTGATAGACGCTATTACCAATAAACTGACACAGTACCTGGTTATGTAGAGCTGAAATACTAAAGTAAACTTAATTAATACTGCTTAATATATCTGCTGATGAATATGGAAGGGAGCACTTATACAGTCAATAATATCTGTTGAAAGGGGATTTTGATGTAAGGTGGAAAACCTGATCTGTTAAGTCACTCCAAACTATAATAACAAAATCTGCAGTGCTGAGACAATAGATTTATGATAGGTCTGGACAACTAGGGGTCCACCAATGTCTGTATCAAAATTAATCTGATTTCTCTATTACAACAATTTAAACAATAATTAACTACAAAGTATTAAAAGTACTGCATTTTATAAAGTAACTGTGGAAATATGAGAAAAGGGCGACACCTAGTGGCAATAGGAGAACTTATACTATCAAGGAAATGCAACAATATTGAAACATTGTATACAGAGACTGGAGATAGAGGGCCTGATTCAGAGCCGTTCGCTATTTGCGGTGGCTATTCAAATGATCCGTTCGCAAATTGCAGTCTGTTCACACCTCTAAGTCTGAACGAGCGAGCAAAACATACGCTCGTTTATTTGATAAAAACGCCCCCTGGCCGCACGCACCATACGTCATGTCCGCTATTTATTAGATTAATCGAGTACATCAAACAGCGTATGAACTGCTCGCTATTCTTGTGGTTGGTGTTTTCAACCACTATTTTGCGAGCAGTTCTGAGTTAAAAAAAACCAAGTGACGTGGTCAATGACGCTGCTGTATTAATTATGCACTCCCTTAAAACGCCCGTTTTGACCTTTAAGCACGCCTGCGATCTGATCTCCACTCCCCGTTTTCAAGCACCTTCCCCTGTTACCACCCACATACGCCTCATTCTGTCACTCAAAATAGCAGGCCCTCGTTATATTGCGTACCAACGATTTTCAGCCGCACTGACTGGTTCGCGCATGCGTACTAAAAACCGTACGCATGCGCAGATGTGCGAACATCGCTCGGAACGAGCGTACTGCCGCTAGCGAGTGGCTCTGAATGAGGGCCAGAATACCAACCATATTGTTTCTTCTGGATCGGAGAAAGTCTATGCTTGTGAAATAAGGCCACTGAGCATAAAATGAGTATAATTAATCAGTAATAGGACAAATAAAGACAATACACACAGGATTTGGTTTAATATACCTTTCATTTTCATCAAACACGGTTTTTAATTTACACAAAATTAAAGAATTTAAATATTTCACCTTTTTGATATCAAGAAGATATCTCTTAATGTATATCAGTAAGTATTCTTTTAACACATTGTTGGTCATAGTGCACACAGACAGATGCTCTTCTTTTTCTGTGATACTAGTGTATGGGGACAGCGGGCCATTCCGCAAGAGGAAAGTAAGCAGGAGATATCTGTGATACTAGTGTATGGGGACAGCGGGCTATTCCGCTAGAGGAAGGTAAGCAGGAGATATCTGTGATACTAGTGTATAGGGACAGCGGCCATTCCGCTAGAGGAAGGTAAGCAGGAGATATCTGTGATACTAGTGTATGGGGACAGCGGGCCATTCCGCAAGAGGAAGGTAAGCTGGAGATATCTGTGATACTAGTGTATGGGGACAGCGCGCCATTCCGGGAGAGGAAGGTAAGTAGGAGATATCTTTGATACTAGTGTATGGGGACAGCGGGCTATTCCAGGAGAGAAAGGTAAGCAGCAGATATATGTAATACTAGTGTATGGGGACAGTGGGCCATTCCAGGAGAGAAGGGTAAGCAAGAGATATTTGTGAAACAAGTGTATGGGGACAGAGGGCCATTCCAGGAGAGAAGGGTAAGCAAGAGATATCTGTGATACAAGTGTATGGTGACAGAGTGCCATTTGGGGAGAGGAAGGTAAGCAGGAGATATCTGTGATACTAGTGTATGGGGACAGCGGGCCATTCCGGGAGAGAAAGGTAAGAAGGAGATATCTGATACTAGTGTATGGGGACAGCGGGCCATTTGAGGAAGGAAAGGTAAGCATGAAATATCTGTGATACTAGTGTATAGGGACAGCGGGCCATTCCACCAGAGGAAGGTAAGCAGGAGATATCTGTGATACTAGTGTATGGGGACAGCGGGCCATTCCGGGAGAGAAAGGTAAGCAGGAGATATCTGTGATACTAGTGTATGGGGACAGCAGGCCACTCCACCAGAGGAAGGTAAGCAGGAGATATCTGTGATACTAGTGTATGGGGACAGCGGGCCACTCCGGGAGAAAAAGATAAGCAGGAGATATCTGTGATACTAGTGTATGGGGACAGCGGGCCACTCCGGGAGAAAAAGATAAGCAGGAGATATCTGTGATACTAGTGTATGGGGACAGTGGGCCATTCCGCCAGAGGAAGGTAAGCAGGAGATATCTGTGATACTAGTGTATGGGGACAGCGGGCCATTCCGGGAGAGAAAGGTAAGCAGGAGATATCTATGATACTAGTGTATGGGGACAGCGGCCATTCCGGGAGAGAAAGGTAAGCAGGAGATATCTGTGATACTAGTGTATGGGGACAGCAGGCCACTCCACCAGAGGAAGGTAAGTAGGAGATATCTGTGATACTAGTGTATGGGGACAGCGGGCCATTCCGGGAGAGAAAGGTAAGCAGGAGATATCTGTGATACTAGTGTATGGGGACAGCGGGCCATTCCGGGAGAGAAAGGTAAGCAGGAGATATCTATGATACTAGTGTATGGGGACAGCGGCCATTCCGGGAGAGAAAGGTAAGCAGGAGATATCTGTGATACTAGTGTATGGGTGCAAGCATAAAGAGACAAATGCAAGTGCACACTCTAACCATGTGGAACCTAATATAATATAATAATATAATTGCTAAATAGCATCAAAGAGGTTCTTTGCATAATAATGGCCATAATTATGGGCCTGCCCACCGTGTCCAGGTGACCTCTATCAGGCAGGTCCCTAACACTCCTATGGAACAAATATAGGGCACGGGACCCCCCAGGCCAACCCAGCAGAACCGTCCCATGGCATCACACTAGTGTGAGATTTAAAGTGATGGTTAAAGAATAATAAAGAAAGCCTATGTGTTAAGTCCTACATAAGTCGAAGGTTATAGTAAAAAGTGTATGAAGTGCTACAGATATAAAAAACAAACTAAGGAAGTGAAAAAGTGTACATTATGATGCCATGAAGCAGTCCAGCCACACCAGCCCAGAGAGCCCCGCACCCCAATACCAGTCCCAAAACTGACACAGCATATATATAATAGGCCTTACCCTCAATGTGCCTCATTAGATGTGCAGTCTTGGAGTGCAAGGACTCCTTGCTAATTAAAAACACCCAGGAGCAGGTGGGAGCGGTGCTAATCAAGGTGGAAGGAGTCTCGTCCTTCCAGTGTACATACATACACACAGTACAGAATACATATGGGGAGGGGCCCTAGATTGCACACCCTAAGCACAGTGTGAGGTGCTACCTGCTGAGACTTGTAGTGCTGCAAGCATAAAGAGACAAGTGCAAGTGCACACTCTAACCAGTGTTGGGCCTGGTTAGTACTTGGATGGGAGACCATCTAGGAATACCAGGTGCAGTAAGTGATATCTCACCAGGGTGCTAGTCAGCTAACGAAATACGAAAAGCAGAAGTGATTTTCACTTTCTTCCATTTGATGCCCTATACAACACACACCTGAGTTAGGTCTGTTCACTGTTTTGGAACACACAGACTGAAAAGGTTTTGTGGTTATAGGGTGCAACTCGTTTGTTTCTGTGTCAGTTTCACCATCTCTACTCTTATTTATACTACTCTGATTTATCTATATCTGTATAGTATCACAGATAATGTTCCAATTCATCCATGTATGAACAGAGATGCAGGATTCAAGTTATTTTTATATTTATTTATTTTTTACTATCATTATTTTTATTTTTATTTTTATTTAATTTTATTTTTATTTTCATCTTTATTTAATAAATTGATTTATTTATTTCAAATATACAGAGAAATTCTCTCTTTTGAAACAAATATAGGAGATATATGATTTCCAACTGATACAACTATGTACCTCTTTTTTCTCACTCATAGCTTAATTCCTCACTCTCTCATTCGGTCCGTCAGTGTTCCCTGCAATGCTTATATAGCATCAGGGAATCTGTCAGTTAACATTATACACGAACAGCAGAAGTGACTTTACCTTTCTTCTCATTTGTGACCTATACAACACATACCCGAATGAGGTCCGTTCACTGTAAAGTTACACACGGACCAAAAAGGCCTTTGTGGTTATAGGTCGCAACTCGTTTATATATGTTCACTTTCCAGTATATGAATAGCAATATAATTGGATAATAGTATCTGTGATTACATGTAGACTTATGATCATGTTAACATAGGTATGACCTGAAAAAATATATAGGCTGGTATTTGACTCTTTCATTATACAGAATTTATTGTAGGGTTAACGTTTCGGTTCTCCTGTTTTGGTTCTTTTTTCTCCTTATATATTTATCAGATGACTAAATCACTCCACCCTCTACCATAAGAACATTGGGCAATAGTGCTGTGATATAACAGAGTTGTAAACAAGATCACATATTAATGTTTTACAATCGCTTGCACTACTTGCACTACTGCCTGAGGATTATACGATGTTCTTAGGAGGTAAGGAGATGGTTAAATATAACTATAAAACTCACTCCTATAACAATCAGGGAATCCTGATGACGTAATGGATAAACAGGAATTATCTCCATGACTACTCTCTCTTGCTCCTCCCATTCTATGACAACTTTCCCCTGTCCCTCCCATCTCACTGATGTAGGAAGAGGGGCGGAGATATTCTAATTATACAGCCAATAAATAAGCTGCCGTCCATTAGCTCTAATCTATCGGCCCCCTGTTTTGAAAAAGCCTGAATGGCGAAACGCGCGTCACAGGACACGTGAGTATCAGCTGTTCTCAGCTGATCTCTCGGCCGGCGTCTGACCATCCCCTCTTCACACGCGGGGGCACCGCATAGGTATAGTCAGTATCAGCTGTTCCCAGCTGACCCCCTGGCAGGTGTCTGCAGAGCCTTGGTGTATGATATGGGGACATTGCACAGACACTAAGCACATCACCTACTGTATTTACTTGATTGGCTCTCCTGTGACATTCGTGTCTTCATTTTATTAATTGCATACAACACGAGTGATGTTTGGCTACCTTTGTGAGCTTTAATATATTTCTTTACACCATAGGGGCATTCCCTTCTTTTTCCTTTAGCTTAATAATTGGAATAGTATGTTCTTGTATGTGGTTAAAGACATCAATGTGTTTGACACACCCACTGTGGGGAGATATGATGTGTAATTGAAACATAGAACTATGAAAGGCTTGGATAATTCCAGAGAGTTGTATGTCTACTTTACACAAGACTGACAAGTGGGGATATTAGTGCTTATGGAACTTATCTGGTGCATTAATCATTTATACCGGAAGTATTATAATTGCAAACTACATAAATACGATATATTTAACAAATAGTTTAACAAGGGTTTGCACATATAACAAAGGATTACATACTGAGACGCCGGCTATATGAAACTGCTTGTATATATGGATGGCGTATATGGCTACATAATAATATTTATTGTCACAAGCATATTCAATAATTCGCCTTTCTTGCTACTGATAAAACAGCAGGGTATAGAATATATTTTATAAAATATTAAATGGTAATCGTACTCTTGTATGCGTTGCGGCCATACTAAGTCATGATGCCGATATTGTCTATCACTTATGATTAACTGTGCTGCAGTTATATATAGTACAGAATACTGTGGTGCTGTATATTTTTTTTTATCAAAAATACAATGTATATGTAGTGATTTGTGTTGTTTTGTTGTTTAAATGTCTTGTTATAGACTTTTTAATTGCATACAAAAATAAAAGCTATGTTTTAATAAAAAAAATGTCTGTGAATTTTGAAATGAGTGCCCCCACAAAGGAGTTTCTTTCTCTTTTCCTACTATATAGGATTACTCTTTTCTAGGTATATATTGATTTATGGTGCATACACACGATCAGATTTTTTCTTCAGATATGGACGATAACGATTTAAAAATCGTTCAGTCGTTCATATCTGATGGAAAATCGTTCATATCTGACATGCCTGAACGATGGACGATCAACGATGCGCGTTCCCGTTTGTCAGATAACGATATCTGACATCTGATGGGTTTGCAGTCAGACTTGGACGATTCCATTCATTTTAATGCAGTCAAAAATCGTTCAATCGTTCAAATCGTTCAAATCGTTCAAAACTTTGGTCAAATCGTCCAAATCGTTCAAATCGTTTAATCGTTCAGTCGTTCATCTGACAAATCTGACAAGTCTGACAAATCTGACCGTGTGTACGCTCCATTACTCCTAGGGTAGCACCACCAACTGAGTAATGGGATAGGGATGCCTTTTTCTCCCTTAATTCGATGTAATATAGATGTTGGTTTTCAGATTTTTCTAGATTGTATTAAATCTTGTGCGGAGTCCTCCTTGTGTTTTTTAAATATTATAGATGTACTCTAGAAATATTTCTCAATGCCCCTTAACCACTTAACTGGCTAATACTTTTTACAGTTTAAAAAAAAAAAGCCAAAAATCCCTTACTGTGTGTGTACAATGGGCCTGATTCAGAGCCGCTCGTAAGCGGCCGGTCGTTCATTCTGAGCGATGTTCGCACATCTGCGCATGCGTATGGGTTTTAGTACGCACGCGCGAACAAGTCAGTGCGGTCAGAAATCGTGTGCTCTCAATATAGCGAGTGCCTGCTAATTTGAGTGACAGGATGAGGCGTTTGTGGGTGGTAACAGGGGAAGGTGCTTGAAAACGGGGAGTGGAGATCCGAACGCAGGCGTGCCAAACGGTCAAAACGGGCGTTTTATGGGTGTGCATAATTAATACAGCAGCGTCATCGACCACGTCACTTGGTTGTCTTTTAGCCTGAACTGCTCGCATGATTGCGGTAGGAAAATGCTACCACAAGAATAGCGAGCAGTTCATACGCCTTTCGATGTACTCGATTAATCTAATAAATAGCGGAGATGACGTAGATGCGAGAGGCCAGGGGGCGTTTTTTACAAAAAAACATCTGCATGTTTTGTTCGCTCGTTCAGACATAGAGGCATCAACAGACTGCAAAGAGCGAGCGCTCTATTTAAATAGCCGGCCCTTTTTCTGGACGAGCGAGCGCAAATAGCGTCCGGCTCTGAATCAGACCCAATGTGCTAACACCGTGTTTTTCTTATTTATAAACTATATAAAGCTAGTTCTTGCAAGACTTCACAGTCCTATAAGAAGAACTGTTAGCAATTGGGGGATGGCGTTAGTAAGAATCGTCCATGTCTGCTGCTTCAGCCCTGCATTTGATAGGGGGAGAGGAGGAGAGGGGGAGAGGGGAGAGGGGGAGAGGGGGAGAGGGGAGAGGGGGAGAGGTGTTGCTGCAGCAGGGAGCAAACTGTGGCCCTGATTCAGATAGGATCGCAGTTGCTAATACGAACACAATAAGCTGATATTTGCATTCTGCACATGTGTATACATCGCAATACACATTGCCAACTAGCTATTGCGACCGGGACTGAGATTGCAGAGGCTATGCAGACCCCTCACCATGACTTAAAGTGGTCCTGGAGAGGTGGTGGAACTTATCTCTCCCGCTGCCTACTCCCCCCCCCCCCCCCCCTTCGCTAGTCTGACAGTATAAAAATGTTCTTTACACACACACACACACTGTTGTGCATAGGAAACCGTAAAGTGAATGGCTGGGGGCCACCTAGGCCCCAGGAAGTTTTGGGGGCTATGACAGTGTAATATACATTTTAGATGCTTTTTTAGCACTTCTGCCATCAGCTGAGACTACAATGTTAGATCATTTAAAAAAAACAAATGTTCTATATCATCAGTGTTATTTTTCTGCCATGTCTCTAAGTTTTTTATGGGGTCCCCACAAACTAGTCTATGTCACTTGGATGCCCAATGTGTTTTTGCAACCCCTATGTATTGCCTTTGCTTGATTCTTTCTTACCTATATGCTGGTTTCTCTGACGAAATTGAGCCTCCCTAGCCAGGCAGTGAGTGTCTCTTTATCTGTGGGACTTCTATGCAGGGACTTGGTGAAGGTGGAACTAATTTCACCTACCATTAGAGGTGACAGAACTCTGGGCCTGATTCAGACCCGTTCGAGAGCGCTGAGCGCTCGCAAGCGGGTCGATGGTGCCCTAGTGCGCATGCGCACGACGGAGGGAGCCGTCGCTATGGGTCTCGCACCAAAGGGGGCGTGCTGTTGATGATGGTGGGTGTGCCGGGGGCGTGGCTGGAACGCCTACCGTCTGGGACCGGCCCCACTGACATCACTAGTGATGTCAGTGGGAGTGCTTCTGATAGAGCCAAAAGGACTCCTGGGCTTGCGGCAGCGAGACCCTACCGCAGGGTCTCGTCGCAAGCCCGATGGTCGCGATGGTCTTGACCATCGCGACCATCTTTTTGGCCGCTCGCATAAGCTGTGGGTGGTCACCCACAGCTATGCGAGCGGCCAGGAGGCCACTCCAATTTTAGGTAGGAGGGCTCAGTTCCATCCCCTTCCTGCCCACTTTAACACCTGCCCCTCACAGAGTGATTGACAGGAAGCACAATTTCTGGGTGGTGATGGAGGCGTGCCAGTGCATTCGCACGCCGTTGCAGGGACGTGCATAAATTATCCACTGCGATAATTACTACACAGTGTGAGGGCTCATAGCGTGCGTGGTTGTTAGCAATTTCTGAGTAAAATCAAGGCTTGTGAAGTGTGCATGAGGCTGCGATGGTGCTCGATTGTACCGATGGTTTCGCTATTCTACTAAAAATTACAGATGTGTGTAAGGTAAAGTGGGCGTCCTTATGTTGTGCTGAGTTTGCATTGCGATCGCAATGGATTCGCTTTCTATCACAGTCGAACTGCATGCATATGCTATATTGCGTTCCATAGTGAATCAGGACCTGTGGGTGATCCTGCTAGAATTGACGCCCGCAGTCTGGATGGCCATGGAGAGCCACTTGCAGCCATCCTGAGCTTTTCTTTTGTTAGCATTTTGATTACACCTTTCACCTATGTATCACCTATGTATCACCTATGTATCACCTATGTATCACCTATTAACACATTGTTTTTGTTTTATTCTTATTAACACTTACTAACACTTCAGTCTTTCACTTGTGTGCTTCCCTTGGGTGGCCGGCCTTCGCCGGCTTTTTGGGGTTCTGAACCCCAGACATTGACCAAGTATTAAGGTGAGTACACACCTGACAGATATATCTGCAGGTGATGGTCGTTCATACACACTGAACAACCATCATCTGCATGCTGCAGCAGCATGGGCCGGACTGGGGGCAGGTAGTGGGCGTGGCCTAATCATGGGAGGTGTGGCCACGCCCCCTTCGGGGGAAAAAAGCATGATCGCTCCCCCTTTGGCATAGGAGACTGCTCGGGCTGCTGCTTTGGCAGCATCAGACAGTCTCCCAGTGCAGCCCAGCACACATCAGCGTGTGCTGGGCTGCTGTGGATGGGGAGCTGTGCCGGACCCAGGTTAGTAGTACCCACTCGCTGCTCTCCGTCCCTCTCTGCACCCCTGTGTACGGGCGATCGTCTGATCGCCCGTACACACTTGCCGATGGATATATATGTCTGCAGACATATCTGTTCATTGGCTGTGCAGCACAGCCAATGCGGTATGTCTGTGAACGACATTGTTCACAGACATATAGTCTGTACACACTGGCCGACGGGGGCACGATATAGTGGCCGATCAATTGATCGGCCAATATATCGGCCAGTGTGTACCCAGCATTAGGGACCTCCATTATCAGAGAAGCCGTGACGTGGCCTGGAGGCTTAGCCATATCTTTGCATATACATGCAACTGAGATCTCTGAATTATCTACCACCATGTAGTTTTTCAAATCTTATTACTGATTTCATTCTGAGTGCTGGGGGAATACACTTTGTTGTTTCTTGTATAGAATAACCCCTCCCTTACATGCACCTGAGTGATATTACTGAAGTGATTGAGCAGCTACCAACATGTATAGCTATCCTGAGCTCGGGCTACAGGAAGATTGTCTTCCTGCAAATGAAGGTGGGTGATCCTGCTGTAGCCAGGGTGACAGCAGGAGGCTGAGGGGAGGTTTACACCGCAACAGGGGGGCTGGCCGGGTGACCTGAGTTCTGCGGCTGGCAGAAACCTGGCTTCTAGCAGCTGCCGGCAGGTTTCTCTGACACGGTTGCAGCTGATACAACTGTGTCAGGGAAAGCTCAGTTTGACAACCACGTCAGGCAAGTGGTTAAATAAGTAAAGATATAAATAATTTAGCAATGAAGTACACTAAAGATCATATAATAAATACATCTCACCCATAGCCTGCACATAGAAATACTCGCTGATTCAGGCTGACAATTTTCTATAGGTTCCTACCTTTCTAGAGCTGCTGAATATAGCATCAATGTGAGTCTGAGTAAAAAGTAAAGTGACAGCTAATTCTATCAGATTAGTTCCAGTTTTGGATCCGGTTGTGCAAGAGCAGGAAAACAGGAAATCAGGGGTATCTCCTGCTTTATTAACCTTCAGTGATACATGTGATACTATTACTTTGATACACAGGGGCCCATTTATTAATGATCGCATTTTGCAATGCGATCAGGGTATGCAGTACCGCCCCTGATCGCATTGCAAAATGCGATCCTATCTGCCGGATGTATTATCCGGGACATGCAGGGAGACGGGCTCCGATAAGAGCCCGTCCCTGCCATGTCTTTGGAGGGCAGTCGGGGCTTCTGCGCATGCGCAGTCCCGCGGACTGCACATGAGCGGCGCCCATTGCCGGCAGAGGGATCTGGGAGATCCCTCCGCCGGCAGAAATGCGGTAAGTCCCCATAGACTACAGCGGCTATCGCTATCTTCTTTGCAGCATCACATTGCCGGTGGCAATGTAGGGATCGCAGCAGGTATCGGAGATAGCTGCTGTGGTCCCTCCTTCATACATCCGGGGGATACTTAGTATTTGAGGTAAACCCCCGAAAACAGGTGTTTTCGGGGATTTTACCTCAAATTCACTTTGATAAATGGGCCCCACAGACCCTATCACACAGCAATAAATATACTCTTATTATTGGAGAGGATTTGCTGCCACCTTGTGGTTGAAAGTGATTGCGCTATATTTTGAAGAGAGAATCGTACTTTTAGATGAGGAGCTTTTATTTACTCCAGCTTTGCTTTATGTGAAGAATAGATGCAGGTGTACACTGTAAGTGGTAGATTAAATTAGCTGCAAGGGTGGTGAGTTGCTGTTACAATAGTGTGGCAACGCCATTTCACCTCGACCCCCACTCTGCCCGATTTCGCCACAGACTTGCAGATTTTTGTATTATTATTATTATTATTATTATTATTATTATTATTATTATTATTATCCTTTATTTATATGGCACCACAAAGGTTCCGCAGCGCCTTACACAGTACATAAATGAGCACACAAGAAAACAGTTAATAGTAATACAAAACAATGCAGGACAAGGACATGGTTTATACACATAGCTTAGCTGCATAACACAGGCAGCAGGACCTCAGCAACCAAATGTTGGGTGCCAATTCGGGAGTTAGGAGTAAATAATAATATAAATAGGGATAGGAGAAGCATGTGAGGGACGAGGGCCCTGCTCGTCGGAGCTTACATTCTAAAGGGGAGGAGCAGACAGACAAGGGCGACACAGATGGGGTAGATAGTAAGGAAGGAGCATGGAGCAGTGGGTTAGGATATGTGCTGCGGAATGTGTGTGTTGAAAATGACCTGATGTGTCAAAATGTAGTCCTTCATCTCATCTATCTCTATGACAGAAAATAGATTTTGATAATGTGTTATTTACTTCAGAGATGTACAAAAGAAAGTTGTGGCACTTTAATTATTGTGTATTCCATTGTAGCAACTAAATACATCCTTCTAAAAATGCAGCTATTATGGGACTGTCCCGCCATCCTAATACAGTAGTGAATACTTTAGTCCCAGCTGCTGGGTGCTATGCCATGCTCCAGTGAGTGGGTGCATCTCACATGCTAGACCCACCCACAAATGGGTGCAGCCATGCCCAACATGCTGTGGTCCCACAGGATGTTGCTGAATACGTGCCCAGAATTTCTCTTTGCATCCCTGGAGGTGACAGGCAGAACCAGGAGGGAATGGGGCTTAGTGGTGGGGTAGCAAGGCCATGGAGGGAGGGAGGTGGCTGAGAGTGGAGGAACAGGAATGACGGGGGAAAGAAGCAGAGGGTAGGAAAGCAGACTGATGAGAGAAAATAGGGGGAACAGCAAGTGGAGAAGACAAGAGGGGGAGGATGGTGGTGGATAATGTAGAGGTTTATGTGGGCACTGAATATGGGGGTGTTTGAAGTAAGGGTGTTCATGCTGTGGACGAGGTAATAAGTGAGATGAAAACAGGAGTGGAGGCTGTGTGATGTAGGGACAGTGTGATGTAGGGACAGTGTGATGTAGGGACAGTGTGATGTAGGGACAGTGTGATGTAGGAACAGTGTGATGTAGGGACAGTGTGATGTGGAGGCTGTGTGATGTGGAGGCTGTGTGATGTAGAGACAGTGTGATGTGGAGGCTGTGTGATGTAGGGACATTGTGATGTAGGGACATTGTGATGTAGCGACAGTGTGATGTGGAGACTGTGTGATGTGGAGGCTGTGTGATGTGGAGGCTGTGTGATATAGAGACAGTGTGATGTGGAGGCTGTGTGATATAGAGACAGTGTGATGTAGAGACAGTGTGATGTGGAGGCTGTGTGATGTGGAGGCTGTGTGATGTGGAGGCTGTGTGATGTGGAGGCTGTGTGATGTGGAGGCTGTGTGATGTGGAGGCTGTGTGATGTGGAGGCTGTGTGATATGGAGACAGTGTGATATAGAGACAGTGTGATTGATGTAGAGACAGTGTGATGTAGAGACAGTGTGATGTAGAGACAGTGTGATGTAGAGACAGTGTGATATAGAGACAGTGTGATGTAGAGACAGTGTGATGTAGAGACAGTGTGATGTAGAGACAGTGTGATGTAGAGACAGTGTGATATAGAGACAGTGTGATATAGAGACAGTGTGATATAGAGACAGTGTGATGTGGAGGCTGTGTGATGTGGAGGCTGTGTGATGTGGAGGCTGTGTGATATGGAGACAGTGTGATGTGGAGGCTGTGTGATATAGAGACAGTGTGATTGATGTAGAGACAGTGTGATGTAGAGACAGTGTGATGTGGAGGCTGTGTGATGTAGAGACAGTGTGATGTAGAGACAGTGTGATATAGAGACAGTGTGATATAGAGACAGTGTGATGTGGAGGCTGTGTGATGTAGAGACAGTGTGATGTAGAGACAGTGTGATGTAGAGACAGTGTGATGTAGAGACAGTGTGATGTAGAGACAGTGTGATGTAGAGACAGTGTGATGTAGAGACAGTGTGATGTAGAGACAGTGTGATGTGGAGGCTGTGTGATGTGGAGGCTGTGTGATATGGAGACAGTGTGATGTGGAGGCTGTGTGATATAGAGACAGTGTGATATAGAGACAGTGTGATTGATGTAGAGACAGTGTGATGTAGAGACAGTGTGATGTGGAGGCTGTGTGATGTAGAGACAGTGTGATGTAGAGACAGTGTGATGTAGAGACAGTGTGATATAGAGACAGTGTGATGTGGAGGCTGTGTGATGTAGAGACAGTGTGATGTAGAGACAGTGTGATGTGGAGGCTGTGTGATGTGGAGGCTGTGTGATATGGAGACAGTGTGATGTGGAGGCTGTGTGATATAGAGACAGTGTGATATAGAGACAGTGTGATTGATGTAGAGACAGTGTGATGTAGAGACAGTGTGATGTGGAGGCTGTGTGATGTAGAGACAGTGTGATGTAGAGACAGTGTGATGTAGAGACAGTGTGATATAGAGACAGTGTGATATAGAGACAGTGTGATGTGGAGGCTGTGTGATGTAGAGACAGTGTGATGTAGAGACAGTGTGATGTAGAGACAGTGTGATGTGGAGACAGTGTGATGTGGAGGCTGTGTGATGTGGAGGCTGTGTGATATGGAGACAGTGTGATGTGGAGGCTGTGTGATATAGAGACAGTGTGATTGATGTAGAGACAGTGTGATGTAGAGACAGTGTGATGTGGAGGCTGTGTGATGTAGAGACAGTGTGATGTAGAGACAGTGTGATATAGAGACAGTGTGATATAGAGACAGTGTGATATAGAGACAGTGTGATGTGGAGGCTGTGTGATGTAGAGACAGTGTGATGTAGAGACAGTGTGATGTAGAGACAGTGTGATGTGGAGGCTGTGTGATGTGGAGGCTGTGTGATATGGAGACAGTGTGATGTGGAGGCTGTGTGATATAGAGACAGTGTGATATAGAGACAGTGTGATTGATGTAGAGACAGTGTGATGTAGAGACAGTGTGATGTGGAGGCTGTGTGATGTAGAGACAGTGTGATGTAGAGACAGTGTGATGTAGAGACAGTGTGATATAGAGACAGTGTGATATAGAGACAGTGTGATGTGGAGGCTGTGTGATGTAGAGACAGTGTGATGTAGAGACAGTGTGATGTAGAGACAGTGTGATGTAGAGACAGTGTGATGTAGAGACAGTGTGATGTGGAGGCTGTGTGATGTGGAGGCTGTGTGATGTGGAGGCTGTGTGATGTGGAGGCTGTGTGATGTGGAGGCTGTGTGATATGGAGGCTGTGTGATGTGGAGGCTGTGTGATGTGGAGGCTGTGTGATGTGGAGGCTGTGTGATATGGAGACAGTGTGATGTGGAGGCTGTGTGATATAGAGACAGTGTGATATAGAGACAGTGTGATGTGGAGGCTGTGTGATGTGGAGGCTGTGTGATGTGGAGGCTGTGTGATGTGGAGGCTGTGTGATGTAGAGACAGTGTGATGTGGAGACAGTGTGATGTGGAGACAGTGTGATGTGGAGACAGTGTGATGTGGAGACAGTGTGATGTGGAGGCTGTGTGATGTGGAGGCTGTGTGATGTGGAGGCTGTGTGATATGGAGACAGTGTGATGTGGAGGCTGTGTGATATAGAGACAGTGTGATTGATGTAGAGACAGTGTGATTGATGTAGAGACAGTGTGATGTGGAGGCTGTGTGATGTAGAGACAGTGTGATGTAGAGACAGTGTGATGTAGAGACAATGTGATATAGAGACAGTGTGATATAGAGACAGTGTGATATGGAGACAGTGTGATGTGGAGGCTGTGTGATATAGAGACAGTGTGATTGATGTAGAGACAGTGTGATGTAGAGACAGTGTGATGTAGAGACAGTGTGATGTGGAGGCTGTGTGATATAGAGACAGTGTGATTGATGTAGAGACAGTGTGATGTAGGGACAGTGTGATGTAGGGACAGTGTGATGTAGGGACAGTGTGATGTAGGGACAGTGTGATGTGGAGGCTGTGTGATGTAGAGACAGTGTGATGTAGGGACAGTGTGATGTGGAGGCTGTGTGATGTGGAGGCTGTGTGATGTAGAGACAGTGTGATATAGAGACAGTGTGATGTGGAGGCAGTGTGATGTAGAGACAGTGTGATGTGGAGGCTGTGTGATATAGAGACAGTGTGATTGATGTAGAGACAGTGTGATGTAGAGACAGTGTGATGTAGAGACAGTGTGATGTAGAGACAGTGTGATGTAGAGACAGTGTGATGTAGAGACAGTGTGATGTAGAGACAGTGTGGGTAAAAGTTGTTAAATGTTCAAAAATACAGGTAAAAGAACAGCGCAGCTAATGTATGAGTGCAGCTCTGAAAGTGAAATATAAAGAGAGGTATGTGAGTAGTGGGAGAAGGAATTAGTTATTAAAAGAATGATTAAAGTGGACAGATGTGATGCAATGGAAAAAGGCAATACAGTACAAACAAGATTTTCTGTAGTATGAAGGCAAAAATTACAATGAACTGAGCCGATCCAGTCAGAGGTGTTTGAACAGCAAAGATCAATCAACAGGAGCAGTGGCGGTTCTTGGGGCGGGCAAGCAGGGCTATTGCCAAGGGTGCTGTGTCCTAAGGGCGCAGCCACAGTGTCCCCGCTGGCGCCGTCTAAACAGACAGCACCCACCTGCGCTTGCCCTACCAGCCATTGTACCGCTCTCATAGCCTACAGCAGGCAGCAGCTGCCACTTGCTCCCTCCCACCTTTCTCCCAGAATGTCGATCACAATGCGGCACCTCCATGGCATTCTGGGAGTCCCAGAATGCTAGGCGTGGCCGCTGACGTCACTGAGCGCGGCCGCAGAGGAGAGAGGACCGCCGAGAGAAGCAGCAGTCATTGAGCAGAGCTCATGATGATGGCGCTGGGTGCGAGTGAAGTGATCGCCCAGATGGAGAGCACTGCCAAAGTTGTAATGGTGAGTGGGGGAGAGCCTGCAGGGCGGAGATTGTGGCCATCCCGGGGGGAGCTCTTTATGGGACAAGCAGCTGGCGGTGTGCGCTGGGCACGGGGTGCAGGTGCCCACACTGACCCGAGTCAGGGCGTTCTGCTTGCTGTCTTTCTGCGTGAGTGTAGACATGGGCTGCCCACGGGGTCCTCTGTTCCCTGATCTCCCCTTAGAGACTTCAGGATCACCCGGCTGTGATAGAACCTGATCTCCCTGTGAATGTGCTTTATCCTCCTTATACTACTTCCATGATGATGACATGATGGCTGGGTGCTGCAGACCTGGCATTTGGCAGGGCATAAGATGTGGCCCCTGCTGTAAGTGACACAGGCATATTATAGTGTTACTTATGTGCAGTCATCCTGAAACCCTCCTTACAATGATAAGAGACAGTGTGCAAATGCTATAAGTGATCATTTATAACCCATATCCCCATACTCCTTTCTGTATTCATAATGTTTTGCATATAAACTTTTTAATGCTCTATATTACAGTGTTGCATAATGTGTTATAAAGGGCATTACATGTGTGTGGCATAATGTGTTATAAAGGGCATTACATGTGTGTGGCATAATGTGTTATAAAGGGCATTACTGCATGTGGTATAATGTGCTATAAATGGCATTACTGCATGTGGTATAATGTGCTATAAATGGCATTACTGCGAGTGGCATAATGTGTTATACAGGGCATTACTGCGTGTGGCATGATGTGTTATAAAGGGCATTAATGCGTGTGGCATAATGTGCATTACAGGGCATTACTGCGTGTGGTATAATGTATTATAAAGGGCATTAATGCGAGTGGCATAATGTGTTATACAGGGCATTACTGTGTGTGGCATGATGTGTTATAAAGGGCATTAATGCGTGTGGCATGATGTGCATTACAGGGCATTATTGCGTGTGGTATAATGTATTATAAAGGGCATTAATGCGTGTGGCATATTGTGTTACACAGGGCATTACTGCGTGTGGCATAATGTGTTACACAGGGCATTACTGCTTGTGGAATAATGTATTATAAAGGGCATTAATGCGTGTGGCATAATGTGTTATATAAAGGGCATTACTGCATATGGCATAATATAAAGGGCACTACTGCATGTGGCATAATATAAAGGGCACTACTGCATGTGGCATAATGTATTATAAAGGGCATTACTGCATGTGGCATAATATATAATTAAGGGCATTACTGTGAGTGGCATAATATATTATAAAGGGCATTACTGCATGTGGCATAATATATAATTAAGGGCATTACTGTGAGTGGCATAATATATAATTAAGGGCATTACTGTGAGTGGCATAATATATTATAAAGGGCATTACTGCGTGTGGCATAATATATAATTAAGGACATTACTGTGAGTAGCATAATGTATTATACAGGGCATTACTGCGTGTGGCATAATATATAATTAAGGGCATTACTGTGAGTAGCATAATATATTATAAAGGGTATTACTGTGTGTGGCATAATATATAATTAAGGGCATTACTGTGAGTGGCATAATGTATTATAAAGGGCATTACTGCATGTGGCATAATATATAATTAAGGCCATTACTGTGAGTGGCATAATATATTATAAAGGGCATTACTGCGTGTGGCATAATATATAATTAAGGGCATTACTGTGAGTGGCATAATGTACTATAAAGGGCATTACTGCGTGTGGCATAATATATAATTAAGGGCATTACTGTGAGTGGCATAATATATTATAAAGGGCATTACTGCGTGTGGCATAATATATAATTAAGGGCATTACTGTGAGTGGCATAATATATTATAAAGGATTACTGCAAGTGGCATAATGTATTATAAAGGGCATTACTGTGTGTGGCATAATGTATTATAAAGGATGATGAATTGGGGGTGTTCCACAAGGACATGCCCCCTCTGCAATCAGCCACGCCCCCTTTCCATAAGCAAGTGCATCTAAGGCGTGCGCAGAGGGGTGGGGGGGGGCGCAACTGGCAACTCCCGCCCTGAGCTCCACAGTGTCTAGAGCCGGCCCTGAACAGGAGCAGCACACAGATAGGGGAGTACTTACAATGTTCAAGCAGCGAGTGCAGTAAGGAGTGTCCTGGATATGCATACAGCAGCAGATGGTGAATTAGGTAACTCACAAAAGTATGTTGTTTGATGTTCAAAAAGTGTTCTGGTTTTGAGGATGTTTTCCCTCAGTTTTCCTCCAGCTTAACTCCGGCGTAACTCAGTCTTAGTTATTGTAGTTACACTTATAATCTAACACTTTGGGACATATCCAACTGGGCGCAAGGTTTAGCGAGGCATAAACCTCGCACCCCTCGTTTCCAATTTAGAAATACCGTGGGTATGCGCGCTCCCGATACCCGCGGTATTCAATTCCAAAAATACTGGTCACAGAGTTTTCAGCTCTGAAAACCCCATGCCACGTATTTAAAAAAACAAAAAAATAAATCACTTACCTAGCTGGGGGACTCCAGTGCTCTCCGCGGCTCTCAGTGGCCTCCCCTCTCTCTTCTTACTGGAGAGAGGGCTGCTGGGAGTCCCAGGGGATGGTGGGAGGGGCAAGGGCTGCTGGGAGATGTAGTTCTCCAAGTGCCCATTCCGGAGGACCACACAACCACTGCGGGCACACACTGACAGTGGGACACACACACACTCATACACACAGGCACACACTCAAACACACTTACATACACCACACACTGACATACTCACCGCTGCTGCTGAAGAGCCAGGTCCCGACGCAGGATGCAGAAGGCAGCGCTGCAGAAGGTGAGTAAATAGGGACTAATTAAGCTAATTGGATACTTCCAATTGCTTAATTAGTCCTCAGGGGGGGTGCCGCAGGGGGTGTCAGAGCAAGTTCAGGTGATTTTTCCTAAAATCATTGTTTTTTAGGAAAAATCACGCTTGCTCAGGAGGTGCGAGAATAAAAAACCTCCCGGCGCGTGTTTTTTAAAAAACACGCTGCTAATAGAATAGCAAAAAACCCGCACCTATAGGAAAAAACTCACAGGTGCTGTATTTTTGCAATTATCGCAGCCTATTGAATATGCCCCTTTGAATCTAACACAGACTATAAATGTAGCCACAGGCTACGCAGCCTTACTGATCACCTTTGAGGCTGCAAATAAAAATCAATGGGGCAGATGTATGGAGCTCTGGGAAATGATAAAGTGGAGAGTGATAAACGACCAGCCAATCAGCTCCCAACTGTCATTTTTCAAACACAGCCTGTAACATGACGGTTGGGAGCTGAGTGGCTGGTCATTTATCACTCTCCACTTTATCATTTCCCAGAGCTCCATACATATCTGCCCCAATGAGTCTGGAGCTACTGTCAATGAGACATATAGCTCACTGAGGGGTCTATTTACTAAGCAGTGTTAGGAGACAGAGTGAAAAGTGATAAGAAAGTGATAAGGTGCCAGCCAATCAGCTCCCAACTGTCATCTCACAGGCTGTGTTTGAAAAATGACAGTTGGGAGCTGATTGGCTGGCACCTAATCACTTTCTTATCACTTTTCACTCTGTCTCCTAACACTGCTTAGTAAATAGACCCCACAGACTCACAAGGCTAATTGAATCGACCCCTATGCACTATGAACACTGATATTCAAAACAGACATAATAAACTCTGCAAATAACAGAGTACAGTAATGCGCACATTTGGCCAAATCAAATGTGAGTGTTCACCAGCAACTTTTTTTTTCTGCATGGCACTATAAATCCCAGCATGTTAGCACCTTTTATTATGCTTAATATTTGGGCATGTGACAGTGGTGGTTTTTACTCCCAGTAAAATCTGCCATATCCAGTAAGCCAGTTTCAGCACTGGCAGTGACTTGCCATGGGAAGCACTATCTGCTCAATCACACATAGAACAGACAGCCCCATTGGTGTTTTCTCCCCCTGGGACTGCAAGTCCAGAACACGATTAACAGAGACAGTGCTTCCAATGGAAGCCGCTCCCTTGTCCTTCCCTCTGCCCTAACCAACTGATGTAGTCCCTAGAAGCCGGTGCTTCTTCACATGCCCCGATCTGCCGGTGTGTGTGCACATGTGCCAGTCACGCCGCCTGCCAGGGTATCTGGTCAGAAGGTCCACACCCCATTCAAGATGTATGCGCAGATCTCATACATCAGGTTTGCGTACAAATCCGAATCAGGCCTTCAGTACAGAGCGTCTGCTTAAGAGATGGACGCTAATGCGTTCGCATCTGCGATTTCATACGGAACGCAGCTGCGGAAAAATGCTGATGGTTCAAAAGATCACCGGTGCATAGGGACGCCCAGTGCTGCATTCTTACCAGCATAGAAATCGGTAACATCGATGGACATGGAGCGGCTTGCGTTTGGCCTGACCAGCGCTACTGACACGCAGGGAGCTCTCATGCTGTGTATGCAATCACAGTGGCTAATATATGCACACCCATGTAACAGCGTTCAAACGGCCGGGCACGTCTGCATTTTGCCGACCACCACCCTCCAGTCAATACCCCCAAATGCTCACTTCCTGTCAATCACTCTGTGATGGGTCTCTGCGTGATCGCAGTGCCAACGCAGCGTTGCCTTCGCGCACGTGCACTGTGATGCATATGCATGCGCAATGGCAAACAACCGCTCGATCTGCGTGAAAATTGCATTAGCATCCAACTCTGAATCAGGCCCAGAATTACTGTCCAGACAGACATAGGACAGACACATGGATGTACTGTACTAACATCCACATGCAGGGACAGAGCTGGCGATAAAGCTCTATCCCTGCAAATCCCCTCTGCAGTCTTCTCACTGTATTTTTCATCCCCCCCCCATTCCCCTTCACTTATACTTACCTCGGTGATCAGTGCTCTGGTGATGTCCTCTGGGGCTCCGGTCAGCTGGTCTCCCATCTATGCAGCAGCTGACCAGGGTCACAGTGCAGGAGCCAGGAGACCAGCTGACCGGAGCCCCAGAGGACATCACCAGAGCACTGATCATCGGTCCCTGGATTGCAGTCATTGGCTTGTAGTCTATTTAGACCTCACAGCTGATCACTGAGGCCCAGCTCCCGGCTCTGCTCTGTCTGTTAGAGCAGAACAGGAGTCAGTGAACCGGGGAAAATCCTGGATAACGCCATCTCCAGGTGGTATTATTATTACAGGGCTTCACCCAGTATTTTATCACATTTTATTTTTAGTAAATCTGGCCAGATCACATTTCCCATTATAATTATGGGAAATGTGATCTGCTTCCTAAAAATATGTGATAAGGGTTGAAGTAGAATCTTACGTTTTGCCCTTTAAATTTATGTGAAACTAATATAATTTGAAACGGTGTGAAAACACCCTCTTTCAATTTATTTTAGTAAAAGTAATGTTAATAAATAGAGCCCATAATGAGACCAGGATTCTATTGAACTCTCTAACTAGCTGTGAAAGCTACATTGTAGGTTACAAAGAGTGAAAATTTAAACATATACAAGTGTCATTCTAGTGGAAAGATACAACGTTATATAACTAAACTCCCTGCAGATACTTTTGCTTAGCCAGGAGGATTAAACATGGCAGTTGTAAAGGGACGTTTCCTTTGACAAATCTAACCTGGGCAACGCAATAAACAGAGCTCTCAACTTTAACCAGAAACAAATAACTTTGACAGTAAGAGGAGCGTTAGGCCAACATCTCCTATGTGCACCATCTGTAAAGAATAAACTGAATTTATTGCTGATAGTGAATAGCATGCATGCTAGGGGAAAGGACAATACAAAGGGACCTTAAACAAAAGAGTGTATTTGTTGCAAAGGTGTTATATTGCTTTGATTTATTAGTTTAGCACTATATAAAAGCGTGTCTATGCATCATATGTTTAGCGGGTAAGGTAAACTAAAGAAGTAGGATAATAAAAGTAATCAACCTCACGCTCACAATGATATGGATATATGATAGGCAGCAGAAATGCAGGCAGAGGGACCCCTGCACCCTCCGTAAATGGTTATATAGATCAGGGATTGCAAATTGCGCCTCTAGATTAACTAATTGGGTGGTCTTGCTACTTACGTAGAAAAACAAAAAGGATGGAGTGTATGATACAAAGAAAACTAAGTCTTTTACTCACACCTTGCAAGTAGTAATATGACAGATCTGTACATGTATACAATAGGGAGATCAATAAACTTCTACAAAGATCTAACAAAATTAATATAAAATAGAAGAAGTGAGGGGATGGAATAACCCACCTGAATAAAAAGGAGATTCTCCTACCACACTATGGGGAAATTGGAGAAGGAAGGGGGGGGAGACTCAGAACACTCTGTGTAGATGAATATGTCTTAATATAAATAGCCTTATTCTCCTTAAGACTAAGAACTTGTGTGAAGTTATCAATGTCTGAAAGTTCTGTTAGAGAGTGGCGTCCCACAGCTCTAATACAGGTCTGGTATCTTTAGGGAATGGCAAGAGGGGCCCGAGTAAAGATGTTGTTGGTCCTTTATACTAGATGTGGGGATCCTCTATACGTGCTGGACTTGGGGATAGCAGATGGGTGTGACTACCGTAAAAGACAAGTGGCCTCAGACTCTGGACTGTCTGTCTGGTCGGGCGCTAGGTGTTCAGTGCTGTCTCTGACTGGCTCAGCACATCACTGACCCTAACCTCCCTAAGACTGCAGTGTCAGCACCACTGACTCCCTGATGAAGGCGCCGATGGGCTGATACGCGTAGGAGCATGATCACTCAACACCATTTGTTCTATTCCATGAACCTCTCTATATAAAAAAGAAAAACTTTATTAATAGCTATACTAACAAGATATTAGATCACATAGTGAGTGTAATGAATCTTTCCTGTATTTGAATAAGTCCCCTAGAGTCACTCTAGGGAGGGCTTCTGCCTATATCAACCACCTGTTGTTCCCATAGAGCACAGGTTCTCAAACTCGGTCCTCAGGACCCCACACAGTGCATGTTTTGCAGGCCTCCTCACAATCACAAGTGTAATAATTAGCTTCACCTGTGGATCTTTCAAAATGTGTCAGTGAGTAATGACTACACCTGTGCACCTGCTGGGTGACCTGGAAAACGTGACCTGTGTGGGGTCCTGAGGACCGAGTTTGAGAACCACTGCCATAGAGTATGATAAACTCACCGGTACTTAGGATGCCGCCAGGTCTTAACCTCCGGACAAAACATACAAACAGCGGGAGTTCGCAAAGTAAAACTGGAGTAGTAGTACAAAGGTAATATTAATCACAGAGCATTCTGCAGCCATGGACACAAGCAAGATAGAATGCACAGTAATAAACAGGTAGCATGAATATTAGCAATACTACGTAATAATATCGCAGGGTAATTACCACAGAGCAGCATGCACTGTGGACAATAACAGAATATGATTTCATATAAACACAACTACATAAATAAGTAATACATGATAGAGAAACAAAAGTTCCTTCTAATCCACAGCACTGCACAGGGGGGAGTATAGAATATTCAGTACAGCAAACCGTGCTTGTCACTATCTCCGACCACCATGATGTCATGAGTCTTTTTGTAGTGCACCCAGCCCACCATGAATTCGAAGACTGGTAGTTATTGGAAAAAGGCAGGCTGCAGGCAGTCCCGGTCTGTGATTGGCCCACTAAGCCCGATGTGAGGTGAGTTGGGTGCAGGGAGTAGGAGGTCCCAGATCGCAGTAGTTAGGCCACTGGTGGGGTCTGGAGCGGAACCTATGCAATGTCACGTGGCTTAGGGAGGGCATGTGAAACCTTTCACTGCGCTGCCACCTGTAATGCCCAGGGCTTGAAACGGAACAGAGATTTTTTCCCGAGCGGGTGTGGGGTGGCAGGGCCAGCAGGGGTTGAATGGGCCTAGAAGGACAGCAGCTGGCAGCCTGTGACAGGAAAAATTTTTCTTTTCAAGTCAATGCTGTCAGTCTCCTACTCTCCTGTGAGTCCATTGTTATGGGGAGTCTGGAGCTGCAGCTTTATCTACCCCATTGTTCATCCGGCCCTGCACAAAGGTGCCGTTGCGATCAATTCAGACTATATCAGAATGGTAGTGGAAAAGTTCTGGGCGTTCCTGAGCAGTGGCTACTAGTGCAGGCAAAAATGGGCTGCTCTGTGGGCGTATTATGGGAGTGTCGGGGGAGAGTCAATGCAAGCGGCTGCGTTCTCAGATGCAGAGCCGCAGGCATAGGAGGCCCTGGTCTGACAAGGACCAAAGGACTGGAGCAATTTTCGCTGGTGGCGTATAAAAACTCATCGGTATTGCAGCCTGCACGGATGCTAAAAGTGGCCATCTCAGGCCTTGCACATTCAGCTGCACGGATGTACACAAGGGGAGGCGTTTGTAGGCTATTTGCATAAACTGTCAGACAGTCGACCGGCAATAGATGATGGTGCGTGCGATTTTGTGTGCGACTCAGAATCATGCCCAATGTGTATTTAGAAGTGAACCAGCGGTATGAGTAGTAAGGCTTTAGTTATACACTAAGAAGGGAGAGAAAATATATTTACACGCTGCTTTATACTATTTTGTATCATCAATACAATTGTGAGAGTGCAGTTCTCCCATTGTGAGCAGTGACTGCATTCTAGCACTGAACCTACTCTTTTATTATCCATGTGCATTTTATGT
The DNA here is from genome assembly GCA_031769625.1 of Taudactylus pleione. Classification (NCBI taxonomy): domain Eukaryota; kingdom Metazoa; phylum Chordata; class Amphibia; order Anura; family Myobatrachidae; genus Taudactylus; species Taudactylus pleione. The sequence continues at coordinate 2,027,605 of JAUIMM010001084.1, forward strand.
ATTCCTATGTAGACGCACAATGTCTGGCAGTGGCAGGGGTTACAGTAGTGCAGAATAAGCAACTTTCTCTCTACATGCCCAGTCTCCTGTTGGGTAAAGCTAAAGCCAGTTAGGAGGAGATGTATCAAGCCTTGGAGAGAGAAGTGGAGAAGTCACCCATAGCAACCAATCAGCTTCTAGCTGTCATTTTATAGGGATGTTGTTGGCATCCCGACGGTCAGGATGCCGGTGGTCAGAATGCCAACGGTGGAACCCCGGCACCAGCATCATGACCGCTGACATTCTGATGGTAAATATTAGGGTTAGAGTTAGGCACTAAGGAGAGGGTTAGGATGGGTTAGTGTTAGGCTGCAGGAGAGGAGGTCTAGGGATAGGCTGCAGAGGGGGTGGGTTAGGTTTAGGCTGCAGCAGGGGAGGGTTAGGGTTAGAGAGGCACTAGGGAGAGGGTTAGGATGCGGGGGGATAGGTTAGTGTTAGGCTGCGGGAGAGGAGGGTTAGGGTTAGGCTGCAGAGGGGGTGGGTTAGGTTTATGCTGTTGGAGGGGAGGGCACTTATCAAGAGGTCATGCATTCGGAATTCCAGCGGGGTCGGGATTCTAAGCGCCAGTATTATGTGCGCCGGGATCCCATACCCAACCCATTTCATAGACAGTGTTAGACAAATGATAGCTATAGTAGCAGTAGATTGGTTACTATTTGCAACTTCTCCAGTCCATCTTGCCAAAGCGTTGATTGCTTTAGAGAAAGCTCTTATGTATTAAAGAAAAAAACTCCAATATTAAATCGATATTCCTCAATGTAATTGCCTGTCATAGGTGCACTGATTTATAGTACTGGATTTGTTTTGTATTCACATCAGTATTAAGATGAGTGATTTAAATCTAGATAAAAGTGTAACATTAGTGGTATCTGTGTTTCAGCTTCTTCCAGGAATTGTACAGAAAGCAGACATTCCCTCAGTCTGCACCCGCTCCCCAGCACATCTCCCACTGGGGGCACATACAAACTCCACAGTTAGGGCCTTGGTGGGAACCAAACCCAAGACCTTAGTCCTGTGAGGGGGTAATGCTAACCATTACACCAACCATGCTGTCCGTGCTTATAACTGCACTTTCTGATCATCCTTTTTCTCTTTACCGTCAGACATACTGTACTCTATAGACATCCGCCTAATTCTACATGAACATCTAGGAACACAACCTATATCTAACAACTATTTCCCAACAATCCAAAGCAACTTTTTCTACACCAGATTTTGTCCTTTGCAAATCCTCATGTTGATACATTGACATATTGGCCACACCACTATGAAATATTGTAATTTCTACTTTAGTAATAACCCCCCAAAGAATTATATAACAACTACATGCATTCCAAAGTAATGACAGTAACCTATGTGTGATACCCCATAGGGAGCACTTTTATGTGCTGCTCTGTGCTAGGGAATGTTCTGGATCTGCAGTGAGTACCCCTGACTCTAGGACCCAGGAGCAGCCATCTGTGAGCAGCACTACACAGCCCGGTATAGAAAGTGAAACCAGGGAAGAGAGAGAAGAGCGTGACAGGAGCTATGGGCCTGATTCAGAGGCACTCGCTCTGAATCTGAGCGGCCTCTTTTGTTTTTTTGGGGCGGCCTCCAGGCCGCTCGCTAAGCTGTGGGTGACCATCCACAGCTTTTGCGAGCGGCCAGGTGATGGTCGCGATGGTCGCGACCATCGGACTTGCGACGAGACCCTTATGGTAGGGGCTCGTTCCCGCAAGCCCCAGTGAGCTTTCTACTCTAATAGAGCAGGAAGTTCACTACTGACATCACTCGTGATGTCAGTAGGGCCGCCGACAAACGGCAGGAGTTTCTTCAGGAACACCTCAGTTTGCCCAGCCATCCCCCCTCCCCACCTACAAAACGGGGCGAGCTGTCTATCAACATCGCCAGCCGCCCCGATTGTAGCGAGCCCCGGAGCAAGTGAATTTCTCACTCGCTATGGGGCTTGCGCACGCACATGACACACGTGGCGCGTGCACAGTGCCCCATCCTCGACCTGCTTGCGAGTGCATAGCGCTCCGCTGCAGGGCGGCCGCTGCGCGTGCGCAGGTCCTTAACACCGTCCCCGTTGCGAGCGCTCAGCACTTGCGACCGGATCTGAATGAGGTCCTTTGTTTTACAGTTGAACCATTAGAGATTCTGCCAACTACAACTGCAACTTGTTATATTTAGTTTAACCACCTCTAACACATAGAGAGAGCAGGTTGGCATTCATATGTTTAGCATGAGGTTTTATTAGAAGTATACAGAATGTATAGAGTGAACCTAAGCTTATTAATGTGATACCCTATATGTGTACCTTTTGCATTGCGACAATATTGCATGTTCTAATGTTCATTTAGAATTGTCCTAGTAGAAAAGTGATCCAGAGTAATAAACCCTCATTTCTTTATATTGGTCTGGTTTCTGCGCTGGGTTCTGGGGGGTCCTCTGTCACTCTGCCGTGGTAGGAGGAGTCTATAAGAGGAATGGCCGTAATCCATCTGGCGATACAGTCACAAGCAGGTACGATCCACTCACTGACATCCCACCAATTGGGGTGTTACATATGCACTATACAAATTGAGTATTTAATGTTCTCTTCTTAGGACAATCTTCATTTGAAGCAGTCTGGCTTCCTTGGATGGTCCAAGAAACTATGCAACACAAACACATAATACCAGGAGCGTAACTAGGCATTTGAAGGCCTCAAAGCAAAAGTTTGTAAGGGTCCTTATGTACCACCCAATGGTAAAAAATGTATATAACACATGTAACTTTGACAAGGAAGATGGGCCCTATAGCAGCTGCACCCCTTGAAGCAGTCAGAGCTTCATGCATTCGCACATAAGCTGAGCTACGGACACCACTTCTGGGTGTTCGCAGCTAATTGCAAGTTGTCAGCCATCGGATGGGAGTCGGAAAGCAGCATCCAATGGCTGTCAACCATCAAATACTTGTGTCACGATCCCGGGCTGACTCTCAGGTACAGCAATCTGGACCGGCTGGTCGTGATGCCGGCAACTTTCCAAAATACACACTTTCACCGGCACCACAAAAGGAAATGACAGGCCCTTTGCGTTTTCCGAAAACGTATAATGATTCCTCACAGGCTCGCAGGTTCAATAAGAATCACAGAGAAATATGCTAGATTCCATGTGTTTAATATTTCCAAGGAACAGTTACAAAACAATGATTACATTCTAATACATATTACACTTTAAATGCACCCACCCCCCAATTACCCTAGTCAGCCCCTATTAACTGTGGTGACAGGTATCAGAAGGACCTGCAGAGTCCTTCGGAAACGTAATAGCCTGCGAGACACCGGCATCGGCGCAATCCCGACGAGTCTGTTCGATATCCATGTATGAGCTCTATGAAGTCATTTAATATGCAGATGAACAGTCCAATTGAATGTGGGGCATAAACCTTTGCTTAGCATAATCACTGCACATGCGTACCAAATGGTTACCGCCAGCGGACGCAGAATGATTTTAGGGCCTGATTCAGACTTGTACGCTAATGCAAATATTGCCGCTCAGCAATTGCTAAAATGTGTTATCGTATCAGCCAGCAGAATTTGTATTGAGACGCCCTCCGGAGCCCTCGCAGCTTCCCGCATCTGTGTACACAAACGCAGCAGATCCAGAAAACATCGACTCCTCGAGTGAATCTATGGTCACTTAGAATGGGCGCGGTAACTGAGACGCTGGAGCTTTGTCCTCTGTGTGTGCGATAGCAGTCGCTGGCTTGTACACACCCAGGAAACGGCCACGACTCGTCCTCGTTTTGGCTGGAGCTCCCCGTAACCACCCACAAAATGGTCTCTTCCTGTCAATCAATTGCAAGTGAATCCTCACAGCGAAAGCGAGAGCAATTCATTCACCACACGCACGCAATGCGGCTGCACGCCACTGATAAAATCGCTGGACTACGTGAAAATCAGCATAGTTGCGAAATTCGGTATAGCGTTTATCTCTGAATCAGGCCCATAGTTGCAGAGAGAGGTAATTTCAGTGGGCATTCCTTGGAGGTGACAGGGGGTGACTAGCCAGATGCGGGCGTGTTGCGACCAGCGTCTGTGGCTTCTTCCACAGTTACACTGTTTACGGTGGCCATTTTCAGACAACCAATGTGGATCTGATGGTGTGTCTCAATACACAAGGTGCAGATCCTCGCCTCAGCACTCCCAGGAAAGAGCACCTCCTGATAGGTGTCAGCTGATTCCTCCTGATCCCTCACAGTGGATCAGGCTCTGCATGGTAGCTGGCAGAGAGCTTGAACTTTGGAGACGCTTGGCCCAATCCAAAACAGCCTGAGAACGGAATACTGTTTTGTGCAATTCTGTTGGTCGCAGGATTCAGATGCAGTCGTAAAGGCAAAGATTTTTATTGCTCAATAGTCTTGACAAAGACCCTACCCCTCAGCTTCAAATGGGTACGGATATTACAGCAGTTGATCTCCACAAAGATCCACACAAACCAGGCTCACAGGGGGTAAGTCTCCCCTGTGCTCCTTTTAGCCAATCATGCTATCTCACTAAAAATAAATAAACACATCTTACAATTTAAAGGAACTAACAAAATTTCCTTGTTACCACCCAAAAAACATTTGGCTTTCCTAAACCACAAACTGAGTTAGCATATACAGTCTCTCAAAAGATAAATATTATGCAAATTTCAATTACATTCATCCTTTCACATATCTATGACTAAGGGGCCAATTCATTAACACTAAAATAACGTTTTTAAGAACATTTTCCTTAAATAACGTTATTTTGGTATTCATGAAGATACTTAGCACAGGAGATAACACTGATATCTCCTTGCTAAGTCCCCTGCGTTAATTTCCACACTCCCCATACATTAGTACATTAGTATGGGGATATGGAAATGATGGTATTCATCAAATTCCGAAAATTATGTATTTTCCGGATTTGATAGAGTTACTCTTCGCCACTGTGAGGTGACGAATAGCAGATAACACTTACCTGTGTCAGCGTGTGCGTCTCCCTCCAGTGCTCTGGTCTCTCCTCTGGCCCCGTCTGCTATGCTGTCATGTGGTCTCTCAGCAGAACACAATAAAGTTTAGAAAAAAAAAATATTTTTTTTTCTCTAAACAGTACTGTGTGCTATTGGGAGACCACATTACAGCATAGCAGACGGAGCCGGAGGCTGTTGCGCGGGCAGGTAAGTGCTGGACGGGAAGTGAGCAGGGGGAGGGGGGGCAGGTGAGTGGAGGGGGGGGGACACAAACTTACCGCATCTGTAGGCAGTGCTGCGCATGCACTGGTTTTACAGATGTAACAGCGCATGCGCAGCAATGCTTCCAGCTGCGATAAGTTAGAGCAGGCAGGGATAACTATCTATTTCCCGAAAAGCTGTCAAAGAAAAAAAAACAGCTTTTCGGAATAGATAGTTATAGGGAGGAGGAATGATGAATTCCCTGGTAATTAGGTAGTTCTAAACCTAATTACCTCCTGGGAAACTTTAGTTATGATGAATAGGCCCCTAAAACCAGTTTGGCTTATTTACAATCTTAACATCTTCTAAGTTCTTAGGACGTTCCACCCAATAGGAGTTTCTTAAACACATACAAATTGTTTTTCCCAAACTTGCTGGGTATTTTACACAGAGACACACTGGAGACCTTTGCAGTGCATTTCAATGAAAGTGCTGTAAACGAAGGGTTTGGCCACTACGTCAGGATAATTAACATATCACTAGGAGGTGAGAATGTCTCAAAAGCCATTTGGTTCTAAATGTTACATGTTCAAACACATTACATATACATTCACCTAAAGGTCTTTTTAAAAATGGTGCAGCGGCATGAGGGTTAATCCCTTCAGTGCAGTGGCAGCCATTTTAATCACGTGTGGTCGGGATCAAGCCACAGGGTCTATTAGGGGTCTATTCATGTACAGTACATCTGCGTTAAAGAACTGTTACTTATCACTATAGATCGCATCAGTTTGATAAGTAGCAATCCATGTACACTTACCTGATATGCGATGCGGTAATTGCAGGTGAGGTGACCCGTTCTTCTCTGTGCGCCACTGTCATCTGGCCGGCTGCTCCTGTACTGTGATCTGTGCGACGACTTCTGTGTGCAGGGAGGTCATCTTGGCGGCATCGGTGGGGGGGATGTGCGGGCGGTGGGGATTGGGACAGATCTGAGGGGCACTGGGGCAATAAGTAGGAGGTGGCAGGGGTAAGTATGGGAGGGGGCACGGTGACAGCAGTGCTCGAGGTGACCCGGCATATGCATATTTCGGGTCACTTTACTTTAGTTGCAGGCGGTGCCCGGCGGGTGTAGGGGTACAGCGAGGGGCCCCTGCGGCAGTGTGTGCGGACTTTACTATAGCTGCATAGCCAGCAGGTGTAGGGACAAAGCGGGAGCACTGGGGCAGCCAGCAGTCAGCAGGAGGTGACCCGGGCATATGCATATACCCTGGACTCCTCTGATTGGCTGCTGGCAGAGAAGGGGGTGGAGACAACAGGGAGATGGCAGGAAGACAGCTGTCTTCTCTGCTCTTCTCCCCAAACAGCACTGCTAACGCCATCCTAAGATGGCGAATGCGGTGCTAGCTGATTTGCACCCACAAATGTATGGTGATGCGATACATACAGGAGAGGGTGCCTCCCAGGAGAAGCCTCTCCAGCGTTACCCTCCTCTATGAATCACACGAAGCAGAGAATCGCCCTGTTTTTGGCTAAATAGGACACTTCACTGCTTCATGCACATACCCCTTTGTGTGAGCTGAGGGACTGATTCACAGATGGACGCTAACGTGATCACAGCGGCGATTTCGCATGCAGCACAGCAGCGAAAATATGCTTATGTCTGCAAAGATCACCCGAGCATAAGGAGGCCCACTGCTGCCTTCTTATCTGCATGCGACAACACATACCTACATAAATATCGGTAACATCCGCACATCTACCTGCTGCGGTCCCTCCTTAACACATACGGGGATACTTAGTATTTGAGGTAAACACCCGGGTGTTTTCTTGGATTTTACCTCAAATACACTTTGATAAATGAGCCCTTAAGACTTGTATTGATGAATACTCGTGGAGCTGTAGAGAGACCAAACAGTAGGGCCCGGAACTGGTTGTGGCACTGCAAATGTGCATAAGCAGTAGCACTTGTGCCGAGGAGCAAGCTGGTGCTTGTATTTGTAGTGCCTGCCGAGAACCTTATCCAACGTTTGGTGATTAGTAAATTTCCCTTCTTACTGCATTTTATTATTATACAGCAGTAAAAAAAAGTGTTATGGAATTCCTGATGCTAGTGCATGTAGTGCTTTTGGCATGTGCTTAAATACCTCTGTTAGCTATTTGAGTACTTAGTGGGATTACAAATTTAAATAAACACAGTTTAGGATTCGGACTAGAAGTTCATCTTGATAAGTACGCTGGAGTTCTGTCATGACCCAGAAGACAGTTTTGCTCTGTCAAGTTTTTGTCAGTTTTGAATGCTCCGAGCTACCCCAAGCAAGTTGAAGCAAGCTCCAACCGGTCCACCGAGGCAGTAACATTGTGATGGGTCAGAAGACTGTGCTGACTACTTTGGCAAGCTGGGTACAAAATAACCTGGCACAAAAGCCTAAAACCTTCACCTAAATCGCAAACATGTGTTTGACACATCACTGTTCAATGCAGAAATCCAGCTCTGGAGATGATTTGGAAAAAATATATCAACCAAGGTAAAGTTGGACCAGGGTAACCATCTGCAAATCTCTAGGGTACTCTGACTTTCTTTTGACCACAGTGGAGACAAGAATTTTGTCAGCCCCAAGGTGTCGCAAAGCCCCCATGTCCCATTTACCAGTTCCTGCACCCATTCTGAGATGTCGAAGGATTACTGTGATAATGGAATGATCGGTGACCGATGCTGAGTCTTTGTAATCAGATGCTTGGATTTGCAAAGCTGCAGGTGGGCTCATCATTTTACTAGTAATGGTCGGCAAATCTGCCGATCGTCGCCATACACTAGCAGTCTACAGCCCCAGTTGGTCGGTGAAATCCAACATGCTGGGCGACCTGATTTGCTGATTCCGATAACTTTTTAGTTGGAATCGCCAATCGGTGAACCCCATTCATTGGAGATATTTTTACACAATCATCGGCAAAACAGGGAATTGTCCCTATTGGTTGCTGATGTATGGCCCCCATAAGTTTAGTGGTTTTATTGTATGAATAATATATATGACCTGTTAATGCTCAAAATGTTTTCTGCCGACTATATTAGGAAAGAGTTACAGTCTCCCTTGAATATCCCCGTGATCTATAGTGTTCCAGAGAGGCATGTACAGTACAGCGAGGGCATAAACATACAAAGACCCAGGTTCTCAGATCACTCCACACTCTGGTCTAACTTGGCTCCAAGTCAGGCATTATCTTTTATGCCTTTGTAGGAGTGCAGTTCAGTAATTTCTAGTAGCTGAATGTATCACTGTACAATAAATCATTGTGAAATAGATAACTAAAAAGAACTTCAAAGTGGAAACCCTAAATCTTCCTTTCTTAGTATAAGAATAAATCAAGAGTAGCATAATAAACCCGGTACTTAAAGCGGCAGCACAACGCCTGAGCCACCGGATTCTCTAAATATATTCTTTTACAGCCTTTATTGACTAACAAGTATATATATATTTTGTGTATGTATGTATATTTTTATATATATATATATATATATATATATATATAGAAATAAAGAACTGGCGGCACTCAGGAGACTTTTGTAGAAATAGTGCAAAACTTTGTGCTTTTAATCTACGTTTCGGGACTTTAAAATCCCTTCTTCAGGATACACAACATGTTGTGTATCCTGAAGAAGGGATTTTAAAGTCCCGAAACGTAGATTAAGAGCACAAAGTTTTGCACTATTTCTACAAAAGTCTCCTGAGTGCCGCCAGTTCTTTATTTCTATATTGTGGGGGATTCGTACCCCAGTGGAGGGCACCAGGAGCAAGCTGTCTGCGGATATTGGAGGGGAGTGCCGGGCTGAATTTGGACTTATATATATATATATATATATGTAACCCCCCTTTTCTCTCTATAAAGGGGACACCAAGTTCCCAAATCCCTTAACTGTCTGTTAAACGTTACCCTTATATCTGGTCAGTGCCTCCACCCAAGTATTTGTGGTCAGCATGGGCCTACTTGGGAAAACACAATTGCTAATAGTAATTAAGTAACTTGATGTAGATAACACAAAGTATAACTTTTATCAACATTCCTGCTCACGTCCTGTCATTCTTGGACTCATGTGGTCTCCAATGACTCTCACCATTTATCCAGGTAAATAGACACTATGAAGTATAGTTTAGATTTAACTCACTTTATATAAGCAAAAAGACTCATACATACTGTATAAGACCAAGACTGGATCTCTGTGCATTACATCACTTATCATATACAGGGGGGTATTCAATTTGGAGCGAAAAGTCTTTTCGCTCCACATTGCAGGTTTTTCGGGGAAAAAGTATCGGGCGCGTGCCCGTTTTATCCCCGTATTCAATTAGGAATCAGCGAAAACGGGAGCCGGCGGAAAGGTAAGTATTGCAAAAAAAATGGAATTTTCGGAAATTGCTCCTGGGACCACCTTAAAGATGTCTAGACATGGGGGGTCACTATGGGTACCCCCATTTTGCCTGCTGAAGGAAGTTGGGGTTTGTAATCGCCGCGGAAGGTGCATAATTGCGGCTATGAAGAAGGGGTGAAGAATAGCACTTCGATTTTTTAAAAAACTATGCCCATCAAATTTGGGGTACATGAAAATGGGTACAAGCATACTTTTAAGTCCCTAAAATTATTTTTCAAAATTCGGCAAAAATGCACCTGCCGATACTACCCGCATTCTGTAAAACACCTGCCGCATACTTGGGAACCTCTCTGGAATTAATTTTGGTACTTTAGAAGTTTGTCCCCCATTTTTTATTTTTTTTTTCGCCCTAAAATTAAACATAATTTTTGGGGGTGTCCCGATATTTTTTTTTTTTTTTTACACAGATCTTTTGTAGGGGACATTCCCAGGGGTGTAGGCTATTTTTTTTAAGCTTGCACCCCTAAACCCCAATTCTGCACTTTTTTCGCCATGTAAAATATGGTGAAAAGTTATCCCTGTTTTTTTACAAAGACTTTTCGCACCTGCACTCAGCAGACTTCTTCTATAGCACATGGGCCTCCCACACACTGAGGCACATCCGCACCACATAAAGAAGTACCACATCAACCCATATGTAAATACATGAATTACATATACCTATTGTACATGTATTAAATCATATATATATATTACATATATTTTCTTTTACATATTGTAGCAACGCATACAAGTTTACTAAAATATGCAACATACTTTTACCAACTTTAACCAGTTAAATCCCCTCAAGTGTAAATTTATGAAATATACACCCATATACGCATTGTTATTAATACAGTATATTTCTGTAACCCTTAACCTGTGTTACATATATATATATATATATATATATATATTTATATATATGTATTGCTAATGCCGGCACTCCACAACGTAACACAGAGATATAAGTACCCCGGTGCCCTCCTGGGGCCACTCACGTGTCCTTAATGTAAACAATGCTGGTAAGGCGGCACTCGTGGGTTTTGAAAGTAAGAGTCAAAGACACTAGGTCTGGTCCAACGTTTCCGTCCTTCCGGACTTTTATCAAGAACACGGTTGATAAAAGTCCGGAAGGACTGAAACGTTGGACCAGACCTAGTGTCTTTGACTCTTACTTTTCAAAACCCACGAGTGCCGCCTTACCAGCATTGTTTATATATATATATATATATATATATATATGTATATAATATATATGTAATATATGTATATAATATATATGTAATATATATATATATATATAGAACGGAGGTAAGGCGGCACTCAGCAGACTTGCAAGAAAATATAATAAATTTTTTAATCCAAAAGGAATTTTTCTCTATTTTCTTGCAAGTCTGCTGAGCGCCGCCTTACCTCAGTTTGTTGTATTTGGAATGGATGTGCCATCATCCTAGGAGGGCACCACAGCAAGTCACCACATCTTCTGGGAGAGTGCCTGGCATCTTTTCAATATTTGTATTTATATATATATATATATATATATATATATACTGTATATGTACATATTTATGCACATACACAGTGATGAGCTGCAGGATTGGTTCCCCCCTTAGTGTTTTTATTGAGGAAGTTCCCAAATTGGGACTAGCACCTATGTTATAAGCTTTTGGATGAATAGGTGCACTTGTGAATAATGGAAATTCCTACACGTGTGTATTCTGGTGTTAGAAATGGACTTTACCATAATGTGCAGACCTAGCTGTATGTATATCAACCCCCCCTGACCAGAAATTAAATTGGTGAGTAAGAAGTAGATGAAAGTGAAGTAAGGAGAAGCACAAGAGGGGAGAGGGTCCTGTTCATAAGAGCTTACATTCTGAAGGGGAGGGGCAGACAAATAGGGGTAACACAGATTGGGTAGAAAGGGAGGTAGGAGCAAGTAGCAGCACATTAGGATGCAAGCTTGAAGGCTTTGATGAAGTAGTGGGTCTTGAAAGCCCGTTTGAAGGATTGTAGAGAGGTGGAGAGTCTGTTGGGGAGAGGGTGAGAATTCCAAAGGTGGGGAGCAGCACGGGCAAAATCTTGGAAGCGGGAGTGGGAGGAAGTAATCAGTTGGCATGAAAGGTGGCATGTATTTGTTGAACAAAGAGGGTGGGCAGGAGAGTGAAGGGAGATGAGGTCAGAGAGAGGAATGGGTGGGGGCTTTGTAAGAGCCTTGAATTTGGTTCTGAAAGGGAAGTGGAGCCAATGGAGGGCTTGTAGGAGAGGGGAGGCAGATGTAGAACATTTGGAGAGGAAGATGAGCCAAGCAGCAGCATTGAGGACAGACTGGAGAATAGAGAGATGGGAGCTGGGGAAGCTAGATAGGAGGAAGTTACAGTCTGGAGATGACCAGTGAGTGTATGAGGGTTTTAGTAGCATCCTGGATGAAAAAGGGCCTGATCTTGAAAATATTTTTGAGATGGAAACGACAGGATTGCGAGAGGTTCTGGATATGTGGTTTGAAGGACAGGGAGGAGTCCAGGATAACTCCAAGACAGCGCACTTTTGGGCTAGAGGAGATAGTTGTGCCATCAATTGATAAAGAAATAGCGGGAAGTGAGGTTATTTGGTAGGGTGGGAAGATGATCACCTCAGTCTTAGACATATTAAGTTTACGAAAATGCTGGGACATCTAGGAAGAGATAGCAGAAAGGCTGTTGGAGATATGAGTGAGGAGAGAGGGGGAGAGGTCAGTGGAGGAAAGGTAGATCTGAGTATCATCAGCATAAAGATGATAATGGAGGTCAAATGAGTGGGTAAGTTCACCTAAATAGGATATCTAGAGGTAGAATAGGAGTGGTCCTTGGGGAAAACCTACTGGTAGAGGCTGCGGGGGGGGGGGAAGAGGAGCCATGAGAGGAGACAGAGAAGGTGGGAGGACAGCCAGAAGAGGGCAGTGTCATGTAGACCAAAGGAGTGAAGGATTTGCAGCAGGAGAGGGTGGTCCACAGTGTCGAAAGCAGCAGAGAGGTCAAGGAGAATGAGCAGAGAGTAGTGGCCATTGGATTTGGCAGCAAGGGGGTCATTGCTGACTTTTGTGAGGGCAGTTTCAGTGGAGTAGAAAGAATGGAAGCCAGACTGAAAAGGGTCAAGGAGAAAGTGGGAGAAAAGAAAGGCGGTAAGGCGGTTGTAAACAATTCACTCAAGGAGTTTGGAGGCAAAGGGGAGGAGAGAAATGGGTCGGTAGTTAGAGTGAGTGTTAGGATCAAGGGTAGGTTTTTTAAGAATGGGGAGGCAAGGGCATGTTTGAATGCAGAAGGGACAGTGCCAGATGAGTGGGAGAGATTGAGGAGGTGGGTAAGATGGGAACAGGCACAAGGAGAGAGGTAGTGGAGGAGTTGTGAAGGGATAGGGTCAAGGGGGGAGGTGGAGGGGGGGATTGGATGAGGGCCATGACTTCCTCTCAAGATACAGGGGAGAAGGATGTTAGAGTCGGTTAAATGAATGGGGGGGGTGATCCAGAAAAGGAGGAGGTGGAAAGCTGGGGGACTGGTGGGATATGATGTCCTGATGTACAAAATCAATTTTAGATGTAAAGTAGGTAGCAAAATCAAGGGCAGAGAACAAGGAGGGGGAGGCAAGGAGGGGGTGGGCAGAGAAGGGAACTGAAGGTAGTAAAGAGACGCTGGTGATTTGAGGACTGGAAGGAGATGAGGTTCTTGAAATATGACTGTTTAGAGAGGGAAAAGGCAGCACTGTAGATTGAGAGCATAAATCTGTAATGGAGAAAATTTGCCATACAGTTAATCTTCTCCACTGTCGCTCAGCGGTTAGTGAACACTTTTGCAGGCATCTGGGGCATTTGGAATGCCAGCGCTGAGGTGTAGATCTGCGAGGGTGAGTAGTGATCACCGGAGCAACAGAGTCAAGAGCAGAAGTAAGGGAGGCATTGTATAGGGAAGAAGCTTGTTCGGGGTAGGAGAGAGAGAGAGGATATCACAACGGTGAGTGAAGACCAGATCAAGAGAATGCCCACTCACATGGGAGGGTGGGAGGTCCATTAGGAGAGGCCAAATAAAAATGTGAGGGTAAGGAGTTTGGAGGATTCTGTGGGGATGTCAATTGGGATATTGAAGTCACCTAGAATAATGGAGGGAAGGTCTGAGGAGAGAAAGTGAGGGAGCCAGGAAGCAAAGTTGTCAAGGAACTAGGAGGGAGGACCAGGGGGAGACGGTAAATGACAGCTACCCGCAGGTGTACTGACTCAAATGTAGAAAAAGTAAGGGATGGTTCAAAGGGTAGGAGTTGGTAGAAGTACCCCAACACCACCGCCAAGACGGTGGGGTCGAGGGGTGTGGGGTGTGAGAGGGGTGTGAGAGGAGATGAGGCCCCCAGAGGAGAGAGCTGCAGGGGAAGTGGTGTCAGTGGGTCTGATTCAGAGCCGGACGCTATTTGCGCTCGCTCGTTCGGAAAAAGGGGGTGGCTATTTAAACAAAACATGCGGACGTTTTTTTGTACAAAACGCCCCCTGGCCGCTTGCATCATACGTCATGTCCGCTATTTATTAGATTAATCGAGTACATCGAACAGCGTAAGAACTGCTCGCTATTCTTGTGGTTGGTTTTTCCTACCGCAATATTGCGAGCAGTTCTGGCTAAAAGACACCCAACTGACGTGGTCGATGACGCTGCTTTTTTAATTATGCACACCCTTAAAACGCCCGTTTTGACCTTTAAGCACGCCTGCGTTCTGATTTCCACTCCCCGTTTTCAAGCACCTTCCCCTGTTACCACCCACAAACTCCTCATCCTGTCACTCAAAATAGCAGGCATTCGCTATATTGTGAGCAAACGATTTCTGGCCGCACTGCCTGGTTCGCACATGCGTACTAATACCCATACGCATGCACAGATGTGCGAACATCGCTGGGAACGAACGAGTGGCCGCTTACGAGCGGCTCTGAATGAGACCCAGAGTGTGAAATTCAGATCATCACTTGTTACTAATCTTAAATGGTGCTCCAACCAATCAGCTCTTAACTGACATTTTTCAAACAGATGATTGGCTGGAGTACTATTATCATACGCAACGAGTTTTATCACTCATTGCTCTTTGATAAATAGGCCCCTAAGAATCTATTATATTGATAGTTTACCATGTAAAAATATTATAATAATGGGTGTTACTTTTATATTTATGTATACTATACATGTTACTTCACTTTATGTTGAAATTTCAAAATTGTATGATGTCTAAACGGAATATTATATTTTTATTTATAAAAATATTTAGAATCTTATATTTTTTTCCTACCAAAAAATGTTGCTTTCACAGGAATTTAAAAATAAGTTAATCGCAGATACAGACCCCCCCTCCCCCACCTTTGCCACTGAATCCTTCAATGGGCTAATAAAATTTGTAATTAGCTTTTACTTTAATTAGAAAGATCGAAATCCACTAGACAGGATTAGTTCTTTGTCTTGCAGAATTTTCCCACAGACTGGTCTTGTTAATCAACACTGGAAGTTTCTATAGAAGACACAGACTGCAGCTCCTACACCGCCAGCCTGCCTCATGGAAATGAACAGCATTACTAAGAGGATTAGTGAGGGGACAAGAAATAATTCTTGCAAGGGGTCGCAAAATAATTATATCACTATGAAATAAAATAAAAAAATACTCAAGACAATCAATATTCACTTACTTTGAGTTTAGCTTTTCTCCTGTTGTGAAATCAGTAGAGATGAGCGGTTTGGTTTCGGCTCGGATCTTCCAAGTTTGGATCTCAGAATGAGACAAACCGCCATCTTTCACGAACATCCGTCTTTTGTGCTACTGTAGTTGGATCCGTGCCGAGATGTCCATGAAAAATTATGTTTTGCCTCCTTCTGATACCTGAACTTGGCAGGAAGATCCTAGCCAAAACCAAACGTCTCTTTGCTAGAAATTAGTATTTGAATAACACATAGTTCTACCAAGTCCTCAGGTCACATGGACTTTCCCGACATTTTGTACATTTTTGTGACACTTTGAGGAAACAAATAATCACTACGTTAAAGCTGTATGGAAATTTCCAAATGTGATCGCGTTACACTCGGGGGTTACTCACAGTAATAGACCACAAGTGTCCATTAGATTGGTGATTTTTGTTTGCCAGTTTGATCAAAATTGACCATTCACATTATTTTGTGTTTGGTGATCGCTATCAATAGTTATCAGAATGCAAATTGTGTCCTATGGGAAGTTCAATAGTTGCAATAATTTCTCGGTTATAGTTGAGTGGTTCAGTGTTGACTTGACTTGTCTCTTTTTTTGCCAAATTAGCACAAGTTCTGATTAGTTCAGATATATCTTATTGTCTATCCAATATACCTGAGAGCCGCATAGCCAATATGATTGGGTTTTTGACATCCGAACATAACCGAGTAAAACCAAACCACTCATCTCGAATCTCGGTGTGTACAGTCATTGGTTTACTGAACAGTTAGATCTGTCTATCCACAGGTGTGGCTACCATAAAGTTATCGTACACTTTGTGGCTGTGTTTGATGGCCCACTCGGTGCTCCAACAGAAAGTGTAGATTGCATAGTGCCCAGTAATATCCCTTTCACACAGGATTGCCAGGTCACAAACGAAAGAACACAAAATTGGGAGGCGCTATACTGGTTAAGGAGCAATGGTGGTGTAACGTTATTTTAAAGCTGAAAATAAACTTGTGGGAGCTTTAGAGATTGCTGCTACCAATAGAGGAGCTGACCCCCTTGAAGAAGCAGAAACAAGAAACACAATTAAGGAGCGCTATCTCTAAAGAACACAATTAAAAACAGATGAATATTGTACTAAATAATTCAGTGAAAAATTGAATATAAAAGAGACCAATTTAATATAAAATACAGTACTGAAAAGGAACACTTGGTGAAAATAATAAAATCAATAATGGAAGGAAGGGATCAAAATAAATATAAATAATAAAAATTAAAGATTAATTGAATAAAAACACAAAAATATGGAATGGGTATTAGCATAAATAAAAACTAAACATACATACAAATCAATATCAATCAATTTAAATCAATAGCAGTGTTATTGATTTGAAAAATAGGAATAGATAAACCTCTCCCGTAATTTACATGTTTCTGAACATCAGGGTACTGGATATATAAAAAAGTATGCACTGATTGGAGGATTTGAAAGGGTTAAAAATCCTTATGCACATAGGGCCTGATTCAGAGTTGGGAATAGAGAGAGAGATAGCACTTAAATGTGTACCTGGACAAACCATGTTGCAATGCAAGGGGTGTAAATACATAATTTTTTTGCATGTGGGGTAAATTCTGGCTATTCTTACATGTAGCCCACAAATACTGCACAGCTTTATTATTACTCTACAATTTAGATGTCAGTTTGGACACCTACCTCCCAAATCTAAATCCCTCTGCAAATTTTAAATCTGCCTCACCTGCAGTGCAGCATGGTTTCACCAAGATGATCAGTTGAGAGAGATATCGCTCTCTATTCCCAACTCTGAATCAGGCCCTCAGACCTTTATGATGATCCACAGTAGTTATATTAAATCAAGCGAGTCAATAATTTTCCAATGTAATTGCGTTATTTGGATCTTCTCTTTTAAGTATGTTCTTATAAGAGAAATATTTCAAGCTTCCAAACACGGTCTGAATGTTGCCGGCGGTGAGAGAGTCAGCACAAAGAGTTAATGACAACAAATGTTAAATCAAATCCCTTCTTGTGAAAAAAATATGTCTCTGTCACTGGTGTATGTGTGGTACCTTAATATTCTGGCACCATTAGCCCTGCAGGGCTGATCCAAAACGAGTCCACTCGTGAACCAGGACACCATCCAAATGGAACTTCTGACTCCTCAGATGCACTCTCTCTGTATCAGGGCCGACAGAGGGCAGCGATGCGCGGTGATTGCAGATATCCTCTTAGAGAACTTAGCTCGTGGTCTCTGGGCCTGATTCAGACCCACTCGCAAGCACATTGCGCTCGCAAGCGGGTCGATGGTGGCCCAGTGCACCCGCGCGGTATGTGCACTGCAGGTGCGCGAGCCCCGGAGTGAGCGCAAAAAGAACTCGCTCCGGGTCTCACTACAAAAGGGGCGGCTGTCCCCATTTTGTAGACGTGGCGGGGGGTGGCTTCACAAACGGAGGCGTTCCCATGTGAACACCTGCCGTTTGTGGGCGGCCCCACTGACATCACCAGTGATGTCAGTGAAAGAGCTCCCGGCTCTAGCTGAGCCAGAAGCTCTCTGGGGCTTGCGGCCACGAGACCCTGCCACAAGGGTCTCGTCGCAAGCCCGATGGTCTCGATGGTCTTGACCATCGCGACCATCATCATGGCCGCTCGCAATAGCTGTGGGTGGTAACCCACAGCTAAGCAAGCGGCCAAGAGGCCGCATCTAAAAAAACAAGCGCCCGCCCTGATTCAGAGCGAGCGCTCACTTTTTGCGAGCGCCTCTGAATCAGGCCCACTGTTGCTTAGACCAGTAGAAGGACCATGTAATTGCGGTGAATAATTAATGATTCTCAATGGTCTTAAATGTGCAGCAGGAGGCAGGTGGGGCAGGCTTGACGCGTTTCTCGGCTCTTGCCATTTCCTCAAAAGTAGTATTCCTAGGATTTGTTCATGTGCCCATCTCGGGTGCAACCCAGCTGAGACCCCTTTCAGACTGGCAGTCCGACCTGACACTAATGCCGGGTCGATGATGTCACCACCATCACGTGGTGAGCCGGTGCTTGGAGATGAGAGTGTACTGCGCTGCCCGAGAGGAGAGGTTCTGCACAGAGGCTGCACAAGGGCCCCCTCCTCTCTTAAGCCACCTCTGTTGGTGACCTTGCTGGGGGCAGTTTTTGTGGAGTAGAGGGAGGGGAGGGCCAGATTGGAGAGGGTCAAGAATTGACTCGGAGGAAAGGGATGGAGATATAGGAACTTGGAGACATAGAGGAGCAGAGACATAGGGCGGTAGTTACAGACAGCGCCAGAGTCAAGTGGGAATTTCTTAAGCTTGGGTAGCACAAAGCACAAGCTCATATTTGAAGAAGGGTGGTACAGAGCTGGAATAGAGGAACAGGTTAAAGAGGTGGGCAAGATGGGAGCACACGTCAGGAGAAAGTTGGGGAAATGACTGGCTGAGAACTGGATAGTGTCATCTCCAAAGTGGGGTTTTGCACACCTGAAGAGAGATGAACTGCCTCAAAAAAATTGGGGAGGCCCTTAATTTTACTCTTGGGCACATTTATAAAAGTGCGTTTGGAAGTGTTCTCTTTATTTATTGACTACCCTGCAGCATTGCCAACTGTCTGATCCACCCCTTTAAAACAAGAGCTGATATTTCTGACGTCAAAGGCAGCAAGAACATAGCTGAACATTTACACCGTGTGCACAGAAATGTTGCAGCCTTCTGACAGAATGTATCTATTACCCAGTAAAATAGGTTTGCCACGTTTATATGTATCTGCAGATCATGTAATACTTGTTTTGGATTTTCTGCTTTATATACAGTATCTTATTTTGAGACTATTTGAGCAACTTTGTATTGTGTCCACTTGTATGCATTGACCCCAACTCTTTGCTATTTAGCTATTGCAGAATGTAATCCCGTTCCTCACAAGCCATAACAAGATATAAAACCTGCTCATATTTGGCAATCAGCTTCAGCAACGGTTTCTCCTCTGGAAAAGGTGCCAATTGCCAAGTTGTGCTGTAACATAACACAGACACAATGTGCGCTCAACCAGTTGTGCGACATCACTAAGGCTTTTGATGACACCAGTGCTAGGTCCCACACTCACAGGCATACAAACTCATACTTTCACTAGCAATTTTGAACACTAGCAAAAACTTGTAAATGTGTATGTAGCATTCCCCTCCCCCATCCGCCAGTGCAAGGGCTGGTTACCACCTCATGTGAAATTATTATATTTTAGCATTGTCCTAATACCAGTGAGTAAATAGCTTTAGAAGTCTACTGTATTTATTATTGGGAGAAAGATGGCTGTAACTAGAGGTGGGCGCATGGTGCCGCTGCCCAGCTTTCTGGACATTGGTGTAAAAATAATCGTGCAGGGTATGCGGAGCATCACAGGACTCTGGGTCCAGGGGGGACCCCACTGTACACCCTGCAACCATATAATTATACTCACCTCTGCGAAGTTTCATTGTCAGCCCTGCAAGACAGATCACCTGGAAAATAAAGCAGCGGCCATTTTCCTGGAGACCGGGAAAGGAACATGGTGCAGACGCCATATTCTCAAAGATCTACACATGCGCAATAGACTCTGGAACAATGCTAGAGGCTAATGTGCCTCAGAAAGGAGTCTGCACATGGGCCCCCCCTTCTCTTAAACTGACAATGGTGCTGGGCCTAGGAGACGGTACCCTTGTTGCCCCGCGGCACTAGTATTAGCAGGTTCATAGAATGGTACCCTGCAGCAGGGAGAGCCGTGCAGAGTGTCTATGAACGCACGGGGCGATCATCTTCCACCTGATCCCAGTGGCCCTGGCTCCTCATACTGATGGGGAGAAAAGCACTTATTAACCACTAGCCTGACATGGTCGCAATTTTCCAATCAAACCAGGCAGTTCTTTTTTTCGACCAGTCAGATAAACATGAGGGTGGCTGCTTGTCTGTACCTTCTCCCCCTGTGTCCGCTGTGCTGGCGATAACTGCTGATCGGTCAGCAAAGCAGGACCCCCCACCCAGCGGCTGCAAAGATTAGCGGCCACTGTGAAAAAGTACATTAACCTCCCCCCTCGCCCTCTTAGTGTACCTGGTGACTGAAACCGGTGTCAAATTGAAAGTCGTGAAGGTCACATTGTTTCCCGATGTTCCGATGGTGGTTCCAATGTTTTTTACAAAAAAGTTTTCTAAAAAATCTTTTTTTTTTTAATAAGTTGAAATAGATGTTCCTCACCTAATTCACTCATAAAAAAAACAACAGCAGTTTTTAGAAAAAAAAAGTATCAAAAAGAGTACAGGCAAGATTGTTATCGACATCTCAGAAAGCTGAAGGTAGACGATTGGTAGCAGATAAAAAATGTTTTTTTTTTTTTAATACAGCATTTTTTTCCTAAATTAATAATACTAAATAATAAAAATATTTTTGTTTTTTACAAGTCTACAGTTCTACTGCAAAGCCAGCTCAAGTCTGCCCAGAAGGTGGCAAGACTGGCTGGCAAAGTGATGAGTCCTCTCACCGCTCCACAGCGAAACTGCCGGACAGTATTGTTAAAGGAACTGCCCCGGCAATCTCATTGGTAAATAGCGGCGGTAAGCATTGCTAGAAAATCTTTACAATTTCTATTATTGATAAATGCCCGCTTATATTTCTATTCATTGGAACTTTTACCAGTAGTATAAGTTCTAGTTATTTTGAAAGGGTGTAGTACAAAATGTGGACATTCAGGGGTATATTTACTAAAGGTCGATTTTGATTGATTTTTATCAATTTTAAAGATATCAAAATTGACCTTCAGTAAATAAACCTCTTAGAATATCGCCACCAGACTGTCAATATGATCTGAATGTCGACACGGATGTTATGTTGACATATGATGTAATATCGACATTGTGCACGGTGACAGTCGGCATGTTGACATAACATTTTTCAACTGTGATAGCCCTAACACTAACCGCAGTCTAACCCTAACCTAAATCTGTAATGTCAACATTGTGACTGTGTTTAATATTGACCATGTTGGCAAGATGTTCATGTCGACATGTTCACTGTCAAGTGCCACTCGTGGGTGGTGATGGGGGGGGTGGTCGGGCGAATGCAGGCGTGCCTGTGCGTTGGGACGCCGTTATAGGGGCGTGCATAATTAAGGCAGTGCGGCGCCATACGCAGCCAGACGACTCGATGCAGCAAGGAAGCGGCCAAAGTCCTGCATGAGATCAGGTCTACCTCTATTGTGCGTATGGTTCCGATGGTTCTCGATGTTTCCGCTGTCTTGCGGACTACTGAGGCTTTGAGGAAAGGGAAGTAGGCGGCATTGCGTAGTGCTGGGCGTCTGCCTCTTGTGCTGCGGTTGCCGAGCGTATGCATTGATTAGCATATATACACAGCGGACGAGTGCGTACGTGCACAAACTTGCGTTCCTTGCTGAATCAGGCCCATTATTACTTGTCATTTTGAAATAATTTTTTTTCAAGGGATGAAATGAGGATTATTTTTGGTCACAAATGAATGTTGTTGTTTTCCTTTAGAATATAATCCATAGCAGTGCCTAACATTTCAGAACTTCCCAATGGATGTAATCTGGCACAGAAACTGCGGATGAGACAGCCCTGAATACAGTCCACTGTGTGTAAGGCAGCCCCTAGTAATAATTAAACTCCCTAAGTAATTTGTCAGACAGGCATGTCAGAGATTGGTAACCTTTCCCAGCTTTTACAGGGAGTGTTTCCCTGGAATGCAAAGTAGGAATCAAATCTAAACACAGTCATTTATCAAAGAAAACATTGGAAGGTATGCCCGGATAACCAGCTCGGCCCATTCCCCATACACTGTGTACTAAATCCTGGGATGTGACGGCAGATTAAGCTCAGGAGGGCTGGGAGGTGACTGCAGGCTCAGGCTGGTACCCTGTTACAGGACTTCATCTGAGGACTACTCTGAGACACCTCAAACCAGGGTATGTGCAAATATGTTGTAACTCGTATATAGATCAAGATGTCTAGAAAATTTGGAGCTAAAACCTGGATGGATTGAATCATCCAGAGTTGCATTCGGTCAATACAGATAGAATATAATGTACACTAATGGATGATGGTGACTGACACATTTGTGATTACACAGCTTTTAAATTGACTAACAGGGGCTATGTTTAGGCAACCTGGTCCAAAGAGGTGCTGATCCAGCCAGTACATCAGCTAGGCTATAGACCAGAGGTAGGCTACCTGTGGCACTCCAGCTGATGAACTGCAAATTCCAGAATGCCCTGAAAGGTGGCTTGTTCAGGTGACCTATGCTTTCTATAGACTCTACGCTAATTAAAGAGGCACTGTTAACAGCAAAAGTGATGTACTGTATTACTCAGTTTTCACCCCCTTAATTATGGGTTATAGCTTATTGTGTATTATGGTATTAAGCGTGTGCTTATAAAATATATTATTTTCAACTAGAGATGTGCGGTTTGGCTCTCCAGAAATCCGAATCCACACAAATTTTGTGAATCCGGACTGATCCCAGTTGCGGTTCTGATTTTGGTTTGGGATTCAGATTTTAAAAACTGAATTTTGGGTTTTGGATTGCAGAAATTACATCATTTTATCTGTTTTTAAAAACTTTTTACAAAAACCATGACCAAAACACTTGAGGCTGGTTTTGCAAAACACGAAGACGAATCTAGTTTCAAAACATGGAGGTCAGCACATATCTCTATTTTCAACTGTCCAGTGGGCCCCTGTACCCATTCACAGGGGAGCAAGGCTTGACCGAATCCGGCACTAATGATGTTGCTAATCTAGAATTTATCTGACGTTCAAATTTGTATATAGAATCATTCTAATTATCTGGCTAACCGTGGAGAACTTGCTAGAAGAAATTAGTGAGATATGAATTTATATGCTAATAATCCTAGTAAAGTATTTTTTAATTGTTAAAAATCTCTCAGGTGATCATGCCATTTAATTTGTTTCGTTTCTGGCTGATAATATCCTATGATCATATGACTATTCCATAATAATGCCCCAGTACCTTAACGCTGGACTATCAGTGGAACATGCATTTGTATTGTAAGATAACGATTAGAAGAACTAATTACATTTTGTACTGTGTCCATTTATTTTAGCCACTGTAGGTTTCCATAAAGTGAACATCCTGGCAGAAACCATCGTGGTTGTGGCTTTGATGAGGTAGGTTTATTACTAATATGTTATGGGGACCTGTGATCTCCACTTCACTAACTGAATGTGAAATAAATTGACACCAAGGTGCACTCTCTTAGTTTCTCAGGGGTCTATTTACTAAGCAGTGTTAGGAGAAGTGAAAAGTGAAGAGTGAAAAGTAATAAGAAAGTGATATGGTGCCAGCCAATCAGCTCCCAACTGTCATTTTTCAAACATGGGCTGTGCGATGACAGTTGGGAGCTGATTGGCTGGCACCATATCACTTTCTTATCACTTTTCACTCTGTCTCTAAACAGTGGTTAGTAAATAGACCCCTTAATCATTAAACTTGAATGGTGAAATTAAACATCATCAGTCAGTAAATTTCCATTAGTCATTGTGGAACAAGGAAGTATTTAAAAACTGCCCATTGAGTTGTATCATATCATATCTTCGTAATCCTAAATGTAATCATTTAGCTGCAATGCAGTGGTGAAATGATGCATTAAGTGAGCAATGAGGTTTATGTTGGGTGTGGATTAACTGCTTACCACCAGGTATACAGTACTATTATAACAAATCTGCAAATGTATTTATATTATATTTAACCCACTTTACGGCGAAACCCTCTCATTAGAGACAGTTTAGAGATTTGGCTCAGGCGAGTGTTATTTTATAGCAAGCTTGCAATCTACAGTAGTTATCAGTTTTTTTTTAACGTAAGGAGACAAAGATGGACAATTGTAAAAGCTCCTGCGCCATTAAATTGTTTTAAAAAAAAGTCTCACACAAGATGCAAAATTAAGAGTTTTTATTTCCCCCTTGTGAGTTCAGCACAGTTTAATAAGAAATACATTGGTTTATTGCTTCTAACCCTGAACAACCTTGTCTAGCTTACTTAACTTAAACTAATAAATAACGACACAGACAACAAGAGCTTGGCTAAAAGGTCACAGCTTTTATTTATAATTAATGAATTAATTAACCTAACCAGGGTGGTAAAGAGACGCTGGAGGCTCAGTTCCAGCTTTCACTTCGCTCAAATACTCGGGAAACGACTGAAACGTCCCCCCTCTAGACGCACTAATGCTGCGAGGGTCCCAACTCCCTCCTGGGCAAATCCAAGATGCTTCCGTACAAAAGCGCCCGTGTCCCCCCACACGGAGAAGGACAGATTCGCCAGGTTCATCGAGGGCAAGTGCCCCCACAAAGATATCTTGCGCCATATAAAGCCACTGAGCTGCAGCGTACTCCCACCATGCTGCGCCTCCCCTAAATTGGGAAAAGTAAAGGTTAGTGTGACACAACAAAAACAAGCAATGGGTGGGATGGTGGGTTTCAAAGATCCAGAAAAAGAGGCTGTCTTCATGCAAACAAGCCAATATATACTGATCATCTGTCCACTCCCTCAAGCAATACCATTGGCTCTACCAACCAGCTGACCAGACATCACCAAAAACTGCCCAGCAACAAGGCTGTCATCAACAGCCATACAGCAAAAAACACCAGTATTCTTACATATTCTCAAGCTTATCCATCTTTTCCTACTATTAGTATTTTTATTTTTTTTTCTGTCGACTAAAAGCATAGCGGGGCTTCTCGGAGAGCAACGTCTCAATGCATTTTAAGAAAAAAAAATGCAAATGTAATAAATTTATAATGATCTATATTCTATACTCTCCGGGTCACCCCCTCTCGTCAATGGCTGCATACACCTGTTACCATGGTATGTATGCTCAGCTGTCCCGTCTGTCTGTTACAGCAGTTATGGCTCCCAGCAGGCCCGCCAAGAGCCGCGGCAGGCCCGGGTAACAGGGGCGTGGCCTAATCGCAGGAGGGGGGTGCTCTGAGCCCCCTCAGCCCAGCGCAAAGCTGGGGGGGCATGATCAGTGTGATCGCTCCCCTGCACTGGCATAGGAGACTGCTGTGGCTGCTGCTCAGCATCCACGAGCAGTCTCCCACTGCAGCTCAGCACAGAGCGTGATGGAGGGGGGGCGCCACCGGGCCCCTTAGGAAGCCCGGGTAATCTGTACCTGCTCCCCCCCCCCGCCCCCTCGGTGCCTATGGCTCCCAGTGTGCATGACGGAGACAGGACAGTCCATCCCTGATAATATATAAATATATGTATATAGTAGCAACAACTATACTGAAGAGACTTCCTTAGATAATAAATAATTGTTGCTTAATCACCTGGGAGTATCACATAAACCACTGGGGACCCAGATTGCAGTTTATGCCATATTCTTATACAGCGGGGCTGGAGTTCACTGAGAGATCATCACAGACAGCCTAGATTTATTTAACTTTATCGTTGTGGTTTATGACTTTAGTGGTTTAATGCAATAATTTAAAACTACATTTAAATACAAAAAAAAAGTGAAATAGAATTTAAAAAATCCTATTAGACTACCTGTCACCCATTCTGCACCTGTGAGAGCGTCTCTTAACAACGGCGGAATAAAATGTTCTGTTGCCTGAAAATATCTCCGTTGCTTTGTATCCGGAGACTTCCAGCATAGAATTCTCTAAGAATTTTGCAATGTTATTAGAAAATATCAGCAGCTGGAGTGTGAACAGGAATGATAAAATAAACACAGATTAGTGAGAAAATGCAACAAACCTCACATTTACACTATCTCCAGCTCTGTAATTCCCATTAATGTCTCACTCTGTTGACATGAATCCACAAGTGATGAATGGGCAATGTACACAAGGAATCCTTTTCACCAACATAAGAGGTTTAACAGCCTTCTTGTATCAATGTCAAAACTTACCAGGTCATCATTACCCAGTATGGAGTAGTTATATATTTGCTTATAATCATTATTACGGCTTTTGTTGAATTGAATGATATCGTTTGAGTGTCCATTTAATCTCCCTTTGGGTGGTCTGGAAAGTAATATGGGAATGTGCCAATGGCTGGAGGTGAACTAAGGTTATGGAGAGTGGGAAGGAGGGAGTCATGTGTAGAGTTCCACAAAACATTAAATAAAACTGATAGACTCTCTCATGGCGTGATAACTGACATATAAGTCATTATATATTGGCGTGATAACTGACATATAAGTCATTATATATTGGCGTGATAACTGACATATAAGTCATTATATATTGGTGTGTAACAAATTCTCTTTGAGGCATTATAATGGAATTACTTCTTCTAAGCACAGTGCAGGCAACGTCTATAAAAAAAAACACCCCCTCCTCCATTACTTTTATTTTACACGTAATCGCAACAATATCGTTGGTACAGACCTATTAGACAACTAACAAAACGAAACAAATATACAATGAACATAACATAATTCCCTGAGCAGCAGTGCCCGGGCAAATGCCTGTTTTGCCGGAGGGCTATTACACACACAACGGTTTTGTCCGTCCGGCAAAAAAAAACAGATGTTTTTTTTGCGTTGTTTAACTTCATTGGAAGTTACTAGTACATTAGGGCTTTCACACTGCACAGACACGGCATGAACAAGGCACAGTCACCGTGTTACAGCCATGATAACCACTGACTAAGATGGCTGCCGTGCCGCAGTGACTTGCGGTGAGGTAAATGGCTGGGGAGGCACTGGCTACTATTAGAGCCAGATTTACACATACATACTGTATATGAACCTGAGGGTTCACGTGGGCATTATACAAAGGTGCAGCAGTATATAGTGCTGGAAATGTGTGAGTTTTGATCAGTAATGTGGGGAAAAGGTAGTCAGGGGAGGCAGTGCCTCACCTGCCATACACTTTTTACTCCAGAGCTTTGACTATAAAAATTATTAGAATAATACAAAGGAGTTATTTATAATATTTTTTTAAAATCTTTATAGTAAAAAAAAATGTGGAGTATACCAAAGTATGACAGGAAAGCTCTGCCTCACCTGCCCGCCCATCACTGGCATGACGTGACGTGCCCTCTCCAGAACTTAGTGCCTCACATAACTTTATGCATGCTTTCACACACATAGATTTCAGACGTCTGGTGGCCTTGTAGTCAATGCTTGTTTCATTCAAATAAAGTCTGTTGCATGTGAAAGGAAGTCATCCGTCCGTCCATCCAGGGGAAAAAGCCTGTTTTTTTACCAGACGGACAAAACCGTTGTGTGTGAAACTAGCCTAAGGAGTATATTTACTAACGGCGGTTTATCAAAGCCGCCGGACATTGACTTTGACTGACAGTATTAAAACTGCACCAGGGATCAATGCTTTCCAGGAGGAAGAGTATCATGGAGGCTGCCTGGGAGGAATCAGAAGACCCCTCCCTGATGATGCTCTCCTGGAAGATGACTTAGCTATTGGGGCCAAGTTTTCCGGAACTCTGTAAATTCGTTGGCCCACTAGGATCTGCAGCGTTAGTTCGTCTAATGCAGGAGATATACTATATCTGATAGGCCCTGCGTTAGGCATTTGTTAAATTACAGGGATAATAATTAAGCACGTGGGAAGAGCTGATCCGAATTGGTTTAGTCTTAATAAACAGAACCCAGTGTATCATGTCCGTGCTGACTGGTTTATTAATGCTGCACCACCAGTCACCTTGTGCTGCTACAATACCATGAAGCATCCAGCTAATATAATGGTTAGTCACGTCTACAACATGCACAGCCAGAGTTGGGCACATGTATGTGGGTGTGCCACCCCTCTCCATCCTCTTGTGAAAGCAGCGATCACCACTATCCTATACCCTATACCTGGTGCATGAGATCCAACTTAAATCAGACAGATCTCTGCCTACGCCCAGCTCTCTCAATAGCCCGCAATTCTGTCTACACATCAGCGAAACACAAATGCCCAGTTGCCCCTTCTTCCCACCCCAGTTACCCCCACTAAGATGCAGATGAAGATGCAGCTCAGATGCGTGCGATTGTGAATCGCTTCGTATTTGCCCAAATTTGCGTATGTAGGCTCCGACACATGCGCAGCTGCTAAAAATAGCATGATCTGTCCACAAAGGGGACCTGCGTGCAACTGTAAATCAGTCCCAAATAGTCCCTGGGAATGAGGAAGCAAACAATGGAACTGTGCTAAATGGTGGGATCTGCAAGCAAATTTACTAACAGTATCATACAGTAGAATCTTGGTTCAGTCCTGTGAATACCTTAATATTTATGATTATGATGAGCTAATTATGCATAAATAATGCTTGGATCTGCTCTTCATCCAGAAAGAAATTTGGACCTCTGCATATTCCACCAGCTTCCCAAGGAAAGACCAGCACCTAAGCACCACGGGCCTGATCAGAATTGTAACATATTGCATTCTCAACTGCGTTTACGCTCGCAATGTATGTGAAAATATTCAAATGCCTGCTGACAGGATCCCCACCTGAAACAGTGCGCGACAGACTGTTCCCCCTATCTGCATTGTTGGGGGTGTAGAGAACACACCACCATCGATGCAGCATCAGACGCACATCGACTCCTCGAGTAAGTCTTGGGCTGTGCAGATTCCATGTCAGCTGGACACACCCCTGGCACTCCCATAACACGCCCACGGAAGGGCATCTCATTGCTAATACTTTCGGCAGTGGTCTGCTCAGGACTTTGCGATCAAGGACACATTTGCGAATGCCGTCTCAAACTTTAGTTTGCACGTGCATGGTGTGACTTTACATGGTGTTTTGCACATGCAAAAAAAAATCGCTCCACTGTGTGAACCACGGGCGTATCTATAATGGGTGCAGTGTGTGCGGGGCACACGGGCCCATGGGTCCAAGGGGGCCCAGCACCGCACACCCTGCACCCATATTATTTTAAACTCACCTGTCCGTGGTCCCGCGTCGCGTGTCAACACTGCTCAGAACAGAAAATGGCCACCGCGGCCATTTTTCTGGTGTTCTGCACATGCGCAGTAGACTCCGTGCACACTCTAGTGCCCGGAGTCTACTAATGCTCTGGTGGTTGGCCACTGGCCAGCCGCGTCAGTCGGCTGCCGGCCACAGGGGAGAGAGGAGGGGGACCGCATCGGGCGTGCACACGGGCCCCCTCCTCTCTTAAGATGCCCCTGGTGTGAACATCCAAGGGCGTATCTATAATGGGTGCAGGGTGTGCGGGGAACACAGGCCCCTGTGTCCAGAGGGCCCCGCACTGCACACCCTGCACCCATAATAATACTTACCTCTCCAGAGTCCCACGTTGGCACGGGCATCCAGGCGGCCGCGGCGGCCATTTTCCCATCGTTTGCGCATGCGTAGTACATTTTCCCAGTTACCTGTGCATACACTATAGACTCTGGGCACTCTAGTGCCCAGAGTCTATAACTCCAGCACTGGGCACGCACAGCTCAGTGCACTGCCGGCTACCAGGCGGAGAGGAGGGGGTCTGTGTCTGAGACTGCACACGGGCCCGCTCCTTTCTAGAAACGCCACTGTGAACATCATAATAGTGTACAAGTCTGAATCAGACCCCATAAGTCCAGGTTAGAAGCTAAAGGTACTCGTTCATTACAAGTAGTGCAGTTAGATACTTTCTGCCTTCCCCTTATGTACTAGCATGCACAGCTGTGCTTCACAGTGCTTCACAGTGTGACACCGCCGGTGATTGAAGACACTCCACCATCAAGTGCTCCATCACTACTTGGCAGGTGGCCCTGTGTCTGAGAACATATGCCCATCACACGCCCGTGCAATGGATGTTTGTATGTTCAATTGCATGCCACCCCCCAGTCATCCCCCCAAGAGCGCTCAATGGTTTTCCTTCACCATTTCAGATACCAACGATCCCATACGCAACAGTGCATGTAAGTGTACACACAGGGTTACACATTGGGGTTTTACAGAATATTTTACACATGCATATAATCGCTCAATTACGTGCACAACAGCATTGCGTGCACTTAGGAGGCGAATCCGAGGTGGACGCAGGGAAACCATCGGAGTCAAGTCTCCGATGATTTCCCTTTGCGCATGCGTCTGGGCCACACTGCGCATGCGCCACGATGTTTGCCACGCAGAGATGCAGATTAAATTTGCATGGAGATCCATGCCGATACAATGGGTGTTTCTAGAAGGTAACAGGGGTGTGGCTACCAGTCTCTGGCCTGACGCGTACGTGTTGGTGTCAGTGACAGGTGCAGACAGGTGCGATGTTCGATGGACCGGATGATGGTGCACCGATAGTGAGACTTTGTACATATATTGGCAAAATCGCACCTCAGTAGGGGTTCGGTATTATTTACAGTCGGCCGCATGGTTCAAATCCCGACAGCAACTGCCCGGCAGGGGTGAAAATCCCGATCGTCCAAGGTAAGTATTTCCTAACCCTATTCTACACCCTAACCCTCCCTTAGGGGTGCCTAACCCTAACCTCTCCCCCAAGTGCCCTAATTCCCCCCCCCCGAAGTGCCTAAACCTAACCCCCGCTTCCCCGCCGCCAAAACCTGTCCCCCGGGGGGGGTGGCTAACCCTATCCTCCCCCCAGGGGTGTCTAACCCTAACCCCCCCTCCCCCTAGCCTAACCCTAACCTCCCGGGGGGGGGTGCCTAACCCTGAGCCCCCCCCCCCGGAGCCCTAAACCTAACCCCCCCGCGCACGCGGCTGTCTGCGCCCGGAACCTGGCTTACCTTCGATTGGTAAATCGGCTCCCGGCGAAGGTAAAATGACAGGCGTTGGGATTTCGACGCCTGTCATTTAACATTTGCCGGGATTAGACAGTCGGGAAGCCGGCGGTCGGTATTCCGTCCATCGGCTTCCCGACTCCTTCCACTCAGTAGGTGTGCACGGGGCATGTCTGACACTTTTAACACGTGCGATAGCCTGCCTCCTTTAGACAAGTCCCTGGCATCTCCAGTTAATCTTGCGGCTGGCGCCCTAGCGCAGATTCTTGCCACATTCACATTGATGACACATTACATTACATCTGCCACTAGGACACAACAGAAAGCTGTTGTATTGCCAGTAGGCATGAACAGGAGTGGATCTACACCCGCAAAAGAGAAGAATGTAAGTTTAAAAAACTTCCATCCTACTAGGCAAAGTATGCCTGGCTCACATGGTGCTTTGGAATTTATAGGACTGATTAAATATTCTATTGGAATACGCCCTGCTATCAATCATCCTTCCCGTTACGTGGCTTGTAGACTGGAATCCCACTAGCAAAAGCCATTGACAGAACAAAAACTATGAATAATTCGTTAAAGCATCAATAAATCTATTACCGGTATATATGTGGCAAACGTTATATTACTCCTTCGGTAATGCCAGGTCACTGACTTTAGAAAGCAGTTTTTCAAAAGGTGCTTATTAACTCCAGTAAAACAATACAAAGGTGTTTAAACTTAAAGTTATTATTGACAAGGTGCACAAAAATCACACAATTACGGATAACTCACAAATAAAGTGTACAGTATGCAAGTAGTATAAGAGGTTTGGTTTCCAAATCCATTGCTTTGGATTTAAGGACATAGTTACCATGGGTGCAGAGAGTGCGGTTGCGTATGGGACCCAAACTGCATCTGGTGCCCACCTTCCCCTCTGCCTGCCCTCTTCTACACCGCAGAGAGGCCCCTGCTTGCCAGTCCTCCTCCCTCCAGCCAATCCCACTGCAGAAAGGACCCTGCGCGTGTGTCCACCTCCTTTCAGCCAATCCCGCTGCAGAGAGGCCCCTGCTTGCCCGCCCTACTTCCTCCAGCCAATCCCACTGCAGAGAAGCCCCTGCTTGCCCACCCTATTTCCTCCAGCCAATCCCACTGCAGAGAGGCCCCTGCTTGCCCATCCTCCTCTATCAAACCAATCCCGCTGCAGAGAGGCCCCTGCTTGCCCATCCTCCTCCACCCACCCATTCCCTCTGCTTGCTCGCCCTCCTCCCTCTACCTAATCCCACCTGCCAGCAGTTTCTGCATAATATTATGAATTGTTGCTATGTGTTAATAGCCTAATGCAGGAAATTTCACTCCCTTCAGAAGGTTAATTAGCACAATGGGGACTATTGTCTGGGCCCTATGTATTAAACTTCCAAAAAGCGTAGCTTTAAAGAAATTGGCCCGCTGGTTTACACCATCCTCAGATGGCATAAACCGCTTTCTACCTGCCCCCAGCTACGGACACTGACACTGTGCACATGCGCAGTACCATGTTACCCCGGAGGAGTCTTTACAGAAATGTGTAATGCTGGGTACACGCTTGAACTATATATTGTTCAATCTAGTGACAATTGATATAGGCCCTCATTCAGAGCCACTCGCTATTTGCGGTCGTTCGTTCTAAAACAAGGGGTGGCTATTCAAATGAACCGTTCGCTGTTTGCGGTCTGTTCACGCCTCTATGTCTGAACGAGCGAACAAAACTTGCGTTCGTTTTTTGAAAAAATACGCCCCCTGGCCGCTCGCATCCTACGTCATGTCCGCTATTTATTAGATTAATCGAGTACATCGACCAGGGTATGAACTGCTCGCTTTTCTTGGGGCTGGTGTTTGCTACCACAATTTTGCGAGCAGTTCTGGCTCTAAAATAACCCAGTGACGTGGTCAATGACGCTGCTGTTTTAAATATGCACACCCATAAAACGCCCGTTTTGACCTTTAGGCACGCCTGCGATCGGATCTCCACTCCCCGTTTTCAAGCACCTTCCCCTGTTACCACCCACATACGCCTCTTTCTGTCACTCAAATTATCAGGCATTCGCTATTTTGCGAGCACATGAATTTCGGCCGCACTGAGTTGTTCGTGCATGCGTATAACGATCCGTACGCATGCGCAGATGGGCAAACATCGCTCGGAGCGAACGAGCAGCGACTTACGTCCGGCTCTGAATCAGGGCCATAATGTTCTATCAGTGGCGGGTGTGTATACCCGATATGTCTGTGAACGTCGATCGGCCCTGCAGCAGAGCTGATGCCAATATATCTAGCAGATTTATCATTTTCACCTGATTGTTTGTGTGGCCGACCCGCTGTTCTCCCAATATGTCACCCGCAGAAGTCATTGAATATGATGTCACGTGGATGGGCATATTCAAATCATACTTGCCTACCCTCCTGATTTGGCCGAGAGCCTCCCGAAAATCGTGTCCCACTCCCGGCCCCCCAGAAAGGCAGGCAAGTCTCCCAGTGGCTGCCGATCCCTCTGCATACTCCCCCCCCCCCCCAGCGGTTATAGGAGAAACCCCCACAGCGGGGAAGGGGGGGGCGATGATGCGTCATTTAGGCCTCGCCCCATGCTTCATAATGCCGGTAATCTCGACATTGTGTAGCGGGGGCGGGGCCAAAATTAAGCGTGGCTACGCCCTTGCTCCGACAACAAATCCCATGTAATCTGTCCGGCCACGCCCCCGTATGCCAGTCACGCCCCCCTGCTATGCTGTTCTGGCTGCTCCCTTTTGGAAGGGGCAGCCAGAATGTCGGCAATCCTGATTGAAATGGCTCTGCTGGCCACACACATCAGGCAAATGATTAGTAAGTATGTATGCACTTGCCAATCGTTAGATAGGACCCGTCGGCCAGGTACTCTATGTACCCTACTTAAGACTCCTCCAAAATGCCGGGGAAGTAACTCAGAAGGACAGTGGTTATTGCTACCACTGTCCCTGCATGTGACACTTAGAGCCATATTCAGCAGTGGATGCAAATACAATTGCAACTGCAATCGCCTACAGATCACAGTTACTAAAATATGCTAATACTTGCCAAAGAACAGCCAACATAAAGACGCCCACTGCAGGCCTCTCATATCCATCCGTTGTCGCTCTTCTGAGTAAACATCGGTACAATCCCACATCGGGCAGTCATGCAGCATTTACAAGTCGGACCAGCTGCAAACACTGTAAGCCTCTTCACACGCAGAGAGCTCTCATGTTGCGTAGGCAATCACAGTGGCTAATTTATGCACGCCCATGAAACGCCGTTCAAGCGGACAGACACGCCTGCATTTTTCCGACCACCCCCTTATCACCATCCCCAAACGCTGATAACCTGTCTCTCACTTTACGATAGGTTCCTCTGTGTGTCCGTAATCGCAATGCAATCGCTGCGCACGTACAGTGTGGCTTTTGCGCATGCGCAATGGCAACAAGCGCTCAATCTGCATACATAATCGCCATTGCGTTTGCCGCTGAATCTGACCCTTAGTACATAGCAGAGATATTTTCATTAAAAATGAAAATATCCATCGCAATATGGATCCGGAAATAATCTTATCATTTCTGTGTACATTTAGTGGGGGCCCTTTCAAAATATTGCTATGGGGTCCATAAGGTGCCAGCTGCACCCCTGCTTAGTGTTGTTAAATAGCTAGTTTACTTCAAATATGTAGTACCAGGGCCGTAATGAGCTATGGGTGACCGGTGTTACCTCGCAGAGTGCAGAAGCTCTGTGGGTGGCACCGTTGCGTCTGGCTTGCAGTGTGCCTGGAACGGCCAGAATCAACAAGGCAGTGCCACCCCCGTAGCGCCTGTTGGACGCTATAGAAGGGACCCTGCCTTGTTTGCTGCCCGGAGAGT
The DNA here is from genome assembly GCA_031769625.1 of Taudactylus pleione. Taxonomy (NCBI): domain Eukaryota; kingdom Metazoa; phylum Chordata; class Amphibia; order Anura; family Myobatrachidae; genus Taudactylus; species Taudactylus pleione. Next base: position 2,062,478 of record JAUIMM010001084.1, read on the forward strand.
CTTGAAGACTCTCCGTGCACTGCTGCTGGAGTTCTAGGTGCCGGCTGGGATCCGCCCCCTATGCGCTGCGTCATGACGTTATGCGCAAAGGGCCGGGGCTGGCACTGGGTGGCTGAAGCGCTGGTTACGACGCTGTGAAGAAACAGCAAAACTATTAATGTTCCGGTTCCAATGTTTAGGACTAAACAATGTTTTATGACCGATGTATAATTACATAAAGAGGAGACGTGTCCCTATCACAGGGCACAATGTGTTCCGAGCTTTAATACAGCAAGAAACATTTCTAATGGCATTTCAATATGTTGGCTCAAATCAGTAATGTAATGAAGAGAGGAGAGTATTTCAAATACAATATAATAATCAACTGCTAATTAAATAAGAATTCCATGAATGAACGGCTAATACAGTGGGTAAAGATATTGGGCCTGATTCAGACTCGCGAGCGAGCGCATAGCGCTCACAAGCTGGTCGACGGTGGCCCAGTGCGCACGCGCACCACGCTTCACTCGCTCCGGGGCTCGCAACAAAACGGGGTGGCTGTCAATGTTGATCGACAGCTCGTCCCGTTTAGACGGCGGGTAGGGGGGGTTGGCTGCACAAATGGAGACGTTCCCGAAGAAACACCTGCCATTTGTGGGCGGCCCTACTGGCATAGTATTAGAGCAGGAAGTCCACTTGGCATTGCAAGTGCTGAGACCCTACCTTAGGATCTCCTCGCAATGCCAATGGTCGCGATAATTGCGACCATCGCCAGGCCGCTCACACAAGCTGTGGGTGGTCACCCACAGCTGTGCGAGCGGCCTGGAGGCCAGAAAAAAAAAAATCAGGCCCTTTGTTCAGTAATATTAATCACTAGTGATGGATCCATTAAGGGCAGGGGCGCATCTCTAATGGGTGCAGGGTGTGCACCCATAGTATTACTTACCTCTACGGAGTCCAGCGCTGTAAAAACAACTGGAAAATGGCCGCCGGACAGAGAGGAGGGGGCCCGTGTCGGAGACTGCACACGGGCCCCCTCCTCTCTAGAAACGCCCCTGATTAAGGGGCTGATTCTTAGTCAGACGCAGATGCGGACATGGCTGCGTTTGTTGTCACAGTCGCATCTGAGTCTTTATGTTAATGGCGCTACAAAGTACTTCCACTGTCTGTGCCTGTAGCTGTTGAAATACCGCTTGGTGCATCTTTAGATATCTGTTACCTCCCAGTCATCATGTAGGAACGCCCCTTAGATTTCTGATACCATGCGTCTAAACTTGATCTGCGACCCTGTACAGAGCAAAACGGCACGCATGCGCGGTGCGACTCAGGCGCAGAAGAAAAAAACATTGTTCGCTGCCGTGCGACTGTGAATCAGGCCTAAATGTGATCCAATGTCTGTCTTCGGATCATATTTTCTATTCTTTTTAATTATATAGTAAATACTTTTCGCCACACTCATTAGTAAATAACGTAATTTTATATATGTTTACTTTGCAATAGCTTTATGCCAGAAGTAAAATCGTAAGCCGACAAAGCAAACACCCTCTCGTCCCACAGAGGAGACTCTCAGCTCAGATTTGGGCTCCAGAAGATGAATGAAGTCAGTAATTACTTTCATGTTTTGATTCCCCGCTGAGATTTCTTTCTTAGTAACTAAGGCAATTAATCCTTAAATCCTTCTTATGTTTGGGCAATAAAACTCAAGACAGCCTCTATCTGTCACTCTCTCCCAAAAATAGACTGGAAAGCAAGGCAGCCCGTACTCTGCAACATAGGCGCAACGTGAACACATGTGAGTAGCATGCAAGTTTACATGTGATTATTGTTAGGACGCACTGTGATGAGACCATCCAACAAATCTGTATTTGTAGTTGGATTGCCAAACGTTATAACATTTTGAAAAATTGCTGGAATTTTTTTTATTTTGAACTAGCTGTGATACCCGGCGTTGCCCGGGTTTGACAACTGGACCCTGAAGTACACCTGCAGCCTTCATATTTTTACATCGCCTACTCTCCTGGAAGTTGCGGGAGGCTCCAGATTTTTCAGGTAACCCCCAGTACCCTCAGGAAAGTAGACACTTCTCCTGCATTCTACCCACTTCCTAGTGAAGTGGGCAGAATGGGGAACATTTTCTCGCAGATCGGCGGGTCCGCGAGTAGGGGGCGGAGCCTATTGATGCAATTATTTGATCATTGCGGCATTTAGCCCCGCCCCTATTCAAATATGCGGGAATCACAGCATTTTACAGCAAGTGGGCAGGGCTTAATTAATTAGATCATCTGGCATCGCCCCCCAAAACAGCCTACCTGCTTCTCCTCCCTGGCTTTTTATCGGGGAGGAAGTGTCAGAAGTCGGCGAGTATGCCTATAACCTGGATAACCTAACTATGCAAATTAGGAGTAAATGACAGTGCAGGCAGCGTATTCTCATACCATTTGGAAAGGGGTATATCAGGAGCAGACTGACTTACAGAACAGAAATCACTATACAGTAGCTTCCAACAGTGTCGGACTGGAGCATGAGGGGCCCACCGGGATAATCAGTGGTAAGGCCCCATGCTTAAGGGGAGTGGTCATCCACCAGAGGGGGTGTGGCCTGCCACCACAGACAGTTGGCTAGCCATTAGGCAAATCTTGGTGGAGATTCTATAGAAGTGAACCAAGCCCCCTTGTTAATCAGGTGGTCCTGCTCCACCAGGTAACTGACTGTCTAATAGTGTAACAATTTATAATTTGGGGTCTGAAACCTGACACCTAGAGGAGGGGGTGGGCCCACACGCAGTGGGGCCCACCGGGGATTTTCCCTGTACACCTGTGGGCCAGTCCAACCCTGGCTTCCAAATCACTAGAGTTTCAGAAATTACTGCAGAACAGAGGGGGTGATTCAGCTGCGGACAGATATCCTATTGCAGCTGCTAACTTGGCAGCACCTGTAATAGCTGTAATATAGTAATGCAACAGGCGGCGTCACACCTCCTGTATGCACTACTGACCCCAGCTGCATCCAAGGACACAGCATCGAATTATCTGAGATCCCTTTGGCCAGCTGAGTGACCATGCCGGCCGCCGCAGATGAGCAAAAGAGGCCAGGAAGTCTCCATCAGCCGACGGAGATCCTGGCCTCTCCATCCCCCCCAATGGCAGCGACACGCACCAAAAAATGCACCAGAAACGGCAGCAGACTGTCAGTCGGACTGCATGCTAGATCGCAGACCCGTACTGCACAAGCGCAGTACAGGTCAGGTGCATGCAGAGATTCCCAATAATTGTGAATCTGCATCATCCCTGTCACTGCATCCACAGCTGAATCACCCTCTGAAATCACTCTGCAGACCAACATTGAAGATCATGTCTAGCAGGGTTCCCATCAAGGGGGTAATGGCGGGACTGGAGTCCCGTTCCCGGAAAGGAGGCGGCCTGTGTGGCTGCAATCTATCTCCCCTGCTGTTTGTAATCTCCATATGCCAGGGGTTCCCAAACACAGTCCTCAAGGCACCCCAACAGTTCATGTTTTAGAGATATCTATGATTGAGCACAGGTGGTTAAATCAAATTGACTGAGGTACCAATTAAGTCAGTTGTGGTCAAGCATGGAAAGCCTTGAAATCTGGACTGTTAGGGTGCCTTGAGGACCGAGCTTGGGAAGCTCTGCTATATGCTAAACTTTGCCAGGATCAGTGATTGTGGATTGATTATGCTGTCTGCCACAATCTGAATGTATTGAGTGCTGAGGTGCGCATGAGCCTGCCAGAGTGTGACAGTGTGTGTAGAAGCCAGCCCCTCAGCCCCAGAACCTGTGTAATTTAAGAGTGCCCCAGTTTTATGGGATTGTGTGACAGTGTGTGGTTCTGACAAAGTTCAAACCTAGGCAAAAATCTAATCCTGGTCAAACTACACCACCATGCCATATTTGGTGGAGCTAGGTACAAAACTCTGACAGACAAACAGCTGGGATACCCAGTTGAAGATTGGACTCTGAAGTGCACCTGCAGCCTTTATTTGTTTACATTGTCCTCGCCTATAACCCCATTCCATTGATCTTGAAAAGCACCCCATTGTTTGCTAATATGCATGCAAACAGTGGCGTGACTATCGTGGATGCAAGGGGTGCAGCTGGTATGGTGCCCGAGCTGCCTCTGTTGCCAGCCGCTCCCCCTGCTCCCAGTCATGCACACAAGGTGGGCCGGTCCAGTCAGGGCCACTGCGGTGGAACAAGGTGTCAGCGGTGTTGATTTGGTGCCGGTCCACCAACTGATTACAGCTGGTGCACCGGCAGGCAGACATTGAGAGACAGCGCCAATGGTTAGGAGGCAATCAGAGCTCACAGACTGGCAGTCAATCAGCAGTGGCAGCTTCTGATTGGCTACCGGTCCACAACCCTGATTGTTCGCAATCGGCACCAGATTCAAATTCTGCCGGTGCTGTCTGCTGGGGACGCCAGCTGTAATTAGCTGGCGGGCCTGTCACCAAATCCACACCTGCTGGCTGCTGATGGCACAAAGAGGGAGACGAGAGGCTGCTGGAGGGACACGGAAGGTGAGTTGCTTGGGGGGCATAATGTGTAAGGGCCACTACTTTTATGTGGAATAATGTGTTATATGAGGCACTACTACTATGTGGCATAATCTGTAAAGGGCATTACTGTGTGGCATAATGTATAAGGAACACTACTACTGCGTGGCATAGTGTATAAGGGGTACTACTGTGTGGCATAACCTGAATGGGCTCTGTGTGGCATAACATCAATGGGCCTGTTGTGGGGGCAAATGTGTTTTTAGCTCTGGGGGGGGCCCTTTTAAGATCTTGCTATGTGGCCCTGAAGGTTCTAGTTATGCCTTTGCATGCAAACACAGAGGGCTGACTAATATATATGGTCACTTTAAAAAGGACTAATTCTGGATTTAATATGAGTCATACTCAGCCTGTGAGGTTATAATAATAATAATAATAACAATAATGTTATTTATATAGCCTCCGTTTGGGCAGGCACGCCCCCTGCCCGCCTTCCAAACGGGATGAGCTGTCACTCACCATCGACAGCTCGCCCCATCTGCTACGAGACCCCTAACGACGGAGCGTCCGTCGCTAGCCAGGTTTCGCGCATGCGCACGACGGAGCCGGCTCCGTCGTGCGCATGCCCAGTGTGGCAACATCAAGTCGGTTGCGAGCGCTCAGCGCTTGTGACTGACTCTGAATGACCCCCTCAGTCCTTAAGGCACCCTAATAGTCCAGGTTTTCAAGATATCCATGCTTGAGCACATGTGGTTTAATAGTACCTCAGTCTATTTGATTAAACCATCTGCGCTCAAAGCATGGATATTCATAAAACCTGGACTGTTAGGGTGCCTCGAGGAACAAGTTTGAAAACCAATACTCTAAGCCCTTTTATTTGCTAAAATACACTATCAATTAATAACAGCTGTTAAATATCAATCATTTGACATCATATAACAGCCACCAAAACATTGCTTATGGCCAAGAACAGCCTCCTACACTGTCCTGCTATCCAATATGCCTCTTATTTGGTGCTCAGGATGATTTCCCCACATTTTCATATACATTACATAGCCACGACTTGACATTTTTAATTGACATGCGCAAACTATTCTGATTTATTTAGCAAAAAAAGAATCTGGGACTTCATAGTACGGAACTCAAGACTAATACCCCTTTTACACCAGAGCAAAAACCCGGGTTATTGCTGGGTTTACCCAGGTTGCAGCTCAGTGTAAAAGGGTCCCTGAAAAATAACCTGGGTCAAGCGACCCGGCAATCCAACCCAGGTAGCTACCAGGGTTGGATCCAGGTTGAACCTGGGTAATGGTGCAGTGTAAATGGTGCAACCCGAGTTATCTGATCTGGGTCATGCCTAAAATGAGCTGATTGGTGGTTGTGGAGCATTCACCTCCCACTTTTTATGACCTCACAGGTTTAGCAGGGCAGACCCAGGTTCAGTGTGAATGGGGCTGACCTGGGAGTAACCCAGATCGAAGGTGCAGTGTAAATGGGGTCTGACCTAGGTTGGAACCATGTCCAAAAACCCAGGTCGGACCTGGGATTTTGGTGGAAAAGAGGTATTATTGAACCTGTGTCTTCACTGTTATCTGATGGTAAATGTCCCCCCCAGAGACCCTTGTGCTGTGGAGAAAAGATGAGTCAATGCTAGCAGTGGCAAACGCAGGATTTCCAGAGGGGGTTTCCAAATGCTTAATTTTAGAGCGAGTGTGGCCTGTCAATGAAGGGGGCAGAATTCGTACTTAACCAGCTTTAATAAGCGTCATACAAAGTGTATTGTGTGTAATAATTCCAGCATATACAGGGCCAGAGATCACAGTAATCCATTAGATGCGTCAGTAGGGCCATCCTGCCTGAGCTGAATGTATTTATTTTAGATTTGGGCACCATTCCAGACTATTGGAGCAAGTCCGGGCACCTGGAGGAGCAGCAGAAGAACCTAGCACTACCCTGGACATATATGTACATATTGGGCTCTATAGCAGTGCATCTCATATACCCCTTTTCCACCTAAATTCCGGGTCTGACCCGGAGTTGGAACAAAGTTCCTATCCGGATCAGACCCGGAATTTTGCCGGCGCTGACTCGGGATATTCCCGAGTCAGCGCCGCTCACACCGCAGTCGGGTCTGCATAGACCCGGCTTTTGCGGAGTGAAAGTGGGCGCTTGGAGATGACGTCATCTCCAAGCGCCACTGAAGCCGGACCAATTGGCCGGCTATCAGCGCACTCCAGGTCATCGTGACCCGGAGTGCGCTGTTCCCATAGCAGGGTTTCACGGGCTACGCCCGTGTTAAACCCTGCTAGTTACCTGGGTTGGATTGCTGGGTCACTCGACCCGGCGATCCAACCCTCTGCCCTTTTACACCAGGGAGCTGCCCGGGTTAACCCTTCAAAAACCCGGGTTTTAGCTCCGGTGTAAAAGGGGTAGTACAGTACATGTTTTCCAGATCTTCTAGTTGGTGCACAGGTTATTTATTACTAGCTGATACATGTTAAAAGATCCACAGGTGTTGCTAATTATTTCATTTGTGATACTGAGAAGAACATGCAGCACTAGTAACACTCTATTATATTACTTTTTCTATTGCGGTCATGGTGTGGGCTGGGGAGGGGGGTTTCCAGGCAGACAGAACCCCCACCCCCCTGCGTTTGTCTATGGCTAGGGTCTATGGGAGTCTTTATATCATAGTTGATTACTCTATAAGAATTTCCCGGATATTCCAAGATTTGAGGGCAATTCCTGGCAAAGAAGGCAAACCTCTCGAATTTCACACACTTGCCCATAGGATGACGCATTTTGCTATGAATTGCGTCATTGTTGCACTGCATCGCAGGAGGGGGGTCCACAACAGGTGCGTTTTAAGAGAGGAGGGAGCCCATGTATAGCCTCCTTTTGGCCGCCCTCCTCTCTGGCAAACCACTAGATTCTGGTTTAATGCGTGGGTCTCCGAAAAAATGGCGCTGCAGAGCTGCATTCTGGAGACTATGGATAGGTAAGTTTAGCACTACATGGGTGCAGGGTTTACAAATATACAACATGTGCAGTTTTGCTGGAACTCAAACTGGAAAACAGGACACCCCAATTTTTATGTAATTCTATAATGTAAGTTACATCTAGCACAATAAGTATCATTGCTCCTTTAACTAACTTCAGATAGTTAGCCAGAAACTTCTGAGACTCATTTCCTGCTACTGGTGTTGTTGCGTGGCAGAGGGAACCAAAGATAGATCTGGGAGAAGAAAAAAAAAAACAGTATTGCAGAAAGAGAGAGAGGAAAAAAAAAACAGATTAAAATGCCAAATCGTTCCAAAGTGGAGTGCAGATTCATGGTGCACTATCCATACATCCACCGAGTAACCTGAGCTGGTGAGAAATGACCACAGCTGGTACGTATATAGTCTAATTGTCTAACACTGCGGCAGTCGGTAACTCCTTACCTTCCAGGATTGCATGGAAGATATTTTTTTCTTTGCTATGCTCTACAGGCCTGAAATACAGCAAGCTCTAAATTGTCTCCTTTATAGAACATATGTCTTATCGCAGAGTTATAAATATCTAGATGTCAGCAGGTTGTATGTAAAGAATGCATACTGTAGCATGACTCTGTGGCGATGTTGTAGAGGTGATGTATGTATTGCTAGGAAAGAAATCTTATATGGCTGTTGTATCATCCAACCTCATATAACTATCCCACATTTCTGTAGCTCCAGCAATGTCGCCTAGCTCGTGGGATTAAGACTTCTATCAAAGGTCCCCGTTGTCTAAAGCTGGGCAGTTGTTGTTGCCAGAACTTGCTAGCCAATACCTAAAATGTAAAAATGAAACATGTGACACTCAGCTTGGGTTACAGTATCAAGATTTTATTAAATGATTTTAGAAACTGATTATATATTGTACTATTTTTTCACACATTCATGCATGCAGGTCTGACGGACGACATCATGAGCAAGGACCATGCTGCCGAATGCAGCATGGTCACTGCTCTCACGCCGTCGCTGCCGGCATCGGCAAGTGTGTACCGGCTAAGTCGCTGACGATGTGCGCGCACGTGCGTCGTGAGCTACATCGTCCGATGGGCTGTATCGTAAGCCGGGGCTATGCTGCCCGAATGGCTCCGCTGTCGCTCCATTGCTCCCGGCATCGGCAAGTGTGTACGCACACCCCGCCGGGTCCCGTCCCTTACGAGGTTGGTACACACTAGATATCGTCTAGTGCAGAGGTTCTCAAACTCGGACCTCAGGACCCCACACAGGTCACATTTTCCAGGTCACCCAGCAGGTGCACAGGTGTAGTCATTACTCACTGACACATTTTAAAAGTTCCACAGGAGAGGCTCATTATTTCACTTGTGATTCTGTGAGGAGACCTGGAAAACAAGACCTGTTTGGGGTCCTGAGGATCGAGTTTGAGAACCTGTGGTCTAGCGTGTACCGGCCTTAAGAGTAGTTTTGTGTTGTGTCCCTGGGCAACGGAAATAAACCACTCTAATGGGGAAATAAGACATGGCTCGGCACTAAATGAAACAAAAAGGAAAAATATCTATTAAAGGTTTCTGGCATCAGCATATTAAACACATCTAAAGGAGGTAGAACAAATGAAAGTACAATCGTTTTTAGCTTTTATTGTTGCAGAAAGCTATAGCTATGTAAGGGGGTATATTCACTAAAGTGCAGGTTTTTATAAGTGGGGATGTTGCCCGTAGCAACCAATCAGATTCCAGCTATTATCTTCAAGAAGGCTCTAGAAAAGTAGAATCTAATTGGTTGCTATAGGCAACATCTCCACTTCTAAAAACCTGCACCTTAGTAAATATACCCCCTAGTGTCTTCAGCAGAACTAAGTGGATTGTGTATATTAGGTTGACAGTGACCATGTCAGCATTCATTATGTCTACAGGAGCATGTTGACCGAGGGCATGTCGACACTGATGAAATGTCGACATGTCAACAATGCAGTTTTCACATTATGCCTAACACTGAACCCTAGCACTATGTCAAATGTCGACATTTTGCCCATGTCAACATTTTTCAGGTATCAACATTTTAACATCATAACTTAACATTCTGGTGTTGATATTATGTTGACATAGTAAATGTTGACGTTATGACTGCATACTGCACTAAACAGCATCTTGCACTTTCCTTTAATACATACTTACCTACTCTCCCGAAGGTCTCCATCTGGCTTCACATCCACTTCTGAAGTGACGTGGACGGGGCTGTGATGATGCGTTTTGTTGGGAATTGCGTCAGCCCCGCCTCACCGCTGCAAAATACCACATATCAGGACCGTAATGATGCAAATAACAACAGCACGCCAGCCACAATTACCCCTAGCGGCCCCCCCTCCATGATCTCCCTGTCGGGAGTCCCACAAAGTCGACAACTATGTTTTTCATTTCATCCCCCAGCTAGCTGCAGTCTTACACAGCTGATAACACACTGTGGGGGAGATGCATCAAAACATATCCCCTGGCTGTCCTGCTTTTCAGGGACTGTCCCACTGTCCCCCTGTGTACAGGGCCACAGTGTCCTACGCTGGGAGGCACCTTCACCGTTGCTCTGCATAGCAGACATATGCGCACATCATCTCTTCACTGTACAGGGGGAGCCTGGGGGCAGGCCCAGCATCTCCAGGAGTGGTGGGCTCGCCCCCAGAGTGGTGAAAACAGGGGTGTGCAATGAGGCCACGTCCCTTTCTCCCTGAGGCCACACCCTCCTTTCAGGGGTCCCGATTCTGTAATGAAGATTGCTGGGCGGTATGATCAAAGTTTCGATAGAGTGGAGAAGTTTCCCATAGCAATCAGCTACTGTTTAGCATTTTTCAAGTAGAATTTATAGGTAGATGCTGATTGGTTGCTATGGGCAGGCCCGGTGACAGGGTGGGACAAAGGGGACAACCATACCGGGCCCCGAGGCTAAGAGGGGCCCCAAGGATGGGGACAGAAAAAAAACAGGGCAGCAGCACCTATTTAAACTATTTAAACAGCTGCTGTGCTGGGCCCAGCCTGGTGAGTGACTGGGTAATTGGGCCCAGTTCACTCTTTAGTAATAGATAGGTAAGGGAGGGCCCTGTTGTGTGGTATAATGTGTATAAGTGGCTCTACTGTGTGGCGTAATGTGTATAAGGGGTACTATTGGGTGACATAATGTGTATAAGGGGCTCTATATGTGGCATAACGTGAATAAGGGGTAAATATGACACCTGTCAAGAGGAAATAATTGTAAATGGGTGCAAATTTATAGTTTGCAGGGGAGTGCCGACCACCCAGTGGCGTCACAAGGGGGGTGTGGGCCGCACCCAGGTGTCACCTGCCGAGGGGTGACACCAAGGTGCAGGCTCCCCCTTAGTGACAGGAGCCAGGTGCTGCACTGTAGCATTAAGTGCAGCACCTGGCTCCTGTCACAGTGAGGGAGCGAGCACCCCGCACCTCCGGTACCTCCCACCACCCCAGTTATAACCACCACGGGCCGGGGTTTGGTCTGTGAGGCCATGTCCCCTTTTCAGGGCCAAGCAGTGCAGCCACGCGCATGGCATCCCTCCCCGCACCAGGTGTCACCATGGGCAGGAACGCCACTACGACCACCCTACCACCGACCCTGTGTCCCAGGCATGTTGTGTGTTCCCATGCATCAATGACAGCGTTATGAATCCCTGAGGATAACCCTTCCAGAGCTGTGCAATAAACTAGTGATTGAACAGTTACTGGTGCTAAGCCCAGCTGATAACAGTGGGCCTGATTCAGAGATGTACGCTAATGACACCACTGTAGCAAATTTGTACGCGGTGGTTGTGCTCCGAGCATCGATTCCTCATAATCGGGATGGCCATCCGGTAGCAACCATCGATGGTCACCATCTATGGTACCATCGGTGATTATCATCAATGGTATAAAACATTCAAAGGGAAACCATTGATGGTTTCAACCACTGATGGTCATCCCTGCTCTATGACATACTGGACTGCCAGCCAATCCTAACCAAGGGACGGGGCTTCACAGGTGCATCAGGGGGCGGAGCTAGGCTCAGTGTCTTGGCATTAAGTAAAAGAAAAAAACACTGAGGTCCTCTCTGCCATCGATGGTGGAGAACCATTGGTTCTCCGCCATTGAAGGCAAAACTATATGACATCGGCTGTCATCGATAGTCGATGGTCATACCTACCTCATATCTCCGTGCCGACCCACACTGCTGTGCAGCTTATCAGGCACATGGGCTGTCATAGGGTGGGATGCGCTAACACTGCGTGGTACATCCCGCCAGACATCGCATTGTTACTGATCACATATGAGATCAGTACCGCAAAGGACAGCTCCTCTGATAAGAGCTGTTCTTTGTGATCAGCGCTGCACCCTGGACTTTTTTATGACCTGGGAGTCGATCTGCCCATGCACAGAGTGACGCGGCGGCCGCAGGGCATGCTGGGAGGGATCCAATTGGATCCCTCATACCAGCGCGATGCGGTAGAAGCCCATAGGCTTCTATAGGGTAACCACATCGGGACCCCGGCAGCCAGCCTATGATACATATGGAAAATGCGGTAAAACCCCGAAAACAGGGATTTTTTACTGAATTTTCCATTTAGTACATCCTGGCTCTAGCGGTAATTATGCAGCTGCCACTAAATAAAATGATGTGTTCTGACCTGTAATTCATTAAGATATTGAAAACTGTTCCTTCTTCTGTCTAGATAAAGACTGCCCTGTGCAGCCTCCGATGGATAGAGCTGAGCTATTTGAAGGCTGGCGTCTACAGTATTATGAGATCAATGTCCTTCTGCAAACACCACCTGCTCTTACTTGGCTTCCTGAGTTTCTGCTCTACTAAAAACCTTGTGCACAGTCAAAACCATACGCTGATATTCTCCAAGGACAACAACATCCGAAACTGCAGCTGCTCCTCCGACATCCAAAGCTGCGACTACAGCCTGGCCAACCTGATGTGTAACTGCAAGACCATCGCCCTGCCGAAGAACAAGACCGGGTCCAGGCTGATCCACACTGGTGAGCTCACCGTCTGGTTCTCGGACATCCCCACTCTGGGAAAGCTGGTGAACTTCACTTTTGTACATAATTTAAAACTCTCTCTGTGCGGAGCAGCTACACTACCAGCAGAATACCTGGCCATCCTGGGGCTCAGGCACCTCCGTGTGCAGGCTGACACTATGCGAGAACAGAGCCTGACGATACAGAATGATAGCGGCGACCAGAAGGCCAAGGACAGGCTGTGTCAGGTGTCCACGGAGAAGACATCTCCATTCCACCTCTCTTACCTAGACATCTCCCTGTTTAATGGACTTCCTTTGTTAAAATCATACAGCGTGGAGAATGTTTCAAGTATAACGGAGCGCTTTCCAAACCTGCCCATCTCCAGCGTAATTCCGGCTACAAATAAGAGTTACATTGTGACTTTAATTTACTGATGACCAGAGAGGGCTTTGGCTGCAAACCTGTCTTACCGTGCCATTGAGTAACATCGTACCCCAGCTAAATGCTCTTTAACATGGCCTCAGGACAAATTCGGGTCTGGAATCTGGCCCTGATTCAGAGCCGGACGCTCTGACAGAGCACTCTCTCTGAATCAGGGCCGTTCCTCTGTTTTTTTTGAGCGGCCTCCTGGCCGCTCGCATAGATGTGGGTGACCGCCCACAGCTATAGCGATTGGCCAAAAAGATGGTCACGATGGTCAAGACCATCGCAACCATCGGGCTTGCAACAAGACCCTTGTGGTAGGGTCTCGTCTGCCGCAAGCCCTGGAGTGCTTACGGCTCTATCAGAGCCGAGAGCACTCCCACTGTGATGTCAGTGGGGCCGGCCCCAGACGGTAGCTGTTCCCATGGGAACGCCTCCGTCTGGGCAGCCACGCCCCCGGCACGCCCACCAAACGGGGGGTGCTGTCACTCACCATCGACAGCACGCCCCCTTTGTAGCGAGACCTGGAGCGACGGCTTGGCCGTCGCTATCCGGGTCTCGCGCATGCGCACGACAGGGCCGACTCCCTCATGCGCACTGGGCCAACATCGACCCACTTGCGAGCACTCGGCACTCGCGAGCGGGTCTGAATTAGGCCCTCTGTTTCTTAGGCTGCATATGGCTGACCCTCTCCCCTCTGGTTCAGAGCCCTCAGACCCTTCTATCACTTTCAGTTTTAAGTATAGCCTAAAATATTACTAATAGAGTTAGCCGTTATGTTTTATTGAATATGTTTTCTGTAAATTTAAAGTTGGACTACAAAATGTGGCCATTCGAATTTCAGGGCTTAATCCCATTGGGTGATATAGCAATACGGGAATATTTGACATAGCTGAATATTAAAACACTATTCTTGAAATTGTAAAAATTGTATGTCTCACTTTTTACAATGTACAGTTCATGTTCCTGATGCAGAGGTGAAAAGACAACATTTGCGGAGCGCACATTGAGGCTGATTCAGAGATGTACGCAATGTCATTTACGCAGAATGAGCGATTGTTGGCGATTGTGCATGCATGTAAGCCGCTCTGTGCAATGCGCAGCGATTGCATTGCGATTACATTCGTACAGAGAAACCACTTGCAAAGCGAGTGACAGGTAGTCAGCATTTGGGGGTATTAATGAGGGGGAGCGGTTACAAAAATGCATGTGTGTCAGAGCGTTTAAACTAGGGATGTGCAGGCTCGGATAGGTTCGAGTTTGCACGTGGAGTTCGGATTTTTCCCTCCAAAAAACGGAACTCAGAAAGAGGCAAAACGTCATCTTGCATGGATGAACATCATCATTCCTGGACTTTTGTCCAGGAATGATGATGTTCGTCCATGCAAGATGACGTTTTGCCTCTTTCTGAGTTCCGTTTTTTTGGAGGGAAAAATCCGAACTCCACGTGCAAACTCGAACCTATCCGAGCCTGCACATCCCTAGTTTAAACGCTATTTAATGGGCGTGCATAAATTAGTAATGGCGATCAGGGGTGCCGAGAGGGGGAGTAGCGGGTACTAGTGGCCCGGGCTTCCTGGAGGGGCCCTGCGCTAATCCCTCCTCCCTCTTACATCATAACAGCCCAGCACACGCTGCTGTGTGCTGGGCTGCACTGGGAGACTGCACGTGGCTGCTAAGTAGCAGCCACAGCAGTCTCCTATGCCTGTGGGGGGAGCGATCACACTGATCATGTCCCCCACTGGCTATGCGCCAGGCTGAGGGGCTCACAGCGCCCCCTCCCCAGCGCAAAGCGGCTCTGCAAAACTTATTAGTATTTTTTTCCCCGATAGAGAGCTCTCTGCGTGTCAGGAGAGCTGCAGTGTTTGCGGTTGGTCAGACTGTGTGACTGCGTCGATGTTACCGATGTTTACGCTGTTGCACGTCTTCAGACGGATATGAGAAGGCAGCAGTGGGTGGTCTTATGCTCGGCTGCGCTTTGGAAGGCATTAGCATATTTTAGCAGGTGCGATCCGTGAGAGAATGCAGCTGCGATTGCATCAGCGTAAATCTCGGAATGAGGCCCATTATGAGTCTTTGCTCCGGGACTGAGCACATGCCATTGTGGGTGATGTACAGCTGTGCACATACCAGTCACATCTCCACTACAGAGGCTAAATTGGCTCCTAGAGGGACTAGAGAGGCTGATTTGGGTTCTTACTGGGAAATATAAGTGAGGGCGTGTTGCTGGAACTGGGGGCAACTGTATGCAGAGTTGAGCATAAGCTTAAATACACCTGTGTCCAGACGCGCCAGTTGCACCAAGTATAGGCTGGGGAAAAGAGTACAATCAAAACAAATAGTAAATCCCCTGCGCTCCACACAGGAAGCTGCAGCTTGAAAAATGTGATAATCATCAATCACTTAAAGATACAGAGAGAACACGTATAAAGCGCTCGTCCACTCAGGTACAGTCAATTAGCTCACGGTTCGTGCACAAGAAATAAAGGACGAATCCGTTCGTACTGCACAAAGGGCCTGATTCAGACCCGTTCGCTAAGCTGCGGATGCATGCTTGGGGCAATTATCGCACATTTGAGCATGCATATACGTTAATATACACATGCGCGAACCAGTCACTGCAGCCTGGAATTGTGCACTCGTAGTACACAGACTGGATGCTAATGTGAGTGACAGATAGCGCCGTTTGTGGGTGGTAACAGGGGAAGGTGATTGTGAATGGGGGAGTGGATGTGCAGACGCAGGCGTGTCTGGGCGTTTAAACTGCGTTTTAGGGGTGTGCATAATTAGCAAACAAGCGTCATTGTACACGTCACCTGGTTGTATTTCAGCCTGCAGTAATCACAGTGCTTGCGCGGGGTAGGGTCTACCTCAAGCGCTGTGTGCAGCTCCGATGGGTTTCGATGTTATCGATTAATCAGACACTTCCTGGAGATGACGTGTGCTAAGTAAGAAAAGTGAGCGGCTTTATACTCCGGCGTGCGTTCGCTCTGCCGTCGCTCTTTAAGACATAGAGGGCGTCCTTCCACCTGACAGTGCGATCGCGACATTTGCATACCCGGCCCCTTTTAGCTGCGTGAGAACGCAGCTTATTGTCCGGATCTGAATCAGGCCCAAAGTTCCAAGAATAGTTCTTATAACTTAAAGTAATCTTCTCCAATGCAAGGTGCCCCGCTTATATTTCCAGGGTATACTTCAACACTTATAAATTAGTGTCACAGCACCGTAAGAGACTTTTTGGGAAAGGCATAATGATTTACATAAGAGTTGGTCGCGTTACCCCTGGAGCAATATCGTCTTACTTCTGGTAATATCCCAATCTTTATCAAGGTGCGAGACATACCTAGATAAAGACTTTGAAGAGTTGAAGCGCATTGGTACATTCTGGAGGAGCTGTTGCCACAGAGGACGCTGAGATATTACCAGAAGGAAGACGTTATTTCTCCAGGTTATACCTAAAGTTATACTCACCTCTCCTCAGTCATACTTACCTCTCCTCAGTCATACTTACCTCTCCTCAGTCATACTTACCTCTCCTCAGTCATACTTACCTCTCCTCAGTCATACTCACCTCTCCTCAGTCATACTTACCTCTCAACGGTCATACTCACCTCTCCTCAGTCATACTTACCTCTCCTCAGTCATACTAACCTTTTTGCAGTCATACTTACCTCTCCGCAGTCATACTTACCTCTCCTCAGTCATACTCACCTCTCTGCAGTCATACTTACCTCTCTGCAGTCATACTCACCTCTCCTCAGTCATACTTACCTCTGTGCAGTCATACTTACCTCTCCTCAGTCATACTTACCTCTGTGCAGTCATACTTACCTCTCCTCAGTCATACTTACCTCTGTGCAGTCATACTTACCTCTCCTCAGTCATACTTACCTCTCCTCAGTCATACTTACCTCTCCTCAGTCATACTTACCTCTGTGCAGTCATACTCACCTCTCCGCGGTCATACTTACCTCTCCTCAGTCATACCTCTCCTCAGTCATACTTACCTCTCCGCAGTCATACTTACCTCTCCGCAGTCATACTTACCTCTCCTCAGTCATACTCACCTCTCCTTAGTCATACTTACCTCTCCTCAGTCATACTTACCTCTCCTCAGTCATACTAACCTCTCTGCAGTCATACTCACCTCTCCTCAGTCATACTTACCTCTCTGCAGTCACACTCACCTCTCCTCAGTCATACTTACCTCTGTGCAGTCATACTTACCTCTCCTCGGTCATACTTACCTCTCCGCGGTCATACTTACCTCTCCTCAGTCATACTTACCTCTCCTCAGTCATACTTACCTCTGTGCAGTCATACTCACCTCTCCGCGGTCATACTTACCTCTCCTCAGTCATACCTCTCCTCAGTCATACTTACCTCTCCGCAGTCATACTTACCTCTCCGCAGTCATACTTACCTCTCCTCAGTCATACTCACCTCTCCTTAGTCATACTTACCTCTCCTCAGTCATACTTACCTCTCCTCAGTCATACTAACCTCTCTGCAGTCATACTCACCTCTCCTCAGTCATACTTACCTCTCTGCAGTCATACTCACCTCTCCTCAGTCATACTTACCTCTGTGCAGTCATACTTACCTCTCCTCGGTCATACTTACCTCTCCGCGGTCATACTTACCTCTCCTCAGTCATACTTACCTCTCCTCAGTCATACTAACCTTTTTGCAGTCATACTCACCTCTCCACAGTCATACTCACCTCTCCGCAGTCATACTCACCTCTCCTCAGTCATACTCACCTCTCCTCAGTCTTACTTACCTCTCCTCAGTCATACTTACCTCTCCTCAGTCATACTTACCTCTCCTTAGTCATACTTACCTCTCTGCAGTCATACTCACCTCTCCGCGGTCATACTCACCTCTTGCGCATGTGCAGTGAAGATGTTTCCGGAGACCCGCGCATGACTCTCTGCAGTCATACTTACCTCTCCTCAGTCATACTCACCTCTCCTCAGTCATACTCACCTCTCCTCAGTCATACTCACCTCTCCTCAGTCATACTTACCTCTCTGCAGTCATACTCACCTCTCCGCGGTCATACTCACCTCTCCTTAGTCATACTTACCTCTCCTCAGTCATACTAACCTTTTTGCAGTCATACTCACCTCTCCGCAGTCATACTTACCTCTCCTCAGTCATACCTCTCCGCAGTCATACTCACCTCTCCTCAGTCATACTCACCTCTCCTCAGTCATACTCACCTCTCCTCAGTCATACTCACCTCTCCTCAGTCATACTCACCTCTCCTTAGTCATACTTACCTCTCCTCAGTCATACTCACCTCTCCGCAGTCATACTCACCTCTCCGCAGTCATACTTACCTCTCCGCAGTCATACCTCTCCGCAGTCATACCTCTCCGCAGTCATACCTCTCCGCAGTCATACCTCTCCGCAGTCATACTTACCTCTCCTCAGTCATACTTACCTCTCCTCAGTCATACTAACCTTTTTGCAGTCATACTCACCTCTCCGCAGTCATACTTACCTCTCCTCAGTCATACCTCTCCTCAGTCATACCTCTCCGCAGTCATACTCACCTCTCCTCAGTCATACTTACCTCTCCTCAGTCATACTCACCTCTCCTCAGTCATACTCACCTCTCCTTAGTCATACTTACCTCTCCTCAGTCATACTAACCTTTTTGCAGTCATACTCACCTCTCCGCAGTTTAACTTACCTCTCCTCAGTCATACCTCTCCGCAGTCATACTCACCTCTCCTCAGTCATACTCACCTCTCCGCAGTCATACTCACCTCTCCGCAGTCATACTCACCTCTCCTCAGTCATACTCACCTCTCCGCAGTCATACTTACCTCTCCGCAGTCATACTCACCTCTCCTCAGTCATTATAATTACTTCTCCGCAGTCTCCAGAGTGCTGCTCTGCAGCCCGGTGACTTGCGCATGTGCAGTGAAGATGTTTCCGGAGACCCACGCATTCGCGCAATAGATTCTGGCACCAAGCCAGGATCTACTGCGCTGCCAGAG
Organism: Taudactylus pleione; assembly: GCA_031769625.1. Lineage (NCBI taxonomy): Eukaryota > Metazoa > Chordata > Amphibia > Anura > Myobatrachidae > Taudactylus > Taudactylus pleione. The sequence continues at coordinate 2,081,397 of JAUIMM010001084.1, forward strand.
AGGAGGGGGCTCGCACTGAGCCTAATGCAGAGGTGAACAGTAATGCGTACACAGCCGCACATTTCCACGCTCGCAGCTGTGTAAATATGCTAATGTTAGCAGAGCATAAAGACGCCCACTGCTGCCTTCATACTTGCATGCGCGATCGCAAACACGCATAAATATCGGACATCGGTGGCCATTTTTCCCTTTGTTGCAGGTCTGACCTGCGCAGCCTAGGGAGCTCTTCTGCCACGCAAGGCTGCTTATCCACTTGTAGTGGCTAATTTATACCTGGTACACTGCAAGTGACTTGTGTGTGACTACAATTCAAATAAGACACTAAATTTAGGAAAAATTATGAAAGTTCGGGAATCGCTACACGTGGTGGAACATTTAAGTGGCACCATGCATCTCGCAACATAGAGTATAGCGCAAAAAGAATTGGTGTATGAGGACACACCTGTAACATACACTTTAACGGTATGTGGTTAGGAGACCAACAGTGACAATGTTACCAGTCACTATGTTGACCTCACTCTGCTGGCGCCAGGAAGGATCCCAACTAGAGATGTGCGCTGACCCCCGTGTTTTGGTTTTGGTTCTAGTTCATCATCGTTTTTGGTTTTGGAACTGTATTTATTTTCAAAAACTTGATAAAAACAGCTAAAATCATGTAACTTGGACCTGTTTTTTGTGTGCCAACTGCCCCCCCGGGCCGGTTCCCACTGGGCTGGTTCCTACACTGGCCTCCACTCTCCCACGCCCACTGCTGCCGCGATCAGGGCTCGGCTCTGATCGGGCAGCTCTAGTCTACAGCTTCTGCACAGTGCGGATTCGCAGAAGCCTAAAAGTAAAAAAAAAAAAGCAGACTGGGGAGCTGCTGCTCCTCCCAGAAGCCTTTGCGGAGCCTGGCAGTCTCCACTGATGGCTCTGCCTCCAGCCCCTCCGTGGCTCGGCCCTACCTCCAGCAGGACAATCTTCGTGTGCTGCAACAACAGGCAGCTGAGGCAAGCCTGCCACAGTCGCAGCAGGTAAGTGTTAGTGGTGACGACAGGGGAGGGAGGTTGGAGCTTAGGACACAGGGCTAAGGGGGAGGTTGGAGTCGAGGACACAGGGCTAAGGGGGAGGTTGTAGCCGAGGACACAGGGCTAAGGGGGAGGTTGTAGCTGAGGACACAGGGCTGGGGGGAGGTTGGAGCTGGAGGTTGAAGCTGGTTACATAGGGAAGAGAGGAGATTAGACCTGATGACACAGCAGGGGCTGGTGTGACATGGGCTGGAGAATGAGGCTGAGACACTGGTGCATGTGTCAGAGAGATGCACTGGGACTGAGAGATGCGCACTGGGTCTGGGGGACTGGGGCTGAGAGACTCACATTGGCTCTGGGGGAATGGGTTGGAGAGACGCACACTGGGTCTGGGGGAATGGGGTGGAGAGACGCACACTGGGTCTGGGCGACTGGGGCTGAGAGACTCACATTGGCTCTGGGGGAATGGATTGGAGAGAAGCACACTGGGTCTGGGGGAATAGAGTGGAGAGACGCACACTGGGTCTGGGGGAGTGGGGCAGAGAGACACCCGCTGGGTCTGGGGGAATGGGGCTGAGAGATGCACAAAGGATCTGGGGGAATGGGACTGAGAGACATACACTGGGTCTGGGTGAATGGGGTGGAGAGACGCACACTGGGTCTGGGGGAGTGAGGCTGAGACACACACACTGGGTCTGGAGAAATGGGACTGAGAGACATACACTGGGTCTGGGGGAGTGGGGCTGAGAGACGCTCACTGGGTCTGGTGGAATGGGGCGGAGAGGCGCACACTGGATCTGGGGGAGTGGGGCTGAGAGAGACGCACACTGGGTCTGGTGGAATGGGGCGGAGAGGCGCACACTGGATCTGGGGGAGTGGGGCTTAGAGACGCACACTGGGTCTGGGGGAGTGGGGCTGAAATGCACACTGGGTCTGGCGGAGTGGGGCTGAGACACGCACAGTGGGTCTGGGGAAATGGGGTGGAGAGACGCACGCTGGATCTGGGGGAATGGGGCGGAGAGACGCACGCTGGGTCTGGGGGAGTGGGGCTGAGAGACGCACAATGGGTCTGGGGAAATGGGGCTGAGAGAAGCGCACTGGGTCTGGGGGAATGGGGCTGAGAGACGCGCACTGGGTCTGGGGGAATGGGGCTGAGAGACGTGCACTGGGTCTGGGGGAATGGGGCTGAGAGATGCGCACTGGGTCTGGGGGAATGGGGCTGAGAGACGCGCACTGGGTTTGGGCCAATGGGGCTGAGAGACGCACACTGGGTGTGGGTCAATGGGGCTGAGAGACGTGCACTGGGTCTGGGGGAATGGGGCTGAGAGACGTGCACTGGGTCTGGGAGAATGGAGCTGAGAGATGCACATTGGATCTGGGGTAATGGGACTGAGAGATACACACTGGGTCTGGGTGAATGGGGCTGAGAGACGTGCTCTGGGTCTGGGTGAATGGAGCTGACACAAGCACACTGGGTCTGGAGGAATGGGGCTGAGAGACGCACACTGGCTCTGGGGGAATGGGGCTGAGAGATGCACATTGGATCTGGGGTAATGGGACTGAAAGATACACACTGGGTCTGGGTGAATGGGACTGAGAGACGCACACTGGCTCTGGGGGAAGGGGGCTTAGAGATGCACACTGGAACTGGGGGAAGGGGGCTGAGAAATGCACAAAGGGTCTGGGGGAATGGGACTGAGAGACATACACTGGGTCTGGGGGAATGGGGTGGAGAGATGCACACTGGGTCTTGGGGGGGTGAGGCTGAGAGACACACAATGGGTCTGGTGGAATGGGGCGGAGAGGCGCACACTGGATCTGAGGGAGTGGGGCTGAGGCGCACACTGGGTCTGGGGGAGTGGGGCTGAAATGCACACTGGGTCTGGGGGAGTGGGGCTGAGACACGCACAGTGGGTCTGGGGAAATGAGGCGGAGAGACGCACACTGGATCTGGGGGAATGGGGCGGAGAGACGCATGCTGGATCTTGGGGAGTGGGGCTGAGAGACGCATACTGGGTCTGGGGAAATGGGGCAGAGAGATTGCGCACTGGGTCTGGGGGAATGGGGCTGAGAGACGCACACTGGGTCTGGGGGAATGGGGCGGAGAGGCGCACACTGGATCTGGGGGAGTGGGGCTGAGAGAGACGCACACTGGGTCTGGTGGAATGGGGTGGAGAGGCGCACACTGGATCTGGGGGAGTGGGGCTTAGAGACGCACACTGGGTCTGGGGGAGTGGGGCTGAAATGCACACTGGGTCTGGCGGAGTGGGGCTGAGACACGCACAGTGGGTCTGGGGAAATGGGGTGGAGAGACGCACGCTGGATCTGGGGGAATGGGGCAGAGAGACGCATGCTGGGTTTGGGGGAGTGGGGCTGAGAGACGCACAATGGGTCTGGGGAAATGGGGCTGAGAGAAGGGCACTGGGTCTGGGGGAATGGGGCTGAGAGACGCACACTGGGTCTGGGGGAATGGGGCTGAGAGACGTGCACTGGGTCTGGGGGAATGGGGCTGAGAGATGCGCACTGGGTCTGGGGAAATGGGGCTGAGAGACGCGCACTGGGTTTGGGCCAATGGGGCTGAGAGACGCACTGGGTGTGGGTCAATGGGGCTGAGAGACGTGCACTGGATCTGGGGGAATGGGGTTGAGAGATGCACATTAGATCTGGGGTAATGGGACTGAGAGATGCACACTGGGTCTGGGGGAATGGGGCTGAGAGACGTGCTCTGGGTCTGGGGGAATGGAGCTGAGACAAGCACACTGGGTCTGGAGGAATGGGGCTGAGAGATTGCGCACTGGGTCTGGGGGAATGGGGCTGAGAGACGTGCACTGGGTCTGGGAGAATGGAGCTGAGAGATGCGCACTGGGTCTGGGGGAATGGGGCTGAGAGACGTGCACTGGATCTGGGGGAATGGGGCTGAGAGATGCACATTGGATCTGGGGTAATGGGACTGAGAGATACACACTGGGTCTGGGGGAATGGGGCTGAGAGATGTGCTCTGGGTCTGGGTGAATGGAGCTGACACAAGCACACTGGGTCTGGAGGAATGGGGCTGAGAGACGCACACTGGCTCTGGGGGAATGGGGCTGAGAGATGCACATTGGATCTGGGGGAAGGGGGCTTAGAGATGCACACTGGAACTGGGGGAAGGGGGCTGAGAAATGCACAAAGGGTCTGGGGGAATGGGACTGAGAGACATACACTGGGTCTGGGGGAATGGGGTGGAGAGATGCACACTGGGTCTTGGGGGAGTGAGGCTGAGAGACACACACTGGGTCTGGTGGAATGGGGCGGAGAGGCGCACACTGGATCTGAGGGAGTGGGGCTGAGGCGTGCACTGGGTCTGGGGGAGTGGGGCTGAAATGCACACTGGGTCTGGGGGAGTGGGGCTGAGACACGCACAGTGGGTCTGGGGAAATGGGGCGGAGAGACGCACACTGGATCTGGGGGAATGGGGCGGAGAGACGCATGCTGGATCTTGGGGAGTGGGGCTGAGAGACGCATACTGGGTCTGGGGAAATGGGGCAGAGAGATTGCGCACTGGGTCTGGGGGAATGGGGCTGAGAGACGCACACTGGGTCTGGGGGAATGGGGCTGAGACATGTACACTGGGTCTGGGGGAATGGGGCTGAGAGACGTGCACTGGGTCTGGGGGAATGGAGCTGAGAGATGCGCACTGGGTCTGGGGGAATGGGGCTTAGAGACGCGCACTGGGTTTGGGCCAATGGGGCTGAGAGACGTGCACTGGATCTGGGGGAATGGGGCTGAGAGATGCACATTAGATCTGGTTAATGGGACTGAGAGATGCACACTGGGTCTGTGGGATTGGGGCTTAGAGACATGCTCTGGGTCTGGGGGAATGGAGCTGAGACAAGCACACTGGGTCTGGAGGAATGGGGCTGAGAGGCGCACACTGGCTCTGGGGGAAGGAGGCTGAGAGATGCACACTGGAACTGGGGGAGTGGGGCTGAGAGACACACACTGGGTCTGGGGGCGTGGGTCTGAGAGCCGTGCACTGGGTCTGGGGGAATGGGGCTGAGAGACGTGCACTGGGTCTGGGAGAATGGAGCTGAGAGATGCACACTGAGTCTGGGGGAATGGGGCTGAGAGACGCGCACTGGGATTGGGCCATTGGGGCTGAGAGACGCACACTGGGTGTGGGCCAATGGGGCTGAGAGACGTGCACTGGATCTGGGGGAATGGGGCTGAGAGATGCACATTAGATCTGGAGTAATGGGACTGAGAGATACACCCTGGGTCTGGGGGAATGGGGCTGAGAGACGTGCTCTGGGTCTGGGGGAATGGAGCTGAGACAAGCACACTGGGTCTGGAGGAATGGGGCTGAGAGGCGCACACTGGCTCTGGGGGAAGGAGGCTGAGAGATGCACTCTGGAACTGGGGGAGTGGGGCTGAGAGACACACACTGGGTCTGGGGGCGTGGGTCTGAGAGCCGTGCACTGGGTCTGGGGGAATGGGGCTGAGAGACGTGCACTGGGTCTGGGAGAATGGAGCTGAGAGATGCGCACTGAGTCTGGGGGAATGGGGCTGAGAGATGCGCACTGGGATTGGGCCAATGGGGCTGAGAGACGCACACTGGGTGTGGGCCAATGGGGCTGAGAGACGTGCACTGGATCTGGGGGAATGGGGCTGAGAGATGCACATTAGATCAGGAGTAATGGGACTGAGAGATACACACTGGGTCTGGAGGAATGGGGCTGAGAGACGCATACTGGCTCTGCGGGAAGGGGGCTTAGAGATGGACACTGGAACTGGGGGAAGGGGGCTGAGAGATGCACACTGGATCCGGCGGAGTGGGGCTGAGACACGCACAGTGGCTCTGGGGAAATTGGGCGGAGAGATGCATGCTGGGTCTGGGGGAGTGGGGCTGAGACACACACTGGGTCTGGGGAAATGGGGCTGAGAGATGCACACTGGGTCTGGGGGAATGGGGCTGAGACATGCACACTGGGTCTGGGGGAATGGGCCTGAGAGACGTGCACTGGGTCTGGGGGAATGGAGCTGAGAGACGTGCACTGGGTCTGGGGGAATGGAGCTGAGAGATGCACACTGGGTCTGGGGGAATGGGGCTGAGAGACGTGCACTGGATCTGGGGGAATGGGCTGAGAGACGTGCTCTGGGTCTGGGGGAATGGAGCTGAGGCAAGCACACTGGGTCTGGAGGAATGGGGCTGAGAGACGCACACTGGCTCTGGGGGTGTGGGTCTGAGAGATGCGCACTGGGTCTGGGGGCATGGGGCTGAGAGACGCACACTGGGTCTGGGGGTCTCAGGCTGGGAGACACACACTTGGTCTGGGGGAATGGGGCTGAGAGACGTGCACTGGATCTGGGGGAATGGGCTGAGAGACGTGCTCTGGGTCTGGGGGAATGGAGCTGAGGCAAGCACACTGGGTCTGGAGGAATGGGGCTGAGAGACGCACACTGGCTCTGGGGGAATGGGGCTGAGAGATGCACACTGGAAATGTGGGAGTGGGGCTGAGAAACGCACCCTGGGTCTGGGGGTGTGGGTCTGAGAGATGCGCACTGGGTCTGGGGGCATGGGGCTGAGAGACGCACACTGGGTCTGGGGGTCTCAGGCTGGGAGACACACACTTGGTCTGGGGGAATGGGGCTGAGAGACGTGCACTGGGTCTGAGAGAATGGAGCTGAGAGATGCACACTGAGTCTGGGGGAATGGGGCTGAGAGATGCGCACTGGGATTGGGCCAATGGGGCTGAGAGACGCACACTGGGTGTGGGCCAATGGGGCTGAGAGACGTGCACTGGATCTGGGGGAATGGGGCTGAGAGATGCACATTAGATCTGGAGTAATGGGACTGAGAGATACACACTGGGTCTGGGGGAATGGGGCTGAGAGACGTGCTCTGGGTCTGGGGGAATGGAGCTGACACAAGCACACTGGGTCTGGAGGAATGGGGCTGAGAGACGCATACTGGCTCTGGGGGAAGGGGGCTTAGAGATGCACACTGGAACTGGTTGAAGGGGGCTGAGAGATGCAAACTGGGTCCGGCGGAGTGGGTCTGAGACACGCACAGTGGGTCTGGGGAAATTGGGCGGAGAGATGCACGCTGGATCTGGGGGAATGGGGCGGAGAGACGCATGCTGGTTCTGGGGGAGTGGGGCTGAGAGACACACACTGGGTCTGGGGAAATGGGGCTGAGAGATGCACACTGGGTCTGGGGGAATGGGGATGAGACATGCACACTGGGTCTGGGGGAATGGGCCTGAGAGACGTGCACTGGGTCTGGGGGAATGGGGCTGAGAGACGTGCACTGGGTCTGGGGGAATGGAGCTGAGAGATGCGCACTGGGTCTGGGGGAATGGGGCTGAAAGACGTGCACTGGATCTGGGGGAATGGGGCTGAGAGATGCACACTGGGTCTGGGGAATGGGGCTGAGAGATGTGCTCTGGGTCTGGGGGAATGGAGCTGAGGCAAGCACACTGGGTCTGGAGGAATGGGGCTGAGAGACGCACACTGGCTCTGGGGGAAGGGGGCTGAGAGATGCACACTGGAACTGGGGGAGTGGGGCTGAGAGACGCACACTGGCTCTGGGGGAAGGGGGCTGAGAGATGCACACTGGAACTGGGGGAGTGGGGCTGAGAAACGCACACTGGGTCTGGGGGCGTGGGTCTGAGAGATGCGCACTGGGTCTGGGGGCATGGGGCTGAGAGACGCACACTGGGTCTGGGGGTCTCAGGCTGGGAAACACACACTGGGGCTGGGGGGGTGAGTCTGAGACCCAATGGGGCAGGGGATGGAGAGACGCATGTGCCTAGAGAGACGCAGGTGGTCTTGGGGATGGAGAAATGCAGGGGGTCTTGAAGAGAGACAAGAAAGCCTGGATAGACACAGGGAGCCTGGAGAACCACAGGGGGCCTGGGGATGGAGACGTAGGGGGGTCTGGAGTAACACAGGGGGCCTGGAGAGACACAGAAATTGTTTGATCAGGGAAATTCACATTTTGCCCTGCACAAAAACTTCTGTTACTATATATTATCTGATTATGATGATGACGTGTATTTCTATGTAAAGAGGCATCTGCCAGACAATGTGATCTCCTACATGAATAGTGAATACCGGCTGAAGACGCTGCCTAGTGAGGCTCAAATTCTTCAGAGGTTGCAGAGAAACAACCATGTAGGTAAAAAAAGACTTTCAAACTGACTGGCCTGTACCTAGTGAAGTGGGTTGGGGGCCCCAAAAAGAGTGTATCATTCACCAAGATTTATATTGCAGACCCTGCTTTCGTCAGTGGCTTGCAAAAGTCCCTCCAGGCCCTAAGAGGAGGGAGTATCCTGCCCTCCTCCACAGACTTTGCCCCCTCAACAGACTCACCCCATTAGGGCTGCTTCAAGAAATATCCCATGCTGGTTTTCCATACCAATCCGCCCCTGACCCAGGGTTATTCCCATTAACTCAGAGCCCTGTGGGAGGACGGGGCATAAAGTTGAACCAACACCTGGCCGCAGCAACACACTGACCAAACGGCAAGTGCTGGAGTGAGTCCTCTCATGACACTCAAGGGGCAAATGCAAGTTTTATGAGGAGGAAGAGGATGGGAGTGCTGCATATGTGATATATAGATCACCTTGCTGCTTGTGTTTCTGCTTTGCAGTGAGTGCCACCTAATGTGGGTATATACATGGACCTGCAATCTGCCTGGCAGGTCCATACACACTTGGACTGCAGACAACTACCCCACACAAACAAAGCCCTCTCCTCCCCTCCCCCACACTTGGGCTACAGACTACTACCCTACACCCCCCCCTCACACACACTGGGACTGCAGGCATCCCCCCACCCATGTTTGGACTGCTGACAGATCCCTCTCCCATCACACACACACACATACAGACACACACACTTGGACTGCAGACTGCCTTCCCCCCTACACACACACACACTTAGACTGCAGACAGCCCCCACCACACACACCTGTACTGCAGACTGCTGCCCTCCAGCTCCCCCACACACACCTGAACTGCAGACATCCCCCACCACACACACCCCTGGATTGTAGACTGCTGCCCTTCAAACCCCCCCACACACACACACCTGGACTACAGACACTCCCCACCACATACACCCACCTCGACTACAGACACTCCCCACCACACTCACCTGGACTACAGACATTCCCCACAACACACACCTGTGCTGCAGACTGCTGCCCTCCAGCTCCCCCACACACACCTGAACTGCAGACATCCCCCACCACACACACCCCTGGATTGTAGACTGCTGCCCTTCAAACCCCCCCCCCCCACACACACACACACACACACATCTGGACTACAGACATTCCCCACCACACACACCTGGACTACAGACATTCCCCACCACATACACATGGACTACAGACACTCCCCACCACACACCTGGACTACAGACACTCCCCACCACGCACACCTGGACTACATACATTCCCCACCACACACCTGGACTACAGACATCCCCAACACACACACCTAGACTACAGACATTCCCCCCCACACACACCTGGACTGCAGACATTCCCCACCACACACCTGGACTGCAGACATTCCCCACCACACACACCTGGACTACAGACATTCCCCACCACATACACATGGACTACAGACACTCCCCACCACACACCTGGACTACAGACACTCCTCACCATGCACACCTGGACTACAGACACTCCCCACCACACACCTGGACTGCAGACACTCCCCACCACGCACACCTGGACTACAGACACTCCCCACCACACACACATGGACTACAGACATTCCCCACCACACACACCTGGACTACAGACATTCCCCCCCACACACACCTGGACTACAGACACTCCCCACCACACACACACCTGGACTACAGACACTCCCCACCACACACACACCTGGACTACAGACACTCCCCACCACACACCTGACTACAGACACTCCCCACCACACACACACCTGGACTACAGACATTCCCCACCACACACACCTGGACTACAGACACTCCCCACTACACACCTGGACTACAGACACTCCCCACCACACACACACCTGGACTACAGACACTCCCCACCACACACCTGGACTACAGACACTCCCCACCACACACACACACCTGGACTACAGACATTCCCCACCACACACACATGGACTACAGACACTCCCCCCCACACTCACCTGGACTACAGACATTCCCCACAACACACACATGGACTGCAGACACTCCCCACCACACACTTCGACTACAGACACTCCCCACCACACTCACCTGGACTACAGACATTCCCCACCACACACACCTGGACTACAGACATTCCCCAACACACACACCAGGACTACAGACATTCCTCCCCACACACACCTGGACTACAGACACTCCCCACCACGCACACCTGGACTACAGACACTCCCCACCACACGCACACCTTGACTACAGACACTCCCCACCACACACACCTGGATTACAGACATTCCCCCCCACACACACACCTGGACTACAGACACTCCCCACCATGCACACCTGGACTACAGACACTCCCACCACACGCACACCTGGACTACAGACACTCCCCACCACACACACACCTGGACTACAGACATTCCCCACCACACACACCTGGACTACAGACATTCCCCCCCACACACACCTGGATTACAGACACTCCCCACCACACACACCTGGAATACAGACATTCCCCCCCACACACACCTGGACTACAGACATTCCCCCCCATACACACCTGGATTACAGACACTCCCCACCACACACACCTGGACTACAGACATTCCCGACCACGCACACCTGGACTACAGACATTCCCCCCACACACACACCTGGACTACAGACACTCCCCACCACACACACCTGGACTACAGACATTCCCCACCATACACACCTGGACTACAGACATTCCCCACCACACACACCTGGACTACAGACATTCCCCACCATACACACCTGGACTACAGACATTCGGGGGAACAGGTGAGACAACTTACCATAAAATTAATGCAGCACACACCTCTGCTTAAAGGCTCTTAGCAGATACCTTTATTGCTGACTGGGAAATTGCTATATAACCATCTTAGGTTCAGCCAGCACTATACGCAGATGATATTCTTCAGCAAAGATTCCACTCAGGAACGGCAGTGTTCGGAAACAGACTATAAGTACAGCTACTCCTGAGATAACTGTATTGAGCTAAAGACATAAAGGGCCTGATTCAGCAAAGATCGCTACTGCGATTGCAATAGCGATTACGCATGCAGTCTCACTGCGAAGATATGCTAATCCATTGCGATTGCTATGCCGCTGCAGCACTACATAAGGACGCCCCCCTTACCTTACACACATCCGTAAAGTTTAGCAAGACTGCAAAACCATCGGTAACATAGTGGCCCTGATTCAGAGCCGGACGCTCTGACAGAGCGCTCGCTCTGAATCAGGGCCGGGCTATTTTTTTTCTTGAACGGCCTCCTGCCCGCTCGCATAGCTGTGGGTGGCCACCCACAGCTATAGCGAGTGGGCAGAAAGATGGCCGCAATGGTCAAGACCATCACGACCATTGGGCTTGCGACGAGACGATATCTCTCCCACTGACATCACTTGTGATGGGCAGCCACGCCCCCGGCATGCCCACCAAAGGGGGCGTGCTGTCACTCACCATCGACAGCACACCCCCTTTGGTACGAGACCCGGAGCGATGGCTTGCCCGTCGCTATCCGGGTCTCGCGCATGCGCACTGGGCCATCATCGACCCGCTCGCGAGCGTGTCCGAATCAGGCCCAGCGTACCATCACAGCCTCACATACACTTGCACAAGCTCTGACCTTACTCAGGAATTGTTAACTTCATCGCACGCTATCAGGCCTCAGTGCCGGGACCTCGCCGAAGACGAAAGAAGGGAAAGAAGAAAACACAACATGTGAATAAACTAAATGTGATCATAAAGGACAAAACGTCCCTGGAGGAAAAATAAGAAAAGTGTTATATGTGTCTTAAAAACAAAACTGGATAAACACTACGTGGAAAATTTACTAAGCTTCGAGTTTGTGTGAGTTTAGGCATGTTTTTCATCTCGCAAATTTACTAAAAACAAACTCGAGTGAGTTTGGAAGTGAGGGCCTGATTCAGAGCCGGACGCTATTTGCGAACGGTCGTTCAGAAAAAGGGGCCGGCTATTTAAATTAAGCGCTCGCTCTTTGCGATCTGTTGACGCCTCTATGTCTGAGCGAGCGAACGAAACATGCGCTCGCTATTTTGTAAAGACGCCCCTTGGCCGTTTGCATCATATGTCATCTCCGCTATTTATTAGATTAATCGAGTACATCGAAAGGCGTATGAACTGCTCGCAGTGCTTGTTGTAGGTTTTACTTCCCGCAATCACTGCGAGCAGTTCAGGCTAAAAGACAACCAAGTGACGTGGTCGATGAACCTGCTTTGTTAATTATGCAGTCCCATTAAACGCCCGTTTTGACCGTTTGGCACGCCTGCGTTCGGATCTCCACTCCCCGTTTTCAAGCACCTTCCCCTGTTACCACCCACAAACGGTACATTCTGTCACTCAAATTAGCAGGCACTCGCTGTTTTGTGAGCGCACGATTTCCGACCGCAATGACTGGTTGGCGCATGCGCATTATGACCCATACGCATGCGCAGATGTGCGAACATCGCTCGGAGCGAGCGAGCGGCCGCTTACGAGCGGCTCTGAATCAGGTCCTGAGTTCTGTCTTTTCACTGTTAAAACTCATGTGAGATTGCAAACTCGAAAAAACTCACCATTGGCCAAATTAGGAAGTACAGTAGTTTACAAGAAAAAGATGCAACTCACAAATTTACTAAAAATCGAGTTTCCAATCTCGTGTGAGATTGTAGCAAACTCACTGTGAAATAGAAGTTTAAACACTCACCTCCTGAGCTGCGAGTTTGGCAGAAACATACACAGATCAGTGTGATTTGTGTATGTTTCTGTCTGTATACCTAATATAAAGTGTTTTTTGTTTTAAAAAAATGATGTATGGTAAGCCTAAAAGTCTAACAAGCCCCGGACTTGCCAGCCAATCCTGGTTCCTAAAATTACAGGGAACAAAATGAATAAGGTTCCACTGTAATTTAAGAACCAGCACCAGGCAGCAGATCTAGACCTGGTTCAAATATTGGGAGAAAAAAAATGGTGTGAGTTTCCCCGTATATTTAAAACCAGCTCTAGACACTTTCTAGCGGGGGACTGAAGCCACAGCCAGGGGAGCCCTTTCACTGGGCCCCCAGCCACAGCATCAGCCCTGACCACTAGTCAGCCCAGGCCAGGGATCCCTGGTGAGTTAGGGACCCCTCCAATAAAGGGGTCCCCCTCTCCAGGGCACCCCTGCCCTAGGCTTATAGCCCGGGGCTATGCCCGGCACCCTAGGACGGTGGGTGCCGGGTTGATAGTGTTAGTGTGTAGTGTAAAATAAATGGTTAAATATTGTCTTTAGTTGTGGAACTACACATACCAGAAATCCTCCCCCGCATGCTGGTATTTGGAGAACCACAAATACCAGCATGTGGGGCATTACGGGCACGCTGGTGCTTGTAGTTCCACAACCAAAGCAATATGAAAAAAACGCAAGGTACACCGTGAAAGTAAAATTTTATTATAACATACATACATACTCACCTAGTATCCAAAGTAATCCATAGGGATGCCTATAAAAACAATCCATACTCACCTCACCTATGCGTAGTTCACATCTTCTCCAAGCAGGCATCCACAGGGTTAAAACAATCCGAATCCAAGCCGGAGGCACACGTTTGCCCCTTCATTGAAGGCGCCGCCAGCCAATCAGCGGGCATCTCCGTCAGAGCAGCTCGCTGATTGGTTGTGTGCAGTCAGCCTGTCTACCCCATACACTTCAATGGGGAGAATTCTCCACTGAAATCTATGGTGGGAACCATGACATTGTATCTACTGCTGTAACCACAAGGTTAATTGAGGTGAGTAAATAAATTGAGTGTTGGATATCGGTTACATGATGGTGTGCTGGTCTCCTGAAGTATGTCATTCATTGATAACTTTAGGTGCTTGATCTATATATAAATATAATTTCCAAATAGAACCTTGGTTTTTAAGTTCCACTTCAGTCTTTAACATTACAATGCACCCTGCAGTTGTTTTCAGGGAATCTTCATGGCAGATTCAACTTTAAATATTCAATCTCTCAAAGATACATTCCAGGGCTTCTGCAACTGGTCCATCAATGGGTAGGTACTCACATATAGACCAAAATAAAGAAATAAATCCTCCAATCGTGTGGTATATTCAAAACACATATATAATTTAATAAAAAAACAGCAAAGACTCCTACAATAAGAAAGTAAATAATCAGCTTATCTGTCATGTAGTTTAGAGGTGTGCTGCAGAAGTATATACCCAACGCGTTTCATCCCTCTATTTAATCTGGGGACTTCCTCAGGGGAACAGCAATTTTGATTGCTGGGGTGTTGGGGATGAATTTGGGGTGTGTCTAGGTGCTGCTGGGGTGTTGGTGGTGAATGAGGGGGGTGTCTGGGTGCTGCTGTGGTGCTGGTGGTAAATTAGGGAGGTGTCTGAGTGCTGCTATGGTGTTGGTGGTGAATGAGAGGAGTGTCTGTGTGTTGCTGTGGTGCTACCAGTGAATGAGGGGGGTGCCTGGGTGCTGCTGGGGTGTTGTTGGTGAAAGAGGGGTGCTGTTGGGGTGTTGGGTGGTGAATTAAGAGAGTGTCTGGGTGCTGCTGGGGTGCTGGTGTTGAATGGGGAGTGTCTGGGTGCTGCTGTAGTGTTGGTGGTGAATGGGGGGGTGTCTGGGTACTGCTGGGGTGTTGGTGAATGAGGGGGATGTCTGTGTACTGGTGGTGAATGGGGGGGTATCTGGGTGCCGCTGGGGTGTTGGTGGTGAATGAGGAGGGTGACTGGGTGCTGCTGGGGTGTTGGTGGTGAATGAGGGGGATATCTGGATGTGCTGGAGTTTTGGTGGTGAATGAGAGGGGGTGTCTGGGTGCTGCTGGGGTGTTGGTGGTGAATGAGGGGAGTCTGGATGCTACTGGGGTGTTGGCGGTGAATGAGAGTGGATGTCTGGGTGCTGCTGGGGTGTTGGTGGTGAATGGGGGAGTGTCTGGTTACTGTTGTGGTGTTGGTGGTGAATAAGGGGGTGTCTGGGTGCTGCTGGAGTGTTGGTGGTGGATGTCTGGGTGCTGCTGGGGTGTTGGTGGTGGATGTCTGGGTGCTGTTGGAGTGTTGGTGGTGAATGAGGGGGAAGTCACCAGTCATTATTTCATCCTCACTATGCCGGTGCTGGGATCCCGACATCTTACCGCCTTTTTGTAAAATGTATCTTTTATTGAAAATTTATTAACACTACGTTGCACATAAAAAAGGTGTATTCTGTATAGCCAGGAGGGGTGAGAAAGTGCAGAGCTAATATACATTTAAAACTCCACACACTTAAACATATTTTTTTTTTAATATATATGGAAACCTTTATACATACTTTTGCCAATGCTACAATTTTTCCTGCTGGTGCTATACCTTTTAAGAGAACTTTGGACATCACCCAGCCAGCAGCCGCACACGTCTTGTGAAATGGATAAAAGGCCAATTCTAACAATTGGCATCTTGGGTTGAACAAATTGAAATATCAAATGTTGCCCATCCTCACTTGGACAGTTTGAGGAGCACCGCGAGCATTTAATGGTTCAAAAGAATGGGAAATTTACAGTGTCAGTGACAACCAGTAATAACGATCATGTCAGCAGGAAAGGGGATGCCCTGCTCGGATAGGTGGACACACGCGGGATCCGCTGAATGACCAGAACGATGGAGCATATTGGTATGAAGTAAGAAGTTGGGCTATAAATAGACACCTCTATAGAAAGGGACACCCACTTGGTGTTTTACAGAAAATATAAAAATGATTCAATAATCAGCACAAATTACTTTGTAATGTAAACTAAAGTTGTATCTTCTTAACTAGCTACAATTGCATTTGTTAAACTACACCTAAATATATAAATACTTAGGGGGTCATTCAGAGCCGCTCGCAGTTAGCGCTCGCTCGTTCAGAAAAAGGGGGTGGCTATTCAAATGAACCGTTCGCTCTTTGCGGTCTGTTGCCGCCTCCATGTCTGAACGAGCGAGCAAAACATACGCTCGTTTATTTGATAAAAACGCCCCCTGGCCGCTCGCATCATACGTCATGTCCGCTATTTATTAGATTAATCGAGTACATCGAACAGCGTATGAACTGCTCGCTATTCTTGTGGTTGGTTTTTCCTACCACAATATTGCGAGCAGTTCTGGATATAAAACAACTAAGTGACGTGGTCAAAGACGCTGCAGTATTAATTATGCACACCCATAAAACGCCCGCTTTGACCTTTAAACACGCCTGCGTTCTGAATTCCACTCCCCGTTTTCAAGCACCTTCCCCTGTTACCACCCACATACGCCTCCTCCTGTCACTCAAAATAGCAGGCACTCGCTATATAGCGAACAAATGATTTTTGTCCGCACTGACTGGTTCGCGCATGCGTATTAAAAACCGTACGCATGCGCAGATGTGCGAACATCGCTCGGAACGAGCGTACTGCCGCTTACGAGCGGCTATGAATGAGGTCCTTAGTGTGTTGTTCTTGGGTGACATAGGGACTCAAGAAATGTACACAATGCGAAGGCGTCGGTGGGTGTCTCAATGCTACTACCGGCGGCCTAAGTGTATTGAAATTCTCAGTGTCCAAGTAAAATGTTTCAGTAGATTATAAATGAAATTCTGTCTGAGAGATCCCACATGTGGTTGGTGCTTTTCTAAAACAAGAGCTTCGTCATGAAGAACATTCAGGACACATTGAAGAAAAGGCTACTGAAAGGTGACAGACAGCAGAGTGATATCGGCGGATCGCCCCGATAATTGTAGCGTGTGGGCGGGCGACCGCGGGTTAAATATTGCTCGGTCGGGCATGCAGGATTATCCAGCATGCCCGTCCGATGCGATATTTACCCGGTAAACTGTCGGCCGCATCGGGCAGTGTATGCCCAGCCGCGGCCGACAGACAGACATTTCCTGTGTTCCTTCCTACGGAAAGGAACAGGGAAGTGTCTCCTCCCCCGGGGGCGGAGCGCGGATGTCGGGCTGATACACTGTGAGAGAAATCTCACAGTATATGCTGCGGACATCTGCGGCTGGCAGCCGGCCAGATAAAATGTCTGTCGGTCTGACAGACATTTTATCTGGCTGTGTATGCCCAGCATAAGTGTGGCAAGTATGAAAAATAAACTCTGTGACATAAACATACAGACAAAGCAAAGTATAAGGTATAGTCATATTGTTTAGGATATACATACATGTCTCAGGAAACATATGAAAAAATAAAACATAACGAGTACCTGAAGGCGCCATTCGGGTTCCCGAAGCAGGAGCTGGAGACCGAAAACAACAAGAATATAGGAGGTGCATAAAAAAAAAACAAGGAAATCATATATATATATATATATATATATATATCACCATAAGACTGACCACACCCGCAAAAATAATAAAAATAATAACTAAATAAATGCAAAATGCACCCAAAGCAAACCTACCCTATAACCCCCCACCCTGTATAACCTATCCCCAGCTCAGGTATACCTGGATCCCACATTTCGCTCCCCCCTAACTAACTAACCTACTACTAAGTCCCCCCCTCCCTCCCCCTGATTGAAAGGATAGATATTCGGATAACTGACTGGGGCAAAAATACAAAAATGGCCACATCCAGGACGAAGCAGGCAGCCGGCTCCTCCCATAAACTACTTTCCTGCATTTCCGTAAAAAGACTAGATATATTAAGAAATTAGGGATGTGCGCCGAACCATTTTTGCCGGATTTGGATTTGGTTCTAATTCGTCGTCCGGCTTTGGATTTGGATTTGCCAAACTGCGGTGACTGGCTTTGGATTTGGATTTTTTTACAAAAATTGACAAAAAAAAGCTAAAATCACATAAATTGGTCTTTTTTTTCTTCCTAGAGTATTATTAACCTCAATAACATTAATTTCCAGTCAATTTAGAACACCTCACAGCTTATAATATTGTTTTCAACATTATTGGCCAAAGGTTGCAGTGAGCTGACTGGTTACTAAGCAACAGAGCAGCGGCACAGCGACACAGACACCACAGTATAAAGCACATCTATGAAACATTGCCACACAGCAGTGGCAGAAATGAAAAGTAGTGCACCCACCCAGTGGGGTACGGCCAGCAGAATCACAGTACTTGTTTACAAAGTGGGCTACAGCCCAAGGAGTCACAGTGCACAATCTTATTCACATTACACCGCACATAGGGCCTGATTCAGACCCACTCGCGAGCGGCTGTCCGCTCGCAAGTGGGTCGATGTTCTGGACTGAGCATGCGCACGACGGAGGGAGCTCCGTCGTGCGCATGCGCCAGACGCGACGAGCGAAGGAAAGTCCTTCGCTCGTTGTGTCTGATCAAAGGGGGCGTGCTGTCGATGTTGATTGACAGCACGCCCCCTTTGGTAGGCGTGCCGGGGGCGTGCCTCCCTGACGGGGGCGTTCCCATGGGAACGCCTCCCGTCAGAAGCCGGCCCACTGACATCACTAGTGATGTCAGTGGGAGTGATTTTGGCTCTGATAGAGCCAAAATCACTCCGGAGCTTGCGGTTGAAACTCAACCGCAGGCTCCGGCTCGCAGTTTCGATGGTCGCGATGGTCACGACCATCGCGGCCATCAAAATGCACGCTCGTATAGCCTGTGGGTGGTGACCCACAGCTATACGAGCGTCCAGGAGGACGCTCCATTTTCATGGAGGCCGGCCCTCATTCAGAGCGTGCGCTCTGCTCAGAGCCTACGGCTCTGAATGAGAGCCATAGTGCCCCTGATTCACATTACACCATAAAGTAGTGTCTCTTATTTATGTTACTACACACAGTAGTGACCCTTTTACTCAATGCCCACAGTAGTGCCCCTTTTACACAATGCCCACAGTAGTGAACCTTTTACACAATGCCCACAGTAGTGACCCTTATACACAAAGCCCACAGTAGTAATGCCCCTTATACAATGCCCACAGTAGTAATGCCACTTATACAATGCCCACAGCAGTGGTGTCCCTTACACAATGGCACCAGTAGTGGTGCCCCCTATGCAGTCCCCTTAGTAGTAGGGCCCCCTATTCAGTACCCCCAGTAGTAGTATGCCCCCAGTAGCATGCCCCCAGTAGTATGCCCCCCAGTAGCAGTGCCCCCATTACCAGACCCCCAGTAGTAGTGTCCCCATTAGCAGGCCCCCAGTAGTAGTGCCCCCATTAGCAGGCCCCCAGTAGCAGTGCCCCCAGTAGTAGTGCCCCCAGTAGTAGTACCCCCATTAACATGCCCCCAGTAGTAGTATGCCCCCCCTTAGCAGGCCCCCAGTAGTAGTATGCCCCCCCTTAGCAGGCCCCCAGTAGTGGTATGCCCCCATTAGCAGGCCCCCAGTAGTGGTATGCCCCCCATTAGCAGGCCCCCAGTAGTAGTATGCCCCCCTTTAGCAGGCCCCCAGTAGTAAGACCTCCTCAGTTTGTGCTACCGGTATCACTGCCAGTAAAGCCTGCTCCATCACTGGAGGCCAATTTCCCCAGAGTCGTGACACATTCATTTATCCAGATCCAGTGAGAGTTGTAGTACTGGGCCTATCCATACTTACCTTTGTCAGCAGACATACACTATACTTACCTGAGTGTCACATTTGGCATCAAAGAACAGGATCAAGTAAAGAGGTCCATTAAAGCAGAAATGTCCAAAGAGAGACCTACGATGGCAGATTCATTCAACAAAATGGAACAAAGTGGATTGGGACAAGGAACTCATGTCATGAACTAAGGGCCTGATTCAGACCCACTCGCGAGCGGCTGTCCGCTCGCAAGTGGGTCGATGTTCTGGACTGAGCATGCGCACGACGGAGGGAGCTCCGTCGTGCGCATGCGCCAGACGCGACGAGCGAAGGAAAGTCCTTCGCTCATTGTGTCTGATCAAAGGGGGCGTGCTGTCAATGTTGATTGACAGCACGCCCCCTTTGGTGGGCGTGCCGGGGGCGTGCCTCCCTGACGGGGGCGTTCCCACGGGAACGCCTCCCGTCAGAAGCCGGCCCACTGACATCACTAGTGATGTCAGTGGGAGTGATTTTGGCTCTGATAGAGCCAAAATCACTCCGGAGCTTGCGGTTGAAAACCTCAACCGCAGGCTCCGGCACGCAGATTCGATGGTCGCGATGGTCACGACCATCGCGGCCATCAAAATGCACACTCGTATAGCCTGTGGGTGGTGACCCACAGCTATACGAGCGTCCAGGAGGACACTCCATTTTCATGGAGGGCGGCCCTCATTCAGAGCGTGCGCTCTGCTCAGAGCGTATGGCTCTGAATGAGGGCCTAAATCCAATCACTTTGCCCTATTACTTTGGGGCCCCGTGGCTCCCAACGTACAGTGGATATGTCCGTGGAATGGAATGCCTTGACAGAATTTAAAAATAAAAGTCCATGAGTCGTCTATATCCATTAAGCGAACAAGTTGAAATGTTGATAGGGCAACTGAAAGGAACGGCTCTTTCAGAAGTCACCTCTTGACCTGTTGAAGAGAGACAGAAGGTGGACCAGACCTTTGAGATGCAGAACATTTCCAAACTAAACATTTCATTTTATGCTCACAAACAGCAACCGGGGGAAACACTGCATGTCTATAAGCATTAACTCTACAGGAAGCCTTAAAAACCATTCAAACCATGGATGATAATGAGTTACGGAACACTGATGAAGCATTGATATCCCAATTTATTGAGGGAGCCAATGGGGAAGGTGTAAAGACTCAAATGGGGATGCTTAGGATGCAATTGGTGGATCATTAATTTCTAGACTTTAAAGAGGCAGCCATCAAAGTAGTAGGAACCAATGTTGTCCAGGAGGTTGAATTTCCAGAAATGCCGGGGTATCAGGAGGTCCCTTATTTTCCTGGGAATAATCACCTTCATTCTTGGAAAATAAAACATTTAGCAGTACAGAGTGTCCAGACTCCTGCCATGGAATTGTTACAAACATTGTACAGTCAACTAGAAGAATTGACAGCAGGAGTGGCAGAATTGAGATGCGTCATCTGTCAAAACAACAAATGTCTAACTCGTCGGAGTCGAGATGAAGGACAGAGAGATGAAGGGCCACTAATGATTGGTGTGAACCTCGGAGAAGCGGAAGGAAACCGACGGATCAATTCAAATCTCAATGCCGAACTATCTGCTGACATGTCAGAGAGCTGGGCATGTAGAGCGAAATTGTGAATGGACAATGTCCTGAGGTCAGGAGCCGAACCTCGGGGAGAACAGAGGAAATAGATCCTGATCCATATGAGTGGTGGCCTCGATATATTGGACAATGTCCCACTATTCCCATTACTATCGACAGACGGGAAGTTCTAGCTATGCTGGACACTGGGTCACATATCGCCACAATTCAACTCATTGCTTTCAAACAATACTGGAAAGAACAGTTATTATCTCCTCCCGAATAAACTCGAAGAGGCCCTTGACTGGCCAGGTAGAGTGGAATTAGTGTTATACAACTCGTCATTCTCAAGGAAGATATGTTCGGAAAACGATTCATTGCTGGGCGAGGAGTACATTAATTTAAACAAATCATCCACATCAATAACCTTGATCCCGAGACTCTCTGCCTTCTTCTGTTCGGATTCATCACTGTCATGACTCATGATGAGATAGTTGGTTTCCTTGCTAATCTTTTCAGTAACTTTGCTCACAACGCACTCTATTAATGACTTCAGTTCTTTTTTTCCCATGAGTCCCGAGACCCCAATGATCACAAATGTCAGACCTTCAATATAATTATCACCTCCCTGGGGAGTCTGCTTGATGTCAAGAGTTTGTGAAGCACATTCAAGAGTAGAAAAGGAACAGTTCCCAACTGGGATGGACAGGTCACTGGAAGCTTCCTCCTGAAGTAGAAGACTTGGAACCCACTCTTGGGGCATGGCACTTGAAATTCCCCTCTGGGGATAGGATGGAAGCCCCTCCTGGGGTATGAAACCTGAAAACCCCTCCTGGGGCACTACACCTGGAATCCCCTTCTTGGGTAGAACCCTCCCAAGGTATAATACTAGGTCCCTCCTGGGGTATGACACTTGAAATCCCCTCCAGGGGACTGGTGTCACAGTTGGTGCTAGTGAGTTACCTGTCTCAGGTGATGAACTGGAATCACTGGAGGCCGGCTGGACTGGAACCATGGGTAACATGAATAGCTCTTTTAATATAGGAATTGGGTAGCAGTGAGAACTGCCTTTGATGATGAGTGACTGGAACTGGAAACTTGAAATGTTGGAGTGAGACCAGAAGGAACTTGGAGGGACCGGACTGGGACCGGCAGGTAGGCTGACTGAGCTGGTCGGATTACCAGTAGATAAGCTTGCAGATGGATGGTAGCACGGAAGCTACTTGGTGCAGCTAATGAGCCGTGAGGTGAGTGGACTTGGAGGAACTGGACTGGGACCGGCAGGAAGGCTGACTGAGCTGGTCGGGTTACTAGTAGATGGGCTTGCAGATGGATGGTAGCGTGGAAGCTACTTGTTGTGGCTTGGGAAGCCGTGGGTAGACGTTGGTAGCTGGGTGGCTACGTGGAGTGGCTGGATAGCCGTGGGTAGACGCTGGTAGCTGGGTAGCTACGTAGAGCGGCTGGATAGCCGTGGGTAGATGCTGGTAGCTGGGTGGCTACATGGAGTGGCTGGATAGCTGTGGGTAGATGCTGGTAGCTGGGTGGCTACGTGGAGCGGCTGGATAGCCGTGGGTGGACGCTGGTGGCTGGGTGGCTACGTGGAGTGGCTGGATAGCCGTGGGTGAAAGCTGGTAGCTGGGTGGCTACGTGGAGCGGCTGGATAACCGTGGATAGACGCTGGTAGCTGGGTGGCTACGTGGAGCGGCTGGGTAGACGCTGGTAGCTGGGTGGCTACGTGGAGCGGCTGGATAGCTGTGGGTAGACGCTGGTAGCTGGGTAGCTATGTGGAGCGGCTGGATAGCCGTGGGTAGACGCTGGTAGCTGGGTGGCTACGTGGAGCGGCTGGATAGCCGTCGGTAGACGCTGGTAGCTGGGTGGCTACGTGGAGTGGCTGGATAGCCGTGGGAGAAGCTGGTAGCGTGGAAGCTACTTGGTGCAGCCTGGGAGCCGTGTGGAGAAGCTGGTAGCGTGGAAGCTACTTGGAGCGGCCTGGGAGCCGTAGGTGAGAGACTGGTAGCGTGGATAGCTGAACGCAGAAGGCTTACGGATAACACTGGTCTAGGAACCAGCAGGAGCCTGGGACATACTGGTACTCAGAGGTACAGCTACAACACAAGTTGTACACCACAGGACATAACAAGATGTTCAAGCACAGAGTGCTATCAGAGGAGGATCTATGGACCTCATTCAGAGTCGGTCGAAGCGGCCCCACGGTTGTATAGTAAAAGGGGCCGGATATGCAAATGATGCACACGCATGTTGCGTCCCTAAGGTCGGATCGTTAGCTGGCCAACCAAGGGATGGATGCGGTCGGATCGCTAAAAATATGCCCACTTCTCGTACGCATAGCACGTCATCTCCGGCTATATAAGGATTAATCACGAGCATCGTATACCATCGGAACTGGTCGTAGAGCTAAAGGTTGACCTGACCCTCTCTTAAGCTCTACGATCATTTCAGTGTAAAACCTCCCCTGTCACGTGTGCCATGACACTACTTTGTAATTTATGCACTCCCATAAAATGCCGTTTGCATAATTAGGCACGCCTGCGTTCGGATCTCCACACCCCCGTTTTCAAGCACCTTCCCCTGTTACCACCCACAAACGCCGCAATCTGTCACTCAAACTACCGACCTGGCGGTGTTGAAGGAGAGAGAAATTTCTGATCGTAACCGCTAGTTTGCGCACGCGCATTGCGAACTGTACGCATGCGCAGTAAAGCGAACATCGGCTGCGTATGACCGTGCTGCCGCTTCGACCGACTCTGAATGAGGTCCTATATACCTAGAGTCTGGCAGCAATTGGTGGATACAGACAGGTGGTCTGGCAGTGGCATTCTGAGTGGAGCAAGGCACAACATGCAGAGGGAGTAATCATCTCTGCAGCCCTTGAGAATCAGGACCACACCTGTGATTCCAATTAAGACTAGCAATGCTCACAGACAGAGCAGAGTCCAGGTGATTAATCCGTGTGGGAAGGAAAGCAGTCTGCACACACAGAGTTGTCACAGCCAGCATGATTCAGCCAGAGCAGATCTCCCAGGAGAATTACAAACACAGATCCATGGAGCAGCTGGCAGAGGTAAGTCTCAAAAGGTAAAAACTAGCCAGGATTGTGACTGTACCCCCTCTTCATGGGTGGACTCTGAACATCCAAATAAATACATAGGAGAACATGAAAAAATGAGACACCCAGGAAACTGGAAAACTTTCTTCCAAACATGACATTACAGGAGCTTCAAACATAGGGACACCATCACTCTTGAAACCTCTCTTTAGACATCTTCTTAATTCTTACATTTATTGGGATACCAGGAGTGGAAATTCTTCAAAGGGGATGGTTCAAGACCTTCGTCGATTCTTCTTTCTGCTGCGAGAACGTTTTGTGCCAGCCAACGGACATGGGACCTCTGGTAACTCCCGTGGAAATACATGACTGGAAAGGACAGGGTCAAATGGCAGATGGTTTTCAGGGAATGGAGTATTATCATATGGATCAAGTTCAGACTCTGAGTCAGTATCTAAAGGTAAAATGGAAGGTTTAGTAGGACTTGAACAATGATAGGACACCTGGGAGGAACTAAGTGAAATATAACCAATTTTAATGGTGTTTTAGGAGGTACCGCAGTATGAAGAGGACAAGGAGGTGGGCGCACATCTCATGTTCAGGGATGCCGATTCTATAGCGCCACTCTCCTTGGATGCTTCGAATTCAGCACGTTGGCCCTTGAAAACTTGACCTTGTTCAGATTTCAGGGAAGTGGAGGACTCAGCAGAGGATGATTCCTTAGTAGAACCAACAGACTGCTTGGACCGATTTTCAGAACTGAGAATTTCACTAGAATTTTGTTTGACAGGTTTAAGAGCAAATTCTTTAATAACAGCTTCACTGAAAGTTTTTATACTTAGAAGCACAGGATCTTTTGACTCGATGAAAGGGTTGGCCCAGTCCAACGCCTTACCTCTAAAGGAAGAGAGAAGGTACTTAGTAAAGTTGGTAGGAGTGATACCACAAGCTGGATCTGCTTCCATGATTGCAGCATATTGCTCCAGTAATGCAAAGTATTGCGATAAGTCCCCATCGAAATATATGCATCCTGGAGTATCCAATGAAGTTTGTGTGTTCGAGGGTTGTGGAGCACATTCAGGTGCAGAACTGGAAGAGACTTGAGGATGCTCCGATTGGTGAGGAGTCAAAACAACTGAAGTTGACAGCTGTTCGGTACTTGGACTAACTAAAGGAACTGGAAGGAGTCCTGAGGAGCCAGAGACAGCAGCTTCAACAATCAAGGCTGAGAACAGACTACAGAAACTGGCATCCTCTGGAACGATATTAGCAGGAGACGTTGAACAGGAACCATGATCAGATTTTGTAGTACAAGACTCTTCTCCCTGATAACTGGAACTTGAAACCCCCTCCTGAGGCATGAGACTTGAGACCCCCTCCTGGGGTGCGTGACTTGAGACCCCCTCCTGGGGTGCAAGACTTGTGACCCCTTCCTGGGGTGCAAGACTTGAGACCCCTTCCTGGGGTGCGAGACTTGAGACCCCCTCCTGGGGTGCGAGACTTGAGACCCTCTCCTGGGGTGCGAGACGAAACCCCCTCCTGGGGTGCGAGACTTGAGACCCCATCCTGGGGTGTGAGACTTGAGACCCCCTCCTGGGGCATAATTCTTGTAACCCTCTCCTAGGGTGAGAGACTTAAGGTCCCCTCCTGGAGTACAGAACTTGACACTCCCTGTTGGAGTATGGGACCCAAAATCCCCTTCTGGGGAAGCTGACTCGACTTTTCCTTTTGGGGTATGGAACATGAACCCCCCTTTTGGGTGCGAGGACAGAAACTTCCTCCTGGAGTGAGTGACTCAAAATCCCTTCTTGGGTTACGAGATTTGAGGACCCTCCTGGGGTTGAGATTCTGGAGACCCCTCCTGGGGTTGCCAACTGGAGTCCCCTACCGGAACAGGCAGAATCCGGGCTAGGACCGGAACAGGCAGAATCCGGGCTGGGACCGGAACAGGCAGAATATGGGATGGGACCGGAACATGCAAAATCCGCGCTGGGACCGGACCAGGCAGAATCCGGGCTGGGACCGGAACAGGCAGAATCTGGACTGGGACCGGAACAGGCAAAATCCTGGCTGGGACCGGCACAGGCAGAATCCGGGCTGGGACTGGAACAGGCAGAATATGGGACGGGACCGGAACATGCAGAATCCGGGCTGGGACCGGACCAGGCAGAATCCGGGCTGGGACCGCAACAGGCAGAATCCGGACTGGGACCGGAACAGGCAGAATCCGGGCTGGGACCGGAACAGGCAGAATCCCGTCTGGGACCGGAACAGGCAGAATCCCGGGCTGGGACCGGAACAGGCAGAATCCGAGACGGGACCGGAACAGGCAGAATCCGGGACGGGACTGGAACAGGCAGAATCCAGGACGGGACCGGAACGGGCAGAATTCGGGCTGGGACCGGAACAGGCAGAATCCGGGCTGGGACCGGAACATGCATTGAGACGTTGACACATAGTTATACTGCTGGAATTGCAAAGGGGACAGCCTTTGATAAAGTGGTCAGAAGCTCCACAATAGTGACAGAGATGTAAATCTTTACGTCACTGGCGTTCAGCCACAGAGAGCTTGGAGCGCGGGTAACTTCGATGTCTCACTTTACTTGGCATGGAAGAATCTTTGGTTCTTAGAGGTTCCAAGACAGAGGCCCTCATTCAGAGCCGTACGCTCTGAGCAGAGCGCATGCTCTGAATGAGGGCCGGGCTCCATTTTCATGGAGCGTCCTCCTGGACGCTTGTATAGCTGTGGGTCACCACCCACAGGCTATACGAGCGTGCTTTTTGATGGCCGCGATGGTCGAGACCATCGCGACCATCGAAATTGCGAGCCGGAGCCTGCGGTTGAGGTTTTCAACCGCAAGCTCCGGAGTGATTTTGGCTCTATCAGAGCCAAAATCACTCCCACTGACATCACTAGTGATGTCAGTGGGCCGGCTTCTGACGGGAGGCGTTCCCGTGGGAACACCCCCGTCAGGGAGGCACGCCCCCGGCACGCCCACCAAAGGGGGCGTGCTGTCAATCAACATTGACAGCACGCCCCCTTTGATCGGACACAACGAGCGAAGGACTTTCCTTCGCTCGTCGCGTCAGGCGCATGCGCACGACGGAGCTCCCTCCGTCGTGCGCATGCTCAGTGCATAACATCGACCCACTTGCGAGCGGACAGCCGCTCGCGAGTGGGTCTGAATCAGGCCCAGAGTTTTTAGTTGAGACAGAGGTAGCTCTAAGAAATTCAGGAATGATCTGAAAGATTTTGCTGAGTAGAGCCTGTAGCTGTTCCAGCAGTTGATGGAAAGTAGTTAGGGGTTCAAGTAAGATTTGGATATCATCTAGCCGGTTAGTCAGAATTTGCAGAAGCTGTAGATGCTGTACCACCTCCTGTGACTCCAAGTGAGTGATTAGGTTATGGAAAGCACTTGATCCAGAATTAGGTGCTTGATCCACCACCATCGTTAGGCTTGAACATACTGTCACAGTTGGTGCTAGTGAGTTACCTGTCTCAGGTGATGAACTGGAATCACTGGAGGCCGGCTGGACTGGAACCATGGGTAACATGAATAGCTCTTTTAATATAGGAATTGGGTAGCAGTGAGAACTGCCTTTGATGATGAGTGACTGGAACTGGAAACTTGAAACGTTGGAGTGAGACCAGAAGGAACTTGGAGGGACCGTACTGGGACCGGCAGGTAGGCTGACTGAGCTTGTCGGATTACCAGTAGATAAGCTTGCAGATGGATGGTAGCACGGAAGCTACTTGGTGCAGCTAATGAGCCGTGAGGTGAGTGGACTTGGAGGAACTGGACTGGGACCGGCAGGAAGGCTGACTGAGCTGGTCGGGTTACTAGTAGATGGGCTTGCAGACGGATGGTAGCGTGGATACTTGTTGTGGCTTGGGAAGCCGTGGGTAGACGTTGGTAGCTGGGTGGCTACGCGGAGTGGCTGGATAGCCGTGGGTAGACGCTGGTAGCTGGGTAGCTACCTGGAGCGGCTGGATAGCTGTGGGTAGACGCTGGTAGCTGGGTGGCTACGTAGCGGCTGGATAGCCGTGGGTAGATGCTGGTAGCTGGGTGGCTACGTGGAGCAGCTGGATAGCCGTGGGTAGACGCTGGTAGCTGGGTGGCTACGTGGAGCGGCTGGATAGCCGTGGGTGAATGCTGGTAGCTGAGTGGCTACGTGGAGCGGCTGGATAGCCGTGAGTATACACTGGTAGCTGGATGGCTACGTGGAGCGGCTGGATAGCCGTGGGTGAAAGCTGGTGGCTGGGTGGCTACATGGAGCGGCTGGATAGCCGTGGGTAGACGCTGGTAGCTGGGTGGCTACGTGGAGCGGCTGGATAGCTGTGAGTAGACGCTGGTAGCTGGGTGGCTACGTGGAGCGGCTGGATAGCCGTGGGTGGACGCTGGTAGCTGAGTGGCTACGTGGAGCGGCTGGATAGCCGTGAGTATACACTGGTAGCTGGATGGCTACGTGGAGCGGCTGGATAGCCGTGGGTGAAAGCTGGTGGCTGGGTGGCTACATGGAGTGGCTGGATAGCCGTGGGTAGACGCTGGTAGCTGGGTGGCTACGTGGAGCGGCTGGATAGCCGTGGGTGGACGCTGGTAGCTGGGTGGCTACATGGAGCATCTGGATAGCCGTGGGTAGACGCTGGTAGTTGGGTGACTACGTGGAGTGGCTGGATAGCCGTGGGTAGACGCTGGTAGCAGGGTGGCTACGTGGAGCGGCTGGGTAGACGCTGGTAGCTGGGTGGCTATGTGGAGTGGCTGGATAGCCGTGGGTAGATGCTGGTAGCTGGGTAGCTATGTGGATTGGCTGGATAGCCGTGGGTAGACGCTGGTAGCTGGGTGGCTACGTGGAGCGGCTGGACAGCCGTGGGTAGACGCTGGTAGCTGGGTGGCTACGTGGAGCGGCTGGATAGCTGTGGGTAGACACTGGTAGCTGGGTGGCTACGTGGAGCGGCTGGATAGTCGTGGGAGAAGCTGGTAGCGTGGAAGCTACTTGGTGCGGCCTGGGAGCCGTGTGGAGAAGCTGGTAGCGTGGAAGCTACTTGGAGCGGCCTGGGAGCCATAGGTGAGAGGCTGGTAGCGTGGATAGCTGAACGCAGCAGGCTTACGGATAACACTAGTCTAGGAGCCAGCAGGAACCTGGGACATACTGGTACTCAGAGGTACAGCTATAGCACAAGTTGTACACCACAGGACGTAACAAGATGTTCAAGCACAGAGTGCTATCAGAGGAGGATCTATATACCTAGAGTCTGGCAGCAATTGGTGAATCTGGCAGTGGCATTGAGTGGAGCAACGCACAACATGCAGAGGGAGTAATCATCTCTGCAGCTCTTGAGAATCAGGACCACACCTGTGATTCCAATTAAGACTAGCAATGCT
Source organism: Taudactylus pleione (assembly GCA_031769625.1). Classification (NCBI taxonomy): domain Eukaryota; kingdom Metazoa; phylum Chordata; class Amphibia; order Anura; family Myobatrachidae; genus Taudactylus; species Taudactylus pleione. The sequence goes on from JAUIMM010001084.1 coordinate 2,111,110, forward strand.
CACAGACAGAGCAGAGTCCAGGTGATTAATCAGTGTGGGAAGGAGAGCAGTCTGCACACACAGAGTTGTCACAGCCAGCATTATTCAGCCAGAGCAGATATCCCAGGAGAATTACAAACACAGATCCATGGAGCAGCTGGCAGAGGTAAGTCTCAATAGGTAAAAACTAGCCAGGATTGTGACAGCTGGCACTTAGAACCCCCTCCTGGGGTGTAAAACTTGAAACCCTCTCCTGGGGTAAGAAACTTGAAATGGAGACTTGGGGTGTGAAGCTCAAATCAAAACCCCCCCTTTGGGGTGATACACTTGAGACCCGCTCCTGGGGTATGAAACTAGAAACTGAAACCCCTTCTTGGGGTGTGAAACTCAAAACGAAACCCCCTCCTGGGTTGGGAAACTTAGGGCCTGATTCAGACCCACTCGCGAGCGGCTGTCCGCTCGCAAGTGGGTCGATGTTCTGGACTGAGCATGCGCACGACGGAGGGAGCTCCGTCGTGCGCATGCGCCAGACGCGACGAGCGAAGGAAAGTCCTTTGCTCGTTGTGTCTGATCAAAGGGGGCGTGCTGTCAATGTTGATTGACAGCACGCCCCCTTTGGTAGGCGTGCCGGGGGCGTGCCTCCCTGACGGGGGCATTCCCACGGGAACGCCTCCCGTCAGAAGCCGGCCCACTGACATCACTAGTGATGTCAGTGGGAGTGATTTTGGCTCTGATAGAGCCAAAATCACTCCGGAGCTTGCGGTTGAAAACCTCAACCGCAGGCTCCGGCTCGCAGTTTCGATGGTCGCGATGGTCATGACCATCGCGGCCATCAAACTGCACGCTCGTATAGCCTGTGGGTGGTGACCCGCAGCTATACGAGCGTCCAGGAGGACGCTCCATTCTCATGGAGGCCAGCCCTCATTCAGAGCGTGCGCTCTGCTCAGAGCGTACGGCTCTGAATTAGGGCCTTATAACCCCTTCCTGGGGTATGAAACTTGAAACTCCCTCTTGGGGTACAGGACTTGAAACCGCCACTTGAGATGTGAGACTTGAGACCCCCTCCTGGGGTGCGAAACTAGAAGAAACTTTATCCAGATTGCGACTGGCAGAAACGTAATGAGAAGTGTCCCTGACTTTAGGAGGTTGAAATGTCCTCCAAAAATTTCTTAGACGAGAGTAGAAGCATCTTGTAACAAGGCCCCAATCAAAGCCTTGAACTTTCTTTTGCTTAGCGGACATCACCTCCTTATCCGTAACTAAAGGAACGGAAACCACTGATGGCTGATGGGAAGAACCACAAGCGCAGACGTTGGGAGTCACAAACTCGCCAGCTCTTCTCGGTGGGCACAGAGTACAGTCTTTAAGAAAGTGATCATCATAACCACAATATACTGTAGACACATATGTAGTTCCCAGCGCCGCTGACGTTCAACCTCAGTAAGTTTAGGGTGCATGAAACTTTGATGCCTTACTTTAGTTTGCTTAGAAGAGATGTTAGTCAAGTCAAGAGTAGCACTAGAAAGCTTGGGAAAAATGTGAAAAATGTTGGTACAGAGACTTTGTAGTTGTTCTAGAAGCCAGTAGAAATTCTTGAAATGTTCAAGGTCACAAATATCATATAATTGGAAGACCAGAGGACACTTTAGAGGTTCACTAGTATACACAGAAAAAATTCTTTCATAGGAGTAGTTGGAAATCGAAAGCCAAACTTTGGAGAAGAGGACACAAAAGAATTCAATGGCGGAACTTGTGGTGTGTCTGGAGTCAAAGCAGCAAGAACAGAATGAATAACCTTCAATTGACTAGAAAGTTCTTGCAGCTGCTGTCTCATGAGCTGCTGAGTTGTTTCCTGAGTATTCATACGAAAAAGTACATTTTACCCTGGAACAGGGTGGCTTGCATGTTTGGGCTGTTCAAATGGTCACGAATGAAACGGAAGTTCCTCAGGTGAGGACAAGAGCCAGGGGGTTAGGGTGGCTAGGGAACAACTAGATAAGTGACAGACTAGGTCTCCCTATTGCGGCCAAACCCAGTTTTGGCTAGACCTGCCCAGAGACGCGGAGTCTAACCCACTTGGTGGTCTTCACCAGTGACCCCTCCAATTGGGATTTGGGTTTTGCTGCACCAAGTGAGCATGTCGTGGCCCTCTGGACAGGTAGCTGGGAGTGACAGGAAGATCGGAACTATATTAGAATGAATATTAGCGTATGAACTAATAATTGAACACAGGAGATCAGCAAATTAAATGAATACTTGAACTCAGGCAACAAGCGTATGAACTGAATACTAGAACACAGGGGATAAGCTGAATACTTGAACACAGCAGATCAGCGTGTGAGCTGAATATTTGAACACAGGAGTTGAACTGAATACTTGAACACAGGAGATGAACTGAATACTTGAACACAGGCAATGAACTGAATACTTGAACACAGGAGTTGAACTGAATACTTGAACACAGGAGATTAACTGAATACTTGAACACAGGGGGTGAACTGAATACTTGAACACAGCAGATCAGCGTGTGAGCTGAATATTTGAACACAGGAGTTGAACTGAATACTTGAACACAGGAGATGAACTGAATACTTGAACACAGGCAATGAACTGAATACTTGAACACAGGAGTTGAACTGAATACTTGAACACAGGAGATTAACTGAATACTTGAACACAGGGGATGAACTGAATACTTGAACACAGGAGATTAACTGAATACTTGAACACAGGGGATGAACTGAATACTTGAACACAGGAGTTGAACTGAATACTTGAACATAGGAGATGAACTGAATACTTTAACACATGAGTTGAACTGAATACTTGAACACAGGAGATTAACTGAATACTTGAACACAGGGGGTGAACTGAATACTTGAACACAGGAGATGAACTGAATACTTGAACACAGCAGATCAGCGTGTGAGCTGAATATTTGAACACAGGAGTTGAACTGAATACTTGAACACAGGAGATGAACTGAATACTTGAACACAGGCAATGAACTGAATACTTGAACACAGGAGTTGAACTGAATACTTGAACACAGGAGATTAACTGAATACTTGAACACAGGGGATGAACTGAATACTTGAACACAGGAGATTAACTGAATACTTGAACACAGGGGATGAACTGAATACTTGAACACAGGAGTTGAACTGAATACTTGAACATAGGAGATGAACTGAATACTTTAACACATGAGTTGAACTGAATACTTGAACACAGGAGATTAACTGAATACTTGAGGTCCAGCTGAAAGCTAACTAGAAATTAGCATGAAAGCTGACACCAGAGTAACACAGGGAGGCTGCAAGAGAGCTAAGCAGCACACTAAAAAACAACACAGGAACAGAAACATGAAAAGCTGGAGTACTGAGAGAGAGCTAAAGTAACACACTAGAGAATTAGCATGGAAGCTAATATAAGTAACACTGGAGAACAGGAGAACTGGCTGAAGCAACACACTGAGGAAATAACACAGAGAAACACTGGTGAATAACACAGACACTGGAACAGCGAAGTTGAACAGCAGTTTCCTGTTCCTGGAGTCAGACTTAAATACCCCTGGGTAGCTGGTCATTGGATCAGAGTATCAGCTGAGTGACCACAGGACTATTTTGGGAGAGACTAGTCAGGTGATATGGACCAACATGGCTGCGCCCATGCCCGGCACCCTGGAAACCAGGACGCATGCACGGAAGCCCTAGCAGACTCTGGGTAGAATACTCAGACACCACTCACCTCCACTCCCAGCGACTGAACACCTAAGTCCAAGGACGCCGCCGTGCAGGTGAGTAGCATCCAATCCCAGGCCGCATCCTGACAAAGGGCCGTTCAAACTCAGCCACGCTTCACTGCAGCAGGCTGCCGCTGCCTATCATATGGTTTGAGAGGCGCACCAGCAGCAGCTACTGAATCAGCAGCAGCTGCAGGGAGAGCGCCTCTCCAGCCTGGCATCTCCCTGCAGTGGGGGCTATGATGAGTGGGTTGCGCCAGCCCTGCATGTGATGCAAAGATAGCTCCTATCATCCTTGGCTTGAATGTCTTACAGAACTGCTCAGAAGAATAGGTAACTACCCTTATCCAAGGTAGGTTCGAAAGAGCAAAGAGTTTTACAGAAAACCCATCCGGAAACTCCAAGGTCATCAGAAACTTTCTGGAAACACTGGCGAGATAGTCGACTGACTGACAGCAAACCATTGCAATTACAATCCAACACTGAAACTATTCTTTGGGGAAAAGCATGCTGCAGACCGCATTGGCAGGAATACAAAGATCTAATTGGACCGTGCTTGATTTTGTTCAGAAGTGAACAAGTGGTGGCCAGCACCTTAGTTTCGGTGAAATATGAAAGTGTTCCAGTACTGGTACTGAAACCCCATAACCATGACGTAAAGTTATACCGCAATCAACCCATCGCCAAACTAATCTGGAGCGACTTTCAAGATGTACACCACCCAAAGTTCAGAGCGAACCAAGGAATATGGTGGTAGAAGACATTGATGACGGTGGAGAGGAACACGAGTGGTGGAAGGAGTTACAAATAGATGAAAATACTGTCAAATTGCAGAAACAAGGAGCTCTTTGGGTTGTAAAAGAGAATTCAGAAACATTCACTCACAATCCAATAATTTGGGACTGTTACTGATATACGGCATTATATCAATACCTGAGAAACACCTCCGATAAAGGAAAGGCATCGGCCATTGGCACCTGCATTATACCAGCCTGTACGGAAGCCGCTGGAGGATATAAAAGCCAGTGGAATTATCCAAGAGAGCCACAGCCCGAAGGCTGCACCAATAGTTCTGGTCCAGAATAAAGATGGTCAATTGCACTTTTGTGTAGATTACCGAAAATTAAATAACATCACACGCAGGGACGCTTATCCTCTGCCAAAAGTAGAAATCTATTACAGCACTTAAATCTGTAAAGTACTTTTCCACCTTTGACCTGACAAGTGGATACTGGCAAATCAGTTAGCAGATTAGAAGGAAAAAAATGCATTTATAACTGTAATGGGGTTGTATGAGTTCAACCGAATGCCATTTGGTTTAATTAATGCACCTGCCACCTTCCAGCGAGTAATGGAGGACTGTCTGGGTCAACGGAATTTCGAGAAGGTGATGATATATTTGGTCGACAACATTATTTTCTTGAAACCTTATCAGGAACAATGCAACTGGCCAGGTTCGTGCTCAAGCTTAAACCCTCAAAATGCCACTTACTAAAACCTAAAGTGCAGTACCTGGGCCATATTGTAAGTTCAGAAGGTTTGGCACCTGACTCAGAGAAAATCATGGGAGAATGGTCTGTTCCACAAACAGTTAAGAATGTCCGAAGATTTCTCGGATTTGTGGGATATTATTAAAGGTTCATTAAAGACTTTCCTAAGATCGCTGCTCTTATTCTTGAACTGCTCAGAGGAATCCCAAAGGGAAAGTACAGTAAGCACATCCCTATTAACTGGACCCGAATTCCTGTCCATAGTGTGGAACGTCACTGAAAACTTAAAAAATGATCTGGCTGCTAATCCGTTTATAGCCTTCACAGACTGCAATCCGCTGGACCATCAGTCCACTGCACGATTGGGCATTTTACGACAGAGGTAGTCTTCAGACCTGGCCAATTACCAGTTTTGCATAAAGTACAGGAGCGGCTGCAGTAATGGCAACACAGACGCTTTATCCAGACTACCTGTTAAGGAGGCAATCCTCGATATGGGAGATCCATTGGAACAGGTGAAAATTCCCAATTTCAGTCGTATCACAAAGATGTCTAAACAAAATGTCATCTCCCTTTAACAAGCAGAAGTTCAGGATCTGAGCAAGAAAGGTACCATGAAGAATGAGCTCAATGGCAAAAAGAGAGTTCTGCTTTACGACAGTTAAAGAGATTACCGACCCAACATGAGCTAACCAGACAAGAAATACAAGTCTCCAACTGAACTGTTAAAGTTGTGGCGACAGAGAGTATGACTTTCCTTTCAAGGGGATCTACTAGTGTGACACAGGTTAGACCAAAAACGCATTTACCAGCCACCCAGCTGGCGATTAATCGCTCCCAAGTCCGCATTTGGTCTTGGGTGTGATTAGGAAGCAGTCCCTTAATTTATACAGTATCTGTGCGCTACAGTCCCCATCATGATAACATGGCAATTCAGTTTTATCATCTGAATTGTGAAGCGTTCCATATAATGTTAGACATCAGCCTCCTCAGTTCTCATGTATGAAGTGTCTATTATCAGCCGCTGGGTGGCGCACTCTCTCCACTCCTGACAACTGTGTCAATGGGCCGTATTCAATTGCAGGCGAAAAGTCCCGCACCTTTGCATTGCCGGACTTTTGCATTGCCGGAGTTTTCGCCGTCATCGTCAGTTTTGGCTCCGAAAAGTATCGCGCTCGTCATCGCTATTTTCCCTATTAAATTGCAAAGGACACGAAAACGCGTCCCAGCGAAACTCAAACAGGCGAAAAGTCAGATTTGGGGAAATCAGCCTGACACCCCCTCCCCCCCCCAAAAGATGCACTGACATGGGGGATCGCTATGGATCCCCCGAATAGCCCTGCTGGGGGTATTTGGGTTGCTTAAATGCTCTCAATTGGTGCTATATGGCGTCTTTGCACAAGTGGTGAAGAATAGCATTTAGGAATTTTGGGGGGAAAAATAAGTAGTCCCTGCAAATTTGAGGTACATGAAAATGGGTGAAAGCATGGTTAAAAATCGCTAAAGTGCGTTTTTAAAAAACAATGATTAAGGGGTCTATGTACTAAGCAGTGATAAGTGACAGAGTGAAATGTGATAAGTCTGTGATAAGTGCCAGCCAATCAGCTTCCAACTGTCTTCTCACAGGCTGTGTTTGAAAAATTACAGTTGGGAGCTGATTGGCTGGCACTTATCACAGACTTATCACATTTCACTCTGTCACTTATCACTGCCTAGTACATAGACCCCATAGTGTCGTTATCACCAGCTAGATGCCGCTGTTTGTCGCGCTGCCCGCCTCTAGAGGACGCTGTCCCCTCACGTCTGTAGGTGGCGTTGTCTCTCCCCTTCCTACCTGTAAGCACCGCTTTCACTCCCCTCCCAGCCTGTAGGTGTCGTTGTTTCTCCCTTTCCCTCCTGTAGGGACAGCTGTCTCTCCCCTCCCCGCCTGTAGGTGCCACTGTTCCCAGCTCGCTCAGATGAGGAGTATCCCCGAGCATGCGGCGTTGCTGTGTACACCGCCGGGCCACAGGGGTCGCTGTCACTAGTTTCTGACTCTCTCCGGCAGCGGCAGGCGCTCGGTGAAGTCTCCAGCTGGCGGCTGTCGGTGTGCCGGTCCCCGCCGCTATGTTCCGCAAAGCCCGGCGGGTGAACGTGAGGAAGCGCAATGACTCCGAGGAGGAGGAGCGGGAGCAGGAGGCGGCGGTGCCCACGGTCGAACATCCCGGCAGCAGCGAGCCGCTCCACCCGCCTCTCATCCCCGGGCTGCTCCAGCACGACAACGGCCTACAGCCGCCCCGGCCTCCGAAAGCGACCAGAGAGCCCGGCGTGCCCAAGGCCGCCAGCCTGCTCAGCTTCCAGGACGATGTGGAAGGTGAGTGCACACAGGAGGGAGGGAGAGGGCGCACATAGGGGGGGATCACTGGGGAGGAAACCGTCAGGGGACATAATTTGCTTATCTCATATTCTACAGATCTGTGTATATATAAATGGTGTTTACTCATAAGTATATCTATGTGCGTATATAGTGACTCTTAAGCACATTTGTGTGTGTGTATATATAAAAATGTGTCCTCCTCCATAAATATAAAATGTGTGTGTAAAATATATATACATATATATATATATATATATATGTTTTTTTTATATTAGAACTCGTAGCTTAGTGAAAAAGAAACGTGCTTTAATACAAACTTGCTCCTGGTGCCTTCCTTAGGGAGGTATGCACCCCCCCAAAAAAATGCACAATGGCAGACAGGCGGCACTCCAGAGACTCGTAGCTTAGTGAAAAAGAAACGTGTTTTAATTAACATTTTTGGGGCTCACAATCCCTTCAGGATACATACACAAATGCAGTGAAGCAAATGGTGAATATATACCAGGCGGGGCAGCTGGTGGGCACTGATAAGCTGGCCCTACACCTGCACGACCAGCATACGTTCCGATTCAGCATCCGACTCCCTGGCAGTCCCAGCAGCATGTATGTTTGTTTTTCTTAGCACAGGATCTGTCGTATGATCGATCCTGTGCCTCATGTGCTCATTAGGGAAACAGTCATTGAAATGACTTGAATTGCTGCACGATGGATCGCATGAACAAAATAAACGGCACGATCTGCACACGATACGATGGATAATATGGGCTGCACATCTGATCATAAGATCCGATTATAGGAGCTGCGGGAGCGCGCATCGGATCTTATCTTACTTAAAAAATGCACGATTTTCACAAGATTCATCATACGACTCATCGAAAATCGGGCAATCGGCCCGAAATCGTGCAGGTGTACGGCCAGCAATAGGGTAAGTTATATATTTATATATTTATATTTATATTTATATATATATATATATATATATATGTTCACTATTGCTTCACTGTATTTTTGTGTGTATCCTGAAGAAGGAGTTGTGAGCCCCGAAACGTAGATATATTGCAGAGACCAGTTGAGTGGCAGACTACATTGTGGATACACATACATACAGTTCAATTTTACGGGCGTCACTCCTCGGTTTTATACAGCATGACGACTGGACTCTCTCCCTTTGCTGTATAAAACCCAGGAGTGCTGCCCGTAACATTGAACTGTATTTATACTGATGAGTCTGCATCTTGGCGAGCACCCGGGTGCTTTGGTGATTTAATTGGAGTGCCGGTCTATTGGACAGATAGATATCTATCTATGTCTCTTCATAAGTAGATCTGTGTTTGCTGCAATGTTCGTTAGGAAATGTGTGATCTGTGTATGAGCTGTCTTTTGCATGGTCAATGCTTGGGACCAGAAGTGTGTTGGTTTTTGGAATATTTGCATATGCAGTACATGTATGAGATCTTGGGGGTGGGACCAAAGTCTAAACAGGAAATTCATTTGTTTTATATACACGTTATACACACAGACTGAAGGTAATTTAATATATATATATATATATATATATATATATATAGTAATATAATTCTGTATGAAACAGTTTATGTACATTGAACCATCAGAAAGCAAAGGTTTCTGTCTATGCTCAAAAAATTCAGGATTTCGGGTGATTTCTGATAAGGGGTATATATGTGGAAGGGGGGTGTTGGACTTGTCACATACTGGGTCTGCCCCACGCTATCTGACTACTGTTAAGCTGCCCCTCCACTTGAAGACAGGCAATGGACTGCATGATTACACCATTGTAGTCGTGCAGTCGTTTCTCAATATGCGATGTGCCTACACTGAGCAAGCAGTCATTCAGTACAGGCTCATCAATCATCTGCAAACATGCTCAACCTGACGTTATTGTCAGGTCCTCCAGCATGTTTGACCGATTATAGATGTGCGCTCCGCTGGTCGTTTTAGACATCTATCATCATACAAATATGTTGTTGAACCTGACGATATCGTCACGTTATACATGTTTGCAGATGATTGATGTGCCTGCACTGAATGACTGCTCGCTCAGTGTAGGCACATCACAGACTCACAAACGACTGCACGATTACATTGTCGTAATCATGCAGTCCATTGCCTGTCGTCTAGTGGATGTGTGCTTTTACATAATATTAAAAGAGCAGTGAGCATTGCCTTGGGATTCGGGGGGAATGAACTGTACTTCGACTGCTGCCATACCGCAGCGGATTACACAGGGCAGGTAATGCTGCCCATCCACTAGGCGATTAAATTGAGCGATTGAACGATATCGTTCAATAATAGTTTGCAAATCGTTCACTAAAATGTCAAACGACCAGTGATGTCTAAAACGACCAGCGGAGCGCACATCACTGGTCGTTTGACATTTTAGTGAACGATTTGCAAACTATTATTGAACGATATCGTTCAATCGCTCAATTTAATCGCCTAGTGGATGGGCAGCATTACCTGCCCTGTGTAATCCGCTGCGGTATGGCAGCAGTCGAAGTACAGTTCATTCCCCCCGAATCCCAAGGCAATGCTCACTGCTCTTTTAATATTATGTAAAAGCACACATCCACTAGACGACAGGCAATGGACTGCATGATTACGACAATGTAATCGTGCAGTCGTTTGTGAGTCTGTGATGTGCCTACACTGAGCGAGCAGTCATTCAGTGCAGGCACATCAATCATCTGCAAACATGTATAACGTGACGATATCGTCAGGTTCAACAACATATTTGTATGATGATAGATGTCTAAATGACCAGCGGGAGCGCGCTTTCTTGGTCGTATAAGACATTTTTCTAAACGATTTTTAAACAATATCGTTCAATCGCTCAATTTAATCGTCTAGTGGATGTGTGCTTTGTGCAAACTAGAATGACAACTCAGGGCCGCAGTGTGAAATCTTGTTCACAATACTCGGGCAGGATACTCCACCCTCTGCGCCCCACTTTTGTAGCGATGCGTGACTCTGTACATTTTGCTGGTGGTATTGTCTTAGAGATGCATTATAACCACCTGAAGAACCTGGGGATCTTCTGGTGCTGTAATACAGATCTGACCAATCATTACCCATTTCTAATAGCCGTGGAGGGGCTTGCGAGGGAGGGGACCAATCACAAGCTGCAGTCTCCTGGCTGTGAGAGAGCTAGAGGAGCCCTGGGAAGAATGTCTGTATGTAGCAGGCGCCAGGGTGGTGCCTGTCAGGAAGAGCCTTTATTTATAGGATACACTTTTCACATGTGTAAACATTTACACCTTAAATGCACAAGAGCTGAATGTGAAGACTGTGCTCTGTCCCAGTTACTAGTTTTAAAATAAATAGAAAGTGGAGATATTACTCATATTCATCTATTTACTTTCAGGTAATCCTAATGTCAGTGGCATACATAATTATAGCCCTGAGGAGGATATAAACTATCCAGTCTTTCACTGTTATCAGAAAACCTTGACTCCACTTCATAATTATCTGCTTGTATTCTGTAATTGTATCTGTCACAGTCCCTCTTCCCTATATGTACATATGAGCTATCCTGCTGAGGAGAAGATACCATGCTTCCTAATCAACAATCTGCTAAAAAAAAAGAAAAAATTCTGCTCCCTTCTCATCATTTAAACCCACAAATTAGATAATTATGGGGGTGATTCAGTGTTGCACACAAGTGCGTTTAGTGGGTGGATATTGCCATTTCTTGCACTGCACATACATCCGAGACGAGCGTATGCAACTTCGAACAACCTAATGCTGGGTACACACTGGCCAATATATATCGTGCCCCTGTCAGCCAGTGTGTACAGATGATATGTCTGTGAACAACGTCGTTCAGACATATCGCATTGGCTGTGCTGCACAGCCAACGAACAGATGTCTGCAGACCTATCTGTCCATCGGCAAGTGTGTACGGACGATCAGCCATACGCAGGGGCGCCAAGAGGGGGGGGAGCCGCGAGTGGGTACTGCTTACCCTGGTCCGGCACAGCTCCCCATCCCCAGCAGCGTCCGGCACAGCTCCCCATCCACTGTAGCCCAGCACAAGCTGCTGTGTGCTGGGCTGTACTGAGAGACTGTCCGAGGCTGCTAAAGCAGCAGTCCGAGCAGTCTCTTATGCCAAAGGGGGGAGCGATCAAGCTGATCGCGCCCCCCTTTGGCTGTGCACCAGGCTGAGGGGCACACAGCGCGTCGCAAATGTTTTTTCCTAAGGGGGCATAGCCACGCCAGCCACGATTAAGCCATGCCCCCTACCTGCCCCCAGTCTGGCCCGACCTGCTGCAGCATGCAGGTGATGGCCGTTCAGTGTGTATGAAAGGCCATCATCTGCAGATATATCGCTATAGTGTGTACCCACCTTAAGTTGTACATATCGCAGCCACATCTCCACTTGCAGCCAAGTGGGTGTAGCTCTGTGTTTGCACATAAGGTAAGTGATCCGTATGCAGAGATCGGGCTGATTTCGGACAGATGTCCAGCACCAAGTATAAGGGCTCTTGCAAATGATTGATGACAGCTACTGTCACAAGCGGATGTATAGGGAAGGTGCTTCCGCATAGATGCAGCCAATTGTCCCTACAGGCAGAGACCCGTATTTATTTCAGAGCATGCGATACTGCTGTGGCCAACTTGCGCTCGGTACTGAATCAGCCCCTAAGTCTGGTCTCTAGTCTCATGTACAAACCACAGCTTGAATGAACGTCTGCAATCTCTCAGGTCGTGTTTGCCCCTGTAGGTTACTGTGTACAGTAGTTGAAAATCTTGTGAATCAATGTTTTGGGGATGTGTAATTTAGAAGTACTAAAAATTTAACATAAAAGCTAATAAAGTCCCCAGCTTGCTGAAAATGCAGGTACATATTTCTATGTTGCAGACATTTTGGAAGCGACACTATTTAGTTTTTCCTATCCAATTTGTTCTGTGGGACACCCAAATATCAGAGCTGTCCCTGAACTGAGCGGTGAGAACAATATTGGTGCTGGAAGGAGTCTGCCTGCCTGCTGTCCTGAATATTCCCTAACCGCAAATCTCTGTCCAGAACGTATAGATTCCTCCAGTTGTAATTTTGTGTATTGTACTTAACGTCCAGTTTTTTTTTTTTCTTTTTTCTCCTCCTGTTTTTGCCCCTTAGTAGAGGAAGAAGTTTTTAAAATAAAGAAATCAAATCACAGCAAAAAAATTGCGAAGCTTCTGAAAAAAGAATACAGAGATGACCTGGAGAAAGTGAGGCCCAGAAGTGATGCTTACTCAGGACTGGATGGTAAGGAGGAGATCCATTGGGTAGCCGGCTGTGGTGCAGGCTTATCGCGTGGTTGTGTGTTACTGGCACCTGCGCACAGGAGAGGCAGCTAGATTGTGGGCTCAGACAATATGAAGCTTTTCAGTTCACAGAGCTAGTGACGGCCTATGCCTATTCTCTGGAGTACTAAGCAGTCGGTGCATGGCAGCCTGTACTACGCCTGTTGGGTGGGCAATTACTAGTTTATTTTCTATTTCTCTAGCAATGTCTAGCACCTGTTCTGCCAGCTCTCTGTACTGGGACTCGGGCATGTGCAGCAATTGTCTGCGTTTCGGTCCACCGCTCTGTTTTTGTGTATCGATTTGCTGTTTTATTTTCTCGCAGGGGATCAGTGTCACAAATACGCAGCCACTAAAGATGGCAGCCAAGAGGAGGTGACTGCCGGCAGCGACCTGGGCGAGGAGGAGATGGAAGTAGAAAGCGAGAAGGAGGAGGAGAAGCCAAAAGCCGGCTCATTCGCCAACTCGCTGTCCACATTAAATGTTCTGCGTCCAGGTATTTCGCCTATGTTCATATGTATACGCTTGGAGATGGCTACAATGAAAAGTACTTGAACAGTCTCTCTCGTGAGACTGACCTATGGCTTGTATTTAGTATTGTTTTATTCCTCGCCTTTGAAATTAAATGCAAACTATTTGTTATTTGGACAGATGTATATTTATATATTACCTAATGGTAACTTGAATTGAAGAGTGTTTTGGCCAGAAGTCAGAATAGTTTGTTATAGTGTACTTGTGCACTTTTTGTTTCCGATATCCAGCTACCCCAAATAGGATTTTACTCATGGATTGTATTAACAATGGGAACATTTGTCTCTTTGGGGCCATTTCGTTTGTAAATTAACCCAAAGCCTGTAACCCCAACCCATCAGCGGCCAGTGCCCTCATCACCACTTAATACCTTCCTCTGTGATACAGCCTCTATGAATGAAGTTCCAAGAGATTATAGTAGTAGCATCGTTAATCTGCAGTCCGAGCCACACGACAGTGACCCTTCTCATACGTATGTCCCTGGGGTCCTGCAACTCCCAACAGCACAGCGTGACAGAACAGTGTGCATTAGTGCTGTTATCACCCAGAATCTGGTTACTGGAAAATGCTCCGTAACTGCCGGTGTTAAGGGAACGACCGAGCCAATCTCCTGCTGCCAGGGCACATTATAACTCCAGGTTAGAGCTAGCTCTAATGCTGAGGAATCGGGGCACTGCTTTTGATTTTGCACATTAACGTGGTTGACCACATTTGATTTTCGTTTTCTCCTTAAGGTGAGATCCCAGATGCAGCTTTTATCCACGCGGCTCGCAAAAAGCGGCAATTGGCTCGGGAGCTTGGTGACGCGCCATCTATAGACTGCGAGGGTGGTAAAAGCCGCCTGGTGCGCGAGGACGAGAACGATGCCAGTGATGACGATGACGACGATGAGAAGAGGCGTATAGTCTTTTCCGTGCGAGAGAAGACACAAAGGCAGAAGATAGCAGAGGAAATCGGTAGGCTTTAGTGCCTGTTCTTACAGTGTTTAACGTCTTACTCATTTCATTCAGTTCATATAGACAACTAAACCGGGGCTGGGAAAAATGTTCTATAAATTAAACATTTACTGATGTTTGGTAAAGATTCTGAGGATTGAATTGCTATTTTCTATTATTCATACTTTTATACAGCCTAGCTATCTGTGCAGACTACAGCAATTGTATAGCATCATCGCCAATGAATAATCATAGTGTGTTCTAGTCTCCGTCACGTACAGTATTGTGTAACTGCCACAATCCTTTGTTTCCCCCTCACCCTCTGTTCTTCATGATGCACCTCTCCCTCGCTCATTCTTACCCACTCCTGCCATGTCTCTTGTTCCTGCACACTTGCTCCCCATGCTTAACAAAGCCCCGGGCCTTCCGTCTTTCGGCCGTGCTCCTTACATGGTCTCATCTTCTGTAACCCTTTTCCCTCAATGCAGTCCGTCCTTTTCTTCCTTCTAGCCGCCTTTACCCCTTTCAGACATACAACCCGGGAAATTTCCTGCTCAGACCCGGGAATTTCTCCTGTGCAAATTCCCGGGTATTTGGTCGAGACGCCCCTTTCACACTACAGTGTCTAACCAGGAAATTCCCAGGTAGACCCCTTTCAGACAAGAGCAGGGTTTTTCTGCTTACCTGCCTCTTCTCTGCCGTCTGCTCCTCCCAGCCAAAAGCCGGCCAATCGTAATGCAGTTTTTTTTTTTTCTTTATTATTATTATAATTTTTTTTAACATTCATTTTAATTCCCTGGTGGTCCAGCGGGAGTGCGGGTGGCCCGCTGTGGCACAGCCGGCCGGTGCTGGGGGTGGTGAGCAGCAGCGCTGAGCGTCCTATAGGACGCTCTGCGCTGTCAGCTCAAACAAAGCAGCAGCGCTGAGCGTCCTATAGGATGCTCTGCGCTGTCAGCTCAAAGCAGCAGCGCTGAGCGTCCTATAGGACGCTCTGCGCTGTCAGCTACATGTCAAAGCTGCTTGGTGCTGCCCGGGAGTAGTAAATTCCCGGGTAGCGCCATTCAGACAGAAGCAGGGTAATTTCCCGGGACTTAAGTCCCGGGAAAAACCCTGGTTGACTGCAGGGGCGGCTACCCGGGAACGTGTTCCCGGGTAGGTACCTCTCACACAGACATGAGACCTGGGAATTTTGGCCGAGGTAGGCCAAAATCCCGGGAATCTCAGTATGTCTGAAAGGGGTAGTAGTCACGGTTCTCTAACACCCTACAGGCCACACAGTGTTACTGCAGTGCCGTGCTAGTAACATACATAGGGGTCTATTTACTAAGCTTTGTTAGGAGATAAAGTGAACGGTGATAAGGTACCAGCCAATCAGCTCCTAACTGCCATTTTTCAAACACAGCCTGTGACATGGTAGAAGCTGATTGGCTGGTACCTTACCTCCGTTCGCTGTATCTCCTAACAAAGCTTAGTAAATAGTAACAGTGTAACTTGACATATCAGAAGCACAATGCAGCGTAAAATGACATATACCAGATAATGGTTTCCAATAGCGCCAATAAAGGCTAGATGCACAGTAGACAGGTATACAAATTAGTTCATCTCCAATAATGCAATAATTAAGTACATAAGTTAAAGACAGAGAAGGTCTGCACCAAACAACAAAAAAAGGGGCTTTCTGTGTTACCCTAATTAAATTGAAGGCTTAAAGAGATATGGATCGCGCTGATCTTATTTAGTGGATATAATAAAATATATTGAGCCAGGATTGTGCATTTAAAAACATTCCCACAATTTATTCAGAAGATAGAACTATAGCAAATATATATGTTAACAAGCAAACTCTGGTAAATTACTATACAGGTTGAGTCTCCCATATCCAAATTGCTTGAGACCAGGGGTATTTTGATATCGGAATATTCCGTATTTTGGAATATTTGCATACTATGACATCTTGATAATGGGACCCAAATCTAAACACAGAATGCATTTGTTTTATATACACCTTATACACACAGCCTGCAGGTCATTCTATACACCTTATACACACAGCCTGCAGCTCATTCTATACACCTTATACACACAGCCTGCAGCTCATTCTATACACCTTATACACACAGCCTGCAGCTCATTCTATACACCTTATACACACAGCCTGCAGCTCATTCTATACACCTTATACACACAGCCTGCAGCTCATTCTATACACCTTATACACACAGCCTGCAGCTCATTCTATACACCTTATACACACAGCCTGCAGCTCATTCTATACACCTTATACACACAGCCTGCAGCTCATTCTATACACCTTATACACACAGCCTGCAGCTCATTCTATACACCTTATACACACAGCCTGCAGCTCATTCTATACACCTTATACACACAGCCTGCAGCTCATTCTATACACCTTATACACACAGCCTGCAGCTCATTCTATACACCTTATACACACAGCCTGCAGGTCATTCTATACACCTTATACACACAGCCTGCAGGTCATTCTATACACCTTATACACACAGCCTGCAGCTCATTCTATACACCTTATACACACAGCCTGCAGCTCATTCTATACACCTTATACACACAGCCTGCAGCTCATTCTATACACCTTATACACACAGCCTGCAGCTCATTCTATACACCTTATACACACAGCCTGCAGCTCATTCTATACACCTTATACACACAGCCTGCAGCTCATTCTATACACCTTATACACACAGCCTGCAGCTCATTCTATACACCTTATACACACAGCCTGCAGCTCATTCTATACACCTTATACACACAGCCTGCAGCTCATTCTATACACCTTATACACACAGCCTGCAGCTCATTCTATACACCTTATACACACAGCCTGCAGCTCATTCTATACACCTTATACACACAGCCTGCAGCTCATTCTATACACCTTATACACACAGCCTGCAGCTCATTCTATACACCTTATACACACAGCCTGCAGCTCATTCTATACACCTTATACACACAGCCTGCAGCTCATTCTATACACCTTATACACACAGCCTGCAGCTCATTCTATACACCTTATACACACAGCCTGCAGCTCATTCTATACACCTTATACACACAGCCTGCAGCTCATTCTATACACCTTATACACACAGCCTGCAGCTCATTCTATACACCTTATACACACAGCCTGCAGCTCATTCTATACACCTTATACACACAGCCTGCAGCTCATTCTATACACCTTATACACACAGCCTGCAGCTCATTCTATACACCTTATACACACAGCCTGCAGCTCATTCTATACACCTTATACACACAGCCTGCAGCTCATTCTATACAATATTTTCAATAATTTTGTGGCTCAAACAAAGTTTGTTTACATAAATGAAATTCTTTTTTGTTTCTTATACAAACAGTCTGTGGGTAATTTTATATAATTTAATAATTTTGTGCATTAAACATAGTTTGTGTACAGTGAACCATCAAAAAGCAAAAGTTTCACTATCTGTCATTCTAAAAATTTTCTGTAATTCGGAATATTTGGATATGGGAGACTCAACCAGTAATAAAAATGCCCGAGTAATCGGGACATAATGTATCTATTTGGATTTTGCTTGTAGAACACAATTGTAAATATGTTTCTCTTTATGCACAGTGAAACTATACGTGTTCTACTCATGAAAAGGCCGTAATAAAATAACAATGATTAAAGACAGTGTCAATAATAGCTACATATTAGACAAGAGTTGTCCGGTCAACATTAGTATCTCCTATTAGATGGTGGTCTGTAAGAACAACCTCCAGGTTACTCACCACACTCTACTCTTTGTTGCATGTTTCAACGGCATTAGTGGTCAATAGCGGGACATGCAGCATGTATAGCTGCGGTTTAAGCCAGTGGTTCCACCCACTGACGACCAGAGCGTTAATAGCTCAGAATGTTGCCGGACAGCTGCTGGATAGATCTGCAAAGCCACTTCTCACCCGTGGCACCTGTACATAAGAGCTGAGCCTCCCCTGTGCTGCCAATTCACCGCCTGCTATACGCCAGGACGCTGACTCCTCATTCTGAGCTATTACTGCTCTGGTCGTCAGTGGCTATACATCCTGGATGTCCCCCTATTAACCACTAATGCCGTTGAAACCTGCAACAAAGGGGGGAGAGTGGTGAGTAACCTGGAGGTTGTTCTTACAGACCACAATCAAATAGGAGATACTAATGTTGTCCGGACTACCCGATGTCCCTGGTGGTCTACTGGGAGCACAGGACTCAGTGCCTGGCCCCACTAATGGCCGTCCCAAGGGAGCCCCCTACCCTGGGGACAAAAAAGGACACTGCATCAGCAGGCCCCTACCGTGGCAGCCCTGGACATCCATTGGTACTGTCCCTGCTGACCGGCCGTGATGATCTTCAACAGCCCCCTCCGTGGAGTGACCTGACTCCGGCCGGGCACTTACGAAACTGAAGGTGCCTTGGCCTGGGGGCGGGGTATAGGAGAGGTGCCCCGGTGCATCCTGGGAGAATAAATTGAATTCTGTGGTGCCCGATGACTCACGCATCGCCTATACCTAAGGTATCCTGTGGATACCTTAGGGTATAGACACTGCAGTAGAGGGTCTATACCCTCTATAGACCCTCTACCCTCTGGATACCTTAGGGTGGACCCTGCAGTAGAAGGCTATATTTCTACTTCAGGGTCCATAGGGTATCCACAGGATACCTTGGGGTATAGGTGTGACGTCAGTCGCAGGGCACCAAAGAGTTAAGCTTTCAGCCTCCCAGGATGCACTAGGTCCCCCTCCTATACCCCGCCCCCGGGCCAAGGCACCTCAGTTTAGTTTGGTGCCCGGCCGGAGTCGGGTGCACCTGTTGGAGTGGGGGCTAGAAGAGCCCCTGAAGCTTTTTCTTCATGCAGCTGTGGCTGCACATCTGGATGAACAGCATGGACAGTCAGTCCTGACGTCCATGCTGTCTTCCCTACACCCCGCCGGTACCAGAACGCCGGTACTGATCTGGGGATGCTGGTGGGCGTCTGGGGTCACAGCTAGCGGTGACCCCAGATGCTCCGGACCATGGCCGGATTCAAGGGGGACAGAGGTAAGCAGCGGGGTCCCGCGGTGGGTCCCCGCTGATCACATGGTCCTAAGTCCCCAGGCAGGGGGCTCCCTGGGGACTGGCTGCAGCGTGGAGCCAGGCGACCAACCTGCGCTTCCACTACCCCCTGGGACAGCGGACCGCAGCAGAGCGGTAGCGCTGCGGCGTCCCAGGGGTTAAATGCATGCCAGGGGAGCGCGCCTTCCCTGTCTCACAGCCGGCGCCTCCCCCGCTGCACACAGCCCTCTCTGCACTGTGCTGACTGGTCCTGTGTCAGCGCTCCTCCCCCAGGCCAGCTTCTCTCTGCTCCTCGGCGGCCATCTTCTCTGCAACGCATGGTGAACGCTGCTGGAAGTCTGGAAGGAAGCATCGTGGTCTGGGTCCCCCCGCATACCTCTCCTCCGCTGTGGCTCAGGTCTGTGTATGCAGCGCTGTGTCCTACCAGGCCCTGTGTCTGTGTAGTTGAGTGATCAGCGCTGTTAGTGCAGGAATTGTTATTTCTCTGCATTGTATGTGACTGTGCTAGCGCTGCCTGTAACTTTTCTTCTCTAAACTGTCAGCTTTATTACTGTCCCTGTTCTTTCTGCTAAAGCCCTTGCGGTGCGGTGCTGCAGGGTGGTCTCTCGCCTATTTAATACTTAATTGGTGAGAGAGGTCACATACGTGGTGCCATCATGTCTGAAAGTGATTTTCCCCTCCGGCTACAGTGTACCACGTGCAAAGTACCGTTAGCGGAGGGGGAGGGTAGCGCGGAGGGCCTTTGCCGGCAGTGTTTGTCCATGGCGCGGCCTATTACGGTTACAGCACCGGTACAGGAGCCGCCCTGGGCTTGTTTCGCTCAGGCGTTAACAGCTTTAGTGGGCCAGTTAGCTCCGCAGCCCGCGTTTACTCCGATGGGTTTGTCCCAGCAGTCTGTGGTGTCGTCACCCATGCAGGGGTTCCCACGACAATTGGTGGTACCCCACAGTCTCCCTATTTCCCCGCTCCCGGGTTCTCAGGAGCCAGCGTGGGTTAACTCCCTGACGAGTTCTGTACAGCACTTGTCGGATGTGTTGCAAGGGGAGTCTGTGATGCGGCCTCATAAAAGGCCGGTGGCGTCTCTGTCCGCTCCTTATGAGGATGACGAAGGGACGTCTGATGATGGGGAGATTCTGGATCCTTACGATCAGGAACCTTTCCATACTAAGGACGCTGATGCTAAGTCCAAAGTATATATTCCTGGACTTATTCGGGCGGTCCGCACAGCCTTGGTGATTGAGGACGAAGTTCCCCCAGCGGCTAAATCTAAGTATGCCTTTTTCAAAGATGTGAAGGGCGATGCCACAGTCTTTCCTCTTTCGGGTCAGTTGGTGGACCATTTAGAGGAGGCGTGGAAACAACCTGGCAAAAGATACCAGCCGCAGAGACGCCTGGCGGTGGCTTATCCGTTCGCGGATAATTATTTTGCTAAGTGTGAATCCCCTCCACAGGTGGATTCTCACGTGACCCGTCTTGTCCGTAGTGCCACATTGCCGATGCCATCCATGTCCTCCCTTAAGGATGCTACGGACCGCAAGGTAGAAATCTGCCTGAAGTCCGCTTATTCCCTTGCAGGGGGGGCAGCACGGCCGGCTATGGCCATTTGCTGGGTTGCCAGAGCGATGGAGCGCTGGGCGGATTCATTAGAGGCTTCTTTTGAATCCGACTGTCCGGCCGAACAGGCGGAGTTGATTGGCAATCTCCGTGATTCGGCCACCTACATCAACGAGGCGGCTCTAGACATTAGTACTCTGGTGTCTAGAATTTCTTCAGCAGCGGTAGCTGCTCGTCGCACCTTGTGGCTGCGATCCTGGAAGGCGGACGCAGATCCAAGAAAGGTCTGGAAGCGTTGCCGTTTACCGGAGAAGTTCTCTTCGGTCCGGATCTGGATAAGATTGTGGCCACGCTGGCGGCAGCCAAATCTGCTTGTCTCCCGTCGGCCGCTGCTCCTTCTGGTTCTGGACCATCGTCCTTTCGGTCATCTAGGGCCCAGGGCAGGCCCAAACCACAGTCGTTTCCTCGACAGGCTGGCCCTAAGAAATCGGTCAAGCCCCGGAAACAGGCATGGAGTACCAGACGTCCGGCCCCCAAGCCAGATGACAAGCCTGCGGCTTGACGGTCCGGGTCTCCCCTTGGGGGATCCCAGGGTGGGAGGCCGCCTGCTGCAGTTCTCCCGGTGTTGGTCGTTCACTACGACAGACACTTGGGTTCTGGAGGTGGTCTCTCACGGGTACGCCCTCTCCTTCCGGCACAGACCCCCGGCTCGATTCTTCACCACGGGTCTACCATCAGACCGGAACAAGGCTACAGAGCTGCGGAAGGTATTGCACACTATGCTCCAGGCTGGAGTTATAGTGCCTGTTCCATTCTCCCAGAGGGGCCAGGGTTTCTATTCAAATCTATTTTTGGTACAGAAACCCAATTGGTCATATCGTCCGATTCTCAACCTCAAAGCACTCAACAAGTCTTTGCGGGTCCCGAATTTTCGGATGGAGACCCTACGGTCCATCATTCTGGCGCTGGAACCTGGGGACTACATGGTGTCATTGGACATACAGGACGCTATGGCGGTCATGGCGGCTTCTCTGCGGCTGCAAGGAGTCCGCATGTTGCCGTACTTGGACGACCTGTTATTGGTGGCAGGATCTCCAGAGCTCCTGTTACACCACTTGGACCTGACCATTGCACTGCTGCAACGGCACGGCTGGCTAATCAACTGGCAGAAGTCCACTCTAATCCCGTCTCGGAGGATTCTGCATCTTGGAGCCTTATTGGACTCGGGACAGCAAAGGATCTTCGTGACGGAGGACAAGATCTCTGCTTTACAGTCAAGGGTGCGCAGTTGTCTGCACAGCCGCCGGGTGTCCTTACACTCGGCGATGAGGTTACTGGGCTCCATGGTGTCGGTGTTCGACATGGTGGAATACGCCCAGTTTCACTCCAGACCTCTGCAGCACCTGATCCTGTCCAAGTGGAACGGGCTGCCTCAGTCTCTGAAGTTCCAGACGATTGTGCTCACCCCGGAGGTTCGCCTGTCCCTTGCGTGGTGGTTAAAGACGACCCACCTCAACAAGGGACGTCCGTTCTGGGTTCCAAATTGGGTCCTGTTGACAACGGACGCCAGTCTTCGGGGCTGGGGAGCAGTTTCGGGTCCACACTTGTTCCAGGGCAGGTGGACACCGACAGAAGCGGAGCTTCCAATAAATATCTTGGAACTCCGTGCGGTCTTCAATGCTCTCCTGCAGGCACAGCGGTTTCTCCAGGGTCACCCGGTGCAGGTCCAGTCGGACAATGCTACCACCGTGGCCTACATAAACAGGCAAGGAGGAACTCGCAGTCGGGCGGCTCTCGTAGAGGTCTCTCGGATCCTGGTTTGGGCGGAGCGCAATCTTCCGGCCATATCAGCGGTCTTCATCCCGGGAGTGCTAAATTGGGAGGCGGACTTTCTAAGTCGCCAGGAAGTTCATCCAGGGGAATGGTCCCTGCACCCGGACGTTTTTCAACTACTGGTGGACAGGTGGGGTCTTCCAGAAATCGACCTCATGGCGTCCCGGCACAACAACAAGTTGCCGGTGTACGGGTCTCGCACAAGAGACGAAGGGGCGTCTCTGGTGGATGCTCTGTCCGTCCGGTGGACGTTCAGGTTCGCATACCTGTTCCCTCCGGTCTCCCTTCTTCCACGGGTAATCCGGAAATTCAAACAGGAAGGAGGGACGCTCCTGTTGATAGCTCCCGCGTGGCCCAGACGGCACTGGTTCTCAGACCTTCAGGGTCTGTCCGTGGACAGTCCTCTGCGGTTGCCGCTACGACCGGACCTTCTGTCTCAGGGTCCTTGTCTTCACCCGGACCTGACTCGGCTGTCTTTGGCGGCGTGGCTGTTGAGACGGCCATGCTGAGGTCCTGGGGGTTTTCCAGCTCTGTGGTGCGTACCATGTTACGAGCTCGGAAACCGTCTTCCGCGAGGATATACCATCGCGTGTGGCATACGTTCTTCCAGTGGTGTCGACCGAGAGGTTATGCACCGCGGGAGTTTCGTCTGTCTCGGATTCTCGCCTTCCTGCAAGCGGGACTAGATCATGGGCTTCGCCTTGCTTCTTTGAAGGTACAGGTTTCGGCCCTATCTGTCTGGTTTCACCGTAGGATTGCTACAATCCCGGATGTGCGCACCTTTACGCAAGGTGTTCTCCGTATTCAGCCGCCCTTTGTTCCACCTGTGGCGCCTTGGGATTTGGCTGTGGTCCTGAGGGCTCTCCAAGGACCGCCGTTTGAACCACTGGGCTCAGTGGATATTAAATGGCTAACAGCTAAGACTGTTTTCCTTCTGGCCGTTGCTTCAGCCAGACGTGTTTCTGAGTTAGGGGCTCTTTCTTGTAGACCCCCTTTCTTGGTTTTTCATGGGAACAGGGCAGTGCTCCGCACTCGGCCCGAGTTTCTTCCCAAAGTTGTTTCCCAGTTTCATGTTAACGAGGAAATAGTTGTTCCGGCCTTTAACTCACCGGGTCTTTCCGTGGGTGAGGCCTCTTTGGATGTTGTGCGGGCCTTAAGGACTTATGTTGACCGCACTTCTTTGTTTAGGAAGTCGGACGCTTTGTTGTCCTCTATGGCTTCTGTAAAAAGGGTTGGCCTGCTTCAAAGCAAACTTTGGCAGCCTGGATCCGTATGGCTATTTCTGAAGCTTCTCTTCATGAAGGCCTACCGGTCCCTCCTTCTCTGAAGGCTCCTTCCACTAGGTCTGTGGGTCCTTCGTGGGCAGCTCGACGTGGTGCCTCGGCAGTTCAGATCTGCAAGGCTGCTACGTGGTCTTCTGTCCATACCTTCGTGAGGTATTACAGGTTTGACACCTTCGCCTCTCAGGATGCTTCCTTCGGGCGGCGGATTCTCCTTTCTGCACAGGAGCGTCCCCACCCTTAAAGGATACTGCTTTGGGACATCCCCAAGGTATCCTGTGGATACCCTATGGACCCTGAAGTAGAAAATATGAGATATGGTAAGAACTTACCCTTGTTATCTCTATTTCTACGAAGTCCATAGGGTTCCACAGGACTCCCGCCCTGTCGCACCTGTGCTGCAGATGGGCTTTGCTCTGGTCACCGGTTTTCCGTCTCCCTCTGGTGAGAATGTGATTCTTGTATGTGTCCAGATCTTTGTTCTCTCTCTTCCTTCTCCTCCTCCGGCCTATGGCTTGGTAACTAACTGAGGTGCCTTGGCCCGGGGGCGGGGTATAGGAGGGGGACCTAGTGCATCCTGGGAGGCTGAAAGCTTAACTCTTTGGTGCCCTGCGACTGACGTCACACCTATACCCCAAGGTATCCTGTGGAACCCTATGGACTTCGTAGAAATAGAGATAACAAGGGTAAGTTCTTACCATATCTCATATTTTTTTTTATAAAATATGAACTATGTCTGTTATCACGGTATACGAATCTCTCTCTATCTATATCTATATCTATATATATATATATATATATATATATATATATATATATATATATATACATATACATATACATATACATATACATACAGATATGTAGTAAAGACGCCACTCTTGAGACTGGACAGCTTCAAATAATGACCATGACAATAGTCGTAATGTAAATCGACGTTTCAGGGACAACTCCCTTTTATCAAGACTTAAAAATACACAAACAGACAAAGAATAAATACCTGTGGAAGACACCAACGTGACTGTGAACTCACCACAGCACCCAGTCGGAGATCTGATGACGTCACTGGTGCGACCCCGCACCCACGTTACAGACGCATCCAAGGGGCGTGGCCAAACTACGTGAACCATCACCATGGTGAACATAAACACAAAATGCTGCAAAAGACCTGAAGGGAAAAACGGGGTATTAAAGCCTATGATAAATAACATAATCACAGCCGAGTGCAACCCTCGGTGTATGGTAAAGTAATAATCTGAAAAGCGAAAACTCATCAATATAAACAACTGGTAGTCTGAATATAAACTACATAACAGTGATGAGGCTATATGAAAGATTACATCATTAAACTGTAATCGAAACAAATATAATAAAAAAATTAAAGTACACAGTCTAGGAGCATGGACATTAAGCTAATAGATAACCTAGGTGCACTACATGAAGAAGCACAACATGCACCGTATAGTAAAGATCTATAATAGATCCAGAAATAACAATACAGACAAACTACAAAAAACACGTAAATGAAATGGCCTCATTCAATCCGAATGGTTGAATAGTTTGAAGAATATGTATCCATTTAGTCTCTCTGTAGGAGTATACGTCCACGATCACCTCCTCTAGCATTAGGGGGAATCCAATCGATCATCTTGTAGCGAATCGTGGACAAATTGTGCTGGTGTTCCCGAAAGTGACGGGCCACTGGTAGTTCAGTACCTTTACCATCCAAAGCTGCACGTATACTGGACCTGTGGCGCGCCATCCGCTCCTTCATTTGTCTGGTAGTCTTGCCCAAGTATAATAGACCACATGGGCATCTGATAAAATACACCACATATCTGCTGGAGCAGGTAAGTGGGTATTTTATATCATATTTTTTACCCGACCTAGGATGATGAAAATAACTGCCAGTTTCCAGATAGCTGCAAGTTATGCAACCTGTGCAGCGGTAATTTCCAGGTTTCTTGGTTAAAAAATGTATTGGTCTCGCTATTGTATGAAGAGATATGTCATTCTGGACCACAACATCTTTGATGTTCCTACCCCGACGATATGATGGTAAAATATTGGTGTTACATAAGGTTGGTAAAGACCTGTCATTAGATATGATAGGCCAGATAGATTTAGCTTTTTTCATCAAAATGTGGCTAACAGAGGAAAACTCTTGAGTCCACACTATTTTGTTAGATTGATGTACTTTCTCAGTTGATGCTAATGCTTCAGATCTAGTCATCGCTAATACTTTGTTTTTGGCCTCATGTAACGTTTTATAATGATATCCCCGCTTGAGGAATTTGAGAATCATCTCATCTATTTGTCGGAGGGCATCACTTGACTCACTGCAAATACGCCAAATGCGTAATAATTGTGAATAAGGGAGACCGTTCTTAAGGGCCGGAGGATGGTAACTGCCACATTGAAGAATAGTATTTCTGTCTGTAGGTTTGTAAAAAATGGTGGTACAAATCTGTAGCGAATCAGTGACAGACACCAAAACGTCCAAGAAATGTACTGAATCAAAACTGCTGGTATACGTAAATTTGATGGGTGAATCAGTAACATTAATGGCATCCATCATATTAGCAAAGTGACTTTGTGTCCCTGTCCAACAGAGAAAGATGTCATCTATATACCTGCAGTACCCTGTGATGTATCTGGAGATATTGGTATCCATCAAAAATAGTTGTCTTTCAATTTCAAACATGAAAATGTTTGCGTAACTGGGAGCTACACAAGATCCCATGGCACAACCTGATCGTTGTAGAAAAAAATTGCCATCAAATAGAAAATAGTTACGCGACAGAGTTAATTCCAGGAGTCGTATAAAGAATTCTATATTCGGGCCCGCATAATCACTGTTATCTGTAATAAATCTCTTAACCGCTGCAATTCCCAAATGATGCGGTATACTAGTATACAAACTAGTCACATCAATGGTACATAATAATTGCCGAGATGGTAAAGGTGTCATTTCATTTAACTTGTGTAAGAAAGTAGTAGTGTCCTTTAAGAAAGTCGACTGTTTTTGTACTAAAGGCTGTAGGAAGAAATCTAAGTATTGTGAGATCACATAGAATAGCGAGTCTCGTGCCGCAATAATGGGTCTACCGGGTGGTCTTATTGCGTTTTTATGCAATTTAGGAATTGTATAAAGGACCGGAATCTTAGGCCATTCTTGTGTAAGGGCAACTCTGGTTTTGTGGGTGATAATGGATCCCAGTACAGCCGATTCAAGAATTTTATCTAATTCTGTTTTAAATGTTGCTGTAAAGATCATGAGAAAGTTTCTCATAAACACTGGAATTGGCCAGTTGTTGATAAATCTCATGCTTGTAATGTGTCAAGTCTTGGATCACGATCCCACCACCCTTATCCGCCGGGCGGATAACTATGTCTTTATATTGACCCAGATTTTTAAGGGCTACTCTCTCCTTACGGGATAAATTAGAGTGAACTGCAGAATGAGACGCACTGTGTTCATTGATGGTCGTGTCCATAAACTCTGAAAAAGCTTTAATATTGACATTGGACGAGAATGGTGTAAAGGTAGATTTTTTATAGATGGGCAAAGATTCCATCTGTGCAGATGTGGATCCAAAATGTTCCAACAATTTGACTCTCCTTTCGAATTTAAAGAGATCTACTTTACTTTGGAAGACATTAGGTGGCTGCGTTGGAACAAATGATAGGCCTTTATTGAGGACCTGTCTCTCATCTGTAGAGAGAATGCGTGCTGACAAATTGAAAACTGAATATTTTTCTTGGCCTGCCGCGACCACTGCCCCCCGCGCCTGGTGCAGGTTCTTGTGTAAGGTCCAACGTGGCCCTCGTTGCCACCCCTAAAGGGAGTTGTCCCTGAAACGTCGATTTACATTACGACTATTGTCATGGTCATTATTTGAAGCTGTCCAGTCTCAAGAGTGCCGTCTTTACATATCTGCATGTTGAATTCTTTGGAAAGGCACCGGAGTAGTTGCAGTTTATTTAGGAGTGCCGGTATTTTGGATCTATATATGCTTACATTACATTACATCCCTGTGCACCCGGCAACAGTCCAGGGATCCTAGCAGGGACCCCGGAAGCCCGCCGAGATCCCCGGATCAGTACCGGAGTCTCTGCGCCGTCGGGGTGGCGCAGTGGCAGCCCTGGACATCCATTGGTACTGTCCCTGCTGACCGGCCGTGATGATCTTCAACAGCCCCCTCCGTGGAGTGACCTGACTCCGGCCAGGCACTTACGAAACTGAAGGTGCCTTGGCCTGGGGGCGGGGTATAGGAGAGGTGCCCCGGTGCATCCTGGGAGAATAAATTGAATTCTGTGGTGCCCGATGACTCACGCATCGCCTATACCTAACGTATCCTGTGGATACCTTAGGGTATAGACACTGCAGTAGATGGTCTATACCCTCTATAGACCCTCTACCCTCTGGATACCTTAGGGTGGACCCTGCAGTAGAAGGCTATATTTTTTTATAAAATATGAACTAGAATAAATATATATATATATATGAGAGAGGATTAAACCAAAGCACTTCAATCTGCCATAAAACTGTGGGTTTATTGGAAAGTAACTTTGTTTAGCACTGTGGAAAAAACGGAGAGATGAGTCTAATATATGGCTATTATTGACACTGTCTTTTATCATTGTTTTATTACTGCCTTTTCATGAGCAGAGAACGTATAGTTACTTTGCATGAAGAGAAAAATATTTACAATTGTGTTGAGAATCCAAATGGCTACATTGTGTCCTGATTACTCATGAGCAGTTTATTGTAGGAATTTACAAGAGTTTGCTTGTTTACATATATATATATTTGCTATAGTTCGTTCTTCTGAATAAATTGTGGAAATGTATTTAATGTACAATCCTGGCTCAATATATTTTATTATATACACTAAACAAGGTCAGCACGATCCATATCTCTTTAAGCCGTGAAATGACACATGTAGGAGCAGCATACAGCAATAAAATGACAGACTGGGTAAGACGAGAACACAGGGTGAGGTCAGGGCAACTCACTATCATGTGGTGTAAGTGGCAGAGAGGGGAAGAGTTTCCACACTCGATGAGCCCGTACACAAGGTAACGTGAGCATACAGTACAGGAAGCTAGTGAGGAAATGCCCCTTTCCCTTTTAGCCACGCTTTTTTGCGCTCTTTCCTGACCACCTCTGAGGTTAAAGAATGCAGCGCTCTTCTTCCTCTTGTTTCCTCCCCGCTCCCCCTTGTTAATGTTACCCTGCTTGTAGTATTAATAAATATCCATGTCATTACCTGTTGGGTGTACTGTACTCATTACCTGTTAGGTGTATTGTACTGTATAGAACTGCTAATAAATGTGTCTTGCCTCCCTGCTAGGTATCGAGGGGAGTGATGATGAAGCTCTAGCATCAGGGGAGCAGGATGAGGAGCTCAGCCGCTGGGAGCAGGAACAGATAAGGAAAGGCATTAGCATACCACAGGCATGTATTCTCAGTCACTCTTTACATCTCGCTCACTCCCCGATCGCCTTTAGTTCCTAAATCGGTCACTCATTATACGTTATTGTGCGATCACTCCTCAAAGAGAAGCCTGTACCCGCCATCATGTACGATGCCTACTTTGGGGGCTTTTAAAGTTGCAGAAGCACTGACGGAAGGATGGTGCAGTGTCTCGGCCAGACCTATACAGAGTACTGTACCGTCCCTCATTCTGAATGGAAAATACTGATCTGCCTCGGGTACCGTTAGATCTACTCTGCTGTACAAGTCTGATTAGTCTTTATGCACAACTTAACCTTTTTGAGCCTTTTTATGTTATTCATAAATTAGGGAAGGAAAGGTCCCAAGGGCACATAATTACTTAAAAGAAACTTGTGATTTCATCAGCTCTAAATGCAGATATATTAAGTATATTTGATATTATTTTGACTATAGAAGGCAAACTACTTGAAGCCAGTTTGGTATAACTTTGTGTAGCATTGACAGGGTGTTAATACATTCTTTTTTTTTTTTTCCCAGGTTCAACCACTCCAGCACACAGAAGCAAATAATTTGTTCTACCCCAGCACCTACCAGGGAATACCCTACGCTTCCTCTTACAATGTCCCTTACACCTACTCTGCCTATGGAGCCGCTGAGACAAAATCTCAAAAACCTGATAGTTCTGTCACTTTCAAAACTCCCAGTAATGAGATGACTCCTGTTACTATTGATTTGGTAAAGAAACAGCTTAAAGACAGGTAGGACAGACTCTCTTTCTCTTTTTTGGGGAGTACCACAGGCTGTCAGTTTCCCTGGCTCATGTTGTGTGGGGCCAGGAACGTAAAACCTGTTGTGTAACGCCAATGAACTGCTGGAAGAACCTGGATGGAAATGAAGAATTGAGCAAATCCCTCGGAGAAGTATAAAAAACCGTAGCGAAGTGAGATTGCGTTCTGTGCCAGAAACTCAGGGCTGTGTCAGTGCGACTTTTTGGACAGTTGCACATAGAGGCCAATATTATATCAAGGAGAGATGACTTTTCAGTCCAGTGGGCCACAGGTATACAGGGCTTAAACCTTAAAAGACCAGCACAAAGTGTCTACTGTGTGTGCAACTCAAGAATTGGATATAAAAATGAAAAAAGCTTATCGGTTTTCTGTCTGTCATTTTTGGAAAATCTATGGCTTAAGGGGGGAGATGTATCGCACCTATGAGAGAGGTAAAGTGGGAAGTCGTCCATAGCAACCAATCAGCTGTTAGCAGTCTTTAAAACGACAGTGAGAAGCCTATTGGTTGCGATGGGCAACTTCTACACTCTCTCCCCAATGTATGATACTGTACATCTCCCCCCTTTAAGTATCCAGACAGCTATTATTAACAGCAACTAATGTAATTGATACGTTTTCATAATGCGTAATCACATAGGTCCGTAGTATCCTATATCTGTTATGTCAGTAAGATGCTTATATAAGCTGCAGAAATATAAAGTGCAATTTAATTTTTTATTTTTTTAATGACCATTCTAATGTGATATTGTGCCAGCATTAATATATTATTATATATTCTCCATATATCCAATATTCTCTTAAGAATTATTAAACCCTGTAAGAGTATGGTAAGAGCATTTTCACCTGCTCCCAGTCTATACAAGTCAAATATGACACCACTTGTTTTTTGTTTGTCAAGTATTAAAGCCCCAGTTTAGAATGAACAGTATAAATGTTACTTTTATATCTTTATAAGCTTTATACAGATTTACTAACGAGGGCCGGAGAGAAAAATGCTTCTGACCAGGATCCAGAGGCGTCACTAGGGTTGGTGTCCCCTGGTGTTGTAACTCATGGTATCAAACGACCCCGTCCCCCCCCATCCCTAAGGCCCCCCTATTTTTTAATTAAATAGAGGGACAAACGCAGGAATCTCCTGGATTTGTTTTTAATTTTTATACACGCATATAGATATACACACATATTGCAAACATGCTTGCCTTGCAGCAGATCTGATGGGGGCAGGACCTGGCAGGCTGGCGCGACCATGTTAATGGACCCCACCCCCTCACAGCAAAATGCCACGTGTTGCGGGTCAGTCGGGAGGGAGCGGGGCCAAATGATGCGATTTTAATGGATTTGTGTCATATTTGCTCCATATTGACCCGCGAAACGCGGAAATTTCCCGCAAGGGGGTGGGGCTTAAGAACATGGTGCTGCCCTGTGCTCCAGTCTGTCAGGGGGTTTTGCCAGGGCATGAGTGTGCGGCTTTTGGTGTTACCCCCTTGGAGGGTGACACCCGGTGCTGCCTGCATCCCACTAGTGACGCCACTGCCAGGATCCCTTCAGTTTTCCTGGAGAAGATTAAATGATTAAAAGTTTGTTTTCTTGTTGTCAGTGCAGCTGGGAATGTTGCTTTTAATGGAACAGAGTTGAGAAGCATCAGCTGCCATTCTTATAGCTCGTAGACAACTGGCTCTAATATATTTATACTTGTGTAGCTGCTATTTTATGCCGCTCATTTACTTTTTAAGCAGTTCAATTAATACATAACATATAGTGCTCTCTATATGTTCTCTAGCTGCCGTGTTATGTTTGGCCTATCCACATGTGATTGTTTAATAATGGAAATGGTAATTAAATCCATTTACTTAGTAGATGGCTGTTCCCAATACACTATGCTACATACCCACTTGCAACTGTTTTATGCCACATGTAGGCTCCGCACGATGGAGGAAACTCATGAAGCAAACCTGGAACTTTATGAGAAGCACGAGAAAAGTCGGGAAGACTCCAATAACGCAATTAACCGCCTGGAAGGGTGTTCTGGGGGCAACGGTGAACGGTATCAGTTCTTGCAAGAAATGCGTGGGTATGTCCAAGACTTGCTTGAGTGTTTCCGTGAAAAGGTAAGAATGCAATGATTTATAGCTCTTTCTATGCCAAAGCGAAAAACGTTCCAGGTTCCTTTTTGTTTTTGCATCAGTAAAACCTGAATTTTCAAGTTGTGCAAAAATGGTCCCGTGTTTGCCTAACAATCCCTTTGCTTCCTGTTCCAATCGTAACCATGACAATGTACCCATTGATTTAAGCCAATGTTTTCTTGACACTGTGCTCCTGATGCTTCAAAATGTGATATTTTGGTAAAGAGTGGTCAATGAGTGGATGCGATAAAGCTTTATTGTGATAGTAGTAGCCGGCTGTACTGGATCCACCTCTTTACAGTGGACATTTATGTCTTGTGCTTTGTGCCACATGTAGACATCTACATGGTTTTTAATTTTCTGAGTTGCGTCATTTTCATGCATTTCATGTAGTCATTTTGGACAATATATATATATATATATATATATATATATATATATATATATATATATGCAAAGAATCAGCGGCACTCCTGGACTGGTATCATAAGCAAAAAAAGGGTTTAATACATGCCAAACTGCCGACGTTTCAGAGCCAGACACGGCCCTTTTCTCAAGGCTGGCATAACAATATTAAATATATATTTAATATTGTTATGCCAGCCTTGAGAAAAGGGCCGTGTCTGGCTCTGAAACGTCGGCAGTTTGGCATGTATTAAACCCTTTTTTTGCTTATGATACCAGTCCAGGAGTGCCGCTGATTCTTTGCATGAATATTGGACACTTACAGAAGGCACCCTGGCACATATCTCTATTATTTTTTGAGTGCCGGTTCACCCTTGGAATAAATAAATATATATATATATATATAAAAGCATATATATATTATGATAGAGACCAGAGGAGTCTTTATTTTTATCTATGCATTTAAGAAGTCTGATTATCTTGTATTACAGTGTTTGTGTGGATAATTGTATGTAGCTGCAGTGCGCCCCTTTTGTGTCCTTGAACATTTTAAAGGCCAATCGGCACCTATAAGCCGGCAAACACATCCAGTCCATATGTACGTGCAGAGCCGTTGGATGTCAGGGCGGATGGTAAAGCAGCCGCACTAATGGTCCCCTGCCAGATGTGGCAGTAGTGGTGCAGTACGTGCATGGTCAGATATGACGGGTGAAGTAGCCCTGACGTTATTACAGACTTTGGCTCTTGGACAGTTGTGTCAGAATTACTCTGTTTTTTTTTATCTGTCCATTAATTGGCATTTGAAGACAATGCAGATTGAGTCAGTATAAAAGGCCTTAACTGATTCCAATTATAAATATATATATATAGTGTATGTATATATATATGTGTGTGTGTGTATATATATATATATATATATATATATATATATATATATATGTGTGTGTGTATGTATGTGTGTATATATATATATATATATATATATATATATATATATATATATATATATTGTGCACGCAGATATTCCCGCACGGAGTAAACTCTTCCCATGCAGCAAAGGGGGCAGACTCGATGCCTTTCCAGGTGTTTTTGGCTCTGTGTCCTGCAGTCGGTGCTGTCACATGAGATCTCGTTTGCCATTAAAGACTAGCT
Source organism: Taudactylus pleione (assembly GCA_031769625.1). Lineage (NCBI taxonomy): Eukaryota > Metazoa > Chordata > Amphibia > Anura > Myobatrachidae > Taudactylus > Taudactylus pleione. Next base: position 2,145,150 of record JAUIMM010001084.1, read on the forward strand.
TCCACAACCTTTTGAGACCATTCTTATTCTTCAAGATCAAGTACCATATATACCCGAGTATAAGTCAACCCGAATATAAGCCGAGGTACCTAATTTTACCACAAAAAACTGGGAAAACTTATTGACTGGAGTATAAGCCTAGGGTGGGAAATGCAGCAGCTACTGGTAGTAATCCCCCCCTGGTAGTGCCCCCAGTATTAACCCCCCCTGGTAATGCCCCCAGTAGCAACATCCCCCCTGGTAGTGCCTCCAGTATTCCCCCCCCCCCCCCTGGTAGTGCCCCCAGTAGCAACATCCCCCCCCTGGTAGTTCCCCCATTATTAATCCCCCCCCCCCCCTCTGGTAGTGCCCCCAGTAGCGATATCCCCCCCTGGTAGTACCCCCCGGTAGAAAGAAATGTAAAAAAAAAAAACACTTACCTGTAACCCCGCTCCTGGTCCCGACGCTGCTACAGGCTCCTCCGCCGCTTTGCATAATGGGAGAGACGTCGTCATGACGACGTCTCTCCCATTACCCACTGCGGGAGCCGGAAGATGGCTCCCGCAGTGGGAGCAGCAGTAGCCGTTGAGAGTCTGACAGACTCTCAGCGGCTGCTGATTACACCAAACACATAGCTGCCGGCTCCGGCGGCTGTGTGTTTAGCAGTGTGTAGCGCGCGCTACACACGCGGTGCAGGCTGTGTCACAGTGACAGTCTGCACCGCGGCCCGCATGGTACGCTACTCAGCAGCGTACCATGCGGGCATGACTCTAGTATAAGCCGAGGGGGTGCTTTTTCAGCACAAAAAAATGTGCTGAAAAACTCGGCTTATACTCGAGTATATACGGTAACTTGCATTTTAAAGTTATGATCCAGTGTCAACATACGCTCCCAGTCAAACTATTAACTGTATCTATAAATCAGCGCAAAGTGGCGCAGGTAGTCATAGCCACCAATCACGTTCTGTAGCTTCTCTAATGCAGACAAGGATCTGGTTACAAAATACCATCTCTCCTTTTGCACCAGTTATCTTTCCCCCACTTGTGGTTTATTTTCATTTTAAAGCCTGTTTTGCTAAGTCAGAAACAAATTGGGGGAAAGGGAGAGATAAATTACTGAGCACAGCACATTTCATTACGGTAATAGTGTTCATTCTAGCACTCGCCATCTGTCCGAACCCGTGCAGTTCCTCTTTCCTGCCTTGGGGTGCCGCACTGTGCTCTGGTGCTTCTAGCACACTCTGGTCTCTTCTATATTTCAGCAGTTTGCTGCATTAGCTCAGAGGTTTCGAAACGCGGTCCTAAGGGCATCTTAACAGTCCAGGTTTTAAGGAAATCCATGCTTGACCACAGGTAACTTAAATACTATCTCAGTCAGTTTGATTTAACGAACACTGCTCAACCATCTCTAAAACCTGAACTGTTGGGGAGCTTTGAAGACTGCGTTTGGGAAACATCTGCGTTAGCTAAATGTGCTAGAAGCACCAGAGCAAAGAGCGCCGCCCCAGGCAGAAAAGAGGAACTGCATGGGTTGTGACAGGTGAAGGGTGCTAGACTGAACACTAGGTAAGCCTTAGTTAGTCTTCTGGGCTTGTAGAGTTCCAGCGGGATTTGGCCATCTTTAATGATTTGTATTTCCCGGTAGGTGCTGCCTTTATGTGCTTTTTCAGTGCTCTTCCATGATCTATGGCTGTAACAGTCATTACAAATGCGCCATTTAACATCAGACATGCCTATTGCTGCCACACTTCTGTTTGGGTACAGATATTGGTATTGAGTAATGTACAGCTTATATAGTTCTGTGATAGCAGCTGATATTTAACAAATCCCTATACCTGCTAGAGCGACCAACTCTATCCTTTTATTGTATTCCCTGTATGATTCAGTTGGGTGCGTACCAGTCTGTGTGCAGTTACTTGATGTAAATTGGCTTTGTATATCGTGTGTGTGCGTTGCAGCCTTTAAAGTGCGGCATGTAGGAAGAAATGATGAAGTCTGTTATACTGAGCGTTCCCTCACCTGCTCCCACTTGAGCATTGTAATAGCTGTTCCTTCCAGTATTCAGCCTGGGGGGGTGACTCTCTGCTCCCAAGTCGCCTCTGTCAGGGGCTGGGATAAGTGCAGAGAATGAGGAGCTGTCTGTCAGCGGGAAACTGACATGGGCTTAGCAGCTATGAGAACCATTCCTACACTTATCCCTGTACAAAGACCAGGTAAGTCTCTCAGGTGAAGGACAGACGTCACATCTTGGCTGAGTATTGCTTTCAAAAGGGACGGTTGAATGACAATGCTCAGCTGGGAGAGTTACTGCAGAATACAGTGCATTGGCTCTAAGTTTACATGATTATGTACTTGAAGACCTTAGTGGTGATGAAATGTCTATCACATTGCTTTTATATCAAATGTTTTATTTTTTGTCTGCTCTTGTTTGTCATTTATGCAATTGATAGGAAGTATAAAATGGCCTGGGCTCGGGAAGTCTGCTTTGTGCTTGTCTCCCCCCTCTGCTGACCTGTGTGCACAGTATGGGTATTATGAATGTTGTTGTATTTTTTCAGGTCCCCCTGATAAACGAGCTGGAATCTGCAATGCACCAGCTGTACAAACAACGAGCTGCCCGCCTTGTCCAAAGACGACAAGATGATATAAAGGATGAATCTTCGGAGTTTTCGAGCCATTCAAGTCAGTCCATCTTGAAGGTTTTTATTATTCATTAAACAACCTCGTTAGTAAATCACCTAACATGCATGTGACGTGTTTGTGTGGGAGGCATTTCCCCCCCCCCCTCCCCATCCCAGAACCAGTTCTCACAGTGCCCCAGTAATGGGAGTACCGTCATTTTATGTCCCTCCTAGATAACAGAGCACATAGCCGTAGTTGCCCGTTATGCTGTAATCTGATGACTCGTAGGGGGAGATCCAGTTTAATTGGCATCAAATCCTGCAACTATAATATCGATAAAGGGGGAATTTTACCTTGTAACGTACTTTTGAACTGTCTGCTTGTTGTATAATGATGCGCTTGCTGTTTGTGCTGTCACTGTTATACCTGTGTATGGTAACCACATGCTAGCTTTGCTCTCTGCCAGTCAGTATGCCACCCTTTCCTGCCTTGTGCAGAATGTCATTGGTTCGGAGTTTTATGCAATAAAGTGCAGTGTCTGTAGGCATGTTCCACAGCACAACCCAATGCCTTCAGCTGGTCATGTGAAAGAGAAGTCCTTTATGTAACGTGCCATTTACTGATCAGCTGTCACTGCTACTTATCATAGAGACGGCAGAGACTACACCGCTGGGGTCATTTTCCTCTCTACTATACACATTTGTTTAATTAAAAATCAACTTGTATCCGGCTTTGTTGTCTGCCTGTGCACTCGTGTTAGTCACTGCCTATGGTATTCCCATTATAGTCTCCGTTTAGCCCTTTCTGAATTGTGTCCAATGACATTTATGAAATATGGTCAGAAATTGTATTTGGAGAATTTGGTTTAACAGACTAAATGAATCTGTGCCACAATAGGTGTAATTTGGGAAGTTGGCCAAGGAGTGCCCCCATTGTTATCTCTGTGGGGTATTCCTGAAATCTTGGAGAGAAAGTACTAACTAATCTGCTTCTAACGGTCATTGTACAGACATATTTTGAAAAATTACAGCTAGGAGCTGATCGGTTGGTACTTAATCTTTCCCAATTTTATCTCCAAGCTTTTATGAATACCCAAGTGGAGAAGTTACCCATAGCAACCAATCGGCTTCTGTCATTTTATAGACACTGCAAAATAAATGATAGCCAGAATCTGGTTGCTATGGGTAACTTCTCCACTTTATTTCTCTCAGGTTTTAATCCTCTCCGCCTATATAGCAAAAGTCAGGAGCCAGCCGGACATTATACTGGAATTCAGAGAATACCGGCCGTCCTAAGTCCTGAAATGAGAGAGTTCTGCTTGTAGTCACTGTTCTCAGGATAAGACCGTGTTCTCAGGGTGTAAACTGCGGGAGATGTTACATGGTGGTTGTAAGTTCAGCTAATTGGTGGGTACTGCTTCAGTCACCTCACTCGCCAACCATGCAGTGCCTGCAGCAGCTATTCCACCCTCTCCCGGGCTGAGCGGCGCGGTTTATCAGCCAGTCTCTACACATTGTTCTCTGACGTGTGGTTTCTCCTGTGTTACCGCAGCACTTCAGATCATGCAGCGTGGTCCTATTGTGTAAGCTCTAGTGTCCTAGAGAAACCTGTAGAAAGCTCTGTCCTGACTGGTTAGAAGCTCGGAAACTCTAATGTGCCAGTAGATTTTGGAGCTCTCCTTTCAAATATGTTGCACACTATCTTTAGCAATATATGTGTGCACTTACTGCCCAGCCTCCTACTACAATACAGGGTACAACAGAAGTGTGCTGAAGGCATAACCATTTCAGAGATCCGTTTTTATTTCTGTTTCTGTAAGACGTTCCTATTGAATTTCTTGCAAGGTGAAAAGAAATGTCCTCCCTGGGACCCCGTACCACCAGTAACCTGCTGTGTGATCGCTACTGACATGTGGCTGGTGGTACAGAGCTCACACCTCGCTCACCATATCTAGGAGCTCATGCTAAAGGGAAGCTGGTGTTACCCTCAACATCCAATCACATGTTTGCTTTCATATTCTAAACCACACCACAATAATGACATGCTTGTTGCTATGGGCGACACTAAGTTTTTGCTTTACTTTTGTTTGTTTTTTTTTGTTCCTATAGATTACAAATGTTTTTTTAGACATTATCCAGTATATGGGATATGCTAGCTACATTAGGTTAGGCTGCCTCATATATAAACCAGGAAATATGCGGGAATCTGACCTGTGTGTAAAGCAGTGTTACCTTGTTAGATACTTCCATCCTCCTTACACACTAAGGCAGGAGGGATATGAGGATGGAATGTGCAGACATCCACTTGGAATCACTAAGCGCTGTTGTGTGTTTCTTAGATCTTACCAATGTTATTTTATATCTTTGCACAAATGTTTATGGAAATGTAAGAGCAAACTATAAGTGATGAAGTCGTTCATTCACTTTGTACCTGAACAGCTGTTTGTTGTGTGAATTCACAGATAAAGCCGTAATGGCTCCAAACCTGGACTCTTTTGGGCGTGATAGAGCGTCTTATCAGGAACATGCAAAGCAGAGGAGGATAGCTGAAAGAGAGGCCAGAAGGTAAAGGAGCAGGTCTACTTATATCTGTGCTCACAGTCCTATCAGTGAGGGGAATTCTGTGAGCATCGCAGGGATGTAGCTCCCGGGTGAAGTGCCCGGAGCTTACTCAATTGCTCGCTCTTGGTGCGCGCGCGCGTGCTCTTGGTGCGCGCGCGCGCGTGCTCTTGGTGCGCGCGCGCGCGCGCTCGCTCTTGGTGCGCGCGCGCTCGCTCTTGGTGCGCGCGCGCTCGCCCTTGGTGCGCGCGCGCTCGCCCTTGGTGCGCGCGCGCTCTTGGTGCGCGCGCGCTCTTGGTGCGCGCGCGCTCTTGGTGCGCGCGCTCTTGGCGCGCGCGCGCGCTCTTGGTGCGCGCGCGCGCGCTCTTGGTGCGCGCGCGCGCGCTCTTGGTGCGCGCGCTCGCGCTCTTGGTGCGCGCGCTCGCGCTCTTGGTGCGCGCGCTCGCGCTCTTGGGGCGCGCGCGCGCGCTCTTGGGGTGCGCGCGCGCGCTCTTGGGGTGCGCGCGCTCTTGGTGTGCGCGCGCTCTTGGTGTGCGCGCGCTCTTGGTGTGCGCGCGCTCTTGGTGTGCGCGCGCTCTTGGTGCGCGCGCGCTCTTGGTGCGCGCGCGCTCTTGGTGCGCGCGCGCTCTTGGTGCGCGCGCTCGCGCTCTTGGTGCTCGCGCTCTTGGTGTGCGCGCGTGCTCTTGGTGCGCGCGCGCGTGCTCTTGGTGCGCGCGCGCGTGCTCTTGGTGCGCGCGCGCGTGCTCTTGGCGCGCGCGCGCGTGCTCTTGGCGCGCGCGCTCTTGGTGCGCGCGCGCTCTTGGTGCGCGCGCGCTCTTGGTGCGCGCGCGCTCTTGGTGCGCGCGCGCTCTTGGTGCGCGCGCGCTCTTGGTGCGCGCGCTCGCGCTCTTGGGGCGCGCGCTCTTGGGGCGCGCGCTCGCGCTCTTGGGGTGCGCGCGCTCTTGGTGCGCGCGCTCTTGGTGTGCGCGCGCTCTTGGTGCGCGCGCGCTCGCGCTCTTGGTGCTCGCGCTCTTGGTGCGCGCGCTCGCGCTCTTGGTGCTCGCGCTCTTGGTGCGCGCGCGTGCTGTTGGTGCGCGCGCGTGCGCTCTTGGTGCGCGCGCGCTCTTGGTGCGCGCGCGCTCTTGGTGCGCGCGCGCTCTTGGTGCGCGCGCGCTCGCGCTCTTGGTGCGCGCGCTCGCGCTCTTGGTGCGCGCGCTCGCGCTCTTGGTGCGCGCGCGCGCTCTCTTGGTGTGCGCGCGCGCGCTCGCTCTTGGTGTGCGCGCGCTCGCTCTTGGTGTGCGCGCGCTCGCTCTTGGTGTGCGCGCGCGCTCTTGGTGTGCGCGCGCGCTCTTGGTGTGCGCGCGCGCTCTTGGTGTGCGCGCGCTCTTGGTGTGCGCGCGCGCGCTCTTGGTGTGCGCGCGCGCGCTCTTGGTGTGTGGGCGCAGTGTGTGCGCACGCTCTTGGTGTGTGGGTGCACGCTCTTGGTGTGTGGGTGCAGTGTGCGCACGCTCTTGGTGTGTGGGTGCAGTGTGCGCCCAGTGTGCATACTCTTGGTGTGGGCGGGCGCGCTCTCTGTGTGTGTGTGTGTGGGGGCAGGCACGCGCTCGGTGTGTGTGGGTGCAGTGCATTTCGCCTTCCTCTGGATCAACCCAATTTTAGCTTGATATGTTGAACTGGGTGAACAGCCTGTGACTCAGTTATCTCCCATACACATGTGAGCGGCATTGTTCTGTCTGTGTTACATTCAGCAGAGCTGAGGAACAGTTTTGCCATTTTGTATAAGTTACAGGTTAGTACCAGAGTAACAGAACATTGTTAGCTGTATTCTGAAGTAGACCTGGAGTACGCATGAACTACGCTTACTCTGACTTTGTTACTAGTTAATCCTAAATAAGCCCCTGACAGTAACACATCTACTTATTTTAGAGCACGGCGCCGACAAGCACGTGAGGTAACCAGTAAAGTGGCCGAACACCTTGAAGGTCTTTCCAGTGACGACGAAGAGACGTCCACTGACATCACCAATTTTAACATGGAGAAAGGCAAGCTTATTCAACGTTCAGCAGCTATTTCATTACTATTAACTTAAGTATTGTGGGTATGATTGTGGAGACTAGGGTATGTTTGAATGAGATGAGAGAGGCGGGAGCAGGCATCCACTGTGCGGGAATATATTTGAAGGATAGCAATGAGTTTTGTGTGCTAGGGTTAGGGAGCACAACAGCGAAACCCGAGAGTGGCCGCCGGGGCAGGTGTAAGGGTGGAGTTGTAAAATGAGACTGCTTGGTCAAGGCAGGAGAGGCTGGACGTGGGAGAGATGAGGGTGTCCAGTGAGGAGAAGAGGGCGTGCTCATGAGCAGCAAGACTGTGTTTGGGAAGTGTAACCTTGGCTGAGGGTGTGATGAAGGTGGAAGGCTAAGGCTTAAAGGGAAAGTAAGTGGTGGTCAGAGAGAGGAAAGGAGAAATTAGTGGGCAAACACATTTGCATGCCTAGAACTCTGATATAGTTGTCAGAATTGTGGTAATAACGTACTGAAATCAGCCATCGCTTTTGCGAAAACGGGGTTGGGGCAATAATTTTCTGGCCTATATAAATATTTATGATAATACAGATAGTTTTCACACCTATTTCCTGTAACATTATACAGAAAGCCGGATCTGTTAGCTCATTTATTCTCATGTTTAGGGATTCTTAATAGTACATATTAATAAACCATTTCATGATAACCATTTAAACCCTTTCTCTCCCCTCTTACAGATCGGATTTTGAAAGAATCCAGTAAAGTTTTTGAAGATGCTCTTGAAAATTTTCATTCTATTGACTGTATCAAATTTCAGTTTGAAACCTGGCGCTCTACTTACTATAACACGTATAAAGATGCTTACATTGGTCTTTGTCTGCCAAAACTATTAAACCCTCTAGTACGTCTCCAACTTTTATCTTGGAACCCCCTCGAGGTAGGTTACGAACACTGGGTGAGATATAGATAGATATATACATATAGATACATGCATTTATATCCTCATGCTTAGACTACTGCAATGCCCTCTACCTTGGGTCTCTCAGCACTAGAATTGCAACACTGGTACAAAATATAGTTGCCAGGCTGTTAACCAGTCAGCCCCGTTTCTGCCACATAGTACCCATTCTCTACTCCCTTCACTGGCTGCCTGTAAGATGGAGAATCCGTTTCAAGATTACTAACTTTCACAGCCCTACGTGACCAGGGCCCAAAGTACCTGAAGCAGCTTCCGATTCCTTACTGTCCCGCTTGATTACTGCGATTTGTAGATGAATGACTGTTAGCGGTACCTAGAATCTCCCTGAATTCATCTGGCGGTCTAGCCTTTAGCTTTGCAAGTCCAACTCTATGGAACTCACTTCCCCGTACAGTTTGAGAGCAGTCTCTACTTGTTGCTAGTGCATTTCACTAATGTCCCTTCATTTTCTGTTAAGCTTACTTTAAATGCAAATGTAAAGCACTTTGGGTCCTATTGGGAGAAAAGCTGTATATGAATAGAATTATTATTAAATATATAGATAGGTAGTGAGAGAACTGAATACATCAGATTTCCCAAAACTTGTCCAACAACTTTTTGGCTGGTCGGAATTGTTTGCGTATTATAATGTTACACAGGCTTCTGAAGTTACACAAAGTCTGAACATGCAAAACCCATGGCTTGTGGTATTCTCCTGTGTACGGTCTCCAATAGAATGTTCAGGCTTTTATCCCCCAGGGGGTTGATGTAGCTATGTAACATGATGAGTTAAGACTACAAACAATACAAATTAGATCTTCTGGCATTTCTTATGTCTTGGGGGCAAGTTTTCTCAACAGTATAGAGCATCAATCACATCTAGTCCAGATAATCTAATGTTGATTGAAACTTATCTCTGTTATTAAAATGTGTTCCTTGTGTGATTGCAGTGTGATTGTCAGTTAAAGACAATACAGACTGTGGATAGAGTAGGAAAGGAGTGACCAAGTAGGTGATTAGCAAATGGCTTACGCCACTATGTGACAAGTAGACCAGTAACTGCACCCGGCAGTGGTTTGCTTTTATTTGAAATATGTAGTATCCTTACATCACTGTCTCTGTAACTTTTGGCCAAGGACGACCATTGGTCGTTGGGTGTCCAAAGCTGTAAGGACCAAGAGATTATAGCTTAGCAGATGCAGCCGGCAAACTGTCCCAAAGGGCGGGGGATGCATGCACTTTGTTTATTCTCCCCCTACTCTGTTCATGTGCAGGCAGCCATGAAGACGTTTGCACAGAAAATGGCATTTATATGTAGCACAGCAGAGGTGGGCAGGACCAGGGTGAAATGCCAGTTCTATTAGTGGGTTGCTTGTCCCCCAAGCAGAGTGGGTGCAGATTTAGCAAGCACTATAGGGGGATGCTGAGATTTGCTCCTCTGTGTTTGCTGGGCATTGCAGGGAGGTCATTGTTCTGGGCATTCTGTTTCAAAAAAGTACTATTGGTGTGGAAAGCGTCAGGTCCGTGAAATCTTTGGCCGGCACATTTTTATTTTCTCTTTTTAATTTACGCTACTCGATATTTTTTTCAGCCCAAATGTTGTGACTTTGAAAGCATGATGTGGTTTGAGGCGTTGCTGTTTTACGGCTGTGAAGAGAAGGATGACAAGGAAGATGTGGACCGGGCGCTGTTACCTTCCATAGTGGAGAAAGTTGTCCTTCCCAAGCTGACAGGTACCACTTTTATTTGTCCTGCCGTGTGATGAATGTGGCAGCATTCAAAAGAATTGCACAGCTGCTTAATGCTGTTTACCAGTCATTTAAAACACTGGATAGACAAAAGAGCCTTTGTGAATATAAATACACTATGCGATGCGCAGGCTTTCTCTTCTGTTCCTTAGTTTTATGTCTTGCCTCCGATTTCCCCCCCCAGGTATCGCTGAGCACATCTGGGACCCCTTTTCAAACACGCAGACGAACAGGCTGGCAGCGGTGTTACAGAAACTAATTATTGGGTACCCCACCATCGTAAATTCTGACAACAAAACCACAGAGGTATAAATAAAGAGCGGTTCCACAACACTGCGCACGCACTCTTAGCACGCCACAGAGATTAGACATCAGAAATGAGTTATATCAGCTCGGATGTAATCGCCCATTATTTCATTCTTGCATCACGCTTCTGAGCAATATATGCCACCATCCGCTCCCTGCAGGATGGTTATTTAGAATGTATATTTGGCCACATTTTCTTATCAAAGCTTCTTGCACAATCTTCAAAAAGTTCTGTAAGTTCATAAAGTATTGTAACTTTCCCAAAGCAATTGAGCCGCTCGGGTTCATTTTCCTCGTAGCTGGTCACAGACACTGAAATTCCTACCATGGGGCTTTTCTCTCAAGCTGTACAGAATACTTTCACATTACGCACACCTCAAAAAGAACCAGTAATTCATACAGGGGGGAGAGGGCGTACACCCAGCCTCTGAGCCCAGTGCTCCAGGAGGGAGCAGTATTCCATTCCCTGACACTATTTAATTTGTATAGGTTAGTTATGTAATTCTTGAATAATTTCTTGTAAAGCATTTTTTCTTTTTTTTTTATTGTAATTTATTTTAGGGTTCTAAATAAATCATTGCTCTTTATTTCCTCAGGCACTACTGAGAGCTCTGCTAATGAGGATGAGAAGAACTTTGGATGATGATGTCTTTATGCCTTTGTATCCCAAAAAGTATGTGGTGGTGTATTACCTGTGGGTGGTGCGCGTTGCTGCTGCAGCACCTCTTGGCAGGTGACTGAGGCTCTGGGTTCAACAGATTACAGACGGGGACAGATTATATGGTTGGTTTATCTGTAGGGAAGGATGCGCGGCAAAAAATGTCCTCTTATTTAGCTTAGTCTTATGTTACATATTATGATTTAGTCGGTTGCGGGCATTCACGATCAATGTGTACAGTCATGCATCATGGGAAATCTTGTCTTTGTATTTTTAGTGTAATAGAGAATAAGAACTCTGGGCCCTGCGTTTTCTCCCAGCGTCAGTTCTGGTCCTCCGTGAAGGTAAGCTCTTTGTACACTAAACCAAAAGAATGCGTTATTCAATGCCGTGAAAGCACAAAGCAGAGAAAGCCTATACAGTTCTCACAGGAAGTGGGACAACTGACACATTCAGATTATGCGTACACCCCACCTGAGGGAGATGACAGGAAATTATATGAAGCTCGTCTAAAAAAGACGCAATAGAAACAGAAGGCAATGTTACTGTAATAGAGAGTGTTTGTCCACCTTCTGATTTCAGCCTTACTGTGGCAGACTGCCTAATTCAATGTTTTGCCATGTACTTGCTGTGAAATTTAAATGTCATGTGTCACCACCACTAAAGGGGAAATCCGGGTCCATTGAAAATGTGTGATGGGATTTATTCTTAAGAGACAGGCACCCGGCTGTTCACTGGTGGCAGATGAGATGATAGGTAGATGTATAGTGTTTGCTTTACATACGTGTTCACACCTATTGCTGTGAGACGTAGATATATTTCCTACAGAAGATATTGAAATAAAATAAGTAGGTAAGTCAGTAAATTGATGTTACACATCAGAGTTATAATGGAACGGATATTTTGAGCAGACTCTTTAATCCATTGCTGGTGAGCAGTATAATCTCAGGTAATTAGATAATGGAAAATGCAGTTTCACTAAACATAGACAGAAGTATAGTATAATAACTATAGACTTGGGAGTTTCCTCAACAATGGCAAAATAGAATAAGAGAAAAAAAATAATTACTATGTGAAGGCAAACAAATTAATTTTAATACTGAGATCATCACCTCAAACATCAGTGGTTCTCAAACTCGGTCCTCAGGACCCCACACAGTTCATGTTTTGCAGCTGACCCAGCAGGTGCACAGGTGTATTCATTACTCACCGACACACTTTAAAAGTTACACAGGTGGAGCTAATTATTATACCTGTAATTCTGTGGCGACCTGGAAAACATGCACTGATTGGGGTCCTGAGGACTGAGTTTGAGAACCTGTGATCTAGCTGATTGTGGGGTTTTTTTCCCACACTAAAGTGGTATCTGTGTAGAAGAGTAGATACAGTATACCACCATAAATACATTCAGAAGCTAATAATCCTTGCATCATACTCAGAGATGGTGGATTGGATATTGGCTTGGCTAAAGGACAAGCCGGAGAGAGCTGCAGCCAATGGAGGTACTGTAGACCAATGGAGGATCTCCAGGATCGGTCCTGGCTACTGATGTAGCACTAGTGACATTACTTCCTGTCTAGCAGGAAAGGAAGAATTACGTTTTGTAGAAGATACAAAGATCAATGCCTTAGAAGATATTATACAAATGAGATAATGGTTAGATAAGAGAAAACAATGTACTAAATTGTTGGATCTTAAATTAAATATTGACTGTAAAATAATGCTTGTGGGTCTAGGAGTTATTGCAGATGACATGGAGGCTAGTCTAGCAGTGGGAGCAGCCAGCAGAATAGATATGACACCACTTACAGGAAGAGCTGATCTGATTGTATACACCTGGATGTATTTTAAGTTCAAACAGGCACTTTTTAAAAGTAAGAGGACTTCTGGAACACGGGAACATATTTTGAAGCAGGAGGGAGGCTGAGATGTAACATAAGGAAGAACCTTTTACTTACAGGAACGGATTCCCAGCAGCTGCTACAGCAATATACTTACAGGAGCCAAGGCCTCCTTGTTTCTCTCTGTCTTAATACCCAGCATCATATTACTGTTTGTTCCAAATTACAGGCAATTGTTAATAATATTGCTATTTGCGGAGTGATCAGATAACTGACGCATGCACTTATTCATCCATCATATGCTGGTGTCTCAGTTACTAGGGAACTTCCTGAAGTGGCACGGCATCCTCTCCAATAGGAGCTTACAGGAGCTGGCAGTAGACGGGCTGCTGAATAGATATATACTGATGGCGTTTCAGAATAACGAGAATGGAGAGGACAGCATAAAGAAGGCTCAGAGTGTAAGGACAAGTCATGGCGCCTCTTTTCCTATGGTTCATGTTAGCAGAAAAAAAGTGTTTCTCTGGGATGTTTAGATCCACTTACAATTAACAAAAACCATATTTCTAAGCATCATTTACATATTAACCCCTTCCTAGTCTTATGTGTTGTGCACAAGCACCACATAAATTAATTTGATGTACCTTCAAAAGTAGACTCAAGACTTACCACTTCACCCAAGCATTTCACTAATGTCCCTTGTTTAAGCTTATTGTGTGTGTTGTACTGTAAAGGCAAATGTAAAGCACTTTGAGTCCTTTTATCAGAAAAGAGCTATATAAATAAAATTATTATGTGAAGTTGTGTAATGCTTTGTGCAATCAATGCACAAAATATTTGGTCAGCAATACTTTGAGAAGGAACGATTTTGCATGGGCGCAAAGAATTCAGCGTCCATTTTGGCATGTGTTTTACGTAAGTGTGAATAAGCCCCGGCAACTTGGTCTCCAGCAACCTCTCCTATCTGGGCAGTTACTATATTTAACTATGAATTCAGTCAGAATTTCAAGGGGTTTTTTTTTTTTTTTTTTGCGTTTTACAAATGAGCTAAGTCGTATTCTACTAATGATTTAGCTTTGTCCTACGCACAGCAGATGGGGCAATTTTATGCACTGAACCAACATTCTGCCAATCTATTTACACATCGCACCGTTAGTACAGAATTATTATTGTTTGTTTATTGTTTTTTATGATTCTGCATCAAACACACAAGTAAAGTTTGTGGGTTAAATGTTACTGTCACCAGTACACGTAACCCTCATAACATGGTGGGTTAACAAAAAGTATATATGAGAGACTACACAGTGATCATTTAGGACACAGCACCTCCTACTGTTCCTCCAGTATAGTCACTCAAGTAGTACTTAGCCTGTCAGCTGTTACTATACTCCAACGGGCACTGTCCTCATACATCTAGCCTCCTTGCGCATTAAACAGCCCTTCTAATAACGATATACCATGGCGTGACTCTGTAGCGCCGAGCATCTTTCGTGCAACTTTTTACCTTCAAATGTGTCTTATTCAAAGAATGATGCGAATAGCTAGCACAAACAAATTCTGCTGATTAAAATGATATGCAGCATTCCTATGTTAGTGTTACAGCAGCTGACACTGTAACGTAGCATTTCACCCGCAGTCACACACAGAACATAGGCATGCTGCATATCATTTTAGTACTATCAGCTATTCGCATCACTGTGTGAATAAGACTCATTTGAAGGTAAAAAGTCACACGAAAGACGCTCAGTCTATGAGTTAATATTCATGGGTCTTTCAACCGTCTGTCTCCACTGTGTCTGGGAAACGGATACACTTTAATTCAGACTAGTTCTTTGTGAGATGATAAATGGAGAAACCTGCCCCCGCGACCATTGCTGTTGCCTGTTTGTCAGATTAGTGTTCCTCAGTTTCACCTTTTTTTTTTTTCTCTCCAGGTTATTGCATATTTTCCGAGACAATGGTTTTCAAATCTCAAAGGAGGGAAAACAATTCCACAGCTAGAAAACTTTGTACGGTATTTCATGCATCTGGCTGGTGTCATCTATCGGCAAAATGTTGGCTGCTCGGACATGGAGAAGAGAAACGCCAGGTGAGGTTACGATATTATTCTGAGACCTATTTCGATGGACACCTCTACTTTGTACTTCTGCTGACAACTCTATGTAGTTGCAAATATTCCTTAAGAGATCTCCACAGTGATCTGTCTTCATTTAAATGGTATTAGTGTGGTATAAAATGTGTTTTTGTAGGAACGTTCTACCTCCCAACAACCACTCCCCTGTTGCCAGTTGGAAGGGTACCCTGTAATGGAAGACATGTATTTCCCCTCTGTTAAAAGGATATCCTGAATATGGCAGCATAGGGAGAGCCAACCTCTGCGCCTACCATCACCTGGTCCAGAGGTATCTGGGAATCTTCATACAATGACCCATTTCAAACTTGGTCAAACAAACTAGCCCCAAGGGGCAACTCTGTGCTGTATTATCTCAGGAGTTTCACTATCAACCAGTAGATTAGATGAACTGTTCTAGAATTGCCAAAGAAAAACCATCAAGTAAGGGCGCTAACTTCTAAAAAGGGTGTGAAGACCTTACGCAAAATCAAGTTGTGTTAACGACACATATGACAGCAGCCTGTATATTCATGGGAAATTTGCCAGATTCCCATAAAACACAAAACAATATAAGGATAAAAATATATAGGCGCTCATCAAAAAGGTACATAAATTTAATAGAACATAATACGCGGAGACAAAAGAGAATAAAACTGGTATGTGTGTGTGTGTATATATATATATATATATATATATATATATATATATATGTATATATATATATATATATATATATATATATATATATATATATATATATATATATTACAAAATGTTAATACATTGGAGCCAATTCAATTAAGTGTAGTAGCTGCCAAGACACATTCCATTGGCTTCCGCGCGTCAACTGACATTTTGATACTGCACGCAGCTTATGATAGTGCGAGCAGTGTCAGCCTAACGTACGGGACAGAAAAAAGCACAAGGCCATCCGCCGATAACTGCTTGCGTTCGATTCAATCTACCCATTGTGTAGCAAAGTGTTCAGAAATATCCACTCACAGCCCCTATTAATCCCTAGTGTCGCTTCCCTGTACTGTAACGATATTACAACATATTTTCTCTTTCTCCCCAGGGACCAAATCAGGCAGATAGTAAAATTACTAGCGACTATGCGGGCACTGGAAAACGCAGCATCTGTGGCCAACGATTACAACGTGAAAGATGTCAGAGCAACATAAGATGGGAAATAAACTTGAAGCGGACGCAAGCTTTTTAACTCATTCCTGTATCCATTTGTACATATCCTGTATTGTAAAGTTTCTTAACCTGTATAAAGTGGTGTTGCTTTTAATGCAAGGGTCAACATTTGTACAAGATAACGGATTGACTGATAATTGTAATATATTTGCCTAGTCCCTTGTACATAGCTCTTCGCATGCATCAATACTCTTACCCACTAGTCCTGTATGAGTCTTTGGTGCCATGAGATGTGGCTGCAGTACTATGGGGGATGTACTGAGGAGCGGCAGGCAGGAAGTACTATCTTCAGAGAGTTGTTAAGGTTTTTATTGATGTGAAACCTGATTAAATTCCAGCAAATGTAACTTTTCACACATAGTGAAGCCCCGAGAAGCGAGAGTAGGAAGCGGATGAGAGTAACCCGCCACGGCTGTATTCTTCTCATTTACAAACGATTGATGAAATATTAAAGTTTTATCTACTGCTATGTAAGGGTGGTTATTTATCAAATGGAATCTATATTCTTTGTACAGTGTTAATAACTATACTCCCAATGACTACTGACAGTTCTTACACCTCTGTTTACAAATGTTTATACCCGTTCCTGCCCATTGTAGAGCCAGCTCTTATGGGTAGCTAGGAACTTGGGATCTTTGAATACCTCTGTGTTATGATACTCGCTATTAGAGAACTTGTTCATTCACATAAACATTGTTTGGACTGGCATAATGATGGCCTCAGCCGTGCTTATCCCACGATCACTGCCTTGATTCTCATATTGTGCTTTTTTTTTTTTTTTTATGATGTGTCATGATTTTGTGCATTGTGTACAAAGAATAATTCAGTGAATCTTGTACAGACTGAGCTTTAAACCATTTATGAAAACTCCTGTATATTTTTTAAAGTATCAAAATTGAGTACATTTCTTTCTTGGCTTTTTTTTAAATTTGTGTGGTTTTTTTGTGTTTTGCTGGAATGTCAAACCATGTTTAATGTATTGCTTTAAACTTAAGCTGTGCACAGAGTGAATTATTTTATGATGGTTTAGAAATTCTTTCTTGCATCAGCCCACAAAAAAAAAAGAACAAGTCTGTCAGTGCCAGGCAGAGTTAACAAAATAAAAGACAGCCTACCACCGTGCCATTCACAAGCGGGCAGATGACTGCTAGCCCTAAATCGCACAGATTACAGTCTGATTGCTGCACACAAGAGATTTAATGATTTGGCTTCTTAAATTGTTACAGCTTCAACTCTGTGTTGGATTAAATTTTAACTAAAATAAATATAAAAAAAAAAAATAGAACATATGGCTCAGTTCAGAAAAAAATATATATATATATTTTTTTTTTTTTCTTCTGACCTGAGCCATATGTTCTGTTACCATGTGCGTAATGTTTAGATTTATAAGGCTTCCCCACAAAGCCTGTTGGTTTGGAAATAAAAATGGAAGTGGATGGTGCTACTAATTTAAATATTTTCTGCCTTTACAGATTTCCTGTTCATCTGTAGTAGAAGGAAAAAAAAAACACCACACCATTACAAATATTGTGTTAAGCATATTATCAGCAATTCGTACTCTTCTAGAAAGAATATATAAATATATTTTATAAACTGGTCTCCATTGTCTACTTTGCCACTAGTCCTTTGTAGAAATTAGGGGATTGATTTAATTCTAGTACTTTAAAAAGTAAAAACAATAATTACGATTGCTATTTAACTGATGGCTTAAAGATCCTAGTGTGGTTTTATAGTGGTGTGGGTTGAAAGATCTACAGTAAAAAGGTAGACAATGTCTGGATAGACCAAATGTTAGACAGTCAATAGGTTGACAGGGACAAAATGTCATCATGGAAGAAGGTTAACAGGTACAAATGGTTGACATGAAAATGGTCAACACTTTTTGTTTCACCCTAACTCTCCCTCCTGGTGCCTAACCCTAACTGTCCCTTCTAATGCATATAACCCTAACTCTTCGGTAAGTGCCTAACCCTAACAATCTAGGGTTTGTCGACCTAGCATCTGGTGTCTATGTAGACATTGTGGACCTTTTAATTGTAGTTCTATAGACCAGATACAGGTTTATAGGATGCTGTTGTCTGCTTCATAGTTAAGAAACCAGAAATTAAAGTGATATGTTGTAGGGAAGGGGTAAACTGAATTTTAGAACAAATCGGTTTACTCAAAAGAAAAAGCGATTCAGTGGTTGCTCATTACACACTACCAGAGAAATTCCAGCTGTACTCTCCAACCTGCATCACATTGTCTGTCTCTAGCAGCGATGTGTGGCACAGCAGACTTCTCTATTAATAAAATTAATAAGCAATGGACAATAACAATTCACGTATAATAAACTTTTCTTCACACTATACAGGTAGGGGGAATAAAATAAGACTACAATAACGTCACAATTTGCTTAATCTGTTTTGTGCTATTGGATAAGAAATAAACAAATTAAAAGGATTCAAGCCTTGTTCCTGGTGGCAGATAGTTGGCTTAGGTGGCATCTGTGAATACATCATGAATGCTTGGTTGGGCTGATATCAGGTGGCTGAGAGCCATGATCTATGGATAGCAGCTCATGGGGCCATTGGGTGATTACATGTGCCCTGGGGGGGAGGGGGGAGGAGAGCATTGTCCGCTTGGAAGACTTCTTTCTTTCTTCAGGGTCCACAGGGGGGCATTGGGGTGTAGGTGGGACTTGGAAGACCGGACACCATCAGCAAAGCTTCCTCAATCCCAGGATGCTCTGGTCCTTCCCCCGATACCTCGCCCACAGCCTGAGGGCTCTTCAGTTTTGTTGGTGTCCGGCAGAAGCTGGGTAACCATTATAACGGGGCTGCATTTAAGCAGCCCGAGCTGTTATTTTATTATCTAATTTATTTTTATTTATTTTTTTACTATAATGGGCAAGCAGCACCGGACTGCTCCTCCCTCACCCTTCGCCCCCCTCAGAGACGAGTGGCAGCCATTTTCTACAAGCAGGTCTCCGGGAACGCTGGGTCCAGTCTCCCCGTATACCTCTCCCACGGGCCAGGTCATACAGTGCTATATCCTACCAGCCACTGTGGTCTGTGTAGTTGATTTTAGTGCCCATTGTAAACATGTAATGTTTTTTTCTGCGTTTGTATGTGACTTGTGCTAGCGCTAATCTCTACTTTCTATACTGTCAGCTTATGTCTTTCCCTTTATTCTACTATACCCTGGCATACTAAGGTATAAGGGGGGTACATTATTCCTCACATTTCCCAGGTACTTGTGAGTGCTATCACACGCCTTATAACGCAGTTGCACGCTACACTGTGCCATATTATCAAGGGTGTTCACTGCACTATATCTTACTGGGTATTTTGTTATTCCTGTGGCTATGGCTGGCAGAGGAAAGAATAACAAGAAGCTTGATGCTGCTGGTCCTCCTCTGGTGTTTTGTAAGTCCTGCTCTGCGGGCTTAGCCACAGAGGACCTCATTCAGGATGGTCTATGTAATAATTGTTACATGGCCCCAGGCCCATCAGTGTCGGTGTCTCTCCCTCAGGACCCACCCTGGACTGCCTTTTTACAGATACTGGCAAAACTTGCGGACCAAGTAGCAGTCCACGTGGTAGCTTCCCCCCTATGGGATGACCACAGTAAATCCTTTGCTTCCCCCATGGGTAGACGTACTGTCTATCTCAGTACAGAGATTGGCTAATACCGCTACAGTTTTTCAGCAGATGCGGCAAAAAGAAAAGCCTTTGCCTGCTAAACGTACTATATCTTCCCAATCCACACCGTTATCTGATTCTGATATATCTTCTGGGGAGGCAGAAGACGCAGATCTCTCTAAACTAAATATACTGACTTTTGTTAGAGCTGTTAAAACTTTTAGAAATCGAAGAGGGTGAACCCGCTCCTAAGAAAAAACATGCACTTTTTACCAGAGTTTCCTCACTGACCAGCTATCTGATCACATGAGTGAAGCTTGGAATATGCCCGGTAAAAGCCTGACAGGGCGGGCCTCTCCCTGGGAGCCAACTTCTTCAATTTGCACAGGTTTGGCATCAAGCCACATCAGATGTCTGGGTAAAATGTCTCATTTCTGAGGCGTCCCCTCACTCTGCAATGCAGGCCTTGGGATCAGTGGTGTCCACCTTCGACATGGTGGAGTTTGCCCAGTTTCATTCCAGGCCCATACAACACCTGATCCTCTCCAGGTGGAATGGGCTACCCCATCTGCTCAAATCCCAGACGATGAACCCTCCCCCCAGAGGTTCGCCTTTCCCTAGCCTGGTAGCTACAGACTTCCCATTTGAACAAGGGTCGTCCCTTTTGGATCCCGGACTGGGCTCTCCTCACCACGGACGCAAGCCTCCAAGGGTGAGGTGCAGTAACCAACCAGCACTCTTTCCAGGGTCGATGGTCCAAAGGCGAGGCAGTGTTGCCAATCAATATCCTGGAACTTTGAGCCATCTACAGAGCTCTCATCTGGCTCAGAATATTCTGAAAACAAGCCAGTACAAATACAGCCCGACAACGCCATGGGGGCACTCGAAGTCAGTCAGCAATGACAGAAGTGTCCCCCATTCTCATATGGGCCGAATGCAATCACCCAGCCATCTCCACAGTGTTCGTCCCGGGGATTCTCATTTGGGAAGCGGATTTCCTCAGCCATCACGACGTGCATGCAGGAGAATGGTCTCTACATCCAGAAGTCTTTCAGCTTCTAGTGGACAAATGCGGTCTTCCGGAAGTGGATCCCCTGGCCTCAAGACACAACAACAAACTACCAATTTATGGAGTCAGAATACGCGACGCGGCCTTCATAGACTCATTGTCGGTGAAATGAAACTTCCAGTTGGCATATCGCTTCCCTCCGATATCCCTACTTCCTCGAGAGCTACGAAAGTTCGGACAGGAGGACGGCACAGTCCTGTTCATAGCTCTGGCTTGGCCCAAACGTAATTGGTACTCCGATCGTCAAAAGCTTTCCATAGACGTTCCTCTTCAACTTACTTTAAGAGTAGACCTTTTCTCTCAGGGTCCATGTCTACATCTGTACCCAGCCCGCCTGTCTTTAATGGCTTGGCTCTTGAAACATCCCTCCTAACGGCTAAGGGTTTCCCCAACTCTGACTATACTCAGAGCACATAAACCGGCCTCAGCCAGGATTTACCACAGAATATGGCATACATATTTCCAATGGTGTGCCCCAAGAAACTATGACCCACAAGTCTTTTAAGGTTTCTCAAATTCTTGCCTTTCTTCAGCTGGACAGGATTTAGGCCTCCGCCTAGCATCTCTGAAAGTGCAGGTCTCTGCTCTTGTCTATCTGGTTTCAGCGCAGAATTACTAATATATCAAATGTTCACACCTTCATGCAAGGTGTTCTACGTATACAACCTACCTTTGTCCCTCCTGTGGCTCCATGGCATTTGTCAGTGGTGCTCCAAGCACTTCAGGAACCTCCATTCGAACCCCTGGCGCCAGTGAATGTCAAGTGGCTCATTGCAGAGACTGTTTCTTCTGGCTATAGCATCTGCCCGTTGGGAATCAGATTTAGGGGCGCTTTCATGTCGCTCCCCCTTTTTAATCTTTCATCAGGACAGGGCTGTTCTTTGTACATGCCCAGGCTTCCTTACCAAGGTGGTTTCTCTCTTCCATCTGATTGAGAAGATTGTGGTTCCGGCATTTAATTTATCAGGTAAGGCCTAGTTGGATGTAGTCCGTGCTCTGATGATCTACGTGGACCGCACTACTTGCATCAGGAAATTGGACTCCCTCTTTGTCATATATGGATTCCACAAGAAGGGACGGCCGGCTAACAAATAGTCAGACTCTGGCCAGATGGATTCGCATATCTCACAGGCTTACACGCAGAGTGGCCTTACTGTAACAGTGTCTACTCATTCTACTAGTTTTGTGGGTCCCTCAGCTGAACAGCTATGCAAGGCGGCCACCTGGTCTTCTGTCCACACCTTTCTTAGGTTTTATGCCTTTGATACATGTGCCTTTCAGGATGCTTCGTAGGGTTCTGTCAGCTCATGAGCATTCCCGCCCTTGAACAACTGCTTTGGGACATCCCCAATGTCTCCATGTGGAGCCGTATGGACCCTGAAGAAGAAAAGGAGAGTTATGGTAAAAGTTACCTTGGTTAACTCTCTCTTCAAAGTCCATAGGGTACACAGGGCATGCGCCCTGATGCTCCTAGCTTCTATGGGTTTCTTCTCCTGGTCACTTGTTTCCTTCTCTGTGTGAGAGTGTGATTCCTCAGTGTACCAGTCTTCCTTCTCTCCTATCCTGCTCCTGCCTTGGGCTTGTTAGCAAAACTTAGGTGCCCTTAGGCTGTGGGCGGGGTATAGGGGGAAGGACCGGAGTATCCTGGGATTAAAGAAGCTTTGCTGTTGGTGTCTGGTCCTCCAAGTCCCACCTACATCCCAATGTCTCCCTGTGGACCCTACGGACTTCGAAGAAAGAGAGTTAACAAGGGTAAGTTTTACCATAACTCTCCTTTTTGTCCAGAAAAAAAGTCAACCACACTCTGTATCATTAGTAACAATAGGCATTGACCTCGCATTTAAAGACAATGTATGCACACAAAAGAATATGGTGTTTCACAATGTTGTAGAACCAAATTATAGGGCTCCACCGGGAGACAATGGTGTGTAGGTGGTACTTGGAGGACCAGTAAGCAAGATCCCCGCTTGCGGGGACCCGCATCTAATGCTCAGTCTTGCCTCCGGTCTTGGGAGACAGACCAGAGGCGCTGATGTGAATACCAGTTCATCCGGGACTCCACTAGACCACCAGGGCAATACGAACATTGGTGCAGGGCACAATTTAAGGCCAGGGGACCCGGTTGTTAATATCAGCATAGGGGAGAAGGCACTCTCCCTGCAGCCCCTTCCCCAGCTCAGGGCACCATTCCACTGCAGTCTTACTGCTCCCCCCCCCCCCCCTCACCCTCTAAGACTTACGAAGCCATTTTCTGCATTCAGGTCTCCGGGAATGCTGGGTCCAGACTCCTTGTATACCTCTCCCAAGGGCCAGGTGTATACAGCGCTATATCCTACCAGCCACTGCGGTCTGTGTAGTTGATTTTAGGGTATGCGGTCAGGAAGCCGGCGGTCGAAATGCCGATTGCTGGCTTCCCGACTGAAATCCCGGCATGGGACTAATGATAGGCGTTGAAATCCTGATGCCTATCATTATCCACCCACCGAAATCCCGACACCTGGCATACTGAACGAAGGTAAGCCGGGAGTCGGCAGTGGAGAGCCGTGCGGGGGGGGGGGGGGGGTGGTGGTGGTTAGGTTTAGGGGCTCCCTGGGAATTTTAGGGTTAGGCACCCCTAAAGGAGGGTTAGGGATAGTTAAAATACTTACCCTGTCGGGATATTCAGTCTTCTGGCGTCTGTATTACATCCGCCGGGCTTATGTACGGCAGTATGTCAAACGACTATAACCCTGGCGTACTAAAGTATAAGGAGGTTCATTGTACCGCACATCTCCCTATATTTGTAAAGGTCTCTCACATACTATATATTGCTGTTGCGCACTACACTGTGCCATATTGCACATCTGAGTTTCTCACTGCACTATGTCAGATTGTGTGTTAAATTATTCTTGCAGCTATGTCTGGCAGAGGCAAGAATAACAAGCAACCTGCTGCTCCCACTCTGGTGTCTTGTAAGTCCTGCTCAGCAGGCTTAACTTCAGAGGACCTCATTCAGGATGGTCTTTGTGCATCGTGTTATATTGCTCTGGGCCCATCAGCCCCAATGTCCTCTCCTCAGGACCCACCCTGGGCTACTTTTTCACAGGTACTGGCAAAATTTGCGGACCATCTAATGGTCCCTGTGGTAGCTCCCCTATGTGATGGCCACAGCAGGTACCCCCTGCAAATCCTTTGCCTCCCCATGGGTAGACGTACTTCCTATCTCAGTGCAGAGTCTGGCGGATACCTCTACAGCCTTTCAACAAATGCTGCAAAAGGAGAGACCCTTACCTAGTAAATCTACTAAGCCTGCTGTGTTATCTTCCCAGTCCACCCAGCTATCAGATGCAGACCTCTCTCACTGACTCCCCCCTCGGCAGACGAAGAACCCTCCTCTAAATTGAATATACCTGCTCTTGAGAGAGCTGTAAAATCTATTTGTCAAATACAGTAGAAGAGACAGAACCTGCTCCTGAGGCAAATGAGCCAATATTTAAGCAGCAAAGGGTAGTTTTACTAGAGTTTCCTCACCTGATCAGCTATCTGATCATATGAGTGAGGCATGGAATATGCCCAGTAAAAGATTTTAGCTTCTTAAATGTTTAAGTTAATTTTACCCTCTTCCCGCTACTGATTGCACTAAATGGGAAGTTCACCCCACCAGTGGATTCCCACGTGACACGTCTGGTCAAGAATGCTACCTTACCTATCCATATTGCAACCTCCTTGAAGGAGACTATGGATAGAAGGATGGATGCTTGTCTAAAATCTATATACTCTCTTACAGGAGCTATTACTCGTCCTGCTAGGGCTATGGCCTGGGTGGCAAAAGCCATTGAGAGTTGGGCAGAGGCCCTAGAAGAGACATTTCCCTCTGATGCTTCGAGGGAACAGCTGTCCTACATATCTCAAATTAGAGATGCAGCCTCCTATTTGGTTGAAGCAACTATGGATGCGGCTCTCCTAGCTTCTAAGGCATCTGCCACTTGTGTAGTAACCCGCCGTATTGTTTGGTTCCGCTAATGTAAGGCAGATTCGGACTCTAAAAAGGCATTAGAGTCTCTGCCTTATTCTGGGGATATACTTTTTGGCCCAGAATTAGACAAAATTGTGACTACCTTGGCAGCTCCCAAGAAGGCGTTCATGCCCTCTGCATATAATACGAAGCCTCGGATGTCATCCTTTCAGACCTTTCGTCCTCAAGGAAAAGCTAAAGGTCAGTCCTTTCCAAGGCATCAGGCATCAACTAAGGCTTCCAAGCCCATGACCAAACAGACCTGGGCTACTAGACATCCACCTAACAAATCTGAGGACAAGCCTTCAGCCTGACAGGGTGGGAGGCCGACTTCTTCAATTCGCCCAGTTCTGGCATCAGACGCCTGGGTGAGAGAAGTTGTCTCCCACGGATATGCCCTGTCTTTCCTGAGGCGACCCCCCAGCAGTTCTTTTGCACAGGACCTCCATCAGACCCAAGCAAGGCCCTGCTTCTCCAAAAGGCCATTCAGTCCTTACTGCTGTCAGGAGTAATATTTCCGGGTCCCCCCTCACAACGAGGAAAGGGCTATTCTACCCTTTTCTTAGTTCAGAAGCCCAACGGGTCTCATCGGCCTATCCTCAAACTCAAGTCTCAAGTTTATCAGGGTGCAAAGGTTTCATATGGAAACCCTCCGCTCTATTATCCTGACTATGGAGCCTGGGGACTTTATGGTGTCTCTGGACATTCAGGAAGTATACCTACATGTACCTATAGCATCTTTTCATCAACAATATATCCAGTTTGCTATACTACAGCAACATTAACAATTTCAGGCTCTGCCTTTTGGCCTTTCAATGTCTCCTCGGGTCTTTACAAAGATATTGGCAGTTATGGCAGCCTCTCTTCGTTGTTAAGGGATCAGACTGCTCCCATACTACAATCTCTTTCTGTTGGCCAGCTCCCCAGAAATTCTTCACCGCCATTTTCAGGTAACCATTGCCTTTCTACAAATGCACGGTTGACTGATCAACTGGAAAAAGTCTTCCTTGACAACTTCTCAAATTAATGGTACATCTGGGAGCCCTCCTGGACTCTCAGGTTTAGAGAATCTTCCCAACAGCAGACAAAATCTCAATATTACAACACCGGGTGCACAGACTACTACACAGTCACCAAGTGGCAATTCACTCTGCAATATAGGCCCTGGGATCCATAGTGTCCACCTTTGACATGGTGGAGTTCACTCAGTTTCACTTCAGGCCCTTACAACACCTGATCCTCTCCAGGTGGAACGGGCTGCCCCATTTACTCAGATCCCAGATGATGGGCCTCTCCCCAGAGGTTCGCCTGTCCCTAGCCTGGTGGCTACAGACGTCCCACTTAAACAAGGGACACCCCTTTTGGATCCCAGACTGGGCACTTCTCACCACAGATGCAAGCCTCTGCGGATGGGGCGAAGTGACCGGCCAGCATTCCTTCCAAGGTCACTGGACTCCAACCGAGGCAGTCTTACCAATCAACGTCCTGGAATTCCGAGCCATATACAGAGCTCTCACTCTGGCTCAGTATATTCTTCAGGGAAGGCCAGTACAAGTACAGTCCGACAACGCCACGGCAGTGGCCTACCTCATCCACCAAGGAGGCACTCGAAGTCGGACAGCAATGGCAGAAGTGTCCTGCATTCTGACATGGGCTGAACGCCATCTCCCAGCCATCTCCGCAGTGTTGTTCGTTCCAGGAATTCTCAATTGGGAAGCGGATTTCTTCAGCTGTCACGACATGCATGCAGAAGAGTGGTCTCTACATCCAGAAGTCTTTCAACTCCTGATGGACAAATGGGGTCTACTGGATGTGGACCTCATGGCCTCAAGACAACCACAAACTTCCAGTGTATTGAGCCAGGACAAGGGATCCCAACGCGGCCTTCGTGGACGCATTATCTGCAAGATGGACCTTAATTTGATGTACCTGCAATATCCCTTCTTCCTCAGGTTCTTCAGAAGTTCAAACAGGAAGGGAGCACAGTCCCTTCCTGTTTGAACTTCTGTTGGCAGTCCTGTTGGTAGCTCCGGCTTGGCGCAGACGCCATTGGTGCTCTGATCTTCAAAGTCTCTCCATAGACGCTCCTCTTCAACTTCCTCTTCGACCAGACCTGTTGTCTTAGGGTCCCTGTCTACATCTGAACCTGGCCCGTCTGTCTTTAATGGCTTGGCTCTTGAGACATCCCTCCTAAGGGCTAAGTGATTTTCTAGCTCTGTGGTCCAGACAATGCTCAAAGCACGTAAATCGGCCTCGGACAGAATTTATCACCAAATATGGCATACATATTTCCAGTGGTGTGCTCCTAGAATCTAGGACCCTCAAGTTTTTAAGGTTTCTAGAATACTTGCCTTTCTTCAGGCTGGATTGGATCTTGGACTGGCATCTCTGAAAGTGCACGTCTCTGCTCTGTCCATCTGGTTTCAGCGCAGAATTGCTCCTCTACCAGATGTTCACATCTTCCTACAAGGTGTTATACGTATACAACCTCCCTTTGTCCCTCCTGTGACTCTGGGATAGAATCCTTGGATGTCAAATGGCTAACTGTGAAGACTCTGTTTCTTCTGGCTATAGCATCTGCCCATAGGGTTTTGGATTCAGGGGCACTTTCATGTCACTCACCCTTTTTAATCTTTCCTCAGGACAGGGCTGTTCTTAGAACACACCCGGGCTTCCCAAGGTGGTTTCTCATTTCCACCTCAATGAGGAAATTGTGGTCCTGGCCTTTCAATCACCAGACCTCTCGGCTGGTGATTCTTCTTTGGATGTGGTCCATGCTCTGAAGATCTACGCGGACCGGACTAGTGCCATCAGGAAATCGGACTCCCTCTTCATCTTATTCCATAAGAAGGGATGGCCAGCTAACAAACAGACTCTGGCCAGATGACTTTGCATGACTATCTCACAGGCTTATACTCAGACGGGCCTTCCTGTGCCGGCTATAATATCTGCTCATTCCACTCGCTCTGTGGGTCCCTCATGGGCAGCCCAGCGTGGCGCCTCTGCTGAACAGCAATGCAAGGTGGTTACGTAGTCTTTTGTCCACACCTTTCTTAGGTTCTATGCCTTTGATACATTAGCCTCTCAGGATGCTTTCTTCAGGTGCCAGGTTCTCCTCTCCGCTTAGGAGTGTCCCCGCCCTTGAACAACTGCTTTGGGACATCCCCATTGTCTCCCCTGTGGAGCCCTATGGACCCTGGCTTCTATGGGTTTATTCTCTTGGTCACTTGTTTCCTTCTCTGTGTGAGAGTGTGATTCTTCAGTGTACCAGTCTTCCTTCTCTCCTATCCTGCTCCTGCCTTGGGCTTGTTAACAAAACTGAGTTGCCTTCAGGCTGTGGGCGGGGTATAGGGGGAAGGATCGGCGCTTCCTGGGATAGAAAAAAGCTTTGCTGTTGGTGTTCAGTCCTCCAAGTACCACCTACACCCCATTGTCTCCCTGTGGACCCTCTGGACTTTGAAGAAAAAGAGTTAACAAGGGTAAGTTTTACCATAACTCTCCTTTTGGCCTAGGGATGTTGTGACAGAAATTGCTGATACTCTAGGGTACTGTGATTCAAGAAAGTTTAGGAACCACTGCCCTAAACATAAACGGTAACATAAAATGTTTAGCTTGCTGTAATAATACTAATATACACAAAAATCATATCTCTTTCATCCACTAGAGGACACTGGGTATAGACAGTGATAGAGTAGAGCCTAGAACTTTAAATTAATTTAGAAGTGACTGGCTCCTCCCCATGTATGTTCCTTCAGCCCCAGTTTTAGAAATGTGCCCAATGGAGCCGGATTCACCCGGGCTGTCTCTACAGCTTTTATTTTTGTTATATACAAGATGCAAGTTGCTGCAGGTGTTTGCTTGCACTAGGTGCAAGAAAAAAATTTCATAGGCCCATTCAGATGGCAAGTGAGTCTGAAAGTTCTGCCCCTACTAGGGCTCAACCTGTTCAGACCGCTACTCCACCTTGGTTATCCACATTAGGTGTAATGTCTAAGTTGACTTCGGAGTTTGCTTCCCATCAGGAAAGGGCGTCTGCAAGGGGGGAAGGATCCAGTTCTGGTATCTAACTTATTCCCAAATGCTGAACCAACCTGGGCTCAGGGGTTAGCCCGTTCTGTTGAAGGGTTAGCTGAGATCATGGGGGCCACTTCCAGGTCTCCTCAGGAATGCCTATCAAAAAAGAGACTATTTCCAGCACTACTTCAGTCGGATGATGAATATGATGTGGATTGCTCCCTCCCACGAGGAAGAGGGTTATTGTAGGACTCCGAGGAAGACGACTTTTCACAGGAGCAGGATTTGGGCACACAAGGGATTAAAGCGCTCACCTGGCAGTCCACCAGGTCCTTATGATTTCCAATTCTGATCGCAGTACCTACAAATTTTTAGAACATGCAACTCGTACTGCCGAAACTCGCATTCCAGATGTTTTCCCATGGAAAACATACAACTCAGCCAATGTAATAGCGAGCGAGTTGTAAACTAGCACAAAACAGACCTGCTTCAGGGTAGTGAGTATGGCCTGAATAGGTGTGAGTTACACAGAAGCCTTCACAGATCAGTGAGACCCGTGCATGCTTCTGTGTGAAAAAGCCTAGAAAACTGTCAAACAAAAAATGACGTGGGGGCCCCCACTACAAGGACATCAAGCCTGCCCCCTTGTCCATTGGAATCCTGATCGGGACCTGTAAAAAATTAAAATCGTACTCACCTACCCCTTGGCTCCGGTCCTCTTCAGTCCATGTAGGCATCCTTGCTCTTTTTAAAATAAAAATTAAAAAATCTCGGACCCGCGGACATTAGTACCATCCTCTAAGGACAGTACCTTGCGGATGGTGGCTCAGCTGTTGCATTTCCTATAGAAATGCATTAGCTGAAGTTCATTGGCTGAGAGAGGCAAGACTCCATCTCTCAGCCAATAAGCGGTTCCCACCATTGACTTCAATGGTGGTATTGCACAGTGGTTAGGGACAAACTTTCACCTTCCAAACATGCGAGAAGGTGTCCCGCACTAAAAACTTTGACCCTATTACAGTATGTTTAGCCCTAGCTGTTACTTTCCCCACCTCTCTCCAGTTGGACGAGCAGCTGTCTGCGGCTTGGAAACATCCGGACAAAAAGTGTTTTCTTACTCTTTATCCGTCCAACTTACATGTTGCTGAGGCCGGGCCATGATCTAATGATAATGCAAGGAGGCACAGGCTGTGAATTCCAGCACATGAAATGCAGCAACAGCTTCTGCTGCAGAGAGAGTATTGCTGGGCACAGGTACACACAACTTCCTCCACATACACAGCCAGAGTCCTGATATAAACTTTCTGCTTGTTGGACATGCACTGCCCTGGCACCAGAGACCAAAAGCTGGGCTGGGATGTGGCACAAATGACCGGTAAAAACTGGATGTCATCCATTGTACACTGGGAGAGCTGGGACACAGCAGGAAGAAAGTAATGCCATTACACATGGAGAATGACTGTACTCACACGGGGAGAACGATTTGCAGGAGTTGCCTAACTGTACTGGCCAGTCTGGCCCTCTGCACAAGAAACTTTACAGCATCTGTGCGGAAGTGATCCCTCCCTGCCCGAGGCTCTGGCTAAAACAAAAAAAAAACATAACAGTCCAAGAAGGGGGGAAACCAATGACAAGAGCCCGAAGGAGGAGCCACGGACTGTCAGCCAGGGATGCAGCAGAGAGAGCAGCGTACCATTGCTGCTGGCAGAGCACCAACCTCTGCCGAGTCCCGCACCCTCCTTACTCTCTCTTAGCTATTATCCGGGGAGCTGTCACTGGAGCGGCAGCCGTGGACGGTCAGGGGCCGTGCCTTGCAGCCTATTGTTATAATGCACAGCCCATGACCTTGCCCCCCCCCCCCCTCGTTCCGAAGCCCATGCTCTTTATCCTTCTCTCGCAGTTAACAGCCAAATGCGGAGGCTATTCCACTAGGGCATCTGTCGGTCTTTTGGCTAAGATGATTGCACTGCCTGTTCCAGGGGCCACAACATTAAAAGTTGGAAACTCCCCTTAAATCCATGTACACGGGCTTAGTGGGCTCATAGGTAGGTGATATGGTTGAAAAGCAGGCGGAGCAGTTAGTCGAGGGTCTGTAGTCTATTACTCCGCGTGCAGACCTAGTTTCATTATCTGAGTATATACGGGAGTCGGCTATTTACCTGGGTGATGCCTCCAGAGACATTGGTCAGATAGGTTCCAAAATCTCAGCTTCAGCAGTTGCAGCCCGGCACACCCTTCCATTTAATCCTTTAGGGCCACCAGCATATTTCGAGGAATAACCAGAAGTATCTCGTCACCAGTTAGAGGTGGAGGGACAAGGGTTGTCAACCTTGTAATTCCTGTGGCATGACGGGCTTCCATCCAGATTTGCTCCGATGTTTGGGTTCAAAATCTTGTATCCCATGGATATAAGATAGAGGTTTTTTTCCTCCTCCCCCAGTTTGGTTTTACACCACTGGTCTGCAGGTCGACAAGCAGACACAGTAAGTGTTGCAACAAGCGATCGCCAAGCTATTGACCTCCGAGGTGTTGATGCCAGTTCCAGTGCACCAATACAATCAGGGATTCTACTAAAATCTGTTTGTAGTTCCGAAGTCGGGTGGTTCAATCTGGCCTACTTTGAATCTCAAATCGTTAAATCTTTAATGTTTCACCATTTTAAGGTGGAATCCCTACAGTTGGTCATAGCAGGCCTGGAGGCTGCAGAATCTCTGGTGTCTCTGGAAAACAAGAATGACTACTTGCACATTCCAATCTGGGAACTCAGGCATTCCTCCACTTTGCCATCAAGGAGTTTAATTTTCAGTTTTGGACTCTGCCTTTCGGACTGTCATTGGCACCCAGGGTCTTTACCAAGGTGATGGCGGTTATGATTGCTCATTGTACCTTATCTGAAAGACCTTCTTATCAAGGCTCCGTCGGTGGAAAAACTTTTGGATCATGTATCTTTAACACATCAGATTCTCATCCAGTATGGCCGGATAGTCAACTTCCAGAAGTCCAACCTGGTGCCGTCCCAACATCTTCAGTTTCTGGGAATGATTCTGGATACTTCCCTTCAATGAGTGTTCCTTCCAGAGGACAAGGCACAAGCGATTCAGGAATTGGTCAGAATGTTCCTCAAGCCAAGAAAAGTGTCAGTTCACCTTTGTATTCGCCTCCTGGGAAAGATGGTAGCCTCCTTCGAGGCCATCCAGTTCGGCCGCTTCCACTCCAGACTGTTCCAGTTGGACCTGCTGTCTCAGTAGTTGGGGTCGTACCTACAAATGCGCCATCTGGTGCATCTGTCTCCCCGTACCCGCACTTCCTTGCTCTGGTGGCTCCAGACCGACCATTTATTGACGAGATGCCACTTCGGCATTTGGAACTGGATTCTCCTGACTACGGATGCCAGTCTCCGAGGCTGGGGTGCAGTGGTATTGGAAAACCAATTCCAGGGCTGCTGGTCACACCAGGAGACGCTCCTGCCAATCACCGTTCTAGAGCTCTGGACAGTTTACAGTGCCCTCCTGGCTGCATCTCCCTTCTAACGGGTCTACCCATTTGGGTGCAGTCAGACAATACCATGGCATGGCGTACATCAATCAAAAAGGGGGAACGCGAAGTTGCATGGACATGCACGATTCCACCCGCATCCTACTGTGGGCAGAGAGACACGCCGTGTTCATCCCAGGAGTGTAAAACTGGGAGATGGATTATCTCAGTCGCCAGGATCTCCATCCCAGGGAAAGGGCCTTACATCTGGAAGTGTTACAACAACTGATCCAACACAATCCTCTTAGCTGCCACAGTACTGCTCCAGGATGCGGGATCCTGCAGCAGAGGTGGTAGACGCTCTGATAATTCTGTGGTGGTAGTACCAGGTGGTGTGCCTTTTTCCACCTCTTCTTCTTCTGCTGTGGTGTGGTTCTGCTGTGGTGCTCAAGCGCATCAAGCACAAGTCCACTAAGTTCGTCCTGGTGGCTCTGGATTGGCCCTGTTGGACATGGTATTCGGACCTTCAACGGCTTCTTGCAGATGCTGTTGCCTCTATGGTCAGATCTTCTTCAGCAGGGTGGCTTGACACCTATCCCATCAGACTAACAAGGTGGCAATCCTATTCCCTAGAACACATCAATACTGCAATACCGTATTATATGTTTAATGTTTGGGCAATTTAAGATTTCACGCTGGTTTATGTTACGTAGAACAGCTCTTAATAATAATCCGGGTGGCAGCCTTTCCAAAATGAAAATATTGGTGTATTTTGCTTGTTGGCTTATTTGTTAATTAAAAACAAATCCGCTCTGTAGATTTGGTCATTCCAGTCTCCGGTTCAGTGCTATCCTGTGGAGCCCTGCCTGCTTCCAATACTTACATGCTAAAGAGTGACTCTGCTCCTGTTGGATTCTTCTGGACCTATTGGGGGACATAAGGTACTGTAGTTACCCTCCTTGCTACTTACCTTGTAGCCTGGTATCCTGTTCACTGCTACCCTGAAGACTTTTATTTTCCTGCTGTACTGGTTGTGTTGGGACCTATTTGGGAGATATAAGGTATTGTGTTTGTGCTTCGTGCTGTTTCCCTTGTAGCCTCGATCTCCAGTTCAGTGCTACCCTCTGGACTTTTATTTTATTGCTCTTACCTCCTGCTATGGTTCTCTCCTGTTATGGCAAAATCTTCTGTAGGTATTATGGAATGGCTCCTTCAAGCCAATACCGACTTGGGATGGAGATTGGCAAATTGAGTGGTGGCACTGCATGCCGAATTGTCTCTGTCAGGATATGTTACATATGTGGGTTAGGATCGCTGAGGCTGAGATTTGTATTTCCACCCTTGAGGTCTGTACAGCTCCTGGCAGTGGCTGATTGATGTCCTTGGAATCCCAGAGGCTTACATGACCTCTGCTCCCGCTAGCTCCTTCAAACGTGTTTATTGCTACAATTCCACATTTTAGGGTGGAATATACTGAGCGGATGGTGGCGATATTCCAGGATTTCCTCGCTGCTGACTGACAATCTCATCCCCAATTTGCCCAAGTACAGAGACATCTGCATGATCTCCAGTTCTCCTTCTCCATGTTATTTTGTACCTTCTGACGAGTGTCTTCAGGAGGCCGTACTTCTTTCTTTTAACTTTTTCGGGAGTCTAAAGCCTGGCTTGGATTGTGGACCCAGGAAAATGAAGATCCTCCTTAAGGGGTCTATTCATCGTCAAAAATTAAGATTTACACCTGATTTTGTATAAATTGTCAGGGTTATTCATCATTCCTGCAAAGCAGGAGATATCACAGATATCGGAGCCAAGGGAGAGGTCACAGCAGTGGCGGCGGGGGACCTACACAGGGCTGACCGGGGAGGGAGGGGGCAAAATCTCCGGCAGCGGTGGCTGCAGCTTTGCGGAGAATGGGAAGGGGTTTGGTCTGAACTCAAACACCGGCGGGGTTGGTGGACGGGCGGGCAGGTAGGCATGCATGCATGTGGCAGATTGGCAGGGGGAAGGAGGTTTCTTTTCTCCTGCTGCAGCTCAGTCCTACCGAAAAACTGACATAGACACATATAGTTTAGGACAGGAGGCATGATGAATGCCTCCCAAACTTTGTTTAAACTCGCGGCAAGTTCACATGTGATAATTATGTTTTGATGAATGGGCCCCTAAATGACTTATGTGCACTTGAATAATCACATTTGATTCCATCTGCCTGTCGTTTGTACTGTTTTATTATCTACTAGCTTGAATACCAGGCGTTGCCTGGACCCCGAAGTACAACTGCAGCCTTCACTTTTTACAAAAGTAAATTAGGAGTACATGACATTGCAGACAGCGTATTCTCATACCGTTTGGAATGGGGTATATCAGGAGCAGACTGACTTACATTGTCCTCGACTATAACCTGGATAACTATGCACGTTAGAAGTAAATGACAGTGCAGGCAGCGTATTCTCATACCGTTTGGAAAGGGGTATATCAGGAGCAGACTGACTTACAGAACAGCAATCAGTACAGCTTCCAAATTCAGAAATCACTGCAGAACAGATGAGGTGATTCAGCTGTGGACGGATATAGGCCCTCATTCAGAGCCGGACTCTCTGAGCAGAGCGCTCGCTCTGAATGAGGGCCGTCCTCCATAAAAATGGAGTGTCCTCCTGGACGCTCGTATAGCTGTGGGTCACCACCCACAGCACATACGAGCGTGCAGGATGATGGTCGCGATGGTCTTGACCATCGCGACCATCGCCAGTGCGACCAGAAGCCTGTGGTCGGGTTTTTCGACCACAAGCCCTGGAGTGATTTTGGCTCTATCAGAGCCAAAATCACTCCCACTGACATCACTAGTGATGTCAGTGGGGCCGGCTTCTGACGGTAGGCGTTCCCTTGGGAACGCCTCCGTCTGGCAGGCACGCCCACTAAAGGGGGCGTGCTGTCAATCAACATCGACAGCACGCCCCCTTTGATCAGACACAACGAGCGAAGGAAAGTCCTTCAATCGTCGCGTCTGGTGCATGCGCACGACGGAGCTCCCTCCGTCGTGCGCATGCGCAGTGCACACCATCGACCCACTTGCGAGTGGACAGCCGCTTGCGAGTGGGTCTGAATGAGGCCCATAGGCTATTGTAGCACTAACATGGTAACAGCTGTGATAGCTGTTATATGGTAATGCAGCAGGAGGCTTCACGCCTCCTGTATGCATTACTGATCCCAGCTGCGTCCAAGGACTCGGCATCGGATCATCTGTGATTCCACCGGCCACCTGAGTAAAAGAGGCCAGGAAATCTCCGTCAGTCGATGGAGATCCTGGAATCTCCACTCCCAACAGTGGGAAACGGAGGTGGTCGCTGCCTCCTCCCCGCCCAGGATCGTCAGCAGACTGTCAATCACTGCGCCCTGGATTGAAGACCCGTACAGCACCTGAGTAAAAGAGGCCAGGAAATCTCCGTCAGTCGATGGAGATCCTGGAATCTCCACTCCCAACAGTGGGAAACGGAGGTGGTCGCTGCCTCCTCCCCACCCAGGATCGTCAGCAGACTGTCAATCACTGCGCCCTGGATTGAAGACCCGTACAGCACATGCGCAGTTAATCAGGATTCTTCATGATCCACTTTATCTCTCTCCAAGGCTTAGTACATAGGGGTCTTTATATGGTGTCTCATATTTTACTTTTATCTCCCTGTCCTCAATATGTCCAGATCCACGGCCAGATTTACAATGGGATGGATGGCGCTGCAGCTGAAGGCTTCCACATAGAAATAATACGGGCCTGATTCAGCGTGCACTGCTGATCACAGATTCCCAATTATGTACTGAATGGGTCCTGCGAAATCGCAGGCCGGCCCCTGTATGCCTCTGCCTGATCGACATGCAGAGCCATTTGCGGGGACAGCGTGTTTTCCTGGAAAGGGGGCGCATGGCCCCCGTCTTCCGGGAGTGTCAAGTCCATGGACGCAGACTTCTTGGCCTTGCAGGGTGACAGGATCCGGACAGGCTACGGTAAGCTACAGCAGCCTGACAAGGGGGGCAACCAGGACCGCATTAAGGCTTGTGGGGGTGGCCCTGGGGCAACTAAGTTGTGGGGGCCCCATAAAAAAAAGGCCACTGCCAGGGGAAAAAAGAATAGATAGATAGATAGATAGATAGATAGATAGATAGATAGATAGATAGATAGATAGATAGATAGATAGATAGAAGTCCAAGATACGGTCGAAACACATTGGAGGCTCCTATTCTCTACCCATTCATGAACTTACCACTTTTATGATCAGATAAGCCAATTTTTATCCTTATTTTATTTGATATTCTTTCGACATTTTTGTATAGAATTTTTTATACATGTATGTTTATTTGTGGATTCTATGTATACTATCCTACATGTGGAAGGATATTACTCTTGTCTTTGATTAAAAATTGTTTTTATATATTTTATATACAATTCTTTTGAGTATATTTGCACATTTATAATCTGAATAATAATGCACTGCTTTACACATTCATGAAATGTTGTTAGATTAAGGCTCACACATATTGTTGTAAATTACACTCCTATCACTTTGTAAATACTAGTAATTTAGAGGTTTTCCTATATGAATTGTATTTACACACTGAGCACTTTTTTGCCTGTCACTAAGCACTTTATATTGTAAGGTTACTATTTTTAAATATACATATACAAGGGTATGCAAGCACATGAGGCGCTCTATTCCAGTTCCAATATTCGCATTTGTTTATATAATAAACAGATTACCACTGATACATTTTCTACTGGTTGAGCCGACACCCATATTTTTGGTTAGTGCTTGATACTTATACTTATATCTCTATACGGTAAAGTAATATACACGCATGAGAAAAGTATATTAAAGTGGGGTGAGCGGGTTCGGTTTTACTCGGATTTGCTCGGATCTTTAAACTGCATTTTATTGGCTATCGCCTATCATGTGTTTTGGATAGCCAATATAATCAATCCGAATTTGCGGTAAAGTGGCGATAAGAACCGAGTAAATCCAAGTAAAACCGAGCCTGCACATCCTACACCATCCACAAGGATCTGTACTAAATTGGCGCTGTAATCTCCCTCTACAGATAGATAGATATATAAATTAAGATAGATATAGATAGATATATTTATAGATAGAGATATAGATAAATAGATATGGATATATATACAGAATAGATAGAGGGTGGGGGGATGGGAGGAAGGGACAGGGAGGGAGAGAGAGAGAGGGAAAAGAGAGGGACAGGGAGAGAGATAGAGGGAGAGAGGAGAGAGAGCAAGGGGATAGAGAAAGGGAGGGAGGGAGAGGGACAGATAGGGAGTAAGGGGAGAGAGAAAGGGAGGGATGGAGAGGGAGGGAGATAGAGTCAGGGAGGGAGAGACAGAGAGAGAGGGAGGTGTGGACAGAGGGGTAGAGCAAGAGAAGTGGAGAGAGAGAGGAAGGGAGCGCACACACAAACCTGTCCTGTTGCAGCAGCCATCAGCTTTCTGAGGGCGGGCACTTCACTGCAATAGGCCCCGCCCCCTACCCATGCACCCGCGAATCGCAGCATTAGGGATGGCCATCAGTGGTGTTACCATCAATGGCTACCATCGATGACAAAATACAAAGTAGCCATCGATGGCTACAAACTATTCAATGGATGCCCATCAATGGTTTCACCAAACGATGGTCATCTCTGCTTTGAGACTGACTGGCCCGTGGACTAAACAGAACCTGGGGTGGGGCTTCGCGGGTGCCAGCTGAGGAGCTATGCTCTGAGTCGCTGCACCTTCTAAAAAAAATTTTGTTATGCTTATAAATCGTTGGAGGGAAACCATTTGATTATGAATCATCGATGGTCGATGGCCATCCCTACGCGGCATTATGTCTACAAGGGGACGGGGTTTCCTTAGGCAGCCATTGTTGGGTCCGTCAATCAGTGGCAGTGAGAGTGCGCTGTGCCCGTTATAATGCTGCCGGGAGCCGGCCAGGGTGAGTGGCCAGGTTCCAGTCAATATTTGCGGCAGTGTGGGGGCCCCCAAGGTGTGGGGTCCCCTGGTCAAATGCCCCGTCCGCCCCTCCTATAGTCCGGCCCTGGGGGTAACCATCGTGAACATTGTGACTGATATGAGGCGCAGTCTAATGGCGGTGAGGGGAAGCAGTGGTCTACCTGCTTTGGACTGGCGGCAAATTTGAAGGAAATAGAGAACATTACACACGTGAGAGGTCTTGTAACCTTACTTATTGAACCACCCTTATATTTTGTATCAATTGAGGAATCATGTAGTTCTTGTATTTATCTTTTTCATTATTACCGTGCACATTTTTTGTATAATTAAGTTACAGGGGTTCTATATTTTTAATAAGTAAAAGTAAAGTATAAATTTAGAGTGTGGATTTTGAACTATTACCTCCCTTTATTTCTTTGTGGCTTTAAGCAATTAAATTGATGAAAGATGTATTGGTTTGCAAATGTGGAGGGTACATATGATGCAAGTAGGCTTCCTGGGTTTATCTCGGTAGTAAGTGATTGAGAACCCATGTTCTGGTCTCCAGCCAGTGACAGGCCTCGGCATCTGCACAGTACTAAGGAAGCAGTGACTGAGTGCAAGGTCACAAAGTCACATTGCTGCATGCAGTATCTGTACTCCATCTCCTCTTCTCATATAGCTGTGCAATCTTCAGTTCCTAATCACTTATTTATATACTACTTGCTCTCTCTGGCCCAGGGCTGCTGAATGCACCCATGTGCCCAGTCTCTGCCAGGGATCATGCACTATCCTGAGTAAACTGTATTTTCACACATTGCTAACTGTAACTGCAACAAGATATGTTTCTATGAGTATGGCCAATTACTAAATTCAGAATTTCAGATCAAATTATAGTTCCTTAGCAACTAGCTGGGCCTGCATAATGATGGCACGCCAGTACCAAATATGGCCGTCCAAGGTCATATACGTCATCAGGCTACCCGTCCAATCAGCAGCCGGAGTCAGCTGAGAGGTGGGGGAGGGCGTGGCCGTCTGTGTTGCCCGCTGCTGCTGCACAAGAAGAGCAGTGTCTGTGGTCGGTGCAGGAGGCTGTGGGCAGGGGACCTCTCCAGGCACCGGTATGTATCCAGCTGCCCATACTCCTATCCTGGTATCCCGCCCTAACACTGCACGCCCGTACTGACCCGTCACCTGACAGTCTTGTACAGACCGAGGGAGGCCCTGGCATCATCCAGGCCCCTCACCTTACAGTGCCCGCACCCTGCCTAACCTGTGCCCTGACCCCGGACAGCACAGTCATAGCCACTGGGAGGGTCATATATCCTTATTATGATCTGTCATGTGTGTAATATGTACCCTGGGTCATGTATCCTTATCATGTCATGTGTGTAATATGTATCCTGTCATGTGTTTGTAATATGTATCCTGTCATGTGTTTGTAATATGTATCCTGTCATGTGTTTGTAATATGTATCCTGTCATTTGTGTGTAACGTACCCTGTCATCTGTATAGTATGTACCCTGGTTATGTATCATTGACTGACATGTCATGTATAAGATGTACAGTCCTCTCTACTAATAGACTGGATCATATATCCTGCCATTTCTTATGTATAACCTGTACAGTACTCTCTACCAACAGACTGAATCATATATCCTGTATCACAATGGGTGTATAACCTATACAGTCCTCCTCTGCTAATAGACTGGATCATATTTCCTATAACATGTTATGTGTATAATATGTACAGTCTTCTATACTAATCGACTGGATCATATATGCTATAACATGTTGTGTATATGTACAGTGGTTTCTAATAATAGACTTATCATATATCATGACATTCTATGTGTATAATATTTGTACAGTAATATCTAGTAATAGACTATAATATATCCTTATGAGCTGTTATATGTATAATATGTACAATCTACTGTTGCAACAATCAATCATTTATACCGTATCATATTGTGTGTGTATAATATGTACAGTTCCTCTATTATTAAACTGGATCATATATCCTATAGCATGACATGTTATATGTAATAATATGTGCAGTTCCCTCTAGTAACACTAGATTATATTTCATGTGAAAAAAATGTACAGTCCGTCTAGTAATAGACTTGATTATATATCCAGTAGCATGACCTGTTCTATGGATAATATGTACAGCCATGGCCAAAAGTTTTGAGAATGACAGAAGTATTGGTTTTCACAAAGTTTCCTGCTTCAGTGTTTTTAGACCTGTTTGTCAGATGTTACTATGGGATACTGAAGTAACATTACAAGCATTTCATAAGTGTCGCAGGCTTTTATTGACAAGTACATTAAGTTTATGCAAAGAGTCAATATTTGCAGTGTTGACCCTTCTTTTTCAAGACCTCTGCAATTCGCCCTGGCATGCACAAGTTCTCAATGGGATTAAGGTCTGGGGAGTTTGCTGGCCATGGACCCAAAATTTCGATGTTTTGTTCTCTGAGCCACTTAGTTATCACTCTTGCCTTATGGCAAGGTGCTCCATCATGCTGGAAAAGGCATTGTTCGTCACCAAACTGTTCTTGGATGGTTGGGAGAAGTTGTGCTTGGAGGATGTTTTGGTACCATTCTTTATTCATGGCTGTGTTCTTAGGCAAAATTGTGAGTGAGCTCACTCCCTTGGCTGAGAAGCAACCCCACACATGAATGGTCTCAGGATGCTTTACTGTTGGCATGACACAGGTCAAAGACTTTAGGAGAATGGCCTGGTGTCAAGAAGGGCAGCAAAGAGGCCACTTCTCTCCAGGAAAAACATCAGGGACAGACTGATTTTCTTCAAAAGGTACAGGGATTGGACTGCTGAGGATTGGGGTAAAGTTATTTTCTCTGATGAATCCCCTTTCAGATTGTTTGGGGCATCTGGAAAAATGCTTGTCCGGAGAAGGAAAGGTGAGCGCTACCATCAGTCCTGTGTCATGCCAACAGTAAAGCATCCCTGAGACCATTCATGTGTGGGGTTGCTTCTCAGCCAAGGGAGTGAGCTCACTCACAATTTTGCCTGAGAACACAGCCATAAGTACCAAAACATCCTCCAAGAATAACTTCTCCCAACCATCCAAGAACAGTTTGGTGACGCTTTACCAGCATGATGGAGCACCTTGCCATAAGGCAAAAGTGATAACTAAGTGGCTCGGGGAACAAAAACATTGAAATTTTGGGTCCATGGTCAGGAAACTCCCCAGACCATAATCCCATTGAGAATTTGTGGTCAATCCTCAAGAGGTGGGTGGACAAACAAAAACCCACAAATTCTGACAAACTCCCCAGTCAGTATGTGGCCCAGAAGCTGTATGACAGCATGCCAGGGCGAATTGCAGAGATCTTGAAAAAGAAGGGTCAATACTGCAAATATTGACTCTTTGCATTAACTTAATGTAATTGGAAATAAAAGCCTGTGACACTTATGAAATGCGGCTTTGTGCTAGGTTTGCAGTCACTAATAGTGGTAAGCTAAATGCAGATCTGGACTCATAAACTCTGTAGTGATGGCTAAAGGCGTTATGGCTCGTTACTAAATAGAGCCATGGATTATATATCTTATATCATCACATTTCATGAGTTTAATATGTGCTATCCCGTCTGCTAACAGACTGGCTCATAAATCCTATATCATGAGATCATATGTATATAATATGTATAGTCCCTCTAGCATCATTTATCCTATATCATGACATGTATAATATGTTAAGTCCCTCTAGAATGAGAATGGAATATATATATATGTCCTGAGCCTACTCCTCTATTGGGGGGAGGTTCAGTTGTTCATTTAGAGGAAACAAACAAAAAAGAACTGTTTTGGGGCAGTGTTTGAATAGTTAAACTTTTATCTGGATGTTAATATTCCAGAATGAAACTGTAAAAGCTCTTGTGCTAATGAATCACTTTAGGCTAAGGGTTTTCCCAAACTTGGTCCTCAAGGTGGCCTAACAGACCAGGTTTTAAGGATATCCATGTTTGTGTACAGGTTATATAATTAAACTGATTGAGGTACTACTTAAGTTCTTTAGTATGTTATCCTTAAATCCTGGACTGCTCTGGGGTCTTAAGGACTGAATTTGGGACCCTCTGGGCGAAGTAATTTGTCATGCAAGTAAAAACCACGTTGAGTTTGAATATGTTTTTTTTAAAGCCTCCCTGGCAATTGCTGCTGCACACGCGTGGCCTGTAGACCGCACACACGTGGCCTTTTCCCTTTTGGGGTTGGAGCGACCGCTGATGCGGTCACTTCACTCTGAGCACCCGACACGCGCAATTTAATACATTCGCATGCTGCAATGCGAGCATGGGCACGAATGTCACGGCCAGATCGCATTGAGTATGCGAATATTGATAAATGGACCCCTGTACTTATACTACAGTTGTGTTTTTTGTTTTATATCATTCATTTGTTTTTGTTTTTATTTTTGGTTACAAAGTAGCAAATAATGATACATTTGTTAAGGAATCAATATTTGTCTTGTTTTTTAGGGCTTATTATCCGATCCAACAGAAACATGGCTTTTAGTAAAGGATATCGGATCTTTCACAAACTGGATCCTCCTCCCTTCAGTTTAATGGTGGAGTCCCGAAACAAGGAGGAATGTCTGATGTTTGAGTCTGGCGCAGTGGCGGTCCTCTGTAAGTTATGTTATAATTACACGCACTTTGTGTATGCCCAGGCATTGAGTATTATATATATTCTGCTGGTTACTCTTTGGCTCTTTGAACCAAGCCTTATGTGTGTATTATTTGCCTGTGTAAACCTGGTTTCACTTCTGTCTGACCCTGAAACAGATTATTTGTTTATGTGTTAAATAAATGAGCTCCTACTTCTGGGCAGAGATTGTTCTATGATTACTTCCAGGCCCATTTTCTGGAATTATTTGTA
Source organism: Taudactylus pleione (assembly GCA_031769625.1). Classification (NCBI taxonomy): domain Eukaryota; kingdom Metazoa; phylum Chordata; class Amphibia; order Anura; family Myobatrachidae; genus Taudactylus; species Taudactylus pleione. The sequence continues at coordinate 2,188,178 of JAUIMM010001084.1, forward strand.
ATTCTTTCTTATCTAAAGCACAGTCTTTGAGCTGTACCCTGGCCTAGGTCTGGTACCCGTTGTGTCCCAGGGATAGATTTCCTTCTGTCAACTGTTACAGCAATGTTACAGTAATAGAATATAAAAGCTATTCATGCTTAAATGAAACAATTAGGACCAAGATCATGTATAATGCTGCTGGTGTCTGGTTTTAATTCTCCCCTGGTGTGGACTAAGTACTTTTTTCAGTCTTACCCACTTCTAGATTGCAGGTTTTTTCCCCCTTTGTGAACAGACCAAATTTGACATCATATTACATTGCTCCAAATGGGCATAAAATGTTTTTTATTTGTTTAATCACACAATTAGTTTGTTTATTTTTCAATGGGAATGTTATAGGGGAACTGACACTGGCCTATGACTTTTCCATAAGACTTTTCATACAATTACAACGACACAAATGACTGACCCCATTAGTATAGAGATATGAAATGTGTAGTTTCATATCTAATAATAGCAGTGGTTGGGGGAGCCAATCTGGACGGGATGCCAGCGCTCTTGATCCTGGCGTTCAGAATCCCGCAATGCCGACATCCCGGCAGGGTTAGGATACCGACACCTGTCGGTCAGTAGCCTAACCCTCCCTCCCTGTTGCCTCAACCTAACCTCCCCCTCCCCGCAGCCTAAACATAAACCACCCCCCTTAGTCCCTAACCCTCCCCCCTAGTGCCTAATCCCTATTCCTCCCCCCTAACCCCAGTACTTACTGTCGGGATGCCAGCACTGGGATTCTAAAAGGTGCCGGGATGTCTGCATTCGGAATGCAGTCAGGAAGCCGACGGTCGAAATGCCGACTGCCGGCTCCCGACTGTGCAATCCTGACGGGACTAATGATAGGCGTCGAAACCCCGACGTCTATCATTACACCTACGGCGGGAGCCTGACGACCGGCATACCGAGGCAGGGGCGGACAGCCACGGCGGGGGGGGAGCGCGGAGGGTTAGATTAGTGGCTCCCTGGGGGGGACTTTGGGTTAGGCTAGGGGAAGAGGGGGTTAGGGTTTGCCCCCCCCCCCCCCCCCCCCCCGGGAGGGCTAGGTTTAGGATGCGGGGAAGAGGGGGATAGGTTTGGGCACTTACGGGGGGGGGGGGGGGGGGGGGGAGAGGGTTAGGTATAGTTAGTTTACTTATCTGTCGGGATCTTCACTGCTGCCGATCTTCCGGCGTCGGGATTTGAACCGCCGGATTCATACCGATCCTCTGCATTCTATACGCCGGCATCCTTACTGTATTTTGACCGGATCCCATCTGTCCTCGCCTTGACTTCTATAGGTCGCCCCCACAATTCACAAATCACATCATGGCGACAACAAGTGGGTATCGGGTTCCCTAATAAAAGGAGCTGAATCCGTTACTTTTTAACAACCAGCACATATGTGGGGGAGATGTATCACTCCTTCTAAAAAGTGTAGGCATTCCCATAGCAAGCTACCGGGGTAAATCAGAATAGGTACAAAATCAGTAAAACACCATCACATACAGTCAACAATCTGATACATAAAATGAAAATACAAAACAAGAGCAAAACCTATAACCATAGTAATGCAAAAAATAAAATAACAAAATATAACCATAAAAACACTCTGCTCAGTTTCTAGTATACAGTAATGTGAAATGCAGGCTTTTACATACTCTATAGATGTCCACAATGCCTCACTAACAGCATTAGATTATGCAATTATTAGATATTTGGAAAACTTTCATTTTACCATAGAGATGAGTGAGTTCTGTAGAATGACAGCTGTAGTCAGCACGGGGTGAGCACAGCATTTTGTTTGGGTGTATTCCAGTGGCAAAGTATTCATTTTCTATGCGTGTGAGAAGCAAGGCATAATTTAATAATCTTTCATTTCTATTTAGTTTATTACCAGTGACTGTTAAATATGTATTTGTTTTTAATGTAGAAGATACCCTCTCCTTCTCCTAGCTTGTTGTTTGGACAGAAACTCTCACCTGAGGTCCCGAATATTACTGAGGAGCCCCACTCTCCCCAGTATTAAAGCCTGCATCTGGTTGGAGGGATAAATATCTAATGCGAGGGGGGGGGGAGGGCTGTCGTAAATGTTATCAACCAAAAAACAGTCAAACCCATAATAAAACACTAGAGTTAAAATGCGATTCCTTAACCATTTTAGAGATTCCTATAGCATTGATGGGCAGCAAGGGTAGCTCCGAGCCTTCACCTGTGACCACCTACTCCTTCCTTTGTTTTATAGCTTGTAACTCTTGTTTATTATGCTTCTGATATGTTATTGCAAATATGTCTCTCTTTGATTAAGTGCATTGTGTTAACTTTTTTAGGGGGAGAGAGATCAGGTGGAGAAAGATAAAAATACCAACCAATCAGCTTCTAACTGTCACAACAGCCTGTAAAATGACAGGAGCTGATTGGTTGGTACTTTATCTTTAATTGGTTGGTACTTTTATTGGTTAATCTCACTTCACTTGATCTCTCGCCAAGCTTTGATAAATCTCCCTAAAGGTAATGTGCGGCTGTTTTGAAGGATAGTGGGCTGCCCTAGCACCCGCTGAAGTGTATAATTTTGCCCATCACTTTCCTATAGTTGCCTTGTCTGGACATACTGTACGTACAACGATCACTTTCCCCTCTGCGGCGTTTGGCTGGGTGACATTGAGTAGTAAAAGTTCTCTGGTCTGCTGTCACTGGTGGAGGCCTGCTCATGTTGGTTAGGCAGTACCTGTAGCGCCTAAAGGACTGTCCTGTTGAATTACTGTTCTACCGTTGACTGATCTGCTCATTGGAGCTGTTTGTTTTTCAGAATACATATGTGCACCGAATATTTACTCTTACACAAAAACTACAGTTCGTCCTTTTTTTTTTTTTCTTTCTGTTCCTTTTTATGTGCATCGAGAATGGTAAAAACACAGGGCCTGATTCACTGTGTGCTCTGCTGATTATCAGGAATCTGCACGTGCGCAGGTTCCGTTCATCGCATGTGCAGAACGGGTCCTGCGTGATCGCACACAGGCTCCTCTATGCCTTTGCCTGATCGGCAGGCAAAGGCATTTTCGAAGCTGGGCGAGGACTACACGCGTTCCTGGAAATAAGGGACAGTCTGCGTAAGTGAAGGCTTACTCAGCTGGCTGGCGCCGTCCAACATCGCGACCGATGGTTATCTCAGGCTGCATTCTAGCAAGGACGAAATTGCAAAGCTGCTTGTGTGCGGCTTTGCAACTCCGTCCTCTGCTGAATCGGGCCCACAGTTACGTAATCACTGAGGTCAGTTAGACAACTACTGAGGTGATCGGATTGTTGCGGTGTTGGTCAGAAAAAAAAAACCCGAATGGTTTTGGGTAATTCTCCGTAGTGTTATTTAGCTCAATTTGTTTTAGATTTTTTGTTTTTTCTGTTTGTGGCCATCTTGCCTTATTCCGTGATAGACAGGCGAGCTTGTGGTGAAGGTTCATCAATATTTAATTTGCAAAATAGTTTCCCAGTTCTGTAATCATGGCATATTATGTACAGACTTGCAGGACTGTTTCAGAAGACTATTTATCAATGGGTCAGTGTTCTTCCCAGGCTGTTTTCTACGGGCGCATCGCCTGGCAGATACGGCCTACTGCCTGGAACTTTCCCCCGCCAACCCCTGCTGTGGATCGCTGGCCTCTGAAGTGACCGGAGGCTAAAGAAGCCTCCGATCGCTTCAGAGGCCAGTGTTCCCAGTGATGCACTGCGTGAGTGACGTCACCCGCAACGTGAGGAGCCTGCACCTCACACGCCTCTGGGTCTAGTTAGATCCAGTCAGAGCGAGGCAGTGGGAGTGCGAGCGGCGCGCAAGTTAAAGTAAGTTCTGGGCTGGGGCTGGGTCCACTACCAGTCTGGGGGCACTATTTAAGCCTGGGGGCACTGCATAAGGGACACTATTTAAGCCTGGGGGCACTGCATAAGGGACCAGCCTGGGGGCACTGCATAAGGGACACTATTTAAGCCTGGGGGCAGTGCATTATATTCCAATCTGGGGGCACTATTTAAGCCTGGGGGCACTGCATAAGGGACATTATTTAAGCCTGGGGGCACTGCATAAGGGACACTCTTTAAGCCTGGGGGCACTGCATAAGGGACACTATTTAAGCCTGGGGGCACTGCATAAGGGACCAGTCTGGGGGTACTAATTAAGCCTGGAGGCACTACATAAGGGATCAGTCTTGGGGCATTACTTCAGCCTGGGGGCACTGCATAAGGGCAAAGCAAAATTATAGAGGGCCAAGCATAAAGGGGAAAACTACAGGGGGCACTGTATAAAGGGCACAAATACAGGGGCACTGCATAATGGGCACTTTTGACTGAGCTCCAGTGGGGGAGCAGCCTGAGACCTGTCGATCTGGAATGGTAAGGGAGATGCCCCTTTTCCTGGCGCGCGCATAATTGCGAAGGCCCACACCCGGCTACTTCTTGATGCCACCCGGCTGCAAAAAAAAATTCTGGGGTCCATATCCGATCCTCTGCCATCTCTGTGTGGCTCTGTCTCCTAGAACATCTGGGTACAGAGTGTTCTCCTTCATCTCCTGGTTGTTTGTATAACACAAGCGCACCAGAGGGAGAGTTGGTGCCTATCTCTGGCACGCCTATAATTCCCCTATTCTTGCACATGTGAGACTGGCATTCAGGATAAAAAAAATTTTTATACAAACACTTGGTACTGCTTGCATTCATTCATTTAAAGTTATTACTTTAAATACAATTCTATATCAAATTACTTTGGTACCTCCCCTATTATTCCCAGATCTTGCATATAAGCGGCATCTCTGCCAGTTACCTTCAATGATTCTTGGCTCTCCTTGTAGCCAATGCAGTATCGCTAATGGAAGCCAGCTGCTGATTGGAGGAGGTTTGCTGAGTGAGGCCCAACCACCAGAACTTCAGAAGTACCTGCACCATGTTTTGCAGACCCCTGTAAACATGGAATACACCTGAATGTAACTGCTCCAGCCCTTTGCATCTCATAAATAATCTTTTACATGTGGGTGCATTCATACCCCTAGCCCACACTAAGAAGGGACACCACTGATAACTTGTCAACTCGCACCAGACGATGCTGCATTTTGTTTTGTCCTTATATATGTGACCTTTCCTTCACAAATACCGAATACTGTTCTGTGATGTCAGTGGTGAGAGGCATCTTGTTATTTTCTATCTATAATATATTAAATGGAAGACGTTCCCAGGCAACCATTCATAGAACAAGTGTATAAACAATGAGCCAGTCATCCATAATGTAATTCACTAAACTACTCTACAGGGCCGTCTGGCTTACATAGTATGTGTGTATATATTATCGGATATACAGAAGTACCAGTGTTCCTGTGGTCATTAATACTCCTGACAGCCGTTACAATAACATGTCCTTTGTAGGGATTAGATGGTGACAGCTTACACGCGGTTAGGTGGGCTTATCAGTCAGTATAGATAGATGTCAGATTCCCCCACACGTGTCAGGTAGGTGGGCTTATCAGTCAGTATAGATAGATGTCAGATTCCCCCACACGTGTCAGGTAGGTGGGCTTATCAGTCAGTATAGATAGATGTCAGATTCCCCCACACGTGTCAGGTAGGTGGGCTTATCAGTCAGTATAGATAGGATGCAGATATACACCTTGTGTGTCTGACATTTTGCACAAGTGTCTTGCTGACTATGAGAACTGAATGAGATCTGTTATTTTTAGGGAACTGATACTGACATTTAGCAATATGCAGGCTTTTCCTGTTAAAATGTGGCCCAGTCCTTACTTGAGGCGTTAGTTTTCTCAGGTCAGGTTCTGGTTAGTAATGCAGCAATTTTTTGATTGGTCCACCCAGTCTTGTCTTTCCTCAATGGAGTGTGCATCTATGGTACTGTACTTGTGTGTTTTTTTATTTTTTATTATTTATTTGTTTTTTTTTTAATATATAATTGGGTCATTCTACCATTCTGATGGGTCTATTTACTAAGCAGTGTTAGGAGACAGAGTGAAAAGTGATAAGGTGCCAGCCAATCAGCTCCCAACTGTCATCTCACAGGCTGTGTTTGAAAAATGACAGCTGGGAGCTGATTGGCTGGCACCTTCTCACTTTCCTATCACTTTTCACTCTGTCTCCTAACACTGCTTAGTAAATAGATCCTTAAATATTTTTATGTTCTATTTAATGTACCGTTCTGTATGATAGTAAGACTCTCTAGGGCAGGCCTGACCAACCTGTGGCTCTCCAACTGTTGTGAAACTGCAAGTCCCAGCATGCCCTGCCACAGTTTTGCAATTGGGCTATGCTAAAACGGTGGCAGTGCATGCTGGGACTTGTAGTTTTGCAACAGCTGGAGAGCCACATGTTGGCCAGGCCTGCTCTAGGGAATGAGGAGTTTTCAGCTTTTTGTTGCCGATTTTTTTTTTGTTTTGTTTTGTTTTGTTTTCATTCAATCTATCCTGATACACTCAAGAAACTGAGCCCACCTTTTGGGACATCTAGGTCTGAGAAGCTATTCCTATGACTTCACTGTCCCTAGCAGCTGCCTCTGTTGGACACTAGTTGCCCCCCCGTCTAATGAAGGTTACATCATGAGGTGGCATCGGCGTATTTGAAGCGGTTTTATGGTTTACATTTAATCGTGAGCGATAGTAGAGACCAGAGAGTGGTGATGTGGTTGGCTTCCATTCCATAGAGAAAACAATGTACATAATGGTTAGAATTGCTGCCTTGCAGGGTTGTGTGCCTGGGTTTTATACAGAGTAGTGCAGAGGTTCCCAAATGTGGTCCTCAAGGCAGTTCAGGTTTTAGAGATATCCATGGTTGAGCACAGGTGACTTTTTTAGTTCCTCAGTCAATTAGATTTAACCACTGTGCTCAACCATGGATATCACGAAAACCTAAACTGTTGTGGTGCCTTGAGGACCGTGTTTGGGGACTTCCTGGAGTGGAGTGCTAGCTGGATGTATATTCTCCAGGTGTTACTTTTCCATCCCTCACTCAGTTCTGGCAGATTCATTTTAGCTGCGCCTAAATTGACCTTGGTGCGTTTGCAGTTTTGTGCCTGTGTTAAGGAAATTAGATTGTAAGCTCCTCTGGGTCTAATGTACCATGTCTAGCGTTCTTTGATTAGTTCAGGGCTGCACAGTGTATAGGCACAATGTTATGTATTGCATAACACAGGATAATAGGAATAATCATTACCCCTGGGAGGAATCCCTGTCGGTCCGTACATGACGGGCAGCGTCTCTGCTACACAGCAGGAATCCCAATCACTGCTGTTATATAAGAATTACCAGCCTGAGGCCAGGTGCGGAGCACTCAACACTTCTAATGGCTCATAGTACTTTAATTTACTGTAATTACTTGACAATTATTCAGCATATTAAGCTATGTCTGTGGTTACTGCCATTTTTACACAAAGCCGTGAGGCTTCTGCTGCTGCAAGCTGATCTATTATTTAGGACTTTGAAATAAATTTTATGTACAGTTTAATCAATTTTCTTGTGTCTGTAATGCTACATCCTGTCTTGAGTTGGGATTTTCCTGAGTAGCAATATTCCCCTCCCATCCCCAGCAGAAATCCTGGTTATCAGTGGTTGATAAGAGGGTAGTTCAGGGCTTGACAAATTTATCTAAAATCTAGGAGCCAGGATGAAAGTATAGGAGCCACCGTCCCCCCCCCCCGTCCCCCCCCAAAAAAAAAAATAATAATAAATAAATACAGGAGAGAGTGAGGAGCACAGCTGTGTGTTATGTAACTATTATACACACTATACTAGTCCACAAAATGGTCACAGTTGGGTGATATAGTAAAATGGAGGCTCCCTCACTGCTCTGCACAGCTCCTCTGCTCCACCCCCCAGTAATAACAGACCACATTTCACATAAAACAATGGTGCCAGAAAGTACAACAAAACCACCCCCCCTCCCTTCGTGGTCACACCATAGACCCTACTACCGGAGAGCTCTATGTAGCCGGAGATGGGAGGCAGTAGACAGATGGGACGTACAGGGGGATCAGTGTAGACTGGGACAGACAGCAGGGATCGGAGCAGGCCAGGATGGAGAGGAGTCGTCAGTGCAGACCGGGACGGACAGAGGCACAGCAGTCACCACAGGCGACACTCAGCACATGTACTCCTGTGCATGATATGAACACAATACTATAGGCACGAATCTCCGCCGGAGCTGATGAGGATCTGCTTCCTCACTCACTGCAAAACCTAGTAGCCAGGCAGCAAAATCTGGTAGCCATGGCGACCTGGCCCCCAGGATTTGTCGAACCCTGGGGTAGTTTACACTTTCAGTACTGGAGAATTTATTATATTGCAGATGTTTCAGTTCTATATCATGTGACCTATAGTAAGTTCATGTACTTCTTTTGACGGACATCCTGTAAATTGACAAATTGTCGCTCTGCGGCCTTCCCACCTCAAAGGAGGCGGCCATTTTGTAGTCTCATGCAATCTTCACGGAGCACAGCTGATCAGTCTACTAGGAACCAATGACCTTGGCGATACACAAACGGGCAGATATTCCCAGTGCATGGGCTTGTAGTGAAATGATAGGCTAAAATCTACGGATATTGGTTGGTCCCACAAAATGGCTGCCGCCATGGTGTGTTGACATTGCAGCACTTTTAACTTCATCCAGAAAATAAAAGAAAGGTGATATAAAGTTGAATTACCACATGAAGTGGCTGGAGAAATTGAAAGTTAACAAGAGGACCCAAAAGGGGTCTGCGTCTGTTGGCGGTCACCCATCTAGAACTGTATACAAACGTCCTACAAACTCCTTACTGTGTGTTCATTTGTGTGACTAAATGTGCAAGGACTGAAACGCCCACTTTTAGTGCACGTGCACACTGTAGTACTGATTGGTGCGTCCTTATGGCAGGTGCAGTTTCGCTGACCACTGCCTCCTATGCTTGCAGCTGTGCTTCTGTAAACACCACATTGCCACTTGCAATGAAACTCCCACAGAACCGATTAATAGTCGACTCTTTATTTATTTTTATTTTTTGCTTTAGTAACTGGGTATCCGGCGAGATTGAGCAACGTATTTCATGTAGCACTTAGTACAAGTGAGATCCCCATACACACAACCCAGTGTTCAGTCTCCCACACAACTGCTGGTTTGGTTGAGACGAGAGTTTCGTGCTGACAAGTTTTAGCCGTTTGGCTTTATATCATCGACTGGGTTTTATAGGTAAACGTGTCTGTGCCTTATGCAATGTTCAATGCGATATTATTTAAAAATGACCAGCAACACTCTGCCGAATCAGCACTATTACAGGGGACGATTCAGCGGATGCCACTTCCCATGTTTAGTCTTGTTTTCTGTAGTGTGTCTAATGGTGCATACACAAGGTCAGATTTAGCAGGACGATATAAACGATATCGATTAACGTTAGATCGTTTATATCGTCCATTTTATTTTTAGCCCCTTCCAACCCCCGGACGATGCACTGGCACGGATGGTCAATAACGACCTTCGCCCGTGCATGCAGTCCAACCTGGTCGATATCGAGGGGGTCGTTTAGTCGTTGGGGGTTGGTGCTGTGCTGGATGTTCGATAAGCATCCAGCATATGCAGGATGATCAGACAACGATATCTTTATCGTTGTCTGATCTGACCATGTGTATGCACCATATGTCTGTCTTCTATTAGATACACAGTCCAAGTGTGTAGACTAAATTTTACATGTTGCCTTTAATGTGTTTATTACTGCAAGCTATAATCAAAGCACGTGAGCTTACTGTAATTAATGGAAGTCTGGTTACCAGCAGTGACCGCGTAAATGTACAATCCCAAGATCTTGCAGGAACACATAAACCTTAGTTCTAAACATTTTTATTAGAACATTTTTGCATATGCCCAGCCCAGCTGCTAAGTCATGTATTATTCATCTATTCACACATTGTATTACAGTCCTATATTGGCTGTGTAAGACCTTGCACCCGCTTATTACATGCATTTTATATGCATGTTTTCCATGTAAATGAGTTTGGGTACATTGCATATGTGTCAACTCCTCGTCGTACCTCACATCTCGTTGTTGGGGAACCCCGAGTGACCTAAAATATAGAAGTTGCAAAGTCATTTGACTTATTCTGAGAAATAAAATGTCCTATTAATAATGAGGTGAATGTACAGGGAGGGGGAGAAGGGAGAAAGACGTTTATTAAACTGCATTGAAGGTTTGTATGCAGGAGAAATAAAAACTTGCGTTGTGCTAATTCTGCATCTGATGTCAACTGGGGCTTGTAATACTTTTTTTTTTTCTATAATTACATTAAAAATCACCTCATACTGCATATAAATGTCATTCTGTGTGATGCGTCTACAAGTGCATTCAATCTGTGTACTTTACACGTGTCTGCCAAAAAAGGACATTGTCTTGTTTAAGTTAAACGCTTGTGGAAATGAATGTAAACTCTTCGTAAACCCCTCCTTTATACATTTACTCTCATCAAGATTTATTTAACTGAATTATGTGCGTTAGGCTCCCTAATATAGAATACGTAGCTTTCAAAATATCCCAGAGAAACACCATTCAAATGCACATAGGAATGGGCAATGGATACTCTTTTGCTCAGTAGATTTTTTTTTTTTATTTCCACATCTGTTTGTGTCCGACTTGTGACGGAAATTGATGTTAGCCATAAGTTTAACACTAGGCGGGTACTGTGTAGAGGTAAGGATCCAGATGGCGTGGTGCGGGTGTAAACTGAAGCTACCCCGGTGGTGAGGCAATGCCTAACTCCATTCCCGCTACCCAAGAGAGGCAAGGGTTCCCCAACCAGGCACAGACAGTGGGAGATAAAGTTCAGACAAATTAAATCTAGATTTATTTCTAGTAAGGTAAAATTACTGGAATGGGTCACTGCTATTGAATAATAGGTGTCGTTCAATGAACAATAAACACACAAATTATATAAATTACAGTAATACGTGCAGCAACCCTTTTTCTAAATGGAATGCAACTTCACTGACTATTGCAGCCATTTCAAGAATAGACAAAGATCCACTATTACTTTAAAAGGCTAGAAGTTGACATTTCTTATTCTAATTGACTATTCCCTATACTAAATTAGAAATGTTCTTTGCTCATTAATAGAATATCCAATACAGTGGACCTACGCTTTATAAACTGGGTTATGGGTTACTCTTTGTGCACACATTGGGGTCCTTAACCACTTGCCAGGTGTGATTGCATCAGATGCGACCACACCACGCGGGCTTTCCCTGGTAAACTTCCAGCAGCCGCCAGTCACAGCACCCTGCATGCCCCTCTGCACCCGCAGTTCCCCCTCCTGTAGTCGCGACTGCCCACACCTCTCCTTTCTGCCTGCCCACTGTCACTGGTTGTGGTGTAGCCCCGCCTAACTCAGACAGCAGAGATAGTTGATCCCTGCAGCCAGACTGTGAAGGTCCTGCAAGACGTGTAACTAAGAAGTTTATACTGGGCGGGGTGAGTGAGACATCGGAGCGATGGTGGTGGCAGTCGATGTGGATACGTTCTACACATCATATCGGGGAAATATGGGGCGATGCCTATAGCCAATATTAATAATCAGAGGATAGGGTCACAGGTTTTTGTTTTTTAATATGGGTAAAATGATAACTTTGTGCATTGGTGGAGAACTATATAGAAGTGTAAGTAGTATATGTGCATAAAATGCAGTGCAGGGGAGTCACAGGTATGGGCACAGGATATACCATACTTCTCTGAGGTGTACCCTGGTTTAGTAAAGTAAAATGTTACCCCATTGCTGGGACCTAGCTGGTATTCTTGAGCAGAGTTGCTTTTCCTTCAGGGGGACACATGAAGAGACCTATATCCGCTGCTGCTCTGTTACTGGTTGGTGTCCTGGACATTGGGAGAGCCAGTGATTTCCCCTTCATGACCAAGAGGAACGTTTGTTACAGTCTAACGTTGAGTACACGCAATACGACAGTACAATGCAGCGACCGATGTAACGATACATTGTGCGCACCATACGCACTGCACAGTCTGGCGTGCGACGGCGCAATGTATCACTACTTGCTGCATGTGGCTACACTGCGTCGTTTATTGCATTGTCCCATTTGATGTGCCGCACAGCTACACACTATAAGATGTGTACGATGGAACGTTCTGATCCACGTCGGTATTTGGTAATTAGACACCCGGGCTGATCACAGAAACCTGCTCCTGGCTCTGCCTGTCAGCCTGCAGGCAGGGCAGAGCAGGAGTATGGGGAACTAAAGAGTGCCTGAACATTGCGTTATTTTCGCAAGGCTTCCTCCAGTATTATGTTACAATTTGTCTTTAGTAAATCTGAAACTGATCATATTTCCCATTATAAGTATGATAAATGCGATCTGCATCCTAAAAATATGTGAATTTGAGGGCATGGAGCAGAATGTTGCGAGTTTTCCTCAAAATGCCTTTTGATACTAAAATGTGAAAAGGACAGCACAGACGGCGTAATGGTGAGCATTACTGCCTCACAGCACTGAGGTCGCTGGTTCGATTCCCATTACGGCCCTAACTGTGTGGAGTTTGTATATTCTCCCTGTGCTTGCGTGGGTTTCCTTCGGGTGCTGCGGCTTCCTCCCACACTCCAAAAAAATACTGGTAGGTTAATTGGGTCACAACAAAGTTAATCCTATTGTGTACTGTATGTGTGTGAGCATGTGGTAGGGAATATAGATTGCAAGCTCCACCGGGCCAGGGACTGATATGAATGGACAAATATTCTCTCTGTAAAGCGCTGCAGAATATGTGTGCGCTATATAAATAACTGGTAATAATAAAAAAAATAAAAAATAATAAAGGTGTAAATAAAAAAAAATAATGGTAAACAAAACAAAAACCCGTTTTCATATTATATTAGTAGAAAAAAAAATATTACTGACTATGCCTCTGTATGTGAGCCTAGAGTTATATTAATACAAATGGTGAACTCCATAAGGCTCAAGTCCACCTGGGCAAAGTGGTACTTGCCCAGGTGCCCTCCACACACAACATATGTGTCCAAATAACTTCCAAAGTACGGTGGCACTCACGGGACTTCTTTAGACCAGAAAATTGACTGCTAGTCGCAGGCTTGAACTCCAACGTTTCAGATTGTTTTAATCTTTTTTCAAGGATATAGCACAATGATACAAATACAGATCTTACCTTATATAGTTACACCACACGTGCATACTCTCCGTCCGGCTCCAGCAACTCGTCCACCCCCGATGATGTCACGCGTCTGCGTCCAACCTGACATGACACATCGTTAAGGCCACCAGAGAGCGGGCGGTTGCCTAGAGACAGGACGCCAAAACATAAAGTGAAAATAAACCGACACCAATAAAAACAGGGACCACATCCATAGACTAGACAATATACAAAAAAAAGCGTCTACTAGTAAATGACAAGCAATGCAAATATGTCACAGCTGAGATAGTTTGTTTAGCTATCTCTATCATATAAAAATCAGGGAAAGGTTAGACTGATGCCGCTATATTAAAGAAAACAACTTAAGGATAATTGTTCATTCTAACGCGTTAGAAGGCAGAGATACAGATCAACCGGTTGCTCGCCATTGCTCACGTGAGTGCCGCCGTACTTTGGAAGTTATATATATATATATTTTTTTTAACATCCTTTTCTTCGTAGACATGGATTGTGAGATATGTACAGTCATTGGTGTTCTTTAGAGTGATCACATCTATGTACGGGAGGTGGCCTAGCGAAGGTCAGAGGAGGCAGCATTATGTGGGCTGGGAATACAGCCTGACCGGTCACTAGGAACTGTGAGCTGTGGCTGCTAGCTTATGCACAGACTGTACTCACAGCAAAGCTGGCTCCACCGTGTACAGACAACAGCTGCACGTAGAGTAATGCTGGTCCCCACTATAAGCCGTTTACTATGCGACATACACTAAACACACATGGTTTCCTGTTCGTCATGACAACATTTAGGGGTCGATTCAATTACGGGCAGTTGGGGACAGCACGATGTGTGCTATGTGCACATCAGCCACACACTCTGTAAGACCCAACATTGTGCATTTTATTATGCAGACTAAAATGCTCAATTTAATGGCGACGTATAATAGCATTGCTGCGTTCCATCACAGCCGCACATTACATCGCATCACAGGCATTTAAATAGGGATAACATTTTTAACAGTAAAGAAGAATAATACAGACAGTTGGGGGATGAGGTAGTCATGAAGATTCTAAACACTTCTACAAATAGTAAATCTTTAGGTAAGGATGGAAACCATGTATTTGATTCAGCTTTGCAGCCAATGGTTTAGTTTTTTACTTATTATTTTTTTTTTTTAATTATTAATAATATACTTTGTTTATTTTGCCTAGAGATCAGCTGGCTTCTTCTTTTTTCTCTTTCTGGTAATACATAACGGAACTTGTTATTAATTTTAAAATAGGATTCCTGGGTAGTTTTGGCAATACATTCCACTGATTGTACTTTGCCATGACCTGTTTGGTAAAGAACATGGCAGGAGTTCCTTTATTCAGAAAAGAGCCATAAGGAGTCCATACACTGCACGATATGGATCGGCACGGTATAGGTGCTACATCGCGCCGTGTATGGGCACAATATCGTACCTGATATCGTGCTGCGCACTCCCGCGGGATCGTAAATCGCATCCCCAGATCTTTCCGCAGGTTCATCTGCTCCGGGATGCGATGTACGATCCCATTCAGATGGTGGAGGGGGGAGAGCCGGCATATCGTGCGGTTAGCGGGGACCACGCGATTGTCAGCGGGGACAGACGAATTGGCAGTCGCCCTACACGGTGCATCACACCGTGTATGGCCAGCAATACTGTACCATGCTGGGACTTGTAGTCCCATCATTAGCTGGTGATCAATAGATGCGTGGATGTTGCACAGCAGTCTGAGAGACCCACATGACGCACCCCTGGCCCACACCCCTGCGACTACTCCTGGAGAGGCCTGGACGGCACAGTACACCATGTTTATCACGGTCCAGACAGAAACACATGCCCTTGTGGCTGCATGATAATGATTAAGGAATAAACTGTACTGTGCGTCCCTGGAGACTGTATATACATCTGACCTCCGTGCTATGATAAAGCAAACTGTGGAAAAACGATATTTATGAAAGTGCGCTGGGAGCAGACTATTGGGGTTTACATTTGGGTTCTCTGTTGACATTCTTCCTTTTTGTTTAAAAAGAAAAAAGCAAAATAAACTCACTGCACAGTCCGCACAATTTATTACATTGGATTTTGTGTATATACCTTCCTAGCATTTGGGTGAAGTTATTCATAATAAGAGAAATCTGCAGGATTGTGCGCCCTATAAAATAGTCATGGACTATGGATCTTGGATTACTATGTAAGAAACCTGTAATATGTGAACTCAGAGAGGAGGAGACTGTATGTAACATGTTGTTAGTAGTTACTGCGGCAAAACAACCAATGATTACATTTGAAGGAGAGAAAAAAACATGTACACCAAACATACCCTCACCCTATTTGTAAGACTATACACATCTGAATTACATTTGGTCTCCTCTTTCTATGCTCCTTGTCATTGATTACATTTACCCACATTCATTCAGAGTTTACTCCTTTTTTATTTTAAATTTTTCACCACGAATGAGTGTCCGCACCTCTGCCCTGGTTTGAATCGGCTCCTTGTGTTTTTTTTTTTTTTTCCTAAGCGTTAAAAGGACACGGATCATGGCAGATGGGCACTACCCTGCCCACCTTGTCTCCCCATTTTTATTGCTAAGGACCCCAGACCCTATTTTATCCTCCGCTCTCTTTCTTTGCAGATTAAGGATAACTTTGTGTCTCCCAATCATGTTTACATTCCTCAGCCACCCTCCTATAAAGTAGTGCTTCCCCAGGCTTCTAGTACACATACAGCCTCCAGTTTAGTTGACCTGTCCTATTACTCTTCCTCGGTAGTATAATTGAGTCAACAACCATCACCCCCTCCCCCCCCCCCCCCCCCCCCCTCCTGTAATCTCTCCTGGTCATATTTTGAAAGCTGAACTTGTGTCATCTTTGCAAGTTCTGCCTGTTTTCCATTGTAAAATAGTGCGTGAAAGGCGGTATGACATCACGGACCAATAGGAGGCCTCAGGACAGGGCTGTGTGATGAGAAGCAGAGGTTAGGGTGATCTAATTGTATCCTTTTTACCCAACCCAGGAATAAAGCTGCAATACTGCTTCTTCCGTATTCTTCAGTTCTGTAACCATTACCAGATTGCCTAACAGACTTAAGGCACACCTCCACTAGACGATTAAATTGAGCGATTGAACGAAAACGATATAGTCCAATAACCGTTTTTCGAAACTGTTTGCAGATCGTTTAAAAAAAAAACAACGGCGCTTGCTGCCACTGGTCGTTTAGACATCTATCATCGTACAAATATGTTGTAACATGTTTGCGGATGATTGATGAGCCTGTACTGACTGCTCGCTCAGTGTAGGCACATCACAGACTGACAAACGACTGCACCATTACTATGTCGTAATCGTGCAATCGTTTTGATGTCTTCTAGTGGATGTGTGCCTTTACAGTGCTGATAATGTGTAGATTGGTTCATACACGTGGGGGAGACTATTGTGGTTCTAGTAACTCCGGGTGCATGTACAATTCATTTTCTCACTTGGTTAAACATATGGTTAGACATCAGAATTCATATCAGAAAAGTGACGTTTTGTGATGTAGTGCTCCTTTTATAAGCCTCTCCTACAGAATTGGCATTGGACTAGTAGTCAGATGCTAATAGGTGAGTGTATACCCTTTTTGTCCCAGTAATTTTGCAGTACTGTGAATGAGCATTCAACGTACAGATACATTACTGGATCTATACAGACACTCTGTGTCCAGGAAGTTAAAACTTAAAATGATTCCTGCAGGCACTATGAGGAGCACTGAAGAAGCAAGGGGCATTGTGGGAAAATATTGGGATCATGTTATTCATGTTTTTGCTTCATTTGGATTTTTTTATAATGTAGCAACAAAAACAGAAATATTTACAATAGAACAAGAAAGAAACACAAAACAAGACATTTGTATGTATTCTATATAACCAAAAGGGCTGTAGAATAAGTAACCGTAATCCAAAGGGGAGGTAGTCTGCATGTCAGCGTGCGGGATGCCGACTGTCAAAATACTGGCACCGGAATCCCAAGAGTGTCTGGATCCCGGCTCCAGTATCCCGACCGCCAGCAACCCGAAGGTAAGTATCAGGGGTCAGGGGGAGGGTTAGGGTTACACACTAGGGGGAGGGTTAGGTTTAGGATGCGGGGAGGGATAGTTAGGGTACTTGCCTAATAATGTTGGCATTCTGACTGTCGGAATGCCATTGACGGTATGCTAACCGGAGGCATCCCGACTGCTGGGATCCCATACCCAACCCATCCAAAGGAGAGTAAAATGAAACAAAGTATCCAAGGAAAATCACAGAAAAGAGAAAACAAATGCAGATAATAAACAAGATCAACAGGGGAACATAAATGGGAGTAATGGCCTGTGAGCCCAATCAAGTACCAGGAATTGTAGAGAAGATGCAAATAATGGTGCATACACACGGTCAGATTTTTCTTCAGATCTGAATGATAACGATTTTAAAAATCGTTCAGTCGTTCATATCTGGAAAATCTGACGTGTGCAACGATGAACGATGCGCGTTCCCGTTTGTCAGATAACGATATCTGACATCTGATGTGTCTGCAGTCAGTTTTGGACGATTTCCATTCATTTTAATAGTCAAAAATCGTTCATTCGTTTACAAATCGTTCATCTGACATCTGTCCGTGTGTATGCACCTTAATATGTGGAGTGTAGAGAGTAAGAAAGAGCAAAGGACGTTTAATAAAATGCTCCAGGAAGTAGGAAAGGAAGCTGGGAGGGGAGACAGGATAGGTGTATGGGGATAAGTGACCTGTAGGGAGGCAATGGTACTGTGGTAACTCGCTCACGCAAGTCCTGGAAGAGTCACGTTGTGAAATGAGTCCCATGGCGACCAGACAACATATAACTTGTCCATTGTATTGTTTTGAAAACTGGTTGTATATTCCATCTTGGACACAAACCATATCCTATTTATAATTTCCTGGTGAACCGGAGGATCGAGCCATTTCCAGGTACAGGCTAGCTGACGCTCAATGGTCCTGGCAGACTAAAAGTGGGTACACACCTGACAGATATATCTATAGAGGATGGTCGTTCATATACACTGAACGGCCATCATCTATCCGGCAGCCGCGGTCCCGCTGAACGACGTAGTTCACAGACATATCGTCTGTACACACTGGCCGACGAGCAGCAGATATATTGACCGATCAATTTTTGGGCCAATATATCGGCCAGTGTGTACTCAGCATAAAGCTGGGTACACACGGACAGAAATATTGGCCGACCAATTGATCGGCCAATATATCTGCTGCACATTGGCCAGGGTGTACTCGCGATATGTCTGTGAACGATGCCCCCGCCCACCCGGTAAGCGGGATCCGCCCCCTCTTACACACTGAACACAGATGATGGTGGTTTAGTGCGTGTACGAACAACCATCATCTGCAGATCACTCGATCTGCAGATATATCGGTTTAGTGTGTACCCAGCATTAGGCACATAACAGCAGTGTAAGAGTGGAATCAAGAGCCGTCACAGAGGCAATAAGCGACTGGACCATATTCCAAACCTGGCAGAGTTTTTGGACACATCCAGTAAATGTGGGGAAAAAAAGTGCCTTTAAATGATCCCAATAGGTCACGTAGGTCATGTCCTTCAAATAACGGATCAAATACCCTCATCTGCATAGCCCCAGCAGTCCACATAACAGATCCCATACCTGTATTTTAATCAAATGTATTTAACTCTATCTCCATTGTAACTGTGTATTTTTACTGTAGGCCTTCGTGCAATTAATTCCACTTCACAGCCAGTCTTTACTTTTTCAGCCTCAGCAGAAAAGGAAGCTATAAAGAGCACATTCAGCAAAGTAATGGATGCCTACGGCCTTCTGGGCGTTCTGCGGCTAAATCTTGGTAAGACCGATGCTTGAAAAGATTTCTAAATGGGGGAATAGTGAGCAACATTTATTTTATTTTTATTTTTTATTTTTTTTGCCTCTACCCTTAAAACAAAGTATACACCCTGGGCCTAATTCATTACGGATCGCAACTGCGATTACGCACGCAGACGGGCAATTGTTGCGTCGTGTATGCATCTATGTGCGCGTATGTCTCACTGCGATCGCAGACACACTACACAGTTGTGATCCGTAATGAATCGGGCCCTCTGCACACACTGCACCAACTGAGTATACCCTCTACGCACGCCGCAGTGTCGACTTGTGGCATACTGTCCATGTCGACATTCTGAATGTCAACTTTTTTTTTTTTTTTTATCCCACACCTGCTACATGGCAAAGAATGTAAATGTTACCACTATTTTAACTCATGCGGAAGATAATGTTTTGACTCCTTCATATCTAGATAAAGGAAAATGTTAGAATGGGGACACATCACTTTACATTTAGCATTGTATCTACAGCAGCACGATAGGTGGGCTTGCTTTTAAGGGGGACTTCAGCATAGCCCATGGCCAGTAATACATCTGCTCATGTCCATCACTACTACTAGCTAAGCGGCTGGGTTTTTGTAGACCGTTGTGGTGTTTTACACAACGTGCCTTAGGTTGTATTGTAATACAGCACTGGGTGAAATGGTTGTACTCCGTCATCCTCTGTAGGGGACACAATGTCACATTATCTGGTGTTGGTAACCGGATGTATGTCGGTGGGAAAGATTCAGGACTCTGAGGTTTTCCGTGTGACCTCCACCGAGTTTATCTCATTGAGAACGGATCCGACGGATGAAGATCGTATGTCTGAAGTCCGCAAGGTTCTAAACTCTGGCAGCTTCTACTTTGCGTGGTCTTCTAGCGGGATAAGCCTGGACCTCAGCCTCAACGCTCACCGCAGTACTCAGGAGCAAAGAACAGACAACCGCTTCTTCTGGTATGTCCACCGGGGTTTTCACTTTTATGCTTCCTCCAAATGGTTAAAAGAAATTAACAAAGCACGTTGCTCCTAATGGGAAAGGATCATTGCACAGATATGCGTGATTTAAAGTTGTATGCATAAGTTTGGGACCCACTAGTCATATTACGTGTATTGCTGTAGCTGAGTGAAAAGAAGTTAACACTAGCTTTGCAGGGAACATAGTTAATATTACCTAATTCTATCCATTTGCTGTTTAGTATTTATATTTGTTGGATTACCAGATTAGCCATATAAATCCTGATACACAAGAATTATATACAGTGTATGGTAGAAATTACATGATAACGATTTGTACTGCCTATCTGAGGCATCTGTGACATTACTGAGGTGCTACCAGCCTTGAATGAAGCAATATTCATGACGTAAAATAAGCCTGCCCTAAATTCACGAGGTTCTGTTTCATAGTGTACTGATAAAATCCGTTCCTGTGTTCACTAGTTCAGCCCACTGTACTGTATAGGTAACAGGTGACATTCTACACGCTAGTAAGCAAAATCATATTGTGCGTCTGTTTTTTATACTTCCTTTTGGGGATTATTAATTGCAGCTCTTAGTATACTGATGTCTGAGCAAACAAAAGCAAAATATAAAATAAATCCTCCAGAAAGCATTAGTACGAACTGATCATTTAACCCAAAATTGAAAAGTTAGTTTTTTGAATAGAATATCCAAAGTAAAACCTATTCTAAAATAATATTTATCTGGAGTCTGTTGTTTATGCAACCCAGTGGTCCTATGGACAGCTTGCCTGCATTAATGCTTAGCTCAGCCCTGTCCACAATATGCCGTTGGTGGGCAGATGCCTATCTACAACAAGTCGCAAACTCTCCTGGCACTTGCCGATTCAATGGACAGGTTGCTTTCGGTTAACTGAGCTGCCAGCAGACAGGCTAAGTAGTGGTGTTCGCACACATGCCATTAGAGGACTTGCTGGAGTGCGTGAACACCGGACAGCTTTATAGGTAGTGTCAGTGAAATAAACTGAATTTCCATAGTGCACATTGGGCAAGGCAGATGGTGATCCTGGTATTATACATAATCTGCATTGGGTTACCTGCAGTTGTGAATGATTGACTGGAGAATTCCCGGTTGTCACTGTTTCTTGTAAGAAGCTTGTTAGAGCGTGTCCTATATATAAATATTTGATACCGTGTGAATATCCGTTGACCTTTTTGCTTGCTTTGCCACTTGCTGGGAATTCTCGTCATTGTACTAATTATTGACTTCAGCTTTGCTGCCTGTTTGTTGGTGGTGTTGCCTGTTTTACACAACTATTACCTTAATCCCTATAGTCCCCAATGTAGCCAGTCAACCACTAACCTCCTCTGAGTACCTGGTAGCCTACCAGAAAGAACTGTGCATCCCAAAGTTTCGGGTCTACCAGACATTGTGTATCTATAACAAAGTCCATGCATTCCGTTTAGATTGTTAGCTCTGTTGGTGGCCCTCTCTGTTCCTATCATTAGCTCTATAGTGCTGTAAAATATATTGGTGATAAATAAAAATGAAGCATTAAATATAAACAAAAATCCCGCTTTCTTAACTCATCGAGTGGAGATAAGACTTGCCCAGTGGCTATTCCTGTAGTGGAGAATGTATAGTCTGCAGGAAGCTGTATAATTATTACCAACTTTTGTTCTTCTTCTCCCCAGGAACCAGGCTCTGCACTTACACCTCAAGCATTACGGAGTGAACTGCGACGACTGGCTGCTGCGCCTTATGTGTGGGGGCGTAGAGATCAGGACTATTTATGCGGCTCACAAGCAGGCTAAGGCTTGCATCATCTCCCGGCTGAGCTGCGAGCGAGCTGGGACCAGGTTCAATGTGCGTGGTACCAATGATAACGGGCAAGTCGCGAACTTTGTGGAAACGGAGCAGGTGAGATGATTCGCTGTGGGTTTCTGGTTAAGGTTGAACAATTGAATCGTTAGTATCGGCTTACACGCAGGATTATTGGGCCGGTTTTGCTAGCGTTACCCAGTGATGATCATCTTTAGACCTATCCAGGCAACAAGTAGTGAAGCTCTGTGTTGACTGTGTATAAATAGAAAATGACTTTGTACATCATGTCCATCGTCTTTCTGATTGACCGACTGCGATGCTCTCTGTGTAATCTCTCAGCGGAAATGTCTTTTACAGTGTTGTTTTCCAGCTGTCTGATACGTGTTCTAATGATCCTGCAGGTGATTTACCTTGATGACTGCGTGTCTTCCTTTATACAAATACGGGGATCAGTCCCACTCTTCTGGGAGCAGCCTGGCTTGCAGGTAAGTTATCATTCATGGAAATAAGAAGACCTCTGTCTGCCTTCAGCTCATCATTACATGACCTAGGCCGCCAAAGGCAAAAGCTAGGGCAGAGAAAACTAAAGTGCTTTTTAGGATACACTAATCAATAAATTATAGGTTGGCCCAATTATAATCGCCACTTTGTGACTTTCAAAAATATGTATGTAAAGTTCTCCCTGTTTTGGCAGAACTAATAATAAGCTGCATTTTGCTATGCAGCGTAGTGCTAGCTATTGTCATTCCAGGCTCCGGGAGACTGCTTCAGCTTTAAACACACATGTTGACAGGAGGTGTGCTGTGC
This sequence comes from Taudactylus pleione, assembly GCA_031769625.1. Classification (NCBI taxonomy): domain Eukaryota; kingdom Metazoa; phylum Chordata; class Amphibia; order Anura; family Myobatrachidae; genus Taudactylus; species Taudactylus pleione. The sequence continues at coordinate 2,210,833 of JAUIMM010001084.1, forward strand.
ACAGAAAACCAGGTCTCCCCCCCCCCCCCCCCCCCCCCTATAATCACAGCTTTATCCCAAATACATTAATGATAATCAACTGAAGTATTTAACTATAATACTCGTGCCTATATGTAATGTAACCTACTTGGGGATCACTGAGCCTTCTCTGTAAATTAGGCTTAGCATTGAGCAGGGCCGTAGCTAGGGTAGTGTGGCCGGTGCCATGGCACAGGGCACCACAGGTCAGGGGGCGCTGTTTGGGCCTGTCATATTTCTGTTTATTATCATTCTTGCTTGTAGCTTCCTCTTATTTCATCCCCAGCATCTCCTGGTCTCTCCTATCTCTTCCCTGGCCCTTCCCCATGAAGTCATGGCCTTTTTTTGGTGCATTATGAGGGGAATTCAGTTAGAGACGAAAAGCCAAATTCGTCTGTTTTTTTGTGAAAAGTTTGCCTAAAAAAAAATTCGCCAAATTCAATTTCAGCACAATTTCGCCTAAGTGGAAACAATTCTCCAAAAAAGATTCTTCTATCAATAGCAGGTGAAAAGAAATGCAAAATCTTTATTTTGGGGTGTAAACGTGGGGAAACAACTCAGACCCCTTGGGACAGCCCCCCAAAGGACAAATCTGCAAAAAAACTAAGAACACCCCAAAAAAGATGTCATTTTTGGGGTGAAAATGTAAAAAGTGGGGGGATAAACATAAAAGTAGCGAAATAGACTTCTTGGGGGTGCCCAAGTATGGGTCAGGTGTTTTTGGGATAGCAGGTGGATTTTTCAAGTTTTTTAAAAGTTCACTTTAGAGATCTAAAAACATGCTAGCACCCATTTTCAAGCACCCCAAATTTGACAGGACTACTTATTTTCACCAAAAAATACAGCTTTATGCCATTCTTCATCACTTTTACAAAGACGCTAATTGCAAGCAATTTACATACCTTAAGTACCCAAAATAGTGTTATTAGGGATATTAGTACACATCTATATTGATTCCCTGTGTTAGTGCATCTTTTTCTGGGGTACAGACTGATTTCCCCAATTCTTTCAGTACTTTTCGCCGATTTCCGTTTTCACCTATTTTGCAATTGAATTAGGTGAAAAGCGGGGACGAGCACGGAATAAATTCGCCTCTGAAACAGGCGAATGAAACGAACAGTCGGACAGGTGAAAACTTCGCCTCTAATTGAATATGGCTCTATGTCCCTTTCAAAAATGAGGGGGGCGCCAATGCTCTTTCTGGCACAGGGCACCAAAAAGTCTAGTTACGGCTCTGGCATTGAGATCCTCTGATTAATGTGGAGCTGGATGGCACCTGCCCATCATCTATATATGGCCATTCGATACACTTTTTATCTAAAGCTGGGTACATACTATATGATGTATCGTACAATATATAGTTCCAGCGCTCATTGGGACAACATATCGTACACATCGTATAGTATGTACGCCCGATCTGATGTTCCCGATGGTCGTTCATCGCCTCGCCCCATCTGCTGTCCTGCAAGGCAGATGGGATAATGCGAATAGTGACACTGTGCAGCATGTAACGATACATTGCGCTGTCATATGCCAGATTGTACAGCGCATGTGATGTATCTTTACATCGCTCGTCGCATTGCTGGGTCACCACCATCGTATGGTGTGTACGCAGCCTGAAATATACAGGTGTCTTATTATCCGGCTAAGCGATGACGGCTAGGTGTCGATGTGCAGCCAGTATGAGTGACAATGCAAGGAGCAGTACCGCGGTCATTGTCCCGGTCAGTAGTTTTATCATGTTTACCAACAGTACCGGGAATGCTAAAATACTTCCCCCATAACAGACTCGTACATTGGGTGCCAGCCAGATTAAACTTTGCCATGCCATAGAAGTTGGAGGGAAAAGAGAGCAGACTTATAAAACAAGTAGGAGAGCTCAGACATAATATTATATATTTTATTAAATAAATACAATTTTTTTTAAGTATTTTCACTTTAAAAATGTACAAATAAATACTTGCCACGTAGATTATTTGATGTTTTTGCTCCTCAGTAGCTACACTTCTAGGAACGTGGTATGTACTTACATGGGGCTTTTATTACCATCTCTCTTATGGCACAAAGTCAGGGCAGGGAGATTTAATCTTTCAATATAATAATGGAAGCGGCTTACCTACTAAGAGGGGTTTTCCATCACCTGTAACTTTTATTTTACTCTACGTTTAGGTTGGCTCTCACCGTGTCAGGATGTCAAGAGGATTTGAAGCCAACGCACCAGCGTTTGACAGGTAGCGCTCCGGAACTTCCCAATGTATTGATTTCTGTTCCAGATTATGCATCATCGTACCCTGTTTGAGCACCTTTATTTCTGATTATAGGCATTTCCAGACACTCAAGAGACTTTACGGCAGACAAGTGGTTGTAAATCTTCTTGGGTCTAAGGAAGGGGAGACCATGCTCAGCAAAGCCTTTCAGGTGAGCGGCGTAATGTAAAGGCAGGGATATGAGTAGGGCTCTTGTGCCATGTGATGATATTGCAGCGCTTCTGGAAGTCCCAGAGTTACTGACCCTACATGTACATTCATTTATATATTAGCGGAACCTTTAGAGGACCTTCATTTGTCAGCTCTACATCCTCTCCAGTGTTTATACACACAGCTCTCTAGTAATACAATTGTGCTTATCACAAGTCAAAAAGAGTAGTCCTCCTTCCTGATCAGTTACATACCAGGCTGAAGAGTACAGAAACAGGCTGGTTCTAAAAAGCAATGTATTTAGTAAATGTTGCAGAGGGGTGGCACAAGCTAATAAATTTAAAATGATCTGGAGGGGGAGGGGGAATATCTTTAACATCATTTAGCCAGTTAAAAGGTTACTGAAACACAGGTGTATGCGGAGCGCTGGTTTAAATAACCACACAAATTACAATAAATGTATTATATATAATATGATTGCATATATCAAACCGTGAACTAAAAACATCTAATATAAAGAAAGATGATACAGTCCAGTGCTATAATCTGTTCAAGCTCCATAGTTGATAGTTCCCCAGATTCCTTTCTTAAAGGGATAACTTCAAATAGGTGCCAAATATGGATTGATGAGTAATCTCCCGTTAACTCAATGCTCGTTTTTAATAAATGCACACATGAGCATGAGGGTGCCCAAATGACAGTCATATTTTTTAGTAAACTTCAGAATATTAGACTTATCCACTCATTATGCCGTATTTGGGGACCTAAATATGCAATGTGGAATGGGTGATTAATATTATGTACTCACTGATGGAGGTGTCACACAGGCGCGCTCTCGACTGCTCTTCATCGGGAGTGCAAGTAAGTTCTGGATCCGCTGTGCAGTCCGGTAGAGCCACTAATAGACACAGTCAGCAACAGTGCAGACAAATTCTGGATCCTTCTGAGGAAACCGGGGTTGCTTTTCCCGGAGAAACGCGTCAAGGATATAGAATCTGATCAGCTCAAGCCTTCCAGATTACCCCGCTCACAGAGGCACCTGACATCTTCATTTCATTTAACCAGGATGGATGTAGCCCAACACTGAATATTGCTCAGTGCCAGACCACTCAATACGGCAGTGGCCCCGACCCTATCCTCCTAGTCACTGGGTCCACAGCGGCTTTACCGGACCACATAGAGGATCCGGAATTTGTCTGCCATCTTGCTGACTGTGTCTATTAGTGGCAGGTAGCAGATCCTGCTGTGGGAGCTGCTAGTTTATAACCGAATATAATAACTGATTGGGGAGCGCACCCATACACATTTTTCAAGGTTACATACAAGGTTACTGTATGCTTTTTTTTTTTTTTTTTTTTTTCCAGTTTGAAAAGTTTATTTAAACAAAAAATACAGGTGGCTAGTCCCGCACATACAGCAGCTCAGGGTCCAGACCCCTGCTAGAATTCAAAAATTACTGTAAAGCGGAACACTGGCTTTTTTTCAGATGTAAATGCAGCCATAGAAATGCCTTCTCGCGGCATTGTAAAATAGTGCTGTTCTGTAAATGTGCTGTTCCCTGACATCTTGTTGTGCGGGACTGGCCAAAAAAGGAACGTTTGCTGAAAATAATTAATATTATTACTGTATATATACAATTGAACTCTGCTGCATACACACCATATCGCTCGTCGGACCTGCATGCGGGAGCGTGCGTCATCGGCGACATAGCAGACACACACTGGCCGATGTGAACGATATTTCAGCCGGATCGGGCGACGTATTGTTTAGTGTGTAGCCAGCCTTGCAGTAGGGGTTTGCATGTTACATAAGAGATGTTTGGTCTATTTCAGAGCCACCTGAAAGCATCGGAGCATGTGTCCGACGTCCTGATGGTGAATTTTGACTACCATCAGTTGGTTCGAGGTGGCAAAGCTGAGAAACTCCTCACTGTGCTTAAGCCCAAAGTTGCCAGCTTCCTGGAGGAGTGCGGCTTCTTCTACATGGACAAAGATGGCGTTCACAGGTCTGACCACTTCTTCATCTCTCTATAGAGACGCAAACGTTAGATATAAATACACCCTGATCTGCACAAGCAGCACTAGTCTGATCCTTTCTGCTTGGAAGCTACACTTTATTATTTCAAAATACAACTCGACAAGTAAATATGTTAAGTTAAATAATAAAGTATAGATATTACGAACCATAATAGCAATATGGTGCACAAATATATACCAATGAAACGAGCAGCAGATAAATAGTGACATTATTTAAAGATGATTTTTTTTTTTATAGCATAAATTAGGGGGCACGTCTATGTTTTTAAAATGTCAGCAAAACATTGGTCGGACATTGCCCCATAATCGACCACATTGGCAATTGCCTTTATACCGTCTGTATTTGGACGCAGAGACAATATAAATTTTCCTCCTGAAACGTTCTTCTGCTGCTCCGTTCTGTCAGTCCCTACAATGGTTGTCTGTATATAATGAAATAAATAAGACTACACCAACATACCTGCTGCCTCCCCTCCTTCATACCCCCCAGTCAGCCCTCACTCCAAACTCTGCCCATTTGTGAGTGCTTGTCTCCTCCCCTCTCTTCTCCCCCCCCCCCCCCCCCCTTGTCTCCTACTTTCCCACCTTCCTTCGCTGCCTTTTGTAATTGCACCCCCTGGTTTTACCTCCTAAATATTTATTTTCTTAAATTTCATTTTTTACTTGTTTTATCCTGTTACATTTTGCTATAGTTTAGGTAATAATGTTAATATGTGTACATGTATAATAGGGTACAGTGTGTGTGTGTCTATGTATATATATATATTATGTTTACCCTTTAACTTTTGTTATTATACACAATTTGTATTATTGTTGTGTGTGGTGCCGCAGAAATTTATGGAAAATACATGCTAATAATAATAACATACTATACATCCAGATATCTTCTCAGAACTGCGGACCTCATTCAGAGCCGCTCGCAAAATATGAGGACGGCCGCTTCCTTTTTAAAATCTGGCCGCTTGCTAAGCTGTGGGTGACTACCCACAGCTTTAGCGAGTGACCAGGTGATGGTCGCGATCGGGGCTTGCGACGAGACCCTTGGGGTCGGGTCTCGTCTCCCGCAAGCCCCAGGTAGCTTCCTGCTCTAACAGAGCAGGAAGCTCCCTACTGACATCACTGGTGATGTCAGCAGGGCCGCCTACAAACGGCAGGCATTCCTTCAGGAACGCCTCCGTTTGTTCGGCCATCCACCCTACAAAACGGGGCGAGCTGTCGATCAACATCGACAGCCGCCCCTTTTGTAGCGAGCCCCGGAGCGAGTGAATTTCTCACTCGTTCCGGAGCTACACACGCACACTGCGGCCGCTGCGCGTGTGCAGGGCCTCACCATCGACCCGCTTGCAAGCGGGTCTGAATGAGGTCCTGTGTCTTTCATACACAGTCTGCAACACTCACATACCTGCTCCAAACACATACACTCTACAACATTCATACAGCTGCTCCGGGTTGGGTATGAAATCCCGGCAACTCTTCAGCCGCCTGGTGAAATGCCGATCCCGAAAGCCCGAAATACCAGAATCCTGACGGGGCAGGTAAGTATACTAACCCTACCCTACCGTAAAGCTTAAAACTCCTGGTGTGGTGCCTAACCCTTAGTCCCTCTCGAGGGTGCCTAACCCAAACCCACCCCGGTGGGTGCCTAACCCTAAGTCCCCCCAGGAGTGCCTAAACCTAACCCTCCCCCCCTCGTGGCTAACAGCTAACCCTCCCCGCTTACCTTCGTACAGGAAGCCATCTGTCTGTATTCCGTCGCTGGGCTAAAGATGGGCGTTGGTATTTAGGTGCCTATCTTTAGTACTAAGGGCCGTATTCAATTTGAGCGGACCCGCAATATTTGTTAGCCTCCCCGGACTTTCCGCCTACTTCGCCTGTTTTGCAGGAGGGAAAGTATTGCGTGCGTGTCCGCGTATCACCGTATTCAATTTGAAAGTACGCGAAAACGGGACCCGGCGAAACTTAAACAAGCAGAAAGTCATGTCAGATTTGGGGAAATCAGCTTGACAAAAGATGCTCTAACATGGGGGTTCCCTATGGTACCCCCCGATTTGGCTCGCTGAAGGTATTTGTTGTTTTTAAATGGGCTCAATAGCTGCTAAATAGCGTTTTTCTATAAGTGATGCAGAATAGTACTCAGGAGTTTTTTTCCCTGAAAATAACTTATCCCAGCAAATTTGGGGTACTTGAAAATGGGGGACAGCATATTTAAAAGTTGCTAAAGTCAAGTTTAAAAAATCGTGAAAAATCCACCTGCCGCAAGCTCCTGCAATGAAAAAAACACCTGGGGCATACTTGGGGACCCCCCCAGAGTCAAGTTCACTAGTTTTTAACTTTGTCCCCCAACATTTTTTTTTTTTTCACCCCCAAATTCAAAAAGATTTTTTGGGTTGTTAAGTGTGTTTAAAATTTTTTTTTACACAGTTTACCTTTGGGGGACTGTCTGAAGGCTGCAGGGGGGTTCCCGCACGTTGCACCCCAAAACCCCAATTCTGCACCTTTTTTCACCTGCTATTCATAGGTGAAACTCTTCCGCTAATTACATTGCATTGACTTTCTGCCTAGGAGAAAAGTCTTCCAAATTGAATACGGAGTAAAATCAAAACAGGCGAATATAACGTCATCCGCGAAAAGTTTCCGCCAAAACCACGCAAAAACGGCTTTTCGCTCCAAATTGAATACGGGCTTAAGTCAGGATTTCAACGCCTGGATTCTGTCAGGCGACTTACTTCCCGTGTGTCGGTATTCTAACTACATCCCAGCTGCCCCCAACATTCACCCAACAAGACTTTCTTCTGGCCCCTAAACCTTCAAGCACCCCATTAACCTCCATAAGCTGTGATATCCAATTAACCCCCTGAAACACCGGTCACACAAAACTGTGTTCTCTATTATACCCAAAGACCAACACTGCTGTGTGACTGGATCATATAGCTGCACAAAGCATTTCCCCCACTGTAATCTGATTGAATATTAACAGACAGAGGTAAATGGTCCAGTCTAATTTTCTTCACTATTGTTTGTTCTCAATTGTAAGTTGCTATGGAATTTCTGTGTGTGTAATATATATCATTATGTTGTAAAGCCGTCTGCTGTGTAGTAATATGGTCTATAGGGACCACTGTATGTCTAGCTGTCCACGTTAAAGCACTGGTCAGGAGACAGATTGCAGAGATAAGAATATTTTTTTCTTTGTATCTTTAGAACGCAAAGTGGCAGCATAAGGACCAACTGCTTGGACTGTCTGGACAGGACCAACAGCGTCCAGGCTTTCTTTGGGCTAGAGGTGAGATCAATGTCACAATTTCACTCACAAGAATTACACACCTGGATCGGCTGCCTTCTGCCCCTTCCGGGTGCTTAGGTCCCCAAAGTCAGACCTGCAGAGCTGAGAATTATTGCTGGTTTAATAAAAAATAATTCTAGACAAAGAAGTACACATTGTGGCTGGGCATTGGATACAGAGGTGTCACCTCGTCAGCTGGCACATTGTCCTAGGCTCCGCTAATGTCCGTTCGGCTATGTACAAACTGGCCTGAGAAATGGGAATTTCAACATAATGTAAATATGCATATAACCTACATGTCCTGTTTATGTGCATGTATTGATATGCATTTAGATGTGTTTACTAGCGCAATCGATTCTGGATTTCTTCTTTTTTTTTTTTTTTTTTTTAATGCATATTCGAGAAATCCGAAAGTGTGTTTTGTATTCTGTTTTCATTCAGCCTAATGCTGGGTACACCCTGCGATATGTCGGTCGTACTGTCCGCGAAGGACATATAGCATAGTGAACCTGTCCGGGTGTACAGACGATATGTCTGTAAACGACGTCGATTACAGATATATCCGGTCGGCCCTGCAGCACAGCCGATGCCAGTATATCTTGCAGATATATGGGTACATCTGTCGGTGTGTACAGGTGACTCACCGGCCAGGCTTACAATGGCCACAGGAACCACCGAAACTGACCTCCTAACTGGGTGTGCAAATTTAAATGCCCGCCCAGTTGTGAGGTCTAGCCAGACATGAGCAGCCGATTGGTAAGTGTGTTTATAGCTTACTAAATCGGCCGTTCGTACAGCGGGATGACTGCTGGGTCGGCCAAATGTGTACCCAGCTTAAGTCTTCTTAATGGCATCTCAGCATTTACTATCAGAGGCAATAAAAAGATTTAAATGTATATAAATTAATGCAGTGCAGCATAACACATGTTTAACCACGGAAACCGAAGTATGTATAGTTTCATTTATTTCCATTTGCATTGTCACACCTATTTGCATGCTTTTATTTATTGAGTAGACACATCTTAAATGCTAAATGTAGTGGCTACTTAGCTCTAGGAAAGAGTTGGGTTTTCCTGGAGGGTTAATATTGGATAATCTAATTACATGACAGTAGGGAATTAAAGCTAATGGGGCTGAATTTATATGCATATACGATAAGTAAAGGAAGTGCTTAATTGAATGAGCTTTACCAATTGAATATACATTAGACTGAGCAGTATTTAATGGTCGTCTTGCAGCCAGGGCGCTTGTCCAGCTGGTTCCTCATCCGCAGGCTGTGCTGTGTCATTATTATAATGTATAGCTTGTGGTTAGTGTTATTTACAAAGCACTTTCTTTTAAATGAAAAGGCAGCATTATTGTTTGCAAAGTAACCATAGAAACAAAACTAAGCTCCTTTAGTATTCTAAGATGTGGTAAAAGCTGCAGTGTAAATATGGACTGTGTTCTGCACTCGTAACCCAGCCCTGGTGAAAGTGTCACATTATACATTTGCTCGTTTTGGTTTTTATGTCTTGTTTGTTTTGTTTTTTACTGATGATCATATGTATATACTATATTATTTATTTATTTTTTTCTCCATGAGTTTATGATAGTAAATGATGGAGACAACAGGGAGGATTTACTAAGCGCCAATCATCAGCGGCTTTTAATGGTAATTTTAAAAAAGGATTAAATGCTAAACCAGGCTAGTTTAGTAGTTATTCCTATTGCTGTTTAAAAAACGGCCTACAATGACCGGCGGTTTTAGGGACCCACTCCTTAGTAAATTTACTCCAAAAGCAACCAACAGTTTTTGTATTCCTTCCAGTGTTTGGGAAAATGCTATTGTGGACAGACCTCACATTCCCTGTAAAGAGCGTAGATTTCCACTATCACAGCATTTTCTCTAGAGAGCGTAGATCTCCACCTTCACAGTGTTTTCCCTATAGAGAGCATATATTTCCACCTTCACGATGTTTTCCCTATAGAGAGCGTAGATTTCCGCCTTCATGGTTTTATCCCTATAGAGAGCGTAGATTTCCGCCTTCAGTGTTTTCCCTATAGAGAGCGTAGATTTCCACCTTCAGTGTTTTCCCTATAGAGAGCGTAGATTTCCGCCTTCAGTGTTTTCCCTATAGAGAGCGTAGATTTCCGCCTTCAGTCTTTTCCCTGTAGAGAGAGCGTAGATTTCCGCCTTCAGTGTTTTCCCTATAGAGAGCGTAGATTTCCGCCTTCAGTGTTTTCCCTGTAGAGAGAGCGTAGATTTCCGCCTTCACTGTGTTTTCCCTATAGAGAGCGTAGATTTCCGCCTTCAGTGTTTTCCCTATAGAGAGTGTAGATTTCCACCTTCAGTGTTTTCCCTATAGAGAGCGTAGATTTCCACCTTCAGTGTTTTCCCTATAGAGAGCGTAGATTTCCGCCTTCAGTGTTTTCCCTATAGAGAGCGTAGATTTCCACCTTCAGTGTTTTCCCTATAGAGAGCGTAGATTTCCGCCTTCAGTGTTTTCCCTATAGAGAGCGTAGATTTCCGCCTTCAGTGTTTTCCCTATAGAGAGCGTAGATTTCCACCTTCTGTGTTTTCCCTATAGAGAGCGTAGATTTCCGCCTTCAGTCTTTTCCCTATAGAGAACGTAGATTTCCGCCTTCACAGTGTTTAAGCTGTGGCGACTTAGATTGTCGCTATATAAGTAAATGTTAATAAATAAATGGGTGTAAACAACCTTCATAATCATTTCCTAATCGGCTAGATAACTAGCACTCGGTTATTGAATGTGCACTCCCCTTTTTATACTTTCAGATGCTATTCAAGCAGCTTGAAGCCCTCGGCCTAGCAGAGAAGCAGCAGCTGGTCACCCGTTTCCAGGAAGTCTTCCGCTCCATGTGGTCCATTAATGGAGACTCCATCAGTAAAATATACGCCGGCACTGGAGCTTTGGAAGGAAAAGCTAAGGTGAGATTCAGACTGAGATGTTATGTTATATCACTGAAGAGTCCTCGCCCCTGCATCCCTTCCATTGCTGAATAGGTCTACAAACTGCACGATGCTAGGCTTGGATGCATATTGTGAAACGTCTTTCTGAGCAGCCAACTAAATAGGCATGCCTGTAGTATGTGATCTTTGCATGTATCATTGCTTGTCGTCTACCTACTGAGAGCCTGGAGAAATGGCGCTTTGTGAGGATGTCAGATGGAACCTGATTGGACAGAGCAATGGTCAGTCCTTTTCTTAGAGCATTCAGGTTGAGGGTTAAATACTAGTTTTACATGGAGGTCTCCTGTAAGTGTCTTGATGGTGTTACCCCCTTGCTATGTTTTTTTTATTTTTTTTATTTCTACTTCAGGGTCCATAGGGTATCCACAGGATACCTTGGGGGTATAGGTGTGACGTCAGTCATCGGGCACTATAGAGTTAAGCTTTCAGCCTCCCAGGATGCACTAGGGTCCCCCTCCTATACCCCGCCCCCGAGCCAAGGCACCTCAGTTTTGTTTGGTGCCCGGCCGGAGTCGGGTGCACCTGTTGGAGTGGGGGCTTGAAGAGCCCCTGAAACTTTTCTTCATGCAGCTGTGGCTCAGTCCTGACGTCCATGCTGTCTTCCCTATACCCCCACCGGTACCAGAACGCCGGTACCGATCCGGGGATGCTGGTGAGCATCTGGGGTCACAGCTAGCGGTGACCCCAGATGTTCCAGACCATGGCCGGATTCAAGGGGGACAGCAAGGTAAGCAGCGGGGTCCCGCGGTGGGTCCCCGCTGTTACATGGTCCAGAGTCCCCAGGGAGCCCCCTGCCTGGGGACTCTGGACCATGTAACAGCGGGGACCCAGGCTGCAGTGTGGAGCCAGGTAAGAACCTGCGCTTCCACTACCCCCCTGGGACAGCGGACCGCAGCAGAGCGGTAGCGCTGCGGCGTCCCGGGGGTTAAATGCATGCCAGGGGAGCGCCTTCCCTGTCTCACAGCCGGCGCCTCCCCCACTGCACACAGCCCTCTCTGCACACTGCCGACTGGTCCTGTAGCAGCGCTCCTCCCCCAGGCCAGCCTCCTCTCTGCTCCTCGGTGGCCATCTTTCCAGAACGCATGGTGAACGCTGCTGGAAGCACTGGACGGAAGCATCGTGGTCTGGGTCCCCCCGCATACCTCTCCTTCACTGTGGCAGGTCTGTGTATGCAGCGCTGTGTCCTACCAGGCCCTGTGTCTGCGTAGTTGAGTGATCAGCGCTGTTAGTGCAGGAATTGATTTTTCTTTGCATTGTATGTGACTGTGCTAGCGCTGCTGCCTGTAACTTTTCTTCTGACTGTCAGCTTTATTACTGTCCCTGTCCTTTCTGCTAAGCCCTTGCGGTGCGGTGCTGCAGGGTGGTCTCTCGCCTATTTAATATATAATTGGTGAGAGGGGTCACATACTTGGTACCATCATGTCTGAAAGTGATTTTCCTCTCCGGCTACAGTGTACTACGTGTAAAGTACCGTTAGTGGAGGGGGAGGGTAGCGCGGAGGGCCTCTGCCGGCAGTGTTTGTCAATGGCGCGGCCTATTACGGTTACAGCACCGGTACAGGAGCCGCCCTGGGCTTGTTTCGCTCAGGCGCTTACGACCTTAGTGGGCCAGTTAGCTCCGCAGCCCGCGTTTACACAGATGGGTTTGTCCCAGCAGTCAGTGGTGTCGTCACCCATGCAGGGTTTCCCACGACAATTGGTGGTACCCCACAGTCTCCCTATTTCCCCGCTCCCGGTTTCTCTGGAGCCGGCGTGGGTTAACTCCCTGATGAGTTCTGTACAGCACTTGTCGGATGTGTTGCAAGGGGAGTCTGTGATGCAGCCACATAAACGGCCGGTGGCGTCTGTCGGCTCCTTATGAGGATGACGAAGGGACGTCTGATGATGGGGAGATTCTGGATCCTTACGATCAGGAACCTCTCCATACTAAGGACGCTGACGCTAAGTCCAAAGTATATATTCCTGGACTTATTCGGGCAGTCCGCACAGCCTTGGTGATTGAGGACGAAGTTCCCCCAGCGGCTAAATCCAAGTATGCCTTTTTTAAAGATGTGAAGGGCGATGCCACAGTCTTTCCTCTTTCGGGTCAGTTAATGGACCATTTAGAGGAGGCGTGGAAACAGCCTGGCAAACGTTACCAGCCGCAAAGGCGCCTGTCGGTGGCTTATCCGTTCGCGGATAATTATTTTGCAAAGTGGGAATCCCCTCCACAGGTGGATTCTCACGTGACCCGTCTTGTCCGTAGTGCCACATTGCCGATGCCATCCATGTCCTCCCTTAAGGATGCTACGGACCGCAAGGTGGAGATCTGCCTGAAGTCCACTTATTCCCTTGCGGGGGGGGCAGCACGGCCGGCTATGGCCATTTGCTGGGTTGCCAGAGCGATGGAGCGCTGGGCGGATTCATTAGAGGCGTCTTTTGATTCCGACTGTCCGGCCGATCAGGCGGAGTTGATTGGTAATCTCCGTGATTCGGCCACTTATATCAACGAGGCGGCCTTAGACATTAGTACCCTGGTGTCTCTAATTTCTTCAGCAGCGGTGGCCGCTCGTCGCACCTTGTGGTTGCGATCCTGGAAGGCGGACGCTGATTCCAAAAAGGGTTTGGAGGCGTTGCCATTTACCGGAGAAGTTCTCTTCGGTCCCGATCTAGACAAGATTGTGGCCACGCTGGCGGCAGCCAAATCGGCATGTCTCCCGTCGGCCGCTGCTCCTTCTGGTTCTGGACCATCGTCCTTTCGGTCTTGTAGGGCCCAGGGCAGGCCCAAACCACAGTCTTTTCCTCGACAGGCTGGTCCTAAGAAATCGGCCAAGCCCCGGAAGCAGCCATGGAGTACCAGACGTCCGGCCCCTAAGCCAGATGACAAGCCTGCGGCCTGACGGTCCGGGCCTCCCTTTGGGGGATCCCAAAGTGGGAGGCCGCCTGCTGCAGTTCGCCCGGTGTTGGTCGGTTACCACGACAGACACTTGGGTTCTCGAGGTGGTCTCCCAAGGGTACGCCCTCTCTTTCCGGCACAGACCCCCGGCTCGATTCTTCACCACGGGTCTACCATCGGACCGGAACAAGGCCACGGAGCTGCGGAAGGTCTTCACACTATGCTCCAGGCTGGAGTTATAGTGCCTGTTCCATTCTCCCAGAGGGGCCAGGGTTTCTATTCACATCTTTTTTTGGTGCAGAAACCCAATGGGTCGTATCGTCCGATTCTAAACTTCAAAGCTCTCAACAAGTCTTTGCGGGTGCCGAAGTTTCGGATGGAGACCCTACGGTCCATCATTCTGGCGCTGGAATCTGGGGACTACATGGTGTCATTGGACATACAGGACGCTTACCTGCATGTCCCTATTCTTTCGCGCCATCAACAGTTCCTCAGGTTTGCAATCCGCAGCGACCACTTCCAGTTTCGGGCGTTACCTTTTGGCCTGGCGACAGCACCACGTGTGTTCACCAAGGTGATGGCGGTCATGGCGGCTTCTCTGCGGCTGCAGGGAGTCCGTATGTTGCCGTACTTGGACAACCTTTTATTAGTGGCAGGATCTCCTGAGCTCCTTCTACGCCACTTGGACCTGACCATTGCACTACTGCAACGGCACGGCTGGTTAATCAACTGGCAGAAGTCCACTCTAATCCCGTCTCGGCGGATTCTGCACCTCGGAGCCTTATTGGACTCAGGACAGCAAAGGATCTTCGTGACGGGGGAAAAGATCTCTGCTTTACAGTCGAGGGTGCGCAGTTGTCTGCACAGCCGCCGGGTGTCTCTACACTCGGCGATGAGGTTACTGGGCTCCATGGTATCGGTGTTCGACATGGTGGAATATACCCAGTTTCACTCCAGACCTCTGCAGCACCTGATCCTGTCCAAGTGGAACGGGCTGCCTCAGTCTCTGAAGTCCCAGACGATTGTGCTCACCCCGGAGGTTCGCCTGTCCCTTGCCTGGTGGTTCCAGACGACCCATCTCAGCAAGGGACGTCCGTTCTGGGTTCCAAATTGGGTCCTGTTGACAACGGACGCCAGTCTTCGGGGCTGGGGAGCAGTTTCGGGTCCACACTTTTTCATGGGCAGGTGGACCCCGACAGAAGCAGAGCTTCCAATCAATATCTTGGAACTCTGTGCGGTCTTCAATGCTCTCCGGCAGGCACATCGGGTTCTCCAGGGTCGTCCGGTACAGGTCCAGTCGGACAATGCTACCACCGTGGCCTACATAAACAGGCAAGGAGGAACCCGAAGTCGGGCGGCTCTCGTGGAGGTCTCTCGGATCCTGGTATGGGCGGAGCGCAATCTTCCGGCCATATCTTCATCCCGGGAGTGCTAAATTGGGAGGTGGACTTTCTAAGTCGCCAGGACGTTCATCCGGGGGAATGGTCCCTGCACCCGGACGTTTTTCAACTGCTGGTGGACAGATGGGGTCTTCCAGAGATCGACCTCATGGTGTCCCGGCACAACAACAAGTTGCCGGTGTACGGGTCTCGCACAAGAGACGAAGGGGCGTCTCTGGTGGATGCTCTGTCCGTCCGGTGGACGTTCCGGTTCGCATACCTGTTTCCTCCGATTTCCCTTCTTCCACGGGTAATCTGGAAATTCAAACAGGAAGGAGGGACGCTCCTGTTGATAGCTCCCACGTGGCCCAGACGGCACTGATTCTCAGACCTTCAAGGTCTGTCCGTGGACAGTCCTCTGCGGTTGCCGCTACGACCGGACCTTCTGTCGCAGGGTCCCTGTCTTCACCCGGACCTGACTCGGCTGTCTTTGACGGCGTGGCTGTTGAGACAGCCATGCTGAGGTCCAGGGGGTTTTCCAGCTCTGTGGTGCGTACCATGTTACGAGCTCGGAAGCCGTCTTCTGCGAGGATATACCATCGCGTGTGGCATACGTTCTTCCAGAGGTGTCGACCGAGGGGTTATGCACCGCGGGAATTTCGTCTGTCTCGGATACTCGCCTTCCTACAAGCGGGACTAGATCATGGGCTTTCGCCTTGCTTCTTTGAAGGTACAGGTTTCGGCCCTGTCTGTCTGGTTTCACCGTAGGATTGCTACAATCCCGTGTGTGCGCACCTTTATGCAAGGTGTTCTCCGCATTCAGCCGCCTTTTGTTCCACCTGTGGCGCCTTGGGATTTGGCTGTGGTCCTGAGGGCTCTCCAGGGACCGCCGTTTGAACCACTGGGCTCAGTGGATATTAAATGGCTAACAGCTAAGACTGTTTTCCTTCTGGCCATAGCTTCGGCCAGACGTGTTTCTGATTTAGGGGCTCTCTCTTGTAGACCCCCTTTCTTGATTTTTCATGGGAACAGGGCAGTGCTCCGCACTCGACCTGAATTTCTTCCCAAAGTTGTTTCCCAGTTTCATGTTAACGAGGAAATAGTTGTTCCGGCCTTTAACTCACCTGGTCTTTCAGTGGGTGAGGCCACTTTGGATGTTGTGCGGGCCTTAAGGACTTATGTTGACCGCACTTCTTCCTTTAGGAAGTCTGACGCCTTGTTTGTCCTCTATGGCTTCCGTAAAAAGGTTTGGCCTGCTTCAAAGCAAACTTTGGCAGCCTGGATCCGTATGGCTATTTCTGAAGCTTATCTTCATGAAGGCCTGCCGGTTCCTCCTTCTGCGAAGGCTCATTCCACTAGGTCTGTGGGTCCTTCGTGGGCAGCTCGACGTGGTGCCTCTGCAGTCCAGATCTGCAAGGCTGCTACGTGGTCCTCTGTCCATACCTTCGTGAGGTATTACAGGTTTGACACCTTCGCCTCTCAGGATGCTTCCTTCGGGCGGCGGATTCTCCTTTCAGCACAGGAGCGTCCCCACCCTTAAAGGATACTGCTTTGGGACATCCCCAAGGTATCCTGTGGATACCCTATGGACCCTGAAGTAGAAAATATGAGATATGGTAAGAACTTACCTTTGTTATCTCTATTTCTACGAAGTCCATAGGGTTCCACAGGACTCCCGCCCTGTCGCACCTGTGCTGCAGATGGGCTTTGCTCTGGTCACCGGTTTTTCCGTCTTCCTCTGGTGAGAATGTGATTCTTGTGTGTGTCCAGATCTTTTGTCTCTCTCTTCCTTCTCCTCCTCCGGCCTATGGCTTGGTAACTAACTGAGGTGCCTTGGCTCGGGGGCGGGGTATAGGAGGGGGACCCTAGTGCATCCTGGGAGGCTGAAAGCTTAACTCTATGGTGCCCGATGACTGACGTCACACCTATACCCCCAAGGTATCCTGTGGAACCCTATGGACTTCGTAGAAATAGAGATAACAAAGGTAAGTTCTTACCATATCTCATATTTTTGTGTTGTCTTTCTGGTGTATTGCCCATTTTTTTTTTGTGTGTGCATTTGTGGCATTTCTCTTCAGTGCAGATTCCTAGTCTGGTCCTCCTTATTCTGCCCATACAATGCGGTTATTCCAGGCCACACGTGTAGCTGCTTGTGTGGCCAAAGTGAATGCTGATCCCCCACCGACATCTGATAATGATTTTATCAGGTGTCGATTAGTTATATGTGGTTGGAAAGAGACCTTGGCTTGCTTTAGGGCCAACCAGCCAAATCTGTGCACTCAGGATGCCGACCTACATCCGTCACTTGCACACTAGCTTTACGCGTACGTGTCTTACTCCCAGTGGCATTTTTCTAGTCACAAGGATATATATATATTTTTTTTCATTTATAATTAACCAGGACTGTTTTTGTTTCAGGACATAGGAAACTTTGGAGAGGTTATGATTAAATGTTGAATGATATATCTGGCCTGATATAATCTGATGCTTGTACGGAGCAGCATGATCAGCCAAACACTTTATCTGATAGAGGAGAACGGCTTGTACTTGTCCCTGCAACCTGTCTTATTTAGAATGACGATGATGAAAACCTTTTACTGTCTGTATCGCTAAGATCTGTATGAAGTCATTGCTGGAATTTGTTTAGCTTAACCTGACCAAAAAAGGACAATGTTCCTATTACATTATTAATCTGTAATCTATTTGTATGGGATGCTGGATGTTGGCGGACGGGATGCTGGATGTCGGTATACCGATGCCGAAATCCCGATGCCCGTCAGGAAGTCGAGGCCGCGATCCCGATGGGATCAAGATACCGACGTCTGTATACCGAATGCTGTCGTCCCGACGGGAAGTATACTAGCGTTAGCCCAGGCGTGGGGGGGTTAGGAATAGGGACCTCCCGGGGTGGGTTAGGGTTGGGCTGCAGGGAGGGGGGGCGGGGGTTAGGCACCACTGGGGGGGAGCTTAGGGTTAGGCACCACCCCGGGAGGGTTAGGGAGGGGAGAGGGTTAGGGTACTTACTGGCCCCTATCGGGATATTGAAGATCAGGATGCCACTGTCGGTCTTCTGACCGCCTAGATACGTCAGCGGTATATCATACCGATTCCAATAGTACCATATGTCTGAAGCTGCAAAGTATTTAGCATTGAAGAGGAGAGCCTGCAGCTGGTGTCATAGAACAAGTCACAGCATGTATTCCCATGTCGGTCCTAGCTGGTAAATATACACTGTGGCCAGCGGTGTAGTTGCAACAAGAGACGGGGACAGAATACTTGAAGGAAATTTTTATTTGCCAAATCAGAACACTTAAAACTGTAATTACATCTTGTATTGGAGAAATCAATAATTAATAATAGGTATCGGTGGTCAGAGTGCAGCCTTCTGCAGATCTTAGTGACTCAATCTGCATCCTGTGTATATGTGGGCATGCTCATACTTTACTGAGTTACACACAGGGACCTCCATAACACAAGGATAAAGGTTGGTGTGTTTAATAGCAGTAAGGAAACAGTCTGCCTGCACCCTTTATAATACAGCTGCTCTCTGTTCTCCAAACAGACAGGAGCAAGCTCTAGAAACCAAAGCTTCCTATAAGGCATGCACCAAAACCAGGATTTGTAGTCGAACACTAGAGGCTTTAACCCAGATTTGCTGTATGCTTTGAGTAGCTTTACGAACTCTTCTATAAATGAAAAGTTATGGTCCACATAGCAACCAATCAGATTGTAGCTATCTTTTCTTTGTTGCATCCTAGACAATGATAGATAGAATTGATTTGGTTGCTATGGGCAACACCACCTCTTTTCATCTTTATAAGCTTTTGAAACTTTACCCCTTGGTGTTCAAACCAGCAAATCTGATCCTAACTTTCCTGTCATGCAGAGAGTTTACGTCTAGGGGCATCTACCATTTATCCTGTCCTGCATTATTGTTGCATATGGAAAACGCAGGTTTTTGGTACAGTGCTATAGCTACACTTAGACCTTCCCGTCCCTTTTCGTGTCTTCTGGAACTTTTGACACTGTTGGGCTGATTCTGAGTTGAGAGCGAAACAGAAAAAGGGGTAACTTTGCACCTGGACAAACCATGATGCAATGCAAGGGGTGCAAATATTTCTTTATTGTTTGCATGCAGGGTAAATGCTGGCAGCTTTTGCATGTAGCCTGCAAATACTGGACTGTTTTATTTGTACACTGCAGTTAGATTAAGTGTGGACGCGCCCCTCCCAAATCTAAATCCCTGCACATTTTACTTCTGCCCCCCCTTTTTTATTTTTGCTTTGCTCCAAACCTCTGAATCTGCATCCTGTTCAAGAACACATACAGGGGCTGTTAACTTTACTAGGCCCATTCAGTTAAGAGCAATGCTCACGTTCAGGGGTGTTTCTAGAGAGGAGGGGGCCCGTGTGCAGTCTCCGACACGGGCCCCATTCTCTCCACCCGGCGGCCGGAAGCACACTGAGCTGTGTGCGGCCAGCGCCGGAGTTATAGACTCTGGGCACTAGAGTGTGCCCAGAGTTTATAGTGTATGCACAAGTCACCGGGAAAATGGCCGCATTGGCCATTTTCCCCTGTACTGCACATGCTCAAACGGTGGGAAAATGGCAAATTTTCCAGTAGTTTTACAGTGCCGGACACCATTGCCGACGTGGGACTTCGGAGAGGTAAGTAATATTATGGGTGCAGGGTGTGCGGTGCGGGGCCCTCCTGGACCCTGGGGCCCGTGTTCCCCACACACCCTGCACCCATTATAGATACGCCCCTTGTCACGTTATAGTCTTCTGCGATGCGTCTCTGCATACATTTCCGAGTCACATCGCACAAGGCTGTAGTGGAACTTCGTGCTTAATTTATATCACCCTCCTATAATGGAGTTTATGAACAACCTGACTTATGCAGGTCATACATCAGCGCCACAGTTCCCAGATCACCCGACGGCGATCGGCGACGAAAACCGCCATTCCACGGACATCGATGATTTGTGATCCATCAGGGAATTGGGGCAATTCTGCATGTTAAAATTTCCCAACTCGCCAATCCCAAACTTTTTCTTAGTCTGGATCTGCAAATCCGGGAAATCCAACATTTTGGATTTCCCTGATTCCCCGACACAGGTGTCAGGTGATTTGGGAATTGCGGCAATCAGTCGCATGTGTATGGAGCCCCTTAACACTGGCATGATGCATCATTATGTTTGAATTGTGTACAATCTTGATCCAGTCTGATAGAATCTGATCTCACTGTTCTCCTAGTTTTATTATACCCAGAACTATTCGGTGCCAGCAAACTTTAGATGCTGTTATTACCTGGCTTCTAGGATTTGTCAAACCCTAGTTTAATAGATTTTACTGTCTTTCATACACTGGCACAGTACCCTTGTAAAAAAAACAGTCAGTGAGATGTAAATATCTATTTTGTGAAGAATGCTATAAATTAAATAAACAGGAAAATGTATAATAATGAACCACTAGGTAGGTAATAACATGCTGTTGTGAATCAGACTTGTTGTTTTATTAGGTGTATAGACATATATGATTTTTTATACTTAAAGGATTTTAATAAAAATAAAAAAAGCTCATACCTTTCATTAACAGATGTCCATGTTATTATATACCCACTGTTTCGTATATTTCATTTATAGCATTCTTCACGAAATAGGTATTTCTATCCCACTGACTACTTCTCGCTCTGTCCCACACTCTTCTTTTCCAGTTTTTATTACTCTAGTCTAAAATATCTTTGTGGTTGTTTTGATTATAATTATTTTTTTTTTTTTCTGTTTTTCACTTTTTTACTATACAAAGATATCCATACATAAATTGTGTACCAATATTTAATTGTAATCGTTGATATTTGCTATAGCTCTACACCTCATACTCCAGGGTTATCTTTTTTCCCCATAGCACCATTGTGCCTGCCCATCACCTAAATTATACCTACTAGCCGCTACCATACCTGCACGTGCCTGAACTGAAGAGGTTTATTTTATACATATCTTCTTTTCTCTTCTATGTGTAAAGTTGACGTGTTTAGCATCTAACTTCTTGCCTGCTTTCCTCCTGCTCCCTCTCTTGGTTCTCCTGATTTCCTGTGTGATTGGTGAGTATTCCCAATACAGCTGTTATGATAAGAAAGCCTATACACACTGGTATCACAGCTTTTAGTGCCATAAAGAGGAAATATATACGGGAGCTGATAAACGCTTGTTGGCTGTTTAAGAGGCTTCCAAAGAGCATTAATGCAGAGATCTGCCAAGATCAAGAGGGACAAATGTACATTTCATTGTGTGTGGGTGTCACGGCTTTCTGTTACATGTATGATGTGTGGGGTTTCTGTTATATGGGAAAGTTACACGCAGCTAAAGGTTACACGTTTATTTAAAGGAAACAGTACCCAGGAAATGTGACTTCTCCTTCATCCACCAGGTGGCACTGGAGTTACATCACTGGACGTGGGTCGAGAGAGCCTGGAGAAGTATAGCGCAGCATTGCACCCATACATTCCGGCCGGGGACCTGGGGCGGAGCTTAGGCGCGCAGACAATATAGTAACGCCGCCTTCTCCGTCTCTCACTTGGCATGCACAGTACGGCGCCATTTCACAGAGGAGGTATGCTGGTGCTGCGAGCTCTGCTGGGTTGCTGTGGTCGCTGGGGAGCTAATCCAAAGTTAAGTTTGTTGGCCCCCATAAGGTGGGGGCTTGTCTGTGATTTGCTCCTCTCCTTCTATCTCCCTTCCATTCTGTCCTGTACTTCAGACTGTGTGGCTGGCTGTATGCAACTATGACAAAGAACAGCAGAGAAAACATCACAAAAGATATTTGCTTGCTCTAAATGCCAGAAGAAATTCACACATGCACGTTCAGAGGGAAATTCCCTATGTGATGCATGTGATACAGAACTGTCTATTGCTCCCCAGGGTGTGAATATGCTTCCATCTTGGATGCAATCGTTACTGGTGCTATGGCGGATTTAACTTCTGAGTTAGCCGCCTCCAGAAGGTAAAGGGAAGCTGCTCGGGCAGGTCCCAGTATTTCCCAACCCCCTTTTGCAACCAGTGAATGGGCACAGGGTTTATCCCGTTCGGTAGACAGTTTAATACATATGTTCAGTTCTTCTTCCAGACCAACGAATGTCTGCGTCAGCCAGCAGCTCAGAAAACTAACTTTATCGGCGTATCTCCAAACTGAAGAAGAATCTAATGGAAGTGATTCTTCAAAGGAAGAGGAGGAAGGCGAGACACTGGAGGACGCTGATATGGAAGTCTTCTCTCACGAACCAGAACCACCGTCGCAAGGGGTGGAGGCTTTGATCCTCGCAGTTCGTGAGGTACTTCAGGTGTCTGATACAGATGTTCAGGAAGCAGTGGATGCAGACCTGTTTGGTAAGAAACCTAAATCCACTGTTACTATTCCAGTTTCCCTGAAATTGGACGAACAGATGGCAGCCGCCTGGAAACATCCAGATCTGAAGTTTCATATTCCGCTCGTTTTTTTGTGTCTGTATCCTTTTCCTCTAGATAATCGGAGTAGATGGAAAACTCCTCCGTAGGTGGACTCTTCGGTCTGTCGCCTTTCTAAAAAGACTACCCTCCCAGTACCAGGCGCTACGACTTTGAAGGACGGATCAGTTCGCAAAATAGAATGCACTCAAGACCATCTACGTAGCTGCAGGGACTCTACTTAGACCGGCGCTTGTTGGCTCTTGGATCAACAAGGCAGTAGAAAAGTGGGTTGAGCAACTAGTGGAAGGTCTACGATCTAGGAGCTTATCACCCTAGTGGAGCATATTCAGGAATCTGCTGTATACCTGGGAGAAGCTCCGTGTGAGTTTGGACATGTAGGCTCTGCTGTGGCTGGTCGTCGAGCCCTGTGGCTGCGCTCGTGGCAGGCGGATGCGGAATCCAAGCGTGCGGTTGAAGGGCTTCAATTTACAGGTGATATTCTATTTGGTCCCGAACTATACAAATTAATCTCTCTAGCCACGGGTGGTAAAAGCACCGTTTTGCCACCTTCTACACCCTCTCCACCCTGACCCTTTTAAAGAGCCTTCCTTTCGTTCCTTTCATACCTCTGCAAAATTCCAGGGCAGACCCAGGGGTGCTTCTTCCGCTACCAGAGGAGGTCGTGCTAGAGGACGCCAAGCTCTCGTCGTCCTGAACCCAAACCCACCGACAAGCCTGTGGCATGACTGGCTCCTGTCCCACCTCAGGGACTCCAAGGTGGGTGCTCGGCTTCTGGGGTTTGCAGAGGTCTGGGCCAAGATTTCTTTGGACTCCTGGATTCGCAGTTTGGTCGGTCAAGGCTAAAAGATAAACTTTGCCCCTCCTCCTCCAGTTCGGTTTTTTACCACAGGTCTTCCTGTCGATCCGGAGAAACATTTGGTCCTTCAGCAGGCAATGGACGGACTTTTGGCCTCAGAGGTCCTTGTTTCAGTTCCAACTTCTCAAAGGAACCAGGGTTTCTACTCAATCTTTTTCCCAAACCAGATGGTTTGGTCCGTCCCATCTTCAACCTAAATCCTTAAACCTTTATCCGTATGATCACAGATTCCAGATGGAATCCCTCTATTCAGTGCGGATTGGAAGAGGTGGAATATCTGGTCTCATTGGACATCAAGGATGCATATCTTAACACCCCCATTTGGAAACCGCATCAAGCATTTCTTCGCAATTCTGGATTCCCATTACCAGTTTCAGGCCCGGCCGTATGGCCTATCATCGGCTCCCGGGGTCTTCACCAAGGTGATGGCAGTGATGATTTCCAATCTTCGCTCACAGGGAGTCAACATTGTCCCATATTTGGACGACCTCATCAAAGCATCGTCGAGGGAAAATCTATTGGAACATGTCCTCATTCAACACTTGACAATCAATGACCTGGAGCTCCGAGCCGTCTATTACGATCTCATTGCAGCGGCAACTCTGTTATGGGGGACACCAGTTCATATCCAGTCAGACAACGCCACGGATGTGGCATAGCTCAATCACCAAAGAGGGACTCGCAGCCGCATGGCCATGCGAGAGGCAAGACACATTCTCAGATGGGCAGAAAGAAACGCCCCGGCCATCTCGGCAATCTGCATCCTGAAATCTATTGGTGCCTGGTGTTCCATTGGGGCGTTCCTCAGATTGTTCCTGGAGGCCATGAGATCTATCAGCAATTACCTCTGTATTGCTCCAGGACAAGGGATCCCAAGGCAGGAGGAGTGGACGCTCTGTCTCTACCCTAGCCATACGATCTTGTGGGTCTGTTTCCTCCTTTCCCTCTAATTCCATGGGTGCTCAAGCGCAAATCGGTGACAGACATTCTGGTGGCTCCGGATTGGCCTCACTGAGCTTGGTACTCTGATCTTCTCTTCCTCCTGGCAGACGATCCTTGGCCTCTTCCCCTGCGATCAGAAATTCTAAAGCAGGGCCCTTTCGTTCACCTCGAATTACGTCGTCTTCGTTTGACGGCGTGGCTGTTGGAACCACCAATTGAAGAAGTCGGGGCATTCCGAGGAAGGTAATTCCGACCATGCTTCGGGCTCGTAAGCCGTTCTATGCTCATTACTATAGGATTTGGAAATCTTATGTGTCCTGGTGTGACTTGCGTGGTTCCTCCACTTCCTCTTTTTCATTTAAGTCTCCTCCTTTTTCTACAAAAAGGCATGGATGCGGGGCTTCGGTTGGGTACCCTTAAGGTGCAGGTTTCCGCATTATCTGTTTTCTTCCAGCGTCGGCTGGAACTGCTTCCCGAGGTTCAGACTTTTTTCTCCAGGGAGTTCTTCGTGTACCACCTCCCTTTGTTCCACCTACATCCCCATGGGATCTTTAATCTTGTTCTTTCTTTCTTCAGTCCATGCTCTTTGAACCTTTGGCTGAAATTGATTTGAAATACCTTATCTGGAAATTGATCTTGTTGCTGGCGCTTGCTTCTGCTAGGAGAGTATTTTGGAATTGGGCGCCCTTACATGCAGGTCTCCCTACTATTTTTTTCATGAAGACTGAGCGGTACTACGTACCTGCCCATCCTTCTTGCCTAAGGGTGGTGTCTGCTTTTCACATAAATTAGCCTATTGTGGTTCCGGCTCTGAAGGACTCGTCGGGAGCTACGGACCCTCTGGATGTGGAGCGGGTCCTACGAATTTTTGTATCTAGCACTGAGGGGACCCGTAAGACTGATACTTTTTTTTTTTTTTTTTTTTGTCCATTATTGATGCGGCAAAGCTGGGTTGGCCGGCGTCCAAGCAGACTTAAGCGAGATGGATCCGACTGACTATCCGTCAGACTTATTTGGATAATTTTTTGCTCCCACCTAGTTTCCATTTTTGCGCATTCTACGCGCTCAGTAGGTACTTCTTTTTCGGCGGCGCGTAGGGGGGCCTCCGCTTCTCAACTTTGTAGAGCGGCTGCTTGGTCCTCTCTTCATACCTTTTGTCAGGTTTTACAGGTTTGATACCTTTGTGGCCTTGGATGCTAGTTTTAGCCGTAGGGTGTTAAAAGTCTCACAGCGCTCTCCCTCACATGAGGGGGGCTTTGGGACGTCCCTAGTGGATGAAGGAGAAAGCAAGATTTTGGTACTGTACTTACCGGTAAATCTGTTTCTCCAATTCCACAGGGGACACTGGACGTCCTCCCAGCGCTGTTTCCTTTTGTGTTAACCGTTCCTGTTGTGGTTGTTTGTTTTCTTCTGCACTCATTGCTGCAGTGTGTTGTTGTTATGGTGTGACTGCTGTATACCGTGCAGTGTGGTTGGTTCGAGGCTGTTCTCATTTCTTTATTAGCTGTTCCTTCTCCTTTATGTGTTTCCTCCGTCTCCCCTCGGACTCAGTTTTTTAACTGCAGCTGATGGGGTATAGAGGGGGAGGAGCCAGTCACATCTTTTAGAAATTTTAAAGTGCCAGGCTCTCTCGACCCACGTCTTTACCCTAGTGTTGTAACTCCAGTGTCCCCTGTGGAATCGGAGAAACAGATTTACCGGTAAGTACCAAGATCCTGCTTTTAGTTTAAGTTAATCAGTATTTGTTATCCTGTTGTTGGTGCCAGCCATTGTATTTATTACAAGCTTTTAAACTAAATCTGTAGTATGAGTGTGCTTAGTATGACTTCAGATCTCTGACGTGAAGTGTCAGAGACCAATGAGAAGAGTCTGCTCATGTATGTGTCTATTAGTGTTATCCTAACAGTCCTCACTGATTATTGAGAGCTTCAGTATCCATGTAATATGTCTGCAGATACATTTTATGTGTTTTAAACTTCGCTGTAAATTAACTGTAATGTAACTATGGATGGACTTCGGATCCTAGGATTAAAATTCTTCCTTACTCTCCGCAGACCTCAATAATGATTCATTTATGTAGATGTTGGATAGTAAAAATAGGGAGTTTTGAGAAGTTCTCGGTTTAGCGATGCGTCCTCTCTGCTATACTGGGTGCTATTGTTTCCTAGACGTACAAGTTCTGATGGGAGAGTCGCAGGATAAGGCAACAAGAGCTTGCAGCCTCACAGCACTGCGTTTTTGGGTTTAAAACTTTCCAAGGCTATATATGTGTGGTGTTTGTATGTTCTCTCCATGTTTGAGTGGGTTTCCGCTGGGTGTTCCGGTTACCTCCCACAAATCAAAGGCCAACTGGTAAGCTAATCGGCTTCAGACAAAATATTGACCCAAGTGTGTGTACGTATGGTAGGAAATATAGAGTGTAAGCTCCACTGGGGCAGCGACTGATGTGATTTACTACATATTCTCAGTAAAGTGCTATGGAATATGTATTTGCTATATAAGTGACTATTATTATTATTATTAATAATAAACACTGTGACCTGCTTCAATTAGGCTAGTGGCAATAACAGAGTGGAAAGCAGTGCTGGATTGTGTTGGAGCCTTCATGGTCCCCACTAAACCCTACTTTCCATAGAGCTTTTATCAGTATTGTGTTGGCTTCCTCTAGAGAAACATCAGCAAATGAGAGCTTAGGAGCCTGTCACTCAGTGTTATTTTGGTGATTGTTACAGGGCGGAAAGCTGAAAGACGGAGCACGGTCAGTAACTAGGACAATACAGAGCAACTTCTTTGATGGTTCAAAACAAGAAGCAATAGATGTGCTACTACTGGGGAACACATTAAACAGTGATTTGGCGGATAAAGCTCGAGCTCTTCTGACCACTGGAAGTTTACATGGTATGTGTTACCTTTAAAACCATTATTAGCTATTGTCTTTATTGATCATGTATTGTATAAAAAATACTGAGTTTACAGGGATCCATTCCTAGCCAGAGGCGCTAGCTCAGCTTCCTATGTGACACGCCATTCCTAGCCAGAGAAGCTAGCTCAGCTCCCTATATAACATTTCATTCCTAGCCAGAGGAGCTAGCTCGGCTTTCTATGTGACATTTCATTTCTAGTGATATGAGCATGTTGGTAGTCTGAGTAATTTACAGCTCAGCTCCCTGTATAACATTCCATTCCTAGCCAGAGGCGCTAGGTCAGCTTGCTATGTGACATGCCATTCCTAGCCAGAGGTGCTAGCTCAGCTTACTATGTTATATTCCTTTCCTAGCCAGAGGCGCTAGCTCAGCTCCCTATAGAACACTCGATTCCTGGACAGAGGCGTTAGCTCAGCTCCCCTATACAACATTCCGTTCCTAGCCAGAGGCGCTAGCTCAGCTTCCTATGTGACATTCCATTCCTAGCCAGAGGCGCTAGCTCAGCTTTCTATGTGACATTCCATTCCTAGCCAGAGGAGCTAGCTCAGCTTCCTATGTGACATTCCAGAGGAGCTAGCTCAGCTTCCTATGTGACATTCCATTCCTAGCCAGAGGCACTAGCTCAGCTCCCTATATAACATTCCATTCCTAGCCAGAGGAGCTAGCTCAGCTCGCTATATAACATTCCATTCCTAGGCCAGAGGAGCTAGCTCAGCTTTCTATATAACATTCCATTCCTAGCCAGAGGCGCTAGCTCAGCTTCTTATGTGACATTCCATTCCTAGCCAGAGGAGCTAGCTCAGCTTTCTATATAACATTCCATTCCTAGCCAGAGGTTCTAGCTCAGCTCCCTATATAACATTCCATTCCTAGCCAGAGGCGCTAGCTCAGCTTTCTATATAACATTCCATTCCTAGCCAGAGGCGCTAGCTCAGCTTTCTATATAACATTCCATTCCTAGCCAGAGGAGCTAGCTCAGCTTTCTATATAACATTCCATTCCTAGCCAGAGGTTCTAGCTCAGCTCCCTATATAACATTCCATTCCTAGCCAGAGGTGCTAGCTCAGCTCCCCTATATAACATTTCATTCCTAGCCAGAGGACCTAGCTCAGCTTTCTATATAACATTCCATTCCTAGCCAGAGGAGCTAGCTCAGCTCCCTATATAACATTCCATTCCTAGCCAGAGGCGCTAGCTCAGCTCCCTATATAACATTCCATTCCTAGCCAGAGGCGCTAGCTCAGCTTCCTATGTGACATTCCATTCCTAGCCAGAGGAGCTAGCTCAGCTTTCTATATAACATTCCATTCCTAGCCAGAGGCGCTAGCTCAGCTCCCTATATAACATTCCATTCCTAGCCAGAGGAGCTAGCTCAGCTTTCTATATAACATTCCATTCCTAGCCAGAGGCGCTAGCTCAGCTTTCTATATAACATTCCATTCCTAGCCAGAGGCGCTAGCTCAGCTTTCTATATAACATTCCATTCCTAGCCAGAGGAGCTAGCTCAGCTTTCTATATAACATTCCATTCCTAGCCAGAGGCGCTAGCTCAGCTTTCTATATAACATTCCATTCCTAGCCAGAGGTTCTAGCTCAGCTTTCTATATAACATTCCATTCCTAGCCAGAGGAGCTAGCTCAGCTTTCTATATAACATTCCATTCCTAGCCAGAGGCGCTAGCTCAGCTTTCTATATAACATTCCATTCCTAGCCAGAGGCGCTAGCTCAGCTTTCTATATAACATTCCATTCCTAGCCAGAGGAGCTAGCTCAGCTTTCTATATAACATTCCATTCCTAGCCAGAGGAGCTAGCTCAGCTTTCTATATAACATTCCATTCCTAGCCAGAGGAGCTAGCTCAGCTCCCTATATAACATTCCATTCCTAGCCAGAGTCGCTAGCTCAGCTCCCCTATATAACATTTCATTCCTAGCCAGAGGAGCTAGCTCAGCTTTCTATATAACATTCCATTCCTAGCCAGAGGAGCTAGCTCAGCTCCCTATATAACATTCCATTCCTAGCCAGAGGCGCTAGCTCAGCTTTCTATATAACATTCCATTCCTAGCCAGAGGCGCTAGCTCAGCTTCCTATGTGACATTCCATTCCTAGCCAGAGGAGCTAGCTCAGCTTTCTATATAACATTCCATTCCTAGCCAGAGGCGCTAGCTCAGCTTCCTATGTGACATTCCATTCCTAGCCAGAGGCACTAGCTCAGCTCCCTATATAACATTCCATTCCTAGCCAGAGGCGCTAGCTCAGCTTCCTATATAACATTCCATTCCTAGCCAGAGGCGCTAGCTCAGCTTCCTATGTGACATTCCATTCCTAGCCAGAGGCGCTAGCTCAGCTTTCTATATCACATTCCATTCCTAGCCAGAGGCGCTAGCTCAGCTTTCTATATAACATTCCATTCCTAGCCAGAGGCGCTAGCTCAGCTTTCTATATAACATTCCATTCCTAGCCAGAGGAGCTAGCTCAGCTTTCTATATAACATTCCATTCCTAGCCAGAGGTTCTAGCTCAGCTCCCTATATAACATTCCATTCCTAGCCAGAGGTGCTAGCTCAGCTCCCCTATATAACATTTCATTCCTAGCCAGAGGACCTAGCTCAGCTTTCTATATAACATTCCATTCCTAGCCAGAGGAGCTAGCTCAGCTCCCTATATAACATTCCATTCCTAGCCAGAGGCGCTAGCTCAGCTCCCTATATAACATTCCATTCCTAGCCAGAGGCGCTAGCTCAGCTTCCTATGTGACATTCCATTCCTAGCCAGAGGAGCTAGCTCAGCTTTCTATATAACATTCCATTCCTAGCCAGAGGCGCTAGCTCAGCTCCCTATATAACATTCCATTCCTAGCCAGAGGAGCTAGCTCAGCTTTCTATATAACATTCCATTCCTAGCCAGAGGCGCTAGCTCAGCTTTCTATATAACATTCCATTCCTAGCCAGAGGAGCTAGCTCAGCTTTCTATATAACATTCCATTCCTAGCCAGAGGTTCTAGCTCAGCTTTCTATATAACATTCCATTCCTAGCCAGAGGAGCTAGCTCAGCTTTCTATATAACATTCCATTCCTAGCCAGAGGCGCTAGCTCAGCTTTCTATATAACATTCCATTCCTAGCCAGAGGCGCTAGCTCAGCTTTCTATATAACATTCCATTCCTAGCCAGAGGAGCTAGCTCAGCTTTCTATATAACATTCCATTCCTAGCCAGAGGAGCTAGCTCAGCTCCCTATATAACATTCCATTCCTAGCCAGAGTCGCTAGCTCAGCTCCCCTATATAACATTTCATTCCTAGCCAGAGGAGCTAGCTCAGCTTTCTATATAACATTCCATTCCTAGCCAGAGGTGCTAGCTCAGCTCCCCTATATAACATTTCATTCCTAGCCAGAGGACCTAGCTCAGCTTTCTATATAACATTCCATTCCTAGCCAGAGGAGCTAGCTCAGCTCCCTATATAACATTCCATTCCTAGCCAGAGGCGCTAGCTCAGCTTCCTATGTGACATTCCATTCCTAGCCAGAGGCACTAGCTCAGCTCCCTATATAACATTCCATTCCTAGCCAGAGGCGCTAGCTCAGCTTCCTATATAACATTCCATTCCTAGCCAGAGGCGCTAGCTCAGCTTCCTATGTGACATTCCATTCCTAGCCAGAGGAGCTAGCTCAGCTTTCTATATAACATTCCATTCCTAGCCAGAGGTTCTAGCTCAGCTCCCTATATAACATTCCATTCCTAGCCAGAGGCACTAGCTCAGCTTTCTATATAACATTCCATTCCTAGCCAGAGGAGCTAGCTCAGCTCCCTATATAACATTCCATTCCTAGCCAGAGGCGCTAGCTCAGCTTTCTATATAACATTCCATTCCTAGCCAGAGGCGCTAGCTCAGCTTCCTATGTGACATTCCATTCCTAGCCAGAGGAGCTAGCTCAGCTTTCTATATAACATTCCATTCCTAGCCAGAGGAGCTAGCTCAGCTCCCTATATAACATTCCATTCCTAGCCAGAGGCGCTAGCTCAGCTCCCTATATAACATTCCATTCCTAGCCAGAGGCGCTAGCTCAGCTTCCTATATAACATTCCATTCCTAGCCAGAGGCGCTAGCTCAGCTTCCTATGTGACATTCCATTCCTAGCCAGAGGAGCTAGCTCAGCTTTCTATATAACATTCCATTCCTAGCCAGAGGTTCTAGCTCAGCTCCCTATATAACATTCCATTCCTAGCCAGAGGCACTAGCTCAGCTTTCTATATAACATTCCATTCCTAGCCAGAGGAGCTAGCTCAGCTCCCTATATAACATTCCATTCCTAGCCAGAGGCGCTAGCTCAGCTTTCTATATAACATTCCATTCCTAGCCAGAGGCGCTAGCTCAGCTTCCTATGTGACATTCCATTCCTAGCCAGAGGAGCTAGCTCAGCTTTCTATATAACATTCCATTCCTAGCCAGAGGAGCTAGCTCAGCTCCCTATATAACATTCCATTCCTAGCCAGAGGCGCTAGCTCAGCTTCCTATATAACATTCCATTCCTAGCCAGAGGCGCTAGCTCAGCTTCCTATGTGACATTCCATTCCTAGCCAGAGGAGCTAGCTCAGCTTTCTATATAACATTCCATTCCTAGCCAGAGGTTCTAGCTCAGCTCCCTATATAACATTCCATTCCTAGCCAGAGGAGCAAGCTCTGCTTCCTATGCGACACTTCAGTTCTAGTGATATGAGCATGTTGGTAGTCGGAGTAATTTACAACTGACACGTTGCCCAGATCATTGATTTACATTGGTAGGCATTATTGTGTTCTACATCATATATAAAGGTTTGCGTAACATGACCAAGCTTTAAAAATACGGCAAATCAAATTATTTTTCTACTACATAAACTTAATTTATTACAATTGTAAATCATTTTAATTATAATCTACTTGTTCCAAGTGAGAGAGAGCAGCTCTTACACCGTTTCCTTGTTGTGAAGATATCAGGCTGTTTTTTAATTTATTTTTGTTTAGCGTTTTGTTTCCCTCCACCACCAAGGTGCAAGTGTTTTCCGCACGTACAGATCTGCATGATATGTGGTATAAAATTTAGTAAGGTGTCTTCACGGAGCTTCTCAGGAGTAATGTAAGGAGCGGTATTAAAACTACATCTCCCGTCATACATTGCATTACATAGATAATCACACACTCACTCTGTGGGGTAAAAGCAGTTTGGTTGGGACGCTCTAAAGCTCTTCGTGTGTTTGTGCCAGACGGACTTACACTTTTGCAAGCATAACGTACTGTGGGGGAAGCGCAGAGCGCTGCACGGTATAAAGCGCATTTACTGTCCTCTTTGACACTCCCGTTTATATGTGCTTGTAGTTATTTGGCATTTACTGTTATCTGTGTTTTGAAGATTTTGGCTCCTAGTTTGCTGTTAACCAACTTCTCTATTCTTCTCTTTCTGCTGCACGGTCAGTGTCAGAACTCATGTTGCAATCAGGTATAGTCCTATAGCCGATCAGCCATGTAAATATATCCCTGTATCTGCCAGTCCATAGTACTAATAATTTGTTTGCTCGTATTGGAAAATGTTTGTTAAACTTTTTGTTGTTGTTGTAGTTTTATATGGGTCATTCTCTGGTATTGAAATAAACAATCACACTGTATGGGCCTTTTTAGTAGCATTCAGATCCTAGCCGTTTAGGAAATGAAAGCCGAGGTCTGGTCTATTCTGTTTATAGCGCATTACAGTAACAGCGTTACTTTACCAAGCAATATCTAATAACTGGATATGTGTATGCAGACATAAGGTATTCCCTGTCTCTTCTAGCGTCTCCAAGAGTATTACGGAGCATGTGTGAGAATTATTACAGATACGCCTTGCCCAGGAAGATCCGGATCTGCGCTGGTACCTGGAATGTGAATGGTGGGAAGCAGTTTAGAAGCATCGCTTTCAAGAATCAAACCCTGACAGATTGGCTGCTAGATGCTCCTAAAATTGCTGGTATCCAAGAGTTCCAAGGTAACCAGAACTGTGTCTCTGCTGAGCTGTGTGTGTGTGTTGTACTGTCAGTTACTGCTGTACTCTACCTGAATAAATACACTTTAGTGGTCTTCTATGGGTTGTAGATCTGCTGATCATCTGATGATGACACCGGTTTTATATATATATATATATATATATATATATATATATATATATATATATATATATATATATAATATTCTAATTCAGTAAGTCCTGCTCCTACAATTTTGGCAGGATTGTGCTCACATCCTTCCTGTGGTTTAAAGTCTTCCAAATTCTCTAGGATCAATGGCTGCATTTTGGAAGTAACTCTTGTTTTATTATGGATTTGTTTACTGGAACATGTTTGGGCTTGATACGGTCTATCCTGATCAGCCTCTGTTACAGCTGTGATGAGAGTAGCAGATTGTAATTGGGGGCGCTGAAAGGTTCGGCCAGTCGGTGGATAAGACCTGGTGGGGTGTACGGTCACTGACTGACGAGACTGATAGAGCCATGTGGCCATCCCCAAGATAATGTCCAATCTATCACTTTCGCTAACTTGGAAACCAGCACTGTCTGCCATCGGGGAAGCCATGTCCAATATTTTTTATTTTTGTATTGATATAAATGTTATTTTAAAGTGAATAGCTTGATGCTAAGGTAAACGGGTTTTTGTCGCTGTTTTGTAGTCTCAAGGACGTTTAAGTTAATAAAGCCTCCTGGTTATCTGGTATACCTCCTTGTCTGGTTTTAGGCAACACCCTGATTATGATCTATGTCCAAATGCTCCTCTGAATGTGCAATGTTTCCATCCCTCATCCTCTGTAAACCTTCACTAAGTACTAGGAAGGTTCCCAACTGAGAAGAAGCTGTATGTATGTAGTTACTGTGTACAGGTGTGTCCTTATACACTATTGCTGCAGTCACGCCAAACAGCGCTTCTCAACTCACCAAGTCCAGCTTGACTCTGCGTAAAGTGTCTGTTTGGCCCGAAAATTCGCCTTAAGGTGCCTACACACTAGACGATGTACTTATGATGCGATAACGTGAACGGTTTCCCTTGAACTCTCCACGGCACTCCAGGACACGATATGATGCTTAAGTGTCCAATCTCGCCAACGACCAATCGTGCGTCCTTAATGATTTCCAGTGCGTCGTGTACGAGATTGGCAGATCTTACCTGCTTAGGTAAGATCTGGATACGACAGACCCACAGGTACGTTATTGTGAGTGGACACTCCCGATTTGCACATATTTTGCACGATTTGTCTATCTGATTCGTCGAAAGCGGCCGAATCGTGGAAAATAACGTCTATTGTGTAGGCACCTTTAGTCACAATGCGATGCAACAAAACTACTTCACAAGGCTGCCCTGATTAATTTAGTATGCGACACTTGTATATCCGAGTCTGAAGTGATATGATGCAGCGGCCGTGGCTTTTTTCCACGCCAAGTTCCGTTATGTTTTGTGTACAGACTCGATCAGACACAGATATACCAGTGTCACATATTAAATTAATCTGTGCAGTCTCATGAAGCTGTTTGTTTCATCCGATTGCGTCTAAAATGCATTCTCGATTAAAAAAAAATCGACAGACGCATGGGGTATTGAGGATAGATAGATAGATAGATAGATATAGATATATATAGACTTTTCTCTGTATGAAAAATAAAATAAAAATGTTCACAAACCCAGTGGTCTGAGGACCTGATTCAGAGTTGGGAATAGAGAGAGATCTCTCTCTCAACTGATCATCTTGGTGAAACCATGCTGCACTGCAGGTGGGGCAGATTTAAAATGTGCAGAGAGAATTCGATTTGGGAGGGAGGTATCCAAACTGACATCTAAATGTAGAGTAATAATACATGTAAAAGCAGCCAGCATTTACCCCACATGCAAAAATAAAAATGATGTACTTACACCCCTTGCATTGCAACATGGTTTGTCCAGGTACACAGTTAAGTGCTATCTCTCTCTCTATTCCCAACTGTGAGCTCACTGCACTTTATCTAATCGCCAGTTGGACCCTGTGCACGGTCTGTTCTCCTTTTTAGATACAGTTTTGCATTATCCTTTGTAATATCTCACACATGCTGAATTTCTATAAATCCTCTCGCCATATCAGATACGAGAAGTAAGCCAATAGATATATTCGCCATTGGATTTGAGGAGATGGTGGAGTTAAATGCAGGGAACATTGTCAATGCGAGGTGAGTCCTGCCGTGGTATATTATTGTTGCTGCATGCAGTGGCTCTATAGTAGTAATAATAATATTTGTATTTATATAGCGTTTTTCTCCAAATGACTCAAGGCGCCTTACAGAAACCATTAACATAGTACAGAGGCTTAGCTTTCAGAAAGTACAGAAAACATAAACCTAATGTGGGATACACACTTGGCCAACAGACCAATTTGGTTAGTATGCGTCTGTGCATACACACTTACCAATTGTTGCGGTTTTCTATGGTCACTCGGTCACCCATATATTCCAGTGTACCTAGTTTTAAAACTGAGGATTAGATTTACTGAGAATACAGAGAGCCACGAACGCAATACAGAGTTGAGGCAGCCATCTTGGGCCGTAAATTCCAAGGATTATTGATCCTGCCCATGAAGCTACCAGAAGAGGCAGCCATCTTATACTCTGCAGCAGAACTGCAACAGGGCTTTATGCCGCCCTGTCTAAGCCTCGCTCCCTAAACCCATGACGTCGCGCTTCGGGGGCTGGGGCACCGGTAAGTAGAGAACTTCCTGGAGTGTCCCAAGATCTCCCCAGACAGCCACACAGGCTGCAGGGTGCCTATCCAGGCACCCTGCAACCCATATGCAGGTGCTGTGGAGCAGCGATGATGATGATGCCCACAGGCACCTGTAAAGCCTGTTCGTTTGTTTATATGATGAAGAGATATCGCTTTATTTTTTGAATTGATGTTTTTTAATATGTTTTATATGTTCTTATGATTAAAACTGTCTACATTTAAGCCAGACTTCTTTTTTTATGTTGATCAGTAATCCTAACCTGGTGTAGCACAATTTAATTTAAAAGTTGTTTTATGTCTCATGATTGGAGGTCACTGATTCCTCTTCTATAATTGCTGCAATCTGGTTGTGATCCTGATTAACATATGTGAAGAGCTTTGTTTGGTCAGCGCCATCAGATTTTATTGGGTTTCTTTAAAGGATCATCCGCAGCTTTGCCAAGGAACTTAATCTAAAGATCATTTCATTTCGCATTCTGTGCTTGTTGATTGTGAGCATGTCTCTACAGCACAACCAACCAGAAGCTGTGGGCCGCCGAGCTTCAGAAAACCATATCCAGGGATAACAAGTACGTCCTCCTGGCCTCCGAGCAGCTTGTCGGTGTGTGTCTCTTCATATACATAAGGCCCCAGCACGCACCTTTTATCAGGTCAGTCATTGTAATCGGGTTTATCAGTCAGTGGTTGGCCTGGCCATTGCTTGCTCTCGCTGCTCAGTGTCTGGCCTTACCTCTTACAGGGATGTTGCAGTCGATACCGTGAAGACCGGTATGGGGGGAGCCACAGGAAACAAGGGTGCGGTGGCCATCCGAATGCTGTTCCATACCACCAGTCTCTGCTTTGTCTGCAGCCACTTTGCAGCGGGGCAGTCTCAAGTGAAAGAGAGGAATGAGGACTATAATGAAATAGTTCGCAAGCTTAGCTTCCCCATGGTAAGGGGGCACGGAGTCCTAATCCCCTTGTCCGTGGTGCTGACTCTACAGCGCCACTACGAGCCGATGGATTGTATGTAATTCATCCCCACTCTGTTCTCTGTCACTAGGGGAGGATGCTGTTTTCTCATGACTATGTCTTCTGGTGTGGAGACTTTAACTATCGCATCGATCTGCCAAATGAAGAGGTCAAAGAGCTGATAAGAAATCAATACTGGGATTGTCTAGTTGTCGGAGATCAGCTTGTTAACCAGAAGAATGGAGGACAGGTATGACAGTCGCTGAGGCTCTATTCATGCTGTAGGTCTTGTAACGTTTCCCAAAGCACTGACAGTGGAGGGTGTCAAACTACAAGTCCCAGAGTCTTCTACTGGATGTGAAATCCTTCTCCAGCTGTGGGAGAGCTGCCAGAAAGACCTCTGGTCACTTGCTGTATTAGAGAAAGGGTCGTGCCAGCTTAGTAATGCTATTAATCGCAGTCACTGGGCAAAGGATACCGCCGAGGTGTAATATGTATGCTGGCAAAACCTTGGAAAGTTACGGACCTTGGGGCTGATACAGGGACGTACCGGCAACGCACTTAGGGCAGCAGACTCCGGGCACTAGAGTAGACACTAGTGCTATGCCAGAGTCTACTGCGCAGGTCAAGGCTGCCGTGCCACTTCCCTGGTAATTTCCCGCCTGCGCAAAACACCGGGAAAATACCTGTGGTGGCCATTTTCCAGGCGATTTGTACTACGTAAGTACTGCCGACGCGGGACTCCGGAGAGGTAAGTGTTTAATAAATGGGCACAGTGTGGACCCCACGGTATGCAGTTGGGAGACTGGCTGCCTCAATACCGACAGCCGGCTTTCCGGCTGCTTTATCCCGGCGTGGGATAAATGACCGGCGTCTATATCTAGACGCCTGTCATTTACCCAACGTCGGGAGACCGGCGCCCGGCATCCCGAACGAAGGGATGACGGGCGCCGCGAGAGGACAGCCGCGGGGGGGGGGGGGGGAGGTTAGGTTTAGGGCACCCGGGGGGACTTGGGTTTAGGCACCCCCCCAGGAGGGTTAGGCTAGGGG
The DNA here is from genome assembly GCA_031769625.1 of Taudactylus pleione. Lineage (NCBI taxonomy): Eukaryota > Metazoa > Chordata > Amphibia > Anura > Myobatrachidae > Taudactylus > Taudactylus pleione. The sequence goes on from JAUIMM010001084.1 coordinate 2,248,743, forward strand.
AAGGGGGGGTGGTTAGGGTTAGGCATCCCCGGGGGGAGGTTAGGGTTAGGCACCCCCCCGGGGGACTTGGGTGTAGGCAGCGAGGAAGGGGGGGGTGGGTTAGGGATAGGCACTTGGGGGGGGGGGGGGGGGGAGGTTAGGGTTAGGCACCCCTAAGGAGGGTTAGGGGGTTTGGTTAGGTAAGTTTATACTTACCTTAGGGACGATCGGGATTTCCAGCGCTGTCGGGCTTCCGCTGCCGGGCTCTGCTGATCTGTCGGGCTGCCGCTGCCGGGAATCGAACTGCCGGCCATGCGGCAGCCGGGATTCCATACAGATTCCGAACCCACTGGACCCAGGGGCCCATGTGCACCACACACCCTGCACCCATTATAGATTTGCAGCTGATGCTGAGTTAAACATAGGATCGTAGACTGCAGAAACGTAGACCGAAGAGGTGAAACTGGCGTGTGATGTGGTGTTCACATAGACAAAGTTCAGTGAGTGCACTTTAAAGCAAGTGCGTCCTATGCAGACCTGGACATAAGTGTGTATACGTAATTTTTGGAGGTGTATATTTTGCACCGAGTTTATTATAAGGCAGGTATAAACACTCACCGTTGGTGACCTGTAGTAGCCCAGGCACATATCCTGCACGCACAGATGTGGGACAACCAATCTTTTGTTCAATGTGCACCCTCTTCACTCCCATCTCTACCCACACCCGCTACTAGGCACACGTCATTAGTTTAGTTTAAAGGTAACCGTCAAAATATCAGTGTTTGGTCAGCTGTCACCTCACCGTTACATGTAAATGTGTTACTGCAGGTGTTCCGGGGTTTCATAGAAGGAAAAGTCAACTTTGCCCCCACATATAAATATGACCTGTTCTCTGATGACTATGACACAAGTGAGAAGTGTCGCACCCCAGCGTGGACGGATCGTATTCTCTGGAGGAGAAGAAAATGGCCGTTTGACCGATCAGGTGCTTATTATCCTTCTTCCCCTACACCCACGTATATATTCATTTGATATATTTACTTGTAATTACACGAAGGCTCTTACTGCGCAGGGTTTATAAATCAGTCATACATGTGCACATGAGCATAGATTGTAGTACGCTGGCAGCGCCATTGTGTCAGGCGGCAGAATAAGATAATCAGTAACAGCATGTCCTGCTAATTAGTGTAATAGCTTCCAGATAGCAGCCACAAGTAGCCCATATAACTCCAACTGAGCATGAAGTTGCTAATTAGCACAGATGTGTTACTCCAGCTAATAATCAGAAGCCACATACAGTGACTAATACAATATATGGCATAGTATGCTGTTCAGCGCTACCTTTGGTGCAGGATGCTGCGCTGGGTGATGTAACTCCAGTCAATGAGCCGGCAGACTGATTCATGTGCCCCGGGGACTTTAGATAGGATGCTGTGACGGCTTCCAGCTTGTGTCTCGTGGTGTCGGCACTTGTGTGAGCAGGCAGATGTCTGTGTCTGTCAGGACGTGTCGGCATGAGGGTATGCTGGAGTCGGGGGGGGGGGGGGGGCTGGATGATGTGACCAGTAACTTCCTGGTAGATGTGAGTGAGCTGTCAATCTTGACGCATTCTTCTGCCTCTTTATTGGGCGGGTTCATTATTATAACTGTAGTTGTTGGAGGGTAATCGCTTTCCCATGCACAACACATTCTCCATCCCTTGAGTCTATACCAGGGGTTTTCAACATGCGGCCCTCCAGCTGCTTTGGAACTACGCATCCCAGCATGCCCTGGCACAGTTTTGCTATTCGGGAATGCTAAAACTGTGACAGGGCATGCTGGGAGTTGTAGTTCCACATCAGCTGGAGGGTCATATGTTGAATAGCCCTGGTCTATACCCTCTGAAGTTCATCACAAAGCATTCTTTTAATCTTAATGTGTGTAGGAGGAGAATGCAGCTCTAATTATTTATATTTTGTGTAGGGAAGAGAGGAATCTCCCACCCCATCATCCTCCTGTTTATAACTCTACTGTGTTTGGTGTTTTAGCGGAAGATTTAGACCTTCTGAATTCAAGTTTGCAAGAAGGACGAAATATCACTTATACCTGGAATCCAGGCACCTTATTACATTATGGCCGAGCAGAGCTGAAAACCTCTGATCACAGGTATTATTCCAAACCAATACTATGGGCTATATGTAATAGGCTGTGGACTGCCGCTATCGGCGAGTTCCACGCTAGAGGCCGATGTTTTAAAGTAGCAGTCATTTAAAAGGCAAAATCAACCTGGTTTTGCCATTTAATTGACTGCTACTTTAAAACATGGGGCAGTCTTGCACCGAACTCGCCGCATGCTATTACATGTACCCCTATGTCCTTAATCTGTGTTTTTGAGTGAGTATGATCACTAACCCGTTGTGTATTTGTTTGTTTGAAGGCCAGTTGTTGCACTGATTGATATAGATATATTTGAAACGGAAGCTGATGAGAGGCAGAAGATCTATAAGGAGGTGATTGCCGCCCAGGGCCCGCCTGATGGCACAATAATGGTCTCTATACAGAGCAGATCCACAGAAGACAACTATTTTGATGATCATGTGATTGATGAGCTGCTGCAGCGGTTTGCCAGCTATGGCGAGGTCATACTTATAAGGTTCGTGGACACTGCACATTTCTCATGCATCTTTCAGCTGTCAATTGAGGTTTAATCGATGTCCAGAAAACCCCTCACGTGTGGCTGTGGGTTGACAAACCACCAGAACTAGGTCACAGAAGAAACCATGAATTAACCACAAAATCGAGATTGAAAACTGCACAAATAAAACACTGCCTGAAGTTCTCTATGTGAGGGGCAAAGGTGCCCTATCACCGATTAGGCATGGCCATTAACCATCGATGGTTAACTATTGATGGTGTGCCAACGATTCTCAATTGCTTTGCCATCCGATGGTTCTCTGCCATCCATGGCATAGAGGTGGTGATGGATCCCCCCCCCCACCCTGAAGCAGGGAATGGAGCTTAGTCTGACCTCCAATGCCGCGTCACTACGCCTCACTCCCGTCTCTGATTGGCCAGTCCATCACCAATGCAGGATAGCCATCAATGCGTGCAAGCCATTGATGGTTCCCAGTCCAAGGTTTTATGCCATCGATGTTTACCACTGACTGCACCATTAATGGTTAATCAACCAATGGCCAGCCATATCACTGATGGACGATAGAAGAAACTGAAAGCCGATTGGTGAAGGAGTGTAGAGGGGGAGGAGACTGCTACAAACAAGTTGTTAGCTGGAAGAATGTGTTATCTCCAGTCACAGTGCCCTTTATACCCAAGGACAAGCAGTGTCCTAGATAGCATGATGGAGAAAACCATTACAGGCTTAATGGTAATCCATTTCTTGGTGGAGCTGTCATGTAAGGTCTCCCTTACATAGGACTAGGACGTGTAAAGCACCTGCGCAGCGGTGATAATCCCATGAACTGGTAGCTGTATGGTGATGATGTCTCTATTACTTGTACAGGTTTGTTGATGCTAAAATGTGGGTGACGTTTCTGGAAGGAAGTTCTGCTCTCGCTGCTTTACACCTGGATGGTGCTGAGGTAACACTAACCTGGGGCATATCCCAGAGTCTGATATCTATCTACTGGTGCAAGTGTTTAATGGTTACTACACACAGCCTTATAGATGGCCTAAATGACCTTTCTATGTGTGTCTATCTCAATATGAATAAGACCACTAAAATGATGTGTTATGACATTCAGAATGTCGACATGGACGTTATGGCCATAATGTCGGCATAGCATTTTTCAAGCGTCCGAGCCCTAAACCTAACCTAAGCAGCCTAACCTTAAACCCGTTATGTTCGACATTGTGACTTGTTGACATGTACACCGTCAGCATTTTAATTATATCAACATTCTGTTGTCTGCATTCTGAATGTCAACCTATTGACTACATAATACCAGAAACAGAATGAAGTGACTTCTTTAGAATGTAACTATAGTGTGTTCATTAGTATTGGTGTGCACCACTGGTGCTCCCAGTTATACTAAATTAATAGATAGAGATAAGTGGACCATACGTCATTTCTTGGGAGGACACTGGGCAGGAACTTGGCTCACACAGGCGTAAAGGTCTCTGTATTTATTAACAGGGAGACGACATTATAAGGTTTCACTGATATCCGCTTCATCGCTGATGGCATGGAGTTTAGTAAATGTGTTATCCCGGGGAGTGGTGACGGCTGTACTCTGCAGCCTTTCTTTCTGTCATCTGTTACCACATTAGCAATGCTCAGTTATCGGGGTGTGTGACTGAGCACATCCCCGATACCTACAGTACCCCAATACCTACAGTACGCCATTGTTACTGCAATTTGTATCACCATCCTTCATGTCTCTTATTTGTGCCCATAAATTCCATGTTGTGGTCACGCTAATTTCCGATATTCATCATACCAGTGAACCTGAAGGTGTTTTGCGTCTCACCGACTTGTCTGTAATATATCATGAATGACATTAGTATAGAAAAAAAAATAAATCTCCCATTTTTGTCTCCATGAAGTGATTTATATTCTGAAACTGCAGCAGGGAGATTATTATACCGTGAATTCTGAATGCAATTTATCACAGTGAGGAATGGGAAATGAGCTCTTAGCAATTTTAATAAAATATGATAAAAGAAAATTAACATTTCTGCTTTGTTATAATTGCAACGTCCAGTTCTCTGTTAAACGCAGGTATTGGGGAAAACGATGAACATTCAGCTGAAGAACCCGGACTGGATCGCGCAGGTAGAGGAAGAGATGAACCTGGAGAGGATAAGCGTTGTGTTACCGTGTTCTACCAGCTCCACGCTGCTTGGTGAAGATGCCGACATCGCTGCGGATTACGACATGGAAGGTGCTTGGACAGCCATTAATACTGCCAGAAATATAACGTATTGTCTTGTAATGGTTTTTTTCTGGAGCTAGTCACAGCTATTCTAATTCATTAGCATCCTGCCGACTCCACAGGGAAGGGTTCCGCACTGCTGGTCTCCAGTCCCACCTGCGGGGAAATGGGTTTCAGCTACTACAATATGGCCTGCCCCCATCTCTCTGGCTCCGGTGGCGTTTAAGTGAACCCTGCACACAGCTACTGTGGCTGTTCTGCCTGCGCTGCCATCACTCGGTGGTGAGCAGGGAATGCAGCCCAATACTGCTGGACCCACACTTGTCCACCAGGCATGGGGGCCATCCAGCACCGCACTATGAATTTAACTTTAGTGCCGACACAATGCAGCCAGATGTGCCCCTATGCAACCGTATAGCAGGGTTTCATTTAAATCTATTTGTTAAACATTTGCTGAGCACAGAAGTACAAGGTGCACTGTGCCAATTGCTTAGGGTATACATTTATCCCTTGAGGCCACCATTTTGGCAGGACGTTACAGTAAATGATGTCCTACAGCACTAATGGGATGTGGGGGAGCGTACCTGCCGCCCTGCGGAATCAGTATAATTTACCACCGGCAGCGGCAGCCCGACACAGGTGGAAATCCCGAACGTCGGAAGGTAAGTATAAACTAACCTATTCTACCCCCTAACCCTCCCTTAGGGGTGCCTAACCCTAACCTCCCCCCCTCAAGTGCCTAACCATAATCCCCCCCCAAGTGCCTAACCCTAAACCTCACTTCCCTTAGCCTGACCCTAACCTCCCAGAGGGGTGCCTAACCCTAAGCCCCCCCGGGAGCCTTGAGATTTCAACGCCTGTCATTTAACCCTTGCCGGGATTAAGTCGTCGGGAAGCCGGCAGTCGGCTTAGCGTCCGCCGGCTTCCCGACTGTTTCCCCACCCTGCTTCATAGTGATTCTGAATTCAGCTACTTTAGTTACAGTTTCTATTGTATCTGAGTCCCAGAACACATGCATCATTAATAGTTGTCCAGCCACTCAGGTTTCAGTGATTTCATGCCGTAGGGCCTGATTAACTACAGAACGCAGCTGCGAATGCCATAGCGATTACGCACGCAGTTCAACTGCGATAGTATGCTAATCCACTTCGATCGCAATGCCGCCGCTGCACTACATAAGGACGCCCACTTTACACATCCGTAATGTTTAGCAAGACTACAAAACCATTAGTACAATGGAGTACCATGGCAGCCTCACACACACTTGCACAAGCTCTGACCTTACTCAGAAATTGCTAACTTCATCGCACGTTATCAGGCCTCAGGCTGCGTAAGGCATCGTAGTGGCTAATTTATGCACACCCCTGCAACTGCGTTCAAATGCACTGGCACGCCTGCGCTCTGCCCCCTTCACCACCCACAATTGGCACTTCCAGTCACTCACTCTGATGGGTCTGCGTAGTCACTGCGATCGCAGTCCCGATCGCAATGGCTAGTACGCGCAAGCGCACTGCGTTGCATGCGCAGTACGCATCAAGCGGCCGATTGCGTGCATATTAGCAACTGCATTCCTCGCTGAATCAGGCCCATAGTGAGATGTAAAATAGCTGTGAAACATCATCCAATAGTATCATTGCAATAAACGATGTTAGAACAAATGTTAAATAAAGTTCGGGAAGGATGTGTGCACTGTACACAAATGCAGATCATTCTATTACTTGGGTCCCCAGCTGGAGTCCTGGCGGTTTCTCCATCAGTGTACGCAGTGTGGTTCCCATAGCTTGTGTATCAGAAATGACCTCTTCTAGGACCCCAAGACATTGGCATATTGAGACCTGAGGGCCCATAATGCCTGCACAACCCTGTTTTGGGGGGATGGGGGGGTTTAAAAGAAAAATAAGCTTTTTACTCTCCTTAAAATCGATTCCTTGGAGTCCCCTATATAACTCCTCCCCTTCCACCGTAAGCTCAGTCTAATGTTGAACAAAGCCAGAGAAAGACTCATGGAAGAAGTGAGAAACCATAGACTATGAAACCAAACAAGATAGGGACCTTGGCCTCCCCCAGATGGACTCCAAGAAAGAGATATTACGGTGAGTAAAAATCGTATTTCCTTTTTTATCCATCTGGGAGATGCCTTACATCTTGGATACACCAAAGCAAGCCAATTAAGGGATGGGAGCATCAGAACCAACCGCGTTATGAATCCTGGCATCCCTTTCGCGCCAAATGTATCGAAGCGGAAAAATTAGTGAAAGTGTGTACGGATCACCAGGTAGCTGCTTTTCAGAGCTGCTCCACCGAGGCCCCATGCCGTACAGCCCAAGAAGCCCCGGCAGCACAAGTCGAGTGGGCCCGAATTGTGGCTGGAACTGTCACATTCGAGGACAAATATGCCTGCCTAATGGCAGAAGAGACCCATCTAGCGATGGATCCTTTCGAGGAAGGCCAACTTCTTTGTGGTGCTTCAATCCACACCAACAGGGAATCCATACGCCTCAAAGACGCAGTACGGTCCAAGTAAATGCGTAATGCACGTAGCACATCCAACAGTGCTAAGGAAGAATCTTCATTAGACACTGAATCCTGGTGAAAGGCTGGAAGGACAATATCCTGGTTAATGTGGAAAGCTGATACCACCTTCGGAAGAAAGGAAGGTTTAGTGTGTAACACTACCCTATCATCGTGAAAAACGAGAAGCGGAGATTTACAGGAAAGACCTGCTAACTCTGATACCCTTCTGGCCGAAGTAATGGCCAAAAGGAACACAACCTTCAAAGTAAGATATCGCAGTTGTACAGTTTCCAAAGGCTCAACAGTGCCTTTTGAAGTGCCTCCCAAACTAAATTCAAGTACCAAGGAGGAACCGGTGGGACATAAGGAGGCTGTGGGCCTGATTCAGACCCGGTCGTTCACACGCAGCCCGTCTGTTTGCATTCTGCGTATGCATTGTAGTGCGCGTCCACGAACTGGTCGCTGCGATCGGGAATCGACTGCAGCGAGCACGCAGAGGCTTCATACAGTGATTGACAGGAAATGACTGTTTGAGGGTGATGACGGGGGTTGGGCAGAGAAATGCAGGCGTGCCTGGGCGTCCAGACACCGTTTCAGGGTAGTGCATAATTGGGCCCCAGCGATGGCATACGCATCCTAAAGTCTAGTTACACACACACAAACATTAGCAATGTCTGCGGTAGGGTTAAGTTAAACAACCACAACTTGTGCGCGTGGATCCGATGGTTACCGATGTTACCGATGTTTTTGCTGTCTTGCGTGAACATAAGTGAAGGGCAGTAGGCGGCATTATGTAGTGTTGGGTGTCTACTTATTGTGCTGTGGTTACATTGCATATGCGGTCATTAGCATATTTTTGTATCGACGGGCTGCGTGCGAATGCAGCCTTGCGACCGGGTCTTAATCAGGCCCTGTATGCGAAGAACACCCTGCAACAATGTTTGAAATTCAGGAATGGAGGGCAATTTTCTCTGAAACAGGATCGATAGGGCCGAAATTTGTCCCTTAAGAGAGGAAAATCTAAGGCCCTCATTCAGAGCCGCTCGTTAGCGGCAGTACGCTCGTTCCGAGCGATGTTTGCACATCTGCGCATGCGTACGGTTTTTAGTACGCATGCGCGAACCAGTCAGTGCGGCCAAAAATCGTTTGTACGCTATATAGCGAGTGCCTGCTATTTTGAGTGACAGAATGAGGCGTATGTGGGTGGTAACAGGGGAAGGTGCTTGAAAATGGGGAGTGGAGATCCGAACGCAGGCGTGCTTAAAGGTCAAAACGGGCGTATTATGGGTGTGCATAATTAATACAGCAGCGTCATTGACCACGTCACTGGGTTATTTTATAGCCAGAACTGCTCGCAAATTTGTGGTAGCAAACACCAACCACAAGAATAGCGAGCAGTTCATACGCTGGTCGATGTACTCGATTAATCTAATAAATAGCGGACATGACGTATGGTGCGAGCGGCCAGGGGGCGTTTTTAACAAATAAACGAGCGTATGTTTTGCTCGCTCGTTCAGACTTAGAGGTGTGAACAGACTGCAATTTGCGAACGGATCAATTGAATAGCCACCCCTTGTTTTTGAACGAACGACTGCAAATAGCGAACGGCTCTGAATGAGGGCCTAAGACCCTTAACCAACACCTCTTGCAGAATAGACGAGAGACGAGATACTCTGAACCTTTCAGGTTTGAACTTATGTTGTTCACACCAAGAAATATATATCTTCCATATCCGATGATGAATCTGGGAAGTAACTGGTTTGCAAGCCTGTATCATGGTTTTTACCACAGATTCTGAAAACCCTTTTGCCCCCCAAAATATTGGATTCAAGAACCATACCGTCAAAGCCAAACAAGGCAAATTAGGGAGGACAGCATGGACCTTTTTAGATACCTGAGGATCCCGGGACCGAGATCCGTACCTTGGAAGCTTCTTGTTGAGACGAGAAGCCATTAGATCTGTGTTTGGAGATCCCCATCTGGCAACTATTTCTGCAAACACCTCCTGGTGTAATTCCCATTCCCTTGTATGCGCACTGTGGCGACTTAAGAAGTCCACCTCCCAGTTGTCCACTCCCGGAATGTAAATTGCTGAAATAGCTGGAACTCAATTTTCTGCCCAATGAAGGATGTGAGAAACCTCCCTCATTGCTTGCCAGCTGCGTGTGCCACCCTGCTTGTTTATGTAAGCAACTGCCGTGGCACTGTCTGATTGGATTCGCACTGGTAAATTCCTTAGCTGGCATTGAGCCTGAATTAGTGCTTATCGAGTTGCCCTTAATTTCAGTATATTGATGGAAAGCAAGGCTTCCTAGACAGACCAAAGACCCTTTAAGTGTCTGTCTAGAACCACCGCCCCCCAGCCTGTTAGGATGGCATCTGTGGTGACAATGGTCCAATTTATTACAGACCATTGACAACCCCTGTTCAGATTTGCATTCTGTAACCACCATTGGAGAGACTGCCGGGTCTGCAGAGATAATTTGAACATCTGCCTGTTTAATCGAGGGTCTGGCTTCACCCATCCATGAAGCAATTGGTTTTGTAGTGGACAGGTTTAAGAATAATTACTCCAGAGTCGGAAAGTGCAAAAATTGCCTGTATGAGAGCCGCCTTTCTGCAACCAAGTTTCCCGGAATTTGAGTAAGCGGCCTCCCACCAGAGGACAGGTCCCAGTCCCGTGACAGTCATGTGGATTGACCTGCTGGCTTAGCAGCAGGGCGACTGGTGCCGGGAACACCTTGTCCCCTAAAGGTCCCTCATCGGGGACCCCTAGGCACACCTTGGAAAGCCTGAAAGCTTCCTCTGTCTTGAATCCGAAAGGAACGAAACCTAGGAGATTTTGGTTTAGGTGTAGTTACAGGAAGGTAAGGACTTTTTCCTCCTGTAACCTGAGAAATAATTTTAGTTAACTCTTGACCAAACCACGAACTTCCTTCAAAAGGCAATGCCTCTAAAGCATGCTTGGATTCTATGTCTGCCTTCCATGTTTTAAGCCATAGCGAACGCCTGGCGGAAACAACCAAGGCTGAAATATGAGACTATACCTGAATAGTATCTATTAAAGCATCACCTATATAGGTTAGAGTTTCCGATATCTGATCAGCTAAGGAGTTGGCTTCAGATTGAAAACCAGTAGTCATCTGGTTCAGCCAGGGATTGATAGCCTCTATCACCCAAGCGCTGGCCAGAATTGGCCACAGTGATACTCCTAACTTAATTGAATAAAGATTTAAGTACAGCCTCATTCTTTCTATCCATGGGATCTTTAGGAGTTACAGAATGAGTTGTGGCAATAACCGTATTCCTGACCAACCTAGCAATAGGAGCATCCTCCATGGGTGGAATTTCCCAAAGCTTGGTATCCTCTTCCGAAAAAGAGTAAAGACACTTCAAATTTTTTCAAAATATGAAATTTAGAATCTGGTTTTAACCGGGCTTCTTTTAATATTTCTTCAAAATGTGAAAATTCGGGCAAAACAGATACATGTTTCTTCTTACGTTTAAAGAAGAAACAGAACTAGTCTCTGGAATAACTGCTTCCTGCAACTGCAGAGTTTCCCTGACTGCATCTATCAACACAGAAACTCCTGAATCCGAATGGGAGTCACCCTCCCAGTCATAATCCAATTCCCCTTCTTCCTGGGAAAAAGTAGCTGCAGTCTCTTCTCCAGGAAAATCTACTGAGGAATGGCCTGAACGTCTTTTAACGGCTGTGGTACCTGCAGACGGTATTTTATTTAGGGACGTTGCCATCTGAGCGAGACATCGTCCCGTATTCGGGGCTCATCTGGGCTCTACTGAGGGATCAGACAAAGGGGGAGCTTGAGCACAGGGTATCATATAATTTTCCTGAAAATTCCGTAATTCACCCATGGCGTCAGCCATAGATCTAGCCCAATCAGGCACCACCGGTTGTTCAGTCGAACTTCCTGATAATGAAACCACCTTGTGAACAACCAGCACAGAGCAACCCTGGGTCCGTAGTTTTTGGCAATTTTTTCCTCACATTTTATACAAGTTTAAACAGTGACTGATCCCTGTTTTTCGGAACCCTTGTCTGGCTTATCCATACTGAAAAGGAAAGACAAGTCTAATCAAAATGGATAGCTACCTAAATTCCTTTGGAAAAAGTGTAGCACTGATTGAATATAAAAAAAGAGAGGCTAATTAAAACTCTATTCACCCATCTGTTAAATGCAAAAAACCCTGGGCTCTTCTAAAACCAAATTCTTTTCACAAAAAATAAAGGTAAATAAATCTCCAATTCCCCTATATGTTACTGCCTAAATGTCTGAGGAAACAGTGCAGTAAAAGGTGTGTGTGTGTGTGTGTGTGTGTGTGTGTGTGTGTGTGTGTGTGTGTGTGTGTGTGTGTGTGTGTGTGTGTGTGTGTGTGTGTGTGTGTGTGTGTGTGTGTGTGTGTGTGTGTGTGTGTGTGTGTGTGTGTGTGTGTGTGTGTACGTACACACACCAGTGTGCCGGGAAGCAGTACATAATGGCAATAAGATTTTTACACTTTCTCTAGCAAGTCTTACCTTCTTTTTGCCAGCGGCTCCCTCAGATGTATGTCTAGAGAGAGACCCAGGGACTCTGTAGTTTGGTGACTCCCTCAGGGGCCGTATTTAGAGTGGGATACAGGGTTCACATACTAATCGCAGACGAATAAATGCTATTTGCACCCTAACGTCGTAAGCTAATTAAGTAAAAATGTATATTTATATGCTTGTAATGTTGGTCGTTTGACAATCTAAATAGTAATCAGGCCATAGGCGCCCATGGCTAGTCTTGCTTTCTAGATAACACGTTTTAATGTATTTTTGTTTCTGTTTGGGAGAGTTTCTATACAGTTGATAATGTGGTGCTAATTGTTTGGTTTTAAATGAAGGGCCACGAAGACCTTTATATTATGTTGTTTTGTTAGACTCCGTGTTGTCCATTTTCTGTGGAGACTGTAGCTGTTCCTCCTTCCAGGTGACGTGGATGATTACTGTGCGGAAGTAGAGGAGATTCTCCCTCAGCACTTGCAGCCATTTTCATGCCCCACTATGGGATCATCCCCTAGTTCTTCTCCTCGCTCAAGTCCCTGCCCGTCGCCCACCATGCCAGAGGGTCCTCCTCCTGCTCTGCCTGTACGGCCAAGCCGCGCCCCCGCAAAGACGCCGGGACCCCCTGTGTCTACCTCCCAAGGTATTGTACATTGTTTTATGCAGTATATAGGAGATTGTCTTTCTATGGTGGCTTCTGCATGATAAGGCAGACTTTGATTACCCAGTGGTAAAGCTAGTGACATTATCAGGGTAAGACAGACTGTTACCTATGTAATACTCTATGCTGTCATGGGTGTGACCAGCAGAATGTGATTTCCTATTACTGTAAAGGGAGGAGAATGTGATTTCCAAGTAATGTAAAGGTTGGATAAACATAAAATGGAATTGCCTTTATGTGAGAGCTATTAGCAGTGGCTACATATGTTCATGCCGTTTCGAATGCAGGCAATAAGACTCTGGGCTAGATTTACTAAAGCTTACAAACAGGAAAAATGGAGGTGTTGACCCTAGCAGCCAAACAGAGTTCAATTATAAACCTAAAATGTGATCTGATTGGTTGCTAGGGGCAACACCTCCATTTTTCTGTTTTGGAAGCTTTAGTAAATGCATACCTCCCAACTTTTCAACCCGGGGAGGAGGAACACTTGCGCGCACCAGAGGAATATGTCCGGAAATAGGAGGTGTGGCCTAGCGGGAAATGTTGACCTTGCGAGCCACGCCCCCTTTTTCTTCTTGCTGATGGCTTGCCCAGTGCTCTGGGAGTCGCTGGACAAGCCCCCAGCCTCTTCTAGAGCATTAGCCTTTCTAGCCTATAGGCTACACTTTGCAAAATTTCCGCCGCACATTCAAGTGGTATTTTCACATACTGCAATGCGATTGTGGGAGCTAATATCCCAACCAGATCACACTGCGAATGTGATTGATTCTGTCCTTTGGGCTTCTATAACCCTATCCTACTGGAGGGAGTGGAAAGGAGACTTGTTTAAGATTTTACTATGAACCAGTAACTCATACATATGTCAGGCAGAGCTTCAGTTGATGACACTAGTTTTCCAGCATAGTGATAGTCAGAAATGGGTAAAGCCTACAAGGTGTCTTCACTGTGTGTAGGTGATGAGAATCCAAACCCCAGGGCCCTTGTTGTTGTCTCTGAAGTGAACCCCTAATACTGCTCCCAGGGAAGGGACTTGGATGTTCTGCATGTTAGAGGAGAGGGCGCTCACATATAATGTACAAACGCAATGTCTGTGTTGTCATTAGGTTCTCCAGTGGACTTCCAGCCAATAGTACAAGAGAAGGAGGCTGTACCTCTGGGGCTAGAACCTAAACGGCCACCTCCTCCCCGACCTGGAGTTCCACCGGCGCGTCCAGCCCCGCCACAGCGCCCCCCTCCTCCGTCAGGTGAGCTGCAGCTAACCTAAGTAGTGAATGGTACAACCTGCACATTGACCTCTCATGATTTATCAATAAATGGCAAATGATTCATTTTAGAGACCGGTAACATTGCTGTAGAGTGTTTTGTTTTTAGTGAAATGAAGAAGCCAGTCCCTCACCCGGAATGATAACTGTATAGTATTCCCACTATAATTTCACAGGGGATTTGCAGCAGGGCTGATAATCACAGAAGGAGTAGAGGAAACGCATAGGGGAATGTTTCCCAACTCCAGCCCTCAGGGACCCCTGACGGTGCCTGTTTTGCATATCGTCTCAGCATCACACTTTAAATAATTAGCTTCACATGTGGGATGTTTTAAACCGTGTCAGCCAGTGATGACCACACTAGTGCACTTACTAGGAGATCTGTAATACATGCCCTGTTAAGGGTCTCTGAGGACTAGAGTTAGGAAACACTGTAGGAATTAAAAAAAATAGAGAGCAATTGAGTAACTTGTGGATTCGCGAATTCAATACAACAATACATAAAATTGTAAAATAGGGCAGATGGGACACAAGAATGTGAAAGCAGAATATAGAAAGAATATGGCAATGTCATGTCAACAACCGAGGAAGGACGACCTTGGTGTTAGTCGTTAAGGAGGCAGGAGCTCTCTCGAACAATGATGATAGACATTGAAATTGGAGGGAGAAAGATTGATGGCTTAATATGTGAGGACATTACAGAAAGGATGATAGATCCATGGAATAGTCTTTTACTGTACAAGAAAACAGAGGACAAACATCATGCTATTGTAAATACCAATTATCTCATTTTACTATTTATATACGTTACCCTCTGCCATCTAGTACTTCTGTTGCTTCCCTCTTTACGATTCTTTTGGATTATACACTGTATATGTATTTTAAGTAACTATCAAAATAAATCTAATATGTAATGTATCATATTGCTTATTTTTATGTACAGTAACTATATGGTTTTTAACCAGGATTGTTTTTAAAGCGGCGATATTATCACACGCGTTTTACAAGATCCATATTCTTATCTCTACTGTTTGGTTCAAACTAGACAGGTGAACAATAACCAGTAACAAAAATAACAAGTAATAAGTAGCACTAAGGGTATTTGTATTTAATCTCTTTAAATATTGCACACACAAATTATTATATATAACATTATATAGTATATTTAGTACTTCATTTGAAAGTTCGGCGTTACTGGCTCAGTATAAGATAGAACACAGGGACTGTGTGGCTCAGAGTATTGATGATCGGAGAGCTGGTGGCGCTGATCTGTGTGTGTGATGTAAATGATATGTAGCACAGACTGCGGTATATCCAGCAATGTCACTTTCTACTTCAGGGTCCATAGGGGGTCCACAGGGTTGACCTTGGGGTTATAGCTGGAACAGGATCCATGGGCACCACACAGTTAAGCTTTTAGCTCCCAGGATGCACTTGGGTCCTCCTCTATACCCCGCCCCCGAGCCACAGGCACCCCAGTGTAAGCTGGTGCCCGGCCGGAGTCGGTCACCGCGCAGGGGGGCTGCAGGAGCAGCCCCCAAAAGCTTTTATTTTAAGTTAAATTTTATTTATTTTTAATCTATTTTTACTACAGACGGCAGCGAAGGGCTGTCTGTACAGACGCCCACGCTGCCGCTCTGATCCCCGACTGGCGCCGCGACGCCAGTACTGATCTGGGGATCGCGGCGGGAGGGCAGAGTCCGTACTAGCCGGACTCTGTCTACCTCCCAGGACTGCTGCCGGAGTCGCCGGGGATTCAGGTAAGCCGCGCGTCGCTGGCTAGCGGCGGCGCGCGGAATGCCTTAAATGCAGTCCTTTAGCCTCCGGTCCGGGGGACAGACCGGAGGCTGCTGGCAGTGGCGGCGGGCCCCCCCCATAACCCGTGGGACCACTAGACCACCAGGGATAACCGGCAAGCGGGAAGCCAGCATCCCTGGGGTTAATGGCCAGCCAGGGGAGGAAGCCTTCCCTGTCAGCGGCTCCTCCCCTCAGCTCAGCGCGCCTTTCAGCACGCAGTCTGGCGTCGCTGAGCTGCAGATTCCTCGGCCACTCCTCCTCTGAGGTCTCCAGCGGCCATTTTCCCAGTGGCAGCGCAGATCTCAGGGAGCACGCGGACCGGTCCCCCTGTGTACCTCTCCCCTGATTAAGGACAGCGTACACAGCACTATAGCCCTCCCAGACACTGAATCTGGGCAGGTTGATTGTAGTGTAAAGGTGCAGTGAGTATATCTTCCTGCATGGTATGTGACTTTTTGCTAGTGCTGCCTGTCTGTGCTTATTTTCCGCTTACTGTCAGCTTATACCTATCCCTTTACTTCTCCTACAAGCCCTGCAGGTGTGTGGGGGAGGGGCGTTTCTACTGACCTCACTTATATAGATCACGTATTTGTGAGGTCCGTCACATACAGTTGTGTGCTACTCAGTGCCATATTGTGGGCTGTTGTTCAGCACACCGGTGAGTGCGTTTTACTTCTACCCTGGTGCCAGATATATAATATATTCTGTCATGTCAGACGAGGAGGTTGAGCGCTCAGTGGCTCCGGTGTTGGCCTCCTGCGGACGCTGTTCTGCAGGAGTAGATAGGGAGGATTTGTCACAGGATGGCCTGTGTAGTCGATGCCAGGTGGCTCCTGGCCCATCCAGACCTTCTCTGGCGCAGGAACCACCGTGGGCGATGTTTTCTCAAGTGCTGGTGTCTATTGCGGACCGTCTGTCGGTCCCGACTGCTCTCCCTACTAGGGCGGTGCCCCAGCCGACCATCCCCCATTCCCCGGGTGTCCCGCAGTTATTGCGGAGTCCTCCTGGGTCTCAATCAGTTGGTCCCTTTGGGGGGTTGCCTATGTATATACAGGCTTCCCCTGTGCCGCAGCAGCCTGTGGTACCTTTTCAGGCCCCTATGGCGACGCCTCCACCATGGGTGGATGTGCTCTCCAACTCCGTGCAAAATTTGGCGGCCGCTTCCTCGGCTTTTCAGTCAATGTTGCAGACTGACATGCCTTCTAGGATTTCTAAACGCCCACTCATGGCACGGGCTGCTCAGGTATCGGACTCAGAGGGTTCCTCAGATGATGGGGAGGTCCCTGATGACACTGACTCGGACGCCTCGGTCCAGGAAATGGATACCAAGTCGTCCATTAATGTGCGAGCACTAGTTAGGGCGGTGCGAGCTATTCTTCTTATAGAGGATGAGGCACCGGTTCCTAGGTCGAAGTTTCCTAGTTTCAAAAAAACTAAGGTGGCTTCTGCGGTGTTTCCCCTGTCTGATCAGTTGACGGATCATATGGCGGTAGCTTGGCAGGCGCCCAGTAAGAGATTCCTTCCTCAGAAGCGGTTGGCTTCTAATTACCCCTTCCCTGAGGCACATTGTAAAAAATGGGAAACTCCACCGGCGGTGGATTCCCATGTCACCCGTTTAACTCGGGGCGCCACCTTACCATTACCGTCGATATCCTCGCTGAAGGATCCCACGGACAGGAAAGTTGAGACTTGCTTAAAGTCTATTTACTCCCTCTCCGGGGCGGTGGCCCGACCGTCCATGGCCATTTCCTGGGTGGCCAAGGCCATTGAGGGGTGGGCCAATGCATTGGAAGATACCTTCCCGGACGACGCTCCGGATGTCCAGCGGGCGTTGTTGGGACAAATGAGGGACGCCGCTTCTTACATTGGAGAAGCTTCTTTAGATGCTAGTCTGCTGACCTCGCGGGTATCGGCTGCAGCGGTGTCTGCCCGCCGATCCTTATGGTTGCGGTCCTGGAGAGCGGACTCTGATTCAAAGAAAGGTCTGGAGGCCTTACCTTTCAATGGGGAATTACTATTTGGTCCGGACTTGGACAAAATAGTGGACACCCTGGCTAAATCCAAGTCGGCCTTCCTCCCTTCGGCGGCACTGCCTGCTAAGGTTCGGAGTTCGGCTTTTCGTTCCTTTCGGGTTCAGGGTAAGGCGAAAGGTCAGTCCTTCCCGAGACAGTCTGCGAGTAAGACGGCCTCTAAACCCAAGAAGCAAGCCTGGAGTGCTCGGCGCCCTTCTTCCAAGCAGGAAGATAAACCTGCGGCCTGATGGGACGGGCCTCCCTCTGGGGGACCTCAGAGTGGGAGGCCGACTTCTTCTATTTGCCCAGTGCTGGCACAATACCACCACGGATGCCTGGGTTCGAGAAGTGGTCTCCCAGGGGTACGCCCTGTCTTTTCGGCACAGACCACCCCACCAGTTTTTCTGCACAAGTCCTTCTCAGGACAAGACCAAGGCGTTACAGGTTCAGGAGGCTATAGAGTCCTTGCTGAAAGCAGGGGTCATTGTTCCCGTTCCTCTATCACAACGAGGGACGGGGTATTATTCGTCTCTGTTTCTGGTGCAGAAACCCAATGGTTCTCATCGCCCTATCCTCAACTTGAAGTCTCTGAACAAATTCCTCAGAGTTCCCAAGTTCAGGATGGAAACGTTACGTTCCATCATTCTGGCGATGGAACCGGGGGATTACATGGTGTCCCTGGACATCCAGGACGCCTACCTCCATGTTCCGATAGCATCTTCACACCAGCGGTATCTGAGGTTCGCTATCCTTCAACACCACTATCAGTTCCGGGCGCTACCCTTTGGTCTCTCCACGGCACCGAGGGTGTTCACGAAGATTATGGCGGTCATGGCCGCACATCTTCGGAACCAGAATGTACGGCTGCTGCCGTACCTGGACGACCTCCTGTTGCTGGCGAGCTCCCCGGAGGTACTGCTTCAACATCTCCACCTGACGATCGCTTGCCTGCAAGCACACGGGTGGTTGATAAATTGGAAAAAGTCCTCCCTGATTCCATCACAGCGGATGGTTCATTTGGGAGCCCTGCTGGATTCGCCTTAGCAAAGGATCTTCCTGACTCCGGAGAAGGTCGCCTCACTACAGCTGCGGATACGCAGTTGCCTGAGCCGTTGCCGCCTGTCGGTCCATTCGGCTATGAGAGTTCTGGGGTCCATGGTGTCGACATTCGACATGGTGGAATTTGCCCAGTTCCATTCCCGGCCCCTGCAGGGGCTGATTCTATCAGAATGGAACGGGTTACCTCACCGGATCCGCTCTCAGGTGCTGGTGTTGTCTCCGGACGTTCGGCTATCTTTGGCTTGGTGGCTTCAGACAGCTCATCTGGTCGAGGGGCGCCCATTTTGGGTCCCGGACTGGGTCCTGCTCACGACGGATGCCAGTCTCCGGGGTTGGGGGGCAGTGACCGGCTCTTTGTCGCTTCAGGGTCGTTGGTCAGCGGAAGAAGCACTTCTCCCCATCAACATCCTGGAACTGCGGGCAGTATACAAGGCCCTGCAGTCGTCCGGCCCCGCTCTTCACGGAAGGGCGGTACAGGTGCAGTCCGACAACGCCACCACGGTGGCGTATATCAATCACCAAGGCGGAACTCGCAGTCAGGCAGCGATGTCGGAGGTGTCTCGTATCCTGTCTTGGGCGGAGGGTCACATTCCAGTGATCTCGGCGGTCTTCATCCCCGGAGTCCTCAATTGGGAGGCGGACTTCCTCAGCCGTCACGACGTGCATCCCGGGGAATGGTCGCTTCACCCAGAGGTGTTTCAGCTACTCGTGGACAGGTGGGGACTGCCGGAGCTGGACTTGATGGCCTCCCGTCACAATCACAAGTTGCCCGTTTACGGGTCAAGGACAAGAGACGCAGGTGCAAGTCTGGTGGACGCGCTGTCGCTGACATGGACGTTTCACCTGGCGTATCTGTTTCCTCCGATATCCCTGCTTCCTCGGGTTCTGCGGAAATTCAAGCAGGACGGCGGCATGCTCGTGCTGGTAGCTCCGGCCTGGCCCAGACGTCCTTGGTACTCCGATCTGAGGAGCCTCTCCATCGACGTTCCGTACCTTCTTCCTCAACGTCGGGACCTGTTGTCTCAGGGGCCCTGCCTTTACCCGGATCTGGGTCGGCTGTCTTTGACGGCGTGGCTCTTGAGACAGCCGTCTTGAGGTCTCGGGGCTTCTCCAGTTCGGTTATTGGTACGATGCTCAGGGCACGCAAGCCTGCTTCAGCACGGATTTATCACAGAGTGTGGCACACTTACTTTCAGTGGTGTGAGTCCAGACTTTATGATCCTCAGGTGTTCCGAGTTTCTAGGATCTTGGAATTTCTTCAGTCAGGATTGGATCTCGGCTTACGCCTTGCATCTCTGAAGGTTCATGTGTCCGCCTTGTCCGTGTGGTTTCAACGGCGGATTGCAATACTACCAGACGTTCACACCTTTTTCCAAGGTGTTATCAGGATCCAGCCTCCCTTTGTGCCTCCGGTGGCTCCTTGGGACTTGGCGGTGGTGCTACGGGTCCTGCAGGGTCCTCCGTTTGAGCCTCTTGAGGCGGTGGAGCTCAAGTGGCTGACATTTAAGACGGTTTTTCTCCTGGCAATTGCTTCGGCCAGGAGGGTGTCTGAATTGGGGGCGCTTTCCTGTCGCCCTCCTTTCCTAATTTTTCACCAGGACAGAGCGGTGCTCCGCACTCGTCCTGAGTTTTTGCCCAAAGTGGTCTCGAAGTTCCATATTAATCAGGAACTTGTTGTGCCAGCTTTTCAGTCCCCTGATCTTTCAGCTGGTGAGACTTCCTTAGATGTGGTCCGGGCGCTTAGAATTTATGTAGACCGGACGGCTTCGGTTAGGAAGTCTGATTCCTTGTTTATCCTCTTTGGTTTTCACAAGAGGGGTTGGCCTGCCAACAAACAAACGTTAGCCCGTTGGCTTCGTTCCGTTATTTGTGAGGCTTATGCACAGGAGGGCTTACCTGTGCCAGCCTCTGTTAAGGCTCATTCCACTCGTTCTGTGGGTCCCTCTTGGGCTGCTAGACGTGGCGCTTCTGCTGTTCAGCTGTGTAGGGCGGCCACTTGGTCTTCAATTCAGACGTTTTTGAGGTTCTATGCGTTTGACACCTTTGCCTCTCAGGATGCATCCTTTGGGCGCCGGGTACTCCTTTCAGCACAGGAGCGTCCCCGCCCTTAGTTGTACTGCTTTGGGACATCCCCAAGGTCAACCCTGTGGACCCCCTATGGACCCTGAAGTAGAAAACAAGAGATATGGTAAGAACTTACCTTTGTTATCTCTGTTTCTACGAAGTCCATAGGGTCCACAGGGCGCCCGCCCTGACGCACCTGGCTTCAAATGGGCTGTGTGGCTGGTCACCGGTTTTCCGTCTCCTATTGCTGTGAGTATGGTTTCTTGTGTGTTCCAGTCTTCCTTCTCTCTGTTCCATATTCTCCTCCGGCCTAGGCTGCTTACCAACTGGGGTGCCTGTGGCTCGGGGGCGGGGTATAGAGGAGGACCCAAGTGCATCCTGGGAGCTAAAAGCTTAACTGTGTGGTGCCCATGGATCCTGTTCCAGCTATAACCCCAAGGTCAACCCTGTGGACCCTATGGACTTCGTAGAAACAGAGATAACAAAGGTAAGTTCTTACCATATCTCTTGTTTTATGTCTCAGTCACGCTGACTCTTTCATGTACTCTCTTCCTGCTGCTATTCTTTGACACGATAAGGTGCTAGAAGCCCAGCACCATCTAGGAAAGAGATTGGAGGTAATGGCAATGTCTCTGCTTTATATGGTGTCTCTGCAGCCTGCATTATATTTCCTGTCCACTACCTGTATAATTCATGTGGTCTGTAATATTATGTTGTGTTATGTTTCGTATCTGTGCCACTAGACAAGTGTCTTTTAGCTCATACCGCCCCTCACTGGCAGGCTGTGCCTACACTCCCGCCCCTCACTGGCAGGCTGTGCCTACACTCCCGCCCCTCACTGGCAGGCTGTGCCTACACTCCCGCCCCTCACTGGCAGGCTGTGCCTACACTCCCGCCCCTCACTGGCAGGCTGTGCCTACACTCCCGCCCCTCACTGGCAGGCTGTGCCTACACTCCCGCCCCTCACTGGCAGGCTGTGCCTACACTCCCGCCCCTCACTGGCAGGCTGTGCCTACACTCCCGCCCCTCACTGGCAGGCTGTGCCTACACTCCCGCCCCTCACTGGCAGGCTGTGCCTACACTCCCGCCCCTCACTGGCAGGCTGTGCCTACACTCCCGCCCCTCACTGGCAGGCTGTGCCTACACTCCCGCCCCTCACTGGCAGGCTGTGCCTACACTCCCGCCCCTCACTGGCAGGCTGTGCCTACACTCCCGCCCTCACTGGCAGGCTGTGCCTACACTCGCACGCATGGATACCATTGTAACACAGATGAAATTCATTAAATGGAAATCGAATGCAGATATGTGATCAGTGATGTCTTTCCCTCTGTCCTGTCAGCCATTTTGTGCCCGTGGTCGTTACTGTCCTTGGTATCTTTAGTGTCTTTTCTCTCTCTAATAAGGTGCGGGTGCTCCTCCAAGCCCAGGGGTAACTCGCAGAGATGCGGAAGGTAAATGGATTGCCACTCTTTTGGAGTTTCTAATTGCATGCATATACTAAGCATGTATTGGGGCCACTAACACCGTTACACTTCTCTTATATTATCCAGAAACTCTGCATCATAATAGCTGGTGGTTGAGATTAATTTAGGTTTTTGCTGCTTTCAGTCTTTCAATTTTTTCTCTTTGTCTGAGATTGCCGGTAAGAGTCCATTTATATTGTCATATAATAATAAAAATTATATGATCACATCGTCCGCTGCACCTGCAAAACATTTAAGTTTGCCATGCAGCTGAAGGAATGGATCATGAGCAGCCATTTTAGTTTTTCAGCCAGTGCTGTGGTACAAAGCGCTGAGCTCTGGGAAACCCAACTGCATGGTGCAGCCTACAGTGGTCCTTAGAGGAGAGAGAAAGGAGATCCATAACATGTAACTAATGATGACGTTTGTGGGTGGAATGGCATTCCACATGCAGACATATCTCCTGCATACACGGGTGGATTCTCACATTATCATAGACTGTCACGGTTGTAGGGAAAAACTGCCCATGTCTTATTAGTAAAGATAGCACGTTGTCTATTTGCCTGGTAAAGTAAATACATTGTTATTACTAATATCTTTTATTTACATTGTTCCACAAAATTCTGCTGCACTGCACAGTGGGGAAATAGGCGTCAATAGGAAAATTACAGGACATTCACAAAGCATAAATTGTGACTATAGCAAGAGAACAAATCTAAAACTGGACATTAGACATTGTATAGTCGGTATACAAGCAAGTGACATACAGAACATGCTAGAGGCATGACACTAGGACCACAGATGGGCAAGCTGGGAGAAGAGGGAGAGTCCTGTTCCAGAGGAATAACAATCTAACAGAGGAGTGAGGATAAGAGAAGGGGGAACGTAGACTGCTGATTGCTAATAAATGATGTATGTGCAATGTCCTGCCTGCTAGTTGAAAGACGAATGAGATCATAGTACTGAGTAAGTGTACAATGATGCATTGGGTAACCTTTTTTGCTTTTTCACTTTTTTTTATTTCAGTTCGAGGACAACCTCCTCCCCAGTTTGTAGCTCCTGCTGCTGCAACTTGTTCTTCTGTGAGACCAGTGAGTATCCGCTAGGTGTTTCCTCTATCCAAGAAGTACCGTACCTCCAAATGAAACTAGATTTAGCCTTTTAATATATAATATATATACACTGAAGTGCCAAAAGTCATGGGATAGATGTCTAATATCGTGTAGGACCCCCTCTAGCCCGGTGAAGTGCAGCAACTCGACGTGGCATCGATTCCACAATGGCTGGAAGACCTCTGGAGAGATGCTGACCCATGCCACCTTGTGGTTTCCCACATTTCCCTGATATTTGTATGTGCAGAATCTTGAGTGCGAATGGGCCTCTCCAACACATCCCATAAATGCTCGATTTAGTTCAGGTCAGGCAAATGTGGTGGTCACACCATTCGTGGGAACTCTCCAGAATGCTCCTCAAACCAATTCTGGACAACTTGGGATTGATAACACGGTGTATTAACATGAAGTCCAGGAAGAGCTGCAAATGGTCATCAAGCAATGCAACGTAGCAGTTACCCGGTCAATAACGTATACAGGCGGACCAGCAGCCCCAAACCATGCCACCTGAACACATCCAACACCATTAAGAAATCGTCACCAGCCTGCACGGTGGCTTGTTGACACCCGGGGTCCATAGAATCGTGGAGTCTGCCACACCCTTCGCGCTACCATCACCCAGAAACAACTGGAGCTGTGACTCCACGGTCTAAGCCAAATGTTTCCTGTCCGCCAGGATCCAATTATCACGTGCCCATGTGAGGCACTGTGTCCTAGTATAGATGGGAGTAATAAATCATACATAAACGGGTTTCAGAGATCACTTGAATATATGCAGGCTTGAGAGCAAGTCTGATCAGACATCATAGGGAATTCCATAAATGGGCTGGTGTTAGATGCCTTACAGAATCCTCCCTTTGAACTGTGGAATGAAAGTTTCTCCATTGGAAGGCAGTTTCCTTTAGTTCCATTTCTTCTGCTGGGAAAGTTTCATAGCGATCTGTCTTGCTAGTTTCCCTTTCTCATTTTCCATGTGGATTGGGCTGTTTTTAGGACCAAGCTTTCTCTTCAGCCAAAAGTGGTCTCCATCTAATGGGCTAAGATGACTCTCTTAGCCCATTAGATGTGGTTGGTTGGTCTTAGAGAATTTCTGTTTAGTGGGCAAGTGCGGTCTGCAAGGTAGAGGACATCTTGGTCCCCCATAATACTCAGAAAAGGGTATTGGCCAGCCTCGGGTTGGGGATGGGATGCTGGCTGTCAAAAGGCCGACAGTGGCATCCCGATTCTGAGCATCCTGACAGGGGACACTTAAGTGCCCTAACCTTCCCTCCGTCACCCCCTAACTCTCCCTTTTAGTACCTAAACCTAAAATATCCCCCCTGTGACTAACCCTAACCTCCCCCAGTGGTGCCTAACCCCCCCATGTCCGTAACCTAACCCTAACCTCCCCCCTCCCGCAGCCTAACGCTAAACCCCCAGTGGTGCCTAAACCTAGCCCCCCCTCGGCTAAGGGCGCCCGCTGTACTTACCATCGAGTTGCCGGCTGTCCTGATCCCCCCTCATGTCAGGATTCTGGCGCTAGTGTCCTGTTCGGGATTCCACTGCCCGGATTTTGTCACCCGGCAACCCCATGGTCGCCAATTTAACAACAGTTCCCGAGCCTACTAGCTGTCCATTGCTCAGTGGATTACATCCACCAATCTCTAAGCTCATAGTGGGGCTCTTGTAATTCTCAGGGCACATTGCGCCTCCGCTGAGCGTCACCTGGTGGTCTGTTTAGAATTTATAATTCACCAGATTGTACAGGTTTCATGTGTTCGCAGCCAGCAATGATCATTTTGGAAGGCAGGTGTTACGCCCCCCCCCAATGTGTTTGTGTTCCCAGTGTCTCCTAGTAGGCGATTAAAGAATGAGTGGGGTTTTTATATATATATATATATATATATATATATATACTTACGTCAATCTTTTTCTTTGGACACTGGGTGTTGGATATTGGGGGAGATGTATCAAACAGACAGCTATAAAGTGGAGAAAGATAATGTGGAGAAATTGCCCATAGCATCCATTCAGCTTCTAGCTGTCATTTTATAGACTGACTGATAGCTAGAGTAGGAGATTATTGGTTGCTATGGTAGATTCTTCACTTTCTTTCTCTCTAAAGTTTGATACGTCTCCCCTATAATCACAGTCATCTGTGGAGGCAAGAATTAAAAATAAAAAAAATAAAAAAATCACACAGAGAAACAAGCGGTGATTCTGAGCTAATGACTAATGCAGCGTAACCATCACTAATGCAGCATAACCCGGTAACAGGGTTCCTCATCTACAATCATTATTTAGGTAATACCTCTGTCAGGGGAAATGTTATAAATCTGTCTTTCCTGCAAGCTCCTGTACTCCTCACATACAGCATAGTGGCTTTTAGAATTACAGGGTAGTCTTTTTTTCATTCGTTGTTTAATGCATGACTGTCTCAAATGATTGTGGCGAGGCTCTTAATTAGGAAATCCTGCATGAATAGAATTGAAATTACTTTCATTGTAATTTTAGACCATTCCTCCCCGCGCTGGTGTCATTAGTGTCCTCCAAAGCCATACCCGACCAACGCAGCCCCGGCCAACCGTTGAGGCACCGGTGAGAGCAGCTGCAGCTGAGCCTCCCAAAGGTACGTTACGCATTCTTCCATTGTAAGGTCAGCAGCAGCTGTGATCTAGATTTCATATGTGCTGAAGTGCTAATTATGTCCTTCTTAATACAAGCTTTTACTCAAGCTGCATACACACGTAACGATTTTAGTAACCAACGATTTTCGTTCAGATTTTCCCTGGAAAAATTGAACGAAAATCGTTTAGTAAAATCGTTGGTTACTAAATTAATGAACGATTTTGTCAATGAATTTCAAGAACGATTTTTTTAAACATCCATACAGTGAATGGGCATCGTTCATCGTTCATTCTGTACAACATGAATGATTTTCTGAACGAAAGTAGTTCTGTTGGACAGTCAGCATGGACGATGAACTACAAATAGGAGTGCGCTTGGACGATTATCGTTCATCGTTCACCCCCCCAAAAAATGAACGATTTTTCAAACTATTTAACGATAACGACATCATTATAGTTAAATCGTTCAAAAAATCGTTACGTGTACGCACCTTACGTGATTGATTTTTTGGCAACAACGACACCTCCAAGATGTTCTAATTTTATTCTACTTAAATGTTTTTCAGTGTTTCCGTCTCTTCCCGAACCCATGAAACCCCAGCTTGCAGCTCCCATCCAGCCCAGCACTACCTCCCAGCCCCCCTGCCAAAAACTGCCAGAGCCTCTATTGCCTACAGCACTGCATCCCACCTCCCAAACATCCCCTCTGCAAAGCCTAGACCCGCCTCCCCAGCCACCACCTCGCAGCCGCTCCTCCCAGAACCTGCCTACAGAGCAAGCTGCTTACCAGCAGGTAGGTCTCCGTGCCATGTAGCTGATTACCTGGTTAGGGTAGGTGACTAGACAGTTAAACGCTTCTTCAGAATGACCAGAGCCAGCCAGGTGCTTCCTGTGGAGTCCTGCAATTATACAGGAGCTAGGCTTTTGTAATTGAGTTACCCTTTAATTTTCCTCTGCAAAATTCAAATGAAATGATTAGTTCCCATTAATCTTTATTAAGCACTGCTGCTAGCTATCTAAAACCATTAGCAACACACAAGAGCAATGGTTTTATAATTGGTTAATACTACCTAACCTTATCCATAAAAGACATATGTTATTAAGGGGACTGGTGTACATTATGTAAATAGTCTCATGCTCTGCCAAAACATATTTGCAGTCTTTTATGTACAGAGAATCTGTTTATCAGCATTTAGTAGTCTTTAATAATGTAAATATTAACATTTCATATTGCTGTAAGTTTTCCGGGTCTTTAATCCAGGTTACTTTAAACAACTATAGATGTTACATTATTTATGTAGCCTGCTTGGCAGAGTTTTGCTGTTATCTTCTATAGAAGACGTTAGAGCAGAGGTTCCCAAACTCGATCCTCAAGGCAGCCCTAACAGTCCAGGTTTTAAAGATATCCATGTTTGAGCACAGATGAGTAAATCAAATTCTGAGGTACTAATTAAGCCACCTGTGGTCAAGCATGGTTATCCCTAAAACCTGGACTGTTAGGGTGCCTTGAAAACTGAGTTTGGGAACTGCTTTAGACTAAGAGCTGTATTCAATTTGAGCAGACCCGCGATACTTTTCCGCCTCCTGGACTTTTCGCCTACATTGCATGTTTTGTTGGCGGAAAAGTATCGCACATGTGCCCGCGTATCACCGTATTCAAGTTGAAAGTAGGTGAAAACGGGACCCGGCGAAACTTGAACAGATGGAAAGTACTGTCAGATTTGGGGAAATCAGCCTGACACCCCCCAAAAGATGCTCTGACATGTGAGTTAGCTATGGTTACCCCCGATTTGGCTTGCTGAAGGTATTTGGTGTTTTTAAACTGGCTCAATATCTGCTAAATAGCGTTTTTATATACGTGATGCAGAATAGTATTCAGGAGGGTTTTTTTGCCGAAAAGAACTTATCCCAGCAAATTTGGGGTACTTGAAAATGGGGGTCAGCATATTTTAAAGTTGCTAAAGTGAAGTTGAAAACATCGTGAAAAATCCACCTGCCACAAGTACCTGCAATGATAAAAAAACACCTGGGGCATACTTGGGGACCCCCCCCCCCCCCCCTCCCAGAGTCAAGTTCGCTAGTTTTCAACTTTGTCCCCCAACATTTTTTTTTTTCGCCCCCAAATTCAAAGTGATTTTTTTGGGGTGTTAAGTGTTTTTTTTTTTTAATTTTGACATAGTTTACCTTTGGGGGACTGTCTGAAGGCTGCACGGGGGTTCCCGCAACGTTGCACCCCAAAACCCCAATTCTGCACTTTTTTCCACCTGCTATTCATAGGCAAAACGTTTCCGCCTATTACATTGCATTGACTTTCTGCCTAGGCGAAAAGTCTTCCAAATTGAATACGGAGTAAAACCAAAACAGGCGAAAATGTTGTCATCGAAAAAATTTCCGCCCAAAAACGCGCGAAACCGGCTTTTCGCCTCAAATTGAATACGGCCCTTAGTGCACTCTCTCCGCAAACTCAAACAAAATTGCTCTCTTTGCATTTGTTTGTAATGACTTTAATGCACGTCTCTATGCAGTGTACCCTCCAGTTTAATAACAAGCAGAGACTGTATTACTGAATGTAAGATTGCAATTAGATGAGCAGGTTTAATACAAGATATGTGTTGGGAAACCTTGGTCTTCATCACTCAGTGCACACAAATGTAAATATCTAGATAGATATACTATTAAGGGTGGGGGCGATGCCATTCAGCGTGAGTTCCTGTGTGCTCATCTGTACAAGACCGGCGGTGCGGGCAGACATTTGCACTAATGGGAAGTATGAGGGCTGCAAAGATCCTTTGGGATCTCGCACTTAAATACCCTGTCTGCTGACATAACATTTTATGACATTTTGTTTTTCCTATGTGACTCTTCTACATTCTGTCTGATTCATTTATGAAACACACTGGAATGAGTTATTTTTTCAAATGAAGGTGTATGTGTGTATATATAATTTATAGTCTAGATTAATAACATTATTAGTGAAAGTGCCTCTGGGAATACTCAGAACTTCGATTTACTATCATTGTAATCGCACTACAGACACCTTGGTGGCTCCGAGAAGCATAACGTGATAATTAGAAATAAAACCTCTGTATTACTCTTATATAGAGATTTAGGGGCTGCTTGTGAGTTGGGAGCAAAGCAGAAAAAAATGAGTAGTTTTGTGCCTGGAATAAACCATATAGCAATGCAAGGGGTGCAGATACAGTTCTTTGCTTTGCATGCAGGGTAAATACTGCCTGCTTTTACATGTTACATCTCGCACCACCTGCATACTTGCTCCCAGCCACCCGAAAAGTCTCCCTGGGGCTGGGGCCACCCAGCCGCCTCCTCCCACTTCCCCAGTGAAGTAGGAAGCCAATGATGCAATTTGTGTTGAAATCATGTCATCATCGTTCTGCCACCCCCGCTCCTGATTTCCCTCCTCAGCTGAGCCCCACCTCCCTCATTCCCCCAGAACCCACCCACTTCTGTGTATTGCCTCTGTAATCTGCTGTGACAACATGACCCTGACCAGGATTATGGTTATGAATTAGAATTGCATGTGTGGCATGGCGCACTGTGTATCTCTTCTAATTTCTTTTTTTCTTTAATATTTGTCTTTTTTTTTATCACTAGCAGGAGGAACCATCAGGGTAACAGGTACCTAAATAATTTAACCGTATTGTCTGTATTCCACCCGAAATCGTTCCATTAGTGAATGACGCCGTTAGCCTCACCTCTCATGTAGCCGATGATTGTTACGTGTATTAATCCGATAACCGTCATTACCACTGCATTGTGCTGTCATGATAAAGGGGGCAATGTAACCCTTCCTGCCAATCTGTACATTATCCCTTAGGGTCCGAAACTGTTTTTCTGCAGCGGGGTTATACCTGTATTATGCCAACTACCGGTAACTGTTCTATAGATTAAAGGGGGTTTACCCTTCTAGATATTACTCATACTGTACCCTCCTTTTCCAATAAGTCAATTTCTGTATGCAGCAGGGTGCCAACACGAACAGCAGAGTCCCCCGTGGGTCACCTTCGGCAATGCTTAGCCCTCTCCGTAGCAGGTGAGACCCAACATAGGGCTGTAAGTGAAAGCCTTAAATTTGCTGCGTCCTATTTCTCCTACTACTGAGAAAGGTGAGCAGAGCGGTAGGTGATCAGCAGAAGGCCAGAGTGTAAGTACGTGCAGAGACTCTGCTGAATTACGGCGAATGATGGTGGTCCCAAGGGAGCATTGCCCACCAAAGTACTGTTATTGGAAAGAGATGGGGTTAGGTAAAATCCATATATAACCCTTGTAATGCCAATTGGTATCCGTCCTGGAGGTTTCCTGCCAATCACATTGCATCATTTTTAAAGTGGTCTGGTTATGAACACGTCAGATCATATTAGTGCTTTCAATATATCAAATATGGATTTATCTACCTATATTTGATAAAGGAACTCTTGTTGCCGATTTATTATTTCTGTGCAAAATTATTTAGAGACGGGGGGATGAGGGTGACTCCCAATTATTATTAATATGGGGAGCTGGTCACAGAATGTGTGATTTGAAAAGGGCCATATTATCCCAATGCTGCATTGTGTGGGTGTCCTGAGCCGGGTCAGCGATCTCCTGCCAACGTTCCCCAGCAATCCTTCTTCCTGTTTTAGTTACATCTGGATTTCTATTGTGAAGTCTGGAGAAGCCGGTCAGTACATGATGTGATCAGATTACATTGAATCCACATCTAACGTAGAACTGGGCAAAGTTGTGTTCTCCTTTCTGTGACTGCCTTCTTAGTGGTATGGTGTGACGTGCCCACTGTAAAACCAATTACCACAAGGCTGACCTTTTTTTAATTGGACTATTGTAATGTCATCCAAGCCTGTATCTGTAGTGTTTATTATGATTTAATGGTGCCCGTATGTGTTGTAGCGTCAGGGGCAGTATTACATCATAGTGGCCTCAATACAGATGGAATATCAAATATATCATTATTTTATTCAATACCAGTGTTTTTACCGTCTGGTTCAGCATGTCAATCCTCGCGGACAATACCACTGGCACACTGATCATTGGGACAGAGAGTAACCAGGACATCAGGAGTTCTTAGGGGTCTGTGACCTTTATCATGACATCATGCATGTAATATATCAATAACTTTTACTGCTGCAGAACCTATAAATATCTAACAAGCTGTTGCAGATCTTCTGCTTTCCACCAGGCGTATAGTGCTTAGTAATGGCAGACGTTTTTACGGTCATCAGCTTACACAGTATTGATCGGAGATCGGCTGATAATGACTGGGGTCTTATTTTAGGCTATTTTGCAATATGGTGCCTTGGAATAACATTTAGTTATTGCAGTGCTAGCTATTATTTTTGTTCCAGGCTGTGCATCGTGTTTGTTCCCATATAGAAACAGCCACTTATTGTCTTGTGTTTAGCAAAAACAACTTTCATTAGAAATTGTAATCCTGATTAGTACAGCGTAAATTTCCTACATGTTTCCTACTAGGCCGTTACTGGATCAAGACTTGGTTATATGATGATACATCTTGATTTTAGCCCTGTTTGGATAAGTTAGTAAAGCTTTTGCCAGAAGAATGGTGTTTTTTGTTCTTGCCTGATTGTATTTGCCCTTATTGACATGCCTTGTACAGAAGCTGGTGGGGCATACTGGGACTTGTTGTTCCACAACTGCCGCAGTGCCCTAGGCATCTTAGCATGGGCCAGAGAAACTCTCCCCTGGTTTAGTTCGTAAACTGCTTAAAGTGCAAACTTTCCAGATCCCTCCTAGAAGTAACCTGCAGAATAATAGCAGGTGCGGCGTTGTGCCTCAGCGCTCGCAAATCCTTATTTCCCGGGCCAGACGCGTGTAATGCTTTTGAATGGGGAAACTTGTTTCCCTGGTTGAAGGGGAACCTCTGTTTCCCTGGAGCATAGGAAGCACACCAGCGTGTTCTCACAGCTGAAGCACTTTCTGTTTGATAGAGATACAGCTGCCTCTTCCCTGCTATGTGTCACTAGGGAAACCTGAGCGTATTCCGCTTTTCTGGCTGGGTAAGTGCGGTGTTCCACTTGCATTACTGGGTCCTATAGAGCGCTCTGCCTCACAGTCGCATTATTTTAGCTGCAAACAATGCACACCATGGTTATACCAGTTTGAATGAGATGTGCGGAAACGTGACTTTATTGCTTGGCATCGCACCGTTCTGTTTTGCGCTACAGGAGGTGAAGTGGTTGGGAGCAGATATAACAGGAGCGCTGGTTTCCTTGTGGTTATTTATTTCTATTTTTTTAACTAGAAATCTAGAAAACATGTCCTGTTCTGAGGATGTGTGAGAAGCGTAGTAGTTATATAAATAGCTGGGTAGCATGTGTAATATAAAGCACACGTGTTATGGGACCCATGACATTGCTCACAGAACCTCCAGGGTGACTTTCAGGAGCGTCTGTGTATTTTTTATCTTGGCTGTTTTGCAAATGATGAGCATGGCGTTTATTTACCACTAATTCTATAACCTAGGGTATTATCCCCTTATAAATCTGCATGTGCTCTGAATTCTGCAGCTTCATCCTCATACAACAGAACATCCATGAATCCGTTATAGGCATGTGTACGTGTGTGTATATTACAGAGCTAATTTTTACAATGAAAGTTTTATCTCCAAACAACTCGGTTTATGCAGAAAATCACTCACAGGTTGCTCATTGTGAGTGGCTGTAATTTTGTGAACATCTGTCCCATATCCTTAGTCAAAATACATCCATGTAGCAGTTTAGGATGTATGGACAATATGAGGCCCACTGCAATTGTAGCTTAAACACAAACTATTTATTTTTGTGTTGTGGTGTTTAGGTATTAATGGCAAATCCACTAGACGATTTTTTTGAGCTATTGAACGATATCAATATCGTTCAATCGCTTGCAAATCGTTTGCAAAAATGTCCCGCTGGTCGTAGATACCACTTTCAGACAGAAAATGGCAAAGAACATGGATTTTACCCGACATTTGCGTACCGGGTTGTTTTGCCATTCTCTGTCTGTACCCACCTTCAGACAGAAGAGCAAATTACCTGGTCAACAAATTCAACCCGGTAATTTGCTGATTTACACATGTATTTCTTCGGTCTGAAAGGGTCAACCCCGGGACTAAATTCCCATGTCTCTGACCTTGGTATATTCCTAGGTCGAAGTCTTGGGAATTTAGACCGGGATGACCCTTTCAGACAGAAAAAGATCCCGTGTAAATCCCCAAATTACCAGGTTGAAATGTTTAACCCGGTAATTTGGTTTTCTGTCTGAAAGGGGTATAAGACACCTATCATCGTGCAAACATGCTGTACAACCTGACTATATCGTCAGGTTGAGCATATTTGCAGATGATTGATGTGCCTACACTGAATGACTGCTCGCTCAGGGCATGCTCATCACAGACTGGTAAACGACTGCACGATTACAATGTTGTAATCGTGCAGTCTTTTGCCTGTCGTCTAGTGGATGTGTGCCTTTAGGTTTAGGCACAAACGGGGAGGGTTAGGTTGTGGGGAAGGGTTAGGCTACAAGAAGGGAGGGTTAGGGGGAGAAGGGGGAGGGTAAGTACGCTAAAGCTGGGTACACACTAACAGATATATTGGCCGATCAATTGATCGGCCAATAGATCGGATGCCCGTCGGCCAGTGTGTACCCACGATATGTCTGTGAACGGCGTAGTTCATAGACATATCGCATTGGCTGCGCTGCACAGCCGATGGACAGATATGTCTACAGATATAACTGTCCGTCGGCAAGTGTGAACAGGCGGTCTGCAGACTGCCCCTTCACATACAGTGGCAGCCGTCTGGAAGGGGGCGGAATGTCCTCGCCCCGCCCCCTGGCCACCTGTACCCGCTGCTAGACACAGATGATGGCCGTTCAGTGTGTATGAACTACCATTATCTGCAGATATATCTGTATAGTGTGTACCCAGCATTAGCCGACCACTGTCTTGATACTAACCATCGGGATGCCGCTGTCAGGTTTTTATGACAGGAGGCATCCTGACAGCCACCATTACATACCCATTCCCAAAAAAATAGGTGATTATCAAGCCAATAAAACTAAAAGCTGAGATTTTTGTGTTGCTCAATTACACAAACCCTCCATAAAGTCCTCCTTTCATCTAGGAGATATACGTTCTGTGGTCATATCTAATATACCCATAAGATGGTAGCCTGCTGGCTCACTGGGAACCAGTACCTCGTAACTAGAAGTCAGGCCGTGGGAATATCAGTCAGGCCATTCCTTGATGATGTCATACTGATTCAGCCAGCAAAATGGCTGCCTGTACTTAGGTGGCAGGACCACTTTAAATAAGGTGATCCACATGTTTAGGATAGTGTCTTTGAAGGGACTCTCTTGTAAATAAAGCATTGTCATACACGTGGGTTCAGCTAGTCTGTCTAGTACAGATAGGGGAGATGAATCAAGCCTTGGAGAGAGAAAAATGGAGAAGTTGCCCAAAGCAACCAATCTGCTTTTCTTCTTCAGGGTCCACAGGAACTACCTTGGGGAATGTGGTTGGAGAGATCCAGGCACCAAAATGTCAAAGCTTTAGCTCCCAGAATGCACTGGTCCTCCTCCATATATACCCCGCTCCTAGCCACAGGCATTCAGTTTTTTGTTTGGTGCTCAGCAGGAGTTCAGACGCACCTTTTGAACAGGGGACTGCTCTGGCAATCCCAAGCTTTAATTTTGATTTTGTTTTAGTTATTATTTTACTGGGTTAGCAGTGCTGAGCGTCCTAATAAGACACATGCACTGCGACGACTCCTACCTCCGCTGATGCCGCAACACCAGTAACGTCTCTGGTGATTTCGGCAGGTCACAGCGGAGCTTAGCTAGCAGCAACGCTGGAGGCCTGGACTGCAAACGGATGCACGGAGATGCCGGGTAAGGCGATTCCTCGTTTACGGGGATCGCGTTCGGCAGTCCTTGCTTCCAGCGCTGGAGACGCACCGGAAGCCGCTGCAGTGAAGGCCCGGCCGCTCCCCCGCGTCCTCACTAGACCACCAGGAACTTATCGTCTGACGCCGCGGATCGGCAGTAGATGCATCTACTGCCATGAGGCCAGCGTACCCGGTAGGTTGATGCAGCTTAGGGGAGGCAGGCTCTCCCCCGGCCATCCCTTCCCCGACCCTGCGAAAAGTATTCACGCATCTGGTTTGTTCCTCCTACCCGCCTCGTGTATATGAGACGCTCACAGTCCACCATCGGTGCTCTGCAGAAGGTTTGGGTCGTCTCCCTGTATGACTCTGGCATGGGTCAGGTATATAGGTCCTCATTCAGACCCGGTCGCAAGCGCTGAGCGCTCACAACTGGGTCGATGTTTATGCCCTGCGCACGCACTGCGCGTGCGCAAGCCCTGGAGCGAGAGAGAAATTCTCTCGCTCGGGAGCTCACTACAAAAGGGGCGGCTGTCGATGTTGATGTACATTGTTACCTTTGTACTTATATATGCTAAGCATAAAGGGAAACAGGTGTTCAAGCAAGTTTTATTTATGTCTGTTATAACATCACTTCTATTACTCCATTTTAACCCTCAACTACCAGGTGTGTAGGGGTTAAATTGTACTTCATATTTACTTGTGAAGACTGAGCTGCCAATCCCTCTCTCTTAATTAGTTGGAGAAACTCAGCTGTAATTGAGTGTTTACTGAGGGGAGATTGGGTCTCTCTTTGTGTATATCTTTTCTCCTAGAACCAAGGTATATAGCACTGGAATCCTACCGATTTCTTCTATCTTTGTATAAGTTGATTCAGTGCCTATTTGTATGCATTGCCCTTGTATCCTACCAATATAACACAATTTAGTATATATGCATGTAGATCCTACCAAAATCTTGTGTTTAGGTTGATTTTAATACCCATTTGCAAATATATTTATATGCATATAGATCCTACCAAAAACGTATGTGTTTAGGTAGTTTGATTTTA
Source organism: Taudactylus pleione (assembly GCA_031769625.1). Taxonomy (NCBI): domain Eukaryota; kingdom Metazoa; phylum Chordata; class Amphibia; order Anura; family Myobatrachidae; genus Taudactylus; species Taudactylus pleione. Next base: position 2,284,637 of record JAUIMM010001084.1, read on the forward strand.
ATGCCCTTTTGCAAATACTGAATATTATATGCATTTTTAGGTGATCTATGCTAAACTCTGTGGTGGAAAAAAAATGTTTTGTTTTCTTTTGGGTTTTTTTTCTAACCCCCAACTACCTGGTGTATAGGGGTTAGAGACTACTTCACATTTATATGTATCTGTGAAGTAGGTCACATTGCATTGTTAACCCTAAACTTGTAGGTTATTTGCAAATATTTCCCATGTCTCAGGACAAAAGTAAACAGAAGACTGTTGTCCCTGTGCTGGTTTCATGGAGATCCTGTTCAGCAGACCTGTCGGCTCAGGATTTCATACAGGATGGTTTGTGTGCTCCCTGTTATAGGAGACCGCTACCACTCGCCAATCCAGTACACCAGCCCTTGTACAAGAGCCATCCGGCGCGTCCTCTTTGGTCTCAGGTTATGGCGCATTTAGTGGACTTTGCAGCAACTCCGGTACTGCCTCCCACTATGGGGTTCCTTCAGCAGTTGAATCCTGCTATATATATGCCCCCCGTGCATCTTTTTTGGATAGATGCCTATGCTCACTCAAAGCAGGGTATGGTTCAACCGTCTACCGTGGCTCAGCAAGTGATGCAAATGGATAGACCAGTTACTGTTAAGCATAAGAGAGTATCCCATCAGGCGCAGCCTAGGTATTCTAACACTTCATCAAATGATGATACACATGGTTCCTCTTCTGAGTCTCTTTCGGCTGGGGAAGACCACCAATCCTCTGTGGATGTCGCCTCTCTGGTGAGAGCGGTTAGATCCATCCTGAGTGTAGACGAAGAGGAGGTTCCACCTAGATCTAAGACTCCGGTCTTTAGGCGTCACAAAGTGGTAAAGGATGACTTTCCTCAGTCTGAGCAGTTTACAGGCCTCATGGCTGAAGCATGGAACACTCCTGATATACTTTTTCATACTAAAGGAAGTTAGCATCCTTGTACCCGTTCTCGCCCAGTGAGTGTGAGTGGCTGAAGATGCTCATGTGACACTATTAGCCAAGAGCTCTACATTACCTATTTCATCTGCATCCTCAATCAGGGAAGTTAAAGATGGGAAACTTGAAACATGTTTGAAATCAGTTTTTTCATTGTCTGGAGCTATTACCCGGCCAGCTGTGGCTGTAGCCTGGGTATCCAAGGCAATGAAGGAATGGGCAAAAGCTCTGGAAGACAGTATGCCACAGGCTACCAGAGAACAACTGTCCTATCTCTCCCAAAGGCAAGAAGCGGCTGCTTATGTGGGAGAAGCAGTTATTGACGCAGGACTTCTGGCTTCTAGAGTGTCAGCAACTTTGGTTGTGGCTCGTAGAACCCTTTTTGTTAAGGTTCTGGAAGGCAGATATGGGGTTTAGGGAAGCCCTTCAATCTCTGCCTTTTGCTGGTAAATTGTTTGGTCCAGAATTGGATAACATAGTGACTAACTTGGCAGCAGCAAAATCTGCCGAATTGCCTTCTGAGACTACCTCTAAATATAGGCAGTCCTCGTTTCGGTCTTTTCGCCCGCAAGGAAGGGCAAAGGGACAGTCCTTTTCCAGACAAGATAATTCCCGCATGAAGGCCATACCACAGTACAAGAAATCATGGTCGGCCAGACTTCCAGCTTCCAAGCCGGATGATAAACCATCTGCCTGATGGGGTGGGCCTCTCCCTGGGGGCTCTAAGGGTGGGAGCCCGACTTCTCCAATTTTCCTACGCCTGGCATCAGACAACAACGGATGCTTGGGTTCGAGAAGTAGTCTCTCAAGGATCTGCCCTCCTGTTTCAGAGGCATCCCCCTCCGTTGTTTTGAACAACTCCTCCATCAGACTCTGTCAAAGCCCTGGCCCTGCAGGAGGCTATTTGTGCCCTGCTAGTTTCAGGGGCAATAATCCCAGTTTCTCTGGCCCAACAGAGAAGGGGGTTATTATTCAAATTTATTTGGGATTCAGAAGCCAAATGGGTCTCACTGTTCTATTCTGAATCTGAAATCTATCAACGGGTTTATCCATGTGCCCAAATTCCGTAGGAAACCCTATGGTCAAATTATGCTGGCAATGGAGCCTGGGGATTTCATGGTTTCCCTGGACATACAGGATGCGTATCTGCCAAGGGTTCAGAGGTTTGCTATTCATCAGCAACATTACCAGTTTCAGGCTCTGCCCTTTGGTCTGTCTGCAGCCCCTCTGGTGTTTACCAAGATAATGGCCATCATGACGGCTCATCTCAGGCGACAGGGAGTCAGGATACTGCCATACTTGGACAGATGGTACATCTGGGAGCGCTACTGGATTCTCTGGAACAAAGGATCTTTCTACCAGGAGACAAGATTTTGGCTCTACAAGTGCGGGTGCGCAAATTGCTCTGCAATCGAAGAGTATAAATGTAGAGTCTCCTGAGTTCTTGCTTTCCTCCAGGCTGGACTAAACTTAGGATTTCGCCTGGCTACCTTGAGAGTTCAGCTTTCTGCATTGTCAGTTTGGTTCCAGCACAGAATTGCTCCACTGCCAGATGTTAGAACATTTTTGCAAGGTGTTCTCCGTTTGCAACCTCCGTTTCTCCCTCCGGTGGCAACCTGGGATCTATCTTTTATTTTCAGGGCATGCAGACTCCTCCCTTTGAGCCCTTGGACTCAGTGGACCTCAAATGGTTGACAGCAAAGACATTTTTTCTCCTTGCGATCTCCTCAGGTCGCAGAGTTTCTGATTTGGCAGCGCTTTCATGTCGCTCCCCAAATTTGATTTTTCATCGGAATAGAGCTGTCCTCCATACACCTGAGGGTTACCTTCTAAAAGTGGTATCCTGTTTTCATATGAATGAAGAAATTGTAGTCCCGGCCTTTCAGTCTTCAGACCTTTCTACAGGTGAAGCTTCCCTGGATGGGATTCAAGCCCTTCGTATCTACGTGGATCGTACCAACTCCATCAGGAAATAAGATTCGCTTTTTGTGTTCTATAGTTTTTCATAAGCGAGGCTGGCCAGCTAACAAGCAAACTCTGGCTCACTGGCTGCGTATTACTATTTCTCAGTTTATACACAGGCTGATCTTCCTGTCCCTAACACTGTCACGGCACATTTCGGTCTGTGGGACCATCGTGGGCGTTTAGACATGGCGCCTCTGTAGAACAGTTGTGCAAGACGGGCACCTGGTCTTCTGTCCACACTTTTATAACATTTTATGCATTTGATACTTTGGGCGGTGGATTCTCCTCTCTGCTCAGGAGCATCCCCACCCTTAAGGGAACTGCTTTAGGACATCCCCAAGGTAGTTCCTGTGGACCCTATGGACCCTGAAGAAGAAAATAAGAGTTATGGTAGACTTAACAAAAGTTAACTCTTTTTCTTCGAGGTCCATAGGGCACCACCCTGAAGCACCTGGCCTCCCAGCTGTTCCTTCTTGTCACTGATTCCCTCATCTTTTCTGAGAGTGTTTCTAGTGTATTTTGTTCTTCCTTCTCAACTTTCCTTCTCCTGCCATTTAGGCTTGTTAACAAACTGCATGCCTGTGGCTGGGGGTGGGGTATATATGGAGGAGGACCAGTGCATTCTGGGAGCTAAAGCTTTGACTGTTTGGTGCCTGTATCTCTCCAACCACATACCCCAAGGTAGTTCCTGTGGACCCTATGGACCTTGAAGAAAAACAGTTAGCAAAGGTAAAGGGACACATCCACTAGACAATTAAATTGAATGATGACGTTCTTGTTCAATCGTTCATTAATCATTTGCAAATCATGTAGAAAAATGTCCAAAACGACCAGTAAGGCGCTCTCCCGCTGGTCGTTTTAGACATCTATCATCGGGCAAAGAAGCTGTGCAACCTGACAAAGTCAGGTTCAGCATGTTAGGAGATGATTGATGTGCCTACACTGAACGACTGCTCACTCAATGTAGACCCATCACAGACTGACAAACGGCTGCACGATTACAATGTTGTAATCGTGCAGTCGCTTTGATGTCTTTTAGTGGATGTGTGCCTTAATTCTACCACAACTCTTATTTTTAACTGTCATTTTATAGACTGTGATAGATAAATGACTGTTAGAATCTAATTGGTTGCTTTGGACAACTTGATCCTTCTCCCCCATAGGAAGGCAGGTCCAGCTGTAATATGTATGTATTTCTTGCCTTTTGACAAAACACCTACACTATACAATCCTTCAATAGATGCTCTATAAAGCTATAGTGAAGTGAGTGTTTTGCAACTATGCGATTGTGTCCATCTGATGCAGCAATTATTTCTCTATGGTGTCTATAAACAAAAGGTATGAAATTGTCCCAGATATCATGGTTAATATTTACCATTATATATTGGACGGTACTAAGATAAAATGGGAACCAGAGCTGCAGCTGTAAAAGTCGGTGGCCTGTTATTTTCTATGGAAGAAGTCACTTCTCATCTTAGGCCTTTGTTGGTTGGACCACCCAGAGTTTATTGAATTTTCATCCCACTTATTGCATGGATATTGCATGAGGCAAAGAAAATTCCAAACTAAGTACGTTTGTGTGGATAGATATTTTTATTTGAGACTTGTGAATAGTTTTACTTAGTAGAAAAAGCCGTTTATTTTTTTTATGACATTCCATCTTGCTCATTTTACATTTTGGAAACGGACGTAAACTGTTTTATTCTTTCTGATCTTGTTGCTGTTTGTCTTTGATTTTTTTTTTTAATCATTATTATTTTTCTTGCAGAATCCAACTAATGGAGACAGCGGCTTTAAAAGTCAATTCGACAATGAACTTTTTGTGGACTTCTCATTTGATCAGCCTCCCGTTTCTAAGCTGCCGACGTCCATTCACATATCTTCAGTTTTATCAACGAACCAAAAGGAGGCGGTTCTGTTGCCTTCTGCAGTGCAAAATAACCTTCCTACCTTGAGTAATAAGAGTTGCATGTCTACACTGCCTCCGGTCCCGGCCCGTAGCGGGATTCAAGACGTTCTGCGGATATCGCCCAATCCGTTTCTGAACAAGGCGAACACTTTCTCGGCCAACCCATTCACTGAGAGATCGGCAAATTCAGGAAACCCGTTTAATACAGCAAACGCCTCACTAAGTGCTCCAACATCGCTGTCAGCTGGCTTGTTCGATCAATTTCATTCTGTCGACCAGCAGGGCAGGCCAAGGTTTACGGTGGGCCCAGCTGAAAAAAGTCTCTCATTACCGCATAATTTATCCGCAATGCCAGAACCTAATTCAAAAGGTTGGGTGACGTTTGACGAAGACAACCTTGCCAGTAAAGGGAACAGTTTACTCTTCGATGGAGTGGAGATGGATGGGATCATTTCACAAAACAACTTTCAGCAGTCCAGACTGGACAGCAACCGGAACACTATCTCCGATGGTTCCAATTATACTCTGTCGCTAAGGAAGCCCCCGCCACCTCCACGTGTCCTATCAAGGACCAAACATGAACCACTCTCCACCATAACTCCAACTCTTTCATCATCAAGTCTAGACTTTACCGATCGGTAACCTGGACTTGCTGCTGACTCCCTTTTGTGTGCAATTCGTTCAGGTGATCGTGAAGTACATAGCTACTTAGTGGAACCACTATTTAATGTATCTCATAACATTTTGTGCTTATCTGGGCAATATTTCAAATGTAAATTTTTTTTTTTTTCTTTTCCTTTTGTGCTTCAGCATAATATAAATGTGCGTGTTTTATGGGAGTCCATGTAAATGTTTACTATTCGCAAGGAGAAAAAGGTGCCTCTTTGCTGGGGCACGCTTTGAAATATTAATGTATGTATATATTAAAACTAGGGATGTGCTGGCTCGGATAGGTTCGAGTTTGCACGTGGAGTTCGGATTTTTCCCTCAAAAAAAACGGAACTCAGAACGAGGCAAAACGTCATCTTACATGGACGAACATCATCATTCCTGGTCTTTTGTCTAGGAATGATGATGTTCGTCCATGTAAGATGACGTTTTGCCTCGTTCTGAGTTCCGTTTTTTTGGAGGGAAAAATCCGAACTCCACGTGCAAACTCGAACCTATCCGAGCCTGCACATCCCTAATTAAAACGCACTCTGCTTGCTGCAGAAATGGCGACATTAAGAAGATAAATCCATATACAATCCTAAATCCACAAATGAGCAATTTGGTTTATATAGACAAAATAATTGTTTAAGATTGTGTATATATATATATATATATATATATATTCTAGAAATGCTGCTATTTATATGGCTTACAGTATTATGAATAATGAGTAACCAAATCCCTCAAAAAAAGTTATGTTTTAATATATACATACATTAATATTTCAAAGTGTGCCCCAGCAAAGAGGCTACTTTTTTCTCTTTACGAATGGTACACATATAGTATCCCTTGACTTATGAGAGCACCACCAACTTTAGAATGTTATTTAGACCTTTAGGAGGTCACACATACCCTCATGTTGGTTCCTTTGCTACATTATTGTAAAATGTCAGATGAGTATGTTTTTTTTTGTTTTTGTTTTTTCTTTTTGTATTTTTATTTTTCCCCCGTTCGTTTAAAAATGAAAGTATGTATTTGTTTTGAGAAAATGTTTATATCCTGTATTGGCAATGAAACCACTATATAGTAGATAAATGGGTGAGGCAGAGCCGTAAACCATTAATATTTATCCGCTGACTTGAACAAAATCGAAACATTTTAAAGGAGGATATATTGTACAGTCGCCAAGCACAACGGGAGGGAAAAAGAGGCGACTATGGCCTATCGTCTGTTGGAGAACTACATGTCTTGCCATGCCCTGCCAGCCTCGGGCATACCGGAGCCTTTAGTTACACAATAGGCTGGAGAGTCATAGGCTGCCTTACCACTGCAAGTAGGCCGGAGTAAAGGAAAAAAGCATTGTCCTAGAAACCAGATTTTCTAAGATTACAGTGTGATTTCCGCTACTGATCAATAGTAACCACACACATGTAACCGGTAAGGCGGTATGTTCTCAATGGCTTAATTTTTATCACTGAGTGGGATAGATCTGTGAAAGGCAGTTTAGTAGTAAAAAGTAGTGAAGTTAGTAGTAACCAATCGGCTTGCTTCTCAGTTTTTAGAAAATGAAAGCAAACATCTGATTGGCTTCTTTACATTTGCCCATCTTGCACCCACTGTTCCTAATGTGTTAATGAGCTGGGCTTATTTAGTAACATGGTGCATTGTGTACAATTTATATAGATTACATATGCCGTTATCTAAACTGCGCTAGAAAAATGACCACTCTGATCGGATTGGTTGCCATGGGTTACAGTACAGCAAGTTTTATGTACACTGCTTGCTCCATTAATAATTAAGGCCATTTTCTCTCCAATCTGTCAGCTTTCATTGGTAGAGTACAAAAGGAATAACCCTTTGGGCAGGTTTCTTGCGGCTCCTTGATGTAGCTACCTCTTTCCAAGCAACCGCACACTCCGTTAAAGGGAAATACCGCATTTACACTGCTCAAGACCAGGATTTATGTGAAATAACGCAATCTGGGTGAACATTTTATTATCCATAAATATTGTAGACCTCAAATTAAATATGTGATATTGGGCATTAACTTTGTGATTGACCTTGTTAAATAAATGTGCAATAATGGATTATTACAGCTTCCTAAGAATAGTATAAGAACTAGTGATATGTGCCTGTCCAAAGCATCCTGGGAGTTGTAGTTCTACAGTAGCTGGTGATATTCTAATCCTGTACAAACCTAAACCTATATTACAGAACGAGTCCTTTAATCCATGTAAATACATACAAGAAATGTAATCCTCACAATTTATCCTTCAACCAAATATTGTACAGTTACTTTTTGTGCTGTATTGAATCTTGTTTACACACCATTTCATTTTATGTATATTTTTTCTTTTAATGGATGGGAGTTAAATGTGGAAAATGTAGGGGTCTATTTTACAAATAATTGTAACTGTTAGATACACTTTCAAGCCATGTATCTAAATATGCAAACTTTGGACAAAGTATTTATTTTTATTGTAACAGCCTATTTCCTTGTGTCTGGTTTGAACGGATTAGTGTGTAAAAGCTAATTAATTAAAACCAGATGTGATGAGTATGTGACAAAGCAAAGGGACTAAATGTAATACAGGTAGTTAGATACTCTTGGTGTGGAGTGTACCTTACCAAGCTATGGGATAGGAGTTATATTTGCACACTAAGCCCTATGTCCATGTACATAAATGTTGTTTTTTTTTCTCTCCCAGATTATATCCTACAGGATCCCAGTGGAAAAATTAAAAATTTTTTATTTTTTTCACTGCTGTATTTGTCTATGTGACAAATTTACCCTATGAAAGCAAGTCTTTAATATTAAATACACATTAACATCCAAAGAATCTGGTTCCACTGGGAACAGTGCTGCAGGGTTTGCAAGCTGTATATAACAGGATGGAGCTGGTATACTTACAATGCACTTTAATTTTGTCATCGCACTGAATTATAGGTATAATCAGTAATAGTTTCAGATATGCGCCCAGTTCCTTTCCCAATAGCTCCATTTTCATCCACATTCCCTTCTTGCTGTAGAAAAATGTGCAATTCCAATATTTGGGCTGTTAGAAGTGCACAAGTCGCTCTGCATGCCTTTGAAGCAGCCATTTTGTGGGAGAATGACACTTATCCAGCTACTGGAATCTGAGTGTTGGTTCAGCCCACAAAATGGCTGCCTCTGTCTTCTGTAGGCCACAGGTCCACTTTAATGTTTAAGATGCAAAGTCCACTTTTTATGTTGGGTACAGATAATGCATTGCTAAACATACTATAAGTGTGGTAAAATTAGACTCTCGTTCATATTAGTACACCGTACTGTTGTCTGGTCAGAATTATGTGTTGTAGAGTAGAACTCAGAATGCCATGTACAAATATTACAGGAATAAATGCTTAATATTTTCTGCTATATACCGATTAGTGACCAGTATTTATGGGGTTTATATAACTACGGGCTGCATACATACATTCCTGTACAAATATTTATAGGCCAGTGCAAATACAGATGGCTCTAGTAACATTTCGGGGAGTACGTCTGTCCATCAGGATCATTCAGCTTTCCAGTGTTAATGCGGCCATCTTTAACTTTTTATAGACCAAACACATTACAGCTGATTAGACCTTTTTAGAACATATACACGGGATAAAATATCATGTAAGTCATTCAAAGGATGTTTAAACAAAATAAGACCTTCGTATAGCATGAATAGACATTTTAATATATTGAACAGTTACTAGATTTTTTTAAGTGGTATAATTATGAAAATACTATATTATAAAAAGAGGTGGACGGGATGTAGTGCAGGGGTTTTTTTTGTGCGACTGTTTTAATGTATATTTTATAGAAAAGGGTTTATTAAAAGAGGCGGACAGCAGTGACTGGAGAGCGGCGTCTGTGTATAGGAATATATTTTCTGTTTCTGTTAATACAATCTCATTGTGTAATTGGCCCTCCCATGTTTGTATCACTTTTATCTCTATGAACTTTGCTTGTACCCATTTACTCCGTATGAAGGCTGCAATGAGCCTTGCCATGAATGGGGGGGGAAGGTGAGCATCTATGTTTTTTGCACTTATAATTAGAAAAATCTGTGTATTGAAACACAGATGATTCATTTTTACACAGACTATTCAAAGTGTGTGGAATTTGTTTTCAATAAGCAACATCTGCTCTACTGCAGTATCCTTGTCACCTACAACGTGACGGCGGCCATTTTGGGGTTGAGCCATTATTCTTTAGTGCAGCCGAAAAAATTGCTAGTTATATCATAAGGTCCCAGTGAATTATGAGGCCGCAGTTTCTCGAGTATTGGTTTAGCCCTCCAAAAATTTCTACCACCACAGCGTGTGTCAAATGTACAATTGGTGGCTATCTAACCCTCTACGTCTTATTGCAGAATCCTTTACAGAGTATTCTTCTACTGACATCCTATTACACTCCTCTTACTGGTCTATACTTTACTGTGTTCTGTACTGTGTAAGGAAAAAAAAATGTACTTTTTCTGAAAGCTGTGTTATTGATAAATGTATATCTTACATTGCTTCTATAGTACGTGTATGAAATTATATACAGAACAGATCTGCAGTATTACATTATCAATACACCGTAACCTGTGCACTGTCCTGTGAAATGTGGTGTGATGTTGAAGTAATAAAAAAGAAAAAATATATATACATCAAATGCTTGAAATGTATCATTTGCACCCTTTAATTAAGTCTAGTACTGTGTGTAGTTTAGTACCAATGACGTGCGGTGAGGTCAATGGCTAGGGAGGCACACATGGAGATGGCTCTGAGTGCTGGGAGCCTGTCTCATCCCCTACTTACTGTAAAGCTGCGTATCCACTAGGCGTTATCGTTCAATCACTCATTAATCGCTCAGAAATCGGGCATGAAAATGTCAAACAACCAGTGATGTGCGCTCCCGCTGGTCGTTTTCGACATCAGTCATCGCCTGAACATGCCGGTCAATCTGCCGATAACGACAGATTGGGCGTGTTCGGGGATGAGGGAGGCACGCCCCCCATACGAAGGGGCAAATTTACTAAAGTGAGAGTTTTTAGAAGTGAGTTATAAGTGATGTTGCCCATAGCAACCAATCAGATTCTACTTAACATTTAACTAGCACCTTCTAGAAGATAATAGCTAGAATATGATTGGTTGCTATGGGCAACATCACTTTTAAAACTCTTCTAAAAACTCACTTTAGTAAATTTACCCCTAAGAGGCATGCCTCTATTAGCTCTCTTTCTATGCAGCTCACTGCCTGTGGTGTGGCCCCACCCCCAGCTCTGCAAGCAGTGTCTGACTATACAGAAGAGAGGTTGAGCTGTTCCTGCCTCATTTCTCATCTTTCTGCAGTCCCAGGGAGTTCCATAAAGCTGGTAAGTGTTAACAATAGAAATGATTACAATAAGCAAAGAAGATGTTTATAAGTTATAAATATCTTCTTTGTATTATTCTAATAATTTTTATATCAAATCTCAGGAGTATGACAGGGGAGGCTCTGCCTACCCTGACTCAACATCCCTGTTTAGTACTCTAATGTATGGGATGTGTAATAATTTTAAAATGTATCTTATTAGCGCTACACATATGAAACTATACCTCAGTGCTGACCTCCAGATTGAATATTCAGGTTATCTTAGTTATGGATCTACAGGTTTTATCTGTCTTGTGGCTCCAAACAGTTATTTACAGTGCATCCGGAAAGTATTCATAGCGCTTCACTTTTTCCACATTTTTTTATATTACAGCCTTATTCCAAAATGGAATAAATTCATTTTTGTCCTCAAAATTCTACATACAATACCCCAGAATGACAACGTGTAAAAAGGTTTTTTGAGATTTTTGCAAATTTTATAAAAAAAAAAACTAACAAATCACATGTACATATGTATTCACAGCCTTTGCCATGAAGCTCAAAATTGAGCTCCGGTGCATCCTGTTTCCACTGATCATCCTTGAGATGTTCCTAGAGCTTAATTGGAGTCCACCTGTGGCACATTCGGTTGATTGGACATGTTTTTGAAAGGCATACACCTGTCTATATAAGGTCCCACACTTGACAGTGCATGTCAGAGCACAAACCAAACATGAAGTCCAAGGAATTGTCTGTAGACTTCCAAGACAGGATGTCTAGAGGCACAAATCTGGGGAAGGGTACAGTAAAATATCTGCTGCTTTGAAGGTCCCAATGAGCACAGTGGCCTCAATCATCCGTAAATGGAAGAAGTTCGGAACCACCAGTACTCTTCCTAGAGTTGGCTGGCCGTCTAAACTGAGCGATCGGGGTAGAAAGGCCCTAGTCAGGGAGGTGACCAAGAACCCGATGGTCACTCTGTCAGAGCTACAGCATTCCTCTGTGGAGAGAGGAGAACCTTCCAGAAGGACAACCATCTCTGCAGCAATCCATTAATCAGGCCTGTATGGTAGAGTGGCCAGACTGAAGCCACTCCTTAGTAAAAAAGCACATGGCAGCCCGCCTGGAGTTTGCTAAAATACACCTGAAGGGCTCTCAGACCATGAGAAACAAAATTATCTGGTCTGATGAGACAAAGATTGAACTCTTTGGCGTCAGTGCCAGGCGTTATGTTTGGAGCAAAACAGGCACTGCTCATCACCAGACCAATACCATCCCTACAGTGAAGCATGGTGGCGGCAGCATCATGCTGTGGGGATGTTTTTCAGCAGCAGGTACTGGGAAACTAGTCAGGATAGAGGGAAAGATGAATGCAGCAATGTACAGAGACATCCTGGATGAAAACCTGCTCCAGATCGCTCTTGACCTCAGACTAGGGCGACGGTTAATTTTCAGCAAGACAACGACCCTAAGCACACAGCCAAGATATCAAAGGAGTGGCTTCAGGACAACTCTGTGAATGTCTTTGAGTGGCCCAGCCAGAGCCCAGACTTGAATCCGATTGAACATCTCTGGAGAGATCTGGAAATGGCTGTGCACCGACACTCTCCATCCAACCTGATGGAGCTCGAGAGGTGCTGCAAAGAGGAATGGGCGAAACTGCCCAAAGATAGGTGTGCCAAGCTTGTGGCATCATATTCAAAAAGACTTGAGGCTGTAATTGCTGCCAAAGGTGCATCAACAAAGTATTGAGTAAAGACTGTGAATACTTATGTACATGTGATTTTTTTTTTTTTATTAATTTTGCAAAAATCTCAAAAGCTTTATACACGTTGTCATTATGGGGTATTGTGTGTAGAATTTTGGGGACAAAAATTAATTTCCATTTTGGAATAAGGCTGTAACAACAATATGTGGAAAAAGTGAAGCGTTGTGAATACTTTCCGGGTGCACTGTATTATGTCTGTGTTATATCCAGTACTTGTGAATTAAAGGGACTACCTCATTGAACGGATGTGGCATGATATGTCGACATTCATAATGTCACCATTGATGAAATGTTGACATGATAAAAAGCTGACATAATGGCATTTTTGGAGGGCTGGTAGCCCAGTGGTGGTTTACCTGCTCCTGACGGCTGCAGGGTTTAAGTGGCATCTGCCGGGTACCGGCCGTCATGTGACTCAGTTCCGGTGGAGTCATGTGACAGAACTGTATTTCGGTGAGTACAATGGCCCTAATACCTCCAGCTAATACCTAACCCTAACCTCTCCCTAGTGCCTAACTCTAACCCTCCCGTCTCACAGACTAATCCTAATGCCAACATTCTGAGAGTGTCTCCATTTTACATGTCGATATGTTGCCTGTTTCACATTTTAACACCCATATACTAACATTGTGGTGTTGCCGTTATAAATGTCGACAATGTTAAAGTCGAACTGATGACTGCATCCCCATTGAACTACCTCATTTAAAGTATTTAATAAGTAAGTGACACAGAAAACATTTAATATTGAATTTCCAGTTCCCAGAATTTCAATGTTGCAGATAGTATAGCTTCAAAAAGATCACAATCGCCCATTTTTTTTGCGCCATTGGAACTCGGCGAAGTAGGGCTTCATGTGCTGCCATGCTTTTTCACAATGGTTTTTTATATTAAGCTACTTTACAGAACCGTAAATTCTTTCCATGTTTCTGACGATTTTCTGTTACATCAGGTTCACCATAACTGTGCCCAAAACTTCCCTGAGGTAATTGGTCCAGCCAATGGCAGTCTTGTCAGCTAGATCAAGTTCCTGTAGATACAACTTAACTGATCCCTCACACCAACAGTCAATAGGAATGCGACTTCCTACAAGCCAGTTGCTTACCTGCAAGTTGCCTTCGCATTACATTTCCAGAATAAAGAATGGCTATTTCTACACTTTCCTTCAGTTGGCAAAATGCCTATCTTCTGCAAAAAAGCGATGGCTTCCCTTTCCGTGCAAGACCAATCCTATATCTTCATCATGACGATATTACTGCTGTCTGCTAATCAGTCTGCCACGAGGAAGACACCATTGACAGTTGTGATAGTCCCTTTAATATGCAAGTACCTTATATTCATATATAATGGAGGCACCCAGGTTGTAAACAAATCTTTCACAATCTGGTCACTCAAAACAGTAATATCCTCGCATACACACTACAGCTTTGATACAAATTAAATAAGGTACTTTGTAGGTTAAAGCTGGCCAAAACACTAGACCAGTGGTTCTGAAACTCGGTCCTCAGGACCCCACACAGTTCACGTTTTGCAGGTCACCCAGCAGGTGCACAGGTGTATTCATTACTCACTGACGCATTTAAAAAATTTCCACAGGTGGAGTTAAATATTTCATTAGTGAGTCTGTGAGGAGACCTGGAAAACATGCACTGTTTGGGGTCCTGAGGACAGAGTTAGAAAACCTGTGCACTAAACCAACTTACATGGAATGAAAATCTGGTTAGGTATGGGACAGGGGCGTATCTATAATGGGTGCAGGGTGTGCGGGGAACACGGGCCCCTGGGTCCAGGGGGGCCCCGCACCGCACACCCTGCACACATAATATTACTTACCTCTCCGGAGTCCCACATTGGTGCGGGGGTCCGGCACTGTAAAACAACTGGAAAATGGGCGCGGCGGCCATTTTCTCGTTGTATGCGCAGTACAGGGAAAATGGCCACCGCAGCCATTTTCCCGGTGACCTGTGCATTCTGTATAGACTCTGGGCATACTCTAGTGCCCAGAGTCTATAACTCCGCTCTGGCCGTGCACAGCTCAGTGCGCTGCCGGCCGCCAGGCGGAGAGGAGGGGGCCTGCACACGGGCCCCCTCCTCTCTAGAAACGCCCCTGGCATGGGAGCAAATGACAATCAGCCATTTGCTCCCAAACTCCGGAAAACAGACAAAGTGTTTAAACAAAATGTTTAAATCAAACATTTAACCAACTTGTCTGAACAACCATTTCTGTTTGTTTTCCTGTGTTTGGGAGCAAATTGCTGATTATCATTTGCTCCCATACCTTACCAGATTTTCATTCCAACCAACCAACTAGTTGGATGAAAGTTGGTCTAGATCAGTGGTTCTCAAACTCGATCCTCAGGACCCCACACAGTTCACATTTTCAAAGTCACCCAGCAGGTGCACAGGTGTATTCATTACTTACTGACAAATTTTAAAAAGATCCACAGGTGCAGCTAATTATTTCACCTGTGATTCTGTGAGGAGATGTGGAAAACATACACTGTTTGGGGTCCTGAGGACCTAGTTTTGAACCTGTGGTCTAGTGTATGGGCAGATCCCGATCACTCACTGGTGATCCTGGCTTAGTGGATTGCATTATTATAGTATGCTGGGCCTGGAATCTCTTCCTACTATGAACCCGCTCTAATGGTTCATGTCTGATGCAGCGGAGGCTCATGCTAGTACACTGCTATATTATGTATAGGATGGGGGAGTCTCTGGCTGGTACACTGCTATATTATGTATAGGATGGGGGGAGTCTCTGGCTGGTACACTGCTATATTATGTATAGCATGGGGGAGTCTCTGGCTGGTACACTGCTATATTATGTATAGGATGGGGGGAGTCTCTGGCTGGTACACTGCTATATTATGTATAGCATGGGGGAGTCTGGCTGGTACACTGCAATATTATGTATAGGATCGGAGAAGTCTCTGGCTGGTACACTGCTATATTATGTATAGGATGGGAGGAGTCTCTGGCTGGTACACTGCTATATTATGTATAGCATGGGGGAGTCTCTGGCTGGTACACTGCTATATTATGTATAGGATGGGGGGAGTCTCTGGCTGGAACACTGCTATATTATGTATAGGATGGGGGGAGTCTCTGGCTGGTACACTGCTATATTATGTATAGGATGGGGGGAGTCTCTGGCTGGTACACTGCTATATTATGTATAGGATGGGGGGAGTCTCTGGCTGGTACACTGCTATATTATGTATAGCATGGGGGAGTCTCTGGCTGGTACACTGCAATATTATGTATAGGATCGGAGAAGTCTCTGGCTGGTACACTGCTATATTATGTATAGGATGGGAGGAGTCTCTGGCTGGTACACTGCTATATTATGTATAGCATGGGGGAGTCTCTGGCTGGTACACTGCTATATTATGTATAGGATGGGGGGAGTCTCTGGCTGGTGCACTGCTATATTATGTATATGACGGGGGGAGGGGTCAGTAGGCCGGCAGAGGTGAAGATCTTGACAGCTAAAGGTAAGTGCTTACTAACTTTTTTTTTTTTTTTTTTAACCACCTAACCCTCCCTTATGGGTGCCTAACCCTAACCTCTTCCCCAAGTGTCTAACCCCCCCTTCCCTGCAGCCTTAACCCTAAGTCTCCCGGGGGGTGCCTAACCCCAAGTCCCCCCCAGGAGCCCCTAACCCAGTAGTCAGGGAACAGGGTTAAATTACCCCACATGAGGTAAAAATTAAATTCCTGGGGGTAATGGATGGACAGCCGGGCATGCATATGAATCATTGTATAATATAGAATGATTCATATGCCTGCCCGGCTGTGCGGCAGGGAGACTCTAAGCCGGACGCCCGCTGAGATGTTATTGCCAGCGGGTGCTCGGCTCCTTCCCTGCAGCGCCGCCTTAGCCGGAGGCTGGAGTTCTCTTCTGGTAAAGGCGGTTGAATGGTTGCCTACTCTCCAACATGACCCGTTCCATTAGGTACAAAACACTCTGCTCCTGGACTTCTCACCTAATGTATGATTGCAGCCACCTGTGTTGAAGTAGGTGATTGATGAGACAGGTGTTTCACCACAGGTCTCTGCAATCATAATTTAAGAGGGAAGTCCAGGAGCAGAGTATTTTGTACCTAATGGAATGGGTCATGTTTGGAGGGTCTGTGGTTGGAATGTAGCTTTTATGGACATGTTTACAGTGATTATTTGCTCCAGACAGTGCCTTAGGTGGCCAAACATGGGCTGATCCTGCTAGTCAGCCCAGGTGACCTATTTCTCTACGAAAAAACACAGCCAAATTTGGACCCTCTTATGCCGGAAGTTAGAGAACCTTGGGGTAGATGTATGAAGCCCATAAACGGTATCAGCGCACGTTATGTGCGCTGATACCGCTTCTCCCTGATATATGATCGGGGGTCTGGGCGGTAAATGACAGGGGCGCTATGTGCCCCTGTCATTATCGGCGCTGCTATCTACAAGATAGCAGCGCTGATAGCCTGGGCTATGTACGAACGGTCAGATCGTCTGACCGTTCGTCCGGCTGTAGCTGTCGTTATCGACAGCTACAGCCTGGCGCTAGCCTATCCCCACAGCAGGGACAGCGCTGTCCCTGCTGCGGCGGCGGCTGCCGGCTCCAGGGCTCCACGCGGGGATCTCGCGATACTTGCGAGATCCCGCGCATGCTCAGTGGAGCCGGCCGGGAAGAGACACAGCGCATCGGCACTAGGCTGATGCGCTGCTGTCTCTAACGGGTAGCGCCGGAGGGGGGAGTTATACATCTCATCGGTGAAGAGGCGAAGCGGGAAGCGTTATAACGGCACGTTAAGTGCCGCTATAATACATCTACCCCCTTGTCAGGTTAGATCAGAGGTTCCCAAACTCTGCTATCCAGGTTTTAAGGTTATCCATGCTTTAGTCCAGATAGTTAAATCAAATTGACTGAGGTACTAATTAAGTCACCTGTTCTCAAGCATGCATATCCCTAAACCGTGGACTGTAATGGCAGAGTTTGGGAACCTCTGGCTTAGATCATTATCAGGAATGTTAGTAAATCTGATCTATTTCAGTGTCTTTTCAGGCATCAGTCATTCTAGGCCAGCATTACTGTAGCAAGTATTATGCAGCAATCCGCTACTTGTGATTACTCAGGTGCTGTGAAAAAAAAAAATACACTTAATGGGTTTAGAAAAAAAAAAAATCTAAAAAACATTGTGGCCCTTTATTGTAAAAATAAATCCATCCCTGTCCATCTACTGGGCATCATTAAAAACCTTTGCTGTGGTAACAATGTTCCTGCACAACAAGTCTGTGCTCATCTTCAGGGATAGCAAAAAAGCTCTATGTTTTGAGGCGTTGCTGGCTGGAGCAATATGATTTGTTCCATCAGCAATGTAATCTAAGGATGGCGCAGAGGCATCACCGGGTGCACACTCTATAGCCCCCTCGTGTGCCTGGAAAGAAGGTGTGGCCTAACAACGGAGGCGATGTCTATAGGGAAGTCCCTATAGCGTCACTCCGGGGCTGCCCCCGGAGACCTGTGCCAGCACGGTCGGCCCCTCCTCTGTGACAGGAGCCGAGAGCTGCAGGAGAATGTGACACTGCAGCACTTGGCTCCTGTCACTGAGGAGCTGGCATTTTGCTGTCACCCCCTCCGAGAGTGACACCTGGGTGCAGCCCGCACCCCCATTGTGACGCCACTGGGATGGCGTCATATGCTGCAGTATCGAGGCTGATAATGGCCCAAAATGACTGCAATGTTTAATAATAATCCTATTAAAATCAATGGGGTTATTATGAGTATTTGGTTAAAAATCCATCTGGAAGGTTACTGGTCGGACTGTGTATTCGGTCATCCCCACGTCCAGTGACTCAACATAATGTCAAATTACTGGAACAAAAAGAAGTATCCAATTCCTTAAATGGACCACTGATAACAAATACATGTGCTATATTACATTTAACAATACTGTACTCTGCTATTTCTCTAGGAAAATAGGTTCAGGAACTGTGGGTGGAGCTATAGTAAACTATTCTAAATAAATGTTATATATGTCCGATAGATATCTATATATCATTTATAAAAGGCACTCAAAAGGGACATTAAGTGATAGTTAATGAGAGGTTGAGGAACTGAGTTCCTGCTGACAAATGGCACTGACTGTACTGCTATGCTGACCACGAGGGCCCATCCCTCTGCTCATATCAAGTGTTGAATGGTGGAATCTCATCCGCTTGGACCACATACAGAAGACAGTCTCATGCTTATTGCAATGGAAGTTCCATGATTAGTAATCATTGCCGTAGGTCTAAAGGTGCCTACACACTTGGCGATGTGCTCATGAATCGACATCGTGTACGATTTCCCCTGAATTCTCCCCAGCAGTCATGGGCATGATTTGGTCTAAAAAGCTGCCAATTTGACACACGATCTTCCAATCCATCGTGCATCATGTCGGAAGTACAAATCGTGAGATCGTGCCCGACAGAACGTGGGTTTTACAAAACAACACACGAGGAACTTCACGATTGGTGGGAAATGTAAATAATAATAATGGGAGGGGCTAGCTAGGGGGTATAAAAAGCAAGCACCATTTTAACCCTGTGCACATTCTGCTCTGCTAATAGTGAGGCTAGGTGTATACCTGCTGAACCCTGTACATTGCTACTGTGCTCTGCTTTGTATTTGGCTTGCTTTTTACAAAGTGTCTTCTACTGCAAGTGTGTGCTACCTTCCTGCATTCATTCTATCCGGTTCCTGCATTCTGTGCTGATGCATCACTATCAGTATAAAGTGTTGGCTGACCAAGCTGGGGTCACGGTGATTAGGAAGAGGGCCCAGCGAAGGAGGAGAGTATGCTGGACCAAGGAATGGCTGCTGCAAAGGGATACTCGCTCTCACATGTCCCTGCTGATGGAGATCAAGGAGAACAACCCGGACGACTACCGCAACTACCTGCGTATGGATGACGCCACCTTCCAGTCACAAACTCTCGCTTGCTATCCATAGACATTCCTAGGAAGAAGAAAAATATGGACATATACATTTTTAGTTATAATTGTAAATTGTTTAGTGATTTTTATTGTTGTTAATGTTTCAATGTGGTTTTTTTTTGTTTTGTTTTTTTAAGGATTTTAATATGTTTGTAGTGGTATTTTATTGGGTTTCTTCACAGGATTTTAATATGTATGTTTATGCTGATGTATTACATTTGTTTATGTTGTTGAAATGTAATTGTGTATGCTGTAAAAATATATTAGTTTATGTTGTTGCAATATATTTGTTGATGGTGTTATATTACAATACCATAAACAAATATGACAGCAACATGAAGCAATATATTACATTTGTTTATGTTGTTGAAATGTAATTGTTTATGCTGTTGAAATATATTTCATTTAATATATTTGGAGTGTTTTCATATTTTCTAGTTATTTATTAGGTGGCCCGTGACATTGGTGGGCAGTGAGTGGGTGGCTCACATTGGTGGACAGGGTGTATAATGCATGACCCAGCCACCGCCTGCCTCATATAGGCGGGCGGTGGCTGGGTCATGCATTTATATGGTGGGTAGGTGGGTGGCACATTGGTGGACAGTGGTGGTGCATCAACAACAGCAATATACTCACCAAAATATATTTCAAGACGTATGCAGGCTCAATCGTGTCCTTCCTTCTTGCAATTACGATTCAGCACAAGATGGCGATTGGGCGTGTACAGGGTCCTGTCAGTCAAATTCTGCGATGTACGATGAATCGTGCGATAAATCGCGAGTAAAAAGTACTCAAAATCTGCACCACATCGTGTATGATATCGGGAAATCTGCCCTACGGGACGGCAGATCTGATGATGCGAAGTACGACCAGCGGGACGCACACCTGCATTGTGATCGTGAGTGGACACTCACGATTTGGGCATATTTTACACGATTTGTCGTCACATTTCGTCGAAATCGGGCAAATCGTGTAAAAAAAAAAAATCAAGTGTGTAGGCAAGTGTCGACAGGCGTCGAAATCCCGACCTAGGCACCCCCCCCCCCAGGAGACAGGGTTAGGCTGCGGGGAAGGGGGACGTTAGGTTTAGGCACTTAGAGGGGGGTTAGGGTTAGGCACTTGGGAGGGGGGTGGGAGGTTAGGGTTAGGCACCCCTAAGGGAGGGTTAGGGGGTAAAATTAGGTTAGTGAATCTTACCTTTTGGAGCTTCGGGATCTTTACCCCTGCCGGGCTTCCACCGTCGGGATTTGGACCACAGGTCAAGTGGCCGAGGTAAATCATACTGATTCCCAAATCAACATTTGAGATAAAAGTGGCCAAATTAGATGAGCAATGACTGACAGAGATCAGGCCAAGGTGCCAGGTTTCCTAAAATGTTACTGCAGCCTGTTGGTGTGCAAGATAATAGCACACACATGCTGATACTGGTTATCTTCCAACAGCATATCGCAACATAACTATCAATTTCAACCTATTTCAGGCATGGGTATAATTTTCAGCTGGACATTGCAGCGGGTGTTACCATAATAAGGACATTGTGTTCCAAACACCGTAACGTGAGCCAACTACTCTGAAAACCAGGCAGTAATCCGGACCATTGGTCCAGATGATACCACTCCTTTATATTTTGTTCCTTTTCTGCAGCCCAAATTTGTGCTTCTAATGTTGCCACCACAAATAAGTTATCATCCGTATTCTGTAACAGTTGAGTGCAGCAAAAGGTGCAATGTCACCGATCGCCTGCAATCCGTGTATTGACTGCTTCCGTGGTGTCGAGGAAAGACTTCTGAATACTTCCTAAATCTTCAATGATTATGATCATAAAATACTTGAAAGTGCTCACCACACATATACTGTCGTAAACCCAGGACTCTGGGCCTGATTCAGAGTTGGGAATAGAGAGCGATATCTCTCTCACCTGATCATCTTAGTGAAACCATGCTGCACTGCAGGTGGGGCAGATTTAAAATGTGCAGAGAGATTTAGATTTGGGAGGTAGGTGTCCAAACTGACATCTAAATTGTAGAGTAATAATAAAGCTGTGCAGTATTTGTGGGCTACATGCAAAAGCAGCCAGTATTTACCCCACATGCAAAAAAAAAAAAAAAAATTGTTCTTACACCCCTTGCATTGCAACATGGTTTGTCCAGGTTCACAGTTAAGTGCTATCTCTCTGTCTATTCCCAACTCTGAATCAGGCCCTCTGTTCACTGTGGGCTGGTTCAGTGCTCTGAGCAGAGAGCTGAATCAGAGCTCTATGCTGCCCCCATGCCTCATACCTGTGACTTCATGATGTCACACCTGTTGGTTCCGGTAAGTAGAGCAATTGCCTGGAGTGATCTAAGGATGCTCCAGGCAGCTCCACAGGCTGTATGGTGCCTGTCCGGAATGTCCTTGGATGCGCCGGGCGGCTTTGCAGTAGCACTAGTGGTTGCAGGATGCCATTCCTGGCACCCTGCAAGCCACATACAGGGGCTGTGGGGCAGTGACTGTGCTGCCCACTGAACCCTGCGCTCTGTGTGGTGGCATCACCCGCACACCCCTAGTTATGGCCCTGGCTCTGAGTCATTTTCTTCAGGATCCGGCGGCCATGCCAATCGGCTCAGTGCAGCCCAGCCTACTTGTGACGCACAGCGCACACAGCTCCTCCAGTCCTAGGCCCCTGGGGCACGCATCTCTGCCATTACCATGTACTGATGCATACATCCCAACTATCCTGGTTTTGACAGGACTGTCCCGCTGTAAAGAGTGTTTGCTCAATGCCCTGCCAGTTGGGAGGTGCTGCACTGGTGCACGCTGTGGAGGAATTGTGTCTGCACCGTGTGCAGTATGGACTGTATAATTGTTCTAGGGGAGGGGGTGGGGAAACCCACCAGGTATGTTCTGCAGCCATGTCCCTGTCCTACTTTGGTACTCCCTAATGTTGGGAGCTATGTCTCATGGTTCAGTAATGTGACTTTGGGTTTAGCCTGAAACAAATTAGAATTGGATTCAGCTCCTTTGAATGGAATGCGTTCAATATCCCAGCACATGGGATTCCGGAGGTCAGAATGCTGGAGCAGGAATCCCGACCACTAGTCATTAATACCGGCGCTGACATCCCGACCGCCGAAATCCCGATGGTAAGTGGTGGGGTTAGGAACTAGAGGGATGGTTAGGTTTAGGCACTGGGGAGATGGAGGGTAGGGAGAGGGTTCGGATACTAACAGGTGTCTGTATCCAACCCTGTTGGGATACGTTCAGTATCCCGGCAAATGAGATTCCGGAGGTCAGAATACTGGTGCAGGAATCCCAACACTAGTCAGATACCAGTGCTGGTATCCCCACTGCTGGAATCTCCAAGGTAAGTAGTGGGGATAGGGGTAGGGTTAGGTTCAGCCAGCGGGGAGGGTTAGGGTAGGGAGAGGGTTAGGATACCGGCTGACTGGTTTCGGTATCCTAACTCTGTTGGTATGCCAGCGTTGGAATTTTGTACGCCGGGATCCTGACCGCTGGCATTCCGTACCCATCCCCCTTTGAATACTTGGGTAGATTTATTAGTGGTGTTGCCCATAGCAACTCCATTCTAGCTATCATTTCTCTATTGCATCCTAGAAAATTATTGAATCTGGTTGGATCCTATGGGCAACACCACTGTTCATATTTAGAAGCTTTCGCAAATCTACCTCCAATATATGGGTTTCATTATAGCCAACTGTGTCTTTCATCTGTATTCCTCATATGCCCAGATTTACAAGTGTTAGGGCTACAGTTCCCTGCAGCGTGGCTGTAACGTTAGGTGTAAAGCCGGGTACACACTACTAGACGATATGTCGTTCGATCTGACATATCGGGGACATCGGCCAGTGTGTAACTGCTGACTATGCCCGCTCCCACGCGTCTTCAGCGACATCACTTATCGGACCTGCATGCAGATCCAACGGGCGATATGGTCAGCGGGGGCCATCCTGCCTAATGCACTTGCCGATGCCCGGACCCGTCGTTAACCAGGTTGGCACACACTAGACATCGTCTAGTCTACTAGTGTGTACCGGCCTTTAGGCTGATCGTAACGTGCAGCAGCTCAGCTGTACCTTGTACATCTCATCACTATTACATCCAGCGCTTCTCTTGTTGGGGTACTCGGGGGTGCACGCAGCACAGTCACTTTGTTTTTTTTTTTCTTAATTTGTCTAATTTTTAATTCTTACAACTCGTCCCAGATACAGGAAGAAATAAGTGACAGAATTTCAGACATGAATAAAATAAGCATCTGCACAATCCTCTGGAGTGTAGGAGCGTCTATACTTCTTGAACCCATCATGCATAACTTTAGGTGAGTGCCAGCAGCTTTATTCATAGAAAGCAAACAGTGGTTACAGCTACCAATAAGGTTACAAAGCCAACACTAATGTAATCTTTGGCAATAATAGGATGAGCCTGTTGCTGTATTACCCTTTGTGTATTGTGCTGTCCTATTTGCCCCCTAATATAAATGTTGCCTGTTCCCCTAGTTATAGACACACACTCCTCCCAGCACATTGGTGAGACTCTAGAACAGTGGTGTCAAACTCGGGCCCTACAGTTGCAGAGGGACTACATATCCCAGCATGCCCTAATAGCAAAACTGTGGCAGTGCATGCTGGGATGTGTAGTTTCACTGCAACTGAAGGGCCCGAGTTTGACACCACTGCTCTAGGACTTCTATCAGCTGGTTACCAGGCAGAACTCCGCCCCTCCCCACACGTAACACACCCCCAGGCAAGGCGTCACTCTGAGAGCTCTGACCAACCCACTGCAGGGGGCGGGGCTGGCCGGAGCGCTGTAATGTCTGTGCGGCTGTTACCGGATGTTGGTTTCAGTCTCCTAGGAGACCGGTCCCGGATGTGCAGTGTGCAGCAGCATTACAGGTGAGTGCAGTACGTTATTATACTTATTACTGGTGGTCTCCAGGCTCACACTGTTCCCCAAGCTGCGTGCTAACTGCAAGTCACAGGCTGCCATGCCTCTGAGTCTTGTGTTTGCATGACAGAGGCTAACAGGACATGCTGGGTCTTGTAGTTCCACCGCATCTGCCACAGTTTTGCTATTAGGGCATGATAATACGGTGGCAGGGCATGCTGGCACGTGTAGTTCAACAGCAGCACGTTAAATACCCGAGTGGGCTTAAACTGTCCTGTATGACTCCTGCCAGTGACACTCATGTGATGTTACAGTCTGATGGCTCTTCCTGTAATTCACCTCTGCTTCTCTCCATAGAGCCCCCATAGACCATTATTATTATTCCTTTATAGGGTGCCACAAGGGTTCAACAGCACCTCACAAAGTATTATATAAGTCTAGGTAACCTGAGACCGTGCCCTTGCTTTGGATAAGTAGCGCAATGAAGTGACTGAATCAGAGCCAATTGCTCAGGTGGTAATGTAGAATTTAGTGGTGATGACATTGTGCATACATGTAATAATGCTTAGAAATGACCATACTGGTCCCGTGAAGCGCACGCTGCCTATATACAGATGGCTTATTATGGCACTTTGTGCAGGCGCAGCTGTGCCCAGACTATGTTGTAGTAACCATGGAAACAAATCATCCGACTGATTGAAATCCCCCCCCCCCCAAACACACACACACAGGTGAGGGCTTTATATCTGATGGCATTAACGGAGCATGTCGGCATTTATGTACGGCATTAAAAGAGTTAATTACCATTATGCAACATCTATATTATTACACTGTACAGTATGGGAAATTGTAACATACACTGGAACCTAGGTTACAGATGCGACTATTTTATCTGTTTATAAATATCTATTTGTTTTTCATTAATATTAAAAACCAGTGCATGTAAATAATCATAAATATTGCTCTGGCTTTCAAAGCTGCTCCCAAAAATGTATTAAAACACTTTTTTATTTATATTCTCATTACATAGACATTTTATGAACTGGAACTTTTTTTTTTTATTTCCCCCACTGCAGAAATGGTGCGCTTACATGTTAAACACGGCGATGAAAGCCAGTTCTTGTTCGATACGACCGTCAGCGTTCCCATGGAGGACCTGGTGAAGCAAATGGCAGCCATTTATAATGGGAGGCTTAAAATGAATCGGATATGTTCAGGTGGGAGAGGCTGCAGAACGTTACCTGTGTGTTTGCTATTGATGAATATTTTATGTAAGGTTACCTGTCACCTACACACGATGGAGGCGGCATTATCTGCATTCATCCAATTTTCATAAGAACTCAGCTAATTAGTATCAATGCTTGTTCCTAGTGACAGGATGGGGTGAGAATTCCCCCGACATGACCGGGTACAAAATAAAATATGCCTGAATTTATAAGTGCGATGTTCATTGTTTCTTTGTTTTGTTAATTCTATTTTGGCTGCAAACATTCTTCCCACCACCTTACTGTTAGGCAGATTTCTATGTTTTGCTGTATAATTATTTGCCTTATCATGCCTCCTGTTTTACTTCTTTACTCAACTGATTTACTAAAGCTTCTAGACACACGACCGGCTGTATATGTGACCGTCCCTTTTCTATCGCTGCTCTCAGAGAATACAAATTAAAATGTAACAACTGTCCCTGCGATGTGCTCGGTGTGAAGTGACCGGTAAATTTTGCGATGTGTAGCTTATAGGCTATAGCCACACAATGCCATCCTTAGATGACATTAGCTGTGGGGGCAGAACTCCAGAATGCTTCGGGGCTGCGACTGCTGTCGGTAATGGAGGGACCACAGTAGATACTGGAGATATCTGCTGTGATCCCACCTTAGTACATAATATTTGCCGATATCCCCCCAAAACTGGTGTTTTCTGGGAATATGCAGCAAATATTAATGATAAATAGGCCCCACCACTGTCTTATATGGATGGGACAGAGTGACATTTTTGACCTACCGACGACTCTTCCCGTCTCTTTGACATAACTGTAACCTGTTGTCACCATTTGTAGAGATGGAGGAACTGGCAGAACATGGCATCACGATGCCCCCCAATATGCAGGGCCTGACGGATGAGCAGCTTCAGGAGCTGAAACTGAAGGATGAGTGGGAAACAAAGTGTCTGCCCAGCGGAGGAAGTGTCTTTAAAAAGGATGAGGTCGGAAGACGAAATGGACATGGTAATAATGTTGTGGGGTTTTTTATCATGTGTTATACAGTAAGAGTTTATACTTTACACACATGGACATCCCTTGCCATGTGTTATATGAGTCTTTACTTTATTACATACTGACATCCTTTACCATGTGTTATATGAGTCTTTACTTTATTACATACTGACATCCTTTACCGTGTTTTTATATGTGTCTATACTTTATTACATACTGATATCCTTTACCATGTGTTATACAGTAAGAGTCTATACATTACACACACGGATATCCCTTGCCATGTGTTATATGAGTCTTTACTTTATTACATACTGACATCCTTTACCATGTGTTATATGAGTCTATACTTAATACACACGGAAATCCTTTACCATGTGTTATATTAGTCTATACTTTATTACATACTGATACCCGTTAAAGATATCCTTTACCATGTGTTTATATGAGTCTATACTTTATTACATACTGATATCCTTTACCTTGTGTTATGAGTCTATACTTAATACAAATGGATATCCTTTACTATGTGTGATATGAATCTATACTTTATTATATGTGTTATATGAATCTATACTTTATTACATACTGATACCTGTTACGGATATCCTTTACCATGTGTTTATATGAGTCTATACTTTATTACATACTGATATTCCTTTACCATGAAATGACATTGAAACTTGCAAGTGGTTCACATGCTGCATCTCATTCCTGCCATTATCATTGGCTGTCATTGGTCTTGCTATACTTCAGTGCTCAAAGCTGCCATCTGATTGGTTGCTGTGTTATTACATGACTGCTCTTTGCATCGTGCTCTACTGTAGCTCATGGAGTATCAACGGGGACCAATTTAACCCATAATCAGACACTGGCATTCACTGTCTATGTTGAACTTGATTGATGAAAGATTACTTGTTGGTCGGTTTAAATATATTACTGTATTTCTTCTTCGGGGTCCATGGGGTCCACAGCCATTACGTTGGGGTGTGAACCCGGTCACCAAACAGTTAACACAAACGAGTTCTCTGCTCCCAGGATGTACCGGGGCTCCTCCTCATATACTCCACCCTCTGCCTCAGGTAGCCAGTTGTTCCTGTTTGGTGTGTACACCATATAGACAGTGGGACTGCAGGAGTTTTACTCTCTCTCAGCGGGTGATCTGAGCTGTCCTGGAAGTAGCCTCGCGCCTGATCGGAGATGCACCGGCCATACGCTGCAACTACCTCCTCCGGCGCCGCGCCGCTAGCCTTGGCAGGTCCATGGCTAGGGCTTCGGCAGGGGCTCTCATGCCTTGGACCGCACCCGGATCAAGGGGATGGCAGGTAAGCAGGTGGTTACGGCAGCCGCTGACGCCTTGACCACGTGGCGGTGCGGCCTCCGGCGGTGAGACTGGCTGGAGGCGCCCTGCAGTCGGGAGGCATACGGCTTGTTTCCTACACTAGACCGCTGGGATATGATGTTCCTGCCAAGCCGGGGCTTGTGGCTGCGGCCAGGTCAGTTTACCGGGCAGGTCCAAGCAGCATAGGGGAGGTACGCTTCCCCTGCGGCCCCTCCCCCAATCCACACGCTAGTTCAGTACTCTGGCGCAGTGGTTGTGGGTTGCTCCTCCCAGCCTCCATATAAGGCAGCCAGCGTGTATGTCAGTTGCTCTCTGATCGCTGCTGCTGCAGGACACTGGGCAGTCTCCCTGTATACCTTGCCTACTGCTGGTTCAGGTTTTACAGGGCTCTATCCTACCTAAGCCTAGGCTGATTGTGGTAGTGAGAGCTTATATGCGTATGACTCATAGAAGTGTTTATGCATGACATGTGATTGTTGTCTGTGGATACTGTTTATTCTGTAAAAGAACTATAATTCCTGTATACTGTCACTGTCTCTCCCCTTCCCTTGCTACAGGTGTGTAGGTTGAGAGTAGAAAGCAGCACATATACGCTCAGAACCAGTGGCATAGTGTTATGTCTAAGGAGTCTGAGGGTCAGGTGGCGAGAGCCCCGTTGCTGATATCCTGTATAGCCCGCAAGGCAGGTTTGTCCCCACAGGACTTTCTACAAAATGGGCTTTATGGGAACTGTTTCAGACAGCCACCACACCAATTAAGTTTGCCTGTTACAGGCCCTGAGCCTCCTTGGGCATCATTTTCTCAGGTTATGGCTCAGGTGGTGGATCGGCTGGCTGCCCCGGTACCACCGGTTTGGGGTTTGCCTCAGCAGATGCATCCTATGCCCATGATGTGGCCGCCTTGGATGGACCCTGGTGCTGGTAAGGTTATGGCACCATCCTCGGGGGTTTTTCAGCCTCAGGCTGTCAAACCAAAGCAGCCTAAATCTAGGCGCCATTTACCTTCTCACATGGGTGAGTGCTCGAGTGCCGCCTCCGAGGAGGAACAGGCACAGGAGTCTAGCTCCGAGGAGGGTGATGATCATTTCCCAGTAGCCGATGTCCCCTTTCTAATAAGGGCTATAAAATCGGTGTTAAATATCGAGGAAGGGGATCCTCCGCTTAGGAAGGCCCCCCTGTTCAAGCGCCAGAAGGTGGTTAAGGCAGAATTCCCAAAGTCTGAACATTTGTCAGAACTTATGGAGGAAGCGTGGGTCTGTCCGGATAAGAAAAGCCATTCTTCTAAAAGAATGGCGCTTCTATATCCTTTTCCAGCAGAGGACTGTGCCAGGTGGGAGAATCCACTGTCAGTTGATGCACATGTGGCGCAGCTGATTAAACGTACCACTCTGTTAATCCCAGCCGTTTCGCTGAAGGAAGCCACGGATAGTTGACTGGAGACTTGTCTCAAATCAATATTCTCGCTGGCAGGAATGGCCACCCGCCCAGCTATGGCCACTGCCTGGGTAGCAAGAGCTATTGAGGAGTGGGCCTAAACTTTAACGGAGTCTTTACCAGATGCCTCATAAGGAGCAACTGGATATGATCTCCTTTATTAGAGATGGGTCCTCTTATTTGGGAGATGTCGCCTTGGATGCAGGGATCCTTTCCTCCAGAGTTGTCTGTGGTGGCACGTAGGATTCTCTGGTTAAAGGATTGGAAGGCAGATGCCGGGTCCAAAAAGGCCCTAGAATCCCTTCAATTCACAGGGGGTGTTCTCTTTGGTCCAGAAGTGGACAAAATTGTATCCTCCATGGCAGCCTCAAAGACGGCAGGTTTGCCATCAGCAACCTCGTCTAAACTGAGAAGGGCGTCCTTTTGGGGGTTTCAGCCGCAGGGCAAGGCCAATGGTCAGCCCTCAGCGAGATTTCCACCAAAAAAGGCAGGACCCAGGAAGCCCATGCAGAACAAACGTCCAGGATAAACCATTGGCCTGATGGGATGGGCCTCCCCCTGGGGGATCCCAAGGTGGAGGGCCGACTGCTTCGGTTCTCGGAGTCCTGGCACCTCACAACGGAGGATGCCTGGGTTCGAGGAGTTGTCTCCCGAGGGTACGCCCTGACGTTTTGGAGGACTCCTCCTCAAAGGTTTTTTTGTGTAAACCCACAGGAGGGTTCAGAAAGAGCTTTGGCCCTTCAGAAAGCAATTCTTTACTAGCATCGGAGGTAGTGATTCAGGTGCCAGAGAATCCGTTCCGAGCTGGGTTTTACTCCAATCTGTTCTTGGTTCAAAAACCGAATGGGTCGTACCGGCCCATTCTGAATCTGAGAGAGCTCAACAAATTTGTTCGAGCCCCCGGGTTCAGGATGGAAACATTGCGATCAATTTTGTTGGCAATGGAGCTGGGGGACTATATGGTATCCTTAGATATACAGGATGCCTACGTCCACATACCAATCACACAGGCTCATCAAAAATTTCTTATATTTGCGGTAGGAGGGGAACATTTTCAGTTCCAGGCCCTAACTTTTGGCCTGTCCACAGCCCCTTGGGTATTCACCAAGGTGATGGCGGTGATGATGGCATGCCTCAGACGCCAAGGCGTCAGGATTTTGCCTTACTTGGACAACCTCCTGTTGCTAGGGCAGTCCCCGCAGCAGTTACAGGATCATTTTGAGGCTGACAGTATCATACGGCTGGATCGTAAACTGGCAAAAGTCGTCACCCTGTCCGGTATAACAGATGTGTCATTTGGGAGCAAGATTGGACTCCGTGGTGCAGAAAATATATCTGCCGGAGGAGAAGATTCTTGCCTTACAATCACAAAGACACAAGTTGCTTCACAACAGGCAGATATCCATTCTAGTGGCCATGCAAGTCCTGGGGTCGATGGTGGCCACCTTCAGGATGGTGGAATACGCTCAATTCCACTCCAGACCACTGCAGCAATTAATTCTGTCTCGCTGGGACAAGGATCATCGCACGATCAGGTCTCAGTTGCTGCGTCTCTCTCCAGAGGTGCGGTTGTCCCTGTCCTGGTGGTTGCAGACAAAGCATCTCAGGCAGGGTCGCCCCTTTTGGGTGTCGGATTGGACATTGGTCAAAACCGACGCCAGTCTTCAAGGTTGGAGGCGATGACTGGGTCACACACTTTCCAAGGAAATTGGTCAGTGGCGGAAAGCCGGCTACCGATAAACATCCTGGAACTAAGAGCTTGTATATTCAAAGCTTTAGTGCAGGCTCAGGAAATCTTAAAGGGCAGGCCGGTGCAGATACAGTCGGACAATCGCACCGCGGTTGCCTACCTAAATCATCAAGGGGGCACAAGGAGTCGGGCTGCCTTGGCAGAGGTGTCAAAAATCTTGATCTGGGCAGAGACTCATCTTCCCACGATATCTGCCGTGTTCATTCCGGGGATCCTGAATTGGGAGGCCGACTTTCTCAGTCGGCAGGAGATAAATGCAGGAGAGTGGGCCCTACATTCACAGGTTTTTCTGAACCTTGTGGACAGGTGGGGTCTACCAGAAATAGATTTGATGGCGTCAAGAAGGAACAACAAGGTTCCCAGGTTCGGATCCTGGGCAAGAGATCCGAGAGCCGAGTTTGTAGACGCACTGACAGTAAAGTGGCGTTACAAGCTGGTATATATGTTCCCCCCCCCATTTGATCTTTCTGACCACCCTGGGAAGAAGAGCAAGCAAGAGGGCAGCACCGTGATATTAATAGCTCCGGCGTGGCCGAGACGGCACTGGTTCACAGATCTACGGTCTCTCTCATAGATACTCCATGGCCTCTGCCATTGAAACCGGATCTGTTGCTACAGGGTCCCTGCTGGTACTCGGATTTTCATCGGCTATCGTTGACGGCATGGCTCTTGAAGCCTCCTTCTTGAGGAAGAAGGGGTTTTCCGAGTTTGTTATACGGACGATGCTGAAGGCACGGAAACCATCCTCAGCCCGTATATACCATAGAATTTGGCATACTTTCTTTCAGTGGTGTGAACTGAAAGGGTATGACCCACAGAAATTTCTCATATCCAGAGTGCTTGATTTTCTTCAAAGCGGTCTGGAAAAAGGGCTCCGCCTGGCCTCTTTGAGGGTACAGGTGTCTGCTCTTTCAGTCTGGTTCCAACATAAAATTGCTCTGAGACCAGATATAAAGACCTTTTTTCAGGGGGTGTTGAGGATTCAGCCTCCCTTCGTTTCCCCGGTTGTTCCGTGGGACTTGACTCTAGTTCTGAAGGTCTTACAGGCTCCTCCGTTCGAGCCTTTAAATTCAATAGACATCAAGTGGTTAACAGCAAGGTAATTCTTCTTGCTATGGCATCTGCACGTAGAGTGTCGGATATTAGCTGCGCTTCCGTGAGCCGTTCTTGATATTTTATCAAGATAGAGCAGTACTACGTACTAGGGAGGGTTATCTTCCGAAAGTAGTGTCTAAATTTCATATTAATGAAGAAATAGTAGTTCCAGCATTTCAGGGCACTAATCTCTCACCAGGTGAGGCTTCCCTGGATGTGGTCCGTGCGTTGAGAATTTATGTTAGACGCACCAGCAAATGGAGGAAGTCTGATTCACTTTTTGTGCTTTATGGTTGTCATAGGCGTGGCTGGCCAACCAATAAACGGACACTGGCCAGGTGGATTCGCATGGCAATTTCATTGGCTTATACACAGGCTGGTATGAGGGTGCCGGATTCAGTGACAGCACATTCTACTAGGGCGGTAGGTCCATCATGGGTGGCCCGCCGGGGTGCTTCTGCTGAGCAATGCAGCCACATGGTCTTCCATCCATACCTTCGTCAAATTTTATTCCTTTGACACTTTTGCCTCTCAGGATGCCTCCTTCGGGCGTAGGATTCTTCTCTCTTCCGAGAGTCAGGAGCGTCCCCGCCCGTAGGGTTTGTGCTTTGGGATATCCCCAACGTAATGGCTGTGGAGTCCATGGACCCCGAAGAAGAAAATAAGAGTTATGGTATGACATACCTTTGTTAACTCTTTTTCTTTGAGGTCCATGGGGTCCACAGGACACCCACCCAGACGCACCTGTAGTTCTGGGGGAGGTTTCCGTAATTTTCTTCTCTTGAAAGTCTGGACTCATGAGTATGGGTTTCTTCTTTCTTACCCTTTTGTTTGTCTCTGCCTGCTTGAGCTTGGTAACGAACTGGCTACCTGAGGCAGGCGGTGGGGTATATGAGTAGGAACCCCAGTGCATCCTGGGAGCAGAGAACTCGTTTGTGTTAAATGTTTGGTGACCGGGATTCATACCCCAACGTAATGGCTGTGCACCCCATGGACCTTGAAGAAAAAGAGTTAACAAAGGTATGTCATACCATAACTCTTATTATTTCTACTTGACTACTAAATGTCCCGGTTTACGTTTAAATGAAAGAAGACTTTCTTAGAAATATGCATTTGTGTTACTATAGTGATAAAATGATTAGAGCAGTTCTATATAACAGGCAATCCTCAGAATGACTTGCTAGGCTTATATATGGAGGTAATAAATCTCACATCTAGAATCCATCTCATTATCCGGTGATCCCCTGAATAGCGCAGTGAGAAGTGACGTTTTGTTAGATATGCGCCTGTTTGCAGAGCGTGTCTTTTTGTGTTTTCGTACTGCGCATCCTCAGGAACTGTGCGCATAGAGGTACAGACGTTGCAGAGTCGCACACATTCCAGTCACTCTCCCGTGGTCAGTGGCTGGCTGATAACTGGAGCGCACAGATCACTAACACAGGTCCAGGCGTTTGTGTTCCGGATAACCGGTGCGTAGTGCGTATACTGACCACCAGGGTGACGCGTTTCTTTCAGTACTGCCTCTAATGCTGGGTATCGCTGTCTGGGTTATCCCGCACTCTGCCGTGGTCAGTGGCTGGCTGATAACTGGAGCTCACAGATCACTAATACAGGACCAGGCGTTTGTGTTTCGGATAACCGGTGCGTAGTGCATATACTGACCACCAGGGTGACACGTTTCTTATAGTACTGCCTCTAATGCTGGGTATAGCTATCTGGGTTATCCTTCACGCTCTATAATAGGATCTCGTTCATGGGATAATGTGGATTAGTTTTACATACTCTCTGCAAATCGGGCAGTTTGCATGGTTTCTATATTTTCTTATATATTACATTTTATTTTTCAGCCCCAAATGAGAATATGAAGAAGGTTCTGCAGAAGACAATGGAAGAAGCAAAAGCGCTGTTATCAAAGGTATAATTCCTTTCATTCACTTTGCCTGTCAACCTTGTGTGTAATACATGCCACTTGTTTCTGCCATAGGTGCACCCAATACAGTGTGTTATACATAGCAAGGTCCATATGCACTGCATACGTTATCTCCTTACTGTGACCCGGCCTCAGCAGAATAAGACACAGGGATATTTTCTATGATGACTTGTATGCAGCAGATCTGCCTGAAGCTCCAGCGATGCCATTGGTTTAGGCCCAGATAATGGAGCATCCACTGTCTATAGTCCTCAGATGAGAAACAACTGGTGTAAAACTTTTGTCAGCATCTTCTGCTCCTTTGTGTAGAAACAAGTGGAGGCCAATGTTTGCGTAACGATGGACATGGTGAAAGACGCCTTGGACCAGCTGAGAGGTGCCGTAATGATCGTATACCCCATGGGGCTACCTCCCCATGACCCCATCCGGATGGAGTTTGAAAACAATGAAGACCTGTCAGGAACTCAGGTATGTCCCCGTGTGCAGGATGCCGGCATTCCGAAGTTCTGTCCCTGGTCAGTAGCCTTGTGCAGCTGTTGTAGCGCTATATACTGTACAGCAATCATTGCGTCCAGACACTGCTCAGTGGAAATGGTGTCATGTGTAAAACTGCTGTACATACATTTTTATTCTGGTTATTTAATGTCTCTTCCGTTTAATATTGACGGCTCTTACGTGCTGCGTTCTTGCTTTATTTCTAGGTTTTTCTTTTCTGTAGTGTATAAAATGTCAATTAAAATGTTTACGTATGTGAATTTGTTTTTTTGGTTATTTTTGTTTGACATTTTGTAGCTTTTGGAACTTCATTACAGAAATAATCAGTGAGACTGTACTGCCAGGTACTTTAATGAGAATAACCCAGAATAATGGCTTCTGGTGGAGAATCTTCAAATGCCATTCATAATGATAGATTAGAGAAATAGTTACATGCCAATATTGTAGCACATTCTATACCATCCTGGGTGGCAGGGGATATGGCTCCCGAGTATTGTATTCTGCCCAGTGTGTCTCTGTGCCAGAGGAATTCAGATCTGCCCAAGATGCCTGTATGGAGGTGCAGACTGAGAGGCTCAGACAGGCTCACGTCTGACAGTAACTCAGCGAGGGGAAAGATGCAGCTTTTGATCAAATATTGTCCTTTGCGCTGGATGTATTAGATGTAATCTCTCTTGCAGCTCATCTGGCCTGTGCTTTGTTTTCCCTGTGTTGTACTTGGATTGATTTCCAGACGGTGATATTGCTCTTCCCCCAAAGTTGATATTCGTTTGAATTCTCTAAAGTTCAAACATTCATGTCTGGTCCATGTTTACCCTGTTTAACATCTGTCCCTCTAAATGAAAATGCAGACACCTAGGTGTTAGTAGCAGCAGTCACCACTGGAGGGCAGAGCTCTGCCTACATTTAGGGGCATATTTATTAACCTTTATTTGTGTGAAAACTGTTGTTTTTACACCATTTTCACATTATTTTAGTATCACATACATTTATTAAAAGGCAATTGGAGCAGTTATCGTGAGAAACTACTCCAATCCCTTCAATTCACACATTGTTAATAATGGGAAATGTGATCTGCTTAGACTTACTAAAAAAAAAATATTGTGAAAAAATTACCGGGGGAAGCCCTGCGATAATAACGCCACCTTCAGATGGCCTTCTTTCCCCCGGTTCCCAGATTCCTGCTCTGCTCTGATAGACAGTGCAGAGCCGGTGCCCGTGATCAGCTGAGTGGTATAAATAGACCACAAGCTGATCACTGCAAACAAATAGTAAAAAACAAAAAAAAACGCCTGCATCCAGGGTCCAGTGATCGGTGCTACGGTGAGGTCCTCTGGGGCTCCAGTCAGTTGGTCTCCCGGCTCCTGCACAGTTACCCTGGTCAGCTGCTGTTTGCCGGCAACTCAGTTTGTAAGGGATGCAGTCGGGAAGCCGGCTGACGTAAGCCCGACAGCTGGCTTCCCGACTGCTTTATCCCGGCGAGGGTTAAATGACAGACGTCTAAATCTAGACGCCTGTCATTTTTCTGGCACCGCGAACGGGCATTTGTGGGGGGGGGGAGGATTTAGGTTTAGGGATCCCGGGGGGACTTAGGGTCAGGCATCCCCCCACCTGGGAGGGTTAGGCTAGGGGGGGGGTGGGTTAGGGTTAGGGAACCCCGGGGGGAGGTTAGGCAGCAGGGAAGGGGGGGTTAGGTTTAAGCCCTCAGAGGGGGTTTTAGGGTTAGGCAGAGGGAGGGAGGTTAGGGATAGGCACCCCTAAGGAGGGTTAGGGGGGTTAGGTTAGTAAGTACTTTGGGGACAATCATGATTTCCAGTGCTGTCGGGGCTGCCGCTGCCGGGATCTCTCCAGCTGTCTGCCTCACGCTGCCGGGACTAGAACTCACGGCCATGCGGCCGGCGGTATTTCACACTGCTTCCATTTGTAGCATAGACCAGCTAATTGGGGCCACACTGCAGGGGTCCGGAGTCCGTTGTGTCTTTGGCCTGCGAGTTAAGCAGTAACAGGACCAGGAGAGGTTTTATATGACCCTGAACGTATGGCCATAGAGCATTAAGGTGTATTATCTCCACTCACAGGCACAGGAACTGCATGAGACAATGATTCTGTATCTTTTATATTATTTCCTTTATTCTCTCATTACTGGCGAGTAGTGTGTACATTGGATGCTGCATGTGTGGAGTAGCGAAAATATTTATTATTATTATTCATCTGCGCTATTCATTTCAGGCCGGGCAGATGGTCATCGAGGAGCCCGATGCCCAGCTGTGGTGGGCTGGAAAGGAACTCCTGAGAAAGCAGAAACTCGGAGACTACGTCGGCAAAAATGAAAAAACAAAAATCATTGTGAAGATACAAAAGGTGACACTGACCTTATAAATCCTCGCCTAGGACTGTATTCATTCTAGATCAGGGGTGGGGCAATAAGGAGCCCCTACAGCTGCGGTGAACCTACATATCCCAGCATGCCCTGCCACAGTTTTAGCATGCCATGAAAGCAAAACTGTGGCAGCGCATGCTGGGATGTGTAGTTCCACGGCAGCTGCAGAGCCACTTATTGCCCATCTCTGTTCTAGATTGTAGTGTACGATACCAGGATGGTTGGCCCAGGACAGTCCACCACACTGTAATTTATGGCATCAATAAAAAAAAAATACAAAATTCTGGGTGGTTAAATTGCCAGCTGCCCCACTGAGGGTACTTATTCCGTTCTCTGTATTAGGAGAATATATGACAGGAGGAACTTTATGGACTTGTGTATAACTGTTCATATACCAGATGAGGGCCAATAGTACCACAATGCTCTCTGTTCCATCTGATGAGTCCGTGCCCTGTTCTGTGCCCATACATTCTGTACTAGAACACTGATCCTGTGGTGAGTGTAACATCTCTCTGTGTCTCACACCCACCTAGAGGGGACACGGAGCCCCAGCACGAGAGCCGGTGATATCTGAAGAGGAGCAGAGGAAGATGATGATGTATTATCACAGCCGGCAGGAAGAACTTAAGGTGACCTATTCCCTCGCTATAGGCTACTGTGTACTTCTGTAAAGGAACAACCTGGGACACATGTAATTAGAAATGTAGTATTTAAAGCATTAATATATGCATGTACTTGGGCACAGAGGACACTCTCACAATGACAATAAATCATACAGAATGGGAAAAAGCAATGGAACAGGGAAAATAAAACATTAGGCTTGGGGCATCTAAACTGTTAGCACAAGTCTGCATACAAGGGTAAGTCATGATCATTAGAGAGTGCAGCAGCGGAATGTGATGTTATTTAGAGACATTCGTAGAGCTCCGGAGGTTAGGAGCAGCCAGGGAGACTGCTGTCCTGGGTTAGCTGTGAGAAGAAGGCAGCCCAGGGGGAAGGAGGGGGGGAATCTTGGATTGGGGACACATTGCATTACTGAAGGTAAACGGTCTAATGCACAGGTTCTCAAACTCTGTCCTCAGGACCCCAAACAGTGCATGTTTTACAGGTCTCCTCACAGAACCATAGTGAAATAATTAGCTCCACCTGTGGATATCTTAAAATGTGTCAGTGAGTAATGAATACACCTGTGCACCTGCTGGGTGACCTGGAAAACGTGACCTGTGTGGGGTCCTGAGAACCACTGTAGTAGAGGTACCAGTCGGGAGCCTTGAGGCAGCCCTAACAGATAGGGTTATATTTACAGATCTGGTGTTATTCACTAAAACTGAGACCCCGCATTGTATTATTGTGATTAACGCAATGGACCTCATTCAGAGTTTCATGCAAACCTAAAACCAGTTGGGCTGGGAATAGTTACATGTTGTGACCTATTCTGTGGTGAGACGCCACCAACTCCGTATAGGTAACCCTGCAAGTACAGGGGCAGATGCGCCAGGAATATGACGGGAGGCATGGTTTCACAATAACCATAAACTATGCTCAAAAACACAGTACGCGATTTATACACATTGCAGTAAGCGGGGGAAAGTGTAGATAATAAGGGGTCTATTTACTAAGCCTTGCATGGAGATAAAGTACCAGCCAACCAGCTTCTGTCATTTTTTCAAACACAGCCTGTGACATGGCAGTTAGGAGCTGATTGACGGGTGGACCCCTAACTACCTGCACCATGTGACCTGCAAATCAAACAAGATGCAAATATAACATTTTAGTCCACATGAATAACCCTCTGGGCAGACTTCCCCTTCCCAAACAGAGCAGTAATCATACTTTTATATATTTTTTTAAATAATGTGTTCTATGGCTTTACATAACAGCAGCAGCTGGTTTGCTCTTGGATTATTGGGTGTGTCATAAGCTGGGGACACACCTGGCCGACCTATGTAACGATTGGTAAGTGCATATTACACTTACCATTCGTTCGGGCAACTGGTGTCATCATATCCAATCACTTCTGCAGACATCTCGGGCAGTCGGCGGGTCGGCTATACAGACAGCCAGATGAAACGATCTAGCTAATCTATGGGCACCGGCTGTGCATAACAGCAGCTGATCAGATGTGCGTGTGAGCGAGCTCGTTCACAGACACATCCGGTGTCCACACCCGCCGATGCAATACAAATATATCGCCCGTTCTGTCAGTGTGCACACAGCTTAAGACGAATCTGAAGTAGCCTGCGGCCTTTATGCTCATTCGCTCACAGCTAGCACCAGGGTTCATGTGCTTACTATTCTCATCCCTCCATATAAACACATGTGCGCCTTTTAGGTGGCCATCATGGTGGCATGAAAATAGTCATTTACAGTCAGAGCGCTTCAAAAATATGAGAAAAATGCTGCAGAAGGTTAATAAGGTGTACACCCACAAAACATCATAAAGTAGACAAATGTAAACATACAGGATAAACCTTGCGCAAAAACTAAAAAATGGGGATTAATCTCTAATTGTGGTCTATTAAATTGTACAAAATGTCACCATCAATAGTCCATACGTCCGACGTTAGGGAATTAGTTCCTTCAAGATGAATAGGTATATATTAGGGGTGTGCACCGGCCACTTTTCGTGTTTTGGATCTGGATCTTTCTTCGTGATTTGGATTGGTTTTGCCAAAACCACCCTTCCGTGTTTTGGGTTCTGGGTTTTGTGTTTTGGATCTGTATTTTTTTGAAAAAAAGCATAAAAACAGCTAAAATCACAGAATTTGTGGGTTTTTCTGCTCCTATGCTATTATTAACCTCAATAACCTTAATTTCCACTCATTTCCAGTCTATTCTGAACACTGAACACCTCACAATAGTGTTTTTATGTCCAAAAGGTTGCACCGAGGTAGCTGGATGACTATGCTAAGAGATACGAGTGGGCGGCACAAACACGTGGTCCATCTAGGAGTGACACTGCAGTGGCAGACAGGATGGCAGTTTGAAAAACTAGGCCCCAAACTATACATAATGCAAAGAAAAAAAAGAGGTGCAAGATGGAATTGTCCTTGGGCCCTCCCACCCACCCTTATGTTGTATAAACAGGACATTCACACTTTAACAAACCAAACATTTCAGCGCCAGGGTCTGCCACACGACTGTGGCTGAAATGATTGGTTCGTTTGGGCCCCCACAAAACAAGCTGGCAATTAATGTGTCCCTGCACAAACTGGCTCTACGGAGGCAAGATGTCGTCCTCATCCTCCTCATCCACCGATTCCTCACCCTCTTCAGTGTTGTGTACATCCTCATCCTCACAGAGTATTAATTCATCTCCGCTGGAATCCACAACCACAGGTCCCTCTGTACGTTCTGGAGGCTGGTCTCCCTGGAAGAGTTGATAATTCATTTTATGAACATCATCTTCTCCACATTGTGTGGAAGCAACCTCCTACGCCTTTCGCTGACAAGGTTCCCGGCTGCACTAAACACTCTTTCAGAGTACACACTGGAGGGGGGGGGCAACTCAGGTAAAATAGAGCCAGTTTGTACAGGGACCTCCAAATTGCTTCTTTTTCCTGCCAGTACAGGTACGGACTGTCTGACATGCCTACTTGGATGCTGTCACCGATGTAATCCTTTAACAGACAGACACACGCTTGTCGCTGCTGCTTTGAGGATGCAAGTGCGGCTACAGCCCACACAATTCACAAAGACAGAAAAAAAAAGAATATTTTTATTGTTTGTGTAGCACACTTTGAGGGTGTCACCACCCTTTAACAGACAGACGCACGCTTGTCGCTGCTGCTTTGAGGATGCAGGTGGAATCTAGACAGGATTTGGAACCGGGGACACACTACCTCCATCAATTGTCTAAATCCCACTGCACTAATGGCGGATACCGGACGCACGTCTAACACCAACATAGCAGTCAAGGCCTCAGTTATACGTTTTGCTTCAGGATGACTGCTGTCGTACTTCATCCTCATCGCTAGGGACTGTTGGAGGGTCAATTGTTTAGTAAAAGTAGTGATGTTCCTACTTCCTCTCTGGGATGATGAACAACTCCCAGCAGCAGCAACAGCACTAGGAGGAAGTGGTTCTTGAACTTTCCCTATTTTATTTTTATCGGAGAAAGTTTGGTCCTCCATTTATGTTATATTGATATATACGTGCGGCTAAGGCGCACACAAACCCAGAAAATATTTTTTTATTTTTGCTGGAGAGTAGTGCACTTTGTGGGTTACACCACCCTTTAAGAAATGAGCCAGCCGGCTCTTTACTTATGGGACACAGGCGCACGCTTGGCGCTGCTCCTTTGTTGATGCACGTGCGGCTACTGCGCACACAATTCACAAACACAGAAAAAATATTTTGTTTTGGTTTGGACTGGAGTGTACTTTGGGGGTTACAGCACCCTTTAACGGTCAAGCCAGCTGGCCCTTTACTTATGACACAGGCGCACGCTTGGCACTACTTTGTTGATGCACACAATTCACAAACACACAAAAAATATTATTTTTTTAGCACTTGGGGGGAGCACCCCTGATGGACAGAGCACCCCCTGGACAACACTACAGCACCCCTTTAGGACTGGGACACTGCACAGGACTTTGGAGTGGACACAGCCCCTATGGAGAACTGACTGCACAACACAGTCCAGCCAGCCCCTATGGACTTTGAAGTAGTGGACACAGCCCCTATTAACAACAGCAGCAGCACAGCACAGCACAACACAGCCAGCCCCTATGGACTTTGAAGTAGTGGACAACAGCAGCACAGCACAGCACAACACTACTCTGCACTACACTACACTACCAGCCCAGGCAGCCCTAACTCCCACCCTCCCTCTTCACTGTCCACAGCCGAGTGAGAAAATGGCGCCGACGCGGGTACCTTATATAGGTTCCAAAACCCGCGAGACAATTGTTTTTTTTATACTATAAAATTGTCACTTAAATAAAACTTTATTACACTATTGTGGCGCTCTTGTTTCCCCTGCTTGTTTTGAGGAACAAGAGGCATCTCAGTGTGTATGAAGAGGATAACAAGTGACAGATTTGGCTTTGGGGAGACCATTGTATTTTAAGAAGAAAAAAAAAATATATATAATCTTGAAGGAACTAAGGGCCTGATTCAGAGCCAGTCTGAATCAGGGCGTTTGTTTTTTTTTTTTTTTTTTGGAGCGGCTATAGCGAGCGGCCATGTTGATGGTCGCGATGGTCAAGACCATCGGACTTGCGATGAGACCCTTGTGGTAGGGTCTCGTTCATCGCAAGCCCCAGAGAGCTTTCGGCTTTAACAGAGCCGGAAGCTCTCCACTGACATCAGTGGGGCCGCCCCCAAACGGCAAGCGTTCACATGGGAACACCTCCGTTTGGGCAGCCCCCCCAGCCCGCCTACCAAACAGGGCAAGCTGTCACTCAACATCGACAGCTCGCCCCCTTTGGTGCGAGACCCGGAGCGACGGATTGCCCATGCACTGTGGGCCACCATCGACCCGGTTGCGAGCGCTCAGCGCTTGCGACCGGGTCTGAATCAGGCCCTAATTCCCTAACGCCGGATGTATGGACTATTGATGGTGAATGGTCAATTTAATAGACCACCATTAGAGATGAATCCTCATTTTTGAGTTTTATCCTGTTTGTTTATATTCATCATGGCGGCAGTTCACGCCATCGCACCCACAACACGCCGTTACTGTACTATGGCTGCACCTACACGCCACGTTGTTGTTGGGAGTCATAAGTGCAATTTGCCTGTACAGCAGAGACTCCCATCACAGATAGACGCACATGCACAGAGCACGTTGTGTCCAGCACTGGCTGCATCCTGCGTTGCTGTCCATCTTGTAATGAGTCCATTACAGCTATTCAGCCACTGTATTGTGGAAGCTCAGGGAGGACAAAGCCGATAACAATATATGCAGCCATTGTTATCTGATGTCGGTAATCAGGTGGGTAACTGGCCATCTCCAGACATACTGTGCCTGCTAGGTCTTCTGTTCCACCAGAGGAGGGATCTTCTGCAGAGCTGTATGTATAGGCAGTCACTAAGCATGCCTGAGAATGCCATAAGCCAGGCGGGAGGTCTCGTATAGCTCCGGGCAGCCTGCGCAGATCACACACCGGTTACTAACAATCCCTAACTAGTAGTAACAGGCAAACCATGCTGTTACTTTAAATTACGGGTGAGATGTATCAAATCATTTAAAGTGGCTATTTGGTTGCTATGGACAACAGATATTATACAGATTTTATATAATGATTTTATAGAAAGTACTAGATAAATGGTAGCTATAATCTGATTGGTTGCACATCTTTAGTCACACATCTCATAGGTCTCCCTAGTTACCTTTCCTCCATTGAGAAAGACGGAGGTCATAGAACTACACATTTATCAATTTACTGGTCCCCAAGATGCTGTAATCGGCCTTATAACATTGGCCTGATCTGTTTTGGCTCCTGGCACCAGTTTGCCCAGGGTGCATAGAGGACAAATGGCCATCACGTGGCATTATGCCCCCCACTAATGGTGGACAGAACCTAACCGCCGATGGTAATCTTTCTTTGTTACAGAAGCTGGAAGAGGACGAGGATGTGTCCTACATGAATGCAGATTGGGCAGACAGCAGATCTTTACAAAGACAATTTCAGGGGGTAAAAGATATAAAATGGAGACCAAGATGAGAAACTTCTTTAATTATGTGTAAGTGTTTGTACTCTCTGATACATTGACTGTTTTCATGTATTTTCCTTCCCCTATAATATATTAATAAATTATCTTTTGCCGCTAATATGGTATCTCTCTGTTCATTGCTGTCTGTAGTGTTCAGGTTAGGCGCTAGTATTCAGATGCAGGGATGGTTCCTTATATGTAAAACTGCTCTCTACTGACCTCTACCTGTCATTCTGTGGCAGCTCATCCTTCCTTTATGCCACTGGGTGTCTTTCTAAATCTTGGCCATGTGTCATTAAAGACTTATACCGACATCACTGGTTGTTTCACAATAAAGTAAACCAAAATCCATTATGAGAATTTTCCCTATTATAGTCTCTCTCTTTAAGGGGGCACATTTATCATTGCATATTTGCAGCTTAATCCCTGTTCACGGGGTTAACTGCAAATATTAGGTTTCCCTTGATCAGGGATGGGGAACCTCAGGCCCTCGGAATCATTCAGCTAGCAGGGTGCCTAGAATGGCACCCTGCAGCCAGAATCTATGCAGCAGTGCCGCCTGGAGTGTCTTAGGACGCTTCAGACAGTC
The DNA here is from genome assembly GCA_031769625.1 of Taudactylus pleione. NCBI lineage: Eukaryota > Metazoa > Chordata > Amphibia > Anura > Myobatrachidae > Taudactylus > Taudactylus pleione. The sequence goes on from JAUIMM010001084.1 coordinate 2,328,951, forward strand.
ACACAGCTGCCCTTACAGCTTCCCGCAGCATCCTCCTGGATGCTCCGGGCATTGCTGTTATCACCATCTATTGTGGCCCCGCCCTGTGTGAGGCCACACGGAGGGGGCGTGGGCTGCACCGGACCCGCAAATAATGTTCTATATATCAAAGGCCCTCTGCAGATAAAAGGTTCTCCACCCCTGCCCTAGATGTATGAAGGAGAGACCGCAGTAGGTATCGGAGATCCCCCCCTTCGATTCTTCTGGAACCCTCCCCTGGCAATGGCGGCCGTGCATGTGCTTCCAGGTATGGATGCAGGCCTAGTTTCCCAGATTACTGTAATGGGTCACTCCCAGTGCAGATAGCTATGTGGCTGTGCCTGTCCTATAGAGAATTCTATATCTGTAATGGGTCACTCCCAGTGCAGCTAGCTGTGTGGCTGTGCCTGTCCTATAGAGAATTCTATATCTGTAATGGGTCACTCCCAGAGCAGATAGCTGTGTGGCTGTGCCTGTCCTATAGATAATTCTATATCTGTAATGGGTCACTCCCAGTGCAGATAGCTGTGTGGCTGAGCCTGTCCTATAGAGAATTCCTATATCTGTAATGGGTCACTCCCAGTGCAGATAGCTGTGTGGCTGTGCCTGTCCTATAGAGAATTCCTATATCTGTAATGGGTCACTCCCAGTGCAGATAGCTGTGTGGCTATGCCTGTCCTATAGAGAATTCTATATCTGTAATGGGCCACTCCCAGTGCAGATAGCTGTGTGGCTGTGCCTGTCCTATAGAGAATTCTATATCTGTAATGGGTCACTCCCAGTGCAGATAGCTGTGTGGCTGTGCCTGTCCTATAGAGAATTCTATATCTGTAATGGGTCACTCCCAGTGCAGCTAGCTGTGTGGCTGTGCCTGTCCTATAGATAATTCTATATCTGTAATGGGTCACTCCCAGTGCAGCTTGCTGTGTGGCTGTGCCTGTCCTATAGAGCATTCTATATCTGTAATGGGTCACTCCCAGTGCAAATAGCTGTGTGGCTGTGCCCGTCCTATAGAGAATGCTATATCTGTAATGGGTCACTCCCAGTGCAGCTAGCTGTGTGGCTGTTCCCGTCCTATAGAGCATTCTATATCTGTAATGGGTCACTCCCAGTGCAGATAGCTGTGTGTCTGTGCATGTCCTATAGAGCATTCTATATCTGTAATGGATCACTCCCAGTGCAGATAGCTGTGTGGCTGAGCCTGTCCTATAGAGAATTCCTATATCTGTAATGGGTCACTCCCAGTGCAGATAGCTGTGTGGCTGTGCCTGTCCTATAGAGAATTCCTATATCTGTAATGGGTCACTCCCAGTGCAGATAGCTGTGTGGCTGTGCCTGTCCTATAGAGAATTCTATATCTGTAATGGGCCACTCCCAGTGCAGCTAGCTGTGTGGCTGTGCCTGTCCTATAGATAATTCTATATCTGTAATGGGTCACTCCCAGTGCAGATAGCTGTGTGGCTGTGCCTGTCCTATAGAGAATTCTATATCTGTAATGGGTCACTCCCAGTGCAGATAGCTGTGTGGCTGTGCCTGTCCTATAGAGAATTCTATATCTGTAATGGGTCACTCCCAGTGCAGATAGCTGTGTGGCTGTGCCTGTCCTATAGAGCATTCTATATCTGTAATGGGTCACTCCCAGTGCAGATAGCTGTGTGGCTGTGCCTGTCCTATAGAGAATTCTATATCTGTAATGGGTCACTCCCAGTGCAGATAGCTGTGTGGCTGTGCCTGTCCTATAGAGAATTCTAGATCTGTAATGGGTCACTCCCAGTGCAGCTAGCTGTGTGGCTGTGCCTGTCCTATAGATAATTCTATATCTGTAATGGGTCACTCCCAGTGCAGCTGCTGTGTGGCTGTGCCTGTCCTATAGAGCATTCTATATCTGTAATGGGTCACTCCCAGTGCAGATAGCTGTGTGGCTGTGCCCGTCCTATAGAGAATGCTATATTTGTAATGGGTCTCTCCCAGTGCAGATAGCTGTGTGGCTGTGCCCGTCCTATAGAGCATTCTATATCTGTAATGGGTCACTCCCAGTGCAGATAGCTGTGTGTCTGTGCATGTCCTATAGAGCATTCTATATCTGTAATGGATCACTCCCAGTGCAGATAGCTGTGTGTCTGTGCCTGTCCTATAGAGCATTCTATATCTGTAATGGGTCACTCCCAGTGCAGATAGCTGTGTGTCTGTGCCTGTCTTTTTCTGTATGTGTCTGTCCTGTACTGAATTCTATATCTGTTCACAAATAGATATATAAGTGATGCAACAGGTCTAATGCTGGGATTGCCAATAATAAGCCTGCATGTGTAGAGGGCCCCATACATTAGCGACGGATTGCCGCGATGCTGCAACGCGGCATCGCAGGATCACAGAAGTCCAACATGTTGGATTTCGGCGAATTGACGATTGTGATCAAAAAATTATCGTAATTGCCAAATCGCGGACATTTTAACATGTGAAATGTCTGTGAACCGGCGACGGATTGCAGAACATCGATGGTGGGAGGCCGGCGTTTCCATCCGGATCGCAACAAACAGTCGCTGATGTATGGGCACTTTAGGATATACTGTATTTTGTCCAGTCCACTCATAGTTAAAGCACACACTGTATATTCTCGCCCACAAGAGTCACTACAGCCATTCTCGTTATTTGCTTCTGTCAGCGGCGATGACGTTACCTGGAGGATAATATTTCAGTACTTGTGTAAACAAAGGGTGCACAGCCTCATTGTGTGCTGACGTACAATAGTGTTTACCAAAAGTAGCTGAAATGACCTCTGTGATCTGGGGTTTAGGTTGTGAAACTATTCCGAATGGTAGATTCTCTATATCTAAATTCAAATGTATCCACAGGAGCTCCCTAATGGTTACACTATGCAGTATGTAATGCAGACTGAGGAGGTGTCATTATGTGCTCATTTCTGTATTACCTGATATACAAACCGATTTTTGGTGGTTTTTCAAGAAATTAATATTTCTCTTGTGTTACACAATTTTCTTGCAGTAAGCACTATGTATATAGAAAAGAGGACCATAGACTGCACACAATGAACATATATATAAATATATAATGGGAGGTGCTACCTATTGTGCAAACACAAGAACAAAAAGTGCAAGTGCACAACTCCACCATTACTAATTATATATAATACATTATGCAATAGAATTTTGCAATGCATAGAGGTTTTAGCATAATCATGGCCATTGTTATGGGCCTACACAACGCGCCCAGGTAACCTCTGAGGGTATGTCCCTAACATCCTGGGGTTGAAATCCAGAGCGCAGGACACACCGAAACAGGCCCAGCTGAGCCACCCCAGGGTATCACTCGAATGAGAGAAGGTGAAATGTAAGATAGATAAGGGCAGCTACTGCTGCATATATAAGAAGGTGAAATATAGAGGTTTGAAAATAATACATATATATTAAACAAACAATAGAGGTGCTAAAAGTGAAAAAAGGAAAATGTGTTTATAACGCGATGCCCTGAAGCAGCCCAACCAAAGCAATCCAGGGGACCCATGTACCAAAAATCAACCCATAGCTGCACTGCAGTATAAAAATTTATAGGACTTACTTAAGATTGTGCCTTGTACTAAGTAAGGTGCAGTCAAAATGCCAGAATCCCTGCTTAAAATCAATGGGGGAGGGGTGCTAGTCTAGGCTGAAGGCGTCTCATACCTTCAGGTGTGCATCTGGGCACACTAGCGTATATAGAAAAGAGGACCCTAGACCGCACACCCTGAATATATATATATATATATATATATATATATATAATATGGGAGGTGCTACCTGTGGAGACTATTGTTGCAAACGCAAGAAGAAAAAGTAGAAGTGCACAACTCCAACATTACTAATTATATATAATCCATTATGCAATAGAATTTTGCAATACATAGAGGTTTTAGCATAATCACTGCGCCCAGGTAAGCACTGAGGGTAGGTCCCTAACATCCTAGGGTTGAGATCCAGAGCTCAGGACACCCCAGGGCACGGTGGGTAGGCCCATAACCATGGCCATGATTATGCTAAAACCTCTATGTATTGCAAAATTCTATTGTATTATATATATAATTAGTAATGTTGGAGTTGTGCACTTGTACTTTTTCTTCTTGAGTAAAAACTATGTGCAATGATGTCCTCTATCGTCAGAGACAGCTTCACATTTGTGGGGGTCCTGGTCACTAAAACAATTGTCCGGAGTGTTTGCTTTACTGATGCTGTATGTTCTATTTGGATGCCAGCGACTTAGAGCCAGTATTTCGTAGATTCTGCTACAGTGTGTTATGTACTTGTGTGGTCAGATGAAGATTCTGCAGACTATATGCTGCCACTATATGCCCAACAGATGGGGGCAGTCATGAGTAATAAAGCAGACAGACATCATAGGGTAAATATACTAGGAAGAGCAGCCCTATAACCACTGACCATGCTGCTCTGTTATATATGTGCCATGTTATGTATATACATCTAATTAAAGTCCTTATTTATTTGTTATCTTCTAACATATAAAGTAGTTTTCCAACATGTTGGTCTATGTAGAACTGTCTGTTGTAGCCTGCTCCATTACCTGCTACACACGTCACTATCCAATCCGCGGGTCCGTTCTAGACGACATTCCATGAAATTTATTTACTAATCCGGTGAGAATTTAGGCTTTGCCAGTGTATGACGTAGAATAGGGGATTGTATAAGACAAAACAGGATGTTTGTAATTATATATCCGGAGAGCTTAAAAGTAAACAAGAGGCCAGTCTGAGCTGATCATCACAGCGTTCTCCTGTTCAGCGCAGGCTTGGCTTGTGCCACCATTGGGTTAATTGCGAATCTAGCTGCATTGGTTTTTATAGTGACATTTCCATTGTGAGCCAAACACAATACAACTATTTATTGGGAGAAATGTTACTGTAGGACAGGCTTGTTGTAGGCTGGGAAGAATCCTGTAGGATCAAGCACTGCTGTTTATTGTAACTATGAGCTGTCAAAAATAAATACTGTAAGTAGCATTGTAGGCTGGAATAATTTCAGCAAATTATTATTTTTTGGGTTTTTTTGCAAATGAATGTCAATTACAGTATGTTAAAGGGACAGTAACATTACAGTGTTCTTTATTTAGATGTGCTAGACACAATTTTATGTTATGATACTTCTCAACATTGGAGATGAGCCAATCGGGAAAGGGGATGTGGCCATGGGACGGAGGGGATGTGCCTAGCAATGTATTTGCCTCCCGGCCCCCCCTCATCATATTTTAACTAACCGGTGCGTGCATTGATTGGAATTACTACAATATTCTCTGTAAAGCGCTGAGTAATATGTGTGTGCTATATAAATACCTGTTACATTTTGGGGAATATAAGGGTGGTCTACCTGAAAGCAAACAAAATAGGGCTTGTCTAGGTTAGATAAACCCAGGGCAAAGGGGGGGCAGCAGGGTTCCATCTGGCTTTTGGGCCGATGCATTGTGCATAGACATTTATGTCCAACCCTGGGCATTGGCGACCCTCGGAAATGGCCGGCATCAGCGTCTAACACAGCTGCCGATACCTGGACATGCTGAGTACTGGGGTGAGGGCGGGGCTGCCTGATGACTCCTTGGATCTCTCAGCCAGTGATACGAGGAGTCTGAAGCAAACCGTTCAACTTACTTCAGATTCCTCGGCTAGGCAAAGGGAGCGCACTGTGTGGGATGTGTATGGGAAAAGGAAGCACTGTGTGTGATTTGAATAGGGGAAGGGGAGCACTGTGTATAATGGGAATAGGGGAAGGGGAGCACTGTGTATAATGGGAATAGGGGAAGGGGAGCACTGTGTGTGATGGGAATAGGGGAAGGGGAGCACTGTGTGTGGGGATAGGGGAAGGGGAGCACTGTGTGTGATGGGAATAGGGGAAGGGGAGCACTGTGTATAATGGGAATAGGGGAAGGGGAGCACTGTGTATAATGGGAATAGGGGAAGGAGAGCACTGTGTGATGTGAATAGGGGAAGGGGAGCACTGTGTGTGATGGGAATAGGGGAAGGGGAGCACTGTGTGTGATGGGAATAGGGGAAGGGGAGCACTGTGTGTGATGGGAATAGGGGAAGGGGAGCACTGTGTGTGATGGGAATAGGGGAAGGGGAGCACTGTGTGTGATGGGAGTAGGGGAAGGGGAGCACTGTGTGTGATGTGAATAGGGGAAGGGGAGCACTGTGTATAATGGGGAAAGGGGAAGGGGAGCAGTGTGTGTGATGTGAATAGGGGAAGGGGAGCACTGTGTGGGATGTGAATAGGGGAAGGGGAGCACTGTGTGTGATGGGAATAGGGGAAGGGGAGCACTGTGTATAATGGGAATAGGGGAAGGGGAGCACAGTGTGGGCTGTGAATAGGGGAAGGGGAGCACTGTGGGCTGTGGATAGGGGAAGGGGAGCACAATGGGCTGTGGATAGGGGAAGGGGAGCACAATGGGCTGTGGATAGGGGAAGGGGAGCACTGTGTGTGATATGAATAGGGGAAGGGGAGGACAGTGTGGGATGTGAATAGGGGAAGGGGAGCACTGTGTGGGATGTGAATAGGGGAAGGGGAGCACTGTGTGGGATTTGGATAGGGGAAGGGGAGCACAGTGTGAGCTGGGGAGGGCACAGTGCTGCAGTCCCTGTCATTTTCTATGGGGACAGTGTTTAACAAGTTCCGCAAAGCTTTGCAGGTTTTGCCTGTGTGGGCTTCCTGATTTTGAGTCGATAATAGGCAAGACAGGAGCAGCTTTAGCAGCAACATCTATGCTCAAATAATGCATCTCCCCTAATACATACTTACAGCTCAATCCAATTATTTGCAAAGGGTGCAATGTGCCATTGCCACGGCGTTAAAATGCTCCATGCACTCTTATGTAAATTCGAGCTGCCGTTAAGTGCGCCCATTTACGTGATGACTCGCACCTGTGAGATCATCATAATTAATTCGATGGACTCCTTTGTGAGGTTAATTTGTTTCACATACACATGGTGGAGGCCCAAAGTGTTGCTTACTCAGAAGGTCATATCTTGTGAGATTAATAGGGGAGTGAAGGGGTAACATGTTTTCGTTTTTTCACACTAGAAAATAATAACCTGCAGTGAAGTTAGCGGAGTCCATCACACACTGTATGTTTTAGTCTGGGACTGCAGTAAATATGCAGCAGAGTACAGTACATTTACAATAAAGACCATTTGGCTGATTACACTGCGACTAAAATGCTATTTTTATTTTTTCTTGGTTACTTAGGTTAGGGCCTGTTTCAGAGATGTACACTAACCCGATGGTTAACGCACATCTCCGATGTTTGGAGGACTGCGCATGCGCCGCAGGTGTACTGCGCATGTGCAGCCCTCCGACTGCGAGCCCGCTCAGTGTGTCCCAGCCGCATCCTGATTGACAGGCTGCGGCATTTGGCAGGTGAAGCGGGGGCGTTCCCTGGCAGCGTTCCTGGATATGGGGGGGTGTCGCCCCCGTTTTCCGGGTGTAACGAGGCCAGAGTCTGCGTGGGTGCACACAGACTTCCTGGCCTTGCAAGCTGCCAGCACCCGGCCAGGCTGCGGGAAGCTTTAGCTCCCGCAGCCTTGTCAAAGGAACATCGGCAACAATCTCGACCAATGGTCGCGTTAGTTCCGATGGTGACCCCAGGCTGCGACCTGGGTCACGGCACTGGGATCACGCAAATGCAGCAAGGAGGTGTGTGGCACCACCTTCTGGCTGCGCAATTCCATCCATCTCTGAATCAGGCCCGTAGTGTATAGCAGCCTGAAGTGCAAATATTGTAAACCTACAAACATACAATCACAGTCAATATTAAATATACCCATGCCTGGTGGCAGACTACCACTCTGCATCATAAAAGGAACCTACCTTGGGCAGTTGCTACTGATAGGACTGAAGGACAAACAGACAGAACTGGGACACAGACTCACTGAGACAGGGCCGGCTCCAGGGGTCAGAGCACCCTGTGCCGGCCCCCTCCAGAGCGCCCTATCAGTAAAAATGGGTGTGTGACCTAATTACCATAGGCCACACCCCCTATGTGACGTTATTAGGAGGCGTATCCGCCCCCAAATAACGTCAGGCTGGGGGGAGCGTCACTAGCTGGGCTTCCCCCAGCCCTCTCCTGTCACTGAATGGATGCCGTGTGCATGCGCGCAGCATCCATTCAGAGTCTCCGGGGTCCGGCACAGCTGCGGCGGTGGGGGTCCCCAACCTCCCGATTTAACCACCCGCGGGCCACTTCGGCCCACAAGTGGAACAGCGGGACAGTAATGTCCCGCTGAAATCGGGATGTTGGCGAGGGGTGCTCCCTCTATGGGTGGCGCCCCTGTGCGACCGCTCAGGTCGAACACCCCTAGAGCCGGCCCTGCACTGAGAGGACAGACAGACACACAAGTGGGACTGAGGGACCGGCACACTTATATATACTTGCCAACACGGGAGGATCCCGTTTTATTGACGAGTCTCCCGCTGACCTGCAAAGTTTGTTATACCTCCCAGATTCCCCACTGTCTGAAATCCGGACTGCACATGTGCTAGTCCCGGATGTGACGGGTGTGAGGCCTGAGGTCATGCAAAATAGGCGGCCACACATCAAAGGCTTGAGGATAGCATCGGCCGTTTTGCCCAGCAGTGCCTGTGAGTCATCAGTGCAATCATAGACAACAGTGGTCCTAATAAAGAGTTATACAGTACGCTAATGCAAGCGCAGTTGTAAATTTTGCCGCTTAGCAGTTTCTAAAATATGCGAATGCATCAGCCGGCTTTTCAAATGCAACAAAGACTTTGGGGTCTATTTACTAAGCAGTGTTGTTAGGAGCTGATTGGCTGGCACCTTATCACTTTTCACTTCTCCTAACTGTCATCTCACAGGCTGTGTTTGAAAAATGACAGTTGGGAGCTGATTGGCTGGCACCTTATCACTTTTCACTCTTCACTTCTCCTAATACTGTTTAGTCAATAGACCCCTTTGTCAGTTTATCCCCAGGTGCTTATTAACTGATATCCCTGGTAGTGGTTCTGTCTCTTTAAGCCAGGACCCATTCTCATCTTTAAAATGAGTGTGCTGGCTTGAGCCAAATGTGGCAGAGCAAAGATCATATATCTACGAGTCAGTGTAGGGACTGGCCAGATGGGAATGACTGTGAAGTGGTTGGTCAGCTTCACAAATATTGCAATATCTTGTAACTAACATTCCCAGTATACAAGGAAATTACAGTTTGAAAAGTGAGTGCCGAGTTTATATCATATGTTTTATGTAGATGGTGTGGTCACATACCAAGGGCACCCCAGATGGTTGAGTGCCTTGGAGATGTGTGTGTGTATGTATATATAATACACACATACACACGTGTGTGTGTGTGTGTGTGTATATATATATATATATTTGGCCCGCCTGCCCCTCTCACTGAGGGGTGAAGCCGGGGAACAAGATGCAGGAGATGATGGAGGGTTGGATAATGGATCTGCCCTATGTTGATCCATGCAGCTCTATAGAAAAGTGTCTTTCCTTTGTGGAGCAGCCCGGGCCTGGGCACCATATATGGACATGGATGACCTCAGATTGTAAACTCATTTGTCATATGGCAGCGCCGAACGCGGAGCACTGGGCTTCTGTGTAATTTAGTACATAGATGGACAATCATCTCTATGATGCTCCTCTGGAAAACCACATCCCGGTCATTCTGGGAGGTTGACTACTTCTGCCAGTATGTCACCCGTTTTGCTGTCCAATTCCAAAAGGGTGACATTGAAGTTCTGCAGCATGTGCAATGCAAAAACATGCAAGATTCTCCCTGCAAACTCTGCATCAGCCAAAATGTGTAGGGTCCACATTCCTGTATTCCCAGAGTTGGGTTTCAGTACGGGGACGATGGGGCACATTAAGTGCTCTCCCCCATCCCCTGGCTCTGCATATTTTTCTTCTGTAGGGCAGGGCTCAGCGGTGGCTATCTCATTGCTGTCATTGAGCATCAGTGCAATGACAGCAATATTACCCTGCCTCATCCCCTGGCACGCATTTGCAAGTAGGATTTTTATTGCTTTTGCACCTTTTGAGTTACATGCTGAGCACAAGCCCCACTTATCCTTAGCACTGAGAGGGTCAATGCTGCAATACTATTACATATGGTACAGGTTCCTGTGTTTTGCATGACTTTCAATTTAAAATGTATATCCGCAATAAAGAGAGAAGCAGCACGGAACTTGGTTTTTGTCTTTAATTATATGGTTTAAGGACGTCCTTAGTAACATGGTCTAAATGATGTGTTCTGCTATAGATTCCTCTGGATACCTAAGGTCAGAAGTGGAGTATGGGTATGAGGAGGCCCCCTCCTGCGGATACAAAATAAAGAGGTTTCAATTAAGAAATAAAATTTTAAAAAAATTAGCAGCTCATCCCCACAACTACTAGCTGCTGTAGTAATATATGTGTGACCCTGATAGACAGATAGCAATCCATGGGCTCTATTTCCGAAGACTTGGAGAGAGATAAAGTGGACGGAGATAAAGTACCAACCAATCAGCTCCTAACTGTCATTTTTCATACACAGACTCTGTGGTGACAGTTAGGAGCTGATTGGTTGGTACTCTATCGCCGTCCATTTTTAATCTTTCTCCAAGGCTTAGTACATAGACCCCATGTTTGTATGGTGCACAGACTGAAGGAGAGCTAAGCATGTCCTATGTGGAATCAAGGGTGTCGAGAGGGGGGTTAAGCGGGTACTAATTAACCAGGCCCGGGCTGCTGGAGGGGCCCAGCAGGGGGCCTGGGTCCGGCACCGCCCCCCCTCTTAAATCACAGCAGCCCAGCACACACTGCTGTGTTCTGGGCTGCAGTGGGAGACTGCTCGTGGCTGCTGGGAAGCAGCCGTAGCAGTCTCCTATGCCTTTGGTGGGAATAATCACACTGATCATGCTGCCCCCCATCCCCCCCCCTAGCTTTGCGTCGGGCTGAGTGGCTCACAGCACCTCCCTCTAATCATTTGACCACGCCTCCTGCAATGAGGCCAAGCCCCCTTCATCCGGGCCCAGCCGGCCTCTCTACGCCCCTGTGTGGAACAGACAGAGGAATAAATCAACCCGCATTATGTAATATGTACAATACTGTGCAAAAGTTTTCGGCATTTGTGGAAAAAATGCTGCAAAGTAAGAATGCGTTCAAAAATAGAAGTGTTTGCATTTTATTGATAAACAAAATAAATAAATTAAAGTGAATGAACAGCATAGATATCTAAATCAAATCAATATTTGGTGTGATCACCCTTTGCCTTTAAAACAGCATAAATTTTCTAGGTACACTTACCCAAAGTCAGGGATTTTGTAGGATTATAGGGCCTGATTCAGAGCTGCTCGTAAGCGGCCGCTCGTTCGTTCCGAGCGATGTTTGCCCAACTGCGCATGCGTACGGATCGTAATACGCATGCGCGAACCAGTCAGTGCGGCCGAAAATCGTTTGTTCGCTAAATAGCGAATGCCTGCTATTTTGAGTGACAGGAGGAGGCGTATGTGGGTGGTAACAGGGGAAGGTGCTTGAAAACGGGGAGTGGAGATGCAAACGCAGGCGTGCTTAAAGGTCAAAACGGGCGTTTTATGGGTGTGCATAATTAATACAGCAGCGTCATTGACCACGTCACTGGGTTATTTTATAGTCAGAACTGCTCGCAAGATTGTGGTAGGAAAAACCAACCACAAGAATAGCGAGCAGTTCATACGCCTTTCGATGTACTCGATTAATCTAATAAATAGCGCACATGACGTAGGATGCGAACGGCCAGGGGGCGTAGTTATCCAAAAAACGACCGCAAGATTTGTTCGCTCGTTCAGACATGGAGGCGTCAACAGACCGCAAAGAGCGAACGGTTCATTTGAATAGTCACCCCCTTTTCCTGAACGACCGTCCGCAAATAGCGTCCGGCTCTGAATCAGGCCCATAGTCAGGTGTATGATTAACCAGTCATAGCACACAGGTGATAATGATCATCATTTTCATATGTAGGTTGAAACATTGTCATTAACTGAAACAGCTGTATAGGAGGCTTAAAACTGGGTGAGGAACAGCCAAACTCTGCTACAAAGGTGAGGGTGTGGAAGACCATTGCATGTCACAGATCATACACCATGGGAAGGCTGAGCACAGCAACAAGACACAAGGTAATTATACTGCATCACCAAGGTCTCTCCCATGCACAGATCTCAAAGCAGACTGGGGTTGCAAGATGTGCTGTTCAAGCTCTGTTGAAGAAGCACAAAGAAACGGTCAACGTTGAGATCCATAGACGCAGTGGTCGCCCAAGGAAACTTAGTGCATCAGATGAAAGACACATCATGCTTGCTTCCCTTCCAAATAGGAAGATGTCCAGCAGTGCCATTAGCTCAAAACTGGCAGAAACCAGTGGGACCCAGGCAGGGGCATTGTAAGAGAGGAGGGGACCCGTGTGCAGCCTTAGTTTGGGCCCCCTTCTCTCTGTCGGTACACTGAGCGCGATAGATACTGGCTTCATGCCAGAATCTACTGTGCATGCGCGCCAGCGCCTATTATCCCGGGGACATCTTTTCAGCGCATGCGCAGGCCACCAGGAAAATGGCAACTGCCATTTTCCCAGTGCTTTTTGCTGCTCTGCAGCGCCGGTCCGGCATTGTGAAGCAGCACATTGGAATCTGCGGAGAGGTAAGTATTAACTATGGGTGCAGGGTGTGCGATGTGGGCCCCCCTGGACCCAGGGGCCTGTGTGCACTGCCCACTTTGCTCCCATTATAAAGACGTCTTTGGACCCTGGTACACCCATCTACTGTTCGGAGAAGTCTGGCCAGAAGTGGTCTTTATGACGATTTGTCGTTATCGTTAAGTCGTTCAAAAAATCGTTCAGTTTCTGAGTTATAACGATGAACAGAAATCACAAATGCATGCTCCCGTTTGTAGTTTTCGTTCATTGTCCCTTCTGACTGTCCAACATAACGATTATCGTTCAGAAAATCGTTCATGTTTGACAGAACCAATGATGGAAGACAGCCACTCCCTGAACTGATTTTCTGTTTCAACTTCATTTTACATCTTATTTCGTTCATCGTTCAGGAAATCGTTGACAAAATCGTTGCGTACATAACAAAAAATTGTTCACTTTCTACTTCAGGGTCCATAGGGTATCCACAGGATACCTTGGGTATAGGTGTGACGTCAGTCGCAGGGCACCAAAGAGTTAAGCTTTCAGCCTCCCAGGATGCACTAGGTCCCCCTCCTATACCCCGCCCCCGGGCCAAGGCACCTCAGTTTAGTTTGGTGCCCGGCCGGCGTCGGGTGCACCTGTCGGAGTGGGGGCTAGAAGAGCCCCTGAAGCTTTCTTCAGTGCAGCTGTGGCTGCACATCTGGATGTACAGCATGGACAGTCAGTCCTGACGTCCATGCTGTCTTCCCTACACCCCCGCCGGTACCAGAACGCCGGTACCGATCCGGGGATGCTGGTGAGCATCTGGGGTCACAGCTAGCGGTGACCCCAGATGTTCCGGACCATGGCCGGATCCAAGGGGGACAAAGGTAAGCAGCGGGGTCCCGCGGTGGGTCCCCGCTGGTCACATGGTCCTAAGTCCCCAGGCAGGGGGCTCCCTGGGGACTGGCTGCAGCGTGGAGCCAGGTACTGAACCTGCGCTTTCCACTACCCCCTGGGACAGCGGACCGCAGCAGAGCGGTAGCGCTGCGGCGTCCCAGGGGTTAAATGCATGCCAGGGGAGCGCGCCTTCCCTGTCTCACAGCCGGCGCCTCCCCCGCTGCACACAGCCCTCTCTGCACTGTGCTGACTGGCCCTGTGTCAGCGCTCCTCCCCCAGGCCAGCTTCTCTCTGCTCCTCGGCGGCCATCTTCTCTGCAACGCATGGTGAACGCTGCTGGAAGTCTGGAAGGAAGCATCGTGGTCTGGGTCCCCCCGCATACCTCTCCTCCGCTGTGGCTCAGGTCTGTGTATGCAGCGCTGTGTCCTACCAGGCCCTGTGTCTGTGTAGTTGAGTGATCAGAGCTGTTAGTGCAGGAATTGTTATTTCTCTGCATTGTATGTGACTGTGCTAGCGCTGCCTGTAACTTTTCTTCTCTAAATTGTCAGCTTTATTACTGTCCCTGTTCTTTCTGCTAAAGCCCTTGCGGTGCGGTGCTGCAGGGTGGTCTCTCGCCTATTTAATACTTAATTGGTGAGAGAGGTCACATACGTGGTGCCATCATGTCTGAAAGTGATTTTCCCCTCCGGCTACAGTGTACCACGTGCAAAGTACCGTTAGCAGAGGGGGAGGGTAGCGCGGAGGGCCTTTGCCGGCAGTGTTTGTCCATGGCGCGGCCTATTACGGTTACAGCACCGGTACAGGAGCCGCCCTGGGCTTGTTTCGCTCAGGCGTTAACAGCTTTAGTGGGCCAGTTAGCTCCGCAGCCCGCGTTTACTCCGATGGGTTTGTCCCAGCAGTCTGTGGTGTCGTCACCCATGCAGGGGTTCCCACGACAATTGGTGGTACCCCACAGTCTCCCTATTTCCCCGCTCCCGGGTTCTCAGGAGCCAGCGTGGGTTAACTCCCTGACGAGTTCTGTACAGCACTTATCGGATGTGTTGCAAGGGGAGTCTGTGATGCGGCCTCATAAAAGGCCGGTGGCGTCTCTGTCCGCTCCTTATGAGGATGACGAAGGGACGTCTGATGATGGGGAGATTCTGGATCCTTACGATCAGGAACCTCTCCATACTAAGGACGCTGATGCTAAGTCCAAAGTATATATTCCTGGACTTATTCGGGCAGTCCGCACAGCCTTGGTGATTGAGGACGAAGTTCCCCCAGCGGCTAAATCTAAGTATGCCTTTTTCAAAGATGTGAAGGGCGATGCCACAGTCTTTCCTCTTTCGGGTCAGTTGGTGGACCATTTAGAGGAGGCGTGGAAACAACCTGGCAAAAGATACCAGCCGCAAAGACGCCTGGCGGTGGCTTATCCGTTCGCGGATAATTATTTTGCTAAGTGGGAATCCCCTCCACAGGTGGATTCTCACGTGACCCGTCTTGTCCGTAGTGCCACATTGCCGATGCCATCCATGTCCTCCCTTAAGGATGCTACGGACCGCAAGGTAGAAATCTGCCTGAAGTCCGCTTATTCCCTTGCAGGGGGGGCAGCACGGCCGGCTATGGCCATTTGCTGGGTTGCTAGAGCGATGGAGCGCTGGGCGGATTCATTAGAGGCTTCTTTTGAATCCGACTGTCCGGCCGAACAGGCGGAGTTGATTGGCAATCTCCGTGATTCGGCCACCTACATCAACGAGGCGGCTCTAGACATTAGTACTCTGGTGTCTAGAATTTCTTCAGCAGCGGTAGCTGCTCGTCGCACCTTGTGGCTGCGATCCTGGAAGGCGGACGCAGATTCCAAGAAAGGTCTGGAAGCGTTGCCGTTTACCGGAGAAGTTCTCTTCGGTCCGGATCTGGATAAGATTGTGGCCACGCTGGCGGCAGCCAAATCTGCTTGTCTTCCGTCGGCCGCTGCTCCTTCTGGTTCTGGACCATCATCCTTTCGGTCATCTAGGGCCCAGGGCAGGCCCAAACCACAGTCGTTTCCTCGACAGGCTGGCCCTAAGAAATCGGTCAAGCCCCGGAAACAGGCATGGAGTACCAGACGACCGGCCCCCAAGCCAGATGACAAGCCTGCGGCCTGACGGTCCAGGTCTCCCCTTGGGGGATCCCAGGGTGGGAGGCCGCCTGCTGCAGTTCTCCCGGTGTTGGTCGTTCACTACGACAGACACTTGGGTTCTGGAGGTGGTCTCCCACGGGTACGCCCTCTCCTTCCGGCTCGATTCTTCACCACGGGTCTACCATCAGACCGGAACAAGGCTACGGAGCTGCGGAAGGTATTGCACACTATGCTCCAGGCTGGAGTTATAGTGTCTGTTCCATTCTCCCAGAGGGGCCAGGGTTTCTATTCAAATCTATTTTTGGTACAGAAACCCAATGGGTCATATCGTCCGATTCTCAACCTCAAAGCACTCAACAAGTCTTTGCGGGTCCCGAAGTTTCGGATGGAGACCCTACGGTCCATCATTCTGGCGCTGGAACCTGGGGACTACATGGTGTCATTGGACATACAGGACGCTTACCTGCATGTCCCTATTCTTTTGCGCCATCAAGAGTTCCTTCGGTTTGCAATCCGCAGCGACCACTTCCAGTTTCGGGCGTTACCTTTTGGCCTGGCGACAGCACCACGTGTTTTCACCAAGGTGATGGCGGTCATGGCGGCTTCTCTGCGGCTGCAGGGAGTCCGCATGTTGCCGTACTTGAAGGCAGGATCTCCAGAGCTCCTGTTACACCACTTGGACCTGACCATTGCACTGCTGCAACGGCACGGCTGGCTAATCAACTGCCAGAAGTCCACTCTAATCCCGTCTCGGAGGATTCTGCATCTTGGAGCCTTATTGGACTCGGGACAGCAAAGGATCTTCGTGACGGAGGACAAGATCTCTGCTTTACAGTCAAGGGTGCGCAGTTGTCTGCACAGCCGCCGGGTGTCCTTACACTCGGCGATGAGGTTACTGGGCTCCATGGTGTCGGTGTTCGACATGGTGGAATACGCCCAGTTTCACTCCAGACCTCTGCAGCACCTGTCCAAGTGGAACGGGCTGCCTCAGTCTCTGAAGTTCCAGACGATTGTGCTCACCCCGGAGGTTCGCCTGTCCCTTGCGTGGTGGTTAAAGACGACCCACCTCAACAAGGGACGTCCGTCCTGGGTTCCAAATTGGGTCCTGTTGACAACGGACGCCAGTCTTCGGGGCTGGGGAGCAGTTTCGGGTCCACACTTGTTCCAGGGCAGGTGGACGCCGACAGAAGCGGAGCTTCCAATAAATATCTTGGAACTCCGTGCGGTCTTCAATGCTCTCCTGCAGGCACAGCGGTTTCTCCAGGGTCACCCGGTGCAGGTCCAGTCGGACAACGCTACCACCGTGGCCTACATAAACAGGCAAGGAGGAACTCGCAGTCGGGCGGCTCTCGTAGAGGTCTCTCGGATCCTGGTTTGGGCGGAGCGCAATCTTCCGGCCATATCAGCGGTCTTCATCCCGGGAGTGCTAAATTGGGAGGCGGACTTTCTAAGTCGCCAGGACGTTCATCCAGGGGAATGGTCCCTGCACCCGGACGTTTTTCAACTACTGGTGGACAGGTGGGGTCTTCCAGAAATCGACCTCATGGCGTCCCGGCACAACAACAAGTTGCCGGTGTACGGGTCTCGCACAAGAGACGAAGGGGCGTCTCTGGTGGATGCTCTGTCCGTCCGGTGGACGTTCAGGTTCGCATACCTGTTCCCTCCGGTCTCCCTTCTTCCACGGGTAATCCGGAAATTCAAACAGGAAGGAGGGACGCTCCTGTTGATAGCTCCCGCGTGGCCCAGACGGCACTGGTTCTCAGACCTTCAGGGTCTGTCCGTGGACAGTCCTCAGCGGTTGCCGCTACGACCGGACCTTCTGTCTCAGGGTCCTTGTCTTCACCCGGACCTGACTCGGCTGTCTTTGACGGCGTGGCTGTTGAGACTGCCATGCTGAGGTCCCGGGGGTTTTCCAGCTCTGTGGTGCGTACCATGTTACGAGCTCGGAAACCGTCTTCCGCGAGGATATACCATCACGTGTGGCATACGTTCTTCCAGTGGTGTCGACCGAGAGGTTATGCACCGCGGGAGTTTCGTCTGTCTCGGATTCTCGCCATCCTGCAAGCGGGACTAGATCATGGGCTTCGCCTTGCTTCTTTGAAGGTACAGGTTTCGGCCCTATCTGTCTGGTTTCACCGTAGGATTGCTACAATCCCGGATGTGCGCACCTTTATGCAAGGTGTTCTCCGTATTCAGCCGCCCTTTGTTCCACCTGTGGCGCCTTGGGATTTGGCTGTGGTCCTGAGGGCTCTCCAAGGACCGCCGTTTGAACCACTGGGCTCAGTGGATATTAAATGGCTAACAGCTAAGACTGTTTTCCTTCTGGCCATTGCTTCGGCCAGACGTGTTTCTGAGTTAGGGGCTCTTTCTTGTAGACCCCCTTTCTTGGTTTTTCATGGGAACAGGGCAGTGCTCCGCACTCGGCCCGAGTTTCTTCCCAAAGTTGTTTCCCAGTTTCATGTTAACGAGGAAATAGTTGTTCCGGCCTTTAACTCACCGGGTCTTTCCGTGGGTGAGGCCTCTTTGGATGTTGTGCGGGCCTTAAGGACTTATGTTGACCGCACTTCTTCGTTTAGGAAGTCGGACGCTTTGTTTGTCATCTATGGCTTCCGTAAAAAGGGTTGGCCTGCTTCAAAGCAAACTTTGGCAGCCTGGATCCGTATGGCTATTTCTGAAGCTTATCTTCATGAAGGCCTACCAGTCCCTCCTTCTCTGAAGGCTCATTCCACTAGGTCTGTGGGTCCTTCGTGGGCAGCTCGACGTGGTGCCTCGGCAGTTCAGATCTGCAAGGCTGCTACGTGGTCTTCTGTCTATACCTTCGTGAGGTATTACAGGTTTGACACCTTTGCCTCTCAGGATGCTTCCTTCGGGCGGCGGATTCTCCTTTCTGCACAGGAGCGTCCCCACCCTTAAAGGATACTGCTTTGGGACATCCCCAAGGTATCCTGTGGATACCCTATGGACCCTGAAGTAGAAAATATGAGATATGGTAAGAACTTACCCTTGTTATCTCTATTTCTACGAAGTCCATAGGGTTCCACAGGACTCCCGCCCTGTCGCACCTGTGCTGCAGATGGGCTTTGCTCTGGTCACCGGTTTTCCGTCTCCCTCTGGTGAGAATGTGATTCTTGTATGTGTCCAGATCTTTGTTCTCTCTCTTCCTTCTCCTCCTCCGGCCTATGGCTTGGTAACTAACTGAGGTGCCTTGGCCCGGGGCGGGGTATAGGAGGGGGACCTAGTGCATCCTGGGAGGCTGAAAGCTTAACTCTTTGGTGCCCTGCGACTGACGTCACACCTATACCCAAGGTATCCTGTGGAACCCTATGGACTTCGTAGAAATAGAGATAACAAGGGTAAGTTCTTACCATATCTCATATTTTTTCAAGGGAAAATCTGAAGGGAAATCGTTAACGAAATTTGTTGCATACACAACGTGTGTATGTACCATTAGAAATACAGGCAGGTACTTATGCGTCATGCGATACCATCAGGGAGGCGATGATTGGCTCCAAATGTATTTGTCATCAGGACAACCACCCCAAGCATACAGCCAATGTCATTAAGAACGATCTTCAGCGTAAAGAAGAACAAGGAGTCCTGGAAGTGATGATATGGCCCTCACAGAACCCTGATCTCCTCATCATTGAGTCTGTCTGGGATTACATGAAGAGACAGAAGGATATGAGCAAGCCTACATCCACAGGAGATCTGTGGTTAGTTCTCCAAGATGTTTGGAACAACCTCCCTGCCAAGTTCCTTCCAAACCTGTGTGCAAGTGTACCTAGAAGAATTGATGCTGTTTTGAAGGCAAAGGGTGGTCACACCAAATATGGATTTGATTTAGATTTCTCTTCTATTCATTCACTTTTCATTGTTACTTGATCAAAATAAACTATTAACACTTCTATTTTTGAAAGCATTCTTACTTTGCAGCATTTTTTTCCACACCTGCCTAAAACTTTTGTACAGTACTGTATATGGTGTTCTACCTAAGCAGGACTGTCCACTGTAGGATGTAGTGATAGGCAGCCAGACACACTTCAGGGGCCGCATTTGGTAACCCCATAACCTTCAAAAAGGTCGCACATCACTCTTCTCTCAGTAATAAATTAAACCAATACATCTAATCAAAGAGACCCCTCTCTGTAATAAACCAGCAGCCGCCTGTTGCCCATCACTGATGTAACGCATATGTGTGCGATCCCCTATGGTATGTACATACAGTCAGCTGGCCTCACCTCGTTTGTTGTTTTCATCCAGTATCTGCTCTTGTGATTTCCGCTACTAATGAATTGTGACTATCATCATTGGGTTGACACAGATGGCAACTGTGCGGCCAGCAGATCTTATATTCCCCGTGTGCAGGACCCTTCCCTGGATCCATATGACCGTCGGTGAAATGCTGGTGATTATGGTGCTTCATGGGGCACGGATATGCTGCGTTGTGGAGAAGGCAGACGACCAGCTTGGCACTACAGGGTTTGGACTTACAGGGCCAGATCTTAGCTGTAATTAGACAGAAATCAGTATATGTATAAATCGGTGATATATTAGATGACCATAAACATTATGCAGGAAACGGGGAGTGGGAGCCTTTAAGCACCTTGTTGCATCCCTGAGCCCCAATGCTACAGCGGTAGTGTAAGATGCGTCATTGCTGGGGATACAAAATCATTCAGGCGCAATGCAAACACTACTTGTCAGCTGCAGTATCTGCTCATAGGAGTGAAAAGGTTTCAGGAACAATATAGTTTTTGCTAAGTATTAAGGGGCATACACACTAGACGATGTGCTGAAAGATATTGGGTGTACACACTGGACGATATCGTTATCGTTCACTTTTATCGTCTAGTGTGTAAGCCCCAATAGTAGTAACTGTGACACCTTTAGCTATAGAAATACGAGTTTTGCAAAGGATACTGGCGCTCAGGATCCTGTTGGTAAGTATCCTATCCCCATACATGCCTACCATCCCGGTTTTCGCAGGAGGCTCACGATTTTTTGGGTAACCCCCCTCGCACCCCCGGAAGGGTAGGCACTCCTCCCTAATTCTGCCCACTTCCTAGTGAAGTGGGCAGAATTTCTGAGTCCTTCGCAGGTCCCCGTGTAGGGGGCGGAGCTTAATGATGCGATTCTCAGTGAATTACGTCATTTAGCCCCGCCCTCTATTTAAATTTATGCCAATCTAGGCAATTTGCCGCAAAGGGGGTGGGTCTTAATGGCACGGCCCGTCATGCCCCGCCCCCATCACAGCTCACCTGCTTCTCCTACCAATGCTTCTCCCAGGGAGGAGAAGCCAAAGGTAGGCAACTGCCTATCCCTGCTCCTAAACCTAATCCTCTCCAGCAGCCTAGACCTAAGCTTTCCCCATGCAGCCTATACACAACCCCCCCTGCCCCTGCAGCCTAACCTCTAACCCTCCCTCTGACCTTAATACTTACTGTCTGGATGCCAGCGGTTGGGATGGTGGCGCCAGGATTCTGACTGATGATGGTATTCTGGTGCCGGCATCCCGCTGGCCGTGATATAAACTACATCCAAAAACACACACACACACACATATACAGTCAGGTCCATAAATATTGGGACATTGACAGAATTTTCATATTTTGGCCTCTAATCACCACCACAATGGCTTTGAAATGAAATAAACAAGATGTGCTTTAACTGCAGACTTTCAGATTTAATTTGAGGGTAATTACATCCAAATCAGGTGAACGGTGTAGGAATTACAACGGTTTCTATATGTGCCTCCCACTTTTTAAGGGGCCAAAAGTAATGGGACAAACTAAACAATCCTAAATCTAGCTTTCACTTTTTAAGACTTTGTTGCAAATCCTTTGCAGGCAATTACAGCCTGAAGTCTGGAACGCATAGACATCACCAGACACTGGGTTTCATCCCTGGTGATGCTCTGCCAGGCCTCTACTGCAAATGTCTTCAGTTCCTGCTTGTTCTTGGGGCATTTTTCCTTCAGTTTTGTCTTCATCAAGTGAAATGCATGCTCAATCGGATTCAGGTCAGGGGATTGACTTGGCCATTGCATAACATTCCACTTTTTAGCCTTAAAAAACTCTTTGGTTGCTTTTGCAGTATGCTTCGGGTCATTGTCCAACTGCACTGTGAAGCGCCGTCCAATGAGTTCTGAAGCATTTGACTGAATATGAGCATATAATATTGCCCGAAACACTTCAGAATTCATTCTGCTGCTTTTGTCAGCAGTCACATCATCAATAAATACAAGGGAACCAGTTCCATTGGCAGCCATACATGCCCACGCCATGACACTACCACCACCATGCTTCAATGATGAGGTGGTATGTTTTGGATCATGAGCAGTTCCTTTCCTTCTCCATACTCTTCTCTTCCCATCACTCTGGTACAAGTTGATCTTTGTCTCATCTGTCCATAGGATGTTGTTCCAGAACTGTAATGGCTTTTTTAGATGTTGTTTGGCAAACTCTAATCTGGTCTTCCTGTTTTTGTGGCTCACCAATGGTTTGCATCTTGTGGTGAACCCTCTATATTCACTCTTGTGAAGTCTTCTCTTGATTGTTGACTTTGACACATATACATCTACCTCCTGGAGAGTGTTCTTGATTTGGCCAACTGTTGTGAAGAGGTTTTTCTTCACCAGGGAAATAATTCTTTTGTCATCCACCACAGTTGTTTTCCGTGGTCTTCCTGGTCTTTTGGTGTTGCTGAGCTCTCCGGTGCGTTCTTTCTTTTTAAGAATGTTCCAAACAGTTGATTTGGCCACACCTAATGTTTTTGCTATCTCTCTGATGGATTTGTTTTGATTTTTCAGCCTAATGATGGCTTGCTTCACTGATAGTGACAGCTCTTTGGATCTCATATTGAGAGTTGACAGCAACTGATTCCAAATGCAAATGTCACACCTAGAATCAACTCCAGACCGTTTACCTGCTTAATTGATAATGAAATAATGAGGGAATAGCACACACCTGTCCATGAAATAGCTTTTGAGTTGATAGTCCCATTACTTTTGGCCCCTAAAAAAGTTGGAGGCACATATTGAAACTGTAATTCCTACACCGTTCACCTGATTTGGATGTAATTACCCTCAAATTAAATCTGAAAGTCTGCAGTTAAAGCACATCTTGTTTGTTTCATTTCAAAACCATTGTGGTGGTGAATAGAGGCCAAAATCTGAAAATTCTGTCAATGTCCCAATATTTATGGACCTTACTGTGTGTGTGTGTGTGTGTGTGTGTGTGTATATATATATATATATATATATATATATATATATATATCTATCTATCTCAAGAATAGAGCAGCTCTCGCTTATACTGTATCCTTGCTGGGGTGTCACACTCAGGGCTCGAGTCAGGCCCGCTCACACACAGCGTATGCAAATCCGGCACGAACCCAGCAAGGCAGGCGATCGCACGGCAAGGCATAAGCACGCCCACTATGTCTTGGCGTGCGATTGCTCTGTGTATGCAACACCCACCAGCCTGTCTTAAGACGCCCACTTGCGCAAGTCATCTCCAGGAAGTGTATGCAACCATCAGTACATTGGGTACCATTGGAAGCGAACACAGCGCTTGAGGTTGACTATACCCTACGGCAAGCACTGAGATCACTTCGGTGTGATTTACAACCAGGTGACGTGTACTATGACGCTGCCTCTTAATTATGCACGCCTCTGAAACGACATTGAGATGCTCAGGCACGCCTGCATTTGCACCTCCACTCCCCTTGTTAATGGCCAGCCCCTGTTACCACCCACAAACGGCTTCTCCTGTCACTCACTCTGCTGGGCTGTCTATGAGCTTCCCAATCCCTCACACTGGTTTGCGCACTGCGATGCGTATCATGCGCAGAACGCGAAAATCGGCCAGCTACGAGCGAACGCATCCTAGCGAGCAGGTCCTCAGGCCTTTAATCCAACAATGGGACCATCTTATAGTATTTTAGAAAAAAAAGAGCGCTCTCGCCAGGCTTTTTCAAACAGGAAAAGATATACTGTACTCAGCATTTTATTCTTGCATCTGCATAGTGAAGACAGTCGTCAATGGTCAACGTTTCGGTCCACGCAGGGACCTTTATCAAGACCCACAACCTGTCACGCAACCAGACATATTGGAGAAGAATCAGGGGCGTATCTATAATGGGTGCACACCCTGCACCCGTAATATTACTTACCTCTCCGGAGTCCCACATCGGCGCGGGGGTCCGGCGCTGTAAAACGACTGGAAAATGGCTGCGGCGGCCATTTTCCTGTCGTTTGCGCATGCGCAGTACAGGGAAAATGGCAGCCGTGGCCATTTTCCTGGTGACCTGTGCAGACACTATAGACTCTGGGCACACTCTAGTGGCCAGAGTCTATAACAGTGTGCTGCTGGGCGGAGAGGATGGGGCCCGTGTCAGAAACTGCACAAGGGCCCCCTCCTCTCTAGAAACGCCCCTGAGAAGAATATATATATATATATATATATATATACAGACACTATATGGACAAAAGCAATCTCCGTTTCAGTTCATCCCAAAGGTGCTCGATGGAGTTGAGGTCAGGGTTCTGTGTGGGCCAGTCAAGTTCTTCCATACGGGATGTAGTCAGCTGAGACTGCCGATGCCTGAACAAGGTAAGTCCGGGGCGCCCGTCCTCTTAGCCGCATGTGGGGGGGGTATGGACAGTTAGCGGGGTTAGCGTTAGGTTTTGGGGGGAGGTTATGGTTAGACACCCCTAGGGGTGAGGGCTAGGGTTAGGTTTAGGCACGAAGGAGGGTTAGGGTGCGGGGTGGGGATGGTTAGGGGGGGCGGAGGGGGGAGTGTAAATATACTTACCCAACCCCTGTCGGGATACCAACCATTGGGATGCCGCTGTCGGTATTCTGAAAGGAGGCATCCCAGACAGCCATCATATCATACCGATTCCCTTCCACACCAAACTCATCAAACCATGTCTTTATAGTCCTTGCTTTGTGCACTGGGGCACAGTCATGTTGGAATAGAAAAGGGCCTTCCCCAAACTGTTGCCACAAAGTTGGAAGCAGAGCATTGTCCAAAATGTCTTGGTATGCTGAAGCATTAAGATTGCCCTTCACTGGAGATAAGGGCCTAGCCCAAGCCCTGAAAAACAGTCCCATGCCATTATCCCTCCCGCTCCTCCACCAAACTTCACAGTTGGCACAATGCAGTCAGGCAATGTTCTCCCGGCATCCACCAAACCCAGACTCGCCCATCTAACTGCCAAACAGAGAAGCGCGATTAGTCAATCCACAGAACACGTTTCCACTGCTCCACAGTCCAGTGTCGGTGTGCATTACACCACTCCGTCCGGCGCTTGGCATTGTACTTGGTGATGTGAGGCTTGCATGCAGCTGCTTGGCCATGGAAATCCATTCCATTAAGCTCCTACCGCACCAATTTTGCCAGTGGGAGTTTGGAACTCTTCAGCTATGGAATCAGCAGAGTGTTGGCGACTTTTACGCTCCACGCGCCTTAGCAGTCATTGACCCCACTCTGATTTTATGTGGTCTTCCGCTTCGAGGCCGAGTTGCTGTTGTTCCTAAACGCTTCCACTTTCTAATAATATTACTTACAGTTGACCGTGGAATATCCAACAGGGATGAAATTTCACGCACCATCTTATTGCTAAGGTGGCATCCTATCACAGTACCACGCTTCCTATCACAGTACCACGCTTCCTATCAGAGTACCACGCTTCCTATTACTGTACCACACTTCCTATTACTGTACCACGCTTCCTATCACAGTACCACGCTTCCTATCACAGTACCACACTTGAAGTCACTGAGCTCTTCAGGACAACCCATTTTGTATCGCAAATGTTTGCAAATGGAGACTGCATGGCTAGGTGCTTGATTTTATACAACTGTGGCAACGGGTCTGATTGAAACACCTCAATTCAATAGTTAACAGGTGTGGCCAAATGCTTTTATCTATATAGAATTTTTTTTTTAAATCTGAAACATTTTATCATACACATTGCAGTTGCACACTCATGGTCTTTAGAATTCACATTTATGCTTTCAAATATCAGCTCTATAGGTCATTAGTCAGAAGATACCTGTCTGCATCCTACCCCCCACACAGTGTGAGGAAACAACCGGATAGAAGGTTACACTTACTCAGTGATTTCTTGAAGCGATCCATTCCTGAGGATGGTACAGGACTTAGGACACTATCAGTGTGTGGCTGCAGTTTCTACCCTGCTAGGATGAGGTCACAATGTATTGTGATGTCATCTCCACCTCTCACAATGGTCTGTGCAGAGCCTGTGGCCGGCATTCTAAACGTCATTTTGAATGATTTGACAAAATATAAAAGACACATAGGACATTAAAGATTAGGGGGTCTATTTACTAAGCAGTGATAAGAGACAGAGTGAAAAGTGATAAGGAAGTGATAAGGTGCCAGCCAATCAGCTCCCAACTGTCATTTTTCAAACACAGCCTGTGAGATGACGGTTGGGAGCTGATTGACTGGCACCTTATCACTTTCTTATCACTTTTCACTCTGTCTCTTATCACTGCTTAGTACATAGACCCCTAGATTTCCAAATGAATGAGGAGGCAGAAAATGGTCTTCTAACCTAATGTATTTTTTGCACAATTCATCTTGCAGTTTGGTGTCTGAAATCTCAGAACGCATGTGATGTGTGGCGTTTTCACAACCCTTAAGGCGGGATGTACTAAGGGCGGAAATGCGGTCAAACCCCTGAAAATGCCGTTATTGGGGTCTTGACTGCATTACTCATATGTACTAAGCTCCGGAATGCATCGCTTTGACCCGGTCGGTAACGCCATCTTTAGATGGCGTTACCCAATAGAAGCAATTGGATCCCTCTCAGTGCAGGACAAGCAAGAAGCTTTCCACGTCCTGCACTGAGTGGGATCCAATTGCGGAGCGAGCGTCCTTCTGCACATGTGCGGAAAGGACCCCAGAGGGACTTCTGGGACATAAACCCAAAAGTCCCTTTATCGCAAAGGACATCTCTTATCAGGAGAGTTGTCCTTTGTGGTTTTCTAGGTACTTACCGGCGATATCGCCAGTATGTACCGGATAAGTGGCGGAATGTGCGGCTTCGCGGATCTGATGCTAGTGCATCCCGCCCTTAAACCGTATGCATTTTAGGCCATGTCATGTCGTTAAACCAGATTTAAAATAACCGGTTTATAAACCCTTACGCTGTAAATAAGATGTTGGAATGGAATTGGGGTGTTAGAACTCACACATGTTCTAAAGGAGGTCGGACCTTGATGTGACATTTACACATTTATGTGGGACATCACGCGCATTAGGCATTTCCTAAATCACCACAATACCTAAACTACATAGAAATACAGTAAATAGGGCCTGATTCAGAGATGTACGTTTATACAATAATGTGTCGAAGTCAAATAATTGGTTATGATCGTTTGTAATTATTATCTGACGATCTAGTCGTTTATGGGCTGATACAGAGTAAAATCGGACGCTACTCTGCATCAGAAGCAAGCCGATGCGCACAAATGCGTGTGTATGTATATATATATTGTAATAGGATCACTGGTAAAGTGGTCTGTGACAGGGACATTTATCCCAGATTCCTGTCTTATGTGTTTTAAATCCCCAGGAGAAAGTCTACAGTGTAGCAGGCTTGAGTCTCGGCTTTTTGAAAAGCCGGTTTGGGACCTGGGGGTTGTGGGTGAGAGGAGAGGGAGGGCTCCACCCACGGCCACTCCAGGTTTTGGTTCTCGCAGCCTGGTAACAGGCTTGTTAGGGTTTCCACCTGAGAGTGGCCAATATAAGCCTAGTGTGTTGAGGGCTGATTGTCTCACCTGGGAGAGCAGACAGGGAGTTTGCTCAGAGACACTTGAAAACCTAACTGTGAGTGTTGTGCTGTGCCTTTGTTGCTGGTGAGGGCATTAGGCCCTGCCAGGTTCTGGTAGTGAGGGAACTACCTGTGAAGTTAGTGCCCCGTCAGGGCTAGGATTTATGTTTGTTTTCTTTATGTTATTTCTGACATTGTACAATAAAGACTGGCGCCGACCAGCTTGTACTTGCATCCAGACTGGTGTGCTGCTTCCCTGCTACTGTGTGTGTGTGTAAGGAAGGAGTCCTCTACCCAGGAGAGGGACCCCCTAACCTAACTGTGTCACAATATGGTGGAGAATGCGGGCAACCACACACACTGAAGTTGCAGCAAGAGGAAAACTTTCTGTTTAAAAATTAAAGGGACAGACACCCAATTTGTGAGTGTGGAAATAACGCTATGTCCTTGGAGTCCCATAGAGGAGGCGTCAGTCAATGCTCAGAGAGGCAAGGTTCAGCTTCCAACCTACACCCCAGGACAAAATGGAGGACATTATTAAGGCCTTGCTCCAAGCTACAGCAGCTCAGCAGGAGACTAACAGACTTCAAGAGGTCGCCATTGAGGAAACCCGCCAGGCCTTAGCGGAAAACAGCCAGGCCATAAGAGAGGTGGTACAGCACCTGGTCGCCCGGCCCAGAGAGGTTACTACTGGTCCTCCCACCCCCACTCACTCCGTACGAGCCAGTCACTTCCTCCAAAAGATGACTTCGGGCGAGGATGTGGAGGCCTATCTCACCGCGTTTGAAAGAACGGCGAAAGGGAGAGTTGGCCCAAGGAGCAGTGGGCAAGTCTGGTGGCACCTTTTTTGTCTGGGGAGCCACAAAAGGCCTATTTCGACTTATGCCTGGCTGATGCCAAGGACTATAAAAAACTAAAACAGGAGATCCTAACTCGCTTGGGAGTCACCACCTTTGTTCATGCCCAACGGGTCCACCGCTGGGAGTTCCATATGGATAAGCCTCCACGTTCACAGATGCATGACCTCGTCCATCTGTCCTCAAAATGGCTACAGCCCGAGACGCTGATGGGACCACAGATCGTGGAAAGGATCGTGATGGACCGGTACCTGCGATCATTACCTGTGACTCTGCGCAAGTGGGTGAGCCATGCAGACCCTAAGTCCGCGGACCAGTTGGTCGAGCTGGTGGAGAGGTACGTGGCGGCTGAGGAGCTGATGAGTATGCCCCACCGAGCCCCGATGGCGCACCGGCGAGCTCCCACAGACACTGGTAAGACTGTTCCAGGGGAGAAGGGTGCTGGGCGGTGGAATGTACCTAAGACTGAGGGTGTAGAACCTGGAGACAGGCCTGCCAGGCCAGGAAGGTTCTTGCCACGTAAACGAATAGACATTAATATGACTCAATGTCTCCGATGTGGTGACTTTGGCCATATTGCCGCTAATTGTTCACTTACAACTGAACCTATGCAATGTGATACTGCTCATGTCTACCGCAGGGGGTCTTTCTTTGCACAGACAGCCTGTACGGCTGACCGGCAGGCTGAGACTGATAAGCACATGTGTGTACTCACTGTAGATGGCAACCAAGTAGAGGCACTGTTAGACTCTGGTAGCTTGGTGACACTTATAAAAGCTGAGCTGGTGAACCCCTTGAGACGTAAGGGGAAAACTGTTGGTGTGACCTGCATACATGGGGATACTCGATATTATGTTACGGCCGAGGTGAACATCGAGACACCATGTGGCTCTGCTATAGTTTCTGTGGGTTTGGTGCATGGTCTGGTGTACGATGCAATATTGGGGAGAGACTTTGCTCACTTCTGGAAGTTGTGGGAAAGCCGTTTTGTTCCAGAGGTGAACAACCCCGATCCATTTGAGAAGGTTGTCGATGTAGTGGAGGAGGGAGTTTCTTCTGAGTCAGAGTTATTCCCTTTTTCTACTATGGTTGGCGAACTAGAGAATGCGGAACGTGACGGTGGCCCGCCAACTGATGTGCCTCCCATTGAGGTGGGAAGTGTTGTTGGGCCAGGTGATCGTCTGCCTGATTTAGAGGTCAGAAGAGAGGTCTTTGCCGTGGAGCAGTTGAATGACCCTACTTTGGTAAAAGCCAGGGAGAATGTAAAAGTAGTTGATGGTAAACCCGTAGACCCTGATAGTCCTTTGTCCTATCCCCACATGGCAATGTGTCAGGATTTGTTATATCAGGTGACTAAGAAGGGGGAAGATATTGTGGAACAACTAATAGCTCCCAAAGCCTACAGAAGAACAGTGTTGGATCTGGCCCATGGTCATATAACGGCAGGCCATCTAGGGGTAGAGAAAACCACTGAGCGAATAATGCAGAGGTTTTTCTGGCCCGGGCTTCATAAAGAGGTGTCTGACTTTTGCGCATCCTGCCCTGAGTGTCAGTATCATGCTCCCAGGCCACATTTTAAGGGTCCACTAGTTCCATTGCCTATTATAGAGGTGCCGTTTGAAAGAATAGCGATGGATTTGGATGGACCCTTAATGAAGTCTGCCAGGGGACACCAGTATATTCTGGTCATAATGGATTACGCTACCAGGTACCCGGAAGCGATCCCGTTGCGCAATACGTCAACCAAGACCATTGCCAGAGAGCTAGTTCATGTCTTTAGCAGGCTGGGTATACCCAAGGAGATACTAACTGACCAGGGTACACCGTTTATGTCAAAAGTCATGAAAGAGTTATGCCGCCTGTTCAAAATTGAACAGTTAAGAACTTCGGTTTATCACCCCCAAACCGATGGGTTGGTCAAGAGGTTTAACAAGACGTTAAAACACATGCTTAGGACAGTGGTCGACAAGGATGGTAGGGTTTGGGATTACTTATTGCCGTATTTATTGTTGGCCATAAGAGAGGTTCCCCAGTCCTCCACCGGGTTTTCACCCTTCGACTTGTTGTATGGGAGACACCCAAGGGGGTTACTAGACATTGCCAAAGAGACATGGGAGGGGCAGTCTAGTCCTTACAAAATGGTGATTGAGTATGTTTCTCAAATGCAGGAGAGAATTGCTGCGGTAGTGCCAATAGTGAGAGAGCACCTGGAACAGGCTCAACAGGCACAGCAGAGGGTATACAACCGCAATGCCCGGTTACGCAGCTTTGCTCCTGGGGACAGAGTGTTAGTGTGGGTTCCCACTGTGGAAAATAAACTTTTGGCTAAATGGCAAGGGCCCTTTGAAATCTTAGAAAGAGTGGGACAGGTCAATTACAAAGTTTACCAGCCGGGGAAAAGAAAGCCGGAACAGATATACCATATAAATCTGTTAAAGCCCTGGAAAGATAGAACGGTACTGTCGGCCGTCCGAGCCCCTCCAGTAAATCCAGGGCCCTTAGTTCCCGAAGTGACAGTGGCAAAAACCCTGTCGGCAATTCAACAACAAGAGGTCAAGGAGTTTCTGATCAGAAATAGGGTGCTGTTCTCTGACGTACCTGGGAAAACCTCGGTCATTAAACATGACATAATCACTGACCCAGGGGTTAAAGTTAATCTAAAGCCCTATAGGTTACCAGAAGCACAAAGAGAATCGGTGTCAAAAGAAATTAAAAATATGCTAGAGTTAGGGGTTATTGAAGAATCACATAGTGAATGGTCAAGTCCCATTGTGTTGATTCCAAAGCCCGACGGGAGTGTGCGTTTCTGCATTGACTTCTTAAAGTTGAACAGTGTTTCAAAATTCGATGCCTACCCGATGCCAAGAGTGGATGAACTGATTGAGAGACTAGGGACGGCAAGGTATTTAACCACTCTTGACCTAACCAAAGGGTATTGGCAAGTACCGTTAACCAAGAGCGCCAAACAAAAGACAGCTTTTTCAGCGCCAGAGGGCTTGTTTCAGTACAAGATGTTGCCCTTCGGGCTACATGGGGCACCTGCTACCTTCCAAAGAATGATGGACAGGATTCTAAGGCCCCATAGACGGTATGCGGCTGCTTATCTGGATGACGTGGTCATTCATAGTCCTGATTGGCAGTCTCAGGGTACAAGCAGTGTTGGACTCCATCTATAAGGCAGGTTTGACAGCCAACCCAAAAAAGTGTTGTCTAGGCATGGAGGAAGTAAAATATCTGGGATACACCATTGGCAGAGGCCTGATAAAGCCTCAGCTCAATAAAGTTGATGCCATACAAAACTGGCCACAGCCTCTGAATAAGAAGCAGGTGAGAGCCTTCTTGGGAATTACGGGGTACTACAGGAGGTTTATACCCAACTTTGCCACCATGGCAGTCCCACTGACTGACCTGACCAAAGGCAAACAAAAAGTCATGGTAGAATGGAGACCTGAGGCAGAGAAAGCTTTTCAGGAGTTGAAAGTAGCGTTGTGTTCTCAACCAGTCCTGATGACTCCTAATTTTGAAAGGGAATTCATAGTACAAACCGATTCATCAGAAGTAGATATAGGAGCGGTCCTGTCCCAGAACAAGGAGGGTGAGGAACACCCTATTTTCTATCTAAGTAGAAAGTTGAATGTACATGAGAGAAACTATGCCACAGTGGAGAAGGAGGCGTTGGCCATAAAGTGGGCATTAGAGGCTCTCAGGTACTACTTGGTTGGAAGAAAGTTCAAATTGATCACTGATCATGCCCCTTTGAAGTGGATGTCCGAAAATAAGGACAGTAATGTGAGAATTACGAGATGGTTCTTGGCGTTACAAACTTTTAAATTTTCAGTGGAACACAGGCCAGGAAGCCAGCTGGCCAATGCTGACGCGTTGTCACGCGTTCATTGTTTGGGGGCTTCAGTTGTTCCGCCCCACAGGTTGAAACAAAGGGGGGAATATGTGATAGGATCACTGGTAAAGTGGTCTGTGACAGGGACATTTATCCCAGATTCCTGTCTTATGTGTTTTAAATCCCCAGGAGAAAGTCTGCAGTGTAGCAGGCTTGAGTCTCGGCTTTTTGAAAAGCCGGTTTGGGACCTAGGGGTTGTGGGTGAGAGGAGAGGGAGGGCTCCACCCACGGCCACTCCAGGTTTTGGTTCTCGCAGCCTGGTAACAGGCTTGTTAGGGTTTCCACCTGAGAGTGGCCAATATAAGCCTAGTGTGTTGAGGGCTGATTGTCTCACCTGGGAGAGCAGACAGGGAGTTTGCTCAGAGACACTTGAAAACCTAACTGTGAGTGTTGTGTTGTGCCTTTGTTGCTGGTGAGGGCATTAGGCCCTGCCAGGTTCTGGTAGTGAGGGAACTACCTGTGACGTTAGTGCCCCGACAGGGCTAGGATTTATGTTTATGTTTTCTTTATGTTATTTCTGACATTGTACAATAAAGACTGGCGCCGACCAGCTTGTACTTGCATCCAGACTGGTGTGCTGCTTCCCTGCTGCTGTGTGTGTGTGTTAGGAAGGAGTCCACTACCCAGGAGAGGGACCCCCTAACCTAACTGTGTCACAATATATATATATATATATATATTTAAAAATGCAACTTTTAGCCAGTGTATAGGAGCCAGGTTCTGTGTATGTCTGTGGCAGATAATTGAAAAACACACACATGCTGTGAGATGCAGACGAGTGTTGTAAATGCAAAATTAGAAACCATTGTCATAAGTCTGACTATCATTGTATGCCTAAAGGAACTAACATTTACATTCCAAATAGGCAGAAGAGGCCTTTGATTAGCCATCAGACATTGTGACTCCATCAAGTATCTATCTGCTGGTCATCTCTGATCAGAACAACTTCATTGTCTGTCATTTGTTGAACTTAGGGCCTGATTCAGACCCGGTCGCTCTGACAGAGCGCTCGCTCTGATTCAGGGCTGGTTTTTTTTTTTTAGAACGGCCTCCTGGCCGCTCGCATAGCTGTGGGTGACCACCCACAGCTTCAGCGAGCGGTCATGATGGTCGAGACCATCGCGACCATCGGGCTTGCGACGAGACCCTTGTGGTAGGGGACTCGTGGCCGCAAGCCCCAGAGAGATTTCAGCTCTAACAGAGCCGGAATCTCTCCACTGACATCACTCGTGATGTCAGTGGGGCTGCCCCCAAACGACAGGCGTTCTCATAGGAACGCCTCCGTTTGGGCAGCCACCTGCCAGCCCGCCCACCAAAGGGGGCGAGCTGCCACTCAACATCGACAGCTCGCCCCCTTTGTTGCGAGACCCGGAGCGACGGAGTGCCCGTCGCTAGCTGGGTCTCGCGCATGCGCACGACGGATATATCAAGATATATATATATATATATATATAAATCCATGACACAAACACTAATGCACATTTGCACACACATGCATACACATAGACAATCGCATATGTATCCACAATGTGAACACATAGACGCTCTTATGCTTACGCACATACCCACGTACATACCCTGTAATTATTTAATATGTAGACGTACAACGCACACTGATGAATTCCTGTAAATATCTCACATTCATTTATGCAAGCACACATATAAAAGGTTCCCTAGCATTGAGCGTAATAATAGAGGTTTTTGTTAGCTAATCATTATAGTGTAATTTGTACATATATGATATATAAGTTATAGAACTTAGGGCCTGATTCAGAACCGCTCGCAAGCGGGTCGATAGTGGCCCAGTGCGCATGCACATGACGGAGCCGGCTCCGTCGTGCGCATGTGCGAGACCCGCATAGCGACGGGCAAACCGTCGCTCCGGGTCTTGTACCAAAGGGGGCGTGCTGTCGATGTTGAGTGACAGCACGCCCCCTTTGGTGGGCGGGCCGGGGGCGTGGTTGCCCAGACAGAGGCGTTCCCATGGGAATGCCTACCGTCTGGGGCCGGCCCCACTGACATCGCTTGGCCGCTCTAAAAATCAAGAAGGACGCCCCTGATGCAGGGCGAGCGCTCTGTCAGAGCGTCCGGCTCTGAATCAGGCCCTTAGTATGATACCAAACATGACATGTATACTGACACCCTGTTTAATTCCAGATATCTGAATCTATCGGCGAAGGAGTCACATCTTGCGTTCGGTGGTTATGGATTATAGGGAATTATTGGTTAGAATATGTACTTTGTATGTAGTGTTATCTCGTCTGGAGGGATGGACCATATCCCTGTTGTCACCATATGAACTGTCCTATGACCTGCATTGTACCAGAATGACAAGAACAAGAACCAATGGACTTATGCCAGCTCATTCCTATTGTGTTGTCCACTGTATATTCAAGCGCTCTCAGTCCTGTAGTCAGTCATCTTCTTTCTTTCTTATGACGGAGGCTTCACGTTTGATGACGGGAATCTGGATTCAGAGCGCATGCGTATGTATTGCCTGTACCTTTTGTATTTAATTGTCTTTGCGCTAATCGTGATAGATCAAAGCGTGTAAATTTATTTTTATGCAATAAGAACGTTTTGTGCTTTGGAACCAAAATCCATTCTGGAAAGCAATTATTTCATGTTTAGCGATATTGGGGTATTCATAGATGAACTTACATCTCCGATATTTCCGGGTCTGCACCTGCGCAGGACTCATTCTGCGCATGAGCAGAACGGGTACTATGATAATGCCCGCAGATATCACCATGATGATTGACATGCTGCAGCATTTGGGGGGCGGAGCTGGTCACATTTCCTGGAAACGGGGCATGTCTGTGCCGGATGGACGAGGCCAGGGTCTGTGCGGGTGAATGCATATTACTTAGTACTTATTACATTGTACTCGGTCAGTCCATGGGAAGCTTCAGCTCCCACAGCCTGACCAAAGGGGCAATCATCGTAGCCCTCGGTTGCGATGGTGATTATAGACTGCGACGTCCTGCCACAAAGCTTCTGGCGCCCCGCCCATCAAAAAAAAATAAACAAAGACTTTTTTTTTCTGCGTGCGCCTCTGGCACATGCACTCCTGAAAAAGGTGTGTGGTTTCATGATACAGTAATGGCTCTTACAACACATTATGCCACACTAAGTAATGCCCGTTATAACACATTATGGCACACAGTAATGCCCCTTACAACACAGTATACCACACAGTAATGCCCCTTACAACACAGTATACCACACAGTAATGCCCCTTATAACACATTATGACACACAGTAATGCCCCTTATAACACATTATGACACACAGTAATGCCCCTTATAACACATTATGACACACAGTAATGCCCCTTATAACACATTATGACACACTTAAGTAATGCCCGTTATAACACATTATGGCACACAGTAATGCCCCTTACAACACAGTATACCACACAGTAATGCCCCTTACACATTATGCGACATAATAATGCCCCTTATAACACATTATGACACACAGTAATGCCCCTTATAACACATTATGACACACTTAAGTAATACCCTTTACAGCACATTATGCCACACAGTAATGCCGAATACATCCCACCCATAAAGATCTACCTCAACAACCCTCCTCTCTGCTCCTGCCAATCTACTCAAGACAGGTTGCACAGTTTCTATGTCCGTGTAGAACCAGATTATTGGGAACGTAGTTTATAACCTGTAAACTCTGCGTGTAACAGGTTAGTGCCCATTATGCAGTGCCCTTTGTAGTTTTGCCCCTTATGCAGTGCTTCCTGTAGTAGTGCCCTTTATGCAATGCCCCCTGTAGTTGTGCCCATTATGCAGTGCCCCCTGTAGTTGGGCCCCTTGTGTAGTACCCCCTGTAGTTGTGCCCCTTCTGAAGAGCTTCCTGTAGTACTGCTGATTATGCAGTATCCCTTGTAGGAGTGCCCCTTATGCAGTGCTTCCTGTGGTAGTGTCCCTTATGCAGTGCCCCCAGTACTAGTTCCCCTTCCCAGTGCAGAACAGCCCCCACACCCCTGTGCAGTACTTACCTGACCACGCTGGGCACCACTGGTTCCACGCAGTCAGTGCTTCGGCTGTCGCTGACTGGATCTAACTTGATCCAGAAGACGCGTAGGCTCCACACATTGCGGGTAATGTCATGACGTCACCCGTGCGCTGCATCACTGGGAATGCTGGCCTCTGAATCACTCAGAGGCTTCTTCAGAGGCCAGCGTTCACAGTTGCTGTAGGCAAGTTGGTCGCAATCTACAGACGGGAGCTCCACGAGCTACCGGTAGATTGCAATCAACGTTTTGCAGTGGCGTAGCAACGGCCCTGGCAATCCCCTCGTAATCCAGCCCCCAAGCCACCGTGGAGTCTTCGGAGGCCGTTACTACGCCACTGTACTTCTGAGATGGGCGGATTTGCGCAGCCGCTTGTGTGCATCTTTGCAAATCCGTCCATCTTTGAATTAGGCCCATAGATCCCTTAGAGATGGGAACAAATCGAGCTTAACGCCATACCTGCCGACTTTCAGTACCCTCCTTCCGGGAGGGAGCTGTCAGGATTCCATGGCGGGGGAGGTGTGTTGCGGCAGAAAGGGGGCATGGTGCTGCGATGATGCAGCATTGGGGGTGGAGCATGGGGCGTGACCGCGCGATTGCATCATCGTGTCTCTTGTCTGTTTGTCTCTTTCATCCCTAACCGCTCACCTGCTTTCTCTCTCATCCCTATCCGCTTCATCACCCTTCCCCTTTTTTGGTTGTGTCTGTGAGGGAGGTCGGGGCCACACTGTGGGGGAGGTGTATGATGTGGCGTTATCTGTAAGTTTGGTAAATGCATACATTAACTGCTGCAGTTACCGCTTCCCTGCGTGTAATAATGCAGGGAAGAGATCAGAATGTCCCGGTCACTATCGGCGCCGCCGATCTGGTGTCCCAATGTATGAACGATCATTGGCACTGACTGATCCGACAACTGCAGCTATCGATTTCAACAGCTGCAGCTGACGTTGATGCACCATATAGTTTTTTTTTTTTTTTTTTTTTACAAGCTGCAGCTGTTGCTGGGAGAAGAATGACTGGCGCATACGCAAAGTGTATTCCAGTGCCGGTCACACAGCCAAAAGAGGGAGAGCGCAATTTGCCAGACAGGTGAATTCACACTCTCTCTCTCTTCAGCAAAACAAATTCTAAAACATGCGGGCGGCTTTTGGACCTGCTTCACCACGATAATGGGCGAAGTAGGTCCAGACATTTAATGCTTATTAGCCTCCCCTTCATACATCTCCCCATGTATGTCTGTCTATCAGCCACTG
This sequence comes from Taudactylus pleione, assembly GCA_031769625.1. Lineage (NCBI taxonomy): Eukaryota > Metazoa > Chordata > Amphibia > Anura > Myobatrachidae > Taudactylus > Taudactylus pleione. The sequence continues at coordinate 2,366,457 of JAUIMM010001084.1, forward strand.
AGAGCTCTGAGGGGACGGGGCCACACTGTGGCCCTCATTCAGAGGCGGTCGCAAGAAGCGATCACTCTCTCTGAATGAGGGCGGATACTTGATTTTTTAAGTGCGGCCTCCTGATCGCTAGCTAAGCTGCTATAGCGACCGACCAGGGTGATGGTCGCGATGGTGAAGCCCATCGCGACCATCGGGGCTTGCGACGAGACCCTAAGGTTGGGTCTCGGCAACCGGAAGCCCCAGGGAGCTTCCTGCTCTGATCGAGCAAGAAGCTCCCCACTGACATCACTGCTGATGTCAGTGCGGCTGCCCACAAAACGGCAGGCGTTCCGTCAGGAACGCCTCCATTTGTGTAGCCACCCCCCGCCCCGCCTACAAAACGGTGCAAGCTGTTGATCAACATCGACAGCCGCCCCTTTTGTAGTGAGCTCCGGAGCAAGAGAGTTTCTCTCTCGCTCTGGGGCTTGCGCATGTGCAGTGCGGCCGCTGTGCGTGCGCGGGGCCTTAACATTGATCCGGTTGCGACCGGGTCTGAATGAGACCCTATATGTCTGGCTATCAGCCACTGAGAGCTCTGAGGAAGTGGGTCCACACTGTATGTCTGACTTGTCACTACCGAGAGCTCTGAGGGGACGGGGCAACACTGTATGTCTGTCTAGCCACCACTGAGAGCTCTGAGAGGGCGGGGCAACACTGTATGTCTGACTTGTCACTACCGAGAGCTCTGAGGGGGCGGGGCCTCCGACTGTGGAGACAGAATTTAGGCTTCTTATATGATAGATTATTAATTAGTGCCTTGTCCACTATGTCATTGCTTGTAAGTTCCAATATGGCTGCATCTAGCGAGTGTTAGCAAACTGCGCATGCGTTAAAGCAAACATATGTGTATTTGTGTGATGCATCTGTGGACGGACAGATTATTGCACCATACTTGCCTACTTTTGAAAAAGTTTTTCAGGGTGATTGTGAAAGCAACACCTATGAGCGCAGCGGTAAAGTGGACGTGTACCGCTACATCTGACTTACAGTACATCCAAATGTAATCGAGCCCCAAAGCAGTTAGTAAGATGTATTTGTTGATGAAAATACAGTGATAATGATCAGAAAATACATGTAGCCATAGGGATCATTGTGTCTTATAACCAATGCAGGGAAATAATACTAATTATCCCATTTGAATGTATATATCTGTTTTTTATATATATATGTGTGTGTGTATATATATATATATATATATATATATATATAAAAACAGCTACGTAATGGGGGTAAAGTGCAATCAGGGAAATGACTAGGCTCTTCAGGGAGTCAGGGAGATTGCTGCTACTTCAGGGAGTTTCCCCGACAATCAGGAAGAGTTGGTATATATTGCACTAGACTTCCATTCGCGGCCATCGTATGGAATTTGCCATGGTTGCTTGCTCTGTATATGAAGGCAAATATGGATGCAGTAGCAACTATTTCCTTCCTATTTGCCATGATTGTCTGCCTGTGAAGGGCATGGCCCGGAGAGGGGTCAGTACATTGCTGTGCGCATGGAAATCATATTTATTAGGCCTGTTGTGCCACCCCCTACACTCCTGCTTGCATTGGAAATTCCCTGCTGTCACTGAGCTGGCTCTACTAATGGAATCGGTATGATTTATCGCCGGACCCATGCCCGGCGGTTGGAATCCCGACAGCGGCATCCCGGCAGAGGAGGAAATCCCGATCGTCAAAGGTGAGTATATACTAACCTATTTGTACCCCCTAACCCTCCCTTAGGGGTGCGTAACCCTAACCTTCCCCCCCAGTGCCTAACCCTAATCCCCCCGCTAAGTGCCTAAACCTAACCACCTCCTTCCCCGCCGCCTAAACCTAAGTCCCCTGGGGAGGTACCTAACCCTAAGTTCCCCCCGGGGGTGCCTAACGCTAACCCCCCCTTTCCCTAGCCTAAACCTAACCTACCAAGGGGTACATAACCCTAAGTCCCCCCTGGGAACCCTAAACCTAACCCTCCTCCCCCCCCGCGGCTATCCGCGCCCGGCATCCCTTCGAACGGGATGCCAGGCGTCGGGCTCCCGGCGTATGTCTAATAACAGGTGTTGGCATATCGACGCCTGTCTTTAGACCCTTGCCGGGATATGACAGTCGGGAAGCCGGTTGTCGGGATTAGGTCCGCCGGCTTCCCGACTACATACCCTACTGACTGACACTGTGTAATACATAGATATTATGTATGTAGGCAAAAAAAATAAAAAAGAATCTGTGATTTCATGGGGCTTGTTTTAAAAAGGGCAAATGTAATGACTCCATCAGCTAATCCTCCCGTGATATAAATGTATATTATATGTATGCACCTGTTGCATATGAATCAGGTTTATTTGTTAATTTATCATTAATACTTAACATTTAAATTATTATTAACAATACTAATATTATTATTGCGTTTGCCTATCAATCAATGCACCCCAGCAGATGGGATGTAGTCTGTCGGAATTCATAAGGTCAGCAATCAGAATCGTGCTAGTGTAATGTTACAGTAACCGTGTGGTGCTTTACCATTATATTTACACTTGTAAAGACGGCACGGTTACAATACTGCACATTGCTTTAGTTACGTGTCGGCATTCCGGCTTTGACATTACACTGCCTCCCTTCTGATTGTCAGCCCAACCTTAACAGATTTTACCACTACTTCATGTGCAGCTTATACTCCTTCAGTCACTGAATACTTCTAAAGATCCATAATAGGCCACATAATGGTTCTAATCAAGATACATTTAAAGTTGACAGACATGCAATCGTGCCTGGATGCACCAGCTCCCCCTAGCCAGGAATCAGAGCTGTTCCTCTGGTTATCTGCTACCTGGATCCAGGAACTGGTGCTTTACCTGCCTGTGGTTATCAGCTGTATGGAGCATCAGGTCTCAGGGCTGATGCATCTTTGCCGGGGGGTTGGAGATGCGAACGCAGGCGTGCCTGAGTGTTTCAACGCCGTTTTAGAGGCGTGCATAACAGGCAGTGTCATAGTACATGTCACTTGCCTTTTTTTTACACGGATTTCCTCGCAATGCTGGCGGTAGGGTAAAGCAACTGCAAACACTGCGTTAACATCCGGCGGTGCTCGATGTACCAATGTTTTAATACACTTCCTGGAGATGACGTGTGCTGGTGGGTGGCTCTGCCTGTGTGATTGGGCATACGCTCAGACAAAGTGGCTGCTCGCTAAGACACAGTGGGCTTGCTTATGCCTTGGCGAGCGATCGCTTCCTGTGGCGTCACTTTGACAAATTTGCATATGCATCCAGCGAGCGTACGCAGATAGCAAGCGGGCCTGAATCAGGCCCTGTGTCGTTAACTTTGCTGTGTTTGCCTCCAACTCCACAATCAGGAAGTCAAACTCCGGCATCAAGTTCTGCGGCATATAGCAATCTCTTCGTCATCCACTAGCACTCCATCGGACATTTGTTGCTGAGAGACAGACATCATTTTGTAATCACTCATACTTCTGCATTTCATATAGTAGGTTTGTATTGCACAATACATGTATTTTAATTAATTGTCATGAGACTTCCATCTTGGTACACTGGGCCTGATTCAGACCCACTCGCGAGCGGCTGTCCGCTCGCAAGTGGGTCGATGTTCTGGACTGAGCATGCGCACAATGGAGGGAGCTCCGTCGTGCGCATGCGCCAGACGCGACGAGCGAAGGAAAGTCCTTCGCTCGTTGTGTCTGATCAAAGGGGGCGTGCTGTCGATGTTGATTGACAGCACGCCCCCTTTGGTGGGCGTGCCGGGGGCTTGCCTCCCTGACGGGGGCGTTCCCACGGGAACGCCTCCCGTCAGAAGCCGGCCCACTGACATCACTCTGACATCACTCTGATAGAGCCAAAATCACTCCGGAGCTTGCGGAGGCTCCGCAACCGCAGGCTCCGGCTCGCAGTTTCGATGGTCGCGATGGTCAAGACCATCGCGGCCATCAAACAGCACACTCGTATAGCCTGTGGGTGGTGACCCACAGCTATACGAGCGTCCAGGAGGACGCTCCATTTTCATGGAGGCTGGCCCTCATTCAGAGCGTACGCTCTGCTCAGAGCGTACGGCTCTGAATGAGGGCCCCTGTCTGCTGTGCTGTCCACATGTCATTTGCTGATGTTTCCCATGTATAATAGAGTACATGTGTTGCTCTACACTTAAGCCATATGGTCCCCATGGTTCTCTCTAGGTTGTATGGGCTTGGATCTGCACCTGGTTCTACTGTGACCTTCCACAACCTTTTACATTTTAATTGCAGTTCTACAGCCAACGTACAAGTTATAAAATTGTCTGCACCTTTCAACTTTATAAACCCCGTTATAGGTGTAGTTTATATCTGTATGTTTCTTGCAGCCATATTTATGCAGCTTCTGTACACTAATCAGTCTCTGTACTGACACACTGTGCTGTCCTCACTCTGTGTCCTGTATCATTCTGTGTCTTGCATGTGCCTAAGATGGTGCCTGTGTGGTGCTGTGGGCATCTTAGTAGCTTGGGGCCTGTATGCTTTATAGTTGTGTGCCTCGACCCATAACCTGTTGGAAATGTGTGTGTACAGGTGTGGTGGTATAGCAGAAGTGGCTCTCTACCTTCTATCCACAGCTATCCTTTTCGAATCTCTCTCTCTCATCCTAGACATGCACTGCCTCGGCAATGACAGGGCAATAGTAGAGAAATGACGGACAGGACACTTACTTTCAATCTCTCATATGACGGTATGTATGCTACATATGCCTACATAATATCCTACACCAATATGTGAGATAAGGCACAATTGATTATTGAATTGGTAATAATGGGTATTCACCTACAAAAGGTGTAATAGCGGATCTGCATATACTGAAATGATCTGGTTTACAAATTGTGAACCGAAGGTTACCCGCAGTCTGCTGTGCGGGTAACCTTTGCCACTAATACATCTTTCACACCACACCTTGGACCAGGGATATTGCAGGGGCAACTCGGGTCATGTGTCGGTGTGAAAAGGTCGACTTGGGTTGTGAGTCCCGTTATCTCGACCAGCGGCGTAAGTTCATCTCGGACGCCCATGTGGCAATGCCCACTTTTTTGGCGCACGTCCTTGGCGTGTGCACAGACTTGGGGGGCTCCATTTATTAACTTGCCCTGGGCTCCAAATACCCTAATGACGCCACTGTGCGTGAGTACCCATAGGTGAAGCTCCGGATCTGAGACCAAGAGTGCCAGTAATGATTTCCACCTAAAAATCCAATTATTTTTTGTAGTCCCAGACCATTAGGGAGTTGCAGTCGACTCTGAGGTAGGATAGGGCTCTTCCAAGATCTCCTCCTTCGCGTCCATGTCCAGCCTGCGCACCAGGTCTGTCTGCTACACGTACGGCCTGAAGGTAAGAGGGTGCGACTCCCGGTAGGCCTCAGACTACTAATAAATACAAAGGAATTAGAACATCTGCACACATTGAAATATCATGTGTTATTTATACCATCAATGGGAATATCTTTATTTCAGGGGTGCAGCCTAATGACAATACTAGTGTTGAGGAATTATACAAAAGGTAAGAAAAAAGGGCTCTGTCTTTTTATGGCACACAAGAAAAAATTAGTATCAACCAATCAGCCCCTTTCACTTTACAGTCTGTGTTTGAAAAATGGTAGTTAGGAGCTGATTGGTTGGTACTTTATCTCTATGCACTTTATCTCTCTCCAAGGAGTAGTACATCTCCTAAGTCATTTAGATAGGATCTATGTGGACCTCACACTGTTGAGGAAAAAAGCCAGACTGGGAAGAAACAGGAAAAATACCAAAATCGGGAACTCTGACTAAAGGTACCCAACAAAAGTGCACTCGACAAAAGACTGTACAAATAAAAGCTTTCAAAATATATAAACCACAATACTAGGAGTGTAAACATAGCCCCTGCAGAGGCTTGGGGCAGTTTTTATCCAGATACTATACAGTCTAGCAGTCCGCATGAAATCTGCTGAAAAAGTTCCTGCGGCACCCCCTCCCCCCCAATGACTAATTAGGTAATAGGAAGTTACCTTCCGAAGCGCTGTAGTTTTCCTCCAGCATCGCGACCCGGTCTTCTGCAGCAGCTGTGTGTGTAAGTATGTTGTGCGAGTCATTACAGGTTATATGAGTGCCGCTTTAAATTTTCAACTTAAGGCCGCCGCTTAGGTATGTAAAGCTTCATAGTATGTACATATACTGTTTGAGTGCCAATATAAGAATTCAGCCAGGATTTTAAGTAAAAGTTTTCAAGGGGCTCAATTTTTTTAAAATTGCCCTGGACATCATCAATACTAGTCACGCCTCTGCTGTTGGTACTGGGATGGACAGATATTAGGTGCGAGCCCATAGGCGGCTGGGGGAATGGGGATGTCAGTGTCTGGGCTTCAATGGGCTGGGCTTCGGTCCGACTTAGATACTGTAGCTGCTGGCATGCTGCCTGTAACAGGAGCACATCAAATGCAGGAGGCCTATTTTGATGAGGGGCCTGGAACTGCTGCTCCATTCGGTCCATTGTTAATCTGGCCCTGACAGTGGGTTTAGGGGACAGCGCCGCAACGCATGACGTCACATGGAGGGGGAGGGGAAACAATCGCCGTTATATACACAGCAATGCTTGGAGCATCCTCAGGATGTTTCGGGGTGCTGTTAGGGCAGTGGTGGGCACATCTGAAGATTCCTAAGGACGCTCCAAGTGGCACTGCTGCAAAGATTCTGGCAGCAGGGCTCAGTTACAGGCACCCTGCTAGCCAGACGCAGGAACCAGGGGTGAGCAGCGGTGCTGCACAGAGAGCTCTGCGATCTGTGTGGCCGCACCGCTCACACACCCCTAGTTACGGCCCTGTCAGGGGACTGACATGATTGCACTATTTGCAGATGAAATTGTATTCATTTTAACACAATCAATGGCGACCATTCCAATTAAGTCAAATATAAGGATCTAATATACAGAAAGACATGAAAAGAAGGCATAGATGGCCTGTCCAAATGAGCTGACAAACTAAGAGGTGTGGGAAACATTTGATATATACGGTGGGGGCTGTCGTAAGACAGCAGCATGATCATCCACCTATAATAAAGCCACCTCTGGAATGAGGAGAAATAGCGGCACTATTAATGTTCTGTTCCCAACTGTAAAGCACAATAAAATAATTTAAAAAAAAGTACACAAGGGGCATAAGCCATGCCCTCGGCAGTTGCCACACCCCCAGCATTGGGGCCCGCCGATTGTCTTGGCAGACATGGTTGAATTCATTGGGTCCAGTTACTGAACTACTAGGGAGTCCAATAGATCAGTAGACCTGTCTTTCGTGCGATGACCCTCATTGGCACCACCTAGTGTTAGACTGGACCACAGGGGTACAGGGGAAATCCCCGATGGGCCAACCCTCCCTCTTCTAGGTGTCAGGTTCCAGACCTCAAATTATAGATTGTTACTCTATTAGATGGTCAGTTACCTAGAGGAGCAGGACCACTGATCAACATGGGAGCTTGGTTCCCTTTTAGAGAAACTACACCAAGATTTGCCTAATGGTTAGCCAAGCATCTGTGGTTGCTGGCCACACCCCCTCTGGTGGACAACCACACCCTTTAAGAATGGGCCCCTACCACTGAATTCCCCCGGTGGGCTCTTTATGCCCCAGTCAGACCCTGGCACCACCATGTAACTTCCCTCTGCCTTCACACATTTTTTTATGTTTTATATTAGTGGGAAGATGTGTATGTGCTGATCTATAATGCAGTCATCTCCAACGGCTGCCCACATGCCCTCATTGACCAATATGAAGATTAAAATTATAGCTAAAATCTTGACCAACCACAATACCTCAGCATTCCCATTACATGGGAATGCTATTCCTGTGATAGGCCTGATATGACATACGTGAATTTGATTCCTAGGCAAACTGGATTTTCACCCTTGATGCTACCTGCTATTATGGCTCTACAGGGTGATCCTGCGGCTATGTTTTGAGCAGGTGGCATCTTCTCTGGTGCGGTTTTGTAGATCATAAATTGTGTGGCACAAGACTACAGACATAGTTTGTGCTCTATAAAAATATAATGACAATAGATTACTTTCAATAGGGTGATAAGAGAGATAATTACAATCTATGTACACAAAAATGTAATTATGTATAATTATTGTGATATTGTTATTAATTTTTTTATATTATTTTTATTTTTACCCGAACTTTCTATTGATCTCATATTAACATTGCCTCTATTATACTTAATTATATATTTTGGCCTTAAATAAAAAGGTACCTAAGGAGCCCATTTAAACCTCAAGAGACAGTTATTACCTTAGGGTCTTCACATAGCCGATTGCTCAGAGGAAAGTGATTTCAAACTGGATATTATCCAACGGGTTCAATTATATGAATTAAACAGGAGCTGTGTAATGAGAACAAAAGTCAATCAAAATTGAGCCCCCCGGTGCTGTTAGGTGGTGATGCTAACCACTGTGTCACTGTGCTGCCCATAAAAAGTCTCATCAGTCTGTAAATTCTGTGAAAAGTGAATCAGAGCTTATCGATTGTATCGTTGGCCTTTAACACTGGGAAACTCAATTCGTGTGGAGGTTTAATAGGTGTTAATTCAAGTAAAGTCAAGTAAAGCTAAGTAAAAGCCTGTGCTGCTATTTGTTGCACTCTTGTTATAATAGTCTTTGTGTGAACTCCAGCAGCCAATCAGAGTTCACTTAAGGAAAAGCAAGTAGAGTGCAATTGGATTACTCAGAAGAGACTGCAAGCCTGTGAAATGCATTCTATACAACCAATCGGGTTGGGTATGAAATCCCAGCTGTCAGGATGCCGCTGTTCAGAATACCAACAGCCAGAATCCTGACACCCATAAGAACGGCTAGTAAGTATTTTCCCTACCCTAACCCTTCCTCCCCGGTGCCTAAACCTAACCCCTCCTCCCTAGTGCCTAAACCAGTGCTGTTGTGAAATAAACCTTTTCTGCACCTGCGTCAGAAATCAGTATTTTGTTTATTCACATAGTGAAACTCTAACAGAGTGTGGGGTGACAGAGTGTGACAGGGATGGATAGAGTGTGATGGGGGGGGGGGTAGGCAAAGTGTGCCAGGCAGAGTATGATGGAGGGAGGCAGTTGGTGGAAAGGGAAGCCAGAGGGTTGCAGTTGGATGTAGTTGGTGACAGGAAAGAGGCAGAGGATGACGGGGGGAGCAAGAAGATGATGAGGAGAGGAACACAGTCTAGCCCTAACCATGGTCATGCATGTATCCCCTGTGCCCACTGAGGCAACCCCACTAAACATAGAGCCATCAGGTGCTGCCCGCAACTCTTCTGGCGTCTCGAAGCCTCATCCCGCCAGCTGCAGAGTACAGACGTTGGAAGCACACATTACATTCCGCTGTAGTACTGCTCTCCTCTGTCATCCCTCCAGCCCTCTCACTTGACTACACCAGTGTGAAAATGGTCAGGCGACTCTTTAGTCAGACTAGGAAAAACAAATATTTGGTCTGGGCAATGGTGCCAGCGGACCTCTTAGTTCCCAGGGACCCTGATGCAGCACACCTGCTGCACCACCATTAGTTCCTACCTGTCCACACTCCACTTGTGATAGCATATGCTATAGTGGAAATATTTTGCAATTACTGAGAATTTTCAGGCTGACAGTAATAAAACAAGAATCCAAGTGTCGCCCCCTAGCAAGTGGTTCCCCTAGTCACGTTCCTCACATGTCGAGGTGAGCCACTTGCTAGGGGGCAGCACTTGAGCAAATAGCTTATTGTGTATGGTGTCTGACTATGATGTATGAGGTTGAGAGTTTGAGCTCTGGCTATGGCATGTTCAGAAATATTTTTTTAAATAAAGGGGGGTTTATCGCTAGCAAGGTGAATATTACACTATAGCTGTTGTTCAAATTCCTTGCTTGGAGTTTTCTGAAGGTGAGAGAGATCTGCATGGGTGTAGTGTATGTGCTGGATTATGCAAAGTGTTGGAATTATGATGTTCTGGATTATCAACTACATACGTCCTTCGATAAATACATTCGAATTGTCATACTGCATAGGAAGATATGTAATTCTATAGAAATTGTACTTAAAGGTATCTGGTGGTGAATTAAAATTGAGTACATCATTCTCCTTGGATAATTAGATAGAGGAGAATATTTCCTCTTGGTCAATTAGTTTGTTCCTAACTACACATTAAAAATTATTTCTTAAAATAGCTACCATGAGAGCACACTATTTGTACATGTATTACTAACAGAAAGGAAATGATTGCAAATTTCTGTTACCTATAATTCATTATCGCCGCATATCGTGGCAATAACAAATAATTTTTTGGCCCCATTTATTAAAGTTCTCTGGTCGTGAGAGTGGTTCTGAAGGTATCCTGTCTCTGGTCATGAGAGTGGTTCTGATGTTATCCTGTCTCTGGTCGTGGCAGTGGTCCTGATGATATCCTGTCTCGGGTCGTGAGAGTGGTTCTGATGATATCCCATCTATGGTCGTGAGAGTGGTTCTGATGATATCCCGTCTCTGGTCCTAACAGTGGTTCTGATGATATCCTGTCTCTGGTCATGAGAGTGGTTCTGATGATATCCTGTCTCTGGTCATGAGAGTGGTTCTGATGATATCCTCTCTCTGGTCCTGAGAGTGGTTCTGATGATATCCTGTCTCTGGTCCTGAGAGTGGTTCTGATGTTATCCTGTCTCTGGTCGTGACAGTGGTTCTGATGATATCCTGTCTATGGTTGTGAGAGTGGTTCTGATGATATCCTGTCTCTGGTCCTGAGAGTGGCTCTGATGTTATCCTGTCTCTGGTCGTGAGAGTGGTTCTGATGATATCCTGTCTCTGGTCCTGAGAGTGGCTCTGATGTTATCCTGTCTCTGCTCCTGAGAATGGTTCTGATGCTATCCTGTCCCAGTGAAGAGGAAAAAGTACAGTTCTAAATTACAATTTCCCATTACTGCGGGCGTGGGCCCCGACTTACTTATGGCGGTTTTTCGGAGGACTGACCACAATATTGACCTTAATAAATAGGCCTCTAACTCACCATTACTGTCAACAATTCATGCGATGTGCTGCGACCGAGTGGGTGCGCTCTGTAACGTATGAGCGCAGATCTATATTCACGAACAGATGTCGTCTGCGCTCACCGGGCCACGTAAGTGCCCAACAGCTCTGCCCCTCGCATATATCTGACACACTTTCCAACTCTTGTAACCTTCACAATACTAATAAAATTCCGAGACCCAGATCTCATTCTTATAAAAAGAAAATTAAAAAATTAGGATATTTATTTGTGTAACCAGTAAAACCACCAGTTCCTTCTTCTTAGCACCACAAAACTCCAGCAGGTTCTTTTACCCGAAAGGTCACATCTGACGAAAGCCACTCCAAAAGCAATGAAGCCTCAAAACGGGCAGGATAGAGAGAACATACAGGAGAAGAGGCTGAATAATAGACTAACCCCTTATGAGAGGAAAGCCACTTGTTTTATATGGCTGGGTTTCATTAATCATCCCGTCCGTCTGCTGAATAATCACTTAGTAACGTGATTCAGAGCTAATTAATCGGCCCGCAATTCAGGTCTATAACAAACAATGCATCCTGCATGTTTCACAGCGACAGACTGCAATGACATACAGACAGGCTGCCCGCTCTCACAAAGGCCTCTTGGGGCCCTATATTCACTGCTACATTGATCAACTTTAAGTATCTAAGGGTGGGAGGATCCAATACAAAATGCACCAGAACAGCCACAAGTCAAGGCTTGTTTCTGGAGAGCCCTCTGCAAGTTCAAACGCTCAATAATTTTTCAGTCGCTGCTTTACACAATGGGGCTGCCAGGAAAAAATACGTCTTAGTTGCAGCCTTAGAAGGGAGCGTCTTTCCCACGTATCGGGGAGAAAACACTGTATCTCAGCTTACAGATCAGGCCCACACAGGTCCCAGTTTCCACTTCCAAACACACAGGGAGATCAGTTCTGACACATATAGAAAGTATCACCGGTAAACCATTAGTCTCAGTACTCTTCATCAGTGGCGTCACTGGATGTGCACTTATGCGGACCTGGCGCGCCGAAGAGGCGTGGCCTAGGGCTTGCGAGGTCACTCCTCCTGGTGTACAGTTTCGAGGGCGTGACGGCGCCTGCCACACCCTCGGATTGTATCATTTGGTGCAGTCCGCACCCCCCTAGTGAAGCCACTGCTATTACTTATCTTGTGGTACATTTCGCTTCTATCAATCAAGGTTTACTAGCAATGAGTATATCCTAGGTTGTGATGGCTGTATCTCCCTACAGACGTTGCCTACCAGCCAGCAGTACAGTTAAACGAGCCGTTTGTAAAGCCAACACTGATATATTTTATATAGGGTCGTCAATGGATTGTCCAGGCCCTGGTACTAAAAATGGGGGGGATGGGGATGGGCTGGAGTCTCTATTTGTGAGTTTCATACTGTGTTGGGGGCAGGGGCATCTTATGAGAGGCACGGGGAATGCATATGGGCCCCCTCCTCTCTCCCTGGCAGCCGGCTGGTCGGCCACTGCAGAATCAGTAGACTCTGAGCACTAGAGTGTGCCCCCAGATTCTACTGCGTAAGCGTGGAACACCAGAAAAATGGCCGTGGTGGCCATTTTCCGGTGGTCTGTGCAGCGCTGCCACCCGACGCGGGACCACGGACAGGTGAGCTTTAGATCATATGGGTCCAAGGTGTGCGGCACCCATTTTAGATACGCCTCTGGTTGGGGGTGAGGAAGGGGTGGCCTGCCGGTGGATTTGATCTGCGATCAGATCGGAGACGCAGATACGCTGGTTGGAAATACCGACCTGCGGCCATCGATGTTCTGTGAACCGTTGTGGGATCGGTGAAATCCACCATGTTAAATTTCACCGATTGTGTTTGGGTACCTCTGCTATATGGTAATTACAACCCTGAGAAAGTATTAGTACAGTGATTCTCAAACTCGGTCCTCAGGATCCCACACAGGTCATATTTTCCAGGTCACCCAGCAGGTGCACAGGAGTATTCATTACTCACTGACACGTTTTAAAAAAAATCCGCAGGTGGAGATAATTATTTCCCTTGTGATTATCTGGGGAGACCTGGAAAACATGCACTGTTTGGGGTCCTGAGGACAGAGTTTGAGAACCTCTGGTTTAGCATTGTTATTTTTATTATTATTGATTTACTTATATAGCATCACCATATTATGCAGAGACGTACACATTAGGCTCAATTTCTATCAACAGCCAATTAACCTAACTGTGAAGCTGCCACACATCTAAAGATTATCTGTCCAACCAGCCAACTAGTTGATTGGTTGGAATGAAAATCTGGTGCGGTATGAAAGCAAATGACAATCAGCAATTTGCTCCCAAATGCCGGAAAATGGACAAAAACTGTTTGAACAAATTGTTTAGATCAAACATTTAACAAACTTGTCTGACGACCATTTTCATCTGTTTTCTGGCATTTAGGAGCAAATTGCTGATAATCAGTTACTCCCATACGTTACCAGATTTTCATTCCAACCAATCAACTAGTTGGCTGGTTGGACAGATAATCTTTAGATGTGTGACCAGTTTTAGTCTTTGGAGTGTAGGAGGAAACCAGAACACTAAAGCTCTGTACACATGGAGCGATCAGACAATGATCAGATATCGTTGTCTGATCATCCTGCATGTGCTGGATGTTCGATATTGAACATCCAGCACATGCACCAACCCCCAAACAACTATAACGACCCGCAGTCGACGATCGCGGGTCCATATAGTAACCAGACTAACCTGGTCGATATCGACCAGGTTGGCCAGCATTCATGGGCGATGGTCGATATCGATCATCCGTGCCCACGTATCGACCATCGTTTGGGGGTTGGAAGGGCCCAAAAACAGGACGATATGAATGATAACGATACATCGATATCGTACTAATCGTCCTGTTATATCTGACCGTGTGTGCGCACCATTAGAGATATCCATTTCAAACATGGAGAGAACATACATACTCCACACATACAGTTCCCTGGTCCGAAATTAACCCATAACTTCACCACTGTGACTCTGAAGTAACCTTTTTATTCTCTATGATGTTTACCAACCTACATGTTGGAGATCAGTTAGACATGGAGTTATGTAGGACTTATATTCAGATTTCTGCCTTTTTTTATTTATTTTTTGTAAAGGCGCCTTCATATGTTGATCGCATTGAATAATAGGCATCTTCTGACAGACATATTTTGTATTCTGGGGGTGTCATACTTTTGATTGAGTTTTTATTTTCCAGAAATTCCCACCGCTGAGAATGCACACACATGTTTTCCTGAAAGAAAATAAGTTATTTGAGCTACAGCATGACAAAATCTGATTATAATGGTCTATTATGTCTCAGCAATTTGTCTTTATGCTAAGTACATCTTTAAATGGCAGAACCAGCTCTCTGAATCACAGCCCCCCGGTGAGAGGCAGAGAGACTGCCAAGGGTAGATGCCGGAACTCTCCTGATATGAGGGACGTTGAGTGTGAGACAACATAGACATGTAATAACTTAATACTGACATTACACCATGGTCCAAAGTAATATCATACGTAAAACTAATATATTTGGACCATAGGTATTTAGACTTTGTTTTTTTAAATCTCTTTATTTCTAACAACAGAGTAAGAACAGACAACATAGTAAAGTATTTTATGAGTACACAAATAATGCAGATATTTACTTCACAAAGTGTATTTTCTATATTGGGGGGGTTCCAATTATTGTCAGCACACTTGCCAAGTTCCAGGGATAGCTGATATTTGTCCCCAGGGCCGGACTGGCCATCTGTAACTACTGGCAAATACAAGATGGGCCGATCTGAAACCTGGCCGTGCAGCTCCGCCTCCTGGTGCACTGCTCGGCCAGGATACTTAGAGACGAGGGCGTGCCATGAGGCCAGTCCCCTGTGACTCGTGGTATGCCCCAGTGAGATTTAACCACGTCCCGTGGTTAAACTATAAAATATTTTTTTTTTCCCAAAAAATTTCCCCAAAATGGCCGTTTTTTTAAAATCAAATTACATAAACATTAGCTATTTAAACTTGATTCAGCATCATTTTATTAACAAATTAGCATATTTGTTATAAAAAAAAAAAATTATAATGAATCATGTTTAGTTAGGTATTTACATCATTTGATAAAAAAAAAAAATCGACAATTTTGGGGACATGTTTAGAAAATGTAAGTGGTTAATGTGGCTTTTACCTCACAGCTCCAGACTACGTGACATGTAGGAAAAAAATCTTATTTTGACACAAATCAACCATTTGACACCATTTAGCTGCCTTTAATCAGAGGCGTCACTGTGTGGTGACATCCGGTGCAGCACCTCCAAACCAGTCGCGCACCAAAGGCAATTGCACTTGAAAGGGATATGGCCTCATGCCATGATGCCACACCCCCTGATTTGGCCCATTTCGGGGGCGTGACCCGCATTATGGGTGGCACAATGCGGAACATCTCTCCACTCCAGCGCTGCTATCTAGTTCACCGTCATCTCACTTTGGACTAATTGAAACCCATAAACATAAAGATTGATTGATCAGTAAGACTAATATTCTATTTTGTTCTCTGATAGAAATGTTATGCTCCCAACAAAACCCAAAACCGCTTCTCTAGCAAATTAGGTTCTCTTCGGTTACCTTCTCTCAGATAAAAAAGGGTGAATCGATAAAAGCCGGTGACTTTAATATGGTGTACAAACTTTCCCTGGACAGATCTGGCCTTAAAACTCAGCTTCCAAATATATAAATGTTCTAAAACTTCAGAAGAATCTGGTTAATGAGATCACTTATTTGATTTATGGAGAGTAAGAGAAGCTCCTTACAAGAGAGTACACAATGTATTCAGCAACACATTATTCTGAAGGAGTTGGGTACGGGATGTCGACGACAGGGTCGGTATCCTAAACCTCCCCCTCTCCTTACACTCCTGGTGCCTAAACCTAACCTCCCTGATACATCTGTGACGCTCTTTTTAAAGTGAGGGAAGTGATTTATCTACTATACCTACTGTTTATTTTATTTATTTATATGGTACTTTTTAAAAATTCTATATTTATTTTATGGGTTGGGTATAGCATCCCGACAGTCAGAATCACGACCCCCATTAGGTAAGTATCTTACCACTAACCCTTACCCCTACCCTTAATCCTCCCTGGTGCCTGAACCTAACCTCCCCCCTAGTGCCTAAACCTAAGCTCCCCCTCTCCACACTCTAAACCTAACACTCCCCCCTTAGTTCCTAACCCCCCCTAGTACCTAACCCAAACCCACCCACCGCCTAACCCCAGTACTTACCATTGGGATGCTGGCACCAGGGGCGTTTCTAGAGAGGAGGAGGCCTGTGTGCAGTCTGCGACATGGGCCCCCTCCTCTCTGCCCGGCAGCTGGCAGTGCACTGAGCTGGGCGCGGCCAGCGCCGGAGTTATAGACTCTGGGCACTAGAGTGTGCCCAGAGTCTATAGTGTATGCACAGGTCACCGGGAAAATGGCCGCGGCGGCCATTTTCCTTGTACTGTGCATGCGCAAACGACGGGAAAATGGCCGCCGTGGCCATTTTACAGTCGTTTTACAGCGCCAGACCCCCGCACTGACGTGGGACTCCGGAGAGGTAAGTAATATTATGGGTGCAGGGTGTGCGGTGCGGGGGCCCCCTGGACCCAGGGGCCCGTGTTCCCCGCACACCCTGCACCCATTATAGATACGCCCCTGGCTGGCACCAAGATTCTAACAAGTGTCGGGATTCCGTCTACAGCATTCTAAGTGCCAGCATTCCCGTCTGTCAGGATTTTGTACGGATTCCTTCTTATGTAAGAATAAGTTTCTCCCTCGCCACGATCACAATATTCAACCCAAAACTTAACCAGACCATGTACCCTCGTACTACAGACCTTACAGTGATTGCTTTTTGCACAGTTAAATCTATATGGAGTTATTAGTATATAATCTTGCATGTAGAGGCATATACAATAATTTCTTAATAAATATTTGTAAATAACTCTTCAGAGGATGTCTCTCCAGAAGTGCTCTGGGACACTCATAAGCCTGCCATAAGGGGAATATGATAATTTAACGCTTCTACAGGGGTATTCCATTTGAAGCGAAAAGTCTGTGCTGGACTTTTCGCTCCACATCGCTGATTTTCCTGGGATAAAGTATCGGGTGCGCGCCTGCTTTATCCCCGTATTCAATTAAAATGAAACGGGAGCCGGTCAAATAGTATCAGCGAAAAAAAACGGGATTTACCTGGAATAAATTGTAGGACCCCCCTAAAGCTGTAAAAACATGGGGGATCACTATGGGTACCCCCGTTTTAGCCTGCAAATGAAAGTCGGGGTTTTAAATAGCCGTGGCAGGTGTTTTTTTTCCGACATTGAAGAAGTGATGCAGAAGAGCACTTAGGTTATTTTTTTCATTTTTTTAAGTGGTCCCATCAAATTTGGGGTACATGAAAATGGGTACTAGCATTTTTTATGTCCCTAAAGTAATTTTTTAAAAATTCTGCAAAAATGCACCTGCCGCTAATAGCCTATTCTAGAAAACACCTGCCGCATACTCGCAGAATAGCCCAGAACCTATTTCGCTATTTTTAAACACTTTTTTCCATATTTTTTTTTTTTCACTCCAATTTTTAAATAATTTTTTTGGGGTGTCCCTAATTTTTTTTTTTTACTTTTTTTGACACAGTTTATTTTTAAATGACATTCCCAGGGTTGCAGGCTATTTTCTTTTAAGCCTGCACCCCTAAACCCCAATTCTGCCCTTTTTTTCGCCACCTATTGAGTGGTGAAAAGTTATCCCCGTTTTTTTTCAAAGACTTTTCGAACCTGCGAAAAAAGTCTTTGAAATTGAATACGGGGATAATTGAAATCGGCAAAAATGACGTCATCAGCGATAATTTATCGCCGATTCCGAAATTTTCGCTCCAAATTGAATACCCCTGCTAGAGGCAAATGAGAACTCTTTTCCAAACTTGTTGCTAAGACACTAAAATTATTCTGTCACTGTTACTATGAAAAGTGAGAAGAGGCGGCCCGAATCCTGGCCTCCAAATGGGCAGCCGAGATCTCCACCTCCAACCTGATAGTGATAGCACAGGTGGTGTAGTGGTTAGCATTACTGCCTCACGCCATTTAGGTTTGGGTTTCAATCCCACCAAAGCCCAAATCTGTGTGGAGTTTGTATGTTCTTCGCAAGCTTGTGTGGATACACTCCCATAATTCAAAAACATACTGGTAGGTTAATTGGATTCTGACATAAAATTAATCTTACTGTGTATGAGAGTGTTACATGCAGTAGGGAATATAGATATAGATAAATAATAAATAATATAGATTGTAAGCTCCACTGGGGCAGAGACTGTGAGTGACTAAAATATTCTCTGTAAAGCTCTGCAGAATTTCTGTGTGCATGATATACATAACTGCTAATACAATAAATAAAATAGCTCCTAATGTAAGAGGAATTCCAAAAATTCATATAACCTTCAAAACCCAATAAACCTCTTAAAACATAAGGAAAAAGAATAACTACAGTCCTAAGATAAAGTAAAACTCAGGGCCCGATTCAGACCCGGACACTAAGCCGCGGATGCACGCTATGGGCGATTGTCATCCATCTGCGCATGCATTGCAGTGCGCGAACCAGTCACTGCAATCGGGAATCGTACGCTCGTTGCACAAAGACTGAGCGCTACTTTGTGTGACAGCGCCGTTTGTGGGTGGTAACAGGGGAGTGGTGCTGCGAATGCAACACGTCACCTGGTTTATCTTTCAGCCTGCAGTGATCGCAGTACTTGCGGTGGAGTAGGGTTTTCCTCAAGGGCTGCGTGCAGCTCCGATGGCTCTCAAAGGTTCTGATTAATCATACACTTCCTGGACATGACGTGTGCTAAGAAAGAAAACTGGGCGTCTTTATACCGGCGTGCGCTCACTCTGCCGTCGCTCTCTAAACATAGAGGACGTCCTTATACCAGACAGTGCGATCGTGGAGTTTGCATACCCGGACCCTTTTGGCAACGAGAGAGCGCAGCTTAGCGTCCGGGTCTGAATCGACCCCTTAATCAGAAACAGCTGAGCAACTTTGCATAGAAATCTCAGTAGAAGAGATTGACCAAGTAACACCCTTTACCACTGTCGCAATAACCCGGGTTATTGCCGAGTCTACCCAGGTCATGACGGAAAAGGGTCCCCGAAATATAACCCAGGTCCAGTTATCCGGGAATCCGTTGAACCTGGGAGGACCCGGGTAATGGTCCGGTGTAAACTGCATGACCCAGGTCACGATGACCTGGGTCATGCCTCAAACCAGCAAATTGGTTGACTTCAGTAGTGCCAGGAGATCAAACATTGGACCTCATCCAGTCTCTCGCTAGATGTGATCGCTCGCACCCAGGAAGTGTATTAAAACATTGGTACATCGAGGACAATCGGAAGCGATCGCAGCGCTTGTGGTTGCCTTACCCTACCGCAAGCACTGCGAGGACTTCAGTGTAAAAAACAGGAATGTGACGTGTACTATGACGCTGCGTGTTAATTATGCATGCCTTAAAAACGGCGTTCAAACACTCAGGCACGCCTGCGTTCACATCTCCACTCCCCCGTTATTAGTGTCATGCCCCTGTTACCACCCACAAACGGCCTCTCCTGTCACTCATTTCACTGGGCTGTCTTTGCTGGGCGAGCGAGAGGCCTGCGATCTCACAGAGTAGTTTGTGCACGCGCAGAACGAAGCGTGCGCATGCGTGTAAGCAAACCATCGGGTCGCTTGCAAGTGCACAGCGCTAGCGAGAGACTCTGAATGAGGTCCATTGTCTTCAGGCATCCACTGTAATGCAGGAAGACCCGGGTCCGTTGTGAACGGCTGGACCCGGGAAATAACCCATGTCCAGCCACTGTTATAAAAGGGTTAAAACCCAGCTCCAACCCGTGCTCAGTGTCCAGGGTTGGATCTGGGTTTTTGATGGAAAAGGGGTATAATTGAAAAACAGAAATTGTGCAAATCTACAGGGTCAGATCGTTATTATAAAGTTTTTGCAGAAACCTTAGTTTACTCCTCAGTGGAATATTGAGAGGTATACGATTCCCAATCGGAGGTCCCGGAGGTTGGAATAGCTTTGATTCATCTGGAGGCTAAAGACATCTATGACTGTGCAAAATATCATCCCAGTTCTCTTATCAATATTTTTTTTAAGCTTTTTTGCTAAAATCCCAGCAAACTGATCACATAAAATTTTGCCTTTGCTAATACATTATGAGCAAATTGGTTTAATTCATGGGGGAATCGCCCAAGACAACACCTCATTTATATTATAAACTTAATGTTGAAATGGCGTTCAGTAGAATCACCTAGCGATTTATCTGCAGAACTCTAGTTACGTGCAGCCATGCTCTACACCAAATCCATCTGCTAAATTAAGGGGGGTATTCAATTAGGCTGCGAAAAGCGTTGACGTCATTTTCGCCTGTTTCAATTATCCCCGTATTCAATTTCAAAGACTTTTCGCAGGTGCTAAAAGTCTTTGTTAAAAAACGGGGATAAGTTTTCACCATGTAATACATGGTGAAAAAAAGTGCAGAATTGGGGTTTAGGGGTGTAGAAAAAAAAATAGCCTGCATTTAATGTCCCCTAAAAGTAATCTGTGTAAAAAAAAAAAAAAAACATCCTCTGGACACCCCAAAAAAATGTACTTTAATTTTGGGGATGAAAAAAAATAAAAATGTGGAACAAAGTTTAAACTAGCGAAATTGATTCACAGGGGGTCCCCAAGTATGCAGCAGGTGTTTTCTTCACTGCGGGTGGTTGCGGCAGGTGCATTTTTTAATAATTTTTAAAAATAACTTTAGGGGCTTAAAAATATGCTTGCATCCATTTTCGTGTAACCTAACTGCTATTCTTCACCACTTAAGCAAAGCCGTATTTATGCACCTGCCGCAGCTATTTAAAAACCCCGACTGCCTTCAGCAGGTCAAATCGGGGGTACCCATAGTGATCCCCCTTGTCAGACCATCTTTACGGGGGGGGCCAGCATGATTTCCGAAAATTCCCTGATACTTTTTTCGATACTTACCTTTCCGTGGGGTCCCGTTTTCGCATGATCCTAATTGAATACTGGGATAAAGCGGCCACGCGCCCGATACTTTATCCCAGAAAAAACGGCGATAATGGCGAAAAGTCCAACCTCTGACTTTTGGCCTCAAATTGAATACGGGCCTAAATCTTATACTATGCGAATAAGCAACACTTTCTGGTGCGACCATAGCTAATGGCTTTCATAATAAGTGTTCTTTATACATTATTTTGCTTTTTACACATTTTCTATTTAACCTACTCTGTAGGGAACATTGGTCCTGATCCAGCAGCGATTGCAAATGTAACTACGTACGCCGATCGAGTGATTGTTAGCCCATGCGACGAGACTTGCATTGACTGCGGCTGGTCAGACCTGGTCTAAATGCTGCGTGACGGACCAATGTGCATCGATGGTACCTATGTATACGCAGGAGTGCGAGGTTGGTCGGATGTGAGAAAGCAGCAGTGGGCGTCTTTATGCTGGCCGAGCTGTGGCAGGCATTAGCATATTATCTAGGGATGTGCGCTGGACCATTTTTGCTGGATTTGGATTTGGTTCTAATTCGTCGTCCGGCTTTGGATTTGGATTTGCCAAACTGTGGTGACTGGATTTGGATTTGCATTTTTTGCCAAAATTCGCAAAAAAATCTAAAATGACAAATTGGGCTTTTTCTTCTTCCTAGAGTGTTATTTACCTCAATAACATTAATTTCCAGTCATTTACAGTCAATTTAGACCACCTCACAGCTTAAATTATTGTTTTCACCATTATTGGCCAAGGTTTGCAGTGAGCTGACTGGTTACCAAGCGTCAGAGCAGCGGCGCAGTGGCACAGACACCACAGTTTAAAGTTCATCTATGAAACTATGCCACACAGCAGTGGCAGAAATGAAAGGTAGTGGAGGATGGAATTGTCCTTGTTCCCACCCACCCAGTCAGTGGGGTATGGCCAGCAGAGTCACAGTACTTGTATACACAGTGGGCTACATCCCAAGGAGACATAGTGCTTGTATACACACAGTGGTCTTATGCCCAGTCACGGAGCTTGTATAATACACACAGTGGGCCTATGCCCTGTAACGGAGCCTGTATAATACACACAGTGGGCTAAGTCCAGTCACGGAGCTTGTATAATACATACAGTGGGCTGTGGGGGTCATTCAGACCCGCTCACGAGCGGCAGTACGCTCGCAAGCGGGTCGATGTTCCCCACTGCGCATGACGGAGGGAGCTCCATCGTGCGCATGCGCGAGACCCGGGGAGCGACGGGCTTTCCATCGCTCCAGGTCTCGCACCAAAGGGGCGTGCTGTCGATGTTGATTGACAGCACGCCCCCTTTGGTGGGCGTGCCGGGGGCGTGCCTGCCAGACGGTAGGCGTTCCCATGGGAACGCCTACCGTCTGAAGCCGGCCCCACTGACATCACTACAACTTACAACTGAACAGTTGAGAAAACAAGGAGGGATGTTTAAGGAGCACTTGACAATGGACTCCATTTGGAATTATACACAGATTACATATTTTCAGACTAGATTTTCTACCCTTGTGTGTGTATTATACAGGCTCCGTATTATACACTAGTGATGTCAGTGGGAGTGATTTCGGCTCTGATAGAGCCAAAATCACTCCAGGGCTTGTGGCAGGGAGACCCTACCGCAGGGTCTCCATCGCAAGTCCGATGGTCGCGATGGTCAAGACCATCGCGACCATCATTTTGGCCGCTCGCATATGCTGTGGGTGGTCACCCACAGCTATGCGAGCGGCCAGGAGGCCGCTCCATTTTCATGGAGGAGGGCCCTAATTCAGAGCGAGCGCTCTGGTCAGAGCGTTCAGCTCTGAATCAGGCCCTAAGTCCAGTCACGGATCTTGTATAATACACACAGTGGGCTAAGTCCAGTCACAGAGCTTGTATAATACACACACAGTGGGCTAAGCCCAGTCACGGAGCACACAGTGGCAAGAACTACTCTCTCTAACTGTAATCTAACTCTAGTCTCACTTTTCCCCTCTCTATCACTACCTAACTAAGCGTGACTGTTCCGTCTGATACAGTCACGCGAAATGGCGCTGACAGAGAGGTCTCGCGAGAAACCGACGCCGGCCGGGTGACGTTCGGCCTCGAGGTGGAATCCGAGTCAGCCGGGAACACCCCTACTTGCGTTCGGGTGGACTCGGATTCCACCTGATTGGAGCGGTTCGGATTCCTCAGAATCCGAACCGCTCATCACTAATATTATCGCAGCTGCATTGCGTGCGATTTCCCAGCTGCTATCTCAATTGTGATCCTTGCTGAATCAGGCCTATGATACGTGGACCACCTGCGGCCAGGACCACCCTATTATTATTCCTGTCTGTCAGACGAGGATCAGCTGTGGTTAGTGAGAAGTCAAAGCAAAACCAAGAAGATGATACTGTACTGGACACAGCAAGGTCAGACATCATATTACCCCCTGTTGTGTAAAAGCATCAATGTTAGATTATCTATATATCATTAAGCCAATGAATAGACATTATTTACATTTTTACAATGGATCTGAAACCGATTTATCAAATTGGCTGTAATGCATGAAAACTTGCAATTATAACAATAGTATACCAGGCGTACAACAGTTGAGTTTATTTTTAAGACATATGGGAGATGTGGACCCCCTGGTTGCCGGTACCCCCATATGTGACAAGCCTTTTTGAAGGATTACAATTTACCAAGCGGAAATTTAGACGCGAGCCCTCTTACCAGCCTGTTGGATCTTCACTAGGCTCTGGTTTGAACAGCACGACATGCCCAGCTGGTGAGCACGGGAAACGGAGGATTGGTTGGTGCAGCGTCAACCCATCTCCGGCGACACGAGAAGCCAGATCCACCACTTGCTATATTAGGGTTTAAGGACACTCGCTCTACAGATCAACCGCAGGTACTTTGGAGTTATTTCCTTGTGACATTACAGCTGGTCAATTCACAAACCAGTCCAATTGGACATCATTGTGGAATTTTTAAACTGGATCAAGTATCATAACTATAGAAATATTATACTCAACGCAATATTGCAACAAAAGTGATGTGTGCACACAAGAGACTTTTTATGATTATTATCTCTATGCTTTAATGTTTGCAGTATTTTCGTTAATTATTTTTGATTGTGTATTTCTTATTGTGTATTGATTGTATATTTGCATACAGCGAGAGATCTATATGCTAATTGTGAGTAAAATAAAACAATTTACCTTATGATTAACGGAGCTGTGATTGCTATATCTAATTTTCTGCCATTTCACAAATGAAAGATTTTATTAGCGCAGCCCTTTTGATATATTTCTCTTTTAATATGGGAGATGTATCAAGCCTGTGGAACAGTTGCCCAGAGCAACCATTCAGCTTCTAGCTGTCAATTCATACACTGGGCCATATTCAATTCCAGGCGAAAAGTCCCGTACTTTTTGCATGCGGTACTTTTCGACCACTTTGATGGTTTTCTATGCGGAAAAGTATTGCGCGCGTACCCGTTTTCCGCCGTATTCAATTAGAAATCGGCGAAAACGGGAGCCGGCGAAACTGTAATATGCGTCCTGTCAGATTTGGGGAAACGATCCTGACACCCCCCAAAAGATGGTCTGACATTGGGGATCACCGTAGATACCCCCGAATAGCCCTGCTGAAGGTATTTGGGGTACTTATATGCTCTCAATAGCTTCTAATATACGTCTTTGCAGAAGTGGTGAAGAATACCATTTGTAAGGGTTTTTTTTGTTCAAAATAAGTAGTCCCAGCAAAATTGGGGTACATGAAAATGGGTGTTAGCATATTTTTAAGTTGCTAAAGTGAACTTTTAAAAATTCGTAAAAAAATCCACCTGCCACAAGCACCTGCAAACTTTAAAACACCTGGGGCATAGGGGGCCCCCCTGGATTCTATTTCGCTAGTTTTTAAATTTGTACCCCAACTTTGAACTTTTTCACCCCCAAAACAAAAGTACTTTATGGGGGTGATCTAAATATTTTTTGTAACTTTTTTTGACGCAAATTACCTTTGGGAGACTGTCCCAAGGGTGCAGGGTGGTTCCCGCAACTTTGCACCCCAAAACCCCAATTCTGCACTTTTTTTTCGACTGCTATTCATAGTCGAATCTTTTTCGCCTATTCCAATGCATTGACTTTCCGCACCTGCGAAAAGCATTTAGAATTGAATACGTGGATAAGCTTTCGCTGGTGAAATGACGCCATCAGCGATACTTTTCCGCGGATTCGGACTTATCGCAGCTAATTGAATACGGCGTGTTAGATAAAAATCAGTTAGAAACTGATTGGTTGGATTGGACCACGTCTCCACTTTTTTTTCTCTACGCGGCTTGATACATCTCCTCTCCGTTGCGCTTGTACAGGACCACACCTACATATAGCAATTCTATTGTATGTCTTTTAAATCGTAACACACGACCCAGGGTGTCACAATAGCTTCTCACAGAATCGCTGAGGTGCAGCTGGCAGGTTCTGGATTCAATGTCAGACTAATGGTTTACATGAAACAGCTGAATGGGTTTTCATAAAAGGACTTCGCTTCAAAAGGTTTTTCTGCATTTGCCTCTGCGATTGGCACGGGTAAATGAGCTCCTGGGTGGCCCCATCACTTAGAGGAGAGAATTATTGCTCCACATTCAGCTAATTGTACGTATACTGTATTTATGAATAATCCTAGAACAAAAATACTGACATAAATTTGCACATTAAGCACCAGAAATAACACAGCCTAGCAACTTCAACATTTAGCAATTGAAATTAGAACTTGCTCAGTTGAGTCTGCTATTGGGTTAATGTGGACTGTTATTTGAACCACTGTGGGAACTTCAATATAAATTACATTCTTCCTATATTTTATTTTTTGGTTATGTCTAAGAATCTAATTACCAATAGAATGAAATACCAATTTCAGTAACAATACCATAAAGAATGCCCTGCTGTGTCTAAATAGTTGCAAGAGTCCTCAATGCAGGATAGTGGTAACAAGGTCATTATATTGTTTCTTCTATGCGTTTTGAGTGGAGTCTTTGTGACTCTGCGTCTTGTGCTATTGAGGATCACATAATACTTTGACGGCTTCTAATATCATTATTTTGCACAGTAGGAGGTGCATGTTGCATACTGACTTAGGCTGAGTGCACATTAAACGACTGGCAATCTTGCTGATGGTCAGGGCATTTACCCTTTGCCCCAGACCATGCAAGATTTCCGGTGTAAACTAGGAAGATTTAATGAACGACGGAGCGATCACTAATTTCGTCCTTCATTAAACAACACAGCCTCGCATGTGATATCGTATGATTGGCCCAGCCGTTCAGCATGGCTAATCACATGGTATTGCATGCAACCCGCGGGAGCATGAAATCATGGGTACACATTAGACAATGTGCCCGAAAGATTCAAAATGGTTGAGAGAATCAAGGAAAATTTTTAAAAAATAAATAAAAATAAATTATATATATATATATAGAAAAGTATGCTTATGTCATCAGTCTTTTAACTAGACAAAACGCAATGGGAGTTTACAAATCTTGCCCACGTTGGACCTCTTTTTCTGATAATGCGATAAGCATTTCCTTTCTTTGTTTATTTTATTTCTTGTGCTATCCTTAGAAACTGAACCTTCCTTGATCCCCATTGTCATTATTTTTAAAAATCTGTTTTTATCTTGTTTTTTTTTTTTTTTATGTTGACCCAATTAGAATCTTGATTAAATTATTGTATGCTGCAAACTGGCATGGGTCAATGTAATGTTTTTTTAAAATAAATATTGTAAATATATATCTTTATTGAAACATCATGACATCGAATTATGCATATCATATCTGCTAACATAACGGCAGATCAGTATAACTGTGAATAATTGTACCATTTGCAGAAATAAATGTAAATACAATGGTTACATTAAAACAATTAGTCTCTTTTGAAACCGAAATAAGTAAAATATAAAATGGTATTACTTCTTGTACCCTTACCTAACGTTTTTTGTGAATATAAGTAACATTCCATAAACCTAATCTGGAAAGGGGCCCAGCTGCGGGAGCAGGAAGCCAAGGGGGGGGGAATACGGGGGAGGCCCGGGTGAGGGAGAAAAAACCCTTCAAGAGTCCAGTCTAATCGGAGGATCCACCGATGTCATCCGAAGACAATTCCATTGAGTAAATTTCAGTAACTCGTAAATTCTATGTCTCTGTACTGAAGTCAGAGTTTCAATATAACTCTCCCAAGTTTGGAAAAACTTAGGTACGTGAGCCTCCCTTTCTATAGTAGTCTCAATCCAATCCATGTTAAATACATGGAAAAGCTTTTCTTTAAAAAGTTGCAATGTTGGTGGAGAAGGTTCGATCCATGTCTGAAGTACGGGCCACCACACTAATAATAAGTAGAAGCCTTCTGCAACCCTTCGCCATTCACTGACCTTCTGGAAGTATACCAGAATAGAGCCCATACATCAGTAATGGGACATAATTTACCAGGTGCTCAAGGGCAAACTTCCTCACTTGCAACCAAAAAGTTCTGAGAAGTGGACAAGACCAGAAATAATGGTACAAGAAGTCAGCTATAGAGGATTGACAATGAGGGCAAGAGGCCAAGGAAGACATACCTGCAAAATACTGGCGATGTGGGGAGAAATATGCTTTGTGAAAAATATTCAAAAGCATTTCCTGGTATTGAATAGCCAGGAGAAAATGACGTGATAAAAGAAGAGTTTTAGTAAGAATTTCACATGATAATGAGGGAATCACCTGCACCCACCTACTCATCCCAGTGAGGACCATTTCATACTGCATTGGTTGTCGTAAATTAGAATAATGAATCGACAATGCCTTTTGAAAACTGGTTCTGAAAGGAGCATAGTATCAAGCGTGTTGTCCCAATCCAAATCTGAAAAACATCTAATAACTGTAGATAGGTCATGCTTAGCCTGCATGAAAGCAAGAGGATGAACACGGAATGAGGGAAACCTTTCTGACGCCTCCGTATAATTAAGAGTGCGTTTTAATGGTGTATTGAGAAAGGCACCTACAGTAGTCAATCCCTCTCTATGAAGCTTAGTAAAAGGGAATGATGCCCTACCTCCCTGAAATTCTGGATTTCCTATAAAAGGCAAAAAAATAGACTTATAAGAATTTAAATGACAACATTGACTAAGGATATGCCACACTCTTCGTGTGGACCATAAGAGAGGATTATCTCATAAGTGGTTTGGGACTTCTGCATCATGCATATGCAAGAAACTTATGAAATTACAGCCTTCTAAGAATTGGTCCTCAATTGACAAATTAGCATAAAGGTCTCGACCATGGATCCAGTCTCTGCGATACCTCAATATTGCTGCGTGGTTATAATTTAAGATATGAGGAAAATGAATGCCCCCGTTTGCTTTGGTTTGCTGCAGTTTGAGCAGCCAGATCCGTGGGCACTTGGATTTCCATATAAATTCCCTAAAAAGAGAATTCAACAATCATATATCTTTCTGGGTCAAAAGAAGTGGGAGACCTTGGAACAAATATAACAGCTTTGGGAATGTTACTATCTTGATAAGATTGGCTCTACCCATGTAGGATAAACAAAGGTGTTTCCAGCCCTCCAGTTCCCTAGTTATTTGTACAATTGCCTTTGAGAAATTGAGTTTATATAATTCTACTGTATATTTGGGAAGTTGAATTCCCTGATATTCAATACTGGTCTTGGCCCATCTCAGCAGTAAATGAGAACCCCCATCGAGGAACTAGTATATTTGGATGTAGATAGAGGCCCACAGATTTAGATACGTTTACCACATAACCTGAAATCTTTCCAAAATCCGAGAGTTGAGACAAAATTTTTCCCAGAGAAAACTCAGAATTATTAATATAAAGTAGCAAATGCAGATAATTTAATCTCTCTATCCCTCGGAACTCCGACCAGGACTGGAGAATTCGAAACAAAGGATCAATACATAAGTTGAACAACAACTGTGAGAGGGAGCATCCCTGGCGTATACCTGTTTGCATGGAGATCGGATCTCCACGAACCGTTAATTAATAATATTGTAGTGGGATGAGAATAAAAAATCTGGATCAATTCAATAAATAAAGAGTCAAAACCTCTTCTTTCCAGAACAGCAAAGAGAAGCGGCCAGGCTACCAAATCAAAAGCTTTATGTGTGTCTAGACTAGGGATGTGCAGGCTCGGTTCTACTCGGTTCCGTTCGTTTTTTTTTACCGAATCTTATAGGCTATCCAAAACTCGTGACAGCTGAAACCCAATAAGATTCGGGAAAAAAAAACGAACGGAACCGAGTAGAACCGATCCTGCACATCCCTAGTCTAGACTAAGTAGCATGCCCCTCGGTCTATTCTGACGTGTCCCTGCCAGAACCGCCGCCAGGGCCAAACGAATAGCCCTAACAGAATGTCTGCCACGGAAAATCCTGTCTGATGTGGGGTTAACAAATCAGGCAACATAGTCTGCAACCTATTTGCCATGATTTTAGCGAGCAATTTAAAGTCCGAATTCAAAAGTGAGATTGGGCGATATGATTCCGCTAACAACGGGTCTTTGCCTGGCCTTGGAATGAGTGTCGTGTAAGCATCTGTAAATGAAGGGAAGGCCGGCTTTTCATGCAAAACTCTATTAAATAATTCTACCAGAGTGGGTATTAAATTATCTTTTAAGAGTTTATAGTAAGAACCTGAAAATCCATCAGGTCCAGGTGATTTATGCGGGAGCAGACTGGCTATTACACTACGTAGTTCTTCCTCCGAAATATCTTTCGATAACAATTCTCATTGTTCTTGAGTTAAAACAGGTAATCGGGCTGCTGATAAAAGTTGTTCTTGTAGACCCTCTCCACTGAGATCGGTTGATTAAGATTTGTGTAGTAGGAGTGAAAGTAAGACAACATTTCTTTAGTAGTAAAATTCATTCTATTAGATAAAGGATCCCTAATAGCTGTAATAAAGGACTTTCCTGCCCATGATTTGGACATAAGTGCAAGTAGTTTGCCCGGCCTATGACCCCATTTGTAATACAATTGCTTAGAGTACTCTAAACGAGTTCTAACTTGTGCTGATAGAAAAGACTCCAAAAGTTTCTTATTTTTCAGATATTCCTCAACAGTATTCGCAGATTGGTAGTGCCAGAAAGCCAATGCCACCGCAGCATGCAATTCATGATATTGTTTCTTTGATTCTCTTTTGAGTTTTCACACATACTGCAGAACATGGCCTCTCATAACTGCCTTAGAGGCACTCCAGAATAAAACAATGTCCTGCCAATGTTCCACATTATCGTCCAAATAATTGGACCAAGACATTGTTAGGAATTGCTTAAATTCTTCCGACTTAACCAAATAGTCTGGAAAACGCCATAGATGATCCGCAGAAGATAAAGAAGTGTGCCACAAGTCCAGAGACACAGGAGCATGGTCCGAAATCCAAATCTCAAGAATCTTCAACCCCTGTACCTGTGACATTAAAGAATTTGAAAGAAGAAAAAAAATCAATCCTAGACAGTGATTGGTGAGCCCGAGAAAGGTGAGTGTATGTACCTTCTGAGCCATGAAGAAGTCTCCATGGATCAGAAAGTTGAAGTAACGTTTTAAAAGATTGAATATAGTACCAAGAAAGTGAATTAGGCCTTTCTACTAAGGGAGACCTATCTATAGTGGGGTCATCGACAGAATTGAAATCAGCCACTAAAATTAGTTCATGCACCGTCCTGTGTACCAGAATCTGGGACAATTTGGCCAAAAATTGGTGTGGAGATATATGTGGAGCGTAGAGGTTAACTATCGTATAAGTCCGTCCTTCGATGGACAAATCCACCAACAGATAACAACCCTCTGGGTCTATTAGTTTGTCCAAGATGGAATATCTTAGATTTCAGTATCGCCACCCCCTAGATTTGGATCTGTAAGACACTGGGCTCTATTTACTACAATCCGCATATTGAATGCGGATTGTAGTGTGATATTACCGAGTGAATTCGCATTGCGAATTCAGGCAATATCACAGGGATTTACTATAAATCCCTTGCAGGGACAGAGCTTGCGATAAAGCTCTGTCCCTGCGGATCCCATCCGCACTCTAGTCGCGGTATTTTCAGCAAAAATACCGCGACTAAGAGCCCGCGCATGCGCCGACCGACCACCGCTACTACCCCCCACCGACGCTAAGCCCCTCCCCTGGCGCTAAGCCCCGCCCCCCGCGATCGCGGACCCCCTCGACCCCCCCTCCTCCCCCCGCGACCTCCCCCTCCCTTTATTACACTTACCTGCACCTCCTGGCCTCCGGTGATCTTCTCCGGGCTTCCCGATCAGGTGATCTCCCATACTGCACTGGGGCCCGATCACCTGATGACCGGGCCCCAGTGTACTATGGGAGACCAGCTGACCGTAGAGGAGCCATCACCGGAGGCTCGATCACCGGTCCCTGGATTCAGGTAAGTAAAAAAAAAAATGTTTCATTTTTTTTTTTCTTTTTTTTACAGCAATCAGCTTGCGGTCTGCTTAGACCACATAGCTGATTACTGGTACTGGCTCCCGCCTCTGCTCTCCCCGTTAGAGCAGAGTGGGAGCCCGGTAACCGGGGGAGACCCTGGATAACACCACCTCCAGGTGGCGTTATTATCACAGGGCTTCCCCCGGTATTTTTTTACAATTTATTTTTAGTAACTATGGTCGGATCACATTTCCCATTACAATTATGGGAAATGCGATCTGCTTTACTAAAAATAAGTGATACTGGGGGTTGGAGAAGAATTTTACTAATTCTACTCCAATTGCCCTATAGTAACTACAGGTGATACTAAAATAATGTGAAAAGGGTGTGAAAACACCCTTTTTCACTTTATTTTAGTAAAAATAATGTTAATAAATAGAGCCCACTGTAACAATCTCCAATCCAACTAGCCCAGAGTGTACAATCCTCTCCCTGTATCCAATGCATTTCCTGCAATAGTGCAATATCTGGGCGTAGCCAGTGCAGGTGAGTCACAACTTTTTTACGTTTAATAGGAGAATTGAGACCATCCACTATCTTGTTTTTTTAATGTGAAGTTTCATACTAATTTTGTAATATTATTGTAATAAATATGTTTTTTTAACTAATTTTTTAAACTTATACACAGTATTGCACATTAAGCACCTTTTGGCGCTGTTATCTTATTTCACTGCTATATTTAGATTTTGTAGGGCAGACTCCCACTGCTTCGTTATTTTTGGATCGAGCTGACACCCTGCTACATTGGGGGTGCGTTCACATCTACTCGGCTATATTCAAAATCATCTTGTTAAAAGGTATATTACTATAAGTGGCGCTGTGGTCATTCTTTGTTTATATATACTAATATTATATATATATTTGGTGATAACTTGGGGTAATTAGCTGGTAAATGGGTGTCAGTGGTGCAGTGTCTAAGGTGCTCAATCAGGGTCCACACATTTTTTCAGATATAAATAAAAGATAAGTGCTTTACTGTCAGCATACTGTAGAAAGAAAACAACAAATGCCTAGCCCCCATTTAGGGCACTTACTCACTTCTTCACCCCTGACTAACCTTGGGCAGCTAGTCTGCAAATAAAGTCCAAAGTCTCTCTCTGCTTCCTGCAGAGTCTATCACAGGCTCCGGCCTGGCTTTCACACAAAGTTTCTCTTGTGGTCCTCCCTGCCTCTTGCAGGTATGGACACTGGCTTCCTTAGCCTGCAGCTTAGCTGCTTTTACATCACACAGTCTGAGAGGTTTGTGGTCCTTCCTGCCTCCTACAGGTTTGGACTCAGGCCCCTTGACCCTCACTCCAGTCAGTACTTGCGTCAGTGCCCTCAGCAGGGACTAATCCCTTACACAAGCGTAGCAAATAAAGGTGGCACTCTGACAACTCCTTTAACATGCAAAAGAGGTATTGACTTTAATTCATTCTCCAACATTTCGGGCCACTGCCCGTCATCAGGGATACAAGGACAATAATACAAAAAACACACATATATAGATTAGACAATCAGGCAATTAATTACCCCTCTATACTCACCTGGATCAACGCAGCCCCCCGACAGCCCTCAGCAACCCGCAAAAACATGTGATGCACCACGTTCCCGGTGATGTTATCCTGCCGTGTCGTCCAGGGGAGCCGAGCTGGGACACACTACACTTGTTGCCTGGGAGACATAATAACAACAGTATGCACATTAATAACATACAAAAAGATCATATGAAGTTCTTTTTTACTGTTATATTGTAACAGTATAAGAGATATTAATAACAATACTGTGGGCGGGATGTACTAAGCATCACTTCCACGATGCGGTACATCCCCCCTGACTTCGGGGACATACCACGGTTCATTACCGCGGTATGTACCGAGAATATCGCAAAGGACAGCTCACCTGATAAGAGCTGTCCTTTGCAATGCTGCTGGGCAGAGGGACTTCCAGGGTTAACACCCAGAAGTCACTCTGGCATCCTTCACGCATGCGCAGAAGCCTGCGGGCTGCAGGGGGTGATGGGAGGGATCCAATTGGATCCCTCCCGGCCTGGAGTGTCCCGATAAGAAGCCCATAGGCTTCTGTTGGGTAATGCCACCTGAAGGTGGCGTTACCCATTGGGATGAATACATCACATTCCGGTTCTTAGTACATTTGGGGAATGCAGTAAAACCTCTGAAAACTGCATTTCTGTGGGTTTTACCACATTTTCCGCGTTAGTACATCCCGGCCTGTATGAATTAATTCTATGGGATAAATTTGCTAAAGTGAGAGTTTTTAGAAGTGAGTTTTAGAAGAGATGTTGCCCATAGCAACCAATCCGATTCTAGCTATTATCTTCTAGAAGGTGCTAATTTAATGTTAAGTAGAATCTGATTTGTTGGTATGGGCAACATCTCTTCTAAAATTCACTTCTATAAACTCACTGTAGTAAATTTACCCCTGGATGTCACCTAGTACTTGATTACTATTCCTACCTTAGGGCCTGATTCAGCAAGGAACGCAGGCCGATATTTGTGTTCTGCGCATGTGTATGCATTGTAGTGAGCGAACCCGGCCACTGCGCTCGGGTCTGCGAAAGCAGCGGCTACGCAGATCCTTCAGAAATTGATTGACAGGATGTGCCATTTTGGGGCATTGACAGGGGGGTGGTCATAGGAACACAGGTGTGCCTGTGCGTTTGGACGCAGTTGCAGGGGCGTGCATAAATTAGCCACTGCAACAGCATATGCAGCCTGGGCTCTAGATGCGTACAGGAAGTTTAGCAATTTCTGAGTGAGGTCAGGGCAACCACAACTGTGCGTATGGCTTCGATGGCACTCAATCGTACCGATGTTTTCGATGTCTTGCTAACTATTGTGGATGTAAGTAATGGAAAGGGGGAGGCTTCATGTAGTGCTGGGCGTCTGCATTTTCTGCTGCGGCGGCATTACGATCGCAATAATTTGCATAATTTTGCAGCGGCCATGCTGAATCAGGCCCTTAATCCTATGACAAAATTTCAATATTTATTTTAATTTTATTTATTTATTAACAGTTTCTTATATAGCGCAGCATATTTCATTGCACTTTACAATTGTAAACATTAATAGAACAAAACTGGGTAATAACATACAGATATATAGGTAGGAAGGCCCTGCTCGCAAGCTTACAATCTATAGGGAAATAGGCATTGATACACAAGGATAGGTGCTATATATTGCATTTTGGTCCTGCCAGAATGCACAGTTTCTTGGTGGGCTGCATGATCTATTCACACCGGAATGTCAGCCAAATGTCATGAGGATGAGAGAGAAAGACGATGTGTGAGGTTGTGTGTGAACTGTGAAAGGGGATGTAATTAGATATGGAAGGTTATGTGGGCGGTTCTGGGATCTGATAAGCTTTCCTGAAGAGGTGAGTTTTCAGGGATCGCTTGAAGGATTGGAGACTAGAGGAAAGTCATATTGTGCATGGTAAAGCATTCCATAGAGTGGGTGCAGCCCGAAGAAAGTCCTGTAACCGTGAGTGGGAGCAAGTAATGCCTGGGGATGAGAGACGCAGATCTTGTGCTGAGTGGAAAGGTTGGGTAGGGAGATATTTTGAGATGTATGTTGGTGTGGTTTGGTTAATAGCCTTATGTGTAAGTAACAGTATTTTGTATTGAATACGGTAGAAAACCGGCAACCAATGGAGGGACTGACAGAGCGGGGCAGCAGATGATGAACGTTTGGCAAGGAAGATAAGCCTCGCAGCTGCATTCATAATTGATTGTAATGGCGATAGCCTGTTTTTGGGAAGACCAGTAAGGAGGCTATTGCAATAGTCAATGCGGGAAATAATAAGTGCATGGATTAGAGTTTTTGCAGTGTCTTGTATGAGATATGGTCGAATTTTGGATATGTTTTTTAAATGTATGTAACAGGATTTTGAGACAGATTGAATGTGGGGAACTAAGGACAGTTCAGCGTCAAGGATGACACCAAGGCAGCGAGCTTGTGGGGCAGGGTGGATTGTCGAGTTATCAACAGTGATAGAGAGATCAGGTATTATTGGCTGGAGGAAATATAATTAATTCTGTTTTAGAAATATTAAGTTTCAGGTGGCAAGATGACATCCAAGATGAAATTGCAGAAAGACATTCAGTGACACGGACCAATACAGATGGTGATAAATCTGGGGAGGATAGGTAGATTTGAGTATCATCCACATACAGATGGTACTGAAATCCAGAAGAGCTGATTAGTTTGCCAAGAGAGGAGGTATAGATTGTAAATAACAGAGGCCCTAAGACAGAACCTTGCGGTACT
Organism: Taudactylus pleione; assembly: GCA_031769625.1. NCBI lineage: Eukaryota > Metazoa > Chordata > Amphibia > Anura > Myobatrachidae > Taudactylus > Taudactylus pleione. The sequence continues at coordinate 2,402,311 of JAUIMM010001084.1, forward strand.
CCAACTGATAGAGGTAGTGAAGATGAGGCAGAATCAGAAAAACAAACAGTAAAAGAGTGATCAGATAGGTAGGAAGAGAACCAAGAAAGAGCTGTGTCCTTAAGACCTAGGGATTGTACTGTTTGTATGAGAAGAGAGTGGACAACAGTGTCAAAAGCAGCAGAGAGATATAGAAGAATTAGGAGTGACTACCTTAGTCAGTGCTATCTCTGTGGAGTGTTGGGAACTGAAGCCTGACTGAAGTGGGTCCAATAAGTTGTGTGAGTTAAGGAAGTGTATGAGGCGGGTGTAGACAAGTCTCTCAACTAGTTTGGAGGGGCAAGGGAGCTGGGAGATAGGATGGTAATTTGAGAGAGTGTTGGGGTCAGAGTTTTGTTTTTTCAGAATAGGAGTAATCACTGCATTCTTGAACAGTGATGGAAAGTTGCCAGTAGAGAGAAAGAGATTACAGATTTTAGTTAGGGTTGGGATAAGCACAGGAGACAGCGCTTTACTGATTTGTGAGGTTATAGGATCTAGAGGAGAGGTAATAGAGTAGGAGGATGAGAAGAGGGAAGATACTTCATCTTCGTTTGTTAGATCAAATTAAGAGAAAGTGCCAGAGGATTCAGGTAGGGAATTGAGCAGGTCACTAACTGAGGAAGAGCATAATAGCTGGCAATCTATATTCTACATCTTGTAATTCTAAATAACTAGCAATTTTAATCATATAGCAGGAACTCGTTTATAAAAAGCATTGCAGACCGAGTGTCTTATTTAACCCTTTCAGGCTGAGCGTTTCTAATTTATTAATCCACTTACACTCAAGCTGCAGCAATTGTTTGGGCCTATTACCTCTCCTAATACTATGGTAAATTTGATCAATAATTCTTGAATGGATATCAGCCACTCCATATCGCAGCTTTGCAATTCGGTCCTAAGATGAATAACCCATTCAGTTTGAAAAAAATGAATGCAGCCTGCTTGACCGTAGTTGGGTGTATACTATATATTGGCTAATGTAATAATAAAATAGCCCCTTTGATTTATATTTTACAGTTGAATAATAACAATTACACTGAATTTCTGATAGCAAAAGCTGCACCATTATTTTTAGAGCTGTCAGACACACATGGGTCAATGTAGGGTTGATCGTAAATCTGTTTGCTGAGCGCATCTTCTGTGTTTTTGGACTGCGTATGCTCCAGAGCCAAGCATAAGCATTTACGCAATTAATACCTCTTTTCCACCAAAAACCCGTGTCCGACCTGGGTTTTCAGACATGGGAGCTCATTCAGAGCTGCTCGCATCCAGCGTATGCAAATTCGGCAAAGTGACGCCATGGCAGTCGCTCGCTCGGAAAGGCATTAGCACGCCCACTTTGGCTGTGCGAGCGATCGCTCTGTGTATGCAGACACCCATTAGCGTATGGTGAGACGCCCACTAGCGCACATCATCTCCAGGAAGTGTTTTAAAACATTGGTACATTGAGGACCATCGGAAGCGATCGCATCGCTTGTGGTTGCCTTACCCTACCGCAAGCACTGCGTGGACTTCAGTGTAAAAAACAGTCATGTGACATGTACTATGACGCTGCCTGTTAATTATGCACGCCTTTGAAATGGCGTTGGAACACTCAGGCACACCTGCTTTCGCACCTCCACTCCCCCCGTGTCCTGCCCGTTACCACCCACAAACGGCCTCTCCTGTCACTCATTTCACTGGGCAGTCTTTGCTTGGCGAGTAAGTGGTTTGCGATCGGACAGAGTAGTTCACGCACGCACAAAACGAAGCGTGCGCATGCACATTCGCATACCATCAGGCCACTTGCGAGCGGCTCTGAATCAGGTCCATGGTTCCAACATAGGTCAGACCCAGGTCAGACACAGTTTACACAACACCATCGATCTGGGTTATTCTCAGGCAGGCCCCATTCAAACTGAACCTGAGTCTGCCCTGCTAGACTTGTGAGGTCATAAAAAGTGGGAGGTGACTGCTCAGCCACCAATCAGCTCATTTTAGGCATGACCCAGGTCGGATAACCCGGGTTGCGCCGTTTACACTGCACCATTACCCAGGTCCATCCTGGGTCCGACCCTGGTAGCTACCTGGGTTGGATTGCAGGGTCACTTGACCTGAGTTATTTTCAGGGACCCTTTTACACTGAGCTGCGACCCGGGTAGACCCAGCAAAAACCCATGTTTTTGCTCTGGTGTAAAAGGGGTATTAGTCGCAGCTCCACTTTCCACTGAACACAACTGGGTTGCAAAGGTGTTTTCACACAAAGAAAATGTACAACAATGGCATGTCAATAGAATTATGGGCAGTCCGGGGTTGTGCTTATGCATACATTATTCTATTTTCAGATGCATCTTTTGCACCAGAGATAGAGCTGCACCTATTATAAAGCTGTACAAGGATAGGGCTGCACCAAGGATAGAGTTGCACCAAGGATAGAGCTGTACAAGTATAGGGCAGCACCAAAGACATAGCTGCACAAGGATAGAGCTGTATAAGGATAGGGCAGCACCAAAGACATAGCTGCACAAGGATAGAGCTGCACCAAGGATAGAGCTGCACCAAGGATAGAGCTGTACAAGGATAGGGCTGCACCAAGGATAGAGCTGTACAAGGATAGGGCTGCACCAAAGACATAGCTGCACAAGGATAAAGCTGCACCAAGGATAGAACTGTGCAAGGATAGGGCAGCACCAAAGACATAGCTGCGGCAAGGATAGAGCTGCACCAAGGATAGGGATGCACCAATTACAAAGCTGTGCCAAGGATAGAGCTGTACAAGGATAGAGCTGTACAAGGATAGGGCTGTGCCAAGGTTAGGGCAGCACCAAAGATATAGCTGCACAAGGATAAAGCTGCGGCAAGGATAGGGCTGTGCCAAGAATAGGGCTGTGCCAAGGGTGCAAGTGTATACTGACAATGATGACGGATATGAAACTAAAGGTACGGATAGGAGTGGTCCAGCTGCAGAGATATTTACAACTCTGCATACCGAGGACTATGTGCATTTAGTTCCAGCACGTAATGCAGGAGCAATTGCAGGCAACTTGGATACTACTCAGCCCCATAATATAACGGAGGTTAGGAATAGAGCCGATGGCACATAAACTTCTAGTCAGGGATAGAGGGGTTAATAAAGTTAAAAATGTTTGTTTACAGTTATAGGCAGATGCGATAGGACGTTGGGTTAGGGGCGGAGTTAGTGAGAGGGTGTAGAGAATCTACTGTGGTAAAATCTGCCTCTTTTGAATTGATCTGCGACCAGGGAAGTGCAGTTCCTTTATTAGCAGATCTGTCTGTTGGGATAATCGTTTTTATTCATTCCTACTTTCTCTTTCCCTACTTTATATCTTTCCCTACTCTATTCTCTATACTTTCCCTATATATACACTCTTTTTTCTTATCTAACTTTTCTTTCTCTTTCTTTACCTACCTATCTTGCTTCCCTGCACTATGAGCCGCCCCCAGCGCGCGCGCTCGGTACCCGCCCGTCTGTCAGACGGTGGCGGGCCCGGCGCACTTTATTTCCCTCAGGTACTGCCCTCCCGGCGTTCGGGAGGGTCAGGTACAGGGGGCCCCTTAGCGGACACCACTGCGGTCACGTGCACGTGGCTGCGGCGGTCCCGCGAGACGCCACAGGTGCTGCCTCCGCCTGCACCTGGTTCCCCGCGGGTCGCCAGTACTAGTGCGACTGGGGACCAGGGCAGGCGGGGATCGGGGGCGGCCAGGCATACTATAGTGCCTGCGCGAGTCGCGGGTGCGCGCTCCGGCCGCTCTCGCGGCCAGCAGCGGGCAGTCACACCGCCCGTCCCTTCTTCCCCGGTGGCCGCTCAGAGGGAGCCGGCTGAAGTCCGGGGGGAAGGGCGGCGGAAGCGGCCACATAAGCGTGCAGGCCGGATGCCTGTCATGGCGCCGGCTTGCACGCAGGCCCACATTAATACAGGCGGGGGGCGGAGATGAAGGGGGCGGAGCCACGCCTGCATAGTGACAGGCAGGTTAATCCGCCCCCTCTTCTGCTGCCCTCTGTTCATAATGATGCAGACATGGGGTCCCCCATGTCTGCAGTAGCCAGCTCCTCCAGGCCTGCGGGGGTGGCAGCTGCTCCGGCGTCTGCTATGCCTGCAGGGCCTGCGGCACCAGGGAGTGCTCCGTTGCTGGATGCTGGTGCCATAGCCGGACTGCTGGTGTCTGTGGTTGGTGCACTGACACCGCTTTTGACCCAGCAGCCTGGAAACGCTGACACTGGAGGCCCTTCTGCGTCAGCGGCGTCCGCCGTGCAGACGCAGCTTGGCCCTCTGGTGCAGCAATTAGGCAGGATTTGCGGTCTTTCCCTCGCTCCCATGCCCGCAGCTCCTTCCGTTTCTTTCTCTCCCTCTGCCATCTCCCTTCCTCAGCCCAATCAGGCTACGGACACAGACAATGCGCACAATGCCGCCTCAGTCTCTTCTTTTACAGACGACAGTCTGGAGGAGTTAACAGTGGTCGCAGCCCCGACCAGAAGTGCGACGGCGGAAGTCGGTGCTAACGCGGGCGCTGGAGTTTCCAATGCCCTCGCCAGCGCTTCTGGTGAGTGTGACAGTACGTCTGACTGCGGGTCTACTTCCATTTCCTCTTCCTCTTCAAGCGATAGTTCGCGGAAGGCTAGGCGTAAAAGGGCAAGGAGGTCTCGCAGACGTCGCTCACGTCATCACAGGCATTCTAGCGAACGGTCCTCTGGCAGTAGTACCAGTGTAGATCGCGGAGTGGGTCCGGAGGATGTTGTACACTGCGCTAATACAGCTGTCACTCGAGGTATGCGTACCAGGGTTAAGCAGCGGATCAAAAAAGGGCGCTACGTAGATATGTTCACCCTTACAGCTACGGCGAAGAAAGCTGCTGCGACCGCAAAGGCAAAAGGGGGTGTTGGTCTGGAGGCCTTTAAGTCTTACACGAATTGGATATCTGGGTTCTGCGTGTTCTCAACTTGCTATCTCAAAACCAGGCCTTCCGAGTACCTTAACGTAATACGATACTTACACCTGATACATGGCCTATTCAAGGCCTCACGCAGTACGGCTTGGCGTCAATACGACGAAGAGTTTTGTCGAAAACAAGATCGGGTTAAGGTCATGGAATTGGGTTGTAAAGATGTTGAAGTGTGGATGGAGGTGACCCAGCCTACACGCGTCCTTGTTGATCAGTCCCCTGGGTGGCCAGTTCAACCCTCGTCCCCCTCGGCACCAAGGACAGCCAATGGAGGGCAAAACAAGCGGAAGTGTTACGCATACAACAATGGGAATTGTACCCTTGGTAACAGGTGTCGCTTTCGACACCAGTGCCTTCGCTGCGGCGCGGCACACCCCAGTAAGGACTGCTCCCACGGTCCAGGAGGAGCTCAGGCCTCCTCTGCAGTACCCTCTGCCAAACGGTCAGGGGCCGGGACTTCAAAGTAAAGCGTTGACTCCCATTCATCTGGATGCCATGGCAAAATGGTTAGACTGGTATCCTGTGCGGGACGCCGCCGCCTTTTTGCGTAAGGGTTTTGCAGAAGGATTTTCGCTTCCAATAATATGGCCTGTCAGTTCCGGGTCCCCTAGGAATTTACGCTCGGCCTGCGATTTACCTCACGTACTAAAGGATAAGGTTATGAAGGAGGTAGGGCTGGGTCGCATGATTGGACCTTTCCCGCAGCCTCCGATACCCGATCTGGTCCTTTCCCCTGTGGGTGTTGTCCCCAAGAAGGCCCCCGGGAGTTACCGTTTAATTCAGCACCTGTCACATCCGTCAGGCACGTCGGTTAACGACGCCATAGATGTTGAGGTCTGCCGCGTACAGTACCAGTCATTCGAATCTGCGTTAGCCTTGGTTCGCGCAGCGGGTCCGGGTTCTTTCATGGCGAAAGTGGACATTGAGTCCGCCTTCAGATTGTTGCCCCTGCATCCTGAATCATTTTGTTTCATGGGGTTTCGGTTGACGGATGGCTATTACCTGGACAAATGTCTTCCGATGGGTTGTTCTATTTCCTGCGCGTTCTTCGAGCGTTTCAGTTCCTTTCTCCATTGGTGTGTCGCGGTGGGGTCTGGGGAGACGAGCATAGCCCATTACTTGGATGACTTCTTGTGCGTAGGTCCAGCTGGCTCGCGTCGCTGCAATCGTCTCCTTTTTTCATTGCAAGCACTCTTCTCGGAATTTGGAGTACCTATTGCGCAAGATAAAACTGAGGGCCCAGCCACTAAGCTGGTTTTCTTGGGTATTGAAATTGATACCTTGGAGGGTCTTTGCCGGCTGCCGCCGGACAAGATTCGTCGCTTGCAGGATACTATCCTCCTAGCGTTGGCAGGAGGAAAGGTAACTCTTCGTCAAGGTCAATCCCTGCTCGGGCTGTTTAACTTCGCGTGTCGAGTTATCCCGATGGGGAAGATTTTCTGTCGGAAGCTACAGAGGGCTTTGGTAGGGCTGCGTCACCCGCACCATTTTCTGCGACTGTCGTCTGAGCTAAAGCTGGACCTGGCGGTTTGGGACGTTTTTTTTGGTCGATTTTAATGGAGTGCGCGTCTGGCCTGCGGATCCTCAGCCTAATGCTTGCCTGCAGCTCTTCACGGATGCTGCTGGATCATCAGGTTTCGGATCTTTTTTGGGAGGAGATTGGTGTTTTTCAGTTTGGCCGGCGGAATGGGTGCAGGCAGGATTGACCAAGAACTTGCTCCTACTGGAGCTGTTTCCCATAGTGGTGGCATTAGAGCTATGGTGTCAGCGGTTGCGCGACCGTTCCATAGTTTTTTGGTGCGATAACCTGGGGGTAGTACATGCGATCAATAACCAAAGATCGTCGTCGCTGCCAGTGTTGCGGCTTCTTGCTTGGCTGGTTCTGCGCGCTTTGCAGTTTAACATATTGTTCACAGCTCGTCATGTGCCGGGTACTGATAATTCCATTGCTGATGCGCTCTCCAGACAGGATTGGCGACGGTTCCGCGAATTGGCCCCGTACGCGGCATTAAAAGGTGAGCTTTGTCCATTTCATTGTTGGCAGATCATCAAACCAGAATGGAAGATCTCGCACGTCGGTCCGTGGCCCCACGGACGTTGACGGCCTACCAGATATCTTGGCAACAGTGGGAGAAGTTTTTGCAAGGGCGGAGTTCGTCAGGTAAATCTCGTGATACTAATATGGTTGCTTTTGTTTGTTTCTTGTTCGATTCCGGCAGGTCGCGGGCTTATGTTGCCCAGAGGCTTGCTGGGATTTCGTTCTTTTTGCGCCTAGCGGGGCGGAGGGACATAACTAAGGGTTTTTTAATACAAAGGGCCCTTAGGGGTTGGTCTCGCGTCAGGCCTGCCGCGGATGACCGACGTCGTCCTATTGGTCCTGATTTGTTAGCGAGTCTAGGTGAAAGTTTGACGGGCATTTGTTCTTCGCAATTCGAGGTTCTGTTATTCCGACTCGCTTTTGCGATGGCCTTTCATGGGGCGTTTCGCATCAGCGAGCTGGTAGCGTCTTCGCGCCGCGCTCAGCCCCCTCTGCTTCGTTGTCACATTTTGCTGCGTGATATGCTGCTGTGCCGTATTCGGCGTTCCAAGACCGATCAGATGGGTAGAGGTCGCTGGGTGTCCCTGAAGTCCTGTCCTGATGACGGGATTTGTCCGGTTCACTTAGCCTCCCAATATACTCTTTGCAGGCCAATGCGGCCGGGGGCTTGGCTTATGCACGAGGACGGAAGTCCTTTGACTAAATTCCAATTTAGATCGGTCTTCCATCGCTGCATACGGCACCTCGGGCTTTCCCCTTCGGATTACGGCACCCATTCTTTTAGAATAGGTGCCGCCACTTTTGCGGCCTCCTCTGGTCTTTCTTCACAGGAGAGCCAGGCTCTCGGAAGATGGAAGTCCAATGCTTACAGAAGTTATGTTCGTCTGGAATCATAAATTGTTATACTTTATTCGTTTGGACTTGAGTGCCTTGGCCAACTCGCTGCCTTTCCGGTGGGGGTCCCGAGAGATTTTGCCCTGTTTTTTGCCCTGCTTTGGACATTGATCGTTTAGCTTAAAATAATATTAATGTGAACGAATGAAATATAGAAAAGATCCAGCAGGTTTTTTGTAGGTTTTCACCTCGGGTCAAGTCTTCCTCCCCCCCTCCCCCCCTCCCACCCTCCCACTCCTCCTTCGTGATTTACATGTTGCATTTATACTTATCTATTATATTTCTGTATATTTGCAGGTTTCCAGGACGCTAGGCCCATTTGGTTGATTGGTCACTCTTTTATTTTTTGGGCCGGGCAGTCGCGCTTTGCTGAAGATGCCTCCGTGTTCCCACGTTGGGAGAGTGTTAGGTGGTTGGGGCAGAGGGGCATGCTGTGGGAAGCTTTGTTGCGCAACTTGCACAGGGCAGTAGCTGAATTTGGTCCCCCTTTAGTGTTAATTATCCATCTCGGGGGCAACGATTTGGGTCAGCAAACGTCCTTAGAGTTGCGCCATGCGATTGTTCGTGACTTGAGAGAGGTGGTTCGGTTATTGCCTAACTGCCTTTTGGTGTGGTCCCCTATCATCGCCAGGCTTTCCTGGCGCTATTGCTATAATAGTGTGGCTTTGGACAGGTCCAGCACGTGCTGGAAATGGGAGGGCTAGTGGTGCACCATCCTTTAATTTGGATTCAGGATGCCCACCTTTTCCGCAGGGATGGAGTTCATCTTACTGAGGAGGGTAATTTTTGTTTCTAGAAGATATTTTTGCAGTTTTTAAGGGTTTGGTTGGTTAGCATGGTGGCGGGCTGCTTCTCTCCTGAGAGCCGCTGTGGCGGGAAAGACCGGCAATATTGAAGTGTCCATCTTGCAGCAGTAATAGCGGTGCGCACCCCTTCAATGCACTGATAGGCTGATTTCACCCTATTGGGGTCAGCGGCACCTCTCGACCGAGCAGGATGAATGGTGCATTGGCATGGGTGTTGGGGCTGCATCACTTGCTCTGAAAGGGATAGTTGGCCCTTTGCAAGTTTTTAAGATCACCCTACCCTTGTCTGGGATAGTTGGCCCTCACAAGTTGTGATTTACTTCCGGCCTAAGACAAGCGGACGCGGGTTAGTTGCCGTTCCTTCTCCTGCCACCATGTCTACCTTTGTAACCAAATAAAGCTGACCAATTAATTTAAACGGCATAACTTGGTCTCCTGTGTTTATTTTAGTTAAGTTTAGTTTAAGTTTATGGGTCACATCTATCATCTGACGATAGAAAGTTTAATATAACGGAGGTTAGGAATAGAGCCGACGGCACATAAACTTCTAGTCAGGGATAGAGGGGTTAATAAAGTTAAAAATGTTTGTTTACAGTTATAGGCAGATGCGATAGGATGTTGGGTTAGGGGCGGAGTTAGTGAGAGGGTGTAGAGAATCTACTGTGGTAAAATCTACCTCTTTTGAATTGATCTCCCACCCTCCCTACCCTCTTGTGTCTTGTGTCGGCTTTATTTCATTGGCAGGGAAAGACCGGCAATATTGAAGTGTCCATCTTGCAGCAGTAATAGCGGTGCGCACCCCTTCAATGCACTGATAGGCTGATTTCACCCTATTGGGGTCAGCGGCACCTCTCGACCGAGCAGGATGAATGGTGCATTGGCATGGGTGTTGGGGCCGCATCACTTGCTCTGAAAGGGATAGTTGGCCCTTTGCAAGTTTTGTGAAACCGAAAGATTGCATAAGAAAAGAGGTGTGTTAAACCTCTAGGATGGGGGCCGGCATGTATGCAAATTACTGTTTAGAGTTAGCCTATCGTTAGCAGGGGCGGGTTTTCAATAGAGACATTATATAAGGGGCTAGAAGTGAGGGCCAAAGCCTCTTGGTTCCAGATTGCTCCAGGACAGGGAAGTGCATTTTGTCAGTTGTCATTTTCCTTAATAAAACTCTCTTAGTGCTTCTCCTTCTTCTCTTCTTCTCTCCTCCTTTTCCTTATTGTATTTAGTCTCTTTTCATTTACTTCATATCATTGCTTTTACTTTTCCTTTCTGTCCTCAATCAGTGTCTTTTCTGATTTCTTGTTCTGCTGGGGGTGGGTGTAGCTATGTCCTGCCTAGTAATGAGCCTCCCCAGACCCTGGTCCCTGGCTCCACAGTGTCCCCATGTTATTAGGAGCTGCAGGTGTGGTTCCCATTGATAGTTCTATCCCCCCTCAGGCTGCTGCAGCAGCTTTGTGGAAGGTGTGCCAGTGTGGGGGAGGGGTGCTTTCCTTTAGTCCTTAATGCCCCTGGTCAATATTATCTTTGTGGCTGCAATGGCCAGCACCATAGGCAAATGCAGGAGGGGTTTATGAGTGCCTTGCCTGAACCCCCCCTCAGCCCACACCATGATGACTACAATAGAAATAGCATATAATACTAAAGTTGCATGTTTTTTAGGATCCCCTCAGTGTCACAAATGAAATAACTAGCACTACAGTCCCTGTTGATCTTTTAAATGTGTCAGCCAGTAGAAAAAGTTAAAATGCCAGTAATGAATATTGTTGTGCACCAACTAGATCTGGAAAACATGCACTGTACGAGGTGCACTGATATGGATCACCTATTGGATCAATTATTAATACTGGATAATACACCATCCAGTACATAGGGGGACCAATCTGTGCATCTGTTTCCAGGACAGAGCATGGTTTCTTTTTCTGCCCTCTCCCAGATTCCCCAACTTGCTCATATGATCTGTAAAGGAGCCGGCACATGAAATAAAAAGATTCAGCTCAGACAGGATGGCTCTACTTCTACATATAATTACTTACTGTGTTTGCTGGTCCTGTATATGCCAGAATTATATCATTCAGTACATTCGTATAATGTATTTTATAGATGGTCTAAGTGCTGATTATGCCCTCTTAATGGTAGAAAACAGTTGCAGCAAACAGTGTCAGTATTATGCTGGGCATTGAGGTATCATTGGGGGAATAGAATGCTTTAGTGATGCGTTATCTGACAGTAAGGGGTAATGGCTTTGACACTGCTTTATTTATCTATAGCACCTAAGATCTAGCTTTTATCTCCTTTGAATCATTATTATCAGCCAATAGAGGAGATTGTATTATATACTGTATTCTGAGCATTTAACTTACAAAATAGACAGAATACATGTGCTACAGTGAATTTCTACAGGGTGCACAGCTTATTATTGCAATCACTGCCCCAAGCAGCTATCACCGGGAAGCTCCATTCTCAGCTATGCTCCTACTTCGACAAATATACATTGCTGGAGGTCACGCAGCCTTCGCGTCCTGCCTATGAGGGGTACAACGCGTGCAAAGCAGCTAGTTCAGTTCGTCAGGGCTAACAGCAGGCGTCTGGGGAAAATGCTTCGCCTTTAATAATTCCACATTAAAATGTCGTTTTCGTCACCTCTGCTTGCGATGTGGTGGCAATCACCCAGTTGCCAAGTGTTTCAAGGGGGGTGCCCAGCAGCAGCCTGCACAGCCAGCAAAAGGCACAAGTGCTAAGTAAAGTTCCATCCCCTGTCCGTGTCACAGCGATAGCAAAATGGTTGAGTTGGTACCCGGTTCTGCAGGACGCAGAATTTTCGTTAAAAGGCTTCAGTTTTGGTTTTCGTTTACCTATTTGCAGGGATGTCGACACATATTCGCCTAGAAATTTGAAGTCTGCCTTTGAATTGCCTCACATTCTTAGGGAAAAAGTGGCTGGCGAGGTTAGCGCAGGCGCATTGCTGGGCCTTTTGCAGAACCCCCATTAGGGATCTTGTGAATTCCCCGGTGGGAGTGGTTCCCAAGAAAATTCCAGGAAAATAAGGGCTCATGCAACATCTGTCTTATCCGCCAGGCTCGTCAGTAAATTATGCCATACCAGTTGAGGTTTCCTCGGTGGTGTACCAGTCTTTTGACGATGCTTTGGACGTCATTAGGTGTTATGGTCCGGGCGCACTGATGGCTAAGATAGATGTTGAGTCAGCTTTTCGTCTACTTCCTTTGCACCCAGAGTCATTCCAGTTTATGGGTTTTTAGCTTGGACAACGGATATTGCATAGACAAATGCTTGCCTATGGGGTGTTCTGTGTCCTGTGCGTTTTTCGAGCATTTTAGCACCTTCCTACACTGGTGCGCGGAATTTATTTATTTAATTTTTGCGGTAGTCATGGAATAGCCCACTATCTCGATGACTTTCTGTGTGTCGGCCCTTCCGGTTCAGGCAGATGCAGTTATCTTTTGTTTTCTTTACGAGCGCTGTTTTTTCATTTGGAGTTCCCGTTGCTGTGGACAAAACGGAGGGCCCTTCCCCTTGTCATTCCTGGGTATCGAGATCTGTACCTCGGTGGGTTCTTGTCGCATTCCTCTCGATAAGCCTGTCAAGTAATGCCATAGCGGAATGCACGGCTTCCAGTAGAATTACCCTGCGGCAGGCGCAATCCCTCCTGGGCCTGTAAAGTAATTCCAATGGGCAGAGCTTTTTCACGTAAATTGGAAAGGGCCACGGCTGGTGTCACTAACCGAGACATTTGCTACGTTTATCCTCAGAGATTAAGCAGGACCTCTCTGTCTGGGTCTCGTTTCTTCGGGATTTTAATGGCGTTCGGTTGTGGATGTCTCCAGCCGCTGACAATTTGCAGCTGCAGCTGTTCACCGACGCAGCAGGCACCACGGGGTTCGGATGTTACCTTGATGGCTCCTGGTGCGTTGGCCGTTGGCTGGAAGAATGGGTGGGAAAGGGTTTGACTAAGGACTTACTCCTTCTCAAACTCTTTCCCATAATGGTTTCCTTGGAAATCTGGGGGGAATGGTTATGCAATCGCAGCATCATTATCAGGTGGGACAACCTGGGCATGGTCCATGCGATACAATCAGCAACATGCGGCTTCCCTGCTGGTTTTGCGCTTGCTAGCGCAGCTGTGCTCACATGTTTGCGCTGTAACATCATGTTTAAGGCAAGACACGTACCTGGGGTGGAGAATGAGATAGACGATGCGTTATCACGTTTCCAGTGGGCTAGGTCCCGATCTGTGGCCCTGGTGCTGACGTTGTGCTTTGCCCCTCTTATGTTTGGCAGGTGATCGAGCCGGCATGGAGGGCTAAGCAGAACAGTCTTTAGCCCCCTCCACGTTGCGAGCATATCGGCAGGCATGGAATGAATGGGAAGATTATTCCCGTAGCAGCAAACAGGCAGGTAAGAGTCAGCATCGTTCGATGCTTTCTTTTATTTGGAGTCTCCGTTTGGCTGGCAGATCCAGGGCTTCTGTTGCGCGCTCTTTGGGGGGCATTGCATTTTATTGTAAATTGAAGGGCCAACCTGACTTTACTAAAAGTTTTCTGATAGTGAAGGCTTTAAAGGGTTGGGCACGGGTCTCCCGGCCAGTAGCTGACCGTAGGAGACCTGTGGACGCTCATCTGCTTCCGGCAGTATTAGGGGCGGTTCTCGGAGTGGCTCTTACTGCGTATGAGGCGGTCCTGATTCAAGTGGTGTTTTCGGAGGCTTTTCACGGCACCTTGAGGGTATCGGAGCTGGTGGCATCATCCAAATGGGTTGATGCCGCCATGCTCCTCTCGGATATCCTGGTCAGTGAGAGGTCTGTTCTCTGTAGGATTCGGCAGTCGAAGACCGACCAGACTGGTAGGGGTAGGTGGATCTCGTTGGGTCCATCTAGGGACGAACAGATCTGCCCCGTGGCACTAGCTATGCGGTATGAGTTATTGCGGCCGGATGTTCCTGGTTCATGACTCATGCATATGGACAGGACTCCGCTTACCAAATACCAGTTTGGTTGGTTTTTGAAGAGGTGTGTATCAGTTTTAGGCCTCCCGCCTCAAGATTTTGGTACACACTCGTTTCTGATCGGAGCCGCAACTTCGGCGGCAGCTGCGGGTTTCTCGGCATCAGAAATTAAGGCCCTAGGACATTGGAAATCGGATAGTTATAAAGGTTACATTCGAACTAGGCATGAAGGCCCTTTGTTTAAAGTCATTTCACAGTCTGTTCCGGTTACGTTTATATTTTATGCTTGCCTGGTTTTTGTCTTGTCTCATGTACTGTCCTGTCTTGTCTGTTACCCCTGTCCGTCCTACTCGGGATTAGCTACTCGCCATTGCTGGCAATGGGAGTCTTGAGGGATTTTACAATTTTTACCTGAACTGACGGATTCAATTCGGCTATTCTCAATCATTTAATTAGGCCATAGTCCATCCCTCAGCAGGTTTTTATTTTACCTCTTGCCGAGTTCACCTGTTTTTTCCCAATTCCCCCCCACCCATTCTTCCCCTTTGTGTCTTCTGTTTGTCTCAGCCACTTCAAATAGTAAAGTCGGCGACCAATAGAAAATTTTTCTTTTTGGCAGATACTCACTTATGTTCTATCAGATCCCACTAATACACCATAAAATTTTATTGTTTTATGACAATTACTAATTTTTTATTTACTGCTTTCCTCCACCTTTAGGATTGCTCTTTGACACGCAGGACATTTGGGTTATAGGCCACTCATATATTTTCTGGGCTGCTAGGTTTGAGTTCAGATCAAGCTCCAATTTTTGAATATTCAGCTAGGGTCCGTTGGATAGGTTCCAGAGGTATGAGATGGCATTCCTTTTGTCCTAAACTGTTAGAGTATGCAAGGCTTTTTGGTAGGCCACGTATTTTGGTGGCTTATTTAGGAGGCAACGACTTAGGGCAGAGGTCCACTGTAGAATTACGAGTTGATATTGTCAACGATTTGGCGAGGGTGCTATTGGCCTGGCCCTTGTGTAAATTAATTTGGTCTTGCATTGTACCTCGACAGGTCTGGCGTGGGGTTAGGAGTTTTCCTGCTAATGACGAAGCTAGGAAGAAACTTAATTTCGCAGTTGCCAAATTTGTGATGGCCAATTATGGCCGTTTCATTTACCATAATAACATTCAATTTTGATTTAGTTATATGTATAGACCTGATGGAGTTCATTTAACAGAGGAGGGTGTGTCATTGTTTATTGGGGATCTTTTTGAGGAGTTGGCGTTATTGGGGTAGTACTTGGTATGGTGGCAGTGCGGCGGTTCTATAAGCTGAACCTTGCTGTGGCGGGAAAGAACGGCAGTTCACCAGTCCAGGTGCAATTATGATTTAAGGGCGCTCCCTTCGTTGACTGGTAGTTGGCTGTACCAACCTAACGGGGGGCAGTATCATCACCTAAACGGGTGGGTAGTCAAGTTAGAGGGTGAGCGTTACCTTTTGTGTTTGACATGGTTTACATGGTTATGTGTATGCACTCTGGGCGATCTACGCCTGCTATGTCTTTTGTTGTTTGTGTGTGGGCATAGCAGATCTGGCTGATTTCTGGCCGTCCTTTCTTTGCCACCATACATCCTTAATTAAATTAAGAATTAATAAATAATATTAATTTCTCCAATAAATCGCCATCAAGTTATCTGCCAAATCCACGTCTCAGTGTCTTTATTTTATGTTAGTATGATAAGTGGTTTGCACACATGACAACACCTCATCCGATAGAAGGTTTATAAGATCACCCTACCCTTGTCTGGGATAGTTGGCCCTCACAAGTTGTGATTTACTTCCGGCCTAAGACAAGCGGACGCGGGTTAGTTGCCGTTCTTTCTCCTGCCACCATGTCTACCTTTGTAACCAAATAAAGCTGACCAATTAATTTAAACAGCATAACTTGGTCTCCTGTGTTTATTTTAGTTAAGTTTAGTTTAAGTTTATGGGTCACATCTATCATCTGACGATAGAAAGTTTAATGCACAGCCGAGGGTTCACAGATTACAATTTATGTATTGTTTGCTCTATAGTGTACAATTTATTGTGAAAACTAGTTGCTTGCACAGTGATTTGTGATGAAACTTGTGCCGCAGTTTAGAATGATTACCAATATTTCTCTATCTCCCCATCCATGACACAACTGCAAGGACGGCCCTCTTGTCCCCTATCCACACATATTTTGCTGCCATTTCACCACATAAATCTTAGCACGACATTTCCATACCTGCCAAAACTTATGGCGCTATTTTACTGTAAGCACTTGCAAATCAGTATGTTAATCTAATTTACAAAAGCATACTAGGCACCAAATAATTATAAATGAACATTTAATCCCGTTCTCCTACTGCGCCTTATTATTAAAAAGTATGTGGACCTTTGGCAGAGAAAATATTTAGCTTATTATGCTCTGTGGTCCTTTATTCTGAGAGAAAATAAGAACTGTGCAAGTCATCGCGTTCTATTAGATATTTTAAATTGGAGGCTTCTGCCCTGACAGGACTGAGCACCATAGCAATAATAAGTCCTTGTTGACTGAAATGAGAGTATTACGCGTGGGCAGAGGGTGTCACCTGCTTTAATTGCTGGCAGGGATGGATTACGTTTCAGATCTTTTGTTGTTTCAAACATAAGAAATAAAATTAGGCAAACAGAATTTTGTAATCATGCCTATTATTTTTCTTTGTCAGTCATCTTTGCTGAAATATGAAACTGTCTGTTAAAATATTTCGGCATAAGGTTTGTAAAGAAAAAGAACATAGGACACCGTGATGTATTTAGTTTGTCGTTGTTTTGTTTAACTGAAGGCATTTGCTTTAATGAATTTGACAAAGAAAAATGATCTTAGATTAAGCATTCATTCTAAAATTAAAATTGCAGCGATTTTGAAAATTCCACTAAGGAGTATTCCATAGAAAAAAATAGTTGTGTGTTTTTTTAAACATAAATCACTCTAGCAGGCTATAAGAAGGGGATGTAGTCATCAGGAATCCCGTCAGCAGTCGGTATACCGGCTTCAAAATCTCAATCACTGACATCCCGACTGTAAGTATTAGGTTAGGTGAAGGATTCGGATTAGGGTTAGACTGTGGGGGGGGGGGGGGGGGGGGTTAGGGATTAGGGTTAGGTACTAGTGGGGGTTTAGTGTTAGGCACTAGGGGGAGGATCAGGGTTTGGCTGCGGGGGGATTAGGGTTAGGCACTAGGGGGAGGATTAGGATTAGACTGCGGGGGAGGATTAGGATTAGGCTGCGGGAGGGGGTTAGGGATTAGGGTTAGGCACTAGGGGGAGGATTAGGGTTAGGCACTGGGGGAAAATTAGGATTAGGCTGCGGGGGGGTAGGGATTAGGGTTAGGCACTTGGGGGAGGGTTAGGCTGCGGTAGGAGAGGATTAGGGTTAGGCTGCGGGGGGGTAGGGATTAGGGTTACGCACTAGGGGGAGGGTTAGGGTTTGGCTGCAGGGGGGTTAGGGTTAGGCTGCGGTAGGGGAGGATTAGCATTAGGCTGCGGGACATGTGGGTTAGGGGCTAGGATTAGGGTATTTGCCTAAACCCGACGACATCCCGACCGCCAGGATCCCATACCCAACCCATAAGAATTGTTATATTTACCATTTGTCATTGGTTTGTCTCTTCAGGCTGCTATTAATGATTTATAATTATGCATAGTGTCATGGACTACCATGGCAACCACAGTTACATGACTTGCTGAGCCCTGGGCCTGATTCAGAGATGGTCGCAGTTAGCCAATGCTAACATATGCTAATGCAACAAGAGGCGTCTGTAGGAAAAAGACACCTCCTGCCAGCATCTATGATCTGAGCGCTGCTTACAAAGATGCATCATTGGATCACCATTGTGATCGTAAGCAATGGCCACAATAATCGCCCATCGGACTAAGCTTAAACAACGGAACTGCTCAGCTGGGGCCAGGAAGTCTGCTTTGGAAGACCCAGGCCCTGTCACTCCCAGGAAACGGGACCACGCCCCTGTTTCTGGGAGTGTAGGCCAGCACCACCCACTCCTTTCCCCCTGTCAAGCAGGCTGCAGCTTTGGGAATCTTCTAATAATGGAGATGTACGCAAACCTGCGGGTCTGCGTATTTCTCTGAATGAGGCCATCTGTCTGCTTTGTGTTTTGTAGAAGCCTCCCTCCTCTCTCATGACATGCCTTGGGACTATTAGCCCGTGTGTGATTCTCCAGAGAGATTTTGCAAAGGAGTTAATGATCTATAGGGGAACAGCTAAGGAAAATTACAGATCCATGCTTCAAAGGTACTTAAGTTACTATTCAAGGAGAAAAAAACAACCTTCTGTTTGAGAATAACTCTTTAAACTGCAAAAACGAATTTAGAATTCAGCTGTATTTACTTACAAATTGAAATTACAAATTGAAATTGAAACTCCTTGTACACAAGACATCTACTTGGAGGAGAATGCAAGGAAGAATTTTAAATCTATCTGAGTTGCCAGTATGTTTTTGGATTTTGTGAAGAATTTAAGAAGCCAGAGGAAAACCACACAAATATAGGGATAACATACACACTCCACACAGATATGGCCTTGGTGGGAATCAATTAAAATCCTCAGTGCTGCAAGGCAGCAGGCTAACCATTGTACGACGATTCGACCGTCAATTTTCAACATGAACAGGCAGAATTCTGTAGGGGAATCTGTCATGCAAAATGGACCACAGTCTACCAATGTAGTTCATTGAGGTTGTAGCCTGTGTAGGGCGTAACAACTACAGAGAGCAGCATTGCCACGCCCTGACCAATCAGAGCGAAGCCACTATGTAATGATTATAAAATGGCGTCTGGCCTGTCATTTGTTTTGTGCAAGTCTTCGCCCTGGAAAAGTTGTTTTTATTCTTTCCTCAAAGAATTAAGGGGCAAGAAGAAAGTAGAGGATCCACCTTCACTTAGATAACTAAGAAATTGGTGACAGAGCGTGAGTGGAGTGTTTATTTTAATAAAAGATTGTATCACGGTTCTCACAGGAGAGGGCTGGTAGACATTATGACATGGGGCGGAAGCTCACCCTCAATTTAATCACCCCCTAAGCAGCTAGAATGTCTGTCAGTCCCATGTCAAAGTTGCACTCTGTACCATGATCACTAGCTGATGTAGGATTAGGAAAAGGCATCAGTTTTAATAACTAAAGCTACAGGAGCAGATCAATAGGAATTGGAAAAAATCTACTGTATGTATATTCTGGCTCATAACTATCACCCAGAATTTGTGTATTATGAGGTAGCAACAATGATCACTGGGAATCTTTATTGGGAATTGTTACAACAATACAACAGAAAAATGATGTTTCTTACTAGTAATGATGATGACAATGACACTCACTCTAAATAAGGCAGCTATGATGCTATGAGTTGTAGTCCCAATAATAACTAATATGAGGAAAAAGTTTATGATGTAGGTACCATTCCCAGCATGATTGGCACAAACACCAAGGAACACTCTGCTTTGAACAAGAACAATTGTAAATAAGAGCAATGGACAATAAGCACTGATAAAGGGTGAGGGGAGTGACAACCCCTGCTGTGTAGGCAATTCAAGGCCAAGCCTCTTTCTCAAATAGGTTGCAGTGCTGGCAATAAGACAAGTGTATGGTACTGTGAAGTCCATAGAGGGTTATTCACACTTGTTGTGGACATAATTCTCCAGTGTCTCTCCTGTATTGACAGTAATATAGTTGTAGTGTTACCAACAGCAGCAACAGGAACCTAAAACGTAATTGGAATAGAACACTCTGTAAACAACTGGAACAATTCCAGATGCTCTCTATTCCTTTGGGCTGGTCCTGGACTCTATTTTGACCCCTGATACGGAGCTGGAGCTCCTTGACACCTTTTGGCAGCATGTACAGGATTCTATTCACCTTACATTTTGGAAATGATTCTCTTAGTCTGGCAGCTTTTCCTGACAGTTTGGCGGCTCTTTCAACAAGACTGGCGACTTCTTCTGTAAGGTTGTCATCTCTTTCTGTCATACATGCAGACCTCTGTAACAGTTGCAGATCTGTCTTAGGAATTGGTGCCCTTTAATCTTCTACTGTTTCTTAATGCAGTGGGTGCTCTGTTAGTCTTTGCATTGCTCTGCAGCACTTGTCTTCACTGTACTCACACTTGCAATCTGTCCTAGTACTGTGGTTGTAACAATCTGTCCTAGTACTGTGGTTGTAACAATCTGTCCTCGTATTGTGGTTGTAACAATCTGTCCTAGTATTGTGGTTGTAACAATCTGTCCTAGTATTGTGGTTGTAAATCTGCCTCCCATTGGCTTCTAGGTGCATGATGATGATCCTGGTAATGGTCACTCCTACTACCTCCTCAATGGCCTACTCCTGTGTTTCCTCTTCCTCCCTATCTCTGCTTTGGTGTCAACTTTTGCACATTTGATTGGCCCTGAAGTTGCTTCTACTATCCTTGCTCTTCAGACATGATAGAAAGTGTAGTTTCCAGTCCCTGAGGCAACATTGAACAACTCCCACTGCTGGTGGCTCCTCATCACCTTTCACTCCTCTTCCAGCTCAATTGTATGAATTCCAGGTGCTATAAATCTGTACTGTAGCTGAACCTATGGTGTTTTGAATGACTACTTCTTAATTTCTGAGACACTGATAAATAATGAATATACCCAGCATTTTGACCACAGACATTACTATATAAGTTTATGATAGACAATTATTTAATACCACAGGAGACAGCAATTATCACACAGGGATCAGTAGACATGCTAGCCTCTATTAATCAGGGGACAGAAAAAATAATTACTTATATGGCCAGATCCACTTTACTTAGATTTACCTCCCCTGACCTCTCCCAGTGACTCATATCTCCAACTGTCTCTCTGCTGTCTCTTCCTAAATGCCCCAGAGCTTTCTTAAATATAACATGTCTAAGAGTGAGCGATCATCTTCCCACCCTCCTGCATGACCTCACTTCCCACAATTTCATTATCTATTAAGAACAGAATCTCCTCTAGCTCCCAAGTGCGCTGTCGTGGAGTCATCCTTGATTCCTCACTCTCCTTCAAACCACACATTCAGTTCCTGTCGTTTGCATCTCAAAAATATTTCCAGGATCAGACCCTTTCTCACCATGAATGCTACTAAGACCCTCATCCAATTACTGGTCATCTCCAGATTGGACTACTGTAACCTCCTCCTATCTGGCGTTCCTGATTCCCACCTCTTGCCATTCCATTCTGTCCTTAATGCTCTTGCTTGGCTCATCTTCCTCTCCAAAACGCACTACATCTGCATCCCCCTCCTACAAGCCCTACACTGGCTCCCCTTCCCCTATAGTACCCAATTCAAGCTTCTCGCACTCACTTACAAAAAACCCTCAGCCAATCCTCTCCCATTTATCACCCATTACACTCCTACCTGCCCTCTTTGTCCCTCAAATGAATGCTTCCTCTCCTGCCAACTGATTACTTCCTCCCACTCCTGCCTCCAATATTTTGCCCATGCTGCTCCCTACCTCTGGAATTCTCTCCATCTCTCTATCCGACTCTCCACCTCTCTACAAAACTTCAAAAGGGCTCCCAAGACCTACTTCGCCAAAGTCTTCCAAGTCTCATCCTAACACACTCCTCCATGCTTAATGTCTACCCCATCTGTGTCACCTAAGCTTTCACGAGCTGGGCCCTCTTCCCTCGTGTGATTTTCCTTCCCTTACTTATACTATCATATAGTCTATACTCCCTGCAACTGCACCTAACACTTGGTTTCTATCACCCTGCTGCTTATTTGACTGTTACGACTGCTAATGCAGCAATGTTTATAAACCCTGTACTTGTCATGCACTGTCTTGTACTGTAAGGCTGGGTACACACTTGTCCAATCCTCAGGAGATCAGACCCCAGATCAGACTGTTTATATAATCCTTCTGCAGACCTATTCGCAGATTCTACATCCAATCTATGTGTACACACTCGTCCAATTTTGCAGCAGACTTCCAATCTGTATCTGCTGAAACAGTCTACTGAAAGGATTGTGTCACCGTACATACTCTGCCAATCTTTGGCAGACCGGCTGCCACTCACTGGGATGAATTGGGAGAATAATTGGACAAACCAGTCTCAGGAGCGTACACACTTCTAAATTGTTTTGGTGATTGGAGATCTGGTCTACTGGTCTCAGCAGGTTTAAAAATACAGTTGAGTCTCCCATATCCAAATATTCCGAAATACGAAATATTCCGAAATACGGAATTTTTTTGGCATGACTGAGATAATGAAACCTTTGATTTTTGATGGTTCAATGTACACAAATTTTGTCTAACGCACAAATTATTAAATATATTGTATAACATTACCTTCAGGCTCTGTGTATAAGGTGTATATGAAACATAAATGAATTTCATTTCTGTACACAAACTTTGCTTGAGCCACAAAATTATTGAAAATATTGTACAAAATTACCTGCAGGCGGTGTGTATAAGGTGTATATAACACATAAATGCATTATGTGTGTATATTGGGGTCCTATTCCCAATATATTTCATTATGATAAGCAATTATTCCAAAATACGGAATGTTCCATTATCCAAAACACCCCTGGTCCCAAGCATTTTGGATATGGGAGACTCAACCTGTATTTTCACAAGACCAGATGTCCAAGATTAAATGAAACCAGAGGTCTTGTGAGCGTACACACTCCACCAGTGTCTGACAAACCAGTTGGTCTGAAGTTGGATTGGATGAGAATTGGACAATTGTGTTCCCAGCTTAAGTCACTGTTTTCCAGTTTTTGCTTATTTACTTATGTACTTTGTTAGGTGTTGTGGAACCTTTGTGGCGCCATATAAAGTAAGTAAAGCATAATAATAGAAATATTAATTGTGCTACATCAAATCAAGACAAAATTAGTTTTATGGAATTCCACTACAGAAGAAACTTATGTACAAGGGAAGAACATAGCAACTCCTCACAGATGGTCTATGGTCAAAAACAAACCCATGACCTCGGGGAGGGTGCAGGCAGGTGCTGGGCGATGTGGCTAGGTGCGTGGGGAGGGAGGATGCTGCATTTGTGTCATTGTATCCCTGCCCCCACTATAGAGTCCCTCTATTACTGACATTATAAATAGGTTGAGTCATTTTGCCGCCCAAGACTGCCTACTTTACTCGGGCACTGGGTGGCCACAGGTGGCCGCTTGGAGACTTCACAACTTTTCTAGTTGTCTGGGATAGCCACCCATGATTTGGGAGTCTTTCAGATGATCCGGGAGAGTAGACAAGTAGGATAAATTCTTAGGGGCATATAAATTGGGCTCGAGGTTTAGCGAGTTAAAAACCTCGCGCCCAATGCCGGAATACCGTGGGTATGCACGCTTCCGCTACCCGCGGTATTCAATTACAAAAATAGTGGTCGCTGAAAACCCCGCGCCACGTAAAATGAAAAAACAAAACAAAAAAACACCTACCTGGCAGGGGGTCTCCGCGGCTCCCAGTGGCTTCCCCTCTCTCTTCTTACTGGAGAGGGGGCTGCTGGGAGTCCCGGGGGCTGATGGGAGGAGCAAGGGCTGCTGGGAGATGTAGATCTCCCAGCGCCCATTCTGGGGGGCCACACACACCGCACCGGGGGTCACACACACTCATGCACACACACACTCATACACACTTACATACACCACACACACTGACATACTCACCCTGCTGCAGAAGAGCCGGCTCCCGACGCTGGATGCAGAAGAAGATGCAGAAGACAGCGCTTTGGAAGGTGAGTAATTAAGGACTAATTAAGCTAATTGGATACTTCCAATTGCCTAATTAGTCCTCGGGGGGGTTGCCACGGGGGTGTCAGAGCAAGTCCCGGTGATTTTTCCCAAAATCACCGATTTTAGGAAAAATCACGCTTGCTCAGGAGGTGCGTGAAAAAAACCTCCCGTGCGTGTTTTTTTTAGAAAACCACGTGCCTAATAGAATAGCAAAAAACTCGCACCTGCAGGAAAAACCTCGCAGGTGCGGGTTTTTGGCTATTCTCACACACATTTGAATATGCCTCTAAAAATGCTCAACCACAAACATACTGAACAGGATCTACAGTGCTATTTAAGAAGTGATCACTGGTTTGGGAACAGTTAACAGATAAACTCCAAAAATTGAGTCACTGCAGGGAAATGACATTTTTCCTCCTTTTGTTCAGCTGTTTTTCCAAGACACTTAAGTTACACTATACGAGCTGCGCTTTCACTTGAAGCCAGAAAGACTGTGCATTCACCTTAGATAAGTCTCCCGGTTGGATTTTCTATTTGGCTGAGCTGCAGCAAGTGTCAGCGGAGCATGAAAATTCCATGGGCCCAGATTATGTGACGCTCTCACAGAGATTTGCTGAGGAGTGACAGCTCACACAGATCCCTCACTGCTCGCTGTCTGCATTCTACTTGAGGAATGCGGGGCCGCTTATGTATATGACAACCTTAAATGCTTGCTGCCGTAGGTGGCCAATACAATTTCCATTAGTATAATGCACAGTTGAGTTTGTGTCCAAAATACTTAGCGACTCGTTTGCCAGATTTTCAGTTTCTCTCAGCAAGCCGGTGCCCTGTGAAAGCGTTTCCGTTGCATGCCATATACTGGGGAATTTGTACCCTTTTCATGACCCCTTTTAAAATTGTGCGCAAATAACACACTAATAGGAGAATGTCAATGAAAGTGACTTTTTATACAGAGTGTTCCCCTAACGGCAATGTATGGGGGTAGGCTGACATAACGCGACATAATTTAGCGTGAAGCATTCCTGCCTCCACAGAGGTGATAGACAGGTAGGCCCAGGTAGGCCTTAGTTGTGACAACAGCCTCAGCAGAAATGTAAAATCTCTCCCCACAAACAAACACTAAGGTATACCAGCTTACCTTCATACCAGGTAGACATGACTTGATAATACCATTTGCAGTGGGTGAGGCATGAAGCTGTTGATGCTATGCAATTGCGATCCTCTACAGATATGGTAATACACAGGAGGTATCACGCCCCCTGTGCATTACTTAACCGAGCTGCGTTGTTCAACGCAGCATCGGTTAATCTGCGTACCATCGGCCAGCCGCGGTGACCCAGTTTAGAGCAAGAGGCCAGGAAATCTCCGTCACCCAACAGAAATCCTGGCCTCTTCCCTCCTACTCAACGGCGGCGACACGCCTCTGTTTCTGGTAACAGAGGCTGTCGCCGCCCCCTCTCCACCCCCAAATTGCAGCAGAAAGTCAATCGCTGCCAGTCTGCTGCCAGTTTGCAAGCGAACTCTCAGACCCATTCTGCACATGGGCAGTTCGGGTCTGGCGCCTGCTCAGATTCCCAAACATCGTGAATCTGCGTTCAGCAGTGCATCAGGCCCTCAGTGTTTGCCTAGGTGGTTGGCGCTTGATGATGCAGCTGAAGGCAGGCATTGCCGGCAGGTGCCCTCCCTTTCCTGTAGAATTTCCCTCTCTATTAGAGGTTCAGGAGGTATCACCCTAATCCAGGTCTCCCAGACATGCCAAAAGAGTAAGCATATATGCACTAAGGGATATATTTACTAAAGGGAGAGTTTTTAGAAGTGGAGATGTTGCCCATAGCAACCAATCAGATTCTTCTTAACATTTAACGCATACATGCCTACTCTCCCGATTTGGTCGGGAGCCTCCCGAAAATCGGGTGCCGCTCCCGACCTCCCGAAAAAGTAAGCAGGCCTCCCGGCCCCCCCAGTCCCCCTGCAATACCACGCGATACACCTGCAGCTGGTGGGCTGATGACGCGATTCTCGCTGAATCGCGTCATCATGACCCCGCCCCCTGCTCCACAATGCCAGAAATCTCGGCATTGTGTAGCGGGGGCAGGGCCAAAATGATGTGAATGTGAGGCTCCACCCATAACTCCACCCCCAAACGCCATGTGCCATCCTGGTCACGCCCCCTTTTGCCGGCCCCGCCCCCCTGTAAGCTGACCTGGCTGCCTCCCTCCCGGAAAAGGGCAAAAGGATATCGGCAAGTATGATTTAACGAGCACCTCCTAGAACAGGCATGTCAGACTCAAAATACCAACCGGGACGAATATTCAAGGTCTAAGAGTGCCTGGGCCACAAGGGAAAAAAAAAGTCTTCTGTTCAATTTTTAAAGGTTTATTATTAATAAAAAAACTAAATGCTATTCTCTTAGAAACATTTGCAACATGTATCAACTTTATTTATCCTTCAGTGGATATAGACAGCAGCATAAAGGAAAAGTTACCATCAAAGGATATTCCGAGAGCAGAACTTTTATATACTAAAAGTTAGGAACAGGATATTATCGACAAGTGTCAAAGGGAATACAGACAGACAGTGGTGTAAAGTGCTTACCCCGTATTCAGGGGCACCAAGAGAGGGGTGGGAGAGGGTACAAATTACCCGGGCTTGCTGCAGGGGCCGGCGGGGTCCAGGGTCCGGCGCCACTCCCCCTCCCTCTTAAGTCACGCTGCTGTGTGCTGGGCTGCATTGGGAGACTGCTCGTGGCTGCTAAAGCAGCAGCCGGAGCAGTCTCCTATACCTATTGGGGTAACGAACACATTGATCGCGCCCCCCATTAGCTGTGCGCAGTGCTGAGTGGCACACGGTACCCCCCTCCCCAGCGCGCAGTGCCGCTTCACGGCGCTGAAATAATTTTGTTTTTTTTTATTTATTTTCCTAATGGGGTGTGGCCACGCCTCCCACAATTAGGCCACGCCCCTGTCACAAGGGCCTGGTGCGGGTCTCGTCAGCCCTGCCCGTATTAAACAAGTTGAGGACTTGCAATGCATCAAATACTTTATGACCAGAGGTGTTACAGTAAAATATGACTTGTATTACCACTATATACAGGTTATTAATTTATATACAAGGATTGAGTGTTACTCTGTTCAGTTAAATTTTACCACTCATATTGTCATTCGGTTATGTGATTACATAATGTCTATACAAGATGTTATTATTTGCGAGTGTCAGTTGTGAGCTTAAGTAAAATTATAAACATGCAGTGATACAGTTTAAGCGTGAGTTTTTCCTCATATGGGTTTTCCCAAGTAGGCCCGGTCTACTACCAATACTTGGGTGGAGGCACGGAATTAATAGTAATAGGAGGAACACCACTTAACATGAGTTTGAGGGTGGGTAAAAAAGATTACATAGGAGTTAGTAACCTGTTGTCCCTTTAGAGAGTAAAGGGGGGTTACATACAATTTTGTGCAAGTGAGCGAAGGGGCATTTTATATGTGTATTGGGGAAAGAGCTTCAATTAGGCTCCAGTGACAAAAATCTTTTTAAGTATAAATTAGAGATGTGCGGGTCTAGATTTCTGAAATCCGAACACACCTGATCTTAGGGGTTATAAAGTAGAGCCGGGTCAAGGTTCAGATTCACTTTTGTGACCCACTTCGAACTGACTCCTGGTTTGTATCTGTTGCCGGTTCGGAATTCGGATTTAAAAACTGAACTCAAGTTTTGGATTCGGACATTTTAGCTGTTTTTATCGATTTTTATCGTTTTTTTTAGTACTTTTTTTTTTTAGTAATTTTTAATCGATTTTTATGCAAAATACTTGAGGGTGGTTTAAGTCTCCGAATACTTACATAAGTTTGAGGAAAAATAAGCATCCCTGTTTTGTTAGGAGTTTTGCTGGTTTCTGCAGTTAGGGGGGTTAAAGGTTTGAGAAGGAGAAGCTAGAGAGTGTCAATCAAAATTATAACCTATTGTATCCCAGCAGGAGGCCCCCCCCTCCTGCTGGGATACAATTAGGGATGTGCGCCGGAACATTTTTGCCGGATTTGGTTCTAATTCGTCGTCCGGCTTTGGATTTGCCAAACTGCGGTGACTGGCTTTGGATTTGGATTTTTTTACAAAAATTGACAAAAAAAGCTAAAATCACATAAATTGGTCTTTTTTTCCTTCCTAGAGTATTATTAACCTCAATAATAATTTCCAGTCAATTTAGACCACCTCACAGCTTATAATATTGTTTTCAACATTATTGGCCAAAGGTTGCAGTGAGCTGACTGGTTACTAAGCGACAAAGCAGTGGCACAGACACCACAATATAAAGCACATCTATGACACATTGACATACAGCAGTGGCAGAAATGAAAAGTAGTGCACCCACCCAGTGGGGTACGGCCAGCAGAGTCACAGTACTTGTATACACAGGAGTCACAGTGCACAATCTTATTCACATTACACCGCACATTGGCCCTGATTCAGAGCTGGACGCTCTGACCAGAGCGCTCGCTCTGAATCAGGGCCCACCTCCATAATTATGGAGCGTCCTCCTGGACGCTCGTATAGCTGTGGGTCACCGCCCACAGCATATACGAGCGTACAGGATGATGGTCGCGATGGTCTTGACCATCGCGACCATCGCCACTGCGAGCCGAAGCCTGCGGTTGAGTTTCTCAACCGCAAGGCCCGGAGTGATTTTGGCTCTATCAGAGCCAAAATCACTCCCACTGACATCACTAGTGATGTCAGTGGGGCCGGCTTCTGACGGTAGGCGTTCCCTTTGGAACGCCCCCCTCTGGGAGGCACGCCCCCGGCACGCCCACCAAAGGGGGCGTGCTGTCAATCAACATCGACAGCACGCCCCCTTTTATCAGACACAACGAGCGAAGGAAAGTCCTTCGCTCGTCGCGTCTCGCGCATGCGCACGAGGGATCTCCCTCCGTCGTGCGCATGCGCAGTGCACACCATCGACCCACTTGTGAGCGGACAGCCGCTCGCGAGTGGGTCTAAATCAGGCCCATAGTGCCCCTGAATCACATTACATCATAAAGTAGTGTCTCTTATTTATGTTACGACACACAGTAGTGCCCCTTTTACACAATGCCCACAGTAGTGACCCCTTTTACACAATGCCCACAGTAGTGACCCTTTTACACAATGCCCACACTAGTGACCCTTTTACACAATGCCCACAGTAGAGACCCTTATACACAAAGCCCACAGTAGTAATGCCCCTTATACAATGCCCACAGTAGTTGTGCCACTTATACAATGCCCACAGCAATAGTGTCCCTTACACAATACCCCCAGCAGTGGTGTCCCTTACACAATGCCCCCAGTAGTGGTGCCCCCTATGCAGTCCCCTTAGTAGTAGGGCCCCCTATGCAGTGCCCCCAGTAGTATGCTCCCCATTAGCAGGCCCCCAGTAGTATGCCCCCCATTAGCAGGCCCCCCCAGTAGTATGCCCCAATAAGCAGGCCTCCAGTAGTATGCCCCCCCAGTAGTATGCCCCCCATTAGCTGGCCACCTGTAGTATGCCCCCATAAGCGGGCCCCCAGTAGTATGCCCTCCCAGTAGTATGCCCCCCCATTATCAGGCCCCCAGTAGTATGCCCCCCCAGTAGCAGGCCCCCTGTAGTATGCCCCCCCAGTAGTAGCCCCCCCAGTAGCAGGCCCCCTGTAGTATGCTCCCCCAGTAGTAGGCCCCCCAGTAGCAGGCCCCTGTAGTATGCCCCCCCAGTAGCAGGCCCCCTGTAGTATGCCCCCCCAGTAGTAGGCCCCCCAGTAGCAGGCCCCCTGTAGTATGCTCCCCCAGTAGTAGGCCCCCTGTAGTATGCCCCCCCCAGTAGTAGGCCCCCCAGTAGCAGGTTCCCTGTAGTATGCCCCTCCGGTAGTAGGCCCCCCCAGTAGCAGGCCCCCTGTAGTATGTCCCCCCAGTAGTAGGCCCCCTGTAGTATACCCCCCCCAGTAGTAGGCCTCTCCATTAGCAGGCCCCCTGTAGTATGCCCCCCCCAGTAGTAGGCCCCTCCATTAGCAGGCCCCCATACACACATAAAAAAAACAAAAAACACAAAAAAAACGTACCTGTATCCCCGCTCCAGCCGCCGTCCGCTCTGCTGCCACGCGACGAGGAGGGAGCCGGAAGACGGAGCTCATGAGTGAGCTCCAGCCGGCTCCCTCCGTGCAGCAGCCAATGAGAGTCTGTGTGACTCTCATTGGCTGCTGTAACAAACACACAGCTGCCGCTGGCGGCTGTGTGTTTGTTCTGTGTAGGGCAGACCACTATCACAGGGATCCGAGTCAGGCGGGGAACACCCGAACAGGGTTCGGGTGGACTCGGATCCCCTATGTTCGGAGCGGTTTGGATTCCACAGAATCCTAAACGCTCATCTCTAGATACAATAGGTTATAAGTCCCATAAATAGCTAGGGTAGAGGAGCCATCTTCCTCTTATGTTTCACAATTGTACTTTCTGCACTCCTTTTATTCTTATTTCCACTTAATTCCTTTGCATCCTTACTTCTTTCATCCCATTTACCCCACTTCCCCTGTCTCCCCCAATCTACCTTGATTTCCCCATTCACCACCCAGCGCTTCAGGCCCCTGCCATTTTCCCTCATTCTCCTCCCAGTGCTCGCCGATCAGCCCCCCCTCCCCGCCACCTAATAGAAGCCTCCAGACCACTCACTTCAGCGGCCCCAGCTCAATCCAGGCGCCCCCTCAGTTTCAGCATCAGGGGGAGGCCATTCAAGAGCAGGGGATTCCCCCTCCTTTTCAGCAATAGGGGTTCACCTTCCCCAACAATGTCTATCTCGCCCAGGGCACCCAGTACTCCCCATGGTGCCTGCATATCTGGCCATGCCCTCTCCAGCATTGTCCCATATTTACACATTGCATGCAGGCAGCCTACATGCGCAAGCGCTACAGAACCCCTCCCCTTTTATGCACCCAGGATGGTCCCCTTATTTTACTGGCACTGGGCAGCATTATAGCTTGCCTTTAATGGCCCCTACTTATGACCGGGCCCCCACTGTGTTACAGCAAGCGCCCCTGCAATACATCGTCTCCTCCGGTTTTCCCACTTAACCTTACCAGCAGCCCCCCTTCCGTTCCCACTACCCCGCAGGCATGCCCACAATGGCCCCACCCCTGCCACCTGGTCCGGCACACCTCCCCCCTCCCCCTCCACCACCCGTTTCCTAGGCTCCCCCACCCCCCGCCTTCCGCTCAACACGCGGTAGCCACACCACCTCCACCTTCTCACCCTGTCGTTTTGAGCCCTCAGGTTCTGTCCCTGCAACTTCCATATCTGTGCAAGTTGATTCGATCACATTCGGCATGGACGATTAGTCAATTCAAGCCACGGTGGGCGCACCATGCAGCGAGGGACAGGAATTATCTAGACAATCTGCTGTGGTGGGACCATCTTCTGCAGGACTTGGTGAGCATGCTGTTCCCCCGCGGTGCAGCGCCCCTTCCAGCTCCTCCGGCAGGCCGCGTAAATTGATGAAATACTTTGCGCAGAAGGGAAAAAGGGTAGCCCAAAGCGAGCTAGGGTGGTGTCCGCCTCTAAGGTGCCAGATGCGGCTGGGTACATGGTTCATTGGGCGAACATTGCTATTCTTAGGGGCCTGAGGTCAAAGCTACGGGAGCGAATTAAAGAGGCAAATTTGTTGATATGTTCACCATTACTGCAGACGCTAAAAAGGCGTTGGATCAGGCGAAGTCCGCAGGGGCCGTTACAGAAGAGGCTAGGAGGTCATATAATAATTGGTTGACCGGCATGTATGTTTTCGCAGCATGTTACTTTGAAACCAGGCTGGGCGAATACATGAATGTTTTGAAGTACATGCGGTTAGTCCATGCTATGAGTAACTCTACTAAAGGTAACGCGTGGCGTCAATATGACGAATCCTTTAGAAAGAAACAAGAGGGTCGGGCTGTTTTCCAATTTGGTTTCAAAGACGTTGAAGTCTGGCTGGAAGTCACCTAGCAAACCAAAGCGCCCGCGGCTGCTGGCGTGGCCAAGAACTGCCTTTTCCCGGGTGTTCGGCCCCAGCAGGGGTCGGGCGGGGAAAGTGTTACGACTTCAATAATGACCAGTGCAGTAAATGTGCAGGTTGCAGATACCGGCACATCTGCATGTTGTGCGGTAGCGGTCATCCGGCCAAGGAATGCTCCCGCAGTGGCAATACCGGTGCAGGCTGGGGGGAATACCGTGGAGAACAATGCAGCAGTTCTAAGTAAGGTGGCGTCCCCTATCAATTTAGCAGAGTTGGAGAAGTGGTTAGGCCGCTATCCACTCAAGGTGCAAGCAGCGTTTCTGCTCGATGGTTTTAGCAATGGTTTTGCCTTCCTTTAACTAGGGATATCCATGTGGTTTCCAAATGGAACTTACGGTCTGTGAGGGATCATCCGGACGTGGCCTCGCGTAAGGTAGGTGCTGAAATACAGTTGGGCCGCATGTGCGGACCATTTTCCTCTCCCCCCACACAGGATCTATGCATCTCACCATTGGGGGTGGTTCCCAAGAAAGAACAGGGCAAGTTTAGTTTAATTCAGCACCTTTCTTACCCAGAAGGGGGGTCGGTCAATGACGCTATTGAGTCGGAGGATTGCAGAGTGAGGTACCAGTCGTTTGAGCAAGCCCTCGAGATAGTACAAGGTTTCGGGAAACGGGCGCTCTTGGCCAAGGTGGATATTGAATCCGCCTTCAGACTATTGCCTCTTCACCCCGAGTCCTTTAAATATATGGGTTTTAAGCTTGTGGGACAGTACTACATCGACAAATGTCTCCCAATGGGCTATCCATCTCCTGTGCATTTTTCGAGCATTTTAGTTCTTTTCTGCAATGGTGCGTGCAGGCGGGTATGGGTCAAGGCCGTTGTGGGTCCAGAGGGAAGTTCAGTTTGCGGGGAGTTACTTTTTTCATTGCAGGCATTGTTTACCGTACTCGGGGTTCCCATCGCTTGGAAAAAAAACGGAGGGCCCGACTACTCGTTTATCCTACCTCGGGATCGAGATCGATACCGTACTGGGCCTCTGCAGGTTGCCATTAGAGAAGGTTAGAAAATTAGGGGAGCTTTTGGAAGCTTTTGTTTTGGCGAAAAAGGTTTCGCTTAAGCAACTGTAATCTCTTGTAGGTCTCTTGAATTTTGCTTGCAGGGTGATACCTACCAGCCGAGTCTTTTGTTGTCGTTTAGAATGTTCCACGGCAGGGGTGGCAAAATCCCACTACCTGGTTCGCATATCGCAAGACATGCGAGAGGACCTTCGTGTATGGCTTATGTTCTTGCGGGAATTTAATGGCGTGAGTATATGGCTTCCGGCAGCGGTGGACAATTGCGAACTTCAGTTATTTACTGATGCGTCGAGTACGTTCGGTTTTGGAGCATTCTTAGAAGGCGATTGGTGCACGGAACCCTGGCCAGAATCGTGGACGAGGCGTGGTTTAACTGCGAGCATGCTGCTACTAGAGCTTTTCCCAATCGTGGTCTCTGTTGATCTTTGGACCGAGAAGCTTACGAATAAGAGTATTGTTTTTTGGTGCGACAATTTGGGGGTGGTGCACGCCATCAATAATCAGAGGTCAGAATCTTCTCCGGTTTTACGTTTGTTGAGACATTTAACCCTTTTATGTTTGCACAATAATATTGAATTCCGAGCTCGCCATGTTTCGGATGTGGAAAACAATATTGCCGATGCTTTGTCTCGTTTTCAATGGGATAGATTTAGGACACTAGCCCTGTGCGCTAGTAAGTTTGGCTTATCATGTCCTTTGCATGTCTGGCAGATTGTCGAGCTGGCGTCAAAAGACTTGCATTGATGTCGTTTGCCACGAGCACACTGAACACTTATTCGGTAGCTTGGAAAGATTGGCTGGGCTTTCTAGCATCCAAGAGAGAGGGAGGTAAGCCAATTCAGGTTTGCATGTTACAATTCGTTTGGAATTGGCAAGAACAGGGGTGCTCCACAGCTGCTATGTCGGCTGCTCTGTCCGACATTGCTTATTTCTCAAAGATGGACGGTCATTCTTGTTAACGAAAGCGATGAGGATTTGGGCGAAGGAGCGAATGGTTTTAGGTGACGCAAGGTGTCCCATTGACCCCGCTCTTTTAAGGGATCTCATAATAGCAGTCTCAGGAGTTGTGTCATCCCAATATGAAGCCGTGCTTTTTAGTTTATCGTTTTCATTAGCCTCTTTCGGTGCATTCAGAGTTGGGGAATTAGTGGCGATTAACAAGACCTCTACATCGTCAGGTTTGCTTTTTAGCCATGTTGTAGTTAAAAAGGATCTTATTTTATGCCACATTCACAAATCTAAAACCGATCAGTTAGCTAAGGGGAAATGGGCTTCCATTCTGGTGCACGTGGACCCCACCCTAAATCCAGTTAGTTGGACTGTACGCTTTGGCAGCATGCGCCTCTCCGGTGGCGCGCAATGGCTAGTCCACGATGACCACATCCCACTGTCTAAATTTCAATTTGCAAAAGTTTTTCAAAATTGTTTAATTGCTCTAGACTTGCCTTTAGATCAGTTTGGAACGCACTCGTTTAGAATTGGGGCAGCGACGTGCGCGGCAGCTGCAGGTGCTTCCGTAGATTCTTGTAACAATTGGGTCGATGGAAATCTGCTGCATATAAAACTTATTTGCGGGGGGATAAGCTGCATGATTAACCGCGCTCCTGGCGAGTTTGTTGGGAAACCCAGAGGCCTTGTGCCTACTACCGCTATGGAGCTTGGGGGGGTTCAGTTTTATCCTCAACTATTTGTTTTCCTTTCCCTGGCTAGGTGGTTTTAATATTTGTTACCAATTCTGATGGGAATAGCCCTTCTTGCAGGTACTCCCAGGATGACTAATTGTCGGATGTGGTTCATAGGTCATTCATATATTTACTGGGCTAACAAGCATCCTTTGGCCTTTCAGGCCCATAACTTGTTGGGTGTTGGCAAGGTGCAGTGGTTAGGATTCAGGGATATATGCTGGTCCGGCCTTTTAAATGCATTGTGGTCTGCAGAAGCCAGATTTGGGACCCCTGATTGGGTGGTGGTTCATTTGGGAGGTAACGATTTTTGTACTTGTAAAGGCAATGAGCTCATTCATACAATCAGGAGGGATTGGCAGACAATCGTGGAGAGGTTGCCGATCGTGGGTTTAGTGTGGTCAGAAATAGTGCCAAGACGGTTTTGGAGAGGGTCTCAAGGGGGTGCGGCGTTGGATAGGGTGAGAAGAAAGGTCAATGCAGCAGTATCCAAGTTTGTTACCATGAATGGGGGGCGTGTGATTAAGCATCCTCGTTTACGATATGAAGAGGAGAACTTTTATAGGCCAGATGGAGTGCACCTCACGGGTATGGGTCTGGAATGCTTCCTTAAGGACCTTTTTGTTTTCCTTGAGGCTTAAAAAACTTAATTAAACAATTTACTTTTTTCCTAGTCGGGTGGCGGGCTTGGCCGTATTGGCGGAAATCAGTGCTCCTGGGCAGCCTATTATTGGCGTAAGAGTGCCTGAGTGGCATTTTCCTCTTGATAGCTGCAAGTTAGTCATTCTCCTAAAGGTGGGACTAGGCCATCATCTTAGGGAGGGGTCAGGGCTGTGCCAATTAGAGAGGAATGGTCCCATTTCAGGCCAGTTTACGCTAGGGCGGGGATCCGCCCTCTTTATTTATTTAGTCAGATATTCTAACTGGCTGTGGCCCAGGAGCACCGCTTTTACTGCCACCGATCTTTTCAATTACAATTCTAATTCGATTAAATACATTTTTGGCTGTGACCTCTTTAAATCCATGTATGCGTCCGAGTGTTTATTTCTAGTTAGTGTTAAGAGTATAGCAAAACGTATTACTAAAATAATGGGTGACTTATGCAAAACCAAATACAAAACACAAGGATTAAACTAGATCCAAAACCAAAACACAGGGGCCCGCGCACATCTCTAGTATAGATGTGCGCTAACCCCCATGTTTTGGTTTTCATCTTCATGGTGGTTTTGCAAAACCATCCTTAAGTGTTTTGGTTTTGGGAGGGCACTTACATGTGTTTTTTTTTGTGGTCAAACTATCAATGTACAGTCGCCGGGACTTGGGCTCTTATAAGCAGGGGTTCCAAGAGGGGGGGGGGGGGGGGGCTGCTTATAAGAGCCTGTCCCAGCAATAACAAAAGAGTAAAATTATAGCTAACACTGTCACCTCTAGGTTCTGACCCTGCTGCACAAGTGCAATGCAAAATAGTTATAAATGTGTATCAGGAAGAGGCTGAACCTTCCGGGAAAGGATCGGAAATTCAGTCTGGCTGGGAGCAGCGGGCTAACGTCATCTGAAGATGGTGTTAGCTAACGCAGGAAAGCGCTGACAACTTTTTCAGAGATTTGTAACGCTGTCCCCATGGAAAACTACGGGCCTGGCTGCTGCAAGCAGGAGGTCGTCTGATATCTCATGCTGTTCAGCTTTGTTATATGCAGGGGCATAGAGAGCACCGCCGGGCCCTGGTAAAGAGGGGGCGTGGCCTAATCGCGGGAGGCATAGGAGATTGCTGTGGCTACTGCATAGCAACCGCAAGCAATCTTCCACTGTATCCCAGTGGCCGCTGTGTGCTGGGCTGCTGCGAGGGAGGAAGGGAGGGGGGGCGGTGCTGGACTCGGGCCCCTCTGGAAGCCCGGGTAAATTGTACCCGCTCCCCCCCCACTCTCGGCGTCCCTGGTTATATGAGGGGGAAACGTAATTCTGTCCTTAGACATGTGGAAACAGCGGTTTCTGCATGTTTCAAGAATAGAGGGCCTGATTCAGAGCCGGACGCTCTGATCAGAGAGCTCACTCTGAATCAGGGCCCTCCTACCTAAACTTGGAGCGGCCTCCAGGCCGCTCGCATAGCTGTGGGTGACCACCCACAGCATATGCGAGCGGCCAAAAAGATGGTCGCGATGGTCAAGACCATCGCGACCATCGGGCTTGCGACGAGACCTTGCGGTAGGGTCTCGGTGACCGCAAGCCCTGGAGTGATTTTGGCTCTATCAGAGCCAAAATCACTCCCACTGACATCACTAGTGATGTCAGTGGGGCCGGACCTAGACGGTAGGCGTTCCCACGCCTCTGTCTGGCAGCCACACCCCCGGCACGCCCACCAAAGGGGGCGTGCTGTCAATCAAAATCGACAGCACGCCCCCTTTGGTGTGAGACCCATAACTACGGCTACCCCGTCGTTATTCGGGTCTCGCGCATGCGCGCGAAGGAGCTCCCTCCGTCGTGCGCATGCGCACTAGGGCACCATCGACCCGCTTGCGAGCGCTCGCGAGCGGGTCTGAATCAGGCCCAGAGTTTGATAAATAGGCCCCTAAATGAGGTTATGCCCTCACACATCCTTATAAAGGACAAAAAAGCAGTCACCGGGATCTAGCCAGGAACTTACTGTGTTTGTAGCAGACACAGATGGATATATAAAACACAGCCCTACTGCACTATATATTCATTTAAAATAAATGTTTTGTTTTTTTGTAAATCAGGAGTTAGGTATGTCATATTTTGACATGTCCTGTGGCGAGGGGTACAGCGTTAGGGTGAGTGGTTCTACCTCATGAGTGTGGAATTTCCCAAACAACATTCAGAGCCTAGCAAATGACAACACTCATTGTTCCCTGGTTACAGTAAGAGAGCTTCTGTTCTAAGCGCATCGTTAGTCTCCTGGAGTAAGTTGCGTCATTTGTCAATCTCTAGGCTTGTTCGCACTTCGTGTTTAACCCGCGGGCACTGATCACGGTTAGATCCCAAACCAACTAATGAGCAGAGCAGCTGTCTGGGATCCCCAGATTTACTCTCAATGGGCCGGATTGTGAATCGGGCACATCTACCATTTTCGAGCCAACTGCGTAAGCGTCTGTATTGCAAAACATCGTGATCGTGTGCACCGCACGATGCGTCCGGAGTCGCAACTAGGTGCGTGCGTTCTGTATCTTGTGTGAGTGGAGTCCAGCGCAAAGTAATTGTTTCTGGGCAGCAATAACAAGACGCCCGAAGAGGCTATTTCTGATGGGAGTGTCATGGGCGGTATGTACAGTTCTGTGCGAGTCGTGTGCATGTGTAGAGTTTTGTAATTCAGAATTGGGTCTAATCAGGGCCGGTGCAAGGTGTCTGGGTGCCCTAGGCAACGTTTTACCCACCGCCCCTGCTCCTTACAATACATACTATGCCACACATTAGTGCATACTTGCCGACATTCAGCTCCCTCCTTCCGGGAGGGAGCTGAATGCCTGCATTGTGTGGGGGGTGTGGCCGGGCTATGATGCCGTTTTGGGGGCGGGGCAGGGGGCATGACCGCACGATCGCGTCATCGTGGCCCCGCCCCCTCTTCACAATGCCGGAAAAAAGGCATTGTGAAGCAGGGGGCGGAGCCACGATGATACGATTCAGTGCGAATCGCGTCATCGGGCCCCCCGCCAGCGGGTTTTTACTATTAGTCTGGGGGGGTAGGCGGCAGCCGGGAGGCTTGCCTGCCTTTCCGGGGGGTCGGGAGCAGCACCCGATATTCGGGAGGCTCCCGACCAAATCGGGAGGGTAGGCAAGCCTGCATTAGTGACGCTAATTTATAATATGCCACACAGCAAAGCCCCAAAATCATTTTGTGTCTCATAACACTGCCCCCAATTAAAAACATGTTATGTTCCACAATACATAATATGCCACACATTTGTGCCCCAAATATTTAATATGCACCCCTATGCAGCTGCCTAATGGTAGCACCGGCCCTGGGTCTAATGTCCATTACAGTCCAAGTTACTCTGACTGCGATGCAGGGCCGGAACAGGGCTCCATTCTGCCCTGTGCCAAACGCGTCCCTTAAACCCGTGACATGCTTAAGGGCGGGGCCAGCGGCTCTATAAGGTAGAACACTGGTGGGAACATCCTAAGAACGTTCTGGGCCCTGCGCTATGTGCAATGTGACGGCCCTGCCCCGGTGGAAGGAGCGCTGGAGCATCAGACTACGGGTGAAAGTGAATCCCAAGATTACATACCTTACAAGCTTCCAATATTTAGAACAAGGACTGCCTGCTACAGGACCGATTGCAATCAGTATTCCAGTATATGTTGGGATACATTTTTACCTTCAACCCTTTTTAGAGCAAATAAATAACTTTTTGCGCCAATGCGGTTTCCCTGTGCAAAATATGTCAGGTGCAAAATGAGCTATTCAATTCATAGTCCCTAGGGTTTGGCATTCATATGCTTCGACAGGTTTCCCCAGGTAGAGACAGAGGCAGATACTACGGGACTGTTCTTGCGCCTGCCAAACCAGGTGTCCTTCTCCACGTGCAGAGACATCGACCAGCACATGTGCGAGCCACAGGGGTGCCCTGGGAGGGATCCTGTTGGATTCTATTTGGGGAATGATGCGAAAAGAAGCCCATAGGTTTCTATTAGGCAATGCCATCCATATATGGCATTGCCTATCGGGTGCAAGCTCTGGAAAGTTTTGCTTTCCGGAGCTTGTTACATATGGGAAATGCTGGCAAGCCCCTGAGAACTGCAGTTTTCGGAGGTTTGACCACATTTCTGTGATAGTACATCCCACCCAGTCTCATGCAAAACCTGACTTTGGATGTTTGTGAATGACACTGACATATTGCATCTGCCCTGCAGTACATATCTTGCACATCTATTGGTGCACCTGGCTGTGTACGGGCGACCCACTGACGGCCCCATACACAGACTGCAGGGACCGCCGGTGACGGACATTTCAACTAGGCTAGAAGATTAAAATGCCCACCCAGTTGTGATATCAGGCCAGGCATATTGTGCGGATTGGTTGGTAAGAGTGTATTGGTTTACCAATTGGTCAGAGGATCCATGGCTCAGCGGACAAGTCGGCCAGGTGTGTAACCAGCATTAGTCTGAGCCAATCAGCCACCAGGCTTCAAGGAAGGAGCAATGTTTTATGCTCTGAACGTTACAAAGCCTCTCTGATCATGTGATATGTCATGTGACTGTGGTTGCCATAACTGCATGATGCTTA
Source organism: Taudactylus pleione (assembly GCA_031769625.1). Taxonomy (NCBI): domain Eukaryota; kingdom Metazoa; phylum Chordata; class Amphibia; order Anura; family Myobatrachidae; genus Taudactylus; species Taudactylus pleione. Next base: position 2,441,717 of record JAUIMM010001084.1, read on the forward strand.
GGGCCTCATTTATCAAGGAGTTTTAATTCACAATGAGTGCTAAAACTCGTTGCGTATGATAAATGGTGCTTCAGCCAATCAATTTTACAAACAGATGACAGTTGGGAGCTGATTGGCTGTAGCAACATTATCTTACGCAACGAGTTTTATCACAATGTTGTGAACGATAAAACTTGTTAAAACCCTAAGGAAATATGAACATCTGTCTTATTACAGGTACCCAGAGTGATTTATTTTGAAGAAGCATTTATTACTGAAACTCATTTCTGTATTTTCTATTTTAATAGGAGGGCAACATACCTGTACTTTGAGGACACGTTTTCCATCATTTAGCCCCGCCCCCTCAATACGGAGTCACGATTCACTGCAATTATGATGCGATTCAAAGCAGCTATCCCCCCATCATGCCCACTTCACTACGAAGTGGGCGGGATGCGGGAGATCCGGACACTCTTCCGGGGTTACAGGGGGCTACCCAAAATATCGGGAGCCTCCCGCAACAACCAGTAAAGTAAGTATGAACTAAGGGCCTGATTCAGACCCTCTATTAGAGCAGGAAGTTCACTGGGGCTTGTGGTGGACGAGACAAGGGTCTCATCGCAAGCCCGATGGTCGCGACCATCACCAGGCCACCCGCTAAAGCTGTGGGTGGTCACCCTCAGCTTAGCGAGCGGCCTGGAGGCTGGTAAAAAAAAAAAAAATGGCCCGTCCAGGGAGCGCTCGCTATTTGCGAGCGTCTCTCAATCACGCTCTAAACCCATAAATGTTTAATGTGCGTCTTTCCATTCTTCACTTGCCGACATTACAATGCGGCTATTGCAATATAAAATGTTTCCTCCAAACTCCATTACAAAAAAAGAAAAACACATGTTCAACAGTTCTTAGAAATGATAAAAAAGGATTTTGTTATAGTACAAAAAGCTGAAACGGCAAAGCACGGCATGCTGTGTTGAGTGAAGATTTCAGTTTCTGCTATTCTGTCCTCCTGAGCTGTTCTATAAAGATGCCAAATGTCAGCAGCAGGAAAAGAAAACAGATTGCATGCCAAGGAGTTATGTATAAATACTTTTTATTTCAGGTATATTATTTTGCTCAGTAGTACATATATTTTGGTAACTATTAATGTCCAACACTGACTTTATCTGCGCTTTAAATTAGTATTATTTCTTTAGCCAGATAGGTGGCTCTCCTTGGTACTGCCAGTTCCACTGACAGCAGATGAGACACCTCTTTGCAAAGTGGCAGGAATACTGTAATGTACAGATGTCACACATCCTAAATCAAATACATTCTGTGCGTGTCAGGAATGGTTCATCACCGGGCTATGTGGCTTCTCTTTTATAAAGAGAATGTTGCAGAGTCAGGAAGGCCCCTTTAGTATATATTGTAGTTGTGGTAGGGCTACCACACCCTGCCCTTTATACATTACATACTGAGCATTAATATTGCAAGCTGATTATTTATCACACAGCTGTCACTTACATACAATCCTTTCACCCGCAGGGTTTGCTGTCTCTATTGTACGATGATGAATGTACTTCAATGCTCCCTCTTGATATGACCATGACTGCCATTATAGTAAAGGTGGTATGATTGCCAAGATGGAATTAATAGTTTTTAATGTACTTTTGTGCAGAGAACATTCTTAACTGCAGGTGATGGGGGCAAATTATTAAGAGGGAGCATTGTGATTATGTTGGGTAATACAGGCACGTGGCACTTTTATTAAATTAGTACACCTGACATTGTGGATAGATCACGCATTGGCACCATGTTGTACTGCATACCTCCTAACTGTCCCATTTTTCTGGGATTGTCCTGCTGTTCCACCCGCTGACTGCAGCTTCCCGCGGTGGGCGTGGGAATTTGGGGGAAGCATACACCGCTGCTCTGCATAGTAGAGCAGCGGGTATGCAGAGCGAGAATAGATGCTGTGTGCTGTGCTATCCACAGTACAGGGGGAAGCCTGGGGGCAGCCCAGCATCTCGGAGATGCTGGGCATGCCCCTTAGTGATGTAATCAGGGATGTGCCATCAGGCCACACCCCTTTACCAGCAGACCACGCCCCCTTTTCATCCGCGGGCGCCAGAGGACCGCGGAAGTCCCGAATCCTCCTCGACAAATGTTGGGAGGTATGATACTGTATTCCTGCCACATTTTAAAACATATTATGAAACAGTGACAAGACTTTTTTTTAAGGGAAAATCAAAGGAATATAGGGGGAGTGGTATCAAACCATGGAGAGAGATAAAGTGGAGAAGTTGCCCATAACAACCAATGAGCTGCTAGATAGCATTTGTGTAGCAAGCAGTTGTTTGGTTGCTATGGGCAACTTCTCTTTATCTCTCTCTCCGGTTTGTAACATCTCCCCCTTTTCATACTGTAGGAAGTGTAAATCTAGGAAAACCAGGACACAGGGTTAATTGGCTAAAAATCCGCTTTAGGGGGTATATTTACTAAAGATCAGTTTTTCAAAGCCGCCTGCTTTTAGGTCTCTACATCTAAAAGGGCAATAGTAAAGCATGTAAAACAAGCCTGGTTTTGCGAGTGCTTTAAATCCAGCCTTCATAGCCGCAGGATCATGGCTTTAACAAAAAGGATCTTTAGTAAATAGGTTCTGGTATAAAAGATAGACAAGAATTAGATAGACAACGTCCAAATAGACCCAGATGTTAGACAGGCAATAGGTCGACAAAAGGTCGACACAGTAAAGGTCGACATGGAAGAGGGTTGATGGGTTTAAAAGGTCGACAGAAAAATGGTCAACACTTTTTTTTGTAACCCTAATCTTCACCCTATCCCTTCTAGTGCCTAACCCTAACTCTCTGGTAAGTGCCTAACCCTTCCTCCTGGTGATTATCCTAACCGTCGGGGGGTAAGTGCCTAACCCTAACCCTCTGGTGAGTGCCTAACCCTAACCCTCCCTCCTGGTGCCTATCCTAACCTTCGGAGTGTATGTGCCTAACCCTAAACCCCCCCCAAAAATACACATAAAATGTGTCGACCATTTGCGTGTTGACCATTTTTGTGTAAACCTTTTGTACCAGTTGACCTTCTTCCATTTCGGTGTTTGCCGTGTCGACCTTTTGTCCCTGTCAACCTATTGCCTGACTAACATCTGGGGCCAAACGTAATAGGCGGAGAGGTTACTTCTAAACTGTAACATTTTCTAAACTCCCCCCCTATTACATTTGACCCCTGGTGCCTTACTGTCTATAAAAAGACCGAATACCTAGTAAATATAATTAAAGGTGTCAGTTCCTCTTTAATTAGAAAACTGTTCTGCTCAAAAAACCTAAAAAAAATCCTTCTTCCTCCCCTTACATCTCTCAATACTTTTATGTTGATAAATATAAATTTGTACAAAAATATAAAGCTCTCCAAAATATATGACATGTATACATAGTTAAAAATTTAAATTCTGCTTTTTTTTTTTTTTCTTAATAAAAGGTTAATACATCTCCCTTCACAGAAGGGTATAACACAGACTCTGACAAACTGTGGCCTCCTAGCGTTTGAGGCAGGTCATGCTGAGACTTGTAGTTCCACAAGTGCATTGATGACCACAAGAATGCTATAATGTAGTGACGAGTTGCCACTATGAGTGATGCACGTCCTAGACGTTAAAAAAACGGGATAGTGAGACTACTGGGAGGCAGGTCCAAGCCGCTATTCATCCAGATTTCTTGAATAATTTGTTCTCTGCGTTCTATCCTTTCTGCAAGATCTGCAGCGTCTGCTCTGTTGTACAGCGGGCGGGACGTCTTGCACAGCTCATGGAACTCCCGGGAAAAGTGGGACTTGGCAGAGGCCTCGTCCTCCCCCTCCTCTTCACTGCTAGACACGTCTGTCCCTTCGCAATCTTTTTGCTGCACAACTTGCCCGTTCTTTTCCTGGAGTTTATGCCAGTCGGTTCTCCCGGATATTCGGATCACTAATGTGAAAAGGGTGAAAATCAGTCCGACGCAAACGCTGGACACAAAGAACAAGGCCGCCGTTTCCGGGTGGTCTACAGATAAATGGAGAGAGAATAAAATCAACATTTTATAGGCTAGATCTAATGAAATATAACTAAGATCTTGTTTTGAGTTTTTGTCCCATTACTACATCTGCAAGACCGACCTGATGATCATTTTTGCAGCGGCAGTAACTGGATTAGCAAAGAGAGATTGTGAAGTCACATCACACAGTATATAGGGATATAAAACCGTATTTGAAGTATTTTGATAAATATCCATCTAATTTGTCAGTGCGACATTGTTCCAGCATAGCAGGCACCTCATTTGAGAAAATCCATTAGGGAATAAAAATAGAGCCCAAAACATAAATATCATTACATTTTATAAACAAGTGCAATATTTCTATGTACCCTTCCTAAACTTTCATCTTGTACTATGGGACCCATACACAGGGAGTACCCGCTTCTATACAAATGAGCTCAACAAGAAGTCCTAATAGACCTACATATTCCAACTTTATAAATACAAATATATCATCAACGTAACTACACAGTTTATAAGTGAATACATAAATCTTAATAAACTATTCTCTCCGTTATCATGAAGACAAACAGCTAAAACAAATAATGATGATCTATCGGGCCAATTGCCCATTCTGCCATTGCCTGGGTCGGGTGATCGGCAAAATCCAACATGTTTTACAATCTCGATTCACTGATTCTGACCCAAAAATTAGCGCAATCGGCGAGTCAGGGATATTTAACATGTTGAATTTTGCTGGAGTCCGCCTGTCGGTAGATCAGGGATACAGGGACTGACCCGCCAGATGTGTGGTCAACATTACTTCAAGATCTTATGAAGAGTACATATTAGTCTTTACATAACATGTGCATAATATTCTACAGTTCAACAGGTAAGATAATATATATTAACCACTAACAAAAGCAGTTTCCAAATTACCCATAAATATGGTCCATTTTCTCCTCTGAATTAACTCTTTGCATACCCAACTACTTTCTTACCCATATGCAAATAGAGTTTACAAGTATTAAAAATGCATTTTGAACCTTATTCAGATTAGCAGTTTTCTTTGTGGGAATGTGCGTCTTCTTGCACAGTGTGTATTTTATTTTCAGTTGTAGACGTGACTTGCGACTGTGCACATCTAGGGAGCGCAGACGCAGTTAAAGTACGGTAATAGCGTGGTGTCGGTGTGTAGTCATGAATGGCCACTAAATGGCCACTGAGCAGACGTGATTGTGTCTGCCTGGAGGGGCCGAACTTGCGGGTGCTGAAACCCTGGTGCTGCTTGTTCACTGATGATAATAGCGGGTGTAGTCTGTGCCTGATTGGATGAAAATGTCTCACACACCCATTTTAACTGCTGCAATAGCATTTAAAAAGTAAAAATACACAGCAATAAAGACAAATACAATAAGATACATCTGATGGGGCAGAGGAAAGCCGTGTCTGGCTCGCTTAGCATTTCAGTCTCTCCAGGGCACTTGGGTACTGGGACTGATCAGAGTTGGAGGCAGCTGCGCCCGTATCTTGCATCTACTGGCGGCCTGTCTACGACTTTATACAAATGCTGCTACAAATCCTTTCCCTGGTGTACAGTGGTGTGTATGAGTGTGCAAGGACTGAGACGCCCACGGTCAGCGTCCGTAGACACCATCTGTTGCGCCATCAAAACTTGCACCAGACCTACGGCAGGTGCAGCGTCTCCGTTAGAATAGAGCCTCCAATGTGAGCGCTGGAGAGTCTGAGTACGCAGCCACCATCACTGATACGCCGGCGACACTCCCATAACACACCCATAAGGCGGACCATCTCTGTGCGTCACCGCCCAGGAATGCCCACTACATTTTCGACATATTTCTGAGACTGTGAATCTCTCATGCGCCTCGATCGCAACTCCGACTATATGTGCACGTTATTTGGATGCATGCGCAGCGCGACATACACAAATGCGCAGAAAAAAAAATAAATCGCTCCACTGCGTCAGACATCGGCAGTGCGTGCGGCTTAGAATCTGGCCCGTTATCTGCACTACGCAGCTATTAAATGAAGTGTGCGTGTGTCCTGTTCTGCGATTCTTAGCATTTTGTGTTCTCGCACTCCAGCCACGCCCCCATTCATATGGCAGACACACTTGACGCAGGTACGGAATGAGGAGGGAGCCGCCGTGGCTGCCTTGTGAATGTGCCCAATCCTGCACTTTTTTTTATCAGACGCATTTTGCGATTACATTTGCGTCCGAGCTCAGAATTAGGCCCTTCATGTACTATGCGCCATCGCAGGTCCTGCTTATTGCACAAAATGCTTATTTTTATTTGCGTCAATTTAAGTCTATAGTGTATCCTTCCCATGCTGTGTGTATATATATGTATACACAGTCAGGTGCATAAATATTGGGACATTGACAGAATTTTCATATTTTGGCCTCTATTCACCACCACAATGGCTTTGAAATGAAACAACGAGGGAATAGCCCACACCTGTCCATGAAATAGCTTTTGAGTTGATAGTCCCATTACTTTTGGCCCATCAAATAGTGGGAAGCACATATAGAAACCGTTGTAATTCCTACACCGTTCACCTGATTTGGATGTAATTACCCTCAAATTAAATCTGAAAGTCTGCAGTTAAAGCACATCTTGTTTGTCTCATTTCAAAGCCATTGTGGTGGTGAATAGAGGTCAAAATATGAAAATTCTGTCAAAGTCCCAATATTTATGCACCTAACTGTATATATAACATCACACAATATTTCTGTGTGGGAACGGTCCTTACCTCTGATATAGGAGTATGCAGCCAGGAGGTTAGTGAGAAACAGCCCATCTCTGCTGGGGAGGCGAGATTCAGATGGGTGGGGCTTGATATCTGTTGCGAGACAGAAAATACGAAAGTAAATTAAATACATCCTGGAAGATGTCCTGGGCTGTGTGTACACAGAATGAAGACGTTTCAAATAAGAGATAATGTTGTTTTTTTTATTTCGTGTTATGCATAAGCCATGAAATGAGGCGCATCGGCTTTAATATAATGGAATGAACAGCACATTCTGATCATACTTCGTTAGCGAGCATATGTAAATAGGGAATGGCTGTAAGCCCCGGCGTCATGTAACACAAGCTGATCCTGCCATATGTAAGCTCTGGCGTCATGTAACACAAGCTGATCCTGCCATATGTAAGCTCTGGCATCATGTAACACAAGCTGATTCTGCCATATGTAAGCCCCGGCGTCATGTAACACAAGCTGATCCTGCCATATGTAAGCTCTGGCGTCATGTAACACAAGCTGATCATGCCATATGTAAGTCCCGGCGTCATGTAACACAAGCTGATCATGCCATAGATACCATTCAAAGCGCCCGCGAATGTCGTCGGTTTAGTACATTGTATACTTTCCATTAAGGCTCACGTGCTCGGATGGATGTCGGTCGCCTACCTAAACTGTGTCATAATATAATTTACACAGCTACACTCTTCTCATCCTTCTACTCTACTACATCTCCTCTTGATCCTATACCCTCACAAATCAGAAAAGCTCTGTCTCCTGTGCTCATTCCACACTTTACTAAAATCTGTAATCTCTCTTTCTCTACTGGTATCTTTCCATCACTGTTCAAGCATGCAGTGATCACTCCCATTTTGAAAAAACAAAATTCTGACCCTAACTCTCTCTCAAATTACCGTCCTATCTCCCAGCTACCTTGCCCCTCCAAGCTACTGGAGAGACTTGCCTACACTCGCCTCACACATTTTATTAACACCCACAACTTATTGGATCCACTTCAGTCAGGCTTTCGTTCCCAACACTCCACTGAGACAGCACTGACTAAGGTAGTAAATGATCTGGTCACTGCCAAGACTAAAGGCCATTATTCACTTCTAATTTTTCTAGATCTCTCAGCTGCCTTTGACACTGTTGACCACTCTCTTCTCATACAAACACTACAATCCATAGGTCTTCAAGACACAGCCCTTTCTTGGTTCTCATCCTACCTATCTAATCGCTCTTTGACTGTTCGCTTTTCAGATTCTACCTCCACTTCGCTACCTCTATCAGTTGGAGTACCACAAGGTTCAGTATTAGGTACTCTGCTTTTCTCAATATATCCCACCTCTCTTGGCAAACTAATCAGCTCTTTTGGTTTTCAGTATCATCTGTACGCGGACGATACTCAAATTTACCTATCCTCCCCAGATTTGTCACCATCTGTGCTGGTCCGTGTCACTGAATGTCTCTCTGCCATTTCATCTTGGATGTCATCTCGTCACCTCAAACTTAATATATCCAAAACAGAATTAATTATATTTCCACCGGCTAATAGCAGTTACCAACCTGATATCTCTATTACTGTTGACAACTCGACAATCAACCCCACCCCACAAGCTCGCTGCCTAGGTGTCATCCTTGACTCTGAACTGTCTTTTGTTCCCCACATTCAATCTGTCTCTAAATCCTGTTACATACATCTAAAAAACATAGCCAAAATTCGACCATATCTTACGCAAGACACTGCAAAAACTCTAATACACGCACTCAGAATTTCCCGCATTGACTATTGCAATAGTCTCCTTATTGGTCTTCACAAAAACAGGCTCTCCCCACTACAATCCATTTTGAATGCAGCTGCGAGGTTGATCTTTCTCACCAAATGTTCAGTGCCTGCTGATCCACTCTGTCAGTCCCTCCATTGGCTGCCGGTCTTCTACCGTATTCAATTTAAAATACTTACACTCACACATAAAGCTATTAACCAAACCACACCAACATACATCTCTTCACTTATCTCAAAATATCTTCCAACCCGACATCTCCACTCTGCACAAGATCTGCGTCTCTCATCCCGCGCATTACTTGTTCCTATGCACGGTTGCAGGACTTTTTTCAGGCTGCACCCACCCTGTGGAATGCTCTCCCACGCACAATAAGACTTTCCACTAGTTTCCAAACATTCAAGCGTTCTCTGAAAACTCACCTCTTCAGACAAGCTTATCAGATTTCAGGACCACCCACCTAACCTTTTATAGCTCCATATCTAACTCTCTTCTTATAGTAAACACCTATCACATCTTCTCTTTCTTCAATTTAACATCCTCCTAACCCTAGGCCAACTTTCCAGTGTGATTGCAGATATTCTTGGTGGGCTGTATAAACCAATCGGGCTGGACCAATTTGCAATATATAGCACCTCAAATTGTAAAGCGCAACGGAATTTGCTGCGCTATATAAGAAACTGTTAATAAATATATAAATAAATAATAAATTTATATTTTTCATTTAAAACTGTACATCAATAAATATTAAGTAATGCATCTAATACGGACTGTTAGAGAATTGGATTGTACATATTGGCAATATGGAAAAATATGGACATTTCCTGAAGTCGGGGATAGCCCCTGCAGTTTAGGGATAAGTGGTGCCTATAATAATACATTCTTATAACAACATAAAATCTCAATTATTAATGATTGCCATATAGAAAGGCAATGCTGTAGCTTTTGCTTACAGTTAAAATGTCCCAATCAAGGAAGGATCTTAAGCAGGGGCATTCAACATGCGGCCCTCCAGCTGCTGTGGAACTACACAACCCAGCATGCCCTGACACAGTTTTAGCACTGTGCCCTAATAGCAAACTGTAGCAGGGTATGCTGGGATGTATAGTTCTTCATTGTAAATCCCTGTCTCTGTTCTTATGTTGTATGCATGGACAACTGCTTAGTCCCTTTTTCTATGTGTTAGGTATAATCATTTAACTTTATTTTTCATCCCCACCAATCACAATGTCAGTTTCTAAATACTGGTTTATTCAACACAGGAAGTGGAGGGGGCTCACATTACAGCTACAGCCCACTGCCCATCGTCATTATAATCCATCTCTGAGTACAGTTCAGTCAGCCGAAGGGGACATACTACATGCTATTTGTAGCACTGAGATTGTTAATCTGGGATAAAAATTCAGCTCTTCCCAGCCTTATATCACACCCTGACTGCGAGGCCTACGTGCTGGAACGCCTAGCCTTATATCACACCCTGACTGCAAGGCCTACGTGCTGGAACGCCCAACCTCATATCACACCCTGACTGCGAGGCCTACGTGCTGGAACGCCCAGCCTTATATCACACCCTGACTGCAAGGCCTACGTGCTGGAACGCCATGCCTTATATCACACCCTGACTGCAAGGCCTATGTGCTGGAACGCCCAACCTTATATCTCACCCTGACTGCAAGGCCTACGTGCTGGAATGCCCAGCCTTATATCACACCCTGACTGCAAGGCCTACGTGCTGGAACGCCCAGCCTTATATCACACCCTGACTGCAAGGCCTAAGTGCTGGAACGCCTAGCCTTATACCACAACCTGACTGCAAGGCCTACGTGCTGGAACGCCCAGCCTTATATCACACCCTTACTGCAAGGCCTACGTGCTGGAACGCCCAGCCTTATATCACACCCTGACTGCAAGGCCTACATGCTGGAACGCCCAGCCTTATATCACACCCTGACTGCAAGGCCTACGTGCTGGAACGCCCAGCCTTATATCACATCCCGACTGCGAAGCCTACGTGCTGGAACGCCCAGCCTTATATCACTCCCTGACTGCGAGGCCTAAGTGCTGGAACGTCCAGCCTTATATCACTCCCTGACTGCGAGGCCTAAGTGCTGGAACGCCCAGCCTTATATCACACCCTGACTGCAAGGCCTACGTGCTAGAACGCCCAGCCTTATATCACACCCTGACTGCAAGGCCTACGTGCTGGAACGCCCAGCCTTATATCACATCCCGACTGCGAAGCCTACGTGCTGGAACGCCCAGCCTTATATCACTCCCTGACTGCGAGGCCTAAGTGCTGGAACGCCCAGCCTTATATCACTCCCTGACTGCGAGGCCTAAGTGCTGGAACGCCCAGCCTTATATCACACCCTGACTGCGAGGCCTAAGTGCTGGAACGCCTAGCCTTATATCATTCCCTGACTGCGAGGCCTAAGTGCTGGAACCCTCAGACTTATATCACACCCTGACTGCAAGGCCTACGTGCTGGAACGCCCAGCCTTATATCACACCCTGACTGCAAGGCCTACGTGCTGGAACGCCCATCCTTATATCACACCCTGACTGCAAGGCCTACGTGCTGGAACGCCCAGCCTTATATCACACCCTGACTGCAAGGCCTACGTGCTGGAACGCCCAGCCTTATATCACATCCCGACTGCGAAGCCTACTTGCTGGAACGCCCAGCCTTATATCACTCCCTGACTGCGAGGCCTAAGTGCTGGAACGCCCAGACTTATATCACACCCTGACTGCAAGGCCTACGTGCTGGAACGCCCAGCCTTATATCACACCCTGACTGCAAGGCCTACGTGCTGGAACGCCCAGCCTTATATCACACCCTGACTGCAAGGCCTACGTGCTGGAACGCCTAGCCTTATACCACAACCTGACTGCAAGGCCTACGTGCTGGAACGCCCAGCCTTATATCACACCCTGACTGCAAGGCCTACGTGCTGGAACGCCCAGCCTTATATCACACCCTGACTGCAAGGCCTACGTGCTGGAATGCCCAGCCTTATATCACACCCTGACTGCAAGGCCTACGTGCTGGAACGCCCAGCCTTATATCACATCCCGACTGCGAAGCCTACGTGCTGGAACGCCCAGCCTTATATCACTCCCTGACTGCAAGGCCTACGTGCTGGAACGCCTAGCCTTATACCACAACCTGACTGCAAGGCCTACGTGCTGGAACGCCCAGCCTTATATCACTCCCTGACTGGGAGGCCTAAGTGCTGGAACGCCTAGCCTTATATCATTCCCTGACTGCGAGGCCTAAGTGCTGGAACGCCCAGACTTATATCACACCCTGACTGCAAGGCCTACGCATACTTACCTACCCTCCTGATTTGGTCGGGAGCCTCCCGAAAATCGGGTGCCGCACCCGGCCCCCCGGAAAGGTAGGTAGGTCTCCCGGTCCCCGGTGATCCATCTGGCTTTCTCTGCGAATACTGCCATTTATCTTGGCATTGTGAAGAGGGGGCGGGGCAGCGATCACGTTGTCACGCCCATGCCCCGCCCCCATTGAATAGTCATGGTCCGGGTCACACCCCCTTTTGATGGGACACGCCCCCCTGCTGAGGATGCCCGACAGCTCCCTCCCGGAAGGAGGGAGCTACAAGTCGGCAACTCTGGGCCTACGTGCTGGAACGCCCAGCCTTATATCACTCCCTGACTGCTATGCCTACGTACTGGAACGCCCAGCCTTATATCACTCCCTGACTGCGAGACCTAAGTGTTGGAACGCCCTGCCTTTGAATGATGAGATAGTGATGCTTGCAAGGGTTACCAAACCATAAAGAAAAAGGGAGCCGAATAGACATCCAGGGTATCATACCTGGGGCAGGTTCTTCTGGGTGAGTTTGCAGAGAATCCATACACCTCTCTCTGGGACAATTAAGTTAAATATTTAAAGGGGAGATGTATCAAGCAGTGTTTACAATGGAGAAGTGGACAAGGCGAGAAGTAGCCTATAGAACCCAATCAGCTTCGAAGTAGCATTTATCAAGTACAGTCTATAAAATGATAGGTAAATGCTCAGTGTAGAAGTTGCTCATAGCAACCAGTGGCGGCTGCAGCACAGTCCAAAATTTAAATAGGAGAGCCATACCAACTGCCAGTGAGTCCTGGCTGGCGATGTTTGAAAGGGCAGTGGGTGTGTCTCCCCTGTTTGAATTTACCTCTGGAGCCACCACTGGTTGCTATGAGCAACTTCTATACTCTCTACACTGCTTGATACATCTCCCCCTAAATGATGAATGAATAATGCAGTACACAATGTATAGCGTTGTATGCTGTATGCCCTGTACTGTACCACTGTGTGTCACTGATTTGTTTATCTGTGTACTGTATTTCAGATGCGCTGTAGTACACTTTGATGTACTGTCATTGTGTCTGTTTTTTGGGCACCTTATACAGAATGCATTTTCAGTAAGAAAAACTGAAATACAAGACACCTCAAATGTATTGTTGTATATTAACAAATGGGAACAAATAGATTCTCTCAGGGGCGTTTCAAGAGAGGAGGGGGCCCATGTGCAGTCTCTGTCTGGGGCCCCATCATCTCTTCGACGGCTGGTTGCACACTGAGCGCAGTGCCACACCGGTAGACTCTGGGCACTAGAGTGTGCCCAGAGTCTACAGCGCATGCGCAGGTCACTGGGAAAATGGTGCCGCGATCATTTTCCGTGTTTACCTTACTGCGCATGCGCAAAACACATGGAAAATGGCTGTGGCGGACATTTTTTAGGCGATTTTGACAGCGCAGATACCGGCGCCGACGTAGGACTCCGGCGGCGAAGTGGTAAGTATTAAAAATATGCATGTGTGGGGTGGGCCCCAGACCCATATTTTTAATACTTACCACTTTGCCACCGGAGTCCTACATCTGAACTGGTATCTGCGCTGTCAAAATCGCGGCCATTTTTCTTGCGTTTTGCGCATGCTCAGTAAGGGAAACACGGAAACTGACAGCGGCGCCATTTTCCCGGTGACCCATTATAGAAATGCCCCTGGATCCTCTAACAAAGTAACCCATGACCCAGTGCTTTGAGGCAACAATGCTAACCACTGTGTACCAGCCTGCCCACAACTAAACACACTTTTTTTTAGTCAGCAGCCAATTAGCCTACTAGTGTGTAGTTGGAGTGTGGGAAGACACCAGAATATTTGGAGAAAACCCACACAAGCACTGGAAGCACATACAAACTCCACACATATATAGCCAGGAACTTAACTCATGACCCCAGTGCTGTGGGGCAGCCATGCTAACCACTGTGTACCAGACTGCCTTACTCCCAGGTTGATAGAGGAGCAGAAGCCTACTTGCCAACTCTCCTAGAATGACAGAAGTTTAGAATTGCAACACCATGGCCCGGACACCCACTGCATGATGATACAATTTAGGAAGGTAAGGTGTTGAGTCCAGAATGATGCGAAATGCGTCTTTTCACATCTTCTGTTTGCTTTATGGACTCGTATCCATGGGGTGGAGTGATGGAGGAGGGACCATCGAAGGCAAGCAAGAAACTTACGCTGGCCCTGGTGTAGACCACCATTGGCTTGTTTTAGCGATGTCACAGGCTCACCTTTGATGCATTCCCCTGAGTATTGATTCAACCCAAAATATCTACTGCCAATGTTTTTAGGGGAGAGATGTCAAATGGTAAAAAACACATACCTCCCAACATGTAATGCTGTGGAATCGGTACAAGTGCCGTTGTTGGTGCACGCACTAACAGGGGGTGTGACCATGCCTCATGTGGGCGTGGACACATCACCGTGGCATCACCAGTACTTCCAGGCTTTGAAGAGCAGATGGTCCAGTCTGACTGGGAAAAAGCTGTTCCAATTGAGAAGGAGGGACAAGCCCTCAAATCCGGACTGTCCCAACTAAAGCAGGACAGTTGGGAGTTTCGCAAAAACACTATGCAAGAGGCCTGTTTCGTACAGAGTAGATCCCCATCTATGCTCTAGCTTCAGGCACAAATCACACCAAAGTCAAAGAACACTTCTTAACACAACAAAGCCATTGTTTGCAGCGCAAATAAGGAAATCACCTGAGACTTTGAGAATGCAACTGAGAAATAGAGGAAGGGGGAATTCCATGCTGTTAGAAAAAAAATGGCATGCCAAGAAGATAAGAAAAGCAAACCTACACACAAAAATACATTGGAAACAAACTAATCACAAGTTTTGCATCATGCCATGGAAAAACGACTAAGGGCTAATTCTGCATTCAGCATGCAAACAATAGCAACAGGCAGCGCAAAGCCTGGATTTTCCCGCAGAGTATTATGGGTAACAGGAAGTGACTTTACAGCGACCATGCAGTGAAGATAGTAAAAGTTTCAGCACTATAGACATGTAGGTCTGTAGAGTGAATGGAACAACAGTTATGAGATGAGCCACAATTCTTGACCATAGACTTCAGTACAAGTAGAAGAAAAGCTGTGTAATAGTTGCTCGGGCATTAGAAGCTGCCTGACCTACAGTGTTACACGGAAATCCTGACTTATGTAACGTCCTGGATAACAGCTTGATGGATTTTCAAATATTTGCTCACACACTTATTTCTGAAGTCTTCCATTACCTTCATGGATTGTAACAATAGTTACCCTCACTGGTGCGGAATAAATATTTGTTTAATAATCTAGGATGATAGTACAGAAACTTTGTACAGAACTCAGGGCCTGATTCAGACCCGGACGCTATTTGCGGCCGCTCGCTGGATAAAAGGGTCTGACTATTTAAATCATGCGCTCGCACTGCCTCGTGTAAAGCCGCCCACTAAGTAATAGCGAGCGGCCGCACTATGCGCTCGCACCTGTATAAAGACGCCCCTTTGCCACTCGCAACACACGTCATCTCCGGCAGCTGTAGGATTAATCGGAAACATCCAAAAGCCATCGGAGCTGGTCGCAGCGCTTGTGGTAGCCTTTTCCCACCACAACATTGCGAGCAGTTCAGGCTAAAATACAACCCAGTCACGTGTGTAATGACGCTACTTTGCTAATTATGCACACCCATTAAACGCCGTTCTGACGGTCGGGCACGCCTGCGTTCGCACATCCACACCCCCGTTTACAAGCACCTTCCCCTGTTACCACCCACAAACGGCACTATCTGTCACTCAAAATAGAGCGGCCCGACTGCGGGCTACGGGCGAGCACTTTCCCATCGCAATGACTGGTTCGCGCACGCGCATTGCGAAACATACGCACGCGCAGGTGGCAAAAATCACTCAATGCCAGCGAGCGCAGCATAGCGTCCGGGTCTGAATCAGGCCCAATATTCCATGTGGGTCAATAGGGAACAGGACACAAATTGCTAATAAAAAAACCCCCAAAAAAACATTTATCATGCAATTACAGTGTGACGTTAACTTTTCTGCTGCCTTCTGGCGACAAAATAAATGTACATTAAAGATGTTTGTAACCTGCTGTCCGTGGCACTGGAGAATATAGCCGAGACGTATCATGTGAGTTTAAAAAAAGACAATAGGCCATCCTCCCTATTTGCTAAACTTGAACTACCGTCAGCTTTTCACTATAGGCTTGATTCAGAGGTCGCACCTTTGTCGCAGATGCCAGGGTTGTAACTAGGTGTTGTGCGAGCTGTGGCTGTCGCACAGGGTGTAGGGCCCTGGGGTTGTCACTGGCGCTGCCCCACAGCACCTACATGTGACATTCAGGAAGCCCTGAACAGCTCCCTACAGCCAGTAGCGCTACTGCAGAGCTGCCAGAAGAGTCTATAGGACAGCCTGGGTAATGCGCTATTTCCTATAGAGTCAGTGGCCCCGCCCAATAGGCGTAACGTCATTTTACAGCGTAGGTTCTAATTGGCTGCAGTGCATTGAAAGGCGCACCATCGAGTGGACATCGGCCCCACCATTGGTTGCTCAGAATGTCCGACGGTACATGGCGGCCCTCCCTGACACTGGCACGCCCCCAACATGCCAACTGATCGCCCAGGAATACTTATCGAAATTGCAATTCCTAAATATACGTCTACCATCAGTAACTAAAACATCGGGTGCTTTTGAATCGGGACCATTGGTGCAACAATCGTGGCTCGAAAAATTCATATTTCTGACCCCGATACAGAGGTTAAGTCTGTTTATTGTTTTATGATCATTTCCATCTATGGTCAAGGATTGTGTTCATCAAAAAAGAACATAAGTGAGGATATACCAAGATAATAATTACCATATTTGCCATCGTTCTGCTTCGGAGGGGGTATTACATTAGAAATCTTAGGGTCAACCTCTTTCAGAATAATTTTGGGAACTATAAATAAAAGAAAGAAAGAAAGAAAGTATTGCACATATGTGTCTTCTGTGAGCTCTCAGCAATTGCATCAGATGCAGATTTCCTTCCGTTAAATTTATTCTATGGACAATGTGGCGTGGAGCACTGACGTTGAGCGCCCTCTTCCAGTTTGCCGCTTACGGCCATCGGGAATGAAGTAATAAACTTGGAAAATTAGGAAGGAGCACTTCTACTGATTCGAGGAAAGGTCACCATGAATCAAGTCAGCTATGAACCAGGCTTAGAAATCATCCTTGGAAAGTCTATAACGATCGTGTTCAGATTGATGCAGAATAATTGTGAGCAATTACACTTAAATTCAACCCGGAGGGGTCAGCCGTATTATATACACCTCTGATAAAGCAGGAAAACCCTACGGAGTCTACGAGGGCCCCGGAACTGATGGTTAATCCCAAATACAAAACCATCAATCTACAAAGTACCAGCAGAAGAACAAAGTATTAAAACCACCGTATATTATCGTTCGTAATGACTGACAGTAAGTTATATAAACCTGTCTACTTACCACAAGAATAATTCACAACAAGATATTTAACCACACCAGGTAGACACGGACTACCAAAATGTTCATCGCTGACGACCATCCTGCACCGCTGTTTCCCGTAACACCTCTGCGCCAGGACCTCCAGCGCTGAGTACGACACACAGTCTGTAAGAATGGAGAAACCAATAGAATGTTACCTGACATTCTATAGTTCAGTGGTAACTAGGTGGAAAATCTTCGATACGGTAAAAAAATAATAATTAAAACACCTGAAGCCTTTCGCTTGCAGGGCATCCTGGGTAGTTTCACAAGTGTCGTCTCCCTGTTGTGCAGGGCTGTAAGGAGGCATATGCGACCAGCGCCACCACCATGGGAGACTGGAGGGACGGCACAGTCACAGCCCTCAGTTTTCAGCTTAATTGGTGTCTATGATGGCGACATAGAAACCCACTCTGAGACCATCTTCTACCCCTGACGCTTGTTGGGCAACACTGTGATGTCTCTATAGCTCTGCTCTCATGTATATTAATCGCTAGAGTGCAGCAGTTATGTCCCTGTGCTTTCATGACTTGTTACCATGGTTATTTAGGGGTCTATGGCCCTCATTCAGAGCCACTCGCTAGCGGCAGTACGCTCGTTCCGAGCGATGTTCGCACATCTGCGCATGCGTACGGATCGTTATACGCATGCGCGAACCAGTCAGTGCGGACGAAATTCATGTGCTCGCAATATAGCGAATGCCTGATAATTTGAGTGACAGAAAGAGGCGTATGTGGGTGGTAACAGGGGAAGGGGCTTGAAAATGGGGAGTGGAGATGCGAACGCAGGCGTGCTTAAAGGTCAAAACGGGCGTTTTATGGGTGTGCATATTTAAAACAGCAGCGTCATTGACCACGTCACTGGGTTTTTTTTAAGCCAGAACTGTTCGCAAAATTGTGGTAGCAAAAACCAACCACAAGAATAGCGAGCAGTTCATACGCTGGTCGATGTACTCGATTAATCTAATAAATAGCGGACATGACGTATGGTGCGAGCGGCCAGGGGGCGTTTTTAACAAATAAACGAGCGTATGTTTTGCTCGCTCGTTCAGACTTAGAGGTGTGAACAGACTGCAATTTGCGAACGGATCATTTGAATAGCCACCCCTTGTTTTTGAACGAACGACCGCAAATAGCGAACGGCTCTGAATCAGGCCCTATGTACTAAGCCTTGGAGAGAGAGATAAAGTGGATGAAGATAAAGTAAATCAGCTCCTAACTGTCATTTTTCAAACAGCCTGTAAAAAGTGACAGGAGCTGATTGATTGGTACTTTATCTCCGTCCACTTTATCTCTCTCCAAGGCTTAGTACATAGACCCCTTAATCCAGTGGTCAGGGAACAGGGGTATATTACCCCACATGGGGTAAAAATGAAATTCCTGGGGGTAATGGACGGACAGCCGGGCATGCATATGAATCATTCTATAATGTAGAATGATTCATGTGCATGCCCGGCTATGCCGCAGGGAGACTCTAAGCCGGATGCCCGCTGAGATGTTATTACCAGTGGGCGCCCGGCTCCTTCCCTGCAGCGCCGCGTTAGCCGGAGGCTGGAGTTCTCTTCTGAACTCCAGCCTCCGCCACTCTCCATGCGCACTATGGGAGAGACATCATGACATCTCTCCCATAGTTCCGAGGAGCAGCCGGGCGGACAGGACGGCGGCGGATGCAGGAGCGGGGATTAGGTGGTTTTTTTTGTACAAGCGGCACTACAGGGGGCATTATATGGGGGTACTACTACAAGGACATTATATGGGGGCACTACTACAGGGGCATTATATGGAGGCACTTCTACAGGGGCACTACTATATGATTTCCTTCCTTTCAAATCAAGGGGGTAACGTCGAAGTATCTAAATATATTTTGGGGTAAAAGGTAAAAAAGTTCCCTGACCCCTGCCTTAATCTGTGTTCCCAGCATGCTGGTCAGATCATCTATGCATATATCAGCAATGCTTCCAAAATGTGTTTAATTTAAGAACCATGTGTCTAATAACTAAATTTCTAACAAAGGATATTAGCATGCCAGTTAATACCAGATCCCATTTATAAAGGAAGAGTGAAGTGTAACTGTACTCAAAAATTATGTTGTTTATTAAAATCAATAAGCTTGATAGTCAGTGGCGGGCTGGGCCAGGGGCAGGGTGCCATGTGCCCCCCGGGCCGCAGCGCCATGCGGGCCGTGGGCAGTCTGTGTCACTGTGACACAGACTGCACCGCGTGTGTATTGCTGACTGGACGGAGTTCGGTCAGCGCTACACAAGTGACAAACACACAGCCGCCGGCACCGGCAGCTGCGTGTTTGTTTTGATCAGCAGCCAATGAGAGTCTGTCAGACTCTCATTAGCTGCTGCTGCTGTGCCCACTGGAGGAGCCGCTCCATCTTCCGGCTCCCGCAGTGGGCAATGGGAGAGGCGTCATGATGTCATGACGTCTCTCCCATAATGCAGAGCGGCCCGGGAAGGACAGACGGAGGAGCGGATGGCGACGGCGGGAGCGGGGATTCAGGTAAGTGTTTTTTTTTATTACGTGTGTCTACTGGGGGAGGGGCGGGCACTACAAGGGGGGAACTGCTACTGGAGGCACTTCAAGGGGGGGACTACTACTACTACTGGCGGCAATACAAGGGGGGGACTACTACTACTGGGGGCAATACAAGGGGGGATTACTACTACTGGGGGCACTACAAGAGGGGGGACTACTACTACTGGGGGCACTACAAGGGGGGGGACTACTACTACTGGGGGCACTACAAGGGGGGGAACCACTACTGGAGGCACTGCAAGGGAGGGGACTACTACTACTGGGGGCAATACAAGGGGGGGACTACTACTACAGGGGGCACTACAAGGGGGGGACTACTACTACTGGGGGCACTACAAAGGGAGACCACTACTGGGGGCACTACAAGGGGGAGATCACTACTGGGGGCATTACAAGGGTGGACCACTACTGGTGGCACTGCAAGGTGGAGACCACTACGGGGGATTGTTACTGGGGGCACTTCAAGGGGTGGACTACAACCATGGGGTCTACTACTGGGGGCACTACAAGTGGGGGGGACTACTACTACAAGGGGGAACTACTACTGGGGGCACTACAAGGAGGGGGATTACTGCTACTAGGGGCACTACAAGGGGGACTACTACTACTAGGGGCACTGCAAGGGGAGGGGACAACTACTAGGGACACTGCATAGGGGGGAGGGGACTACTACTAGGGGCACTACATATGGGGTAGGGGACTACCACTGGGGACACTGCATCGAGGGACAACTGCTGGGGGCTCTATAAAAAGGACAATACTGGGGGTACTGCATAGGGGGGAGACTACAACTGGGGCCACTATTTAAGGGGCACTGCATAAGGTTACCACTATTGGGGGCACTGCATGGGGGGTGGACTGCTACTGGGGGCACTATATAAGGGGCACTGCATAGGGGGTACCACAACTGGAGGCACTATATAAGGGGCTTACTACTGGGGGCACAAGGGGCACTGCACAGGGGGGACCACTACTGGGGGCACTGTATAAGGGGCACTGCATAGGGGGGATCACTACTGGGGGAACTACTGGAGGCCTGCATAAGGGGTTCCTCTCTTGGGGCACAGGGGGGCACTGCATATGGGCACCACGACGGGGCTGCCCCTAGTCTTTATTTTTACTTTACATTAATCCCATATGGACCTGCCTCCTCCCTGGAACACTTGAGGAGGGGTGTGGGGGGGCGTCGTAGCACGCACGTTCTTTGGGCACCCTGGCTACACGCTACTCCTCTGCCAGGGCCCCCCAGGCTAAAAGTTGCCAGCCAGCCCCTGTTGATAGTAAAACTTGCTGGGATTAATCCTGAAATGTGACTGTAAAAAAAACTCAGAAACACACTGTCGCTGTCATTTGACATATAGATTGTGCAGAACTTCTTTAGAAAGACATGTAATCACAGAGGGAGAGAAATAAATTGTACTGTACTGATTATTCCAATGGTTGAAGAGTTAGCTAAGGAGAAATACATTTTAAAAAGAAAATAAATGTCAAATGGCAGCAACAGTGTTTTTCTGAGCACTCAACAAGCAATTTCAGGCTGGAGCACTAGCTGAGCCTGGCACACTCTGTGTTGCCTCGCTAATCTCTCCCCACTCTCCCACTCATCACCCGGCCACAGAAGGGCAATCCTAAAAAGATCAGCCACCCGTGGGTGTAGAAAGACAATCTGCCTGAAGAGAGCATACCTGCTACTCCCCTGAAATTATTTCCAGGGGTACTCCTGAATTTGGGTGTACTCTCCTGAGCAGTAGACCAATCTTCTGGATATTACCATCTTTCCAAATGAAGTGGGCGGTTGGGGGCTCGATAATGTGATTTGTGACGATAGCGTCACCGTGGCACAATACCACAAATCGTGGTACTATACAGCTAATGTAGGGCTGCTATGATGCACACCCACCACCCGGACCTTCCCCCATGAGAATCACCCTAAGGCGTTCAGAGAAAAATACGTGTCATTTTCAGGCAACCGATTCGTCTGAGATTAGTAGTACATCCTCCTTTCCTAACAGATTTCAGGAACCTGACTGCAGAGGAGAAATGTTCTTCTGATTCTCATACAACTAAACTAAAGAAAAAAAGTGAAATTATTTCCTAACAGAAGCTATGCAGTACAGTTTACAGCTAGATTTAGGGTTAGGTTAGGGCTTAAATAGTGAAAAAACACTATGTCGACATGCCGACTGTGTATGTCCACATCTCACAAGTTGAAATAATGTCCATTTCGACATTCTGACTGTCTACATAACAAACCACATCCTAAAAGAATTATTGCCTTAACTTTGCCATACCTTATAGAGTTATTAAATTGGCTACTGATCCTTATACTCACCGTATGGTGTACCTTGGTCCATTTCTGTAGGACAAGGGTTCTTCTCATTGGAGAATCTGCCGTAGACAGCTGAGTAGATATTGAGTAACTTGGGCTCCTTGCAATGTAGCTTCAGCTCATGGTTTTCACAGACAGATGTGGATTTGTATTCAGCTAAACACAGAAGCAGAAACTAAATAAACAGTCTGCGCAAATGTTAGTGTTCTGCATACAGCATGGGGCATAGTACGCTAGGGCAGACAGCAGGCTGTGCGCACTGGACATAATACTTCTATCTGGAGATAGCAGACATCTGCACAGACTTGGCAAATAGCAGATATTTTAATAGTGCAAAACTGTCATCGCACAATAGAAGTCTCTGAATATCCAACTATGCCTCTTCCCAATCTATGGTATATTTATATAGGAAAATAGGAGCCCCTTAACGTATTACTTTCATGTTCCAGACTGAGCTTGTCGGTGGCTTGGAGATGGGCAGCCTCCTATAAAGAGGCCAGTGTTCCTGGAGCAGCTTAAAGGGTCTCTGTACATCAGTAATTATTTCTGAAATAACTTTGCTAGCTCCACATCTGTTCTGTGGAATAACACCTGGCATCCTATAACACTATAGAAACAAGTAGGGGGGGAGAGATTCCCTACCACAGTACTACCTTTTTGAAAGGCAAAGCTATACAGCATATATTCTCTGTATATATAACAAGTGGGTTCAAGAACGGCCATGGGAAGCTACTGTATATGAAGAAAGATATTACACAGAATTACAGTTCAATACCCTACGGTAGAAGGGTCAGTCGGGAGTGCTGCACGCATATATATATGGGCAGCACAGACGGTGTAATGGTTAGCGTTACTGCCTCACAGCGCTGAGGTCATGGGTTCGATTCCCACCATGGCCCTACCTGTGTGGAGTTTGTATATTCTCCCTGTGCTTGCGTGGGTTTCCACCGGGTACTCCGGTTTCCTCCCACACTCCAAAAATATACTGGTAGGTTAATTGGCTCCCAACACAAATTAACCCCAGTGTGTGTATGTGTGTGCGCATGTGATAGGGAACATAGATTGTAAGCTCCACTGGGGCAGGGACTGATGTGAATGGGAATATGTGTGCGCTATATAAATAACTGGTAGTAATAATATATACAATATGGATATTATCTGGACTGTCTGAAATAGACACTGATTGCGCAATTTGGGATAGCCTGTTTGTTACAGTATGTAAATATATATATTGAGAAAATTCGTTCTGCACATTTGCCCTATGGATTTTCTCCTACTGTCCAGCCCTTGGCAGTTATGCAGCCATAAAGTAGTATTATTATTTATTACCAGTTATTTATATGGCGCACACAAATTCTGCAGCGCTTCATAGAGAATATTTAGAGGGGTATTCAATATAAAATGTAAACTTCGTCGTCCATGCGTGTCGAAGTTTTCGCCGCACATCGGAGCTTTTGGCGGCGAAAAAGTATCGCGCGCCCCCGCTTATACCCGTATTCAATATGAAATCGTCGAAAACGGCACCCGAAGAAAATGAAATCAGCAAAAACTTAGCTGATTTTTGGGGGAAAAACCCACTAACACCCCCAAAAAGATGCTCTGACATGGGGGATCACTCTGGATACCCCCGATTAGCCCTGCTGAAGGTTTTGGGGGTCTTTAAACGGCCTCGATGGCTGCTATTTTGTGGATTTGGGAAGGTGGTGAAGAATAGTATTTAGAAGTTTTTTTTGCTGAAAATAAGTAGTCCCAGCAAATTTTGGGTACTTGAAAATGGGGGTGAGCATATTTAAAAGTTGCTAATGTGAAGTTTTAAAAAACGTGAAAAATCCACCTGCCGCAAACACCTGCAATGGAAAAAACACCTGGGGCATACTTGGGGACCCCCCTAGATTGTAGTTCGCTAGTTTTTGCACCCCCCAATTTTTATTTTTCGCCCCCAAAATGAAAGTGCTTTTTTTGGGGTCTTCTGAGGTATTTTGTTTACATTTTCTTGACACAGTTTACCTTTGGGGGACTGTCTGAAGGTTGCAGGGTGGTTTCCGAAATGTTGCACCCAAAAACCCCAATTCTGCACTTTTTTTCGTCACCCATTCCTTGGTGATACTTTTTCGCAGGGTCGGATGCAATATACTTTTCGCACCGGCGAAAATTTTTTCAAATTGAATACGGTGTAAAAGTAAGAGCGGCGAAAATGACGTCATCCGAGCGAAAACCTCGCAGAAACTGAGTTTTTGCTCCATATTGAATACCCCTATTAGTCTTTCATATCAGTCCCTGCCCCAGTGGAATTTACAATCTATGGGGTCCAGTTACTAAGCTTTGTTAGTAGATAAAGTGAACGGCGGTAAGGTATCAGCCAATCAGCTCCCAACTACCATCTCACAGGCTGTGTTTGAAAAATGACAGTTAGGAGCAGATTGGCTGGTACCTTACACTTCATTCACTTTACCTCCTAACAAAGCTTAGTAAATAGACCCCATAGATCAGGGATGGGGAACCTCAGGCTCAGGGTAGGTATAAGGCCCCTGCAATCATTTGGTCTGGCCCGCGGAGCTTTTTTCTGCTAGCCTCATCTGGCTAGCAGGGGGCCTAGAATGGCACCCAGCAGCCAAAATCTATGCAGCAGGGCCGTCTGGAGCGTCCTTAGGACGCTTCAGACAGTCACACCGCTGCCCTTACAGCTCCCCGGGGCATCCTCAGGATGCGCCAGTCATTGCTGTAATCACCGGCGATTGTGTCCCTGCCCCCGTGTGACATCACACGGAGGAGGCGTGGCCTGGACCTGGCCCGCAAATAATGTTACATATATCAAAATGGCCCTCGGCGGGAAAAAGGTTCACCAACCCCTGCCATAGACTGTAAATTCCACTGGGGTAGGGACTGATATGAAAGACTAAATATTCTTTATGAAGCGCTGCAGAATTTGTGTGCGCCATATAAATAACTGGTAATAAATAATAATACTACTTTATGGCTGATCATTTTTCCTGGAAGGATTATTTTACATATACTGATGATACTGATTTTGTTGGGAGCCAATTAAACTACCAGTATGTTTTTGGAATGTGGGAAGAAACCGGAGCACCCGGATGTTTGAAACTTAACAGTCTATTTAAATCATGGGGCTGTTTAGTAAATGTCAAAATAGTATTAAAACAGTAAAATACTATCAAGATAGTATTCTAGGCCAAACTGATGGAAATCTTAAATACTGTATCCTAGGCCTAGTATTGTGTCAATGGCCTTTTCAATTTCCCTAATGGTGTGGACAGTTTTCGAAGGGCTTAACCTAGAGAGTTACCGGCAGAGCAGGACATAGCGCCCATTGTCAACACAAATATCATCGTCCAAAGAAAACAACACAAAATACATTTGAAAGAAAAAAAGGCATACAAAAGTAATTTTAGAAAATCAGAAAATAACAGCATAGAATACTCTATTCCACCTTGAAAATTTTCCCCAGTGACTTAAATGATATCTCATTCCTTCATCAGTGATAGCAGCTTTCCCATGTAATGGATACTTTCATGCGGCTCTATGTGCAAGAACTGAGATGCCCAATTTTAGCGCCAGAGAATGCTCTAATACTGATTGGTACATCCTTACCATCAGAAGCTATCGCAGCAGCGTCTTTGTAATTACACTCTAACGCATGCGCCGTGGGTTTTTTTAGAAATGTTTGCGTATATGCGCAGTACCAAATAATCGCCATTAACTACGTGAACATCGCCATTGCATGCGGATTATAAGGGCCTGATTCAGAGCTGGACGCTCTTTGAGAGCGCTCGCTCTGAATCAGGGCGTCCCTTTTTTTTTTTCATAAGACGGCCTCCTGGCCGCTCGCATTGCTGTGGGTGACCACTCACAGCTTATGCGAGCGGCCAGGTGATGGTCGCGATGGTCAAGACCATCGCAACCTATGGGCTTGCGACGAGACGCTTGTGGTAGGGTCTCAAGGCCGCAAGCCCCAGTGAACTTCCTGCTCTAATAGAGTAGGAAGTCCTCCTACTGACATAACGAGTGATGTCAGTAGGTCCACCCACAAATGGCCGGCGTTCCTTCAGGAACGCCTCCGTTTGTGTAGCCACCCCCCCGCTCCGCCTACAAATCGGGGTGGCTGTCGATGTTGATTTTTGTAGTTGAGTCCCAGAGCGAGAGAATTTTTCTCTCGCACCGGGGCTCGTGCATGCGCGAGCTGGCTGCAGCGTGCGCTTGCGGAGTGGGAGACCATCAACCCACTTGCGAGCGCTGTGTGCTTGCGAGCGGGTCTGAATAAGGCCCTAAGTGTGGCTGTGAATCAGGCCCATGGTACTGTTGAAATCGAACAATTAAAATGCCCTTAAGAACGTGATTTTTTTTTTTTTGACTCATTTCATTAAAATATTCCTCTTTAATAAATATTAACTTGTAACAACTAGAAAATGGGAACAGGATGATTTCATGTGCAGAAAGCAATAAGGATTTCTATTGTCTCGTTGGTCATTATTGCATAATAGGGACATTTCCAAACCCATAGACCCTGGAATGGTGCAAGGAAATTCGGCATACTAGCTGGTGCCACAGGGGGTAAAAAGAGCTCCCAGACTCTTCCCCCTGAATCAGATGCAGGGAACACGTCCCTGGTCCATTGCCAGTTTTAGAAAAAGAAAAATCTCTTTCTACTGCGTAAACTAAGCCACCTCACCACTGGCAGAGAGCACACACTCGTTTAATAGGATTATTCTATCCATTCAAGCAGAATACAAAGTCCTTTATGTACTGTAATCAGCTCAATAAGCTAGAAAACATCTTAAATATAGTTGTATCCATATGGGGTGGACAGTGGTTAATAGTTCAGCACATGACATAACAAAATACAAGGAGATACAGAAATGTGTTTTCAAAGGTGACAAGTTAGGGGTAACGAACATTCAATAGCAGTTCCACAATTATCCATCGTGTGTGTGTAGTCCATGTTTGCCTACTCCCTCAGAACGTCCAGGAATGTTGGGGAGCTCTCCTGGACATCAGGGAGGAAGACTGAAGGCATCTCATATGCCTGCCAGAGTTGCAGATACTAGGATGTGTCAGAATACATTTAGCAGCAAGGTTTAAAAATTGAAGGTGCGTCCCCTTTTTATGGTCTGATTTGTGAAGTCCAATGACAGTTAAGGGATAGAGTTTTGGGGAAGAGTTGCTGGTTTATAATAGTCATTTCCTGGTTGGGAGGTCTCTTACCTGTTTGGAGATCCATACAATTTCGTCAGGCGTTCCTGGGTGGTGATGGGATGGTGGCTGGCATAGGCGTGCTTGCCAATGTCAGGGACTGTGACTAAAGTAACAGTGCCACCGATACTGGTGGCCAAATTTTGTTGATTTCTGATCAACAAAAAGGGTTGTTCAGAAGTCCGATGCTGTGGTCAATGTCAAATCTTGACTCCTGAAAAGGCTCTTCTTCATTTATATTCAGAAGCGATCCCCCCTTGAGACAAGTATGTAATAGGTTGTGTCCTGAATCCCACTAAGACATCTATTGCTCGACTCCAGAGCTCCCCTATTCCACACACTATGTAGAAGAGAAGGCTCACAGGAACTTTGAAATAGCAACAGTTGGATGTGAATACTCCACTGCTGTCTCCTTACCACTAATGATGTGGATCAACTGGCACAAACATGGGTCACCTGGGACTCACTGTCTTTAGCTTTGTCCCATTATGTAGTGGCCAATTTTACCCCCCATGGTCTTGACAAATATTGATCATTTAGAATTTCTCCTGGTCAGGCAAATGCCGGGCCGGTCTGGCCTGAAAGCCTGTGTGAGCAGCTCCACCTGCTGGCACTCTGTTCGGCCAGGATACTGAGAAATGGGGGCGTGCCGAGAGGCCAGGCCCCCGTGACTTGCAGCACACCCCCGTGAGATGTAACCACGCCCCCGTGATGTGAAGTCACGCCCCCTTTTGCAGGAGGGACTGCCAGGGCTGATTTAGAGCCCTAGTCCATCCCTGCTCCTGATATAGTTTTTTTTTGTACTAACCAGTGTCTTTAGTGTTGAACTCTTTTCAGTTTTTTTATGACTATATGAATTTATTTTTGTTGCAGCGTTGTACTTCTATTTTCTACATGCTATGTTCTATATTTAATTTACCCCAATGTTCTGTACCCCACTGTTTTTTTTCTGTATTCTTCACTGTTGAAAACCAATAAATGATAATTATGAAGAAAAACGGAGTTCAGTGCCCGTGTGATGGAATGGATCCAGATATTATATGACATTGGCACAGGTAATAGAACTCCTGAGCTGGCATATCTGTGCCTCTCAATACCTTGTTAAGTAATTCAGACTATGATGGAAAATGGAGGAGCAACTGACTGCTGTATATAACAATGTACGCCCTTAGTATCTGTCGGTGATGCCAGCAGAGCGCTATACATTACTTTGCAGCCAAATTACATTATACAGGTGTGTCCTCATACACCTATTCTTTTTGTACTCTGCCACGGGTAGCGATTTCTGGACTTTTGTACTTTTTCATAAATGTAGTGTCTTACTCGTATCATAGGGGCAGAACAGACGGTGTAATGGTTAGTATTACTGCCTCACAGCACTGAGGTCGTGGGTTCAATTCTTACCATGGCCCTAACTGTGTGGAGTTTGTATATTCTTCCTGTGCTTGATGGGTTTCCTCCAACACTCCAAAAATAAACTGTTAGGTTAACTGGCTCCCAACAAAAATTAACCCTAGTGTGTATGTGTGTGTGTGAGCATGTGGGAGGGAATATAGATTGTAAGCTTCACTGGGGCAGGGACTGACGTGAATGGCCAAATATTCTCTGTAAAGCGCTGCGGAATATTTGTGCACTATATAAATATAGAGATGAGCGGTTCGAATTCTGTGGAATCCGAACCATTCCGAACATTGGGGATCCGAGTCCACCCGAACGCTGTTCGGGTGTTACCTGTCTGACTTGGATCCCCGTTCGAGGCCGAGCCACAGCCTCCTGATATCGGATTCTCGCGAGAGAATCCAACGTCAGGGCTCCTCTAGTGTAGGGCAGACCGCTCTTATAGCGGTCTGCCCTACACAGACATAAACACACAGCCGCCAGTGGCAGCTGTGTGTTTGCTATAGCAGCCAATGACACAGACTCTCATTGGCTGCTGCACGGAGGGAGCCGGTTGGAGCTCACTCATGAGCTCCGTCTTCCGGCTCCCTCCACGCGTTATACAGCAGAGCAGAGCGGACGGCGGCGGGTATTCAGGTAAGTTTTTTTTTTTTTTTTAATGTGTGTGTGTGTGTGTAAGGGGGCATTACTGGGGGGCATACTACTACTGGGGGCCTGCTAAGGGGGGGCACTACTACTACTGGGGGCCTGCTCGTGGGGGGCATGCTACTACTGGGGGCCTGCTAATGGGGGCACTACTACTGGGGGGCATACTACTACAGGGAGCACTGCATAGGGGCCCTACTACTAAGGGGACTGCATAGGAGGCACACTACTGAGACACTACTTTATGGTGTAATGTGAATCAGGGGCACTATGGGCCTGATTCAGACCCACTCGCGAGCGGCTGTCCGCTCGCAAGTGGGTCGCTGTTCTGCACTGAGCATGCGCACGACGGAGGGAGCTCCGTCGTGCGCATGCGCCAGACGCGACGAGCGAAGGACTTTCCTTCGCCCGTTGTGTCTGATCAAAGGGGGCGTGCTGTCGATGCTGATTGACAGCACGCCCCCTTTGGTGGGCGTGCCTCCCTGACGGGGGCGTTCCTAAGGGAACGCCTACCGTCAGAAGCCGGCCCACTGACATCACTAGTGATGTCAGTGGGAGTGATTTTGGCTCTGATAGAGCCAAAATCACTCCGGGCCTTGCGGTTGAAAACCTCAACCGCAGGCTCCGGCTCGCAGTTTCGATGGTCGCGATGGTCAAGACCATCGCGGCCATCAAACTGCACGCTCGTATAGGCTGTGGGTGGTGACCCACAGCTATATGAGCATCCAGGAGGACGCTCCATAGTTATGGAGGACGGCCCTCATTCAGAGCGTGCGCTCTGCTCAGAGCGTACGGCTCTGAATGAGGGCCTATGTGCGGTGTAATGTGAATAAGATTGTGCACTGTGACTCCTAGGGCCGTAGCCCACTTTATAAACAAGTACTGTGATTCTGCTGGCCGTACCCCACTGGGTGGGTGCACTACTTTTCATTTCTGCCACTGCTGTGTGGCAATGTGTCATAGATATGCTTTATACTGTGGTGTCTGTGTCGTTGTGCCGCTGCTCTGTCGCTTAGTAACCAGTCAGTTCACTGCAACCTTTGGCCAATAATGTTGGAAACAATATTATAAGCTGTGAGGTGGTCTAAATTGACTATAAATGACTGGAACTTAATGTTATTGAGGTTAATGATACTCTTATGGTGCGTACACACTGGGCGATTAAAGTGGACGACTGAACGATAACGATATCGTTATCGTTCAGTCGTCCACTTTATCGTCCATTTTTAACAGAAAAAAGATGAACGATGACGACGACGCGCGTTCCCGCGGGTCGTTCGTCATCATCGTTCATCGCGCTGACATGCAGGCCAACCTGACGACCTCATCAGGTTGCTGCATGTCAGGGAATGGGTGAGAGAGCCCGGTGCTGAACGATATCGTTAATGATATCGTTCAGCGGCTGTGCTCAATGTGATAAACGACATTGAGCACAGCCTGCCGGGGACACACTAGACGATATCGCTCAGGAAACATATCGTCTAGTGTGTATGCACCTTAAAGCTGGCCACACATCTAAAGATTATCTGTCCAACCAGCCAACTAGTAGACTGGTTGGAATGAAATTCTGGTAAGGAATGGGAGTAAATGATGATCAGTAATTTGCTCCTAAATGCCAGAAAACAGATGAAAATGGTCGTTCAGACAAGTTTGAACAAATTGTTTAAATCAAACATTAAACAAACAGTTTTTGTCCATTTTCTGGCGTTTGGGAGCAAATTGCTGATTGTCATTTGCTTTCGTGCCTTACCAGATTTTCATTCCAACCAATGAACTAGTTGGCTGGTTGGACAGATAATCTTTAGATGTGTGGCCAGTTTAAGAAGAAAAAAAGGACCAATTTATGTGATTTTAGCTTTTTTTGTAAATTTTTGTAAAAAAAATCCAAATCCAAATCCAAAGCCAGTCACCGCAGTTTGGCAAATCCAAATCCAAATGATGAATTAGAACAAACTCCAAATCCGGCAAAAATGGTCCGGCGCACATCCCTATATAAATAACATGCGATTAAAAAGCTTTTTTTAACAAATTTATGTGATCCTTATAGATTTTTAGCTTCTGAACACAAAAATGACTCCCGATTTTGCATATCACATCACGTTTTTCTGCAAAATGTGTAGTTATAAGGAAGTAATTTTTATTCATATTTTTTAAAGTAATAAATGTATTCTGCCTACATTTATTATAAAACATTGTCTTAAATGAATTCAGTCGGTAGTATAGAACGTTGCAATTCAGCTCTCGTCATAAAACTTCCCCCCTTCCAGTGCCAGATTAAGGTCCACATGGGCTTGGAGCTGAAATTTACAAAGGGCCTAAACCCCATACTGTCTAAAGGAACATTGCACACACACAGCAACTAGAACTATAAGGTGAGCTGGCGAAGGTGGAACCAAATACAACAGATGCAACACAGTTTTGCCCTGTGCCGGCTCATCTTAACCTCTGCCTACTACCACATACACACACATACACACAGAACATATACAAGGCCTGATTCAGGCCCACTTGCAAGCGCTCGCAAGCAGGTCGATGGTGGCCCAGTGCGCACGCGCGAGCCCTGGAGCGAGCGCAAAAAGCACTCGCTCTGTGGCTCACTACAAATGTTGATCGACAGCTCGCCCCGTTTTGTAGGCGTGGCGGGGGGCGTGGCTTCACAAATGGAGGCGGTCCCAAGCGAACGCCTGCCGTTTGTGGACAGCCCCACTGACATCACAAGTGATGTCAGTGGGAGAGCTTCCGGAGCCACGAGACCCTACCACAAGGGTCTCGTCGCAAGCCCGATGGTCACGATGGTCTTGACCATCGCGACCATCATCCTGACCGCTTGCAATAGCTGTGGGTGGTCACCCACAGCTATGCGAGTGCCCAGGAGGCCGCTCCAAAAAACCCCAAAATGCTCTGATTCAGAGCGGGCACTCTTTCAGAGCGTCCGTCTCTGAATCAGGCCCACAGTGCACACCACTCATACAGTACAAGTGATTTTAAAATTTTTAGGCAATGTCAAGGATCCAAACTACAAAGAAATTGTCAATAGTTACAGAAACATTGGCTGCAATATGAGTTTTAAGGTAAACTTTTTGAATTCCCATATTGAGCATTTCCGGAATAATCTCGGTGAGTACAGTGAAGAACAAGGTGAACGGTTCCACCAAGACGTTAAAGGTGTAGAAAGAAGATACCAGGGTCGTTGGGACGTCAGCATGATGGCTGACTACTGCTGGATGATACACAGAGGACACAGAAAAGGCTTATAAGCGACAAAACGAAGTTTGAAGACAAGAAAACAAAATATTAACGATTTTTTCAATAATTATGGTTTTGTTTCTATTATTGTGTGATTTTATTGTTATTTTATTATGTAATTAATACAGTAGAACAGATTTACTAGCGTACTAAGACAGAAGGGAGTGGTGAGAATAAGCGAGCTGCCGTATGGTATAGCTGACTCTATCCCTAGGTCATAAACAGAAAAATAGATATACTGCGCTCAGCTGACGGCAATAAATGTTCTGGTTTTGAATAGATGATAGTGGTAGCAATGTTATATAGTCTAACTGTACATACGTAGTGCAATAGCTGCCGTATGGGGTAGTTGCTTCTAACCTTGTATTACAGTGGTAACAATATTCTATAATGGAAAGGCAATTATGTGGTACAGTGCATAAACCTGAGGCTGGGATGTATAATATAAAAACTTATAATTGAATGTACCGAACCAATGATACAAAGACCTATGTCCGATAGTAAATGTATTAAGCAGTCATGCATAAATTCCACCAAAACAGATAGTATAATGGTAAAAAGAAGGTATTTAAATGGAGGTATGCTAAACCAGAAAGAACTTGAAAAACTGCACATGCAAATCAATGTCTGTTGCACCAACCGTGAGAATAAAGGGTGCTGGTTGGTGGGAATAAACTGGACTACAAGTACCGATGGCTTGGTGAACTGGGATTCTAATGTCCAGGATCAGGATACTGTACAGATGAATAATGTATATAAGCCCTCATTCAGAGCCGTACGCTCTGAGCAGAGCGCACGCTCTGAATGAGGGCCGGGCTCCATTTTCATGGAGCGTCCTCCTGGATGCTCGTATAGCTGTGGGTCACCACCCACAGGCTATACGAGCGTGCATTGTGATGGTCGCGATGGTCGAGACCATCGCGACCATCGAATTTGCGAGCCGGAGCCTGCGGTTGAGGTTTTCAACCGCAAGCTCCGGAGTGATTTTGGCTCTATCAGAGCCAAAATCACTCCCACTGACATCACTAGTGATGTCAGTGGGCCGGCTTCTGACGGAAGGCGTTCCCGTGGGAACGCCCCCGTCAGGGAGGCACGCCCCCGGCACGCCCACCAAAGGGGGCGTGCTGTCAATCAACATTGACAGCACGCCCCCTTTGATCGGACACAACGAGCGAAGGACTTTCCTTCGCTCGTCGCGTCTGGCGCATGCGCACGACGGAGCTCCCTCTGTCGTGCGCATGCTCAGTCCATAACATCGACCCACTTGCGAGCGGACAGCCGCTCGCGAGTGGGTCTGAATCAGGCCCATAGTCTGATAAGAGAGGTAATAGCGGCGTCCCAATGTTACTGTGAGGGTGATGGTGAGCTGCTGGATGGGATGCCCGGAATGGTCTTCTCGGGGCTAAGGAGTACAGTGTGATCTGCTGGGGAGAGGCTGCCTCCACATATGTACAGTTAGAGTATATAACATTACTACCACTCTATCATCTATTCACAACCAGAACATTTATTACTGTCAGCTGAGCGCAGTATATATATTTTCCTATTATGTAATTAAGACAAAAACACAGTGATATCATCTACACTTCTTCGTATTTCACAATAAATATGTCAAAAACAATTAAACTTGTTGTTGTTTCTTAAAAATGTATGTAACCCCCCTTATAGGTAAACTATGTGGTAATTTTTTTTAATATACCATTTCTTGATGTACACAGGAGTAGAATTAAGAATATAAAAGTATTATTAAAAAAGCTTTCAATTCCTTAAATTTCGCAGACCTGTGTAATTGGTAATAATAATAATAATAGCCACATACAAAGTCGCTTACAGTGTACTATGCACTTAGGATTAGTATTTTTGTCACAAAGGAATTGGTATGATGTCACAGATTACGCACAGCGATGCGTGACATGAAGCTAGGCGCGGATCACATGTATCTGAGCTCCTTCTTTTGCCTTGTAGCAGGTTAGTGCCCGAGTTGCACACAGGAGCTGCGTTGGGTGCTGACGCCAGCGCCCAGGGAACAACTGAATTGTACTTTTGTCCCATTAGTGATGTGAATAAGATGCATATTTTGAGAAATAGTATATGTGGCGAAATGCATGGCGTGGCTTAGTCGCAAACTGAGCTACTTGGCGCAATTTGAGGATAGATGTACGTGAATACATTGGTACAGTGTCTCCCAAAATTGCGGTTGCAAAATGTGCCCATACAGATGTGTCCTCATACAGGGTGGGATGTACTAAAGTGAAAAATGCGGTAAAACATCCGAAAATGCCATTTTCAAAAACTATAAAACTGGGATTCAAAACTTTGTCTCCAGCAAGTGTTAGAGTCACTGCGATTTACATTACACACTCCTCACATCGATGTCAGTAACTGAACCCTGGATCTGTGTTGCAGGTCTGTCCCTTTCCCTGTCTGCATCTTTTCCCAGGGATTCCTAATCACTAAATGAGCTTTGCCTGTTCCTAATCAGTGGCCAATCAGAGGAAGCTCTGGGCTATTAAAACCCAGCAGCTTCCTGCTCCCTTGCTGGATTATCGTGTTGTTTCCCTGCTATCTTGCCTGGCTGTGCTCTATTGATACCTGTGTCCTGAGCTGGCTTGTCCTTGGCTACGTCTCTCTGCATAGTTACCCAGGTACTGAGTGCCCGACTTGTTTTCACCACGCTCCACTTCTGCCAGCACTGACCTCGGTTTGTCCTTAATTCCTTCTACTATCACAACTGGACTCTCGGATATCAGATCCCATGTACCGTGTAACCACCCTATTCTCCTAAAGTCATTTTTAGGAAATATAAATAGATGAAATATGTATACATAGTGATTTACTTTGGAAGCCAGGTAACATAAAATGAAACGATAACAGGAGTTGTGCTAATGGGACTGAAAGCTGCAGCCTAGCAGGATTTGTGCATTTGGTGCCAAGTAACAAAATGAGTCAATCACTGAAGTCATTAACACAACAATCTCTTTTCTTCTGAGACAGCGACAGTCCAGGGACCAGATTACTGTGACATCAGGCTGTTCTAATGCTATTCATTACTGTGCATCTCACAATGGTGGATAAAGTGAGCTCCCATTGGACACAGAGAAAGTGGCGCCCTCTAAGTGCACAGTCCTGTTCTATTTCATAGGGGCACAATGACAATTTTGGGCATATTAAATTGAATTAGTCTAGATCATACTTGCCAACTCTCCCGGAATGGCTGAGAGGCTCCAGAAAATTGGGTGGTGCTCCCGGGCACCAAGAAAAGCGGGCAAATCTCCCAGCAGGCCGGCTACCCCTGGACTCCCCCGCTAACAATCCTGCAGCAGGCGAGGGAAGAGAAGGGTTGCATTGAGGCAAAGCGCGCTGACTTGCGTCATCATGGCCCCGCCTCCTGCTTCATTGAATAGCGGGGGCAGGGCCATGATGACGCAATTGCGTGGTCATGCCTCTACTCTGCCCCTAATGCCGGGTAATGCTACCAGCCACGCCCCCATGCTGTGCCACGCCCTCATGCATGTGCATGCAGATAGTACTGGGGACGGAATCTACCGATTCCTCTGCTGGGAAATGTTACCATGAGCAGCCCAAGTTTCGGAATGATGCACATGTACTGAATATCCTTGAAGACACAATTTGGGGTGATGACCACTGGTTGGTAACTAGCGACGTCACATCACTTTACAACATCATCAACCATGAACAAGGACTCGACAGTATTAGACACTATTTGAACCAAGACGACTCATTAGATTCAGAACAAACTGCATTCATCCTACAAGGCATTGACTATATCCTTACACACAACTACTTCTGGTTCAATGGGGACTATTTCCTGCAGAGGACCGGGACCGATATGGGGACCAAGTTCGCCCCCAGTTATGCAAACCTGTTCATGAGCAGATGGGAGGATTACCACATCTGGACGAGTCATGACTGGGAGGCGGACTAGATACATAGACGACGTCCTCTGCATCTGGAAGGGTCCCCTGAAAAAACGCTCCTGGAATTCATCAAATACATTAGCGTCCCGCTAGGCTGTTTTAGCGGGGCGCGGCGCCCTGCCCTCCTTCTGGATGGCAAAAAGCGCCCCGCCCTCACAGCCTGCGGGTGCCGTCGTCACCCGCGGGACGCAGTGCCCCACGGGTGGAGAAACGTGCGGTGACCCGGTCACCGCCGGAGAATAGACGCCGGGCGCATGCGCCCGGCATCTATTCTCCCTTCTGCAGCTCTTGGGGGCTACCCGGCGTGTCCGTAAGTGTCGGGCACGCCCCAAGTATGACGAAAAGGGGACGTGTCTTATAGACACGCCCCCTTTTCATGACCACGCCCC
Organism: Taudactylus pleione; assembly: GCA_031769625.1. NCBI lineage: Eukaryota > Metazoa > Chordata > Amphibia > Anura > Myobatrachidae > Taudactylus > Taudactylus pleione. The sequence goes on from JAUIMM010001084.1 coordinate 2,478,796, forward strand.
CTTTTCGGGTCACGCGCACAAGGTGGCCCTCTCTAGCTCCGACACACTGCCTGCCGCCGGAGCTAGAGTGAACACTATACATTAACAACAAAAATAGGAATTTACACTTCACAACAAATTACAGCCGTCAATTTTAAAGATATCTCTGTTAAAGTAAGTAGGGTAACAGCTACAAGCTGAGTATACTCTGAGAAGCTATACTTTAGGAACAGTAGATGGCACTGTATCACAAGTTACCAGCTAACTTTGAGTTACGGTGCCCGATGCCGGCCACGCCCCCTCAACAACCAGAAGATTCTCACGGCGGCCCTGCACCTGTAATTCTGGCTGCAGTGTGCCGTTCCAGGCACCCTGATAGCCAAATATAGGGACCGTGGATGGTCAGCAGTGCCGCCCAGAGAACGCTGTGCTCTGCGCGGAGGCAACAGTAGCTAGTTACGGCTCTGCAACTTACCACTGTGTAGGTTTGCTAAAGCCACAATAGCAACATTTCCAGAAATGAGAAACAGCATAGTGAGAAGAATTGACGCATTAATGATGTATCTCACAAAAGTATCATCGGGGCTATCTGATGCTGTCCCTCTATTGTAAAAGTCAAATTGCCAAATTTACCAAGAAATTAAAAACAAAGGCCCTCATTCAGAGCCGTACGCTCTGAGGAGAGCGCACGCTCTGAATGAGGGCCGGGCTCCATGAAAATGGAGCGTCCTCCTGGACGCTCGTATAGCTGTGGGTCACCACCCACAGGCTATACGAGCGTGCATTGTGATGGCCGGTATGGTCGTGACCATCGCGACCATCGAAATTGCGAGCCGGAGCCTGCGGTTGAGGTTTTCAACCGCAAGCTCCGGAGTGATTTTGGCTCTATCAGAGCCAAAATCATTCCCACTGACATCACTAGTGATGTCAGTGGGCCGGCTTCTGACGGGAGGCGTTCCCGTGGGAACGCCCCCATCAGGGAGGCACGCCCCCGGAACGCCTACCAAAGGGGGCGTGCTGTCAATCAACATTGACAGCACGCCCCCTTTGATCGGACACAACGAGCAAAGGACTTTCCTTCGCTCGTCGCGTCTGGCGCATGCGCACGACGGAGCTCCCTCCGTCGTGCGCATGCTCAGTCCATAACATCGACCCACTTGCGAGCGGACAGCCGCTCGCGAGTGGGTCTGAATCAGGCCCAAAGTTTGTCCCCTGATAGCTAATTCCATCTCTAAATGGTGGCAGCTATTGTAGCCTATGGACTATATTAACACAATATGTTTGCAAAGAGGGATCCATCGAATCTCTCTCTGGTAACTAAAGGTGCCCACACACACAGACTTGCTCCCAATCAGCCGATGTACACGATTTCTCCTGATCTCTCCCCAGGCAGTCGTGGTCACGATTTGGAGTTAACAATGTCCAATCTGACTAAGATCTATCTTGCAGCTCATGCATTGTATCCCAGATTGGCTAATCTGCCCTACAGCACGGCAGATCTGAAGATGCGAGGTACGACGAGCGGGGACGAGCATCGGCATCGTGATCAAGAGTAGAAACTCATGATTTGGCCATTTTCTACATGATCTGTTGTCACGATTCGTCGAAATCGGCCAAATTGGATGAAAAGTCGGTATGTGTGTGGGCACCTTAACACTTGCACATGCGTGGTCTGAACTTGGTAGTAAAGCGCTAAAATTCGTGTTAGGAGAGGCTCTTTTTGGAGCCTGTGTCCCTGCAAATAAATATTAATACATTGCCTGATAAATAATTTCTTATTGAGGCGAAAACATATTATATGTATCAAGGCAAAAATAAGGGGATGATAAATAGCTCCCTCTGCAAAAATAACAATTAACACTTTTCAGCAAAATTCGCTCACATTGCTAAGTGACAATGGAGGTCAATTTAAAGTGCATAAAAAAGACAACTTCTTAAGATAACACAGCATAAAAGGGTAGTTACAAGTATACCAGAGCAATATGGGGTAGCTGAAAGGAAGAACAGAACCCTGACTGAAATGATTAGTTGGATGTTAACGCACAAGCAGGATTGCCCCTGTGATAGCTTCTACAAGCTAATTTAACACATTTAATAACTAGGCCCTCAAGATAGAGGAACAACAGTGAAAACAAATTCTAAAAACAAAACATTACAAATTAAGACAATGGGGCAGATTTACTAAAGCTTCTAAATCAGACAAGTGGTCGTGTTACCCATAGAAACTAGTGATATTCTCTCTCTAATTTTCTAGAATGTAATAGAAAATGATTGTGCAAGATAGGATCCATATAAAGTAGCTATCAAGAATGTACTTCATCTAAAAAAATTATGATTAAACACACATTAAAATGATACACAGTGATGAATACAGTGTTCTTGTAACTTGATATCACAATGCTAAAACCAGTCTGACGTAAACTTGCGGCACTTTAGCACCTGTGTCACTCACATGAGTCAAACACGGTTTACAGCAATTTTCTACCGGCCGAGTGCTGTACAAGAGCCGTAAGTGGCACTTCCAGAGCCACAATACAATAGAAAGCACTACTTACTAGGTTTGCACTTGTAAGACACCAGAAGATATTTGGTTGTACCCGGACATGGGTCCAGCCCAAAAACACGACTATTCACGGGAAGCTGGCAGGACCTGAGATTCTGGCACTCGTCCAGTACTTTCTGTAACAATAAGATACGGAAATCCTTGTGACTATACAGTATCACTGGCAGCAGCAATGCATGCGTTTATAGTGTGGGAGGTTATATACATACAGACAATAAGATACCACACATGTACCTCTACATACATCTGTAATCAGCTCCTCTTATCTTATGTTTTATATTACACATTATATTAAGGAAGGAAACTCGGCCCCATATTGTTTCTCTTTTTTATTACTTATCTTTACATTTTGTCATAGTAAGAGTCTCTTGTCTAAAAAAAAAAAAAAAAAAAAAAAGCACCCCCTCAATATAAACAGGACTGGGAGACAGATCATTTCAAAGCCATAATAATATTTTTTTTTTCTTTGACCACATTTCCTGGAGATATTCCCATTGGCGTTTAGATATTTTGTATAGATATAGGACCTCATTCAGAGTCACTCGCAAGATGCGTTCGCTCGCTGGCAAAAAAAGGGGCCGGATATTGTAATGAAGTGCTCGGACTGCGTCTCGTAAGGATGCCCACTATGTTTTAGCGAGCTACGGCAAAGTGCGCTCGCAAGTGTCTAAAAACGCCCCCTTGCCACTCGCAACAGACGTCATCTCCGGGAAATAAAGGATTAATCGGGACCATCGTGAACCACGGAGCTGCTCGCAGCCCTTGGGGTTAGCCTGCTGCAAGGCAGTGGGCCTGATTTAGAGGTGGAGGCTGCTGTGTCCGCTCACACCTGTTGCCGGATTGGTGGCTGCTATAATAAGCAATTGCTAGTTTTAGCTCTCCCCTGATGCAGTAGGCTTCGCCTGAATGTGCAAGCACTGAGACGCCCACTTCCTGCGCCTCTGCGCGATGTAACACCGCCGGTCATCAGAGCCACCCCACTCTCTGTCCCCCGGCTGGTTCAGTCTGGTGCTGGTTATTGGGAAAAAGGGGGAACACCACATTATTTTTCCCCCTACTTTCCAATACCAGACCAGATCCAAAGGTCCAGAGTTATTGATTTGGAGGGGACCCCACACATTATTTTTTTTTTTTAAAGTTTACTATTTCGTTGCTACAAGCAACGGCTTTGGAGAAGTGTGTTGGTAATGTATTATAATTTCTACTAGGTTTTTACTTTTAGGTTATTAGTTCTTGATTAATGAAAACATTCTATAGGGTCGTATAGTGTATTAAACTGCCATTTGTAACCCGGGGATACGGTGACACAGTGTCGCAATTCAGCGCGGATAGAGTCACCGACCGCCCCCAGACCGCTCATTTGTGCTCGGTACGTGAATGGCTGAGGGTGATGTGGGCACCTGAAGGGGTCGTGGGCGGGTGGCTCCAGGAGACTTCACCACTCTTTCGGCCAGCCGGGAACGCCACCCCGTCCTGGAAAAGTAGGTCTATACTTATTAAACTGCCACCCTGTCTGCCACTGCTAGAGGTGCCATGTGATTGAGCCGCTGCTCTGTGGCTTAGTTTAGTCATCCAGCTCGCTGCAGCCTTTGGCCAATATGGGTGACACAATATTGACTGGAAATGAATGCTATTGATGCTAATAATACTGTAGGAACAGAAACATGTCCAAATTACATGATTTTAGCTGTTTTTATAAATTTTTTAAATAAATCCAAAACCAAAACATTTTGAGGGTGGTTTTGCCAAAACCAAAACACAACTAAAATTTAAAACCAAAACCTGGGGGTCTGTGCACATCTCTAGTTCAGGCTTGCCTATCCTCCGGATTTGGCCGGGAGCCTCCCGATTATCGGGTGCCGCTCCCGGCCTCCCGGGAAGGCAGGCAAGCCTCCCGCAAGCCGCCATCCCTCCCTACCCCCCCGCACAGTTACTAGCACGACCCCCGCAGCGGGGGGCCCGGTGACGCGATTCGCGCTGTATCGCATCATCGTAGCCCCGCCCCCCGCTTTACAGTGCCGTTGACTCCGGCATTGTGAAGAGGGGGCGGAGCCGCGATGACGCGATCTCACGGCCACGCCCCCGGCCCGCACTGGGCACGCCCCCGCAACAACATTACTGTGCGGCCACGCCCCCCGCTGTAAGCTGAATGGAGGGAGGGAAGGAGGGAGCTGAATGTTGGCAAGTATGCTCTAGTTTATATCGGGGATGAGAGGAGAGGACACTTACTTGCAGTGCAGTCTGTGCAAGACACTTGTGATGAGGGGTTTGCATGGCTTCTGGTGAGGCGCAGGCTGGTGCACTCTGCAAAGGACGTCCATAAAATGCAGACAGGATGCTGACGGTGGAATGACGAGGGCACTGCAGGGTCAGATATTCCCCGTCACAGGCGGACACTGTGTGATTCTGTAGCAGTTTAGTCAGATATCCTAGAACAAAGCACACAAACCTCTTAACATGAGATCATACACACGTTTCCTGACCCGCACTATTACAGTGAAGTGCTTCAGTGCTTTTCAATAGTGCAAACATTATACTCAGTAGCTCTTCCTCTTATGAGTGGACAGACATAATTGTGTCACTAAGAGCTCCTACAAATGGTGGTGAAAAACATTGCTAGAATGATAAATCCTGAGCAAAACCATGTACTGTGTCCTTTTGTCATTCATGTGTCTCAAAGCTTTCCGACAACACAACGGGCTAAGGGCCTGATTCAGAGCCGCTCGTAAGCGGCCGCTCGTTCGTTCCGACCGATGTTCGCACAACTGCGCATGCGTACGGATTGTAATACGTATGCGCGAACCAGTCAGTGCGGCCGAAAATCGTGTGCTCGCTAAATAGCGAATGCCTGCTATTTTGAGTGACAGAATGAGGCGTATGTGGGTGGTAACAGGGGAAGGTGCTTGAAAACGGGGAGTGGAGATTCGAACGCAGGCGTGCCAAAAGGTCAAAACGGGCGTTTAATGGGTGTGCATAATTAACAAAGCAGCGTCATTGCCCACGTCACTTGGTTGTTTTATAGTTAGAACTGCTCGCATGATTGTGGTAGGAAAAACCAACCACAAGAATAGCGAGCAGTTCATACGCCGTCTGATGTACTCGATTAATCTAATAAATAGCGGACATGACGTATGATGTGAGCGGCCAGGGGGCATTTTTTTCAAAATTACGTTCGCATGTTTCGTTCGCTCGTTCAGACATAGAGGCGTGAACAGACCGCAAAGAGCGAACAGTTAATTTAAATAGCCAGCCCCTTTTTCTGGACGAGCGAGCGCAAATAGCGTCCGGCTCTGAATCAGGCCCTAAGTTTACTAAGCAGCGGATTTGAAATCCCGGTGTGGCTGCATCCCGCCAAGTTACTAAGTTGACGACTGACGCAAGAACACAGAGAAACCAGAATAGATAAAGTTTTACTGATTTTCCCCCATTAAATGTACAAGCTGTTTGGAATCTGCATCAAACCTGCAGCTATCCTAGCCAAGTAAATGACCGGCCTCTGACATGCTTGTTGGTAGAAAGCGCTGCACAGATCCCTAAGATCTGTGCAGGCTTCTATATATTAGTTAGTAAAAAACAAACAAACAAACAGAAAAAGCTAGATAAAAACAAAACGGTGTGGGGACCCTGACCAATTGATAACCAACCCTAGGCCTTTACGTTTAGGCTGCTACTGGGAAAATCGAGTGGGTCCCCCTGAATTCCCACAAAGCAGCGCACCTGTAAACAAATTTTTTTTTTTAAATGGCAAGACTTTGTTAAATAAAAACTCCCCCACATCCCTCATTCCCTATCTGTAAATCCTGCCTTCTTTTAGCACATTTTATCATGAAGAACAAAGTTTATGTATATATACATACACAGGCGGGGCGGACACACCTTCGCACAGCACCTATGTGTTACTTTCACAGTTCCCCTATTTTTTAAAAAAAAGTAGCCAAGTCTGTTTTAAAGTTTTATTTGCACCCTGAAAACGTGTATTCATTACTGAGTTGTCAAAATAAGCCAGTTCATTTTTCCAGTTGTTTTTCCTCATTCTCTCTAATGCGGTTTCCTCCGCCACGATTACATGCAGTATATTTTACCATCATTTACATGACATCACTTTTGGAAGCTTTCTTATCAAGACATAAATATTATTGTTTTGAAGCAAATGTGATGAGATATAATCCATGCACTTCAAACCACTATCTACAAGCCCACATGAGATTAGCCTGGTATGTTATATTGTGCAATGGCTCGGTAATCCTTACGAGAATGTGTCTTGATGTATTTAAAGGTGTCAAAATGGAAAGTGATTTAATGATTGTGAAACCAGTATCCCCCCCCCCCCCCCCCCATCCTGTGCAAATTACTGTGACCAGGTGATGGAGGCCTATGGTTGACTGGTTAGAATCTTAAGAAATTCAGTGTAGCTGGAATTCCAACCTATATTCCCACAGATGTCTGCATTAAGGCTTGTTGACTAATATGGTGAGTAATAAGGTTTATGGTCCTAAAGCTGTATTAGGGGTCTATGGGGATAAAGTGAACGGTGATAAGGTACCAGCCAATCAGCTCCTAACTGCCTTTTTTCAAACACAGCCTGTGACATGGCAGTTAGGAGCTGATTGGCTGGTACCTTATCTCCGTTCACTTTATCTCCTAACACAGCTTAGTAAATAGACCCCTGTGTATCTCTGATAATCAGTACTATGCCTTGATTCAGGTTTAGGTCTTGCTGTTTGAACCCCTGATGCACGTACTAACATGACATTAAAGTGATGTTTTTAGTGGAGTGAAAAAGAGGTGAAGGTGGCCTGATCTTACTCCCCTGGAGGCAAGGTCATTGTAAAGCCGCCTGTGTGCAAATCACCACAGGACTTTGGAGAGCATCATCCATTACACCCAGTGGCCGGAGAGGCTGGGGGATTTCCAGCAGCTCCTGGAGATAACAATGGGGAGCGTGACACACAGACACACCCCGAAACGGGACGACTCAGGGGGCCAGGGCCATCTCTTCCATTGGGCTTGTTGGGCAGTTGCCCAAGGGCCCAAATCTTGTAGGGGCCCGCCAACCCACTCCCCTGCAGCTGCAGCCAGTTGGTAAATTTGTGATATTTTTATAAGCTGTCCTCAGGTGCACTGTATTCCGATCTAACCTCCTCCCTCCCATCCCCCATCCCTGGTGACGAGTACTCATCTCAGTCCCAGTTTGACTTCATCCGCCGGCTTCAGACCAGTCAGACAGAGAGCCTGATTCAGAACCGGACGCTCTGACAGAGCGCTCCCTCTAAATTAGGGCCGTCCTTCTGGTTTTTCAGAGTTGCCTCCCGGTCGCTCACATAGCTGTGGGTGACCACCCACAGCTATAGCGAGCGGCCAGGAAGATGGTGGTAGGGTCTCGTTGCCGCAAGCCCCAGAGTGCTTTCGGGCACTCCCACTCAACATCGACAGCACGCCCCCTTTGGTACGAGACCCGGAGCGACGGATTGCCCGTCGCTATCCGGGTCTTGCGCATGCGCACGATGGAGCCAGCTCCGTTATGCGCACTGAGCCACCATCGACCTGCTTGCGAGCGCATAGCACTCGCGAGTGGGTCTGAATCAGGCCCAGAGTCTCTCTGCATGTGTGGGAGATCTGATGGGCATGCAGGAGGGTTTAATTTTATTGACCATTTACATTTTATTCCTGTGAATGGGTGGGTAGGGGCCCCAGTGCATTGCTTTGCCCAGAGTCCACACTGCTGTTAAGACAACCCTGCAGGGGGCGTGACCTTGTGGGAACAAGGCCACGCCCTCCTAGGCATGCGGTGTGTCAGTAGGCGACACGCCAGGTGTCACTGCCCGGTGTGACGCCTCTGTCTTTACTCACTGCAGTTATGGTTGCAGAGGCACTTCCTACATGACAAACGCTTCCTGTATGACAAACACTTCCTGTAGGACAAAGTGGGTTGCACTAATGCAACTTTTGCCATCTACATATAGCATACATCTACAGTCATACCCACTATGATGTGGACACACCCTCCGGACTGAATGCAGCCACTCCCACTGCTTGTGTCCCAGATTTAAAATATTCCGATATTGGAAGGGGGATGTAGTTATAATACCGACGTTCGGCATCCTGGCTGAAAAAGTCACGGCGCCCGAACGCCACTACCCGAGCAGAAGACCGGCGCCGGAATACCAACAGGAGGTGACATCCCGACGCCGGAATATCAACAGCAAGGATGCCGAACCTAAGTATAGCGGGGCAGATTAGGACAGCCGCGGGAGGGGAGGGTTAGATTTAGGCGTCATGGGGTGGGGGGTGGGAGATTAGGGTTAGGCTACGGGAGGGGGAGGTTAGGGTTAAGCACCACTGGGGAAGGGTTAGGTTTAGGAAGTAAGGGGGGGAGGGTTAGGTTTAGGCACTATGGGGGGAGGGTTAGGTTTAGGATGTACAAACAGAGGGTTAGGGTTAGGGTGAGAAGGTATGTATACTTACCCGACCATTGTCGGGATGCCGCTGTCGGTATATTGAAAACAGGCATCCCGACTGCCGGGATTACATACCCATTCCATTGGAAGGTATGGATACATATTGCGTGAAACCCACATTGTTCTTCTTACATGCCAATTCAGATTCATTATTAGCGTATACATAAGCAAATTACGGGATGTAGTTAGAATACCGACACATGGGGAGCCGTCTGACAGAATCCCGGCGTTGAAATACTGACTTAGGCCCATACTCAATTAGAGGCGAAAAGTCGAAAATGTTTTGCCTGTCCGACTTTCCACCTCCTTCGCCTGTTTAGAGGCGGAAACTTTCCGTGCGCGTCCCCGCTTTTCTCCCTATTCAATTCCTGAACAGGCAAAAACGGAAACAGCTAATGCGGAACAGGCGGAAAGTACTGTCAGAATTGGGGAAATCAATCTGTACCCCAAAAAAAGATGCACTAACATAGGGAATCAATGTACATGTGTACTAATAGCCCTAATAAAAGTGTGTGGGGAACTTAAGTTGTTTAAATTGCTTCATATTAGCGTCTTTGCACAAGTGGTGAAGAATGGCATTATGCAGTTTGTTTGTGAAAATAAGTAGTCCTGGCAAATTTGGGGTACTTGAAAATGGGTGCTGGCATATTTTCATGTTTCTAAAGTGAACTTTTAAAAAACGTCAAAACCGCACCTGTGGCATGCACCTGCAATCCTAAAATCACCTGACCCATCCTTGCAGACCCCCAAGAAGTCTATTTTGCTAGCTTTTTTGCTTGTCACCCCACTTTTTACTTTTTCGCCCCAAAACGAAAGTACCTTTTTGGGGTGTCCTGAGGTAATATTTTTTTCTTTTATTGTTGATTTGTCTTTTGGGGGGCTATCCCAAGGGTTCTGAGTTGTTTCCCCACGTTTGCCCCCCAAAATAACGATTTTGCACTTTTTTTCACCTGCTATTCATAGATATTTTTCCGCCTATTACAATGCACTGAGTTTCTGGTTAGGCGAAATCAACCTGGAATTGAATATGGAGACACTTTGAAAACAGGCGGAAAGTCAGAATCCGTGGAAACTTACCTCTAATTGAATACGGGCCTTAATAATAAAGACAAGCGTCTAAATGCCGACGCCTGTCTTTAGCCCGAAGACGGAATCCCTACAGATGGCTTCCCGAACAAAGGTAAGCGGGGGACAGGGTCAGCGTTAGCTGCAGGGGGGAGGGGGGGTTAGGCTAGGGGAAGAGGGGGTTAGGGTTAGGCACCCTGCTGGGTTAGGTTAAGGGTGCGGGAAGGGGGGGGGGTTAGGTTTAGGCACCCCCAGGAGGATTTATGGTTCAGCACCCCCCCCAGGAGTTTTAGGGTTAGGCACCCCTGAGGGAGGGTTAGGATACTCACCTGCCCCATTGGGATTCTTGTATGTCGGGCTTCCGATGTCATTTCACAGCCGACGTGGATTTCATACCCAAACCCAAATTACAGCTGTCACACACATATCTGCAAAGGCCCCCATTTATTAACGAGTTTTATCATCAGTTGACAGTTGGGAGCTGATTGGCTGGAGCACCATTTATCATACACAGTGACATTTATCACTCGTTTTGGTGATAAAACTCGTTAATAAATGAGGCCCAAAGAATGAATTATGAATTTGAAAATTGACATTAAGGGGTCTATTTACTAAGCAGTGTTAGGAGACAGAGTGAAAAGTGATAAGAAAGTGATAAGGTGCCAGCCAATCAGCTCCCAACTGTCATCTCACAGGTTGTGTTTGAAAAATGACAGTTGGGAGCTGATTGGCTGGCACCTTATCATTTTCTTATCACTTTTCCCTCTGTCTCCTAACACTGCTTAGTAAATAGATCCCTAAGACCCTACTGGTTTGTAATACAAATACTGCCTGGAAAAATCTACATCATTTGTAATACAGGCACATCTGTTGACTTTTTGTGGGGTTTGAATACTTTTACAAACCACTGTAGGTCTAAAATATTTATACATATTTAATGCTGGTAAATTTCTTCATATGGTTCTTCAGGTTATTCATTTATTCGTAATTAAACTTTCTCAAGTGGTTACGTAAAGTGTTTCAGTCCGGGCATCTTAGCTTACCCAGGCACTGCCATAAACTGAGGGAATAGCGCAGTGTCCGATTCACCATGCATGCTTAGTTTAAATATAAAAACAAACCAAAACTATGGAACAGGTCACTGGTCACCGCTGTGAGGCCTTATACAGTTTGGTGGTGCAATAATAAATACCAGCGGAATTATAGGTACTAGCGCTGCAAATGGTATATAACAATTTTTTAATGATAGAGCCCTAAGTGACGCAGCAATGTGACCAGCCTTCGCTATTGAACTCCCACAACTTTTTGCAGAGCCAAAAACATTTCTGTGTGCTCCGCAGGCAAACAAACAAACGATATATATTTATATGGGGGTAATGTACAAGCTGGATAAAAACACAGCTCAGAACAAAGGCTGGGAAGCCGCCTCCTTGCTGAAATTGGTCTTCTCTCATTACACTCTGCTTTCATCAAGTCACAACAAACCCCCAGACATCTAGAGTGCGTCTGACATTACTTGCAGGATGGGTTACCCCGTGTGTATACAGCTGCCTGTGCTCCAAAGTCACACGGAAATCTTACATAAAAGAATTTGCTGGCTGGCTTTGTACTCATTCAAATTAACCTATTTTTTCTTGCTTTCATGGGAATTCTACAATCAGTGTTTATACCCTATAAGTCTATGAATATTTAGAGAGAACAGGGGTTCCCAAACATTTTGGGGTCTATGTATCAAATGTAGAAAAGTATTATTTTCACTTGGAAAAAGGGCCCTCATTCAGAGCCGTACGAATGAGGGCCGGCCTCCATAACTATGGAGCGTCCTCCTGGACGCTCGTATAGCTGTGGGTCACCACCCACAGCCTATACGAGCGTGCAGTTTGATGGCCGCGATGGTCTTGACCATCGCGACCATCGCAACTGCGAGCCGGAGCCTGCGGTTGAGGTTTCTTTCAGAGCCAAAATCACTCCCACTGACATCACTAGTGATGTCAGTGGGCCGGCTTCTGACGGGAGGCGTTCCCTTAGGAATGCCCCCGTCAGGGAGGCACGCCCCCGGCACGCCCACCAAAGGGGGCGTGCTGTCAATCAACATCGACAGCACGCCCCCTTTGATCAGACACAACGAGCGAAGGAAAGTCCTTCGCTCATCGCGTCTGGCGCATGCGCACGACGGAGCTCCCTCCGTCGTGCGCATGCTCAGTGCAGAACATCGACCCACTTGCGAGCGGACAGCCGCTCGCGAGTGGGTCTAAATCAGGGCCAAGGTTTCTTCTTTTCCGTCTCTCAATACTTAACAAGAGTCTTATCAGGGGGAAATATTTGCTTTCTCCATTCATTCCGCTTTTTCTGTTATAATTTTTTGCCATGTTTTGTGCGGAGAAGCATGGCGCCACCTCACCCGCTGCATTTCAGAGGGGAAACCGCGGGGAAGACCACCTTCCCCATCCCTCCCTAGAGGCTTCTGGTCTTGCTCCTCCCCTTACAGGGCCATCCTGGTAAGTGCAACGCATTCATGACCCCTGCATACCCTTTGCCTACAAAGATGTTCCTACAAAGATCAGCACGTGCTCCTTTAATATAAACAGGCACATGACACATATTGGCACAATCTAATTACCGCCACCTCCATACAAATATCACATGCCGGTAATGCTGATGACCGCCACTCTGTGTCTGTCCCCTCATTAGTGCTGCAATGCAAGCAATCGATGCTCCCAGTAAGAGCTGCGTCCTTCTACCACATGCAAGACGCCAGAGGGCACAATTTGGCCACAGACTGCGATGCTGAATTCAGATGATAAAGAATCCACGGAGGAGAGACTAACTGCGCATCTCTCCATCAAATTCATTCTTGATACATATAAACTTTACATATGAAAAATGAGATTACTTCTTTATTTTAACTAGGTCCCAGTTGGCTGGGGCCCGGTGGATGGGATGTGCTGGGAAGGGGAAGAGGATCATGGATGAGAGATTTGTATTGCAGCTATGTCAGGACTCCTGAGATGAATCAGACTCTGCGTAGTAGAAACACATTTCATGGTGTTCCGATGGTTGTTTGTTTTTATTAAATTCCTGATAGCTATGCCTCCCCTGGCTTCTTCCTGGTTTATGTGTCTGCATCAGGGCTTAATGGGTTCGTTGGAGGCTGTCTCACTCTCTGTCTGCTTCAGACGTGACCCTGCTCAGTCCCTGACTCCCTCCCCTCTCTAGGGTGCTGCTAAGCCACAGGGCACATTGCTATCTCTGACTGGCTCTCACTGTCTCAGAGCCAATCAGAGCGCAGCCCTCGGCCCTGCAGCAGGATCAGTCACTCACACAGCATAACAGTTTTTTCTTTGACTTGCTTCATCCCAAGACTCAGTTACCAATGCTTTATTTCTGCTTCAGCACCCTGGCCACCTCCTATACAGCAGCTTGGTGCAAGATTTTTTTCTGTGACTTGCTTCATTAAGAGACAGAAAGACCCCTAAACCGGGGACTTAGGGGTTGATTCAGACCCAGACGATAAGCTGCGCTCTCTCGCAGCCAAAAGGGTCCGGGTATGTAAATTCCGCGGTCGCGCTGTCTGGTATAAGGACGCCCTCTATGTCTTAAAGATTGACGGCAGAGCGAACGCACGCCGGAATAAAGATGCCCACTTTTCTTTCTTAACACACGTCATCTCCAGGAAGTGTAGGAACAATCAGAACTATCAAGAGCCATCGGAGTTGCACGCAGCGCTTGAGGTAGACCCTACCCCGCCGCAAGCACTGCGATCACTGCAGGCTGAAATACAACCAGGTGACGTGTACAATGACGCTTCCATGCTAATTATGCACAACCATAAAACGCTGTTTGGACACCCAGACACGCCTGCGTTCGCAGCACCACTCCCTCGTTCACAAGCACCTTCCCGTGTTACCACCCACAAACGGCGCTGTCACTCAAATTAGCAGGCAGTCTGTGTACTAAGCGCGCACAATTCCCGAGTGCAGTGGGTGACTCACGCATGCGCATATTGACGCAAACGCATGCGCAAATGGGCGATTATCGGCCATAGCATGCGTCCGCTGCTTAGCGTCCGGGTCTGAATTGGGCCCTTCATTTTATTTATATAGAGAAGAGATAAGCGCTTTGGCAATATAACTGCCTTGAAATGAATTGTATCAAAATCCCTGTGGCTTTCTTCCAATAACACTAACAGAGCTCAAGCTGTCTGATCTAGTCGCCTATAGGTGCGTACACACTGGGCGATTAAAGTGGACGACTGAACGATAACGATATCATTATCGTTCAGTCGTCCACTTTATCGTCCATTTTTAACACAAAAACGATGAACGATAACGACGACGTGCGTTCCCGTGGGTCGTTCGTCATCATCGTTCATCGAGTTAACATGCAGGCCAACCTGACGATGTCGTCAGGTTACTGCATGTTATGGAATGGGGGAGAGAGCCCGGCGCTGAACGATATCGTTAATGATATCGTTCAGCGGGTGTGCTCAGTGTCATGAACGACATTGAGCACAGCCTGCCGGGGACACACTAGATGTTATCGCTCAGGGAGCATATCGTCTAGTGTGTACGCACCTTATGAGTGTGGAGACAACACACAATGATCCTACCACCAGGGGCTTGGATCTGAAGCAGGAATGGTCGTGTGTGGCCAGTTTTAGTTATACTTACCTACTTTCCTTCCAGAAAATTGTGTGAAAATAAGATGTGGACAAGGCTTGATGACACGATTTGCATAATCGCTATGTACAGTGTTTAGGCATATCTGCTTAGAAAAGGAGAGTAAAATAAATGTGTAGGTCTCCCAAGACTCTTCCTGCCCATACGTGAGAAGAGAGAACAGGGGGTTCTGTGTCTAATCGCTACATGGGACAAATCGTGGCTGTGCTGTTAGTACCGCTATCTCCAAAAATCAGCTTGTTCTGCCAATTCCAATTTTACACAGAGCCCCCCGGGGACTGGAGCGGATGGAACAAAAGGTTTTTCTCAGCAGGAGGGGGGCCGCTGCCTTAATGTTCTCTGCAGCTACATGGACAACACCAAACCACGTACAGTACATTCACGCAGGGAATCTAAATAGATCATGGAAAGTATTTGCTAGCATTTGAGAATCTGTTTAATGAAACAGAAGCACAAATAAACAAATGTCTGCAAGATGTGACATCCGCTTTCAGACGTCAACTTTTCCCAGAGAAATATAAAATATGAAGCAACAAATAATATTCCTACAGAGAAACTGCAACAGCTGAAGATCAAAACACATTTGCCAATGTTGTACATTGTGCTTAGGGGTGTTGTACAAAAAGCCGACATTCAGAGTGTCGGCATGGATGGGGGGTCAACATTGGGATTTATAAACAGTATGAATGTCGACAGTTAGCATGTAACCAAGTGGTTTTCCATAACATGTCGACCAAGTGGTTTTTAATTGACTATAAATCTAACCCAAAGGCCTGCCAAATCCAGGAGGCGTAGCCACACCCCTCCCCTACACATAAAAATTCAGAATGCGTTATGCGCGGCGCCACATTCTCAGCACAGTAGTACAACCTCTCTTCAGGCCACTACCATTGGCCGAGCTGGTATAACAGCGCAGCCGCACATTGGGCAGTGAGAGGAGACTCATGTAGCAGTGTGCCGCTGTGCTGCTCTGCTATACCAGTCAGTGGAAGTGGGTAGAGCAGTGGGGGCGGTTGCTAACCTGGATCCCCCTAGAATTTTTAAAGGGGGGTTTCCAAATCCTCAATTTCTGAACAAGAAAACCCAAAATGAGTGTGTACATACAGTATATAATATATATATATATGTCCCCGTTTTAGGTCAGTCTGCACCACAACACAGAAGCTCAACAGGAAGCCCAGGAAATATAGGGTACATAAATATGCACAGGTGCCCCAGCCCTGGGGACATGCTGCTGACAATGCTTACATTAGCTGCAATACAAATCTCTCATCCATGATCCTTCTGCCCTTCCCAGCACATCCCATCGGCCGGGCCCTAGTCAGCTGCAGGGCAGCAGTGGGGGTTGTGGTGACACTGGTGAGAATCAGGAGGCAGGATGAGATGCAAGGGGCTGTAGTGAGATGCAAGGGGCTGTGGTGAAATATAGGATGCTTTAGAGAAATGCAGGGGGCAGTAGTGAGAAGCAGGAGGCTGTTGTGAGATGCAGGGGACTGTGGCGAGATGAAATTGCTCCCGTGCGAAGCCGGGGCGGGTTGCTGTTATATATATATGGTACTGTGCAAAGAATGCTTTCAAAAATAGAAGTGTTAATAGTTTATTTTTATCAATTAACAAATTGCAAAGTGAATGAACAGAAGAGAAATCTAACTCGAATCAATATTTGGTGTGACCACCCCTTGCCTTAAAAATAGCATCAATTCTTCTAGGTACACTTGCACACGGTTTTTGAAGGAACTCGGCAGGGAGGTTGTTCCAAACATCTTGGAGAACTAACCACAGATCTCCTGTGGATGTAGGCCTGCTCATATCCTTCTGTCTCTTCATGTAATCCCAGACAGACTCGATGATGATGAGATCAGGGCTCTGTGGGAGCCATATCATCACCTCCAGGACTACTTGCTCTTCTTTACACTAAAGATAGTTCTTAATGGCATTGGCTGTATGTTTGGGGTCGTTGTCCTGCTGCAGAATACATATGGAGCCAATCAGACGCCTCCCTGATGGTATTGCATGATGGATAAGAACCTGCCTGTATTTCTCAGCATTGAGGACACCATTAATCCTGATCAAATCCCCAACTCCATTTGCTGAAAAGCATCCCCAAACTTACAAGGAACCTCCACCATGCTTCACTGTTGCCTGCAGACACTCATTATTGTACCGCTCTCCAGCCCTTCGGCGAACAAACTGCATTCTGTTACAGCCTCTCGGTCGGCACTTTAGTCGGAGAATGCAGGTTCTCGTGACTAAACACCCAGGTTAAGTCGCGAGAACCGGCATTCTCCGACTTAACAGCGCGCTGAATTGAGTCGCCCCGGGAACTCCCTCCTGAGACTAGTCAGCATCTCGCTGAATTGAATCGTGTCCAATGACTGTTTCAACCTACATATGAAAATGATGATCATTATCACCTGTGAGGTATGACTGACTAATTATACACCCGACCATAATCCTACAAAATCCCTGACTTTGTGCAAGTGTACCAAGAAAAATTTATGCTGTTATGAAGTCAAGGGGTGGTCACACCAAATATTGCTTTGATTTAGATCTCTCTTCTGTTTATTCACTTTGAATTTTGTTAATTGATAAAAATAAACTATTAAGACTTCTATTTTTGAGAGCATCCTTACTTTGCAGCATTTTTTCCACACCTGCCTAATTCTTTTGCACATTATATATATATATATATATATATACACATATACACACACACACACTATAAAACTTCATGGGGCCCCCATCCCTCTCCAGCCTTGTCCACCCATGTCTCTCTAGTCTCACCCCCCATGTGTCTCTTCATCCCCAGCCATTGGCTCATCTAAACTTGTCTCCTAGCCTAACCCCCTGTGTCTCAGCCTCATCACCTCCCTTTGTTTCTCAGCCTCATCACTCCTCTTTGTCTCTCAGGGGTCTATGTACTAAGCCTTGGAGAGAGATAAAGTGGACAGAGGTAAAAGTACCAACCAATCAGCTCTTAACTGTCACTTTACAGGCTGTTTGAAAAATTACAGTTAGGAGCTGATTGGTTGGTACGTTATCTCTCTCCACTTTATGTCTCTCCAAGTCTTAGTATATAGACCTCCTCAGCCTCAGTCCCTCTCCCTGTGTCTTTATTGCACCGGCCACTGGACTCCCTCTTTCCACATATGTCCTGCTGAATACTGCAGCCGCACAGGCAATGGGGACACATGAACTGGACTCCTGAGATTCTTGAGGGGCGCTGGGGCCCCACATGTGTCCCTCTTGTTCCCCTGTGACCGGGCATGCTCAGTAGTGGCTCTATCCCTTGCATGCTGGAAGCTGGCATATACTTCAGCACTCAATGAACTGCTTTATAATCAGCACTGCATAGTAGACAGCTTTCTCCTTTGTAGCAGTACCTACTTATTAGGTCAGCCAGCTGCTAATATTAATGTCATTATTAATTATAAAACCATTTCTCTCTGCACTAATGATCACATTTCCTCCACATTAATACAGGCAAAGCTGCATTTTACACCCTTCCTCTCTCACTAGTAATTCCCAGTTCTCACAAACGCCCTCATAATGTCCAGCACCAATTATCGCACTTTCCCCCAAACTGCTGGTTTCCTTCTCACTTTCTATCCTCTCATTCTCACACTACCGCGCACTCGCTGGCTGCCAGCTCAACACATAACGCTTCCTTTCCTCCATACATTGGTGGCTACTTTACTTCCTCACATTGTTCCCGATTACGCTTTGCTTGTACTATAAAATCACTTCTCACCCGTCTTGCAGTCCTTACTGGAAGCTCTGAGAACAAGAGACAGCACGGAGCCCGAACGGAACTCAAGCAATAGATACAGACACCTATGACAATGCGGAGATGGCGGTTTAGTTCGTTTTAAGGATCGGGAAATTCAAATATTGAATAACGTTGAAGATAACTGATATTTCCTGCATTAGGCAAACTAACGCTACAGACCGCACTCCCAATTATTCTCAATAGGGGCTGCAGCCTGGGCCAATTTACCAAATACAGAAAAGTTTAAATTTTCAGAGCTTGGCACCGACAGCTATCGCATCTTCCCAATGGGGAACACATCGCTGGAGAGGGATCTACTGGTCCCTACCCAGCAGCCTTCATGCTTCCCCCCCTCCCAGCTACCGTAGACTTGCTCTGCATTTACACACGGTCAGAGCCGGCAATAGAGTTAAATATCCATGAACGGTCTCTCATGCACAAATCACTTTAACCCTTCGCTAGCCGAGTAGAGTAAGGATGTGTTCATGTGAATAGACGTAGACCAGTTCACAGATGCTTATAGGCCTAGTGAAGCCGTATTATTTGTGGTGGTCAGTGCATTGCTTGGGATTGGCTGATTACAAATACACTGCTAATGTTGCATTTTCTATTGTACTATGCCTTTCTGTGTGTGTTATAGCAATTTTTTATATATATATACACCTCATACTGAATGCAAAGCAAATGGATATAAACATGGACGTAAGCCCACTCTTGCCCAATTGGGGGGCAAAAAAAGCCAGTTTTCAGAGGCATTAGGACTTTTCACCTCTTTGTAAAGCGGCCCCATAATTTCCATTTCATTTGTATGATTAGACTATGGACCTGATTCAGAGCCGCTCGCATCCAGCGTATGCAAATTTGTCAAAGTGACGCCATGGGAAGTGCTCGCTCGCCAAGGCATAAGCACGCCCACTTTGGCGGTGCGAGCGATCGCTCTGTGTATGTAGACACCCACTAGCGTATGTTGAGTCGCCCACTAGCGCACGTCATCTCCAGGAAGTTTATTAACACAATGGTACATCGAGCGCCATCGGATGCGATCGCAGCGCTTGTGGTTGCCTTACCCTACCGCAAGCACTGCGAGGACTTCAGTGTAAAAACCAGGCATGTGACGTGTACTGTGACGCTGCCTGTTAATTATACACGCTTAAAAACGGCGTGGAAACACCCAGGCATGCCTGCGTTCGCACCTCCACTCCCCCGTTATTAGTATCCTGCCCCTGTTACCACCCACAAACAGCCTCTCCTGTCACTCATTTCACTGGGCTGTCTTTGCTGGGCGAGCGAGCGGGCTGCGATTGCACAGAGTAGTATGCGCATGCGCAGAAGGAAGCTTGCACAAGCGCATACGCATATCATCGGGCCGCTTGCGAGCAGCTCTGAATCAGGTCCAATATTTCATATATCAATCATTATTATTATTCTTTATTTATATGGCACCCAAGTGTCCTGCAGCGCATTACATACATACATACATTACATAGACAAATAAGTGAACAAGCGACTTACAGTACAATGCAGGACAAGGACAAGGTTTATATACATTGCTGCATTAGTGATCATAACACTCAATGCAGCAACAGGGCGTAAGCAACCAGGTGTTAAGTGCCCAAGTGAGTAGATGACAGTATAAGTATGGAGAAGCTCATGAGGGTAGAGGGTCCTGCTCGTGAGAGCTTACATTGTAAGGGGGCTGGGCAGACAAACAGGTGTGACACAGATGGAGCAGACAGGGAGCAAGGAGCATGTAGCAGCGGGTTAGCATGAGAGCCGGAAGGCTGTGATGAAGTAGTGGGTCTTGAGAGCCCATTTGAAAATTTGTAGAGGTGGAGAGTCTGATGCAGGGGCGTATCTATAATGGGTGCAGGGTGTGCAGGGCACACGGGCCCCTGGGTCCAGAGGGGCCCCCGCACCGCACACCCTGCACCCATAGTATTACTTATCTGTCCGGAGTCCCATGTCGGCACGGGGGTCCGGCGCTGTAAAAGCGACTGGAAAATCGCCGCCCGTCATTTGTGCATGCGCTGTAAAGGAATAATGGCTGCCGGTGACCTGCGCATACTCTATAGACTCTGGGGGTCATTCAGACCCGCTCGCGAGCGCAGGACGCTCGCAAGCGGGTCGATGTTCCCCCACTGCGCATGCGCACGATGGAGGGAGCTCCGTCGTGCGCATGCACGAGACCCGGCGCGCGTCGGGCTCTCCATCGCTCCGGGTCTCGCACCAAAGGGGGCGTGCTATGCGATCGGCCAGGAGGCCGCTCCATTTTCATGGAGGAGGGCACTGATTCAGAGCGAGTGCTCTGGTCAGAGCGTTCGGCTCTGAATCAGGCCCTCTGAGCGCACTCTAGTGCTCAGAGTCTATAACTCCGGCACTGGGCCCGCACAGCTCAGTGCGCTGCCGGCCAGAGAGGAGGTGGCCCGTATCGGAGACTGCACACGGACCCCCTCCTCTCTAGAAACGCCCCTGGTCTGATGGGAAGAGGGATAAAAGTGGGAGGAAGTAATCACTTGGCAGGGGAGGCGGCGTGCATTTGTTGAGCGAAGTGGGTGGGTGGGAGTGTGAAGGGAGATGAGGTCAGAGATGTAAATGGGAGAGGAAATTGCAAATTATTGCAACCAGTGGCGGCTCTAGGGGTGGGGCTGCAGCACAGTCCAAAATTCAAATAGGGGAGCCACACCAACTGCCAGTGAGACCCAGCAATCTATGTTTGGCAGCATTTGAAACAGCAGTTGGTGTGACTCCCCTATTTGAATTTTGGACTCCACATAGGGGAGCCGCACCAACTGTCATTTCACACGCTGCCCAACATCACTGGCTGGGACTCACTGGCAGTTGGTGGGACTCCCCTATTTGAATTTTGGACTCTGCTGCAGCCCCACCTCTTACCAGGGTAGTCCAGGACCAGAGCGTTGTGTCCCTCCTGGAGAGGGTCATGTTGGGAGGTATGCACGCAGGTTTCTGTGGATACAAGGCAGCTGGAGGCCATTATACAGGTCACAGCAAATCTCATCATCATGGCCCCGCCCACTTCACTGGGAGAACTGGACCAGATCCGGGAGGGTGCTCGACTTTTCCGGGAGAACTTTTCTTTAGAACTTCCCGAAATAGGCTTGTATAGTATGGATAAAGATATTAAAATGTAAAAGTGTGAACTCAAATTTTCCCCACTCACCTTACTTACTTAAGACATGCATAGGTTTAGTACAATCACTTAAACCTTCTATCGGATGAGGTGTTGTCATGTGTGCAAACCACTTATCATACTAACATAAAATAAAGACACTGAGACGTGGATTTGGCAGATAACTTGATGGCGATTTATTGGAGTAATAATAATTATTATTTATTTAAGGATGTATGGTGGCAAAGAAAGGACGGCCAGAAATCAGCCAGATCTGCTATGCCCACACACAAACAACAAAAGGCATAGCAGGCGTAGATCGCCCAGAGTGCATACACATAACCATGTAACTCATATCATCAACAAAAGGTAACGCTCACCCCCATCTTGACTTCCCACCCGTTTAGGTGGTGATACTGCCCCCCGTTAGGTTGGTACAGCCAACTACCAGTCAACGAAGGGAGCGCCCTTAAATCATAATTGCACCCGGACTGGCGACCTGCCGTTCTTTCCCGCCACCCAAAACCAAACCCACAACATACCAAAATTTATAGGGGAGGGAGGGTGGGGAATCTGGAACAAAGAGGCTTTGGCCCACACTTTTATCCCACTATATAATGTTCCTGTTACAAACCCGCCCCTGCTTGCCATAGGCTAACTCCCACAAGTAATTTGCATACATGCCTGCCCCCATCCTAGAGGTTTAAAACACCTCTTTTCTTATGCAATCTTTCGGTTTCTCTTAGAAGAAAAATGCTTAAGTTTAATTTAATGAGGTAGTCTGTAAGTAGTAGTAGTAATTGGCAGTATTTTACCAACATGTACACTTCACAGCTGAGTCCACGTTGATGCAGAGAGTGACAGAGAGAATTTCTGCTGGGGTGATTACCAAACTGGGCAAGCTACATGCACCGTGAAATGCGCTAGTTGGACAAGCAGGTGTATTTTCTCAAATTAAAATTTGCTTCATGTCAGCATCTTCTTCAATTTGTAAAAGAGCTTTAATCAGAGTCGTCCCTATGCATAGGCAAACTAGGCAAATGCCTAAGGTATTTGGAATGCCTAGGGCTGTGGTTCCAAAACATTTTTTGAACCACGGCGTGCTGTGGGGTATCAGCATTGTTTTCACGGCACCCCTAAGCCAAAGGTTTGTTATTCAGAAATTCGGAAAAAAATGAGGTGAAGTAAATTGTGCTGACCTGTCATCCTTAGGTTCAGTTATGTGATGGTAGACAAGTTTATGCTTCTGTTTGTCCACATATTTACATTATATTGACCATAAATAATTTGATTTGGTGCTGGACCACCAACCTCAGGCACCCCTGCAAGTGTCCTGAGGCACCCCAGGGTGTCGCGGCGCACAGTTTGGGAACCACTGGCCTAGGGGCATGCATTCCATGCCTAGGGCCGGCTCAGCTTCATAGTAGGCAGCGAGGGACGGGCAGACGGGTCCGGCTCTGCTCTGGCAGCCCTACCGCGATCGGAGCTCTCGGCAGCTTCGATAGGGCAGCAGCGTGAGCAGGGACAGTGGAGGCAGCAGGCAGTAACAAAAGCCGTTGGAGGAGGGCTGATGCGCATGGTAAAGGGGTACTACTGTGTGGCATAACGTGAATAAGGGACACTACTGTGTGGCGTAACGTGAATAAGGGACACTACATGTTGCGTAATCTGAATAAGGGACACTACTGTGTGACGTATCATGAATAAGGGACACTATCCTGTGACGTAATGTGAATAAGGTTGCACTACTGTGTGGTAGAATTTGAATTGGGGGTACTATTATGTGTCCACGCCCCTTTTTGGTGCGTGCTGTCCCTATTTTACAATATGGGGTGTAGGGGTGCCAATGCTCTTGCTGGCACAGGGCACCAAAATGTCTAATTACAGCTATGTGGATGAAGATTGCTATGGGTTAGGGGTGATGGGTGTTGCTGGCTGCTGCTGTAATCTATGCTGCTGTGTGATGGGTGCTGTGCTGGGAGAGGGGTGCTGAGTCAGATGCAGGGGTGCTAGGGTGGTGCTAGGGGGCGCCAGACAAATTCTTGCCTAGGACATCAAATTGGTTAGGACCGGCTCTGGCCTTAATCACCAGTTGTCAGGTTTCTTTGAAAATTTCACTAAGCACATAATAACGTCAAACTACAAGCAGGATGTACTAACTAAAGGGTGAAATGTGGTCAAAACTCCAAAACCTCCAGTTTTTGAAGTTTTGGCCGCATTTCCATATGTACCAAGCTCTGGAATGTGATACATTCCGGAACATAGACCTGGTGGGTAAGTGGGTAATGCCATCTTTAGATAAATTTGTGGTGCCATATACTGTAAATAAAAGATAATATTAATAATAATAAATAATAATAATAATACTCCACATGGAAAACTCATTAAAACGCATCAGTAAAATGCACGTTACCTTTAATGAATGTTTACTTATGTTCCTGCTGCATATATGACAATGAGCCCGGATTATGTCTCCTATGCTTAAATGCCATTGTGTCTAGACAGCTCCTAAATGATAAGATATTTGTTGACACAATTAAAGCTATGTCTTCCCAGAATGTGATGAAATAAACCAATGTTGTTACTATTTTAAGCGTGTTTTTCTTTATTGTGACTACTCAATGGTATTTCAATCAGCCAATGTATAAATAGAGTAAGCACTGAAACAATAACATGTATTGAACATGAGCATGTATTGTGCTTAAACCACAAGGTAATAGGTTACAACAACCATACTGTATGGTCAAGTTAACAGATTCCTGAGGTTTGGTATCCTAGCAACCACTGTCAACAATGTCAACTTTATTCATTCGGCTTCAGTTGCACTGAAATTACTACTAATTGTTTGTTATAGTGATAAAACAAATACACAAAATTCCAGAAGCTATAAAATTCTAGGCGGTACCACTGTAATAAACCTGCACAGGAAGTATGTCTGCTACCTGATTTATTTTTAATCTTATGTGTCCATGTGTACATTTCTTTGGTAGGGCTAGATAGAACTTGTTGGAGTATAGCAGCAGCTACAGTTGGTCGACCCTCTGACCTATCTGACGATTGGTAAGTGCATATACACTTACCAATCATCCGCCAGATGTGTCGGGGCTGACATCACTTTTTTGTCACGCATTTAAATTTGCCCGCTCATGTGCACCTTGCTTAAAGCTTTGACCGCATATGGACATGATGGCTCGAGTCGAGGTATGCGTCTCCTCGGCCCTAATGTAAATATTTTATACTGGGAGACATTATGGGCCGTATTCAATTAGCGTCGAAAAGCCATAATCTGCAAAAAAGTATCGCGGATGACGTCATTTCGCCAGGCGGAAACTTTTTGCCGTATTCAATTGCAAAGACTTTTCGCGTACGCCGAAACTCAATGCAGTGTAATAGGCGAAAAAGTTTCACCTATGAATAGCAGGCAGAAAAGTGCAGAATTGCGGTTTTGGGGAGCAAAGGTGCGGAAATCACTCTGCACCCTTGGGACAGCCCCCCCAAAGGATAACTGCGTAAAAAAATGAAAAAAAGAGGAACACCCCATAAAATGACTTTGAAAATGGGGGCGAAATAGCACAAAGTCAGAGTACACACATAAAGAGTAGCGCAATTGACTTTTGGGGGTCTGTAAGAAAAGGGTAGGTTTTTTTTCGATTGCAGGTGTTTGATGAAGGTGCGTTTTTGACGTCACGTAAAATTTTACTTCAGTTAATTTAAACCATGCTTGCACCCATTTTCTAAGTACCCCAAATTTGACAGGAGTACTTATTTTCACGAAAAACTACTGCTTAATGCCATTCTTCGCCACTTGTTCAAAGATGCTATATAGAGGCAATTGAAAGCACTTAAGTACCACAAATAACTTCAAGAGGGCTATTCGAGGACATCTATACTGATGCCCAATGTTAGAGCATCTTTTGGGGAGTGTCAGGCTGATTTCCCCATCTTTGATAGCATTTTTCGCCCTCCGAAGTGCTCGCAATATATTGGCCATCTGATTGAATGGCCGATATATCGCTCAATGTGTACCCAGTTTAAGGGGTATAATTACTAAAGTGAGTTTTTAGAAAGTGGAGATGTTGCCCATAGCAACCAGTCAGATTCTACTTAACAATTAACAAGCACTTTCTAGAAGATAATAGCTATAATCTGATTGGTTGCTATGGGCAACATCTCCACTTCTAAAACTCTGACTTTAGTAAATTTACCCCTAAGAGTATGATTTTTGAAGCTATACTGGAAGGGCAGTAGATGGCGCTGTGTCGTCAGCTATCACGGTGTAGATTCTTCTTTACTGTGTTAGTGTACTCTCTTGCACCTGCACCATCTTCATGTAAATCCTCCATGTTAGGTTATGAAGTTTTATATTAGCCGCCACAGAAAAAATATATACCATAGTTTTCCCTGTGTGTTTGATGCAATAGTAGATAGAGAGCCTCTGACCTAGAGAGAGGCTACTAAAAATATGTTCCTTTTAATTTCCTTCAAAACACTAACTAGAGGTTAGCACATTCATATTTGGAAATATAGAAATAAATGTAGTCAGATCCAGAGGCACACTTGGCTACTCTCTCGAAATATATGGAAGACTCATTAATTTCAGAGTGTTACTGAAAAGTGTAAATTAAACCACATGCATGCACGTGTTTACAGGCCACAGTTGGATTACATCGGTCCCCAAAGGGTAAATTTACTAAGCATTGTTTTGGTGTTTATTTGCGATATTCCATCAATTTTGCAATCCGGAGATTTTCTAAAGGCAAATCCGCCTGTAAATTGCAAAAAAAAAAACAACTGAAATTGCCCAAACATTGACGAAACACTGCACAGATCGCTGTGATCTGTGCAGGCTTTGTTATATTTAAAAGTAAAGAAAATGTTAATTTCAACAAAAACAATGTGTGGGGTCCCTACCCAAATCCATAACCAGCCCCGGACCTTTCAGCCTCGGCTAGTGTTGGAAAATAGGGGGAGCAGATGGCATGAGGTTCAACCATATTTTCCAAAAAACAGCACCAGACAGAGCCACCTGGGTCGGGAAGTCAGGGTGGGCATAACGCTATAGCAGAGAGACACACAGCATGGGGTCCCCCTGCCATAACAGTAACCAGTCCTACACTGGTTAGCAAAGGGCTGGAATCCCTCGGAAAATCGGGACCCCCAGTCGGCGTATGTGCCCAAGCTGCACTGCATGTGTCCTGATGGCTACTGCCGAAAGCCGCAGAACAAAGGTAGACGCAGATACACCTCATCTTTACATCCACTGTTGTTCTATCCCAATATATAGCCTCGTTCTGATCCAATCATCTCTTTTCTCTAACCTTCCTCTTATCACACTCATTCATATATCCAATTATTCTCACTTATTACATCAGGCCTGACATTCCTCTCCCACCTCCTTCCCGGCTGCTGTTATTTTCCTTTTTCTCAATCAACCAAAATCATATTTTTCCCTCTCTGGGGCAGATGTATTAAGCTCTGGAAAAGTGACAAGGTGGAGAGTGATAAACTACCAACCAATCAGCTCCTAACTGTCATGTTTCAAACACAGCCTCTAACATGACAGTTAAGGAGCTGAGTGGCTGGCAGTTTATCACTCTCCACTCTATCACTTTCCAGAGCTTAGTACATCTGCCCCAGTCTGTCACCAACCATCTTTACATTCCTCATCCATTCTCTCATCAGCCACTGAAAGACCCCTCTCTTTGCTGTTCCATCCATATCATCCAGATACTGCATGTCTACAGACAGGTGTGTATCACTTTTCTCCTAGGTTTACCAGTTGGTACAGACCCAATCCCACAAACGCTATGCTCAGTAGTGTAGCAACTCTGCGACCTCATCTGACATTAATCAAACACTTACACATCTTGTGTAGAAAATAAAGCATGACAGGGTAATAGCACCCGCACAGAAATACTTGATTAGCCATCCTGTTCAGACCAGGGCACCATGACTAAATACAATCATCAGTCTTGCAGCTACAACAGGGGATTCCAATTAGAGATTTGCTGTTTAGTTTTCCTGAAAAACGAACACACCCAAACTTTGGGGTTCTGAGTCGAGTTTCAGCCTGAATCACTTTTGGGGTTCCTAGTAGAACAGAGTACCAGCTCGGGTTTGCAGTAAATTCAGAACTCGAATTTAAGAAACGAATCTCGGTTTTGGATTGCATGTAAACAGGTCCAAAGCACATGATTTTAGCTGGTTTATTTCAATCATATAGAAATCCAATACCAAAACCAAATCGCAACCAAAACAGTAAAGGTGCGTACACACTGGGCGATTAGGAAAGACAGTACGATTACGACATTGTAATCGTACCGTTGTTCCTGATCCCCTGCAGTGCCTACACTGAACGATCAGTCATTCAGTGCAGGCACACGCCATCATTCCTGAACGTGGCCAATCTGTCATTATCGGCAGACTGGCCTGTATGTTCAGGTGATGGACAATGTCGGAAACGACCAGCTGGCGCGCGCATCGCTGGTCGTTTCCTACATTATCGTGCACGATTACTGAGCGACTGCAGGATTATGATGTCATAATCATCCAGTCTGTACGCACCATTAGGGGTATATTTACTAACTTGCGGGTTTATAAAAAAGTGGAGATGTTGGCTGCAGCAACCAATCAGATTCTAGCTATAATTTTCTAGAAGGTACTAGATAAATGCAGGGGCGTATCCATAATGGGTGCATGGTGTGCTGTGCACTCGGGCCCACACCGCACACCCATATACTCTTTATACTTACCTGTCCGCTGTCTCCGGAGTGCTGCTTTGCAGCGACGAGTCGGCGCTGCAGAGCAGCAAAAATCACTGGGAAAATGGTGGCAGTGCAGTACTGCTGTTCCCGGGAAAAAGCATGCGCAGTACTGCTGTCCCCTGTAAAACGTCATGGGTGCCATTTTCCCGGAGACCTGCGCATGCGAATCAGATTCTGGCACTAAGCCAGAATCTACTGCTGCACCCGCCGGCCACCACGGAAGTGGCACCGCTACAGAGAGGAGGGGACCCGCACTGAGTCTGCACATGGGCCCCCTCTTCTCTTAAAACGCCCCTGGATAAATGATAAGTATAATCTGATTGGTTGCTATAGGCAACATCTGCACTTTTGTAAACCCGCACGTTAGTAAATATACCCCTTATGGTGCATAGCCACTTGCCAATAATGAAAG
This sequence comes from Taudactylus pleione, assembly GCA_031769625.1. Lineage (NCBI taxonomy): Eukaryota > Metazoa > Chordata > Amphibia > Anura > Myobatrachidae > Taudactylus > Taudactylus pleione. The sequence continues at coordinate 2,507,612 of JAUIMM010001084.1, forward strand.
ACGGAACGATAACGATATGTCGTTTAGTGCCAGCACCCTCCCTCATCTCCGAACATGCTCAACCTGACGATATCGACGCCGACAACGACCAGCAGGAACCCGCATCGCTGGTCGTTGCCGGCATGTCCACTGCACGATTAATGAACGACTGAACTACAACGATGTCATTGTTGTTCAAACGTCCATTTATATCGGCAAGTGGATACCCATCTTTAGAGTGGTTTTGTCAAAACCAAAGTGGGAACATTTGAGGGTGGTTTTGGCAAAACCAAACCACAGGGGACCGTGAACATCTCTGATTATAATACTTCGCTTCCATAGAAAATCTGTTGCGCTAAACAGCTAGCCAGGTAACGCTTGTGTGTATCCCTGGGGACTGGACAGAGGTACACCTTCCGCTGCCGGATGGTATAGTCAATGCCCCAGCGATATTTTACTTATACATTGAGGCGTTAGAAGCCTTATCAGCTATTGATCATAAATAGGTCTGCATGAGTCTGAAATATACAATGCTGACTTGGTAATGTTAGGTGGTATGAATAAACAACCTAATTTCTTCCATGCAAATGAGATGTCCGGGTGCCCAATCATTTCATCACTGGTAACTGTACAACGTTACACCTCCCTCACTTATCTCACTGCTGCCATACAGTACCTGCATGTATACGGACCCCTGTTTGCTGGCACCTGAGGTGCGGTATAGACGAAGCTCTAGATGGGTGGTTGACTCAGAGTTCTGCAATGTAGGAACTAGGGATAACACTTGCTAGAATAGGGGTTACATGTAGGAACCATGACTTACACAGAAGCTTAATGACAGGCGTCCCAGCAGCATTACCTAATGCCGGTATTGTTCACAGTGTTCAGGAGCAGCTGGGCTATTTTAGCACTTCCACGTACGTACATGAAGTACAGTAGATATAAATAGCCCTGGAAGCGACAGTTTGCAGCTGGGAGCCAGAGATAAGTGAAGTGGTGACATCCGGGAATGTTGAGCAACTCCCTGAATCTGGGGCCCGGACGGTTTTCTACTCTAATGATATCCGTGTTGTGGCTCCACACTCAGCGGGGTCCGAACAGCCTTCATCTGAGCGCTGACCAGTAAACAATCTATTTTTTACAACGATGTTTACGAACAACAATCTATTTTTTACAACGATGTTTACTAACAACATTCTATTTTTGTATACAGAAGTGACGTCACGTCCCAAAGTAATTAAAACAGGAAAATGTCCCCGGCTTATAAAGAAACACTGCGCGCTTTATTAAGCAGCGAGCCGTTCCGTCAGCAGAAACACAAGAATGGTCCATTATCTTAGTAATCCTAAAACTAGTATCGTATCCAAGGAAAATCCGAACAATGGCGATCGGGTCAGTTTTGGGCACAATAGTAAATTAACAATTTGTCTGTGAAAATAATAACATATATACTATACGGAAACACTGACACAGATGAAGAGCATTCAGCTCACCTGGTGGGGGGGGGGGGCGTAAGATGGTCACTAAGTTAGTGACACTAACCATAGATTATTTGCAGTGTGACATTCACTTGTAATAATATTACACCACCTGTCCCTGGAGCTATTACGGTCACTCTATTTTCTATTGCAAAAGCAGCAGGTATCCATGGGGGCTGCTAAATTGTGAAATTTACCAAGCTCCAAAATACTTTGCTTAGCAAGCTTGGACTTTATATAAATGATGGTCGTCCTACTGTAAACTATGTACCAGGGCTGACTGAAAAGTAATGAGACTGCCTCTGTTTTTCTGTCCCATGGTAGACGTGGCAACGCTATGCTGGGTATTGTGAAGCTCATACATCAATGTGTCTGAACTTGCGGTTGGACTGCCGTAGTCTTCTTTGTTTGGTCACAGCGAGTGGAAGATCTTCGTACGTTTCATCATGGCGGAAGAGGAAGACGTATCTATGAGATTATGTCAGAGCTGTGTGATTGAATTTTGTGTTAAACTTGGAAAAAGCAGAAATGAAATTCATGAAATGTTACAGCAGCATACGATGGAGAGGCAATTAGCCGTGCTGCAGTATTTCAGTGGTGGATGCACTTTAAAGAGTCTAATACGCGAGTGACTGATGAAACGCGTTCTAGGAGGCCATCCACCACGGTTACAGATGAATATTGCTAAAGCTGCTGAGATGTTGCCAAAAGACAGAGGGAACGGGTTCAGCATATTGTGGCAAAGGAACTGCAAATGCATCGCGTGTGTGCCAGGTGGGTACCCAGAAATTTAACAGAAGAGCAGATGCGACGTCGAGTTGAATCGTGCAAGAACACCGTTCAAATGTCGGAGAGGATACCCGATTTCCTGACATCGATTGTGATGCATGACGAAAGTTTGCGTAAAGTTAACCGTCTGTCATTTTGCAAGATCTCCGCAGGTGTTTTTTTTTTTTAAACATAAATTCTTTATTTTTGAGATTAAAAAGTCTCACAGCATACAAAAACAATTACATTTCAATATCACATTGGTAAAAAATATAAAGGGTAACAAGTTTTTGATTCTTTGATCCAATCTCGAGAAAGGTAAGCAGTAGATATCTGTGATTCTAGTATATGGGGACAGCGGGCCATTCCGCCAGAGGTAGGTAAGCAGGAGATATCTGTGATTCTAGTGTATGGGGACAGCGGGCCATTCCGCCAGAGGAAGGTAAGCAGGAGCTATCTGTGATTCTAGTATATGGAGACAGCGGGCCATTCCACCAGAGGTAGGTAAGCAGGAGATATCTGTGATACTAGTGTATGGGGACAGCGTGCCACATCGGGAGAGAAAGGTAAGCAGGAGATATCTGTGATATCTCTTGTGTTACCTTTTTGATCAGGGGCGGCTCTAGGGGTGTTCGACCAGTGCGGTCGCACAGGGGCGCCACCCATAGAGGGCACACCCCTCCCCAACATCCCGATTTCAGTGGGAAAGTACGACATGGCCCGTGGGTGGTCAATTCGGGAGGTTGGTGACCCCCACTACCGCAGCTGTGCGGCGGTGCCGAATCCCGGAGTCTGAATGGATGCTGCGTGCATTCGCGCGGCATCCATTCAGTGGTGGGAGAGGGGCTGGGGGAAGCCCAGTTAGTGAGGTTCCCCCCAGCCTGATGTTATTTGGAGGCGTGTCATGCGGGCACGCCTCCAAATATCATCACGTAGGGGGTGTGGCCTATGGTGATTAGGCTACGCCCACATTTTCGGTGTAAGGTAAGGCGATGTAAGGGCACCCTATTAAGAGCTGGCACAGGGTGCTCCGACCCCTGGAGCCAGCCCTGTGATGAATGGCCCCAAAACTTAATTAATACAAAAGCAGGTGAAACTGTTAATTTTCACCAGCTTTTGTAGAAATTAAGGGATAATGAATAGAGCCCTAAGTCTGATGGCTGTAAAGCAAAAATCGCGCCAGTTCCCGTAAATCACTGGCTGTCACATTTGGGCCAAGAAGTTACAGCTCAAAGAATAGATATCTCCACCCTCCATTATAACAAAGGCATTCCAAATATCTTTAGTTCTGAAAATCTTGTGAAACTTTTACATATACCTAGGTGAATGCTTCCAGTAGCTATTTTATACCCGCTAGGCTGTATTCTTTCATGTTCTTTAAATAAATAAATATATATATATTTTAATGCTGGAGTTCTGCAGCTATAACACTGGTCTAACAGTATAATATTTTGAAGTCCATCTTGTTTTTCCTTTTGTCTTTCATCCCTGTAGAATACGATATTTAGAAACGAGGACAATAGGCAGTGTAACCGAAGCACGTTACGCATGTTACGAGTCCTGCATCTTCTATTCAGAGCACCGTACTGAAATCACCATTAAAAGCTTACATGAAATGCAACGAGAATTGTGCCAAAAGCATTTATCTGATAGAGAAATGTCATCGGGACAATGAGGAGCACTGAGGGAGGAATTTCTCTGTTTCAGTTCCAAATGTCTACTAACGATTGTATCTGGCATTCCTGCCCCATTCTCTGCCCCGCTATAATCTGCTTTACATCATGTAGATTCAAGCTGAAGAACAGATGTGCTACAACACCATAAAGATGTTAGAAGGTAACCAATATGTTATCCCCCAGCCACAGGTCCAAAATACACTCATCACTCTAGAACAGGATTGTGGCTTAGCTTCTATTCATGGAAAACAGTAGTTAAAAATATACTAAGTTATCCCTGTATGAAAGAACACTTTGTAGCCGCCTTTCTGCTATTGCCGCCAACAGGTTTTTTTGCTAAAGGCAATGGAAATGATTAGTAATATATCCAAGAAAGTATACTTATATTTAATGTAGAAACGTAAAAAGAAATTTACGGGTTGGAAAGTATTGGATCATATTAGGCTATAGTTAGACTGTCCCTGCAGAAATCTGTTCCGTCACACACTCTTCTCTAACCACTATTGTGCAAGGAAGGTGACATTCTCCTCCTGACATGAAGCTACTCCAGTGTTAGTTCTGCCCTTCAGGGCAGGGAGGAGGTTTCATAAAGATGTTTTTCTGCCAGGGCAGAATAAGTGTGTGGTGCCAGCATTTAATAAGGCGGTGCCACGGCGGCATGGAAATCTGTCACTCACGGTGGATCCAGACCCCTGTATCTTTTCCCTTCTCTTACTGTAGATCTTCAGTTCTATGGGGTCTATTCATGAAAGCTTGGATAGAGAGAAAGTGGACGGAGATAAAAAAAACAACAACCAATCAGCTCCTAACTGTCATTTTTCAACAGGGCCTGCAAACTGACAGTTAGGAGCCGATTGGTTGGTACTTTAGCTCAAACGTTCATGAATAGACCCCATTGTCTCTAAGTTTGCTTTGTTGGCTCCTCAGTACATTATACTTATATCCAGCATGCGTATCAGTGTCAAATGTATCTGCTTTGTGCCATTTGGTTTAAATTACTTTATAAACCTATGCCATGTTTTATGTACAGGTGCTTGGACTGTATGCAGTATACGGTGAACGGAGGAGAGGGTTAGCTAGAGGGGTAATCGCTGTCTGGCTCATAGAGGGAGAGTGGTAATGACATGCAGAGGTGGTTCCCTTCTGTGCTGTACATAGTGGTCTCACAGGTTTGGTACAAAAAGACCACATTCAGAAAGTCCACACCGTTATGTCAACATTGGTTTATTGCACTAATTCAATGTCTAACACTAAGCGCAGCCTAACCCTAAAATCGTCTGGGAATGTCTGTCGACATTCTGTCAGTGTTGACATTGTGAATGTGAACATGGTGAACGGGTGTCTGTCTCACAACCCCAAATATCCTGCAGGGCTCATCCATTGTGACGATAACAATAAAACACACAAAATCAGGAGAGTGACATATGTAGAATATAAAATGAATGGCTGAACCTGCGCTAAATTATCGATATTATCAAATAATGATATGCCTGATCCAGGTAATCTACTCTTAGATCATATGCAGTTTATCAAAACATATAATGTAACAATATACACTTAATATTCTAATAAATAAGTCAATTTTCTAAAAAATTAAGACTGTACGGCTTGGACTGAAGAAAAAATAGACAATTTATTGTTGCTTATCACAACATATAGCATGTATGTTAAAATCAAACATCAAAAACAGAAAAAAAGGTCCACAGCGTTTCGCTGTGGAGAGCCCACAGCTTCCTCAGCTATTAAGGAATGGGCTCTCCACAGCGAAACGCGTCTAGGACTTTACTGACAGCTTCTTATCCAGTTGGAAACCTCACGGCAGACTTTTTATCCAGTATTGGGACCACTATTGGGATGTGATTGTCATTCAAACCAAGCTGGTAATATTATCTATTTAAGCTGGACATTATTCCGGATTCCGTTATTGAGGATCAGTGACTATTATTATTAGTAATTACCATCTGGAATAAGCCCTTATTTTTACTATACTTATGAATTTCATCTATGTTTTATTGGACCTTTTTTTTCTGTTTTTGATGTTTGATTGTAACATACATGCTATATGTTGTGAAAAGCAACAATAAATTATTATCTATTTTTTCTTCAATCCAAGCCATACAGTCTTAATTTTTTAGAAAATTTATTTATTTATTAGACTATTAAGTGTATATTGTTACATTATATGTTTCGATAAACTGCATATCATCCATTGTGACTAGTTACCTCTAGATTCCTTTCCATAATAACAAATTATTGTGAACATACACAGTAGCAGATGCAGTAGTCCCAGGATCTACCTACTGTACTCGCCTCTTTGGTTGACAATTATAACTTCCCCAATCCCCCAGAATTTGTTCTCGGCCATTGAGTGACATTGGCGCAGTGCAGCCAATATAATCTGGAAAGGTCTGATAAGATAATAAATCTCCCTAATATGGGTGAAAGGCCTGGGCTGACAGGATTTGTACTGTACAGTAGCCACAAGGAAACAATTTGTTACTGTACACTAGCCACCATAGAATGGGGTCTGTATGGCACACTGACCACCACAGAATAGTATGAGATATCCCAGACACCAAATCGGGGCCTGTATCCCGCACTATGCATCACATGGGTGTCGGTATTCTGTACTAGCCACCAAATAGTGGCCTGCACCTACACTAGCCATTAGATTTGGATATGTATTGTATACTAGTCACCAGAAGGGACCCTACTTTTTGTACTTCTAACACTTTACACAGAAAAAGTAATAACTGTGGTTACTTTGGGACAGGACACGGTGGCATAGCATAATGAAATAAGAAGTGACATAACTAGGTTGAGTGGTCCGGGTACCCCAGTCTAGGTTGCCTAATGGATGACTATTGCTTCATACTAGAGATGGGCGGTTCGGTTTTGGCTCGGCTCTTCCCACCAAATTCGGATCTTTGAATAAGGCAAAAAGTCACAGACAAAACATCATCTTTCATGGACATTTGTTCCGAGATGTACATGAAAGATGAGATTTTGCCTCGTTCTAAAACCCGATTTGGCGGGAAGATCCGAGCCAAAACCGAACCTCACATCTCTACTTCCTACTGGACCTTCAATGCCAGGAGCAGTGCACACCTATAATCTTGGCTGCCCTTTCTGTGATCATTCATTCTAAGAGGTATCTTTACCTCTGAATTCCTCCCCCATCCCTTAGTCCTCCCCCATCTAATGAACTAAGTGAAAAGCATTTAATTTGTACAAACGAATGTACAGATGCAGGGTCCAAACTCATTTATCTCTTGGCTCAGAAAGCAGCAATAGAAATATTTTTCTGGTATGCCATCAATCTAACGTACACTAATCACTCTCCTGTTGACAACTCCTTATAGAAAGCCATTAACCACAGTCCACAGTCAATTAGGTGCAACAAATTGTTATTACTTAGTAGATAGTTCTAAGTATCACATTACTGCAGCCCGCTGGGGACCAGATTTGTTTTTTTTCTTCTTCCTTGGTCTATAAAATGTGAAGACTTTGGTATGCCATGTTTTCTCTTAATAGAAATGACTTACTGACTGTGTAATCTCTAGTTAGGTATTTACACTTTAACCATTCATGTAACGGTGCAACAGGCTCTGTTTTGGAGCCGTAGTCACCAGCATGCCATGAAAGTTATATTAATAAGACCTTGTGCATTACTGATTTATTTATTTTTTTAATAATGAAAACAAAACTGTGCCTGACTGGTTTTCTCTCCGCTAGACAACAATTATTTTCTGGAGGTCTCAGGGTCTGATTCTGCAGTGGAAGCAATGGCGATGTTTGCGCAGTTCAAGCGATTATTAGCCATTGCACAGGCCTGTAAGACGCACAGCGCATGCGTCACGACTGCATTGCGATTATGTACGCACAGAGTATCCATTCGCAAACTGAGTCATGTGGATCAGCGTTCAGGGACGGACTGGCCCACAAGGGTACAGGGGAAATCCCCGGTGGGCCCCACAGACTGAGGGCCTAACCCCCTCCTCTACGGTCAGGTTCAAGACTCTGCATATTTTATATTGTTACTCTATTGTGCTTAAGTATTATACATATGGTACATTACACTGCATTCCCAGGATTATGGTGTATTCACTACAGTGCATTGCTGTTCTCAATCTGGAACATTATTATGCATGCACCCTCAGAATGTACTCTATATATTTATAATGGGGCCCAGACCAACTCTCTTATGGTTAGCCGCACCCTCTCTGGTTTCTGACCACACCCTTTAAGTATGGGCCCCTACCACTGGCTTTTCCCGGTGGCCCCTTCATGCTCCAGTCCGATACTGTCAGCGTGTAAGGGAGGTAATAGAGGGGGGGGGGGGGGGAGTTAAATAAATACTACAGGAGTGTCAGACCATTTCAACGCAATTTAATGGGCCTGCATAAATTAGCCGTAGTAAATGCATTCGCAGCATGAGACCTCTCTGCGTGTGGGAGAGTTGCAGTGTTTGCAGCTGGTTAGACCTTCCATAGATGCTGTGTGACAGCTTGATTCGTTGTTCACACAGGAGTGCGACACTGGACGGATATGAGAAGGCCGTATTGGGCGTCTTTATGTCGGCTGTGCTTTGGCAGGCATTAGCATATTTTAGCAACTGTGATTCGTAAAGCGATTGCAGTTGCGTCCGCCGCTGAATCAGGCCCTCAGCGTCTTACATTTCAGCAACATTATACCATATATGTGTTATATACAGTGGCGGCTCCAGAGGTGGGGCTGCAGCGCAGTCCAAAATTCATATGGGGAGCCACACCAACTGCCATCCTCACTGGCACTACACCAACTGTCACCCCAAACGCTGCCAAACATAGCTGGCTGGCAGTCACTGGCAGTTGGTGTGGCTCTCCTATTTGAATTTTAGGCTGTGCTGCAGCCCCAGCTCTGGAGCCGCCCCTGATATATATATATTTTTTTCACTTTATATTTAGAAACTTGTGTCGTTTGCTACATTTCCTATTACTTACTTCAATATAGTGGATAGCGGAGAAAGTGTGTTTGTGCCATGAAAAATTGTGATCCTCAGCTTCAGCTGCCAATTATAGAATTATCTAAGCCAGCGGTTCTCAACCTGGGGTATGAGGTGGTACTCTCCTCCTCACTCGCCGACACATGGGCAGAGCCTACTGCACGTATGTTGGCACAAGCTCCATTTTCCAGTTGATTTCTGTAATGCACCATGCGCAGAATCTACTGCGCATACGTAAATCTCCTGGAAAATGGCACAGTGGCGATTTTTTCCAGTGATTTCTGTGGCGCTTGGCAGAGAAGTAAGTATAGTCTATGGGTGCACACCCTACACCTGTTATAGATGTGCCTACCCGGCCAGGGGGCGTAATTAGACACAGAGGCAAAGCAGGGTCTACCCACATGCATCACAGTGGAACCCTGATACCAAACCCGGAAAGTACACTTATACCTCTTTTCCACCAAAAACCCAGGTCCGACCTGGGTTTTTGGACATGGTTCCAACCCTGGTCAGACCCAGGTCAGACCCATTTACACTGCACCTTTGATCTGGGTTACTCCCAGGTCAGCCCTGTTCACACTGAACTGAGGTCTGTCCTGCTAAACCTATGAGGTCATAAAAAGTGGGAGGTGAATGCTCCACAACCACCAATCCGCTCATTTTAGGCATGATCCAGGTCAGATAACCCGGGTTGCACCGTTTACACTGCACCATTACCTGGGTCCATCCTGGGTCCAACCCTGGTAGCTACCTGGGTTGGATTGCAGGGTCACTTGACCCAGGTTATTTTTCAGGGACCCTTTTACACTGAGCTGCGACCCGGGTAGACCCAGCAAAAACCCAGGTTTTTGCTCTGGTGTAAAAGGGGTATAACATGATCACTGTGTTCCAGCATAAAAGAGATTTTATATATATATATATATATATATATATATATGTAGATAGATATAATCATCGTTTACTTCATTCTGTTCTTGTGTAATGTTTACAAAAATTTTATATATCACATCTATTTATTTGATGACAAGATTTACTGAGAATGATGCCATTACCGCCCATCTCACCAATTTCATAAAATGACCCAGATGGGAGCCCATGGGATACCCCTAAATGAAGGGGTCTCCCGGATGATAAGGCAGAGCAGACATATACATATTCCCCAGGGATTACTCGGGGCATGCCGGAGTGAGAAGCTGGGATCACACAAATTTGGCTCTTAGCTTGCGGCTGTGCAGACACTAACCTTATTCTCTGTATTCCGTATATAACACAATAGTACACACAGTGTAAGTAAGTGCAGTCACTCCACAGCCCTGGACAGATAATGCCATCCCATCTACTCAGTAAGCACAGAGGAGACGGACAATGTAATGTAAATAGCCGCCCTGCTCCCTAATGAAGGTGTTATTTCATCTGTGTGTTGTACTTGTGGCCAGCGGATGGTCCCGGAATATCTGAGAGCCCTTTGTTACCTGTGCAGATACTGTGACTAATGTGCTCATATTGAGCAAGGATTAGAATTACATTTCAGGGGTGTATATTACTCTATTAACCTGTTAATTGCCAATGAGGGATTAGGACGCTTAATATATTGGGATTCAGTGGTCCAGAAGCGAGAAAGACGATAAGGATCACCAGGAGCAGGGATGGGGCAAGTAGCCCTGGCTTACGCTATTCCCGGCCCTGCGCAGGAGTGACGCTGCTCCAGAAAAACCAGTATGGCGACAGCCAGATGGCGTTTCTGCCCCGGCCTCCTTAAGCTGGGTTTGTGTTACATGTTAAAATGATTTTTATTGTTTTTGTATATATTCAATTATTTTAAAATAAAGAATTTTGCAATAATTACAGCTCCCAGGATGGTGATAGCAGATGACGGACAAAAAATAAATAAATTCAAAATAATGTAACTTTTTTTCTTTTATGGATCTGCACCTGGAAGCCGGGTTCCAGGTTTACTGTGCATGTATGACCAGGCTAAGTCAGGTCCCGGCTGCATATAAGCGAAGCGAACTGGCCCGCTATGTGGTAACTCGCTGCTTACTGCCGCCGGTCAGTATTGTCGGGGAGCGGAATAATGGAGACCACAGACTGTAGCTATTTACCAAGATGATTGATAAGATATTGCAGAACACACCTGATCTTACCAAGGTTAAGACCTGGTGGCCGCTTAGCTTCAGATACCAATAGCTCACTATAGCAAATCAGATTGTTTCTAGCGGGTATACTTACTAAAGTGCAGGTTTATAGAAGCAGAGTTGTTGCCAATAGCAACCAATAAGATAATACTTATTTATCTAGCACCTGCCCCAAGATTATAGCTAGAATCTGATTGGTTGCTATGGGCAACATCACCACTTCTATAAACCCACACTTTAGTCAATATACCCCTAACAGTATTGTTTCAGAGCCCGTTCTGGGGACCTCTGTACCCGAAAGTAAAGTGATTGCGAACCCTTGTCGCGGCGTGTCTAAAATGATGAATCCCACTAAAAATACCTTTTGAATCGCCACAATACACATAAAAGTGTTTACAGTACATTTTTGAGCTGAATAATGTAATCAAATGAACTGGTGTGCTTGCACTTAATCATATACCACCATTCCTCATGCTCTCACTGACACCTGCATGGCACAGTAGGTTGTTAGGTTGGCAGAGGAAGTGTCTTACAGGACGGCAGAATTCCTTTGCAGAAATACACTATAGTGACTGGGCTTCCTGACTGTCTAATCCCGGCAGGGGTCCAATGATAGGCGTTGAAATCCCGACGATGCTTGTCATTATCCCTATACCAGAAGCCCAACGCCCGGCATACCGAACAAAGGTAAGCCGGGCAGCGGGAGCGGACAGCCGCGCGGGAGGAGGGTTTGGTTAGAGGCTCCCGGGGGGGACTTAGGGTTAGGCACACCCCCCGGGAGGGTTAGGGATAGGCTAGGGTAAGGGGGGGGGGTTAGGGTTAGGCACCCCTGGGGGGAGGTTAGGGTTAGGCACCCCCCCCGGGAGGGTTAAGTTTAGGCTGCGGGGAAGGGGGGGTCCTGGACATGACGTGCACAAGTGGGCATCTTAAGACAGGCTGGTGGGTGTCTGCATACACTATGTGATCGCGCTCTAAGAAATACTGGGCGTGCTAATGCATTGCTGTGCAATTGCACTGCCTACGTAATTTGCATACACATCGTGTGAGCGGCTCTGAATCAGTTCCTAAGAACACAGAACTAGAATTTTAAGTATTTAATTCCAAAAATATCTTCAAAGCTTGTTACAAAAAAAAGTTACAAAGATGATAATTTTAAAGGTCACACCAGTTACTCACAATATCAAGAAATAAAATAAAATAACAAAAAAGGGAGAAACACCATTCTGATCACCTGGACAGGGCCAAACGATGGCGGAAGTGAGGTTTCTTCCTAGAGATATTGTCGCCCCCTGGCCTGTCTTCACCTCCTCACGATTAATGCACTGTGTCTCATTTTAAACACACATTTTTATGCCTCTTTGCAGGCTGTTTTTGGTCACTCCCCCCCCCTTAGGATAGTTTTAACCCTTCCCAGATCAGAATTAATTGTTTAGTTGACTGTAACACAATGTCTCCTGGTCACATGAGCAGGGGTTATTTAATTACTCACTCAATCCTGTTTGAAGTTTGGAGACCCTACCTGTGTCAACAGACCTGGAAGATTCGACACCTTGCTGGCTTGGATGTCTCTCCTTGACCTGTAAGCCTGACCCCCTGTGATATTATAAACAGACCCCAGTCTTTTGATCAGTGTTCCAAGCCAGAAAACCACAGATATTAACAATTTGTACATTGAGGGTCTAGGGGCTGTAAGTAAACACTAGCCAGTCAATTACCTCCCAACCATCTGCCATAAAATTTGAAAGACATTTTTTTCTACACAATATATAGGAATAGGGGCCGCCTATGAAGCTGACATGTTCATAACCAGGGTTATGCTACACTCAGTGCAATAAAATAGTAAATACATCTTGGCATGTAAGGTTTTCATTTATTCTGTGGTCATTTAATTTTAATTTCACCAATTACTTACATTATTATATCTCAACAACGCATAGAATTTTTTTCCAGGACAAATATATTCAACTGTAAACAAGAAAAAAACAAAGCTAGTAACAGATTTATAACGCATGGCACACTAAGCATTTACGATTGTTGTAAGACAAGTGCTGGCTTAAAATATTATAACTGATACACCCACTTAATGATATTTAATTGACATTTCTGCTGCCTAGCCAGATAGCTGTGCCACAAATTAGTGATGGGCAACAGACAGCAAAGTAAATAATGGTTAGGCAGGCCCCATTATGTAACAGCAAGCTGCAAAGTCTGCTTTCTGCTCCACTTACATGTGACACACTTTCTGTAGTGCATAACTTTGTTGACCCTCAGAGTGCCGGGTCTGATGCTGTGTAAGGAATGTAAGGGAGGGGAGGAGATATATCACAGGATTCACCAGAAGAGGTAAAGTCGAGACATAAAAGGGCTCATGTATAATTGGACACATTCTGCGTCAAAACTATTCACCCAAAATAGGTGAATTTTGTTGAGCTTAATATGCGTCCATTTGCGCAAACAAATGTGCTTACACCCGACTCTTTATCAGCCCCAAAAAGTGTAGCCTGAAAGAGTGAAATATTTTAGAGGCCTATTCATCATCACTTAATTTTTACAAAAGCAGATAAAAATGCACATTATTCACCTGCAATTGTAAAAATGGCGGAATGGCCGCTGTCCCCATATACTAGTATCAAAGATATCTCCTGCTTACCTTTCTCCGGCGGAATGGCACGCTGTCCCCATACACTAGTATCACCGATACCTCCTGCTTACCTTCTTCTGGCGGAATGGCCCGCTGTCCCCATACACTAGTATCACAGATATCTCCTGCTTACCTTTCTCTGGCGGAATGGCCCCTGTCCCCATACACTAGTACCACAGATGTCTCCTGCTTACCTTCCTCTGATGGAATGGTCCTCTGTCCCCATACACTAGTATCAAAGATATCTCCTGCTTACCTTTCTCTGGCGGAATGGCCCGCTGTCCCCATACACTAGTATCACAGATATCTCCTGCTTACCTTCCTCTGGCGGAATGGCCCGCTGTCCCCATACACTAGTACCACAGATATCTCCTGCTTACCTTCCTCTGGTGGAATGGTCCGCTGTCCCCATACACTAGTACCACAGATGTCTCCTGCTTACCTTCCTCTGGTGGAATGGTCCTCTGTCCCCATACACTAGTATCAAAGATATCTCCTGCTTACCTTTCTCTGGCGGAATGGCCCGCTGTCCCCATACACTAGTACCACAGATATCTCCTGCTTACCTTCCTCTGGTGGAATGGTCCGCTGTCCCCATACACTAGTATCAAAGATATCTCCTGCTTACCTTTCTCTGGCGGAATGGCCTGCTGTCCCCATACACTAGTATGGGGACAGAATTCATCAAGCTCCGAAAACATTTTTTTGGAGCTTGATTGCGGTAGCATTCGCCATCTTCAGATGGCATTTGCTACCACTATCCGCTCCTTCCCCATGGGAAGGAGTCCCGGGTCGCAAAGAGGGATCCTTAGGTATCCCTCTGCCCCGGTCCGGCACCTTCTGCCGGACGTCGGGGCTCTTGTGCCCAGGAGTAACCTGTAGGAGCAGTGAAGCCGGTCGCTGGGACAGCTGATTTTTGGACCAGCTGTGTCAGTGCCGGAGCAATGATGAAGCTCTGACGTCCGCCGCAAGTCGGGGTTTCGGAGCTTGAGTGCAGGAGCATTCACCATCTTCAGATGGCGAATGCTCCCGATACCCGCTCCTTCCCTATGGGAAGAAGTCCCGGGTCGTGAACAGGGATCCCTCTGCCCCTCTCCGGCTCCTTCCGCTGGACATCGGGGTTCTTGTGCGCATGCGTGACCTGTAGGTCGCGCATGCGCACTCCCGTCACTGCTCTGAAAAGGAGCAGTGAAGCAACTCGCGGAGACAGCTGATTTTGCATCAGCTGTCACAGCACCGGAATGCGCGGCGAGTTAGATTGTTAATTATCGTGGTCCACTAATTAGCATCATGAATAGGCCCCATAGTATGGTGGTAATTGTGGAAACTAAGAGTCCCATAAGGGATGTAGTTAGCAGACAGGAGGTCGAGATGCCATCGGTCTAAATCCTGACGGGGAAGCACGACACGTGACTTAAAATATGCGCCGGAATACAGAACAAAGCCATCCCGAACGAGGGAAGTCCGGGGAGTCTTAGCTGTTAGCCACATGAGGGGTTCAGGGAGCGTAGAGGGGTTAGGTATTGGGGGGGGGTTAGGGTTAGGTAGGCACCCCTAGTGGGGAGAGTTAGACACCACTGGGGGGGGGGAGGCGGGGGGAGTGTTAGGTCCCATACTGTCATAATGTTCCTACATTAGCAATAGGATGGCAGGGCTAGCGGAAACAAGGTCAAATGTTAAACTGCGTCCAAAGGGCGCATCAGCAGCTGAAACTCATTGCCAACCAGAGATAATGAGCTCATGAACAATATTGTGCACAGTGGGCCTGATTCAGACCAGGTCGCAAGCGCTAAGCGCTCGCAACCGGGTCGATGGTGGCCCAGAGTGCATGCGCATGTCGGAGCCGGCTCCGTCGTGCGCATGCGTGAGACCCGGATAGCAACGAGCAATCCGTCGCTCCGGGTCTCGCACCAAAGGGGGCGTGCTGTCGATATTGAGTTGGCGGGTCAGGGGGTGGCTGCCCAGACGGAGGCGTTCCCATGGGAATGCCTACCGTTTGGGGCCGGCCCCACTGACATCACAAGTCCCTTGTGGTAGGGTCTCGTTGCCACAAGCCCCAGAGAGATTTCGGCTCTAACAGAGCCGGAATCTCTCCACTGACATGATGTCAGTGGAGAGATTCCGGCTCTGTTAGAGCCGAAATCTCTCTGGGGCTTGTGGCAACGAGACCCTACCACAAGGGTCTCGTCGCAAGCCCGATGGTCGCGATGGTTTTGACCATCGCAACCATCATCATGGCCGCTTGCTATAGCTGTGGGTGGTCACCCACAGCTATGCGAGCGGCCAGGAGGCCGTTCTTAAAAAAAAAAAAAAAACCCAATGAGATGTTCAGTCCCTCAGCAATATCACTAACTTGAATGCCTCTGTCCTCCTGAATCAGACCTTCAATACGGCACAAATTGTGGTGCACGTGCTTGGCCGGCCGGATCGCTGCTCATCTTGCCATCTGCTATACAATTTCAAAGACATAATTTTTTCTACACAATATACAGGAATAGGTGCACATCCTGCTCCTGCCAGTAAGCCCTGGCTGGGCGAAGAATAATAATTCTCTTGTGTGGTTTAGGGATAAGAGATGGTTTGGCTATGAAATGCCAATGGCCAGGAAGCCGTCTAACTAAATCCTTACACCACAAGCCCGAAAGCTGAAGATCCCGACTGGTGCTGGTAAGTACCCTAACCCTCCCCTCTCCCCCCCCCTAACCCTCCTTTAGTGGTGCCTAACCCTAACTTCCCCCCCGGTGGTGCCTAACCCTAACATCCCCAAGGGGGTGCCTACACCTATCCCCCTCCTCCCCGCACCCTAAACCTATCCCTCCTGGGGTGGTGCCTAACCCTAACCTCCCCCCATGGATGCCTAAACCTAACCCACCCCTCCCCGCACCCTAAACCTAACCCTCCCGAGTGGTGCCTAACCCCAAGTCTCCCCGGGGATCCCGAAACCTAACACCCGCCCCACGCAGCTAAGCGCTAACACTACCCGGCTTACCTTTATTCGGGAAGCTGTCTGTCTAGATTCTGGCATCGTGACATAGACGAGCGTCGGGATTTCGATGCCTGTCTTTAGACCCGCGTCAGTATTTAGACACTGGAATTTAGTCAGACGGCTTCCCGGCCGTCTGCATTTTGACTGTATCCCATAAGGGACAGTGGGACTAATTCAGACCCGCTCGCTAGATGCCTTCGCAGTTCGCACGCAGCCAAAGTATGCAAATCCCACAATCGCACAGCAAGGCATTAGCATGCCCACTATGTCTTCTCATGCGATCGCGGTGTGTATTTAGATGCCCACCAGCCTGTCTTAAGACGCCCACTTTCCCTTAGTGATACACGTCATCTCCAGGAAGTGTATGCAACAATCTGTAATATCGGATCCATACGCAGCACTTGTGGCTGACCATACCCTACCGCAAGCATGTAATTCAAACATGTGATGTGTATTATGACGCTGCGTCTTAATTATGCACGCCTACGAAACGGCGTCAAGACGCTCAGACACGCCTGCATTCGCACCACAACACCCCCGTTTCCATCAACCATCCCGTCACCACCCACAAACGGCTCGTCCTGTCACTCATTCTAGCGAAGTGGCTATGCCCTGCGTGCGAACGCTTCTCGATCGCATGGACTAGTTCGCGCACGCGCAATGCATCTTATACGCATGCGCACACTGCAAACATCGGCAGGCTACGTGCGAACGCAGCCTGGCTAGCGGGTCTGAATCAGGTCCAGTGCTCTGTATTCTGACACACATAATAGGATAAAGCCAACTAAAGGGTGTAACCTATATAACACTACTGACAAGGCCCAGGGCATAAATACATAAGCAGGATTTATACAGAGAAGAATAATAATTGTTACATAAGTGATATTATTTAGGAGGATTCACCGACATTAAGTAAAAGTGGAACGTGCTGATTGTTAGACTTTGTTGGTGATTAGTAAAAGTAAGTTGATTAATGATTAATATTTATTGTTAATTAATAGTTAACAACTGATGTGAAGTTGAACCTAATATCCCCTACAGGTAGAGGTACACCTATAAAGGTATGCAGCGGACAGGTGATGTCTAGTAGATGGTCTCAATCGCGGTTCCCCAAGAGCAACATGGCAGATTTAGCGGAATGGGTATGAAATACCGCCGGCCGCATGGCGGTTCGATTCCCGTCAGCGGCAGCCCGACAGGAGCAGAGTGCGACGCAGCGGAAGCCCGACAGCGCTGGAAATCCCGATCGTGGATAGGTAAGTATCCACTAACCTAACCCCCCTAACCCTAACCCTCCTTAGGGGTGCCTAACCCTAACTTCCCCCCAAGTGCCTAACCCTAATCCCCCCTCTAAGTGCCTAACCCTAACCACCCCCTTCCCCACTGCCTAACCCTAAGTCCCCCCCGGGAGCCCTAAACCTAACCCTCCCCCCCGTGGCTGTCCGCTCGCGGCGCCCGGCATCACTACGATCGGGATGCCGGGCGCCGGTCTCCCGGCGTCGGGGAAATGCGGGCGTCTACATCTAGACGCTCGGCATTTCACCCTTGCCGGGATGACAGTCGGGAAGCCGGCTGCCGGTATATAGGCAGTCGGCTTCCCGATTGCTTCCCGATTTAGCAGCTGTATCCATCTCCCAGTTGAGACTGAGAAAATCCGAAAGGCTGAAGAAAAGACTGGAAGGGCTCTTCCTGACCGCTGACTGTGTGTGTGAGAATGTCTCACTGTGCAGGATAGAGAAGGGCAAATGTAATGTTGTTTTATGCATTCCCTCGCAGCAGGCGTGGAAGAGATTAGGGAAAGCCTTAAAGAGATAGCTAAAGAAGAGATCTGATCATACAGATTACCCAGAGCGGAAAAACCAATGACCCAAGACATAACCCCCACCCTCCTCCTTGCAGATGATAAATCCATACACAGGTCTCTAAAGATGAGGAATGTTCCTAAATATATGCTGCAGCAGCAGCTACCACTGTACGAATAGCGCACAGGTTCTCAAACTCGGTCCTCAGGACCCCAAACAGTGCATGTTTTCCAGGTCTCCACACAGAATCACAAGGGAAATAATCACCTCCACCTGTGGATCTTTTAAAATGTGTCAGTGAGTAATGACTACACCTGTGCACCTGCTGGGTAACCTGGAAAACATGACCTGTGTGGGGTCCTGAGGACCGAGTTTGAGAACCACTGGAATAGTAGATGAAAGCAAAACTGTGACTGTACAAGATGGTTCCCAGGACTACAATCATTTCACTGCTGGGCGAATCACATATAACTCTGGCAGTTGAAAGGGTTGACTGTGTTGTTATCACATGAGGCCATAACTAGGGGTGGGTGGGTGAGTGGTGCTGCCACATGATGTCACATGTTTTGGGGTTGGGGCCAGCACAGACACATTTAGGGATGGTCATCGGTGGATGAACCACTAATGGTTAACTTTAATGCTATGAAACCATCGACTGGGGATCCATTGATGATTTAGCCCATCGATGGTCACCCCTGTTCTATAATTCACTAGGCCTATCAGAGGGCCTGATTCAGCAAGGAACGCAGTTGCTTAAACGCATGCAATCGGCCGATAGCGATGCATATACGCATGCGTAGTACGCAACAATGTGCTTGAGCGAACTAGCTACTGCGATCAGGACTGCGATCGCAGAGGCTACGCAGACCCATCGCACAGTGATTGACAGGAAGTGCCATTTGTGGGTGGTGACAGGAGGGTGGTCGGGGAAACGCAGGCGTGCCAGTGCGTTTGAACGCTGTTGCAGGGGCGTGTATAAATTATCCACAGCGTTACCATACGCAGCCTGAGGCCTCATGTTGGGGATGGAGCCAGGCTACGAGTACGGGCGCCAGGGAGAAAAAAAAAACATTGTGGGGCTCTGTGCCATGGATGGAGAACCATCGGATATCTGCCATCGAAGGCAAAACCATCATCCATCGCCCGTACACACAGCATGATCGATGCCCCAATATATCTGCAGATATATTAGGCATTGGCTGTGCAGCACAGCCGACGCGACATGTCTGTGATCAGTAGCGTTCCCGCTAGGCTGTTTTAGCGGGGCGCGGCGCCCTGCCCTCCTTCTGGAGGGCAAAAAGCACCCTGCCCTCCAGGAGGAGGGCAAAAAGCGCCCTGCCCTCACAGCCTGCGGGAGCCGTTCTCACCCGCGGGACGCAGTGTCCCGCGGGTGGAGAAACATGCGGTGACCCGGTCACCGCCGGAGAATAGACGCCGGGCGCATGCGCCCGGCATCTATTCTCCCTGTCTGCAGGGCTTGGGGGCCGCCCGGCGTGTCCGTAAGTGCCGGGCACGCCCCCAAGAGTGACCGCGCCCCCTTCTCAGACACGCGCGCCGGGCATGCCCTCTCTAGCTCCGGCGCCCTGCCTCCCGCCGGAGCTAGAAGGAACACTAGGTCAGTCAATATATTTACTTATTACCAGTTATTTATATAGCGCACACATATTCCGCAGCGCTTTACAGAGAATATTTTGGCCATTCACATCATATATCTGCCAGTGTGTACCCAGCTCAACTTTCTATGGGGACGCAGTAAATGACGTCACTTCTATGATTTCCAGCGCGACCCCGTTTTGTAAATTGGACCAAGCAGTTATAAACCTATTTCACGAAGTTAAACAGACAGAAATCAGAACTGATATTCCTAATGTGATAACCAATTCCATGCAACCAAATTAGCCATTTCCTGAGCTCCGGTAATGTTAAATAAAATAAATTCTGTGCATATTTTTCTATTTTCTCTCCAACACTTACGACCTTGTGGGAAAAGCACCCTGATTATAGGACTTCGGGAGCAGAACTAGAAAATACTTATCTGCTATTTACAATCCCTTATAAATAATACAGTGTAACACAGAAATAACTTATCATATGAGCATGTGACTGACTTGCCAATCATTTCCCAGCAAGGAAGGTGGTCTCTCATCATTCATAACTGTGAGCTGCAACTGCACATTAGGTATCAGTGTCAGTGCTGTACACTAGGAGATCCCAATAGGTGAATAAGGGAACACAGGGGGAAACCTCCCACAGACTGGAAGTGACAGCAGGATGTAACTAGCTTCCTTATGGGATCATTTACATTCTCGCACTGTGTGACTCACTGTCCCAAGCTTAGGCAGCCTGCGGCTGTAGAACCACAAATCCCAGTATGCACTGACAGATTCTATTTCAAACTTAAGGCCCCCATACGCGGTGCGATGGCCGACATATCGGGCGTTCCCCACACACGTAGCGATCCGCTACCTGACCGCCCGATATGCGGTCACCCCCCCCTCCCCCGCATAGAACTGCATGGGATTGTACATCACATCACCAGATCTTATGTGCAGCTTGTAAGATCTGGAGGAGCGATGTAAGACCCCACGAGAGCGTGCACTGGCCGATGTACCAATCTGTCGGATCGGCTGCTAAATCGCACCGTGTATGGGGGCCTTTAGACAACTTTATCTCTCCACCTGTTGTGGAACTACAAGTCCCAGTATGCACTGCCAGATTCTTTAACAAGCTTAGGGGTCTATTTACTAAGCAGTGTTAGGAGACAGAGTGAAAAGTGATAAGGTGCCAGCCAATCAGCTCCCAACTGTCATTTTTCAAACACAGCCTGTGAGATGGCAGGTGGGAGCTGATTGGCTGGCACCTTATCACTTACTTATCACTTTTCACTCTGTCTCCTAACACTGCTTAGTAAATAGACCCCTTAGTCATTCAATCGCTCTAGAGCTGTGGTAGAACTACTAGTCCCATTGTGCGCTGTCAGATTCTGTAACAAAGTAAGACAACTTTATCCTTCCACCTGTTGTAGAACAACAATTCCCAGTATGCACTGCCAGATTCTATAACAAGCATCATCCAATGGAACTACAGCAGGGTCATTCCATGTAAAGTGGACCAGGGGCCCCCACTTGACAATCTCAGATTTTGGTGAAAGTTTGCATGAAGGTTGGTATATATGTAGTACTAACTTTGGTAAAGTGTCAGGTCACAGTATGCTATTGTAGTGGAGTATTGGGCCTGGTAGTAATTGCTGTGGCAGATCTATGAGAGCAAACGTTGTGTGAAAGTGCACAGGCTTATACAACCTTTGATTCTGATTTCAAAAATCACTGCCTCAAAGCTTACAAAAAAGTGCTTTTTTGACAGTATGAGGCCAAAGTCGGCCAAAAAATCCATCACGTAAATTTTTTTCCGAAATTCAGCCGCCCATATCTCCAAAGGAAAACCTTATTTTAGTATGACATTAGTATAGCTAACTATCCAAGTGGACACCATCACAATCATAAAATAACAAACTTTAAAGTTACTTCGTTCCTGTGATAATGTCATTTAAAATTGCTTTCACAAATCGCGCCTTAAATTTTCCGCCATCTTTGAAGTCCAATAGCAAAAAAGAAGCATAATCAATTTTCTTGAAACAACATTCAATAAAAAGAGCAGACTTTAAACTACAACATATATTTTTTCTGTATAGGCGTTTTGCCTCAGAAGGGAGAAAACAGGCCGGGATGTACTAACGGTGATAATGCAGTAAAACCTCTGAAAATGCAGTTTTCGGGGGTGTTAATGCATTCCGCAAATGTACTAAGCACCGGAATGCGATGCATTCAAGTGCTTCATCCCGATGGTAACGCCTATGGGATTCTTATCAGGAGGCTCCAGGCCGGGATCCGATCGGATCCCTCCCATCACCCCCCGCAGCCGCAGCCTTCTGCGCATAGCATACTGTGAACCAGGGGCGTAACTATACCTACAGGGGCCCCATAGCAAAATTTTTTATGGGCCCCCTCTCAGCCCGCGGCCCCCAATCTCGTCCCGCTCTTGCCCCCCCCCGGTCTGAGGCCCCCCCGCCAGTGGCGTAACTTCATCCCAGGTGCCCGGAGGCAAGATAAATGTTGGTGCCCCCCAAACTAAAATGTACCACCTCCCAGCACCTATGCCAGCCCCAGCTGCCGCTGCCCCCCTTATGCAGTTCCTTTTATTTAATGTAGTGCTCCCCAGTAATGGTCCCCCTATGCAGTACATCCAGTAGTGAGGCCCCTTGTAGTTGCCCCCAGTAGTGAGTCCCCTGTATTTGCCCCCAGTAGTGAGGCCCCTGTAGTTGCCCCCAGTAGTGAGGCCCCTGTAGTTGCCCCAGTAGTGAGCAACCTTGTAGTTGCCTCCAGTAGTGAGGCCCCTGTAGTTACCCCCAGTAGTGAGCACCCTGTAGTTGCCCCCAGTAGTGAGGCCCCTGTAGTTACCCCCAGTAGTGAGGCCCCTGTAGTTACCCCCAGTAGTGAGGCCCCTGTAGTTACCCCCAGTAGTTGCCCCCAGTAGTGAGGCCCCTGTAGTTGCCCCCAGTAGTGAGCCCCTGTAGTTACCCCCAGTAGTGAGGCCCCCTGTAGTTACCCCTAGTAGTAGGCCCCTGTAGTTGCCCCCAGTAGTGAGGCCCCTGTAGTTGCCCCCAGTAGTGAGCCCCTGTAGTTGCTCCCAGTAGTGAGGCCCCTGTAGTTGCTCCCAGTAGTAGGCCCCTGTAGTTGCCCCCAGTAGTAGGCCCCTGTAGTTGCCCCCGGTAGTGAGCCCCTGTAGTTGCCCCCAGTAGTGATCGCCCCCACCGCGCGCGCACACACACACACACACACACACACAAAACAAAACAAACAAACAACTTACCTTATCCCCGCTCCAGTGCTACTGCCGTCCATCCCCGGCGTCCGCTCCTCGGCACTATGGGAGTGACGTCATTACGTCACTCCCATAGTGCACTGCGGGACCCGGAAGACGGAGGGAGCTCCGTACTCCGGCTACCGCCAGGAGGATAGGAGCCGGGCGCCCGGTGGTAACGCACTCAGCGGGCGCCCGGCAAATGGAGGGTGCAGGGGTGCGACCGCACCCCTTGCACCCTCCGTAGTTACGCCAATGGAGGTGGAGCGCCGATCAGTGGCGCTCCTTCTCCATGCAGCTCCGGAGCAGGTAAGTGCAGTAGAGGGGTTTGAGGAGGGTGCGGAGGGAAGGGCAGCGGACAGCGGCCTGGCACCGTAGGTGCAGGGGGAAGGCCGGGCCCCGGGTTGGTCCGGGCCCCATTGCAGCCACACCCCCTGTACCCACGGTAGTTACGCCACTGCTGTGAACTAAAACTTTACCAAAGTTAGTTCAACATACATACATATATACTAACCTTCAAGCAACATTTCATCAAAATTGGAGATGGTCAAGTGGGGACGATTTTCAAAATTGGTCCACTTGACACGGAATGACCCAGCAGTGGTAGAACTACAAGTCCCAGTGTGCATTGTCAGATTTGCAGCCCGCAGGTCTCCACCTGTTGTGGAACTACAAGTCCCAGTGTTCACTGCCAGATTTTGTAACAAGCTTAGGAAACTCGCAATTCTCCAGCTGTTGTGGAACTACAAGTCCCAGTTTGCACTGCCAGATTCTATAACAAGCTTAGCCAACCAGCACGTCTCCAGCTGTTGTAGAACTAGAGGTCTCATTAATCACTGCTACAATTTATAGCAAACTTAGCCAACAGTTGACGCTGAAGCGGCTGTGGAACTACAAGTCCTAGCATGTTACTGTAGCTGGGACTTGTTGTTCCCTAACAGCTGGAGAGCCACAGCGTGGCTGCTTCTGCCATCTGGTGCCCAACTGAACCCTCGGGGTACTTTAGTCATAGTGACAGACACAAGGAAAATAGACCTGATGGATTTCCTGCCTTACAGTGTAACTTCTGGTGCAACATTAGTGTGGTGCAACTAATAATACAGGTTGAGTCTCCCATATCCAAAATGCTTGGGATCAGGGGTATTTTGGGTATCGGAATATTCTGTATTTAGGAATAATTGTATACCATATTGAAATGTCTTAGGAATAGGGACCTGATTCAGACCTGCTCGCAAGATGCGGCCGCTCGCTCCCAGCGTATGGAAATTCAGCTAAGTGACGTCAAGGCAGCTGCTCCCACGGCAAGGCATGATCACGCCCACTATGTCTGGGCAAGCGATCACTTTGTATTTAAAGACGCCCACCAGCCTGTCTTTATCCGCCCACTTGTGCATATCATCTCCAGGAAGCATATATAACCACCAGTACATCGGGTTCCATCGACTCTGACCGCAGCGCTTGCGGTTGAATGTACCCTACTGCAAGCACTGCGAGCACTTCAGTGTAAAAAACAACAAGGTGACGTGCACTATGACGCTGCCGGTTAATTATGCACGCCCCAGAAATGGCGTGAAAACACTCTGGCACACCAGCGTCCGCAACTCCACTCCCCCGTTACTACTGCCCTGCCCCTGTTACCACCCACAAACAGACTCTCCTGTCACTCATTCCACTGGGCTGTCTTTGCAGGGTGAGCGAGAAACTTCCGATCGCTCGTACTAGTTTGCGCACCCGCACTGCAGGTCATTCTATACACCTTATACACACAGCCTGCAGCTCATTCTATACACCTTATACACACAGCCTGCAGGTCATTATATACACGTTATACACACAGCCTGCAGCTCATTATATACATCTTATACACACAGCCTGCAGGTCATTCTATACACCTTATACACACAGCCTGCAGCTCATTCTATACACCTTATACACACAGCCTGCAGCTCATTCTATACACCTTATACACACAGCCTGCAGGTCATTCTATACACCTTATACACACAGCCTGCAGGTCATTATATACACCTTATACACACAGCCTGCAGGTCATTATATACACCTTATACACACAGCCTGCAGCTCATTCTATACACCTTATACACACAGCCTGCAGGTCATTCTATACACCTTATACACACAGCCTGCAGCTCATTATATACACGTTATACACACAGCCTGCAGCTCATTATATACATCTTATACACACAGCCTGCAGGTCATTCTATACACCTTATACACACAGCCTGCAGCTCATTCTATACACCTTATACACACAGCCTGCAGCTCATTCTATACACCTTATACACACAGCCTGCAGGTCATTATATACACCTTATACACACAGCCTGCAGGTCATTATATACACCTTATACACACAGCCTGCAGGTCATTATATACACCTTATACACACAGCCTGCAGCTCATTCTATGCACCTTATACACACAGCCTGCAGGTCATTCTATACACCTTATACACACAGCCTACAGCTCATTATATACACCTTATACACAGCCTGCAGCTCATTATATACACTTTATACACACAGCCTGCAGGTCATTATATACACCTTATACACACAGCCTGCAGCTCATTCTATACAACTTATACACACAGCCTGCAGGACATTATATACACCTTATACACACAGCCTGCAGCTCATTATATACACCTTATATACACAGCCTGCAGGTCATTATATACACCTTATACACACAGCCTGCAGCTCATCATGTACACCTTATACACACAGCCTGCAGATCATTATATACATCTTATACACACAGCCTGCAGCTCATTATATACACCTTATACACACAGCCTGCAGGTGATTATATACACCTTATACACACAGCCTGCAGGTCATTATATACACCTTATACACACAGCCTGCAGGTCATTGTATACACTCTATACACACAGCCTGCAGGTCATTGTATACACTCTATACACACAGCCTGCGGCTCATTCTATCCACCTTATACACACAGCCTGCAGGTCATTCTATACACCTTATACACACATATACACACAGCCTGCGGGTCATTCTATCCACCTTATACACACAGCCTGCGGGTCATTCTATCCACCTTATACACACAGCCTGCAGGTCATTCTATCCATCTTATACACACAGCCTGCAGGTCATTCTATACACCTTATACACACATATACACACAGCCTGCGGGTCATTCTATCCACCTTATACACACAGCCTGCGGGTCATTCTATCCCCCTTATACACACAGCCTTCAGCTCATTCTATCCACCTTATACACACAGCCTGCAGCTCATTCTATACACCTTATACACACAGCCTGCAGCTCATTCTATACACCTTATACACACAGCCTGCAGGTCATTCTATACACCTTATACACACAGCCTGCAGCTCATTCTATCCACCTTATACACACAGCCTGCGGGTCATTATATACACCTTATACACACAGCCTGCAGCTCATTCTATACAACTTATACACACAGCCTGCAGGACATTATATACACCTTATACACACAGCCTGCAGCTCATTATATACACCTTATATACACAGCCTGCAGGTCATTATATACACCTTATACACACAGCCTGCAGGTCATTCTATACACATTGCCTGCAGGTCATTATATACACCTTATACACACAGCCTGCAGCTCATCATGTACACCTTATACACACAGCCTGCAGATCATTATATACATCTTATACACACAGCCTGCAGCTCATTATATACACCTTATACACACAGCCTGCAGGTGATTATATACACCTTATACACACAGCCTGCAGGTCATTATATACACCTTATACACACAGCCTGCAGGTCATTATATACACCTTATACACACAGCCTGCAGGTCATTCTATACACATTGCCTGCAGGTCATTATATACACCTTATACACACAGCCTGCAGGTCATTCTATACACCTTATACACAGCCTGCAGGTCATTCTATACACCTTATATACACAGCCTGCAGCTCATTCTATACACCTTATACACAGAGCCTGCAGCTCATTCTATACACCTTACACACAGCCTGCAGGTCATTATATACACCTTATACACACAGCCTGCAGGTCATTCTATACACCTTACACACACAGCCTGCAGGTCATTCTATACATCTTACACACACAGCCTGCAGGTCATTCTATACACCTTATACACACAGCCTGCAGGTCATTATATACACGTTATACACACAGCCTGCAGCTCATTATATACATCTTATACACACAGCCTGCAGGTCATTCTATACACCTTATACACACAGCCTGCAGCTCATTCTATACACCTTATACACACAGCCTGCAGCTCATTCTATACACCTTATACACACAGCCTGCAGGTCATTATATACACCTTATACACACAGCCTGCAGGTCATTATATACACCTTATACACACAGCCTGCAGCTCATTCTATACACCTTATACACACAGCCTGCAGGTCATTATATTAGGGGTGTGCACCGGCCACTTTTCGTGTTTTGTGTTTTGGTTTTGGATCTGGATCTTTCTTCGTGTTTTGGATCTGGATTGGTTTTGCCAAAACCACCCTTCCGTGTTTTGGGTTCTGGGTTTTGTGTTTTGGATCTGTATTTTTTTTTAAAAAAGCATAAAAACAGCTAAAATCACAGAATTTGTAGGTTTTTCTGCTCCTATGCTATTATTAACCTCAATAACCTTAATTTCCACTCATTTCCAGTCTATTCTCAACACCTCACACCTCACAATAGTGTTTTTATGTCCAAAACGTTGCACCGAGGTAGCTGGATGACTATGCTAAGCCACACGAGTGGGCGGCACAAACACGTGACCCATCTAGGCGTGAAACTGCAGTGGCAGACAGGATGGCAGTTTGAAAAACTAGGCCCCAAACTGTACATAATGCAAAGAAAAAAAAGAGGTGCAAGATGGAATTGTCCTTGGGCCCTCCCACCCACCCTTATGTTGTATAAACAGGACATGCACACTTTAACAAACCAATCATTTCAGCGCCAGGGTCTGCCACACAACTGTGGCTGAAATGATTGGTTCGTTTGGGCCCCCACAAAACAAGCTGGCAATTAATGTGTCCCTGCACAAACTGGCTCTATGGAGGCAAGATGTCATCCTCATCCTCCTCATCCACCGATTCCTCACCCTCTTCAGTGTGTACATCCTCATCCTCACAAAGTATTAACTCGTCCCCACTTGAATCCACCACCACAGGTCCCTCTGTACCTTCTGGAGGCTGGTCTCCCTGGAAGAGCTGATAATTCATTTTGATGAACATCATCTTCTCCACATTCTGTGGAAGCAACCTCCTACGCCTTTCGCTGACAAGGTTCCCGGCTGCACTAAACACTCTTTCGGAGTACACACTGGAGGGGGGGCAACTCAGGTAAAATAGAGCCAGTTTGTACAGGGGCCTCCAAATTGCCTCTTTTTCCTGCCAGTACAGGTATGGACTGTCTGCCATGCCTACTTGGATGCTGTCACCGATGTAATCCTCCACCATTCTGTCAATGGTGACAGTATCATATGCAGTGACAGTAGACATGTCAGAAATTGTTGCCAGGTCCTTCAGTCCGGACCAGATGTCCAAACTTGGTCCTGCCTGCCCTGCATCACCGCCAGCGGGTTGCTTAGGATACCTAAGTTTTTTCCTGGCAGCCCCAGTTGCAGGAGAAAATGAAGAAGGAGCCGTTGACGTGTCACGTTCCGCTTCAGCTGACAGTGTGTTCACCAGCAGGTCTTTGCACCTCTGCAGGCTTGTGTCGGCCGGAAAGAGAGACACCACATAGGCTTTAAACCTAGGATCGAGCACGGTGGCCAAAACGTAGTGGT
The DNA here is from genome assembly GCA_031769625.1 of Taudactylus pleione. Taxonomy (NCBI): domain Eukaryota; kingdom Metazoa; phylum Chordata; class Amphibia; order Anura; family Myobatrachidae; genus Taudactylus; species Taudactylus pleione. Next base: position 2,536,761 of record JAUIMM010001084.1, read on the forward strand.
CTGATTTCAACAGATTGACCACCCTGGAATCCTGGCAAAGCGAATGAAGGGCTTCATCCACAAGTCCCACATGCCGAGCGGAATCGCTCCGTCTTAGCTCCTCCTTCACTTTCTCCAGCAGCTTTTGCAAATGCCTGATGAGGTGAATGACCTGACTCAAGCTGGCAGTGTCTGAACTGACTTCACGTGTGGCAAGTTCGAAGGGCTGGAGAACCTTGCACAACACGGAAATCATTCTCCACTGCGCTTGAGTCAGGTGCATACCCCCTCCTTTGCCTATGTCATAGGTGGATGTATAGGCTTGTATGGCCTTTTGCTGCTCCTCCATCCTCTGAAGCATATAGAGGGTTGAGTTCCACCGCGTCACAACCTCTTGCTTCAGGTGATGGCGGGGCAGGTTCAAGAGTGTTTGCTGGCGCTCCAGTCTTCGGCACGCAGTCGCTGAATGGCGAAAGTGGCCAGAAATTTTTCGGGCCACCCAAAGCGTCTCCTGCACGCCCCTGTCGCTTTTCAGAAAATTCTGCACCACCAAGTTTATTGTGTGAGCAAAACATGGGACGTGCTGGAATTTGCCCAGATGTAATGCCCGCACAATATTGGTGGCGTTGTCAGATATCACAAATCCCCAGGAGAGTCTAAGTGGGGTAAGCCACTGGGCGATGATTTCCCTCAGTTTCTCTAAGAGGTTGTCGGCGGTGTGCCTCTTACTGAAACCGGTGATACACAGCGTAGCCTGCCTTGTAACGAGCTGGCATTTCTGAGATGCTGCTACTGGTGACGCTGCTGCTGTTGCTGCGTAAGGTGATACATCTACCCAGTGGGCTGTCACAGTCATATAGTCCTTAGTCTGCCCTGTTCCACTTGTCCACATGTCCGTGGTTAAGTGGACATTGTGTACAACGGCATTTTTCAGGACACTGAGGACACTTTTTCTGACGTTTCTGTACAGTCTCGGTATCGCCTGCCTAGTGAAGTGGAATCTAGACGGGATTTGGAACCGGGGACACACTACCTCCATCAATTGTCTAAATCCCACTGCACTAATGGCGGATACCGGACGCACGTCTAACACCAACATAGCAGTCAAGGCCTCAGTTATACGTTTTGCTTCAGGATGACTGCTGTCGTACTTCATCCTCCTCGCTAAGGACTGTTGGAGGGTCAATTGTTTAGTAAAAGTAGTGGTGTTCCTACTTCCTCTCTGGGATGATGAACGACTCCCAGCAGCAGCAACAGCAGCAGCGGCAGCAGTAGGCGTAGCAATGCAGGATCCTCCGGAGGAATCCCGGATAGGAGAGTCAGTCATGCCAGTGACATGGCCTGCAGGACTACTTCCGATCCTAACTAAGGAGGAAATTGACGAGGAGGGAGTTGACGGTGTGGTTTGCAGGCGCTTGGATACAACAGGACAACGGGATTTAGGTGTCCCTGGACTGCTTACGGTCTTAGCCAAAGTTTCTGAACTTGACAGTAACTTTTTATGAACGCGCTGCAGGTGCCGTATAAGGGAGGATGTTCCTAGGTGGTTGACGTCCCTACCCCTACTTATTTCACCTTTACATATGGTACATATGGCAAGACAGTTGTTGTCCGGATTTGGATAGAAATATTGCCAGACCAAAGAGGTGGAATGTTTGGTCTTCTGCCCAGGCATGACCGTGATGGGCTTTTTCATCCCACGGACAACAACTGTCTCCCCCGGAGCCTGATTTAAACAAACCACATCACCATCAGAATCCTCCTCGCCAACTTCCTCCTCAGCGCCAGCTACACCAGTATCCTCATCCTGTTGTACTTCAACAGTGACATCTTCAATTTGCATATCAGCAAGTGGACTGTGGGTGCTCCTTTCAGCACTTGCAGGGGGCGTGCAAATGGTGGAAAGAGCCACCTCTTCCCGTCCAGTGCTGGGAAGGTCAGGCATCGCAACCACCACCACACTTGGACTCTCCTTGGGGATTTGTGATATCTTCTTAGAAAGCACAGTTCTTCACTGTGCTTTTGCCAGCTTAACTCTTTTGATTTTTTTAGTGGGAGGAGGGCTTCCATCGTCATGTGAAGCTGAACCACTAGTCATGAACATACTAGGGATCGACCTTAGCCGTTCCTTGCCACTCCGTGTCGTAAATGGCATATTGGCAAGTTTACGTTTCTCTTCAGCTGATTTAAATGTCTTTTTCAAGGTCATTTTCCTGAACTTTGCCATTTGGGATTGTATGTGCCCTCTACTATGACATTGGGCATCGGCCTTGGCAGACGACGTTGATGGCATGTTATCGTCTATGTCATGACTAGTGGCAGCAGCTTCAGCACTAGGAGGAAGTGGTTCTTGATCTTTCTCTATTTTATTTTTATCGGAGAAAGTTTGGTCCTCCATTTATGTTATATCGATTTGATATATACGTGCGGCTAAACACAGAAAATAATTTTTTTTTGGGTTTGGACTGGAGTGTACTTTCGGGGGTTACAGCACCCTTAACGGTCAAGCCAGCCGGCCCTTTACTTATGACACAGGCGCACGCTTGGCACTACTTTGTTGATGCACGTGCGGCTACTGCGCACACAATTCACAAACACAGAAAATAATTTTTTTTTGGTTTGGACTGGAGTGTACTTTCGGGGGTTACAGCACCCTTTAACGGTCAAGCCAGCCGGCCCTTTACTTATGACACAGGCGCACGCTTGGCACTACTTTGTTGATGCACGTGCGGCTACTGCGCACACAATTCACAAACACAGAAAATAATTTTTTTTTGGTTTGGACTGGAGTGTACTTTCGGGGGTTACAGCACCCTTAACGGTCAAGCCAGCCGGCCCTTTACTTATGACACAGGCGCACGCTTGGCACTACTTTGTTGATGCACGTGCGGCTACTGCGCACACAATTCACAAACACAGAAAATAATTTTTTTTTGGTTTGGACTGGAGTGTACTTTCGGGGGTTACAGCACCCTTTAACGGTCAAGCCAGCCGGCCCTTTACTTATGACACAGGCGCACGCTTGGCACTACTTTGTTGATGCACGTGCGGCTACTGCGCACACAATTCACAAACACAGAAAATAATTTTTTTTTTGGTTTGGACTGGAGTGTACTTTGGGGGTTACAGCACCCTTTAACGGTCAAGCCAGCCGGCCCTTTACTTATGACACAGGCGCACGCTTGGCACTACTTTGTTGATGCACGTGCGGCTACTGCGCACACAATTCACAAACACAGAAAATAATTTTTTTTTTGGTTTGGACTGGAGTGTACTTTCGGGGGTTACAGCACCCTTAACGGTCAAGCCAGCCGGCCCTTTACTTATGACACAGGCGCACGCTTGGCACTACTTTGTTGATGCACGTGCGGCTACTGCGCACACAATTCACAAACACAGAAAATAATTTTTTTTTGGTTTGGACTGGAGTGTGCTTTCGGGGGTTACAGCACCCTTCAACGGTCAAGCCAGCCGGCCCTTTACTTATGACACAGGCGCACGCTTGGCACTACTTTGTTGATGCACGTGCGGCTACTGCGCACACAATTCACAAACACAGAAAATAATTTTTTTTTTGGTTTGGACTGGAGTGTACTTTCGGGGGTTACAGCACCCTTAACGGTCAAGCCAGCCGGCCCTTTACTTATGACACAGGCGCACGCTTGGCACTACTTTGTTGATGCACGTGCGGCTACTGCGCACACAATTCACAAACACAGAAAATAATTTTTTTTTGGTTTGGACTGGAGTGTACTTTCGGGGGTTACAGCACCCTTTAACGGTCAAGCCAGCCGGCCCTTTACTTATGACACAGGCGCACGCTTGGCACTACTTTGTTGATGCACGTGCGGCTACTGCGCACACAATTCACAAACACAGAAAATAATTTTTTTTTTGGTTTGGACTGGAGTGTACTTTGGGGGTTACAGCACCCTTTAACGGTCAAGCCAGCCGGCCCTTTACTTATGACACAGGCGCACGCTTGGCACTACTTTGTTGATGCACGTGCGGCTACTGCGCACACAATTCACAAACACAGAAAATAATTTTTTTTTTGGTTTGGACTGGAGTGTACTTTCGGGGGTTACAGCACCCTTAACGGTCAAGCCAGCCGGCCCTTTACTTATGACACAGGTGCACGCTTGGCACTACTTTGTTGATGCACGTGCGGCTACTGCGCACACAATTCACAAACACAGAAAATAATTTTTTTTTTGGTTTGGACTGGAGTGTACTTTCGGGGGTTACAGCACCCTTAACGGTCAAGCCAGCCGGCCCTTTACTTATGACACAGGCGCACGCTTGGCACTACTTTGTTGATGCACGTGCGGCTACTGCGCACACAATTCACAAACACAGAAAATAATTTTTTTTTGGTTTGGACTGGAGTGTACTTTCGGGGGTTACAGCACCCTTTAACGGTCAAGCCAGCCGGCCCTTTACTTATGACACAGGCGCACGCTTGGCACTACTTTGTTGATGCACGTGCGGCTACTGCGCACACAATTCACAAACACAGAAAATATATTATTTTTTTAGCACTTGGGGGGAGCACCCCTGATGGACAGAGCACCCCCTGGACAACACTACAGCACTCCTTTAGGACTGGGACACTGCACAGGACTTTGGAGTGGACACAGCCCCTATGGAGAACTGACTGCACAACACAGTCCAGCCAGCCCCTATGGACTTTGAAGTAGTGGACACAGCCCCTATTAACAACAGCAGCACAGCACAACACAGCCAGCCCCTATGGACTTTGAAGTAGTGGACAACAGCAGCACTACACTACACTACACTACACTACACAGCCCTAACTCCCACCCTCCCTCTTCACTGTCCACAGCCGAGTGAGAAAATGGCGCCGACGCGGGTACCTTATATAGGATCCAAAACCCGCGAGACTCGGAAGGCGGGATGATGACGTTTTGCCTCGATTTCAGATCCGAGTCAGGCGGGAAAAGTCGAGCCTGACTCGGATCGGACTCGGATCGGGGGGGCTCGGGGGGGTTCAGATTTCAGAAATCCGAACCCGCTCACCCCTACATTATATACACCTTATACACACAGCCTGCAGCTCATTCTATACACCTTATACACACAGCCTGCAGGTCATTATATACACGTTATACACACAGCCTGCAGGTCATTATATACACGTTATACACACAGCCTGCAGCTCATTATATACACCTTATACACAGCCTGCAGCTCATTATATACACCTTATACACACAGCCTGCAGGACATTATATACACCTTATACACACAGCCTGCAGGTCATTCTATACACATTGCCTGCAGGTCATTATATACACCTTATACACACAGCCTGCAGCTCATCATGTACACCTTATACACACAGCCTGCAGATCATTATATACATCTTATACACACAGCCTGCAGCTCATTATATACACCTTATACACACAGCCTGCAGGTGATTATATACACCTTATACACACAGCCTGCAGGTCATTATATACACCTTATACACACAGCCTGCAGGTCATTGTATACACTCTATACACACAGCCTGCAGGTCATTGTATACACTCTATACACACAGCCTGCGGCTCATTCTATCCACCTTATACACACAGCCTGCAGGTCATTCTATACACCTTATACACACATATACACACAGCCTGCGGGTCATTCTATCCACCTTATACACACAGCCTGCGGGTCATTCTATCCACCTTATACACACAGCCTGCAGGTCATTCTATCCATCTTATACACACAGCCTGCAGGTCATTCTATACACCTTATACACACATATACACACAGCCTGCGGGTCATTCTATCCACCTTATACACACAGCATGCGGGTCATTCTATCCCCCTTATACACACAGCCTGCAGCTCATTCTATCCACCTTATACACACAGCCTGCAGCTCATTCTATCCACCTTATACACACAGCCTGCAGCTCATTCTATCCACCTTATACACACAGCCTGCGGGTCATTCTATCCACCTTATACACACAGCCTGCGGGTCATTCTATCCACCTTATACACACAGCCTGCGGGTCATTCTATCCACCTTATACACACAGCCTGCGGGTCATTCTATCCACCTTATACACACAGCCTGCGGGTCATTCTATCCACCTTATACACACAGCCTGCGGGTCATTCTATCCACCTTATACACACAGCCTGCGGCTCATTCTATACACCTTATACACACAGCCTGCGGCTCATTCTATACACCTTATACACAGAGCCTGCTGCTCATTCTATACACCTTACACACCGAGCCTGCAGCTCATTCTATACACCTTACACACCCAGCCTGCAGGTCATTCTATACACCTTACACACCCAGCCTGCAGGTCATTCTATACACCTTATACACACAGCCTGCAGGTCATTCTATACACCATATACACACAGCCTGCAGCTCATTCTATACACCTTATACACACAGCCTGCAGGTCATTCTATACACCTTAAACACACAGCCTGCAGCTCATTATATACACCTTATACACACAGCCTGCATCTCATTATATACACCTTATACACACAGCCTGCAGCTCATTATATACACCTTATACACACAGCCTGCAGGACATTATATACACCTTATACACACAGCCTGCAGGTCATTATATACACCTTATACACACAGCCTGCAGCTCATTATATACACCTTATACACACAGCCTGCAGCTCATTATATACACCTTATACACACAGCCTGCAGGACATTATATACACCTTATACACACAGCCTGCAGGACATTATATACACCTTATACACACAGCCTGCAGCTCATTCTATACACCTTATACACACAGCCTGCAGCTCATTCTATACACCTTATACACACAGCCTGCAGCTCATTCTATACACCTTATACACACAGCCTGCAGCTCATTCTATACACCTTATACACACAGCCTGCAGCTCATTCTATACACCTTATACACACAGCCTGCAGGTCATTCTATACACCTTATACACAGCCTGCAGGTCATTCTATACACCTTATATACACAGCCTGCAGCTCATTCTATACACCTTATACACAGAGCCTGCAGCTCATTCTATACACCTTACACACAGCCTGCAGGTCATTCTATACACCTTATACACACAGCCTGCAGGTCATTCTATACACCTTACACACACAGCCTGCAGGTCATTCTATACATCTTACACACACAGCCTGCAGGTCATTCTATACATCTTACACACACAGCCTGCAGGTCATTCTATACACCTTACACACACAGCCTGCAGCTCATTCTATACACCTTACACACACAGCCTGCAGCTCATTCTATACACCTTACACACAGAGCCTGCAGGTCATTCTATACACCTTACACACAGCCTGCAGGTCATTATATACACCTTATACACACAGCCTGCAGGTCATTATATACACCTTACACACACAGCCTGCAGGTCATTATATACACCTTACACACACAGCCTGCAGGTCATTATATACACCTTACACACACAGCCTGCAGCTCATTCTATACACCTTACACACACAGCCTGCAGGTCATTCTATACACCTTACACACACAGCCTGCAGGTGATTATATACACCTTACACACACAGCCTGCAGGTCATTCTATACACCTTACACACACAGCCTGAAAGTAATTTTATACAATATTTTCAATAATTTTGTGGTTCAAACAAAGTTTGTGTACATACATGAAATTAATTTGTTTAATATACACATTATAAATCCTATAGGTCATTTTATACTTTATTTTTAATAATTTTGTGCTTTAAAGAAAGTTTGTGTATATTGAACCATCAAAAAGCAAAGGTTTCACTATCTCAGTCATGCTGAAAATATTCCGTATTTCGGAATATTTGGATATGGGAGACTCAACCGTACGTCTTATATGTATCTTAGTGATTCTCAGGCTGGGTACACACTAGGCGACACGCCAATGTGATGCCTGATGGCACGATATATCGGGCTGGCGGTACACACTGAACGATCCAGAATATGACCGCCCGATATATCGTTCACCTGCACCAGTCACCTTCCTGGTGACGGCAACTGAACAACCCCAATGTCGGTGCATGGGAGCGCACATAGGCCCTGATTCAGAGGCGCTCGCTATTTGTGAGCGCTCACTCTGAATCAGGACGGGACGGTTTTTTTTTCACCGGCCTCCAGGCCGCTCGCTAAGCTGTGGGTGACCACCCACAGCTATAACGGGCGGCCTGGCGATGGTCGCGATTATCGGGCTTGCGACGAGATCCTTGTGGTAGGGTCTCGTCCACCGCAAGCCCCAGTGAACTTCCGGCTCTGATAGAGCCGGAAGCTCACTACCGACATCACTGGTGATGTCAGTAGGGCCGCCCACAAATGCCAGGCGTTCCTTCAGGAACGCCTCCGTTTGTCCAGCCACCCCCCTGCACGCCTACAAAACGGGGCGAGCTGTCAATCACAATTGACAGCTGCCCCATCTTGTAGTGAGTCGCGCAGCGAGTTAAAATTCACTTGCTATAGGGCTCGCGCACGCGCAGTGCACACTGCCCGGCCATCGACCCGCTTGCGAGCACTATGCGCTTGCGAGGGGGTCTGAATCAGGCCCATAGTGAATAATATTGCAGTCTCATTTACAAATATTTAAAAGTTCTCTGCAGAATAATTGATGTGCACATATCTAACTAAACAAATAGCGACACTATTAAATATTATAGTAATTTAAAAATAATCCAATCATATCTGCTTGAAGCACTTCCCAACTATTCGCTATGTTCATAGTAGTTTCCTAGGAGTAAAAACATATTTCCTGCAAAAGCAGAATATTTCACTGACGACAAGCTGAGATGGGAACTTGGCTGTAGTAAGTTGCTAGAGGCACAGAGCCAGTATTACCTGAGAAGTCAGCCAGGGCAGAGACCTCTCTGGTCCAGAGGAGGAGGAAGCAGCATACAAGGCTGGTGCAGATAACCTGTCTCCCTTCATAGCCATCTGCCTGGGTCATGGTGTGGTGATCTCTCCTGGGGAATCACATCTTCTGCCCTATCTCCAGCCTGTCCTGTCTTAGGGACCTGCAGAGACAGGAGTCTGCATAGACAGGGTGACTCAGAGTCCTGCGGGAGTTATTCCACATCCACTGCTGTAAGTCTCAATCCAGGCTTCCCTCACACACCCCCTTCCCAGCTGCTGGGTCTGATCTCACTCCAGGAGGGCAGCCAGGTATTCCATAGGGCAGAGGCTTGCAGGTACCTTGTGACCGGGTGCTTGTTTATCAGTTGCAGTGTCCAGTCTGTGGCTGTGCCATCATCCCTGATCACTGGGAATACACAGAAGTACCCTCCCTGCTCCAGCAGCACGTGGAATGTGTGGCAGCCAGGCATTGCCTCCCACTTGAAGAGTCAATGGAGCTGTCAGACATGAGCAGCTGGCGCCATCTAGTGGCTACCTTCCTAATTGTGCAAAATGTGATCAAATGACCATGGTAATTGCCACTAAGCAGTAAGGTTTTCTATATTTGGCAGGATTGCTATATTTTTCTAGCTGGATTGGATAGCATGCCGGCGCCGCAGATTTACTAAGGCCAAAGCAGGCACAATCCCACCAAGAATCCACACTTTTGAATACATATCACTATGGAATCACCATTGCTGATTTTTCTATTATAGGCATAGTAGAAACACCATTTACCGAATGGCGGGTTAGAAGTTAGAACCACCCGCAAACCTGCCCAAATAAATGACCTGTCTCAGCTTGTAGAAAGCGCCAGAGCTGTAACTAGACTTTTTGGTGCCCTGTGCCAGAGAAAGCATTGTCCCGTCCCCCCTCCCCTATTTTTTTAAATAGGGACATAAGATAGTAACCTGAAAAAGGGCCATGGACTCATGGGGAAGGACCAGGTAAGAGATAGGGGAGGCCAGGAGATGCTGGAGATAAAAGAAGAGGAAGCTACAAGTGAGAATCATAATAAACAAGAAAACTGACAGGCCCAAACAGCGCCCCCTGCCCTGTGGTGCCCTGTGCCATGGCACTGGTCGCACTACCCTAGTTACGGGCCTGTAGAGCTCTGCATTGGTCCCTAGGATCTGTACAGGCTTTTTAATAAAAAAAAATAACTTGCAATTTAATTATTTTTTACCAGCTATAGAAACTTAAGCGTAGACTGGAGATGGAAAACTTGGGGAGACAAGTACCTCAATTTTCCACTAACAACATTAGGCTTTACCAACCAGGGAAGGCACCACAGTGGAGAGAAGTGCAGTGTGCAGTCCCCTCGCAGTGCCAAATTTAATAACAGGGCATCACTATCATATTATATTGACAATTTTATTGGTAGGGGCTCCGGTATGTTAGTTGCCCTGGGGCCCCCACAAATCTTAATCCGGCCCTGGCTCTCCACCTTAATTCCAACCAGTGGCGGCTCCAGAGGTGAGGCTGCAGCGCAGACCAAAATTCAAATAGGGGAGTCACACCAACTGCCACCCCAATCGCTGCCAGACATCACCGGCCAGAACTCACTGGCAGTTGGCATGGTTCCCCTATTTGAATTGCCCCACATCTGGAGCCGCCACTGATTCCAACCAGCCCTATGCCAGTTGAAAATGCAGGCCCACCTCCTAGGTGTGTCCAGCCCTAGTGTCAGTCCCACTACGGCCATTCCAAACACCTGATGTGGTGAGTTTGTGGTTAAATAATTTTTTATTATTGAATAGTGTTAATATTCTTCTTTATTGGCACACTACAGGTCCCAGCTAGTTCAGCCATGCCCATTTTTGTATTTTACAGAACTTGCTGTGAATCTGCAGCGATATCTGTTGGTTTACTAATCCCTGCAAAAACCGAAGTTTAGTAATTTTACCCGACCATATCGCAGATCCTTACTGTATTATGCAGCTCTATCGGCCTCTATGGAGGTTGTTTTCGAAGAACACAAAAATATGCTGGTAAAACAAAAATGCAGGTAACTAATATATATTTGGATTTACCATGAGACTCATCCTTTCATTATTGCAGCTGGATTTCCACCAATGTGCATAGGTTTGCGGAATTAGATAGTGACTTGTTCCCCTTTTCTGTCTCTGTGTGTGGACTTTATTGGAAAATGCTTTTTAGGTACACATTGGTGTAAATTTACTAAGAATCGTATCTTTGAGCCGGTTCTGGTTCAGGAAATACAGGGTAAAAATTGCATTTCCCCCCACTAGTTGAGCCCGTTCCTGGGTCATGTAAATACGGGGGGTATTTACATGACCCAGCAACGGGCTCAACTACCGGGGGGAATTAATGCATGCCACAGCCGGGGGCACACACCTGATAGGGTTCCCCAGCCAAAGCATTAATCAGTCTCCAACTAGTCAGCCCAGGCCGGGGATTCCTAAGGAAGTGAGGACCCCTCTAATAAAGGGGTTCCCCCTCCCGATTATACCCCAGGCATGGGCTGAAGCCTGGGGCTATCCCTACGCCACTGGGTGTTGGGTGCAGGGTTGATGTGTATAAAATTTGATAGGCAGCTCTATTGTGTTCAGTCCAAATATGACTGAACACCTGAATACTTGCCTACTCTCCTGAGATGGCTGGGAGCCTCCCAAAAAATTGGGTGCTGCTCCCAGGCCCCCCACAAGAGTAGGCAGGGGTCCTGGAATGGCAGTTGTCATTGTAGCCTCGCCTCCTGGGATTGTGATGATGCGATCAGGAGGGCACGCCCCAGCACTGTTCACTTAAGCCACCCCCACACCCAGCACCAACCTGGCTGCCCCCTCCCAGAAGTCGGTAAGTATGCTGAACATAAACACACTAGCAAAAACACGTTTGCATACTCCAGTGGTTCTCAAACTTGGTCCTCAGGACCCCACACAGGTCACATTGTCCAGGTCACCCAGCAGGTGCACAGGTGTATTCATTACTCACTGACACATTTTAAAAGATCCACAGGTGGAGATAATTATTTCAATTTTTATTCTGTGAGGAGACCTGGAAAACCTGCACTGTTAGGGGTCCTGAGGAGCCTGTGGCATACACCATCGGAAAACACGATTCAGTCAAACAACATTCTTAGTAAATTTGTGAGTTTGTTGTCAAGCGTGTTTAAAACTTAGACCTGTTTTACATGCGATGGCCCAGTGAAAAATTCTAAATCTAAATTACTGCGAATTGTCTCAGCAGATACAAATCTAATCTGCAGCTATCAGCACTGTCTCCAACTTTTACTGCACTCATCTCTGCTGCCGCTATTAGCTATCTGCTGCCGTTATGCAGCTATTAGCGGCAGCACCATTACTACATTTCCAGGTACCCAGTGCAGGCCATGCCACCTCCGCATGATGTCACGCAAAGGGGGCAGGGCCACAATCACCGGTACCCACAGTAATGGCCGGAGCATCCTCAGGATGCTCTGGGCAGCTATAAGGGCAGTGGTGGCAACTCCTGAGTGTCCTAGGGACGCTCCAGGCGGCACTGCTGCAGAGATTCTGGCAACCACTACAGGCACCCTGCTAGCCAGATGCAAGGACCGTTGGTGAGCAGCAGTGCCGCCCACAAGGCTCTGTGCTCTGTGCGGCTGCACCGCTCGCACACCTCTAGTTACAGCCCTGATCAGCACTGTCTCCAACTCCCAGTGCAGCCTCCAGTACTCTGCAGCTATCAGCACTGTCTCCAGCTCCCAGTGCAGCCTCCAGTACTCTGCAGCTATCAGCCCTGTCTCCAGCTCCCAGTGCAGCCTCCAGTACTCTGCAGCTATCAGCACTGTCTCCAGCTCCCAGTGCAGCCTCCAGTACTCTGCAGCTATCAGCCCTGTCTCCAGCTCCCAGTGCAGCCTCCAGTACTCTGCAGCTATCAGCCCTGTCTCCAGCTCCCAGTGCAGCCTCCAGTACTCTGCAGCTATCAGCGCTGTCTCCAGCTCCCAGTGCAGCCTCCAGTACTCTGCAGCTATCAGCGCTGTCTCCAGCTCCCAGTGCAGCCTCCAGTACTCTGCAGCTATCAGCCCTGTCTCCAGCTCCCAGTGCAGCCTCCAGTACTCTGCAGCTATCAGCCCTGTCTCCAGCTCCCAGTGCAGCCTCCAGTACTCTGCAGCTTTCAGCCCTGTCTCCAGCTCCCAGTGCAGCCTCCAGTACTCTGCAGCTATCAGCCGTGTCTCCAGCTCCCAGTGCAGCCTCCAGTACTCTGCAGCTATCAGCCCTGTCTCCAGCTCCCAGTGCAGCCTCCAGTACTCTGCAGCTATCAGCACTGTTTCGAAACTCCCAGTGCAGCCTCCAGTACTCTGCAGCTATCAGCCCTGTCTCCAGCTCCCAGTGCAGCCTCCAGTACTCTGCAGCTTTCAGCCCTGTCTCCAGCTCCCAGTGCAGCCTCCAGTACTCTGCAGCTATCAGCCGTGTCTCCAGCTCCCAGTGCAGCCTCCAGTACTCTGCAGCTATCAGCCCTGTCTCCAGCTCCCAGTGCAGCCTCCAGTACTCTGCAGCTATCAGCACTGTTTCGAAACTCCCAGTGCAGCCTCCAGTACTCTGCAGCTATCAGCACTGTCTCCAGCTCCCAGTGCAGCCTCCAGTACTCTGCAGCTATCAGCGCTGTCTCCAGCTCCCAGTGCAGCCTTCAGTATTCTGCAGCTATCAGCGCTGTCTCCAGCTATCAGCGCTGTTTCCAGCTCCCAGTGCAGCTTCAAGTACTATGCAGCTATCAGTGCTGTCTCCAGCTCCCAGTGCAGCCTCCAGTACTCTGCAGCTATCAGCACTGTCTCCAGCTCCCAGTGCAGCCTCCAGTACTCTGCAGCTATCAGCCCTGTCTCCAGCTCCCAGTGCAGCCTCCAGTACTCTGCAGTTCAGCACTGTTTCCAACTCCCAGTGCAGCCTCCAGTACTCTGCAGCTATCAGCGCTGTCTCCAACTCCCAGTGCAGCCTCCAGTACTGTGCAGCTATCAGCGCTGTCTCCTGCTCCCAGTGCAGCCTCCAGTACTGTGCAGCTATCAGCCCTGTCTCCAGCTCCCAGTGCACCTTCCAGTACTCTGCAGCTTTCAGCGCTGTCTCCAGCTCCCAGTGCAGCCTCCAGTACTCTGCAACTATCAGCGCTGTTTCCAGCTCCCAGTAAAGCTTCCAGTACTCTGCAGCTATCAGCGCTGTCTCCAGCTCCCAGTGCAGCCTCCAGTACTCTGCAGCTATCAGCGCTGTCTCCAGCTCCCAGTGCAGCCTCCAGTACTCTGCAGCTATCAGCGCTGTCTCCAGCTCCCAGTGCAGCCTCCAGTACTCTGCAGCTATCATCGCTGTCTCCAACTCCCAGTGCAGCCTCCAGTACTCTGCAGCTATCAGCACTGTCTCCAGCTCCCAGTGCAGCCTCCAGTACTCTGCAGCTATCAGCACTGTCTCCAACTCCCAGTGCAGCCTCCAGTACTCTGCAGCTATCAGCGCTGTCTCCAGCTCCCAGTGCAGCCTCCAGTACTCTGCAGCTATCAGCGCTGTCTCCAGCTCCCAGTAAAGCTTCCAGTACTCTGCAGCTATCAGCGCTGTCTCCAGCTCCCAGTGCAGCCTCCAGTACTCTGCAGCTATCAGCGCTGTCTCCAGCTCCCAGTGCAGCCTCCAGTACTCTGCAGCTATCAGCGCTGTCTCCAGCTCCCAGTGCAGCCTCCAGTACTCTGCAGCTATCAGCGCTGTCTACAACTCCCAGTGCAGCCTCCAGTACTCTGCAGCTATCAGCCCTGTCTCCAGCTCCCAGTGCAGCCTCCAGTACTCTGCAGCTGTCAGCCCTGTCTCTAGCTCCCAGTGCAGCCTCCAGTACTCTGCAGCTATCAGCGCTGTCTCCAACTCCAAGTGCAGCCTCCAGTACTCTGCAGCTATCAGCCCTGTCTCCAGCTCCCAGTGCAGCCTCCAGTACTCTGCAGCTATCAGCCCTGTCTCCAGCTCCCAGTGCAGCCTCCAGTACTCTGCAGCTATCAGCGCTGTCTCCAGCTCCCAGTGCAGCCTCCAGTACTCTGCAGCTATCAGCACTGTCTCCAGCTCCCAGTGCAGCCTACAGTACTCTGCAGCTATCAGCACTGTCTCCAACTCCCAGTGCAGCCTCCAGTACTCTGCAGCTATCAGCACTGTCTCCAACTCCCAGTGCAGCCTCCAGTACTCTGCAGCTATCAGCCCTGTCTCCAGCTGCCAGTGCACCTTCCACTACTCTGCAGCTATCAGCACTGTATCCAGCTCCCAGTGCAGCCTCCCGTACTCTGCAGCTATCAGCGCTGTCTCCAACTCCCAGTGCAGCCTCCAGTACTCTGCAGCTATCAACGCTGTCTCCAACTTCCAGTGCTGCCTCCAGTGCTCTGCAGCTATCAGCGCTGTCTCCAGCTCCCTGGCAGCCTCCAGTACTCTGCAGCTATCAGTGCTGTCTCCAACTCCCAGTGCAGCCTCCAGTGCTCTGCAGCTATCAGCGCTGTCTCCAACTCCCAGTGCAGCCTCCAGTACTCTGCAGCTATCAGAGCTGTCTCCAGCTCCCAGTGCAGCCTCCAGTACTCTGCAGCTATCAGCCCTGTCTCCAACTCCCAGTGCAGCCTCCAGTACTCTGCAGCTATCAGCCCTGTCTCCAGCTCCCAGTGCAGCCTCCAGTACTCTGCAGCTATCAGCGCTGTCTCCAGCTCCCACTGCAGCCTCCAGTACTCTGCAGCTATCAGCCCTGTCTCCAGCTCCCAGTGCAGCCTCCAGTACTCTGCAGCTATCAGCCCTGTCTCCAGCTCCCAGTGCAGCCTCCAGTACTCTGCAGCTATCAGCGCTGTCTCCAGCTCCCAGTGCAGCCTCCAGTACTCTGCAGCTATCAGCGCTGTCTCCAGCTCCCAGTGCAGCCTCCAGTACTCTGCAGCTATCAGCCCTGTCTCCAGCTCCCAGTGCAGCCTCCAGTACTCTGCAGCTATCAGCCCTGTCTCCAGCTCCCAGTGCAGCCTCCAGTACTCTGCAGCTTTCAGCCCTGTCTCCAGCTCCCAGTGCAGCCTCCAGTACTCTGCAGCTATCAGCCATGTCTCCAGCTCCCAGTGCAGCCTCCAGTACTCTGCAGCTATCAGCCCTGTCTCCAGCTCCCAGTGCAGCCTCCAGTACTCTGCAGCTATCAGCACTGTTTCCAACTCCCAGTGCAGCCTCCAGTACTCTGCAGCTATCAGCACTGTCTCCAGCTCCCAGTGCAGCCTCCAGTACTCTGCAGCTATCAGCGCTGTCTCCAGCTCCCAGTGCAGCCTTCAGTATTCTGCAGCTATCAGCGCTGTCTCCAGCTATCAGCGCTGTTTCCAGCTCCCAGTGCAGCTTCAAGTACTATGCAGCTATCAGTGCTGTCTCCAGCTCCCAGTGCAGCCTCCAGTACTCTGCAGCTATCAGCACTGTCTCCAGCTCCCAGTGCAGCCTCCAGTACTCTGCAGCTATCAGCCCTGTCTCCAGCTCCCAGTGCAGCCTCCAGTACTCTGCAGCTATCAGCACTGTTTCCAACTCCCAGTGCAGCCTCCAGTACTCTGCAGCTATCAGCGCTGTCTCCAGCTCCCAGTGCAGCCTCCAGTACTGTGCAGCTATCAGCGCTGTCTCCAGCTCCCAGTGCAGCCTCCAGTACTGTGCAGCTATCAGCCCTGTCTCCAGCTCCCAGTGCACCTTCCAGTACTCTGCAGCTTTCAGCGCTGTCTCCAGCTCCCAGTGCAGCCTCCAGTACTCTGCAACTATCAGCGCTGTTTCCAGCTCCCAGTAAAGCTTCCAGTACTCTGCAGCTATCAGCGCTGTCTCCAGCTCCCAGTGCAGCCTCCAGTACTCTGCAGCTATCAGCGCTGTCTCCAGCTCCCAGTGCAGCCTCCAGTACTCTGCAGCTATCAGCGCTGTCTCCAGCTCCCAGTGCAGCCTCCAGTACTCTGCAGCTATCATCGCTGTCTCCAACTCCCAGTGCAGCCTCCAGTACTCTGCAGCTATCAGCACTGTCTCCAGCTCCCAGTGCAGCCTCCAGTACTCTGCAGCTATCAGCACTGTCTCCAACTCCCAGTGCAGCCTCCAGTACTCTGCAGCTATCAGCGCTGTCTCCAGCTCCCAGTGCAGCCTCCAGTACTCTGCAGCTATCAGTGCTGTCTCCAGCTCCCAGTAAAGCTTCCAGTACTCTGCAGCTATCAGCGCTGTCTCCAGCTCCCAGTGCAGCCTCCAGTACTCTGCAGCTATCAGCGCTGTCTCCAGCTCCCAGTGCAGCCTCCAGTACTCTGCAGCTATCAGCGCTGTCTCCAGCTCCCAGTGCAGCCTCCAGTACTCTGCAGCTATCAGCGCTGTCTCCAGCTCCCAGTGCAGCCTCCAGTACTCTGCAGCTATCAGCGCTGTCTACAACTCCCAGTGCAGCCTCCAGTACTCTGCAGCTATCAGCCCTGTCTCCAGCTCCCAGTGCAGCCTCCAGTACTCTGCAGCTATCAGCGCTGTCTCCAGCTCCCAGTGCAGCCTCCAGTACTCTGCAGCTATCAGCGCTGTCTCCAGCTCCCAGTGCAGCCTCCAGTACTCTGCAGCTATCAGCGCTGTCTCCAGCTCCCAGTGCAGCCTCCAGTACTCTGCAGCTATCAGCGCTGTCTACAACTCCCAGTGCAGCCTCCAGTACTCTGCAGCTATCAGCCCTGACTCCAGTTCCCAGTGCAGCCTCCAGTACTCTGCAGCTGTCAGCCCTGTCTCTAGCTCCCAGTGCAGCCTCCAGTACTCTGCAGCTATCAGCGCTGTCTCCAACTCCCAGTGCAGCCTCCAGTACTCTGCAGCTATCAGCCCTGTCTCCAGCTCCCAGTGCAGCCTCCAGTACTCTGCAGCTATCAGCCCTGTCTCCAGCTCCCAGTGCAGCCTCCAGTACTCTGCAGCTATCAGCGCTGTCTCCAGCTCCCAGTGCAGCCTCCAGTACTCTGCAGCTATCAGCACTGTCTCCAGCTCCCAGTGCAGCCTACAGTACTCTGCAGCTATCAGCACTGTCTCCAACTCCCAGTGCAGCCTCCAGTACTCTGCAGCTATCAGCACTGTCTCCAACTCCCAGTGCAGCCTCCAGTACTCTGCAGCTATCAACGCTGTCTCCAACTTCCAGTGCTGCCTCCAGTACTCTGCAGCTATCAGCTCTGTCTCCAGCTCCCAGTGCACCTTCCACTACTCTGCAGCTATCAGCGCTGTATCCAGCTCCCAGTGCAGCCTCCCGTACTCTGCAGCTATCAGCGCTGTCTCCAACTCCCAGTGCAGCCTCCAGTACTCTGCAGCTATCAACGCTGTCTCCAACTTCCAGTGCTGCCTCCAGTACTCTGCAGCTATCAGCCCTGTCTCCAGCTAACAGTGCACCTTCCACTACTCTACAGCTATCAGCGCTGTATCCAGCTCCCAGTGCAGCCTCCCGTACTCTGCAGCTATCAGCGCTGTTTCCAGCTCCCAGTGCAGCCTCCAGTGCTCTGCAGCTATCAGCGTTGTCTCCAGCTCCCTGGCAGCCTCCAGTACTCTACAGCTATCAGTGCTGTCTCCTACTCCCAGTGCAGCCTCCTGTGCTCTGCAGCTATCAGCGCTGTCTCCAACTCCCAGTGCAGCCTCCAGTACTCTGCAGCTATCAGAGCTGTCTCCAGCTCCCAGTGCAACCTCCAGTACTCTGCAGCTATCAGCCCTGTCTCCAACTCCCAGTGCAGCCTCCAGTACTCTGCAGCTATCAGCCCTGTCTCCAGCTCCCAGTGCAGCCTCCAGTACTCTGCAGCTATCAGCCCTGTCTCCAACTCCCAGTGCAGCCTCCAGTACTCTGCAGCTATCAGCGCTGTCTCCAACTTTCAATGCAGACACCTGCACTCATTTCTGCTGCGTCTATCAGCTAATCATATTGCGCTGCATCTCATATTGAGGCTATGGGCTCTATTAATTATCACTTCATTTCTACAAAAGCAGGTGAAAATTAAAATTTTCACCTACTTTTGTAGAAATAAAGTGTCCGGGCCATTCATCAAAAAGGTAATGCAGGAGATATCACAAATACAGTATCTTCTGGTTACCTTTCTCTCCCAGAATGACCCGCTGTCCCCATGCTCTGAAAATACAATATTTTTGGAACTTGACTTCGGGAGCATTTTCCATCTTCAGATGGTGTTTCCTCCTGCTCGCACACTCCGCAGCACACGTCCCGTGTTGCGAAGAGGTATCCTTTGGGATCCTTCCACCCCTGTCCGGCTCCGACTCTACAGTGGTTCACGCAGGCACACTAGTAACGCCAAATGGACTCGGCAGTGCTAAGTTCCACTTCTCCAAAAGGGGCAGTGAAGCCTCTTCGGAGAGATAGATGGTTTTCAGATCAGCTGTCTCCGCGCCGGAGAATTGATAAATTGCTCTGGTGCTCGCCTTGAGTTAGTATATTAATTAACTGGGTCTGATAATTAACAATATGAACAGAGCCTGAGATGAGAAATTACACATAGATGATGCTAGATTTCTCTGTTATCATGCCTATATAATAATACACTTTGGAGTATGATAACTGCCTAATCATAACAGAGAATTATAAAATATTTATCAAGCTAATCAGCCCATCATATTGTCAACATTTGCAGTCACCCAGTACAGTCACCATATTCAGGGGCGCCGAGAGGGGGTGGAAGCGGGTACTAATTACCAAGGCCTTGCTAGAGGTGCCCGGTGGGGGCCTGGTCTGGCGTCGCCACCCCTCTCTCTTACATTACAACAGCCGAGCACATGCTGCTGTGTGCTGGGCTGCACTGGGAGACTGCTCCTGGCTGCTAAGCAGCAGCCTCAGCAGTCTCCTATGCCTGTGCGGGGAGCAATCACACTGCTATGTGCCAGCCTGAGGGGGCTCAAAGCGCCCCCCTCTCCAGCGTGCCAGGCGCTGCAAAAATTTTATCTGTACTGTTTCATCGCCTCCAGCGGCCACGCCCCCTTTTACCGGGGCCCGGAGCGGCTCTTGGCGCGTCTGACCATATTACTTAAAATGAGCATATAATTATAATGTTGTATCAACTGATATGGTTGTTTATTTAAATCACTGTGACCATATAGGGCACATGTAAGACAAGAATACACATGGAGACACATAAGCAGGTGTGAATTTATTTTAGTCTCACTTATTCATTCCTTACACAAGTATTTTAATATGAAACATTAAAAGTAATATTTTACTATCATTTGTGCACCTCATACAGACTCTTTTTCCATTTTCTTCTGAATTATTGTTCAGAGAGATGCTGAGCCAATACGGGATCTAGTTTTAAAAATATGCAATTTTTTTTCTCTGAATCTGTCTTACTGAGCTGTCATGTTAGCTGAAGCACTGACAAAACAATTTTTTATCCTCTTTTTCAGATCTAACTTTATATTTAAAAAATCTAATGTGCTACTGCACTGTCTCCTCACTGTACTTACATGCTGGGCACTAGGACCCAAAGTCTGCAGGGAGGTCAGACCTCCAACCTCATGTGCTCCTGCACTGTCTTCTCACTGTGCATAGGTGCTGGGCACTTGGACCCAGAGTCTGCAGGGAGGTCAGACCTCCAACCTAATGTGCTCCTGCACTGTCTTCTCACTGTACATACATGCTGGGCACTAAGACCCAGAGTCTGCAGGGAGGTCAGACCTCCAACCTAATGTGCTCCTGCACTGTCTCCTCACTGTGCATAGGTGCTGGGCACTAGGACCCAGAGCCTGCAGGGAGGTCGGACCTCCAACCTAATGTGCTCCTGCACTGTCTCCTCACTGTACATACATGCTGGGCACTAAGACCCAGAGTCTGCAGGGAGCTCAGACTCCAACCTAATGTGCTCCTGCACTGTCTCCTCACTGTGTATAGGTGCTGGGCGCTAGGACCCAGAGTCTGCAGGGAGGTCAGACCTCCAACCTAATGTGCTCCTGCACTGTCTCCTCACTGTACATACATGCTGGGCACTAAGACCCAGAGTCTGCAGGGAGCTCAGAATCCAACCTAATGTGCTCCTGCACTGTCTCCTCTCTGTACATACATGCTGGGCACAAGGACCCAGAATCTAGTGGCATAATTACGGTCTTTGGCACCCAGGGCAAGATGAAAAAATGCCTCAAGGGACGTGGCCACTGAAAAATGGGGACGTGTCAACATGACACGCTACCATTTCTCATCACTCTGGGAACATTCCTTTCCATTCCATATGCACCTTAATGCCCCCAGTAGTAGCGCCCCTTATGTAGTGCCCCCATAGTAATGCCCAAAGTAGTAGTGCCCCTTATGCAATGCCCACTGTAGTAGTGCCCCTTATGCAATACCCCCAGAAGCAGTGCCCCTTGTAGCAGTGCCTCTTGAGCAGTGCCCCCAGTAGTAGTGCCCCTTATGTAATCTCCCCAGTATTAGTGCCCCTTATGCAATGACCCACTGTAGTAGTGCCTTTTATGCAATGTCCCCAGTAGTAGTGCCCATTATGCAACGCCCACTGTAGTAGTGCCCCTTATGCAGTGTCCCAGTAATGCCCCTTATGCAGTACACCCAGTACACTCATCAGCTCTTTTGACCTCCATTATCATCTCTATGCTGATGATACTCAAATCTACCTTTTCTCCCCTGATCTCTCCCCCTCTATTCTGACTCGTATCTCCAACTGTCTCTCTGCCATCTCTTCCTGGCTGCCCCAGCGATTTCTTAAACTTAATATGTCTAAGACAGAGCTGATCATCTTCCCACCCTCCCACATCACCTCACTTCTCACTATTTCTTTATCAATTGATGGAATAACTATCTCATCTAGTCCCAAGGTGCGCTGTCTTGGAGTTATCCTGGATTCATCCCACATATCCAGAACCTCTCGCAGTCCTGTCATTTCCATCTCAGAAATATTTCTAAGTTCAGACCCTGTCTCACCCAGGATGCCACTAAAACCCTCATACATTCACTGGTCGTCTCCAGATTTGACTACTGTATCCTCCTATCTGGCCTCCCCAAATCCCATCTCTCTCCTCTCCAGTCTATCCTTAATGCTGCTGCACGGCTTATCTTCCTCTCCAAACGCTCTACATCTGCCTCCCCTCTCCTACAAGCCCTCCACTGGCTGCCCTTCCCTTTTAAACCCCAATTTAAGGTTCTTATGCTCGCTCACAAAGCCCTCACCCAATCTTCTCCCATATACATCTCTGATCTCATCTCCCTTCACGCTCCTCTCTGCTCTCTTCGTTCAACATAGCACGCCGCCTTTCATGCCAGCTGATTACTTCCTCACAATCCCACCTCCAAGATTTTGCCCGCACTGCTCCCCACCTCTGGAACTCTCTCCCTCTCCCCATCAGACTCTCCACCTCTTTGCAATCCTTCAAACGGGCTCTCAAGACCCACTACTTCATCAAAGCCTTCCAGCTGTCATTCTAACTCCCTGCTACATGCTCCTTCCTCCCCTTCTACCCCATCTGTGTCAAACCTGTTTGTCTTCCCACACCTTTTTAGAATGTAAGCTCTCACGAGCAGGGCCCTCTACCCTCTTGTGCTTCTCCCTACTTTAGTTTCATCTACTTCTTACTCACCACTAGGGCACCTAACACTTGGTTGCTTATGCTCTGTTGCATATCTGGGTGTTATGGTCGCTAATGTAGCAATATATATTATCCATGTACTGGTCCTGTATTGTATTGTTCTGTAAGTCGCTTGTCTACAATTTGTTTATGTACTTTGTAAGGCACTGCGGAACACTTATGGCTCCATATAAATAAAAGATAATAATAATAATAGTAGTGCCCCTTACACATAAAAGACACAGACACATAGAACACAATACTATATTTACCCGAATACCCGCTCCTGCGCCAACCGCTGTGCCCTCCTCCTGCTCGGCACTATAGGAGAGGCGTCTCTACCTCCACCCACTGCTGGAGCTCAAAGGCAGAGCTCATGAGTGAGCTCAAGCCCGGCGCCGGTCCTGGGTGCAGCAGCCAATAAGAATCTGTCTGACTCTTAATGGCTGCTTAAACAAACACACCATCGCCGAGTAGTGTCAGTGAATGTACTACCCAGCGCCAGCGGCGGTGTGTTTGTTTTACTGTGCAGTGTGGACCACACTGACCTGGATGGCGGTGCTCCCCCCGCTTCCAACCTAATGTGCTCCTGCACAGTGGCGGTTCCAGGCACGGACAACCAGATTCTTCGCCCAGAGTGCCATTGTATCCGGCGGTCGCAGGAAAAGCCCTCCCACCCAGCGCTAAATTCATTATATACGCTTAGGGGTAGGGAGCGGAGGAGGGAAGGAGCGGCAACACAGGACGGTGCTGGGCACAGCAAAACTTAGCGCTGGCCCTGCTCCTGCACTGTCTCCTCTCTGTGCAAAGATGCTGGGCATTAGGACCCAGCAGTGGCATCCCTGCCCGCTTGGACACCTGGTTCCCGGGAGGAGAAGGGGTGTAGCCTTGTCGGCAAGGGTGTGACCTGGTGGGCAGAGGGCATGGCCTCATGGAACGAACCCCCCCCCGTTTTAGTCACTGTGAGGGGTCCCGGAGGTGCAGACTGCTCCCGTGGACCACTCCTTTTGCAGTTCCGGCTCCCCCACTGTGTCAGGAGCTGAGTGCTGCACATAATTCTACAGTGCAGCACCGGCTCCTGTCGCTGAGGAGGAGTCTGCACTTTGGTGTCACCCCTTGGCTGGTGACATGTGGGTGCAGACCGCACCCCCCAGTGGAATGCCAGTGGAACCCAGAGCCTGCAGGGAGGTCTGACCTCCAACCTAATGATCTCCTCTCTGTGCATACATGCTGGGCACTAGGATCCAGAGTCTGCAGCGAGGTC
Organism: Taudactylus pleione; assembly: GCA_031769625.1. Taxonomy (NCBI): domain Eukaryota; kingdom Metazoa; phylum Chordata; class Amphibia; order Anura; family Myobatrachidae; genus Taudactylus; species Taudactylus pleione. The sequence goes on from JAUIMM010001084.1 coordinate 2,560,422, forward strand.
AGACCTCCAACCTAGGAGGTTGAGTAAGTGAGCGGGTACTTACAGCAATGCTGCATTAGTAATGGATTCTGATCCAATCTACATGTCGTGTCCTGTGTTGTGTACCGACCTCGTTAGCAACAGGGCCCGGCAGGGTGCCGGAATTGACGAAGCGATGCCAAATGCAGCATGGCCCTCGCTAACGATGTCGCCCATCAGACATCGGTGATGTCGCTGACGACACTTGGAACGTGCATAGTCAGCGACATAGCGGGTACACACTGGCCGATGTACTCGATATGTCGCTCCGCCGTATAGGACAACATATCGCTTAGTGTGTACCTGGCATTACACTTCATAATGCCAGTATTTACAGTGGTTTCCTTCGTATTTTATATTTTAAAAAAAAATAAGATTTTAATAAAATGATTAGCACAAAATACAGAAAAAAATTTACTTTTTTTTTTACAAATGTTTTTACCCTCAGTCACGTAATGCTGAATTATTTTATCTTAAAAACTAAACTTGCGCACGTATGAGTATATGGTATCGTAGATTTACACATTTGACTTACGTCCAATATATTTTTGGGCATTTATCATAAGAAAATGGCAATATGTGTATAAAAATGTTTTTGTTTTAGGAAAGCCTAAATAATATTCACTCAAAACATATTTGTTGTGTATGTGGACTACTTTGTAGTTGGGTGGAGGTAGACGTTGGTGAGCGTGTTCTGAGAGATGTGTCTGTATCATGCGCTCAACAGTCACTTTTTTGTGCACGTGCTCTGAGGTAACAGCTCAGAGGCTGCTGCTCCCCAAGTGGCCGAGTGTTTACCCTACATACTGTACACCACAATATTACTGAGAAACATATATCTTTCTTACTATAACAATTTCATAGCTGAAGTTATGTCCATTTAAAAAATGAAATTTCCATTTATGAAGTACATAGAGAAGAAAGTGCCCTGCTAAGTGATCTTAATATGCAATTGTCCTCCCTTTTTAAATATAAATAAATATATAAAATATATTAGATATAAAAACTCAAGAGAATTGGTGATCACCAAACATGAAACATAGGGTCTATGTACTAAGCAGTGATAAGAGACAGAGTGAAAAGTGATAAGTCTGTGATAAGGTGCCAGCCAATCAGCTCCCAACTGCCATCTCACAGGCTGTGTTTGAAAAATGACAGTTGGGAGCTGATTGGCTGGCACCTTATCACAGACTTATCACTTTTCACTCTGGGCCTGATTCAGAGCCGGACGCTATTTGCGCTCGTTCGTTCAGAAAAAAGGGCCGGCTATTTAAATTGAGCGCTTGCTCTTTGCGGTCTGTTGACGTCTCTATGTCTGAGCGAGTGAACGAAACATGCGCTCGCTATTTTGTAAAGACGCCCCCTTTCCGCTCGCATCCTACGTCATCTCCGCTATTTATTAGATTACTCGAGTACATCGAAAGGTGTCTGAACTGCTCGCAGTACTTGTGGTTGGATTTTCCTACCGCAATCATGCGAACAGTTCAGGCTAAGAGACAACCAAGTGACGTGGCCGATGACGCTGCTTTGTTAATTATGCACACCCTTAAAACGCCCGTTTTGACCGTTTGGCACGCCTGTGTTCGGATCTTCCCTCCCGGTTTTCAAGCACCTTCCCCTGTTACCACACACAAACGCCTCATCCTGTCACTCAAATTAGTGGGCACTCGCTATTTTGCGAACACACGATTTCTGACCACACTGACTGGTTGGCACATGTGCATTACGACCCATACGCATGCGCAGATGTGCAAACATCACTCGGAGCGAACGAGCGGACGCTTATGAGCGGCTCTGAATCAGGCCCTCTGTCTCTTATCACTGCTTAGTACATAGACCCCATAGTAATTTATGAAGATGACTTTCTACTTAGCTGGGGACATGTGTATTTCCAGTAGGACATATATGACATGCAATTTGAGTTACTATCTGACAGAAAGTATACCTGCCGCAATCCAGCTAAATATAGGAGGATACCTACATAAGGATTAAGGTGCAAAAGTAGAAATTAAATTGCTTTTAAATACTGCAGATGCTGGAGCTGTTGATTCCCCAGTTGTCATTTTCTTTTAGACGTCCATACTGGAAACATGCTAAAATTGTGAGTGAAGTCCATTAATTTAATCCATAGGAGCTCACTGATTTCATTAGTTCAGTACACTTTCAATTGAACAATTTATTTCTGGTACCTCAAAGTAACTACACTAAGGGCCGTATTCAATTAGGAGCGAAAAGTCCGCTGTCGGACTTTTCGCCGTCATCGGAGGTTTACGCGTGCGTCCCTGCGTATTCAATTGCAAATGTGTGATAACGGGATCCGGCGAAACCTAAATCGGTGAAAAATCCAGTCATTTGGGGAAATCATCCTGACACCCCCCTAAAGATGCTCTGACATGGGGGTTCACTATGGGTACCCCTGATTAGCCCTGCTAGAGGTATTTGGGGTTTTTAAATGGTCTCAATAGGCGCCATTTAGCGTCTTTGAGCAAGTGGTGAAGAATAGCATTTTGCTACTTTTTTTGGAAAATAAGTAGTGCCATCAAATTTGGGGTACATGAAAATGGGTGCAAGCATATTTAAAAATGGCTAATGTCAAGCATTAAAAAGTGCCAAAAACATACCTTTAAACAAGCACCTGCAATCAAAAATACACCTACGCCATAGTAGCAGACGCCCCAAAGGCTATTTCGCTAGGTTTTGAATTTGTACCCCCACTTTGAATTTTTTCGCCCACATTTTCAAAGTGCTCTTTTGGGGTGTCCTTTGTGGTGTTTTTTGCATTTTTTAATGCAGTTTGGGTCAAGGGGGGTGTAGAAAGGGTGCAGAGTGGTTTCCGCACCCCAAAACCCCAGTTCTGCACCTTTTTCCGCCGGGTATTCATAGGCGAAACTTTATCGCCTATTACATTGCATTGCATTTTCACACCGGCGAAAAGACACTAAAATTGAATACGGGGATGAGTGAAATCGGCGAAAATGACGTCATCGGCGAAAAAGTTTCGCTAAGAATGGATTTTCGTTCCAAATTGAATACTGCCCTAATAGTGTTTACTTTCTATGACTACCCGGACCTGCCATGTAATCTATCACTATTATTATCCTTTATTTATATGGCGCCACAAGGGTTCCGCAGCGCCTTACACAGTACATAAACAAATGAGCACACAAGAAAACAGTTATTAACAGTACAAACAATGCAGGACAAGTACATGATTTATACATTGCTGCATAACACTTAGATAAGCAGCATGGTGTCAGCAACCAAGGGTGGGGTGCTGTTGTAAATTAAAGTATGATTAAGTGAAAGAGAAGCACAAGAGGGAAGAGGGCCCTGCTCGTGAGAGCTTACATTCTAAGGGGAGGGGGCAGACAAACATGGGTGACACAGATGGGCTGGATACAAGGGTCACAGTAAAATAACATTTATGGAAAGGTTAGTCTAAACTTAAGAGGAAAAGACAATGGGGTAAATTTACTAAAGTGTGGGTTTTTAGAAGTGGAGATGTTGCGCTTAGCAACCAGTCAGATTCTAGCGATTATCTTCTAGAAGGTGCTAGATAAATGTTAAGTAGAATCTGATTGGTTGCTATGGACAACATCTCCACTTCTAAAAACCCACACTTTAGTAAATATACACCAATGAGTTTAGAAAAATTGCACCAAGCCTCATGATTTGGGGGCCACAACCAAAGTCCATTTGAGGGGTCATCTTGCTGCGTCGTTCGGTATGGCATAGTTGGAGTGGATAAGCAGATTGCATGAGAAGGTCAGGAGGGATGTGAGCAGCATTGGGAATCCAGGTGCAGGCACAATCCATAGGCAAGATAGAAGTGTGGTGGTAAATAAAAACAGTCCTTAATAGCAGAAATTGCTGATTTGGTAATTTCTCCTTCTGTTCTCCTCCTGTTTAACTCCTGAATAACTCCAGCTTCAATTTAAATATTCTATTTACACTTTAGAATAAGCACTTAAAATCTAAGCACTGTTGCTAGAGCAGCCTAATAGTTAAGCTGCATACACACACAACGATTGTTTTAACGATTATCGTGAAACGATATAGTTTAACGATAATCGTTTGTAAAAATCGTTCACTTTCTAAGTCAAACGATGAACGATTTTCGTTCATGCGCGTTCACGTTTGTAGTTTGTAGTTCAGTCAGACCTGTCAACTCAACGATTTTCAGTAAGGGAATATGCAAAAATCATTTGTAGTTCTAAAAAATCGTTCATTACATTTAAATGAGCATAGTAAATGAACAACTTTAGTAAACGATTTTAGTTAATTTTTTCAAGGGAGAAAATCGTTTACTAAAATCGTTCATTAACTAAATTGTTGTGTGTGTATGCAGCTTTACTACTAAGTATGGCTCAAACCAGGTTTCCACACTGACCCCTAACACCCTCCTCACACAACAAAGGGTCAGCAATCAAATAAACAAATGGTGAGAGGACAATGGGCCTCATTCAGAGGCGGTCGGAGGATGCAAGCGGGCGCTCAGAAACTGGGCGGCCGCTTGCATCCTGACTGCCCGCCTCTGTTGCAGTCGTTAGGCTGTGGGTTAACACCCACAGCTCTTCGACCGCTCCGGTGATGGTCGCGATGGTCAGAGACCATCGCGACCATTGGGGCTTACGACGAGACCCTAGGGTAGGGTCTCCCTTGTCGTAAGCCCCGGAGAGCTTCTGGCTCTGTCAGAGCCATGGGAACGCCTCCGTTTGGGCTGCCACCCCCCCGGCCCGCCTTCCAAACGGGGCGAGCTGTCAATCAACATCGACAGCTCGCCTCCTTTGGATCGAGACCCGCTACGACCGGCGCTGTCGGTCGTAGCGGGTCTCACGCATGCGCACGACGGCGCCGGCGCCGTCGTGCTCATGCTCTGTGGGGGGCCATCGACCCGGTCCGAGCGCATCGGCGCTAACGACCGGGTCTGAATGACCCCCTATATACCAACACAGATACAGAGTAATTTCCTGCCTTGATACAGATTTTAAAACAATATGAAATACTGTATAGTCATTTACCTATCAATTTTTAAGGCTGTGCAATAGAAAAACCAAGCAGCAGTATATGTTGGGTGCTGTAGTTAATGACCTGTGGATTATAAGAAATGAAAAATGTCATCACAGTTCCTTCCAGGTACTAGTATAGTTAGTAATAACTCCTGAATAACTCTGGCTTCAATTTAAATATTCTATTTAGACACTGAACCCAGCCATTCAGTTGTCAACAGCTACGTGCCGGTCCCAAGCCCGGATAAATGGGGAGGGGTGGAGAAAGAAATGGCAAACTACTGCACTATTACTGCCAAAATACTTTTTGGATCACAAACAATCGCTTTCGAATATGGTGCTGGAAGGTGGGCCCCCTGGGACAGAAGGCACCCAACATGCTACCAGGGAAGAACAACAACGACCTTCGAGTAACTCGAGCATTTATGATATGGATCGGATAAAGCCGTCAGGACTCGTTATGTTGATGCAGCTTCAAGCGAAAGAAGTCGTCTGCGTTTTACTAAGTCTCACAACATCGGAACATGGAACGTCCATGGCATGAACACGGGCAAACTGAATATCGATAAAAGGGAGATGGAACGTCTAAATATCGATATCCTTGGTGTCAGCGAACTTCACTGGATTGGCAGTGGATACTTTAACAGCAATGATTATGCAGTTTACTACTCCAGTAACGAAAACATCAGACGTAATGGAGAAGCTGTCATCATGAAAAAGAAACTTGGCAAGTCCGTTCAGGGGTTCAATGCAATCAACAACAGAATCATGTCCGTAATACCCCTTTTCCACCTAAATTCCGGGTCTGACCCGGAGTTGGAACAAAGTTCCTATCCGGGTCAGACCAGGAATTTTGCCGGCGCTGACTCGGGATATTCCCGAGTCAGCGCCGCTCACACCGCAGTCGGGTCTGCATAGACCCGGCTTTTGCTGAGTGAAAGTGGACGCTTGGAGATGACGTCATCTCCAAGCGCCACTGAAGCTGGACCAATCGGCCAGCTAGCAGCGCACTCCAGGTCTTCGTGACCCGGAGTGCACTGTTCCCATAGCAGGGTTTCACGGGCTACGCCCGTGTTAAACCCTGCTAGTTACCTGGGTTGGATTGCCGGGTCACTCGACCCGGTGATCCAACCCTCTGCCCTTTTACATCAGGGAGCTGCCCGGGTTAACCCTTCAAAAACCCGGGTTTTAGCTGCGGTGTAAAAGGGGTATTAGTTTCTTTCTACGGGAAACCCCGTACTATCACACTGCTGCAGGTTTATGCGCCCACTTCAGATGCAACAGAAGAGGATATTGAACAATTTTATGCAGACCTCCAACAAGCAGTCGACCAAATTCTTGCTAAAGACATCATCTTTATTGCTGGAGATTTCAATGCAAAAGTAGGCGAAGGAGAAGAGCCACTGGTCACTGGCAAATTCGGATTAGGAGAATGGAATGAGGCCGGGGAACGACTGGTTCAGTTCTGTCAAGAAAATCGGCTACTGATCATGAACATGTGGTTTGAACAGCCTAAACGCCACTTATACACATGGACATCTCCTAACAGTCAACATCGCAATCAGATCGACTACTTTCTCTGCCAACAACAATGGAAGAGCTCAATACAAGCAGTTAAAACACTCCCAGGTGCGGATTGTGACTATGACCATCAGCTACTCGTCGCTAAAGTGAAACTCCGGTTCAACACCATCAAAAGGACCTCTACAATGCGACGTTTTGATACCAACAATATTCCAGCACAATATGGAATAGAGGTAAAAAACGATTCGAACTGCTGAGTACAACTGGAAAATACCCAGACGATCTGTGGGAAGAAATTAAAGCAATCATAATGGATGAATCGAAAAAATTTGTTTCGTACAAAGAACCAGCAAAGAAATCGCAATGGTTATTAGATGCATCGATTGAAATTTCAAGAAAGAGACGAACAGCCAAGGCCTCTGGCAATAGTATCGAATTCAAATTGCTAAATGCGGAATTTCAGAGAGAAGCGAGACGAGATAAGGAACGTTACTGGAATGAACAGTGCACAAAATTGGAAGAGTCAAACAAGCAAGGCCACATTTGTGAACTGTTCGCCTTTATGAAGCAGGCACTTGCACCATTTACGTCACTCAAAGCAGCGACCATCAAAGACTGGAATGGTAAAATCATACTGAATGAAGACCAAATCAAGCACGGGTGGAAGGAATACACAATGGAATAATATGCAGGCAATCGACCAAATCAGCCCATTGGCCAGGAAAACCCAAGCGAGTATGAACCAGATGTTCTAGAGGAGGAGGTTGCCTGGGCTTTAAAACAACTACCAAACAGGAAAGCCCCAGGCGTTGACGGTTTACAAGCCGAATTACTCAAGCCGGTACCTGTCTCAACACTAACAGCACTTTGCCAGCAGATATGGAGAATGAACTCATGGCCCAAAGATTGGACTAGATCAGTCTTTGTCCCGCTTCCAAAAAAGGGCGATGCACAGGAATGTGGCAACTATCGGACTATTGCACTCATATCGCACACAAGCAAAATATTGCTGAAGATTATTCAAAGGCGCATGGCCTATTTTGTAGAGAAGGAGCTCCCAGACACGCGGGCTGGATTTCACAGGGGTCGGTTGACCAGAGATCAAATCGCAAACCTGTGATGGATTATGGAAAAGACACGAGAGTATCAAAAGGACGTGTACATGTGCTTCATTGACTACAGCAAAGCATTCGATTGCATTGATCACGGCAAGTTATGGAAATGTTTACGGCAGATGGGCATTCCGGAGCACCTGGAGAAACTGATGCGATCGCTCTACATGAGTCAAGAAGCCACAGTCAGGACAGCTTTTGGCAACACGGATTGGTTCAAGATCGGAAAAGGCGTTCGACAAGACTGTATTCTCTCGCCAGCTTAAAGAAAGGAGTAATACCTGTGATCATGGGATTTCAACTCTGCTCTTTCATAATGTAATAAGGTGCCTGGATTCCAGGTATAACAAGAGATATGGTAAGAACTTACCTTTGTTATCTCTGTTTCTATGAAGTCCTTAGGGTCCACAGGGATACCTTGGGGTATATCAGACAGCATAGCAATCCTATGTTGAAACCAAACCGAAAGGGCAGAAACATGCACCTTCAGAGAAGCAAGACGTAGACCTAGATCCAAGCCCACCTGTAAGAAAGCCAACACTCTTAATATCCGAAATTCCTGAGGATCATACCCTCTAGGGCGATACCACTCAAAATAAGTATGCCACACCGTGTGGTAAATTCTAGCCGAAGCAGGTTTCCGAGCTCGTAGCATGGTAATCACCACCGCTCTGGAGAAACCCTTAGACCTCAAGAGGGAAGTGTCAAGAGCCATGCCATCAAAGACAGATGACTCAGGTCCGGGTAGAGGCAAGGACCCTGAGACAACAGGTCCGGATGTTGAGGTAACAACAATGGAGTGTCGATGGACAGACACTGAAGATCCGAGTACCAATTCTGTCTGTGTCACGCAGGAGCCACCAGCAGCATCTTGCCTCCTTCCTGCCTGAGCTTTCGAAGTACTCGAGGCAGAAGGGAGAATGGAGGAAACAGGTATGCAAACTGGAAGTTCCACCGTACCAACAGAGCGTCCACCAGAAGATCCCCTGTGTTGCTTGTTTGGGATCCGTATGCCCACAGCTTGTGGTTGTGCCTGGAGGCCATGAGGTATATTTCGGGAAGGCCCCACTTGTCCACCAGGAGTTGGAACACCTCCTGGTGAAGAGACCATTCCCCTGGGTATACATCATGGCGGCTGAGGAAGTCCGCTTCCCAGTTGAGCACACCCGGAATGAACACGGCCAAAATGGCTGGGAGATTGCCTTCTGCCCAAGTCAAAATGCAGGACACCTACGTTAGAGCCGGCTGACTTTGAGTTCCTCCTTGACGGTTTAGGTAAGCCACCGTGGTGGCGTTGTCTGACTGAACCTGCACAGGTTTCCCTTGCAGGAAAGGTCTTGCTTGTTGCAGCGCTCTGAACACTGGCCGAGGCTCCAATATATTGATCGGCAGGACCGATTCCCCTGAAGTCCACCAGCTCTGGAAGACGTGTGGGCCCATCACAGTGCCCCAACCCCGAAGGCAGGCATCCGTTGTTAGAAGGACCCAATCCGAAATCCAAAACAGACGTCCCCTGCTGAGATGTTACTTCTGTAACCACCAGGTCAGGGACAGGCGCACCTCCGGAGTAAGCGTGATCATCTGCGTCTTTATTCGACAGGGAATTCCGTTCCATCTGGAGAGGATCAACATCTGCAGAGGCCTGGAATGGAACTGGGCATACCCCACCATGTCGAACGTTGACACCATGGAACCCAGTAACTCCATTGCAGAGAGAATAGACACTCGGCGACTCTTTAGAACATTGCGTATCTTGGTCTGCAACAGGGCTACCTTTTCTTCCATCAAGAAGATCCTCTGCTGCTGAGAGTCCAACAATGCTCCGAGATGGACCATCTTCTGAGAAAGGATTAGAGAGGACTTCTTCCAGTTCACTAGCCAGCCGTGAGCCTGCAATACTGATATTGTCAGTTGCAGATGGTTGCAAAGGACCTGTGGCGACCCTGCCAACAACAGAAGGTCGTCCAAGTAAGGTAACAGGCGAACCCCCTGCAACCGCAGGTGTACCGCCATGACCGCCATTACTTTTGTGAATACCCGAGGGGCCGTGGAAAGGCCAAACGGTAGAGCCTGGAACTGGTAATGGTGGTCCGACACTGCAAATCTGAGGTAGCGCTGATGAACCCTGGCAATGGGGATATGCAAGTAAGCATCCTGAATATCTAGGGACACCATAAAATCCCCAGGCTGCATAGCTAAAACAATAGAACGCAGGGTCTCCATTCGGAACCAAGCGACCCTTAAAAACTTGTTCAGGGACTTGAGGTTGAGGATAGGTCGGAATGATCCATTTTGTTTTTGGACCAGGAAGAGGTTGGAGTAATATTCCGTCCCCCTTAGGGATAATGTAACAGGCTCTATAACTCCCATCTGGAGCATAGAGCGCACCACCTCTTGTATCGCTAGAGCCTTCGCTGGATCTGAATAAAGGCCTGCTGCAAAGAACTGATGAGGAGGCCTTCTGCGGAAGGAGAGGGCATAACCCTGAGATACCACTTCCCTTACCCAAGTGTCTGTGGTGGCCTGGAACCAATACTGGCGTATCGCAGAAGTTGGCCTCCCACCTTGGGTTCCCCCAAGGGGAGGCCTAGCCTGTCAGGCTGAGGGTTTGTCGTCCGGCTTGGTGGCTGGACGTCTCCGAGCTTGTTTCTTGGGCTTAGCGGTCTTTTTGGGACCTGAAGGTCTCGGAAAGGACTGTACCTTAGGTTTGCCCGGAGGGCGATAGCACTGAAAGGATGGGTTTTTAGACCCAGGCAGAGTCGGGGCCGAAGGTAGACATGCAGATTTGGCAGCCAGCATATCCACTATCTTATCCAAAGCTGGCCCGAGCAGGACCTGCCCATTATAAGGTAAGCATTCCTCTTTGGATTCAGCGTCCGCCCTCTAAGAACGTAACCACAAGGAGCGTTGAGTGGCCACGGCCGCCGCGGACATCCTAGAAGTAAGAAGGCTCAAATCCAAGGCCGGTTCATTAATGTACATAGCGGAATCCCGGAGGTTACCCATTAACACAACCTGTTCACTGGTACCCTCTGAAGCAAATGATGTTTCCAAAGTGTCCGCCCATCTTTCCATAGCCTGGGCTACCCGGCAGACTGCCATAGCTGGCCTGGATGCTCCTCCAGCGAGGGAATAGATAGACTCCACCTTACGGTCTGTAGGAAGAGTTGCTCTTTATACTAAGCGAGTCATGTGAGAATCCCCCTGAGGAGACTCCCATTTAGTGAAATAATCTTCTGCAAAGGGGTATGCACGGGCCAAACGTTTGTGAGGTTGAAATCTTTTTCCCAGAGATTTCCACGCCTCCTCCAAGTGATCTACTAGCTGACCAGATAGAGGAAAAACCGCTGCAGTACCTTTAACCTTCTTAAAATAAGCATGGGTAGGTGCTGCAGGTAGGTTGTCGTCTGTAATCACCATGGCCGCATGGACCGCCCGTATGAGACCTGGAATATGAATTCTAGATTTAACCTCCGCCCCTGATTGAGGAGTGTCCATGTCAGACAAATCTAGAATCTCGCCCTCATCAGACGACCCGTCATCCTCATCATATTGTGTGGATGGATATGACAATAATGGTCTTTTAGCAGGTCTAGACTGATCCTGCTGAGTATTCTGTACCCCAAAACAGGGTCTTTTGGAGTAAGAACCTGTTGCAGGGGGCACTGCGCGATTACCATCTGCCCCGGAACCCCTAGTACGGGAGCCGGGACTACCGCCTGTTGTGCGAACCCCATTTGGGGAAACGCAGGAGGGACTGTCAACCTATTCACAAGGACAGTCAAGGCCTGTGCAAAACAACGGTGGTTCCTGGGAGTTGCTGGGTATAGCAGAGGTACCAGGAATGGCCAAACATGCAGTACATAAACCATCCTGAAGTACCGCCCCCTCCCCCACGCCTGCCTTACATCTGGAGCAGGAAAATAGGAGAGGTACTCCCATAGCAGAATCCTCACTACACATAGTGGTGACTCTCCCACAGTAATAACACTTTAAATTGTGAGGCAGATTCCCCCCCTGACAGTACTGCACTGAGAGGGCTGTTCAGTAAGAAGAAATAGGGATAGCTAAAATGGCTGACAGGAGAGATCAGACACACAGCGCTAGCATACAGTCACATACAATGCAGTAATTCCTGCACTAATTGCACTATCATTTACACAGACCAACAGCCTGACAGTGATAGCGCTACATACACTGACCTTGTCTATGAAGGAGAGGTAAGTAATGGGCACCCAGGCTCCGCACCCTGCAGTAGCGTCTGCACGTCTAAGATGGCTGCTGTAGGATGAAGGGAGGCAGCCCTGGGGAGGATCACTGCCTCAGTCCACCAAAACCGCAGTGGAAGGCGCCGTGAGCAGCGGGGGGAGGGACCTCCTGTGCGCTACAGGGAAGGCGTCCTCCCCTGGCAGGTAATAAACCCCCGGGATGCTGGAGCGTGTTCCGCAACGCTCCAGCCCTGCATCCCTGGTGGTATAGTGTGAGCGCAGGCTCCGTGCCTTTCTCCACTATACTGCCATCCACTGGGAGCCCCAGTCCTACCGCAGATGCCCGCTGCTTACCTCATGCTGCCCCCTGTAGGTCCAGCCACAATCCACGGCCCCCGTAGGTTCGCTAGCTGGAACCCCCAAGAGCCTGCCAAGTTCCCCGGATTGCTACTGGTGGTCGGCGTCGGTGGGGGTGTCAGAGCGGTAGCATAGACGTCCGCAGGACTGTACATGCTACTGCTCTTGAAGATCTTCGTGTGCGGTAACCCAGCTCCGGCCGGTCACCTACTGAAAACTGAGGTGCCTTGGCCTGGTGGCGGGGTATAGGAGGGGGCCGGTGCATCCTGGGATGAAAGACCTAACTGTGTGGTGCCCATGGCAGAGCCAAGCCTATACCCCAAGGTATCCCTGTGGATACCTAAGGACCCTGGAGTAGAGAAGGGATATTTCACCCTTCATGCAAATGTGGATGCAGAAGATCTAAAAAAAAAAAAGCCTAAATTGAAGGGGTTAAATAGAAAGGTCTGGGAGAGGTGTGCTTTGGGGACAAAAGGTGAGTCACACATATAAAATTGGGACCTTTATCGGTTAAAAAGAAAGAGGACAACCTCAAGGGGACCCGAAGAGTTTGCTTAGAACCAATTTTGGAGAATATAGGCAAAGGTGAAGTCAAATCCAGGGGATCCTAAAGGCTAACAGTCCACACCGTGGTCATCATGAATGACAGGGCTGTATTTACTGCTAGGCAACCTAGGTGCCCGCGGAGGGTCCCCCCGAAGTCCGTATCTGATCATCTGGGAAGCTCAGTTGCGGACATATCGGTGGTGCAGCTGGCTCATTGCACCAGTGCCCACTGCAATGCCAGCAGTGATAATAATAAGTCACACTGACTCATTACACTGCGGCCAGCCATAACAGAGGAGGAGGAGGCGGTCCGGCATGCCTCTTCTCCTCCCCCTCCTCTTACTTCATTCACTCTGCGTGTATGAAGGGTGGTGGCTTTAGATGCCGGGGGCTGCAGGGTCTGAGTGGGCTTAGGCGGCTCCTGAGTG